>OZ018318.1:239388558-242254094 GCA_963969495.1 Ceratothoa steindachneri
CGCCCTGTTAGAGTTCCGTATCAATGTCTCTGGAGTCTGATCTTGCCATTAAACACAGGAGAACAATACTATGTGAGTGCGTCCCCTCTAGCGTGGAGCAACTGCGATTACATGCCAACAAGGTGGAAACATTCTGTGATTTTCTGTGTTTCACCCTGCCTTATGGTGTTCGATTTAGACCCTTTTCTTACCCCCAAGCTGAAATAATGCCTTCCAAGAGGAAAGAGTTCTCTACTCGGTAATACGCAGACACTTTCCCACGATTGGAAGGGTCTCTTCGAGCGGAAACATCGACACAGCACTTTTATGAGCAGGTTGCCAGCGCAAAGTTTATTTCCTGGGAGCTTTTCCTGTAAAATGTACCCCAGGTCTGACTTTTTTTCTGTGTACGTGCTTACCGCATGGTCGATGTATAGGTTGTTGATAATGTGTGTGGTTCTCCCTTCCTACGTGTGGGGATGGAGATTTAGGCTATCTATATTCCAATACGATTTCTATTTCTTTTTCCTTGAAAAGCTAAATACTATTCATTATGGGATCCCTTCTTCATCTGACCCCGTCACTTTGTAACCCCTCTTATTCAACCACTCAATCTCACCTCCTTCACACGATTTTCCCATGACGACCTGCGCTTGACATTTTTCTACTCGGTCTCTATCTCTAATTCTTACCTTTCCTTCAACCACACCTATTGTGTATTTTCTACACCTACCTGTCGCTAGGTGAGGCGCTAATATTTTATCCGCATATCACACGATTAATGAATAGGTATCAGATAACTTCCTTAACTTAACCATCACAAAACTAAGCTTCTTTTGATGTGAACCTCATCAGATGTCGCTTCCAGAAAAAAAGTAGCACCCTCTTTCAATTCAGGTGGCTCCACAATCGCGTACTCTGACAACGTTAGAAACCTTAGTGTTTCCTTTGACAATCACTTGATTTAATAGAGCACGTTGCAAATATTAGCAAAGCATCTCTCTGCTTTTTCCGTAACCTCAGTCGTGTCCATTGCCAACCATGCCTTTGTTAACTCCCGCCTTGATTACGGTAACTTCCTTCTCACTGAAGCCCCCATCGTTACAATTCGTCCCTTTCATCTAGTCCAGAACTTTTCGGCTTGGGTTCTTCTCGGTCAAAGACGGTTCACTCATCCCACACCTCCGCTCAGCGAACTATTTTGGCTGATCATTAAATTTCCAATTACTTTTAAAGTCGACCTCAGTGGCTGTGTTCAGGCATCAAAGAGCCCTTCCCTCTGAAAGTACCGTACTGTTTTCGGTTCCTCGCACACCTCTCTGCTGTATGGATGATCGTGTATTTTCGATAGTTTCCCCTAAAATTTGGAATGGTCTGCCTGCAAACATACCCTCTTCTTCCTCTCTCTGCGCTTTCATGTGGGCTTTGAAAACCTTCCACTTCCCTCAGGCCTTTTACTCGTTCATAGGCGGGTGCTATTCCGGGGCTAAAGTTCTTAATGGCGCCATATAAAACTATTGTTATTATTAAATTATCCAATATACACTCCTAATTTAGTCCTATACGAAATTTAATTTATTTGAATTACTACAAATTTTCATAATACCAAATATTTTGAAACAAAAATGCCAGCGAATAAAAAACAGCTAACGGTGAATTTTTAACCGGGAATCAGAAATTTTGCTTCTCGTAGTGACGTAGTCATTAATAATTATTACATTATTCATAAATAGGTTATTAAACATCATTGGCGTTAATTTTTCTCCCTTTTCAAACGGATTACTTTCAGAACTCGTAATAAAAAGTCAAGGATTGAAACCTTTGATTCTTCAGATGATAACGCTGATTCATAGCCAGAGAATGTTTCATTTCGCCCTGGCCAAAGCTGGCCCTAATAACTCAGAGAGGACTTTTTGAAAGCCCCTAGATCTTCCCTTTGCCAATCCCGTGTGATGGAATAAATTAATCGAGGTGACTCTTAGTGAAAAATCGAACCTTGTTTTTACCTCCTTAATTTTACCTTTCATCATCATTACTTGTCACAGTGACAACAATCACTAGACCTTTAATTATGCTTATGATTCACATGTAAAGAACCAGAATTAGTTCACCAATTAGTAATTAATTATTTACCTCAAAGAAGTATATATATATAGCAAAAGTATTGCGTCTGCGCTTCCCGCATAAATGCCCCACTATCATGCAAAGCGGCGAATTCATGCAATAATAGAAGAAAATCGATATATGTGTTATATGTACGTTTATAGACGTGATTTCTTATTTTGGCGTAAGGAAAAATTGACTTCTGTTGATTTATTGGCAAATAAAGGACGATTTGCTATAGCGACTGACCGTAAAAATGCATTGATGGGAAAGTTAAGTGAATAACGATCCATATCGGAAGATGTGAACTAAAAATAGAATTTAGGTTCCGCACAACTATAATCCAGATGCTTCAGCTGAAACATCTACTCATCGATAAAGAGAATGAAGTATATACGAGTATATATACAATAATAACTTATGATTCCTTTGGCCTCTAATAATTGATGGAAGAGAGAATCGCACCTCATCTAACCGTAATATCTGGTGGAAATTGCAATTTGATAAAGATCCTCAAGAATGCAAGAGTCTTATACGATATTTAGCCAATTCTAAATACACGGTGATGGATATATGTATGTATTATAATCTCCAAGAAATTCATGGGTAGAGAACTGATATTTAAAAGTAAGGACTTAATACTTCTTGCTGAGGTAGACTGACTAGTTTGGTTGATTAAATTGATTAGCTTGGTGGTTTTAGCAGTTAAATTGACCAGAAAGATTAAGTATGTGAATTAGCCAGATAGATTGGAGAGACTGATTGACAAGTTTTCAACATATATAAAAATAAATAATTTAAAACTAAGTATAACTAATTTAAAAAAATATTTTAAGTAATTATAAGAATTAAAATGAACATAAAAAAGTACACGTAATTTTAAATTAAAATTGATCAAGAGCTACTCCATAAAAGAACCATTTTTCTATCAGTGAAAAGTCATTTTCAACCAATGAAACTAAAGTTTCGATTCAATCCAATCCATGATTGAGTCTCTTACAATTCCTTTCGACTCTAACCTTTCTCAGAAAACTTATAGAAATGACCAGGAGCAATATCATGTATAAAGAAAAATGACTTCTTCATCTTAACTGGCCCTATCTTGAAGCAAGGTAGGTAGGTTTTCTTCAGGAACTTGCGGTTAGCCTTCGAGTCTATTTTGTTAATCCTACTAGCATGTCTCCATCCAACAAATGCCACCCAAATCATCGCTGCCTTTTCCCATTGATGTCTGATGGTAAAATATTTCCCCCGATGTCCATTGAAGACCCAACGTCCCCCTGAACCATCCGCTCCATCAAAATTGACGCTTGATACATATGTGAACATAACTTTGCTAAAGTAAGTTTTTATGTGCGTTTGTGTCCAAAGCAAACTTGTTTCTCTGTTGTTTTTTGTTGGAAACCTATTCTTAATACTAACGGTATTATATTTCATGAGAGCACTAGATCTTGATTCTTTAAAGAAGAAAGACGCCCGAACATCCTAAGGAAATGAATTTCCTGCTACCATAATGGTTTTTAGGCCACTTTTCCTTGGATTTGAGAAAGATCTCGAAGGGTAATATCTCATAAACCAGGTTGAACTCTTCTCTTTATTGGCTGAAGCACGTCTATCCAGAATATCTGGTTGTGTTCTTAAAACTCGTATTATAATATTATACTAGTATTATACTTGTATTATACTCGTATTATATATCTTCTTAGCAGGAATCCTTAAGAGACCTGTTCCCCTATAAAGCTCTTACATACGTAACACACCCAACACACCTATTCTCTGAAGAATACCTACTTTATCCAGGAGTTCCACGAATAAAACATCATTATTTTCTATATAAATAATATGAATTGTCTCTGCCTTTTGTCTACCTTCATCTCTTCCTTTCTTGCCCACTTTCTCTTCCAGTACTTTCTGAGGGGAAGACATGTAGTAGAATAGTGAGGTAGACTCAATTTGTACATTTAGTTTTAAAACTATATTAAGAAAATTCCGGCAACCAAGGTGGGTATCGCTGCTCCAACATCCATTCAGTAAGCGTAAATTTAAAAGTAGAGGAAAGCTTCATCAGCATAAATAAATTAATTTGCCACAGGATTTATTGTTTAGTGATTCAAGTAGTGGTAAGAAGTAGCACTTGTTGGCCTAGCTTGGTCCTTAATCTAAACAAAAGAATTATTACTATGCTCATAAATCTAAGCAAACCCCTTTTCTCTTTTCATTTTTGGTCGATTACGAACATACCATTTTACTTTATTGATCGTATACGAGGCTCCGATAATGCAGCTAAATCAATTCTTTCTCTCTTTTTTAAAATCACTTGTGATAGTTGGTAGACTAAACGCTATCAAAATATACATTTATGTGGTTCGTTTTCTTTCCAAGTTGTAGCCAAGAACTCCGACTTGTGGCCAATGTGAGGTAAACAATGATCTTGGTCGTCTTATCGTATGGAAAAAAATTACCATCTGTTATAATCCCAAAGGCTTAAAATGGTAATTCTCAACAACAGTTTTGCCACAAACAACATTTTCTATCAATGTGGTTCCCGACATTTTATGGTTGTCTGAACATAAGATGAATTTCGCAAATATTTAAAAAAATATAAATGGAACATTTTTGCAGATAATAAATAAATATCTTTATATATAAATTTAATCTGCAACGTGTAATTTTAGATTATATACAGTCTATAGAATCATCAATATTCCAACAGTTTTAGACTGACACCCTCTGGGCCTAATTTACCCATTAAATCTTAAAATTAATACTAATTAAAAGGTATATAAAAATACCACGAGTATAATTAATACTAATACTAACTAATTAATCAATATTAATAATACTAAAAGGTTATAGGAAAATGGCGTAATGTTCTTGCGGGGCTTATGGTAAATCAAAGCTCCAATGCTGTTCCTAGATTGAAGTCAACTATAGACTCCTCCTTGAGGGAGGACTACTATGTAAATCTAATCTGTTTTTTCCTACCAAATATTTCTTTAAAGACTAAATAAATTAATATTAAACGATTTCGAGCACTAATTATGTTCAATAATACTTTTCTTTGTAAAAAACCCTATTTTTATTTGACCTCAACACTCGTATTATTTTCACATTGTTAAAAAAAATTGAAAATTAAAAACAATGTCTTACTCAATGTGAGGTCAGCTGCACCCTTATGAAGGCGACTAAAGGTAAGAGTACTCCAACGTGCAATGCACGATGAGGTCCGAGTAGTAAAATCATGAGAAAGTTGCCTTTCCTCCAAATTCTCTCCTTTGAGTTAATAGATCGGAACGTGCCGATAGTCGGTAGGGATATGTGTTCGCAGGGCCCTGATTGTTTCCTTGAAGCCCCCTCTTTATTAGATCCTTTTTGGAATTGCGAGTCGTTTGTCCAATTGTATTTGTTGCCCCATGACTTCTAAATGATTTTGAGAGAGTTCTTGTAGGGTATAGGGGGAGAAGCCTTGTTCATTCGATATCCTGAGAAGATTTTGACATTCTTTGACCCCCCCCCCCATAGAAAAAGCCTTTTTTAGTTCCATTTTCTATATGTTTATTAGAAGAAAGTTAAATTTGTTTGAACCTTAGTCAGAGGCAGATATAGCTCTTTATTTACTATGTTCCTGACTAGTTGACCGCTCTCTTCTTTTATGTAGGTTGTATTAGATCCTCTTCCCTTGGTCTTTTTTTTCTATTTAGGCGTTGGATCGGAAATGTTTTTTTGTTTGAGGGGGTAAGATTACTTGGGGATTCTCTTCCATCTCTCTTTGGGATTCAAGTTTATCTTCTGGAAATTGGGGATTAGAGTGTCAATGGAAGAATAGTTGGAAGGAAATCAGCTTCTTCCTGTCGATCTTCTCTAGTAAGATATTTTGCAAATCAGCGAGGCTACCAATGGTTAGAAGGGTTGTTGAAGTGTGCACAAGTAATGAAGGTCCTGAACTCCCTGCTTTCCTTTTCAACCACATTACGAATAATGTTGCTTATTGGGGCGCTTTTTTTCGTTATTTTGCGTAGGTCCGTTTTATTCATATTAGATTTTTTCTATTTTTCTTTCTCTATTTTAAATGCTCTTTGTAGATTGCGCATTTCTTGGATAAGATTAACTAGACGTCATCGCAGTTAGTGCAGATTTTTAAGCGCTACGTAATTCTTTTTTGAGCAAAACAACTATTGCACACTCTGAACACATTTGGCCTCTTCGCGGGGAATCTTGAATGGAATTTCATTTCACTTCGTAGCACTTGTAGCGCACTTTAAGAGGTATGTATTATCATCAGAAAAATCGGTGAAAGGTTGTAACATTTCTTATGTCAATTTTTGTCGTAGTGGAGATATCAGGTTTTCTTCGTTTGCATGAAAAGCTTGGGAACATTTTAGATAATTTGCTAGCTAATGAGACCAAGCACAAGGCGTTAATCGTGATGATTTTTTTATTTTTTTAAGGTAAAAGAACATAGAATTATGTTTTAGAATCCCTTCTATTTCCACCTCTAAGCTCAGAGATGGAAGAGCATAATAAATATCTCATTTTTTCACCTTAAAAAGAATTAATTTAAAAATAGCTTCTAATGTCAGCACCTTCACTCATATCACTAAGAAGAGAAGATACAAACACTTTTATATCTAAAAAATATTATACTTAGGCCATATACTAATCGAACAAATGATAAAAATTTATGAATGAACGATAGATGGAGGAAATTCGTAATTAAAGATTCACTATGTAGATTAATTAAAGTATCTGGTTGCATTTCTGACCTTTACCAATGAAATAAAAATCCCATAAACAGAATTGATCTCAAGAATAGAATAGGTTAGGGTGAAATTTAGCCGCTATTTTCTCTTAAATCATGAGAAATCGACTGCTTTTAAATTAAACCCCCAAATATCAAATTTATGCTAACTTGAGGGATAAAATTTTAAAATAGGGAGGTTGTCATATATGATTTAAAATGAAATTTATTACTAAATATAATGGTATAAAACCAATGCCAGGGACAACCATCACTCAATCACTACCACTGCCCTTGCACATCACCTTGGCCAAGACAAGGGGGGTGCACTTCTCCCGCCATCTACGGCTCAACCCTGGACCAGGCTGATTTCTTAATGGAGTGCGCCTGGAAGTGATGGACTCGCACCATTTCCCTTGTTTTGTATTTGATTGACGCCTCACTAGAAAGACTCATATTCGCACTCTCAGGGTCTCTTGCACTTGCGGTATAATTATTCTTCGTTCCGTGACATTCAGCACCTGGGACACTGATATGGCTACTGCCTTAATTTTGTATCGATCCTATGTTCGTTCGAAGCTCGACTACGAAAGCGAGTTTTATGCATCCGCAGCCGAGAGAGTATTGTGGAAGGTGGACTCGATCCATCACAACGGCTTTGGCCTGCGACCGGTGTTTTCCGCACTTCCCAGAGTGCGAGCCTAATTTTCAATGCTGGGAAGATGTCACTCGTTCTGCACCGTGCATTATTTGCATTTACGCCTAAGCCCCGCGCCTCCCTAGCTCGCCAACAGCTCTTATTGCATCCGCTGCTGATTTGTACGGTGGCTATGCCGCCAAGAGACGCCAGTCGTACCCTAAGCCCTATGAACTTATGTCTACGAATCTCCTTTGAGGACTAGGAAGAGCTCTCCGGCCATTTGTGGCCCTGGTTTTGACCAGGGTACCAACCCGGCGGGTACCACCTTTCACTAATGACGCCACGCCTCTGCTCCCAAAGCTTCTACAGCAACGGGAGTATTGTGTTTTGCCTTTTTGAAGCACAATTCATGTCACGTTGGAACCATGCCAGTGTATACAAATGGCTCCAATTCTAAAGAAGGGGTCGGCTTCGACGCCGTAACCCCTCTGTTTGAACTCAGCAGTGCTCTGTCAGGCGCTGCGTCTGTCTTCACGGGCGAGCCGGTTGCAATTCACTGCTTGGTATGAGAGATAATGCGAAATACGCGGTTCGGAGACCGGATTGGGATTTGTGACGACTCACAAAGTGCCCTTAGTGCTCTTGGGGCACTGGAATCTCCGCATCCTCTGGTTTGCAATATCCGTGACGCTATGGTTTTTGCAACCGTATGGATGTCGAGATTATCTTCTGCTGGGTTCCTGGACTTGTAGGAATTGCAGGGAATGCTCGCTCCTGGAGGGCGCCAAAGAGTCTTTGAAGATTGGCGAGCAGACCAGCGTTTCACTCTTTCTGACACCGATTACAGGGCAGAGATACGGGCAGCTCTCCGGGCTTCTTGGCAAAGAAGATGAGATACGGCCAAGGGCAACTTAAAATTGCGTGGTATTGCGCCCTGACTGCTCTCATGTACCTATCCCCCAATGACGCGACATCTCCAGGTTGCTTTCTGTCGTCTCGGAATTGGACAAACTTGCGGGATGCACCGCCATTTGATGGAACACTCGCCTGTGCCTTATTGTTAAGACTGCTATGTCGCACAGACTGTTCGGCACATTCTTGTTTAATATCACAGTCTGGGTGATCTTCGCATACGTTGCTTGTCCCGGTACCGGAAACAGCGGGGTCGATACTGCTTGTCCTTTGTACTCGGGACGTGTTCGTGCACACTGACTTATGAACTTTAAGACATTTTAGAGGAGTATTGCTTCATCCACTTTATTTTACTCTTTGTTGTGGGTCGCATGCTCCTGCGGCGAGGGTCGGCAGGCGTACCCCCGACACCGGAGGAGCTTCCTGTTTGCCTTTTTGTTTTATTTTTCATTTTTAATATAATGTAGTAATAGGCTGGGTCTAGTACGACGACTTATGACCAACTAGGCCGTCGCCAGATCGGCTACAAACCAAAACCAGTGCCCCTGTCCACCACCACTTCCTCTCCTGACCATCTCCTCCTCTCCTCTTCCTTTTGGCAGATGTAATCATTTCTTCCTTTTCTTCTTCTCCTCGCCCTTCTTATTTGACTAGCCAATTTATTACAGTGAGAATTAATTTGATTCTCAATGATGCTGTTAATGAAGAAAAGTACTGAATTTAATCCATGTGAATAAAAAATAAAATTATTCTTAAGGGTTTAGGGGGGGAGGGGGATTTCTAAAAGATTAAGGAGAATTTGAGGATACTGACTTGACTTTATAAAACAAACCAAGGACACTCATTCGATCGGGATCTTTTGATGGATCAAATTCTCTGGTATCGACTTTTTTCTCCTTTCATCAAAGCAGACAATAAAAAAACAAAAAAAAATCAGAAATTTATGACGATCACACAAAAATAAGATGTCATTATTTTCCTCGATTTTTTTTTAAGGATGAGACCGTTAACAATATTTTTTTCTAACATATATTTTGTAAACTCATCTTTTAATCTGCAACCAAGCAACCAAAATTACATGCTACATTGAGCAATTCATTCCTGTACATTCTTTCATTTGATATCTAGATTGATTATAAATGTTGAAAACTACTAAAGTTAGTTAATTGGAGAGTAAATAAAGAGATAGTTGAATGAGGATTCCAGGTCTTCAAGGATAAGGAAGAGAGAGAAAGTGAAAGAAAGAGAGATACACACACAAAGAGAGGGGCAGAAAGAGAGACAGAAAGAGATAGAGAAAGTGTAAGAATGAACAAAAAATAACGCGTCAAACCTTTATGCTGATTTTCTTCACGGTTGCAGCCACTTTATTGGTACAACCATTTGCTACGGTAAGATTTTCAGCAGAAACTAGGTCTTTGACAGGACCATAACCGACCCTGGCTCACCTTATGATTGAGACTCTCTCCGTATAGTTTAAGAGAACACAATAGACAAAAATCTCAGAAAGAATAATGGCTACATTGATATTTAAAAAAATTAGAAAAAAAGTCTATGGGAAACAGCCACCAAAAATGTAAAGTATGAAAGATATCAATGGGCGCCACGTCGAACTATACAAAGGCAAATGACAAGGTGATATGTCGCTAAGGTCATGTATAAGAACACTAAACACGACGTTAATTAGACTATTGATACCCTCAGCAGCAATATCCCACTTTATCACCTCATCAAAGATGTAGAACACTCGGTAACTATAAAAGCCAGGAAGAAACATGAAATTGGGCTATATGTGAAGATTTCATCAAAAATCATCACCTACTATCCGTTATTTTGAAAGACTGGATCCCATCTTTAGCAATAAAACATGAGAAGAACTAAAAAATAAAATTGAGAAAGAGAAACGTTCGGATAAGGTCGATAAATTCGACGAATCGACGGAAAAATGCTAGCAGAACCGCATGGAACTTTCAAGGTTTAAGCCAAAATAGATTTTAAGATCAATAAGCGCCGTTATATTTGCCGTAAATATTATTGATTAAATTGAATTTAATATATTAACGTACCAAAATATATGCACAACCTAATCCAAGGATGTTATAGTTTCTTTCCTTTTACATACTGGGCCACACCAGTACTACGTGGTGCTCGGTATCCTCTCAGTTTTTGCTCAGAATTTAGCCAGTACTTATATAGCGCATAATAAACCCCAAAACACACGTTTGCTCACTCGGATTCTGAATCTGTACTTACCTGGTAATACCCCTTCAATTCCTCACACCTACGAACCAATTAACATGTATCTTAAATATGCACCCGTTAATGAATTTACTGAAAGAAATACTTTTAATATTATAAGGTATCCATTAATTAAATTTCCTAAGTTCATATGACATTCTCTCTTTCCTTATTCCCTAATTAAACTTTATAAATTGGATACTATTATATTACCATAATAACATGATATAGCAAAGTACTTAACTAATCGAATGTTGAACGAGTCTCTCGAACTACTTAAAACGCCTTAGAGATGAGGGATTTGATGCAAGAGCTATTTTGTATCTGAAGAAATTGACGAAATTGACAGCAATTTTAATCTTCAAACTTCGGATCCATTCAACATAAAGTACCTATAATTGTTCAATTCAAGAATAGGAACCTCGAGCAACTTAATATACAGAATAGGCACCTGACTTGGAATCAAGAGGGGGGAGGGGGGGTCATGTAAAGATAAGACATCCTATGATCTTTTTGGGACCATAATATACGTAACTAACCTAACTAAAACTAAATTTACCCAGCCTATTCTAGTCAACCTAATCTAGAATAGGCTAGGTTAGGTTATTTTAGGGTAAAAAAAAAAATTGGGATGTCTCATCTTTACAAGCTCCAAGAAAAATATACAAAGGAAATATTTATTGAATCAATTTTGAATAAAAATGGAACAAATATTATATATTTACATATTATAATTTCAAAAGAAATGCAAAAGATTTGAATAGCATTAAAATATCATATTGTTCAAATATGTTCTTAATCAATTTACCACTGTTATTACTAATATCAATTCATCACTATTAAACAATGGTAAAGCGTTGTTGGAAATTCTATTGTTGTCATAATGGTATCTAAAGCGAATTAAGTTTAAGTAAGCAATAACCGGCTAGGAAACGTCTCAAAACAGATTGGCAACTGAAGTATTAAACCTTCAAGAATAAACACCTCATTTATGCTAAATTAAAGAATAAGCAAATTGACTATAAAACCTAAAGTCGTTCATTTCAAGAATAGGCACCTGACGAAAGCCTTAAATATGATTAGGCACCTCATTTATAGGCAATTCCTGATGATGCACCTAAACTGCCTCCTCCTGAATTGATCCCAAACTTTTCTGACTTAGTTTAATTTTGTTTGTTCCGATCGAATATTTTACTAGAGAGCAACCATTAAAAATATCCACTTCATTAAGTTACCAACAAACGGCAGGTGTCTTATCTTAGGCTGTACATTTGTAGTGTTTTACTGTATTTTAATTAACTCATTATAACTTTCTGAAAGAGAAATGGGGAAAGTTATAAAGTGAACTTTAACTCGGTGAATCAACAATTCTTAGAGCGAAAGAACTGACATGATTAAATTTATAAAGGTTGCGGAGATTTTTAAAAAGAGTTCTACTCGACGTTTTAGCTGCTTCAAGGGACTGCTTAACTAATTTATGATGACTATAATTAAGAGCTTTTACCTCTTTTTTTTTAATGCATCGCCAACTATCAGCCTCCAATAATGATCATCTTATTTTAAAAAATTACTAATATCGATACGAAAATTTTAGAATTTCCTTAAACTTGACTTGTAGGTACCACTTGGAAACTACAAAGAAAAAAAAATATAAAGGGTGTTTTAAAGATTTTTTTATATTATTCCAATTTAATAACTGTGACAATACTCATTCAATTGACCACTAATTTTAAAAGCACGTTTGTAAACATCTCCAAAGTTATGTCTAATGTTCTTTATTCTATTTATGTATAAAAATGTTATTCACTTGAAATACAAAGGCGTTTTTGTGTGGTAAAGTATCCCAGAATACATTCAAACAAGATTGTGCACCGCACAATTGTGAGAGAATTTTTTAAATATGCACCAACAATAATGGAGATTTGAACATAGAACGAAAGTTCTAAAAAAAGTTTTAAAATTTTTTTTGTGACCATCAAGAAATCCACAAGATTAGCATGGTTTTAAACTTAGAATCTCCCAAAGACAGTGTGGCGTGTTCTGATGAAACACTCGTAAATAAAACCCTACAACCAGCAGTTCGTCCTGGCCTTATAGACAGATGTCAAGCAAAATATGCAAAAGGCACAGATATGAGTTCGATAACCGTCTTGTTTTCCCTGATGAGGCCACATTTCATGAGTAAGGCAAAGTTAACAAGCATAATTTTCGAATTGGGCGAAAAAAATCCCGAAGCCACAGTTGAGAAGGAGCAGGAGCTGAACAACCGAAGTGACGTGGGCCATGTCTCCGGCGGCGTGCATATTGAAATTTTATGAAATCATTTATGGAATCCAAAGACATTTGAATTCCTAATTCAATTATTTTATAATCTTATATTACTAAAAACTAAGGGCTTTATGGGATTTTTACATCACAAATAATATAATTGTTTTAGAAATATCCGATATTTTGTACTTTCATATTTAATTTACTTATCGCCTGTCCAATATTAGCATCTATAAATATTGCAATTGTACACAGGTCAAAGATGTATGTAATTGAAAAATGAAATAGTACAGACAAAACTCCTGATATATAACTCCTTAAAGAGGTCTATTTAGACTCCTCGCGATCCTACACCCTGTTATATACAGTTTAATGATTTATTAATCAATTCTAAAATCTTTCCTCTAATACCTGGAGAAGTTAGTTCATTAAAGCCAACGATAGGACAAGGAACTAGACTAAAATTGTGACTTACTATAACAATGCCATTGGAGTGGTCCTACATGTCGTTCATAGAACGAAAACGAAAACCAAGTTAGAATAATGCGTGTTCTATAAAAGCATTTTGACTAACCTTAATCAAATTTTGTCTTCCAACTACTGTAAGAAATTAATATTTTAAACACAGACGTTAAGCGAAGACTTTTAAAGTTAGCAATTGAAATACATTATAATTCTCAATGCTAAATTGACCCCAAATTCGCATTAAAATCTATACCCATCTCTCTCCATTTGACACTTTCGCTTTCTGTCAGTCAGTTTTTTCGGGCTTTCTGCAGATTTTTTCTAGGCATATATCTGGATCTATATATTTATTTATCTCTGTATATATCCACGCTCATCTCTCAATCAGAATTTTTATTAATGTTTCTATGTATCTAGCCCCCTATATATCGACCTGAGACAACAAGAATATTCATAGAGAATTCTGGCTTGCCTCGTAAAAGGAGACGAAGTCGGATAGTGTCAACTAGCCAGGGAAGCAGCGCTTGCGTAAGTATTTTCGTGCGAGTGTAATGCGTGATAAGGGTGATAGGGGGTGAGTGGTCCTGGCAAACCTGTTTACTCAATTTAAATTTTCAACCAAGTGGTTCTATAAGCTATAAAGAGGGTATCTGATGAGGGAAAGACGTGAGAACTGGTGAAGGTGCTCAAATCAGTGATGTTGTATATAGTTGGATTATGTGAGACAAACATGAAGGGGAATGAAGTGTTTGTGTGAACAGAGTACGCTTAAATGTGGATATAAATCATAAGGATAAATATGATATAGCGGTGCTTTTGAGTTAGGAGTGGCAATGATCGTAAATAAATATCGAGCATTTGGTAGCCATGGAATTTAGGATAATAGAGAGGGAGAGATGGTGGTAGATTCCTGTCCTAAAAGAGACCTGTGTAGCTGTGCCAAAATACAAATTGATTTGACAAGTGATTAAGGGGTGATGTAAGATTATGATAGATGTTCATATGAAAGAAAACCATGCTACTCGATGTAAGTGATGTGAAAGCTAAGTGTGCGTGACTATCGAATTCGATGAATATATTTTGTTAAATAAATTGGAGAATTTTCGGAGGAAAAGGAAGGCAGAAAATATAAAATGTTCGAGAGAGAGAAAGAAAGAGAACGAGAAGGAGTGAGGTAAATAGATAGAATAGAGAGTGTGAGAGAGAAAGAGAAGTATATATGTGGAGATTTGGAGAAGGAGGTAGAAAGAGAGGGAACTAGAAAGGATGATGTAGACGGAATGAAAGAGATATAGAGAGAGCTAGAGTAAGAAGTAAAAAAGGTAGAGCGAGCGAGACAGGTATATAAGTAGGTTGAAAGAATGTTTGTGTGTTCGAGAGATTGTTTAAGAAAAACTAAACTTGGTGAGGACTAAATGCTAAAAAGATAAGGACAGACGGTTAGTTGGTGTTGTAATGGCTGCACGAGCAAAGAGAACGCGAGACACGCAATGTTGGAATAACGATGGACATCTAATCTAAGGTGTACCTATGATGTCTAGTCGAGCACCTGAGAATATCATCGCCATTCTAATGAATAACTTACCGGAATTAAAAGTTATCTTTGTGATTAACTAAAGGGAGAAAAAAACAAATGAAGCATTTGGAAGGAAGATAAATGAATATCTGGATATGAAAAGAAAATAGATATAGATTGAAGTGAGATCACCGAGACTCCGAGAAGAAAATATTGTTGTGAACATTCCGGATATAAACAACAAAACTTAGAGTGAAAAGCAGATCACTTTGATGAGTTGCATAATATTGGTATGGAAGATGATACAACTATATTGTAAATATGATTGGCTTAGTGCCTATCAACAGAGTTCTGTATCATATTATTTGAAACTATATGTATATATACACGAGGGTGTTAGTGCCATGAAAGGTCTGAAATATTGGAGTTCAGGTGGAGCAGTTGAATACAGTCGTCGAAATGCTAAAAGGTTACTGTGAATGTGTTATGGAATTGGTCTGCTGGCTGTGTTGTAAAACCGTTGAGATTGGAAGACTGTCTTAGGGCTGGGAGATTTCTTTTATTACATTTGTATAAAGGCAGACGATAGAAAGGTGCATCCTAGGACTGCAGAGGAATAAGTTTTATGAGTGTAGTAGGCAAGGTGTATGGAAGAAGTCAGATTGGTCACGTAAGAAAGATAGGTTGAATGAGTGAGAGAATATGAGAATTGTGAATCAATAGCAGTGGGAGTGAGGGGGAGTAAGCATTTTATTGAGTCACCTGAAAAAAGCAAGGGTTTAGAGAGGGAAAGTGTATGGTGGTTGTAAGAAAACTCTTATTCTCGAAGCAAAGGGATGATAAAGTGTATGATGGGTGTGTATTGAAGAGTTTTGTGGTCTGCCATGCATGGCACATAGCGATCTATCTGTCTGGATGAGTTACTAAAACACCTATACTATGCTATGCAGGGGCAATCTGGCGTGGAAAAACCATCGATATCTTTGAGACTAATGGCTCATAAATTTATGGAAGTGTATATGTGTGTGTGAGAGGGATTTAGATTGATTTTAGTAGAGGTGATTTGCGTCGCAACACTCGGCGAAAGCGATTTTGATAATTAATTTTTTCTCTCTCATTTAAGAGTTTAGGGGAGATACATGCCTTTCCGTCCCCAGCAACCCACATATTTCATTACGTTTCATTTCGCTAAACAATACCACTTTTCACATATTTCTCTCCTCTGGAACCTTCCTGACTTACACTTCTTTATTTTCTTCCCTTTTCAAATAAATAAAATTCTCTCTGAATTAAACTATTTCGTTTCATTATTATTGTCGTAGAATGCCCCCCTTTTTGTTCTAGTCTAAGAGTGCTAAGAGTTCTAATATGGATATCTTAATATCTTAAAGAATAGAGCCGTTGGAAACACGTAAGGATATAGAGAAACGCACAATAATTCCAAAAAATAAACTTATATTTTAACTTTAACAATTGAATACACAACAATTAAACATTAACCACAGCAATACTCTGAATATTATCATAAACAAGAAATAATTCAATTAGTTTGACCCTCTAAAATTGTTTAATCTCGCTACACACAGCAATATATAAGATTTAGGCTTACGGACTCTAATGGAGTTTAAATACCTTAGGAATGTTATTGTCTCACGACTCGTGCCGCCTGGCTAGATGTAGGTGGGCAGAATCACGAGTTCCTTTTGGCGAGGGTAGAAGCTGGGGGGGTCCACACGGTATTCAGGGGGGGGGGGTCTCCAAGGCCGAAAACAATTATGGTGCTTTATGCGACACCGAGGTAGTCGTGGTCTCTCTGGTGAGAGTGAGTTGAACTTGGTTCTTAAACCAAGTTAACTTGGAGTTCGGTGTGATCACCGAGTAACGAGCTCGAGGAGGAGCTTTTCTCCTTCGTTAATTAATTCCTCATGGGCGAGGACTCCACTCGGGGAGGGTCTTCTTCAAGGGCTAGTATAACAGAGGGGGGTTTCTCTGCCGAGAATAAGTTGAACTTGGTTCATCAACCAAGTTAACTTATGTGTTTGGTGTGGCCACCGAGTAACGGGCTCGAGGGGGAGCCTTTACTTTCTTCCTTTCTTAATTTATCAAAGACGAGGAATACCCCTGGTGTTTAAGATGCACCAGGATATGAGGAGTCTGTCTGGTGAGAGTAAGTTGAACTTAACAAAGTTAACTTAATGTTTGGTTTGATAACCACGGACTAGCTCGAGGATGAGCTGCTTCTTAGCCCCTTAAGGTAGGTAGCCCTGCCTTTCTTGCAGGGTACTTCTTGGTCTGGCGAGCCAAGTAAACTACCAATCCAGTCTAGGTAGCTCGGTGTCTTAATCACGAGGACTTCGTCACCTGGAGACTGACGTATTCTACCCCGATTTTCCTCAGGGTTCCTTATTTATACATTGTCACCCCACTGGGGGAGTGCTAAGAGGGGGGAGGCTTGATGGCGGGCTGAGGAGGGTTATTATGCCAAACGGTTTTCTCACCAAGTCTTACATCGGCTCCTCGTTAGCCTTCGAGCTTGGGAGAAACACGTCTCCAATTTCTTATTTGACGTGAAATTGAATCTCACTCTCCCGGTGGAGATCTTGCATTTTAACCTTTAGGTCTTTCATAGCGCCGAGTGGTGCGGTGCTGCGGTTACGCGCTTGACCCAAAGGTGCCTGGGGCCGGATGTCTTTGCGGTAACCGCCTCGTGACTCCACCACGAGAGAATGGGGGTGGGGAGTGACGATTCTTCTACACTTCTCAAAGTCATTTTTAAATGTTATTTTCACAAATTAATTCCAACTTTCCAAACAGAAGCGAATGTCTGGTGGAAAACTACTGTGTTGTTGAAAAGCGGAACTAGAGATTAGAAATCACGCAAGAAACTCTATATTAATCGAATCTTCCCCAAACATGTTCTTCCAAGCAAAAATAAGGTTACATGGTATTGTCAGTATGTGTCTATGTGTTTAATTAACATGTACGTCTTATCAAATGCAATCATTTCTAAAATTCATGTCTCAAGATATTTAGGGTCAAAACAACTTCTGGACTCATCTTTGCAAGATCCGATTTATTAATAAGAGTGTGGAGATTATGCCAGAAAGAATTGTTCTTCCAAGTATTCATGTTACATTTAATAAAATGTTTCAGGTAAAAGTTGTCTACGATATAATTGCTCATATATGTTTAATAAAGCCTCAAATAGCCACAGATACATGCCACTAGGCTTTGGTCTAATGTGCTGCCAAGTGATAATCTTTTCTTCGCAAGTTAGAATTAAAAATATATATAAAGCTAAATATAGCTAGAAAAGACACCGTGTTGGAAATTTAGCGACCATGAAACAAAACCATCTCAGAATGTTTCGAAAGTATGGGTCAAATACAGCAATAAAGTAAGATATTTAACTCAATCTGAAATTAATTATAAAATATAACTGAACCCTCCATCTCTCATTAAGTTTTCTCTCTCCGGAGGGAACTCAGCGTCAAGTGTGAACTAATTAATTATAGCAATTCTAAATACAGAACGAAACCGCGCTAGAAAATATTCATACTCCATAGTTCTCGCAAAAGATGCTGCAAATGAAGCAAACGTGGTGGCATGCCACAAGGATGATATCTTTATACATACTTTCCTAACTGAAATATATCATTCAATTGCACATTTGCTTCTTCTCAACATTGCTAGGCGTCAGCGCTAAATCGAACAAGATGTCTAAAATGTCGCGAAGTCAGAAAATTCACATGATCTCTCATTAACGTGGAGCGTTTAGCCCAATTTCAAACTCGTTATCTTGAGATCTTCTTCTCTTCTTGAATAATCAACGGACGTTTTATTTTTTTAAAATATCTACAAATTTTAAAAATATTTGCCTTTAAACTTTTATTATACCTATTTCTTTTCTAAAGTATCCAATCATATGAGAGTTGTAGGAGATATGATAGTCAAAAGTAGCAAAAAAATAAAGTGAAAGCGAAGCATGTTGGGGACGGTGGCCGTAAGTAGAATCCACATTCACTAATGCTATTAATTGTTTATCACACTCTAAACCTAAATTCCTAAATCTTTCTCTCATATGCATGTAGAAAAGAGTCGGTCAAGATCTCTCATGTCTAGTCTGGCAAATCGTCAGGTACCTAATAATTCTGCCAATTAATGGTCGTGTATACAGAACATGAATGAGAATCTCCAAAGGGTGTAAATGAATTGTTTCTTGAAATTATCACCTGTTCAAATCAGAAATAAAATTTGAATATTATTTTTTTAGTTAAATATACAAGTATGTATGTGTACCTCTTGTAGAAACCATAGTAGTAATCAAAAAATGCATTTACGTTTTTTCAAATTAACTTAAATATTCAGGTATGAAGGTGTAACTTCTTATAGAAACACTTGCTGTACTAAAAAAAATTTTCATTGTGGGATAGAGCGACATGAATCTTAGAGTTTAACCTAATTGAAAAAAGATATTATCCATAGTGTAACTATGGTTTAAGACGACAATGTCCCCAATAAAAGGACACATTAGGAAATGATGAATGATAACTGAATTAAGAGAGAGGATCTTTAAGTTGGCACACTATGAGACAGAACTTCAACTTCCTGGAGTGAAGAAAACACCGATTATGTGATTGCACTTGTGGTTACAAGATCCTCCCAATCCAGAAACAAAACTTATTATAGGATCAGATCATACCGTCTTTAAGTTTGCCTTGAGAGTATTTTGGGGAAGAAATTCATCTCGTACCAGGACTAATTTCGCCATTCAAACTTTAAACGAATGTAAAACTAGTAAATTTTATTGATTTTTTGGCAAAGAGTATTTTCTGGTGGTGAAACTTTGATGTACTATTATGAAAATGAAGATTAACAACAATCAAAGTAATAGCTTTAAAGAAGTTCAAGTAGGACAATCAAAGGAAAATCAAAAAAAGAATGACAACAAAAGTTATGGGAAAAGTTTTAGGAGTTGGAGATAATTATTGGATGACACTTCATGATAGTTTGCAAAATTATGATAAAATTAGAAAAATGAGAAGGAATGCACACTCCTTAAATTTTACAAGGAGTGTAATATATACCACATCTGCACGTAGCTCTTTCCATGTTAGCCATATTATATATGTATTTGAAGTACTCGTAGTTGTCCAATAAAGTTGTCCTGAAACTTAGAAGTTCAAGCTTTCAACCGTTCTGAGTCCTTTTCTTGGTCAGTATAAACAAATTTTGTTAATAAATACTAGGGGTTCTCTTTCATCGTGGCGATCCTCCAACAAATTCAACCAGAACTGCGAAGTAAAGTTTATAAGATTTTAGATTGAATTTTGTCAATTCCATCTCTCGGACCCAATTTGAACCGCTCTGACCTATTTGTTTCCCAAATTTAAGAAAATTGACCAATTATTTTATTTTTAATCAGGTGAAGAGGCAAAACTAAAGGAAAAAAAAAACGGAATTTATTTATGTGTTTGATTCAGACAGGGATAAAAGATAAGTTGGAAAAACGGGGTAATAAAATATTTTGAGTCAGATAGAGCTTATGCTGAAGAAATACACTTTATTTTATGTATACATCGTTTTATTATAAATAACTGACATTGTTATCCATACTGAGAGGGTAATATGTAAGTAAAGTCCTAATATACACCTTGAGAAATTAAATAGTTAAGGTGAAGCTCTCTCCACTCGACTCTCCCATTTCGATCTGCTGCAACAAGAGGGTTAAAAAGATAAATGGATGTGCTAAAAAAATGAGGACAATCAATAATTAAAGAGTAAAGATAAAAAAATATTTGAGAAGAAAATTCTAAAGCTTATTTCATCAGGAGCTTGTCACCCTGCATAACCATTTGTCATTTCTTGCGTTTGTATTTTGGTCATGGTCGCAATTTTTCTCACCAGAGAAAACCCAAAGCTTTCCAGCTTCTTGATGTTCAGAATGGAGAGCAAACGCTTTGTGCGGATGAAAAAAATTCTCTCTATGCATCAGATAATCCTTTTTACAGATATTTTCATGCACAACTCTTATGATGGTGCTTTCTGAAGCGCTGATGTGAGTTCCAAGGGTTTTGATCGATCTTCCGGGGTTTTCTTGAAATCCCCCTCTACTTTCTTCACAAATTCTTGTGTTTTGCAGTTGTTTTTTTATTTTGCTGCTAATGTTGGCTCCCTATAAGCAGCTCCCAGGTATTTTCTAAATTTTGCAACGAAGAATCGGGCACTTTTCTTTTATTACGGCTTCTCTTTTTATTTGCTAGGTCATTTAAATGGTATTCATTATTAATCTTAAAAATAAATAATGACACCCCGGAAACATGGTATCATAACCCGGTCAAACGCTGATGAATATATTACGTGACCCTTAAAAGCTTAAGAAAAAAAATGGGAGATTTATAAAGGGAGAAAATAGGGAAGACTATTTTAAGCGTCAGATGAAAGTGAAATAATGGAGTGGATTCGAACCTTTGTTATTAAGCGCTCATCACTATCAGAAGCACGACTCTAATCGACTAAGCCACCATCCTCAACCCCCCAAAAGATTGATTCAAGAATCCTTTTGAATAACGAAGTGTAGGTTTCGATCCAGTGAGAAGCAAGGGAAAATCACATAAGTCCCAGTCGGAAAACTTCGAGAAATCTCGAGATAAATTGGTGCTATTAGTAAATACCAAAGGTGGTAACCGACTCTGTATCAGGTCCTGGGGTCAAAGATCGTTTATCGCTAGGTAGGTGACCTTTAGGGAACCACTCTAAGAAATATAAAAATATGCATTTCAAAAAATACCGCCTTTGTCATTACTAAATACATTTTTAAAGATGGCAAAATTTCGAGAAATCTTGAGACAAATTCTATATATAGCAGTGCTCCATTTTCTTTTTCTTCTGCTTCTGTATTTTTAGTACCTTATCTCTTGCATTTCTTCTTTTTTTGTACCTTTTAACAAGAAAGACTATTATATACTCTTCTTTTTGAGAAGTTAAGGATGTCGCTTCTAAAGATGTAACAAGCTTTCCTAACACACTGCTGCCTAATTTGGGCTTCTACTGATTTGCTTTACCAAAGCCCAGCGCGTGTGTCAGGAGCTGTCCTAAGTATTCTTGTACCCGAGCTAAAATATTTTCGTCGCTGTTACTTGCTTGAGCATATCCGAAACTATTGCTAATTATTTTTGCTTTTAAATAGTTATTTTCATTTCAACTGCCAAAAAACTGGTTAGTGTTATACTTTTATCATTCACTGTATATATTCTGAATTTAACGAAAATAATTGTATGCTAACCGCAAAGTGGTAACCTAAATATTTTTATTAATTCTGACTCAGGTTTCTTTTCACACCAAAGTCATTAAAATTCAGCTAAGCACTTCTTTAAACAATTTTGGGGGAGATAAAATCCCCTTGGCTCACTTTTTTTCATTAATTAACAAGTGCAACCTAAATGACAATAAATATTAATGAGATTTGGTGAAAGTAAGTTTTTTTTTATTCTTTCTGTATATTGTTTTAGAACTAAAGGCTTTTCATCATCTAAGAATGCCATGTAAAAAAATGATATTCAAACTACAACCAGTTCAACTATCTGCAATAATTGTTGAAGAGATTGCAGATAGTCATAAGTACTACAGTTGACACTCATTTTTGAGACATACATGTTCCGGTGGCTAATTACAATAAAGAGTTTGTGTTAGTCTTTGGTCCCGACCTTTGTAAGTAATTTATACTCGTATAGTGCTCATATGAGAACGAAAGACCTATCGTACTTTATATCTTCAATGTTTTTTAAAGAACTATAAAGTATAGTTCAATCATGTTATTGCAACTTTACTTTTCCGTAAACATCTTGTAAATAGAGTAGTTTGTAAGTCATCAAGACCCTCATTCTCATCCTGTATATTTTTTGGGAATGATTTGTTGTTTTTATTAGTTTTTCGCACTGGATAGTTTAATATTATGTTAAATCCTAAATCTTAAATAATTATCTTGACTTCTGTATACTTGATCCTTTCTATAATTAGTAAAGCTCTTCTCACTTTTCGCCTTTTAGGTAAAAGTGTCTCTTTAGTGATGCTAATTTAGACCCAAATTTGCGCATTATAAAATAGTTTGTTATAGTCGCAGTTTTCTATTAAGGAAACTTTCACTTGATCCTTCAGTTTATTAAGCCTGTTTGCTATTGTAATTATTTTGAAAATTAGTAATTTTAAATTGTATGTCAAGTTTTAATCGTTTTTTCCGCCTTTATCATGAGTGTGAGCTTTTCTTGTTTTACTCGTAGATCTATTTTTATTTTACACCTGAATACAGTCTCTGGTCACTCTTTTGAAATTGTTGATAACTGATATGTCTTTAATTTGATTTTTATTGTTGATGAGTGAATTATCAATCTCACTTAATGTTCAGTCCATTTAATTCTTCAGCTTGGCGTCTTTTGAATTAAGGGGTTCATAATCTAAAGGGATGCTCCTTTTAAAATTTTAGAAATCTAATTCCATTGCCGTAGGGTGTGGCTAGATCCCAACCCGCGCGCATCATTTCTCGCTTCTCTCTCTCTCTCTCTCTCTCTCTCTCTCTCTCTCTCTCTCTCTCTCTCTCTCTCTCTCTCTCTCTCTCTCTCTCTCTCTCTCTCTCTCTAACACGCCTAAATTCTAAGATGGAATTTAATTTAAGGGGAAGAAATGACATCGGAAAATAATTAATAGGGGATTGTACTTATAGTCGCGTTACAATAGCGGTTGAAGTTAAGGATACCTAAAAGAAATTTTCAAACGGAACAAAAATACAAAATAGTGGAACTAGTGGGTTTTTTGGTGTTTTTTTTTACCGTACATATATACAGATTATATAATACTAGATCATAGTTGCCAAAAGATACCTCTTATTAATGATACACTAAAATGGGGCTCACTCGCCTAAAAGTAATGTCATCCTAAGGTTATACAAAGTTAACAATAAAAAAATACAAAAGTAATTCAAATATGCAAACAAAGGAAAAATAAAAAAAAGAAAGATATGCGTTTCTATATTATACGGTGGAATATACAAATTTAATTCATGAAAAAAAATAAAAAAGAAATGGCTGAGAATTAGTTTTGAAGATGGTCCAACGGGTTTCTACTTAAACTAGCGGCTATACAGTTATCGGTGCCTTTTATATACAAAACGAGGAAACGAATTCCCGGAGGAACAAACTCCATCACATTAAACGATCATTTCCACTTTAAATTCCTTCCCTACTGAGGATATTTTAAATCTTTGGATTCCCCAAACTATAGTGAGCACCTCTCTCTCAATCACCTCATAATTTCTTTAAGGGGGCCAGTAATTTTCGGCTGGTAAATACGACAATGAAACTTAAGCCGTTTTTCCCATACTGGAGGAGGACACATCCTATCCCATCGTTACTAGCGTCGGTGCGAATCCCAAACCGTTTGTCCTGGTTAGGGAGGCAAAGGAGAGGAGCGGATGTCAACTTTCCTTTGAGTTTGTTAAAGCAGTGAGTTAATAATAGCGTCCAATCGAGGCGTTCGAGGGCCTTCTTCTTTAATAGCTCGCACAGATTGGCGGATATTGACGCGAAGTTTGATATGAAGTTACCTTAGAACGTCGCTGAGCCTATGAAGGATCGCTGCTGCTTTTTGTTAGTGGGCCGGGGCATATCCACAATAGCCCGGATCTTTGCTTGCTGAGGAGCTAAACCGTCATTTCCGATATGGAAACTGAGGTACTCGATAATGCCAAAAGCAAAGTGTCACTTTCTGGGGTCAATTTTCAAATTGTGATTCCGGAGTCTATACATAGAGGCTTGGGGAGTGGACAAGTTTTGATCCCAAGTTTGTGTGGCCAAATAGACATTATCAAAATAAAAGGTGACGTTGGGTAGGCATTCTCTGATTCTCCTCATCATCCGGTTATAGTTGCTGCAAGCCGTCACCAGACCATTGAGGAGCCGACTGAACTGCATCAGCCCTGTCTCAGTGGGGAGAGCAGTAAATTTCTTCACTTCGAGGTTCTGCATCGAATACGGTAACCGAATTAATCTTCCTAAAGTCTATGCACCGGCGATAAGAACCATCGACCTTCTCAATGATTACAACCGGGGAACAATAGCTTGATTCCGAAGGTTCGATGATCTGCCACCTTATAAGTTTAACCACCTCATTTTTTAATGCTTCCAGGAGGTGTATGGGCAGGAGATATGGTTTGGATCGGATGGGTTACTGGGTAGTTAATTTAATGTTGAGTTCAAAATTGGTGGCACAACCGGGGATCTCAGCGATGACGTCACCAAAGTGACTCAAGAGTGCTTGCAATTTATTCCTTTGAAGAGAGGATAGCTGATCCTGTATCTTAATTTCCTCAGACGGGGAATTATTAGTGTCGAGCAAGATATGCAACGGGCATTCCTTGTCATTCTCCATGCAGGCGACTTGAACTACGTACAAGGGGTCGAGGGGGTGACCAGATTCCACTAAGGACTCTTCGCCAAGTGCCATTATCTGGTTTGTCCTCGCGCATCAGTGGTACCGCTTGAGCATGCTTACATGCAAAAGTCTTCCTTATGAAGGGGTTTCAATGAGGTAATCGACGGTGCCACGTTTCTTGACTACTTGGTAGGGTCCCTTTCATTGGCTCAACAATTTGTTGTTGTCCGTGGGGAGGAGTAGCAAAACTTCTTTTCCTGGGTTGAATTTCCTTTCCTTGGACTTACAATCAAAGTACTCGTATGTTTTATACTTGCCCAAATTGCTCCCGGCGTGCTGATACGCAATTTCAGCCTACGTTTCCCGCCTCCGTCTCAAATCCATAAGGTAAGTGTAAGAAGTCCGCATGTCTTAATTTAATTTCTGATTGGAGTAGAGTTACTTTAGGATACTGATGGGGCCTCTAATGTTCCTTCCATAAAAAAGCTCGAATGGGGCGAATCCCAACGTAAGATGGGGGATTTCACGGTAGGCAAAGAGAGTTACCGGAAGAAAACCTTGCCATTCAGTGGGTTGATCGGCACACAACCTTTTGAGAATGGCCTTGAAACTACCATTTAGCCTATCGCACATTCCATTCCCAGCTGGGTAAAAGGGGATGGTAAACAAGAGCTTAATCATTAGTAATTTACCAACGTACTCCATCAATTCGGAGCTGAATGGCTCCCACGTTTTAATAGAATTTACTTGGGTACGCTCACACGTGAAAGGATGAAAATAAGAGCTTCGGCGCAGGAGATACTGTCAATTTTCTTGAGGGGCACAGCCTTGGGGAATCTGGTAGCAAAATTGACCAGAGTTAAAACGTAGCCATAACCTTCGCTCGACGCGGGGTGCATCAGCCAGATTAAATCGATAGCTATTTAGTAGAAGGGCTCAGAGATTAGCGGTCCCTTCTGTAAAGGCGCAGGTTTAAATCGCCCTTTCATTTCTGTCTTTTTGCAAATATGACACGAAAGACAATATCGCAGAATTTCCACGTTTGCGCCAGGCCAATACAAAATTTGAAGATTCTCTGGGTGATCTTCTTGTAATTGAAGTGGCCATAAAACAGGCTATCAGTAGCACTTTGAATAATTGTATGACGAGGGAGCGAGGTACACATGGTGTCCGGGACTGGGTATCGTTTTCTTCGGTACACACGCGATAGAAGAGGTTGTCCTTGATGAGGAAGGAAATCATTTTCATCCTTCTGATGGTTTCTCCCGTTTTGTTCTGGGCCTTTGTCCACAGGGGGCGAAGAGATTTGTATTCTCTGTGACTTTTAGCCAATTCACTGTTGATCGCACTTTGGAATCCGGGGGCACACGGGAGTTGCAATGACGTAGAAGCTTGAAGTTCCTTCTTCGCACATGAAAGGGTAGTAATGGGTTGAGCCACGGAGGCGGAAGACCCGGGAGAGTGGTGCAATTAGAACCGCATCAAACCATATGGGATCTGCAACGACTTCAGCCCAGCCAGTAAAATATGCGCATTCGATATAACAATTAACAAAGGTGAATTTATTGCCGCGCCCCATGTAATCATGCACTACGGCAAACTTATCGTGATCTGAATCACAGGGAGGAGTAGTTCATCTGAAACAACAATACACGTGCGTTCTGTATGACGGACGAGGGTGGAGATCTGGTAACCACTCACTCGGCGAGTCTGAAGAAGAGGGAGCTTCATTTCACCACGGTGGGGGTGCATAAATGGCAATGATTTGGTGCACCTAGTGATAACAAATGCTTCTAAACTACAAGTTCAGTGGGCAATTGGTACTCACATGACACTCAACTCCACAGGATTAACAAAGGATCTTCCTTCTGGGGAACAACGAAGAAAGGGGGGGGGGGAGGCAAAGGCCTTGTTGATACTTGTGGTCCGGCGGGCCCATTCACCTTTGCGAACTTGTTTCTACTGTTTTGCTTGTTTTGGACTTGTGAGATGTGGGTTCTGACTTCTTCCCTTCTTTTGGAGAAGAGTTGTGACTAGCCGCTGAGAGGTCTGTTTCTCGATTCATTCCTGGAGAGTATGGCACTTCCGGTCCTTCACGAAGGATCTTATTAAGGAAGGTAGCGATGGAAGAAATTGGTCCTTGAGGACGAAATCAACCAGATCGTAGTATTTATGAGGCACTTTGGATGCGCCAATCCAAAAATAAAGTGAAGTTGCAGGGAGTAGCCTAAGCTGATGGAAGTTCTGGTTTGGTTGAATGCAACAATACCTGAATTTAACTCGGTAGAAGTCCGGAGTCATATTAATCGTTGACTCTGATAGAACGGAGATGAAAATATCCATGAGTTGTGAACTCAGCAGGTGCAAAAATTGTCTTATGCCGTCCGTCTCGATGTCCTAATGATTCACCGCGAAATCTTTTCCAAGTTGGTGAGATAAGTCCCGAAATCATATCCTTCTTTGAATACTGCGAGTTTAATGGTCGTTCTCTGTGGTGAGTCTAATTTGGAGCTTGCGGAACTTATGGAGAGTGGCTCGTCCCGAACCTTGCTTGGCTCCAATTCGTGGGAGCGAATCCTCTCACTTTCTTCGCGTTCCTTTTCTCTTTCTTCACGTTCCTTTTTTCTCTCTTCTGCTCTTTCTCTTATCTATTCCACCTAGATATAGGCTATTAAGAGTTTTCCGTTGATTCCAAAAGACTCGCCTTTGGCCTTAAAATTTTCGAACGAAGATATATTCCCGGTTTTACGAGAGGGAAGCGCCACCTTAAAATAAATAAACACACGACAATGAATGTGGCGCGATTACTAGTCAGGCACGGATAAAAGTGCGACCGGGTTTTGCTTGACCCAAGGAAATCACGAACAACAAAGGGGAAAACACTCGCGAAAAATGATACAATTACTTCACACTGTGCGTATTCTATCTGTATGATCACTCGGGAAAATAAATTTTGGGGAAGAGAATATATATAAATTCCTCACTGTGATTGATACAAGAGTTACAGCACGCCTAGTGACAATACATAGAACAATTCAATTCCTACTGTACTGAAGGGCAACAATTTAATTCCGTAGAGGACTAAATTAATGGTAATACACGGTCACACAAAATAAATTCACACCAAAAAAATTAGGGGAACAGGAAATATAAAATTGTATAAGTAGTTATGTAATAGTAATTCCTAACATTTTTGATCTTTAGAGCCGGAGCAAAGATTAGCTAAAAATTTAACAATTTAACCAATTGATTAACCTAGATTAACCGCAAACCTGACATCATTTTAGCATAATATATATAGATATTACTATACGTCGTAGGTTGAGGTTAGATTCCAACCTCTTTAAATTCCTCCACCCGGGAGAGAGAAGCCTATGAACGAACTAGTCCGCTATGAGCGTGGGTGAAATTATAAATACAGATCAGAGTGCAATTAAGTTTCAGAGTTCAATTTTAGGTTGGCCAATGCTAAGCTATCTTGGAAGTTTCTGTGGGTAATAGAAACAGAGTACAAAAATATATTTTACTACTATGCAAATCATATATTTACAAAATTAAAGTATGTTTTAAGTAAGATAAATAGACATAGGAAATGTACACAAGTATAGGCTTCAAAGAGCAATTTGGGCGGTGGGGGCCACCATACACACAAACAGATGGGATGATCAAAAGACCTTGGACGCACGCTAAGACCAAATGACGGAGACTTAACAGGTGGGGTAGAGCTTGCATAGGAGAGTTGCGTGTTGCGGTTACCTCAAAGATTTGGTCAAAGGGAGTAATCCTGCCTTGTTAGGGAGGCGCATAGTCCAAGATATTAGTCTATTGACGAACGACTATTAAATGAGATGAACTCAAATCTGTCCTCCGGATTTGGAACACCGAATTGAGAATTCGACGCGTCACGTTCGGGTAACGAGCACCAATGAGTACGGGATTGACTCACGCAATTCGCTAGGTGAATACACGGAGCTGAAGGGTTCTTCAAGTGTTTGCGCAGAACTATGAGTATGGGAAAATGGCGGATACTCGAGGACACAGGCGGTTACTGGCGTCGGACATTTTATAGGGGTTGACGGAGGGCTTTATCCCGCGGCTGAGGAGGGAGGGTTCCAGTTGACAGACACCTCGCCGGCCGAGGTGAAACTTGCGCGACTGATAGTATCGCGGGATAATAACTAGCGGGACCTTTCGTTCTCTTAAGCACATATCAGCCGTCCGCGAAGTCGGGCCTTCAGCCCATCACGGCCTTCGCGATTTTGCGCCTTCGTTAGCGTTGATTAAAAAGATCGCTCAGGTTTGTCTTATATATATATATATATATATATATATATATTTTTCTCCTTGAAAGGGGTGACAGCGCGCGTGTTTTCTAGCTCTCTCTGTTACATCCATATAAATTTCCTTCTAGTCTATCGTAAATTTACCTACCGATTGATTATCCCGTTTTTAATTTATTTTTTCACAATAATTTTCGTATCTATTCATAACTGCCAAATAGAATTTTTATATTTCTTTTTTTCAGAGAGATATATTGTAGCTGTTTGAACTACTTGTATCCAATTTGATATTTTAAATGCCAATTTGAAAAATCTTTCAATATCCCTCAAATTTATGTTATGAATGGTCTTCATTTTGTCTCGGTAAATAATAAATCTTATGATATATTTATTTTAGTGGAAAAATTATTATTAATTTTTAAATTTTCCATATTTTTATATATAAAAGTAAATAAGTAAATATACATAGTAATAAATGATATATTTTTGATTAGTTTGGCATAACTATTGATCTAAAAGCTAGTTTAACCTCATTGAATAGTGTCATGGAATGGCCAGACTCTCTCTCTCTCTCTCTCTCTTTCTCTCTCTCTCTTTCTCTCTCTCTCTCTCTCTCTCTCTCTCTCTCTCTCTCTCTCTCTCTCTCTCTATATATATATATATATATATATATATATATATATATATATCCCCTTTTAGAGTTTTGGGGTCGAAGTTGGCTTAAGGTTCGACCTGGCCGGTTCATGACTGCAAATAGTTATGAATTCAGTGAGGACGGCTAACTTTAAATTTGCGGGATCCTTACAAAACAAATAAATAGAGTGCAAGTTGGCCAAAGATTAACAGGTAGCCGGTACACGCTTGAGGTTGCGAAAGAAAGACAATAACGAAAATATACCTTTACTAACAACGAAAGAAATAGAATTTGAATATACACAGATATAGGGTTTAAAGGGAATGATCGCACAGGCGAAATTAAATGTCAGCACGAGACACAGGAGGGATAATTATAGGATTAGTGTTCGGGTTCAGGTTGGTGATTTAAAGGGCTTTAAACCGGGGCTCGCACACAAAGGATGGGACGATTCGGGTAGGTCATATTATAGAAAAATCTGTAAGCGTCATTGGTTGCACTGCTTACCTGTTCTTTGAAAGAAAGGTCCAGTCGGGATACGATGACTGCAATTGGGAGGTTGGGTTACCTCATGGGGCGAATCAAAGACACACATCCTCGTCAGATACTCGCCGATTGACAATCACAGAGTTCATGGATATCGATTTAGCCTTCGTTGTCAAATCGAAATCGTCCTTGTCTCCGATCACGATGGGCGAGCGTTTCCTTAGCTCGTACCCGATATTAGGCGGAAAGTTTTAAAGTGCTACACGCTAAACCGAGTCGATGGATTATATAGACTTTCTGCGGGGGGGTTTTAATGTCTTTGTAGGAGCTTCCACAACTCGTGCGATCTTAGGGAAAAGGCAGGAACTCCTTCGGGGGAAACGAGATGAAGTTGACGTAGAATGTTCGAAGAACTTAAAGAAATGCTGGAGGGCAGAAAGGCTGGCTGGAAGGCCATGTGAGACGACAAAAATGTGTCCTTAAGCAAATACAGCTGGGCTGCAATAAAACGGCGTGGAGCGCTTCCTCGTCGTATATCAGCAGCGCTTTCAATGCTCCATGCGGTGTTCTCGAGACCACGTGGGTACAGTAAGGCACGTGGTCGCTCTTCGACCTTATTCTTTTAAAAATAGAAACAAGGCATTGACCACGTAATGGCCTACAAAGAACTAGTGTATGAATAATTCCTAAATTTGTCGAAATGGAACCAAACTTCAAAAAGGTATTTAATAAACTGTTGTTTGTTCAAAATTGGCAGTTAGTGTAGTTCGTCCTTCAATGTGCACCATTAGCTCTCAATGAGGTTAATATCTGGTAAGTTTCCTGGACATGGTAGCAATTAGACAGCCTTTCCTGAAACTATATTTGCAGTGTGACATGGATCCGAGTTCTGTTGGAAAATACCTGGATTATAGCCATAACAGTGCATTATTGGAGGTAGTAGACGGGTTCTTGGTCAATTATGTACTTTTGTTGTCTTATTGTTCCTTCTAAAAAGTAAAGGTGACTTGCTATGTGTGCATGTATTGCTGCCCAATCCATAATATTTTGCTGAAATTTCCCCGTCTTCCGGAAACATTCGTATTTAAATTTTCCTCCAGTCCTACTTCTCACGCTTTTCGCACAAGAATCAAGCATTATAATTGTTGATTTGTCAGAAAAAAATACCTACAATAATAAAATCACTATTTGAATATTAGGACATCCAGAATAGGTAACTATTTTGCAGTATTACAATTATAATTTAATAGTCAGTGTTAGAAAATCCTTTATTTTTCTTTGTGAAAAATATGATTTACTTATTTTTTATTATTACTTATTATATTTTAGCAAATATAATTTATTTAAATATCCTAATCCTCCATCCTAAATAATCTTATCTGCCTTGATTTCTTAGAAGTCCACGTAATATGATTTTAACTCCAAGCATAGCGTGGTCTTCATCATCAGAGTAAGTCTAGGTTTTTCCATGAATTCCGACAGACCACATATTACCCTTTTGATACAAGGTGGTATTTTTTAGTTCAATGAAGAGCCACTTTTTATTGAACCTAACTTTCATTTAGCTAATTAAGGATCGGGAAGAAAATTATTTCGATTTCCTTTCCTTTCCTTTCCTTATGTTGATAACCGGGCATGCTTTCTTCCTGCAGAGCAAGATTTAATCCAAATCTATAATGTATTAAGGAAAATCCTAGTTTTAGGAACTGGTAGGTCAATTCACCCTTTATTAATTCTCTTATCAAGATAGATAATAATTTAGGTAAGGAGAATAAAGTACTTGGATTTGTTGGGACACTAGCAGTGACTTAATGTACATCCCTAATCCGCCCCAAAATCTGGCTGACAAAAAAAAAAAGTTTTACGAGCGATGGCTTTCATCAATGACCCCTTAGGTTATTTTACACCAGGTATCCATTCGAAAAATAATGTTTAACAGGAATTTATGCGATAAAACAAATGATTGGGACAGGATTCTAGACCCAAAATCCAGTTTCAATGCAATCAGATAAAACCCCAGTTAGAGGGAATGCCTAACTTTCTCTTTTACGAGGCAAATACACATCCCTAAAGAAGTAGAGTTACATTGCTTAAATGGTACATGTTCCAATGGATTTGTAGCATTAGTATATTTGTTAACTTATCATAAACTATGTCATCCCATAGCCAAAGACAAGATCATGGGGAAATTCATTATGTTTTCTAAACTAGAACTTACTGTGGCGTTTTTGCAGGAACATTATTAAACGAAACCAAGAGGATTCTCAGTCCGTTTATAGGAATGTTTTTTTTTATAGGCACAGACAAATCATACTCAAATGGCTCTTGTCCAATAAGTGTAATGAACTTTATGTAAATGACTTGAGTGGAGTGAGTAAATTAGGACTTTCACACATGGTTACGAATGGCGTGAAGTTGAGTCTCAACTAAACCATTTTGACCTGATAACCAAGGGCGGTGAAACCAAATCAAATGGAATCCATATGGTGGAATGGCACAGAGTAGATTTTAAATATGCAGTCGTTGCCGGAACCCGTGATAATTGCAGATACCAGGCGTATCCTTTTCCCTTTACACCACCTCTCTCCTATTAATTTTAAGCTCTACAGTATATTTTCTAATGTTATCAAACTCACATAGCTTAGTTTCAAGTTTATCTTGCTACTTAAATGGAAGGTTATACTTAAAGTCTTTCCTATCATGATCTGTTTCATAACATCAACAGGGAGATAAAAGACGCAGCTTTGGAATATTAGCTCAAGGATGCTTAAAAGGAGAAATTTGGATGAAAGAGGGAAGTTCACTTTCAAGGTTAACCTTTCTTCTAGCTGAATAGTTTAACTTTCTCTTTTTCTCGCCTTTTCTCGGCAGAGGTATAATCCAATGCCTTCGTGGTTTCGATTTTTCCAATTAGGCCTAAAGTACCAAATTTCCAGCCTTGTTACTAGGGAATCCTCCCCTAGTAGAATTATTGCTTCTTCGTGTTCATCACTCTTTTGCACACCCAAGCACAAACAGATAATAATGATCTTCCGAAGTAGATACTGGAAACATCGTACTCGACAGGTATCAGAAAGGAATATAAAAGATGTCAGACCTGTCGGATACTTACCAAACGTAGTTATCAGGCATATTGCTCTGCTCCTTTACCAACTCCTCAAGTGGAAGTGGCAATAGCATTTACCACCGTAAGTATATACTATACCGGTGATATTCATGTCAAAGGTAAGTAAGGGATTGATAAAGCATACATATTTTTTCACATGCACAACAACTGGTGCTATTCGTTTGGAGCTTGTACCTGATAGCGGTCTAGAAAATTTCGTCAAGGCCTTCCGCGATTTTTCTAAAGATTTTCTATCCCCAAGACGCTCTATAGCAATAATGCCGCTAAATTCCGACTGGCCCCTATATATTTTATCATGGTATATGATAAATTAACGCTAGGGTACCATTAATTTAGGAAAAAGTTTAAAGCCCTGCAGAAAATTGTAAATCTTATTTAAAAAAAATATTGCACTGTTGTAGAATATTTTTTGCTTCAAGGAAACCTTGCTATTCGTTTGGATCTGGTACCTGATAGCGGCCTCGAAAATTTTGTCAAAGCCTTCCGTGATTTTTCTAAAGATTCTCTATCCCCAAGACGCTCTATAGCGATAATGCCGCTAAATTCCGACTGGCGTCTATATATTTTATCATGGTATATGAGAAATTAACGCTAGGATACCATTAATTTCGAAAAAGTTAAAGCCTTGCAGAAAATTGTAAATCTTATTTAAAATAATTAGTGGACTGTTGTACAATAATTTTTGCATTAAGAAAACCTTCCAAAACATTCTAGATTTAATGAGAATTTTCTATAACTTAGTAGAATTTTATGAAGTTTCAAAAATGTTGCAGAACTTGCCAGAACATCCTTTGAAATTTCAAGAACCTTCGGAATATTCTGGAAGATTACTTCAGAAATATTTGTACAGGGATTCACAAATCCGCTATCATTTTTGCTCTAGCTACTATAGTGAACAGATCAAAGGAGAGAGGGTATCGAGGGGCTGCAATCATTCTTTAGATGATTTATGTTATATCTGTGGTCAGTTCCTCATGAAAAAAGAAAAGGTGTCGGTGTGAGAGCATCTATGAGGATGTGTGAAACACACTTTGTCATTCCAGTTGGGGCCCAAGACAAACCTTTGGCACTTCATTTCAGTTATTAACATTGCAAGAAAATTGGAATAATAAATAAAATGTTTGTTGTAAAGAGTAAAATTTTAAATATCATAATTTATTAGGCTACTATGTTTAGTTGTAAGACAAGAGAGTAATAAGGTATGTTTTTTTCATTTTTGAAGGTTTGTGAGAGAGGATAGAAGAACCATGAAATTTGCCATTCCCATGATTTGGTCTGAACTCACTGCCCCCTCAAGCAACCGCTACTTCTGCATGGTGGACTCTTTCAAACGTAGAAAGGTCAAAACTGCACCTTCTATTTCCTATCCCGATCTTCCAATGTCTGTTGCACTAGTACTACACAGTGCTTATCTTCCTGTAAATCTTCTCCCAGAAGTGAATAAGCCAACCTCAGAAGAAAGCAATAATTCAGAAGCTGAAAAGGTCAAGGAAGATGCAGACTGCGGTATCAGTTATGTGGCTGTTGAGAAAAATCCATACAATCTTAATCAAAAAGCCCTTAATGACCTTATCAGAGATCTAGGCGTATTGAGGCAAATGTTGAGCTTTTTATTTCCAGGCTCAAAGAATGGGATTTGCTTAATAAAAATTGAAGTGACAAGCCAAAGGAAACATCCAAAATATTGTTAAAGCTTCCATACTTCTCGCGATTGGCTCTGCAACTCTACTTCTGCATCTGTTTTGTTTGAGGCAATTGGAATTGAATGTAACAGATAAACAAAAAGGGACAAAGACATTCATCTTGAAGTGTCGTAAAAATAAATTTGTCAAATCCAACGTTACATTTATATTTATTTGAGATGTCAAATCTATTGAAATTTAATGCTTGTAAAAAATTACGAATATCTTTGTCTTAATTTTTTAAATAATTTTTACACGATTAAAATCATTTTAATGATATTTTTCGAATATATGCTTGGTAACATAAGTACCTTCTCTATATGTCTTAACTTCAAATGTATACTGGTATTTAGGGGGTTATAGATTTACTGTTGGATTTATATATTTTTTACGGCATAAATACAGCCGCCAGTTTTTCTCCACGAAATAATTTTAAATTTAATTAATTTTCCTCTTTCACTAGGGGATTCAACCTTAATCCTTAATAACACACAGATCGTTATTTCATTCTTTAATAATATTAGGATTTAGAATTTTCCGCTATCGCTCCTTAAAAAGAAATATACCACGTCATAACTCTCCGTCTCTTTTAATTGACAGCCCGGCGTTTGAGGGTTTTTATCATTCTCTTCTTTCGGTACCCAAGACCTATCACCTGAAAAGTTGTTTCATTTCTCTTTGGGGCAAACAACAATTGACCTACAGTGATAGTGGATTTTGCTCTTCAAGCACACTGTCCAAGCTTTTGTCATATTTGAGAAGTCTTCGTAATCGAGTGAGAATTATCTAAAGTAATTTATGTTTCCTTAACTTAGGGTTCCAGATTGAAATCGTGAATTGTTGACATATTTAAGAGTATTAAACCCTTAAGGATTAGTTTGACTTAGACTTTCCAGTGATCTCGAGGTTATTGGGCACGGTTAGTGTAAAACTGGGTCGTGAAATGAATGTCATCGATGCTTTTTACGTTCAGGGGCAGATAATTTTTGAAGAACATGTTTGATATATTTGCTTTAAATTTGCCTCTTTAAAGATGGCTGATATCGATATCTATTAACGGATAGCTTTAAAGAGAGTTTCCTTGTTGGGTTTACAGGTTACAGTTGAACCATATCAGGTGTACCATCATTTTGCTTTCACGATTAACGAGTTTTGAGTTAATGGCATATACTATTACTGAAGTGAGTTCGTTCTGGGAGTTTTGGTTGATAATAGTCGTATCTCTTTCTCCTAAATTTCATTTATGTTACGATTTGTTAAGGAAGGGACGTTTTTTACTGTCTCGACAGTTTGATGTTTGTTTTATTTACATCGTAGTTTGCTGAATTATACACACACACACATATATATATATATATATATATATATATATATATATATATATATATATATATATATATATATATATAGGTGTGAGTGTGTGTTATAATGAAATTTATTCTGGTAAAATTCCAAGTTTCGTCAGTTTTACCCACATTAAAAAGATTAATGGTATGACCCCAAATTTCCGCCAAAACTTTTAATTGGAGCCATGGAGTTATTTATGCAACATTCTCCTTTTATTCTTTTACACACCATCTCCCATTACCTATGTGTACCCGCGAGCACATTCTTACAATGTGCGTTTAGATTTCTATGTTTTATTACTTACACATACGTTCTGAAGTTTGAGAGAAAATTTTAAGAATTAATTCTATTCACTTAATAAAACTATCATTTCTTTAGTTAGCTGTAAATAGGTGATGCGGATAGAGCAACTCTCATACCTCATTCCCTGCCACACACACACACACACACAAATCTCTCATACCTAATTCCCTGTCGCACACACAAAAAACTCTCATACCTAATTCCCTGCCACACACAAAAAAACTTCTCATACCTAATTCCCTGCCACACACAAAACTCTTATACCTAATTCCCTGTCACACAGACACACAAAAACTCTCATACCTAATTCTCTGGCACGCACACAAAAAAACTCTTATACCTAATTCCCTGGAACACACACACACAAAAAAACGGGAAATCGATTATAATTTTCCCGCCAAATCTGAAGAGAATAAATAGGAGTGAAATACTAAGCGCGCGATCAGTTTTGGCGCGAGAAAAGGAATCGGGATTTTTCTTGATATATCGTAACAAGGAGGCCGTGAGGGTAAACAATAGTTATTTTCTGCCTTGTTTATTAAACAAATTACCCATTTTTAAGTAAACAACTTTATGGACCTTCAGTTTTATTAAGAGATGATAGGGTATGTATATTACATTATTAAACTACGGTCGATTTGGAGGTTACTTACTTATTGCCTTCTCTGTATTATTTATAGTTATTTTGCTTCCTCTTACAGAGGATACAGCTGCATACATTGCAATACAAGGATGAAGAGATCTAACTGGTTTCGTGGATACGTCATTATAATTCTAGTATCTAGGTGTCAGGTTCAATCCCTAGCGAGAACGAATTTAAAAGACGGCGCAGGAAGTAGGAAGATATTACACATATGATCACACACACATGACCAATCATAACACCGATATCTTTCCCTTCCAGTCTCGATTACCTCCACACTCTTTTAATTGATCTAAGAATTCCTGCCGATGGTTAGTTGTACCCACGTATCCCTGAAGCAGAACTGGTGCCAAACCCCGTCAGCCTCGAAATATTTTCCCGAATCATCTGCCAAAGGGCTCACCAAAGTTGTCATTCTCATCCTTATGTTGGTTTCTGCATCAATTTTCGGTCATGAGGTCCGCTATAGTCAAAAGAAAGATGGCGTTTCGTATCTATCTACTCGTAATATGCTAATGATTTAAGTTTTATGATGGTTCTCTTGCTACAGGGGATGAACAAATTGACACTTTTAAGAGTTTCAACACTTTTTTTGCTCTTTTGTTATTTTGGTTTTGTAAATGTGTGCGCGGGACTGGCACAAAGGTAAAGGGAAATTTTGACATATGTAAAGGGAAACTATTACAAATGTATATAGAAAGTAGGACAAATGTAAATTTAAACTATGAAAAATGTAAAAGGGAACTATTACAGATGTAAAGAGGAACACAAATGTACATGGAAAGTATGACAAATGTAAATTTAAACTATTATAAATGCAAGGGCAAACTATTACAAATGTAAAGGGAAACTATTACAAATGTATATGGAAAGTATGACAAATGTAAATTTAAACTATGACCAATAAAGGGCGACTGTTAGAAATTTCAATGGCAACCATGAAAATGTGAAGGGACCTATGACAAATTTAAAGTGAAACTATCACAATTGTAAATGAAAAACTATGACAATAGTAAAGGGAAACTAAGAAAAGTTTGAAGAGCAACAATTACAAATGTTTATGTAAACTATGACAATTGTAAAGGGAAAATATGACAATTAATAAAGGGAAATTATGACATATGTAAATGAAAAATATGACAATTTTAAAGGGAAACTATGACAAATGTAAGTACTACTATGACAATTTTATAGGAAATCTATGAAAAATAAAGCGAAACTAGGACAGAACTACGGAGGAACACATCACCCACTCTGTGTTTGCCGGAAACATCTTTGATTACCAAACCACTGAGGGAAACAACTTCACGGGTAGTGGTTGTTGATTCGCTTACCAACTCTCATCAACTCCGACATGACTCATCCCTCGAGAGGGACCCACCCGGCTTTATCCATTCTTAATTCTCACCTATCATCTTGCTGGCAGAATCGGGTCGTGGGGGTTTGTGTCGAGTGGGGAGAGGGCACCAATCACTCATGACAAAAGCAATCTGTTAAAATTCTCAACATAAAAACACACATATATCACACAATAAGAGGTAAAGTAGAAGAAAACCAAGAACAATTATTTCACAGAACGACAAAGAGAAAAGGAAACATAAGGTTTATCAAAATAAAGAAATGTTCCTTGCCATTCTTTTTATTGCCTTTATCTTGTTGAAAAAAAGCATAACGAAATTAGTAAAAAAACGTGACTTAAACACAATAATGGCTCCATAAATATATATATAGTCATGGTGAAAATATCTGAGAATAATAAATATATATTTTTTATACGTTTATAAAGCTTACGTGATAAGAATAATTGTTATAATATTAAATTATTAAAGGTTTATTAAAAAATTAGCATTTGGAAAATAATATGAAAAATCAGTACATTTTTTCTCCTGAATTCAAAATCACGCTCTCGTCCTGTTCTTGTAGTAGATAAGTTTGTCTCTTGAGCTTTTCTATTAGATCAAAAGGCTAAAATGATGACAAATATGGTTAAAAATAATGATGTTGTGTAATTATAATCTATTTCTTAATACTGTTTTTTTAACTATATCATGGTATCTTTTTAAAATTCAGAATTCCTTTTTTAAATCGCGCAACTATTGTTGCTCTGCGCTAAAGTGCAAGGAGACAGTTGCTAAGGGAATTGCATCAAGGACACTAACTTTAGGATCATTTCTGGTCGCCTACGAGCTTCAAATGAATGCCACGAACGCCTAACGCTGAAGATGTGAAAACATTTTGACAAAGGTTTCAAGTCGAGTAGGGCTACGAATACTACGCATACCATCATGAAGAACCTTTGTATGTCCCCTCTAACGCGGGAGAGAGGACCCATTCCTTTAGTTAAAGAATACAGGAGTAAGTTTGGAAAACCCTTAACAAAGAGGACTCAGGAGAGTAGAATAAAAACAAAAAGGGATAGGGAGATTCCTGTTAACATAGTATAAATGGTAAAAATGAGGTTCAGAAAAACCTAGCCGATAGAAGGGCGAATCCAGGAGGCGACGAAGTAGGCAGAGTAAGGGAGGCAAGAGAGGGCAGTCGACGGAGAAGATGTTGTTTGTCCCATTCCTATCTGGATTACATCCTCATTGTGGGACCTATTAGACAGGTTCGTAAATGGGTTAAAGAACTCCTTGCGTCTTCCCTTAATATTAATAAGTACAAAAGTATCCTGGTACCCAGCCACTCGGTAATATACCTCGGTGTGCGCATTAATTTAGAGCAGAAAAAGGTCACTTTGTCAAGCGCCATGTGCAACAAGCTTCGCGATATACTAAAAATCGCGTGTTCAAACAGACTCAGCGATAAGGTCTGGCTTAGGATTGCGGGCCTGGTTAATTTTGTTCACCCCTTCATTTATCTTCCCTTATTCTGGATACAAATTTGTTTCCGTCATTTGGAATTTCTCTGCCCCAGTGATTTTATTCCCCTCATTCCCTTAATTGCCTACAAATGGTTTCCATTTCTACATCCCAAGGCATCCTTTTTGGAAAACTTTTCGGATGCCAGCCTCACCAGGATTGCTCTGGCTCCTCGAGAACACGCACCTACATGGCCTTTGGACACCTTGGCCTTGAGCTCCATCTTTGATAGCGAGACAAGTGCGCTTTGGATGGGCGTAATTTTATTTCCCCAGGCGAGGCTTTTGTGACAATATCCACGCTAGCTTTAACATGGTGAGAGGAGAGATTTCCTGGTCTATCCTGGGCTTATTTTCCACTCCCTGCGTTCCTCCATTTCACGGATCTTCAGACGAGCAAACCTCTACATCGCTTCTGTCCGTAGTCTAAACAACACGGCCGATGGCACCTCAAAATCCTTCGGACAAGTTTCATTAGCCTGGCTCGCGGAGGCTTTTGGGATTACTATATAAGTAGCCTCCGGCAAGCAGAGCTCTATTGCCGTTTAGGATCTCGCACCAACAACATTTTCTACGTAGACTGCCATCCTTCGCCTTTCTTCCTCCGTCTCTTTCGTTGCCTCCGCCTGGATTCACCGTTCTATCGGGTAGGTTTTTCTCAACCTCATTTATCCCTTTTGTACTATGTTAATAGAGATCTCCCAATCCCCTTTTTGCCTTTATTTGACTCTCCTAAGTCCTCTTTATTAATAGGGTTTTACAAACCTACTCCTGTTTTCTTTAACTAAAGGAATGTATCCTCTCTCCCGCGGGAGAGGGGACCCACCTCGTCGAAAATATAATGAATGGATTTTTCCCAAATTCACGAACAATTTGGCGATTATAACTATATTTTTCAGCTTAATCGTGCAATTTATCACAAAATAAAAGCAATAACAAAGTTATTGGCTGAAAATTTCACCGACATTTGGGACCTTGACTCTATAATTTGACAGATTTTGAACAAATAGAGAGTTCTTGGGCGATAATCAAGTTGGCGGTTGATAAACCGAAGCCATCTAATGGTGAGCACTTGCCGGTGCTTATTGATAAGCACCTCCAACTGCTCATCGAACAGTATCAGTCAAAATGTTATCGCAAATTTTCTTTCAAGCATTTAAAAACGAAATGAAGTAGCCCGGAAAAACAAGGAACACCGTAATAAATATTATCTGAGTGCATCAATCGAATTTATTTCTTCATAAAATGGGGCTGGACTTTAAATATTTGTATATTTCAACTTCAAATTATGATGCAAATTTACTGAAACAAAATGCAACGTTTGATTAGTTTTATTAATTCTCTCAAACGAAACATTTGGATATGATTGTATACATATATATATATATATATATATATATATATATATATATATATATATATATATATATATTCATATATTACTATTATAGTTGAAAGCCCCTCAAAAATTTAATAGAATTTTAAATTGGGGCCAATTTAATATATTTTATCGCAAAAGTCTCCTAAATAATAGAAGATTTATGTCAGTGGCAGTTGGCTGGTTGAAAAGTGAGTCTCCATTGGGCGTTGCAGGTTGAAGCGGGGCGTCGTGACGGGGCTAATTTATGGATGTCATCCGGTTCGTTTAGAAAAAAAAATGGGAAGAAGGGTCTCAATTTCCTTGTTAATCTTTCCTAAGTCTAATATCATGTTCCATACCTCCCTCCCTACTCTGAACCAGGTCTCACTCTTTCATCCTCTCCCTTTTGTAACATCATATTTCCATAATTTTATGTTTACATATGTATCTATTCTTAAAATTCACTGATGCGTTGTGAGATTGCGACTATTCTATGTGAAGCTACTAATCTTTCCTGTCTAGCCTCAGATGTAAATAGTTAGCTTTCATTCTCCAACCCCGCCCTTGTTTATTCCATGTTGCAAATCGTCTAAACATTTCACCCTAAACATTTCTTTCTCTGAATCCAATTTAGTTTACTCCGCGTTTTAACGGATGGAAACTACGACACACCAGGATCTCGTTCTGACTTCACTCATGAAAAACTATTACACAGTGGATAGATGTTTTTCCTGACGTCATCAGTACAAAAATAAGACAAAAAAAAACAAAAGAGGCGCCTACAGTTTTAATTGGAATACAAATCACCTCATTCCAAGAAGATACCCATTTATCGGACGTGATAGAGGATAGGTAGTTTTATTGGCTTCCTTCCAAATAACCGGAACTAAAAAAAATCGAACCGATAGTTTTAAGAACAGAAATCTGTCTTAATAACCACTCTGTCATAACTTTACTACTACCAACCAACGCTTCTTTTAGAACGTCTATTTTAATCTAAATAGAGCTCTAAATACCATGTTTTACTTCTTTTAAGAAAACAAAAACCCGTAACCAAAATGATACAGAGGAATCTTTTCTAAAATTTATATTTGTCGATTTTTACATCTGAATTAATATCTTAGGGAAACAAAAGATATTCTTAGCTTTTCAACAATTTATATTTGTATAGAATTTTTCAGGGAAGTTCATATCAATTGTTAAATTGGGGAAATTATATAATAATATGGAAAACTTCCGCTGTCTCCAAAATTATGAATTTACTACTGAATTTAAATGTTATTATTTTCATATTTTAAATTAGGGGGAACCCTAGAAGTATAATCAAAGGCTAAATAGAAAAATAGATATATTCAAGAATTAAATATACACTACATAAAAATAGCTTTGTTTATGTGCATCTTTTCGTGTTCTAAGTATTTTATGCGGTTGAGTTCAAATATTCCTTCAGTTTTTAAAGATTTTCTTCTTTTTTCATTTGGGCGTTATATAAACAATCTTCTATTAGGCTAATATATCAAGTTCAATCTATTCCGATTTTGGAAGGATATTGAGGCAGTATCATCTGTATTTTACTGTATTACAACGTATTTATGAACTCTAAATAAAATAGGAGTAAAAAGTCTTTACATTAGAATTGCTTTGAAGATCGTGCTTGTCTAATGTGAACGCTTTTATATTTTTTTAATAGAGACTATATATATATTTATATAGTCTACCATCATGGAAGTATCCCATCTTCCTTGGTATCTTCTCTCCATTGTTGTGATTTCTTGATAGAATATCTCATCATTCTTCTCATTAACATCACTCAGGAATACTAGATTTGAATGCAAAAAATGCACCTTCACTGTCATATAACAACTCATGAACTACACTAAGAAATGCATACTATGCTTCTTTTTCGATATTGATCATCGCTCATTTAAGTTTAGTAGACTTCGAAATTGAGTATATTTCTGGTCAAACAAATATAATCCTTGATTTTACCCTTTTATAAATTTGATAAAATGAGACGGATTTCTTAAAAGGCTTCTCCAAAATCTAAAACATTTAAACACTGTTTTATCTGTCCCAATTTCATATGAAGTTGGAGTAATGAAACCTTGGCAGCTTCATAAAAGGCTCTTTGACAATATTTAACTTTCTAGGAATGATAATCATTCTCAGCTATCAGATAAGTAAAAAAAACTCGAATATCTTTTGTATCCACCTGGCGGGAGAAGGGAGAAGGGAGAAGGTAAGCAATATCCCACTTAAATTCACCAAAGGTGGTTTTGCCCTAAGCTCTTCAACATCATCGTAGTTTTTCCCTTTGTGCGGTGTGTGCAAAGGTAAAAGATATATATTGGTTTGGAGTGTGTGGTAACACTGCTTTAAGATTTCGCCCGTCTGCTTCAATCCTACATCAGTCAACCAACTTTTAACATCGTTGCAGAAACAGTTTGCGGTACACAGATGTACAACAGTCTTCCTCTAGTAAAGTCCACTCCTTCAGCTTGAATGGTAAGAGTCAACTCCTAAATTGGTCCCTGATCAAACCATGTAGTTCAACTTGATTTGGAAAGTGAGGATGCGTACTCATTCTTGGCAATAATGCTTCATCCATTTCTCTGCTGGTGCTGCTACTTGATGCCTCTTTTAATAAAAAATCCCTTACATATTTTCTATAAATAATAAATGACATATTTACAGATTTCAACCATAAATGAATAAAATTAATACTTCATTTTGGATAATAGTAAAATTTATGTAGACTATTAGAAGCTTTCCTACTTATATTTTAGGTAGGATGTTTTACTGGAAATAGGTAATCATTAGGAACAGGAGCTACTGATGATGATATGTTTGGATATTGAAAAGATTGTCTTTCTTTAACTTTTCTCTACTTTGTAGCATTTATGATGCAGAAATAGGATTCATCATGGTATTCTTATTTATTAACCCAGGAACACTAACCATTAGTTCACTACACACCACTACTAACCATGGGTATATCATACCCGATGTGAAAAAAATATATTAATTTTTAAGCTTCAATGGAATAGATTTACATGAAGGCACTTCAAACTTTGAACTTTGGCTTAACATTAAGAAAAACTGACAATGACGTCATTGCTCTGGGTGCCTCCTACTCATGGTTAGCGTTCTAGTTGTTTATTAGAGCATTTTGTAAAAGTATTTTGATTCCAAAATTTACCTTTTTTAGGTAGAGCATTGAGTTTGTAAATTTAACTATTGGGAAAATAATGCTAGGCTGGTATTAATTTAAGTTGTTTATTAGAGCATTTAGTAAAAGTATTTTGATTCCGAAATTTACCTTTTTTAGGTAGAGCATTGAGTTTTTAGATTTAACTATTTGGAAAATAATGCTAGACTAGTATTAATTTAAGTTTTTTATTAGAGCATTTAGTAAAAGTATTTTGATTCCGAAATTTACCTTTTTTCGGTAGAGCATTAAGTTTGTGAATTTAACTATTTGGAAAATGATGCTAGGCTAGTATTAATTTACCAGGTTTTGCAAAACTTCTGTTATGATAGTTTTTTTTTATCCTTCGAGAAGTTTACGTTTTTGATAGAAGAAGTTCTGTCAAATAAACTTAAATCTCTTCTTTTCCATCATTTGTCATTAAAACGGGGTTTCCAATGTGTACAGGAGTGTCGAGATGGAAGTGAACAGAATTGAGATTAATGCTAATATGCACACGGGCCACAACAAATCTGACATCGAAAAGCAGCTCAATGTCATCCTGATGAGAGGATAAAAGAATGGGAAACACCTCAAAGATTGACCGCGTTCAGGCAGATCTCAAGTTCTCAAACGTTTGGTTATGAGAAAGTACTTCGAAAGTGCCTCAAAGCTCAAAATGACAGCGCTCGAGACAAAAAAAAACATCTTGGTGCCCTTGAGGTCCAGTGCCAGCAAGGAGGAGCTTTAGTTTCGTAGGATGAACTATGTTCACCGACCGTATTAGAGAACCGCGTCGAAAGCGCTCTCATCTCCTTCTAAACCATTTTGAAAAGTCATAGCAATTGAATTCTCATTTTCTTCTTGTAAAGAAACCTTTACGGTTGATCCGGTCATCAACACATAATGCTACCACCCGTTAAAGCTTAGGCCGGGGACTCTCCCAAGTCTGCTACATGTCAACAACTAAGCACCCAGACTCCTTCGTGATGCTTTGCGCGGTGGCTTTGAATAGCAAGATTCCGCTGGTGTGGTTCGCACCAGGTTACGGAGTCACTGCGGCTAATTACGAGAACATTTTATTTTAGCCACGAATGTCCTTCAATGTGTGAGAAAGATCACGAAGAAGGCAAATTAAGTCTTTCAGGAGGTGGGTACCCGGCCTGAACGGCCAAGACCGTGGAAGGTGGTTGATGTCGAGCTTGAACTTCTGGTGGAGGGACCTTTGGCTTCCCTAGTTGCCCAACCTCAATCCATTAACTTTAACGTATGTGAGAATGTCGAGGGCATAGGTTGTAAGGTCTGCTATAGCACAGTTGACCACCCAAAGTCCTCTGTCTACGGCTTGTGTGCCAGCATGTTGAATGGCTTCTGGTGCAAAATATGCGTGGTCTTCAGGTCTCGTTGGATCACATACTTGCCCCTGAGGGCGGTCAACTTGATTAATATTATAATTTAAAAACATTTATATGTTAAAACAGTAAAAATGTGTCTAACTGCCTCGAAAATATTATTGTGTCTTTTGTTGAGAGCGTCGTAACGAGATTTTTGAAATGCCAGTTACAGGAATTCACTGATCTCCAATCATTTAAATTCGAGCTCCCTTAGTTAGCACATACAGGAGAAAAACTGGCATCATGAGGCTGATAAAATTCTCCAGATGCATTCTGTTAAATCTGCAGACAGTTCATCACAAAAATATCAAAAGGTTCAGTGTCACAGCATCTCTGAGAATGTGTGAAGCCTACGAAGCATACGTTGACATGGTAGTTGGCGACCAATTCAAACATTTGGCACCTCATTTTGCTGGTAACACTGCAAGAAAACTTTATATGGTAACTAAATTGGTTGTCGTAAAGGGAAAAATATAAAATATCACAATTATTTGAGCTATTATGTTTATTTGTTTGTAAGCTTAACGAGTAATAAAGTATATTTTTAACCTTTACAGGATGGTATAGAGGGAAAATGAAGAGCCATGAACTTTGCTATTACCAGGATTTCACTTGAACCCAATGAACATGGTGGACCCTTACAACAGCCGAAGTTGCAAAAAATGCCTCTGCTCTTTCCTATTCCGATCTTTCACCCTTTATTGCACTACTACCCCACAGTATTAATTTTTTGTACCTACCCCTGTAGACAGCAACAACTATGAATATGAATAGGTAAGTGAAGAATTAGACTACAGTGCGAGGATTTGGGGTATGAGAGGAATCGATATTTCTTAAAGCAAAGTGACCTCAATCATATTATAAGAGATCTTGGCTTGTCAAAGTAAAATTTTGAGCTTTTGATTTTCAGGCTCAAAGAGTGGGATTTGCTGCATGGAAATATGCAAGTTGAAGTAGGAGAAAACTTCATAATCATTTCTCAAGCTTCTCTATTTATCACGCTGGGCTATGCTAGTGCATTGGTGTATCTGATATGTTTGATGCAACTGAAGTTAAATGTAATCAAGATGACTGGAGGCTCTTAATTGACAGCTCCCAAGAAACATTAAATTTGTTCTTCTCCATTTGAATAAACCTCCATCCCTTTTCTTGGCTCATCCAGTATATCTGTAGGATAACTACAACAGTGTTATGCTCATGCTACAAGCTTTCAATTGTGATAGGTATGGCAGGTAATTGATTGGAGACTTCAAAATCGTAGCAGTATTAATGGGTCTCCAGAGAGGTTGTATCAGTAGGGATAACACAACACATTATCACAAGAATCACTAGCCCTTAAGGAATGACTTCTCAGGTAGAGGTTATGATATCAAACAGGAGAAATTGATAGACCCCAAGTCTTATTCGCTTCATTGCATTTAGAATTAAGTCTGATGGAGCAGTTTGATAGAGTTTTAACAAAGAGTCTGCAGCCTTCAATTTCCTTGAAAATTCCTATCTATGAAACAAAGATGAAAGCTGGTGTCTTTTATGGACCACAAATCAGAAAAATCCTAGTCTTCAGAAGTCCCTGAATAGCTTACTAAAAAGAAAAAAGAAGCCTGAAAGAGTTTTTTTTCGGTGTGTCGATTATTTTTGGGTAACCACATGGCTGACATTTATGTGGAACTGGATTGAACTGTGTGAAAAGCTGTGGACAAATGGGCTGCGGGATGTCCCTGAATGTCCCTGAGCATACCCAGAAGAGGAAACGGAGCGCTTTTATCAAGATATACTGAACTTTGCACATACACACCGAGGAGTGTGCGAGGAAAACATGCTGGGAGAGTACATTTAGAAGCTTGTACAGAAGGTGAGTTACATTACAAACAAAAATTGAGGAAAACTCTTTACTTCAAACTATTTTTACATTTTCTTATATATTCCTTGTGGATGTTTCAATAAAATTGTATAAATATAACTTTGTTTTTGCTTTTATCCCTACAATGGAGGTAAAAAAACAAACAAATTTGGCTATTTTTAGTAAATATTTCATCATTTTAGTCGTAAAAAGCATAGTTTCAAACAAATAATGGCTATTTTCTATTGTTTTGCAATAAAATGAGTTGGCAAATAACATTATTGGGCCGAAAAAAATGTTACATAGTGTTATCACTTGTTTATGAGATTAAAGAAATATTTGGATGCTCTTAGACTGACATCAAGAGAGTAGGTTAAAAACGAGTCGGATTCATATTTTGGCTAAAAACCTAAGGATTGTACAAGCGTGACATTTTTAATTGTGTTGACAGAAGGAATAAGGTTGCTGAAAGAAAGGAGATAATGCCTTTGATTAAATATTTTCATAGTCATAACTTTTCATTTTTAATAAATCCTATAAAATCGAACATTACATTTGTTCCAACCTAATAGACATAAATTGTCTAATAAATCAATATTCCTAAAGTCGAGAAACACGGTAAAAATATTCGTGCACTTTTCGAACTGAATGAGGGGTGATTTTGAAACTAGAACAATAAATTAGAAATATTAAAGAAAAACGCGGAGATTCTGGGACATTTCCATTCTGGGAATGGAGATAAATCTTCAACTCTTGCAGGAAAATTGCGATGAGGATCACTAATGAATATCTCTTTCGTAATACTCTGAGATTTTGATTATTAAATAAATAAAGGATTAAATACAAAGTTGTCCGATGAATAACTTATAATCTTTAGTGGTAAGACGACAATATTTACATCGGTTACCTTACGTATCGTGCTTTATAAATCAACAGAAGTTCCATACCCATAGACACCACATAGTGTAAGTATAGTCTACATAAATCAAGCGAATTTCCGTGTCCATAGAAAACACATAGTCTATGCAAAGTGTTATATAATTTAACTGATTTTCCCTGCCATAGTGACAAGATAGCCTACGCATAGCATTATATAATTCAATCGATTTTCCGCAACCATAGACACCAAATAGCCTACGCATAGCGTTATATAAATCAATCAAATTTCTGTTGCCATTGAGAACTCTCGATTCGAAGGCTATCTGTGTAGTGAATTGATAAAAGTGAATGTACGCCGCGGAATGGAGCCCTCCCCTCCAAACTTTAGATTCTATTACACTAATTACCAACTGACTATAAATAGGCAAAACCGATGAGAAAGCTTATCTATTGTACTGAAAATAGAAACTGTGGTCGATTTTGGACCCTAATCTTCCTTGTTAGGGATACTAAGTCTGGACGCACCATTAACACTAAACTGTAAGCCTGTAGGATATCTTTGATTTTTTATAGTAGAAGGAAATATATGACTGTGGTGTGCGAAAATGTTAAAGATTGATGTTACTTTATGAGGATATTTTGAAGAATGTATTTTTAATGATTTATTTCTGCAGGTTTCAAATAAAACTATTCCTTGGCATATTTAAAACTGATTGGCGATTTTATTCTTTTTTTTCAGTTTTGTGGTCTTGCTCAACTTCTTTTCTTCTCGGTTCAAGTATTTTTTCTTCTATCTTATTCACCATCATCACATTTCTTTCATCAGTCTTTTAAATTGAAGTAGTGAAGGTTTTAATTTGAATTTATTTCTTAGTACACATGTAGACAAAATTTGATCAAGAGACATTTTGACATACAATTAAATAGGAATAATTATGTTATCATTATTTACTGAGTAATATTTTATTAACATTATTCGACAACGTAAATAAATTAATGTATAATTTTTTAAAGTTATGTTATTTAACATAATTCATCATCTATCCCCAAATCCATTTCAAATTATTTTGCCATGGAAAAACATTACCTGAATAACCAATCAAATTTGACCACAATGATGGTGCACAGTGGAAATGTGGAGCATGTTGGGTATTCAAACATTCTCTTCCGACATATAGGCCTAGGAGTGTGGTCAACGATAAACGATCGAAAAGGTAGAAAATGTGTAAATAGAGTAGAGAAAATAGGTAGAATAGGTGTATAATAGAAAGAGAGTAGTTGTGTCAGGTTGTCTGGCAACCTGTCATTTGCATTTGTATTTATCCGTAGTTATTGTTTTTGGTTTGAGCAGCATTCAAGCCTTTCAAATCTTACAGGCCTTTTGACAGTGTTTGACTTTACTTGTAATTGTACGTGCCCGTTTCGGATCTTTTATTTTATTTATTTATTTTTGTCCATTTCGGATCTTTTATTTTATTTCATTTATTTATTTATTTTTTGTCCACTTCTGATTTTTTATTTATTAGTTTTTTTATTATTATTTTTTATTATTTTTTTATTATTTTAGGTGTCCACTTAGGATCATTTATAATCAATTTAATATCTTTATTTACAGGAAAAATATATTTTCTGATTTTCATTATTCTCATCATTTAATATTGTATTGTCAATTTGAGTTGATAGAGGTTTTAATCTTCTGGTAAGTTTCTTAATAGATCGGTTGAATTTCTTGTCGAGATATTATTTGGCTGCTTTTAAATGCTTGCCTGAACCTTAGGTTCTGTACATCTACATCAGATATTCTAATCGATTCAGCACCTCATTTGGCATATTAGCATAGAGTTTCTGCCAAATATTGCGTGCTCGTCTATTTACGGTGATATTTATTGGCTCAATGTCTGTCGCCTCGTTTAGTATTCTCGAAGGAATGTAATCAAGCAGTGAGACGCTAAAAATAAACCGGATTTCCTTGTTTGGGATAACTTGAGCTTTCTTTATAACAATTTTGCTCAGGGTATTAAGGGATATAGCTGGGTATAAGAGCAGTGGTCTCACCAACTTCAGATATAATTTTCTTTTGTTGCTCGTCGAGAGATGTCTGAAGCGATAAAGGCTCTGTAACGTTTTCGCAGCAAAGGCAATTTTCTGTAGTTAATGGGCCCTTTACCCGTTCGACGTTAACTTCAGGCCTAGAGCTCGGCCTTCCCTTGAGTACTCATAGAGCTCATTTTGCACCAATACGTCCGATGTTTTCCGCCGGCCAATTGGTATCACTTTGAACTTTTGGACATTGGTCTTTATCTTATTTTTTTTCAAAGTTATTGATATTATCAATTTCTCTCCCTGTGCTGTTAGCAACGTCGTCAGTATTTTTATAAAAACTGATAATTACCTGAGTAATATCATCTGCCCTGTTGTATATACTGGGCGAGATCTTGAACGGGATGTGTCAAATCCCCAGTATACACTGAATACAGAGTGGGATTGAGGCAGCCCCCTTGAGGTACCCCAGCTTCCAGATTAAAGGCTACACCTTATATATCATTAATCTTCTCGACTGTTTCTCTATCCTCCAGATAGTTGCATAGAATCTTGGTTAGGTTTCCATCCATGGCAAGTTCACTTAGTTTACTTTTCAGACCCCGTAGCAATACCTTGTGGAATGCCGAGGCCACGTCTCGAAGTACGAGATCGACATTACAATTCGTAGTTTTTATGATTGCTATTCTCTCCGTAATTAATGCCAGAGCCGTTTCCGTATCAAGCTTCCTCCGGAACGCCTGTTGTTGGGTGTTATACGAGTTGTGAGTTTCCAGGAAAGTCCTCATTCTGGTGTTAAGAGGTTTTTCTAACAATTTGCCCATAAACTCCAGCAAGGAAATGTGCCTATAGCTATTGATCTCCTTCTTCGGTTTTCCAGGTTTCAGAATGAAGATTATGTGGGCTCTTTTAAATTGGTCTGGAAAATAGCCAAAATTGAGGTAGGCATTAAACAATCTAGTAGACCCTAGTTGATATTATTAGGGGCATTCAGCATATGCATTTTAGTGTTGCCATTTATGCCTGCAACTTTTTGCTTGAAACTTTTGAGAGCCCACTCGTACTCTTCGTGCGAGAATGGTCTACCTTCTTTTCGTGCAATGCGAGATCTGTCCAAGAAGTGATGTGGCGTAAGGTTGGCACATAGGTCATGAAGTCTAAGTAGAACTTCTTCTTCATACCTCTCGTCAAAGGACTCGTTATTTTCATCGCTAATACGAAAGCGGTTTTGCCAGTACAGCCTAAATACCCCCTCGATATCATGGTTCTCTGTATATTCAACGCCGTTGACCTTGATGCTTATGCTGTTCTTAGGAGGAGTGCCTCTCAGTCTGTTTATTTAACTCCGAACCTTTTGGTGTCCCCTTCTGCGTCAATCTTAGTAATGATATCATCCCACTGGTCTCTCGATCTCTCAAGTATGAGTTGTCTGACCTCGTTCCTTAATTCTCGCAGTTTCTGGTACCGTTGTGCCGTGATCCCATGCATATTTATAAAGAAAACGGTTGCTTTTAGCCTATCCATTTTCTGTTGTATGTTTTCGTCCTACCTTGGAGATCTTAGAATTTTATGTTCCGTCCAGGGGATAGCCAGGCGGTCAGCTTCTAAGATCTTCGAGGTGAGATGATCGAGTTTCTCGACAATCTCTTCTAGGGGAGCACTATCGAGTTGTTCAATATGCAAATGGAGCAGATGTTGTCGGTATATTTCCCAGTTAGCTCTTGCTAGACATCTTCGTTTAGGAATTTGTACTTGTATTCGAGAAGTAGAGATGTGGGGGATTATACTAATATGATCTGACGGTATAGGAGTGTGATGAATTGGAGCAGAGTCTTGTATATCATTTTTTTACTATTAACACTGGTCATTCCCAATGCCTCCAGTGAAAACATTATTGGTCTGCATAAAAGGGGCAACTGAGGCACATAATTTCTTATGATTAGGGCACCTAAATAGGTGTTTAATAGATCGTTTATTTGTTAAGAAACATACATTAAAGAAGGTTTCTAGGTATTAACGGCTATCTGAAAGTTTCAAACTCGTCTCCTCCTTCACAGGTAACCTTAAACTTTTTTGGCCACACGTGTCCATCTTGTTTCCGACAAGAAATAGAGCCGAGTGGCGAGATGTGCGCACCAAAGGGAAACAGTATTTTAAATATAGGCATCGTTAAAAAGAGAGCCAAAACAATCATTAATCATACGACAATCATAGAAAATGGGTTGATATCTAACACATAAAAAAATAAATTTTGGAAAAGTGATTTATCGATATTTTTACTAATAAATCGCTATTTCCTTTAATTGTGTCTTCTGGGAGGTGAAGTGTTCTAAGAATGGGGTAAAGTTACTCGTATTTCTTTCCAGTATCACCATAAGCGACAATGCTTATAGGAATGTAGAAATGAAGCTCCTATCATTTAAGAATTACTATTTAATATTAAATCGTCGATGGAAATAAATAAAAGAGTGCTTTAACTCTTTTATTTCTTTCATCTTTCATTAAACTTAAATCCTCTCAATAATCAATATACTCGAGTATAAGCCGTGCGTCTTTGAGCCTGATCGAGGACAGTGTGATATTCTGCAAATGATAACGATGTGGCAATGTCCCAACACATTTTCTTGTTAATTTAATGGCCAAGAAACTCCCAAATCCTTATGTCGGACACTCTCTCTCTCTCTCTCTCTCTCTCTCTATATATATATATATATATATATATATATATATATATATATATATATATATATATATATATATACATATACATATATATATATTTATATACATATACATATATATATATTTATATATATATATATATATATATATATATATATATATATATATATATATATATATATATATATATATACGTAGGTACATTTGCGGCTTTCGTGCAAAGTTGGTTGAAGACCGTTAGGGAATGGGGAAATTGTTATGAGTCCAGTGGGGATGGTCTATTATTAGCTTTGCGGGGTCCTTTTAAAAACAAATATTTCAGAGCGAAAGTTGGCCAAAGATTAACAGGTAGCTCGTACGCGTTGGGATTGCAAAAATAGGCAATGACCAAAATATATCTTTATTAGCAACAAAGTAATATTTAAATATAGACAAATATTGGGTTTAAAGTGAATGGTCACACAAACGGAGTTAAATGTCTACGCGAGATACAGATGAGTTAATTAAGGGATTAAGGAGGTCGGATTCAGGTCGGTGATATAAAAGAGGATCCATTTTTGCAGACACACAAAGAATGGATGGATTTGGTAAATCACATTCTAGATCAATCTGCAGGCGGCAATAGGTTACAATTTCTTACGTGCTCGTTGCAGAAAAGAGGCCAGTTGAGATATGATGAATGCGAAGGGGAAAGTCAGGTTACCTCTCGCTTCGGATGAGGGAGCACTCATAGATGGCCTTCTGGGATGAGAATCCTCGTCAAATACTCGCCGATTGATATGCTAGAGTTCATAGGTGTCGATTTAGCCTTAATCCTCGAATCGAAATCGCTGATGGGAGGGGAAGAGGGGGTCGAGAGTCCTTCAGCTCTTTCGCCGTAGCAGGTGGGAATTCTATTAGTGCTCCTTACTAAACTTAGTCGAAGGATTATATAGACGTCTGGTTAGGTGGTCTTTGGTGGCTTTGGTGGCCGCCTCAACACACACGTGCGATTTTGAAGAAAGGTCGGCGACTCTTTCGGGGGGAGGGAGGGAGGTAATTATGATAACGTAGGTGTGGAATGTTCAACGGACTTCGATCTTATGACGGAAGGCAAGAATGTTGGCTGAAAGGAAGCCCTGAGAGACGATGATATCGTTCTCTAAGCAAATAAATCTTGGCCGTGATAACGGCGCAGGCTGCACCCTCACCCTGGTTCAGCCATGCTTTCAAAGCTCCATGCAGTGATCTCAGGATGGCCCTATTCTGTTACATCCCTCCCATCCAAAAAAAGATGGCACTGCCGTAGTTGGGGGATAAAGGTGACATCCCATAAGACGAATGACTTGGGGAAGCGGAGTCTTTCACGTGAGTGGTCAACGGGGTAAGCGGAAAAAAGGAAATTCCTGACCTGACGTCGAGCAGGTGTAAAAGCTGATTCTACCCGACTGCGTGTACTTATGAACGGAAAAGGAAATTAATTATTGCCGACCATAAGAGCATTAAGGGGGACATACTTAAAAAAAATAAATATAATATTTATACACTAAGCTATACAATGCTGCAGGCCGTCATTAACCAGAAAAGGAGTCGGAATAATGGCTTTGTCGTTGGGGAAGGCGGTGTATTTCCTTCCGCTCTTTTGCAGGAAACCTGCTTATACGTTTTACATAGGTTAAGATCACTAATACATTTTGCTTTTTCAATCAAGAGAAGGTTTTGGTTAAGGGAATTGGTTCCCATCGAAAACGGTCACGTAATTTAACTTGAGAAAATCTACACACATGTGGTAAGAGTTATCTGGTTTCCGTATTATAAATATTGGAGAACAATAATTTGACGTAGAGGGTTCAATAATATTGAGGTTGAGAAGAATGTTAACCTCGGTGGTAAAGGCATTTCTCAGATTAATTGGAAGGGGGTAAGGTCTTGAACGAACAGATTCTTGGGCAGCAAGGATTATATCATCCTCAAGTTAATAGCACACTAAGGGATCTCAGAAATGACGTCCTCAAACTTGCTTAAAATAAGCTGCAATGGCTAGTTTGGTCCGGAGTTAGTCGCTTATTGATATTTAAACTAGCAGTGAGTGAATGGAGGGAGCCGGGCAAGGCAGGTAGTGAGTGATCCCTATAATGTTCGACGCACACGGCCTGTCGGTGGTAACAATGTTGTTGACACGCGAGCGGCAGTGGTACTTTGTTAACATTTTGACGTGGAACAGCTTTTTTTCCTGCGGGGGTATTAATTAAATAATCCACGGGTCCTCGCGCTTCGAGAATTGGGAAGGGGCCTTTCCATTGGCTGAGAAGTTTGTTGCTCTTTCCGTAGGACGTAGCAATATAACCTCATCAGCAAGCTGGAACTTCCTCTCCTTAAAATTGACATCTAAGTACGACTGACATTTTTCTAGGTCAACGTCGGCATTTTGGTATGCATTCTCGGCAAACTTTTATAATCTTCGTTGAAGATCCAAAACATACGTGTAGGAAGATTGAATTTTCCTGTCTAACTTGGCGTTAGAGAAGAATTCCTTGATGATGCTAATGGGACCTCGCACGTTACGTCCGTAGGTTAATTCGAAGGGACCAAGCCCAAGCATACGATGTGGAATCACCCTGTATGAAAATAGTGCCACAGGCAAGAAGCGATGCCAATCACGGGGCTGTTCAGCACGCAGCTTTGTTAATATTTACTTCAATGTCGCATCAATTTCTCGCAAACTCCATTTGCGCAGGGGTGATAAGGGGTGGTAAAGAGCGGTTTTACCATCAACAGTTTCACGATATATTCCATAAATTAACAAATAAATTGTTGACCTCGGTCAGACAATACTTCCTTTGGTATGCTTACTCTAGAGAAGATGGAAATTAAGGCTTCGGCACACGTAACACTGTCAATTCACTTCAGTGGTAAAGCTTTGGGGAAACACGTAGCACAGTCCACAAGGGTAAGGACATAACTATGCCCTCCACAGGAAGGGGGACGAATGGGGCCGACAAGGTCTCTGGCCACTCGGGAAAACGGATTTAAAAGGGCTGGTCTCTTCTGAAAGAGGCCGGTTTAACATGCCTATTTTCCGTGGTTTCTGGCAGATGTCACAGGATTGGAAGTATTTAGAAATGTTAACTGCAGCACCAGGCCAGTAGAAATACCAGGAAATACTCTGACCACTCTTATTATTGCTGAAGTAGCCAGAAAACACACTATCGTGTAAATTTTTTAGGACCAGGGAGACATGTGAACGGTGAACACAGAGGGCGTGAGTCTTGGGGTTGACGCCATCCGAGCAAGCGCGATATAGCAGGCCTTCTTTCAAAATATAAGATGCAGTCTTGTTACCGCGGACCGAATTCTGCTCGAGGCTCCGAGATTTTTCCCACAAGGAAAGGAGAATTGGGCACTCCTTCTGTCTTTGAGCGAATTTTTCGCTCATAAGGCCGCTGAAATCTTAATCTAAGGGAGTTTCAAGGGCAGCAGGCGTCTGGGATTCCTTCTATGCCTGGGCTCTCGTGATAACGGGCTGAACTACAGGGTTAGATGAGACCTAGGGGCACTGTCTTACCAAAATGGAACAGAATTTGATAGGGTCTTACAGACTTCAGCCCATCCGGAAAAGTACTGACACTCCAGGTAATTAGTCACAATTGGGAAGCGGTTTGCGCGTCCAGGTATTCATGCACTACCACAAACTTTTTGTGGTCAGGAGCCACCGGGGGAAGTTATTTCGATACCATGATACAGGCACACCCGGTATCGCAGATTAGGCACCCATTAACGCTTCTGTTTTCAAATTTCAAACTTCCTGGGGAACTCTTGCCGAAGAGGAAATTAATATGGTGCCCTGGGGCACTGTTAGACGAGAATGGAGGGGGAGTGGGAGCAGCATTCAGCTGGTGGACTTGGTGAATGGGATTACCACGAAGTTGGGAATTTTGGGGGCAATTTGAACGGATGTGGCCTTCGACACCGCACGCAAAACACACGATTGGCCTACGGGGAAAAGGTGACCCCGCGGGATTAGATATGAGGGACTTGACATCACGGGGTTCCGATAAAGGGAAACTTCTGGGCATAAAGGGGCCTGTAACCTGGGCGAATTTTGTGGAGTTCTTAGGAGGGAATTGCGAATTATTAATTTTATTCTTGGGGAGGAAAGGGGAGGCTTTTTATTTTTTTTCGGATATAAGTTGTGACTCGCTGCATAGATATCTGCTTCTTTTATGCATTCTTTGAAGGAGATGCACCGACGATCTTTCACAAAGAAACAGAACTCTGGTGTTAGGGACGCCAGCAACTGATCCCTTAGATCAAAATCTACCAGGGACTCATAATCGTCGGGTCCTTTCGATGCGTCTATCTAAAACTTAAAAGTACGGGAAAGAGTATATCCAAAATGACGCAAGGTCATATTTGGTTGGATACGGGCGTGGCGAAATTTTGTGCGGTAGAAGTCAGGCGTCATATTATACGCCGCGAGAAGTTCGAATTTGAGGGTGTAGTAGTCCATCGTAGCTTCCGAGGGAAGGGATACACATAGGTATTGGAGCTGCTAGCTAAGGAGGGGGAGAAGCTTAGAGACACCGTCCATCTCGATGTTTCAATGATTACCTTCAAAATTTTCTCGAAGTGAGTGAGAAAATTTCGAAGTCCTCTACTTCTTTCAACGTGGGGAGTTTAACGAAGGCGGATTGAGGGGGTCCTACACGATAATTTACTGAAAGGGTTTCGAGCCGATGATGATTTAATTCTAATTCATATTAGAGATTCTCTGTCGCCCTTAGCTCTCTATATCTCTAATCTCTTTTTATTCACTAAATTCTCTAAGCTCCTTTTGTTCAGCTAATTCTCTAATCTCTTTTTGCTCAGCTCTTTCTTTTCTCTCTTCTTCCTGTACATAAATGACAAGATCTTTGCCACTTAAATCGAGGGATTCTTCTTGGAGTTTGAATCTCTAGAAGGAATAAATTTTGTTCGTAACACAGGGTGGGGCGTACGTTGTCCGAAAGAAAGAGTTTAATGGACCACCCTCACGGGACAGAGGAAACTTGGCTCGCAAATTACTGACACACGTAGGAAATATGCTTGTTTAAACGCTGAAAATTTGTTATCCAAATACTCATATACTAATATAATTATGAATAAACAAATAAATAATGGAGTCTTCGTAAGATGAGAAGGGCTCAGACTCTACTAATCCTTCGGGAATTAAAGGGACCATGGAAGAAGCTCTCTCTTCTGACGAAACTTTCCTGTTTAACGTTCTCGGCCCAAACACACATACAAACAATAGCGATAAATAAATATGGCAGGGTGGTTTCCTGTTTTGTTTTGTCTTTGCAACTCAAACGGTACTCAGCTTTGACAATTACAATAAAGTTAAACAGCTGCCTTTAAAAAAATCTTTCAAAAGACCTTTTAAAGACCCAGATACACCTGATCACCAGATTTTATAATAGAGAAATGTATATGTATATATATATATATATATATATATATATAATGTCGTGGAGTGGCCAGACTCTCTCTATATAAAGGGTGTTCCATTAAGTGGGATCGAAGTTAGCAGTAAATAAAACAATGTTATTGGTGAAAATTTATTGATTTCACTATTGGATCATGTTAGTGAGTCATGGCAATTATGTGTAAAAAATAATATCGCCTAAATGTCCGCCAAGGCTTCAGGGGCACACTTTCACTCGATGGTCAAAACTTTTGATGACGTCTCTGCATAGTTGCTCCCCGATCTCACCAATATGCCTTATTATCTCATCCTTTAGCTATTGAATTGTTGTTGGCTTGTTGGCATAGACATTACCTTTTGAGATGACCCCAAAGAAAGAAATCTAAAGGCGTCAAGTCACACGATCGTGGTGACTAAGTGACCTCGCTGTTTTGAGAGATGATGCGACCTGGGAACTTCTCATTCAATAAAGCCATTGTTGTATTGGCTGTGTGGCATGTAGTGCCGTCCTGTTTAAGCCACAAATCTTTGACATCCATAGAATTCAATTCAAGCCATAAAAAGTTGGTTATCATGGCACGGTATCGCTCGCCTGTCACTGTAACAGAATTCCCGGCAGCATTTTCGAAGAAATACGACCCAATAATTCCGCTAGCAAAAAATGCACACCAAACAGTGACCTTTTGTAGATGCAATGGCTTTTCAAAAATCTTCCTGCAATTTTCATCAGCCCCAATGCGACAAATCTGCTTATTAACGAATCCACCAAAATGAAAATGGGCTTCATCACTAAAGATGATTTTTTTGCGAAAAATCATCATCGGCTTGTCTTTCCGCGTGCACCCAATTGACGAATGTACGGCGCTTCAAATGGACAGCAGTCTTCAGTTCTTGTGTCACTTGAATTTTGTAAACGTGTAGAGACAAATCTTTTGTCAAAATTCGATGTAACGTTGTTGTGGAGAGGTTCAATTCCTGCGCGCGATGACGAATAGAGGTGTCTGTATCTTCGGCCACATTCTCGCGCACTGCAGCAATGTTTTAGGCTGAACGGCATAAACAAGCACGCAATGGCGTTTTTGTATTTGTCACCGACCCCGTTTGTTTGAATTTACGAACAATTTTCCCCATTGCACTCTCGGTTGGTCGATTATGTTGACCAAAAAAATCGCGAAGTTCCCGAAATGCATTTCTGTTTGAACGTCCATTTTCTTAATAGGTTTTGATAACTTTAACACGTTGTTCGATTGTTAATCTTTCCATCGTTGAAATTGCCAAAGACGGAAGTTGTTAAATCTAAAAGAAAAAGAAAAAAATCATTGGAAGCTTAAACTCAACTCTCATTTAAAATCGGTCCAAGTTATTGGAACACCCTTTATATACGTAGGTACTCTTGCGGCTTTCGGCCGAAGTTGGTTGAAGACCGGTAGTGAATGGGGAAAGTGTTATGAGTCCAGTTGGGATGGTCTCTTATTAACTTTGTGGGGTCTTTTTTAAAACAAATATTTCAGAGTGAAAGTTGGCAGATAAAATGTCTTTTGAACGTGAGGGGGAGTTCAATGAAGCTTCAGGTTAGAAAATGTTAGCCAAAAGAGTTAAAAGAAGACTTAAAATCAAGGGCTAGAAGGATACGAGGCGAAGGAAAATCAATGCCCATCTGAGGTCAACAGAAACAAACGTCACAAAAATTAAACACCGAATGTCAGATCGGTCTTCTTTGTGCTGTAAGAGTTTTTCTGACACTTCTTCTCATTCATACACAGTTTTTGGTCTCCTGAAATTTTATGATGGTTTGGGCAGGATATCTTGAACATTTTATTTTTTTCGCAATTTCTACTTGTGATAACCCTTGACTATATATAACTTATATTTTTGCTCTGTTTGCTTCTCTAGGTTCTTTAGTTTGAGGTAATATTACTTATTTAAAACGAAATCGAATACAGAATATTTGTAAATTTTAGCAGAAACATAAAACCTATTTGTTAATTTGTGATTTTAAAAACTTACCATTTTATTAATTACATACCAGTTAGTAAAACACTAAGGAATTCAAATATATTAGCAAAATACACATTATTATCAAATATATTTAGGAATAATATGATTATAAGATTTTCTTAATATGTAAAATGCATTAATATAGGGATGGTGTATATTTTGGGGCCAGGGTGTAATATATTTTCAGACCAGGTCAACCATCATTACTAAAACTTTATGTTGAGCAAATTTACTTCTCTAAGAACAATTAAGGCCAACATTCTAGATCCTTAAATGTACGGAATTATCTCCTTTGGAGGATCAATAATGGATGGAAAGTGCCAAGAGAGAGAGAGAGAGAGAGAGAGAGAGAGAGAGAGAAAGCCTAAAAGAGAAATCTATAATAATACTATTGCTATACAAACAGCCAATACTTTAATGAAAACAAAACAACTTTGATCTTTAAAAGCATAAATAAATCCTTCCAAGAAGCGAAAGTAGGGAAAATGTGACTAAAGTTGACGAATTCATGGAATGAGATGAAAGATGATGCCTTATTACTCGAAACGTGATCTCAGGCATGAAATGTTAGGGGAGAAAAAAACAAACAAGTTTTCTAATTTGCTAACGTCAATTTCCTCTAAAATATTTGTCGAACTTTTGCAAAAGGAAGCCAGAAATTTGATTTCCATTCCAATGAGCAGGAAAAAGTTTCGAATCTGTAATTTGGATTGATCAAAGCAGGATTTTGCTCGAATTTCACCGTCGCAACTCACGATAAAGACAAATTTGCGGTCTACGACAGACAGGAAGATACGATATTGGTATGGCCATGAAGTAAGACCGACTCGTGTATCTAGTCGGCACCTAACCGGACTTGATGTTGCTTAACATCGCTGTAATCGGAAGTGGCCTCTTTACTCTACTAACCGTACCGCGATAAAGGGTGTGCTTGTCTGCAATTGAGAGAGATATACATTAATCCCAAAACACCAGAGATAATCAGATACATAAACTGGCAGGCGCATTTTAGTTTGGGTTAAGTAATAATAATTTAATATTACGTATATTTTTTAGATAAGTGGATATTGCTTTCAGTACAACGGATAAATTTAGTGTTGCTTTACAAATAGCCCCAATTATAAAATGAATATTGAAATTGAATTAGATAAATGCTAAGATTAATGATAAATTTTGCTTGTTTCAATTGCATGTGTTCTTGAGATTCTTTGAGGCTGATTAGATTAACTTGAATGTACAAGTTTGCTGCGTACGTACATTGGCTGTAAGTAAATTTACTTGCACATTGAAGGAGTTCTTTGGGTTCTGTGATTGCCTCAGTTTGTGTATATAAGCTGATGGGCTCGTGATCGTAGGAGGGAACTCGCCCCTTGGCTGAGAGACCCAGAACAAGGTGAAAGTGGGTTGCAGGTACGTTTAAGTGCTTGGAAGTTATGAAGCTTGTATGTACTCATTGGGTGTACATACGTACACTATAAACAAAGGACGTACATAGGCTCTACTCGTTTCATCTTTTAATCGCCAGGCCTTCGGGACGTTAGGAGGCATCTTTATATGTGTGTATATATATATATATATATGTCTTATTACTCGAAATAAGGCATAATATACAGTACTGGCGGAAATATTATGGAATTTAAAAAAAATGAATTTATTTTCCTACAAAAATGCCAATAAAACTAATTTTGTTGATTGCAAATAGATTTATTTTAACACATTGAAACAGAATTAAATCTTCTACATTCATTAGTAAGCGGTTTAGCCAACCTGAACTTCTATAATTGCTTTAACACGTCTTGGCATTGCATTGATTAATGTTCTACACATTTCCTGGATTTGCTTACATCTGAACGGCATATGAGTTGCTGTTTGGTCTTAATTGGCTCTGTTTTTATTTCTTCTTTCAACACACACCATAAACTCTCATTTGGATTCATGTCCATGTAATTTCCAGGCATTGAAAGCAGCTTAAATTCCTTTTATGCACACCATCCCTTCATTGATTTTTCTTTATAACATGGGGCCGAGTCTTTTTGAAATATCCAAGGTCTGTAAGCGACCTTTATGTATTTTTATATACTTTTCTTGGTTTATAGTTTTTTCACCAATGTGCAAACGACTTGTTCCATGCACCGAAATGGCTTTCCACGCCTTCCTACACTTTGCGCGTGGTCATCTAGCACGGCAATGGTTGAATCTTTATAGAAAGCTAGCTGCAATATTAGAAAATACAACATAAGTACGAGTATTTGAACAACCCTAGAATTATTGGAAAAGCCAGTGAAGTAATGAATCATCAAAAAAACTTTATGGTTTTAAAAGATTGGAGCCATTACAAAAATGTGGCACTGTTAAAGATAGTAGCTATTAATGTTTTTTATGAAGTAAGGGTAACGGGTTAGCTAGATGTGTCATTCTAACTTTCCCTATTGTTCTGAATTCCGATCAAAATGATAGGAATAGCTTGATTTCATCATGCTTCGGTGAGTCCAGGCTTCTTTCTCGGGCGATATGATTCCAATCATGCCTCCAAAGCCTGTAATTCACTGTTCTTCGGGCAAGGCTAATACCCACTGCTGCTGGCTTATAAGAAATCTTCCTGAAAGGTCTTCTTCTGTTCTTAACAGCCTGTTGTATAAATTGTATATCTGTTCTGGGAGTTGTTTTTCGGTTTCGAACACATTTTCCAACCCTTTTTGAGTTTAAATCTTGACCTTATCCTTTTTTTTCTTAATAACACTAACCTTTTGAGTTGAAACCTATTTATTTTGCTATTTCTTTCTGTTTTACTTCAGCTTCTCTCAGTGTAATGTTTATTTGTCCAATATTTCGAGGTCTCAACTCATTCTGTTTACCTATTTGGTTTAATTCATTTATAGTTAAAATCACCTAAAAAACACAAAATCAGGCTAATAAAATAACTAATAATCTATCTAAAAGACAAAAACAAGATTGTTAACAATCACAGGACAATATAATAAATCCTACTTTACTCAAGGCCAAGATACCAACTGACTCATGCAACTGGCTGTGACTTCATTGAAATGGTCCAATGCAGTGTTGTTCCGTCAGTCTTACCAAATATACTTACAAAGTAACTCAAGTCAAATAGTTGCTCAGTGTTCGCGCACAAAATAAATCATTGTGCAGTAAATGAAATTGGTTTCACTGTTTTTTTTTAAGAAAAAAGTAAAATTTTGAAAAAATCCTTAATACTTCCACTATTACTGTATAAATATATATATATATATATATATATACACGAGTATATATGTATATATATATATATATATATATATATATACAGTAGTGTACAAATTAGTTCGGACAGTTGTGAAATAATACAATTATTTGAGTATTGTTTTTTATATTTGAAAAGAGTACGTCAATGATAAGATAAATGGTATATTTAATATGAAATATGACTGCCTTTAGCTTTTAGAACCTGTTTCACTCGTTCTGGCATAGATTCAACCAAATTTGAACACATTTCTGCTAGTTCTTTATTATGGTACCAGGCATTGATAACAGCACAAATCATCTTCTGCATTGTCGAACCGTTGGTTTTCTCGATTATACGTTTAATTATAGCCCATAGATTCTTGATGTGGTTTAGGCCAGGAAAATTCCCAGGCCAATCTATAACGGTAAGTCCACTTTTTTGGAAGAAGGTGCGCGTTATTTGGGAAGTATGGCACGGAGTCAGTTCATGTCCAAAAATGCCGCCTCCATAAGGAAAGTCTTTCTGCATCGCGGGAAGCAAGTGAGTCAGCAGTTTTGCCTTGTATTTAACGCTGTTCATCATTCTCTGAATAGAGCCCAGCCGCACTCGGCCTTTATCACTAAAAAAACTCAAAACATCTTCTTAGGTGGGTATTTTGGCGCCTATTGATTGTGTCCTCGCTTAAGTAATTCATCTTTGCTTCGTCTTACTACCACTGACCTATGATCATGTACTTCCAAAGGCGATTATTCTGAAAATATAAGTTTCATCCAGTCAGCTACCTTCCATCCATTCATAGCAGAATTTAATAACTGTTTACGTACCGGTTTTCTAGCAAACCTGCCAACTTTAATGAGCCTTCGCCGGACGGTTGAAGAAGAAACATTTACACTCTCTAAAGATAAATCTCTCTGAAGGATTGACTGTTTTTGGGGGGATCCTTCACATTATTTCTGATGAGAACCTTGTCACTGTGAAGTGTTATCTTTCGTTTCTTCCACACTTTCCTTGTCGTAATGTTGAATGTTCACCAGTGTCTCCAGCTCCTTTCACAATGTCGCCAATAGTTGACTTTGCTACATTCATTTCCTTAGAAATCCGTCTGATGGTAAAACCAGCATGTTTTCTAAGAGCTATAATACTTGCACGGTTTTCAGGTGCGATATCCATAATATATTTATAGTCTAATAATGATTGGAAGGTGAATATTCCGGCAGAACCAAGCAAACCACAGAGCACGTCCCTAGCAAACATCATTCACGGCAATCTCTGACATAGTAATGTTTGGTCTAGTGTAGCTAGGACACAACAAAACAGTTGCAAGATGTTACCAGTATACTATTCTGCACGGAAAACAAAAAAAACTACTGTTGCCAAAAATTAAGACAATATGAAATAGTCCAAAAATTTAGTACTGCCCGAAATAATTTGCACACTTGTGTATATATCTGTATATATATATATATATATATATATATATATATATATATATATATATGTATAGATGTAAATATATATATTTTATATATATATATATATATATATATATGTATTGCCATTAATATGATTGCTATCAATTCTTTTTTTCCTAAGCTTTGTGAATTTTTATTACTATGCAAAATGTTATAATGTGTGTGGTTTTAATACATATGTTTTTTTATTAAATCCTACCCCCAGACGTAATAAAAGATACATATTTTAAAACACTAGTAAAAATGATAAAAATATATAAGGTGTATATACTAGACTTGTCCATCCTAAAATGATTTTATTTAGGAACCTTCTCGTCATGGTGCTAATAGGGCGAAAATACTCTCTCCTGCCGATGCGTTTACCTCTGGAACCCTCACCTTCGTAAGGAGGGGGAAAATTCCCATTCGACCTCACTATAAATTACCTATTTTTTACTGCTACATTGAGTGCGCGTATTTTGCTAGTTGTGCTGAAGTCGTTGCAGCCCCCATCAAGTTTTTCTCTGTCCTAATTGGTCAGTACCATCGGGTTTCTTACGCACCCGTGGTTCAACCCGTTAATACCCGTTCCCGCGCGAAAAAGGAACTTAAAGCCGCTACACAACTGAAACCGTCGTGTGCCCCCAAATTCTAGAGTGCAATGACCCATGACTTTGCAAAAAGCCAGAGGGAATGTAAGTCCCTTCGTCTCTTGTGGTCCAAGTTCGAGAACAAAACACGCGAAACCGTCAGAAGGAATAAGGTGATTTTCTTCCTCATCAAGAACAACCTCATCTATAGAGTCTGCACCGAGTTCCTGAGTACATTGTGTGTACCCAGCTCCTATGTCCTTGCAATCCTGCAAATGGCTCACGATAGCCTATTTGATAATCACTTTAGTCACACAAAGACCGCTCAGAGGATCTTCAGATATTTTTATTGACCTAGCGCGACCGACGAAATTCTGCGATATTGTCGTTCGTGCGGCATTTGCCAAAAGACGGAAATAAAAGGACGAGACAGACCTGCGCCTTTGCAAAAGGGACCACTAATCTCTGAACCCGTTTCCCGAGTAGCTATCGACCTAATCGAACCGATCCACCCTACGTCGAGAAAAGGTCATAGTTACGTTTTAAAGCTTGTCGACTTTGCCAACAGGTTCCCTGAAGCTGTGCCCCCCAAGGAAATGATAAGATCTCCTGCGCCAAAGCTTTTATTTCCATCTTTTCCCGTGTAAGCCTGCCCAAAGAAATCCTCTCGGATCGTCTTCGTCAATTTACATCGGAATTACTGGAGTACGTCGGCAAATTATTGATGATCAAGACCCTGTTTACCCCCCGTTTTTACCCGAGTGGGAATGGAGTGTGCGAGAGGCTAAATGGATCCTGCAAGTCCATTCTCACGAAGTTGTGTGCAGATTCGCCCACTGAATAGCATTGCTTCCTTCCGATAGCCCTCTTCGCCTACCGTGAAATTCCCAATCGTGCGCTAGGTTTTCTTCCCATTTTAACTTGTATATTGTAGAAACATCAGAGGCCCCCTGAGTATCGTAAAGGAACTTTATTCCAATCAGAAATTGGATCAAAATATCCAGACTTCTTACTCATATCTACTGGATTTAAGAAGGAGGTTGGATAAGTGTGCCGAAATTGCGTCTCAGAATGCCATTAATTTTTAAAATTATAAGACATTCTGCGATTGCAAGTCTAAAGAAAGGAAATCTAACACCGAAGAAGAGGTTTTGCTTCCCCTCCCCACGGACAACAACAAATTGTTAAGCCAATGGACGGGCCCCTACCACATAGTCGAGAAGCGTGGCCCCGTTGACTAATTTATTGAAACCCCCTCAGGAATAAAGCTTTTCCATAGTAATATGCTAAAATGACACCACTGGGGCGCGAGCATCAACCAGATAGTTGCAATCAAAGATGAATCCTTCATAGAATCTGGCTACTCCCTGGACCTTTTTGTATAATCCAAGTCGCCTGCAGGGAGCAAGAAAAGGAATATCCGTTGCATGATTTGCCCGACTTTAATAATTCCCCGCTGGTGGAAATTAAGATATGCGACCAGCTATCATCTCCTTAAAAGGATCAACTGCAAGCACTCCTTCTTCGTTTTAAGTACAAAATCCAACTAACCGCTCTGGAACTCATCCGTTTCAAACCATACCCACTGCCTATACACCTCCGGGAACACAATTTGACAATTGGCCCCAGCAAGTGCCATTTCACTTTTGGCACTATCGATTACTTCCTCTTCCATATCTGGGATAATCGGATAACCCTCCACCAAGAAATGTTCCCTGCCATCGTGGGCATGCAGTTGCCCACTAACTAAAACCAGATGCGATTCTTAATGGGCTCTGCATCATTGTATCGTCACTTCATACCCAACTTTGCAACTACTGTATATCCGCTTTGCATCATTCTATCGTCGCTGCATACCCAATTTTGCGACTATATCTACCCCCCCCTCCCAATGCAAGCTATTAAAGAAGTATGCCATAGAACAACTCGAGTGGACGCCATTTTCGACTCACAGCTTTAACCAACTCAAGGAGAAGTTAACATCCGCTCCTATCATCCCCCTCCCTAACTTAGACAAACTGTTTGTCATTCACACCGACGCCAGTAATGAGGGTATAGGATGTGTCTTCCTCCAGTATAAGAAAAACGCGAAAGTTTCCCATCGCTTACGCAATCAGAAAATTACTCTCGCACAAAAAAAAATATGCGGTAATAGAAGATATTAATTAAGCAAGGAATTTGTAGTGGAAACAGACCACAAACTCCTATCATAACTACATAACGTCAAGAATATTAACGGACGGTTGATGCGTTAGAGCTTGTTTCTCCAGGAATTCCAATTCCGCATTTTGTATTTAAAAGGGATCGATAACTATATGGCAGATAGTTTTAGGAGGAACCCGTTTGATCCTTTTCCAAACTAATTTCGAGCCATTTCCTTTTTTTTATCCATGTATTAATTTTTGTCCATAAGATAAATTTGTATATTGAACAATATAATAAGAAAAAGCGTATCCATTATATATATATATATATATATATATATATATATATATATTAATTTGTTTGTTTATCTGTGTACAATGAATTCATTTTATAGCCGTAAATTTCTTTTTGTTCTGGATAATCATTGGATAAACTCCCCCTTAGGTCATTGAGCCCCACCAAATCGTATCATAGAGAAAAAAATATCCTTCGGCAACCATGCGGTAGCATTATATAACCTTGTAAATATGTATGGTGCACCCCTCCCCTCCACTAACTAGCTCCGCTATTTTGTATTTTGGCTCATTATGGAAATTTCGCCAAGGTATTCTCAACTTTATCCGCTATTGTCATGCGACCTTAAGTTATATTCGCCCCTCCCCCATTAATCATTGTCCGATGTCACTTCTTCCCCTGAAGGTCCAACTGGGGTTGGAGGAGTGTCAGAGATCAGAGAGAGAGAGAGAGGAAGATGCGCGCCGCCGAGCCTTCAATGGATAAAGAGACAACAGACACATCGTCGAATTTTTTTGTCTGCGCTAATGTAAGTGCGAAATCATGAGACACCGTGGTGTCCTGAAAACTCGCCATTTGAAAAAGCCGCGACAAGTTTGAAAGCCCAAAAGGTCCCATCTGGAGTCAGACAAAGTTTCGACTCGACGACTTAGGAACCTTCTCGTGATCGTACTAATAGGGCGAGACACTCTTGCCTGCCAATAATTCGGACCCTGTAACATCCCCTTTGGACGGAGGGGGAGACCCCCATTCGACCCCACTATAAATCCCCCGGCTGCAGAGTCGTAAGGCAGTATCTGCTGTCTGCACGCCCCGTCAGTATCCTCTGCGCCCCCTTCCCTTCAGTATCCGCTATTCACGTCCCGTTGGACTCTGCACAATTCTCGCAAAACTCCTCAAGCTCCAGGTATTCTCGATTAATTCGCCTGAGTCTACCCCGTACTCATTCTCACCGCTCCTCGAACTCAACGCGCACAGTCTCGATTCATAAGCTAACTCGAAAGCAAGATCTAAGTTTATCCCGTAATAGTCATTGTCAAGAGACTATCATTTAAACTTTGCCTCAAGTCAAGGATTACTCCCTCTCACCATATCTCCGAGGTAACAGCAACGCGCATCACTCCTGTGCAAGTGCTCTCTCTACTACCCCACCCGCCAGTGTAAGCCTCCATCGTCGGCTTCGTATACGCTCAAGGTCATTCAAGTGCCCCTCATGAATATTTTTCGTTTGTTTGTACGACGATCATCCCCGCCATGTCTCCCCCCTTTTTGCCGCTGAGACTCGTGTACGCTTAATGTGTATATAGCTTGTTTTAAAACCATTTTACCCTTGTAAAAGAATTTTAATTTGCATATTAGTAAAGCTATTTTTGTATCCGTTTTTCTATTGTCCCGAAACCGCTAAGATAGTCGACTGTTTGGCTAACTCACATTTAGTTAATTGGCACTCTGCTTGTATTATAAATCTCCCACGTACACAGCCATCATTGACCTCGGCTGAAAACGCTGAAAGGGTTAATTTGACCCTATTTTACGACAAAGACGTTACTGGATGCTCTGAAGTTAAATCTTCATGAATAAAAGATCTGTGGAGATTTAAAGGTAAGAAATACATATACTCGTAAATGCTATTTATTAAAAAAAAGAAGATTTTTCAGTAAAACATATAGTTACTTTATCTAAAAACACTCAACTTATTTAAATTAATCTCATTTTCAAATAAATTGCTTTTAAAAGATAAAAAAATGGCATCTCTTATAAATAAAAATCTTAGATTTACTTTAAAAGTGTTACATTTATTAAAATTTTGGAATAGTTTTTAATTTCAGGTTGTGTGTGAATACGAGGAATGGAACGTTGCTACACAAATTATCCCCGCTTCCTCAGTTTATGGGATAGTGGAGCCGAAAAGCAGCACTATGAGCGACAAAATTGGCCATCTCATCAAACATTTAATCCCTGTTCTCCTAATGTGATATATCAACCCCTATATTCAATTCTAATAAAACTTTACTTCCGCCTCTTCATATAAAATTGGGATCAATGATAACTTTTGTAAATGCATTAAAGAAAGAAAACCAAGCATATCATTTTGTGGCCCCCCAAAATCAAAAGGTTAGTGATGCAAAATTAACTGCAACTATTTTGGATGGATCTCAAATAAGAATGCTAATGAAAGACCCTGGTTTCACAGAAGTCATGACTGAGGCAGGAAAATACTTAGGAGTGAGAAAGTATATAAAATTTAAGTTTTTAAAATCGAATCTTGACTACTTTCCAGAAACTTCTGGAGATTACAGTGAAGAACGACGGAAAAGGTTCCATTAGGACATTAAGTGCATGGCGTAAATATATCAGGCAAGAGAGGAGATTAATATGCCTACATACTATTGTTGCTGTTTAACAAGGAATTTACTAATAGAAAAACACCCCCAAAATCCGTAAAGTCATATTTTTTTCTAAATAATGCTTCTTTTTCATTTTTATCATTTTTTATTTTAAATTATCATAAATTATAGCAATTGTCTTAGTATGGTTGTTCTTTTTTACATTTTTATTCAAATTTTCCCTTTAAAAATTACCTTATAAATATGATATATTAAAAAACTGGTTGTTGCAAACAAACCCTACCTAAATGAAAAGAGACAACTGCCAGATTTGAATTCATCCGATTGAAATACATAAGAATCAGTTGAAAAAACCTCGACAGCAAAGGATTTTTCAAATGCAAGGCTGTATCATGCATAGAATAATAAGTGTGAGAGTAATAGATTAAGAGAGTTAGAGATCTAAGAGTGTGAAAGAGCGAGAGAAAGTAAGAGAAAAAGAGAGTGAGTGCGTACGAGAGTCACAGAGAGGGAGATAGTGATAGAAAGTGAGTAAAAGAGTAGTAACAACAAGGAGTAACAACAAGGAAAGAAGGTACCCTAGGAGACCTTACGGTCCATTCAAAGAGGGTACCTTTGGACTAGCAATTGAGCGCGGCACAAGGCTGCTCAATTGTTTTGTGTCCCTAAACGGCCACTTTTCAAGACTTTGTCTAGTCTTGACTTGAACTGGTCAACAGATTCACTGTTGACAACTTCCACTGGAAGTGCGTTCCACATACCGCAGATACTGTAAGTGAAAAAATTTCCACACAGATTGTGGTTGTAACGCTTCAGTTCAAGTTTGAAGCCGTGATTGCGCGTTCTGTTCTCACTCAGTGTGAATATATCCCGGTAGTCAACATTGTCGAACCCTCGAAGTATTTTGAAAACTTCGATGAGCTGACCACGCAGTCTACGGGTTTCCAGCGAGAACAGATCTAATTCCCTTAGTCTATCCTCATAACTTTTATGTCAGATAGAGAGAATCAGCTTGGGTGCCCTGGCTTGTACGCGTTCCAATCTCGCGATGTCCTTTCGCAATAAAGGACTACAAAATTGTACGGCATACTCCAGGTGCGGTCGGACAAGTGAGTTGTACAGGCACAGTACAATCTCCTGGTTCCGATAACCAAACTGGCGCTTAATATAGCTTAGCATCCTTTGGCCCTTTTTCTCCGCCTCAATGCACTGTTTCGAGAACTTGAGGTCACTAGTGATTGTTACACCCAGGTCCTTCTCAGTGTCGGTGGATTCCATAGCAGCGCTCTTAAGGATATACTGAGATTGGGGGTTTCTGTGGCCGATATGCATCACTTTGCATTTTCCCACGTTAAAAGGCATTTGCCACGTGTCCGACCACTCCCCAATCTTCCCAAGATCTTCCTGCAGGCGGGCAGTATTTCCATCTTTTGCAACGTTCATACCAAGCTTAGTATCATCGGCAAATTTGGAAATCTTGGCAACCATGTCACCGTCCATGTCGTTGACGTAGATGATGAATAGTAGTGGTCCCAGGACAGAACCTTGAGGCACCCCGCTAGTAACGGGCACCCACTCAGAAGATTGTCCATTTACCACCACCCATTGCCGTCTGCCACTTAGCCAGTTCTCGATCCAGCCGGCTACCTTTCCGTCTATGCCAAGCGCTCGCACTTTCCGGAGAAAGCGGCGGTGTGGTACCTTATCAAAGGCTTTCTGAAAGTCTAGGTAGACCACATCCACCGCCTTGTCCCGATCGTGCTGACTGAAAACGAAGTGGAAGAATTCTACAAGGTTCGTCAGGCATGACCGTTGCCTTCGGAAGCCGTGCTGGGAACTCCTCAGTAGCAGGTTTGACTCTAAATACGACGTCACTTTGTCCACCATGATGCTTTCCATGAGTTTACCGACTATCGAAGTCAGACTGATAGGTCGGTAGTTCGACGGTTGGTTACGGTCTCCTTTCTTGAAGATAGGAGTCACCTCCGCCTCACGCCAGTCTCTAGGAACGCATTTGGTCCGGATTGACATGTTAAAGATAGCGCACAGATGTCGTGATACTTCATCGCACACTTCCTTCAACACTTTAGGTAGAAACCCGTCCGGTCCAGGGGACTTATTCGTCTTTAGGTCAGCGATCTTTTTCTTTATTTCTCCTTCGGTGAAGTCCACTGCCTCCAGCTTTTCCCCCGAGTAGGAATCCATGGGCTTGGGAATGGGACCACACTCTTCAGTAAACACTGAAGAGAAGTAGTCGTTGAGGAGGTTAGCATTTTCTGCATTTGAATGCTTTAATGTCCCCTCCTCATTCCTCAAAGGGCCAATCATTCGACGGTTTGGTTTACGGCTGTTCACATATCCAAAAAACTCCTTGGGATTCTCTTTACAGAGTCTCGCCACTCGGAGTTCCTCAGACCGCTTAGCCGCCCTTATGCTGGACTTTACTCTCCTGGCTAGCCTCCGGTATTCGTCAAAGTCACCCGAGATCTTCGATTGCCGGTACACATTTCTCTTCTCCCTAAGCAGTTGCCCGATTTCTCGATTAAACCACTTTAGTTGAACAGAAGACCGACGGGGGCATTTCAGAGGGATAAAACGCGATTGAAGACTCATGAATGTGGTTTTGAAACGGTTCCAAGAGTCTTCAACAGCATCGCACTCTTCTAGCCTCGCGTCAGTCAGTCCCGCGCGTAGACCTGCAAAGTCTGCTCTTCTTAAATCCAGTTTCATTGATTTACTAATTGCAGGCTCTGCCTTGGGGACTTTGACTACAAATCTAATTAGTCGGTGGTCACTGCCACCGAGTTCTTCACCAACAGTAGGAGAGAGACATTAAAAGATTAAGAGATTAAGGGTACAAGAGAGAAAGAGAATGATAGAGTAAGCGTGTATGAGAGTATGAGAGAGAGACAGAGGGAGAGTATGCGATTAAGAGAGAGATTAAGAGTGAGTTTGAGAGAAATTGAAAGTGAGAGTGAAATAGAGAGTGTGCGAGATAGAGTTTGGGAGATTTTTTATGTGTGAGAGAGAATGAGAGAGTGTCTGGGAAAGAGAGTATTTGTGAGAGAGAAAGGGTGTGTGTGTGAGAGTATGTGAGAGAGAGAAATTGTCGGTCTCAGGCAACCCTTCCCCTTTTCCCTAAAGCAACCGACCGCCAATTTATGCTCCATATAACTTCATCATTCTCTCTCTCTCTCTATTATCCACAACTCTCCTCATACACCTTTTTCATCCATTTTCTCTCATTTACACTCATATTTCGCTTTCCTCCATTTATTTTTATTCCTTCAATTCTTTCTATCTTCCATATCTTCTATTTATTCACAAAATAGTAGAAAAAAAACAAAGAAAAAACCCTTTCTCCGCCGTTCTCTTTCCCGCGTCTCTTTCATTCTCTCTTCCTCCATTTATTTAATTCCCCTTTTCTATTCTTTCATTCCTCTTTTATTCATTAGCGCTGCCAGAGCTTTTTGGTCGTGCACAAAATAAGAGCATTAATATGTTAGCGCGTGAATTTGTACCATCATCTCTTTCTCGTTTACTTCTTCTTTACTATAAAAAAAAGAAAAAGAAAATAATATATACTCGTTTTGTGGGAGATGCTTGCGATAGCTGTGGGTGTGAATTTGTGTATCTGACTGCTCACCTTTCTCTGTTACTTTCTGTCTTCTTTTGTTTGCCTCCTGTATCTGTTTCTTTGTTCCTGTATATTGGTCATCTACACATAGATATGGGTAAACGAATATACAATTTTTCATTCGTCGTTTCATTGTGAAATGGCTAACAGTGAGGAAGATCACTCATTATAATTCTAGAGAATAAAATAGAATATGAGGTTTCTCATTTACTGGGTGATAAATGGGTAAATTTATTTTTTACATGTTCTTATCAATATAACTAAATTCAAAGATTATTTTATGTAATAGAATGAGTTATTACTCTTAATAGATTTAAGAGGCCGTACAATTATTTGTTGGGCAGATACATGGGGAGCGCGGTATTCGTTCGAAAATTTCAACTGCTAATTTTACGGGTATGTTTTACTTTCGTGTCGGTCTTTTTCTTCCGAAAACTAATAAATAATTTTGCTTTTTTTTTTGCAGAATAATTTACGCTGGGAAATTTTGAACTAGCAACTTTGTCGAAGAGGTAGGTAATCCTATTTGGATTACACGCCGGAAAGTCAAAGAGATTTCATACTGCTTCAGAAATAATAATAATAATAATACTAGTTTCTATCTTCCTCACTCGTCCGCTTTACACACTTTTGGTAATTAGTAAATAGAAATGCATAAATCTTTTATATTTATGAACAGTGTGTTGAAAACGGCCCCTAAATTAAAATGTAAAAAAAATTCTATCCTAACGGTGACTCATTTAGTTCCCCAATTTTTATAAATTATGAAAACATAATTAATGAATATCGCACCTAAATGAAGATACATTTCAATCATTTCGTGCGATTCATAATTTAAGAGAAGATACATATTTAATCAAAAATTAGGATTTTAAGTAAGGAAACTTTCGTTTTTTAAATAGTGAAGTGAATTAAAAAAAACATATACCTTCCTTTAGAATTTCATCTGTTTTATTAAAACTTGTGAGAATTTAAATCTCCTTATGAGAAGAATTTTATGGGAGGATTATTTTTCCGTTATTATAAGAAATTAAAAGAATTTATCTGAAAACTCCATTTGGTGGTGATGGTTAAAAGGCCTAAAATTAAGGTCAAAAGATGGGTGAGGTAACTCTTATTCACACTAAAGCATATTTTGGTTCTTCAAGTAAAGTGAATTTGTACAAGTGAATCAACCTGAACTTCTTACCAAACTTCCTTTTATTTTGGAATGAGAACCATATTGTTTAAATGTTGTAGCAAATGGTAGAGTAAGTCTTCCATTGAAAGGGTATCGTCGTCAAAGGTAGAATACACAATTTTCTCTAAGGCCTTCCAAATAATTGGGTTTAAGTGTAGGTAACTAGTATTGCACTACTTTATATTAATTAATATCCTTTAATAGTAAATTATGGTAACTATACCTTGCTGTTTCTTTTTAAGATAACTAACTCTGACTATAGCTTGCAATTTATTTGTACTGTAACAAATACTGAATACCCTCTTATTTCTCTCCAAGGTAGGTAACTCCGAACATCCATCTAATCTATTTAAGGTAAACAACCTTGACCATACCTTGCTATTTTTTCAAGGAAACTTATCTCGAGTATACCTTGTGTTTCTTTATAAACCGTGAACATACATTGCTATTACTGGTCAAGGTAAGTTATCCTGACTATATCTTACTATTATTTTCAAAATAAGTTACTCAAACCATACTATAGTATGTATTTCTTCTCAAGGAAGTTGCCGGGACCATAACTTAATCATTATTTTTAAGGTAAGTAACCCTGAACATACATTGCTATTTTTTTATGGTAAGTATCCCTGGCCATACCTTGCTATTACTCTTAAGAGTAAGTTATCCTGACCATATATTGATATTTCCTCTCATTGTTAAAGTAACTCCAACCATAAATTGCTTTTTCCTCTCAAGTAAGTAAACATCACCATAACTTGCTATTCTTTTCAAAATAAGTAATTCTGACCATAATAACCTTGATCCTCCCTTGATATTTTTTTTCAAGGGAAAAATCCTTGATCATCCCTTGCTATTTCTTTTTAAGTTAATTAAATTTGCATGAATTCAAAAGGTAAATATCCTGACCGTTATAAGAAAGGTGCAATAAATTCTTACATCAACCGTGCTTTCACTTACTGCTCCACGTGGAAAGAACCACACGAAGAACTCGAGCGTGCTACACGAGTACTCGTAAATGACGGTTTTACAAACGGCACACCGAACGGAAGAAGATGGAAAGATGGTATACATCACCTAGAGGTAGTACTAATCAGTAAGACGGAAGAAACACTATTTAACTATACTAAAAGAACATTATGAGCACAGCGTACAAAACGGATGAAAGAGTAATGAAGGAAATCATTAAACAGAGGAGTAAAACTAACACAAAATTAAAACAATGTATCACTTCATAATCTTATACAATAATAAACGCATTCCAACCTTATCATGAAAAAACATCCACAACCTCACCTAACACCTAAGCAGAGAAGTTATTTAGTATATAAATATACTTGCAAAAAGGGGAGACTGTGAGCTCCTAATTCATTCATATCTCTGAATGACAGAAACAAAGTTAACACGAAGAATGAGTTACCTTTTACCAATGGTGCCCCAAAACACACACGTTGGAAAAACATCCAAGACAGCTGTACCGGAAGTCACTCGAAGATAATACCTAAATAAAAGTACATGCTGTAAACCGCCGACAGCTACTTTATATTATAAGACATATATAAAAGAAAAACAGCCCGAATTGAATACGCGCCCCGAATAATAATCCCTGCCCATCTTAATCCTCTGTCCATTATAGATTAACCATTTTAAGCAGTCTCATCCTTCATTTCAATGTAAACAAACAAACAATTAATTGGCACGTACAGAGAGCCATAAGAGCTCATGCATGGTAGGCCCGATTAAAAATAAGGCTAAATTAGGTGGAACCCCCTCTAATAATTGTAAGCTATTTTAACTTTATTTTCTTTTAAGTATTGATCAAATTTCTTCTTCATAATTTCTGTGTTTGGAGCGCTGACTACTTCTTGTGGTAGTTTGTTCCAGACTTGAACGATGCAGTTGCTGAATTTAAATTTTCCCATTGATGTTTTGAATTTCCACTTCATCTTCTTGTCGTGTCTTCGCGTCACTGACATGTCTGCCAAATTAAAACGATTCTCTGCAGAATCGGGCATATTTATCAATAATTTATATGTTTTTATTTCTGCACCCCTTTTCCTTCTATGTTCGAGGGAAAAGATTGAGTTTTTTAAGCCTATCATTGTAGCTAAGATGTTAAATTCTCCTTATCATTTTCGTATAGCGACGCTGTACTTGTTCTATTAAATTTACATCTCTAGTTAATCGTGGAGACCAGAAGGGAGCAGCATAATCTAATATAGGTTTAAATAATGACGTATAGTGTTTTAACATCGTCTCTAAATTAGTCGTTAAGACAGATTGCCTGATAAATCATGCAACTATTGTTGCTTTATTTCGAATTGCAACACATTGACTGGAGAAATTTAATTTATTATCTATTTTAACTTTTAGATCGACTTGCTCCTTTACTTCTATAATCTCGGTGTCTTGGAGATAATATTTAGATTAAGGATTATTTTTTCCGAAGTGTAAAACGCCGCATTTGGAAGCATTAACTTTCATGCCAGATTTGTTGTACCATTTAGTTAACATATTCAGGCAGTTTTGTAAACAGCTTGGGTCTTTCTTATCCTTTGCTATCCGCCCAAGTTTAGTATCGTCCGCGAATGAATTTACTTGGCAATTCATTCCAGAACCTAAGGTGTTTACAAAAATGATAAAGAGTAGGGCCCAACATGGAACCTTGAGGAACTTCACTAGTTATAACCAGCCAATCGGATGTCACCCCATTTAAAATTACCCTCTGCTTACGATCTGTCAACCAATTTTTAATCTAAGTTATCGCTTTATCATGAATATTCATAGCTTTGAGATTTGAAAGGAGGATATTGAACGGAAGTACTCGTATATCAAAGGCTTTAGAAAAATCTAGATGCACCACATCGTAACTAGAACTTAAATCGACAGCTTTTGCTACATGCTCATAAAATGTGATCAGACTAGTGACACAAGACCTCCTTTTTCTGAAACCATGCTGACTATTTACTAAGAGTTGATTTCTCTCCAGATGATTGCGTAATTTTAAATCAATAATTGACTCCATTAGTTTACCTATAAGCGAAGTTAATTTTACTGGGCGATAGTTCTCCTTTTCCTCACATCTACCTTTTTTTGAATATGGGGACAACATTGGCCAGTTTCCAATCCCTAGAAACAAAATTTGCCTCCAGAAAGTAATTAAATAAAAAAAACGAGTAAAGCGGAAATTTCGTTTTGAACTTCCTTAATACTTTGCGCGTACATTTCCATTCCCTATAAGTATGTTCATATATTTATTAACTCTAAGTCACATATATAAACCTTTGATAATGATACAGGTGTGGATCGAAACGCGTCCGAGCAATAAATAATTTGTTTTGCCAGTGAACTAGTTTTCTGCTCTCGTTCGTTATTACTTTTCTAACAAATTTTGGCGAACTTATCCACGCGTTATAACCAAAAGCGTAATATAAGACAAATCGAGAGAATCGAAAAGAAAATAATTAACGCTAAATTGACAGCGAATAAGTAACCAGTGTAGCTCCTGTAACATAGGCAGCGAAGGAGAGAACCGGGGGCGGCGAAGGAGGAGCTGGGCAGCATAGTTTTGAACTAGTTGTAGGGGGCGAAGTAACGAAGAGGATTTCAGCAGTCTAAGCGTGAGGTAACAAAGGCATTAATAGCAGTCTCAAGGTTCCGTCGAGCAAAATGGGATCGAACACGTGAGAAGTTGCGGAGGAAACGAATATGGTTCATATTTTTAGCCGCGTGCGAGTCTAGTCGCGAGTGACTCTACATCTATCTATGTCGGCCGGTCGGTCCCCGTTATGCTTTTTTCTTTTTTTTGTAATAACATTGTAACTATTCCTCCGATTCTAACGAAATTCGATATCTTTATGTTGTTTGTCTTCTCTTTCTAATGATATAATTACTAAAGTCCTCTCAAGTTAGCCCGGGAATTATTTTGTTTTGGCAATAACATCATAACTATTCAGGCGATTGTAACGAAATTTGAAACCCTTATGTTGTTTTACATTCTCTTTCAGATGATGGAGTTGCCAACGTCCTCGCAAGGTTAGTCCAGGAATTATTGAAAGTTTCAAGGTCGTAAGGTCATAAATCAGAATAAGCAAGAGCACGCGTCTTTTTGTTGCGCAGAACTTGTTGAAATATTTTGGGGTTTGATCTTTATGAGCCTAATCTATAATTGTTACTTAAGCTACCTAATCCACTGCGACAACATATAAGTGAAAAACAGGTGTGGTGCACACAAGATGTGCACACACAAACCCATGAAGTAGTAATGTGTACACTAGGCCAATGTAAATAAATTTATGTGTGTGGAACGGAATAAAAAGAAAAGCAAATGAAACTTTGTAAGAGGTAACAGGATATTTTAGAACCGTTTCCTTTTTTGATTTCACGAACAGACCGATGTCTCGGTAAAAATGAAAACTGGAAATGGGACTAATTATTCTGTCATTACAAAAGGGAGGCTTAAAATCAGTTAACTCGATCGTAACGATATTCGGTAAGCATCAAATTACAACCACAATATTATATTTCTACTTTGTTAAGGAAGACAGAAAAGCGTTTGACCAAATTTCCCTGTTACAGTAAATTTTCTCACGAGAGAAAAGGTTTTCAAAAGTATTGCATATATATATATATATATATATATATATATATATATATATATATATATATATATGTTTGTAAATGTGTCCAAGTATAAAACGAGCAAATCGAAGAGGAGAGAGATCATTCATTCGAGACAATTCATTCGTCATCATTCATTCGAGAGAAATCATTTTCGCGGAGCAGTTTCACATATCGCTCTGGTCATACCAATAAAGTAATTTCACTTCGCATTAGGTGATAACATCTACGAAACTGATTTGACATCAATACGAGTCTTATTTATTCATCATACCAAAGCAACGAACATTAAGAGAGTTTTTTTTAAGCCTTATCAAAGATAAGCTCGTGACATCAATAATCAATCTAATTCGAACTCCTCCTCCATTTGCTACCCAAAGCCAATAAATAAATATAACTGAGGTCTTCTTCTTTTCAACACTATATTGCTCGAAGGCAAAATCATATTAGAATTTCTACTCATCGCCCAGCCAAAATATTCATTCATTTTAGAGTCAGGTAATAATTTCTAGGAACGTTATCGTATCACTCAAAACCGGTTTAAGGATCAGCGTTTCGCAACAATCTTATGGGTAGCGCAATAGCTAAGAGGATCACAGAACGAGGTAAAATATAAATATATCTGGTGACCATAAAAGAGATCCTTTCATCATCCAAACCATCAAACAACCTCATAAACGCCTCCCCCATAAATTGGTGGCCCTTTATTAGTAATCAAAAATCCTGTAAGAAAATATAATATAAGTTGCATTCAAGAACAACCGAACAAATATTCCAAGAAGAAGCAGCAAACTCCATCTTAGTCAAGCCTCCGAGTTTCAACGACGTAGCGGTAGCTGGTTGGTTCATAAACGTGGAAGAACAATTCCACATTGCAAAGATAACCAGAGAAGACACCAAATTCTTTCCTACTCTTGTAGCACTACCAGCGGAAACAGTCGATCCTCTCCCTGACGCAGTTGTCTCATCGCAGAAATATACACAACTGAGGACTGAAGTTATCATCCTATTTGAAAGGACTAAACTCGAATTATTCGAGAAATTGATAGATTAATATCCACTCCACGGACGACCATCAGTGAAACTTGAAGATTTAAGGAAAACGACCCTCCAATTCAGCGTTGGTGAAGATCTGGTGAGACTTAAATTCGTTCAATCTCTACCTCCGAACATCGCTCCGATCATCGCGACGCAGAAGGAAGTGACACTCACTAATTCCGTTTTATAAACCTTAATATGGCCATGTAAGTAGCAATAACATTTGTTCTATTCGCGAAGATAGTGCTAGTGCTTACAAGAGGCAGTGCGATAATTCGAATCGTAATGTGAAATACGCGAAGGAAGCGCGGCCAATGCCCAGTGGCGCTTACACTGGCACGAATAAATTTACGAATAAGCGTATTTATAGAATACCGCTAGGACCTAAACCGTTTCGTAGCGATCAAAACCTTTAGTATGTCGAGCCCATTTATATTTTGGTCCTGAGGCGAAACATTGCAAGCCATGGTGCAAATGGCCTAAATGGGGAGAAAATATAGAAATCCTACCATCATCTACACTCTCATCTCCTATTCCCTCTGAAAACTAGTAAGCCGTGCTGAAATTAATGCAACGACAGGTATGCCAATCCTAATCACTGTCGCTATTAAATTAAATGGAGAGAAAAGCGAATTCCTTATAGACACTGGCGCAAACGTCTCGATTATTTCCATCAACCTCGTACAGTATTGTGAAATGGGAAAGTCAAGTGTAAATATTGCTACAACCAGCGGTGGTAAGATCAAAGTACACGGTGAATTCATGCTTGACATAGTCATACCTAGTTTTCGCCGTACCTTAAATTGGATGTTTGTAGTCGCGGACATAACCACCAATTTTAGGAGCAGATTTTCTCGCTGATTACGATCTTTTGGTAGACTGTGGTAAAGGCATTCTATTAGACAAATGCACCAAGTTATCTTCTAAAATCAAACAATCAGAAGCCGCGCTAGATTCTATAATTATCAATGACCTTTCACACATCCCCGAAAAATGCAAGTCAGTGGTTCAGAAATACAACTCAATATGCAAACCGCAACAGGTAGACGTCGTTAATCCTCTACCAAATTCCGTGTTCCATACCATTGAGACAGGAAGTTCACCACCAACTTTTGCTCGCTCAAGACCCCTTTCTATGGAAAAGCTGCAATTTGCCAAAGCAAGTTTTGCTTCTCTATTGAAAGAAGGCGTAGTGAGGCCCTCAAGATCACCATGGGCATCACCAATTCACATGAGGCAAAAGAAAAATTCAAAAGAATACAGAGTGGTGGGTGATTTTCGCTCGCTTAACGCGATCACCAAGCCCAATCATTATCCTCTCCCTAGAGTTCAATCTATGGTTAATCATCTTCTCGGCAAAACCATTTTTCCCCGTCTCCTTCTAATTAGAGCGTACCATCAAATCCCAATGAATAAAGCAGATATAGAAAAAACCACTGTCATAACTACATTTGGACTTTGGGAATTTCTAATACTTCCATTTGGCTTGAAAAATGCCAGTTGCACTTTACAACGCCATATTTACAGTATATTCCGTGTTTTGATATGCGTATTCGTCTATATTGACAACATTCTCATATTTTCCGGAAACGAAGAAAAACACGCGAGGATTTAGAAAAGGTACTTAAAATTTTAACCGAAAACGGGCTTCGTGTTTCAATAGAAAAATGCGAGTTCATGAGGAGGAAAATTGAATTCTTAGGACATCATATCTCAGACTCGGGAATAAAATCACCACCCCCCAAAATTTCAGAAATCTCTAATATGCCGTTATTGACCGACTACAAAGAATTACGCCATTACCTAGGCATGTTAGGTTACTATCGAAGGAATATGCCTAATTTCAAAGCAATTGCCATTCCGTTTACGGAATTGGCACGCATGCAACCAAAAGCTCGAGAACTCATATGGAATGATTTCGAAGCCAAGCATTCCAAAATAAGAAGGCAGCCATGGTAGAATCAATCACGCTGAAACATCTTCTCCCGAATGATTCTCCTTATCAGTTGGTGACTAATAGTTCCAAATATAGATTGGTGCTGTTCTTCATCAAATGGTGAATGGTTTCCCTCAACCTATAGCCTTTTATTCGACTAAATTGAGCAGGACACAGCAAGTGTATTCAACATATGATCGCAAACTTTTGGCAGCATACTTAGCAGTCATACACTTACGACACATGATCGAAGGTCGATAGGTAACTCTGTGCACGGATCATAAACCACTTATTTCCGCTTTCTCATCACCGTTACGTGCGAAAACTGAGAGACAGTATGTAAAGGAATTGGCCAGTGATATTGGAGTACATCAACGACATAGCCTACATACAAGGAAAAAATAACGTAGTTGCTGACACTCTATCGAGAACCGTCAACGCAGTCCTGGTAGACATCCTTAACCCTCAAACATTGGCAGCAGTAGAAGCGAAAGATTGCGAAGTCAAGAAATTGCAATGTAAACTTAAGCCATTTCCATTTCCCGAGAATATTATCTCTGGTGTGATGTTTCCTCTCAATTTCCCAGACCGTTCGTTCGTTCGGTTTGCAGAAATACCCTTTTTAGCCAACTGCATAATCTATCACATCCCGGCATCAAAGGATCCCTTAAATTTATTAAAACTAGATATTTCTAGCTAAATATCGACAGAAATATGCGCTCATGGACGTGAGGATGCATGTCATGTCAATTGACAAAAATAAATCGACACACATAATCCACAGTTCTCTCCATCAATGTTACAACGTCGAGATTTGAAACCGTACACATCAATAACATTGACCCCTTACTCAGTGTACACTTCATGGCCAATCTTATTCGTCTAATAATCGCTATATACTTTTATGCATTGAGAGAGTGACTAGATGGAGAGAAGCAATACCGATTCCCGATATAAGCGCGGCGACGGTGTAGCTTTGTCCTTCTTAGACGGCAGGATTTTCCCTTTTGGAGTGCCTCTGTACGTGATTACCGATTGAGGAACGCAGTTCGAGTACGAACTTTTTAAGGAACTCTCGACTCATGTTGGTTTTCATCGTCTGAGAACAACGGCCTATAGACGGTCCTCAAACGGATTAGCATAAAGGGCACATGTTACATTGAAGTCTTCCATTATTGTACCTAAACGAGGCTGGATAATGTCCCTTCCCATTGCTTTATTGGGAATCAGATCATTCCCTAACGAATTCGGTTTTTTCCCATTTACCGCTGTCACAGGTACCACTCTTCTTAATCCTAGACCACTTGTCACTTCCTCATCATCTAAAATTAATTCAAAATTTGTGACTGAATTAGCGAAAACAATGACACAGATAGATTTCGCTCAAATGCCTCAAGGACACCTACATGCGAAAACAAAAGTGTTCGTTCCTAAAGACTTGTGCGACGCTACGCATGTTTGGGTACGTGTTGATCGTATAAGAAAGCCGTTAGAAGCGCCATATGCTGCTCCATTCAAGGTTATTGCTCGAAACGACAAAGTGTTCGAAATAGAACTCCCTCATGGACGTTCTGAAACGGTGTCAATAGACAGACTTAAACCTGTTAGAACGACACAAATAAGTCATAATTCTGTAAATAAATATAACTATTCCGGCAATGACCATATCTCTGTAAATATCCCTAACGATATTAGTGATAGTGAGGTTAATGAAGATATTTCAATAGAGAGCAGCGTATCTAATGTGAACAAGAAAACAAATAATTATAATACTACAAATGTGTATTCGTGTTTTGGTAGGAGAATAAAGTTTGCAAGAAATCCGTGCTATTATTATTTTAAAAGCATGTTGTGTAGCGATAGACTCATTGTGAGTTAATAACCAAATTCATTTTATTCTGTATTTCCTTATGTTATCAAGATGTAAATATATAAAAAGAGTATAAAATATGGTTTGTTAACGCACACAAATATAAAGTGCACATCCGTTTGTAGAACTATATTATCTTAGTCGAACTGACAAACACCGAACTATGCTTGTATATATGTGTAAATATGTTTATTAGTATATGATATCTATATATTCCATATTAAAGATACTAAATATCTCTCTCAGCTGGAAGTGATGTGGTGCACACAATATGTGCACACACAAGCCCATGAAATACTAATGTGTACACTCAGCCAATTTAAATAAATTTATGTGTCTGAAACGAAACAAAATGAAACTCAAATGAAAATTTATAAGATGTAACAGGATATTTTAGAATCGTTTGCCTTTTGGATTTCACGAAAAGACCAAAGTCGCAATGAAAAGGTAAATTGGGAATAGGACTAATTATGCTGTGGTTACAAAAGGGAACTTTAAAATGAGTTAAATCGATCCTAACGATATTTGGTGAGTATCAAATTACAGCCGCAATATTATATTTCTATTTTGTTAAGGAAGACTACAATAAGCGTTTGACCAAATTTCACCGTTACAGTAAAATCTATCAGAGATAAAAGGTTTTCGAAGTATTGTATATGTATATATATCTGTATGTTTGTAAATCTGTCCAAGTATAAAACGAGCAAATCGAGGAGGAGAGAAATCATTCGAGAGAAATCATTTCGAGGAGCAGTTTCACATATCGCTCGCTGGTCATTAGGAGATAGCATTTACGCAACTGATCTTACATCAAGACGAGTCATATTCATTCATCGTACCAAAGCAACGAACATTAAAAGAGTTGTATCTAAGCATCATCAAAGATAAGCCCGTGAAATCGATAATCAAACTAATTCGAACTCCTCCTCCATTTGCTACCCAAAGCCACTAAATAAATGGAACTGCCGTCTTCTTGTTTACATCACCATTTTGCTCGAAGGCAAAATCATATCAGAATTTTTGCTCATCGCCCAGGCAAAAATATTGATCCATTACCTTTTGGAGTCAGCTAATCATTTTTGGGAACGTTTTCGTATCACCCAAATCCGGTTTAACGATCAACGTTTTGCAACAATCTTATGGAAAGCGCAATAGCTAAGAGGATCACAAAACGAGGTGGAATATAAATATATCTGGTGACCAACAAAGAGATACTTTCATCATCCAAACCTTACAAGACCGTTTCAAACATCCTCATGCAGGAAAGTAATATCTGATATGACCCACTTCAGTTTCAATTACAATGGCAAGTCGTTTCTCATAAGATTGTACAAGATTCCTGCACGTTTCTGGACTGAATTTATTTCACTTTTCTTCAGCAAACATTTTAACTTCATCAATATTGTGCATATGCTTTTCAGCTACTTCCGCAGATGTTTAATGGTGTTCTTATGTAGGCTTTGAGAAAGTCACTTGAGTACGGTAAATTGGTGTTGTTATATTTGCTCGTATGCTTGTGATCGTTAATTTGCTGAAAGGTAAAATGCCTTCCAAGTCCCATTTTCTTGCCAATTCTTTCACGTTTTCATCAAATATGTGCTAAGAGTTTCAAGTTATCATCTTCCAATCTATGATTTTTAATGCGCCAGTGCCAGCAGCAGCGAACTATCCACACAATATATCAAACATCGTTCAAGTTTCACAATAGACGTGGTGTTCTTTTTCATGAGGGCTTTGCCAGACCTCTGCCATGCACACTGTTGGTCGTTTCTACCAAAGAGCTCGATTTTCCTCTCATTCTATCAAATTATTTGAATTGATATAGCTTGGCTTCTCCTCCATGCTTTTTAGTGGAGACAAAACGGGTCTCTTTCTTACCTTTCTTTAGAAAAAGCATCCTTCGATCCGCACGTTTATGATCTCCTTCCCGGTGGAGATATGTAAGGTGTACTGTTGAAGTGTGTACATTTATTTCGTCTGTGGCAAATTTGCTTGTAACTCATTTGATAAAGACATAGTTTAGTTTTAACTGTCATCATCATAAAAAGAACATCTCTAGAGCTTAATTTCTTTCGTAAACATTCGCGCTGAAATTTACTGTGATCTTTAGGATTTTTACATCAAAATAATGTTCCTTGTAAAAGAAATTGCAATGTGCTCGAGGTAGGTAATCATTGGAACACAAAAGTTATCTATGTTGTCAATACTTTTGTACACGCATAATATTAAGTTCCATACGAAACCAGAATGTATTTAATATAATTGCTTGCCCTTAATGATTTAAATATACCATGAAAGAAAAAGAATCATCCATCTATATTATAACCACGAAAACAGGATTTAAAATTAAAGAATATACACATACTCTGACGCTGCTTATCATTTTGCGCGTATCTGCAGCATATAACAGTTATTCGTCCGGTCCTTATATCTACAGTAATTTGGATTGCCATGGCACATCGACGATTAGTAAACAAATATTATATTTGTTTTCATTGTTTTCTTGATATTTTCGTTACCGGAACTTTGTATTGAGTTTAATTCAATTCATCGAAAGGCAACTCAAATTGAACCCCCATCCCAAAACTAGCCTTAACTAGTGTAGCTTGGTTCCTATATATAATATAATTAATTTTATATTGGTGAATCACTGGAACTTGACACCCGAAAGTAAAATAATTGTGGAGGCTAGAAAGGCTTGAGAGCGTACTCCTTCCTGGCCCAAGATGCACTAATTGGTCGAATCTTTAGACTCTTCTCTCATCCACCTTCCACACTTTTTTACTTAGCTCATCTGTAGTTTCTTTTCCGCAAATGGAGAGCCTGTGCAGATAAGTAAACTTAGCACATGGAGGAACGACATCCCCTTCAGCCCCTTTTGGGACTAGTGTCTCCGGCATTTCAAACTACATAGAAACTATTGTGGGTTCATTCCTTCTTGCCATTCTCATTGCATCCTTTTTTACCGGGACTGGACAAGCTAGTGCGTTTCCCCCGATCCCTTTCTGCTTCTTTGTAACCTAAGAACACCCCTTTCTTTACTATTTGAATGTCACGTCCTTATGCCTACAAATCTCACAGATAACGACTCAGATTTTTTTGTTACCTGGAAGTTGGTATAGTGACCCTTTTCTCTAGGCAAGCATTCTTGCCAAAGCAAGATACCTTACCACACCAGCCCACCATGCCCCGTGTATATCGGTTCTGAGGTTCACTCAGGGACAAGATGCAGTGCAGCTTATCTTATTGCTATCTCGAGGACCACAAGTTCTCATAGGATAGAGCTCCTTACGCTTCTGAAATTCCGGAGATGCTTCAATATGGCCAACCAGTCAAATACTGCAACGCCGAAAAGTAACTGTTTTAAATGTTCCTCCAAACCTGAGTGAAAAATGTCATCTCATTCCGACAAAATCCTTAAATTTGATGGAAACGACTATGCCCTTTAAAGAATATTTGGACATCATACAAACAACAAAGAATATAACATCTGCATTCTCACATTTGGCATCTAGCACCGTTGAGCGGGAAAAGATGTGAGATATGAGTGAATCAGTCTATGTGCACCTATTTGGGCAAAGATAAAACCAAATACGCTCATCGCCTCCTGATGAAGAGGTGTATGTATCTGTCGTGGTATGACATTATATTACATCAATACCATATTCTATCTATGGGGGAGGGACCAATAACCTTAAGGCGAACCGACAAAGGAACGGAACACCACGAGTTTAGACAGGCTAAATAGCGAGAAAGAGTGCAACGAGGTCAGGTAAATTATAGGCAATGGCAAAGCTCAAGGTTATTTAAAGAGGCATATGCAAAAATATAATTTAAGTTTACATAAAAATGAGAGAATTGATGGGCAAAATTACATCGTTAAACGAGGGGGGGGAATTGTAGTTATGAATCCGACTATGAGGTTAAAATTTGAGGCATTACAGGAGGAGACTATTCAAATGGGGGGAATTAACTCAAATGGGTGACTGAAGGGGAAGAGGGGTTGGCTTACGGATGTATTCTGCACGTGAGGCGAGCTCGCTTGGAGCTTTTGTGCGGGAACTTAAAGTGATGACGGTTCTCAAAAAGGTGTGTGGGGGACGGGGGGGAGGCGGTAACGTCCGGTCCAGGAGAGAGTATTTCGGCCACCCGAAAACGAGGGACGAACTAGGAGAGCTTCGACAGGAGTTGATGAGTGAAGGCGGAAAAATCCCTCGGGAGCGATAGTTAAATGGAATTACCTCACTGAATGGGGCTAATTCCAATACACAAATAGTTCAGCCGTCACTTTGCTTTGTTGTTAGCACCTGACTTGGAAATAGCGAAATCTTCTTGGGTCCGGAAGAACCTTCTTAACTCTGTTTCTGCCTCATGGAAAACGAGCACTATATATGTCTGACGCTTTGCCCGCGGTGTGTGTGGTAAGAAGGTTAGTGGGAAACAGCTCTACTCTCGAATGGCCTCGAATCTTCTTGCCGAGCCTATTCTAACCCGTGTAAAGGTGGACCGTAGGGGATGCGGTTTAAGGCTACTGCTTGTGGAAGGGGGGGGGGGCTTACCAATTTAAGCCTAACAGAACCTTCTACAGCGCGTGGAAGTTCCATGCTGGGCAAGAAATTCTTTGTGGGATTCCCCCACACATCTCCCAACCGAAAGATGATGCTTTACAGAGAAGTTGCGTAGGAAAGGATCATCGCCCGTCAAACTAGAATTATCCAGGGTCTAGGGAAATTCTGACTTGCTACGACAGTGTGTACACACAAAAAAAACGTTAATCTCAGCTCAGTGGGGAATTTACGGACATAAGCCATAAACAGGTCAATTCTAGAGAATTTAACGAGTACAATTTTAATCAAAAAGAAAAGTACAATGTAATGGAGGCATAAATATGGGACTAAAGACTAAACAATTTAGATGGCCCCCCCAAAAAATCATAATTAAGAACATTAATGAGATAATATATACAATTCACGTAGAAAACCTTGCCTCCGGCCGGAGGCTGGATGAGGTAATCCACGGGTCCTCTAGGATCGAGGACGAGGTAGGGTCCCTTTAACTGGCTAAGAAGGTGGCTGCTTCCCGTGGGAAGTAGCACCAGCACCTCCGCGCCAGGCTTGAATTTTCGTTCTCGTAACTTAAGGTCAAAGTAGGTCTTATACCTCTTAATAAGTCCTTCACGAGATACGACACTCGTTTGTTACCCCGGGTGGACTCACGCTCGAGAGCTTTAGTTTTCTCCCAAAGGGAGGGGGAAGGGGAGTTGCACGCTTCTTCTGGGCCCGGGAAAACTTATCGCTCCGTAGGGCTTGGTACTCCGGGTCGATAGGGATTTCCAGTGGATCAGGTGCACGGGATTCCAGGGGTGCCTGTGTACGGGTAATCACGGGCTTGGCCACGGAATGGTCGTGGATTACGAGGTTCTGACCGAACAAAACGGAGCAAAGTTGGATTGGGGCCGCTACCACTTCGGCCTAACCGGACATATAGTCACACTCGATGTGACAACGAATTACTGGGAAACGACTGGCCCGGCCAAGGTAGTCGTGGGCCGCCGCAAATCTCTTGTGGTGGGGGCCAACAGGGGGGAGTAGGTCCTCAGACACTAAAATACAGGTCCACGTGGTGTCATGGACGAGGGTGGATACTCGGCGACCGTTCACAGTTTCGTTCTCGAAGTTCAATCCACCAGGGTTGTTCTCATTAAAGAGGAAGTTTACCTGATGGACCGGATCTTTGGAGGGCGAAGGAGGATCGGGGGTCTCCTGAGGCGACGGAGGGGTGTCAGGTGCGGCCCAGATTTGGTGCACTTGGTGGGACTGAGAATTTGAGAATCGGGAGTTTGGAGGACAGTTCATGCGGTAATGGCAGGGAACTCCGCAGGTGTAGCAGATGATCGCGTTCTTTTGGTACGGCACAACCGGGGGAGAAAAAACTAGGGGCTTAACGTCTCGGTGTTCAGATGGATGGAAGTTTCTTGGCTTCGAGGGACTAGGAACTTTGATAATTCTTGGAACCAATTTAGGGGGGGTCTTAGGACCATAAAATTTAGTTTTGGGGGGCGATTGGGGAGCCTTTATAACATCCTTAGGGTATAAATCTTGACTACACGCGTAGACATCGGCCTATTCCAAGCACTCTTTGAAAGTGCACAACGTTTATCCTTAATGAAGGCGCGAATTTTGGGAGCCACGGCAGCTAAAAGCTGATACCTAAGGAAGAAGTCCAGAAGGGACTCGTAGACCTGGGGAATCTTCCACGCATCCAGCCAACACTGGAGGTGTCTTTTGAGGATGTACCCGTGTTGCCGAAATGTTTAACCCGGGCGGATCCTCTCCTGGCGGAATCGGGAGCGGTAAAATTCTCAATTCATATGAACAGTGGCTAACAATTCGGATTTTAACGTGGAATAGTCCAACGTTGCTTCCGGGGGAAGTGAGACAAAGATATCTCTTAACTGGGCATTTAGGAGGGGAAGTAAGCGAGCGACGCCATCATTTTTGAGATCCAATCCATTGAACTGGAAGATTCTCTCAAAATGGGTAAAAAATGACCCAAAGTCCTCTCCATCATTAAAAGCGGGAAGGTGGACTGAAGGAGTTTGGAGAATTTCAGCCCGGGAACCAATGGACTGAGAATCCATTTGATTTCCGCTCATTTCCAGCTCATGCTGCCAAATTTGTTTACGTTCTTTCATATCCATTTTGTTCTTCTCCATCTCCATTTTGTTCTTCTCCATCTCCATCTTATTCTTTTCCATCTCCATCTTGTTCTTCTCCATCTCCATTTTCAGTTTGTTCTCCTCCATTTCCATCTTAAGTTTGTTCCCAATCTTCGTTTTCAGTTTGTTTTCCTTCGTTTTTCTTAGTTCCTCTTCCCTTTGCCCTTCCCCCTTGTTCTTCTTTTCTTCCTGTACGTAATTTATCTGGTCTTTGCCCGAAAGACCTAACATTTCACCCTGACTCTTGAATTTTTCGAAGGATGACATTGTCATGCAGTTAACTAAGGGAACACTGACACGCGAACGAGCTAGGGCACTACTCACGCGAAACGAATACCCTGAATATTCGTGAAGGCCTTGTTCACACACAAAAAGAAATTATGATACAGCTACCTACCTCTGCTTTTTCTAAGCGGAAAAAACAAAATTAAAATGGCCCTACCGGAATTAGGACACCAAAGACCTTAACTCTTTTGGATTAATAACCAGGAGAGTTTCCAAAATTCCAACACAATAAAAAAAAATAATTACCTGGGGTATGACACTAAATCTAAATAGATTACGTTTCACCTCTCTTCAATTAACTTGAACTTGCCTTCTGCCAATACAAATACGAAAATTAAAATAAAAGGGATATACGTGAATAACAAGGGAACTTCTAATGTCGAAATTAAAATGACTCGGGTTCGTAAAAACCCCAACACACTTGACACCAGAATTATATAATATGTATATTAATAAATATATATATATATATATATATATATATATATATATATATATATATATATATATATATATATATGTCGTGGTAGGACATTACATTATATCAACACTATATTATATTTATGGGAGAGGACCACTAGCTTGAAAGCGAACCGACAAAAGGGGCGGAAAACCACGCGTTCAGATGGGCTGAGTAACGAGAGAGTTCAACGAGGTCAGGCTAATTATGGACAATGGCCAAGTTCAAGGTTATTTAAAGAGACTTGTACAGAAATAGAATTTTATTTACACAAAAAAATTAATAAGAGAATTAGAGGGTAAAATTACCTCAGAGAATTAACGGGAAAAAATCACATCAATAAACGAAGGGAGGAAGATTAACTCAATTGGGTTACTGAAGGGGGAAGGGGGGTTGGCTTACAGATGTCTTCTGCTCCTGAGGTGAGGCCACTCGAACTTCAAAGCGGGAGGTTGGAGTGATGACGGTTCTCCAAAAGCAAAGGGAGGGGGATAACTTCCGGTCCAGGGGAGAGTATTTAGGCTACCCGAAATGACGTGGGCTTTGACAAGAGTTGATGAAAGAAGTCGGGAAAATCACTCGGGGCGATCTTTCAGTGGAATTACCTCCTGGCTGAGGCTAATTCCAAACCACAAAATAGTCCAGCTGTCACTTTGCTTTGTTGTTAGCACCTGACTTGGAAATAGAAGAATCTTCTTGGGTCCGGGTGAAACTTCTCAACTCTGTGTCTGCCTCATGGGAAACGAGCACTATATATTCCTGAGGCTCTCCCTGCGTTAAGGATGGGGGGTAGTTGGAAACAGCTCTACTCTCGAAAGGCATCGAATCTTTCGCTGAGGCTATTCTAACCCGTGTAAAGGTGGATCGTGGTGGATGCGGTTCGAGGCTACCGCTTGTGGAAGGGGTGGGGGGTGTTGGCTCACCAATTTAAGCCTAACAAAACCCTCTACAGCGCATGGAAGTTCCGTGCTGGACAAGAAATTCCACGTTGGATTCCCCTACAGTATCACCCTACAAACGAACAATGCCAAGATATCCTCTCTTCACAATGACTGTCCTCTTTACAAATTAGATCCAACAAACGTCTACGAAACCTCAAATGCATTAGTCTCTAACTCTAACTCTGATACAGCTTTAAAGGGGGCGCAAGCAAATCCAGGTAGGGCGAGTAACTTGGCAGCCAAACATCCAGCCAGCTTCCTGGAACTAATGTTTGCATATGCAATAGAGACCTAAACCTGGTTCCGAAATCCATTCTCCCCGAAAGAATATCCACCCTACCATAACAAAGAATCAAAAGAGAGTAGTACTTTAATAACAGAATAGCTGGAATAGCCTTTTAACACAGAACTCATAAGTCATCAAAGCCGAATTAGATTCACTCAAGAGTGGGCCAAAAAGTCTTTTTCCCTAAATTACCCAACTGATTATAACGAGAAAAACCCCCGCCAAAATCTTTTCTAACTCTAAACCAAACCATTGTAAAAGGAAGTCCTGTTAATAGATCCACTAAAGTTGGAACGCCCCAAATCTAAAGATAAACCAATAAAAAGAAACCACGACGCCAAACACATTCCTGCAATTGAGCATCCGTTGGCATTGAGCAAATTATGCCACTGCACAACCTCGCTGAAAAATAATATAAGCCTTAATGTATCTGTCCTTAATAACACAATGCACACCCAAAGGGACCGCTTTGTAAGCAGCAGCTATAACTCCAACCACAAAAAACTTAAAACTCCAGAAGAAATTTTATCTTCATTAATAAAAATGCTTTATATTCCACGCCACCTGAATATTACATTAAACGCCTTTGCAATCAGAGCTTAACTGAAAGATTTAATCACCATCTGCGTAATCCATTTATCTCAAATTATCCCTTTTGTCATAAAACGGTGTTGACCTCTTCATCATCTGCAAGTGAATGCAAGAAGACAACTGGTAGTTAGTGTGCTCTCCTGGCTACTACACTAACAGTTTGTCCACCCAGCCCTAGTCCTCCCTACTAGTTTCACTATTTTCTTTCCATATCTATCGTTACAAAATTTATGCGTGATACAGCCTCGTTACTATTTTGCTTTAAATTCTAAAAATTACCTCCTCATTGAGTACCTAACACCTCTGTTCTTGCTAGAAAACGATGGCAATGGCAGACATTTATTCTTTCACGATAAATATGTAAATAGGGGAGGAAGGGAGTTATTTCAAATAAGCCCTATATAAAAATGCTTTCACCAAATGCTTTTCCCTAAACTACATCGACCCTCAACACCATGGTGGAATCGCGACAACCTAACAACAGAGAGGAACCGTGAGAGAGCTCACTTACGCTTAAAGACTTCCAATTCTATCGTAGAATATATTCAGTACGAGCAGTTCTGTGCTGACGGAAGAAACAAATTGACAAAAGACCGCTAGGAGTTATCAGAAGCTTACACGTCAACATTTAACGAAATATTATATTTTTTGTAGTTTCTGCCTATAATGGCCGTCGAGCTTAAATTTAATCAAATATTTGGTTTATTTTAAATGACCAGCTACTTATCTCCTCAGCAGACCTTTTTAGTAACTTTTCTTCTTAAGTTAGTGTTTTTTAAATTGATTTCTTGGTTTAGTTTCATAAGTTTGACTCTATTAAAAATGTTATTACATTTCTTTATTTTTACGATTTCATAATGTTAAAAATTCGTTTCTCACTATGTCAAATAGTTAAAAAAGTGACAAAAGTAGGTATTTCTTATTGTATAGAGATCATTTTGTAAATAAATCTCTAGTCATAATTAATGACAACAATATTTCATAATATTTTGGGTGGTCATTTTAAAAAGTTAGTAAAGCGAATGATAAAGTTAACCTATTGTTTCGAAAACTCCAATTGAATGCTAATTAGACTACTGACACGATAATATTAACGCTTCTGTGGTCCCATTAAAATAACCCGAGAATACGACTCAAATCAAGCAGCTCACCTCTTTTAATATTTCCATATAATTCGAGTAAATCCAAATTCCAAAGACAAAGCTTCTCACAAGAAATAATTAGACTTTGCGTGATTCTTTCAAAATCTGACGAGTGAATTAATGAAACCTCTAATTTAGCTCATAATTGCAGGAAAAGTTGGTTGAAGTATCACTATTTGTCAGGCTCCTTGTTACGCAAACTTGGGAACGTATTGCTAATTGTGTTTGTGCAACACAAACTTATTTTGAACAATGAAATAAATTCACTTGATTATTTTAATGAAAATTGGTGTGGAAGACACAAACTTTAAAATGATGCCTTAGAGTAGCAAATTGCCGAAATATAGTTAAAATGTCTAGTTTAGGTTAAAGCATGAGGGGTATAATTGTCCAGAACCAGTCTATATATATATATATATATATATATATATATATATATATATATATATATATATATATATATAATATCTCTGAAAGTGGCGCGAGAGAATGATGAAGATGAATGCAATAAACCACATTGAAAGAGAAAACGGAATAAATTTTTCTTACAGTAATTTTGATTACCTTTTTTCGAAAAGATCCGTGCAGGGAAGCGATTCGAACCATGGACACTAAGGCAGCGAGCACCGCTTTGATCACAGTTAAAAGTAGCATAGTGTACTAACAGCATACTTTTAACTCTGTTCAAAGCGGTGCTCGCTGCCTAAGTGTCCTTGGTTCGAATCGCTTCCCTGCACGGATTTTTTCGAAAAAATGTAATAAATATTGCTGTAAGAAAAATTGATTCAGCTTTCTCTTTCAATGTGGTTTATTGCCTTCATATATATATATATATATATATATATATATATATATATATATATATATATATATATATAAATAAAACCAGTGGGGAGGAGCGTAGTGTTTATTATCTCGAGACCAGTTACGGCATTGGATTGTCATGCCAGCCTGAGTCGAACACTGAGAATACATGCAGTCACATAGTTTACAGAGATCCAATTGGAGTTCCTAATGAGGCGGCTGTGAATCTTAGTTTATTAAGGATATCTTTTTAGATTAGATATTTGACGTAGGGGCTACATTTAGATTGCCCATCCGAAAGGTTAAAGTTGGGGATTTCCTCTATAAGGGTGGATTCAATGACCTTTCTTTTGCGGAAGTCCTTACACGAGTAGATTAGTTTGGCCTGTGGAAAGTCTATCGGTGATTAAAGTTGTTACTGTGTGTGGAAGACTAGCGGCTCTGTTTCCCCGTCTAATGTCTCCTCTGTGTTCGTACATTCTCTTATCCAGGTTTCTTCCTGTTTCGCCTATGTAAAATAAAGGGCCGTTAATTTCTTTACAGGGGATTAAATAGACTCCTTTTTCGTTGGTTCCTTCTATAGGTTTAGTGGTAGGAAATGATTTTTTCATGGTCGAAGGGTATTTAAAAGTGGTGTGGTTAGGGGAAGTATACTATTTAAACCTTTCAGTAATGGAGAAAATGGAAGGAGAAGGCAGTTCTTTTAGTATCTGGGTTCCTACTCTTAGGGCAATAGAAGTTGGATTTGGCCTTTGATATGCATTCATTGATGATATGTAGGGGATATTTTATTTCTATAAATGTACAGGTGATGAAAGTAATTTCATCTGAGAAGAAACATGGGTCACTGATCCTAAAACATCTCAAAAACATAGACATTACAATGGCTTTTGAAAATTTTTATATCATGACAACAGTAAAAAGGAATAGGATGTCATCAACATATATGTACCATACGAAGTTTAGGGATGGGGTCACCAAGGGGAGTAAAGACATTTTGAAATGTTCCATAAAAAGATTGCACAGAATGGGATACAAAGGATTTCCCATACTCAGCCCATGTTTTTGGCGGAATAAACCCATATCACTATTAAAAACATTGTTTACCTTTCCTCGATGTTAAAATTGTAAGAGTAAATGACCGACCTACCTTCTCTGTATACCGTAAAACCACTAATTCAAATTCTTACATCCGAAGTAGATCTTGCCCGACAAAGGTAGGCCATTCCCTCAGAATTAATGGAATACCTCGGCAAGCTCCTCATGATTAAGCCCCTATTTCCAATCTCATTTCACCCCTTAGAAAATAGGATTTGTGAAAAATTTAATGGTACCTTATAAGCCGTATTAAAGAAGGTGCGTCATGCTCAGCCCTGGGAATGGCATCGGTACCTACCTGAGTCCCTCTTCGCTTGCGTAAAAATCATTCATCGTACCCTAGGATTAGTCCCATTTGAGCACCTCTATGGCTGAATTGTAAGAGGCCCCATGAGCATCCTTAACGAGCTATTTGTCAACTACCGCGTGAATGAAGAAATAAAATCATCCTACTCTTATTTATTGGATCTCCGCAATCGTCTAGAAAAGTGTGCCGACATAGCTTACAAGAATGATGATATAAATTTCGAAAAATATCACACTTACTTTGACTTCAAGTGAAAAGAAAGTCAATTTAGGTCCAGCGATTAAGGACTCCTTCTTTTGTCCACGGAGAAAAACAAACTCCTTCGCCAATGGAATGGTACCAGCCCTGTCCTTGAGGCTCGTGGCCCAATGGATTATATTATTAAACCCCCCTCCGGAGATAAGTTGTTCCACGTGAACATCTTGAAGCGATACTACTACCACGGTTGTATCAATAATATAGTCACCCTTGATGAAGAGACAGAGATGAATGCCTCTTACATCTTCGACTCCCTTAACGTAGTCCAAACTGTGTGTGTTGAGCAGGATAATGATTATCCTCTCCCCTTTTTACCAAGCTCTCCAGAAAATTCTGCGGCCCCTGTATTAGATGTTGAACCCCGACTGGTATCCTTCCAGAAAACACAATTATTAGGCGTGTTAAATAAATTCCCCGACGTGAGCACTCGATCACAATTACAACCCAAGAGCCCATTCGATCAAAACCCTACCCTCTTCCAACCCATTTACGTCAGGCTTTCAATGACGAATTGGAAAATCAGTATAATTTTCGAATCATAGAACCTTCTCATTCCGGATACTGCTCCCCCATCGTTATGGCCCCAAAAGCTGACCAGTCTTTCCCTATGTGTGTAGATTTTAGGAAGTTTAACGCTGTGACCGTGTTCGATGCTGAACCTATTTTCCAGATAGATCAAAATTTACACCTATTCGAAGAAGCCAAATTTATTTCGGAAATAGACCTATGTAAAGCCTATTACCAAATCCCCTCAAGGGAAATGCCTAGGATTATACTGATTTCCCCACCAATAAAGGACGTATGCAATTTCTATGCCTTCCATTCGACTGATTACTGCTTGCAGTAACTATAACCGAATGATGCGTCGAATACTGGACGGGTTGCATAATGTCTCGTTCTACTTCGACAACATTTACGTAGCCACCCATACATGTGATCAACATCTGATCTCCCTCCAATCCCTCTAAATTAGGCTCCGTAAACACGAACTTACTGTCGGCCCCAGTAAGTGCCTTTTTGCGTACCGCACAATTACAGTAGATATTTAGGATTCAACGGCGGAGAGAGGAAAAGATAAGGGCCATAGTCAGCATGCCCCTCCCGCGTACGAAGAAGAAGTTACCATCTTTCATGGGATCTACGTCTTTTAACCATCAAGTCGTCCCAAATTTTGCCTCACTCGCTGCTCCCCTTTGTTCCCTGCTTCAGAAGAAGTCGCCCGATCTCCTTGCCTGGAACGCCAAAGATACCGCCCATTTTTATAAGTTAAAAGACCTGCTTGCGCTTACGCCAGCCGGAAGCTCCTAACGGGAGAAAAGAATTACTCGAGTATCGAACGTGAAGCTTTTAGGATTGTTTGGAGTGTGCATAGATTTCGCATGTATTTAATAGGAAACGAATTTATTGTAGAAAGTAATTACCGCCCCTAGCTTATTTAAAAAACTATAAAGGTAAAAATGGTCGCTTGATGAGATGGAGATTGCTCCTCAAAGAATAGCAATTTCGAATTCTCTATATTTAAGGAAGTGCCAATGTCCCTAATAGATAGTCTCAGTACAAACCCCGTAGAGCCCCGCCCCCAAGTTAAAGTAGTAATAATTAGTCTCATATTATTCTCACTTTGTAAATAAAATTATTTCGCCGAGTCTGCTTACTCGCCTTATAAGCCTCAAATCTGTTGTTATTTCACTTATTCTATGTATACCATTTGACGCTCATGTATTTTTCTCTAAGGGGGGGGGGAGTTATGTCTAATTCTCCGTATTTGTATATAATATATAATGTTTTGACGTTTCCGTTCCACTACAATTTTCATGTTTGTTTGTTTAAGTAATTTTTTTTTATATAAGTAATGATTTCTTTTATTACGTGTATCGCTTTGGTCGGATAGTCAAACAGGTGTACACCTGTTCGAAGCAGGTTAGGAATTCCCTGTCTGCTCTCATGATACCCTACGAGCACGACTCCTTCCCAAAGTTTGGGGATGCCCTTTTGTCTTCCCTTCACTCGAAGAAAAGGTCATCTTCCGGAAGGTATGAGGGTAAGAAAACGAACACTAAGCTCCATCTTGAACCCCTCCCCCTTCAAACAGAGACCACATGGGCCTAAGCTAGATCTCTAAATGCAAGGAGAGATAAGTATTCTCGCGTGGGAACCTTCAAAGCGGCTGGTAACACATGAGTTTGATCAGTCTGCCTATCCCTCGCTGAGACGCATTTTTTCAACACTTCCCTGACTGGAGGCCAGGGTCGACCCGAGAAGAAGCTTATTCGGTCATCTTATCTTGCTTGGGCCTAAATAGAATTGCGCCAATAGTTACTCCAAAGAGACTGCCATGCCTAGAAGCTTTCTAGCGAGGAAGCCAGCAGGGTATTTAACCTAAGGTCAACTGTTACTTGTCAGAGAGTAACGCCCGCCCTTTCGCAAAGATACAGCCCCCCTGTCTCGAGTAGAACCTCGGAGATAGGTCTCGTTGGCTAGAGAGATTGTCGTGAGTTTGGCCACAGTCAATCGGCAAACTCGTGAAGCGATTTTTTCTTTGGAGAATTGCGCGAACCCCTCTACTCATCCAGTGCAGAAAACCTCGCCCCTCGTCTGAGATTACTCATCCCAATTCGAGAGTGTCTCATCCAAGCTCGAAATTACCTTACTCAAGCCCCAGGTAATTTCGACCCTTCCACCAAGAGTACAACGCCCCTCGAGCCGCCAGACTAGCTCTCCTCGTAAGAATCGCTCCTCTCACCAAGAGTCAAGCCGTCAAGGTAAAACCCTTTTACGCCTTTTCGAGGATAATCCCCCTTTTTTCCTGGCAACCTGATATCCTCCTCCCCACCCTTTAATTGGAGTCCCCAGTGTTTACTAATATTTTTCATGTCTGACCATCTCCCATATTTTGATTCCTACTAAAACTGATTAGTATTTGATTTATTATTTCATTGGGAGCCACATTATTCTCTCATTCCTTTGCCTTTGTAGACATTTCCATAATTAGAATTATTAGTGTAATAAAGGTTTATTTTTTTTTTAATCTTTCAATAACCTTAAATGCAACTTGGTATTTAAATCTTCCCTTTGGCCAACCATTAATCTGCTCACGCAGACACCTCTTATTTCCCCTGTGCAGCTAGTCTATCAATCTGGCCGTCTGCAACGTAAGTAGACTGCATTCTCTGCAGTGAAGGTATCCGCTCACAAATACCATGAAAATGATTCTACCTCTATGTAAAAGTTTCGTAAGACTACACCTAGGAATACGCGATACAATTGTGTTCGCCTTATACACATGTAAATATTAATAACATTGAAAAATTAAACGGCAGGAAACGAAACTAATTCCCTCGATTAAAAAATGTCGTATATCGAAAGATTATATATATTAAAATTACCGACTCTCAAAACTAGGCGAATGCAAGGTGAGCTTATTAAAATATTCAAAATTTTAAATATATTTTAAAACGTAAATTATTAAAAATTTTAAGTACGACCATGGATGGTATCACCCGTAACAACGTTTTTATCGGAAAGGACAGAGGTTAAAAACGAACATAGCTAAAAAAAATTCCTCGTTAAAATCATTGATAAATAGAACGCACTCTCCGCGAAGGTAGTAAGAGCTACTAGTGTGAATTGTTTTAAAAACAAAATTGACAGTTATTTTACGAATAATATTTTTGTTTAAATAAGGAGCCCTGTTGTGGATAAAATATCACATGAGTAACCATCTTAAGCCAATATCTAAAAGAAGACTACTAGTATATTAGTATAGAATGGGACTTACATTTGAGTGGACTACGTAGTGCTTGCTAGCTCTCTGTAACTATGTGACTATGAAATGGTTAAATTACAGTATCGTGTGACTGAGGTTTTTATGCTTTGGTAGGAAGATGTTTGGCGAAAAAAAAACACGGAAATATTTATATGGTCAGTCGGAAGATTTGTGGCTGGGAAAATTCCATGTATGAGAGTTCTTTTGAATGTGGGTGTAAATGAATTGTAGTCTTTCTACATATATGTTTGAAGATCCCAATGAAAATAAAGGCAAAAAAATCCTACATTCCTTTTGATGAAAAATTTAACTAAATTTTAACCCCAAATTGAAATACCCTACGTAATTATTTCAGGCTGATTATGAGTACCAAGCCATTTTTTACGACTATTTAATTTCAATATCTTCCTAATTTGAAATTCTTTAAAAAATAAAAAACGGTCAAAAATTTATCACCATCCCTTTTAAATCGTTTTCTCTTTCTTAAATACCGTGAATCAATAAAACTAATGTAATAAGAATTAAAACGCATCAATACAAATGTACTACTGGGAAACTTCCCTTAGTGACTTTAAAGCTAAGTACCTAATCTGCCTGCTAATAATAATTGATATAAGTTTAATTAAATCAGCTGAGGTAATGAAGTATAATATAAGTGAAAAATTATTTTAACAAATTTATAGGCCATTTTTGATTCTCAATTTAATGACTTTTACGCAAAACATCGTACTAATAATCCTATTGTTTGCGCGCGTTTATTTATATTTATTTCTTCTTAATTTGTTTGTTCGTATTTTGGTTTATTTTAATGCCATATATATTTTATTTGACTTTTATATTTACCCATGAGGATGTAAAAAACAACGCTTTGCATCACCTTAATTTACAATGGTGGAATAATATAATGTGAACATCATGTTCTAAAATGCAGTTATGACGATCTCGGCTGTCTAAGGAAATTGAAAGATCCTGTCCTTGAAGTTCTTAGTGTGTTCCCAAAGCACATAAATCGAAAGCTCCACAATATCTCTTAAGCCGAGATCAGTACCGATAGGTACATAAGTAATAGCCCACGAAGCATACGTAATTTACACCATAGATTATATACAATAAGAGAGCATAATACTAATTATAAAGCCGATATATAAATTAAAAGTTCTGATAATTTTACATTCACATAAATGCCCCAATATATTTCCAAAAAATTAAAATATAAAACACTTCTTACCAAGCTTTTAGTACTTATTTATCGTCGCCATCTTTCTTCTTGATTTCAATGCGAGAGCAATCACTAACCACAGTATGTCTTTGTACAGAAAAGTGATATCATGTTCACTTAGTATGCTACATTAATCCTTTATTAGAGAAAACTAATGTGTATATTCAATCCGTTCCTTACATTTAAAGTATGAACATATAAATATTCTGAATCAATAGTAAAGTTCTTTGTTTTCTATTTCTAATTCTTGTTTTAGTAGCTTTTAATTCCATTTTAACATCCTATTGGTATAGCCAAGACCGCTACCAAGCCTTAAATGGTGACACCTTGAAAATTATCAACTCAAACAAACATCGCTATCATGCCAAGTGGCAGCTTTCATTCAACTTCATAGAAGCTCTGCATCTACATGAGCTGCAAGACACCTGACTTGAAGCAATCAAGAAAAATTTCAACTTGACCAAGGTAATAATAAATAATATAACTGTGAGCGTGTTCTTCTATCCATGGCTCCATTGGTGACCCTATCGACAAGCTTCACTTTCCTTAGCTTTCATCAAGCAACATCATCGCTGAAAATAATTCTCCACGCACTCATTATGGTTATTCCAAAACAAAAAGATCCTCTAGCACGAAAATGGGAATTTTTGTCGATGTTTCAAGTGCCTCAAAATTTGCCAGGTAGGAAAAAAAAATCTGGCTTCATGTCTGCTAACTAGAATTCAAGTCACAATATGTCTCGCCTACAAAGACCAAATTTCGGCTAGCCTCTTGCAATCTAACAGCAGACTCGTTAATCGAGGTGCCAGCAGAGCTGAAGACTTATGAAACTCTCAAGGTCATCTTCCTGCGGTCATCATCAGAGGGGACAGGCGTTTAGTTATGGACACGTGGCAGTCCTCTAAAACGTCCTGCCTGACGCTTAACACGCGGTAGTTCTGTTTTTGATGAAATGATCGATCGTGAAGTAGTTGAGAAGGCAATGCAGCCCCCCCAATCTTGTTCATGCATGCAGTTGATGGGCAGAATCATTTCCACACACCTAAATGTCTTGCAGCCTTCCTCATTCACGGCCTTTAGCACCGTGGTAAGCCAAAATGTTCTTCTTCTTCGCGAGTACAGTCATTTAGAGCTTTGAAGCACTCACTTTTGATGGACTTTCTCACCGGCAAACCGTTGACAACTTGACGTCTACCTGAACAAGTTTGATCTTTGAGGTCTTACTCGTTCGAGAGCCTCCCCTCGACTCTTTGGACGATGATCCAGCTGACGTTAAGAAGTTTGTCGGACTTGTTGTAGCCAGTGCGCAGGAGAACAGAGGTCTCGATTCTTTTAACTTACTTCTCAATACTCTTGCACACAATGCAAAAGACATTTTAATGAAGACTGCTGGAAAATTAGAACTTTAAGTTTTTGCCGGAACTTTTCTCTGAAACAAATAATCCACTCGAAAGATAAAAAAGAGTGTGAGAAAACTTTTGCAAAATCCGGTATTACCTTTCTCGTCTTAATAGGTTTAGTATCAGCGTGAATCAAGATAATGATTCTGTTGAAGAAGACCTGAATGGAATGTACTAGTTTTAATACTACTACGAATACTTATGTACTAATAAAATTGACAATTCTTATGAGACAAATAATTATGTAATTCATTGAGATGAAGCGTAGGCTATTCTGTGATATGGTGAGACCAAATATATGGCATAATTTTGGAAGTAGATGAGAGTTTGTGTTTGGTCGAGTCTTTGGACCACTTTTAATCCTAGCTACGTAAGATTAAATTTGCCAGATAACAATGAGAATAAACAAACAAACTTCTTTATGGTGCAGATGAGAAATAAAATGTAATTTAAATCTAGGTAATGTGCATTACCTAGATGCACTTGTTCATCGCCCCCTCTATTTATATGAGTGAGGATTAATACAGCCTTAGTTTGGCAGAGGTCTTCTCATACAAACGATGTGGAATACCCTTGACGTCCAATCGCGGAATCTCTAGTCTATTTCCACACGATCCCTCAATTTCTCAGTCTATTGGGTAGCATAAAATATATAACAAGGGTATAACAAGTAGCACAAAAAACATCCCCCTCATGGAATTAAATTCTAGATCAATAAAAAAAGGTCTTCTTTTAGCATTATTGCAATAGGACCACCGCGCAAACTTGTCTATATTTTGTGTTAGGTGTTAAAAAAAATCTAATAAGAACAAAATATCGTTACTGCTTTGAATAAAACTAGCTCGTGCGAGAAACAAATCAACTATCTCAGTGAAAAGAATATTGACGCCATTTTTTGCAAGGGACGTTGATAGAATAGAATTAAATAAAAGCGTACTCAAGCTGGATACCTCAATGAAACCCAAATATATGTCTGAGTTTTGAGCCAATTATTTGTCCCGTCTGCTCTTTTCCAGACTTCCCGCCTAATGAGCTTCCTCTGTCATTTCTCCTCGCTCACCTACGACCATTTCCGAAAGAGCGCATTAAATGAGGCAAGCCATTCCACTTTATAGGTTCTTGGCATGCCATTAGAAGAAGGTAGGGCGTGAGTGCTCGTTACTTTAACTCAGCCACAGAGGATCATTGCCACAAATGAGCGCTGTGATGTTATTTGGCATTTTATAGCTCAGTCGTAGTGTAATGCAGAAGCATGAATGCGCCGATAGGTGTTAGAACACTATTATCTCTGTCAATTCATCTTAATGACATACTTTCTAGCTTAAAATATTATGCCTGACCTCGTCCGGTATATGACTGCCTTTTAATCCATGAAATTTGATGCTAGAGATGCAAGATTATATTTTCAAGCATTCATTATAATCCATTATCCAGAAATGTTGTGTGACAAACAAATTCATCAGAATTGGTATGACCAGAAAGAACGCAAAATGCTAAGAATAAGAAAATAATGGACCAGAAAAAAACCTTATAGTTAAGGGGGAAAGGATATGTTAATCACTTAGTCCGGAAGGGGGTGGTGATTATTGTGTTATCCCTGACAGTATTTGTTCAATTAGGTAGAAATAATTCGATAAACGCCAATAAATAGATCAATTGTTTCCCGTCGAAGTTTGATCAAATATAGATGACTAGTGAGTCTAGTAAAAAGGATTGGAATTTCCAATTTTAATGATAAGTTCAAATAATTAAAATATTGTATAAGTAGAGGTGAAAATGTTTGGAAGAACCTATAGCTGGTACAGATTTAAGATGAACGTGCTTAAGGCATTTGGAATTTGGCGACCGCGCAACTGCCAGACACTTGCCAATATTATGGGCTATCTCAAAATAATCATTGAGGCTCGAAAGGAAGCATTATTTCAGAAAGAGGAGGAAACATAGTTGCCGATGATAGGCCTACCAACCCTTTTCTAGGGTCCTGAGGGGATCTTTTTCTTTGGTTATGTAAGGAAGAAAGGAAAAAGAATAAAGATACAATAGTTAATTTCATTTTTTCATTCGAAAGCTACAGCATGTTTGCCCATGCTTTGCCTGCCACTCCTTCTTGAGGAGGGTCACCATAGTTTGTTGGAGCGTGAAAGAATGTGAAAAATGTGAAGATAAAATATTTGCAGGGGTGCAAAAATCTATTTCTAATTGCATGTAAAAGTTTTCGGATTAAGATAGGGATTTTAATAAATATTGAAAGGAAATTTGTTAATCATATTGACAGTATAAATGTTTTCTGGCATAAATTATAATAATAAATGATAATAATAATAATACTTATAATAATGATAATAATAATTAATAATAATAGTAATAATAATATTGATGATGTTCAGTCTCAGTTAGTTTCTTGGATTCTTTTAAAGCTTTTTGCAATATTAACTTCCACGAGAAATTTTATTTAATATAAAAAGAGAATTTCTTAAATAAAAATAATTAATTTAAAAAAAAAATACAGTTCAGGCATCTTTCATCTCAGATAAAAAAACATTTTCCTGAAATTTATGGTCATCGCCCATCGATGCCTCTCTAAACTACATACCAGTCTTATGTCTTTATTCTCCGTTAAGCACAAAGCCAATCAGCATAAATTAAGGCCAAAGTTGCCCATCGAAACGATGGTTCCTATGGGCTATAGAATTTTGTTCTGTAGTTGTTCATCCCTGAGTGGAACCACCTCCAAGCACATTTATATAGCATAGCATCCACTTATTCCTAGCCAACTTTACTCTTTCAAACGCTCAATTAGTCCACATTTACCTGCGTTTCTATCCCTTCCATGCATTCTACTTACATGACCATACAAGCTTACAACAGTGCAGGGCACAATCTATTTCGCGATCTTTTTCACACCGAAAACAACTTTTATCCAGTCGCTAAAAGATGAAGGAAGATGCTTCGTGAAAGAGGATACTCCTTCACGGAGTATGCTCTCATTTTGTCTATTTACACTGACCACAGTCGAGAGATTTCCTTCACCCCCTCATACAATAGACACGATATTTTATAAAAAAGGTTTTCACCGGAAACTCTCATGCGGCATCCTGAAACATTCCATCCATAAGCCTCTGAGAATTATCTAACCTTCTAATATAAAATCGCGACACATTTTGCTAGTCATTCAGGGTCCAAATAAACACCTAGTGAGCTCAGCTCGGCTCTTTTTCTGATATATCAGTTTTAACAGAAGCGCTCTCGCGGGAATTTCGCTCCTATATTTCATGAAAGGTAAATAACGCTACACTGACCTGATGGATATGCAGCCTCGGTACATTCCGCATTGAATGTGGATGCGAGTTGTGCCAATGGTGTTTGTCTGTTTTCATGGCCCAAAGCAGCTGGCCACTATCATTAAGCAGCGATGGTAAGCCACTGCGCGGCCCACAATCGGCGGTAATGCCTTTCATGATATATTCTTAGTAAAAATTGACCCATTACATCAAAGGACGTTGTAGGTAGGCACAGTTTTAGAAAAGGAATGTCCCATCTGGGCCGCACCGAGAATAATACTCTGTTTGAATTCTGATAAATCACATTAACTTGCCATTAGCCGCCTAGCTGATGTTGATAATGACTCAAGAAAGGCTAAATCACATCTGATTTATCTCTGGGAGTTTCCATGACATCATGGTACAGTGTTTGCTGTCCACAATTACCTTTACCTACTACTATCCCATTACGTTTTGCATTTAAGTTTCTAATTACTTATATATTGTCATTTTTAATGTCATTTATAGCTCAGTAATAATTGATTTCTTTCCCTTTTTTTCCTATTCACGATAACACAAGGCCCGATATTCTTTCCATTATTTTCTAAACTTCAGAAGTAAAGCCGACAAAAAAAAATTGTCGATGTGTAAAAATAATCTTTAGGACAAAAATCGATGCACAGTCTACCATTGAGTGATAAATAATCACCGAACCACCTTCTACCAAAGTTTTGAAAGCTCTATGCGATGAGTGAATTGGGAAATGTAGGGGCTTCTATCGCAAATCTATAGCTTCTCAATTCCTTTTATTTGTCTATTGAAGAATTACGATAAAAAGCTCCTGATTGTCATCCGTAAACAATAAGCAATAATGGAGTTTCTTATAAGAAATCAAACTAGTTACGATTGACAAGGAACAAGGAGGAATAACGGGTTTCACTCTTGAAAGAACTATTTTTTTACATATAGTAACGAATGGTTCTTCCATAAAATTTCCTTTTATTTTTATTCTTCCTTTAAACTAGCTGCAACTACTATTTCATTGGTTGCTATTTCTAGATGTAGTGTGAGGTTAGGTCTGATGAAAACTATAATGGAAAATTTCAATGGAGACGAGATTTTTTTCATCACATTTAATAATAATTTTGATTTCGGGAATATTTGTTTTTAATAATATACTATCATACATTCAGCTCATTATTCAGGCATCTTACCTATTATCCATAAGTACTTCGTATCGCCAAACGTTAGCCAGCTTGATACTGCATCCTGCATGTCTGGTAGATGCTCCCTATCCCTGTCAATTAATTGACTGGATCTACGAGACCAATTTAACAGCCTTGGAACGAAAAGTTTCAAATTTCAATTTATCCTCACGTTTATATTTGCAATACACAAGGGGGTTTTAATCCTTCCTGGGGCCATACGGTAGGTTGAATTCATTAGATAAACTTCACTGTACACTCTAGTGATAATCAGGAAAATATCCAATTGGTATATTTCTTTTAAAGGCTTTTAAATTGGTCTATTAGATATGTCTTCTTGCTTAGGCGTTTATGAGGAACGCTACCCAAGGATGCTCTATAATCTGTGAAGTTGACTAACTATTACTATGCTAATAGCACTTAACCGCTTCGATTATAGTAGTTGAACTGATAATCTGTCTTTATTTGCTACCAAATGGCAGATATAAACGTTATTAAACACAAAGTTTACATTTCAAGTAGGAAATATCCTAGCAACTTAAATATTCCAAATACACATGATTTATACACCTACTTGTTCGTGCCTCTGTCAAATAGGAACAAAAAATGGAGCCCGCAGAGTGAACCAAAAACTGCAAGGTATACACCACACCAACGCACACAGAGAGAAGCATACAGCCTAAAACATGGCTAGGACCACACTGTTGAGTTAAATGCCTATATGGATATATTAAAAGATTTTTCTTCCCTCACCAAAATAAACAAACAATATATAATGGCAAATCAATACACATTTTTTTTTTAATAGGAAAGAATACCTACTCGAATACACTTCATAACAATCTCACAAAGATTTCCACTTATTAGATATTCTTACCCGTCGTTCATAATCACTCTATACTGCCAGACAGAACCAGAATTACAAAACCGAGGGTAGACGAATAAACTTCAAATCACCAACACTTATCTACCTATATAGCAATTCTTAATAGTTTTCTATACTTCTACACAAAAGCATAAATACGTGCAAACAAGAGAGGAAAATATACCATTTTCATCGTAGAAAAACTATCAAATCGATCTCAGTTCGAATTGTTTCTAATATAAAGATAATTCCTGCGTCAATAGATACTCCAGCATTACACATTACACACGCAAAATTGCACTCCTAGTAATTGTTAGAAGAAAACACTTGCTGAAAAACAAACCAGGCAAAAACTACAGCTTTAGACTCTCATGCGATAAAGTCGGAGGCAATTATTGTCAGTCTGCGGAAGCGATAATTAGAACCTTTTCGAAAAAAATACTTTTCTAGTCACGTTAAAGGGAGCAAAATAAAGCCATTAAGAACAAGCAGGACAAACATCCTATTAAAAGAAGAGGAGAAACATCCTATTGAACAATGTGATTATGGAGTTAACTTCATTTGTTGACAGATATATTGAGAGATAAGACTGAAGTTGGAACTCTATTATCGCGTTTTCAATTAGAATCTAATTCAGACTATAATTCTATTTGTCCGGTTGCGTGGCTCTTCCTGCATTTATATTATTTTAGACTATTTATTTCTCCACATTTTCAATTGCCCAAACTATGGCACTTTCTACCAGGATGATAAATATATGGCGAGATTTAGTGAGTGTGTAATCCCAGTCCAACTTCCTGGACATATATTAGTTTACTGCACCAAGGGAAAGCGGAGGTGAAGTGTATCCAATACATCTACCGTAGCCACTTCCGGTGAATAAGAATAACCCCAGTGCTTCCTTTTTGATAAAAATTAAGATAATAATCTCCTGAGTGTGTCCTCACTCAGTAAAAGCCAGTCATGGGTGGACCTGTGTAATAATATTGAGATTTAAGCCGAGTTGATTGCTTATTAATTGCCAAAGGATCGTTCAAAATAGTTAAACACACAGATGCAAAAATAATCTTTAATTTAACATGAATGAAAAATATGAAACAGCATATATAGATATGAATAGAATTAATCTTTGCACTGAATAAGTAAGTCTACATAATGTCGTGGGGATGCTTGCGTCTTAATGGCACACGACAGAATGAATGGAATAATATTATTGAATTAATCACTGAATTAATCACTTCTAATACTCGAGGTTATGGGCTCAGGATGGAAATTTTAGTTAACGAATAAACTGGTGACGTTAGGGGAATGGGATAATTCACTTTAACGATACCTTTGAATTCGTAAATATTTTTGAGAATCACGGTGAAGAACTTCTTCCGGTGACGATGATCGCACTTAGTCTGGCCGTCCGAGGTTACCAAATGAGAATGTAATCATAGACCGTTTATATAATGATCCTATGCCGGATCACGAAGGCGAGCGAAACTGTGGCTCAAATCGGAATTCTTCTTCCTCGAAGTGACTATCCGATTATTCGGCTACCGAAGTGGGTAGCCGAAACCGATTACCTAGTTACGTCTAGGGTAATCCACAGAGGGAGATCCTGTGTAGCCTCTGACTCTGAAAGAGAAGGGGTCTGTGAGAAGTTTGGCACCTACAAGTACCGTGAGAGCAACACACAAATTCCCCAAAGTTTCTTTCTTACAATGCCGAACTGCTTCATTCTGCGGGACGAACTTTCCTCACAACGTAGGTCCAAGATCTTCTGCATGACTCCAGAGGAAGTTTCCCTGTTATTACCTTCACGAGCAGAAATCGAGAGAGAGCACCGAATTCGCATAAAATCCGTATCCCTGCGTGAAAGACCTTTTCATCTGCTGCCAGACAGAGTAAATCTTTCACACCTTCGAGCTATCCTTGCTCCACATCGCGGTTTACGACGGCACGAAAACTTGGACCATCGTCGGCTAGCAGGTGTCCTTCGAGGCAGACATTTTCCTGTGTGGCCTGCTGCGAATTTGGTTGTCTCAAAGGCGCGAAAAGGGGTGGAGGGAATTCGAAGCGGAAGGCGAATTTGGAATACGGGAGGGACACGCAGCTTGTGTCGGGGTATTTCTGCATACACTAATGTACGTGGTATTTATACTTCTACAATATATATATATATATATATATATATATATATATATATATATATGCAGATACACCGACAAAGAAAAGTGAAAAACTATCCGAGCACTCCCTTAAAAATGTTTTTAAGAATAAAGACGAAAGCGCTCGGAATCGTTTTTAACTTTTTCTTTTGGGTGTATTTGCATAACTTTGACTCACATGGACTTTGTGAGCTTTTTTCATCATCATATATATATATATTTATATATCGTTCTTCATTTTGAGGTAATTTGTTGCAATGTAGAAAAAGAGGATAGGCCATCAGAAAAAAGTTTATTTAAATTAAAATCGGTAAAACTAATCTTGAGATTCCTTCTAACCTGCCTATTCAATAAATTCAACATTAGCCTAAATGGCTGCGTTAATCCTGGGTCTGAAGCTTTGACATGCCCGAATCAGATGATCTTTATCAAATTAGGAAATAGTCTTTGTTAGAGCAGACTTGGGAGATTAAATGGTGTTATGGGTGCTGATTGACATCTCTTTCGACGATACCATATAGGTTTTAGTCCAGTGATTTGAGGCCGAGTGAGCTCGGAGGCCATATTTCTGCGAGATAATGGTAGTAGAAATTAGGATGAATCCACACCTGGGTTGTTCTAGTCTTATGAAAGATGTAAGCTCTTTCCTTTATGTACCTCGTCTTTCCATTCCTCCCAAACCTCTCAAAAACGTTTGTAGGCAGCCTCATTGACACTTAACCCTTGGGAAAAAACAGTGACGGGACAAGACATCTCTCTTAGTGTTAACGACTCCAAGGACCATCACAAAATATTTGATATGAATTAAAATTGATGCTCACTAAGCAGTAACTATATTCTTTTAAAATTCTTTGTGTTTACTGTTTGGTTTTGGTTGAAGGATTTCTCATCAGAGATTTAACAACGCATTACATCTTCTTGATGTTTCAAAATGGAGAACAAGCGCTTTCTTCGGATCAAACGATTTTCTTTTGACCTCCCTGATACAAACTTACATCTGCGCATTATAATAAATCCTGTAAAGTATATCTTCATGCGCATCTCTTCTGGTCGTAATTCAAAAACCTTAACGTCCTTTGAAAGGGCTCTGATCGAATTTGCGGGTATTTCTTTAATATCTTCCTGTACTTTCTGCACATTCTTTTGGGTTACGAGGGTATTAGCACCGTTTGCATGTGTTTTTCCTTTTACTGCTAATGTTGGATCCTTACCATCAGCATCCAAGTCTTTTCTACGAGAGGCAGGCAATAAGTTTTGCGAATCGGTAGGGCAAAACAGAGGCAGGGGGATGGCTGTTTGTGAGGGCGTTAGGACAAGTTATGACAAGTCAGCACCTGCAGCCGCACGCTCCTGCCTCGTATATTTAAGAAGGAGTAGTTGATTGCAGATCGTGAGTCACAAATCTTTCAACAATGGAGAAGGTTGAGGAGCACCGCGCAGTGATCAAATATTTGACCAAGGAAGGCAAGAATGCCAAAGAGATCCATGAACGCATGGTTGCAGTGTACACCAACACCGCCCCTTTCTATGCAACCATTGCTCGCTGGAATAGGGAGTTCTGCCATGGTCGTGAGTCCCTTGTAGATGACCCCCGTCTAGGACGCCCGTCAGACGTAACCAACGAGGACAATGAGGCCCGTGTAGAGAGGATAATCCTCGAAAATCGACGGGTAGAGCTCGAAGAAATTGAGCGAGAACTTCGAATATCAAAATGGAAGTGTTATCAACATCATCCACGACAATTTGTCCATGACCAAGGTATCTGCCATTTGGGTCTCTAGAAACCTCACGCCCCATGATCGACTTTAACGTCGTCAAAGTCAACAATGCCAGAGTTGCACAAGCTGCGATGTGCGAGTGCGGATTCAAGGAGCTAAACCATCCCTCCCTACAGTCCAGATCTGGCTCCTAGCGACTACGTTTTATTCCACCAGCTCAAGGCTGCACTGCGTGGACGCCGGTTTGGGGACGATGAAGATGTCCAGCTCGCCGTCCAGAACTGGATTGAACAGCAGTCGGGAGATTTGTGGTTGTCGTGAATTTGAAGCCACAGTGACAAGTGGCGCAAGTGCATTGAAGTCGAGGGTAGTTATATTGAAAAATAATCAAACACTTTTCCTCATATCTCGTTTCTTTATATCTGAATTGCAAAACTTATTGACTGCCCCTTATAACTTTGGAAACGAAGGATCCGACAACTTTCAGAAATCGAGCAATCACATTACTGCTTGATTTTTACTTGCTTCGTTTTTTTTTATTTCATTCTTTAATAATTCGAAAAATAAATAAAAAAAATAATTCTATGAAAGTTAGAGATATTCACAGTTATGCCCTTAAAATATGAGAAACTCACAAAGTAGTGCCTGAGGAGAGCAATAATTACAATTTTGGACGACCTTCTATTTCTTAGTTAGTTGGGAAGGCTACTTCGTTTTAAGAGGCATAAAGAATTCTTTCTTTTTTAAATACCTAGATTAGAGAGACTTCTTTTTGTTAAGGTAAATTATAAAAATCTATTTTTTTTTAAGTATATAATGAAAACTAATTTTTCTCTAAGAAAGTTGGGCAGGCTCCTATGTTTTGAGCTATATTGATAAGACTTCTTATTCTTTCTTTAAAGTAGGAACATTTCTTCTCTTGTCTGTTATATTTGCATTTAAAAGCCTCTTACTTTATTAAATACATTGTGAAAATTTCTTCAATTTTAGGTAAATTCGGAAGGGTCTCTTTTCGTGAGAAAATTTTAGAAATCCCCTTTACTTTATATGGATTTCGAAGACTTCCACTTATTTAAGTTAACTTAGAAAGGTCCTTCTTTTTTGGTAAATAATTAAGCTCAATCTTTTCTCTTTCTTTAACAGGTAAATAGGGAAAGATATTTCTTTCAAGAAATTGGGATCACTCCTCCTTATTTGGTGAAATGGGTAGCCTCTTTCTTCTTTATATAAATATCGAAGGCTCCTGTTTCTTTAGGTAAATCGAGAACACTCCTTCTTTTTAGTTAAATTGTGAAGGCTCATTTTTCGTTAAGTAAGTTGGAAAACTCCTTTTTTAGGTGGATTGCGAAGCCCCCTTTATCCGTAGCTAAATTGAGAAGGATCATTATACTTTAGGTAATATTGTTAAACTGCTTCTTCATTTTCTAAATTGAGAAGATTCTTTCTTCTTAAGATAAATTCTGAGAATTCCGCTTTTTAATTGATATGAGAATTCTCCTTCTTCAGTAGTTAAATTATTATGAATCTTTTTATATTAAGCATATTGAGAAGACTTCTTCTTCTTTAGGTAAATTGAAAAGAACTCATTTTTCTTTAGGTAAAACAAATAGACTCTTCCTTTAGGTATCTAGGCAAAGCTCCTTCTATTTAAGAGAACTGTGAACACTGCTGATTATTTCGGTAAATTGGCAAGCCTTCTTTTTCATTAAGTATATTGGGAAGAATCATTCTTCTTTAGGTATATTGGGAAAACTACTTTTCTTTAGGTAAACTGGGAAGACTCGTTTTCCTTTAGGTGAATTGCGAAGAGACTTTCCTTCGATAAATTGGGAAGAATCGTTCTTTTATTAGTAAATTGTTATTTTTTTTTCTTTAGCTAAATTATAATACGATTTATTCCTTTGGTAATTTGGAAGGCTGCTTGTTTAACCTGTCAGAATACTCCTTCTTCTTTAGTTGCTTTGGAAAAGCTCATTATTCTTTAGGTAAGTGGTAAGAATCCTTCTTCTTAACTAAATTGGGAAGAATATTTCTTTGTAAATAAATTATGAAGACATTTTTTTACTTTATATTAATTTTGAATGGCCTTTATTGAGCCTCCTTCTTATTTCAGTAAATTGGGAAGGTGCTTCCTTTATTAGATAAATTGGGGAAAGTCCATCTTCAGTAGCTAAGGGGGGAAGTCTATTCTTTATTAGGTTAATTGTGAAGAGTCTATCTATCTTTATTAGTAAAATTAGGAATGCTCTTTTTTTAACTAAATTGGCGAGAATCCTTCTCCTTCAGTTGAAGTTTGAATACTCCTTTTTTATGAAATTTTCCAAAATTCTTTCTTCATTATCTGAACTGAGAAGACTCCTTCTGTCATAGAATGGCAGGACTGACTTAATCTCTCTCTTTTTCTATCTCTCTCTCTCCCACTCTCTCTCTCTCTCTTTCTATATATATTGATATATATATATATATATATATATATATATATATATATATATATATATATATGCCTTTTTTGAGGTTTGTTTGAAGACTGTTTGAGAGTCGAACTAGCCGGTTCGTGAACGGGGAAGATTTAAGAATTCCGTGGGAATGGAATACTTTTGAATTGCAGAGTCCTTTCGAAACAAATAATTCAGAAGGCAAGTTATCAAAAGATTAACAGGTAGCTGGTACTAGTTCACGGTTAAAAGAAAAGGACGATAACAAAAGTATGCCTTTACAAACAGATAAATAGAATTGAAATATATACAGATACAGAGTTTAAAGGGAATGATCGTACACGTGAAATTAAATGTCGGCACGGGACAGATCCCAGGAGGCATAAATATGGGATTAGTGGTCGGGTTCAGATCGGTGATTAAAAAGAGGATTTTACTCCGGCGCTCACACAAACGATGGAACGGTTTGGGTAGACTAGTTTATAGAATAATGTTTAGGCGTCAACGATTGCAACTGCTTACGTGTTCGATAAAGGAAAGGGCCAGCCGGGATACGATGACTGCGATGGGGGACGGAGGGAAGCTGGGTTACCTCACGGGGCGGATGAGGGAGTACACGTAATTTGGCCGTCGGAGATGGAGTTCCTTGTCAATACTCGCCAGGTGACTATGCCAGAGTTCGTGGATGTCGATTTAGCTTTCGTCCTTGAATCGAAATCACCGGTGTCTATGATCGCGACGGGTAAGCATGTCCTTTACTCGTTCGCGGTGTTAGGTGAAACAGTGCTGAGCCGGGCTGCTCTGCCCTGGTTGGTGCTACCGTACTAGAGGCTACCTGCTGAACTGAGTCGGGGGATTATATAAACGCTCCACTGGTGGCGTGGATTGTCTGGTGAGAGTCTCCACGACTCGCGCGATCTTAGGGGAAGGCAGTGACTCCTTCGGGGAACCGAGATAAATTTGGCTTAAAATGTTTGAAGAGCTTAGATCTATGCCAGAGGGCTGGAGGCTGGCTGTAAGAGCATGCGAGACGAAGAAAACGTGCTTCTAATTAAATGCAATAAAACGGCGTGGGCCGCATCCTCGCTGCCCTAGCTCAGCTTCACTTCCCACGATCCATGCGGCGATCTTGAGATCACGTGGGTACCCAAGGGTACGAGGTCGCCCTTCGACCTTATTTTTCTACATCTCCTTCCATCCTGAAAGATGGCACTTTCTGAGTTGGGGGAGAAAAGTGACTTCTCCTAAGACCGATGATTTCGGGGATGCGGAGTTCTCCACGCTAGCGGTGAAACGGGGTGGTGGTGGATAGGGAAAGGGAATTCCGGAGCTGACTTCGCACAGGTGTACAAGCTAATTAATTAAGAGTGATTAAGAGGGAACGTAATTTTAAAAAATGAAAAGCGTATTTATACACGATGCTATACAAAACGAAGAAAAAATGAAATGGTTAATCAAACATACATCATATACAAATGACAGGGACGATTACAGTGGTACATACGAGTAGATACATATAGTGGTGCTGGACCAAAATTCTAAAAAATAATTTATATATACAAGGGCGCTGTGCGTTCTAGACGTACGCATACCCCCCAAAATAACTACATACACAGATAAATAATTGTCTAAAAACTTATATCTAGCTGGTGGTTACATTATATAGAAAATAGACAAAGGACCATGGAACAATTACAATTACAATGTAGCATGGGTCGTCGCCCAAAGCATTATGGCTAAGGGTATCAGCGATACAATTTTCCGACCCTTTTATATACAATATCCGATATTGAAGTTCCTGCAATAATAGGCTCCATCTCATTACTCGGTCATTAGGATGTTTAATGTTACGGAGGTATGCCAGCGGGCGGTGATCGATCTATATAACACTTTTTCGGTCTACTAGGTACATTTTAATCTTTTGAACGTTCCAAATGATAGTTAAAGCTTCCTTTTCTATCCCTACATAACTTCTCTCACGTGGGAGTAATTTGCGACTCGCGTTGGCCAAAGGGTGACTCTCACTATCGTCTCCGTCCTGAAGAAGGACACAACCGATGCCCTCGTTGCTCGCATCCATCCGGAACTCGAAAGGCCTACTGGGTTCAGGCAACCTGAAGATGGGTGCAGATACCAATTTCCCCTTTAGCTAATGGAAATGACCAATAGCCCTTGAATTCCAGATGATGTGATCTGGGGACTTCTTCTTGAGCAGTTCACACATCGGTGTGACCAAAGACGCGAAATTGGGAAAGAACCTCCTATAAAATTAGGCAGATCCCATAAAGAACTAAGCTGTTTCTTCGTACCCGGGAGAGGCATATCAAGTATTGCTCGGACCTTGTCTTTTTGGGGCTTAAGTTGGTCGTTTCCAATGTGGAAACCCAGATATTGGATTAAATTGTAAGCGAGTTGGCTCTTCCCGGGGCTTATGGTAAGGTCGTGCTCTCGCAAACGGTTTAAGAGAGCCTGAACGGGGACCAAATTTTGGTCCTAGTCACAAGTGGCAACGTAAATGTTGTCAAAATAATAGGTGACATTATCTAATCCATCCAAAATTCTGCGTATTATCCGTTTCTAAATGATGCAGGTCTTCATTAACTAAAAAGGAGGTCGAGGGAACTGCATAAAACCTTTGTCGGTGGGGAAGGCAGTGTATTTCCTGACGTCTTTTTCAGGAGGATCGGGCAATAAGCCTTACAGGGTTCGAGTTTGCTAATATACTCGTATTTTACCTTTTCGAACAAGTGGGTTCTGGTCGATTAATGGGATTGGTTCTGAATCGAAAACGGTCACGGAATTTAATTTGGTGAAATCTAAGCACATACAGTAAGAGTTATTCGGTTTCCACACCATAACTATTGTGGAACAATAATTTGCGTAGAAGGTTCAATCATTTTAAGGTTGAGCAGATTTTTAACCTAGGCGTTAAAGGTATTTCTCAAATGAATTGGGAGTGGGTAAGGTTTGAGAGAACAGGTTCTTGGGTAGTGAGCGTTATGTCATGCTCGAAATTAGTAGCACACCCAGGGGTATCGGAAATCACGTCCTCAAACGTAATTAGAATAAGCCACAGCTAGCTAATTTGATCGGGAGTAGGCCGCTTATTGATATCTTAGCTGGCAGGTCGTGAATTAGTGGCGCCGGTCAAGGCGGGTGGTGGGTAATCCATATCCTGTTCGACGCACACGCCCTGTATCACGTTCAAGGCATCTATCGTGTATTCGGCCTACAAAGCGGTCTCTTAGTCGATGGTAACAATGTTGTTGTTACTCGCGTGAAGGTGATATTTCTTTACCTTATTGACGTGGCACAAGTTTTCCCCTGTAGGGGTTTTAATTCAATAATCCACAGTTCCTGGCACTTCAGGAATTTGGAAGGGGCCTTTCCATTGGCTCAGAAGTTTGTTGCTCTCCATAGGAAGTAGTAACAGAACCTCATCACTGGGCTTAAACCTCCTCTTCTTCAACTTGACATCAAAGTACGCTCGGTGATTTTCCAAATAAACACCGGAAGTTTGGTATGCAATCTCGGCACACTTTTCTAGTCTTCGTCGAAGATCTAAAATATACGGGTTGGAAGATTGAATTTTCCTATCTAACTTACAGTTTGAGAATAATTCCTTGAGGATGCTGATTGGACCTCACACCTTACGTCCGAAGATTAATTCGAAGGGGCTAAATCCCAGAGTACGATGGGGAATCACCCTGTATGCAAATAGTGCCACGGACAAGAAGCGATGCCACTCACGGGGCTGTTCGACACACAGCTTCTTTAATATCGATTTCAAGGTCACATCAAACTTTTTGCAAGTTCCGTTTGCGCAGGGGGAGAAGGGAGTAGTAAAGAATGTTTTTACTATCAACAGTTTTCCGATATATTCCATTAATTCAGAAGTAAATTGCCTACCTCTGTCATACAATACTTCATTTGGTATGCTTACTCTAGGGCAAATGGAAATTAAGGTTTCGACACAAGTAACAATGTCGATTCTCTTTAAGGTTACGGCTTCGGGGAATCGAGTCGCACAGTCCACAAGGGTAGACTCATAACTATGCCCCTCGCCGAAAGGGGGGCGAATGGGGCTGACAAGGTCTATTGACACTTGGGTAAAGGGTTCAGCTATGATCGGTCCTTTCTAAAGGGAGGCAGGTTTAACAAGCCCTTTGCCGTGGGTTTCTGGCCAAAGTCACAGGATTAGCAGTAATCAGAAATGTCAACTATAGCCTCCGGCCAGTAGAAATATCGAAAAATCCCCTGAACAGTCTCTTATTGTGGCTAAAGTGTCCAGAAAAAACACTATCGTGGGTAATTTTCAGGACCAGGGGGGGGGGGACATGCGAACTGGGAAAACAGACGGTGTAAATCTCGAGGTTATCGCCATCCGAGCAAGCGCATATAACAAGCCTTCTTTTATGATATAAAAAACTGTCTTCTTACCGCGGCCAGAATCATGCTTGAGGCTCCAAGATTTTCCTCACAATGGAAGGAAATTTGAACACTTCTTCTGTCTTTGAGCAAGTTCTTTGCTAATAATGCCGCTAAAATTCGAACCTAAGGGGTTTTCAAGGTCAGCAGGGGTCTGCGAATCCTTCTTGGTCGGGGCTGTCGTGATAACGGGCTAATCCATCGTGTTGGATGCAACTTGGTGGCAATGTGCTGCCAAAACGGAGCAGAATTTGATAGGGGTTGACACGACTTCACCCCATCCTGAGAAGTATTGACAGTCCAGGTAACAGTTAACAATGTGGACGCGGCTAGACGAGAGGGGAGACTCGGCACCAATTAACTGTTCCGTTCTCAAACTTCAAACCTCCTGGAGAGCTCTTATCGAAGAGGAAATTAACTTGGTGCCCTGGGGCACTATAGGACGGGATTGGAGGTGGGGAGCTGGGGTCTCTGGTCGCGATAAAGAGGGAGTGGAAGCAGCATTCACTGGGTGTATTTGGTGAATGCGATTACTACAGAGTTGGGAATTTTGGTGACAGTTCTGGCGGACGTGACCTTTGGCACCGTACGTGAAACAAACAATTTGCCTATGGGGAAAGGATGACGTCATGGGATTAGAGATGAATGGCTTAACATCACGGGGCTCTGATAGAGGGAAACTTCTGGGCGTAAAGGGGCTCGTAACCTTGAGGAATTTGGGAGAATTCTTAGGAGGGAACCGTGAGTTATTAATTTCATTCTTGGGGAATAAAAGGCGAAGCTTTATATTTTTATAGGATGCGACTCGCTGCATAGATATCTGACTCTTCTATGCACTCTTGAAGAAGTTGCACCGACGATCCTTCACAAAGGAGTGGATCTCTGGTGGTAGCGACGACAACAACTGATCCCTTAAGACGAAATCTAGCAGAATCTCATAAATGTGGGGGATTTTCGATGCGTCAGGCCAGAAATTGGAATTAGTGGAAAGAGTCTACCAAAATTGACGGAACGTCATATTTGGTTGGATGCGGGAACGACAAAATTTGGCGCGGCAGAAATTAGGTGTCATATTATACTGAGCGAGAAGTTCAGGTTTAAGGGTGGAGTAATCCACCCTTGCTTCGGAGGGAAGAGAAACAAAAATGTATCAGAGTTGGAAACTAAGAAGAGGAAGGAGTTTGGCGACACCGTCTGTCTCGATATCCCAATGATTGACTTAAAAATTTTCTCAAAGTGAGTAAGAAAAGATCCGAACTCGTTTCCTTCTTTGAAAATGGTGAGTTTAAGGGAGACAGATTGAGGGGTTCCTACACGGGAATTTACAGAAAGGGATTCGAGCCGATCGCGATTAAACTCTAATTCACATTGGCGAATTCTATCGCGCTCTTCGCTGCTCTCTCTAATCTCTTTTTGTTAATCTCTCTCTTGTTCTCTTCCTGTGAGTGGATGCCCTCGAAGGACAAGCGTGAGCAGAAGCCCCCATCAGAATACCCCTTTCAGCCCCTTCGCTCTAAACTACGTGCTACTTGGCGTGGGAAGTTTAAAATCTTCGAGAAGGAAGCAGTTCCGCGCTGAGTCACCCGACCCACGTGTAAATTGTGTTAAGCCTTGTACTGTTGTGTATATAATCAAGTCTGTGTAGTCGCCCCTTTTTAATAATCCTAGAACTCCGTCCTCTCTGTCTACATTTTATGTTCTTTGATTTACCAGGAAAAATTGCCTTTTTTTGTACATATTTGTCCTCTGTGTATTTTCTTTTATTCGCGTTGTATTGATTTTTTTGTATTGAATATGGTTCCACTACTATTTTCATGACTGAATTTTTTTGGTGACTCGCATTTAACTATTTTCTGTATTTATTATTATTTTTTTTGCTTGTTAACGACGATACCTTTTCAAATATATCATGCGCCAGGAATTAAACGAGTCATTCTTTCATTCGTTGACCGCTGTGTTGACCTTAAATATAGAGCCTGCCCTGATTGTACACCTGTAGAACCAAGTCAAAATTTTTCCCATACATGACTCCTCCCATGTGTGGGGATGCCATTTTCCCTCTTCTATGTATTGGCAAAATGTCATATTCGAAAAGAGAGGCGTGTGAGGGGATGCCTTGAATGACCAGCGTGACAGGAAGCCCCCTCGAATTAGCCATTTCAGCCCCTTCGCTCTAAACCACGTGCTACTTGGCGTGGATAGTTTGGAATCTTCGATAAGTAAGCAGGTCACGCTGAATAAGCCGACCCAGCTGTATTTGCTTTTGGACGCTTCTCGCTCTTCCCTCTCCCACGATAACGCCGAGCTCTCGCCACGATGCTTCCCAGGCATGGCTATTCCTCCGCGAGCACAGCCGTACTAACCCTACCCACAAATCTTGAGGTAAACTTTGCTGTCGAATCCGACTCGTTATCTCGAAGTAAGTTTACATGTACTGACTTCGAGAATCCTATATGGACGGCCATGCCCTAGGGCTATCTATCGGACCAGCCACCAGGTTATTTAATCCTGAGTCCGCCTTCCTTGAGGGGATGGAGAGTCTGCCAGTCCTTCAAAACTCCCATCTATGAGTCCTCCTCGTTAGGACTCCCCAAAGTATCTTCTCGAAGACCTGTGCCGTTGGTACCCCACCTCCCTCTCAGATCACCACCACGATTCAAGGTAAAGCGATCTTGGGTTATAATCCCCTGATTACACCCTGTCAATCTTCACCCGCATCCACCTTTGAATTGAATTACCGCTCAATTTCTTGTTCGAGTAAACGTTAATTTTGCTCCTCTCGCTTAAGTCTGTCATATCCTAAATTGTCACAATCCAATTAACAATCAATATCGAATAATTTGTTCCCCCTTTATGTATATATATATATATATATATATATATATATATATATATATATATATATATATATATATATATATATATATATATATATATATATATATATATATATATATATATATATATATATATATATATATATATATATATATATATATATATATATAAATATAAATATATATATATATATATATATATATATATATATATATATATATATATATATATATATATATATATATATATATATATATATATATATATATATATATATATATATGTATATATATATATATATATATATATATATATATATATATATATATATATATATATATATATATATATATATATTGCCTTATTTATTATATATATATTAAAATTATATGTTGGGGTCTTGTTCTTTATATATCCTTTGAACTGTGTAAAAGTACAAACTCTGACCCCCCTGCCACTTTATTGGCGACCACGTGCGATTGTATCACGCCATGGGGAATGTCACTTCCTGTTCAAGAATATTCGCAAATTTTCCACTCCTTATCGCATTGGGAAAATATTCCCCAATCCTGCAAACGCGTCTCAAGCCTCCTCTCCCACGGTGATGAGGCGTGAAAGATCCTCGTCCAGATCAAGGTGTCTGGAGCTTGTGACTCCTTTCTCCAAATTTTCCCTTCTCCCTCAGCATCTGGCATACAAATACACGAGTTTACTGAATTTCGAAGAGACCAGCACGCACGTCAAGGCCGTCACTGTCGTCAAGTCCCGTGAGCGTTATCTGACAAGCAAGACTTTCTCCGCCGTGATTCTACCTTAATCAATTGGTAGCTTCTGTGAATGGCAAGCTTTTGATTTTGCGCAACAGTTTCCCTTCGAACCGAAGAATATCCCTATCAATTACCTTTGAGGAAAAGAAGTTTCCTCTTCAAGTGGAACTACGAAATTCCCACATATCCCCGTCGAAATTCATCTTTGAAGATTGGCTATCTTCATCGGAAGGTTGGTTCTGATCGTGAACCATCCGGCCTCATTCGAACCATGCCCCACTTCCCTCATCAAATCTTTCCCCACCTGCCTCATCGGATCGTTTTCACTCGCCTTATCGCAAAAGAACCTTCCTCGAAATCACTGACCCGTAAGACTAAAACCCCCTCCATTATTAGTATTGTCAAAATCCCCCTTTTGTTCTGAACCTAATAACATTAATCAATTAACTCTATTTGAGAATCTCTCCTCATAATAATTATCAAGAGACTCTTACAATTTATATAATTCCATTTTACCTATTTTTATTCTTATTTTGATCTTAGGAAATAAAATTATATTTTTGTTGATTTGAACTTAACTAACCTTGAAAGATACTCAGGGCCTATTCAAGTAAATCTCGCCAACCATTTATGAACTCTGTCTGATTATTAAAGATATGAAACCTAACGCCTCGGGTGTGACCTCCTAGTCAGGCGTGAATCCCTGTGAACTGTCCTTCAACGGTTTGCGTTGCAGTCGGTGAATATGTCACCCCCTCAGATAATATAGGAGTAGTGTATGGTATAGAGTGGTGTACCACGACATATATTATATCTATTACTTCCATATAATAAAAACTGGCGTCAAGCGTATGAGGTCTATTACATAGTAAATCAGTTTAGTTGATTTACATCCCCTTTAAGTTTTAGTCGTTCCCTCTCATTATTAAAGTTCTTAATTTTCTCTTTTAGCCGAAGTACGTACAAGTTAGTTCTAGATCAGTGGAATTTTAGTCTATTAATATTTAAAATTTAGATTATTAGTTGGGACCCGTTCTTTGAGTCTATGAATTCCATTTACCGGAATATTTGAGTTAATCCCTAGCTGGAGTATAAAGATTAACCCATCCTAACCGTGGGAGGAAGAATTTTAATGTTCTTTTAGTGGGATAATTTTTTAATATTTATTTTTGAGAAAAGTTAGGCTTCACGCATATTGTCGAGAAATTTCGCGTATTACTTTCCACCAAGTAAGCCAACAATATGTCTTCTTCGTTTGACCGTTTCAAGAGAAAAAGAAAATTGTTGAGTCTGACAGGATGAGAATTATTAATTTATGTTCAAGAAGAAAAGAGAAATGAAAGAGGTGAGACAAGAACGAAGGAACAAGAACTAAGAGCGCAGGAAAAAGAACTACAATAATCTGAAGAGAGAAGAGCAAAAGAACTGAGAGAAGCAGAAATGGAAGAGCGTGAGAGAATAAGACAGCATGTACTGGAATTCACCCGTAATCAATTGGAATTGATGTCAATTAACTCTCTAAAGGAAACTCCACAATCCCCGTCAGTAAAACTATTCGTCTTTATAGAAGGAGAAGATTTTTGATCATATCTTACGCATTTTGAGAAGATCTTTGAAATCACCGATTGTGACATCGAGGTAGACGATGACGCAATATTGCTCCCCCTCCTAAACTCACAGTTGAGAGTCATATTCAATTCCTTTCCGTCAGAGTCCACTGTGGACTACTCTACATACAAGTCTAAACTCTTAGCCTTTGTAAATACGATCTCAGACTTCTATCGTCCCCGTTTTAGTCACGAAAATATCCGCTCCGGTCAGACCTTTCACCATTTTGGATACACCCTCGAGAAACACCTCTAATTTTGGTTAGATGCGGGTAAAATTCCACGAGAGTACGAGTCTCTTCTGGACTTTGTACTAATAGATCAATTCGTAGCTTCCCTGACCCAATAAATCCATGCCTTCATTAAGGATATGCACTGCTCCACGTTCAATGAAAGCCTATAAGATACTGATGTGTACGCAAGCAGCCATAACTTGTATCCCAAGGTTAATAAGAAGCCTCCCCTGTATCCTTCAATTTTAAGATTAATAACTCCAGCCCCCTCCAACAAATACCCATAAATTCGTGAAAGTTCCATACCTTTAGGTAAAACAACGAGATGCGCATTAGCTGTGGTATATCCCAACCTTAGATCTGCTATTCTGCCTATACTACTCCAAAACCTTTCACACAAGTTGATCTAGATGATCTTGTAAGAGATCTAAACTTAACAAAGCAACAGAGTGAAATACTGCCTCGAGACTAAAAGAAAGAAATTTAATACCAGAAGATCTTCGAATTACTAAGTTTCGCATTTGATCAAACAATTTACAAGAGAAATTTTTATTTGACAACAATTTATGCTACTGTAATAATATTCCACGTCTCTTTGAATAATTTGTTATACATTATAAACCCATTCAATGGAGACTTTTCATTGGCGCTTTCTTATATAGTAGTAAAGCCGTGCTACTTCATAATGGAAATAAACTACCATCGATACCAGTAGCTCACTCTGTTGTTTTGAAAGGAACTTATGAGAAATTATATTTTATTTTAAAAAAAATTAAATACAGTGAACATAAATGGTTGATTTGTGCTGACCTTAAGTTAGTAGCCATTTTAAATGGCTTGCAGTCAGGCTACACAAAATTCATGTGATTTTGTGGCAGTGGGACAGTAGAGCATGGGGAGAACATTACATATGCTCAGAAAGGCCTTTAAGAGAAGAGGTCTGGCATAATTTCAAAGGTGTATGTAATGGTCTTTTTGGAAGGCACAAATCAGAAAATGACCACATTTTTTTTCAGAATTTGATTAGGTCTTAGAATGAGTTGGGATGGAGTATGTCACTAAAGGTGCATTTTTTGCATTCCCATCTGTCTTCCTTTCCAGAGAATCTAGCAGACGTCAACGATGAGCAAGGTGGAAGATTGTAATAGGGTATTGCTACTATAGAAAATCGTTATAAAGGAAAATGGAGTCCTACAATGCTTGCTGAATTTTGCTTCACCCGTCACAGAGACAGACAAGATGATGTACTTAAAAAGAAGCATAAATATTCTGTAAATATATGACTGTTGTATAGATTTCAGCAATTTTGAGAATATCTTAAATCTTCATTATTTTTTAAAATATATTTTTATGATAGCGCACTCTGTAATGTATTAAAATGACCTATTAATTTCTTTCGATGAATAAGCTTTGTCGTGGTATGACATTAAATTACATCAATACCATATTATATCTATGGGGGAGGGGCCAATAACCTTAAGGCGAACCGATAAAGGACGGAACACCACTAGTTTAAACGGGCTGAGTGGCGAGAAAGAGTGCAACGAGGGCAGGTAAATTATGGGCAATGGCAAAGCACAAGGTTATTTAAAGAGGCATGTACAAAAATATAATTTTATTTGCCTAAAAATAATGAGAAAATTGACGGGCAAAATTCCATCAGATGAACGAGGGGGGTGATTGTAGTTATGAATCAGACCATGAAGTTAAAATTAATATGTTACGGGATGAGACTATTCAAATGGGGAAAATTAACGCAAATGAGTTACTGAAGGGGAAAAGGGGTTAGCTTACGGAATATTCCGGGTGAGACGACGGGGCTAGGCTACACGGATGTCTTCTGCACGTGAGGCGAGGGCGCTAAAAACTTCGGAGCGGGAACTTTGAGTGATGACGGTTCTCAAAAAAAAGGGGGAGGGGTGGTAACGTCCGGTCCAGGGGAGAGTATTTCGGCCACCCGAAAACTAGGGGCGAACGAGGAGGGCTTTGACAGGAGTTGATGAGAGAAGTCGGAAAAATAACTTGGTAGCAATCGTTAAATGGAATTAACTCACTGACTGGGGCTAAATCCAATACACAAATAGTTCAGCTGTCACTTTGCTTTGTTGTTAGCACTTGACTGGGACCTAGGGTATATCTTCTTGGGTCTGGGCAAGACTTCTCAACTCTGTGCCGGTTTTATAGAAAACGAGCAATATATATGTCTGAGGCTCTCCCCACTGGGAGGGGGGGAGTGGGAAACAGCTCTACTCTCGAATGGCCTCGAATCTTATTGCCGAGGCTATTTTAGCCCGTGTAAAGGTGAATCGCTTTGGACTCGGTTCGAGGCTACCACTTATGGAAGGATGGGCGGGGTAGGCTTACCAATTTAAGCCTAACAGTGCCTTTTACAGCGCATGGAAGTTCTGTGCTGGACAAGAGATTCCACGTTGAATTCCCTCACGCATCTCCCAACCGAAAGATGATGCTTTACAGAGCAGTTGCGTAGGAAAGGATCATCCCACCCGTCAAACTAGAATATTAAGTGTCTAGGGAAATTCTGACCTGCTACGACAGGTGTACACACACAAAAAAAACGTAAATCTGAGCTCAGCGGGGAATTTACGGACATAAGCGTCAAACAGGCCAATTCTAGAGAATTCAACTAGTACAATTTAAAAAAAAATAAATCACAGGAGAACATTGCCGACATTTCAGTGAAACCAAAAAAAATACAATTAAATGGAGGCATAAATATGGGACTAAGGACTAAACAATTTAGATGAACCCCCCAAAATATCAGAATTAAAAACATTAATGAGATAATATATACAATTCACGTGGAAAACCTTGGCTCCCGCCGGAGTATGGATGAGGTAATCCATGGGTCGTCTAGCTTCGAGGACGGGGTAGGGTCCCTTTCATTGGCTAAGGATTTTGTTGCTTCCCGTGGGAAGTAGCACCAGCACCTCCACGATAGGCTTGAATTTTCATTCCCATGACTTAAGGTTAAAGTAGGTCTTATACCTCTCAATAAGTCCTTCTTCACGAGATGCGACACTCGTTTGTTACCTCCGGTGGACCTACGCTCGAGGGCTTTTGTTTTCTCCCAAAAGGGGGGGAGGGAGTTGCGCACTCTCCCTGGGCGCAGGCAAACTTGTCGCTCCAGAAGGCTTAGAACTCCCGGTCTATATGGGTTTCCATGGGAACGGGCGCATGGGATTCCAGGGCTGCCTGTTTACGGGTAATCACGCGCTGGGCCACGGGATGGTCATGGATTACAGGATTCTGACAGAACAAAACGGAGCAGAACTGGATTGGCGCCGCGACCACTTCTGCGCAACCAGACCTATAGTCACACTCGATGTGGCAACGAATTACAGGGAAACGACTGACCCGGCCAACATAGTCGTGGACCACCGCAAATTTCTTGTGGTCCGGCCCAACAAGGAGGAGTATGTCCTCAAACACTATAATACAGGTGCACCCGGTGTCACGGACGAGGGTGGATACTCGGCGACCGTTCACAGTTCCGTTTTCGAACTTCAATCCACCAGAGTTGTTCTCATTAAAGAGAAAGTTTACCTGATGGATCGTGTCTTTGGCGGGCGAAGGAGGTTCGAGAGTCTTCTGAGGCGACGGGGGAGGATCAGGGGTGGCCCAGATTTGGTGCACTTGGTGGGACTGAGAATTTACGAGTCGGGAGTTTTGAGGACAGTTCGTGCGGTAATGGCCGGGAACTTCGCAGGTGTAGCAGACAACCGGGGGAGAAGATACAAGGGGCTTAACGTCTCGGTGTTCAGATGGATGGAAGTTTCTTGGCTTCGAGAGAATAGGAACTTTGGTAAATCTTGGAACCAATTTAAGGGGGTCTTAGGACCATACAATTTAGTTTTGGGGGGCGATTGGAGAGCCTTTTTAAAATCCTTAGGGTATAAATTGTGACGAGCCGCGTAAATATCGGACTCTTCTAAGCACTCCTTGATAGTGGTACAACGTTTATCCTTAATGAAGGCACGAATTTCGGGAGCCACGGAAGCTAAAAGCTGATCCCTGAGGAAAAAGTCTAGAAAGGACTCGTAGGCCTGGGGAATCTTGCACTTATCCAGCCTACACTGAAGGTGTCTTGTGAGGATATACCCGTGTTGTCGAAAGGTTTGGCCACGGCGGATCCTTTCCTGGTGGAATCGGGAGCGGTAGAACTCGCTACTCATATGAACAGCGGCTAGCAATTCGGACTTTAACGTGGAATAGTCCAAAGTTGCATCCGGAAGAAGGGATACGAAGATATCCCTTAACTTGTTATTTAGGAGGGGGAGTAAGCGAGCGACGCCATCATTCTCGAGATCCCATCTATTGATCTGAAAGATTCTCTCAGAATGGGTAAAAAATGACCCAATTTCCTTTCCATCATTAAAAGCGGGAAGGTGGACTGAAGGAGTTTGGGGAATTTCAGCCCCGGAACCGATGGACTGAGAATCCATTTGATTTCGGCTCATTTCCAGCTCATGCTGCCTAATTTTTTCACGTTCTTCCATCTCCATTTTGTTCTTTTCCATCTCCATTTCATCTTCAGTTTGTTCTACATCTCCGTTTTCAGTTTGTTTTCCTCTATCTCCATCTTCAGTTTGTTCTACATCTCCGTTTTCAGTTTGTTTTCTTCTATCTCCATCTTCAGTTTGTTCTTCTTCATCTCCATCTTAAGTTTATTCTCCTCCATCTCCATCTTCATCTTCATCTTGCTCTTCTCCATCTCCATTTCCCTTTGATATGCACATTCGTTCCTCTCTTCTTCCTGTACGTAATTTAGCAGGTCTTTACCCGAAAGACCTAAAATTTCACCCTGTCTCTTAAATTTTTCGAAGGATGAAATTTTTACGCAGTTAACTGAGGGAACACTGACACGCGAACGCTCTAGGGCACTACCCACGCGAAACGAATACTTGAATATTCGTGAAGGCCAAAATCACAAAAAATTAATACAGCTACCTACCTCTGCTGTTTCTAAGCGGAGGAAAAAAAATGGTCTTACCGGAATTAGGACACCAAAGACCTTAACTCTTTTAGATTAATAACCAGGAGAGTCTCCAAAATTCAAACACAGTAAAAAAAAAAATTAATTACCAGGGGTATGACACAAAATCTAAATAGATTAACGTCCCACTGCTCTTCAAATAACTTGAACTTGCCTTCTGCCAGTACAATACAAAAATTAAAATAAAAGGGATATACGTCAATAACACGGGAACTTCTAATGTCGAAATTAAAATGACACGGGTTCGTAAGAACCCCAAACACACTTGACACCAAAATTATATCAAATGTATATTAATAAATATATAATCGTGGTATGACATTATATTACATCAATACCATATTATATCTATGGGGGAGGGACCAATACCTTAAATGCGAACCGTAAAGGGACGAAACACCGCTAGTTTAGACGAGCTGAGTGGCGAGAAAGAGTGCAACGAGGTCAGGTAAATTATGGGCAATGGCAAAGCTCAAGGTTATTTAAAGAGGCATGTACAAAAATATAATTTTATTTACATAAAAATAATAAGAGAATTGACGGGCAAAATTACATCAGATGATCGAAGGCGGTGTTTGTAGTTATGAATCCGACTATGAAGTTAAAATTAATGTGTTACTGGAGAAGACAATTCCAATGGGGGGATTTAACGCAAATGGGTTACTGAAGGAGGAGATGGGTTGGCTTACTTAAGATTCCAGGTAATAACACGGGGTTAGGCTTCACGGATGTCTTCTGCACGTGAGGCGAGGGTGCTCAAAACTTCGGAGCAGGAACTTGAAGTGATGATGGTTCTCCAAAAAAAGGGAGGGAGGGTAACGTCCTGTCCAGGAGAGAGTATTTCGGCTACCAGAAAACAAGTACGCGAACGAGGAGGGCTTCGACAGGAGTTGATGAGAGAAGTCGGAAAAATCACTCTGTAAAGATCGTTAAATGGAATTACCTCACTGGTTGGGGCTAATTCCAGTACACAAATAGTTCAGCTGTCACTTTCCTCTGTTGTTAGCACCTGACTGGGAACTAGGGGGAATCTTCTTGCGTCCAGGCGAAACTTCTCAACTCTGTGTCGTTTTCATAGGAAACGAGCAATATATATGTCTGAGGCTCTCCCCACGGGTGGGGTGGGGGTGGAGGTGGGGGGTAGTGGGAAACAGCTCCACTCTCAAATGGCCTCGATTCTTGTTGCCGAGGCTATTCTAGCCCGTGTAAAGGTGAATCGTGGTGGACGTGGTTCAAGGCTACACCTTGTGGAAGGGGTGGGGGGCTAGGCTTACCAATTTAAGCCTAACAGTGCTTTCTACAGCGCATGGAAGTTCCGTACTGGACAAGAGATTCCACGTGGAATTCCCTCACAAGCTTTTTGTTTTCACTTATCTTTGTACTTTTTGTAAAATAAAATAAAAATAATAACAAATACTTGATACCTCTATATACTGAATAATCTAATAGTAATAAAAAATTAAATGTGCAGATTACAAAAAACTGAAATCATTTCCTGAAAAATAAAGGTCATTTTCGTAATCTAAGCAAAAAACTACAAAAGGAAACTACTTTCTCATTTCTGTAGCAAAAACATTATTGGACAGTGTCATTCAAGTAGTGATCGCCAGACCCAAGAATCTTTGAGATTTGCCTTACTATTTTTTACACTTACCTCTCTTATTTACGTTTTTTTATATACAGGTCCTAGTTAGAAAGGATTAAGAATTTATTTTCACTTCTAGCTCAAATCTAGGGTAGGCCCTAGTACATACTTCGGGATTTCGGTGATCTTGAGTCTTAATTATATATGCATCCTATGAACGATCCCTGTCACGAGAATAGCATTATTACGCACCTTCTTTCGACAAAAATTTTTTAATTTTTCAGAATGATATATTTCAATAACCAGTGCTAGGGGTTTCAAAATCGGCTAAGTCTTTTATGCCTTATGCAGAGTCATATAAAGTCATGATTTAAAGATGTTTGTGAAATTACTTCCTGGAAGTTCAAATTTATTCGCCTGCTCTCATTTTTTCTTTTTCTGCAGGATTCCCTCGAAATCCTCTGCACCATCCAAGACGCATAGTCGAACGCAGATGAGGTCACGCTTCAATCGATTTTATCCGCACCTCTTGGGCATCAATTTACTCCTTAAGTAAATAAGGAGTCAAAACAGTTGAAGTGTAGTGCATTATATTTCGTTAAGTATTTGTAAGACTAAATACACGCCATGGCATGTTAAAACAGTCATTATTTAGAAGGTTCAATGACGCCATCAACCAAATCACAAATACAAGACAAAGAAAAACATTTCTGAAATCTTAGGAAACAGGGCTGTGAAGGGAGCCAAATGGGCGTCACCAAACAGTGTTCTTAAATAAAATTTAAGAGGCAATTTAACTAAAGTATCCTCCATAAATATGAAAGGAATTAGATTAAAGTTCTCGACACCCTTCTCATCTTATATGAAAGAAATAAAATATATAATTTTAACCAGTTGAAATGAATTCAAGAAAATTTATAATTTATGTTTTGCAAGGATTACAACAGTTGGAACGCCACTTTAGCATTCTTCTTAAGCCAGAAAAACCGAGGGTGAAATAACACATGCACAACCAGCAAGAGGTATGAATGGCATTTTCTCTTTGTATGTGTGTAATTATTACGTTTCTTTACGTTGGATAAATTGTGCATGGGTTAATGGTTTTCATTTCAAACGGCAAAACCTAAACACGACTAAATAATTAAACTCGAGTCAATAAAGTTTAGAATTAAACAATACCGCGTAAAAGGTCGACAGATTAAATTTTCTCATTGAATGGAAACACATAACGTGAGGGCGGATCAGTGCACCAAAGTTTAAATCAGCAGCACAAAGAGCTACCGCGATTAATGACTAGAAAATTTTGAGATTGCTAATTCTACTGAGATGAAATATCACACTAAGTTCACAACAGAGAAATGTTGGTTAAACGGAGCCAGCTTGTGAATGTAGGAAAATGAAAAGAAACAGATTCATATAAATGGCTTGTTGCAAAAAGCAGATAGGAGAATGAAAGTTTGTTTTACTGAACCTTCGAGAGAAGCGAGGAAGGCTTGCGTGCAGTCGAATCGATTGAAAATGCAGGTGTTATGGAGTGGTTGAAAGGGCATTCTGATCACAACGAAGCTCGTCGTGTACAAATGCGGCGGACGATAACGGATAAATAAAGAACCCCAGATTTGATGAAAGACAGGATAATGTCGTCTTGAAAGCTCCAACGTTAAAGAGAGAGAAAGGGAGGGATGACAGGAAATGTTCTTCTGAGAACACTAGACATAACTCAAGAAGGCGATAGGAAAGGGTCAGTTAGAAATATTAGAATTGAGTCAAGGTTGAAAGTAATATGGAAAACTGAGCGCACAGATATTACAACACAATGTTGCCGAGAATTGGTCAACTCATATGAAACTTCTGAGAGCAGTTATAGAAAACAATGGTGGTGAAACGAAATATTAGGCTCTTTCTATCGAAATAGTGTCCAAATATTTAGTTCCGACCTTATATTTGTTATGTTGGTATATATAAGAGGACGAGCTTAAATGTCCACATTGCCCTGCCCCCCCTTCCGTCGGGTAAAGGCTACGTAGCCTTAAACAGGATTTCAAAAAGCGAGGAAGCAAAGAAATTCTCGCGCAAAAAGAGACAGCCAATGTCCAGAGCTATGTGTGTTCATGCCGACCGGTACCGCCTGAGAGGCCTTCATCGAGAACTACATGCCCTGCTGGACATACTAATCCTCCACAGACACGAGTCTCCAGCTAACGCCCTATGCCTTGAGGCCATGATCGCCGCAGGCACGAATGTCTTCCCAAGGCCTTATCTCGTCTGGTATACGAGGAATAGCGCCACCTGAATCCTTTGGGATTGCCATGCAATGAAGGCCTTATATGGAGTAAACCAACAAACTATTTATTCGGAAGTCTTCTGTTACTCGAGAGAGAGAGAGTACCGCCCGCTTCCCGCGACGATACATCCTCTTGTCTTGAGTCGAACCTCAGAGTTAGAAGGTTTCGTTGGCTAGACTAATTGCCGTGTATTTTGGCCACAATCAATAGGCAAATTCGTGAAGCAGCATTTCCTCGGAAAATTGCGTGACCCACTCATCTCATCTTATTTTCAAGATTACGTCGCACCTCGTTCGAGATTAATTATTCCAGCATCCAGAGCCTCTCGATCCGAGTTCACCTTTCAACAGTAATTCGTCCAGCATTCAGGATTAGCCCAATCGTGTCCCAAGTAATCCTATCCCGCCGTTATGATTACTTCGCCCGTGCCGCAAGATTATCTTACCCTGACAATTTCGAGCTTGGGTTTGACCCCTCCCCAACCCTAAGAGTCCACTCTACAAGGTCAAAGCATTTCCACCTTTTATACTCCATCCCGAAGATTATCTCCTATTGTCATTATTTTCCTTTCTAACCGAGTCAAGCATTTATCCCTAAATTGTCTCTTTAGACAGTGAGTCATTATTCTCTTTTGAGCTCGAAATTAATTCTCAATTTATCTCTATGTACATGTTTCGATATTTATATTTTCTTTGTTATTAAACCCTTATTTTGTGAGAATTAATCTTTTAATAAACTTAAATGAAACTTGTGATTTGAAGAACTCCCCACGGCCAACGAATACGCACTCGCATATATTTAATCGCTTTAAACTTCCCGAGCCCAAGTGGGCCTAACTATCCCACCTCATTAGCTTAGTACAGCTGGTGATCTCTCGGCCACCTGCCAAGAAACTCTAGTTGCCTTCACACCTGCTAAGATATACACTTACACAACCAGAACATTTATATATATAGTAACTATATATATATATATATATATATATATATATATATATATATATATATATATATATATAGAGAGAGAGATATTATATATTCAAAATCTAGTGTCAGTTTGGTTGGGTTGTTTTTTTTCCATGAACTTTTGAAGAAACCTTGTTTTTTAAAGTGCTGATTTCCTTATCGCCAAGTGCATTCAGGTTATTAAAAGATATTGGAACGATCTTTAAATTTGCTATTTTAATTTTGTATGTCCCTTGAGACCGTAAGTTTTAATTTTTCATTTTGGTGTTTTCGTTTCGGAGACGAGCCTCTCCGAAAACAGATTAATCCCAGAGCAGGATTAAAACCTCGAGTCCCCTTTGATCGTATAGGGATTAAGTTTATTTGTAGTTCAGAATAGGAAGTCTATTATGTAATTATTCTTTACAAGTTTACTTTCGAAAGAGCACTACTAGCATACCTGTAGGTTCTTTTTGCGTGCCACGGTTAAACGAGCCTACACGCTAAGAATATGTCGCCATTTGAACGCTTTAAGAGTCAGGGAGAAGCTTTAGGATTAATCGGCAAGGATTTAATTGCATACGTTCAAGAAGAAGGAAGAAACGAAAGGGCAGAAAAAAGAGAATGAGAGCAGCTGCAGATGGAGATGGAAGAAATGGGAAGGAGTTAGGCAACACTAAAGCGAACTTAGTCTCAATTATCTAGAAAGACTTTCTGTAGATTCAAGAACTAAAGCCCCACAGTCCCCCTCGGTCAAGTTGGCAGTCTTCAATGATGGTGAATATTTTGGAGCATACCTTACGCATTTCGAAAAAATATTTGAGGTCAATCACTGGGACATTCAAGCAGACCGTGTCGAAAGATTGCTTCCCCTCCTAAATATTCAACTCCGATATATTTTTATTTCCCTTCCCGCCAAAGCAACAATAGATTATTCTACTTTTAATTCGGAATTTCTATCGGCAGTAAATATCAACCCCGAATTTCATCTATCTAAATTCCGTTACGCCAGAATTCAACCCGGACAGACATTTCTTCAGTTTGATTTTACCCTCCAAAGAAACTTTAATTTCTGGTTAGATTCCACTCAGATTACCCGCGATTTCTTCCTTAGGGAACAGTTGATGGCAGCGCTGCCCCCTGAAATCCGTGAATTCTTGAAAGATAGGCGATGCAGTACTTTCAAAGAATGTATTGAAGGGGCGGATGTGTACGCGGCCAGTCACAACCTGTACCCAAAAGACCCCAAGAAGTAACATCCTATATTCCCTAAAAGCAAAAATTGTAACTGTTGGGCCACCCCTAAGAACGCTCCCAAATTTATAAAGGTCCCCAATCCCTCAAAACCGAAGAACCTTCTCCTGTCTAAACAGAGGGATATCAAGCTCCTTATTTCAACTCCCGCTTCGTCGGTGTAGCCCAGAAGGCCCTTTGTATGTTTTTCCTGTGGCGCAGAGGGCTACTTGAGACTTAATTGCCACCAAAATTCATACTTCCGATCCCCTCCTAACCATTAAGTTCATCAGATCAGCGCTGATACAACTTCCTTGCCTTCTCGCCCGGAAAATCCTGCAACTCTCTCGACGAATAGTCCCCCAGAACACCAGGTGAACTATCTGTTTAATAAGACCTCCGCCAGTGGACTACAATTTGAACACGGACCCGTAAAAAGATGCAAAGTGTCCATCGTCCTAAGAGACACTGGGTGTACATGTATCGTATTGTCCGAAGAATTACTTCCCAAAGTAGGCCCGGACCATAACAAATACGCTGTGGTCCACAACTATGTACCTTGGATGAGGAAACCGTTTCCCCTTCGTCTGAGGCTACTTGGAATGCCAGTATTTTGCTGGATGGGCTGAGATAGTAGCGGCCCCGATTAAATTCTGCACTGTGCTGGTCGGCCAGATCCCCCAAATAATATCTAATCCGGTGGGTCAGCCCGTCATTACCCAGGCCCAGGCTAAGAAGAATTCCGCGTCTCCCGTTCCCCTGGAGGCTCCCTATGACCCAGAATTTCAAGCACTCAACAGTGAGGCATTTGCGCAAGCATAAAAATGGTGCGTATCTCTCCTGCCCCATTAGGAAAAGCGAGGAGTCACGAACACGGCTCCGCCCGCGGAAAAAGAGAGGTCTCTTATTCCATTAACCCATTTAGACCCATGATCAAGAGAGCGATTATTTCTAATAATTTTATATGTAATATATGTAAAGGCATGTAAATATTTCGAATATGTTCAGTTTATTCTATCTTATTTATACTTCTTATGATTATATGGGTGTACTCAAATGAGTATACTGGGTTCATCTTTTACCAAAATAAGGCTTATTTTGTCTTGCCTAAATTTTAAACTGAGAAACGTTTAGCTTCATCTATTTTGTCTAAGCTAGTCTCATTCAAACACAAACTTACATTTTAAATCTTTATTTCTTCGTATTGAATCTTTCCAAGCATTCACGTTCTATGTGAATGGTTTTGAGAAATTTTTTACAGCTCGAACGGATCCGCGCGTGAGAAAGAGCATAGCGTAGCTGTTTATCCAGTTTTTTTATGTAAATGCACTTCTGATTGATCAACTACCCCCTGTGGTATGTTTCCAGGATTACGTGCACGATCACGATACAGACGGTTACGTTTTATAGAAATATTTGAGGTAGTGCCTTGCAACATTTCTAACCGAGCATAATAAATACATTGAGTCTGAAGCAACTGTTCTTTGGATATTCCATGCATTTACCATGCTTATATTCAGGATGTGGGTAAATAGCGCCCATCACCATTTTTTTTCCTAGGATTGAAATTCTATAAGGATTAGTTGCCTGGTCTAATAGATCGACGCCTCACATTCCAGAATTATAGGAGGAATAAACGTGAGGCCTGGAAACAAAAATTCTACGCTGTTATCTATCCACTTGGTTATCAATATTGAATATTCTGTTTCTAATCGGTAGTTGTAGTGTTCTCTTGGGTTTTATTCATGTCTTGAGTGGAAAGGAGAGGGCGTACTTGTGCGATTTTCACGTACCTTGCCCGTCGCTTTGAACCTTAGTTGTTTTTAATTTCACCAGAAGCTCATAACTTGTAAAAAAGTTGTCAGAGAACACTATTTGGTCGTTGGGATTAGACACATAACTCAACAACTACAACACTACTTTATTACCTTGAGGCATTATTTCTGACCTTTTAGGTATTTGGTGGTTAGCACCGCAATACGAGTCAAAAGCGTAACAATAGCCGCTGGAACTGCACAGCATCCAATCTTTGTATCCGAAGCGTATGGGTTTTCCACGTCTAAATTGTTATGTAGGATGCCGCCCATAATACTTCACCATAGCCTCACCGAGTCTAGGATTTCTGTGTGAAATTCCCCACTGCCGAAATTTTGAATTCAACAAAGTCAACAGAGGACGTAATTTGTATATAGATATTATCTGAATTATAGATTGAAGAATTATTTGCAAAGTGAATGACCGTATTGTTTCTTAAAACCTATTACGCAAGATGAATGAAGAAACACACCCGACCCCTATATCTTCATTAAGAGACCAATAAAGTTTTTCTCTATTCAAACAGTTATATCCACTTAGAAATAAAATACCAAAGAACATTTTAAACTCATCTGAAGATATTCTAAATGTATGGTTATTTTTCTTTCGAGCAAATAATTTTTGAGAAAAAATTAGCTGCAACACATTATCATCGAAAATGCTTTTAAAAATTTGCACTGGATTTTGATAAGAAAATGAATATATAACTTTCCTCCTTCGTTCTTTTGCACTTGCTCAGCTAGGCATGTCGTAACATTGATTCATTTTCTTCCATTTCAAAGCAGGGCGTGGGCAATTTCATTTATTAGCTGGTGGATTTACCGGTTTATCCTCATCATCGGTTTCATCTTCAGTTTCAATCTGATCTGAAAAAGAGGAAGAAAAAAGATTTCTTGTAGCCATATATATGTATTTATATCATACTAAAATAGTTATATTTACACTGTTTGTTCTTATATAATGTCGTGGTATGACCTGTGTACGCCGTTATATGCACACAGGCTTACTGGCCAACCGAAATTAAGGCTCCACCTAGGGAAGTTTCTACGAGTGCTTTACATACACAGTTTCTAGACCAAGGAATATGGAACACGGCTACAAAAATATACTTTAATAGGACTAAAGATTACAGATACATATAGGGCAAGTTAAATGGCAATGCAATTAAATATTGACGGTTCACTGCTAAGATGATTAACACTATCAATTAAGTTTAAACTGAGGGATAATTAATTAAGTAATGATTTTACATTTATGCAAGTTCTAGCTCAAAGAGGATCCTTAAAGTTTGACGCGGGGGTTAAAACCCTTTTACCTTGATGTGCTGTGAGTAGTACCAGGTACGTAAGTTCCACCTTGAACTTCTGGGCATCTTACAGGATGCTCAATTCAACTGCAGGAAACTGAAGGTGAGGGGGGGGGGGGCTTTTATCCTTAATAGGTAAACGGAGGGTGCTTCGGAGATGGCTTCTCTGATTATTAAAATCCGAAGACGTGGTGAGAAGGGTTGAAGTGCGACTAACTATTTTCTCGAACAAAACTGAGCGAGGACTAGCTCTTCCTTAGCTTTCCGATAATCACTCAATTCTTCTCTAGACGAGAATATAGACAATTCCCTCTCGCTTACGAATACATTACTCCTACCGTACTGGACGGCGGCTTCAGACACAATCTGCATGTGAATTCTGAACTGTCGAATATATACTTCGAAATTATCTAGACGGGGAGAGAGATTTATCGCCGACATACTTCCTTAGTTGCCTTGGGTCGCGATAAGGTTCTATAGCGGGAAGTCGCGATACCCACTAAAAGGTCTTTCCATGGTTCTTATTTTCGCAGTATAGAGGGCAGAGGAATTTAGAGTGGACAACGGCGATATGAGTAAGTCAGGGTAGGAGGGGGGGGGGCTCCTTCTCTCTATTATTCTTCCTCATATAAGCAGTATGTATTCACTTACCTGCAACTTCTGCTGGCATTTCTTCTGTGGCTAAATTATCCTTATCCATTCTTCCTCGTCAGTTTCTTCTTATACTCTATCAGGCCATTATGCAACGTTCTTCTTTGCATCTCTTCTTGAGAAGAAGCTAAGTGATCAATAGCAATTGTTAATCTTTGTGTGAGTTAGATTAGAAAACATTATAAAAAAGGTAAAAACGGCACAGTAATCCTGAAAAAATACAGCAATTTATAAATCCGCACGCTTATTTAATGTAAAGGCTATAGCGGAATCCGGTTCACAGGGCTCAGAGAGAAAAAGAACACACATTAAATTTATAGAAGACCAGGGAAATAAAGGCCTACCAGAAATTCACCAGAATTGATCATGACGGTACTAAATTACGATGTTTCCACAAGGGGGTAAATAAATACACAACTTAAAAAGTTTTTACAGTATTATTTACAACAAAATTAAAATGAAATAAATTGACTGTTAACAAATTATACGGGGGTCATCATACAATCAGAAAAGTCACGAATCCTTATCACCATCGAACAAACATAAGTCGTTTTAACCAAAAAGATATTCGCGCATACGAAATTGGGTTCTATGAATAAGTTGTTTAAAGCCGAAATGCCACGCGCCGTTGAAGATCAAATAGGCTTCTCTACTCTAGTGATAGGCGTTCCAGGAATAACCTCCCTGTTTTACGCCCCTTAACCGAAGGCCAAAAGTTAGATGAATAACACTTATAACACTTAATTAATTTAAAGGAGACGTAAGAAGGAAGATACTCCAAAATGCCTGATACTAGAGCAGTGAAGCAATAACTCACGTCGGGAACCCAGGTGAAAGAGCCTCGGCGACGACGAGAGAATTCGACCCAAGTCCACAGGGGTAAATGTGATGACGGTCTTCGGAAAGGAGAAACCCAGAGACGGCGATATCGTGACGAAAGGCGTCGAGACCACGGGAAACGATGATTCGAAGACCTAAGGATCCGAGAGAAGGAATTAGAGATGACCGAATTCCCCAAAGAGGAGATGGCTAGGTGAATAAGGGAGATCTTTTACGTGCCCAGTGTGAACGGCTTCCCAAGGAGAACACTTGCAAATGTAACTGAGGAGCACAAATCGATGCAACCGACAGAGTGGTAGCGACAACGCTATCAGGAATCAATGGCAGAAAATCCTTGCTGCATCAGGGAATCCAGTATGGGTCTCCAAAAAATTAACAACAACGCCAAGCTAAGTGACGGAAAATAATTAGGCGGAGCAATCAGGCAGAATCCTCGCAACAGAATAAATTAAAAGGCTTCACAGCCCCATTTATCTTCTTCAGTCAGAAGGGAGAAAAGGGAAGTTGGACACAAAGGGAAGGGGGGGAGGGGAATGAGTCGCTTCCCCTACGCAAATTAGACAGTTAAGTTACAGGAGTTTAGGCCAAAAATGGTAGACTCAAAGTGGGTTGACCTGCCTTAAATACCGTAGCCTATGATGAGAAAGGGAAAGCATGATAATCCGAGAGCCTACCCTTTTACAGCCTCCCCGAGACAAGAATCTGCTAAAGAGTAGATAAAAAAGGGTAATGTATATACAAGGGGAAATATACACGATAATTACATAGGGGACCAACTTAAAAGGTCAGCCCCTAGCTTGTCCTTTCCAGCGATGTCGACAACCCTAAACTTATAGGCCTGTAGGGCTAGAGCCCACCGAAGTTGTCTGTCGTTCTTGCCCTTGAATGTTGACAGATAGAGGGGAGTCTTGTGGTCGACCTCCAAAACAAACTACTTACCCTGAAGATAGAAGTCAAAGCTGGTAATACCGAATACTATGGCCAGACACTCTCTCTCGATGGTCAAATACCTCTTTTCCCGGCCCAGGAGCTTCCTGCTAGCATAGGCAACAGGATGAGGACATTCGCCTTGGTACTGTGGAAATACCACCACCAGTCCATGAAGAGAGGCATCGGTCCTCAGGACGAAGGTCACCTGGAGATTCGGCAGCCTTAAAACCGGTTCTGAAGAGATGGAAGCCTTCAGATGGCCGAAGCGTTCCAGGAGATCCTCGCTCCAAAGTACAGGTTCCGGGCGGGACTTCATTAGAAGGTCTGACAGTATCCCAATGAAGTCTGCAGCTCTAGGGATAAAAGATTTATAGAAAGAGACCAACCCCAGGAATGAACTTAATAACTTCTTATTGGGGGAGGAGTTATGTTATTTATAGCGTCGACTTATCATGCTGGGGTCTAAGGAATTCTTCATCAAGCACGAAACCCAGGTTCTGAATGGAGCTTGCCCCAAACCAACAATTGGAGGGTTTGTCGGTTAGACCATGTTCCTTCAGACGTTCGAACACGCGAGTTAGGGCTGAGACATTTTCGTCTCAGTGCGTAAAATATATGAAGATATTGTCGAAGTAAAAACATACGTTCGAGTGATCCGCCAGCACAAGCCTCATCAAACGGATGCAGGTCGCGGAAGCTGTGACCAATCCAAAGGGCATTCGACGATCTCCATGAGGCCTAGATGGGTGGAAAAAGCAGTTAAAGATCAGGCGTTTTCGGACAGAGGAACTTGATAGCAAGCCTTACAGGTATCAAGTTCGCTAAAGTATTTCGGACCAGAAAACTTATTAAGATCTTCTTCCATGCTGCAGGTAGGTTCGGAGTGGAACACTGTAACCGAATTAAGCTGACGAAAGTCGATGGCCATCATAAAGGAACCATCGGATTTTTTTATCATGACAACAGGAGAACAGTGAGAGGAGGAGAAGCGCTGGAGGATCCCTTGCTGGAAGAGGGTCGCTACCTCCTTCTCAAAGGCAGGCCTAAGGTGAATGGGTACTAGATACCTTTTTGCCTGTATACGATCGATGACTGTCAAATTAATGTCATGGGAGAGGGTGGAGGTGCAATCGGGTTCATTAGAGGGAACAATCCAGCACCCAGTCATGAGTTCCTGGAGTTGGGATAACTGATCCTGTTGCACTGTTCCAAACTCGGGGTGTTCAGACGAAGGAGAATCAAATCTACCATCGGGTGTCAAAGGTAGAAAGAAGTTGTTCGAGTCTCCTTCATCGACGATGCTTAGTTCTTCCTTCCCAGGAGACATAAGTTCCTCTAGGGTGGAAGTTTCGTCTAGAACTTCAACTCGCTGCATGTGGGCCTCCCGATGATATTTTTTTCAAAAGGTTAGCATGATAGAGACGGGGTCCACGAAGAACCTCAAAGAGATAATCTACTTTACCCCGCCTTTCAAGTACCTTATACGTGCTATTTCAGGCTACGAGAAGTTTACTGGTGTCACTGGTCAGGAGCATCAGAACTTCATCACCCGGTTTAAATTGCCGGTCCTGTGACTTAAGGTCGAAATAAGTCTTGTACCCGGAGCTGCTGACTTTGGCATGTTAGGCAGCAATTTTAGAACATTCGGCCAGCTTTTCCTACAGCTCGATGACGTACTGAAAGCTGGTCCGGTCGTCGTCTTGGAGGGTTCGATATTTCCACAGATCTCAGAGAACGGTTAGGTGACCACGGACTGAGCGGCCACATAAAAAGTCAAAGGCCGAAAACCCAGTTCGGTCACTCAGAAGTTCCCTGAGGGCAAATAGGGTTGGAATGAGGTACCTGTGCCACTCTCGAGGTTTTTTCAAACACAACTTACAGAGAATAGCCTTCAAAGGGGCATGAAGTCTCTCGATCCTTCCGTTTCCACTTGGGTAAAAAAGTGTGGTGAAGATAGGTTTGACACCTAGCAACTTGTGAAGTTCTTTCATAAGATTGGATGTAAATTGAGTCCCACGGTCGGATATAATTTCCCGAGGGATTCCCACTCGACAAAAGATGGTAAGTAAGGCTTCGGCGACAGACACAGAATCAATATCCTCCAAGGGCAGAGCCTCTGAAAACTGTGGCAAAATCAATTAGGATAACAATGAACCTGTGACCGTCAGAAGATGGGGGAGAAAGAGGTCCCATCAAATCCATGGCGATTTGGTCGAAAGGCTCAGTCACGATTGGCATTAGCTGAAGAGGCACTGCTCGCACACGTCCTTTAGTCGAGAAGCGATGGCACTTATCACAGGAATGGTAGGAACCACGAATGTCAGACACCATTCCAGGCCAATAGAATTGATCTGGGACCTTAAATTCGGTATTCCTGTAGGAAAAATGGCCAGCTAACGGGCTCTCATGAGCAATGGAAAGGATGACCGGGAGACACTCACGAGAGAAACCAAAGTCAACTTGCCTACCTTATGGGGATGGTCAGATATTAAGCACTTTCAATAAAGGAGGCCGTCTACATGGAGGAACTGGTAAGTAGCCCCTAACTCGCTCGATCTCCCCTGAGGTGGCTTTAGCTGGAACAGCAGAGAGGGTTCCACAGGGATTTTGCAGGCGAAAGAAGTCACCAGGCGTCGGAGAAAGGGGCTGGAGAGCAGGCAGAGCTAAAGGGTGAATTCGTTTCATTTTCCCTGCCCTGGTCTGAACAGAACGAAGATGGTTGAGTTTAAGTGCTGAGCGAGTTCCGGTGATAATTGAATAAGTTCTCGGTGGAGTAAGGGTTCTAGATGACGGAGGTGGAACTGGGGAAGGTAAAGATTTAGAAGCATCAAGGTCCCTAACTCCCGGAATGTTTCCAACCAGTACACTAGCAAATTTAATAGTTCCTTTAATGACCCCCGTCCATCCTTTGAAGTAAGGGCAACGAAGGTAGCAGGAAAAGAGGGGGAATGAGTTAACTCGTCCCAAGTAGTCGGCCAGGAAGCCTTTCTTGCAGGCGGTGAGTCCGTGTCTGACAAGACATCCTCAAAGACGACTATGCAAGAGCAACCAGTGTCACTGATAATAGTCGAAACCCAGGCCCCGTTAACAGTACCAAAAGCCTGGAAATTGGGACATTTCGGTCGGAAAGACAGCATCACACCTTAAAGGGTTTCGACGAAGACGAGTCATCCTTGAAGGAACGGTGGTTCCTTTGGCACTGTGGACGAATATGGCCAACTTCACCACAGCCATGACACGTTAGGGTGGAGGAGGAATTCTGTGGGGTGCTCTTAGCGGTAGACGAAGTTGTCATTGCCTTTGAAGATGGGTTGGACCGACGCACGAACTTCTTAAGGAACGATGATTCGAAGGCCCAACGATTCCAGAGAAGGAATTAGAGATGACTGAATTTCCCAAAGAGGAGATGGCGAGGTAAATAGAGGAGAACTTTTACGTGCCCAGTGTGAAAGGCTTCACAAGGAGTACACTTGCAACCGTAACTGGAAGAGCACAATTTGATGCAGCCGACAGAGGGGCAGCGACAATGCTGGCAGGGATCAATGGCAGAAAATCCTCGCTGCATGAAGGAATCCAGTACGGGTCTTCAAAAAATTAACAACGTTAATGCAAGGGACGGACAACGATTCAGCTGAGCAATCAAGCAGAATCCTCGCAACAGAATAAATTATAAGGCTTCACAGCCCTATTTTATCCTTTAGTTCGAGGGGGAAAAAGGGAAGTGGGGTACAAAGGGAAGGAATGAGTCGCTTTCCCTACGCAAATTAGACTGGTAAGTTACAGAAGTTTAGCCTCGAAGTGGGTTGACCTGCGGTAAGCACCGTAAGCTATGATGAGAAAGGGAAGGCATTTGAATCCAAGGGCCTACCACTTTACATTCAAACTTAATAAAGTTCTGCACCCATTTGTTCCCACTTTATTCAATAGAGTACACTAAAAAATACGCTCAAATTTCACCACGAAATATTTTCCGCAGCTAACTATTTTTGGTATCAAATAATACACTTGGTATCTTTTATAAACATACAAATTTAATATGCTAACCCTTTTAGTATTTCTATTATCATCAAAATGAATGAGAGGGTGTAAAAGCTCAAGGCAACATTGAAAACAACAACATAGAGGACAAATTTATGAAACACACACGCATTACCATACCTCTATGACCACCACCTCAAGCTTAGCACTAACCATATTTCTGTTATTCAGTGAAATTTGGCAACCATCTGCGCGATATTGAATGCATAGCAGTCATTTTCATACGTGTACTCGAATGAGTATAGTAGGTCTGAATGGGATAAGAAAGGTCTACCTAACTACTCCTGTTCGGATGTGGTTAGCCCCGTAACTCAAACTTTATGTATCTCCCGATCTCACGTTCCCCAAGTCCTTAAACTCGCCCACGACGGTCTGTGGATGGTCATTTCAGCCATAATAAAACGGCACAAATAATATCCCGATACTTCTTTTGGCCCGCGCTAGTAAGGAAATTGACGAATTTTGTAAGGCTTGTGATATTTGCCAGAAGACGACGGAAAAATGACGTATACTTTCAGCCCCAGTCCAGAAAACCCCAATAATCTCGAAGCCCCTTTTCAGGGTGGCCATTAATCTAATCGGCCCGATTCTTTTCTCGTTCAGCGAAGGACATTCCTACGTTCTTACCCTCGTCGACTTCGCCACGTGATTCCCAGAGGCGGTCCCCTTCAATAGATAGCAAAGCTGTGCTGATGCGCTAATTTCTATTTTCTCCCGCGTCGGTATCCCGAAGGAGATCTTGTAGGACAAATAAAGACAATTCACCTCAGAATTGGTGGTGTACGTCAGCAAGCTACTGCCGATTAAACTCCTGTTCACTATCCCCATTTCCCTCCTCCGCGAACGGGATCTGTTAAAGCCCTATTAAAGAAGCTGTGCCATTCTCAGCCCGGAGAATGGCATCGTTACTTGCTCGTTGCTCTATTTGCCTGTTGTGAAATCCTTCATCGTTCCCTGGGATTTGCCCCATTTGAGCTCCTCTATGGACGAAATGTATGATACCCATGAGTATACTGAATGAGCCATTCGGAAACCCCCGTCTATAAGAAGTCATAAAATCTTCCTATTCATATTTATTGGACCTCCCAATCGCCTAGAAGAATGTGTGGACATCTCTATTAAAAACGCCAATCTAAATCTAGAAAAATATCCTACCTATTTTGTCATCAAGTCTAAAGAAAAACAATTTAGGCCAGGTGATGAGGTATTACTCTTTTTGCCCACAGACACGAATAAACTCCTTAGCCAATGGAAAGGCTCCTGACCCGTCCTGGAGACACGTGGCTTCGTGGATTATCTGATTAAAACCCCTCCTGAAATAAGCTGTTCCCCGTAAACATGCTGAAGAGCTTCTACCGCGACGCCTGTATAAACAATATAGTCGACTTGATGTGGAGGCAATTTTGGATGCCTCTTACCCTTCTGACTCCCTTAACGTAGATGAAGCCGTTTGTGTTGAGCAGGATAATTATTATCCTCTCCCCTTATTTCCCGGCTCCCCAGAAGATTCTGCCTCGGAACTACAGAGATTTGGACCTCCGACTGGTACCCTCTCAGAAGATGTAATTATTACACCAGTAAAACCAATCCCAACACTTGATTTCAGAAAAACCCACCTGTTCGACTCACTTTGAGCACACGATAACGATCACAACGCAAGAACCAATTCGTTCAAAACCCTACCTACTACCAATCCATTCACGCCAGGCTTTCAACGCAGAGGTAGAAAACTTTTCGAAATTGGCGATTATTGAACCCTTCAACTGGGATTATTGTTTCCCCATCGTCATGGTCCGAAAACCTGACCAGTCCTTCCGTATGTGCGTGGATTTTTGGAAGCTTAATGCCGGGACCGTTTTCGACTTTCGACGCTAAACTAATCCCTCTTATTGACCAAAACTTACATTTATTCGAAGAGGTCAAATATATTTCCAAAAAAGACCAATGTAAGGCCTATTATCAGATCCGCTTTAAGTAAAACGCCCGGAAATATACTGCATTTACCACTGAAAAAGGACTTATGCAGTTTGGGAGGCTTCCTTTCGCACTAGTTACTGATTGAAGTAACTATAATCGAATGATGCGTCGGATACTGGATGGGTTGCATAATGTATCCTTCTATTTTGCCAACATTTATGTTGCCACGCGCACCTGGGATCAACACCTAATCTCCCTCTAATCCCTCTTAAGGAGGTCCGTGAGCACGGACTTACTGTAGGCACCAGTAAGTGCTATTTTGCCTATGGCACCATAAAATATTTAGGATTCCACAACGGAGAAAATTAAATGGCCTCCCAAGAACAGAAGATAAGGACTATCGTAGCATGCGCCTCCCGCGCACAAAGAAGCAGTTACGCTCCTTCATGGAAACAACGTCATTTTACTGACAGTTCGTCCCGAATTTTGCCTCCCTATAGGCCCTTCTTTGCTCCCTGAGGAAGAAAAATAGGCTAGATTTCCTTGCCTGGAACCCCAAAGATACCGCCAATTCTCAACAGCGAAAAGACAAGCTTGCGTCAGCCCCCATTTTAAGGCTCCCATTTAAAATAAGCCTTTCGGCATTCGATCTGACGCGAACAACGACGGCATCGGATGCGTACTCCTCCAATATGGACAGGATGGCGAAAGCCACCCTATTGCTTACGCCAGCCGGAAGCTCCTTCGCGAGAAAAGAACTATGCGGTTATAGAGCATGAAGCTCTCGCGATTGTATGGTGTATTCTAAAGTTCCGTATATATCTGATAGGGAAAGAATTTATTATAGAGACGGAACATCGTCCTCAAACCTAATATAAAACCTCAAAGAGCTAAAATGGATGTTTAATGAGATGAGGCGTTTCGAATTCTCTATATAAAAGGGACTGAAAATTGCATAGCCGACAGTCTTGGTAGGAACCCTGTGGATAATCTTCCCAGTTAAAGTAAGAATTATGAACCCACAATTGTTCTCCCTTGTAAATAAATTTTGTAGTCGAGTCTGCGAACTCGCATTATAAAACTTAAATTGGATAGTACATATATGTACATATTCTTTGTATACCGTTGATGCTGATGTATTTTTTTGCGGATGGTTTAGTCCTCTGTGTATGTATATTATACAATTGTCCTTTTTTTCACACCATTATACTACCTGTAGGATCATTTATGTAATTTTGTGTTTCTTTGTATATGTAATATTATTTCTTTTATCTGCTTTTATCGACTCATATACATTAGTACCGCATGAAGAACCAACGCCCAGGATCAAAATTAATCCTTTAGTCATTAATTGGTTTATCTCATTGACGGCTTAAATTAAAATCCCCTTTTGTAGCAAATACCCAACTCGGTTAAGTCATGTAGTGATACTATGTGCAGCTGTTTTGAAGCAAGCTAGGAACCCCAAGCCCCCTATCCGTTGGTACCCTTCAAGCACGACCCCATTCTAAGTTTTTAGCATGCCATTTTCTCCTCCCTTCGCTCCAAGAAAAGTTCATCTTTCGGAAGAGTGTGAGAAGACGACCTTGAAGGTCCATATTTCCCCCCGTCCGTCGGGTAGAGGCCACGTGGCCTTAAGCCGGATTTCAAGAAAAGCAAACAGAGGGCCAGGTGTACTCAGAGCTGCCCCTAGCCACTAATCCCCTCTGGCAAGCAGCTTAATGCCCCCTCCCCTTCTCTGGCTGCCTATTCCTCCCACCTTTTATCACCTGGATGTAATCTGCCTATACGTGTATAGCTTCTTTCGTAATTTTGTTAACACATTTTGTAACATATATAAACTGAATACTCTGTAATAATTCCCCATTTTAACTCTAAAGATGATACTCGATGTTTCAAAACCCATCAGTTGAATTAAAGAAAGTGCAAAATTACATTAATATACTTCTACCTTTGGCAAAATAACAAGCATCAGTCCCGGATGAACTTCGGTATGCTTATCCACAGGTTAAACAATGAAGAAAAGGCGAATATAAGACAAATCAAAAAGATTCAAAAAATAATTATTAATTCGAAACTAGCGGTCGCTTTTAATAAAACATGCTATAATGAATATATATATATATATATATATATATATATATATATATATATATATATATATATATATATATATATATATATTATATATAGATTAATGGTATAGGTTTGACATCAGATTAAAATGCTTTTAAGTATTTCTGATTAGGGACCTACTGATCAACGTGATTTATTTGGTCTTAGATAAAATAGTTGAGTGTATGTTGATTTTTACTCTGTAGATTAAAAGATTACCAATAACTATACATATTTCTATTTCACAACGTCTTCGCTAATCAAAATTTATCAAAATAATAATCATAAAATTACCATATATAATAGCAACCATTGTCGTAAAATGGACTGTCGACGATATACCATATATAACTATTCGTTGAGGGAACTTATTGAATTAACTTTAGAGTGAGTGGATGTCTGGCTAGCCGATATTATGTATCTTCGATATGCTTAATAAGTGGAACTGAGCTCAAGGATAATAATATTGCTATCATTAATAAAATAGAGTTTTATTAATAATAACTATCAACAACACACAAAACGGAAAATATTGACATAAACAGAGAATGGAAAGGGTCGTGGGGACTCGAGCTAGTCCGAGGATTAAAAGATTTAAAAAGGTAAAACAAATATAAAGTTAAAGGGAGGAGATGGTTCGCTAAACCATTTAAAGCACAGGATAGAATTGACAAAAGGGTTAAATACTCAAAGGTAACGTTCGGCTTACGTAATTATACTTGTTGTGCAGAGGAAGGCGACGTGAAGGAATTTCCTGGCCGCTGGCGAGTTCCAGCCGAAGCAGGGGGGGAATTAAATCATCTTGACGTGGCGTCTTGGAATGAGAACCATTTCTTGACAAACGTCTTGAAGAACAATGGCTGTTCTACGTTGTTCTCTTCTGAACAACAGGGGGGGTGAGAACCGTCTCTTGTCTACGGGCTCGAGAACAATAGCTGTTCTAATGTTGTTCTCTTCTGAACAACAAGGGGGAAGGGTGAGAACCGTCTCTTGGCGAACGGGCTCAAAAGAACAATGGCTGTCTACGTTGTTCTCTTCTGAACAACAGGGGACAGGGGGAGAACCGTTTCTTGTCAACAGGCTCGAACGAACAATGGCTGTTCTAACGTTGTTCTCTCTCTGAACAACAGGGGAAGGGTGAAAACCGTTTCTTGGCGAACGGGCTTAAACGAACAATGGCTATTCTATGTTGTTCTCTTCTGAACAACAGGGGGGGGGGGTGAGAACCGTTTCTTGTCAACGGGCTCTAAAGAACTATGGCTGTTCTAAAGTTGTTCTCTTTCTGAACAACAGGGGAAGCCTTGGGAACTTGGCGTCACGAAGGCTCGAATCCTTGGCACTTAAGAGATATTGTCCTTCTTCTGGACAAGTGATGGTGAATCTTGAGGTCGAGGTCCCTTGGCACACAACGTGAGAGTGGGTCGTAGTGATGTTTCGCGACGAAAATCTGGATCTCCAATCTGATCTTAGTGGTAAAGTTTCCAAATAAATAGTCAAGAAATCTCCTTGGCTGTGGGGGACAATGGAGTGGGAGCTTCGAGGGAATGCAGAGCTGAGCCTGGGAACAATGTTTTATCTGCCCATAAGCCTAACTTAATCTGGCGAGGTCGCGCATTTGGCGCACGGGGGGAAGATAAACTTCCTTATTTAAACATTGACTCAGGTGGCTGCGATAAGGCGCCCAGCTTCAAAGCGAAGATGCACGTGGGGAACATCGTGGTTTTAAATAACATGTAATAGTGGTTGAAAATTAAGCGGCCTCAACCCGCTCTATCACAACCATATTAATTTATATACAATTCATGACGAAAGCAATGAAGCACAACACTATTTGCTTTACATTGTACCTTAATACACTGCTTGAAAAAACATGTAACTCAGCTAGTGCAATCCTCTTATATGCTTTATCATGTACCCCTATTGTTGTGCCCAAAAGTTCTGCTTATAAAACCTGTTAACCATCTTGTCTTACTCCTAGATCCTTCTTATCATCCATTTCATCTGTGACTTCCTTATGATACACTTCGCTCCTAATATCTTTGTCTTCTTCGTGGCTAAATATATTTCCCTCTCTGTGCCTAGTTAATACATTATTTAAATCATTTTTTCTAAAGTTACCTTCAACTTTTTACTATATTTCATCATTTTAGGTCATCACCTAAATTTGACACTTTGCTTTTTAATGTCTTAGCAAATGATTTATATAAATTAAAAAGTTAATTTGCACAAAATGATCATGGAGGTTCTCCACTAACAACACCCAACCTTAATGACATAACTAATTATTATTACCCTCTTCCTCTTGTGATTTAGCTATTTAGATATCCAGTTAAAAATTACCACACATACTCGAAGAATTTTTATGTAAATATTGTCTAATAGCATGTTAACGTTTAAATAGATTAAATAACCATTCTCTCCCTCATCTAATTGTTAAAATTATATTATTATGAAATTCAAGTAAGGCTGCTAAGCATCATGTATCAGTAACACACTCATGATAAGATTCATTGATTATCTCACCAGATGATCTGAAATTCCCTTTTTACCAGTTTGCCAGGTAGTTCCCAAACTTTAAATCTTAAGCTTAGAGATTTAAAGTTATTTAGTTTCTCTTTAATGTCTTTCTTAAAATTTACACTATATCCCCTAGTTCCTAATCCTTAGGTAAATTTCAAAATCTCTTGATCTAATATACATGTTTCCATGATCCACTATACTAATTACTGCCCCCTTTTTAAGTAACCTTTAGGTATAAATTGCCTGAGGATCAGAGGCATGTTAGCAATTAACTCAATTATAACTTTTTTTAATGGTTTCGTTGCACGCCAAATCTCTTTTCCAAACCTAAAATTAAAGTATCATTATACTTTTCAGTTTCTATTCTCTAAGTTTAGCCTCGCCAGTTTCTTTCACAATAGCTTATTTAATAGTTCCTTTTTTATCCATTTGTTATTTATTATAACCAACATAAACTTTTATCTTTGCCAGAGGTTTATATATAGTGGCAGCCCATTTGCAAGATTAATAAACATACCTTTGCAAAATTTCAACCTATTCGTTTTAGTAATGTGGTTTCTAAATAGGTAATGTGAGTACCTATTTAGAACGCACACATACAATTATTATAATAATGAACGTATTTAGGAGCATGAATACCTTATTTCGTTTTTTATGATTTATTGTATTTTAGAGGCATAAAAAGCTGGTATTTGATGCGTTGATAGATAAATTAAGAGGTAATAACTATAAATTTATAGGTACCGAAAGCAAATTAGAAAGGAATGTTATTTCAAACAAAACAATACCAACGATATTCCAAGTGATAAATGTTTGTGATTTTATGGTGAATTTGTTTTCTGGGTTCAAGGATTACTATGTATTTTATTAGGAATTATTGAACAAGGTAACGCATTTTACAAAAAAAACATATTAATTGTACTCTTATTTTGGTTAATGTATAATTTTTGGTTGATATATGACCCCAACTCCATCAAAAATAAACTCAGTGAAACAAATTGGGCAATTAAATTCAAAATAACGGCAAAGCTTAGGCGTACTATGTTACTTGAACTAAGCGTAAATGGAAATGTTTAAATAATTTTTGGTAATAATGGTGATGAAGAAAAAAATTTGCTAGAGCTTAATTTTCTTTGAGGTATGCCCACTGCTTCCGCTAGTAAGTACCAATAAAGCATCCTTTCAAACGTAAGATAACTTCAACTCCAGTGGATAATGAAGTTCAAAGTTATTCTCATGCATACATATTAACAAGAAATAAGTCTATTTCATGAATTTAGGTCCGATTTCTTGAATTAATAGTAGAGAAAATGATTGACATATGGAATGTTAAAGAAACACGTAGATGGAATGAGTGAAGCTTGTTTTGTAATTTCATTCCAGGCTCCAGGCTAGTATAGTGGTTAGCGCCTTTGCCCGGCAATCGTTGGTCGACAGATCGAATCTCCGTCCGGATTCCATTTTTTTTTAAAAAGCTGACACTATTTACTAGAAAGGTTACCAAGGTAACTGGACATCACGGTGGAGACGGGCGGGCGGAGCTCGTAGACATGACAGGCAGTCCACTTAAGAGAAGGATAACTCTGATTTCAAAACCCTGCCAAGTCTTCAACGGCAGAAAAGGCGGTTGAAGTTTTCATCAAAACTCAACGGCTGTAAAGGCGGAAGAAGGCTGCAACAGGTCCAAGTCTGTTGGCTCTGATCGTCTCGATTTCACCCTGCTATTGGAGCCAGCTGAAAGTTTCGAAGTTTGTGTGCTTACTGAAGGTGCAGAAGTAAGTACGCGCTAAAGAAACTCACCCACAGTCGTCTTCATAAATGTCTGTCTTATGAAAATGAAGACTCTTATCCTCGACCTTAAGGAAATACCACGACAACGAATTATATTACTTAAGCTTCAAAAAAAGAAAGTTTGTTATATGATCAAGTCTACAAAGTAAGTCCACTTTTAACCTCCTTCTCAAAGGACCTTAAAATTGAAACAATAAATAGATGAGCATATAATGAAGGCATTATTTTTCTCGGTCATAGAAACACACTGAGTTATTTATAACCTTTATTCTACAATGTGTTTTTCGCGCTCTAGGTCTAGTGATTTGTGAGAAGAGGTTTAGTGTCTCTAACTAGTCACCTTCATTGTGCAGAATCGGCCATACGAGTACAGTCAATCATTAATGATTTAGATCTTAACAGTATTTTATACCTTTATATTCTGTCTCTTTCACTAATTAGAATTTTTCTATTGCTTGCAGCAAAATTAGCTCTAACGCAATTTAGTTTAAATTTATTAATTATTTTTGTACCAAAATAATGAATAGGTAGAATATAAAATTTATATACATAACTAGTGTATATAAAATGGAATTTTGAAAATTATTCTAGTTTCGGTGGAAAATAAATTAGGAGTAATAGACTTTTTTTCTTTAGTATCTCTGTGATGAAATGAGCAAAACGAACAAAATTCGAATGAATTCGTATAAAATTGAAAAAGACCCAGGTGCAGAAAAGCGAAATTTGACTTCGAGAACAGTAGCGAGGGTTTCTTTTAATGACGATTCAAAAATGATTAAGTGGTTTCTGAGATTAGAAAATAGCTTCCTCGGATTGTAATAAAAAATTGTAAGTAAAAATTATCTTTTCCAAAATGTGAAAATATTTGAATATTTAAAAATTCTAGGATTATTTCTTAAATCTGAGATTATGAGAGGAAATATGAAAAACATTCAGACAGGAATATTACAATAGAACAAGGATAAGTGAAACTAGATAATAAAATTGCAGAGAAACATAACACTGTATAACAATTTAAAAAATAAAAGCAAACAGTGGCCTATCCTTAGGCAGTTTTAAAGGTCGATCATAAAAAACACCCGATTTGAGTGTGACACCAATTTCTTATAAATGACGTCAGACAAACGTCATGCGCTTGCTAAACCATCATCATTGGACCTAGCATCACGCGTTCTGTGAAATTATTTCCAATACAAACTTATAATTTGTATAAAATTCTAGTTTTATTTAGATCACCTCAGATATTTTTATTTCTTTTTACTGGGAACATTGATATTACTTAAGCTTTAGTGCTTGGATAATAGGAGAATTCTCCACACTGCTTCTGCTATATTTACCGAGCACTGACACTGAAGTATTATAAAAGACTAAATAAGCTGTACTTTATTAGGACAAAATCCTCCCACGGACAAAATCCCCCAGAAAAAGTCCAGCGGAGGATAAAATCCCCTCAAATAAAAGTATTAAAGAAAAAGTTATAAGATCGAAATTCTTGGAGTAAAACACAAATAACCAAGTTTCTGATTTTAGACAATATTAAATATATATTAAAAGAGAAATTTGGAGCAAATTGAAAAAGACAAGTCAACAATAATCTCCCTTAAGAAAATCTAAAATGGACCTGTTGTTGAAGCCTCATGCGAGAAGAAGAATAGTTATATTTCTTCCTTGGAGTCTCTGTCGGTAAATTAATGATAATTTCGGAAATAAACGCCTGCTGCTAGCTTATTTCTTTCCCAAGAACTTTCAAAATTTTTCAAATCTTTGGATTCGAACATCGTGATATTAATGCGAAGTGTCTATGCCAGCCTTTGACAGAATTATTTGTGCGTGGAAGATCAGTAATTGTTCGCGATGCATCTTCCTAATAAAAATAATTAAGTTCTCTTTGTTCTCATTGGCACGGTCTACCAATATAATTATCCTAAATATAATCGAGAATTGGCAAACTTCAAACTGGTAAAAAATTGTATAGTTGTTCGAAAGAATCAACAACTTTATAAGCTATTATTCGAGATTTTAACAAATTCACTGTTATCTTGATATTTTTTATCTTATTCGTGCTCCTGTATTTTTCAAAACATATATTCCGGCATAAATGGGCAAAGCACCCTTTCTCTTCACGTTCTCGAAAATTATTTCTTAAAGAATTTATCATTGTTTTTCGAAATCACTCCTTTCACTCTTAATGATAAAATCTTCTTAATTTTTCTCAGCTTGAAAGACCTCCTTATATGTTCCCTCAGTCTTATCAGGAAGGACTGCATAAATGTAAGGTATTGTCTGGTAATCTTCATAAGCATTTATAGTGTACTGATGTGTGAAATATTTAAGAACTAGCATTTGTGAGTCCCAGGACTAGTTATTATTTTACCATTAGATTAAGAGTCATGTAATTTAAAATTTTTACCATCGGAAGTTTTGTCTAAATTTTCCGCTACCACTAGTGAATCAGATGAAGTTGGCAGAGGCAAGCTATTTTCTTTTAAATGTTTATAACATCTAACATTACGACTAAGGTGGCGAAGAGGTGTAAGTTTAACAAATCGCTTCTTTAGGTTAAGCAGAGCAAGTCTGTGTAATAATTTGTTGAGTTGTTTCTAGAGTTTCATGTGCATGCTTTTTAATCACCTGGCCTAATTTTGCAGCTTCATATCGTGTGTTATCCGTTGCGTCTGTGAGTTGATGCAACTTTTTAATAATTTCTTTATTCAACATTTTAATTTTAGCTTTGCAATTCGCTTGCGAACGTCGGTGGTCACACTTCTATGATATAATAAACCCCGTCACACATTAATTTTGTTTGGCTCTTATTAGATTTAATGAACTAAACCACTTAAGAATTAGAATGAAAAGCAAACTATATTCGTTTTAAATTTTAAGGTCAATAAGCTAGTTTTTTTCTCGTACTAAAATCTCCTAAAATTTGATAACCAAATCAAATGAGATTTAGTTAAATTGTTCTTATATCCATTCTTTGCTATGCGTGAGGGGATTTTGTCCGCTCGGGGATTTTATCTTTAGGATTTTATTCGCTCGGCGATTTTGTCCGTGGTGGGATTGTGGCTACGGGAAAGGAGAGACTTTGTCCTAGAACCAAATTGTATTTTGGATGTGAAGTTGGTGATCAGGATAAGCCATAGACACCTTGTATTTGCTTCCCTTTCATATACAGGGTGTCCGAAATGTTTCCAAACTGTATCTCTTGTAGGCCTTCCTAAGAGTTGAATTTTCTTCACTGTGATCATGGTGGCACGATTTATCTCCAGTCCATATTAACTGTTGTTTCACCCTGTACAATTTCGGCATGGATCAAAGGAACTGGTGTTTGGTTCCAAACTTGGTGTGGCAATGCTCTGTTGAGAGCCGAACGAGCATTAAACAGACTTCTACCTAAGATATCACAGATAAATGTTAATTAGCATTTTCTCAGAAGTTATTTAATTTTGTTTAAAGACAAAATTTGTGTTATAAATTTATTTTCTTACTGCACATCTCAACTGGAAAGGCAGTAAAGCTTTTTTCGATTCAAGTCTTCAGTCAGGCATTCAAGTGATATACCTATGCCTTAGCCTTTATCTGAAATACTAAGCTATTTCACGGACAGCTGGGATGAAACAGGATCACAAGATTCTACAATAAGTATGATCCACGACCTGAATAAAACAAGAAACAACAACTCGTTACTTTACCTGAGCCCAATGATTTTGTACGTAATCTAACTCCTCCCATACAATAAAGCGAGTTCATATTCTCCCACCTTCAAAAATTGAATCTGTTGGATACATATGCACGGATTAGGGAAGAGCTCGTCAAAAGGCACTCTGATGCCCTTGATTTAAGCTATGATCCAAGCCACTACAAAAGAGAAATTTGAAGCAAATTTAAAAAGAAAAATTAACAACAATCCCCCTTAAGAAAATCTAAAATGGAACTATTGTTGAAGCCTTATGGAAACAACAAGACATACGTTCCAATTGCTCACTCAGTCATTTTAAAAGAGACATTAAAATATTTTTTTATTCTATATTTCATAAAGTACTGTGAGCATAAATGACATATTTGTGCAGATTTGAAAGTTGTTGCCATTCCTAATGGCTACATACAGATTGTACAAATTCTATATTCTCTCTATGCATATGAGAGAACCTCGACTAAAATCATAATATTATGTACATTTACCCTGGCCACCTTCAACATAAATAATACACGGATTCGCCTTTGGTATTCATGAACCTCTAGTACAAAAGAATAAGATCATTTCTTCCTCCTACAAACAAATGTGGGATTAGTGAAACTTTGCCAAAACATTATAGCATTATAAGTCGCCTTTCCAACATAAATAATACACGGATTCGAAAATGGGGTTAAGGAACCTCCAGTACAAATGAATAAGATCATTTTCATAATTAATTGATGAAAAGGCTTTCAAAATAACGATAGATGAAACTGAGTCAACGGTATAGTGTGCATTCAAAAGTGTGTTCGATTCATTACTAGGAAAGAGTAAATAGGACTAGTGTAAAGTTTATTATATGAACTAATCAAGACTTACCACGATCTTCAGTGTAACATGTCATTAAAGCTTCATTTTGTGCATTACCATCTCTCTTTTTTTCAGAGAATTCAGAGGATGTAAGCAATGAACGCGTGTTGTGTTTTCATTAATATACGAGTATAAATATAATTTAGAGCAGGTATACGAGTAAATTAAATGGTAAATAGAATCCTGCCATGCTAGCCGATTTATGCTGGTACCTGGTACGTGACCGACCAGAGACATCTCACAAAAGCAGAAGTAAATACTAAGTAAAAAGTATATGTAGAATATACAGAAACTCATTCTATGGTATTGGTGAATTGCTCTATTTTTTATTGCATATTGAATATTAACATTAAAGACATTTGATTTGCCATAGAGAATATTAATATTATTTTATTTGCTTAGTCTGATAGGATAAATGTTTAGTAGGCATATTACGAGAAAATGTTACCTGATAGAGGTATCTGACTCTCAGATTCAAATTAAGCTCACTTTAATTGATAGGCCTAAATTATTTTATATTTTGAGTAATAAAAGTTAATGCTTCTGTGATGAAAAATAAACATTAGAGATAATTAAATAACATGTCACTCTTGGTTTTCCAATTGCACTGGCGATATTTTAACACAATTTTCACTCAAGCACTGGCTCACTCTAGTTAAAATATGAAAACATTATTACATATATTTGCTTTTGCCTCAATTGAAAAAATGGAAATTTCATGTGACGAGAACAAATATGAATATTTTATTTATTCTGGCGATTTAATGATCAATTTGAATAGAGTCATCTTGAATCTTTTGCCAAAGAAAATTATTTGCGCTGCCAACGATAAACTGTCTTTTACCCACTCCTAAATTGAAGGATTCCTTGTGAAACAATTCTGACTTTAAGGCGACCACGCATTTCCGAAAGGAATTAATACGTATTATCATTTAAAAATGACTAAGTGGCTTTGTTTTAAAGTGACGATGGCTCCCCAAGTTAAAACGAAAATCACTGGCAACAGCCTATTGTTTAAAAATGGTCTATGCAATTCGGGGAAGTGACTCTCGTCGTTTCGGTATCAATGATTAAAGTATATTTTTCGCATTCCGAGAAACGCCTTTCGATAACATAACATATCGCAGTGTTACATGATGCAATCTACTCACGGCAAGATCGCTTTTTATAATAAATGGCGAATTTTGTACTTACGAGAACATTGGATTTTATAGTCCTAGGGATATTACATGTTTTATGCAGAAGAATATCGGTTTACAACTCAGTGGAATAGCTCGTTTCTAATCACGGGAATATCGTGTATTCGTGTTTTCTACTTACGTTAACATTGTGGTGTATAGTAATGTGAATATTGCGTGTTCACGAAAAAATAATGTTTACTAAGAACGAAAATATAGCATTTTCTGCTCTCGGAACTATCGCGTATTCTACTCATGGTAATATCACAGATTCTACTCACGTTTAAATTGCGTTTTCTACTCACGAGAAAATAGCGTTTACGCGTACTAATCACAAGAATATAGCATTTACTGCTCTCGTAACTATCGGATATTCTACCTACGGGAATATCGCGTGTTCTACTCACGACTATATATCGTTTTCTACTCACCGGAATATATAGTTTTATACTCAGTAAACTATTGCTTTTTGTGCTCAAGGAGTATCTGTTTAATTGTATCCAAGATTACTCTCAATTTTATTAATGTATTTTGGTGAGATTTTTGTGAATGAGTGGTCCAAAGGCCAAGCCAAGAATAATGAGTTTAGATTTTGAACGTATTCATTTCCAAATCCAGAGTATGGATTACTTGTTCTCTTTTCATTTTCTGATATTTTTTCCATCTAAGAAAATCATGAGTTTTTAAATGTATAGTTTCCAAGAACTATAATCTCGATTATTTTTCGCGGACGATTATGTTTTCTCTAATCGATTCATACAGGTTTCAAGTAATATCTTATAATGTAACTATAAAACAAATTTTTTGATATTGTAAGCAAAAATGTAAAATTGGGTCTTGAGATGTTGACTCCCAAAATTTCCTATGTAGTTTGAAAAATTTCAGTTGCTAAAACAGGTCCAGATTTAGATATCCGTATACTCAACCAGCATTTGTCTTGTATATTATGATCGTCATTCTTTCTATACAATCCTATCCGACATAACCTAATACTAATAGTTATGTATAGTATAACATTAATTTTATCTCCCTGGGTTAGGTTTCTATATCAAAGTATATTACAATATTTTCAACAATTCTGACTTACTTTTATTCATATAGCACAAAGGGTCTCAACATTTGCCTTAAATAATATATCACATGATCTGTCTAAGGCATTTTCGAATTTTTGCCTTATTTGACTGCTAATTGTCATCCTGAATTGGCATGTATCCATAATGAAAATCCTCTCTATTACATACATACACCTCAGCTTTAATATTTTCTAAAAATGTCGCGCACTTTCTTCACTTCGCACATCGACTCGCACACGCGTTGTCCTGGAAATACATGGCTATATTGAAGGCAGCGAAGGGTGTTGTTGATGGCAATATATACAGGAGATGTGATTGGGAGTAAAAGTTCAGGGTCCCATGTGTGAAAAAGTTTAGCCATAAATTATTCATATAATGGGGAGCATTCATATACGTAGCAAAACAACGTAAATTATGCAGAAAATGCAAGTCTTAGTTCATTTGCTTATGCCATAACTCCATCGCGAATTTTCCAAATCGTAAAGTTGCAGCTTGAAACTTAAGTCAACGGAATTACTCGTATATGTCGGGAAAGAAACCTCACTGATTTTAATGTTGAACCAACGCAGGGATAATTGTTGAAAATATCTAAATTTACCAATTGAATTCCATCACTGAATCTCTCAGTTTACGGCGATATTTGCCAAAAGAAAAGCATGACCATGTCGTCGTCGAGGCAATATAATAGCGGTTTAACGGGGAGAATGCAGATCTCCAGGCAGTGCAACGTGATTTCAGCCAAAAAGATGTCGAGGCGAGCTTACCAGATTGTTTTGTTCTCCCGTGCGCCCAATTTCGAAAGAGTCACTTTTGATTAAAATGTTTACGCATATACATCGATGTGATCACGAGCAGGCCTTAGTCTTATTTCCTTGCCTTTTTTATAAAGGCGTATTTGCATCATTCCATCGAATTTTCAACCCATAAATTATTTCCTTTCAGAGTTCTCTCACCTATCAATTTATCTGGAAGGAGATAAATGTTGAGTTATGTAGTTGCCCGGGCCCTACTTGCGTCGTACAGTGCTAAAACCAAGAGGTTTAGTGGCACAGAGTCAACACATAGAGCAAATGTCCCATGCGTTCCATTGTTTTGAGCACATCAATCTCGACATCATTTTACCCCACCACTATTAAAGAGCGTTTTACCCGCTAGGTGGAGTTCACACCAATGACGTCCATCGATCCTCAAACCGTATCTATCGATTCCGAATCCCGGCATGAGCGGACACAAACGTCAGCGCACGTAGAGATCTGGCTATCTATTGGTTGACGCGCTGTGCTCACTCCGTTTTCGGGTTGGTAGATCTTACACCTTTCACCTCACACATAGCCAATCCCAACACTGCTTTCTTTAGTCTTCCGCCTTCACAGCAAAACACACTCACACTCTCTGTACCAAAGGAATCCTGCCGATGGGTAACTATATCCACGTACCTCTGACGCGGAACAGGTCCCTCTTCCCCGAGGTGACGAAGGCTTCCACCTGAACGCTCTTTGGTGTCAAAACAGAATACCTCCCGGCACCTATCCCCAAAAGAGGACCGGCCCCTGGGGCCCTCGGGCCGACCAGCGATTGCCATACTGACCTTATATATATATTTGATTATCCGGCCTGGGATCCTCCCAGTATCATGGAAGGACTGGTGCTGACTAACTAACTAACTAAATATTCTATAGATTTTTCCATCCATAATCATCATCATCACCATCATCCTCATCATCACTAACTCTATAATTTAAGAAGGGGATTTTTTTTGAGTATTTGAATAATAATTTCATCTTAGTTTGATTATGACTTATGTTTTCTTTATCAAATTTATTTTTTAATAATTTTTTTATAATATCAAAACACAAAATGGTGAAGTTCAGAAATAAATATAAGTATCGAAATTTTTTGAATTTTTTAAAACCCAAAGAATTACAAATGGTTAAGTTCAGAAAATTTAGTTTCGATTAACTTTTTAAAATTATTATAATTGGCGAAAATTCAAAAGAATTTAACCATGGCTGCGTTTTTTAGATTTTAATCTTATTAGCGAAGCGCAAGCTCCCCCCGTAGGGGGGGAGGAGTGGCAAAGCCATTGCCTCGTCTTACATATAATTTTAGAACGGGATTTTTGACAAAGTGAAAAAAAATGGTAAAATTTCTTTTGCCTACCTAATGTTTTTGCATTCTTCTAAAATTAATATATTATTATTATTATTTGTTAAGTCAAGAAAATTTCTATAAAACTTAACCATAGCTCCTTTTTTATTTTATTTTTTTGTATATTTGAAATTTTAATCCTGGTTATTTCTAAAATAGATTTTAAATTTTAATCTTAAATCAGGTGCAAATTGCTACTGGCACCTAAAAATGAGTAGACCTATATGAGGAGTGGAGAAACTGATCCATTTGTCCCTAACAATATATGTTAAGGACGGGAATCTTAGGATGATTTAAATACAAAGAAATGCTAGATAAGAAGAAGAATAAGAGTAGGAAAATGAGAAGAGAAGAAGATGAGGATGAGGAGAGGAAGAAGAAGGAGAAAAGAAGAAGAAGAGGAAGAGAAAAAAGAAGTGAAAAAGAAGAAAATAAAGAGTAGTAAGAGAAGTTTAAGAAAAGGATTAGGATTAGAAGAAGAATAGAAAAAGTCGGAAAAGAAGAATAGACCTAAAGCGAAGAAGAAAAGAGAAGTAGAGAAGGAGAATTAGTTGAGGAGAAGCATAGAATAAATAAGAGGAAGAGAAGATAAGGCTGAAGAGAAAGGGAGACAAGAAAACATATGAGAATAAGAGCGAGGAGGAGTTGAGGAGGAAAGATGAATAAGAAAGAGATGGAAAGAAGAGAAGAAGATACGAGGAAGCGGAGTGTGAGGGAAAGCCCCTCGAAGGACCGGCGTGAGTGGAAGCCCCACGGAATACCCTTTTCAGCCCCTTCACGCCAAACCAAGTGCTCCTTGCTCCTTGCCGCCCTGAATCTTTATATATCCTTAAACTGCGACTTGAAAAGCCGTTAGATAAATCCTGGGCAATCGTAAACGCACTCTAAAAATCAAGGAGTTGACTTCCACTCCTTTAGTTTCTCCAAAGCATATCGCAGACGGCCTCTGGTCGGCTATGTGCCCGTGCTTGTGTATGCGATCATACTCCGAGTGTGTCTTCATATCTCAACACAAATATATATATATATATATATATATATATATATATATATATATATATATATATATATATATATATCATTATCATTATATTAAAATCTGGTGTCAGGTAGAGTTGGGTTATTTCGTATTGAAGGAACCCTTTTCTTTTCAATTGTTTCCCCCAAGTAAGTTGTTCAGTAACTACGTTGCCAAGTTCGTTCAAGGATATCCAAAGATAGTGGAATAAATTCTTAATTTATTTTTATTTGATCGATCATTTTGTTGTGATGCCCCTCTTCCTAAGTTTATTTTTGTTGTGTGTTTTTTGCGGGAGAAGACAATCTCTCCTGAAACCCCCTACTAATCCCCATGCAGGATCCAAAGGCCCTATAATTACGGGTCATATAAGGATCAATTTTTTACCTATAACTTATTTTCTTTTCTTTATTAGTTGTGTTAAATCATTTTGTGAGTAAATCTCCGTTACGATATTCGGTACGATCGTAAGAGCCCCATAATCTTTTCCGTGAGTTCCTTGGACAAGCTGGACGGCCTAGACGTGCATTAACGCCAGCAAGATGTCGTCATTGGAACGTTTCCGACAGCAAGGAGAGATCCTTGGGTTGTTCGACAAGGAACTAATTGCCTATATTCAAGAGAAAGAAAGAAATGAAACGGCCAAAAAAGAGAGAAAAGAGAAGCTGAAGAAAAAAGTGACAAAGAGAAGTGGAAGAAAGAGAAAGAATTCGTCAGCACGAACGTGAGCTAAACAGAAACCAATTGGGGACCCCATTAGTAAAGTTGCCAGTGTTTATGGAAGGCGAGGATTTCAGCGTCTACTTAACTCACTTCGAGAAAATTTTCGAAGTGAATCACCGGGACATTGAAGACGATGGAGTCGCTCAACTACTCTCCCTCCTCAGTACCAACGCTCTGAAAATTTTCATTTCGCTCCCCGCTGACACCACCCTCGACTACTCCACCCGCAATTCGGAACTATTATCGGAAGTTAATAAGAATCCTAATTTCTATAGGGCAAAGTTCGGTCAGGCAGGATAATTACTGGCTAGACCTTTTGGCAATTTGGATTCAACCTGCAGAGTACTTTTCACTTTTGGTTCGACTCAGCCTAAGTCAACCGACACTACGAGTCCCTATTTATTTCCTCTTACGGGATCAGTTGATGACTGCTCTACACTTCGAAATCCACGCATTCATGAAGGACGCATGTCTTCCTTCAAGAAATGTATCGAAAAGGCGGATGTGCACGCGTTAAGCCACCATCTATACCCGAAAGAACCTAAAAAACGCCCCCCTATCGCCCAAAAGTAAAGAAAACTCCCCAAGTTCCCCCTGAAGAGCTCGTCCAAGTTTGTGAAGTTACCTGATCGCTCCAAACTCAAGTAACATCCCCGGCCGGAATCGAGGGATATTAAGGCCCTCATCATTAATCCCCCAGGTCGGATTACACTCAAAGTCCCGTCGTATGTTTTTCTTGCAGCGTTCCCGGTTATGTGAGCACCAACTCTCCCCAAAACTCCCAATTCCATTCTGATCCTATTCAGCAATTCCTTCAAAAAAGCGCCCCCCTTTCTCTCATCCGCCCGCTCACCCTGAAACGCCAGCAACTTCCCAACAAGTAATCCCCCAGGACAGCAAGTCAATTTTTTGTTTAAAAAGAGCTTCCGCAGTGGGTTTGAGGTAGAAAACTGAACCGTTAGTGGTTGTACAGTGTTAATTCTCGTAAGAAACACCGAATGCACTTGCATCGTCGTCTCAGAAAAGTTGCTTCTTCCAGTGAGCCCCAACCACGATAAATTCTCAGTAGTCCATGACTACTTGGGGCCTGCAAATTGGTTCCCCTTGGTCCGCTGCTATCTCGAATGTTAATACTTTACTGGTTGGGCTAAAGTGATAGTAGTCTCCATTAAGTTATGTGCCGTGTTGGGCAGCCAGAGCCCACAGCTCTCTCCTAACCCTGTACAACATCCCGTTATCACGAGGGCCCAAGCGCTAAAGGACACTGCGCCTCCCCGTGCAATTAGATCCCCCTTATACCCCATAATTTGCAGCTCTTCAGAACAAAACATTTGCAAGCGCTCAGAAGGAGTGCCACACCCTCCATCCCTTGTGGGAAAAGCGAGAAATGACGAAGGATGATCTGCCCGCGGTCAAAGGAGAGTCGCCTACCTCGTTAGTGACAGATTCCTTTTTCGATCCACTTCAGCTGAGGATAAATCCACGACTCACTCTTTACATATATGTCCCTCATTTGCATGTTTTTCAAATCCTCCAACTTGCCCACGATGGATTACTGGCTGGTCATTTTAGCTACAATAAAAACCACCCAGAGTATATTCTTTTATTTCTTTTGGCTCGGTGCTGGGAAAGGAATTGCCAAGTTTTGGAGGTTGTGTGACATTTGTCAAAAGACTACAGCAAAAGGGTGAATACCACCTGGCCCCCTTCAGAAGAACCCAATTGTCTCGGAGCCTTTCTTTAGAGTCGCCATAGATTTGATTGGCCCAATTCACTAGCGAAGGACACTCATACGTCCTCAAACTTGTCGATTTTGCAACGAGATTCCCTGACGCAGCTCCCCTTAAAAAGATAGATAGTGTGACCTGTATGGAGGCCCTGAATTATATCTTTTCCCGCGTTGGCACCCCGAAAGATATCATGTCGGACAGAGGTAGACAGTTCACCTATGAACTCATGGAATACGTCAGCAAGCTCCTTATCATCAACTCACTATTCACCACTCCTTTTGATCCCGCCGCTAACGGCGTCTGCGAAAAATTAAATAGTACATTGTATACTATTTAAAAAAAGTTATGCATGATCAGTCCTGAGAATGGCATCATAACCTTGTTTGCCTGCCGAGAAATCCCCCACAGAACTTTAGGAAATGCTCCCTTCGAACTTTCGTATCCTCGAAACGTCCGAGGCCCGATGAGCATATTAAATGAAGTTTTTGCCAATCCCCGCCTGCATCAGAAGATCAAATCATCATATTCTTACTTTTTAGATCTTAGGAACTGCCTGGAAGAATGCGCAGATATAGCATTCTAAAATAGGGACCTAAACATGGAAAATTATAGGACCTATTTTGACGTTAGGTCAAAAGAAAGGTGATTTAAGCCCGGTGACGAGGTGCTGCTCCTCCTACCCATGAACACAAATAAGCTCATGTCCAAATGGAAAGGCCTCTTCCCAATCCTAGAAGCGCGCGGCCCCGTGTATTACTTAATACAGACCTCCTTAGGTAACAAACTGTTTCATGTGAATATGCTTAAGCGCTACTACCGCCGCGCCCGCATTAATAATATAATTGCCCTTGACGAAGAGGCAGTAGTAAAAAGGAGTAACAAGGAAAAAAGGTACCCTAGGAGACCTTACGGTCCATTCAAAGAGGGTACCATTGGACTTGCAATCGAGCGGGCACAAGGCTGCTCAATTGTTTTGCGTCCCTAAACGGCCACTTTTCAAGACCTTGTCTAGTCTTGACTTGAACTGGTCAACAGATTCACTGTTGACAACTTCCACTGGAAGTGCGTTCCACTTACCGCATATACTGTAGGTGAAAAAATTTCCACACAGATTGCGGTTGTAACGCTTCAGTTCAAGTTTGAAGCCGTGATTGCGCGTTCTGTTCTCACTCAGTGTGAAAATATCCCGGTAGTCAACATTGTCGAACCCTCGAAGTATTTTGAAAACTTCGATGAGCTGACCACGCAGTCTACGGGTTTCCAGCGAGAACAGATCTAATTCCCTTAGTCTATCCTCATAACTTTTATGTCGGATAGAGGGAATCAGCTTGGTTGCCCTGGCTTGTACGCGTTCCAATCTCGCGATGTCCTTTCGCAATGAAGGACTCCAAAATTGTACGGCATACTCCAGGTGCGGTCGGACAAGTGAGTTGTACAGGCACAGTACAATCTCCTGGTTCCGATAACCAAACTGGCACTTAATATAGCCTAGCATCCTTTGGGCCTTTTTCTCCGCCTCAATGCACTGTTTCGAGAACTTGAGGTCACTAGTGATTGCTACACCCAAGTCCTTCTCAGTGTCACTCGATTCAAGAGCAGTGCCCTTAAGGATATACTGAGATTGGGGGTTTCTGTGGCCGATATGCATCACTCTGCATTTCCCCACGTTAAAAGGCATTTGCCACGTGTCCGACCACTCCCCAATCTTCCCAAGATCTTCCTGCAGGCGGGCAGTATTTCCATCCTTTGCAACGTTCATACCAAGCTTGGTATCATCGGCAAATTTGGAAATCTTGGCAACCATGTCACCGTCCATGTCGTTGACGTAGATGACGAATAGTAGTGGTCCCAGGACAGAACCTTGAGGCACCCCGCTAGTAACGGGCACCCACTCAGAAGACTGTCCATTTACCACCACCCGTTGCCGTCTGCCACTTAGCCAGTTCTCGATCCAGCCGGCTACCTTTCCGTCTATGCCAAGCGCTCGCACTTTCCCGAGAAGGCGGCGGTGTGGTACCTTATCAAAGGCTTTCTGAAAGTCTAGGTAGACCACATCCACCGCCTTGTCCCGATCGTGCTCACTGAAAACGAAGGGGAAGAATTCCACAAGGTTCGCCAGGCATGACCGTTGCCTTCGGAAGCCGTGCTGGGAACTCCTCAGTAGCAGGTTTGACTCTAAATACGACGTCACTTTGTCCACCATGATGCTTTCCATGAGTTTACCGACTATCGAAGTCAGACTGATAGGTCGGTAGTTCGACGGTTGGTCTCGGTCTCCTTTCTTGAAGATAGGAGTCACCTCCGCCTCACGCCAGTCTCTAGGAACGCATCCGGTCCGGATTGACATGTTAAAGATAGCGCACAGATGTCGTGATACTTCATCGCACACTTCCTTCAACACTTTAGGTAGAAACCCGTCCGGTCCAGGGGACTTATTCGTCTTTAGGTCAGCGATCTTTTTCTTTATTTCTCCTTCGGTGAAGTCCATTGCCTCCAGCTTTTCCCCCGAGTAGGAATCAGTCGGCTGGGGAATGGGACAACACTCTTCAGTAAACACTGAAGAGAAGTAGTCGTTGAGGAGGTTAGCATTTTCTGCATCTGAATGCTTTAATGTCCCCTCCTCATTCCTCAAAGGGCCAATCGTTCGACGGATTGGTTTACGGCTGTTCACATATCCAAAAAACTCCTTGGGATTCTCTTTACAGAGTCTCGCCACTCGGAGTTCCTCAGACCGCTTAGCCGCCCTTATGCTGGACTTCACTCTCCTGGCTAGCCTCCGGTATTCGTCAAAGTCACCCGAGATCTTCGATTGCCGGTACACATTTCTCTTCTCCCTAAGCAGTTGGCCGATTTCTCGATTAAACCACTTAGGTTGAACAGAAGACCGACGGGGGCATTTCAGAGGGATGAAACGCGATTGAAGACTCATGAATGTGGTTTTGAAACTATTCCACGAGTCTTCAACGGCATCGCACACTTCTAGCCTCACGTCAGTCAGTCCAGCTCGAAGGCTTGCAAAGTCTGCTCTTCTCAAGTCAAGTTTCTTTGATTGACTGGCAACACACCTTACCTTCGGGATCTTGACGCTAAATCTAACTAGCTGGTGATCACTGCCACCGAGCTCTTCGCATACAGAGATATCCTCAACGATATCATCCTCAGATGTGAAGACCAAGTCGAGGATATTGTCTCCTCTCGTCGGTTCTCTGACCCATTGAGTGAGGAACTCGTTGTTGGCGAACTCCAGGAGTAGTGCGCTCTCACCACAGGCTGCTCTGGTTTCCCAGTCAACTTGGCTGTTGAAATCGCCCATAACGATGCACACTCTGCCTTGAACCAGCTCACCCAGCAGCTGGTACAGTTCCCTGTCCTTCTCAACAGGTTGGGAAGGGGGTCTGTAAAGCAGCAGGGTCCTGTATTTGGCAGGACCGATCTCTAGGTCAACGCCTAGGAGCTCGTGGTCGGATATAACGTTGGAGTTCGTAGATTTGATTGTATCCTTGACATACAACATTACACCGCCACCCTCTCTGTCTGGCCTATCTTTGTGGAAGAGTTGGTAGCCAGGAACCGTGAATTCGCCTTCAAAGTCTCGGTTTGACGTTTTTATCCACGATTCTGTTATGGCTACCATTTCGGGTTCTTCCGTCGCTACGAGGCCACGGAGCTCAGGAAACTTGTTCCTGATTGACCTCGCATTGAACAGAAGAACTTTCAGGGAATCCCCTAATGTAGGACTCCCTATACTCTTCCGTTTCCCGGCTTCTTGTTTGTCGTGGTGGCACCATTTTTGACAACCTCCGAGAAGGTTGTTTGGGAAGTGACTCGGGCGTACTGGCGTACGTCCGCCTTCCCAATGGGCCGGACACTCCTTTGGGTGCGCTCCACGACATCCTGGATGAGGTTGGCTAGGAACGCCTTGCCCTTAAAGGAGAGGTGCACCCCGTCCCTTTGGTAGAGGTCTTTTCTACCATAGAACACGGCGTACGGGTCCACAAAAAAGACACCCTCAGCTGTACAGAGGTCTGCAAGGCGCCTGTTTAGCGACATGTTCCTCAAGTGGGCAGTCCGGCTTGGACCCCACCTCGGGAGCATCCCCACCACGACGCGTCTGCGGGTTTTCAGTCCACAGTCGTCGACAGCGCCCATAACTGTCCTCATAATTTCACCTGTAGGGCCTACCCTACCTCCTCTGAGGTAGAGGTCGTTGCCACTTACCATAAGGGCAACGACTGAAGTCTCTGAAATCTGAGACTTCTCGGCCTCAGCTCTTACCTGCTTATTCCCACAGCCTGGGATGCAGCTCACCTTAACGCTTGTGCGAAGGCGGGCCGCTAGCAGGGGCTTCAGACCCCGCGCTTGAGAATCACCAATAAGGGTGACTCTTGCACATTTTACGGCGGACTTAGTCTTTCCTTTCGGAGGCGACTTGCCGCTTTCCTCTTGTATCTCTAATTTTTTTTTCTTCTTATTTTTCCTCTTATTCTTCTTCTTGACTTCCTTTGCTATCTCTTCGTTTGTTTTCCGTTTCTCTTCTTCTGCTTCTACTTTCTCTTCTTCTGTTTCCAGTTTCTTTTCTTCTCTTTCTACTTTCTCTTCTTCTCCTTTTACTTTCTCTTCTTCTCCTTTTACTTTCTCTCCTTCTCTTTCTACTTTCTCTTCTTCTATTTCTACTTTCTCTTCTTTCTTCTTTCTTTTCTTCTTTTTGGCTTGTTGAGGAAGCCCTTCAGCAGAAGAAATCGGCTGTTGGACGTCGAGAGCCTTCTCGCCTGAGCATCTGCATCTCTCTGTTTTTAAGAGTTGAACTTCCCTTTTAAGGAGGGAGTTCTCCTCTCTCAGTTGAGTGATGCTCTCGCCCAGGCGCTTCTCGAGTTCGCAGAAGTCACAGACACTGACGCCATCTGTGAGTTCCTTGCAACTCCTTCCCCCGAAGTCTTCACTCCATCTATAGACTTTGCATATTTTGCAGGTTAGCTTTCGAAACGAAGGACCATTCTTCTTCGCCATGTTACAAAAATCTCGGACCATACGCATTAAAAAAAGGGGTTTTTGGTTGTGATTTTCTCTCGCACTAATCACATCCGCCTATTTCCAGGAGGTTTTCGGTCGTTCGGCGAACAGAAACCCTTTGATCAAGCACACCAACCCTAAGGTCTCCCCTGGGCCGGACGTCCCCAATCGTGCCGCAGCTCCCAACTGAGCAGCACGAGAGCCCCAGTGAACTGGTTCTCTGATTTTTCGACAGGGGTGCTTGAGGTGTAACTGTCTTCCTACTAAGCCCTACTAATCAACTAAAAACGGCCAGACTTGAGGCAAATAGTAAAGCTAAGTGCCCACGACTTCATCCGAGATCTTTAGCTGATCTGGCAACCAGCAAGGCACAAAAGCTCTCTCTCCAAAGATCAGTTGAGCCTTTATTCACCAAGTAGCGGTCACAGGGAGCTGGTCAGGCAATTACACGTTAGGAGAAAGCTTTTAAGGGGTACCTAGCATTTCTCCATTAATCGTACCCCAAACGCCTAAGATTCCTTCAATCTCAGTCTCTTGTAACCTATGAGTGCTCCAAGGCGTTATTTAAAGAGGTTCCAAAGCCTCTCTTCTCACGCGGCATAAGGGAGCTGGTGAGGCCCTTATTAATAAACAACTTATGTGTAATAGAAATGAAGGTTTTTTTTTGTTATTGGATTTTTGTTTTGATTTTTTGACAGTTGAAGAGAGTTGGTGAAACTTAGTACTAACAGAATCAAAGAGGTTGGGTAGGTGGATGCAAGGAGACGCATCAAAGAAGTGGTAGAGAAGTTTGACAACCATTAGTCTAGATCCTACTACAGCTACCTTACTGGCATGGGTGACCCTACCGGACTAAAAGTCCCCCAGCTTAGCTAGCTTAACTCAGGCAGATCACGCAAGCTCTCTCACCGACGACAAGGTGGTTGTGTTGAGAAGGTTCTTATCCCTCTGAGCCTCTTAAATTAATTTAAACCGTATGTGTCGAGTCTTGCAACAGCTACGCTCTCCCTTCGCTCCCCGGTTTACGTGAAAGCTCCACCCTGAAACACGACTTAGATCCCCAGCAGGAACCTTCTCAGAAGACGCAATTGGCTCTTTTATTGACCGAATTCCCTGATGTATAACCCTAACCACCCAGGAGCCTATCATTTATTAACTATACCCCTTGCCCATTCCCTTGCATTTTGCTTTTAACTCAAAAGTAGAAAACATGCTAAAATTTGGAATCATCGAACCTTCCACGTCAGATTATTGCTCTCCCATTGTATGGGGCAAGAAGCCGGTCTAGTCTTTTCGCGTGTCCGTAGACTTTAGGAATCTGAACACTGTAACGGTCTTCAACGAGGAGCCTATCCCTTTGATAGATTGAGCCTACATCTATTTGATAAGAATAAGTTTATTTCGGAGATAGACTTGTGTAAAGCCTACTATCAAATCCCCATTAAGGCTAGTACCCGGAAATACACGCATTCACCACAATTTAAGCGTCTTCCTTTTGGATTAGTTACTGCCTGTAGTAACTATGATCGCCTAATGAGCTGGATACTGGATGGGCTGAATAACGTTTTGTTTTACTTTAATAACGTTTACGTGGCCAGCCGCACATGGGACCAACATCTAGTCTCCCTACGCTCCCTCCTCAGTAGGCTTCGTCAACACGGCCTTACTCTCGGCCCCAGAATGTGCCATTTTGCCTACGGTACCATTAAATATCTTCGTTTCCACATTATTTTAAATCAAATGGCACCCCAGAAAGAAAAGGCCATCGCCGGCATGCCCATTACGCGTACTAAGAAACAATTACGCTCCTTTCTCGGATCGACGTCCTTTTACAGGCGCTTTGTCCCGAATTTCGCCGCCTTAGTGTCCCCCCTTAGCGTTCTGCTAAAAAGCATTCCCCGGACCTCCTCGTGTGGGCCCAAAGGCAATCGCCCACTTCTAACAGTTGAAGAAAAAATTAACGTCAGCTCCTAATACTAAGACGCGATCAAACCGTTTTTAATACGAACATATGCCTATATTTAAGGCATCGGTTGCGTTTTGCTCCATTATAAAGAAGATGGCAATTGTTATCCCATTGCTTACGCCAGTCGCAAGCTCTGGTCAGGAGAAAGGAACTATGCGGTAATAGAACTTGAGGCTCTCGAGATCGTCGGGAGTGTGCAAGAATTAAAATTATATTTGCAAGGCAAAGGATTCATGATCGAAAACGATCATCGCCCATTCGCTTATTTAAAAAATTGTAAAGGCCAAAACGGAAGGCTTATGCAATGGAGCTTACTTCTAATGGAATACCAGTTCCGAATTTTGTACATACGAGTAAAAGGGACAGAAAACTATATTGCAGACAATCTAAGTAGGAATCTGGTTGAGGATACTTCCGCTGAAAAGTAAATCGTGTTAAGCCCTGTACTTCATGTATATAATCGAGTCTGGGTAAAACGCCTCTTTTTAGTAATCTTAGGACTCCGTCATATCTGTGTACGTTTTATGCTCTTTGTTTTCACCATAAAAATTGCTATCTTTTTTTTTTGTCTTGAATATGGTTAAACTACCCTTCACATGAATCATTCTTTATTTAAATTGATTTTATTGTGACATATATTTAACTATTTCCTGTATTTATTTATTTTTTTTGTTCGCTGGTTAACGCCCATACCTCTTTTTAAATGTACCCTGCGTCAGGAATTAAACGAAAGTCATTCTCTCATTTGGTGGCCACTGTATCGACTCAAATTTAAATGCTGGCTATTATTGTACACCTGTAGACCCAGGTCAAGGTTTTCCCATACACGACCACTCTCATGTTTCCCGCCTTTACGTATCAGGAAAATATTATCTTCAGAAAGAGAGGCTTGTGAAGGGATCTCCCTCGAAGAATCAGCATGAGAGGAAGCCCCCAGGAATAAAACTTTTCAGCCCCTTCGCTCCAAACCACGGGCTCCTTGGCGTGAAAAATTTAGGATCATAGAAAGGAGTCGCTCGAACCAGCTGTATTTGCTTACGCGGGACCCATCTTGCTTTCCCTCCCCAGCGATAACGCCGAATTCTCGCCCCCATGTCTCACAGGCATGTCCTTTCCCCGCTAACGCGGCCGTACTAAACTCATCCCTATATCTTGAGGCAAGCTACGCTGTCTGATCCAACTCGGTATTTGAAGTAAGTTTGCATAGACTGACGTCGAGAATGTTCTGGTGACGACCATGCCCTGGGACTATCTATCTCACAAGCCACCTGGCTATTTAACCCTGCGTCCGCCATTCCTCGAGGAAATTGAGAGTCGGCCAGTCTCTCTGTTCAGACCGTTTTGTCTGTTTTCCTGTGAAGTATCGCCACTCCTGTTCCAGTCGTACCTCGTCGTTAAGATCTCACTAGTAGATCACCCTTCGTGAAGCTTTGGCCCCTGTTCAGAGGAAAGCTTACGAGCCATCTTCTTCACGGAGAACTGGGCCATCCACCGCATCTCGCACCCCCATTCAAGATTCCCGTTTCTCGTATCTGAGACTCCCTGCCGTGACGCAGAACTGTCTTGTGTTTGAGATTTCAACTCTCTGGAGCAAAGAAAATCTCGTTCTTCAACAAGAAGTACTCAAAACATCCATCTACGAGTCCTTCTCGTCAGGACTCACAGAAGTATCTCCTCGAAGACCTGTTCCGTTGGCCTTCCCACTCCGAACAGCAACAAGCTTCAAGGTAAAGCAATTTTGAGTTGTAATCCCCTGATTACACTCTCCTTTAATGGTGACCTGCACCTCCTTTTGAATTGACTTCCCGCTAAAACTTTAATAATATCCATTGGTCGAGTTAACGATAATTTTGCAATCTCCGCTTAGCCCTGTCATATTGTAAACAGTTAGGATCCAATTAACTATGATTATAGAGCAATTTGTTCCCCTTTATATATATATATATATATATATATATATATATATATATATATATATATATATATTGCCCCGTTTACTATATATATTAAAATTATATTTGGGGGTCTTGATCTTTATATATCCTTAAACTGCAACTTGGCAAGCCATTTGATAAATTTCGGTCAATCGTAAACGCATTCTAAAAATCAAGGAGGCGGCCATTCACTCCTTTAATTAACCCAAAGCAAATCGCAGACGGCCTCGGGTCGGCTATTTACCCGTGCGTGTGTATGTGCCGTTACTCCAAGCGAATCTTCACAGGCATACCTCGACAAGCCGAAAAAAAAGAGAACAAGACAGGAAGAAGAGGAGAAAAAGAAGATGGAGACAAAAAGAAAGAGCGAACTGGAAGAGACGAAAGAGAATGAATCGGAGCAGGAAGAGTAGAGAAAGAGAAGTAAGAAGAGAAGAAGAGATCGAAAAGAGGAATACAAGAAGATAGAGAGGAGAATAATAATAATAATGATAATAAGAAAAAGAAGAAGAAGAAGAAGAAGAAGAACTACAGAACTACAGAACTACAGAATCTAGGACCAGCAAAGACCCTAAGGTCCACTCGAGGCTAGTCCGCTACACTACATCCATAACTACGATACACACTTATCTACGAGTGTATCTCTAACAGGCTATATATTTATTTTTTTATTTCATTCTATTTTTTTTAATATATAACTACTGTACACACTTATCTACATGTGTACATTGTCATGCATATTAACTACTTCAACCTAGGGGTGGGGGGGTGATATAAAGTTTTTCTTCTCAACTTCCGCAGCCCTCGACTGCTAGTGGTGAAAATCTAATTTTAAGATAGTAATACTATTTATAGGATAGGCGAAAAAGAAAATGGATATCTAAACTACACATGCAAGAGAAATCGCTGGCATCATTTTTAGTCATCATTTTTACTCGTTGTTCCTCCGCTCGAAACTCCTTTTGCAAAGACGTTTTTATTTACTGTGCTCAGACTACGTTATATTTATACTATTTAAGTGCGCGTCGAGACGGTTTTTAAACATATTTACCGACGTACTATATACTACGTGGGTGGGTAGCCTATTCCAATTTTGAGTAATTTTAAACGTAAAATAGTTTTGAGCTATACTAGTGTTAAATCGCTTGTTCACTAATTTTAATCCGTGTTGGCGAGTGTTTTCCCTATGATCCAATTCGAACAAATTCCTATAATCAACGTTTGAAAATCCTTTTAATATTTTAAATACTTCTGTTAGCTGGCCACGTAATCTTCTGCCTTCGAAAGATAGCAAATCTAATGCCCTGAGTCTTTCCTCGTAGGGCCTGTTTCTCAGCTCGGGAATTAATTTTGTAGCCCTAAGATGCACTCTTTCTAATTGCGCGATATCTTTGTTTAAGTATGGAGCCCAAAATTGAACTGCATATTCGAGCAGTGGACGCACAAGTGATTTATACAATGGTAAAATTATCTCTTTGGATTTGAACGTGGAATTACGCGCGATATAACCCAGCACACGATTTGCTTTTTTACATGCATCCGCGCATTGTTTCGTGACTTTGAAGTCATCCGAGACTAAAACTCCCAGGTCTTTTTCCAATTTAACTACGTCGAGGACCTGGCCTTTCATGGTATACTCTACCCTCAAATTATGGCAACCCAAATGCATCACCTTGCATTTATTTAAATTAAACTGCATTTGCCACTTATCTGCCCATCTGACAATCAAGTTTAGGTCCTTTTGTACTTATCTACATCCGATCTTACATAGGCACGGTTGCCCAGCTTTGTGTCGTCAGCAAATTTAGAAATCGTACTAAATACGCCATTATCCAAATCTTTTATATATATTAGAAACAATATGGGCCAAGAACCGAGCCTTGTGGCACTCCACTACTGACGTTGACCCAATCAGAACATTCACCATTTATAACTACTCGCTGCGAACGATCCTTTAGCCAATTTCTTATCCAATTTAATATCTTACCCTTCACACCGATTGCTTTAACTTTCATTAATAATATATCGTGCCGAACGGTGTCAAACGCCTTTTTAAAGTCTAGATAGATTACCTCTACAGCTTTGCTTTCGTCGTAAACGCAAATCATTTTATGGAAGAATTCGAGCAAATTTGTCAAGCACGATCTCGTTCGCCTAAACCCATGTTGGGAATCTTTAATCAGATTATTTAGCTCGAGGTGGCTCACTATTCTATCTCTAATTACCGATTCTAAAAGCTTTCCAACTACCGAAGTTAGACTAATAGGACGAAAATTCGTTGCTTCGTATCTATTCCCATTTTTAAATATTGGTGTAACGTTTGCACGCTTGAAGTCTAAAGGGACTACGCCATCTTCTAATGAGCGATTGAAAATTGCACGCAACGGCTTCACAAGCTTATTCTTAAGTTCCTTTAAATGAGTGGGGTAAACGCCATCGGGCCCGGGTGATTTTAACTTTTTCTTCAGGTTAATATATTTAAGAATTTCCTCTTCATTATAGTTATATTGGATATGCAAATATCACTATTATCTACTTCTTCAACTAATGATCCTAATTGGGACGAATCTTCAACAGTAAAGACGCTTGTGAAATGTTCATTTAAAATTTTAGACATTTCCGCCGGAAATTCCGTCAAACGACCATCTTTGTCTTTAATCGGCCCTATTGAACCTTTTAAGGGTTTCCTACTGTTTACATAGCCGTGAAACCGTTTCAGGTCTTTCTTCGAATCCTTCGCGAGTTTAAATCATATTTACGCTTCGCATCTCTTACCGGCCGTTTAACTTCTCTTCGAGAATCTTTGTAATTTTGCCGGCTTATAAATGACTCATTGATCCTATGTATTTGAAATTTTCTATTTCGGTCCTTAATTAAGCTTAATATTAGTGGGCTAACCCACGGCGCTCTCATCGACTTCTCGCTCTTACGGCGCACATACTTTACTAAGTCAAAATTTACACTAAGGAGTGTACGCCAAAGCTCAGTGTACATTTCTCCTACTGACCTATTCTCGAAGCGCATTCCCCAGTCTACATGCTCAATCTTTTGGCGAAAAGTATCAAAATTACAGCTACCAAAACGTGGGATGAGCTGAGTACTCGTTTTAACTTCTACACACGTGTTTACAACGAATCTAATCGCCTTATGGTCACTCGAGGCTAAATGCTCTCCTACACAAACATTTTCTACCAATGAGTCGTCAGTTGCCATGATTAAATCGAGGATATTATTATCACGAGGTGGTTCCTCCACTTTTTGAACGAGAAAATTCTCCAGAATAAAGTTTAGTAGTCTCTCCCCAGCTTTATCTGACGTTACGTTACTATAATTAACGTTTGGATGGTTAAAATCGCCGCAGACTAATGTGGTCCTTTTTCTAACCCAAGATGAAAGCATATCAAAGAGTGCAGCATCTTCTCTTTCTATTTGCGATGGAGGACGATATATGACGGCTAAATTAATTTTATTTTTTGCATTACAACATAACTGGATTAATAAGGCCTCAGTTCTCATATCTGCCGTAGACGAGTCGATCGTTATAGCGTTTAAGTCATCTTTTATATACACTAATACGCCCCCTCCTCTACCAGTTTGTCTATTTGTATAATAAATTTTATAACCTGGTATTTTAAATTCTCAAACACTGATCCCCGAATGTGTATCTATCCAAGTCTCACTTAAGAATACGAGATCGTAGTCTCCCTCTAGAATTACAGCTTTTATTTCGGCAAGTTTATTTTTTAAGCTACAAACATTTAAATATATACATTTCAATTTGCGCTTTAAGTGCACTCTTCTATCACACGCGAATCGGTTCCGTTTCCCTGCTCCCCAATACTCATTGCCCCTTCAAGCGAGGACCGGTCCGGCGCATGGGCATCACGTGGACCGCAACTCTCCTACTTAACATGCTACGTACTGACTGGTCTAAAATCCTACCCAGCCGAAGAAGAAGAAGAAGAAGAAGGAGAAGAATAGGACAAGGCAAAAGAAGAAGAGGAAGAAAAAGAAGAAGAAAAACTGAAGAATTCCCGGCTGTTAAAAGAAAGTAGCGGTTTGAAGAAAGAAATTCAGAATTAATTAATTTTTGTAGGGTGTGGGTTAATAAGTACCAAATAGAGTATTTAATATATTTATTGTTTTGTTCCCTTTTACTTTAAAAGGGATTTAATTGGCCTTTAAACAAAGAGTAAAAAAAGCTTAATGAATTGGGGTTGAAAAAAGAGGTTTCAAAAGCCAAATAAATAGGCAGGAGGCCAGCAGTACGAAAAGGGCTGTTAGCGAGCGCAGCGAAGCCATGATTTGTCTTTGTATAAAATTAAAGTTTAAACCTTGAATTAGCGTAATGGAAATCCAGCTCTGTTACTATTGCCAGAATCTTTCAGGCGTAGAAACCTGGCCTCCGGATTCCGTCCGATTTTACATAGCTTTTCGCCTTTCTTCTTGCTAAACTTGGATATATCTTTTCCCTATTTAGGGTTGTCAGCTTCTGTGGTTTACACAGACAACAAATTCATATGCACTTGTCTTCATACAACAGTTAAACGACTTAGAATACTTACAAATATAGTTACATCTACTGATATTCTCTCATATATTTTTCTTAAATGATGCATCCAGTGCAAAATCATGTGTCCTATAATGGGAAATTGGAGTCAATATTTAAGCCATTAAACAAAAGGGTCTATCTATATTTCAACCACGATTGACGTAAATGTATGCAAACTGACAATTCTCATTTGCAGACACCCATAACACCCTATTTCTGCGTCATAACCTCTCCCGAAATTCACAGTTATTTACTTTCTCAGGCGGATTAATCGAGGCAGTTCCAGCCAAAACTGTTTTTATGGAAGAAAATAGTATCCACTAGATACCGAATCGCTATTAATACGCATAAATGTTATTTATCTATCCAACGCCTGTATGAAACATTCACGGGCAAACATAATCGTGATTTTTGTTACTGGATAATTTTAATTGTAAGGTGTTTCTTTTATTTGGGCAAATAAGTTTTAAAATTATATTGTATGTACATAAGTTTGACAAATATATTTTTGACTGGGTATGCTAATCACACCGAAAGTTTTGCGATACCTAAATTTTGTTCTAGTTTTTATCTACCTCCCTATTTTAGGTTAACATTTTATAAGTTTTATCCCATTTTTGTTGTCCTTAGGTCAGCTTCATTCTTCTCTATATACCTATACAGAATTCCATGGGGTCTTTTAAATCACACCTGTTTTGGTTGAGAAAATGCCTTCTCTATTTTATATTTAATAAACTCATTAATTCATCTTCATTTTAACATATATTTGTTTTCAAAAGCATATTGATAACATCTATAATGTTATTTCGTTTATTTTTTTAGTTCTTAAATTGTTAAATACATCTTTACCTGCTTGGGAAAATTGCAGAGTTGGAATAGTTCTAGATATTCCAAGCGAAAATTAGCATTAAAAAAACAAATTTATTTAATCTTAAGTTAATCCCACTAAACTCGACCGAATTAGAATAGAACAATTTCGTACCAGCAGCTCAGATATAAATTATAAAAGAGTTTATCGACTAATTATTAATCCCTCTTTATTCCAGGTGAGTCATTAATTTTGCTTGAAAAGGAGAACAAACTAATCTGTTTATTTTCCACTGAAAATTGATTCGAGTTATAAATTTTTGCCACATACCTTCCCCACTAAGACGCGATAATTATTTGTTCGTTATTTTTTCTCTCTCTTATCTGACTATCTAATTAGGGTTTACTTCTCATCAGGAATGACATCTCAGAAACAAATTTTTCACGTCTTTAATTATTGCTTCCTGCCAGCCCACTTCGATGGATCGGCTAATCGCTTCAGAAAAGGCATGGTATGAGAAGAGTTAAAAGTTAAATTCTTTTAATTCAACCGAAATTGCAAGGGCTGCGTTTCGATATAAGGTCTCTTAGAAGACGATCCGGCACCCAGGTACCATTTAGGCAGTCACCTGCGCAGGGCGGCAGCTTCACTCCGGTTCCCTGGAAGCTCACCGAGAGAGCCGAAGTCAAGAGTAGCAAAACTAATGACTTATAAATTTTCAGTTTCATGATCATTGCAAACCATGATGGGGTTATTGCAAGATACGTCGTGTAGATGCTACTATGATTAGGGGCCTACAGAAAGAATTCTTGGGAAGGAAACCAAAGAAACGAAGGATATACTGCTGCCTTAGGGGCACAGTCGAGTAATTTGTCGATATATTTGACAAAATTACAAATGGATCAATCCGGAACAGTTTATTATATGTTTGTAGCTACTGAGTCTTTTCTATCAGGTGCCAGGAAGTCTATCCTAGGTATCACCAATTGATGATAATTCTGACGGAAAAGATTAGGAACGTAGTCTTTACAGGTATTCTTCTGAAAATAAGTGTGGCAAACCTTTTCAATGGAATAGCGACGTACATATACTACTCTCATAGCCTTTTCTTTGGGAAGAATTATACAAGGGCAATGAGCTATTCTGGAGACCTGGAATAAACCTGAACGTGGTAAGCTCGGTGATACTACTATTATTTTAAATGATTCCAGTCTTAATTAGACAAAAAGTCAAGGTATTTGCGGTCACTTTCACTTTTCCGAACATTGACAGTAATTTGACCCTAAGAGCCTAAGAGATCTCATAGCTGCAGTGAGCCATTGGCTGTAGTTTACTGCGTCCGGGTCTAAATAGCTCAGTGCTGAGGAGGAACTCCACCACTACCTGCACGCTGAGATGTCTGGTGGCAATTTTGTTCAGCATCGACCTTGTATTTTTGTGTGCAACGAGTGTGAATAAAGTTCTTATTCAAATTGGTTCAGCTTCAGCTTCCGCGTACCCGATGCCGTCAATTTTTCTTTCATCCAAATGGTAAAGATTATATAAAAGATGATATAGTTTGCAATAATTGATATCATTAATTAAATTATAGTAATTTGTTTCTAGAATGGAACATCATGTTCATTTACTATGCGTCAAATAATATGTACTGAATTTTTAGTCGTGGGCAAGTGAAGCTATAGGTTACCATGTCAGTTCGTAGGTCGTTGGGCAGATGGTAACTATTTTACTTTTCAATCAGTGTTTGAAAGTTTGAAGGTTATATGGTCATAAGCTCAAGTCAGAACAATTGACAGCACGCGACTTAAGTCTGCTGATTTTGTTCATTAATGAGTGCGATCGTAAAACTTCAACAGGATTCCAAAGGAGTCAAATATTCTAATTTGTCACCAAAACAGTATTCAATATATTTAGATAACAATGTTGGTGATAAGAATCAATTCATGTTATTGTTATATTTTCAAATTGTCGAAAAAACTGGAAAGAGTATCAAAGTTATTTGTTTGCAGTCTACCCGCAAGAAATTTTCTGAGGCACCTCAAGGTTAGTACTATTTAGTAACTGAATAGAAATTGACTGAAGCCATACAAGACTAATCCTACATTTCCATTGAAGTCTATTAAAATATATTGTGGACTCAAGATATTAATAGATTATGACTAGTAATTAAATTAAAAACTGCCGATATCGAGCTATAATAAAACGCCAGGTCTTTTTCTCTGTCTGATCCATGTCAGTAATTTCTCCCATTTAGTTATTGAAGGACGAAATCCGGCTTTCAATTTAACATAAGATGAAAACGCGCTGACCATTGTAAAAACATTTTTGTTAGAGGACAAAATTTAAGAAGTTTGATACTCTGATAAATATCATACCGATTGTTCAAGAAGTCTCTCTGCATGATAATTATTTATTTTGTAGAAACTACATTTGGATATTCTGAATGAATTTGGAGAGTCCAGCAAGAGATTAAGATGCAACAGACATCAATACTGATTCTGCAAAAATCAGGGACACCAATATGCAAGGATATCCTTGAAAAGAAGATTATCTCGCATGTGGCTAATCGGCTCCTACCATTTAACCTAGTTGAACTATATTAATTTATGGATCTTCTTTTTAGTCAGTATAACTTAAATATTTTGCTATTTTTACCAACATCGGAGTATCATTAGCCCAGTAAAATATTTCGCTAATTTTTCCATAACTTATCCCTGATTAAAATTATTATTCATCTTATTTGTATGAGCAGTAAACTATTTCTAGATTAGCGGAATATTTGGATATTTATTCCATTGCTTTTCAACTATAATTTATTTTAATTTTTTCATATCTTTTACGTCAACTCGGCTGTTGAATTGAAACAAGAAGTTCCGAGGCTAGATCTCTTGCAACATCAATCAGTACAATGAATGAAGAGATATAAGCTAAACTGGCAGCAGTTGACCCTCTGAGTGTTACATGCGACATTTGAGAAACTAATCCCCGCAGTTTCATGGAAGTGGGTCATTGGGTATTGTGTATGTTATTGATTTAGTTTTTTTTCAGACACAGTAATTGACATTGAGGTTGGAATTATAGTATAATATTTACAATAATTTGACATATATTCTTCTTTCATTAATTTGGTGAGCCTTTATTTTGCTATGAATATGGAATTTTCCACATTTTGCTCTTATGGAATGGGTCATTGATGTGGTGTTATGGTAGGCAACTCATCATGTAATTATCTGCTTTAATGTCTTTTTTAATGTTTTGTGGCGCAGTTTAGACTTTGGGTATCTGAATACTATTATTAAATTAAGCTTAAAAAAATAAAAATTACAAATTTTGATTTTATATTCATACATTAAAGATCAATGATTACCTTTCGAGAGGATCAGCTGCACTTGCATGCAGAAGATTTCGTGTGACAGACAATTTTGATCAAATGGGTGGAATATAGGACAGGATCATCACGGAGAATGTCTTATCTTATAGAAAGGTTTTATCTCCAGTCACCGAATATGCATCGAATATTGTGAAATGGTTTAAAAGGTTTGGTATTCGTGTTCAGAATCGTCCTGACTACATATATGAAGAATATGCAAATAAAGCTGGTCATAAAAAGATTAAGATGAGGAAATTATCATCAGCAATTTTCCTGATCATGCAGAAGAGTATGGAGAGGAGTTGGTGAAACTATCATCTAATATTTGATGTGCTTTCCACACATTTAACTTGTTAGCAACAATTTATGCAAATAAAGAACTGAATTTACCTTGACTAAAGAAAATAATGCATCTTGCATTGGGAAAATGTTTGGTGCTGTGTAATGCTTTATAAAAGTCGAGTAAGCAGGAAAAAATTGGTATCAAATTTAAGTCTAAATGCGGTACATGATTAAACTTACACCCTTAGTGCATAAAGTACAATTTTTGAGATAAAAGTTTAATATTTTTAGATGTTCCTAGATAGCGTAAGGGAAGAATTTGTAGAAAACTTTATGATTCTCCTATTTTTATATGTTGAGATATAAGGTGTCCAAAAAACAGGACGCTATGCAATGTAACGAAAAAAAGAGAAATTTTTTATTTTCTTACAAACAGAATTTAGCAGTGGCTAAAGGTAACTTTATTAATTTTAAACATATGTATTTTGTCTTTTGTGTGATAACTAAAATGGCACTTAGGATGCAGTCCTACATCACACTTAATACAAGTAAATGCAGCTTTTCCAGGACAATTGGCAGATCTCCTTGTGTTTGAGCTTTGCAACAAGTGTCCTTAACGCTACTCTTAACTTGAGGAGCTCTTTTTCCTTGCAGCAATGCAGTACCATGTGATTTCTAAATAGTTACTGGTAAATTTCTTCGAAAATTCAGAAGAGGAATACTCTCTTTCTTGGTCTTATTCCATTAAATCCAAATACTACCCATATTTTATCAGTGTTTAAATCCAACTTGACATTTCTTTGCTAAGCATAAATCTTTGTTTGTTCAACTATTTTATCAATAAAATGATCACTGCAAAATATTTTAGCTATTCTAATTTATTATTTGTCGAAAATATGTCCTCAGATAAACTCTCAGTTGATAGTTTAGAAGAATTCATATAAAAAAACAGGAACTTCTTTAGTCTAGTTTATTTGACTTACTCCAATTTTTTTCCTACCTCCACTTGAACTACCAAATCTGTTTTCAGCCTTAGTTTCGTAATGCTTTTTGGGTATAAAATCACACTTCATATTCAATAAGGTTTGGCCAAAGTGATTTATATCTCCAGTAACTTCATCATCAGATAGATCTAAATCTTCGTCAGTTAGACAATTTATTTCTGGTTCAGTAACATGAAGAATAATGTCATCAGGTTCTATATTATCTTCATCCTCGTCTTCAAGCGATAACAATATTTCGTGGGGGTTCAAATTCTAACAATATAAAAAAAAAAATTGAAAAGTATATAACTAAAAACTCAACAGTACACATAAAACAAGATATAAAATATAAATAACAAAATAAAAAATAAACAAAAATACATATAAACCAGTTTATCCAACCGGCTACTTCTATGGGAATAGTTATTTATATTATACAAATAAGGAACCTGTGAACCAAAATGTAGTCTGACTGCAGAGCGTTCGTTTTTCTAAACACCTAAATATTATTCTGTGTGGAATGTATGTTTAGCAATATCTATATTAATCTATAAATTTACCAAGATAATTAACATTTCACTTCAATATATAACAGAAAAAAAGGCAATAATAATCAATTTACATGTAAAATAATAGTAATTTACTTACCCAGATCGGGAAGCAACACACTTACTAGACATCTTGAAGTAAACTGATTTATTTCAAGGAGAATCATATTTTGCTTACATTATTCATAGAAAACGTGATAGAGAAATGTTTAAGGGTAAACTGAAACCAAAAAATAAGTAATTATTACCAAACTTGTGTTTTGGTGAATATTTCTCTGGACGTTATGCAGTAATGGGTCAATGTACGACTCATTAAGACAAATTCGTAAACATCGGAACACCCTGAATGTAGCTCTTGAAGCAGTGAATCTACCTATTATCAAAAATAATGATATGCAATTTATTTCAGAATATTTGCCTGTTTTAAATGTAAACGCAGCAGCCATCAACAAATTAGATGCAGACAAATAATGCTACTACGGTTGTCTTCTTTAAACACTCCTAATGACTCTAAGTGCTCTCGCAGGAATTAGAGCATATCAAACTATACGACAAGCGCTTGAGACAAAGTAGGTTACTACTGGCAGCAGGCTTCTTTGGCTTCAATGCCAGATCTGATCTAGTCATTTTTTGCGTCGTGATAATACATAGTTCGTGGAACGCAGACTCATCATCTAAACTCGATTTCTTCCAAAATATGGACCGCTCATTCTCAGCTGCTATCAACAAGCAAGACTTGGAAGTCTTCAATTATTTGCAGGATACTGGTATTGCACTTAACTATTTAAATAGGTATCCTGATATAATAAAGAACTTCAAGAGGTATAATAATATATACCTTCGTCGGCCCCAGAAATTAAAGATAAGATCATATAAATGTTTAATAGTTCCCATTGCCATTTATGCTTCGGAAACCTGGACTCTGCTCGCTGAAGATGAGAGGAGACTGAATGTCTTTGAAATGAGCTGCCTCAGGAGTATCATCGGCACCAACCGGAGGCATAGAAGGACGAATTTTAGTTTAAGAGAAGAGTTGAATAAGGAGGAGACCATTACGAATGTAATCAAAAGGAAGAGAATCAAGTAGCCTTGGACATGTTATTAGAAAAGAGCCGAAAAGCTATGTACAAGCCTATATAGACACCTTTTAAGGTAAGATACCGAGAGGTAGACCACCCAAGAGATGGAGGGACCAGATTCCTGTGGATGTTTCAGCTGCCTTGGATCAAGTATGAACAGCTGACTCGAAATAGAGTGGACTGGGGGGGGGGGGGCAGAGACAGCAGGCAGATGCAGAAAAAAGGGTCATTATGGCCTGCGCCCTTAAGTCAATTAAGTCAAGTTAAGTTCTAGTTTATACGCCAACAAAATCGTCTCTCGGATGGTAACTTTAGACAATTGGTTTTGCTAAGAGCAAATGTTTACAGCGGTTAAAATTTAAATTAAAACTCTTAACTTGCGTTTTTAACCTTTATATTGTCATTAATTGCCTACTTCAGTAATAGTGTAAAATAAAATTCTATTTAAAATTTTTTATTAATTATATTAACCATTCAGTATATGGGTTATGGACCCGGTGAAATGAGAATTAAGAAAAATTGAACTAACAACTATAAATATCTCGTTAGATATTATTTCTTTGCTGATAACGTATAATAATACTAAGTTTACCACCCTAAAATACTAGCAGTAGAATCATCAATCCCCGTGGCTTAGATAAGATTACATAACATAATATATATTAGAGGCAAAAAAGTCAAAAGACCATCAAAGTAAAGAGTATGAAAAAACTCCCAAAAATTACAACACAATAAAAACCAAAGATTTTAAAATGACGGTGGTGAGAAAGTGTCGATGGCAAAGAGGTGATGATAGAGAAGACATAGAACAACGAAGGCATGATAAGGACGAAGGTTTGACGATGGGAATAAGTTGAATCGGATTGTCCTACAGTGATGTGATGATGAAGACGTGACCACACCTTAGACGTGACAAGGCGATAGATATCTTTTCCACATCGATAATTTCATTTGTTGATTCCTGCTTCTAATCTTTTAGTTTTAAATTTTTCTACATAAGCAGCTTTAATGGCATTTGATTCCTTTGCTAGTAATACAGGTAATGTTTTGTTAAATACCATTTGGGAAAATTGAGCGTTTGTTAAGATATCTGTTTTTTCTTCCCTTTCCCCCCGAACATATAAACCTGCGACCCAATTTTCCTTCTGGATAAAGTGAAATCAACCACCTTAATTGCAATTTCATCGAACACCCAAAAGGGGAATTTTTGAAAAATGTATTTGTTTCTCATATGCTATAGCCCTAGCCCCTTAAAATAGTATGCGAACGGAAATGAGATATGTATTACAATTAAATAGTCAAATACCATACAAAAGTCTTTGACTAAACTAAGTCTCACCAACCAGGACGCAAGTGTATATTTAATTCACTGTAAATATTGTAATTTGTCCTAAATCGGAGTCAGGTCACTTTAGTAAGAGGATCAAAGAACACCGCTCAGATATAAGAAGAGGCTTAATTTCCTTAAGTTTCTTCTTCTGACCATAGAATCGATTTCAACTATACCAAAATTATTTATATATCCAACAACTATATTAATCATCATTAGCAAGGTCGATAATTTTAATATATCGAAGGACCGTATAAATTTAACAAATATATATCGGATAATGTTGCCAAATTCATTTATAAAAAGAAGGAATCGGTCGTTCACTAGGATTAAAAGTGGCCCCGAAAGCACGCATATATTTATGTCTCTCACTTTGTTTCCTCTGTTATCATTTTGTTTAGTCTTTTTTCGCCTTTATATATCGGAGTCGCATACCTAGCATTTTATTATACATTTGACAAAGGCGAAAGCAGAAACTAGTTAGTCACTAATCCTGTTTGTAAATTTATAAGATTTAAATATAGTGGTTTATTATTATTTTTTGCACCATAAAATAATAATAATGATAATAATAATAAAAATGCCTGGATTGCAAAGTTACGATGGTTCAGAAGTGTTAATGTCGAAGACCCGAAGACCCGACGCTGACAGAGACGAGGTGAAGGCCAGACAACGGTGACACATGAGAACTCCGAAAATCGGGAATGAACAGGGCGACATAATCCAGAAAACAAAACGACAGCAATGATAGCGACGACGTAGACCTCTCCAACCTTTGACCGCGATGATCAACTTGAGCAGACGAAATATCTACAATAAAGAGTCAAAACAGACGACACAAAGCAGTCGCTGACCACGATCGATGACACGCACCAATGTTGCGATCATGAAAAATACAATAATAGGTATTAAATGTTAATTGATTTCTTTAAATTTTTAGAAAACTGGTAAAAATCAATAATTTGTTGTAACTTAATATTTTTAAGCTGCCTAATGTAATTTAATAATATTAGGCATATGTAAACTTATTTAAATAATAATTTTATTCAATTTCATTAAAATCTGATTTATTTATTAATTAAATCTCATGATTATTCTTAAAAGTCTTTAAGTTTTGAGAATTGGCCACTGATTCAGGAAGATATTTTACCTAGCTATTATTCTCACTGTAAAAAAAAATGTTTACGTTGATTAGAATGAGAGTAAAGGTTCTACATCTTGTAGATTTGACCGCTTGTGGTTCGAACTGTTAAACTTAAATATATAATTCACAACCCCACTTTTAGCAGGTTTCTTTACTTCCAATATTCTCTTTCTGTCCTTTTATGTAAAATATATTCTTCAAAGGAATTTGAAAAATATAGAATATAACACTCTCTACCCACGTATTATCGATGCTTGAAGAGGGGATCACTTATTCCTGAAGAAGATTCTTGTACACCGAAGTGTTTATTTTGCCACCTAAACGGAAGAGCGGACATAACTCAGCCTTTGACATCATGCTCCACACCATATCATTGTCTCCTGCGAATTTAAGTATTTTTCGTGAAATTCAGTTTTAATCTTTTACCCGACCTACTCCTTAGATGCTGCTTCTCATTCTAGCGAAAGAAATTAATTTTTCTTTCTTTACTAATAAACAGTTACTTCCTTTTCTCTTTACTCGACAGTACTTTCTCAGTAGCGATATGAAACTTTTCCATTTAATTTTCTTTAATTTGAGTGGTTTATTTGTAAAAGAGTGCCATATGAGTCCAAATTCTCTTAAGAGAGACTTAATTTAGTCTGGCGAGACATTCAGGTTTATATTCTCTGTAACTTGACGTGAAATAACGCCAAGTGACTCAAATCCGTCGTTTATTGAGATCTGACGCATCGCAGAACTTCTCTAGGAGTATTTTTTTTCGAGGCAGACCCCTTTTCTTCGTCGACTAGCAGGATCAGTGATGTTGAATATGCGTGAAATCGCATTTTTTGACTGATTACGATGCTTTGAAATCTCGGTTTTCTATGAATAAGAAGATCGAGAAAGGCAAGGATTCTTTTATTTTCAACCTCATGGGTAAATTTAATGGAGGGGACGAGTGAATTAAGTTTGGTAAGAAAGCTATTAACATCTTTAGAATTAAATCAGAGGAAAACGACATCATCAATATACCTGTACCAAACAATAGAGAAGTCAATGATAGTAGAGAAGAGTCTTGTTTCAAAGAACTCCAACTAAACAAAAAATGTATGGTACAAAAGTATTTGGCCCCCCCAAAAAACAAGTCTTTAGTATTTAGTGGTGTGACCTTTATTTGCAATAACAGCATGGAGACTATTATTGTAACTGGAAATTAACTTTTGACACTCCGTTTGTGGTATCTTTTTCCATTCTTGCCTGCAGATGATCCTCAAATCAGCAAGGTTCTTTGGACTCCTTTTGTGCACAGCAGATTAGAATAATCGCCACAAATTGTCAAAGGATTTAGGTCAAGCGATTGCCTAGGCCACCGAAGGACACATATTTTCTTATTTGGAAGCCATTCTTTCGTTAATTTCGCCGTATGTTTGGGGTCATTGTCTTGGTGAAAGATCCACGTGCGCCGGCCGTAGAATTTCTGTTCCGGTCGGAAGCAGCTTTTGTTCCAGTATCTGCCTCTACATGGAACTATCCATTTTTCCATCAATGATGTGGAGTTCCCCTACACCATGGGCAGTATAACAGCTCCACACCATAATGTTGAATCCTTCATGCTTGGCGGTAGGGATGGTGTTCTTGGGATCATAGGCAGTCCTTGCTTTCCTCTAAACATGACGAGCTTAGTTTCGGCCGAAAAGTTCAATTTTGCTTTCGTCGGACCATACAAATCGTTCCCAAAACTCAATTCCTTTGTCAAGATGGTCTTTGGCAAACGTTAAACGATTCTTCACATGTTTTGCTGCAAGAAGGGTAGTTGTGCGTGGAGTAAAGGCATGTAGACCACTTCGATGCAATTCCTTCGAAACCGTTTTTCGACTGACATGAACTCCTGTAACTCCAGTTCATTCTTTAGGTCTGTACGGGTAGTAATGGGCATATTCCTCACATTACGCAGCATATAGCTTCAAGAGCGGCCCGTTATCTTGCGAGGAGCTCCAACACTTGGCAAGTTACAGATTGCCCCAGTCTCTCGATGCTTCCAAACTATTGCCCCAACAGTTGAGTATGGAACCTTAACACGTTCAGCAATTTGCCTATAGGTAAATCCTTCATTACAAAGCCCAACTATTTGCTTTCAAATAGCTTTGAGTATTTCTTTGACTTTTTGTATTGTATTCACCGAGTATCCACATTCAACAAACTCTGGAGAAGGAATGATTGTGTCGATCGTATTTTGTTTAGATTACATGTGGTTCTGGAAGTTTCTGGCAGCTTTATGGAACGTGTTCAAATTAAAATACTCGAATTGTGCGATAAACTAACAATTATTTAACATGATATTAAATTTGGCCAAATACTTTGTCCCATACATTTTTTTGTTTAGTTGAATTTCTGGTTTTCAATATATTTTTCTATGTTCTGCTTAAATATTCTGTTAAATATATGTTCTCTGAACTACGTGTACTCTTTACCCCAAACCAGATCTCGAACTTTTTAAAATACATCACAAATAGAGTTGTGCAAATACTTAAGTCAGTCACTCTATATAAGTTAGAGAGAAAATTTACAATTTTGGGTACAAAGTGAAATGAGTTTCATAAAATTGTAGCAGGTACGGGAAGAACAATATTTTGCAATTTATCATTAAAGAAATTGAAAAGATCTTTAATTGGAACCTTGGTAAATAATAGGCAGACATCGAAACTAACAAGGGTAAAATTATTCGAATAACTGAGTGTCGTAGAATGGACTCTGGGTTGACCGATATTATTTATCTTTAATATGATTAAGAAGTGGAACTGAGCTCAAGGATAATAATATGGCTATCATTAATAAAATATAGTTTTATTAATAAAAACTATCAACAACACACAAAAAGGAAAATATTGGCATAAACAGAGAATGGAAAGGATCGTGGGAAATCTAGCTAATCCGAGGATTAAGATTTGGAAGAGATTTAAAAAGGTAAAACAAACAAAAATTACAGGGATGGGATGGGTCGCTAAACCATTTAAAGCACAGGATAGGGTTGACAAAAGGGTTAAATACTCAAAGGTAACGTTAAGCTTACGTAATTACACGTGTTGTGCTGAGAAAGGCGGCGTGAAGAAATCTTCGGTCCGCTGGCGAGTTCCAGCCGAAGGGAGGGGGGGAATTAAATGATCCTGACGTGGCGTCTTGGGAATAAGAACCGTTTCTTGGCGAACGGGCTTGAAGAACAATGGCTGTTCTACGTTTTTATCTTCTGAACAACAGGGGGGGGGGGGTGAGAACCGTCTCTTGTCTACGGGCTCAAAGAACAATGGCTGTTCTAATGTTGTTCTCTTTCTAAAAACAGGGGGGAAGGGTGAGAACCATTTCTTGTCAACGTGCTCAAAGAACAATGGCTGTTCTAATGTTGTTCTCTTTCTGAACAACAGGGGGGAAGGGTGAGAACCGTTTCTTGTCAACTGGCTCAAAGAACAATGGCTTTTCTAACATTATTCTCTTTCTGAACAACAGGGGAAGCCTTGTGGACTTGGCGTCTTAAAGGCTTGAACCTTGGCACTCAAGGGATATTGTCCTCTTCTGGACAATGATGGTGGATCTCGAGGTAGAGGGCTCTTGGTGCACAAGGTGAGACTGGATCGTAGTGATGTCTTGCGAAGAAAATCTGGATCTCGAATCTCCTCTTAGTGGTAAAGTTTCCGTATAAATAGTCGAGACATCCCCTTGGCGTAGGGAACAATAGAGTGGGGGCTTCGAGGGAATGCACAGCCGCGCCTGAGAACAATACCTTATCTGCCCATAAGCCTAACTCAATCTGGCGTGATCAGCGCATGGGGCAAACGGGAGAGGAATAAACCTCCTAGGTTAAATATTGACTCAGGCGGCGCGATAATCGGCTTTAAGGCGAAGATGCACGTGGGTAGCATCGTGTTTCTAAACAACATGTGATAAGGGTTTAAATTAAGCGGCCTCAAACCCTTCTATCACACTGAGTGGCATTCAGTTCATAAATAAGATCGTAGCTATTGGTAACATGTGAATGAGCAATAGTTCCAACTAGAGGTGTAAGAAAAGAAGTAAGCCATTTAGAGAGAGCATAAGAAACAGAACAACAGAACTTATAATAGGGCATAAAGGGAAGTTTGGTTTGCTATAGCTAAACCTTAATGTGAATTTACCCCTTCCTCTCCTAATTCCTCAATGGTGATATCTTGTGTTAGAGGTGGTCCTTTATCTCTTACTAGCTTATATATACCCTTATTATATTATTTTCTCTTGTAGTTATCCTTGAGAATGAACTAAATAAAGTTCAGTAGTACTTGGACGCACCTTTTCACTGTTCCTGAGGGACATTGCATTCATTGCGAACCTCACGTGCTACTTTGCGAGTTATTCATTTCATATATATATATATATATATATATATATATATATTAGTGGCCAATAATGCTTTGGACACTTATATAATTTCCATTACAAACCAAATAATGGTCACTAATGCAGTATAAATTAAAAATATGAAGTATGGCTCTAAGTTGTAAATATACAGTTTACATCTTATGATGGATGAAACTAAGAGTTAGGTACAGGAGACCATTTTTATAGTGGTCAAATTGATCCGAAAAGGGTAATTCTATTGCTTATATGACTGAGACTACTAAATAACTTAGGTTATTAACTTATTTCAATGAATTCTTAGCTTTTCCAGTCATTGCAGTGTCAAGTTCCGAGCAGCAAACATGCCTAGGGGAGCTACGACACCTGCCTATATCCAGTAGCTAATTCTTATGTTACGTCAAGAAGATCATCTGTGCATCAGAACCATAGATGTAAGGGTTAAACGCTCCTAAATATTGGACATTATAATATATCACGTAACGCTACCAAAGCCTCACATTTAACTACAATTTATACTCGTAGGCGTAGGAAAACCTCAAAGCGAGATGACTAAACCACCGTTTGTATCTCTAAAAAGGTCCGATACAAACTTTGAAATAAAACTTTGATATATTTTAGGATGAATATTTTGCAAACCCTAATCACCTAAAACAAATAATTATTCTCCTTATAATGTCAAACAGATTTTTTGGAGTATCCAGATATATTTGATATAGTGAACGGTCGATGTTTTTAATATTATAATTAGTCTGAATTTTCACATTTTTCTCGGCCTTAATTATGATGCCGTCACTGTGGAGAACTATTTTAAGGAAAAATTTATTGTCTGTGATTTTTAGTTATTCTCACGAAAATTGGAATTATATAACCAGAGAGCACGAACTATTTAAATAAAGTATCTAAAAACTAACCCAGTATAAACAACCTCCTACCCCTGACCTTCGGCGTCACAGTTAAATCAACGTTTACTTCAAGGTGGTGCTTGTCGATATATATATATATATATATATATATATATATATATATATATATATCGACGATATAGAAATACAAGCCATACTTCGTATTCTTTCTTACAGAAAGAACTTGGTTCCATAGGAACTACTTCGGCGTGTGGCCTACGGCCTATTTGCTATTCTAAACCGTTTTTTAATCTCCTTTATAGACTCTTTATTTTAATACCCTGAACACCTTTTTCAACATAGATACCCTGAAGCATTTTTTGAAAGTTATTTTACCTTTTAAAATATTGTCTTTATCCTTTTAAGATTTATATATAGTTGAGAATTCTTCAAACACTTTTTTCAACATAGCCACCCTGAAACCTTTTTTTAAAGTTATTTCACCCGGTTTGATATATAGAAAAACCTTCGTCAGATCTCTTTTTTCATCTAAATTTGCTTTATATACGAAATGATAATGAAAGAGCGCCAAAGCCCTAATTTTAATACATTTTTTGAACTTCACGATTTGTATGTTTTTTCATTCCAAATCATTCGATAATTATATTTATTTTTTTCTGAACTCTTAGAAAGAACTTTGATAAAAGCTCGAAACATACAAAAAACAGCCCTGCGAATAAAAGTTTCAAATAAACCTATACTCAAGAAGGTAAAGTTATTTGTCCACTAAGCAAAAAAAACATTTCCAAAAATTTCAAAAATTAAATTAAAGAGTTAAGGATAAAAACGCGGTTTCGATTAGTAAGTGGTATGCAGAGTAAAGGAGCTCTGCTAGTTCCCACGCTTTGGAGATTAGGAGAGAACGCCTTTGCTACTATAATATTTGGCTTTAGACCACTTCAATGTTGCGACAATTAAATGAAGCTGCCTTATCTGTATCTCAATCGGGGAATATATATATCTTGAATGTGACGTCACCATCATAATTTTTACCTAAAATACTTTTAAATATAACGTCATCATAATTAAACCCAAGAAAGATATGAATATTAAATTCATCACCGTTCTATATATTTTCTATATATTGGGTAGCCATTCCCCCAAAATGACGCACTTAAAAAAAATAATATCTTAGTAACTTCCTTCCTATTCATGACAATTTTCATGTGCAAGATACTTTCAATCTTCCTTTTTCGAATGCAAAAAACGGAATTTAGAGACCTTTTATAATTTTCTTGTACATCACAAAAATAACAACATGGGTAAAAAAAGAGCATATCAAATGTAAAGAAATAAATAATCAGAAATTTAACCTACCTTCAGTAAAATGATCGATTGAACCACTACTTTGATGAATAACTAATCTTAGTCTTTTTTTCCACACAGACAAATTTTTCTTACTTGATTAAGTCCAATTTCCTGCCAAGATTCACGTTTCGCTTTTCAATTCTGGTTTAGTGAATTTTTCTCTCCGACCTTGGAAAAACTTTTCCTTTATTTTCTCCCAAATTCAGCAATCTATAGGGTTATAATCAAAACTTTGCGGTGACAACTCATTTTTCGTTATTAATCTTTGCCCTATCTTGTTGCAAAATAGTTATTTTCTTGATACAGGTGACATCAATCAGGCAACAACTTTGTTTTTAGGAGTTCAATGTAATTCGCAGAATTCACTTTTGTCTTTTTAGTATAAATAGATCTGCTTTGCCATTGCAAAAGAACCTTGCAGATATCATACCCTTTTTGGAAAAACTTAAAGTTTCATGATACAATCTGTTTATCGGAATGTAACACTTATTTTTATCTTACTCGCAGACAAAATTATTTTGTCGGTTTTAGCGGAATTTCTAAAGTGAAATCTTTTTTATCCGTGAAGACAATATTTTTAACATCAGCGACAGAGAAATTATCAAGTAACTGTCTGCATTTCATTTTTTCTTTTATCCTTAATAGTACCACTTTTCTAGAAAATACTATTATTCTTTTGGAGGCTTTTAGCCTTTGTGTATTAACTATTCGTTGTACAGAACTCCCTCCAATATTTAAGCTTTTAGCAATTGTTCTTTGCGAAAAATGACTTCCTGGTTTATCTTCTTGAGAGCAGATGTTATCGTTAATGTAATTCACTTTTCCCCATTCTGAAGCTGATTTCTGTTATAGCTTCCCGTTTCGTAAATCTTTGTTAAGAGTCTTTCCACAGCTTGTCTTTTCGACATTTTTTCCATGAAATTCTAAAATACTCTTCCAGTCTTCCACCCCTTTTCAGAGTAACAAGCTTTAATGAGAATGTGATCTTCCTATGAGAACGTCATTATGGGTACTGAGGATCTGTAAATATGTTCATTTCTGTAAGAACGTGAAAATTCCTGGATAATATTGCACAATAAAATAATATTTTATCTCAATATTCGTTATTTTTACCCATGTTGTCTATTTTTGTGAAATGCAAGAAAACTATAAAAGATATCTAAATTAAGTTTATTGCACTCGGAAAAAGGAAGATTTAAAGTATCTTGCATATGAAAATTGTCATGAATAGGAAGGTAGTAAGATATTAATTTTTTAAAAATGCGTCATTTTGGAGGGGCAACTCTCTATATATATTTGCGAAATGTGTTTGAAATAATAAGTGTAATTAAGTTTGTTTTGCCGTTTAGTGGTTACGGCTTTCGAGAGATTAACATATTTTATTGATTAAAAATAAAATAGTAGCAGTCATCTTAGCTTCCAGTCTAGTTTACTCTTTTCAACTCGGAGGTATACTTTAAAAACTAAATTCTGTTTTCATATAATTTTGCACTTTATGGATACTGTAGGACCATTTATGATGGTTTATGACATTCATTTTTTATATATATAATTTTTAAAGATGCAACATATATGTTCCATTGTATATTAAAATGGGTTATATATGTTACACATATAGTTTAAGATCAACATATGATAGACACTGAATAGAATATTAATTTGTAATAGGTATAAAAAGGCAACTAATTTTTACCACTTAATTTGAAAACATGGTAGTTTGAAATAGAAAAAATTAGTTGTCCATTGTTCCCAAATGATAGGTGGCGAAGCATTTCAAAGACATTAGAACATCGCATTCAATGCATCAAAGTTTTGTTCTTATAACTTTTATTCCATTTTGTGAACAGGATATACACCTTCGCATAATGGAGATGTGTCCACTATTGCCTATGACTGAAGTGCTTTTTCTCTTTCTTTTTAGTGGTCTTCCCTGACCTTCTTTTTATTCCTTTTCTTCCAGCATCAATCATTTCTTCGGATTGGTATAAATGAAAGGTAAACAATGTACATTTACTTCTTCTTACTTTATTATAGATTGTCCAACCATTTATTACAGTCATTTTGAGGAGTTTGTAAAATACGTTTTCCCACCATTTACCTGATTTTCATTCAAAATGATACTTTGCAACATTTTGATCACATTGATCTACACCTCCCATGAAACGGTGGTAAAATGCAATAGCACCAGGACATGGTACTTCATTGTTCCATCTTTAATTTTTCGTGCTACGACATCTGCTAGATCTTTATGGCAGTTGCTTAGCAGATAAACTTCCTTTGTATCCTGCCATTTTACAGCTAAAGTACCACGGTTGTTGGCAGCAAACTGGCTTTCTCGCATTTTAAATTTTTTATCTAGAATTGGAGAATCGCGCCGGTTTTTTATGAATGTACCTACGGCAGGAAAGTTAATTGTTCTCAGAAGTCTAACAGAGGAGGGAAATCTATCACAGCAAATCATTTCACAAACCGTTCACCCAACGTAGAGTTTGGGTGAGGTTCATTGACTTATTTGCCTGAATAGACATTGGAATCATAAGTGTATCCAGTTAGAGAATCGCATCTTTGCCGCATTTTTATTCCCCTTCCTATAGGTTTCATTCGCATGTATTGTTTCATAGACGTTCGCCCTTTGAACTTTGTCATAGATTCATCTAAATTTTGTCTGGAACTCTCTGGCAAAGTGGACTGAAATGCTTTTTTTAAACAATCAACCACAGAGTCTATGTAATATGTTTTGGATGGCTCATCGGGCTTGGCAGGAATGTTGAAATATAACTTTTGACATTATATACCTACACCGCTCTATCTCTCGGATGTACAGTGTAAATTGCTTCATTGCCCAGAACCTTATGTGTGGACCAATATTGCTAAATCTGGTAAAGTATTGAATCCTAGGATTAGAGAACAGCATAAAATAATTAAATTTTTCCCGCTTTCAGTATTTGGCATTGTTGTTTTTCCCTTTTGTCGGGCAATAGCTATCCTTTCATTTGTACATTAAGCAATTTAATTGATTAGACTTCGAGGAAACAGGTTTTTAAATATATCAATAGCTGATGCATCTCGACCAATATCACACAAAACTTTACCCCTCTGAATGGGATGAGTTTTAAATTTTGGAGCAAAATCATTACTCACAGTTTTCTATTCTACTGGTGTGTCATCTTCAGTTACTGGCACGGGGGTATTCTCAATATTATTACTATTTTCAGCTTTATCAGTTACACAGTCTTCTGCATTTTCAGATGAATGAATGCTTTTGGGTGCAATTCCAATAGAAGGAATGTAGTTCTTGTCTTCGTCACTATCATCCCCTAGACTCTCTGTTTCTTCTTCATCTGAACTTGAATCAGAAGAGTCATCCTCACAATCGTTTACCTTATTTAGTTTTTCAATAGATTCTTCCGCTTCCAATGTTTTTTTGCTACTCATTTTTCACGTTCTGAAAAAGAAAAAAAAATCATATAGACCGGCTGGTACACATTTTTTTATATCAAAGAATTTCAATGGGCAATCACACTCACAACAATCTATAATAATTACTGATGTTTCTAATCTATAAAGAACAATAGTACATTTATAAATTCACCTATAATTGAAGAAATTAAAAGATATGAGTGAATGACTCAACTTGTTGTCTTCATAATGGCGATATTTACAAACAGGTTGATGCCAAAACTTTAAAAATCGTACGTCTGGCAGTGGGTAAAGTTTAAGAGTGAGTGTAGCACGACAACAGGCAAATAACATGGGAAATTGGCTCATATTTGATCCATTTGTGTTATCACATATTTTGGTGGAATAAATATATCACAACCAGGAAAAGAGATAAGATGCTTGGTGTATATGAGATTTATTGATTTTAAGAGTATATCAGGATTCCATAAATAGTTTTTCCCTGTTATATTTCATATATGATCTCAATTTCTTGATTAATTTTTATACGAAATGTTCTGAAGTTGATTTAGCTGAAAATACAACTATTTTTATCATGGAAAATCAATCGTTAATTTCGGCGATATCCTCAAACAAATTAAGAAGAAGATGGTTTCGAATACCTCCACAGCTGTTCTCAAATTCACTGAAGTTCATTTCTCTCCAGAACTTAGTGGAAGCCATGCCTTAGCCATAGTGTCAGTTTCAAGCAATCACCTAACTGTTTATGCCCGGTTTCATTCAAAATTTGACCATTGGGTTAAATGATATTATGGTCAGTTTTTATAATATGGCAATAAAAAAGAGGGTCACATATAATATAACCATATACTTTAGAAGAGAATAACTATATCCGCTGAGTATGGCTTCCATCTACATACCTCTAATCAGATAGGTTTAGTGGGCTCTACTTGAACTCAGTTACCTTGAACTGTTCTTCTTCGCAGAAAGAGAGAGAGAGAGAGAGAGAGAGAGAGAGAGAGAGAGAGAGAGAGAGAGAGAAAGAGAGAGAGAGAGAGAGATCTGGATAAAATCTCTTTCTATGACAAGTCTTATTATGTGGTTTTAAATGTAATAAATTTAAACATTATCACGATCCTTATAAGCACTATTGATGGAAAATGGTTCCATCAGACCTGTAAATACTATCAACCACGATGATGTTCCGATCGAGGTTTTGTTTCGAGTGGTAACTTTACTGTGATACATCAAATTTCCTTTAATATTTCAATTTAAAGATTATTTAATGGGAAGTGACATTATGGCATGAAGGTTTGACTCTAGACGCCGAAATACTATATTAGGTCCCCTTTTCAAATAATGAAGCATATATTTAAACTAAACGACGTGAATGTTTCCTCTTGCTCGAGTCTCTGTCATTAAAATGGCCATTTGGAAAACCATATAAATTATTCTGCAGATGCCAAAATAAGCCATTGAGCGGCCGCAAGTTATTATACGCATGAAATTGCGGAAACTTACATTTATGGAAAGGTGAATTCGTGATAAAAATACTGAGTGTAAAAGTCAAAGGTGAAAAACAAAATATATTTTGCAATGTGCCTATACGTATGGATCTGCAAGCGAAGATGATTGTTCAGGTATACGCTCGAATGTTTGCGTTCATATAGGTGCAGGGATAGGGGTATTTACTATGCACGCGAGTATATAACGAGTATTGCAAAAGTTCTGTTACATTTGTATTGACGCTTTCAATACAGGATGCAATGATAGTTTCGATGCAGTTAGAGACGTTTTTATTGTTATAACAAACAAATATTTGTTTAAGTTGTAACAATAATCAATGTGACCGCTCTTGGTGGCAAGCACGCGCTCCAGGCTATACCTGAAGGCCGCGCTCACGTTGCGGACGAAGTCCTTCAACGCACTGACCCATACGCGATCGACGGAGGACTTCAGCTTGTCAAGGTTTCTGTGGTGGACCTTGCACTCTTTGATATCAACAGGCGCTCATACATTGTACTCGAGTAGATTAAGGTCGGCGGACTGAAGCGGCCAAAAGTCCTTGAAGCACAAGTTAATGTTCCACCCCATGTTCGACCTCTCTCTCACCTTTTTACCGTGTTGGCCGTAGCACTATCCCATTGAGATCTGTAATCCGCCTTATCCGTGATCTTTCGCACTCAGATCAGGACAATCCTATCTAAAATGTAGATCTAGTAAGCCGCGGTGAGCCTATTTCCGTTCAAGGAACGAACTACACTGGCGGCATCTTCTAGTTATTTAAAACTACGACGCTGAGCATGACTTCGGAGACCGGCTGTTTGATTGGGGACACGTAGTGGACGTCGGAGACGACATAGCCAAAGCTTACCCCGTGGTCAATCGTATTGTTTATGAAAGGATGGACTGTGAATATTTTAGAGTTAGAAAATAGGGATAATTCGAATGCCATAAAACTTCAAGTCATTGAGAAGACGATTAGCGCGCTGAAGTTGTTGGGGCATAAGTTCGTTTAGCAGATATTTTCACACAAATTAACCTCTTGTTGCTCTCATGCGCAGTCACTACCCTGGACACTGTCACCACCGAGATATTCTTCTTCTTCGCGGGCGCAGTTATTCTGAACTTGGGAGCAATTTCGAAGCCATTTCCCCACAGCCAAACGGTTGACTTTTTGAGGCCCGCCTGAATGAGGTAAATATTTCAATTCTTCCTCATTTTTGTGCCCCCACACATCTGTGAACGGTCATCCAGCTGAGGTTAAGCCGCTTGGCGAGGTTGGAATCATTGTAGACCGCGCGCAAGAAACTAGAGACGTCTATTCAGCCATTTTTTCACACTATTTAGCGAGAAAGAAAGAGTGAGGCACCTTTGGCAAGTTGGAGATGATACAAACAAGTATTAATAAAAAATGTTTAACCAGCTTTATTATTTTTATACTGCCGTAAATACAAGGTATGAAAATAAATAGTAACGGCAATATTAGATAATTTTGCATTCGCAATGTAATTATATCATGTTCGTTTTCTAAATGTCTATTCAATTCTATAATATTATTATTGAGAATAATCAGATCCATTTTCCTACTCTATTTCCTAAAATTAAGGTAGAATACAGTTTTAAGCGAAACAACTAGGTTTTCGCCTAGTAGTATATATAAATATATATATATATATATATATATATATATATATATATATATATATATATATAAACATATACATGCATTCGATATCACTATCATAAAGCCTCTGTAGGAGGCTACAAACATAGAATTCTGTATACAGTTTGTCCGTTTAAAAAACGCTGATAATCGTAATAGATCTCTAGATTAATGGAATACGGATAATATAAGCGTAGGATAGACCATGAAAAAACAGAAAACATCCTTCTTTCATGTAATTATATTTAGGTTTGCCTTTAGCAAATTATTTTCATGAGGGAAAATTTCTAAACAATCACCTCTAAACATGATCTTACTTGACAAAGGAATAATTATGATTGTTTTTATAGGAAATGTTATTTCATGGGATAAACTTTGTCCTCTATCTGTAAAACGTGGGTAAACGGCAAGGGTGCGAGAGTAAAAAGAAGAGCCTTTGCTATCGTTTTGCAGAGGAGCCAAGTCTGTTGCGGGGTTGTCGAAGGGTAAAGCAACATAATCTGATTTGGTGAAATACGTTCTCGGCGAAAAGATAAAACACTATTAAACAAACTGGACTCTTCCACCCGGATCTTCTTTTGACAACTGAGATCCTTTCCCATTCGTTTTGATCTAGATCAGCTTGGAAAAGATAGTAAAGGATTAAAAAGAGGTGCACAAAATGACCTGATAGAGAGCATCACTTTCTTTTGAGGCACTCGGCTCAAGAGAGATTACCCCTCATATTACATTATCCTCATAACAATATTTAAACACTTTTGCCTGGATTCTTTTATATTTTCATAGATTATTACGATTTTTACATCATTTTAACAATAATTTTTAACATATAACCTAGGTTAGGGGTGGGCAAATTTTTAAGTGTTTGTGTTAAATTCGGCCAAATTTCTTGAGACCAAATATTCTCTTGTGCCAATACATTAAAATGCCCAATCTCTTAATCGTTTTAATTTAAAACAAAATAAGACGATATAAAATTAAAAATATTTTTATTGATCCTTACTTCCTTATGAATGATGCTTAAAAATCACAAAGCAAGTATAAAGCATTTTAATTACAAAACTACATATTATAAAAAAAACTGAATTGAATCTTTACCATTTTTAGCAAAAAACAACACATCCAAACTAGAGAAAGAAAATTGTTGACCATTTTTATATATTTACCATCAATGAGACATCTGCTGCCTTATCGGTGATGGCAGATGATTTATAACAGGTTGCCATATAGAAAAGGTTGGAGGTACATTTATTTAGTTTTTGTTCGAAGTGAGCCTTTGGCTTAGCCTTCCTCTAGGAGGTCGTTGGTGTGCCAAAGATTTCCCAGTCTTGCTACATGGTTGAATGCGACTCCCCTCTGCCTTTTCGCCCGCATACATAATCAAGAGCTGCAAGATTAAATCTATTTAAATAGCCAGCTCCTCTAGAGTGAGTGATTTTAAATTTCGAAAACGTAGTGGGAAGGATTTTAAAATGGTTAGTTCATTAGGATAATTATATGATGATTTAGGTCGAAAAGTTAAAAGCCGAACAATATCTTGATCATTAATATTTGATTTTTTTGCAATAAATTTATTATTATGTAAGATTTAAACCTTTGACTGAAAATGCAACTCAATATACTGTTTGATTTAATATTAAATTGTGAAAATCTTGAAGAGAAAAAAGAAAAGTGATAAAATATTTGGTTAATTTAATTCAAGCTTGAAAAGAGATTAATTTTCGTTAATTTAGGTTAGTCGCTTGAATTAAGAGACAAAAATAGCAGTTTGAAGTGATTATAGTTTTACTTGTGTTTTTTCATTTAAATCAGAGATACTTAGCAACATTTTTTTACTAAATAAGTGGGAAATTAAACCAGAGCTTCACTTACCTTTCCCAAGGATGCATTTATAATAACTTACCGTGACTTACTTCCATTCACTAGCATAAATAAAATAAACACAAGGAGGAAGAAAGAAAATGAGGGGGGGATTTATACTAAGGAAAACTGAAAGGCACTAAGAAAGTTATAGTTTTCTTGCTTTAAAAGTAATTATTGTAACGAATTTTATTATAATTGTGACGAGATATCTTTTGTTTGGCTTATGCAGAGCGCGCCAAATGATAGACGAGCAGGCGTCCTGTAAAGGTCTCCGGGATGAAGACATCCGGGTGTACCCGAATGTTTATTCTTCAGCCAACTTTGATACAGGCGCGTTCTCTGAACAAGTCATGCCTTCATGACGGGAGTGAGCGTAGTTGTTCGACTATCAGCGTCTGCAAGTGAAAGTTCACTATATGATTTAAACTGTAAAGTATAAAAGAGAAAATTATTAAGGCGATAATTTTTACTATTATTATTTGGTATTAAATTTTATAAATTATGTTTAGCTTTGTTGTCAAAGGGCAAGAAACATTGTGGTAGAATGTAAAATGAATAATCTAATGAGATTTTTAATTGATGCAATCACTATGTTATAACATTTATTTATAAGTTGTAATATATGCCGATTTGTGTACAAAACAAATTAGAGAACGAAGATTTTTCGAAAATTTCGAAAATTTATTACAAAAGCGACAAAAATAAAGCTAAACTTTCAATATCTATGTGATAGAACGGTCTGAGGCCACTTTAATTCAGCCTCTATTACATGTTCACCATGCTTACCCACATGCTTACCCACGTGTATCCTGCGAGAGGAAGCAGAAGCGCGTTATCTCATATCATAACCAATGTTTAATCAAGGAGCTTCACTCCCCCGTTTCGCCTCCATACGTCGATCTCGCCAGATTGAACTAAAAATGGGCAGATAAGGTATTTTCCCAGGCGCCACTTGGACATTCCTCCGAAGTCCCACACTCAATTATCCTCTACGCTATGGAGATGGCTCCGGCTATTTATACCTTAGCTTTTCCAAATTGAAGCAGATCCAGATTATGTCGCGAGGCATCAGCCGATCCGGTCTCCGTTGTGCACCTAGGAACTCTGCCGAGAAACCCCTTATTGTCCAGAAGAGGACAATATCCCTTGAGTGCCAAGGTTTGTGCCCTTTAAGACGCCAATTCAACAAGGTCCGCCTGTTGTTCAGAAAGAGAATAACGTTAGAACAGCCATTGTTCTTTGAACCCGTTTGACAAGAAACGGTTCTCACGCCCCCCCCCCTCCTGTTGTTTAGAAAGAGAACAACGTTAAAACAGCCATTGTTCTTCAAGCCCTTTCGTCAAGAAACGTTTCTCGTTCCCAAGACATCACGTCCGGATAATTTAATTCCCCCCTTTTTAACGTTCTTCAAGAGAACGCTTAGGTTCAACAATAACCTCCATTGTTCATCTAGAATATCTCCGATTTGCTGCCACAAGGATCGCCCGTACTTCCGAGCTCCACTTCGCTCTTACTCCTCGAAGACAGTCCTTCCCCCTCGTTAAGGACAACCTCCCGAAAAACCCTTTCGCTGGAAGTCGCAAGTTGGACCGAAGATTCCTTCGCATCGTCTTCTTCTGCACAACAACTAAGTAATTACGTAAGCTGAGCATTATCTTTAATCATTGAACCTTTTTTTAACACAACCCTGTGCTTTAAATGGTTTAGCGAACCATTCCACACCCTTTTTTTTGGTTTACCGTTTTATATCTCTCCAAATCTTAATACTCAGATTAGTCAGATATTCCTAAGACCCTTTTCATTCCCCGTTTATGTAAACTTTTTTTTTGTGTGTTGTTGATAGTTTAATCAATAAAACTCTATTTTATTAATGGTAGCCATATTATTTATCCTTGTGCTTCGTTCCACTCCTTAAGCATATTGAAGATAAATAAGCCTCTCCAGGCCCCCTCCTTTTTGAACTAACCTTGGTCAATCAGATTACCACGAACTCGAAATATAGAAAACTCCTTTAACGAATAGTTATATATGGTATATCATCGGGAGCCTATTCTACGACATATATATATATATATATATATATATATATATATATATATATATATATATATATATATATATATATATATATATATATATATATATATATTTGTATATATATACTATTTAAATTTGTTGTCAAGTGTGTAAACACTGGTCTCAGTTGAGTGAAGCATAGTGTTATTCGTTATAAGAATAGAGTATAGTAGTTCCTTTTGTTTAACGATTGATATCCCCTTTTTGAAACTTAAGAAGCTGGAGTAGCCCAAGGAACTGTTATAATAATTTTTTTGTGTTTTATGGTGTTATTTTAGTCATTGGTCATCTAGGTCGAGAAACCAATCACGAATAGGTCAGTGCGCATATTTAGATAGTTGGTTGACTATTGCGCCCCCAAGTGCAAATATGACTCAGTTGAAATCCTGAAAGCGCAAGGAGAATTGATTGAATACGTTCAAGAGGAGCAACGAACAGAAAGAGAAAAGTTAGGAGAAGAAAGGCAAAGAGAAGGAGACGTACGGAAAAGAAAAGCTGAGCTTCACCATGAGCTTGAAATGGTTCGCGTACATGTTGAAACCCAATCGGTAGGTTCAAGTTCCGAAGCCCCGCCCAATCTCCCACTTAAGCTCCCCAATTTCAAGGATGGAGAGAATTTCGGAGAATTTTTAGCACACTTCGAAAAGATCCTTGAAATCAATGATCTGTATTTGGAGGCTGAAGGCTTGGTAAGATTAGTTCCCCTTTTAAATTGTAAAAAGCCCGACATTTTAATATCATTAACATATGAGTGTACAATTGACTACAGCACCTCAAAAGCTGAGTTATTGGCCACTCATAATTTGACTCCCGATTTCTACCAACAAGAATTTGGAGGAGTCTTTAACAGACTTCGTGTTGCGGGATCAATTTTTGACGTCTCTCCCGACGGAGATCCGCGCGTTCGTCAAGGATCGTCAGTGCCAGACTTTTAAAGAGTGTACTGGAGAAGCGGATGTCTATGCCGCAAGCCATAATTTATACGCAAAGGAGAATCGAAGTTCTCACCAATCCCCCTACCTGGAAAAAAGGAAGGATTCACGCCCCTTCCCAGGAAAGCCGACGAAGTTTCCGGGGCATGTAAAACCCAAAACTTCTTCTTCCCAAACCAACAACGGGATATCAAACCTCCCGTTAAGATTTCTCCACCATCACTCTTCCCGAAGCGACTTTTTATATGCTTCACCTGCGGTGTAGAAAACCACATGGATTGGAATTGCTCCCAAAATTCTAGGCTTAAAAGCAGACCATCCCACCAAGTTCACCAGATTAATGCCCCCCAGGCTTCCCCGGTGGTGCAGACCCAAGCATCAACTTCTCTCCCTCCGTAAGGCCACCAGGTAAATTTGATTTTTGGTAAAAGTTCCCCGGGAACTTTGAAATTTGAGGAGGGCAGCGTGAACGGCTGCCGTGTATCTACTCTCGTCAGGGACACAGGGTGCACGTGTTTCATGTTGTCCAACGAGCTCCTCCCCCCAGTGAACCCTAACCACGAAAGATTTGCGGTGGTACATGACTAGACTACCTTGGGCGGGCGAACCGATTCCCCGTCGCTAGATGTTACCTGCAGTTTCAGTTTTATGATGGCTGGGCTGAAGTCCTTTCAGCACCCATTAGCTTTGTTCCGTACTTATAGGACAGAGCCCTCAAGTAAGCTCCGACCCTGTGTCCCAGGCCGCCCTTACTCGAGGCCGAGCTTAGAAGGAATACCAGGAGCCCGGTCCCCTCAGAACCCCGATGCCGTATGAATTCTCGGAGTTCCTCAACCGGGAGTTTAGGTCCGAAGATCAGAAATTTAAGCCCGGTGATGAAGCACTCCTGCTCGTTCCCACAGCGAGTAATAAATTACTGAACCAATGGAAAGGTCCGTACTCGGTCTGCGAGGTACGAGGACTAGTAGATTACCTCATTGGTTCCCCAGTTGGCAATAAGCTCTACCACGTCAACTTGTTGAAAAAGTACCACCGACGCACCCATGGAGATACGTTCGTAGCACGGGACGAAACATCGGCGCTTGAAGAGGATTACCCCGCGGAGTCCCTTAATGTCATACAGACAGTATGCATCCAACCTGATGCCGATTACCCTCTTCCTTCCCTCCCAGGCAAGTCTTTTGAACCCTTTGACCTGGATATCGACGCGCAGCTGACACCACATCAAAAGAATCAGCTACAAGAATTATTATGTCAGTCGACGACGTTATTTCAGAAAAGCCTGGATGCGCTACTAGTTTCGACATGATATTAAATTAACGACCTTAGAACCTGTCCGTTCAAAACCCTATCCCATGCTGATTCATTTACGCCAAGCTTTTAACGCCGAAGTCGATAATTTGATTAGTTTAGATATAATAGAACCTTCCACCTCTAGTTATTGTTTCGCAATCGTCATGGTAAAGAAACCTGATGGCTCTTATCGGATGTGCATCGACTTCAGGAAGTAAAATTCGGTAACTGTGTTCGAAGCCGAGCCCATCCCGTTGGTAGATCAAAACCTCCACCTTTTTGAAGACGCCAAGTTCATCTCAGAACTTGATTTGTGCAAGGCGTATTAACAAATTCCCCTCCGGCCCGATGTGAAAGCATATACCACCTTTGCAACTGAGAAAGGCTTATTGCAATTTAAGCGCCTTCCTTTTGGCCTCGTGACCGCTTGTAGTAACTATAACCGTGAATGGAGTTATCATTTAACCACCCTAATAGCTACGTGACTCCCATATACGTGAGTCGTAATCGGGAGTCCCAGAAATGTGCCCTCCGTGCGGTATGGGATGCGTGCACCACCCATACGGATATCTGCGAGGGTCTGCCGGAATAGTGGAATTACGCGGAACCTTTGGGCATTGGTAGATATCTTTCATCTTCTCTCGAAAGAGTTAATGTTTACGATTTCTACCACGGTACTCTGTGACATGTAATTCACATTTCGATAAGGTGTCGTGTAGATCATCGTTATATCGTTCGCAAATTGGACGTATAACGAGCCTTCAGTCAAAGTTTGGGGAAGGTCGATGGTGTATATGTTTTATAGTAAGGAACTTATACACCCGCCCTGTAGCACCCCCTCCTCGAGCTCAACCTCGGGGCCATTGAAACCTTTAATGTCTACAAACGCTCTCCTATCCATTATGTAGTCGCATAGAATCCTTTCGAGTATGGTAAGAGGCCCAGTTGTAAGATTTTGTATTGCAGGACTCTCCTCCTTACTTTGTCAAAGGCCTTTTTGACGTCGCTGAGTACCAAATTTGTATGCCGTCTTTCTGCTTTTAACTTTGCCAACTTCTCAGTAATCACAGCTAGCGTCATGTCCATTCCTCTCTTCCTTCGAAAGCCATGCTGTTGGTTTTTGTGAGAATTATTTTCCAATATTTTTTCCAAGATTTTCCCTGCAAATTCTAAGAGAGATATAGGCCTAAGGTTAGCTGGACTGTCCAGTGGCTTACCGGCTTTAGGAATAAATTTTTTTTGCTACCTTCCGGTGGTCAGGAAAGTAACCCACGTTCAGGCACGCATCCATGATGTTCATCAGCCACAGAAGGATGTTAGGCGGGGCTTGAATAAAATTCTCCCTTGTCCGTATTGTACGCTCTAATGCTGTTTGACGAAAGCAATTTAAGTTTTCCGATAGTTCTTCGGCAGTAATTCTACTGCTCAGTCCCTCCATATCCCTTTCCTGCGATACATAATGGTAAGGATGATTTCTGTGTATCTGGTCGTTCAAATCATTTATTATTCTGTCTTTAAAGTCTAAATAAAACTTATTATCTACTCTCTAAGGTGTTAGGGTTGTAATTTTCGAGGAGTGATAGCGACTTGAATAGGGAAGGTTGAGATTTTAATAAGCATATCCTGGTGGTCGCTGGGGATAGGAGGACCTGGTTCAATGAAGTAGTTCTAGGGGAACACAGTGCTAGTAAGAACTATGTCTGGTTTTGTGGCTGATCTATGTGTAATGAATGTCGGAAAATTTGGTCCAATTCTTGTCATAATTTGCCTGTCACTAAGTGTGTCAAGATTCATACCTACTCGGTTGGTCGACGTGTAATCTGAGGCAGCATTCCTCGCATTGAGATCACCGGTGAAAAGAACGGTTCTGCCGTGATCACAAAGTTGCAGGAAGTTGTAAAGGGGCAAGTACCCTCTCATTTGGTGCGGGTACCCTTTTGCCAGGACCAGGGGGCCGACTGCCGTACGGACCTCAACAGCTAGGTATGACTCATTCAGTCCACGTATTAATTTGAAGTCATGACCTCTTCCCACAGCTATCGCGCATACATCGAAACGTTCTCCACTGTGATTTTTGGTTAAGACTTCGTAAGGAAAGATTTTAACCTGTATGTGTCATTTATTCCATGTTCTGAGATAAATATAACGTTTGGGTCACATTGTCTTATTACGTTACCGTATAGTATTTTTTGGGTGGCCCAACGGTCTGATTTAAAATGTAGTATTTAGTGTCTCCATTGTCTTGTTCACTAAAGATTTCTGTGTGTTTTCGTGTTGTCTTTTGGACTTATTCTCTTACAAGCTTAGGTTGTTGTGGAGTGTTTGGTGGTGTGATTGTTTTTCCTTTAAGTTTTGTCTGTATTCACCGTACGATAGAATAATAAAGGTTTCGGGTGCCAGTTTTATTAAGCCTTGGAGTAAAGTCTCTTCGACTTGTTATTCGCTGGAGTCGTCCGAGGTGAAATCCCATTTGTATCTTCCGGATATCACTCCTTCCGATACATAAAGGACATCCAGCTCCTTAGGGAAATGGGACCATTTAGCAGCGAATACCTTCAAGTTAATTTTTCTCGAATGGTCAGCGTGCCTAGATTTCCTCTAACAAAAAGAGAAGGATCTCGGACGTCTCTGAGGCTGTGAGGTTTTCCGTGAGCGGGATGAGCGTGCCCCCTTCCCCTCAGGTATTGCTGTCTCAGTCACCTTAACCTCATTATCCGTATGTGTGTGTGATTGAGTTTGTTTGTTATGCAATTTGTGTGTCTTTCTGCTTCTCAGTGCGTGTCTTTGCTTCCTTTGCTGCCTGAACCTGGATCCTAGGATGCTGAAGAGAGCTAGGGTGTTGCTGGAGGTAAGGAGCTTTTGGCAACTAGTTTTGCACTGGGATTTGAAAGCAATCTTAAGAATCTTTCCCGACCGTGGGTTTGGGAGAAACCACATTTTCTCCATTCCATAATGCGTCAGCATTTTATTTATGTTCATCCGCAAAGTACCACGGGAAGGAGAGATTTGCAATATGAGCGTAATAGATACAACACATAATTTTGGTTGAGATTTTCTTTCTCGACTCGGAGGTATGTTTTTTCTCCAGATACTCCGCAACAGCAACTTTAATAACCTTGGTGTAGGTACTGTTCAGCTTGTTTTCTTCTTCCTGTTCTTTTGATTAAATTTTCTCTTCAAGAGTGCTTTTTTGATCGGGCAAACCATGGAGAGCGTCTTATGTTCTCCTGCACAGTTCAGGCACTTCATATAGGTGCTATTACAGCTTCTCCAAGAATGTACATCTGACGAGAAAATAGAGCACAAAAGAAAATTCCCCCTGGGACAGGTGGCCGTGGCGTGCTCCTCATATTTATAGCACTTGGAACACATCTGGAGGTCGATAAACTCCTCATGTTTGATCTGCTTAGGGCAGACACGTACGTTAAAAAGGAGCATAACCCCCTCTGTAGCCTTAACCTCCATTGTTGCATCACAAAATACTATTTTGAATACGTTTGTGTACTTCTTGAATTTTATAATCTCAGCTACCTTCGCCCAGGTGTAGTCTTATTCAACCTCCGCATGAATTTCTTCAACGGTGTGCCCCCCAACCCATGGATCGAGGCGGCGAAGGATAATGCTTCTGTGATTCTTTATTTGCAGCGGTGTGTGAGGTTTTAGGTTAGTCTCTTTAGGCACTCTGCTGCTTTAGGAGAGGTGAGTGCTTCGCACTCACTCTCCTATGAGCAAATAGCCGCGTATTCATTTTGAGTGCGGATTAGTCTTACGAGCGCAATTCTTGAACCCCATAAATTTAGCGAAAACTCTTCTCCGAACACGCTTTGGCCATCGAAGACGGTATTCAGCGGTATTCGACGGGTGTCACACATTTACTATTCCATATCCTCATATATGAGGTTTGAAAAAATGAACTTCCGACGGAAAATTCCCACGGGTAATTGTGTCATTGTTTGTTTGTATGTGTGCATGTGTGTAGTTTGAGAGAGACTTTATCACCAGGTTTAAGAGAAAAAAGAGTTTCCAAGAGAGGTGTCCCAGTTCCCCAAAATATATCTTTTTAAAAGGCACTTTACCTTCCGTATGGGGTACTTGTCGAATACCTACAGGTTGTTTTTCGAACCCAGGAGACGCCATGAAGAGCTGGGAGGGGGAGGGGGAAAACAAGTTCACTCCTCGCCACGGGCGCACGAAAGCGAGTGAAAAATTGCACAATTTTAAATGTAAAATTTGTGATTTCATTTATTGACAACACTGCCAAAACTTATCCAAATCGCAGTGCGATAAAAATTAAGGCATAAACACAGTTTTCACGAAAGTAATAGGAATTTGACGAGCTAAGGCAACCAAAAGAGTCAGCAGGGAACTTTCAAGCTTTGATATAATTTAAAGGCGGAATCGCAGCAGTACAACCATACTTCAGCTAACATCTCGAGAGAGGCGTGCCCTCCAGACGCAAACTCCTTAATTGGGTACTGACTTAACAGTAGCAGCTAGGTATGTTCCGAAGAGTTTCTGGCACCCTCTTTACAAGTACCATAAATAGTCACCTCTTTAGACCCTTCTAGCTATATGTTCAACTCTTTTTACTCCTTTTTTTTGTTTCCACTTTTATAACTTTCGCTCTTCTCAAACTTTCTTGCGATGCTCGCCTTTGTTTTGCCTTTTTAGTTTTAGGTGTCGAATATGCTTCGGAGAGGGCAAGTTTAACATCCGAAATTGTGTCTCGTTCTTTTCAGAAAGTTAATTTTCTTAACCCAGAGACGTTTGAATGACCTGGAATTATAAGTGATATTTCAAAGAAGACAAAATTCACACATCTTCGGTAAATTAACCTACCTTATATGCCTACTTCTAACACTACTGAGGGTTAATGTTATGAGTATATATGAGTGGTGTAAACCGTAATATTTAAATTTAAATAAAAGTTATGATGAGCAGGACTTTTAATGATATAATAAGTGTTCTTGTAACAAGTCACTCCATTTTTTAGCTGTTCAGAGACGGACAGCTTATTGCCCTAAGCGACTCAATATATGCCAAAATAAAGAATAAATAGTTGCTTAGGGCAACACGTTTTTGTACTGCTGAATTAAGGGAAGAGAGGCCTTGAATCTGGCACTGTAATCGAACTATTTAATTTCCTTTTAACCAACGCTTCGATTTGCATTTCACAGTAAGTTCCCTTAGCACTTTGAAGCTTAGATCCTTTCATGCTCATATTCCAATAAAATCTTAGATTAGTTGATTATACAGGGCGCTTAGAATGCACAAATTCTGTTTAAAAGAAAATAATTATGTGAAGATACTCGTAGGGAGATATATTAGCGTTAACGATAAGTAATGCATTTACGAATTGTGTTTATTTCAACCTAAAAAATAAATTTATTTTCCAAAAAATTGAAATTATTAGCCATGAATTCTGTTCTAACTTAAACATTTTGCGTGATTTTCAAGATTAGAACGTCGAGTTAATCCTTCGAAGAGGAAAAATATATGATAGGTCTCTAAACATTACCATTTGTTCTGACTGGTAAAGTGTTTAAAACACCGTAAAGAATATTTTTCCATTTGTTTACGATTTTGCAAACGGTTACAAATTGCTGTACACAAAGATTTATCTCCTGTAAACATCTCACGAGACATACTTATACCCTCTATTTTTGAAAATTTTTAATTTTCTTCGTATACTGTTAAAAGGCGGGCTGAGGTAGATTAACTCTCCTCTAGTCTCGGATCCTCTTTAACTGCATCATTTCCTGTTTTATTTCCAAAAAGAGTAGGCGTATTTTATCATTTTTTATCCCATAGGAGTGATCTAAAATACCTTTCTTAAACTTACTGAGCCATGCCTTAAGTTTGCAAAAAAAAAGCTTCGTCAGCGTATATAATGGGTATGTTTAGCATTGCATTATTGTCCTCACAAAATTCATAAATTTTGTAATATCAAATAAGACACTTTTATATTCTACCATCCAAGGAGAATCAGATAAAATAAAAAAATATAAACAAATTATACAAACCAGAACAACAATTAAGTTAATATCGGAACATATATATGTATATTTCGACCTATAAACCTGATTTCTTCTGTGTACCTTGACTCTCTACCTGAAAAAACAACAATACTTTTCGGTACACCGAATATATGGAAGGAAAATACCCCCTTAGACAAAAGTGAGACTCTTTGTAGTGTTCGGATCCGAGATAGTGTGAGAGTAACCTGGATCTTCTCTCGTTTTGTACCGATGGCTCTTTAAGGGCAAGATATATCCCTTCATTCAGTACTGCATACAGCATTCTCACGTTATTACGAAATAAATTTTCAGTACTTGGGTAATTGCATATTGTGTACGTGTTGTGGGTTTTGTAGGTTTGGGATTGTGTGCAGGATGAGGGTCCTTATGACTAAGTTATATTTTCATTATAATGGTTCCTTTATTGCGTTGATGGTTTTCGATAATGGTCATTGTCTTCGTCTAAGTGGCAAATAAATGATCGCGATTATCCAAAACTTAGTTAATTGGGATCGCTTTCAATGCCGCAATAGGCTGTGACAGCACAAGAAGAATGTGTGCATATTAAAGGAAGATAAATACACACACACACACACATGGGCTGCACACTCACACTTGCTGAAGGGAAAGAAAAGTAGATTAGTAAAAAGTGGAGCATTGGAAACTTTACTAATTCTGCTGACGCCGAAAGAGGCGAGATCAGAATTTTAACTTGGATACTTTTATGCTACGATTCCCCCGCCTATGTACATCTTTTATATAATAGCACATATGTGTATACAATGAATTTCTTGTGCATGCATTCTAATTGTGTACGAAGGCTCCAAATCCTTTGGGCGCCATCCTTTTATAGATCAAGAAATCCAAGAGAACTAAATTAAAAGTCTTTAGGGATTATATGTATGCATCCTAAAGTATGCTCATTGTAGTATTTAACATCTGCCCTCCTAATACGTGTAATAAAGTGCCGGCCATTTGAGCTACCTTCCACCTCTTAGTGCTTCAAGAGTATCTAGAAGGGCGACATCTTGCCCTAAGCCATCTCTTTGTGATTTATAGACACTGTGAGAACTCATGGTCTCTGAAATATACAAAAAAGCGTTATTATTAGTATTATTATTGGCCGTTAATACAAATTGAATTAGCAGCTAGAACATAAGATTTATGTAGTGTCTTGGTCACATTAATTGAGGAATCTCCAGGAAACCTATAAAATATCGGAAAATACATTAGATAAGACAAATAAAGTCGATATAAAGGAAAGGTCAAGACAAGAAAGTCACGTAACTCAATCCTATTTTTATCTTGACCCGTCCTTGTCTGTTTGAACACCTCATGAAAACGACCTTGAATGCATCGAGAATAAACACGAAACTCAAAATTAAATTTGAAAAAATGCTTCGAAAATTTGTTAACCACACGAATAAGAAAAAAAATAAAAGTATTCCAAAATTGTGCTTAATAAAAACGTAATCGCTCTAAATATAATAATTAATCTAATCTAACCTAAATAATATTTGAAGTATAAGTTAATAGGCTAATGAAAAGATGTATCTGACCATTGCGAAAACAAAATATTTGATAACACCTCAAGATTTGCTTTGATTTTATATAACGGGATGTTGATCATGTGATTTACCATTCAAGAGACTATAAATAAATTAGAACCACGAATAGGTCACTTTAGCCTATTGGTTTTGATTGACGAGTATTATGTAGTAGAGGACCATCAGGTTTGGTGTATTTAGTGCGTAAGTTAGATAAAATGCTATAAAGGAATTAATAGCCAGAGAGGTGATTTTCTTGCCCTTCTCTATGCAACCGTCGAGATCCAGAAGTGAGCCTCAAAAGTTTTCGAGGCGCTCTGGCCTTCCGTGTGATTATGTGCAATTTAGGCCATTGTTTCTTAGCAAGTAACGCAATACCTCTCTCCCTACAAGACCATGAACTTTATCCATATACAGGGACTCATTATAATCTTTACACCTATTATCCCCTATTTTAATACTTAGTTGTTTCAGGGGAAATATTTGCTCCGCACACCCCTACCGACTCTAATCCCCATTTGTTGATCCCCTATAAATCCCCAAATTATCCTGCTTATACACTTAATTAGAATTAGTTAATACAATATACATACAAATCTAAGCAGGCTTATCTCCCTTTACACCTTGGATTCACCTTTCTACCCATCACAGCAATAAAACGGCATTATCTATTATGCAATCTTTCATTCCCAAGGCTTCTTAAAATTCCAAGTTTCTTAAAAACACAGCAATGTGACATTTTCAATAAGACACTCATTACCACGTCTTAGCAGCTACGCAATAATATCTACATATTTCAATAGATTAACATTTTCACACTTCTCAGATCATTAACAACCTCTTGCAATCTTATATCTTCTATATCTCCATACAACTTGAGGATTACCCTTCGGAAGCCAAGCATATTTGCATTAGAATCACCTTCTGGACACCCAATATATTATAAATCATCGCGATACTCTGGCTCATTCATTCTCTTTCGACCGCCTCATTACTCACAAGTTCCCTGTCATTCTTCTCCCATATTATTCTCATGTTTCTCCATACTTTTCAAATCTTTTCAGAATACATTTCTGCTGCAACCTCATTAAGCTTTTGTTCACTCGTTTTACTTTCTTTTTCATCTTTTTATATGTATAGACTCGGATCTCGCTGAAATCCTAAACGGTATCATTAACATTTGCAACTACGGCTTCTATTTTATTTTCAATACGCAGACTACATTGTTATTCTAACACCCTATTTCGCTTTTTATTTCCTGTTCTTGTACAATAACACAACTATTGCATTATATAATCTACTCTTTTAAATTTGTTAGATATTTGCTCTCACATTTTCTCTCTATTCAACTTTCAACTATTCTTATCTACTCTCACTTTTCTCTATCACTTCCCATTTTCTTCTGCTGTTAATTTCAACACGTCTTCTCATTCAGGCATCAATTAATTTAAACTTATACAGTAAAATCATGTGATAAGAGAGTTTCATACTCATACAACTTACAGCTTTCACATCAAATACGTCCGTAACAAATTCCTCTTTCATAGCCCCGATGAAAATATTTTTAACTTCTTTTCCTTTGCTCAACTCATGTGGATTTATGCACATCCTTATGATCAAATTATGTGTTTGCTACAGATATTTTATTCAGTACAGAACCCTACCACCCTCTACCACATTTATCATCTCCATGTGTAATAGAATCACCAATTATCCCTTCTCTCATTCTGTCACCCATTCTTCTATTCATATTTCATGCACCATCAACTGATACAATTACCAAAGTCCACCCAGCACTACTTTCACGTCATTCGTGAACATCTCTTTCTAAATTTCATTTCTCCATATCAATATACGGGGTTCATATGGTACCATCACAAACAGGTTAATTCTCGTAAATCTATACTTTCCCCACATAATTCTAGAAGTCTTACTTACATAACATAGCATCGTGTATTACCACTCCTCGGCTCAAATCATTGATGCTCCTTTTTCACTTCTACCAGCGTGATGTACACTTAATACCACTCCATTAACGCCAGTCCACGCCTCTCAAAGACATTGAGCACTACTACCATTTTTTCACTTTCCATCAAAACAATCGATTTAAAAATTAATGTGGACTAATAAGCGTGATTGGACGCGGTCTGAGAGAGCCTCGAATATTATATTGATCGAGGATATTGCCTTCCGAGGCGCGGTTTCCGAGATCAGCGGCTTATATCAGGGCTGAGTTTCCTTTTATGCTGCGGAGGACCATATTGATACTTTTCCGTCTTATATCAGGGCTGAGTTTCCTTTTATGCTGCAGGGGACGGTATTAATACTTTTCCGTGTTATATCAGGGCTGAGTTTCCTTTTTTGCTGCCGAGGACGGTATTAATACTTTTCCGTCTTATATCAGGGCTGAGTTTCCTTTTATGCTGCGGAGGACGGTATTGATAATTTTCCGTCTAAAACTTTTTCGTCTTATACCAGGGCTGAGTTTCCTTTTATGCTTTAGAGGACGGTATTGATACTTTTTCGGCTTATCTAAGGGCTGAGTTTCCTTTTATGCTGCGGAGGACGGTATTGATCCTTTTCCGTCTTATGTCATGGCTGAGTTTCCTTTTATGCTGCCGAGGACGGTATTGTTTTTTTTTCGTCTTATATCAGGCCTGAGTTTCCTTTTATGCTGCGGAGGACGGTATTGCTACTTTTCCGTCTTATACCAGGGCTGAGTTTCCTTTTATGCTGCCGAGGACGGTATTGATACTTTTTCGTCCTATATCAGGAAAGAGTTTCCTTTTATGCTGCGGAGGAAGGTATTGATACTTTTCCGTCTTATATCAGGGCTGAGTTGCCTTTTATGCTGCCGAGGACGGTATTGATACTTTTTCGTCTTATATAAGGGCTTAGTTTCCTTTTATGCTGCGGAGGACTGTATTGATCCTTTTCCGTCTTATGTCATTGCTTTGTTTCCTTTTATGCTGTGGAGGACGGTATTGATACTTTTCCGTCTGATACTTTTCCGTCTTATACCAGGGCTGAGTTTCCTTTTATGTTGCCGAGGACGGTATTGATACTTTTCCGTCCTATATCAGGGCTGAGTTTCCTTTTATGCTGCAGAGGACGGTATTGATACTTTTCCGTCCTATATCAAAGCTGAGTTTCATTTTATGCTGCGGAGGACGGTATTGATACTTTTCCGTCTGATACTTTTTCTTCTTATACCAGGGCTGAGTTTCCTTTTATGCTGCCGAGGACGGTATTGATAATTTTCGTCCTATATCAGAGAAGAGTTTCCTTTTATGCTGCGGAGGACGGTATTGATACATTTTCGTCCTATATCAGGCCTGAGTTTCCTTTTATGCTGCGGAGGATGGTATTGATACTTTTCCGTCTTATATCAGGGCTGAGTTTCCTTTTATGATGCGGAGGAAGGTATTGATACTTTTCCGTCTCATATCAGGGCTGAGTTTCCTTTTATGCTGCGGAGGACGGTATTGATACTTTTTCGGCTTATACAAGGGCTGAGTTTCCTTTTATGCTGCGGAGGACGGTATTGATCCTTTTCCGTCTTATGTCATGGCTGAGTTTCCTTTTATGCTGCGGAACACGGTATTGATACTTTTCCGTCTGATACTTTTCCGTCTTATACCAGGGCTGAGTTTCCTTTTATGCTGCCGAGAACGGTATTGATACTTTTTCGTCCTATATCAGGGATGAGTTTCCTTTTATGCAGCGGAGGACGGTATTGATACTTTTTCGTCCTATATCAGGCCTGAGTTTCCTTTTATGCTGCGGAGGATGGTATTGATACTTTTCCGTCTTATATCAGGGCTGACTTTCCTTTTATGCTGCGGAGGAAGGTATTAATACTTTTCCGTCTTATATCAAGGCTGAGTTTCCTTTTATGCTTTGGAGGACGGTATTGATACTTTTTCGGCTTATCTAAGGGCTGAGTTTCCTTTTATGCTGCGGAGGACGGTATTGATCCTTTTCCGTCTCATGTCATGGCTGTGTTTCCTTTTATGCTTCCGAGGACGGTATGGATACTTTTCCGTCCTATATCAGGGCTGAGTTTCCTTTTATGCTGCGGAGGATGGTATTGATACTTTTCCGTCCTATATCAGGGCTGAGTTTCCTTTTATGCTGCGGAGGACGGTATTGATACTTTTCCGTAGCCACATATATGTATCATTCAGGGTTAAGTCAAATACTTATATATCGATTATTGCTGTCATGCTTTTAAGCCCCTAATTCTTTGTTTGGATTTTAACCTCGTCTTTGTAAGTATGAAAAACGATCGCTATTTTAAAATCAATAAGAACCTTACTTTGTTTAATCATTTTCTTAACAATAATATCGTGTGGTCTATGAGTGTTTTTTTTTCTATTCACGGGGACAAATACGTTCGTGCTTGAAAAACTTTGTATTTTGCAAATGTTCACCAAAATATTCGTATATTCCTCTTCAATATTATTCGATCTTTCCTTTTCCACCAAATCTCGAGGCGTCTTTGGATAAAAGATATAAATGTCGTCGTCTCCGGAAAAATGGGAAGGAAAAGTGGTTTAGAATGGATGGAACTGATTTAGATTCTGCAAGAGTTTTCCAATTTTTCTATTGGAGATTTCAAATTGTTTTTTTGATCTGTTTCCTGCAAGATACGTGGCTAAAAATTCTTTTGAGTTCTTTTCTAATTAACTTAAGAGTTGTTTTTTCAAGTTTATTTTATTAGGCAGAGATTCATTGGTGCATTTCCACCATTCTAATGATATATTGACCGTTAATCTATATCTGCCATATCCAGTATCAAGCTAGGTTGAGAAAGGAGGAGTTTTTTTGGGGGGAGGGGGAAAGATACCGTATTCATAAAGCAAAAAAAGGAGGTAATAATCATTATGGGTTATACGCAAATAAAATGGATAAAAAATACTTTGCTATGTTTGATTTACTCTAGGTTTATTTTATTCTGGCAGTCCACTATAGTTTCAGGGTTATAATTTATTTATGAATTTGAGGGATTTGGCTTTTTCATTTTAGATGTTTTAATTTTAATATTTTAAGGATATAATAAATATTATCAGCAAGGAATTGTGTGATATTTACCAAATCTCTATTCCCAGAGATGTGTAAAAGAATCAAATTATTGAAGTTTGGTGAAAACCATTTATTACCTGATTAGGTTGTTGTTACATTTGATTTAACGTTAATAATCTTGTGATCATTGATAACAAAGTTTTCTTCTCTTGTTGCCATATTAATTAATTTTTTATTTGTTGCCATTTCTTGATTTTAAATGTTGTTGCTTTGAAATGTTTTTTAATGATTTGTATCGTAAATACAAATCATAATCCGACTAAAAATATGTATTTTCTTTCATTTAAAATGAGAAAATTGATGAGAGTTCACAAAGCTGGTCTTAAGTTATGATTTCCTATATATATGGAATCGAAATTAGGTTCATTAGCCCCTCTTATTTGAGAATCAGGAGAAATAGAGAATTAAATCCGACTTACAAAATTGTAAGGTTCTGAATGCAAATGTCTCTACTATACTCTACTATTCAATTAAAATTTATTCAAAGTGGAATAGAGATATGCATATGTAAATGTAGATGATAAAATATGGAATGAATCGAGTGGATTGAGTTTTGAATGTGGTAGATTTCTAATGTTTCGATCAGGCTAAAATATTCTTGTTATTAAGATCGAAGTGAAGAATATATTTAAAAAAGTGGTTGGAATGAAATTAAATTAAACTCTATTATTGCCATTTGCTTTCTCTAGTTAACAAATAAAATTTGTTGGAGAATATACAGGGCTGTGACTAAGAACCATTTCTCGCAGGGTTGTAGCATTTATTGAAGCTACATGTTAAAGACTGGAATGATTTCACTATTCATATTATTTAATGGTCTTGCCTTCAGCCTCCAGGCTGGACATAAGATCCACCAAGTTTGTACACGGGGACTAGTTGGTCTCTTTCTCAACCACGTCCCACACATAATAGTCTAGTGAGGTCAGTCTGTAAAGTTAAGGTGCCAGAGTTTGGGAGTCATGTGGTGAAACCAATTGGCTGAGAGCCAAGACTTGGTCCCCTTCTTTTGTGGCATAGTGTAGAGCCCTGCTGTCCAACGTATGTCCTTCCAACGGCAAATTCCTGCATCCCAGGGAACACTGACTTCTTTAGGTATTTGTTTAAGCTCTACGGGAAAATAAACGGGTGCATAACGTGACCATTGCTACTGACCACCTAAAACACTATGATGTGGACCTAAAACCTGGTCTTCTTGACTCTTGGTTCATATCTAGAGTACATAAAAAGCCCAAAATTGTTTTGTGATTTTCACACCTGGTCTTGGAAGAACCGCAAGAAATTCTTGTCGGCTGAGAAGAAATAAATCATACCAGGCTTGTTATAAGTGCTGGAAACTGCTCACAAGCTTTGCAGCTTGATCTTTTCGCTTGACCTTTATCTTCTGCAAAAACAACTGTCCATTTCTTATCTTGTATAACTAAAGGTGGATGCACTCGTGGAAAAAATGTCTGATGACATACTGACACTCCTTGTAATTGTCTATAGACCTCATGTTATTCGGGGTACTCTGGTAATTACAGCCAGACTCAATCAAATCTATCCTACTTCTCTGCGCCATTCTCAAATTGACGCACAAACACAGAGTTTTCACATTGGAGCTCCTGGCGTGAGTTTCAAGCAGCACAGCTCGTTTTTTTCCAAATTTTGATGGATTGAATTAGGCCATAGTATTGTTTTCTTCACAGAGGATGCAATACTGAGTCTAGTTTGTTCGAATTAAACGCAAAATACATGCGCTGAATTCAACCTTGCCAACGGAGAGAAATTTCCCACCACACCCTGCATATCTCAATGAGTGAGAGTGAAAAGCGTCTTGCAGGTGACAGAATGAGAAAAAATAAGTATACGAAAGCAATGGAGGCAAGTGTAACATAAATTGATCAAAAGTTGGTTGCTCAAATTCTTAAATGTTATGAAAAATGAGTAACTAACATTTGTTTAATAGGATTAGAGTCATATTTTACCAAGTTTGGTCAACGGAGAGATTTAAAGTTGTCACAGGAATCTGGGATATTATTTGTTAAATAACTGGAGTGCAAAGGCGTAGTTGAATTCAAGTTGCAAAAGTGATTGTAGAGAAACTAAGAGGATTCACCGTTCTAAAATTCCCAGCTATTTATGAAGAGCTTGCTTCGAATCATTTCACGCTAATATGAGGCATATGGTGTTGTCAATAAACATTAAGAGCAAAGTCCTCTGTCGATCATTTGCATCTCTATACAAAATATGATTTCATGCTCTTTGTCGTGGTATAGCAAGGACCGAGTAATGGTGTTCGTACGTATAGGTTGGTTACGTACTTCAAAACTCCTTGATTAAGTTTTCTCTCTAGAGATCTATATTTGATTATTATGATTATTATTATTACGTTATTTTTTATCTTTAATGGTTTCTAGTGCCATGCTCAGCGTTTCGAGGATTGAATTAAATGCTTCTAAGGAAATAGACTTTAATTGCAACATAAACCAAAATTGAAATTTAACAAGCAAACTACATAGTAATGAATTAAACAAATTGAAGTGAGGCTTACTAAATTACTTAATTAAATATACAGTAATGGGCGACCCAAATCTCACTTTAATATTTAACGCAAATTGATCTTCAAAGAAACAGATAATTTGATTTTATTACCTTTGAAGATTCACAACAGAATCAGGTTTGAGATCGACTTTGGCCTCAATTTTTATGTCGTCTCAAGAAATTTGTTTTCGGGCAGGCATGTGGACCTCTGTTCAAGATGTTGTCTGTAGGGGGATAGATTTAAAGCCGCAGAGGAATTCAGCGCGTGTGGTGGATGGAGTTGAGTACGTATTCTTGGTGAGTTGATTTGACCAACGGGAAACGGAAAGTATGCTCCTTCCACTCTTCGAGTTAATCTGGAAATAATTCGGACAACCGAGCGATGAGCAAACGAGTGAATCCTTTGACGAAGGGGGTGCTTGAGGAAGTTCACTTTAGGGGAATCCTCACAGACGAGGACTATCCCCGGGTTTGGGAGTACACCAGGATAGAGGCTTCTCTGACGAGAGATAGTTAAGCTTGTTTCTCAAATTAAGTTAACTTAAAGTTAGTTATGACTACCAGGAACTGGCTCGAGGATGAGCTTCTTCTGTGTCCCTTTCGTTGGTTTGCCGGGCACTTATGCCGGACTTCGCTATCTCGATGACTCTCACGATCTACCTCCTTCTTCTGCAGTTATTTGATTATATAATTCGCCACCCCACTGGGGGTAGAAGAAGGAAGGGGGGTGGGGTAGACGGCGGCATTAAATCTCCTCCTCTAACAGTTTTTCTCAGAGCGTCTTACAGCTAGCCCTAAAGGCACTTTCTGGGTTTTGGTTAACTCTCCTCTAATTTCGCATATGAGGTGAAATTAAATAATAACTCCTAGGGGAAATATTATCCGGTTCAACCAAGGTTAGGCTCACCGGGGTTCGACATGTGATGGTAAGTGCATTCTGTGGTTTTGGGTGGCCTTTTTTGTCCTCCTCAATGCGAGGAGAGAGAGGGGAGAAGTTAAGTAATCGGGCTACGCCACCAAAAATGCCAGGACGTTGTAGTTAAGAAAGAGGGACTCAGTTGTGAGGGTGAGATATCGACTTCCCTACACTATTCATAGTGATTAATTGATCTGTAGTATACCAGTGGGACAAATTTTCAAAATTACAAGACATTGTCTATTTTATTGAAAAATAATGTAGAATCATCACAAACAGCAGGCTTACGAGAGACCACAACCAATGTAATATAAATTGGTTTCCCTGCACTTAAAATTATGTGGGATATTATAGAGGATGGTCTTGTAAAAGTATATATTATAAAAATTATCCTTAAAGAACATGCTATCCATTATTTTAAACTCAAAAAATGTTTTAGATAGGTCTTAATATTTTATCTTTATACTTGAGGCACATGCAATCAAGACATTATTGCACATAAATTTCTAAAATAATCTTGAATCGAATTTTGGAAAGCACGCAATGGTTAGGAAATTTTTCTGAATTGAAAACAAGTGAAATTTAGGTGCAATTGATTAAGATTGAATTGAAGAAAATACATAAAAATAACCTGGATCAGTGCAATATTCCTATAATATTCTATGTCGCAATACAAAAACTATTCTTCAGTAAATTGCAATCTGACGTTTTTAACAATTTCTCTTTCTTATCATAAACGTTTTCACAAAGTAGGTGAAGTACATGGAGGACATGATAATTATTAAATTTAGTTAATTTAATTTTAGGTGTTTTTGTTGGTCAACATGCGTAGTGGTTTGATTGCGTATATTATTTTTTGTATTTTGGTTCTTAAAAGCACAACTTCACGCCCAATACAGTACAGTTGAGAAGAGCTAAATAAAGCTTTGTGTAAAAGATTCGTTTCAATTTTCATAACCCGCTAATTTTAAATACGCTGTCAGGGCATAGTAGTGATTATTAACATTATAGGGAAATTATGCTGCAAGATCATTTACATAATATTGAATTCAATATTCTTTATTCAAATGGATGATTCCAGAGACTTTGCTGGGTTAACCGATTTTGTTTACCCAACATTAATTTAGGTAACAGCAAGAAAGAGATAGAGGAGCTATTAAAAATAATAAAATGCTATTTAAATTATTATTTTATTTACAATATGGAATTGTTCCTTCTTTAGCATTAGCAACAGCTTCAAACCCTCAAAGAATTAATTAATGCAGCTTTGTAACCGGTTGTATTGCGAGGAATTTGGACTCAATCCTGGGAAAAATTGCTTCATTTCTTTCAGGTGTACTAATGGAGCGATTTTGTCCCATAGTTGTACAAAATTTATCATCCCAGATAAAGTTCAAACATTTTTTTATTAAATATTTCATTTTGTATAAATCCAATCAGGATGCAATATAATTAAATCATTTTATAATACTATAACATTAAATTAAGAACCAATGGCCTACAGTCCTATGCAATTTTAATTGTTAAAACTTAACCTACATATTTCCTAGATAACTGTCTGAATTACCCTTGGATGGGCATCCCCTTAGAATTAGGAAAATATTTTAAGATAGTTTTTATTTACACATTAAAATAAAAGATATTAAAAAATCACAAGTATTGTGTTCTTTATTATATCAGATGTGCATATTATAAACAAAGAGAAGGAAAAAGTAAATTGGTATTCACAATTTTATGATCAAATGTTTTTAATCCGTGTTCGGTGGCATTAGTATGAGTAGTATTTGTTTCCCTATTGTCACTATTTAAAATTAATAAACATATCAAGAAAGAGAAATTCAAGGACAATTTAGGATGGAATCTTATAGAGACAGATGACTAAGAGTCTTGGAATCCCTCTTTCTTCCGGAAACCCGCATAATTAGAATTTAATTTTAACAAAGGGCTTAAACATCACCTAAGTCACGATCTGGTCGTCCTAATCCTGATGAAAATCTTCGTACTGTTCGAAGAGCCGTTGAGAAGAAGCCTAAGTTGAAATCTTCTGAAGTGGCCTTAATATGTGAATTAAGAGTCGTGTATGGTCTGGGTGGTCGGCTTTGCTTTATTTCGTTGAAGATTCCATTGTATAGTTTATTTGTTTTTTGTTTTTCTATAATAAAAGTATATATTTTTATCCATATGGTTTTAAACTGATCTTTGCTGACTGTTATGTGTATTTTTATACAAATAATTGCATTAAAACCATTTTATATATCTATTCTTATATAGCAATTTGTGTTGAATCTGAGTCAGAGCAGTTATCTATATTTGTGCAGAATATTCTGAGTAGAACCTTCTCTCGACTAGTTCCTCTTGTATGATTGGGTAATGAGGTCGATTCAAGATGTATTAAACAACTATGTATTGCTTCGTTGTCAAGCAACATTCTACCTTCGAAATCTATTTTCATTTTGGCTTAGGTGATTTTATAATACAATTTCTCACTGTCCTTAAGTAATATAGAATTACTATAGTCTTCAACTTTAATTATGGCGCAAAGTTTAATTCAACTTTCCAACTCTAGTTAAATTTCCTTTATGAGTCGGTTCTCTGAGTAATACGACTGTGACAGGACCGGATTTAAAGGCAATCGGAAGTCCAAGGCAGTTGACGGTTTCCAGGCTCTACATTTTCGATACTCTTCCCGAATCATCATCACTAACTCTATAATTTAAGAAGGGGATTTTTCGAGTATTTGAATAATAATTTCATCTTAGTGTGGTTATGACTTATGTTTTTTTTATTAAAGTTACCTCTAATAATTCTTTTATAATATCAAAAACAAAATGGTAAAGTTCAGAAATAAATATAAGTATCGAAATTTTGTGATTTTTTTAAAACCCAGAGAATTACAAATGGTGAAGTTCAGAAAATTTATTTTTATATATCTTCTGTAACTCTATATTTTAGCAACGGGATATTTTGAAAGGGGGAAAATTTAGTTTAGAGTTCCATTTTTAAAATTATTATAATCGGCGAAGTTCAGAAAATTTATAAAACTTAACCATGGCTGCTTTTTTTAGATTTTGAATTTAATCTTAGTAGCAAAGCGCAAGCTCCCACCGTAGGGATGAGTGGCGAAGCCATTGCATGGTAGGAATAAATTTTAGTTTACTTATTTTGAATTACCATATATATATATATATATATATATATATATATATATATATATATATATATTCGGTGACAATTCAACAAAATACATTTAAGGAACTTTTTTGTTTGTCAAATATATTATTTACTTGAAGATTTTCTTTTGCACTAACCTAGTAGGATATATATAGTCGGAGATATATTTTTAAGGTTTGGTTTCTTCTGGTACTTCTTGATATAATGATAAATTAAAGCAACTTCTTTGCAAGCAAGAGATCATCATCTAGCCCCGTGTAACCACATGCTTTAATCGCTGTGGTATGTAGACATTGTTTACTTCTACGCCAAAAGCGAAAGAAAAAGCAATTCTTTTAGAATACAATGAAGACAAGTAACTATAAACTAATTTACTTACCAAAATATGGTCCTAGTCCTTGATGATAGCGAACTGCATTTTGAGCATGAGAAAAGTACTGCAGAACGTATTAGGTTGTGTTATTATTTTAGATAATTAACACTTCTTCCTCTAAATACTCATGATACAGATGATGACGCGTGGATGCTTTCGAATCAACCTACTACATCAAAGCTGACCTTTTCTGCTGAAAAATGGCATGACCTTAAGCAATTACTTATTTTCTTTCAATTGACTCCTCGATATAAGTATCCTGATCGCAGTTTCCGAGTTACTCGTATTGTTAATACAACAAATTTCTGGTAAGGCAAACAAAATTGATCGCATCATCACATTCAAAGTTGAATTGGTACTAAACAAATCACTGCCGTTTCTCGATGTGAAAATCTGTACAGTAAAGAATAAAGCATATTGTTCATTTTACCGGAAACCAACCAGCACTACCGCCTATATTTATTATTTCTCTTGCCACGACGAATCAGTTAAAAGGTTCGTATTTTCTTCGATTTTTCTGACAACATATCGCATATGTGATCCGTGTTTCCTGCAGGATGAAATTAGTATAATCCTCTAAATACTCATTGAGCTGCAGTATCCCCTATATTTAATGGAATGAATTCTAAACTGCTTATCTTCCTTTTATTCATTTTGAATATTTTGAGTTTGTTCATCTTTGTTTTTATTTTATTCCTTCTTTCATAGTCGTTAATATTTTTTAGATCTCTCAGAGTTTTGCACTTTCTAGCGATTATCTCTGACACCTTTTCCGTAAGGTATAAATACTTCTCACAATAATGCATTAGCTGAGGGAGGTTCCTGGCATACATAGTTTAAATGGTAAAGCTGAGGACCAATCCTTGGAGAAAACATTCCATTAGGAATTTTTTTCTTTTACCCATTTAAATAACGTACGTAGCGTGGCCTTTCTACTTTCTACATAATTTTAGAGGATCTGTATGTTGTTTTGCTTCATGTTAACTGTAACTCTCCAAATTAGTTTTTACCTTGTGGCTCCAAACTTGGTCAAAGGTTTTGAAAACATTGGGAAATATTATATCCACTCTGTTACCTCTTGTCATTTTGATGGAAAGCTTTCCCGTTTGCATTTCCAGTGATGCTTTCTTTTACAGGGCCGCTTCAGAACCCATACTAATCCTTATTCTGCGGATTATTTTCTTTCAGATGCGTTCTCAGCATGTGGTTCATGGTTCAGGCGTTTTTCTAAATAGTTTGCCGAAATAAACCAACAGAGAGATGGGACGTTAACTCTCAATCTGCTGATTTTGCTAGACTACTTTAGGAGAAAAACCCTCTTCGCCTTTTTGAACTATTAAGACAAATATCTCACTCTAATTCAGGTGCCTAAGATTTTTATAAATGAGTCATGGATGTCATTCTGGGCGTTCGTTAAATGCCCTTTTATGATCCTACTTGTTCTCTAGGCTTTATAACAAAAAAATTTCAAGGTATCGAAGTATTCTTATTTCCTGAAGGGTCTTCCATCCATCAGCTGTTTTCGTTCTTCTAAGTAGATCTGTGTGTGTGGTGAAAGGTCGAATTCTTGTGAGTTTCGTCGTCATACCACTTGCTTCCAATATTCAAGGTCAAAATGTTGATTTATCTCATGCAGATAAAGAATATTTTCTTTAGTATCTATTGAAGTGTGTTTGATTTCAAATCCTAAGCAATACTGCTGATGTTGGATAACGAAATATTTTAATATTATAAGCACGGATAAACATTTACCTCTTAGAAGTCAATATGCTGCGGAAGCAACCAAGTTTCCAGTAATTTTGTTTAATTTATTGGAAATATATGTTTGACTATTCCAGTTCATTTATCTCACTAAGCTCTAGACTTTTAAGTAGCATACAGGCGACCCTTCAACTTACCATGTCGGTCTGTTGGTTGGATGGTAAGAATTTTAATTTTCAAACAGTTTAAGAAAGTTTTGAAGATTGTAAGGTCAGATGATATGTTTTTTTAATTGATAATACGTTTTTTAATATTTTTCCCCAAATTATTGAAATAATTAAGAGCACTTGACTTTGTTCTGTTGACCTTGTTTTATTTATAATGATTCTCCGTCACAAACGATGTGTTTGTAGTTTGTTGATATTTTTGTATAGTTTGTTAATTTAATAAATTCCCACTGGGTCCATTCCATTTTCTGTTAATATGTCGATACCTGGGCCAAGTGTTCTTATGATATCGCTATAAATCAGTATTTTGCCTTTTTAGGTATTCACATTATGGTAATAAAAAATATACTCTTTTGGAAGTTGTACATTTTATCTAAGTTATTTGTTACGTTTTAGTGGCCTGTTATGTTTACCGAATGCAGTCCTTAAATGTTTTGCCTTAGCCGCGCCACATAGTGTGCGCGGAGGATACTTTTTTTCCTGAATCTCTCCTTTCTTATATTATAGCATTATTTTGGTAATATATCAATCCGGCCTTGGGTAAATGAGTTACAAGTGGCTAGTCCATTAAATTCTCAACCTTATTTCTACTTATATTTACTTTTTTAAAGTACTCCGCTAATTTATTTCAGTTAAAATGTCCTCTTTAGTGGGGACGTTTGCGATTTAAAAAATTTATGTTATTTTAAAAAGTCTTTTCTGTTTAGGTTGCTACCATAATTTTTGTAGGGATTGCTGGAAGGAGGATTTTCTTGGAGGCTCAGAGTTGCGAGTCCATCTTTTACAACCAACTTGTTAAACGCGACAGAATATGATCCCAGGTTAGTGATATTAACACCATGAGCAAAGATGCTGAGAATCAATTCTGGCCTCATATTTCTCTGCGTTTTGCTCTGGCGTTGGCTTTGTTGGTGATGATGCTGCGCAACTCATGAATTTCTCTGCTAGTTTTCTCTATCGTAGTCCTTTGTAACTGAATTTTTTAACTGAGAATGACATTAAAAGATTCCGGTGTGTTTACACAAACAAGACATTTATGTGGTGCTTACACATATTTGTCAAAGGTGCTCTTGGTTTCCGTATTCAGAACACTTTTTGCGTTAAAACATATATTCCTTGGTGGTATATTATTTATCCAAGGCATAGGACCTGAAGCAGACCTGCATGGAAACGATGGTTTCAATTTGAAAAAAGGATTGGTTATTTTATGTAGAAAGACAGAGTTCCATTTTCTGCTACGTATGTTGCCAGCACAGTAGTTTTTATCCTTAGCTTAGATACTCTGTATAATATTCACTTGCTTGGTTCCTGAACTTACCTATTCCTTACACTTTTTTCCAAATTCCGTGTCCTTTATTTCTGCATTGATTTGTTTTGCTAAGTGAGCCCGTACCCACAATACAGGACTGATATCATTGAGTTTCATATCATTGGGTGGCATCTCTGGTCCAAATCAAACATTTTTATGGTCTTCGCTTAGGAATTTGTCCAGTTTCTTCTCTGTTCCAAAAATGGCAAACTATCCCTGTATTCTTTAAGGTGTAGTAGAATAATCTAATATCTGAGTAAATTGTTTGGATTGTACGTACTCTTATCGGCTTCTCTTTGCCCAGGATGATCGGTAGTTGGAATTTCTTCGTCCTCTCTATGTTTTCCGTATTGTTGGACTCTGGAGGAAGTTTGTTTCCAGTTTAAGTTATTTCTGATTTTTTTTCCGCTTAGGAGAAATATGATTTTTGTTTGTCATTATTATTTGGATGAAAATGAAATAATTACTCTCCTCTCGTGCACTCCTGCACCGTCTACTGGGGTGGTACTAGAATGAAGGTAAAGAATAAATGGATAGATCAAACCCGTTGGCCCTACTGAGGGATGAATCATGGCGAACTTATTGACACCCCCGCCTCCTAAGTCACTTAGATATTAAAACTGTATCCACTAGATATAGAGGCGGTTAAATTTACCTCTATATTCGTAGCCCGTTTCTCTGGGTATCGCTTTAATGCATCAATCCGAGGGTTACAGGTTTGATTCTTCTCCGGTAACAAATGACGCTGGGCTCGACAGTAGGCTATTTCTCAAACTCGCTTTCCCTACCATTCCAACTTAATCTCTTTTAAATAATTGGTTGTGGTTTTTCAGTTACCTCAGCCATTGGAAGTGGCTCAATTCGGGACGAAGTGGTGAGCGATGAGATTAGGCTGTCATACTGGATTATACGGCTATCTATTAAACAGTAAAGATGTAATTGGGTAGTTTCCCTAAGGCAAGGGCCACTGATGTATGAGGGTATAAATATATAGGAGAAATAAAAGACGAGATGCGGTGCTGGGCTTTCGACCTACTTAGGAAAAATAACCCCACGGTGAGAGGATCTAAATTAAAAGCTAATTATATCATGTAAAATTTCCAGTGCCCCCATGAGGACTGCAGGTTCCAACAACCGGTACACTTCTATGATCACGACTATTTTTAGCCGATACTTGACAATGTACCTACAAGAAGGCCGAGTTAAATCACTTTAATGAATATTGCAACCAAATTATAGTCAGAAATTCACTATTTGAATCCACTTCTCTTCTCAGAAGAAACTCAGATCATTCTGAAGATCTTCAATTTCTGCTTATAAAATATTGGGGTCACAATTTTAACTACCAGCAGACAAGCTGTAAATGAGTATTACAGCTCTTATCCCAAAAGAAGCACTATCCTAGATTAAAACATATAAAGAGGTCAAAGAAAGACACCGAGATCCATGAAAGCTTCTTCTTAGCCGGATACATTTGAGCTCTCGCAACGAAAGCAGAAGCACTCCTGCCATATTAACCTAGCATTGGAAGCCATCATCATCTGATGTTTCGTTTGAAAACGAGATAGAAAACGATCAGGAGACCTCATAATTGTACTTAAATGAGCACGTTACCAGCCTGGCGCTCGTAGTTGGCACTCTTTCCCTTACTCTGATGACCCGGTCTATCTCATCTTCCATTCACTAATCATTCCCCAAGTTTAGATTTAAAAAGAAATAGTTTATTCGTAAATTGCACTCTCCTCTTCTCTCCTCATCATCCAATTCAGTCATTTTTCTCCTATGGAGGACAGAAAAAGAGAATTTATTTTACGCTCCTGCCAATAACAAATATGGAAGCTTAAACACATCTTCCACCCCCCACCCCCTTTTCTTCCTGCAGGCACCGAGCTGAGGAAAATTCCAATCACGACCTACTTTAAACTACTCTTTTCACTTGATAAAACATAATTTGAGCCGATGTGGAGAATAGGTTGAGCACAATCCCACTGTGGAATCCAACGGCATAGGCCTTTCAGACGAGAAGCGAAGCTGCCACTCTTGAGCAACGATCTTATACTCAACTCCCTACCCATGGTTCAAAGTCTTTTTTATAAACACTGAAATGGCAAACTATCAGGCCGAAAATCGATTGGTAGCATTTGATCAAATATTTCGCACGACCAAATAAAACTTGACACATTCATCTCTGTCTAGGAGTATTTCAATGGAAGAACACTTTGTGGCCCTAGAGTCATTTAAACAGAAAGTTCCAGGTACAAGTGGGATTACAAATCTATATCAAAGAGGTGTTATTTCCTGATTAAGCAAGAACTGCTCTTTTCAAGAACAATATGTTCGGAACGTGGACTTAAGGAACAAAGGAAGGACGAGTGTTTGATCACTAATGAAAAAGTCTCATATGTGGCAAACAACAGCAGAACTATTCTATGTCATGCCGACTCAAAAAATAAATTCAAAAATACAAGTAATTGAAGTAAAAAGGAAAGATACACTAATACGGAGTAAGCATCTGCTATAACGGGATGGGCAACGAAAACTACACCAACGCAGAATAAAAACATAAAACACTCCATGAAGTCCCATGGAAAAGATAAATAAACCCCCCCAAAAGTAAAAATACGATTACTCACGAGATTAATAAGGGAATGGTGAAATAACAATGAAAATATCTAAGAATAGGAAACCTCAGAGGGCAAAAGGAAATACTAATAAAACAATGATGTGGTCTGGAATAAAATATTAAACAAAGTAGACACATAAAAGGGAGATTCCAAACGTTTCTCTAACCAATACAGAAGACTTAAAGGGTCCTAAACTAAGGAACAAATCACGATAAAAATAAGAGAATGAAATAAATCAGTGTATATATGTAGGTTGAACGACACTTGCGAAGAAAAGGGAGAATTATATTCTCCATCACACAAAAAGACATCACGGACTTTGATAAGGTATCTGAGTAGGAAAACTTTCAAATACTAAAAGGATATTAGGCAGTCATTGCATCCTATTTATGTGTGAACGATGATGGATGCAATCCTCAAATTAAGCAAATTATATTACAATGAAGTAACACTTTGTGACTTTCGAGTCATTTAACAGAAATATCCAGGTACAAGTGGGATTACAGAGCTATAACAAACAAATGCACCAAACATCATCCATGATGCAGAATTCAAATTCTTAGCGCTTTTTAGCATATAAGATCATTTTCTTCTGCATTCACTACAACAAAATGATCTTCCTCTAGAATTCAAGAATTTCGAAACATAAAATAGAATGCTACCTGCCAATTTCACTGCTGGAGTTTTTAGGTAAACTCTTCGACAAACCTCTAAACCCAAAGCTAAGAAATTAACTTTAGCATAATAATCTATAAGACACTTAACAACACGGATTTAGAGCCAGGGTGGGACGGAAAAGGCGCTGTCACTAATTACGGTGATACTCGCCACATAAATATCTAAAAGCATCAAAGTAGACGTGATATTTTGCAATTACGCCAAAGTTTTCGATTAGATGTAGGTGCAAGGTGTGAAATAAAAAATTAATAAATTAAACATGAAACAAAACCTGACCAGAATTTGATGTAATTTATTAGAATAAAGGAAGTCTAGATTATAAATAAACAGGTAGAATGGAGAAGAACTCAGCTTGGAAGCTAGAATTTCAAAGGAAGTGGTCTTAGACCAAACCAAAATCAAGTGTACACTAGTGACTGTCAACCGATAAATCCGAGTGTGGTGTACATACAACTTGCAGATAATGTTACAAACATAATCACAAGTAACTGGAGAAACTCAAGAAATATAGCCCTCAGAGCAGCCAAAGAAATAAAAAACGATATGTCAAAAGAAACCAAATAAATGCTAACAAAAATAAATTAAATATTACAAGTAAATTCGTACACGAAGTAGAAATAAAAGTTGACAGTGTCGAATATTCATATACAAAAGAGGAGAATTCCAGAACTCTCACTTACAGCGAAGGAATAAAACTCTGGTGAAAAAGAAAAGCAGAACCAAAACATATCATGCCATTGCTATACAGATATAAAAATATATAAAATTGACTGTTGGTATGCGCCGAAAGGAAAAGTGTCCGCTCTACTAAAAGGTTCGGTTAACATATTTAGGGAAAAGGATACTCCATCATAGTTCCTATCATATAGACTTTGATAGAATATTCCGCATTCAACCGCAAGGGTATGATCCTTCTGTAGCGCTTATTCATCAATTCAACCAGGAGCAGACGAAGGGTGGGGCTGCTCTACAAAGGAGTCTTGAAGGAAATTGAGTGCACTTGCATTAGGCATACGAGAACATCGAAGTTTTTTTAGCTGCAATAGGGGCAGAGTTTGCTGCGAGTTTGACTCGAAGAAAGAGTGTTTCGACAGTTCAGGTTCGAATTTCTATCACATTTCAATGTGGAAAATATATTTATTTATTAGATGCTATGTAAATATCAAAATCTAAGGTCATAGATAAATTCGTTACTACCAGGCTTTGTTACGGGCAGAATTTATAAATAAGAAATTAGATGGTCTCTTTATACAAGAAATGAGGATAACAAGCTTACGAGTATGTGAAGGTGGAGAAAATACAATTGTCTTCTGTTAGAAAATAATTTAAGAAGCGTGAGTGTGTATACGAACGAAGATAAAAGAGTGGATTGTGTTGTGTATAAGAAAGAAAGTTACGAGTAAGAGAAAATAAGAGAAAAAGTATACAGAAATAGAGATAGATAGGGAAATCAAGCTTACAAGTAAGTGAAGGTGGAAAATACAATGTTCTTTTATTAAAAAAATAATTAAAGAAGCGTGAAGTGGATAGGAATGTGAATAAGAGAGTGGAATTTCGATAAGAATGAAAAATAAGTGTCGTGGTTTACGGCCGAGTATGTATGTACGTTTGATTCGTACAGGAGTAAATCCGTTCGACTTTTCTCAAAAAGTGCTTTAATTTGATTTGATTATTTAACCAGGAAGAATTCGTGTTATGATATAAATATTGCCATTTGCAGCATCCGAAGAGCTACTTACATTAAAGAATGAAATATTAAATCTTTCAGTACACTTTCGCACGGAATGGGAAATAACAAAAAATGAATAAGTGTTGGATTCTTTTTACCTTTAACTCTGAGGGAGTAGACAGTTGTGTAACCTTGACAGTGAATCTTCACGCTCAGGGTAAATTAGTAGGCGTGGGCCTGAAGGCTTCCTCGCTGACGTGAGGAGGGTTAGGAATCAGCTGATGCTTCTCACTGGGTAGGTGGGGGCGCGTGCAAAGGCTTCTTGACTTGAAGATGTAAGTAAGGGGATTTTGGATGTAAGGAAGTTATTCCGATCTCTGTGTTACAAATTCGGGCTTCTTGATGATGACAAGACCAAGAGGTGAATCTTTTCTCGAATGGGAATTCACGTTGCTATTCGTCAATGGTGAGGGTTATCTCTGTTTTTTTTAGAAAACTGAGATAAGGGATTTTCTCGGGATGAGAATGGTATGAGAGTTAGTTTTGATACCACTGATCTGCTCTTCTAAGTGACCAAAGGAACGGCCTCAGGAAGGAAAGTCCCGCTCGGTTCCACTTATCTTCTTGATTCCCTGTTTGACTCAGGGACTCGTCTTCTTCTCTCTATTGCTACGCGGATTCAGCTTTGAATTTCTCAAGATCGAACTATATATATACGTGGATTATTCCCTATGAAAGAGTACGAGAGTTTTTAGGAGGGGCGAACCTTAACTAGCCCACAGTTAAGCCTCTTTCTTAAGGCATAAATTTTCACGTTGTGACACTTTGCCCCTTCAGGTTTACGCGCAGAGAAGGTGAAATTTCGTCTATTTGGCGAAAATAGACATAAACAATCGGAGAGGACAGTGAGCCTATTCATAGATTTTAATTCTAAAGGATCTCACAACCTCCTATGTTTATATTAAGGGACTACGAAATCTGCTGACTGAAATCCTTCTTTGCGAGAGACTTCACATCTTGGGCAGCGGGGAAAAGAAGGATGGGGGGAACGGGAAATCTTGACTCATGTGGAGTGTAACGGTTGACGCGCTGTATAAACAAACTAGCGTCTGCTTGTCATTGTGATATTCATTCCCACACAATAAGAGTAAGTGAGAAAAACAGAAAATAGTAAATAGAAATTGAGAAAGTGTGAGAGAAAGAAATAGAAATTGAGAAAGTGTGAGAGAAAGAAATAGAAAAAGAAATAAGGAAAGAAAAAAATAACAACTGCGGCTCTCTATCTTCCAACCCTTTCCACTTCCTCTACCGGGTATTGCAAAAGTTATGTTACACTCGTTATGACGCTCTCAACAAAAGACAATTATAGTTTTGAAGCATTGAGACAGGCTTTATTGTTTTAACATATAAACATATGTTTAAACTATAATATTAATCAATGTGGCTAACCTCGGTGGGTGGCGAGCAGTTACTCCAAGTGAAAGTAGAAGGCAGCGCTTACGTTGCAGAGAAAGTTTCCCCATAAGATGGTCCACACCCGTTTAATTGAGGGATTCATCTCTTCGACTTGGCTGTGGCGAACTTTGCAGGACTTGCCCCCGACATGCATCCACTCGTTGTAATCGGAGGGATTTAGGCCGGTAACTACTGCGGCCAAATGCCCTTCGAAGAGAAGTTCATGTTTGACCACAACCGATTTTCATGGCCTTTGCGATTTGGGCCGATGAACCGTCATGCTGAAAGAAGTAGTCCATCTTATTCGTGATCTTTCTCACCCAGGGAAGGATCTTCGTTACCTAGAGGTCTCTGTAACCTGACGTGGTGAGCCTGTAACTTGCCGCGAACTACACCGTAGGCATCTTCTCGCCATTCGAAACCCGACCCTGAGCATCATCAGGGATGGCGGATGTTTGATTCTAGACATGTAGCCTACCTTAGAGACGTCCTGACCAAAGCTTACCGTCCGTTCGTTCTGGTGGTTGATGACTGGATCGACTATGGAAGGTTTTTTTTATCAGCAAAAAATAAATCGCTTGCTATGACTCTTCAAATCGTTGAGAAGGCGATCAATGCGTTTCTGACGTTTTTCTCGCATAAGGTCGGTGAACAGAGACTTTATAAGCACATCACCCTCTTGCCGCCCTCCCCATTGACCCCCCGAGACAACGTGGCTATAGCAGGTCTTCTTCTTCGCGAGCATAGTCATTTTAATCTTTGGGGTTCTTTCTACCTGTATTTCTCAGTCAACTGTTTAACAACATGAGGTCTGTATAAACGAGGTTGATCTATGAGGTCTTTTCCGTACTTGAGCATCTACACGTCTCTGTGGACGGTAATCTGACTGACGTTGAGCCACTTGTCGATGTTATACTTGTTGTAACCCCGCCCAGGCGAGTAGAGGTCTCAATTCTTTTCCTTTCCATCTCGACACGACAGCATACAATGGAAAAGACGTTTAAATGACACGTACTAAAAAAAAGAACTTTAATTTTCTTTGACCTGACCTTTTTTATGATACATAAACCTCTCGAAAGATAAAAAACTAGTGTAACATAACTTTTGAAAAATTCGGTACTGTCACTCATTTCTTTATTGATCTTCCCTTGCAAATTATCGCCGGGGGTGATGTTTATTTCCTTTAAATTTATAAAAATATACGAAGGATTAAATCCCTCTTCCTATTCATCCCTTTATGATTTCTCCCTTCTTCTGTACCTATGAAGTAAAGAACTTCGAACGGAGCTAATATTTAAGCTTTTCTTTCACAGGAAGTTTATAGATATTGAATCAAATCCAGCGATTACCCCAAGATCCGTTCTATATTTAGGTCGTGAAAGAGTCTATCTTCTTCATCCAAACTGCTGATATAACTGCAATTTAGGGCAATCTTTAATGAATTTTATATTAATAAACATGGAAAGATACTATGCTACGGATTATTTAAAAAGGGAAATATTGGGCATGAAGAAGATTAGATATGTTAGTTTAACACTCAGAATGTAGGTCTCCAAGTGAATACCTCGCGATTATTCAGACAAATACTAAGATAAACCAATAGGCAATTTCTATCGATTAATATGCAAAATATTCGATAGTAATTGCCTATTTAGGTGATATTTTGCATCTAATATGTGAAAATCTTGAATACAAAATTACGAACAAAATTTTCTGCAAGAAGACGTCAAAGGGCTTAAATATACAAAATTTAGAAGCGTCCCTTTCCTGTTGGATAATAAGGTTTAAATTTATAAATATTGTGCCATCCTCATAAATTCCTCTCGGCAGTTACGAAGTCGCACTCCTGAACGAAAGTTTGGCTTTGATGACCTATAAGTGTTAGGTTACTATATATTTCCAAAAATGCATAATGATAACACTCTCAGACTCCGTATATATATATATATATATATATATATATATATATATATATATATATATATATATATATATATATAATATATATATATATATATATATCTCTAAATGCGACTAATTCTTCTTACTATATTCCTTTTTATCCCTTTCATTATATTAAAGTTAAAATGCCATTCTATATCTCTATCTTTCTTCGTGTGCTTCGCATGGTTAGGCATAAATTCTTCTTCCACCATTGACATGTATATTGCGTAAAATTTATAGAATGTTTCAAATATTACTCTGAGCAATTTAGTAAATATCTGTAAAACATACATATATCTCAAAAGAAATATAATGTCCATTATCTAACGTGGTATATTTCGGCACCAGTAGTACTATATTGTTTAATATGTAGTACTTTGAGTCACGAGCTTTTGATTACATATGTAGCTTTAGCTAAAAATTGGATTATATGCACTAGTTCATTCTGCATGTGGAATAAGAGATGCAAGGCATAGCTTCTTTAATAATCGCCTTTCTCTAAGATAGATAAGTATTGAGATTATTACTGCATAACATGATGCGATTCTTTCAAGTATCTACGTACTTATTTTGTATTTATCCAACACGATGGAACAAGAGTAATGTCCGATTTACTACATAAAGCTTTAGGTAATCTTTATGTATTAGAGTAGTGCCTCTTGTTATTGCTTAGGAATGTTGCCATGAGTAATATATACCTTTTTCTTTCATATAATAAAAATATCTTTCACTATGTTCTTCGCTCTTCCCCCCAACGTCCTCCCAGCTAAATATCATTGACATGTTCACCCTATGAGAGTCATAAAGGTATCATTACAATACACCTGCAAAATCCATTCATACAATTTATGTTGATGATCGATATTAAATGAAGGAAGTTGTGGGAGGTTTTCTTTCCTTTTCAGAAGTGGGGATTTCAGTCAAGAAGACGGACCAAAACAAGGTTGTACAAAGAAAAAAAATATTTCAAAGAGTCGGAAGAGCATGTTTGAGACTTATGTCGAAATAATAAATGCCTTGTTATCTATAAGACGCCTGTTTAACACTGTAAGAAAACTAATAGGCCATTACCACCCCTTCAAGTTGAGCAAACAAACACTCACCCCCCAAAATTATAAACATCCAGATTAAGCTGATCTTGGATAAAGTCTTTGTTAGACCTCTAATGTAGATATAATAAGGGAAGATAAAATTGACGAAAGATTAAATAGTCTCAGAATGAGAAAAGAGTCACATTAGGATATTCAGGATATGTGATGTCGGAAGAAACTTTTCATACCTGTCTGTACCTGCTAGTCTCTTTACATTAACACACTTCAACCATCAGGGAAAAATAACTCTTCATCGGAACACTTCTATTTGAAATTAATTTAAATCAATTCAAGACTATTTGTTTTATTCACCTGTCCTAAAAATTTTGCGAGTCTATTAAAATGTCGGTGAATTTGGCACAGAATTGAGGTAACTAATAGAGTATTTTTAAGAATTCTTCTTAACGTTGAGATTGCACGCAATTCGTTCAATCAAGAGCTTTTAAGATTTTATTTAGTAATAAGACTAGACAAGATGGCGAAAAAAGAATCTAAATCAATTTCACCGAAGAAAATCTGCCACAAGTGCTACGAAATAGGGCAATATTAAGCAAGGAATCTGTCAGAAATTAGACAGTTTTGGAAGGATCTGAGAAGCACACAGAAAAGTATATAAAATGCGGCGGGGACCAGTCAGCCTGTGCAAGGAAATCTCCCTCAAATTAAATATAAGAGAAGATGTTAAAAAGAAAGACAGAAATAAAAGAAAAACAAGACAGGGATAAGAAAGAAATCAGTTCTTTTCTTGTACTGACATGTAGCAAACAAAAACAGCCTCAAATATTTATGATGGAAAAAGAAAATATCAAAAGTGCTTCATAGATTACAAAGTCTGTGTGCATATTTTGAAGATAGAAATCGCTCTCTTAAAACAAGTGGGAATATATGGAATATAAATGACATATTAGAGAAAAATATGAAAATTGTTGTTGGATTGAGTATTATACTCAACATACATCATTTGATGGTTTATAACTAGTAAAAATAGAGTTTTAAAAGTAAATATATGAACATTAATATAGTTACCAAGAAAACATGTTTAAATAATTTGTATGAACCAATCGTAAGAAATATAAGGTGTTCGGGATATATTTAATGACTTTTAATGTCATCTTTTCAGAAACATGTTGATCTATCGGTAAACAGTCAACAGCGTGGATAACAGAGAGAGTATAGTTTTAATTGAGGAAAAAATATCTGACATGAATGATTAGAAGGTATCAAAATATTGGAAAAGAGTTACATGCATCATGAAGAGGAAGTTACCCCACAATACGATGTTATGTGGGTATGTCTCCAGGGAGGGGAACACCATGCCGCTCCGCATGATTGAACGGTGTCTTATGCTCAATTTAGACGGCAAGGTCGAGCTGCTGGAAATTGTTGTCAAACCTTGGTTGCTGTTGGAAGGTCTTGCCCATGGAAGATAGTCAGGATTTGTTGTCGTATAATTTCTAAAACTAGACTAGCACCATATTCTGGACTACTAGTACCCCTAATTGTAATCAATTTACCAATCTCTATGCTATGCAGCTAAAAAGTAGCCGGTGGCCTAAATAAAAGAGGTGTTTGAAAATTTATCCTGGGCCAGGGTAAAGAACGCATGCGACAATACTTGGAGCCATCTTGAGGCCGCGGTGGAAGATGAGGTCGGTTGCTTCAAAAACCATATTTCACAGCCCTAATTATTTTATATTTTTTAATTTTTAAAATAATTTGATTTTGCCAGAAATATTGCAGGACTTTTAATTTATTGCCAAACGTAAAACTTAGACTGAACACCTTATACAAGGAAAATAATATGAAATATAAATTTCAAAAGAACTATTCAAGAGAAACTGGATAAAAGAACCGTTTTTTAAATTTATTTAAATTTGATGTTTATTATTGACTGATAAAGCTATAGTTTTGATGCAATTAGCAAAACTAGTATTTGCACCATTTTAGATGACTACCTAATGATCAGTATTATTATTATATTTATGAAATTTACGTAAGACTTTGTCTTCAGGTTGATCCAGAAGTATTTTATTGAATTTAAGTCAAACTGTTGTTTTTTTTAGCCATAGCCACTCTCTACTCTCTTCACGGTTAGATGATAATTTGGTTTAAATCTTTTGAGTTTTGCAGGAAAAACTTTCCTCCACCTTATTCCTTAACGACATGTTTTCTCTTTCTGTGAAATTTGCTTTTTTCTGTCCATTTTATAAGAAAATACTTCATACAAAAGATGTTTAAATGGTCAGTGCGATCGAATTTCATAAAATTGACTATAAACTATGTAATACCCGTCAAAAATAGTGTTTTATCTACTAAATTGTGATTATTACATTCATAGACCTGTAAAAAGGAAAAAAATATGTTTCGGAAACATTTTCTCGAAATTGATGATACACTAAAGCTATATTCCATATAATCTCTAAACACTTTATAAAAAAATTCTCCGAACATTTAAACAAAAAACTGACTGACCAAATAACTATGGTTCCTTAAAAAACTCTTTCTGAAAATCTCTTGAAAAATAATTTTATGTAAAGGAGATACAATCAACTCAATCTATGGAAATTACAGACTATGACGTAAAAGAACTTTTTCTAACAAACAAAAAGATAACAGCAGCCACCTAGGAAAACAAAGCGAAGAAAGCACTAGCACCCAAAACAGCAACAAACAGAAGAGAAACAGAAAAACAACAACACATCTCGAGAACGGGAAAACAAATAATCAACCAGTAAATAGAGAAAGAAAAACAAAACAAAACGATGCAATAAACCTTAATGCATTTTCCTTACCAATAACAATCTCCTCCAAGACAATAATATATAGTTAACCATGGAAGGAATAAATAAAAATATTTATAAGTAGATGCACTATTTCAAATTAAAGAAAATAGAGACAGGAATAATTAAGAAAACATCCTATTAGCAAAAGCGAAATACAACACAATAAAATCGGAAGAATTTTACTACCTGGTTATATCCAAGTTCTAAAAAAATGGCAGCAAATAAAATAAAAATAATTCTATCGTATGCTAGGCTACCATTCCAAAAGAAAATATCACACGAAAGAATAACTTCATGCCGATATTTAAATTACAAAAGAAGCCCGGCCACGTTCTTAAACGACCGCAATGACTGAACAACTTTTTATAACCACATAGCATGAACTAATCAGATTGGGAGCAATCTCAAAACTAGTATATATGAAGGAATAGTAAAAGGAATTGTGCCAGACGTCCCGACCTAATTCTGACAGAGAGCAGCAACAAAACCAGATATAATGGTAAAAGCAACTCCAATAATTTCAACATAATGATAAACCAGGGGCTTCCCTACCATCCAATCACGATTGTATAGAGAACCATCTCCACTAACGCACTCATAATACTAGCTCATTAAAGAAAAGATTAAGTAAATATCTAAGCGGAATCTTTACAGAATGGATTTGTGAGAGCTTTAAAAAGTTTAATTGTATGAAACGTGGAAGAAATAAAATATGTTCCATTAAGACGGATCGAAGTTAGCAGTAAATAAAAGTGTTATTGGTGAAAATTTATTGATTTCACTATTGGATCATGCTATTTGAGTCATAGCAATTATGAGTGAAAAACAATATCGGCTAAATGTCCGCCAAGGCTTCGGCGGCACACCTCTACTCAATGGTTAAAATCTTTTAGGACGGCTTTGCATAGCTGCTCCTCGATCTCACCAATATGCCTTATTATCTCATCCTTCAGCTGTTGAATTGTTGTTGGCTTGTTGGCATAGACTTTAATTTTGAGATAACCCCAAAGGAAGAAATCTAAAGGCGTAAAGTCACTCGATCGTGGTGGCCAATTGACCTCACTGTTTCGAGAGATGATGCGACCTGGGAACTTCTCATTTAATAAAGCCATTGTTGCATTGGTTGTGTGGCATGTGGCGCCGTACTATTAAAACCCCAAATCTTCGACATCCATAGAATTGAATTCAGGCCATAAAAAGTTAATCATGGCAGGGTATCGCTCGCCTGTCACCAACAAAATTTCCGGCATCATTTTCGAAGAAATACAGCCCAATGAATCCGCTAGCAAAAAATGCACACCAAACAGTTACCTTTTGTGGATACAGTGGCTTTTGAACAATCTTCCTGGGATTATCATCAACCCAAATGTGACAATTCTGCTTATTAACGAATCCACCAAGATGAAAATGGGCTTCATGTCTAAAAATGATTTTTTGGCGAAAAATCATCATCGGCTCCTCTTTGCTCGTGCACACAATTGACGTATGTACAGCGTTCAAATGGTTAGGAGTCTTAAGTTCTTGTGTCAATTGAATTTTGTAAGCGTGTAGAGACAAATCTTTTGTCAAAATTCAATGTAACGTTGTTGTGGAGAGGTTCAATTCCTGCGCACGATGACGAATAGAGGTGTCTGGATCTTCGGCTACATTCTCGCGCACTGCAGCAATGTTTTCAGCTGAACGGTGTAAACGAGCACGCAATGGCGTTTTCATATCTGCCACCAACCCCGTTTGTTTAAATTTATGAACAATTTTCCCAATTACACTCTCGGTTGGTCGATTATGTTGACCCCCCCAAATCGCTAAGTGCTTGACCTGCGTTTCTGTTTGAACGTCTATTTTTTTAAATATTCTTCGATAACTTTAACACGTTGTGTGATTGTTAATCATCCCAGATTTAAAATTGCCAAAGACTGAAGATGTTAAATCTGAAAGAAAAAGAAAAACATCATTAGACGCTTAAACTTAACTCACATTTAAAATCGGTCCAAGTTATTGGAACACCCTTTAGAAAACGCGACGAGAATCATAAAATAAATAAAAGAAACAGAAGAGCAAAATATTGGCCCTATATTATATATAAAATAAAGACTAAAGGAAAACACCTAGCAATACACAGGCTAAAACTCCTTCTGCTAGCCTAGATTAGTAAACTACATAACAAAATAGAAAATAACTTAAAATCCAATGAAATAATAGTATCTTTATGCCATGAGTTATCCCCGAAAAAGTTTTGGATCATCTTAAATAATATATGGAAAAGTCATTCTCACTACCAAATTATAAAAAACGACCAAGGAACAATAAAACAAGGTCTGCTGCTCAAAGTCGCTTGCTATCACTTATTCTGGTATACGAGGGGCAGTCAATAGGTTTTACGAATCGAAAGGGCAAAACAGAGGAAGGGGGATGGCTGTTTGTGGGGGTGTCAGGAGAAGTTATGACAATTCAGGACCTGCAGCCGCACGCTCCTGCCTCGTCTATTTAAGAAGAGGTAGCTGATCGCAGATCGTCAGTCACAAATTTTTCAACAATGGAGAAGGTTGAGCACCGCACAGTGATCAAATATTTGACCAAAGAAGGCAAGAATGCAAAAGAGATCCAGGAACGCACGGTTGCAGTGTACACCAACACCGCCCCTTCCTATGCAACCATTGCTCGCTGGAATAGGGAGTTCCGCCATGGTCGTGAGTCTCTTGAAGATGACCCCGTCTAGGACGCAAAACAGACGTGACCAACGAGGACAATGTAACCCATGTGGAGAGGATGTTCCTAGAAAAACGACAGGTAAAGGTCGAAGAAATCGAGCGAGAACTTGGAATATCACATGGAAGTATTAACAACATCATCCACGACAATTTGGCCATGACCCTAAAAACCTCACGCCCCACGATCGACTTCAACGTCGTCAAAGTTTAGAGGATCTGCTTCTTCTGTACACCCAGGACCCGGTGAGATTTGAGTCACACATAGTGACAGGTGATGAAATGTGGGTCCATCATTGGGATCCCGAGACCAAGCTCGAAAGCATGGCGTGGAAGCACAGGGGCTCTCTGACCCCCATCAAGTTCCGGACCCAGATCTTAGCCGGGAAGATCATGGCCACCATCTTCTGGCATTCTGAGGGAGTGTTGATGGTGAACTATGCGCCTCTTTGAAGGACCATCACAGGCCAATATTACGCCAAGTAACTGGCTGGGTTGAAGAAGTGCATCCTTCAGAAGCGGCGCGGCAAGTTGACACGCGGTGTCCTGCTCCTCTACGACAATGCCCCTGTCTACAAGACCAGAGTTGCACAAGCTTCCCTGCGCGAGTGTGGATTCGAGAAGTCCAACCATCTCCCCCTACAGTCCAGATCTGGCCCCTAGCGATTACTTTTTATCCCGCCAGCTCAAGGCTGCACTGCGTAGACGCCGGTTTGTGGACGATGAAGATGTCCAGCTCGCCGTCCAGGACTGGATTAAACAGCAGTCGGGAGATTTCTGGTTGTCTGGAATTTGAAGGCTCAGGGACAAGTGGCGCAAGTGCATTATATCCGAATTGCAAAACTTATTCACCGCCCCTCGTATGACCTTACGACCTTCAAAACTTTTAATAATTCCACGAATAACATTGGAAGAACGTGAGCAATTATATCATTAGAAAGAGAATGCAAAACAAAATAAGGATTTCAAATTGGTGAGAATCGGACAAATAGTTACAATGTTATTACCAAAACCAAACCAAACGTGGACCGACTGACCAACATAGTGACTAGGTGCCCGCAAATAAAAATATACCCAAAACAACCTATATTCTGAAAAGATGAGTAGCGTCGGTTATTTTACTATATAAATTATCCCATACAGAGGCTTCAAACTACAAAATTGATCTCTCATATCGTGGCGTCACGAAGTCCTTTGGCAAGGTCTCGCTTGACGGCCTTATTTGAAGCTTAAGAGACTAAGTCTCTCAGATCTGTTCATCAGGCTTTTCTACAACTTTATAAATGATGGTAGTGGACTGATTACCAAAGGAGACCACCAAGTTCCATTATTCAAATTTAAAACAACATTCCGCAAGTGAGGGCCCTCTTCACCAATGCTTTTTCAAAGTCTCTTTACTATCGTACAACTGATATAAAATTCCCGGACGATATAACGCAAATAATAAAGTCATATAACATATTGCTATATATTCTAACACGAGAAAAGAGCTAAGGAAAACTAAGGACTCAACTTTTATGAAGAAAAGTTGACAACCTACACCAAAGCAAATAAATTTACTATAATACCAATCAATAGAAGGAAGTCAAGAAGCATTCTTAAAGGAGACTTCAAATATCTCCACAACACTGTGCAAACATATTAAGAATAAAAATATCAATAACATGTCACACAGCAAATCCAAATGAAGGAATAGGTCAGGAAATACAACAATACAGAACGTTTTTCAAATTCTGAAAGCCTAAGTTATTTGACAAAAGGAAGGTATCAAATGCTGATAATATTCACTCTAATGAACCCAATGCTCTAATTTCAAACTCTATCTAAAACAATTATGGTAAAACGAGAGAGCGCAAAGATAAGGTAACTCTACTGATTGCATAAAGAAACCAAATAAGCTCGAATGTGACGAAAAGTTTTGAGAGAAGACGGAAAAAATTTTCAGTCAAGCAAAAAATGCAAAGGAAAGGCTCCAAATTAACAATTTTAACGCAGCCTGGGAAAGATTGTAATGAAAGAATGAACTATTCAAAAGATTAAAAAACAAAAATATATTATAGATATATAATAGATAAAATAAATGGTCGAAAATGAAACTGAAACAAAATACAAGAAAAAAAATTATTAGAATAATAAAAGATTTAAACTATGGAAAAAACAAAAAATATTGCTATAAGTTGAAGAAAAAGCAACAAACACTAGCACAGATGAGGACAAATAAAAATTCTAAAGATAAATAATGAAATAAATCCAAGCAAATTAAGAAGCACATAAACGAAAAACACGTTATACCAAATAACATGGTATCTTTACTCTTAATCAACACTCATATTCTTTCTCTCTCATCCATTTCTCTTCTCTTCTTCTACTACATATATCATCACTAACTATGGTTTAAGAACGGGATCTTTTGAGAGGGGTGAAAAATTAGTAAATATATTTTTTGCTTAGTTAATGAATGAGTTTGTATTAAAAATAAAAAACTATTTTAGATGCAACTTCGCTACAACTTTCGAATTTAAGATAAAATAAAAAAAAAGCAGCTATGCCTAAATTTTAATCAATACGATTTGTATTTTATTTGTTTTAAAGAATTTCCAAACATTGGATAATATATTAATTTTTCTGTACTTCACTACTTTGTTTTCAAACCAAAGTAATTTAAAGACTGCTTTGGAAGAAAGGGAGACAATATTGATCGTTAAAAAAAACAGACAATGGCTTCACTACTAAGATTAGAAATTAAAATCGAAAAAAAAGAAGCCATGGTTAAATTTTTTAAAATTTTCTGAACTTTGCCAATTATAATAATTTTAAAAAGGAACTGTAAACTAAATTTCCCCCCTTTCAAAATATCACGTTGCTAAAATATAGAGTTATAGAAGATATAGAATATAAGATATAGAAAAAGAAAATTTTCTGAACTTTACCATTTGTAATTCTTCGGGTTTAATAAAAATTCACAAAATTTCGATACTTTTATTTATTTCTGAACTTCACCATTTCGATTTTTCGATACTATAAAAGAATTAGTAGAAATAACTTTGATATAAAAACAAGTAATTTGTCCACTAAGGAAAAAAACATTAATTAATTTTTCACCCATCTTCAAGAATCGCGTTATACAATTATAGAGTTAGTAATGATGATGATGATGATAATAATAATTCTTCTTCTTCGTCGTCGTCAGCCTATTAGCCCGTCTTTATACGGGGTCGCTGTTTTTGATAAGCCACTTCCAGTTGTTTATGTCTCCTGCCATGTCCATCTCCAGTCCCTTCTCCCTCATGTCAGCTTGTATGCAGTCTCTCTATCTAATCTCGGGTCTTGCTCTCCTCTTCCTTCCCTGTATTTCTATCACCAAAGCTCTTCTCTCGTCATTCTTTCCATCCCTGCTCACTATGTGTCCATACCATCTAAGTCTTGCTTCCTGTGTCTTCTTCGAAATCTCTGCCTCCTTTGTCGTTCCTCTGATCCTTGTATTTGCGATTCTGTTCTCCCTCGTAACGCCACACATCCATAGCAGTATCCACATTTTTGCTACTTCATTCTCTTCTCATTACTCTTCTTTACAGGTTATGTCTCTGCCCCATGCGTTATAGTTGGTCTTACAACAGTGTTGTAAAATAAATATCACGAGAACAAACAGACGCTAGTTTGTTTATACAACGTCAACGGTTAGGTTCGATATGGTCCGACACTTTACCTCCCCCCCCTCCGCTTTGCCTCGCTGCCCCAAAGATCCTCGAGCGTCCCTCGCCAAGGAGGATTAGAATCATCAGATTTAGTAGACCGTTCATATAAACATAGGAGGGCGGGATCGCCTTTAGAATATTAATATATTTTAAGAACCTGAATTTTAGGATGGGTTAAATAGAAAGAAATGCATGACGAGAAGAAGAATAAGAGTAGGATAATAAGAAGAGAAGAAAGGTGAAAATGAGGAGAAGAAGAAGAATGAGGAAAAAAGAAGGAGAAGAGAAGAGATAAGTGAAAAAGAAGAAGAGTAGTTGTATTTGGATAAATTTAATAAAAAGGATAAGGATTATAAGAAGAATAGGAAGAGTAGGGGAAGAAGAAGAGACGGAAGAAGAAAAAAAAGGAGAAGTTAAGGAGAAAGAGAAGAAGGAGGAGAAGTAGAGGAGGAGAAGAATAGAATAAATATGTAGGAGAGAAGAAAAGATTCAAGAGCAGGAGAAGAAAATAAAAAGGATGAGAATATGAAAGAGGAGGAGTTGAAAAAGAAAGAAATAGGTGATCAATAAGAAAGAAAAGTAAAGAAAAGAAGAAGAGAGGAGGAGAAGGAGAAAAAGAAAAGAGAGAGAAAAAGAAAGAGCGAAATGGAAGAGACGTAAAAGAAAGAATAGGAGCAGGAGGAGAAGAGGAAGAAAGGACGGGAAGAAGAAGATTTCGAAAAGGAGAGGAAGAGAAAAATAATAATAATAAAATAAGAAAATTTGAAGAATTTTCGGTTGTTTACAAAAAGAAGTTGTTTGAAGAAATAAATTCTGAATGAGTTAATTATGTAGTGTGTGGGTTAATAATTAACAAATAAATTACTTATTGTATTCAAAGGTGTTTCTTTTTCGAGGGGCGTCGGAATAATTAGTAAAAGAATTAATGAAATGGGGTTGAAAAAAGCAGTTGTTAAGGCCAAATAGGCCTGAGGCCAACAGCCCGAAAGGAAGTTAGCGACCGGCTGCTTCCCACGTAGGGAGGGAGTGGCGGAACCATAGCTTGTTTCCCTTCTAAGCTAAGACTAAACTAAACGGCAAAACATTAATCCCAGACCTCGCTTTGTCACCTGATACTTTTTAAAGGAAGGAAGGATACTGAAAAGATAAACAATAAATCTTCCTCAACCAATTGCCAATAATCCGGTTTGAAGATTCCATAGTAGTACTAGGACTACAAACAAAGACTTTATTCGATTTAACTAATGATGAGATCAAAATGTATTAACAACCCAATTTTTTCATGTCTCAACCGATATTACGAATTGTATCCTTTAACTGCACTGTCATCTTTCCTACCATATGGCTATTCTCTCCGTCATTTTGCATGTTTTCACGACTATATTTTCCACCAATTCTTAATTCTGTCTTTGATAAATTTAGAAACAACTGGACCGTTGCATCCACGTATTGTTTGCACAGTGGGGTAAATACATTCCCGGAGTTGTTGTACATCGCTTTGTTATATTCACGTCGTATTGTGGATTTTTTTTTATTTTTGTAGCATCTTTTTAAAGATCAACAATTGCAACACTTGGGCAATGGAAACTACCTCTTAGCTTAATTAAAGAATATGTTTACGAGACTATGTCATTTATTTGTACAAAGGACAGCGGTAAATTTAGACGTTTTAGCTCATTTACTCTTATTTGAAGAAGTGGGTCCATAAAATGTGTAGTAAATTTCTTAATTAAACTTGCATTGTTTATGTTATTTTATATATTTCCTTAAAATATGGCCTGCAGTAAATAACGGTGACGTGAGCGTGCAAAGAATTGCAAACAAGATAGTTCGGTATGTTTACTTAATATTCTATTGATACATGTATATACATTGAGGTTAGAAACAGCCTGTAAAATGTAAACTTCCTTTTTCATGCATTTATTTGTATTCGAGACCAAATTATTCCAAAGTGATCAAAGTACAGAATACAAAAAAGAATAGCATGAAACATTTTGTACTAAAGCTGTATATTAGTTGTACTAGTAACTACTATTGTAAAAAAGCAGTATAGTCCTAGTACTAGTAGCGAAACAGTTTTTATGCGCAAAATATCAAGAATATCAAGGAAAGTTTAAGAAAAAATAACTCATATTTTTTATCATTATTTAGAAAATAATTTGCTTGCGTTTAGTTAATCTATGTGATATAATCTATAAGTACAATACAAGGAAGAAAACTTATGACTATGAACCAAATGGGGGTTGTTTTACATAATAAGAGTGTACAGGTTGAGGTTTTAAATCTAGGAATAACCCTTTTCTTACAATACAATATTAGTGTTTTTGAGGAAAGTTGAAAAGCACAAATTGACTCGCCGCCTTGTTGAACTTGTCTTTTCGATAAGTTGCTCAAGTTGTTTGAAATTTTATTTAAATCAGATGTTATTTTGAAGCCTTAAGTGTCGCAGAAAACAAATAAATATTATAGCAAGAAGAATCAGAGAAAACGCTGATAAAAAACAATTAGCCTAAGTTTCACTCGTTTCGACATTTTCGAGGAAAAGAGATTGTGATGAAGTCAGTGGGATGATGCGGAGTAGAGATAAAATTGAATTCAGAATTGTTTTAAAATGGTCAATTCTGAAGAAAGTGATAGATTTGCAAAGGAATGCTATGGAGGGGTTAGGGGATTCTGGTGATCGTGACAATCGTTGCTCTATAATCATCATCATCATCACTAACTCTATAAATTAAGAAGGGAAATTTTATGAGTATATGAATAATAATTTTATCTTAGTTTAGTTTATAATATCAAAAAACAAAATGGTGAAGTTCAGAAATAAATATAAGTATCGAAATTTTGTGATTTTTTTAAACCCAAAGAATTACAAATGGTGAAGTTGAGAAAATTTATTTTTATATATCTTCTTCTATAACTATATTTTAGCAACGTGATTTTTTAAAAGGGGGGAAATTTAGTTTAGAGTAGTTTTTAAAAATTATTATAATTTGCTATGTTCAGAAAATTTATAAAAATTTAACCATGGCTGCTTTTTTTTTATATTTTAAATTTTAATCTTAGTAACGAAGCGCAAGCTCCCCAATAGGGGGGAGTGGCGAAGCTATTGCCTGGTTTTTGTGTAATAGTTTTTCTTTTGCTTTTATTTTTGGCGTTCAAAACAGTTTTTGTTAGAATAATGTAGGGTTTTTGTTTTACTTAGACTGCCAATTAAGGCAGTGATTAAATTTAATGGTTGGTCATTTTGTTTACGATTCTTTTTTGTTACTTTGTTTATGTGTTTTAAGTGTATATTTTCTGGATTCTTTGTTTTTGTAGTAGAGGGTTTACTGTAATTGTATCTGTAAAATTAGGCTTTTTATGGCACCTTGTTTATTTCCATTTTTGGGTAGTCGAATTCTGGTATAATTTCAAAATTTTGGTTTATTTAATTGCGGTTGGAAATTTAACAAAATTTGTGTGCATAAATTGCTTGCCTTTTTATATTTCAAAAATTATATTCATTTGATTTTCGCGTCAGTTTCATAATTTATACAGATTACTTGATTCTGCTCTAAGCCTTTCGATCCAGACTGTGACGTGCTTCGCGGACCATTTTGATGTAATTATCATACCGAGCATATTTCACTTTCTAGTGTAACGATATTTTTTAGCCCCCATACGACATCCGAAAGTATTTATCTCCATAATGGTGCATAAATTTCTGAATTTGCTATCATTGTTAGGGATCTCTCATCTAGTTTCTTCTTCGTTGTTGTTTACTCTTTCTTCTGCAGTCATACGAGCTTGCATCCACTCATTCTTGTGCAGGCATTGCATAAGGTGATTGATATCATGTGCGTAATATATCTTGAGGTAAATGTGGTCTTTGAGGCTGGAATGTCCGCGTATGTATTGGGCTGGGTGTAAGTATCCAAGGCTGGAGCAATCCAGCTCTGAGCAGGAGTTTTGTCCCGTTTTATGTATTTGTTCTTTTAGAGGGGTAACTCTCCTTGGCGTAGTCACAGATAAGCTTTTCTAAGTACATTTAATCTCAGCTTTTGAATCTTTCACTGAACTCCCATCTGTCACACCTTGTCAAACGCTTTAGCTAGATCGCAGCGTAAAATGTTCACATAACTCCATTCTCTTTTTTGTTGGGGGATTTTTCTGTTATCAGGCTCATCGCCATTTCATTGTCCTTATTTTTTTTAAAAGCCCAAAGGCTCTGTATTGTGGAGGCAATGTTCTTCCAGGTGTTCCGCGAGTCTTCGATTGAGTATCTTTTAGAAGAGTTAACAGCCAAATTCTAAAACAACATATTTGTGGTAGCTCTCTTTATTCGTGGGGTGTTTCCTGTCTTTGTTAAGAGTATCGTTTTCATCATCTTTTAGTTATTATGGAAGTAATTGGTATTGAGGCAAGAATTAAAAATGCTTTTAATTCCTTCTAGAATGAACTTTAGAACTTCGTATATTTTAACAGTCACCCTCAGTTGCTTACCTTCATGTTTCTCTTTTAGTCAACTTCGTGATTAGGAGGCCTTCCTTCTATTACTTCGCTCATTTTGTCGATAGTTTGGTTTCCTCTTCCCTTACGTGGAATATTGTTTCCCTGTATTCCTGAAAGGTTTTATTATTTCTTCCTCTTCTGTTTTATTTTACATGCATATTTACTCTTTTTATCAAATTTCAAAGATTTAGCCCCTAAGGTCTGCTTATTATTTTCTCGATCTCTCTGGGAAAAACTTCTTCATCTATTTCTTCTCTCGTTTCGTCCTGTCTTTATTCTTGTTGTTCTCTTATGAGTTTTTGGATTTCTTCCTTTATTTCTCTTATTCGGTAAATTGATGCTGGTGTGTATCATATTACTCGTATGATTTCTTTCTGATATATTGCTTCTAATTTGTGGTAAATTTGTTAAATTTATTGAATGTATCTCTACTGTAAGATGGTATTGAATGGGGTATTTGAAATCACGTGACTGTCTGCCTCCATAGTTTTTCGTTTATTTTTTGTATCGTTTCGTCGATTTGGCTATGTTGCCGATAGTTCTGTGATATTGGTGGGGAAGTTTTGACTTAGGTTTTAGATGATGTTCCTGTCCATTAGAAGATAGAGGTTTCTTCCTTTTTCATTTGTTGTTCTGTATCCTGAAATCAGTCAGCTGGTTGTTAGATTTTCTAAATGTTAGCAAGAGATATGTGATTAAATATGGATATGAATTGGCCACAAGAAAGTACTGGCGCCTCGATGGTTGATACCAGTAACAAATATCATTGCACCAAGCTCCGTTTCCGTCTCCACCGCGAGATAATATTCTTTCAACTTTCTCACTTCGTGATATTTGATGTTTTTCTTTTATCGCGAGAGCCGATTCATAATATCTTTCTTAGGTATAATTCTTGACTATGACATCGTAGCTCCATATGTTTATATGTTCTCTTTCGCTTTATATCATGGTTAATTTTCAGATTATTTCTATACAATTACATTCACTATTATCAATTCATTTTGGTTTTTACGGTCTGTTGCACCTACTTTATCTTCTTCTGCTCCTTATTTCGTTCGTGGTGCCCCTGTTATTTCTTTGTCGGGATTGGTGATTTTCTTCTTTGTTTGTTTTATTTTCGGTGGCCCTGGTTGGGTGGTCTCTTCTTCCGTTTCACTTGTATTGGATTCTTCTATTTTCTCTGCTTCTGTTTGTGTGTATGATTCTGTTTCCATCCCTTCGCTATCATTGACCTCTTTTTAGATGCAGATTTGGAATACGACAGTTGGGTCGGAGTTTTAGGCATCATTAATTTAAGGAATCCTTTTTCTTGAGGTACGAGAATTGAGGAATTTTTCATTACACCCTGGGATGGTGAGAAGAGCCAAGTAAATTTGAATTATTTACGTCAATATTTTGGCGTTTGACTCCCCTGAAATTTGAAAAATTCCTTTTTTGTGTAGGTTGATTTGGTTCTTCGGATAGTTTCTGCTTCATATGGAGGAGATGGGTTCCGTTAGTGCCCCGACAAGGCCTTCTTTGTGATATCCTATATCCTTCTTCTAAGAGAGATGGTTAGAAAAGTGTTGCTCCTTGGGTTCGTCTGGTCTTCTGGGTATCTCTCGAAGTCCTTTGCTTTCCCTTAAAAAATTACCTGCTGTTGTTTTTCTATAAATATTGATGTATGGCACTGGGCAACAAAAATATCTATTTTTTGGTGCCTGAAATATTTCAACGATTTCTTAAATGATTACACCTGCAAAATTATAAAATACGTTCAGTTTTTCTTATTCAGGTCTAGTTTTCTCTTTCTCCTCATCTACGGCTACTTATGCCCTAGAAGGGAGTCGCCAGATTAGATATTAAAAAAATTATCTCCTCATCTCCTTTTCGGCTCTATTAGATGCTTAAAATGGCCATAATAATATTTCCAACAGTAAAAATGAATTAAGATTAGTGGTTTTCGAGGAATTAAATGGGACTGTTTCTTTAACAAAGTATTTTATTCATACAAGAGGCAAATAATATGGAGAAATAAAAAGAACAAACATATAAACAAACAAAGGACAAATAAAAATTCAAAATTCAAAATGCACGTTGGTAAATAATTTTGGACGAAAATTCAAGGAATATATTTATGCTTAATTGGACACCGTGAATGATGGCTTATAGGAGTATCTCATTTTAAATACCAGCAATAGTTTTCTATCATTACAGCCTCCCAAAGTCTTTGGTATCGAGTTCCATCTTCCATGTCCCGATGAAATCGTTCGTCTTGCTCGTCACTAACATCTCCGAGATTTTCAGGAAAACGATCAGGATGACTAAAAAGAAAATGCATTTTAATGCTCATATTTGCGCCAATATCACGAAAAGTTGATACCAAGTTGGTAACAAGGTCTTAATTGTTTTCACTTTACTGTTGCCCACAGGAAATTTTGCAGTATAGCTATAAATGTCCGCCAAGCTGATGCTTCATTTTCGCTCATCGTTTTCACAAAATTTATGTTCTTCAAGAGCTTTCGGATCGGTAGGCATCAAAATATCTGCTTTAAATTTATAATCGTCAAGCCTGGAAATACTCGTACATTGAAGATATACGTAAAGCACTCTGCGTTCTTGTCAAGAGCTTTGACAAATCGCTTGATCAAACCGAGTTTGATTTACAAAGGGAGAAAGTGATTATCTTTCGTTCAACTAAAGGTTCTTCCAATATAATGGTAGCTCTACATGCAATCCTATTTGTTCGAAGCGGCCTGTCTTTCGTAACAAAGTGGTTTATTTGGTCTCTACCATCCCACACTCAAAGAAAGTATTGGTATTTTGTAAAGTCATATTGCTGTTACATGAGAAAGTTCGCCATCTGTTAGTCAACGCGGATAACCTATTCAGGATCATGATACAGTATCTTCTCTACAAACAACTCTTTTCTTCATATTTTTTCTTCCAAGTTGTTGAGTGGTCAGGTGAGACAGAGCCATACAATTTTACGTTGGCCAAAAATACACATTTTAAACTCTCTTAGAAGTGTTTATGAAGAAAGACTATTCCCCTGGTTTGTATGCCAAAGTGAAGGTTTATCAAAAATGCCACTGACATCTCTGCAATAAGCCAGCTTTTCCTCTTGTCTGAACAAAGATAGGAATTCTCCATGCCTTTTCCGATAAAAGGTTATACGGACATTATTCTCTAGAAGATTTTCTCTTCAATCGCGAAGGCAATAGTTTTGCAGAATTTCTAGGAAGGTTTATGGCACTAAATAGATCATTCAGCTCTATCTAGGAGAATAGCGAAGGGAACGTCTCAAGTGAAACGTCAAGATCTATAGTGTAATTTTTAGCCGACGAATATATGGCACTTCCAAGCTTATGGCAAGTTATAGCTCTTTATGGCGAGTACATTGGTCGTCGGTTATAGGCGGGTAGTTGGCCTATAAGTTATTGGTTAACAGTTTAACGTTTGAGGACGACTCGGCTGTTTTCCATCCAACTACTAACCTTTACCAATGTTGCTTAATTTTAAGGTAATGCTATCGAGGTATTCGGTTAACGGGCGCTGATCTTGGGCTGACTGCAATTGTGGGGAGATTATCCTCTCGCTTATTTTTAGTTAAGTACGCTGGGTAAGAGGACCGATTGAATTACTCTTAGAAAAATTAATCGTAAATTACGATTCAAAGAGCTCTTTATTGGGCTGAGGACTCGGCAGGCTTAGACACAAAGAATTTAATTGAACTTGTGTCGGGTATTTGAGGCAGGCCTACTAATGTTTAAATCAATTTCGGACTAGCCTTCTGACTCTTGACACTTGACTCCGGCCTGACTCTTGGCTCTACCCAGAGCTGTATATAATGCTTCGAAAACCATGGCGTGGCTCTCCTCGCAACTATAAAGAAGTTCTAATTAGACACCAGGAGAGAAACAAATATAGAAAAGAATAGCATGAAACTGCACAAACAACTAATAGTTTGGATTCGACATTAATCAATAGGCCTCACCAATAGAATCATTCTCTTCTATCCTTCTATCCCCTTATATGAAGAACAATGTCAACTTGGATCAACTTCTTTTCTTATTTTATCTCTCCTTTCTACGGCCTCACCTGCTCTGTTTCGTCTGGGCCTTTTGGAATTGAAGGAAGAGGTCAGAGAAAAAGAAAAAAGGGTGGCCGGTCTCATATCCCTTTCTCCCCTTGCTGGAGGTGAAATCCACGAATAATTCGTTTATTTCTTTCTTTCATATTCTCATAAAAGGACTCAGTCTACTCGCTTACACACTATCTTTCTTGCTGGTAAATAATATTTTGCTTTGGATCTTAGAAAAGATATTGGAGCTGATAAAGAAATAAATCTAAATGCATCAGCTAATTGTTGATAACTTCTTCGGTCATTGCTGGAAAAGTACTTATGAAGGAAAAGGATTATATGTGTGGCAATATATCATTGGAGATTCCCACTAACCGGGTATCACCACAAAGCGGAGATCTAAAGAGACTTTGATGGAGCTATCTCTTCAACTTTTTATGCACTTTCCATCTCTCTATTTTACTTTCCTCAAACACAACGTAACTTGACTACCAACAATTTCTCAGAGCTAGTAAGTAATAGGATGTATCAAACCCTTGAAGGAGACCTCGTTAGGAGGAATGAGAGTGATAGAGGATAGAGGAGACGAGCTTCAATCCGAAATCAGGACCGTTAAAAATGATAGGCTAATTTACAGTAATTAACACAAGAAAATTTCACGGAGCTCCATATAGAAATCAAATTCACAGAGGTCCCTAAAAGATTCGTTTTAATTTGCGCTAAAAAAATTTAAATAGAAAAACTCTTTTTAGAGACCGACATCATTACTTTAAAAAGATCGACCTGGAAGCAAGTTTTCTCTCACAAATTGCTGTCAACCGAAACATAATCTATTGTAGGGGAAAAATGGGTAAGGCAAACATTCATCTGAAGATTTAAAACAAGAACTAAACAAGCAACAAACATGGAAAAAAATTCATAGCATAATAAAATTCAAAGAAAACACATCTTTATAAAATTCTATGCCAAAATAAAGACAAGGAAATATACAGCTGGAGAAACTGCACAATTACAATTAAAAATGCGTTACATGCGTCGCGAACAATAGAAGAATGACTTTATTTGCATTAAAATATAAGAAGTGATAAAGAAAAAAGAGACAGTAAAGCAAGAAAGAAAAGAGGCAAGGAAACTATCCTACAACACTAGCAGCAGCAACAAGGAATCTAAAAATAGCAACAACAAAACAAATCAATATTGACGTCATATTAACACAAATATTTTAACATGTAGAGAACATTCCCATGTAAAGAATATAGCGCCCCTAGGATGGAGCGCATAAACGGTAAAATCAATGCTGAAAAATAATGGACTCGAACCGATTTTATTTCCAAATAAAATAAATTCATCAGGTATTTTTAATATCAAATTATCAGAACAAGTAACAAAGGCACTAATAAAAGAATAGAAAGAAAAAGAGGTTATAAACAAACTGAAATAAGAGACGAAACCAAAAGCGAGAAAACCGACACGGAAAAAAACACGGATGAATCTAACAAAGAAGAAATATGCACAACAATGACGAAAAAAAACACAACAATTTGTTGCGGGAAACAACACTGTCCCGCCAAGCCTTATAAACATTAAAAGGTAGACAAAAATCTCTCCGAGAAGAGAGCAGAAAGAGAAAAAAAAGAAAAAGCAGCACTAAAACCTAACCACAAACTCTACCTTTTAGTTTTTTTTAAATATTAAAGATAAATAAAAACAAATGGAACCAAAAACAAGATTCATATATAATTGCCAGACGTTATTCTGCTCCCTAAACATTACATAAACTTGTCAGAAGAAAAAAATATGTTATGTAACTACGATATAATTGCCATCAACACAAAGGAAAATCATCACGAGACTATAAGGACTAATCTACTTCTAGCTATAAATTGAAATAAAGATAGATTTAACAAATAAATTATTGCCACCGGGTCCTAACAAACCCCTCAATATTCTTATTCTTCAGTATTCTTCAACCTTCTTAGACAATTTAAAAATAGAACCTGCCTCACTTTCATGGGAGACCTAGACCTAAACGACTGATGCACCGAAGCTGGTTACAGAAAATACAACCAAACTAGCCAACAGCTTGCACACTCTAAAAGAACGAACGACGATAAAAAGACTGGGACCTTATTTCCAGACCGATATTACAATAAATTCAGCAAAAAAAGCCGATATCTGCCTATCAATTTACAAACTGCACTTAAATTATTATACGGAATCGATAGATATACTTCGTAGTAACCACCTACCAACACTACTCACCCTAAACTAACACCCCATCCTGATCCACACTAAGAAATGGAAGGGTTGCCACAAATTACGAGTATACTGAGAAAAATACAAATTACCAAACAGGCTCAACAAAACTACGCTAGGACAAGTCGGCAAAGAACTAGACAAGATAACACTTTAAAACAAACAAAGGATAATGAAGCTATTCCCAGAATAGTTTCCAAAATAATAAAGTTCTTCAAATGCACCACAAATTTCGACAGAAACAGCTGAATTTCAGAGAATTAAACTGAAACATATAAAAGAACGGTCAAACAATGAACAACTATTTATTTTGATGGTGAACGAGAGAGTATTATTGAGAGAAAATATCGAAAAACAAAAGGAAGGAAGCTAATCAAAATATCAATAAAGAAATAACAGCCAGATAAATTATGAGAAAAAATAAAATGAATGGAAACTATCTAAAACAAGGAGAAAATCAAGATAAAAATCAGAAAGGAAATATAATTGAAGATGAATATGAAATTAAAATGAATTTTTAACAACACTAAAAAGGAATGTTCAACTTAAAAGAGGAAGAAAATAAAAATTATGATATAGACTTTAAAAATCAAATTTTTGAATCATTAAACTAACAAATTTAGAGACGGTAGCCTCATCCAACTTGAAAGAGGAAAAGAAAACACAAACGAGGGAATTGACGCAACAATTATCACTGAAGAGCTAAGGAATATTAGTCACAAATTTTAGTAAAAGTGTCAGGTAAATCTCGGCCTCACTAAGAAGAATTACAACAAACCACCAAACAATGCAGTCGAGAAACTACCAAATGCGTTTAATACATGCCTAAAAACAGTAATATTGCCCAGATGACCTGAAGTATAAAGCTTGAACACCTCCACTGCTTCATCAAAAAGGTATACCTGAAAATACTGATACGAAGGTTAAATGAATATCTAACTAAAAATAATATAATGAAAGCCACAATTTAGCTTCAGGAAAAACAGAACCACGGAGATCGTTCTCAACATGATTAGGGAGATATTAGTAATGCTAATGACGGAAGAGCAAGCATAGTTATAGTATGCAGAAAATGATTCTCCTTCTTGAAATACGAAACAAAATGGAATAGATCCTATGCGGCTACGTTATGCAAAGATATGCATATATAAACAAAGGATATCATCAGAGTGAAAATTTTAAGCTGGAGGCAGGTCTTTCCCAAGGGGACTTCCCAAGCATACGGTATATTTTTTATGCATATCAGGCATTTCTTTCCCTAATAACGAGAACTGTATGAACATACTGTTTGCCAATGATGTAACCCAGTTAATTCCATGCCTATTCCGATACGCACAAAAAATGGAACATAAGACAATCAATAATAAAAATAAATTTAAGATAATATTACAGAGGTAATTTCTATAACATTTATGTCCTCTCATTACAAGAAAAACTTAACCGAAACAGTAAAAGGTGGCATTTGACTAGTTTACAGACTAACATCCCTCAAGTGGACAAAACAAGGAAAATATATATTAGGTACCACCATCAATAGTATACCCAACAATTACATAGTAGAGAATCACCAAACATAATCGTTTAAAAAGAAAGCGAATACATAAGAACGCACTAGTACTAAATACAAAGACCTAACGATTAGAAAGGTGAAAGAGAAGGATCTTTATAATGGAATAAATGTAAAGAATAATAAAAGACAAGAATAATAAAAAAATAGCAAAGAATGTTTAGAAAAGATAGAAATTGGCCATGAAATTGCCAATCAGATAGAGCAGTGGGGAGAGAGCACCGGCTTTTATCATCCTACAAATTAAAGCGGACAAAAAGGAATGTGATGAGGTATATGCATACTTATTACCGTAATTAAATTTACTCTAACAAGAAAACCATCATCAGTATCATTATCACCATCCCCCTAGTAGATAATGCTTATTAGTCATTTGGCCTATTCATCCGAAACCACCTCCATTCGGCTCGATAAATGGGAATTCTTCGCACCCCTTGCCCTTTTCAAGGGCTGCTGAGGAGAAAATAAGTTAAGAAAATGGGAAGCGAAAACTATCGATTAAAGGCAAAATAAAGAAAGCAGATGAGAGTCATTATTTACCAGGAATATCAGCTTGGGTAAAGAGATTAGCGTCACCTACAACTCACTGAAAATCTCCAACTTCCTTCCGTTTTTCTCTATTAATTAATCAATATCGACTCTTGGACCAAACTCAGGTCACATGGGACAAGGACAGCATATGGCAAAAGGAAATAAGGCAAAACATAAAATATCGTGTCAGGGATCTCACATTAATCCATGGTTCCATCGACTGCCTAGTTCCACTGTTATATTTCTTACATTACTGCCAGTCGTCATCCACTACCTTTTCCTCTTCCAGCTCTCTCTTTCATCCTATGTAAAAATTTTCGGAACCTAATTAGGTTCTATTGCGAAAGAATTTGTAAGACAAATAGAGAATACCTGCCCTGGATTCTCCGAAGTGGGCCAGAATTAGGAAAGGGGAGGGTGTTGGGCGATCTGTACCTTTTTTATTCGCGGGCGACTCTATATCTCATTATGTCAGTCGGTCGGTGGGTACCGTATTGCACTTTTGGGGTTTTGATTATAAAATTGTAACTATTGAACCGATTCTAACGAAATTTGAAAAGCTTAATGTTGTTTTATATTTTATTTTTAATCATATAATTGCTAAGGTCCTCCCAAGATTAACCAGAAAATTACATTGTTTTGGCAATAACATATAAACTATTCAGCCAATTCTAACTAAATTTGAAACATTTAGGTAATTTTACATTCTCTTTCGAATGATATAATTGCCACGATCTTCTCAAGGGTGCCAGGGAATTATTTTGTTTTCGTCATAACATTATAACTATTTGGCTGGTTCTAGGGATAGTTGTAACCCTTATGTTGTTTTACATTTTCTTATGAATGATATAATTGCCAAAGGAATCCCAAGATTAGCCGGGGAATTATTCTAAGGAAATTTGAAACCCTCATGTTTCTTTAAATTCTATTTAGAATGATATAATTGGCAGATTTAAATGCCAGAGAATTCCTCCAATTCCTAGCGATAAGAAAAGAAAATAATTATTAAAAAAATAAAAGTACAAATAATTCAACTCAACTCAAGTGAATGGACAAATAAACAAAGGATTTGGAAACTACATATTCGAGGCCGATGTTTCTCAACGCTGGGCTTATGTCCCCAAAGGATCCATGGCAATAATTTAGGGGGGGCCATGGTAGGTTGCTAGAAATTAAATTAATAATTTAAATAATCTTAAGAATCTGAATTAAATCAAAATTCCATCACTCATTCTGCCTGAGAGAATTTTTTCTATTTTATTACTTACATTGATAATGAAATTTTAACGGTTACATAAGTAATAGTAAAATTAAAAATCTAGACTTGATATTCAACAAAAAAATGGTTGAATATGTTTATTATTGGTTTTACATTTCCTATGCTAAATTTGTTGTATGATTATTATAAAGAAACTATAATAATGGGAGAAACAGTGAATAAATATTGTTATTTACTCTCTCTCTCTCTCTCTCTCTCTTACTATGTATATATATATATATATATATATATATACAAAAAGGGGGAACAAATTACTAGATAAAGATAGTTAATTTTGACAATTAATAACATGAGAGAGTTAAGCGAAATTAAAGGTAACTCGAACAAGATATATTAATTACGATTGAGCGGGAAGTCAATTCGAAAGTGGATGCGGGTCTAGATTAATGGGGTATAGCTAGTGGATTACAGCACAAGATCGCTTAGCCTGGAAGCGTGGTCAAGATCATCTCGAAGTATCTAAGAGAAGATACTTCGGGTAGTCCTAATAAGAAAGACTGGTATATTGGGGTTTTGATTACTTCTTGTTGAAGAATGAGATTTTCTCTGCTCCAGAGAGATGTAATCTCAACTTGAAACGATTCTGCAGATCGGCATGCAGTCTCAGACTCGAAGGAACGGCAATCTTGAAAGGAGTCCTGGAATAGGGGGCCCGCACGATTCTCCGGGAAGAACGGGATTCGATAGCTTTCCTCTGAACAGGGGTCAAAGCTTCACGAGGGAATATCTGCTGGTGAGATCTTACGCCGAGGTACAACTCGGACAGGGGTTGCGGAACTTCGCCGGGAACATACAAACGGTCTGAAAGGATGGACTGTTGGGCTCTCAATCTCTTCGAGGAATGTCAGACTCCGGGTTGAATAGCCAGGTAGCCTGGCCGCCCCTAGAGGATTATCGACGTCAGTGCATGTAAACTTACTTCGAGATAACAGGTCGGGACGGACAGCGAAGTTTGCTTCACGTTATGGAGGTAGGGTTAGTGTGGCTACCCTCGCAGGGGAATAGACATGCCTGGAAAGCAAGCAAATATATCTGGATCAGGTGACTCAGCGCGGGACTGCTTCCTTCTCGAAGATTCTAAACTTCCCACGCCAAGGAGCACGTGATTTAGAGCGAAGGGGCTTAAAGGGCTATTTAGAGGGGGCTTCCTTTCACGCTGGTCTTTTTAGGGTATCCCCTCACACGTCTCTATTTTCAAAGATTACATTTTCCTGATACATTGAGGAGGGAAAAGGGCATCCACACACATGGGAGTAGTCGTGTATGGGAAAATTTTGACCTAGGTCTACAGATGTAAACTTAAGAGCGACCATAGAACTTTTGAGTCAACACAGCGCTAAAAGAATAGCTTTCGTTTAATTCTTTGACGCAGGGTATACTTAAAAGGTATCGTCATCATCCAGAAAACAAAAAAATCAAAACAAATAAATAAGGAAATAGTTAAATGAGTCACGAAAAATAAACTTCAATAAAGATTCATTTATGAAAAGCTTAGTGGGCCATATTCAATACAAAAAGGAAGAAAAATACAACGCGGGAAAAAATACACAAAGGACAAATATGTAAAAAAAAAACTTCACAGGAAAACTAAGGAGCATAAGCATACGCATTTAGGACGGAGATCTGGAATTATTAAAAAGGGAAGAGTACAATGACTCTATTATATACACGGGACTACAATGCTTAACACTATTTACTTTGCAAGGGAAGGATCCTCGACTGGATTCCTACTTAGACAGTCTACAACACAGTTTTGTGTCCCTTTAAGTTACGTTATTCGGAACTGGTATTCCATTTGAAATAAACTCCAACGTATTAGACTTCCGTTCTGGCTTTTAAATTTTTTTTTAAATAGGCCAATGGACAATGATCGCTTTCGATCACGAAGTCTTTACCTAACAAATATGTTGGGAATTTCTGCATGCTCCACACGATCACTAGAGCTTCAAGTTCTATTACAGTGTACTTATTTTTGCGTGACGAGAGCTTCCGGCTAGCGTACGCAATGGTGTAACTGTTGCCGTCTTCTTTATACTGAAGCAAAACGCAACTGATTCCTTCACTACAAGCATCCGTTCATATTCCAAACGGTTTGCTCGTGTTCGGGAGTCACATTATGGGAGCTGACGTTACTTTTTCTTTCAGTTGATTGAATTGGGCGGTTGCCTTAGGTTTCCATACGAGGGGGTCCGGTGAACCTTTCTTTAATAGGTAGCTAAGGGGAGACGCTAAAGCGGCTAAATTCGGGACAAAGCGCCTGTAAAAGGATGTCGATCCGAGAAAAGAGCGTAATTGCTTTTTAGTACGTGGAAGGGGCATGTCAACGATGGCCTTCACTTTTTCTTCCTGAGGTCCCATTTGATTTTCACTAATATGGAAACCAAGGTATTTAATACTGCCGGAGGAAAAATGGTACTTGCTACGGCATATAGTGAGGCCGTGTTCACAAAGCTTATTGAAGAGGGAGCGTAGGGAGGTTAGATGCTGATTCCATGTGCCGGTGGCAACGTAAACGTTATCAGAGTAAAAGAAAATGTTACTCAGCCCATCCAGTATCCTGCGCATCATTCGATTATAGTTACTATAAGCAGTAACTAAACCAAAAGAAAGACGCCTATTCTGCATAAGGCCTTTTTCCATGGGAAATGCGGTGTATTTCCGAGCACTAACCTTAAGAGGGATTTGATAGTAGGCCTTACATAAGAAGTCTATCTCTGAAATAAACTTAGCATCTTCAAATAGATGTAGGCTCTGGTATATAAAAAGGATAGGATCAGCATCTAAAACTGTTCCGGCGCTCAGGTTCCCAAAGTCTACGCACATGAGAAACGACTGGTCCGGATTCCTGACCATCACAATAAGGAAGCATAATCTAGACATGGAAGTAAGACGCAAGTAAACGGGCAAGGGGTATGGTTTGGATCGAATAAGCTCCTGGGTGGTTAGGGCTATATCATGCTCAAAATATAAAAAGCAACCAGGCTTCTCTGAAATAACATCCAGGAATTCAGTCAACAAAAGAGCCAATGGCGTCTTCTGAGGAGGTTCCAGCCGGGGATTTAAATCGAGTTCCGGGGCAGAGCTTTCACGGGAACCGGGGAAGGAAGGAAGAGGGTAGCTGTTATCAGATTAGATACATACGGTTTGAATTAAATTAAAAGGCTCAGAGGGATAAGAGGCTTAAATTACTACCTCTTCGTCAAGGGCAATTATATTGTTAAGGCAAATGCGGTGGTGGTAGCGCTTAGAATTGCCAAGGGGCTTTTCCATTGGGAGAAGAGCTTCTTTGTCTCCGTGGCTCTGAGGAGTACAACCTCGTCACTGGGCTTGAATCACCTTTCTTTTGACCTAACGTCAAAATAGGTCCTATACTTTTTCAAGATTAGGTCAGTATTTTTGTAAGCTATATGGTCACATTCTTCCAAGCGGCTCCTAAGGTCTAACAGGTAAGAATACGAGGATTCAATCTCTTCATCTATACGAAGGTTGGATAAAAGTTCATTCGAAATGCTCATCGGGTCTCGAACGTTTCGGCCATAAAAAAGCACTCAGGGGTCAAATACAAAAGTTCTCTTGGGGATTTCTCTACAGGCAAACATGACAACCGGTAGGCCTCGATGCCATTCTCGGGGCTGAGCATGGCATAACCTTTTCAAAATGGTCTTCAGAGTACAATTTAACTTTTCAGAGAAGCCTTAAGCGGCGAGGTGAAAGGGGAAGGTAAATAGTAGCTTGATCATAAGGAGCTTGCCTACGGACAAGATCTTCTTCGGGATGCCGACGCGGGAAAAGATAGAAATCAGGGACTCCGTACAGGTCACGCTGTCAATCTTTTTGAGGGGGACTGATCCTGGGAATCTCGTTACAAAATCAACAAGAGTAAGGACGTACGAGGAGTGTCCTTCGGTAGACGTGGCTGAATTGTGCCAATCAAATCTATGGCCACTGTAAAGAAAGGCTCCGAGACAATTGGGATATTCTGGAGGGGCGCAGGTGGTATTTGTTCTTTTGCTGTAGTCTTTTGACAAACATCACACGACCTGCAAAACTCGGCAATTTCTCTTTGGGGGCTTTCAAAAATTTCATTTGGAAGAGCTTAAAGTTCTGGGGCATAACGGGGTTCTAATAGCATGGGAGGAGCAATGTCCTTTAGTGCCTGGACCCTCATCATGACGAGCTGTGCGATGCGGTTAGGGGAGATCTGCGGGGTCTGGCTGACCAATACGACGCAGAACTTAATGGGGACTGCTATCACTTCATCCCAACTAGTAAAGAACTTACATTCGAGATACTCGTAGCAGCGGACCACGGGGAACCGATTTGCACGCCCCAAGTACTCATGGACTACTGCGAATTTATCGTGATCAGGGCTCACTTGAGGGAGCAACTTTTTTGAGCCGCCAAAGCAAGTACAGCCAGTGTGTCTTACAGGGAGTGACACTCTGCAACCATTAAAATTTCTATTTTATAACTCAAGCCCACCAGGGAAGCTTTTGTCGAACAAGAAATCGACTTGCTGTCCTGGGGGACTGCTTGTTGGGGAAGTTGCTGGCGTTTTAGGGCGAGTGGCAGATGAGAGAAAGAGGTACTTATTTGGCGGATTTGATGGTTAGGAGCACAACAGAATTGTGAGTTTTGGGGACATTAAGTCTTCACATGGCCAGACACCGCAGGAAAAACACACTATAGGCCTTCGATGGTAATTTGCCGCTGGAGGATTATTTATGATGGGCTTAATATCCATCAATTCTGGTGGGGGATGATACTTGAGCTTAGAAGGAACATATACCTTCACAAACCTGGGCAAGTTCTTCGGAGTAAACTTGGAGTGGTTACCTTTACTTTTGGGGGATGGAAGATGAGATTTCTTGTGGTCTTTCGGGTATAGGTGGTGGCTTGACACGTGCACATCCACCTCTTCGATACATTCCTTAAGGGAACACACACGTCTATCCGTCCGAATGCGCGGATTTCAGATGGTGGTGCAGCCAGGAATTGATCCCTTAGAACGAAATCAATTAAGGACTTATAGTCGCGGTTGATTTGGGCTGAGTCCAACCATAATTGAAAAGTCCTCTGTTGGGTGAATGCAAATTGGCGGTAGGTCTGGCTCGGAAGTATCCTTGCCTAGCCGAAATTTGCCGAATAGAAATCAGGATTCATATTAACACCTGATAATAATTTCGACTTGAGGGTGGAGTAGTCAAGTGTGGCTTTGGCAGGGAGTAAATTAAAAAATTTTCGAAGGCGAGTATGATGATGTGGTGTAGTCGAGCGACTCCATTGGCTTCAATGTCCCTGTGGTTCATTTTTTAAATTTCTTAATGTGAGTAAAGTAGGCGGTGAAATCTTTGCCGTCCTTAAGCACTGGCAACTTTACTGATGGTGTTTGTGGGCGAATCATTCCTCGAGGTAACGGAAAAGATTTCCAAATGATTTCTGTTAAGCTCACGCTCATACTGACGAATTATTTCTCTTTCTTCCATTTCTCTATGTTCTCTTTCTCATCTCTCTTCAGCTTCTCTTTGTTTTTTTCTCTTTTCTCTTCAGCTTCTCGTGGTTCTTTTTTAACAACCCAAGAATCTCTCCTTGTTGTTGGAAACGTTCAAATGACGATATCTTGAAGCTGTAAATGCGCGTCTGGCCGCTTGGCGCGTCAAAGGAACTCACGGAAAATATTATGGGCTCTTATGATCGTACCAAAATCCTAACGGAGATTTTAATTACACAATGATTGTACGCAATCAATAAAGAAAAGAAAATAGTTAATAATTAAAAGATTGAACCCTATATGACAAGTAATTATAGGCCTTTTAATGCTGCGCATGGATGAAAAAGAGAGTTTTAGGATAGATCGTTTAAAAAAAAAACACGAAAATAACTTTAAACAAAACGTCACCCCCCAAAAAATGATCAATCACAGGAAAAAAAATAGAATTTGTTCCACTATCTTTGGGTATCCTTTAATGAAATTGGCAAACTGGTTACTGAACAACTTAATTAGGGGAAAACTTGAAAAGAAAAAGTAAAAGTGTTCTTCAATACAAAATAACCTAACTTTGCCTAACACCAGATTTTAATATAAGGATAATGATATACATATATGCATATACTGTGATATACTTTAGGGCAATTAATACAGAGTGCGATTTATAGTTGACCGGGATTTATCTAATTGCTTTCCAATTGCAGTTCAAAGGATATATAAAGAACAAGACCCCAAAATATCATTTTAATATATTTAATAAATGGGACAATATACGTATATCCACACTCGTGCCGGGCAGCTTGTGCAACTCTGGCCTTGTGGACTTTGGCGACTTTCAAGTCGATCATAGGGCATGAGGCTTCTAGGGAACCAACAGGCAGAGACCTTGGTCATGGCCAAATTGTTGTAGATGATGTTGATAACACTTCCTTGTGATATTCCAAGTTCTCGCTCGATTTCTTCGACCTTTACCCGTCTATTTTCAAGGATCCTCCTCTTTACATAGGCCACATTGTCCTCGTTGGTCACGTCTCACGGGTGTCCTGGAAGAGCGTCAACTTCAAGTGACTTACGACCATGGCGGAACTCCCTATTCCAGTGAGCAATGGTTGCATAGGAAGGGGTGGTATCGGTGTACATTGCAACCATGCGTTCATGGATCTCTTTTGCATTCTTGCCTTCCTTGGTAAAAAATTTGATCAGTGCGCGGTGCTCAACCTTCTCCATTGTTGAAAAATTTGTGACTGACGATCTGCGATCAGCTACTGCTTTTTAAATAGACGAGGCAGGAGCGTTCGGCTGCAGGGCTTAACTTGTCATAACTTGTCCTAACACCCTCACAAACAGCCGTTCCCCTTCCTCTGTTTTTTCCCTACTGATTCGCAAAACATATTGACCGCCCCTCGTACTATTGAGCGGGAAGTCATTTCAAAAGTGGATGCGGGTGACGATTGACGAGGTGTAATCAGGGCATTACAACACAAGATCGCTTTACATGGAAGCGTGTTGGTGATCTGAGGGGGGAGGGAAGACCAACGGCACAGGTCTTCGAGAAGATACTTTGGGAGGACCTAACGAGGAGGACGCTTAGATGTGATTTTTGATTAGTTTTTGTTGAAGAATGAGATTTTCTTTGCTCTAGAGAGATGAAATCTCAACCCGTGGGCGATTCTGCGGATCGGCAGTGAGTTTCAAACTCGAAGAAACGGGAATCTTAAAGCGGGTCCGAGATGAGGGAGGGGCGGCACAATTCTCCGGGAAGAAGGGGGCTCGATAGCTTTTCTCTAAAAAGAGGCAAAAGCTTCACGAGGGGTGATCTCTGCTGGTGAGATCTTACAATGCGGGACTTCGCCGGAGAACAGACAAAAGGTCTGAACGGATGGACTGGCGGAGTCTCAATCTCCTCTAGGAATAGCGGCCTCCTGGTTAAATATACAACTATCTGGTCCGATACAGAGCCTCAGGGCCTAGCCATACCTAGACGATTTTCCACGTTAGTATATCTAAACTCACTTCGAGATAGCGAGTCGGATTGGACAGGGAAGCTTGCCTCATGATATGGGGGTAGGTTTAGTATGGCTGCCCTCGCGGGGCAATAGATATGGCTGGGAAGGACTGGATAGGGATATTACGGCTGCGCTCGGCGTTATCGCGGGGAAGGGTGGAGCAAGGAGCTTGCGAAAGCAAATACAGCAGGGTCGGGTGTTTCAGCCCTGGACTGCTTCCTTCTCGAAGATTCTAAACTTCCCATGCCAGGAGCACGTGGTTTAGAGCGAAGGAGATGAATGGGGTATTCAGAGGGTTGCTTCCTTTTACGCTAGACCTTCGAGTGCATCACCTCACATGGTAAAACACTAATTTATTAATAATAATAATTAAAAATTAATGTTAAAATATACATTTAAAGTATATTATCATTGTATTTAATTAAAGAAAATGCTATATACATTAAAAAAATAAAGTTCGCGATAGACTGTCAAAATTCACTGTAATTTAACTTTAATTTAGGGGACATGTTAAAATTGCATATACCTGAAATATCCACAGGACTTTATTAAATTATTGAATATTGCGATGCAATCATATAAATTGTATTTTTAAACATTAAAGCCATTTTAGGGAATTTTATTTTTCCTGTTTTTTTGTGTTAAAATAGACCTGATTTACTGTTTTCCTCATTATGACAATTGATTTAATGTTTGTCAAAGAAGGCGTGTTCTTCTTTACAGATGTTTTATTACTTTTCATACGAGTGGCAGGCAATAAGTTTTGCGAATCGGTAGGGCAAAACAAAGGAAGGGGGATGGCTTTTTGTTGGGGTGTTAGGACAAGTTATGCCCATTCAGGACCTGCAGCCGCACACTCCTGCCTCGTCTATTTAAGAAGCAGTAGCTGATCGCAGATCGTCAGTCACAAACTTTTCAACAATGGAGAAGGTTGAGCACCGCTCAGTGATTCAATATTTGACCAAGGAAGGCAAGAATGCAAAAGAGATCCATGAATGCATGGTTGCAGTGTACACGGACAATGCCCCTTCCTATGCAACCATTGCTCGCTGGAATAGGGAGTTCCGCCATGGTTGTAAGTCCTTTGAAGATGAGCCCCGTCCAGGACGCCCGCCAGACGTGACGAACGAGGACAATGTGTTCCGTGCGGAAAGGAGGATCCTCAAAAATAAATAGGTGAAGGTTGAATTAATTCAGCGAGAACTTGGAATATCACAAGGAAGTGTTATCAACATCATCCACAACAATTTGTCCATGACCAAGGTCTCTTCCCGTTCGGTCCCTAGAAACCTCACGTTCCATGATTGACTTGACCATCGTCAAAGTCCACAAGGCAAGAGAGTTGCACAAGTTGCCTTGCGCGAGTGCGGATTCGAGGAGCTCAATAATCCCTCCTACAGTCCAGATCTGGCCCCTAGCGACTACTTTTTATTCCGCTAGCTCAAGGCTACACTACATGGACGCCGGTTTGGGGACGATGAAGATGTCCAGCTCACCGTCCAGGAGTGGATTGAACAGCAGTCGGGAGATTTCTAGTTGTCGGGAATTGGAAGCCTCAGGGACAAGTGGTGCAAGTGCATTGAAGTCTAGGGTAGTTATATGAAAAAATAATAAAACACTTTTCCTAATATCTCGTTTCCTTATATCCGAATTGCAAACCTTATTGACTGCCCTTCGTATTTATCTGTCCTTTCCTATCATTCTTTTTTCTCTTTTACTTGATTGTCACTTTTATCACTAGAATTGAATTGTTTTTATTTTCCCTAAATATACCATAGGTATTAGTACTACTATAAAGCGGAAATACAGTGAAGAGTATGTACATTTAATACGGATGTACATACATCAATCCTTGCCGATGGCACCGAGAAACCTCAGTGTGCACTGTACTTCTAAGTACTTTGGAACGATTCTATTTACTGACCATCTATCAAGAGACATCTAACCACCATCCAATTTCTTCAGGCGTGAGGAAAGGAGTTTGGCAAAACAGACAAATGAACTTGAGTCTAGTTGAGGAATCATAGAAGGTTTTCCTTGAAATAGCAAAGCAAAAGAAGCCCCATACAATTGGTGAGACCTAAGTCAAGCAATATGATATAAAGATGGTCGAGCACGTTCTTAGATAGGAAAGTGATTAAAATATTAAATAAATTTCTTTGTCAAAGAAACAGTGAAGGTAAGAATTAATGAAATATCAGATAACATAAAGGAAAGAGTGATACAGGAGATCAAATTGTGTTTAACTGGTATGTTTGCAATACAGCCGAGTAAGTCTTTGGATCTTAGTTCTTGTACACGGCTACTCGTGTTGTTATGTATGTTTTCTTGCGTGATATCAAGGAGGATTATCTGTTCTGTAGAAAACTTAAGATTATTCTTTCTTCAAAGCTCAGAGGAACAATTTCGTAGCTAATTTCCCTCATATATACATACATGTATGAACTGAATTACTAACTTTATACATAACCTTTCATAGATAAGTAGGGTACAATCATAAATTTAAATTCCTATCAATAACTTCCTTCACTCTTTTTTCTTTTAGATGTAATGCGAGGAAGAGTAAAGTTATTGAAAAAAATAGTATTTCATTTTCGCTAGTCGACATCTGTACTTTTTATTAATATGCACCTTCCCAAATATCACCCCTTTGAAGTTTTTCCCTATATAATTCACTAAAACTATGCCCCTGTTGGTTTCGTCATTTTCTAAAATATACTCATTTTTCTCTAAAACATTTAACAAACATTACATCCAAACGCCCTTACTCTTTACTAACTACATATTGAAGCGTGAAAGCATCAATTTCAGCAAGGCCACACTTATTCACACAAATCTTCACCATACTACACTGTAGACAACTGATATAATTCTATTGTATTGGTTAATTGTGGAATCTTCAAAATTCTTTAAAAAATATTTACTTATTTCGTGTACATATCTAACACTAATTGTGACGTCACGTCACGTGATTACACCGACTAATCAGAGCCAACATTCGCATGCTCTTAATTTATGCACTTGCCTCATTTTGTGTTCAACAAGGTCTTGTGATTCGCGATTCTGCCAGCTCAACAGGTCTGTTCAAAATTTCAACTGCTAAATTTGTTTAAAGTGTATTTTAGTTTCCAAAAAACGTAAGTGTTAATTTAATTTCTTTTTTAATTATGAGTACAGCTCCCAATATTACTACAGTTCATAAAATACTACTATTTCCGTTCCTTACACTCACACAATCTTAAATTTAATTTCCCATCAAGACCATTATTAATTAATTGTTTCCCTATTCTTGACTGTTTAATTCACGTGGACCAATTAAAATTTTATACTAGACCACGAATTATTAAAGTAAACTTAATTTCTTTACCACATTTCTAGTGTATAATATTCCGAACCAATTTATTTTTTCAAGGATTAATTAAATAAACCATGAGATTATATTCATTACATTTTTATTTGCCATTGTTTTAAATAGGTAAATAGATTTCTATTCTTATTATTACGTTTCTTCTATTTAACCTCATATTTCCCAACATACGTACGAATTCTCCATATAAAGTTATTTTCCATCATTTTCATATTAATAAAATTAACAAAAAAGTCAGTGCGATAGATAATTTAGGTTATGTTGATAACGACTCTGTAAAATATGTACACTCTCAAAATGATAAGGCTACCTTAACAAACCCCTGGATTTTGGCAAGAGTATTGTAACAAGGTCACTGATGGTGCATTGCAATGAGCGTAGGTGAATATAATATATCGATCTTTGGGGACGGTGGTTTGAATACCTCGTGAAATAAGAAACTACTAGCCTACTTATTAAAGAGAGCTTTTAATCTCTCCTTCTATTTCTTTTTGTTTAGAAATGAATAAGAAGAGATGTAAAGTAGAATTACGCCATCAAAAGAATATAGACTCAAATGTAAAGAAGAGTGAATTAACAGTAAAGTGTCTCGAACGGCACTAACAAGTAGCATTTTTTTCAAGTAAGGGAAAATAGGGGTAAATGAAGTGCTTAAATAGATTCATGTAAAAATATGCACATTTACATTTCTTCTATTTCAATGGCTACATCCATTCCACCCGAAAAATATTCCCCTTTGATTTATCAGCGGTTGCCAATCGAATCAGATAATAGTAGCCTCTTCTAAGTTACCCATAATCACTCACCTACGTCACAATTGTCATTTTTATTGAGAAGCCCGTTGATCTTCACTCGATGAACTGAGAGTCATCTGTTTGCTATTAAAAAATCCAAACCCCCCTTCATAATTCAGATCTAGGATTCGTGACAGGCGCTTGGTTTGTGGCTACTTGGAAGTTTGGAAGTATGAGACCTGAGACGCATTATTGATGGTAAAATTTTTCCTTTCATTAACTGAAATCAAGTACATATATTTATTTTGTAAAATAAGTTCGAAATTTTGGGTCCTTCTACCTCTCTCATATTAGAAATATCCTGATTGTTATTATATTACCACTTTGATTGCATCCAGTCTTCAACGGCTATCATTACTAGTAGTAATTAAGGGTTCCAATTTGAGCTTTATAGTGACTGTGGTGTTTGTTCGTCTTTTGTAATAGAGATAATGGAGATGTTTACTAAACTTTCTCATCTCTTATACATAGAGTTGTTAAGGATATATAATTTACTCTCGTCTTTCTCTTTATTCATTATTTTGCTTTATCTTTTTCTATCAATATTCTTTCACCACTGATACAAGATAACTATTACTACTAAAAATCGTCTAAACTAGAGATAAATTGTTTATTTATGAAGATGTTTACAGAAACTTAGATGGAAATGTTATTAAAAGATGAATGTGATATATTCCTCCACATCATTCATTCAAAAACACATCTGAACATCTTTCACTGATTTTCATTTTTTTTTATTTATAAAATTCAAGACATTCGAAATTAATCTTTTGTCGAGTAGAGTTTCGGGGAAATCTTTCATTAGATCACTAGTTATTTTCCTGCCAAATATAGCATTGCTTTGGTGATCAATATTTGCCATAGAACAATGCAAATATTTAACCTGCTTCTATTAACCTCTAATTTAAATTTACATTTTCACTCGAATGGTTACTTAATAATGCTTGTGCACACAAAATATTGTTTACCTGTGAAAATAAAGAGAGATGAAATATGAGAGTAATGATTAGATAAATAAGGATTTAATTACCTATGGTAAGTATTCCACAGCTCCGAAACCGAATTTCAATGGAAAAATTAATATCGCGTTTTTGCATAAGAATTTCATTAAATTTTTTACATTATTTGTCAACGATATTCAAGTAAAATTATGCGTTGATACACAAAAGTTTTGGTTTTATGGGGAAATTTTTTAGTTCTTAAACTTTTTCTACCCTTGATCAATTATTAATTAATTACGTGAATAGAAGCCAAAACATTGTATATCAATGTAGAAAGAAAAATAAATAGTTAAATGTTACGAATTCAATCAACATATGTCGATATTTAGTGAGAATTAAGATTTGAATGAGATATAGTATTAAATAGATATTTAAACGGGTGTTCCTTTAAATCACACGGTTTCAAATGCTTTTTTAAGCTAATTTACTAATATTTAGATACAACATATACTCTTAAATTAATGCTTTTCATAGTAAAATATGATTATTTTCTAAAGGTTTTTGGTTATTTATAAGCACCCACGTGCTATCCACTATTTTCATTTAGTTAAGATAGCTTCGCTCTGTAGTAGTCATTATAGTGGATAACATTATTGATAACATTCTTAGTCAACGGTTAGCAGAGCAATGGGTGGCCGCCTTGATACTGCGTTGGACACTCACGTGAGACGCTCTTCATCCAGGCCAGGCGTGTCCAATGCCTTCTGAGGGTTGCTCCCATTGCCATATTTCAGAAATGCCTGTAGGGTCGTACTTGAATTTGGAAGTGCTCCATATAATTTAGAACGAAAATTGCTCCCCGGATAGAAGACGATAGCTCTCAATAACATTGTCCTTAACGATTTTATGTAATTTGCTGAATTCGCTTTTGTTTTGGGGGTTTAATATAATGAAAGTGAATTTGACTGTTCCAAGAAACTCCACCAGATATCATGATATCATGATAGTTTGAAGGTGGCTACTCATTGCTATACTAACCTCATACCTTCAGTGCGTAAATTTTAGTTTACCCAACTAATACTATCATCGAAGACTAATGCTAGTTTTATAATATAAAATTATTCTAAAATTAACAGAGATTAACTGCTGTGAGGTGAATCGCAAATACAAGTTCGTCGAATTGTAAAAACCTAGAGACGCATCGATGTTTAACTTAGATTGTATCGTATTTTTCCCTAAGTGACGTATTTTAATTTGTTGTCGATATTGAGGCAACTTCTTCACCAATAAATTTAGCTTTAGGCCAAGTGAAAGCACAAAAAGATTAATAGACCATTGAGGATCTATGTATTCTGGGAAGTTTTACTTCATGACTAAGAAACGTTCTAAGGTTATATTTTCAACGGGAATAAAAGTTAAATTAAATTGATGATGTCTTTGGACTAGTAAAAATGGGGTAATTTTTTTTTCAATAATGTGCCTTCAATTCTATAGTCGTTCTATCTAGATTGAATTATAGAATTTTGGCAGTAAATTGGCCAAACAATCGTTTGGTACCTTTGGAGATTTTAAAAAAATGAACAAATTTAAATTACAGAATTAATACAAATAATTCAATTATATATGGATTTGCTCAAATGATGTGGAAGTATATGGCTAATCGACATCAAAGTTTGTGTTTACCAAAATATTTACTCAGCTTATCATTCTTTTTACTAACTTTTTTAAAAAGACAACTAAAAGATTTCAGGAATTTTGTTCGGTCATTAAATGTCTGTAATTTTGTTTACGTCATTATCCTTATACAAAAATAACAAATTTACCTTTATCACATTTGCAGATATTTAACTGTGAGATAAAGATTTTTAACATTTTGAAATTGCAAAAATAAAGAAATGTAATGATATTTTCAATGGAATTATATGAAAGTAAGGCCAAGATAAAGAGGTGTTTGAGGAAATAAGTTTCTGGTCATTCAAAATAAACTAAATATTTAATCTAATTTAAGCTCGAAAAGCCATTATAGGTAGAAGCTAGCAAAATTTAATATTTCGTTATCAGGAGTGGAGCGAGGATTAATTAGGCTCAAATAAAAAATGGTAAAGTTTACAATAATTTGTCTTATACAACTAGGACAATATGTTTCCATTTTAAAGTTTTAGAAATGAAACAACTGTAAGATTTCAAGACCTGAAGCATTGGTTGAACCTATTATTTTTTTTCCTGAGGTGCTGCATATCTTAGTGATGAAGCCTAATTTCAATCAATTTTAGGTGTCAAAAACTCTCAAATCAAATCTAAAATTCTGGTATTTTTCCTGACTTCTTTACGATATGGCTTAAAACGCATTGATTTAGGGACACGATTGTTGGTAAAACATAGTTCAAGGAGAGTAAGGACAAGCTTAGTCTCACATAGCTCTTTCTGGAGTTTAGAAAAGGAGAGGAACAATCTTTGGTGGGATTTTAATTGAGGTCTAAATTATTCATAATTTTAATCTTTGCAGTTAATCTAATAATCTATTTTCTTATTGTAATTTAGAGGTTGTCTCATCCCAATTAGCAGATACTGCTGATGATATCCGAAATTAATATATGGGACGACCATATATATTGAAAAAATGGTTCAATTAGTCGTGTTTGTAATATTATACTCAGTCTCTTTTTCCCGGGAAATTGGTCAATTGGCACGGAAAAATCATAATATTAATTAATCTCGATAATTTCCAAGAAATTCATGAAGTAGAAACATATTTCTAATGAGATACAATCGCACAATATATATGTGAACGCAAATAATTTTGTTTAATTCATAACGCCTATGTAGCCCTGATTTAACACTTTATCTACAACTAACTAATGTAATAGTTCGCCATTCGTATTTATTAATAGAATCATAACCATAAATAGACCATGTTTTTTATAGCTTGTTATATCTGAATCCGTGAGTAGATGCATAAGTAAGCGATAACCTGTGTAAGTGTAGACATAATATACATATTATAAAACTGATTTTGATACATATGTGTATTTGCTTGTGTTGAGAGGAGTAAATTATCACCACTATATATCAGTGTAACTTTAACATGTGTGAGACGTGTGTAAACATATAAAAGGGTTGGGTGTTGAATGAATCCTGATTTCTATGCAAAATTAACAAAGGTCTCTTCACATAAACAAGTCTGATTATATCTATATAACCAAATCAAACTTATCCAATGTATGTATATATATATATATATATATATATATATATATATATATATATATATATATATATATATATATATAGAAAGGATTGCCCTCATTGAGCCGCCCTCTGCTCTCTTTGATTATAGTCTTTTTCTAATGTCCTTTTCTCTTACTTCTAAAAACTCCTGTTTCTTCTCCCATTGCTCATTTCTTATATAAATATATATATATATATATATATATATATATATATATATATATATATATATAGAAAGAGAGAGAGAGAGAGAGAGAAGTATAGAAAGAGCTGCAATTGGAGGATTACATGCACTCCTGACAAAAATGCACCCTCTTTATTTTGTTTAAAGATCTCTCCCAACAAACATTCTGGTTTTCTGTTTTGGCTTCTTACTCTGAAATATAATCATAATAATAATAAAAATAATAATAAAGTATCAAGAAATGTATGTCACAACTGTAAAATATCTTTTATTAGAGTGTGAAGAAATTGATGCAAAATTAGGGAATAGAAAAATGATTTAGAGTTGTTTAAATTGTTTTAAAATTTATTTAGTCTGTTAAGTGATAACTGTAGGAAACCCAAGGTCATTTTTAATAACCAAAAATGGTTTTTAGTAGTGCCCTGTGATCCATTTTTCAGCAGAATTGTTACAGGAGATGAAGTGTGGGTTGGGTAATACTATATATAAAAATAAGGCTTTGAATCCAAATAAAAACCATTAATACTACTAAGCAGGGTTTCCGACAGCATTTGATAGGATGTGTGGGGGAATAATATCACGAGGATAAACAGATGCTAGTTTGTTTATTCAGCGTCAACTGTTACGCTTTACAGAGCTAAGACTTTATCCCCCTTCTTTTCCCCGCTGCCCCAAAGACCCTTCGAGCGTCGTTCGCTAAGAAGGATTCAGTCAGCAGATTTCGTAGTCCGTTAATATAAACGTAGGAGGGCGTGAGAGCCTTTAGAATGGAAATCTTGCTGCCTAAGCTTTCGTCGGCAGAAAATCTATTAACAGGCTCACTGTCCCCTCCGATTTTTTATTTCTATTTTCGCCAAATAGACGAAATCTCACTTTTCCCGGACATAAACCTGAAGAGCCTCTCCTAAACTTCCTCGTCTCCTCTCCCCTGCCCCCAGCGGTTAATTGATTTATATATAGTTCGATCTTGAGAAATGAAAAAGAGAATTCGCGGTAGCAATCGAGAGAAGAAGTCGAGTCCATGAGGCAATCAGGAAATTAAGAAGACAGCTGGAACAGAGCGGGATTTTCCCTACCGGGTCCGTTTCTTTGGTCACTTAGAAGAGTAGACCAGTGGTATCGAGGCTTACTCTCATACCATTCTCGTCCAGAGAAATCCCCTATCTCAGTTTTCTGAATAAAAACAGAGATTCCCCTCACCATTGAGGAATACCAACGTGAATTCCGACTCAAGAAAAGATTCACCTCTCGGTCAAGTCTCATGATCGAGAAGCCAGAGTTTATAACAACGGGATCAGAATAACTTCCATTCATCGAAGATCCCCTCACTTACATGTTCAAGTCAAGAAGTCTTGCCTCACGTCATCACCTCCTCGGGATAAGATCATCTGTTTTTTTCCAGAAAATACTCGCTACGCTTATCTTTCACCCATTTAGAATCATCTGCTATTCTCACGTCCACGAGTAACGCTCCAGTCCAACTCTACTATAATCAACTCATCGAGGTGGTTCTTGTTCAAGGTCATCCCACGGCCGACTTCCTCTTAGTTAAAGGTAAAAGGTATCCAAAACTTGTTCATGTTTGTTAGTTATCATTCCGTGCGAAAGTGATTTTTACGTCAACCATCGCCTATTACTCATTGGAGGTATTAATTTTTATTAGATCCTCTTTGTTGAAGTATGGCCCAGTCTACCGGAATATACGCACACAGACTCTAAGGTAGGCTAAGCAAGGTAACAACTGTTATTGTTCTAAAAGTGCGATTTAAATAGATAGCTGCAGCTGCGTGACCAAGGAATATTACAAATACAACGACAAAAATAGTTTCTAATACACACTAAATAAAAGTAACAAAATAAATATGGATATATATATATATATATATATATATATATATGTACATGAATAAGACGGAATTAGGTTCCGAATACTAATTGGAGAAACAGGGTTATCAAATGGTTATAATAGGGGATTTAGGGTAACGAGCGATTTAGTTCCTTTGAACCTCGAAAGTAAAGTGGGGCTTACTTGGGGGGATGTCTTGGAGACCTTGATTACTCATGGGTGTAGATAGGAACCCTGTGGAGAAATGGCTACATTAAGCCTCCTGGAGGAGTATAGACACATTCAAGCCCCCCTCCCTTCATGAGGAGAAGCGTGGGAAAGGTAGCCGGCGAAAATGCTTTCCATGTGTGATCGCCTCGCCGCTGTGGGCAGTTGGAGCTAACATATGTTTGAAGGCGACCACCTAAGGTCCTTAAACGACGCTCTAACGATCGTATGACCTACGAGACCCATAAACCCGTGGTTAGGAAAAAAAAACGGTGCGAGTCAGAAGGCACGCTAAGGAGCGGTGTGGTTACGAGCCTATAATTTGCGAGCTGACTTGGGCATCCCAGTGCCACCTCAGGAATTCTCGCTCTTCCCAGATGCTAACCCACCATTCGCTCCCCCCCTTTTGCATCTGTGGCCTGGTCACTTCCCCCTTTAGATGGGGCGGCAATCCGCCTATAAATAAGCCCCGCAAAGAAAGAGAAGAGGATTATCTGAAGTCGATACGCCAGAGTAGGATTAGGTCGTGAAGATCGATCCATCGGCTAGACAAGAAGATTATTAGAAGTCGATTCGCCAGAAGAAAGATTAATTCGTAAAGATCGACCCTTCAGCCCTACAAGACTATTTCCGTGAGAAACGATAGGATCAGATTGAGAAAATCGATCCCCCCCTTTCAGGGCCGTATTAACCTAAATAGTCAAGTTTTATATCGGTGCCATACCGAAGAAGCCTTTTCCGTCTGCAAAGAAGTCCGACTGAAGAAAAGCAAAGCCGCTCACACTCGAGTGATTCTTACATCGCAAGCACCGTAAGAGTGAGAGGAGAAGAACCCAGCCCCAACGAGCTCCCGTTCTTTAATCACGTTGAAGAATCACCCCCCTCCTCGACGAAATTTCAACCTTCGGCCACCACACTTCAAGGCGAGAGATAAGTCCTCCAGCGACATCCGGCAATCCCTAATACCTACCTGTAAGTTAACAATAACATTTATATCTCTATTGCGATAGTAGAAGTTTAGTACGTCCCACGTTTTAAAGGAGCGTAGAAACCATTATTCTTGAACCTAGGTCATATGTGTTTGTAGATGACAGTACATTAATTTAATGTTTTATGCTAAACAAATAGGGTCGTGATAAAAATACTAATTGGCAATTAGTTTGTTTATTGAAAGCCTACTTGTTTATGTTTTGTCATTCAAAATTCTTTGAGGCCAAATATAGAAATGCTTTTACTGTTGGTTTGTAATATTTAATTTAAAATACATGTTTATTTTTTGGTAGATTCTGGTGTTTCCTCTTATCCTTATGTGTTTAAAAATAGCTCTTCCTTAAGGACTAAACCACAAAAATAGCACTCTTAGAACAAAGCCTACTTCATCATAGAAGTAACTCACGCCCCTTAAAGTATACCGTTACTAAAAGGGTGTCAAAGCGTAAAGTGATCAAAGCAAGGGTCATTCTACGACATATTATAAAAGTGGTGTCAGGTCTAGAGGTTTTATATTAGAAAGAACCCAGCAGTGGCTATTTAAGGAAGAGCTAACACATAAAAGGAACACCAGGAATAATAGAATATTTGACGAATGGGAAATTGGTAAAGTTAGAGGTGGATACCATCTAAAGGTAATTGTTAGGCCAAGTGGTAAGTTTCGGTGGTGGAGTAGGTCAGGCTTGATTAAAAACAAGGTAGATGACTGACATAAGCGCGATGGCATTGTTTGACCTTTATCGGAAGCAAGGTCAAAGCCTCGGACTACAAGGAACCGAGCTGAGTTCGTTTATTCAGGAGAAAGAGAGAAACGAAAGAGAGTTTATTCAGGAGAAAGAGAGAAACGAAAGAGAAGAAAGAAGAGAAAAGATGAAAATGGAAGCTGATGAAAGAGAGAAGATAAGGGCCCACGAAAGAGCTCTTAGTAAAGACCAGTTAGAGGTGCAGTCAGTGTCATCTAAAACAGGAGTATCACCAGCGGCCAGCATGAAACTCCCGGAGTACAAGGACGAAGAAGATTTATGCTCATATCTCTCCCATTTTGAGAAAATATTTGAAGTCAATAATTGGGACCTAGAAGAAGATGGGGTCGCCAGACTGTTACCGCTACTCAATCGTAGGATGAGAGAGATATTCGTATCTTTACCCTCAGAAGCGACTGTGGACTATTCCACTCTCAAAGCCGAACTTCTCTCAGCTACAAACCTTAACCCGGAAGAATATAGGATGAAGTTCAGGCAGTCTCGTATAAGACCTGGACAAACGTACAAACATTTTGGCTTTGAGCTTCGTCGAAGCCTACAGTTTTGGATGGAGTCAGAAGGGGTAGAGAACGAAGTCGCTGCGGTCGTCGACTTCATGCTTAGAGATCAGTTACTAAGTACCCTACCCCAGGAAATCCGTGCATTCGTTAAGGACCGAAAAGCTTCTACCTTCAACGAGTGTCTGGACGAGGCTGACCTCCACGCGGTAAATCATCGGTTATATCCTAGGGAGTACAAGAAAGAGAAGGCTCCCTCCCCAAAGAAAAATGGGCCGCCACCCAGGCATTTACAGAAGAAGCCCTTTAAGTTCGCAGCAGCAAAAGGAACTTATAAACCAAATTTTGGAGGAGAAAAAAATCAAAAAGAAGTTAGGATTCCACAAGGATCATACCCTAATACCGGCACGTATCCCAGGAAGCCCGTCACTTGTTATACCTGCGGGATAATAGGTCACCTGAGTTTCCAGTGCCCACAGAACTCCCGACTGAGGGAGACCTCGAGACAACAGGTGCAAAACCTGACTGCCGCTATCCCAGCAGGACAAGCTGATTCGTCCTACGTCCCCGCGCCAACATCCGAAGAGCCCCAGCAACAGGTAAACTTTCTATTCAACAAAAGTTCGCCAGGCGGCCTACAATTTGAAGAGGGCACTGTTAATGGGTGCCGAGTATCCACTTTAGTCAGAGACACCGGGTGCACGTGCATAGTGGTATCCGACAAGTTGCTGCCCCCAGTAAACCCTGCCCATAAGAAATTCGCAATCGTCCACGACTTTTTAGGACGCGACAATCGATTCCCCGTCGTGAGATGTCATATACAATGCAGATATTTCACCGGTTGGACGGACGTGGTAGTAGCCCCGATTAAGTTCTGCGCAGTACTAATCGGACAAAACCCCCTAATTCCCCAGCAAGAAGTGGCCCAACAAGTAGTCACCCGGGCACAAGAAGCCCAGAGGAAAGAGCAACCTGCTAAGTTGACCCCGAGGATTACCCTCGAAGACAATGGGTTCAAATTGACTTCCTTCGCCAGTGCTCAGAAGGAATGCCCCACTCTTAAACCTCTATGGGAGAAAGCTATTAAAGGTGAAATTCTCCAAGTGAAAGGAAAGAAGCCGATCCAGTATATCGTAGAAGACTCACTTCTCTACCGTACTATCAGCGAGGAGGATAAGGAGAACAAGAAAGCACTGTGTGTACCTCAAGAATACACGCAAAGAATTTTGAATACCGCGCATGATGGAATATTAGCCGGACACTTTGGGCACAACAAAACGGCGCAGCAGATATTCCGACACTTTTATTGGCCCCAGGCCGCAAGGGAAATTGTGGCCTATTGCCGATCATGCGACGTGTGTCAGAAGGATCCCTCCAGAGGACGGGTACCTCCCGCTCCCTTACAAAAGGTGCCCGTTATAACCGAACCATTCTTTCGAGTGGCAATTGATTTGGTGGGACCAATTCACCCCCCTTCAAGTGGAGGACACTCCTACATCCTCACTCTAGTGGATTGTGCCACCCGGTTCCCAGATGCCGTGGCCCTACGGAAGATTGACACTATTTCCTGCGCGGAAGCATTAATTTCAATTTTTGCACGAGTAGGCCTGCCTAAAGAAATTCTATCTGATAGAGGGCGCCAATTCACCTCAGAATTGATGGAATATTTTAACAAACTTCTGTTAGTCAAGCCAATTTTTACGAGTCCATTTCATCCAGCCGCTAACGGAATCTGCGAGAAATTAAACGGGACTCTCAAAAATATATTGAAGAAGTTGTGTCAAAACAACCCTACACAGTGGCACAGATTCCTGCCTGCTGCCCTTTTCGCCTGCCGAGAAATACCTCATCGGACGTTGGGATTCTCGCCCTTTGAGCTATTATACGGGAGAAATGTGCGAGGTCCTATGAGTATTCTTAAGGAATTATTTTCCAACGCGAAGCTCGAGCAAGAAATCAAATCGTCTTACGCCTACGTAATGGATATGCGCGAGCGCCTAGAATACTGCTCTGGCTTAGCTCGAGAGAACGCCGAGAAAAACTTAACCAAATACCGGGACTATTTCGATATGAAAGCAAAGGCTCGAAAATTAAAGGCAGGAGATGAAGTCTTATTATTACTCCCGACCGAAAATAATAAGTTATGGGCCCAGTGGAAGGGACCGTTTGAAGTAATCGAGGCACGGGGTCCAGTCGATTACTTGATAGATACCCCAACAGGGCGAAGAACCTATCACATAAACATGCTAAAAAAATATCACCGCCGCGCGTGCATAAAGAATATTACCCTTCTAGACGAAGAAGAACCGATGGATGCCGTTTACCCGGGTACGCCCCTGCAAGTCATACACACCGTGTGTGTGGAACAAGACGAGGAATACGAACTTCCCTCGCTCTCACCTACCCCGGAAGACCCTCGGGTGGATTTAAAGATAAATCCCCACTTAGAAATTCAACAAAAAGCGGAAATGTTGAACTTGCTCATGGAATTCCCAGAAGTCATTTCTGAAAACCCTGGATGTGCCAAGGATTTTATCCATGAAATAAAACTAAAAACTAATTCAGTGGTTCGGAGCAAACCATATCCTTTACCAATCCACCTACGAGAAGCCTTCAATAAGGAAGTCCGGAATTTACTAAAATTGGGAATTTTAGAGCCATCGGAGTCCGATTATTGCTCCCCCATAGTAATGGTTAAGAAACCTGATCAATCATTTCGGATGTGCGTGGACTTCCGAAAATTGAATTCAGTGACCGTTTTCGACGCCGAGCCCATCCCACTAATAGATCAAAATCTCCATTTATTTGAAGACGCTAAATTCATCACCGAATTGGATTTATGTAAAGCGTACTATCAAATACCTCTCGCTAAGGAGTCCAAAAAACTGACGGCTTTTGCGACCGAGAGAGGTCTGTTACAGTTTACCAGGCTACCCTTCGGACTACTTACAGCCGGTAGCAATTATAATAGGATGATGAGGCGAATTATCGCTGGACTAAGCGACGTGTCGTTTTACTTCGACAACGTGTACGTAGCTACCCGTACATGGGAGTCACACTTACACGCCCTACGCTCATTGCTGGAGAAATTGAAGGAGCAAGGTCTAACCGCCGGGCCGACCAAGTGTTATTTTGCCTACGAATCCATTGACTACCTGGGATTCAAAATAGGACAAAAACACTTGACTACCCAGCAAGAAAAAGTGGACGCCATAGTCAAGATGCCCCGGCCGAAAACAAAGAAACAACTCCGATCGTTTATGGGAGCGGCCTCGTTCTATAGGCGTTTTGTACCACACTTCGCTTCCATTGCGGCCCCACTGAATGATTTGTTAAAAAAGACAGCGTCAGACCCTGTCACGTGGAACCCCCATGCAATAACTCAGTTGGAGATTCTAAAAGGAAAACTCGTAACTGCGCCCATTCTTCGCTTACCAAATCCCAACAAGATCTTCGGTCTTCGCACGGACGCTAGTCGGGACGGGCTAGGCGGAGTATTGCTTCAATACGAAGATGACGAAACAGCCTATCCCATAGCTTATGTCAGTAGGAAACTGTTGAGTAGAGAAAAAGCCTACGCTACTATCGAAATCGAAGCTTTGGCCATAATATGGTCCATAGGTAAATTCAAATATTATCTAATAGGGCGCGAGTTCAAGTTGGAATGCGACCATAAACCGTTGTCATACTTAGGTAAAAATAAGTGTAAGAATGGAAGACTCCTGAGATGGAGTTTACTCTTGATGGAGTACCAGTACTCCATTCACTACATAAAAGGGTCCAACAATTGTATGGCCGACTCGTTAAGTCGGAACCCTGTCGACGATTAAGGAGCAGCCCAACTATTGTATTATAGCAAAGTTAAGTGTAAATCAGTAGAATTGTAAGTAAGTAGGGGCGAGTAACCCAAGTGGTAGGTAAGAAAATCCTAAGATGGCACAGTAATATAGGAATTAATGTAAGGTCAGGTGAAATGTTATCGAGGCATTCCCGAGTGAACTAGAATTTATTGTATAATATAATGTTCCGTAAGTTACCCATGTATATTATTGTAAGCGTCGGATTGGAACCCCCATCCCTACCGTTATTTTCTTAAGAATGGAGGTAGATGTGGAGAAATGGCTACATTAAGCCTCCTGGAGGAGTATAGACACATTCAAGCCCCCCTCCCTTCATGAGGAGAAGCGTGGGAAAGGTAGCCGGCGAAAATGCTTTCCATGTGTGATCGCCTCGCCGCTGTGGGCAGTTGGAGCTAACATATGTTTGAAGGCGACCACCTAAGGTCCTTAAACGACGCTCTAACGATCGTATGACCTACGAGACCCATAAACCCGTGGTTAGGAAAAAAAAAACGGTGCGAGTCAGAAGGCACGCTAAGGAGCGGTGTGGTTACGAGCCTATAATTTGCGAGCTGACTTGGGCATCCCAGTGCCACCTCAGGAATTCTCGCTCTTCCCAGATGCTAACCCACCATTCGCTCCCCCCCTTTTGCATCTGTGGCCTGGTCACTTCCCCCTTTAGATGGGGCGGCAATCCGCCTATAAATAAGCCCCGCAAAGAAAGAGAAGAGGATTATCTGAAGTCGATACGCCAGAGTAGGATTAGGTCGTGAAGATCGATCCATCGGCTAGACAAGAAGATTATTAGAAGTCGATTCGCCAGAAGAAAGATTAATTCGTAAAGATCGACCCTTCAGCCCTACAAGACTATTTCCGTGAGAAACGATAGGATCAGATTGAGAAAATCGATCCCCCCCTTTCAGGGCCGTATTAACCTAAATAGTCAAGTTTTATATCGGTGCCATACCGAAGAAGCCTTTTCCGTCTGCAAAGAAGTCCGACTGAAGAAAAGCAAAGCCGCTCACACTCGAGTGATTCTTACATCGCAAGCACCGTAAGAGTGAGAGGAGAAGAACCCAGCCCCAACGAGCTCCCGTTCTTTAATCACGTTGAAGAATCACCCCCCTCCTCGACGAAATTTCAACCTTCGGCCACCACACTTCAAGGCGAGAGATAAGTCCTCCAGCGACATCCGGCAATCCCTAATACCTACCTGTAAGTTAACAATAACATTTATATCTCTATTGCGATAGTAGAAGTTTAGTACGTCCCACGTTTTAAAGGAGCGTAGAAACCATTATTCTTGAACCTAGGTCATATGTGTTTGTAGATGACAGTACATTAATTTAATGTTTTATGCTAAACAAATAGGGTCGTGATAAAAATACTAATTGGCAATTAGTTTGTTTATTGAAAGCCTACTTGTTTATGTTTTGTCATTCAAAATTCTTTGAGGCCAAATATAGAAATGCTTTTACTGTTGGTTTGTAATATTTAATTTAAAATACATGTTTATTTTTTGGTAGATTCTGGTGTTTCCTCTTATCCTTATGTGTTTAAAAATAGCTCTTCCTTAAGGACTAAACCACAAAAATAGCACTCTTAGAACAAAGCCTACTTCATCATAGAAGTAACTCACGCCCCTTAAAGTATACCGTTACTAAAAGGGTGTCAAAGCGTAAAGTGATCAAAGCAAGGGTCATTCTACGACATAACCCTAAAAGGGTGTGCTACTTTCTCTAAGCTCGGCTTTAGCGAGATGCGGGCCTCTTGTCCTCAAGAGCTCACCCGTCGAACTTCGAAAGGGTGGGGTGAGGAATTGTCCAAACTCGGATTAAGCGAGCTATTGGGCCTCTTTTCCTTAAGAGGTCACAAGAAGAACTTCGGAGGACGGATTATCCAATCTTTGATCTGAAGGCGATTGAGAAAGGCTAACGTTTCCTCAAAAGACTCTTTTCCCTGACCCGAAAACAGGAGTGTGATGTCCAGCTCTTCCGTGGCATGCGACTAAACAATTCTTGAGAGAGAGCGTCATTAAATCGAACTCCTTTCGGGGAAGCGTCGTCTAACCAAATATGGGGGTAATCCTTGGGAGGGTGCATATATACTTGTCTCTCTTCAAAACAGGGAGAGAAAGAGGGGGCTTCTTGAACCATCGTTATCGGCCGGGACAACCGAATGTCTCCTTACGGGAAAGTGTAAGAGGCCGGGGTCAGCGGGTCAGGCAGAACGACCAGCGGCTGGAGCCATAAAAGCTGTTTGAGGCAATCCTACAAAATAGAAGAGTAATCTCACGACGCGGCGTAGGGATGGGGGGGGGGAGCTTTCAATTTATGCTTCATGCCTCAGTGTGAATTTCTCCGTGACCTGGCGGCAAGTCCAAAAAGGGTAAAGTAGGAAGGTGGGGAGGGATAACGATGCGTTTTCTCTCCCTAAATAATATCTTAGGAGGTGGGGAAATACTACTATTTTAGTGGTTCCCTCTACACTCTTATAATATCATTAGTACATTTAAAGTTTTAATATTTCATTTTTTTAATGTAATTAAAAGTATATTTTTGTCCGAGTTGTTTAATTAGATCCTTGAACGCTGAAAATCGCAATAGTTATATCATAACACGAATCCTCCCAGGTTAAAGAATCAAATTAAAGCACTCTTAGAGATAAGTGGAACGGAGTTAATCATGTACGAGGCAAACATACATACGTAGTCGGCCATAAACTAGAACAGGATGTAAAAGGAATATTTTGCGTGAGCTCCTGTAATAAGCAAACATATACTACAGATAATTGCAATATTGAAAGAACAAATGCTTCCTTCACTAGTCAACCCAAAGAGATTGCTCCTCCTTCACCACAATATTCTCCCGCACGTGGCATGCTTCAATTATAAAAATATATAAAAATTAGTTGTAATAATATTAACAAATAAAATTAATACGCTTGTTTATACCGACTTGACTTATTTGATTGACTTAAGGGCGCAGGTTGTAACGACGGGCGTCTGCCTGCTCTCGGTTATTTCTAGCAGGCATGAAACAGAATTTGAGGGGGTATACTTGGGCACTTTCCAAAGACTGCCCAAGCGCAGTGCTCTACTAACTTGAGCGTGTTCCCTCTCTCCATGAAGAGAGGCAGAGTAGAGGATACAACCGAGGTATAAGTCTCTTTATACTCGTATTTCCCCTCTCATCTACCTACTGCCATAGATGAGTTCCCCTCACATGATTTGGCCCATATTATTTGTAGGGCGCCCTTCAAAGCCAGGGGATTAACAGATTGTTTGTCTATCAAATAAGGTTGAGAGAAGAGTTGCATCTTTGAATCACGCTTGAAAGCACCAAGGTAGGGCGATCTAGCAAATTTATTTGTCTGTATGCATCTCTTTCGGGCGTTTATGTGGGTGTAGTATTGTAAAAGAACATCCTATGCGACACCCCCCAATTTATCGGAGACCATGTGCTACGATATCCAGCCATGAACGACGTCATTTCCTGTTCGAACAATCTCGAATTTTCAACTCCTGAGCACATTGAGAAAATATTTCCCAATCCTGCGAACTCGTCCCAAGCCTTCCTCTTTCACCGGTGAGGAGATGTGAAAGAACCGCTCTGTCTCACCCCTTGCTGCTAAATAATGAATTGACTCCGCGTCCGCATTAAATGTCTGGAGCTTGTGACTTTTTTTCTCCAAACTTCCCCTTCCCCTTCCCCTTCCCCTCCAGTATCGGGCAAACAAATACTCAGTCTCTTCTGTAGTTCGACGAGTCCAGCCCTCACTCCACGGCCGTCCTTATCGTCTGGTCCCGTGAGCATTCGTTAGACATCAGATTTCTTAGGCCGTGATTCTACCCAAGTCAATTGGTAGCTTCTGTGAACGGCAAGCCTTTAAATTTGCAAAATATTCTCCCTTCGTTTAATCAAAACGAAGAAAATTTCCATCGATTACCTTTGAGGAAAAGAAGATTTCTCTTTCCGTGAAATTACGAGAATTCCCACATTCCACGTCGAACGTCATTTTTGAAGTTTGTGGAAGGTTAGTTCGGATCGTGCCCCACCTGCCTCATTCGGATCGTGCCCCACTCGCCTCATCGCAAGAAGGACCTTCTTAGAAGTCATCAACCCATTAGACTGAAATCCCCTCCATTATTATTATTGTCAAGTTCTCCCTTTTGATCTGAGACTAATTACATTAATCAATGTATTCCATTTGAGAATTCCTCCTCATAGTAATTATCAAGAGACTATTTTAATTTAAATAATTCCCCTTTGCCTATTATTATTCTTATTTTGATCTGTGTGAATAAAATTATATTTTTGTTGTTTCATCTTTAACTAACCTTGAACGACACTCTGGGCCTATTCAAGTAAATCTCGCCAACCATTTATGCACTCTGATTGATTATTAAGGATTTGAAATCCAAGGCTTCAAGTCTGACCTCCTAGTCGGTCGTTAATCCTTGCGAACAGTTCTTCAACGGTTCGCGTTGCAGCAAGTGATTAAGTCATCCCCCCACATAATATAGGAGTATTGTATGGTATAGAGTGGTTGTACCACGACAAGTATACTTTGAGTTTGTTCTTTGGTCCACTGGATACCTTTTTGCTACTGTTTGAATGAGGCAGGAATTAGTACGAGTATAAATCATCCGTAGTTGAGATATTTACGTTCTCCGCATTTTTTCTTACTTGAAATCCGAACTTTTATTTAATATCGATGTCAGTTAGTATATTAATGGTTAGTCATGATAGAAGGCATTCTCATCAATACCAAACAAAAAGTTTATCAGTTTAGCTGCAATAAATGTAGCGGTTAAGTGCTATATGTGTAATAATGGTTAATCAACTTCACAGAGTATCGGGACTTCCTGGATAACGTTCCTCATCAACGTTAAGTAAGAAAACCTATCTAATAGACCAATTTAACTGGCCTTAAGATAATGTAAGAATTAGTTGTTTTCGTGGTTGTCACTGCAGTGTTTATTAAACCGTATTACCCCAGGAGGGACTATAATCCAATTTGTACTGCAACCGCGCACGTGAAGACAAAATTGAAACTTTAAGTTTTTCATTTTGAGGTTGTTAAATTAGTGTCTTAGTTCTAGTCAATTGATCGATTTGTATGGGGAGCCTCTTCCAGTCATGAACAAAGCAGTGTCAAGCTGGATAACATTTGACATATTAACCTCCTATGAATAATAGTTCAAATGATAATATATTTTTAAAACTAAATTTATTATGACGTAGAAATTACTTTATTAAATGTAATGAACATAATCTCGCCCCAATTGAGATTACTCAACACTTTTCACCAGATCTCACCCCACTATCATCATCATGAGTAAAAGGTTTTCAATTCTCTTCCGTTATACATATTTTTACTGAATTTTTTTATGGAGTTTTTCGAGTTTTTAGAAATAAATTAAACAGGAAAAACTATTGGGTAGGAAAGTCAAATGAATCAAACAGTTAATAAGTTTAGAGGAAATCCCCAAACTGTCCAGTATTAGGGGATAGTTAAAAAAAAACTTTCTTTATGGTACTAAGAGACGTTTAGAGGGGAATAATAAAACAAATAATTCAATCCTTCACTGAATAAATTAAAATTATATAAAGTGAGTTAGATTAAATGGGCTATGCACATTCAGGGAAGCATCAAATCATATGCGACTTATATTATTATTATTCTTCCCTTAGAATTGCATTGATATTTTAATCCAAATCAGTTTTAATTATTTTGATCTTTGCAGTGTATTATGAATGATGGAAAAATAAAAATCATGGACACTTTTAAGATAGGCTGCAGTAATGCAGTTAGGATATATGGTTATAATAGCTAATCTCTCCTTCCACTTATTCTCCTTCAGCAAAATGAAGAGACGCTTTTCCTCTACAAAATGCAATTGGTTGTATTCACTAGGAGCTGGCATAAGGGTATATTGGATTCAACCAGTTACTTCGTATGGATAAAGAGAGTCTTCCTGTGTGTCCAAAGGTGAATAAATAGAACGAGAGATTGCTATCATAACCGCAGAATTTTAAGAGAAAAATAAATATAATATTTACTTCTATTGTAAGTGTAAGGGAAAGATACGCTAAGAAGAATACCCCCTTCATTTGTTTTTTTAATTCCTTCCCTCCCTATGTTTTTTAAGTATAACTCCACGTGGAGTAAGCCCTGTATCCAAGGAGAAAAATGAAAGAAGAAAGAATTTCAATATCAGAAGTTCCTCACAGGTGTACTTAAGCTGGGTGCTAAAAGCTTTCATCTCGCCGATGAAATGCTAAAGTCTGTAGTCGGAAAAAGGATAGCCTTAAGTTGCCACCCACATCATTGAAGATGATTAAAACTGGTATCGAGCGACAAAAGCTAATCTCTCTAGGCGCCGAAAGCTTTCTCACAGAGGTCTGTGCCTTCCAGCAATCGAGCACTATTAAAATAGCCGTCATATAAATACCCTGGTGTTTTCAAAGATCGGTAGATTGAGTTTGAGATCTCGTCGCCTTCGGTTCAGATCGCGTGTCTGTTTCCCCAAGTCCTGGGTATTCGCGCATACAATCGAGGTTGGATCTCACCAGGCAAATTCATCTCTATTGTAAAGGCTTACACTGTTCAGAGCAAGCCTCGAATCATCGATTCATCCGTAAAAGACTGGTCGAGATTCCTCTCCTCTGATCTGGAACCTCCCTCTCAAGTATCTCCAGTTTTCCGTGTGAGATTTCGGGCCGAGCCGTGTCAGAGTCTAGATTTTTAGAGGGTGCACTTCTCTGGAGCAGAGGTGCTATCGTCAGTCTTCAAGGTGATCGTGTACTCGTCTTCTGGTCCCATCCCCTGCTCTTCATCCTCGTCACCATCAGGATATTCGGCCGAGAATCACGACCATTTTCCGTTTCCATTTCCCCGGGCCAACTCGCTAATGGATTTTCCTTCCTAGAGGTGACTCTCTTTAAGGTAAAAACAACCTGTGTTTCCATCTCTCGTTAATCGACCTGCTTTCCGACATTTAAATATTCCTTCTGTATAGTTGGTTTATAGTATCCCATTTAAAAGCTAATTAACAAGTAATTAACGTTAACCGATTGCTATTTTTTATAGTCTGTCAATATTATCCTTATTACATTTTCTATATTTCCCGTAGGTATATATATATATATATATATATATATATATATATATATATATATATATATATGTATGTATATATATATATATATATATATATATATATATGTTAAATAGTGACTTATTAAAATTATATTTTTGGTTTTCACTCTTTAAATATATCCTTGAACTGCAACTTGGTAAACTCATTTAACACTATCGGTCCTTGTATTAAAATCCATACTTGTACGTAGCGAAGGACGCGTACGTACAATAGAGGATTTATGTGTATATAACTGTATATATACATATTTTCGTGGGTTTTGTCTCTTTTCTCCCAACCAATAGATACATATATGTATATATAGAAGTATTGTCTGGGGAGGTGACCTATTCCTCTACAGCATGAATAAATATCATATTCACTTTTATGTTAATAATAAAAATCACATTAACTTTTATGGCTAGAATAAAATCATATTAACTATTATGGCATAATAAATATCATATTTACTTTTATGGCAAGAATAAAAATCATATTTACTTTTATGACATGAATAAAATCATATTAACTATTATGGCATAATAAAAATAATATCCACTTCAATAGCAAGATTAAGAATCCTATTCACTTTATGGCAGGGTTAAAAAATCTTATTAACTTTTATGGCAAGAATAAGCAAAACATTAATTTTTAAATGACACGGTATATTAGGGAATGTACAATGAAAGCACTTTTAGAGCACAAAGTATATTGCACAATAATTTATTCGCTATTGGGCATACAGTGTCTTAATATTAGGGAATATTTAGGGAAAGTATAAAATTTCTATACAGTTTAAATGATTTTTTTAATAAGCACTCATCTAGCAATTGTAACCAATGGAATAGTGGTTGCCACTAATTATAGGAATAATAAAAATAAAAGGAAATTTTATGGAGGAACCAATCGTTACTATATGTAATAAATAGTCCTTTGAAGAGTAATGCCCATTTTTCCTCCTTGTTCCTTGTCAATCGTAACTAGTTTGATTTCTTATAAGAAACTCCATTATTGCTTATTTTTTATGGACGACAATCAGGAGCTTTTTATCGTAATTGTTCGATAGACAAATAAAAGGATTTGATGATCTATAGATTTCCGATAGAAGCCCTGACATTTCCTAATTCACTCACTCATAGAGCTTTAAATATTTTTGGTAGAAGGTGGTTCGGTGATTATTTAGCACTCAATGGTAGACAGTGCATCGATTTTTGTTCTAGATGTTCTTTTTACACATCAACAATTTTTCGGTTTTTACCCTGAAGTTTGAAAAGTTTTGGAAAGAATTTCGAGGAAAAAAACAATTATTATTATTATTAATCTACAAAAAACATTAAAAATGACAATATATAAATAATTAATCACTTAACTGAAAAAGTAATTGATAGGAGTAGGTAATGGTAAGGGAAGGTAGTGGAACTGTTTAGTAACGACATAAAAATTCCTAGAAGTATGTGAATTGTGATTTGGCATTTCCATGAGTCATTGTGAACATTAGCTAGGCGGCTCATGGAAATTTAATGTAATCTATCAGAATTAGAACCAGGCATGATTCTCGGTGCAGCATAGATGATACAATCCATTTCTAAAACTGTGCGTACCTTCAACGTCCCCTGACATGCGATGTCACGTATGCACGAAGAATAACTCATGGAAGGCATTACTGCATGCTGGTGCTTAATGATTGTTACTATCTGCTTCTTACCATGGTATCAGACAGGCATAATGGCTGAATTCGTATTCACATTCAATGCGGAAAGTCCTAGATGATGCTTATCCATCAGATTTTGTCTCACCTCTATCCCCTCCATGAAGTATGGGAGCGAAAGTTCCACCAAATTTCTACTGTTTACACAGCGATATCGGAAATAGTGCAGCACCTGAGCCCATACGTAAGTGTGGGCTGGGCTGAATCAGCCTTTGAAGGGGTAGGGGAAGAGCTTTGCCGTTTAGCTGTGCATGGAGGTGGCGTATGATTGGGCCTCTTAAGTGCCTTCATTCAGGACTGAAAAAATACAGGGAAAAATTCTACAGTCCATAGAAACCCATCGTTTCTATGGGCCAATTAAGCCTTATCATACGATACGTGCCTTTGTACTTAGTGGCAAATAAAGACATAAGAGAGTTATGTAGTTTAGAGAGGCATTGATGCGCAATGACCCTAATTTTTAGCGAAGTGTTTTTTATCAAATATGAAAGATGAGTAAATTTTATGTCTTAAATTAATCGTTTATTTTTATTTTACAAATCCTATTTTCAAAAATGAAATAAAATTTGTCGTGGAGGTCAATATTGCGAAAGCTTTAAAAGAATCAAAGAAACAAATTGAGATTGCACATCATCCTCATTATAATTTTATTCCAGAAAACAGTGATTATCTGAATATAATGAACAAACTTCCTCTCATTTAATATTAATTTAAATCCTTATCTTAATTCAAAAACTTTTAAATGCAATTAAAAATAAGTTTTTACCCTCCTGCAGATATCGCCTATCAGCAATAATTTTGTAATTTCATTTGCATAATTTTCTTATATTTATTACTCATTATTACTTCTTTGTTATTCTTCGTAAATGAAGGATCTTCAAATTATACTTATCAATAAAAAGGTGTTGATAAAATGTTCAATAATTGAGGCGTAATTAATTAATGCTATTATACAGATGTAATTTAATCTTCAAAAACCTTTTTTTTAAAGGCATAAAAAAATATTATTGAGCGTCACTTATTATTTTCATCTTTCTTTTTTCCAATAATATTATTGTTATTAATATCATTTTTAATGGCATTGCTAGACCCTGTTTACGATCATAATAGTGGTTTTCGTTCCTTTACCTAAGAGGAAGTAGAAAGTGAAAAGAACTCCAGACCTAGGTGAAGAGAGTATGCATACCCCATCCAAGAGGGTATAGCTTAATTTTATATTTATGCTGATTTTATTATTTTATATTTATTCTTATCACATTCTTCTACACTCCCAAATATAAAGTGACCTTCATGAAAGAGATGCAGGCGAATCATGAACAAACATGCCCTAGTTTTCATGATAAAATATGAAATTGACTACTTTATCTTTACTCATTTTCCTTTCTTCCATCCCTAACCAAAGAAGAGAGATCCCCTCGGGCCCTCCGGAAGAATTGATAGTCATATCATCGGCAACTATGCTTTGGCTTCTTTCTGAAATAATAAATCCCTCTGAGTCTCGATCGATGTTGTGGAATAGTCCCTAAAATAGGCAAGTGTTTAACAGTTCACTTCTCTGCACTACTTTGCGGAGCGCTATAGAATAACAAATATAACCAGAGCGGTCTCTTGTGGCAAGGTTCCACTCTACCTGTGTTAAAATAGCGCCCACGCCCAACTTGCCTCTTTGCAGATGGCAGGCAAAGAACCCATAAAGTGAAAGGCTTGCCTCATCTCCAACGCTCTTTCGGAAATGGTGGTAGGTGAGCGAGAAGAAACGACGAACCAAGCTCGTCAGGCGAAAGGTCTGGAAAGCAGCAGACTAAGGAAATAATTCGTTCCAAACTGGGTCAATGGTCTTTTAGCAGAGATATTAACTTGTTTGTCGCAAGAGCTATTTTTATTCAATGCAATAACGATATTTTGTTCTTAAATGACTTAAGTGTATTGGATATACGAGTACTTCTATTCCAGTAAACAAACCTCTTCAAAAAGATAGTGTTTTCTATTGCTACAATGGCCCCAAAAGGCATTGGGTTAATGCTTTCAAATTTAATTTCATGATACAGTTGTTTTTTTCTGATGCGTTTTATACATCTGTCATGTTCTTTATGTTCCCAATGGAGAGGAATTGAGTGTTCGCTTGAAATAGAATAGATTCCACAAATTGGAGAGAGATGGTATTCTAAATCGTAACCGTGAGATGATACAATAGCAAGAGGAGATGGACCAGTGCATACCAAATCTATTCCTAATTTTATTCATGCACATTACTTATATTTAGATTACATTTTATTTAGCATTTGTACCATTTATCTTTCATACCATAAATTAGTGTTTGTTGGTTCACTCTCTTTGTTATTAATAAATTTAATATTTCCGTATATAAAGTATGTAAAATTTAGAATATCAGGCTTCAACTACACCTTTCCATTGGCAGATGAGATTTGCTTTACCACTCATTTTTATTTCTTTATTACTAATGATTTGCTGTTAATTTTTTGTGGATTTATCTCGCTTTTCCCCTTATTCTTTTAGAATCATGGATAGATCAAGCAGAGAGCGGAAATTGCTGATACAACCCCTCAAATAAATATAAGCGGATTATAGATAAAAATATGGAACATAAAATTATTTAAAACATGTCTGACAACTTTTTCTTGTTATTACTATTACAAGATGGAAAGGATAGGCAAAAGACTGTGCTTTGGGGACGCCTGATATATATTGCCAATTTTTCATCGAATATCCGGTTATGATTAGTAATTCTGGGGGGATTATATCTGATGGAAACTCACTCGGAATTGGAAGCAGTTTCTCAATTCGTTTTACGATTTTCTTAATATATGCTATTTTTTATTTTTCATAAATATCTGGTACTTAGTTTTACCGTTTGAAAACAAAATTTGTTTCACCGTTCAAAAGGAAAGTTAGTTTCACCGTTCGAAAACAAAATTAGTTTTACCGTTGGAAAACCAAATTAGTTTTACCGTTGGAAAAAAAAATTAGTTTTACCGTTGGAAATCAAAATTAGTTTCACCGTTCAAAAGGAAAATTAGTTTCACCGTTCGAAAACAAAATTTGTTTCACCGTTCAAAAGGAAAGTTAGTTTCACCGTTCGAAAACAAAATTAGTTTTACCGTTGGAAAACCAAATTAGTTTTACCGTTGGAAAAAAAAATTAGTTTTATCGTTGGAAATCAAAATTAGTTTCACCGTTCAAAAGGAAAATTAGTTTCACCGTTCGAAAACAAATTGATCTATTTTTTAGTTGTCGAACAGACATCAAGAGAATGGTGACTGAACCCTTTTCGCATTATTCTCTTTTCATTGCTTATTTTCAATAATTTTCATTATTCAAAGAGTAATTGAATCATCGGATAACCTATAATAATAAATCCTTCGCAAAACATGTGTAAGAGAGACCTATTATAACAAATTTTGGACCTGTAATTATTTTCTACATGTAGTATGGCATAAATGTAGTATGCTAACATCTGTGGCCCCCTTGATTTTATTTTTAAGACCTAATCTAAAAAAGAAGGTTTAGGAAGAGACCAGGATTCTCACTCAGCTATAAAGCATAAAATAAAAGATTGGGTAACTATAATTGTTTATTTATGTCCCCCTTTCTCACTGCCATGAACCATGAGGTCGAAACTTGGTGTAACACAACATGTATTACAGATTTAATCTTCAACAATGATATTATTTTTAAATGAAAAACCATTATATATTTATGAGTCACACCTTCCACACTCACTTTGACAATTTCATCCCCTTAACCAAATCTTACTCTTTTAATCAACCTTCTTCCACATCCATTGCCCCTTCACTAATCCTAAGACCCATAATCCTCAATTATTACATCTAAATCTTCGTGATAAACCTCTATCAAGCTTTTTATTTCCCTTATATCTCACTTAACATTGTCTATCCCTCTTATTTATTCATCATCGATATCCTCCTTATTCATGGAGTAAAAAAGATGGAATTGAATTCATTCAACGCCAAGATTCAGCTCGGAGAGAATTTGAGAACTTTAATAAAAATTCACAGGAAAACAGACGCGAATATTTAATTTGAGACTCGCTATTTTCGAAATTGAAAATCCTGGACAAAAATGAATAGAAATTTTACACTCGAGTAGTAGAAAATACATTAATAATAACTACAGGTTTTGTAGAGTTTTTTGCTCTCAATGAACAGAGATAGTCTTGTAGTTATGAGGTCTTTCTGGCTCAGAACTTCCGACTACACAAATTTGGTTGATTGATATAAAGTTATGCTTATGTTATATAGTGTGTATGCCTACGGAAATCCAGTTGATTTATGCAACACGAGGCATCTTTTAGACAGGTAATTTATATAGATCACTAATAAAGGTTAATTGTTTAATTTTCGGAATAAATCTCATTTATCAGACAATTTTCATGGTTTCTGTATTTTAAGGCTTCTGCGCATCACGTTGTAATATCCTTGTCTCTTTTGAAAGAAGATAATTTTGCAGCAAACACAAACCTTGTTTCTGAGCGCCTTGGTCTTACTTAACCAGGTGAATTTTAGGAAATAAACAACAAATACAAAAACGCTTTTGATATTGTAGGTAAGGGGAGGATACGTTACAGAATGCCTTTTCTATTTTGGTACTTAATGTTCTTCACTCTTGGCCTGCAAATCTTAACCTTAGTACAAATTTAGCATAATTAAATAGTTTTGATCTATTAATTAAATTCCCCTTTGATGTCTATAAAATAATGGCATCCTTTTTAACCGTTTAATACATAGATCTCGTCCAAGTCTTAAATGTGAGGTTTACGAGTGTTATTATTTCTTTATTCTTCGATATTCCTGCGGGTTGTTTTGGTTTTCTCCTTGCAATTTCTGTATAAGGAAATATGAATAAGTCTCTCGCTTGGTGGGCGAGCGATGAACAGATAATGAAATATATAAAAATCAGAATAACAATCGCTGGTTAGACCAAATGCATAAATTAATATATATATATATATATATATATATATATATATATATATGTATATATATATATATATATATATATACAAGGGGGAGTCAAAAAGTTCTCAGATAAATGGCATAAACTTTTATTTGTAATAATACTGTAATCATTTTTCTACATAAGCTCCATTAACATCTATACACTTTCTTAATCTATGAATCCAACGGTAAAGACCATCTTTGTAGAATTCACGGGGTTGTCTCTGGCACCAAGTAATGACCTGCTTTTTTGCTTCATCTAATGATTGAAACCGGGTTCCTTTTAGGTGTCCCTTTAAATTTGGAAACAGAAAAAAGTCAGAGGGTGCTAAATCAGGGCTATAAGGGGGATGAGCAAGAGTTTCCCATCGAAATTCCCGTAGCTGAGATCTCACAGCTTTGGACGAATGTGCAGGGGCATTGTCATGGTGGAACAAGATTTGCTTGTGGAGCTTTCCTCGTTGTTTTTTGGCTATTGAAGTTTTCAGCTTCCTTAAAACTCCTTCGTAATAGCTGGATGTAACAGTTTTTTGTCCTTCTAAGAAGTCTATTAAAATAATTCCCTCCGAATCCCAAAAAACTGTAGCCATTATCTTCTTAACGGACCTCTCTGTCTTGAACTTGATAGGCCCTGCTGCCCCCCTTCGGTGCCACTCTTTTGATTGATTTTTACTTTCAGGATCAAACTGATACACCCAAGTTTCATCTCCCGTTACGAAGCGCTCAAAAAAACTATCCTCGTTTGCTTCAATCTTGGTCAAAATAGCCAAAGAAAGGTTGGCCCTATGATTCAGCTGGTCTTCTCGCAACGCTTTTGGGACCCAACGTGCTGAAAGCTTGCTCAGGCCAAGATTTTCAGTTAGAATTCCAAATGCTGAGCCATGAGAGATTTCACATGCATTGGCAACTTCATCAATAGTAATACGGCGATCTTTATCCACTAGATTCCTCACAAGCTCGACATTTTCTGGGTTAATGGAGGTGGAGGGTCTCCCTTCACGTGGATCATCTTCAACTTCTTCTCTGCCCCCCTTGAAGCGCTTAATCCAGTCGTAAACTACCGCTCTACATGGCGAAGAGTCACCATAAACCTGTTGTAGAGCGTCAATAATCTTAACAGGCTTCCAATCAAGTTTAGTCAGGAATTTAATGTTCGCTCTTATCTCCAAATTTGCCATTTTATGGGTTCAAAAAAGTAACCTTTTTGAAGCACATCTAATACAAAGAGTCTCGACAAATTGAATGACGAATTTTGTAGGAATTGTTCAGAAAACATGAAAGTCGTGTTTGACCCTGTATTTACTTGTACAAAATCGAACATTTCAATAATCTGGCATTTGTCTGAGAACTTTTTGACTCACCTACGTATATATATTAAAAAGAAACCTATGCGAGAAAAAATGGTTATATCGATTATGTTTCGAAAGATATATAGGCATTTTCGTTTTCCTATAACGGGTAAAGGAGGAAGACAGAATTTGGTTATAAATACAAATTAACAATATAAATAGTAGAGTGAAAGTGCATAGGGAAAATTTGGCTTTGAATATTTAATAGAAGACAAATGAGATTATAATTTGGCAAAAGGCCGTGAGAATGTAGAGATAATTTATAACAAGTTACAAAAAATATACTGGAGCGTTTATTCATAATGTACAAACGCGGTCACGAAAATATATTATTTACAAGATCAGGTTAGATTGTCGCCCGAAATCAGGTGGCTCGCAGATTGCGTGGATCGTAAGATTCTTGGAGATTAGGTGAAGCTGACACTTGGCTTCATGCGAGTGTGGAATGGTGGGTGTTGCGTCCCCTTGTCACCTGGGCCCCGAACAGCTGAGTTGCCAAGCGTCGCTATAATAGAATTGCAAGCAGGAGCTTGCTGCGCCTTAACATCTAGCTATGATTGGGGATAGATGCGTCTAAATTTTCCCCTCAAATAAAAATTAGAATACCTTACCCTCTTTCCCTTCCCCCTCTCTCTCTCTCTCTCTCTCTCTCTCTCTCTCTCTGACTGTCTTCCTTTATATATATATATTTATATTTATATATATATATATATATATATATATATATATTTCTAAAGACAGTGGGTCTCTAAAGTTTACAAAATCTGTTGGAAAGGTAAAGTTACATACCTTTACTAACACAGATTACTGAAATTTACAACGCACGTGGAATTCAAGGCTGCGAATATGAGCCTCCCAGGTGAGGCGTCGGTCGAATACAAGACCAAAAAAACGATGCGACTTAACCACATCCAGGCGCACCCCATTAAGAAACAAATCTGGGTCGAAGTAAAGCCGTGGATGGTGTCAGAAGTGCACCACCTTAGTCTTGGCCAAAGAAAACCGAACCCTGTGCGCTTCGGCATAGCGAGAGACGCGGTTCAATGCTTGTTGGAGTCGACGCTCCAAAGTTGGCATCTGGGCCGCGCCAAAAGAGATCGAAAGGTCGTCCACGTAGAGCGTAGCAAAAACATCTTCAGGCAGCAGCGAGGTGATGCCGTTGATGCTCAGGGCAAAGAGTGTGACACTGAGGACACTTGCCTGCGAGACACCCTCTTCCTGTTCCTTTTGGACGGAGAAGGCTCCCCCGACCCGTACGCGGAATCGACGATCTCGCGAAAATTCAGATATAAACATTGGAGGGCGTCCCCTCGCCCCTATCGTGTAGAAAGTCTCTTTGATACCATAACGCCATGCGGTATCATAGGCCTTTTCCAGATCGAAAAAGACCATGGCGTAGTGCTGTCTACGAAGGGAAGCCTCGCAGACGGCATTTTCCAGTCTAAGCAGAGTATCCGACGTAGAGTGGAACTTGCGGAAGCCGCACTGTGTGGAAGAAAGATGGCCTCCGCTGCCTAGGAAATAGGCTAATCTAACATTTACTAATTTCTCCATCAACTTGAACACGCAAGAGGTTAGAGAGATTGTACGGAAACCGGTCGGAGTAGAGTGATCTCTTCCCGGTTTGCGATAGGCGAGCACAGTAGCGATTCGCCAGGAGTCTGGGAGAAGACCTTCCACCCAGATCCTGTTAAACAAATCTAACAGAAAGGCCATGCCTCGCTCACCCAGGTGTCGAAGCATGGCGTACGGGACATCGTCCGGACCATCGGTGGTGTCCGCGCACGGAGCGAGAGCGGAACGCAACTCACTCACAATAAACTTGTCGTTGAATGATTCTCCGCCTTTGGAGGTAAAGTCCAGCCGGCGCCCTTCCGCGACATCACGACGTGCATTGAATGCTCGCGGAGCAGCATCACGGCTAGAGAATGCGGAAAAAGCGGTCGCTAAGGATTCCGCCACGGACGCGGGGTCCGAGATTGCGGTCCCATTCTCATGGAGAACAGGAGGGGGGTCCTGCGAGAACTTGCCCCGAATCCTTTTGACTCACTTCCACACCTCAGCTAAAGGGGTCTTCCCGTTAAGTGAAGACAAGTATGCCCGCCAAGAAGAGCGGCGGGCGTGCTTCTAAATATACCGGAACTTAGCCCTAGCCCGAGGAAATTCAGCGATAGTGAAATCGTTCGGGCGGCGCTTATAGCGCATGTAGGCATAACGCTTCTGTTTGAGGGCCGTCTCACACTCGGCCGACCACCATAGGAGTGGTTGGCGTGCAAAACAGCCAGACGTCCTAGGAATAGTAGTCAGGCCCAAGGCGATGAGGTTTGCCGGAGAAAAACTCAACGGCCTCATCTACCGACCTAAACTCCTCGACCGAGATAGAGAATTCAGTGATTTCCTGAAATGCAGGCCACCGCGCCCGCGCCAAGCACCACCGAGGTGGTCTCTCAGGCACCAGTTGCCCTGAAAATGATATTTTAATGGGAAAGTGATCACTACCATGGAGGTCATCGACCACCTCCCAATCAAAATCAGGCTGTGCATCCGAAAAGCACAAAGATAGGTCAAGGCAAAAAAATGAAGTGGTTCTCGGACAGTGATGCGTAAACTCATCCACGTTTAGGACACCCATCTCAAGCTCTTCGATCAGATCGGCAAGAACTTGTCCCCTGGGATTTATAGAGTAGTCACCCCAGAGAGGACGCCTTTGCAGTCCCCTTAGAAAGCAAAGGGGGGACTGCCACTGGAGATAGGGAGGTGCCCGAAAGCACCTCCAAAAAAGGGGGTGAGGGGGAGTCCCCTACACCCGTAGGCGTAGGAGAGGAGTAAGCCTCCTCTCCGCAAAGAGGTATGGAAAGTCGTTTGCGCGGGCACAGGGCGGGGGGACCTCCATCTTTTCTGTTGAGCTGCACGAGGGCGGCTCCGTTGTTTTAGGGGGAATTAAGGGGAGATGTGTTTTTTTCATCATTGGGCATGGTGACCCTCTTTGTTTTACAAGACGCAATCGCTCACCACCTCTTGCAGTAGCCCGCACTGCAAGAGGTGCTTACAGGCTCGGCAGAGCCAGGCCCCGCCATTTGGGACCACCCCTCCCGCCTGGTGGCCTAGCAGTCCTTCGGCATGGTGGCTCCACCTTGAACACGGCGTAAAAAAGATAGATTTTGAAAAGGAGAGGAAAAGGGATGTGAGGGAGGTATGGTGGGGATGAAGCAGGTTGTTAAAAAAAACCCCATCCTGAACCGGAGCTGAGGGGTTAGGGAACAATGTCCCCTCCCCCCTTAGCCCCGATCCGGGGTGGTTGGCTTGAGAAAAAGGTCAGCATCTACCCTGTGAAATTAGAGGCTGACCAGAGAAAGTTGTGGGAGAGGTTGTATGAAAAGCGACGAGGTAGGGGAGAAATCGGGCTATCTGAAGGAAGAAAGAGAGGCTAAGCTGGGGCCGGACGGAGCGCTGGATCCCGTTAGCACGGCGGCCTAGGATAGCAAATCGCAACGCCCCTTACGGGGTTGTCACAGTCGAACGTGACGAAGAGTGTAGGGGTGGGTCTCGAGTCCCCTCCCTGTTTTCTCATCACACGTTCGACATTGACCACCCCATGGTCGGCCAGCTCTAGGGTGATGTCCTCAATGGAGTAGTCAACGAGTTCCCTCGCCTAAACTACTCCTTTTACAAAGTTCATGGTAGAGTGCGGCGTCACACTCACCGGGGTGCCATGAAGTGTCCGAAGAGCACTTATCTTGGCCACCTCTGCGGGATTCGCCGCATTCGCCAGAAGGCTGCCGTCCGAGAAACGGGTCACCTTCGGCTCTCTACCAATTGCACTAGCTAATCCTGTCCTCTGATGGATCATGTTGCCCTTGGACAACATGGTGCCATCAGTGGAGCGAATAACGAGGAAGCGATGGAAGCCAGCGGGCTCTAAAACGCTAGGTAACTTCTGAATCAGGGGCCCCGATGTCATCGAGGCTCTGCCCTGTGCACTTTTGGTATTAGTCTTCTTTGTCAAGGGCTCCACAACCGAGGGGACAGAGGGGGCAGATGTGCCGATCTTGGCTTGGTCGCTTGCCAGAGTGGCAGCAGACCCATCCGTCCACGCACCCCCCGCGGATGGAGAGGAGCCCCGAGTCTTCTTTGTCTTTCTAGTCTTTTTCTTTTTTGGAGAGGAAGGCGGGGAATGAACCCGCTTCTCACATACGCCGGCAGAAGCCTTCATGCCAGATGGGCCGGCCTCAGCTAGGTCCCTCTTCAAAATGGAGAAGTTTTTGGTTGTCTTGGGGGCACCTGTCGAAGGAGATCCATCCCCTCCTTGTATTGCTTTGGAGCCCTCAGCCGTTTGAGGAGGACTTTGCATAGGGTCGGACCCGGGTTCGGTGCTTGGCGCCGAGCCAGGATTCCCCCGCATGGAAGGCCCTAGTGTCTGAAGCTAGGTCTTCTCAAGGACCATGTCTATCACAAGAGCCGCCTCCAGTTGGCCATCTCCTCCCAGGACATCGCAGGTCCCCTTGGCAGCGTCAAGAGTCATTTGTGGGGAGGCACAAGGCTTAACCGCGGCAAGGTTTAATATTCTTGCCAGCAGGTCTTTTGAGGGAAGTGACCGAAGGGTCCTGGCTTCCCTCTCCCCCCTAAGTGGGTTTGCCCTACGAAGCCGCTTTGATGTGGAGCGGCTAGCTAAGGGCTGCCTGCTGGCTTTGGTGGCAGTCCCCTTGGAAAGAAAAGAGGGGACTGCCGCTGGTAAAAGGGAGGTGCCCGTAAGCACCTCCAGAGAAGGGAGTGAGGGGGAGTCCCCTCTACTCATAGGTGTAAGAGAGGATTTAGCCTCCTCTCCGGTTAAAGAGATATGGAGGGTCCTTTGCGCAAGCACAGGGGGCGGGACCTCCATTTTTTTGCTAAAGCTGCCTGAGGGCGGCTCCGTCACTGTTAGAGGGGAAGTTGGGGGTTGGTTTTTTATTTGTTTTACATACATGGGCATAGTGACCCTCTTTTTAATACCGGACGCAATAGCTCATCACCTGTCGCCGTTGCTCGCACTGCGAGAGTTGCTAACAAGCCCAGCAGAGCCAGGCGCTGCCATTCGGGACCACCTCTCCTGCCTGGTCGCCTGGCATTCCATCAGCATGGCAGTTCTACCTTGGACACGGCGTAAAATTGATAGAATGTGAAATCTAGAGGAAAGGGGATGTGAGAAAGGTATGGGTGGGGATGAAGCAGGTTGTTAAAAAAAACCCATCCCGAACTGGAGCTCAGGGGTTAGGGAACAATGTCCCCTCCCCCCTCAGCCGCGATTTGGGGTGGTTGGCTTGAGAAGATGGTCAGCATCTACCCTGTGAAATTAGAGGCTGACCAGAGAAAGTTGTGGGAGAGGTATGAAAAGCGACGAGGTAGGGGAGAAATCAGGCTATCTGAAGGAAGGAAGAGAGGCTAAGCTAGGGCCGGACGGAGCGCTGGATCCCGTTAGCACGGCGGCCTAGGATGGCAAATCACTGCCGCCCTTACGCGGCTGGCGGAGCCAGGCGCCGCCATTTCGGACCACCCCTCCCACCTGGTCGCCTGGCAGTCCATCGGCATGGCGGCTTCCCCTTGAACACGGCGTAAAAATGGATAGAATTTGGAGAGGAGAGGAAAAGGGATGTGAGAAAGGTATGGGTGGGGATGAAGCAGGTTGTTAAAAACCAGCTACCCCAGACCGAAGCTCAGGGGTTAGGGAACATTGTCTTCTCCCCCCTCAGCCCCAATGCGAGACGGTTGGCTGAGAGGAAGGTCAGCATCTACCCTGTGAAATTACAAACTGACCAGAGAAAGTTGTGGTAGAGGTTGTATGAAAAGCGACGAGGTAGGAGAGAAATACAGGCTATCTGAAGGAAGGAAGACAGGCTAAGCTGGAGCCGGACGAATTGTTGGATCCCGTCAGCACTGCGGCCAGGATGGCAAATCGCCGCGCCCCTTACTGGAAAGACTTTAGCAACTATATCATTTGAAGGAAAATGCAAAACAACATAAAGGATTAAAAATTTGTTAGAATGGCTCAAATAGTTATGATATTATTGCCAAAAAAAAATTCCCGGGCTAACCATAGAAGGATCCTTGGCAATTATATAATTTTATAAAGGATGTAATACAATATAGGCATTTCAAATTTCTTTAGAATCTGCTGAATAGTTACAATATTATTACGAAAACACACAAAAAAAAACGGGGACCGACCCACCCACTGACCGATTAACATACTGAGATGTAAATTCGCCCGCGACTAAAAATGTAGATATTTTAAGTAAGACCAAATAAAATGGATCTTCCTTAGTTGGTTTTCAATCTTCAGCTTCATATGAAATACTGCATCCGACAGTTAGAATGTGCTGATATAAAATTGGTAAAGTTGAAATACAACCTGGTCCTTAACAAAACATGAAAAGAAGAGAAGCTACTCCAATTATACACTGATATATATATATATATATATATATATATGGGGGTATCCACAAAAAACACATTAATTTCGAGATATATTATAACAAAGGTTAAATGAATATTCTTATAATTTTGGTGCCTACTGTTGCATAAACTAATAATGTTCCATGAGGTATTGGTTGTTATCATAGATACTCGGTGTGCGCTCCCTTGATGATCGGCAAAGATCAAGGCGATAATCAAGCTCGGTCCGGTGTAATCGAATGGAGAGCTTCGGTGACACGTTCCTGCAGTTCATCTATGGACGAATGTAATGGGGGTACCCTAAACTTTGTCCTTAACATTCCACTCGCTAACAGTGGTCCAGCGACACGGGAAGCTCAAAAGAATCTCCCCTATGCTACTTTCCTTTTTCATTTGCCTCTTTTCTTAATCCTCTCTATCTACAAAATTACTACATTAATGGCATTGGTTTGTTATTCCACTTTTTTGATTGTCATCACACTTTTTGAAAGTCATATGCGTCAACCTTCTTCAAAATCATCTATATGACTGATCATTAGGCTTTCGAGTGCTCATAAAACATTTTGAAACACAAGGCATCATAACTTTTCGCAAGGAAAAATGTAATATAAAAATTATCCCCATAACTTAAAATACCAGACAGTACGGTGAGGAAGGCTATCAAAAGTTTGCAGAGACAGTTATATTACACGCTAAACAACAGAAAAGAGGGCTCATAAAGAGCTCAAAGTCACAAAATCTGTTCATCTTAGTGACATTTATCTGAAACCGCCGCAAGCTTTTCCAAATATAGCTCATCAATTGAACAGCGGTTACGGAGCAAACATCTCAGCTACAACATTGAAAGGAAGCTTATAGAATAATTTTGGTTAAGTCACAGCAAAGAAACCTCAGATGAGAAAATGTAATAGAGAAAATAGATTAGCGTGGCGTAAAAAAAGCTTAAAATATGAACGATCAATTGAAGTGGAATAGTTCTTTTTATTTGAATTTTTTGGTTCCAATTGTAGAGTTTTAGTTACAGAGAGATATGGAAACTGATGGTTTCTCAGTGTATTGTGCCTATACTGATAAATGACGGAGGTTGTCTGGTAAGCTTAACTCATTTGCTGGTGACTCAACGAGAGATTTTTATAAAATATTAAATGAGATAGACTAGCTTAGCTATCAATCAATTTTTTAGCAACCAGCTATCCCATCTGGAACACGTTGGATAGGAAAAAAATTATTTACTGCAGGACAATGATCCTAAACACACACCTTGGCTGTGTGGTAGCTTTATGAAGAAAAAACATCAAAGGTAACTAAAACTATGGTTGGAAATCCCAGTATTCTGATTAAAATTCTCTCTTTGTAGAAATATTTGGGTAGACGAGCAAGAGATGAACATGCACCGATTATATGTGATCTTTTTCCTTGAATATGGCGCTATATGATCTAATTTTATTAAAGAAAGGCGGCTATTTTGTCGTGTCATATATTTACTGTTATTGACTCCTAAATCTGTATCTTTTGCAATCTTCTGCATGTTCACATTACTGTTTACTCTACTTTTCTTTTTATGTTATAACATTTGTTTTATATAAAGTCTCTGGCGATGCCAGCCTTTATGGAGAGTAGTGTAAATCCATAATCAAAGTATTTCCCGTCAATAGAGAAGGATGGATTAGAGAGAAAATCGCATTCTAGAACATATATTGAGAGTTATATAAACCAAGATATTATAAATTCCTATCAAGAACACACAAAAAAAAAAAATTCGAGCAATGAAAATAATCAACAATAAACAAAACATCTAGGTAAAGGTTTGTTTGCGTTGTAATAGCTAGCAAGAAAGGTACATAATGCAAGGAAATAATTGGACCGTATTAACCATATGTAACCATAAAAATCTAATTAGATAAATTGCCATATTGACTATAGAAGCGGAAAATCAATTCCACTTCAACCAAATATTTTTTCAAGGCTCAAATCAATAAAGATTTCGAGATCTACTAAGACTGAAAGACGATTTTTTTTTTAAATAGATTGAAAACAAGAATATGAGTTAAAAGAACTGAATTAAAATAAAGGAGGAGAAACAAATCTCTCAGGCCATGGGAAATAATAGACATGATTAAAGGAAGATCACTCAAAGTAAACGTTTATAAAGACAATCAAGGAATTATCGATTACAATTTCGACTCAATTTAATAATAGTTCAGAACCTATAAGAAAACATGCATATACTTAAAAAAAAACATGAAGACAATGGCTCTAACAGAAAAAGTGGAGAATATTTAAGCCCCTGAAAGGAAACTCAAATATCAATGAAACATAGTAGTTAAGGAAAGAAAATGAAGCAAAAAATAGTTAAAGGGTAACAATAAAAAAGATAAGATAAGAAATTATGACTGCGTTAAGTCTAATCAAATATAAAACCCTAAGCTCTTTTAAATTGACGATGACAAATTCTACGAAAACTTCCAATAAACATCCTACACTGATAGGCAAATTTTTGGAGACAAATATACATATATTGTTATTTTTTAAATTATATTCAAATTTCAGTAAGAGGAATAGGAATAATTAATAAGCTATTCAAATTATTGCTGTTTTTTTAAAAGTCACCATTTAAAAAATAATATAAAAAAAACAGTTGAGCTTTACTATACAATCAATAGAAAAAAACTGAGGATCAATTTAGCTTAAATTAATCGTATTATTAAATTAATATCAATTGCATAATATTTTTTGATAAAAATAAATTGGTAAATCTTTTTCAATTCCGTAAATGGTTCTTTCCATAGAAAAACTTGCAATCATTGATGTTCTGCCAAAAAATTGCTTGTTACGGGTATTGTATCAAGAAGAAAATTTTGTATATTTTTCTAATGACTAGAAAAAGATTGCTTACACTCCTGTGAAGAAGTCTGCTAGAAGGCCAATTGCTTTAAATAAACGCCAAGATCGCATCATAGTAAGGTCCGAGCTCAAGTTTTGGGTTGCCTTCAGTGCCGAGCTTGCTCACTAGTGCATAGAAGCAGATAAGAAGCTCCAGCGTGCACAGGTACAGTTAGGAGACTTTTTGTAAAATTATAGACTCGTGAATGGCTACGAAAAAGCCACACCTCACTAAGGGCCCCACTTAGAAAGAAATATAAAGAAGAGACTGTTGAAAAACTTGGGTAAAGTCAAATCACTGATGAAGCTCCGTTCGCGTATTCGAAACTTCTGGAAGTTCCTTCGATAGCAAGGAAAAAGGGGAGATATTTCTGTACTCCTGTGTCGTGAAAACGGTGAAGCCTCAGGTCATTTTTCATGTCTTGGGCTGCTTCTCATCTAAGTGAACTAGAACAGTAACTATTTTGCACAAGAACTGCCACGAACTCCAAATGGTAGCAAAGCGTGCTTCATCAGCACATTTTTACAACAGTTTAGGCCAAATTTGGCGAGTATAACTGTATTTTTTAGTAAGATAGCGCACCCTTTGACAAAGTAAAAGCGAAAAAAAATTTCTTTGCTGAAAATAAGTTCGAGCCTTTTAGACCTATACCCATGAATTTGCTATATTTGAACACAATATAGAATTTGAGGATGATAATCAAACTGGCGGTTGATAAAGAGAAGCTACCCAATTCAATGTAGTTTTGGTTGCGTAATGAACAAAAATGTAGCAATATCAGTCAAGATATCATCTCAAATCTGGTCTCCAGCTTGCCAAAAATCTCTGCTGATCCAACGTTGGTTCATTTACTTCAGTTCTTTTAGCTCTCCTTGTGCTACTTTTTAATGGAGGAAGATAAAAATTAACTAGTGGTTCTTCTTTTCAATAGCATTAATAGGCATTAAAATCCTTAGTGTCGGGTAAGTTGTCATATAAATCTATTAATCATTCTATTTATTTTAAGCGCTTGGATTGTCTATAAGAACCTTAAAGTTTATAATCTAGCAGATCTATATCAAACATGAACTTGTGGTTGAAGGAATTTTGTTCGCCGTATTCGCCCAAACTCAATCACTTCGACGATAGCTTGTAGGCGCTTATCGAGAGCAAAGCCCTGTGGGTTTGCTACAGCAACGCAAACGAGCTGAAGTCCTCCGTCAAACAAGTGTAGGCCAAATTGTGAAAGCACTGTCCGCAACGTTTGTGCGGCCTTCAGGTTTCACCTAGAGCGCGTGCTCGCCACTAAGAGCGACCACATTAATGAATATTACAATTAAACACATATTTATATGTTAAAACGATTAATAAACGTGTCTACCAGCATGAGAACTAAGTATTTTGAAATTAAGTGTAATGTAATTTTTACTTTTGTACCGAATATAGTGAATGCAAGTGACGTAGAGGTCTTTAAAGTCCTCAGCTGTAACTCACATATTATTTAATTTTTTTTAATAAAACTCTTTGTATACCATTTTTGTCTCATTATAAACCCAATTATAAAACTATTCTAGAATCGTTCCAGAATTTAACTTTCGGCTATAATGGGTCAATCTTTTATTAAGGGGCCCACTCCTCATCTCCCTTAATAATTCCTTTCCTGAAATGGCTAAATAAAATTCCAAACTAACAGAGATAAAACAATATCCATATGTTTTAAACGTCTTGCCATAGCCAGTTCATGTAGCAACATAACTGCATAAATTAATAAGGGCGCTAGACATTTTTAACTTAAAAAAGGCTTAGTTTTTGATAGTTTAAAATAACTTAGGTATTATCACACCATAAAAGACCCGGAGGAATTACTTTAGTTATCTTTAAAAATACTGTGATATTTCGGTAAAATAAAGCAATTTTAAAAGGGCTTTTTATGTTTTATAATATCTACGTAAGTTTCTTTACCTGATAATAATATGCTTTGCTGAAGAAATGCCTTCTCTATATGACCGATCATCGTATTTGTTTGTAAAAACCGCATTTAAATTACACTGTTTCAATTATATATGTTTTATGGTATGTCGAACTGTCCGCTTCTTATATAGGTACAGCCGCCGTCCTTTCGTGATCATGTAATTTTGTTAAATTTACGAGAACATTTAGAACAGATTCCTGACCGCTTTTTATGGATCACGGGAAAGTATTAAGTTCACCTTTGTTGTTGTTTTGTTCTTTTTAATGAAATGAATTTTTTTCAGAAATATTTGATATTTAAGGTGTCCGCTCTATCTACAAAAATTTTACAAGCAAAATTTAAGGGTGTTAGATCTATCTGTAAAGTATTTTTGAGAAATTTAAAGAACTCTCAATCATTGAAAAATATGTTAAGTATATTTTGAAAAGAGTCTTTTCCCCTTTTATTGCTCCACGACAAAATCAACTCTCTCTAATTTTGTCTTTGATTTGTCTAGGATTTGAGGTATACATCAGTACTATTGTCAAAAAGATCGAAGATATTGTCTACATATTTCTATTAATTGGTACCGGCAACTGAAAACTAGCCGACATAATCCTTTTCGAAAGATACCAGGCTATATGGACCAATTATTTATTTAAAATAAGAACCATTAAAGATGAAATATGTATTGACAAGCAAAGAAAGTTGTATTAATTTAATAAAGGTGCCCGTTTAAAAAGATAAAGGTGACTTTTATCTCTTTAAACCTGTCGTGAGTAAAGCCCAATTACCTTCTGTAAGTACATTGATAAATAACGAATTTATTTCCTTACTAAAGTTTGTTGTTGTTGGAGTTCTTTCAAAGGATGGTTGGTTTGGGGACAATAATTATCTTATTTTAAACTAGAGTTTTCTCTTTTTCTGAAAAAAGAATAACAATATTTTTATTTTTACCGATATTTTTTCGAGACATACCACAAAGAATGAAGGTTGGCTCTCTTATAAACATTACCATAATTTTAGCAATACTCAAAATATTTAGAATGTAAAAGGTGTTGAATTTTAAAGGATTTGACGAATTTTTCTAAATTATTGAGAAAATATTAGGATGCCTTTGGAATAAGTGAAAAGCTAATCCGAAAGCATATTCAAGATAGATGGCCCTTTTTCTAACTTACCTCAAATAACTGCCAAAAGAACAATAAGGGAATTAATAAAGAAACAAGAGAAGAAGAAGATTTACCACTGCACTAAATTAAGATTACTACCTCTTCCCTCGAGAAACTTTTAGAAGAAAAAAATATAACCATTAAAAAATCTCATCTCTATTATGAATAATAATTCTTGATCTTATGTGGAAAGAAAAAATTAAACATTGTCAAATATAAAACAAATCCCATCAGATATATATCAAATAATACAAACGGATTGTGAGGCTATAAATTAAGGTAAATAATTAATTTTAATATCGAGAGTCACTATGAAAAATTAAATTACAACTAACAGTTAACTTTTCGCCTGATTTAGGATGCAGAAAGGATTAGCCAAATTAGGCTGGATACAATTGTCTAATCAATATCCCTAGAGGTGTTTATAGACACTTAAAAAAACATTTGACAGTGATTTTAATCAGCACTGTGTCACTGTAGGGGAATCGTTCCTTCATCCCCCCCCCCTTCGTTTACTCGTGATGCAGTCCCAAGGCGGTTACCGCAAAGACATCCGGCCCAGGCATCGCCGAGTCAAAAGCGTAACCGCACCGTGGCCCAACTCGGTGCCATGAAAGACCCTAAAGGTCAAAATTTAAGATCTGCCCAAGGAGAGTGAGATCCAGTTTTATGTCAAATAAGAAATTGGAGACGTGTTTCTCCCAATCTCCAAGGCTAACGAGGAGCCGATGTTTGACTGTGTGGGAAAAATCGTTTGGAAAAAGAACTCTCCTGGAACCGTCCTCAAGCCCATCACCCCCTTACCACTCCCTCAGTGGGGTGACGAGGTACATATAAATGAGAAACTCTGAGGAAAATCGAGGTAGTATACGTCAGTCTCTAGGTGACGAAGTCTTCGGATCAAACCGAACTACCGAGACTGGAGAGGTAGTTTACTTGGGTCGCCAGACTAAGAAATACCCTGCAAGAGAGGCAGGGCTCCCTAACTTAAGGGGCTAAGAAGAAGCTCATCCTAGAGCTAAGTCCCTGGTTATCAAACCAAACGATAAGTTAACTTTGTTAGGTTCAACTTACTCTCGCCAGAGAGACTCCTCATATCCTGGTGCACCTTAAACACCAAGGGTATTTCGACGTCCTTGAAGAATTAAGAAAAGAAAAAGGAAAAGGCTCCCGTCTTGAGCCTGTTACTCGGTGGCCACACCAAACTCCTAAGTTAATTTGGTAAGGAACCAAGTTCAAATTATTCTCGCCAGAGAAATCCCCTTCCGTTATACTCGCCCTTGAAGAAGACTGGAACTAAGAAGAAGCTCATCTTCGAGCTAGTTCCTTGGTTACCAAACCGAACTTTAAGTAACTTATTCTCGTCAGAGAAACCCGGTCTCATCGATCCTCGCCCTTGAAGAAGACCCTTCCCGAGTTCAGTCCTCGTCCATAGGAAATAATTAACGAGCTCGTTACTCGGTGGTCACATTGCACCCCAAATTAACTTGATTTAAGAACCAAGTTTGACTCACTCTCGCCAGAGAGACCACGACTGCCTAGGTGTTGCATAAAGCACCGTATTTGTTTTTGTCCGTGAAGAACCCCCCCCTCGGAAGAACGTGTGGACCCCCCAGCTGCCCCTCTCGCCAAAACGACCGTGTGATTTCGCCCAGTTACATCTGGCAGAACATAACGCGTCGTGAGTTAATAACATTTCTGAGGCCCTTGAAACTCCAGATGAGTCCTTAAGCCTAATTCTTATATTATTGTTGTGTGTAGAGAAATTAACCAATTTTTGTAGGCAAACTAATTTAATTAATTCTTGTTTATGATAATATTCAGAGTATTGCTGTAGTAAATGTTTAGATGTTGTATATTCAATGGTCAAAGGTAAAATATAAGTTTATTTTGTGAATTAGTGGGCATTTCTTTTATATCCTTACGTGTTTCGGAACGGCTCTGTTCGTTAAGATATCCGGTTAAAAATATATATTAGACACTACTTAGAACTCTTAGAATAGAACAAAAAGGAGGGGAATTCTATGACAGTCACGATAATAGATTTTTATCTCTAATACATAGTTAAGAAGCACAGTGAAAGAAACTTACCATGTGAATAATAACTTCACATATAGATAGTTGGTAGTGAGGAAAATGGTAGGTATAGTGCGAAAATTAGGGAATACATAATCTTCAGCGAAGTTTAAATATGAAATGTATAAGCACCAAATTCATTAGTATTCCAAAGGAGACTATTAAGCAATCGAGCGGACTTCAAAGATGCAATAAGGCTTCATTTGCTTCATTGGTTGGTAATTCTACTTCAAATAGTGTCTTAGTGACGCCATCAGTGTTTTAATTAAATGGTTACATAAGAGGATTGAGGGGGAATTAGGGCATGTCGAAATATTCCTCCCTGAAACTCCTTAATTAATTTTAAAAATTCGTTAGAGCTTTGAAAAGACTATTATTATTATTATTATTATTATTATTATTATTATTATTATTATTATTATTATTATTATTATTATTATCATTCAATATTATTTTCTCTGAATATTTGAAAACGATGATACCATACCAGAGGCGTAAGATATAAAAATAGAGAGAACAAGCGAGAATGTCCTTGTATTAAAAAAAGATAATGAAAACAAATTAAGAACGGGAAAATGAAAATATAATAGCACGAATCTACATAGTCACGGCGAAATTTAGCAATACTAAAAAAATATTTAGCCAGAATTTAGTCAAAATATTTTCCTAAAGGTTTTCGATACACCAATCGACAGCATCACGATTTGACGAGGTTCGTTACTTTAATCGATCTCATTCTTAATATCATCCCTAAATATTTTTATCCTTTGCTTGCTTTTTTTATGTTTCGTTTGAGTCTGTTTTTAACTACACAAACCAAAGAGACATCAACGAGATTGACAGAGATAAAAAATATCCCATGACAAATAAACATGATTTTTTTTTATTTTTATTTAAGGGGCTATCTGGCGACTGCCGACTTAGGCATAAGTCGCCGTAAACAAACAGCCTAGTTCTAGGCTACTTTAAAAAATTGAACAGGAAACAACAATAAAAAGAAATAACAAAAACAATAACAAAGCAATAACAAAAACAATAACAACAACAACAACAATTAAACCTGGTTAAGTAGGAAGGAAAAGGCCGGCCTCCCCCCAAAAGTCAATAAGTCCACCAGTCAAACTGCACGGACTCGTCCCGAATACAAGGGAGAGGTGGTAGCGACCCCGCCCATCCCGGTACCGGAACAGGTGTCGTGCGCGAAGATCACCCAGACTAGGACATTCGACAAGAATGTGCCAAACAGTCTAAGGGACGACGCCGTCGTTGCAATAGGGAGCAGGCGAGCACTTCATCAAATAGTGATGCTTCACATGAGTGTGCCCGATTCGGAGACGACAGAAAGCATCCTGAAGCCGCTGCGGCATTAAGGGATAGGTCCATGGGAACAGTCGCGGCACAATGGCACTCAACTTTAAGTTCCCTTCGATCGTCTCCCATCTTCCTTGCCAAGCAGTCCAAAGAGCTGCCCATATTCCTGCCATGTAGTCAGTGTGAGGAAGAACGAAACGCTGGTCCGGTCGCAAAGTCCTCGCGGACTCTTTGGCGCCCTCATCGGCACGCTCATTCCCCGCAATTCCTAAAAGGCCAGGAATCCAGCAGAAGATAATCTCGACATCTGCCCGGCTCGCCAAAACCGTGGTTCACGGGTATCGCAAACCAGGAGATGCGGAGATTCCAATGCCCCGAAAGCACTCAGGGCTCTTTGTGAGTCACTATAGATCACAATCCAGTCTCCGAACCGGGCACGTCGCGTAAATATCCCGTACCGAGTGGTGTATTGCCACCAGCTGGGCCGTGAAGACAGACGCAATGCCTGGTAGAGCCCTGCTGACTTCAAACAGAGGGGATACGGCGTGGAAGCCAACCCCCTCTTGGGACTTAGAGCCATCCGTATACACTGGCACGGTACCAGCGTGGCAGGATGTGTGCTCCAAAAAGGTCGAACGCAATACTCCCTGCGCAGTACAAGCTTTGGGAGCAGAGGCGTGGCGACAAATAGCCAAATGTGGTACCCTCCAGGGTGGCGTCCTGGGCGGAACCAGGGGCGCCACCGGCCCGAGAGCTATATCTACCTCTCGAAGGAGTTTTCTGGCCCTAAACCCAAAGGGCTTAGGGTATGACTGGCGTCTCTCGGCGGCATAGGCACCATCGAGATCAGCTGCGGATGCAGTGAGAGCTGTTGTTGACTGAGGGAGGCGCCGGGCTCGCGCATACAGGCGAGTGATGCACTGCACAGGCGCAGAACGAGTGGCATCTCCCCAGCATCGACCAACAGGCTCTCAATGGGCGAAGTGCGGAAGGCACCGGTCGCAAGGCGAAGGCAGGTGTGGTGGATCGAATCCACCTTCCGCAATAAACGCTCGGCTGCGGATGCATAAAACTCGAAACGTAGTCGAGCTTCGAACGAACAAAGGATCGATAAAAAAGTAAGGCAGTAGCCCTATCAGCGCCCCAAGCGCTGAATGTCACGGAACGGAGAATGTACATGGCGCGGGTACAAGAGACCCTAAGGCTGCGAATATGAGCCTCCCAGGTGAATCGTCGGTCGAATACAAGACCAAGGAAACGGTGCGACTCAACCACATCCAGTAGCAACCCATTAAGAAACAAATCTGGGTCGGGGTTCGAAGCCGTGGATGGCGGCAGAAGTGCACCACCTTAGTCTTGGCCATAGAAAACCGAAACCTGTGCGCCTCGGCATAGCGAGAGACGCGGTTCAATGCCTGTTGGAGTCGACGCTCCAGAGTTGGCATCTGGGCCGCGCCAAAAGAGATCAAAAGGTCGTCCACGTAGAGCGTAGCGAGAACATCTTCCGGCAGCACCGAGGTGATGCCGTTAATGCTCAGTGCAAAGAGTGTGTCACTGAGGACACTTACCTGCGGGACACCCTCTTCCTGCTCCTTTAGGCCGGGGAGAGCTACCCCTACCCGTACGCGGAATCAACGATCTCGCGAAAATTCAGTTTTAAACATTGGGATTCGTCCCTTCGCCCCCATCGTGTTGAGAGTCTCCATGATACCGTATCGCCATGCGGTATCATAGGCCTTCTCCAGATCGAAAAAGACCGTGGCGTACTGCAGTCTACGAAGGAAAGCCTCGCAGACGGCATTTTCCAGTCGGAGCAGAGCATCCGACGTGGAGTGGAACTTGCGGAAGCCGCACTGTGTGGAAGACAGATGGCTTCCGCTGTCCAGGAAAAAGGCTAATCTAGCACTTACCAATTTCTCCATCAAATTGCACACGCAAGATGTTAGAGAGATTGGGCGGAAACTGGTCGGAGTAGAGTGATCTCTCCCCGGTTTGCGAAAGGCGAGCACAGTAGCGATTCGTCAGGAGTCTGGGACAAGACCTTCCACCCAGATCCTGTTGAACAAATCTAACATAAAGGCCATGCCTCGCTCACTTAGGTGTTGAAGCATGGTGTACGGGACATCGTCTGGACCATGGGCGGTGTCCGCGCACGAAGTGAGGGCGGAGCGCAACTCACTCACAGTAAACTTGTCGTTGAAGGGTTCTTCGCCTCTGGAGGTAAAGTCCAGCCGGCGGCCTTCTGCGACATGACGACGTGCATTGAATGCTGGCGGAGCAGCATCACGGCTAGAGAATGCGTAAAAAGCGGTCGCTAAGGATTCCGCCACGGACGCGGGGTCCGAGATTGCGGTCCCATTCTCCTAGAGAACGGGAGGGGGGTCCTGCGAGAACTTGCCCCGAATCCTTTTGACTCGCTTCCACACCTCAGCTAAAGGGGTCTTCCCGTTAAGTGAAGACACGTATGCCCGCCAAGAAAAGCGGCGGGCGTGCTTTGAAATATAAAGGAACCTAGCCAAAGCCCGACGAAATTCAGCAACAGTGAAATCGTTCGGGCGGCGCTTATAGCGCATGTAGGCATAACGCTTCTGTTTGAGGGCCGTCTCACACTCCGCCGACCACCATGGGAGTGGTCGGCGTGCAAAACGGCCAGACGTCCTAGGAATAGTAGTTAGGCTCACGGCGATGAGGTTGCCGGAGAAGAACTCAACGGCCTCATCTACCGACCTAAACTTCTCGACTGAGATAGAGAATTCAGTCATTTCCTGAAATGCAGGCCACCGCGCCCGCGCCAAGCACCACCGAGGTGGTCTCTCAGGCGGCAGTTGCCCTGAAAATGATATTTGAATGGGTAAGTGATTACTGCCATGTAAGTCATCAACCACCCCCTAATCAAAATCAGGTTGTGCATCTGAAGAGCACAAAGATAGGTCAAGGCAAGAAAATGAAGCAGTTCTCGGACAGTGATGCGTTAAACTCATCCACGTTTAGGACACCCATCTCAAGCTCTTCGATCAGATCGGCAAGGACTTGTCACCTGGGATTCATGGAGTAATCTCCTCAGAGAGGATGCCTGCCGTTCAGATCTCCAAGCAAGAGATAAGGCCTCGGAAACCGTGCCACGACGCGGCAGAAGTCCCCCACGTCAAAGTCAGCTGACGGTGGAATGTACGCAGAAATGATAGTATACCTCCTATCAAGGGGCAGCTGCACAGCCACTGCCTGAAAGGAGCTATCTAAAGAGAAAGGAAGAACGGAGACATCATGCTGGGTGTAAAATGCGCATCGCCCAGCCCGGCCATCCCGCGGTGGTGGGCTCGCAAGAACCTTATACCCCAGGAGGGCAGGGAGGGGGCACGCACCTAGCATGGTCTCCTGCAATAAAATAGCTAACGGGGAACGGGACGAGACGAGCCTCCGCAGCTCCTCCCAGTTGGCCCGTAGTCCACGGCAATTCCATTGAAGGAATATGCCCTCCAGGCCTAGCTCGGAGGAGACGCGGAGGCCCTCCTCGAATTGAAGACCCTCACGGAAATGGCCGTAAGCTTCCCGGAAGCAGAACCCCGGGCGATTTTAGCCGGACAAAGCGCTGAAGGCGCTTTCGCCTTCGAGGACTTATTGGGGGAGGTTGGGCTCGCCATGCGAGTCTTTTCTTCCCTCCGCCTCGAAACCTTAGGTGGGCGTTGCGGCTTCGGAGGCGGGGGGCCCTCTTTTCGAGGAACCACCGTCTCCGAGCCACTCGCTCCACCTCTGGGCGTGGGCAAAGGAGCCGAAGCTCCTTTGTTGCTGTCCTCCTTTCGGGGGACAGCTTTAGGAACCCCGGAAGATGGCCTAGCGACCATCTTCAGGGGGGTTGCCTCCTGTGAGTCTAACGACTCGGTGGAGGCGCGTGACCGTTTCGCCTTACGGGAAACGGTCACGCTGGGGGACGAGGAGGGAGACCTGGATTTAGCCGGGGCTGGGTATGAACCCTTTTAGCCGCCAGATCTACCAGGGAAACGCCTAGGTTAGGAAGAGCCCGCAGAAGGGCTCCGAATGGGCGCGGAAACAACCGTGCTCGTTGGCCTGGATGGGCCAGGAGCAGAGGGTGCCTTTCTAACTATTGAGGCATATGACGTCCCAGGCAGAGCCGGTGCGCCAGGACTAAGCGCCTAGCCTCACGGAATGAGAGTCTATCCTGGGCCTGAACGGCCAGGATTTCTTTCTCCACGAGATATGCACCACATTGCTTCGAAGAAGCAGGGTGCGGCTCTCCGCAATTGACACACTTGGCCACACACGATTTGGACTTATCGTGTGCGACCTTGGAGCAATTTACACAGACTTCGGGTGACCCTGATTTTGCACGTCTACATGAGCGATTCGTATGGCCGAAGCGGTGACAGTAATAGCACCGCCGCGGCAGTGGCACGAATGCCTTCACGCGGTATCGGTACCAACCGGCACGCACCGACTCAGGGAGCTTGTCACTGTCGAACGTGACGAAGAGTGTAGGGGTGGGTCTCGAAGCCCCTCCCTGTTTTCTCATCACACGTTCGACCTTGACCGCCCCATGGTCGGCCAGCTCTAGGGTGATGTCCTCAATGGAGTAGTCAACGAGTTCCCTCGCCTAAACTACTCCTTTTACAAAGTTCATGGTAGAGTGCGGCATCACACTCACCGGGGTGCCATGAAGTGTCCGAAGAGCACTTATCTTGGCCGCCTCTGCGGGATTCGCCGCATTCGCCAGAAGGCTGCCGTCCGAGAAACGGGTCACCTTCGGCTCTCTACCAATTGCACTAGCTAATCCTGTCCTCTGATGGATCATGTTGCCCTTGGACAACATGGTGCCATCAGTGGAGCGAATAACGAGGAAGCGTTTGAAGCCAGCGGGCTCGAAAACGCCAGGTAACCTCTGAATGAGGGGCCCCGATGTCATCGAGGCTCCGCCCTGTGCACTTTTGGTGTTAGTCTTGGTCAGGGGCTCCGCACACGAGGCGGTAGAGGGGCCGGATGTGCCGAGCTTGGCTTGGTCGCCTACCAAAGTGGCCCCAGACCCATCCGTCCCCGCAGCCCCCGCGGATGGAGAGGAGCCCCGAGTCTTTTTAGTCTTCTTTGTCTCTTTCTTTTTTGGAGAGGAGGGCGGGGAATGAACCCGCTTTTCACCTCTGCCGGCAGGAGCCCCCAGGCCAGATGGACCGGCCTCAGCCAGGTCCCTCTCTGAAATGGAGAAGGTCCTGGTTGTCCTAGGGGCACCTGTCGGAGGAGATCCCTCCCCTCCTTTTACTGCCTCGAAGCCCTCAGCTATTTGAGGAGGACCTTGCATAGGGGTGGATTCGGTTCGGTGCTTGGCGCCGAGCCCGAATTCCCCCCCATGGAAGGCCCTACCGTGTGAGGCCTGGTCTCCTCAAGGGCCATGTTTATCACAGGAGGGGCCTCCAGTTGGCCATCCCCTCCCAGGACATTGCAGGTCCCCTTGGCAGTGTCGCCAGTCTTGTGTGGGGAGGCACAGGCCTTGACCCCAGCAAGGTTTAAAATTCTTGCCAGCAGGTCTTTTGAGGGAAGCGACCGAAGGGGCCTGGCTTCCCTCTCCCCCCTAAGGGGGTTTGCCCTACCGAGCCGCTTTGATGGGGAGCGGCTGGCTAAGGGCTGCCTGCTGGCTTTCTTGGCAGTCCCCTTGGAAAGAAAAGAGGGAGATGCCGCTGGGAAAAGGGAGGTGCCAGAAAGCACCTCCAGAGAAGGGGGTGAGGGGGAGTCCCACGCACCCGTAGGCGAAGGAGAGGAGTAAGCCTCCTCTCTGGTTAGAGAAATATGGAGGGTCCCCTGTGCAAGCACAGGGGGGGGGGACCTCCATTTTTTTGCTGGAGCTGCCCGAGGGCGGCTCCGTCGATGGAACAGGGGAAGTTGAGGGTTTGGTTTTTTTTGTTTTTTTATCATCATTGGGCATGGTGACCCTTTTTTAAACACGGGATGCAATCGCGCACACCTCTCGCAGTAGCCCGCACTGCAAGAGGTGCTTACAAGCCCGGCAGAGCCAGGCGCCGCCATTTAAGACCACCCCTCCCGCCTGGTGGCCTGGCAGTCCATCGGCATGGCGGCTCCACCTTGGACACGGCGTAAAAATTAATAGATTGTGAAGAGGAGAGGAAAAGGGATGTGAGGAATGTATGGGTGGGGATGAAGCAGGTAGTTAAAAACCAGCCACCCCAGACCGGAGCTTAGGGGTTAGGGAACATTGTCCCTCACCCCCTCAGCCCCGATGCGGGACGGTTGGCTGAAAGGAAGGTCAGCATCTACCCTGTGAAATTAGAGGCTGACCAGATAAAGTTGTGGGAGAGGTTGTGTGAAAAGAGAGGAAACAAGTGTTTTGATGGAAGGAAGAGAGGCTAAGCTGGGGCCGGACGGGGTGCTGAGTCCCGTCAGCACGGCGGCCAAGATGGCAAATCGCCGCGCCCCTTACGGGGAAGAGGTAGGGAAGAAATCGGGCTATCTGAAGGGAGGAAGAGAGGCTAAGCTGGAGCCGGACGGGGCGCTGGATCCCGTCAGCACGGCGGCCAGGATGGCAAATCGCCGCGCCCCTCACGGTAGACTGATAAACTTGAAATTAGTAATATAGTCTGGTTTATGACAGATAGAGAAAAAGAGGAAACGTAAAAAATAAAATAGACTTAAGTATGTAAATCAAGGACACGCTGGAGTAGACGAAATCTAAACTCCCTTTTGCTTTTTGAAGAAGATATCATAGAGCGAAAACGATATTCTATATGGTGTAAATCTATAGAACTGCAAATGTCACTTGTTCTCTGCCACGAAAAACCAAAAACATGTGGATCAAGTCGCCTCTCACACTTACGAGTATGATCTAGCAAGAAGAGCAAATGTACTTGTGCCTTGGCCAACAGTTTGTGCTTTTAATTTTTACATGCACTTATAGACTTGTAAATACATTGGTTACCTAAGGTTCTATTAAGACAACTCAAAATTAGTTTTATTTAAATTATCAGTTGAAATTTATGATTTAGTTAAAATCTCATTTGCCGCAAACTATTAATCGAAAAATTTCATTGTCAACAAATAAACAGATTACATACGAGTACATCCCCCCAAAGTACTCCATATATGTATAAAAGAGTGACTATTTGCCTCTTATAATTAATTCTTGCACAGTGCTTTCAGTGATATTAAAGATACAACACTTATTTTTGTCTATAAATCAATTGTATTTTGAACATTTGCTTTAATTTATTTAGACTATTGTTTATATTTTGGGTATATTCTCCTTGTCTATGGATCGCTTGTTTCAGTACTCCTATCAAGCTGCTATGTTGCTGCTTATGAGGCGGACGTCAGCCAGGGCAAGCCCCAACTTCCCACCGTGGGGCCCAGTCACGGCACTAACTTCCTTAGTAAATAGTGTCAGCTTAAAAGGAATCCTATCAGAGTTTTGAACTACCTACCCAGCCGTTGCTGGGCAATCTAAAATATAAGTATCAATTGGCTACATTTGTTTTCACATATAAAGTGGTTAGGTACGTCAACTAGCTTGATAAGCTGTCAGGTTAGTTAAATAGTTTGACAAGACTGGTCAAAAGGTTTATCCTCACCTGAAAGGCATCAGGTATGTCAATGTTTATAAACAATTTTTAAGGGAATATTAAGAAAAGGAAAGAATATAGTCACGAGATCTATTTTCTATTGTAAAAGTTCCCATTATAGCTTGCACGTAGCTCCTCAAAGGTATCTAGAAGTACTTCGGTAAACAAAGGTATCTATAAGTACTTCGGTAAGCTTGGTTAAAGTTATGTTTTCTGCCTTATGTCGCTTGCTTCCTTTTTCAGCCTGATGCATGGTTGAGAAAGGTATGAATGAGTTTTCTCTTTTCGTAACATATAATAAGGATATGTTTACAGTAAATTAAAACTCACTGAGAAAATATTTATTTTAGGTTTTGATATTAATTGATTTGTGGTTAGTCGTAGATTTTTATTTTATGTAGCCAATGGATACTTGTATTTTAGATTTTGGTTCTAGATTTGATACAGTGTTGTTATAAAGGTAATTAAATCCTGGACTGTCTTGATATCCTCTTGAATTTACTGACTTCAAACTTTGTTTTCATATTTGTTTTAAACGTATATACTTTTTGAAGCTAATCCTAAGAATCCGTTTCTTGGCCCTGTTTCGATTGATTCGATGGGTATGAGGACCATTAAGATGATATAGTTTAAAAATATTTTTAGTATTTGCAATTTTGGGGGGCCTACGAAGATATTTTCGGAATTTTTACTATGAGGAAAAGGAAAATTTTTATACGAGCAAAGCTATTTGGGTTTAAACTTTTCTCTCTATTTACCTTAAGGAAATCCACTTATTTAGGGTCAGTACCTGAAAATCACGGTAAGGTTTACGGTTTAATCAATTTGTTTCTGAATTAGGCTCTGGACTAGGAATTTAGAAACCCGATTTATGTCATCTTGTTCGAGTCTTAACCTAGTGACATCAGCCATTAGTCAGACCAGTAGTCCGACAAACAGCAACCAAGAGGTTACCCGAGCTTTTGAACGTCCCATTTTATATCAGCGACTTACTGATCGTTTTAAAGAGTATTATATTTATATTGTTGATGTACTAAATGGACTTAAGACACTTTATAGAGATAGATAAAATAAGAGAGCAAGAGAGAAGAGAAGATAAACAAGAAGGAAGAAACATTAAACTAATTAATGCCTCAAGTAGGAATTAAATTTTGAAAAAAACATCAAAAATTAATTGCACACGAAATAACGAATGGGTTAATACTCAAATTCAAGATAAGCTAAAAAGGAATGATATTAAACAAATAATACGGTGATCTTTATAGTTATGTGTAATGAGCAGTAGGTTTAATTTCTTGACGAAATAGCTTTCATAAGCAAAAACCACTAGGTTTTGAGGTAAAATTATATAAAAGTTTAAAACATAAATGTAAGAAGTGCGAGAATAAAAATGCCTGTTAAATACGTAAACTATTTCACTTATTTAAAAAATGCACCTTAATATATAATTTTCCATAAAAAATGCCAACTTCATGGAAGAAAAACAACTAAAGGAAGTACATATATTACATGACCAGCATTAAAATGAAATTGAATGATATTATCATAATTTATATTGCATTTAAATTCGTAATAATCATTATACGCCAGATATAAATCTGATTTTACCATATCACACCCATCAAATTCCTAACCTCTTTGAAAAAATTAGAACTGATTTTATATGCGTTCATGTCACAAAAAGGCTCCTGATATAATTCAACCATTCTAAAATGAAAATTATTTAGTGAAAACGGGTGAATTTATTCATTGAATGGAGTAAGATTCGATCAACTTCATTCCGGATGACATACGCTGTATAAACCTTTTATTCGCCTCGTAGGATTAATGTATTTAGAAATTAAGAATTAAAAGACGTCAAAGGGAATACAAATAAGAAGTAAATTTATAACTATTTATCTATTAATGAGTAATTAACAACATTTTAAATAGAATTTTTGTCTCTGTTACAATCCCTCAATAACTCCTTCTTTTGGGATGTAAGAAAGTTCAATTACCTCTTTATTTCCCACAATTCAACTCTGGTAGCATTATTCGTAATGGAGAAGGAGAAAACCGTTTTCTTTAATATTTCCCCCGTTTATTCTGATATGGTTTTACATGAAATTTTCTGAGCGGAAAAATGGTAATAAATATTTAAGTCATCTAAATTTATCTTTAAAGGAAACAGGATTAAACTGGAAGTGAGTTTTCATTTTAAGTATTAAATTTTACCCCTTGTTTTGTGATAAATTCAAAGGAAACACTAAAAAACATTTTTGCATATTAACATCTACTCATTTGTGTTCACACAAATTGTATTATTGCAATGCTACGTAATAGCAATTAGTTTGTAATAATGTGTATAAATAAGCCTATAGCAGTAATTTGGCAGTAATTTCTGAGAGAGTGAGAAAAAAGCATATTTAATTTAAATTAATTAATATCATTAAATATTATGTTTAAGAATTAGAATGAATTACCTCTTGAGAAAAATACACTTTATAAAGAAATTGCTGATGTGTAAAAAATTTTTTTTTCTATTTTATAGAGCCCATCTGGCAACTACCCACTAGGGCATAAGTCGTCGAAAAACACGACAGCCTAGAACTAAGCTACTTTAAAATAAAAATATGAAAACTTAACAATGATATAAATTGGAAAAACTTAACAATCAGGAAGCAATCTCCGGCAGCGGGGGGAGGTCCCCCTCACCCCGATGCAGGAGAGTGCAACCTATAAACAAAACAATAACAAAAAAACCCCCCTCAAATAAAGGGGAGAAGCCCGGCCAACCCCCAAAAGTCAACAAGTCCACAAGTCAATGTGCACGAATCTGTCCCGAGTATGCTGATGTGTAAAATGCAATGTAGAATGAATAATGGTTGAGATTAGTAATAATAACTCGTAACCTGACTACCTTTTACACATTTTATTATTTTATGAGTTGACTATATTTTTACTAGAAAAAAAGCATGAAAATCAATTAACAAATAATATGATTGACTATAAAACATATATATTTCAAATAGTAAGCCCAAATGTTCTGTACAATACGAATGTGCTAAAACACGCATTTAAATTTAAATTTCAATGTACTGTATAAATGTTTCGCTCATCACATTTGACATCCTATTTTTTCAATATACTTTTATTTTATTTTTAATATTTAATAAACCGTTATCAAGTATTCTTTTATAATTTAAGAAATAATAGAAAATAGGAAAATTACGTGGGAGAGTTTTATTATTAATTCAGCACCAAAAGACATGATCGATATGGCGGCCGTTTTGTTACAAACAAGACGCAAACATGTTTTCTCTTTCAGATGTGTTATGTAATTTTTTTCAATGTTGTTTTATCCCATTCTTCTAATTAGTCTTCAGTTAATCTCCCCTATTCCTTTAAACACCATCTTAAGATTAAAATTTAAGTGATTGCAGTATTTTGCACAGTGTTGTGCAACGGTATGAGACTTTTCACTCCCACGCTTTACATTGCACCTTAATGATTTTCTGGTTTTCTTGGACCTAAAAACTCTCGTTACACTTTATTACACTGTAATTTAATATTTCTCAAAGTATAAAAAAGCGCTTGATAAACTATGATGCATCTTTATAGTAAGACTTGTCAAGAATGGCAAAAATGTTGGTAAAATAGAGTCGCTATAGAATTCATACAATGTAATATTTAAAATTTAATCTGTTTTTTGCCATGTTTTCTATATTTTAATTAATAAGCTAAAAGGAATATTTGTCCTAAACATGATAGGAAAATTATAAAATTGATTTGGAATTAAATTGTAGAAATTAAATAGCTAAATGCTCATTTCCCATTCTAAACCCTATAAAATTAACAGTCATGGTGTCACTTATCTTGTCATAAGACACCAAAAGTTTGATATTTTTATACAATGAAGAAGTATGAGAACACAAACGGCGATGCAAGTAAGCCACAATAAATTTAAAATGGTGTTAATTTGTAGCTATCATAGGGCATTTATGTTTTGAGCAACTTATTGCCCATAAATTTCAGACTTTATTGGAAAACGGTGCTAAATTTAGGAAGTAACTGGTCCGTCTAAGGCACACAGGTGTTCTGGAGAACAGACAACCTATATTAAAATATCCTCTATTGATCAAAATAATGTTTGACGGCAAAACGTTAGATTAAAGTTCTTTAGATTGATTTAGATTTGAGGAATCAGTTCAATTTTTTCGCGCATTAATGTGTTCCCAATAGGTATTGAACTTTTATCCAGTGCAACATTTTCAAGAAGATCTATAAAGTAGTCATGGACACGCCTTAATGAAACCCATTTTTAGTACATTCATGAAATTGAATTTTATTAAAGGTGACTATAGATTTCTTTTTCTGTACCACGGTATTTCATTAGTAATCCGTTTCTTGTTTTTACTCTCATTAAAATTCATTATTTAATTAATACCATCAACTCACCAATTAAGATGATCCTAGGAGAAGAATTTTGAAAATGATTCCTCTGCTCAGAAAGGCATGGAACAGGGAATTGCGAAAAAGGGGTTAATAAAATGAAAATTACCATATATATATATATATATATATATATATATATATATATATATGAACATACATAAATAGCAAAGTTTTAGCAGTTATTAATATTAAATATAGGTGTTAAGGACATTATAAGCTTCAAAGAGTTTGGAAATAATAACATGAACAAAGTTAGAAATTTCTGGTTTACATGTTTAAATAGCAACTTTTTATTCTAAATTACTTGAAAATGTTACTTTTTATAATTACAAAATAAAATTCAAAACCTGTATTTAAGTCCAGCCTCGAATTATACAAACACGCAAAGTCGTAGAAGGAAGACTGTACGATAACTGTATCCTGAAATCTGCCTAGGCAGAGCCAAGTGAACGAATCTTGATTCAGTTCTTATCTGGCCGTCATAAGGTTTAGTTGTACTCGGTTTGCATCGTAATAATATCCGCAACTGATTTGCTTCTCGGAATCTTTAGACATAATGTAACATGGGAACGTTGTGCGTTAAAATTGCCTTAAACTGTGTTGTAGATGCTGTTAATTGACTTAATTAGTCTGACCTTTTTTTCTTTTCTACTTGTTTTTTTAAAGTTAATTATGGATATTAATCACCGTATACTTCATTTACCATTACTCTAAAATATCCCTGAATAAAACAAGGAACGGCCCGTAATTTTCTACCACCATATATAAATTACGAACTGAAAACGTCTGAGGTGCAATTAATTCCTAATTGTCCAATTAAAGAAGTGGAACTCTTAATTCTCAAGTACCTTAAAACATTTTTCACTTATTTCTAAAGTAATAAACCGAATAAAATTTTGAAGTACTTGAAACTGGAGTTCTTCTTCCATATATCTCTATTTATTCAGCAGGAAAGTGAAAAATAAGGTAGGATATATTCATTATGTCATATTTTGGGAGCCTTTAATTCTATTCGTTTATTATCCAACTAAATGAACAGAAAAATAATTTAGAAATTTTAACTAAAATATGAACATAACTAGTTTAATTTATTATTTTTTTAAATAGTCACCTGTTTATAGTTCATTTAGTCTAAATGGATGAAAATGGATGTTTCTTAAAAGTGCATCCAAATGCTGCCAAAATAAACATACTGTTTATATTCCCTTTTTTGTCATTTAGGGCTAATTTGAACACTTATCCTACAGCAGGTTCCCCACTCACACATAATTTTATTGGTGGAAAGTGTTCGTACCTTTTTAACTACTTGTTTTTCTGGATCCCTCAAATCATACTTAATTATTAATTATTCTGACTACTTGAAAAATGGTAGGTGTCAAATTATTTAGAGAAAATTCAGAACTATAGTTGATAATGGTTTAAAATGCTCTCAAATTAATCTAATTTATTGACGACTGAATTAATTAGGGAAATGACTCTTTCAAAAATTCATTATAAAGATAATATCCTGATTAACACTTGGTTAAGCATTATTTATCCAACATCCATTTTTTGAGAGACTGGGGAGTATAATATTTACCAAATTCCTCGAAATTAATATATATATTTTTCGAAAATTGAATTCAATTTATTTGTGATTAATGATAAATTTAAAAAGGAATTGCTGTTTATCTCTATCTAATTAACATATTTTAAATAATCACAATATTAATGATAGTTTGCCTGCAAAAGTAATTATAACCAGGATTTTAATGAATTCCAAAATATATTTGGTAATTAAAAACTCAAGAGAATATATATTTTGTAAACTCATATTTCCTACAAGGCTAGGTTAGATAATTAGAAAATTTTGTTAAAGATTTTCCAAATTCTAAACATGTAGACTAGAATTCAAGCTTGACTAATCAACTTTTAATGTGCTGACTTAATCTTATTTTTTTGACATATAAAATCCGTAGTCGCTTTCGTATAAAATTGAAAACTTTTCCAAGAAGTTTTGAAAAACTGATAAACATTACGATGGTAAATCCAGTTTTGAATTACTTTGATTAATATAGAAAATTGTATTGTATCTAAAATCTTAGTAATTATTAAATGTTCGAAATGAATAGAATGTATGCGCCATGAAGAGAAAGCAGGGTGAATAAAATACAAATAATGAAGCAGAATGCAAGGGATAGGAAATAAGAAGAATTAATAGTAAAAGTTGAAAGAAATTTAAAGGTGTAGGTACCAAATCAAGTGCCGAAGGTAGTAAATTACTCCATGTATGAATAAATATAGGAGTTAGTAAAAGTATATACAGGCGTTGGACAAAATAATGGAAACATTAACTAATGCACTCATTCACACCAAAAAAGATTGAAAAACTGGTTTAAAATGCCTGAGAATGACCTTGAACACATATTGGTCTCCATAATTCACAGATCTTGCCATAATCCAGTTTTTTTAGTGTAAATTGGAGCAAAAACTAGGGGATATTCCCTCTAAAAAGCGTCTTCGAAGGAGTTAGAGCCGGTTTAAGCCGTAACCAGTTAAATTTGTATAGATACAGCACAAAACTGTATGAATCGATTGGTCAACGTATTGAACCTATAAATACTGCTAAGGAGGAGGGCACTCAAAGTCAGTAATTTAATTAATGTTTCCATTATTTTTTCCAATCCCTGTATGTGTATAAAAAGCATTTGTGTTTATATAAATATGCGTTTATTTCATTCTCATGATTTTATTGTCAAAATATGAACAATAGGATGACATTTGTACTCATTATATTTATCAGTACTCTACCTGCCAGGATCTTGGCTTTAGAAGAAATTTAATTACCAGGGCGTTGATAAAATTCTAGGGAATTTAATAAGAAACAAAGAAGAAGAAATTGACATATCGTATAAGGGACTATAGAAAAAAAAGTGATAAATGAGAGAAAATATGGATTAATTCCATAGATATCATATGAAAGCTGAATTAAATATCTGAATGATATTTAATTGGTACTCTTAATCGAAATAACGAGTAAAGATAAAAGTAATGCTGAAAAGAATCATAGACTTTACAATCATTAAATTTAAAGAGACATTTATTAAACCTTAATTTATTCTTTCCAGATAATTAATGGAAGGTTTTAGTGATATTTATTATAGGGTGATAAAAGCATTTGATTCGATAGTTTTATCAACCAATTTTCGTAGATCAATTTCAATATAGGTGTAATTTGATTACGTTTGGTATATATATTTTAAGTAGTCCTCTGGATCTTACAAATTAGAATTTTTCGCTTGAATTCTACCCAATCAGAAAATACTCATTCAGACGGGGGATTGGTATCACCCAAAGTAAGCAGTAATTTAACTACGACAGATAACGTTAGGATTAACATGTTATTTGAACGGGATTAGATTTTAGATATATTTAAATGGTTCGTGCATCCCTTTTGTATAAGTCCAATTTATGTATGAGCAAACAAAATAACCCACCACTGAAACGATATACACAATGCATGCATCAAAGGTTAGGTTAGGTTACTTCTGTTTTTAAAATTTCGTTTTTAGTCCAAATCTGTTCTTCTTTTATTGCGATCGGAAACCAACAAAATGCGTCAAAATCGTGGTTGAATCCAATTTCGAAGGATTCGTGTTTTAAAACTTATTTTGCCTTCTTTCAAAGTTCATAACTTCTTGTATCTCTAGAACCTGTCTAACTATACTTGTGCCAATCATGTTGTGAATATTTGTTAAACTTCGGTAATTTCTTATTTATGCTTCTGTGGTATTTATATACGTCTAGATTTATTTGGAGACCGCACCGTAAACTTGCCAGAGCGACCTGATTGAGGCGAGTACGTTTCACTTCTGTCTCTTTCTGGTTGAATGGCTTTGAATATCAGATTTGAATCTAGTTATTGGATATAATGCTCTGTGTGTATCTAATATTTGATGATCATGATAGATTGGTTATGGAGAAATGGTCTTCCTATGTGTCTCTATATAGGACCTCTGACCATGTTTGAGGAGTTGGAGCATTGGCCGTATGGGCCTTGAAAACAGTTGTATGAGTTGGTCGGATTTCGAGTACAATGATAAATTGTTTTCCGTGGAGTAATAAATATTGACTTATGGGTTTGAATTTTGTTTCGGTGTTAATGGAGTGTATGTGTGCGATAGAGTTTTATCGTGTGGTAGTGGAGTGTTTTGGTTTTATTTGGTGTTCTAAGGGGACATGATAGGTGTACGATAAATAAAGAACAGAAAGTAGTCACAGAATGCAAAACAAAAAATTATAAGGCAACTTCCATTTCCCCTTTATTATATATTCGCTCTATGGGGAAAAGAACGTAGTCTCTTATTTAACTTCCTACTTCCAGTTATTATGTATTCGATCTATGGAAGACAGAATGTAAAAGTCCAATTTGACTTTAAAATAATACATAAAATTAACCCAAACCTTGCCATTACTCAATTGAGTAAGACCTAAATCAAGTAGAACCCTCGTTTGTTTGTAGCAAATTTAATCAACCTTAGCTTTTAATGCTAGAACTAGTTACCTGAGGAGTCCAATTAATTCATGAGCTTAATAAGCTACGAAGCTTAGTAGGTTGAAATCGCTTTAGTCAGAAACTACTTTCAGAAGTGCATCAAATTATGTCTGCAGTTTAATGAATTTCCGAAACTAGTTTCTGAATAAAGAGCTTTCAATGGACTACATTTCTTATCCTAGAACAAGTTTGTTCTGGCTACTAATGTAAAAGCTTCTCGAAAACTAACGGCGTAAAAGTGTATCAATATACTGTTTATATACCTAATAGGAATGTAATCACTCTTATTTAAGAAAATAGTCATTTAGAGTCCAAATTAACCCTATACAGGGTGTTCCTATCTTCTAGGCACATAGGAATTATCACAATAGCCTCCTGTTTCACCAGACCTTTTACCTCTTATTGACTTCTTTCTCTGGGCTGGGGTATGGTAACTGAAATGGTGTAATCAATGGTCTCATCGTTCATCTGACCTTAACGCACTTGACTTATTTTTCTTGGGTGTGCTAAAGGCAAAAGTGTACCCAATGGAAATTCTAGATATGACACACTTGAGAGAATGCATCATAAAGGAATGTGTTAAAATTGGCCGAAATATGGAGTTCATGCATCAGGTTCATCGGGCGAATCTCCTAAGGCACATCGAAAGTTGCATCACAGATGGTAGAAATCACATAGATGTTATTTATCAATATTTAAATTAATTAAAATGTACCTCAAATTTCAGTATTGAAAATAATTCTTGTGCGTGTTCAGACTTTAGGGGCACCCTGTATATACACTGTTATAAAATAATCGCAACATGTTAAGAACAGATACTAAAATAGCTAATAAAAAATAACTCCAGAAAAAATTTATGATTAAATGTATGAACTTTTTAAAAATTGAAAATAAATTATAAAGTTCATAGTCGTTTAAATATTAGAATACTCAAGAAAATTCAAGATTGGCATGTCAGGTACATGAAAGTTGTCGCCGACTCAAAGATTAATAAAATCAAAGTTATTAAATGGAAGGAAAAACTTTACACGTATACACAAATTGATCCACTATGTTCTCTGTTGACTAAAAGTAATGGTCAATCAAGTAAAACCGTCGTGTAAGTTTGTCGATTTATGGATTTTGGGGTGCTTAGAAATTTGAAATACTTTTTCAAAGGAGAAGCCTGTAATTGCCCGAATAATTCGTGGCTAATAATAGCTATGTGGCTATTTTTTCTCAATTTAAAGAGAAAGTTTTTAAGTAAATCGGTTATCTGTAATTTCTGCCACGTTACAATAAGTCCAAAAGTTTTGTCAAAAGTTTTGAGGGTCGCTCTAAATCCATGTGTCTGCTCGTATTTCATGATTTTTAGATATCTGTATTTTACATAATAATTATGTAGTTAGGCTATATAGATTAGAGAACCATTGATTAATACATAAATAAACTTAAACTAACACAATTACTTTTAAAATACAAATACCTAATAAACAAAATGGTCGAGTTTGTTCAGAAAAATCAATTGATCCATTATTAGTCGCGAATGAGTCTAGTCGCGGCTGGCCCTACCTACATCTCATTATGTCGTTCGGTCATCGGTCGGTCGGTCGGTCCAGTTTTGCTTATTTTATAGTTTTTGTAATATCACTGTAACTATTCAGTCGATTCTAATGAGATTTGAAAGCCTTATGTTGTATAACATTTTTCTTCGAATCATATAATTTCCAAAGTCCTCCAAAGGTTTGCCCGGGAATTATATTGTTTTGGTAATAACATCAAAACTATTCGGCGATTCTAACGAAATCTAAAACACTTACAACAAGGAGTAACAACGAGGAAAGAAGGTACCCTAGGAGACCTTACGGTCCATTCAAAGAGGGTACCTTTGGACTAGCAATCGAGCGGGCACATGGCTGCTCAATTGTTTTTGCGTCACTAAACGGCCACTTTTCAAGACCTTGTCTAGTCTTGACTTGAACTGGTCAACAGATTCACTGTTGACAACTTCCACTAAAAGTACGTTCCACATACCGCAGATACTGTAAGTGAAAAAATTTCCACACAGATTGCGGTTGTAACGCTTCAGTTCAAGTTTGAAGCCGTGATTGCGCGTTCTGTTCTCACTCAGTGTGAAAATATCCCGGTAGTCAAAATTGTCGAACCCTCGAAGTATTTTGAAGACTTCGATGAGCTGACTACGCAGTCTACGGGTTTCCAACGAAAACAGATCTAATTCCCTTAGTCTATCCTCATAACTTTTATGTCAGATAGAGGGAATCAGCTTGGTTGCCCTGGCTTGTACGCGTTCCAATCTCGCGATGTCCTTTCGCAATGAAGGACTCCAAAATTGTACGGCATACTCCAGGTGCGGTCGGACAAGTGAGTTGTATAGGCACAGTACAATCTCCTGGTTCCGATAACCAAACTGGCGCTTTATATAGTCTAGCATCCTTTGGGCCTTTTTCTCCGCCTCAATGCACTGTTTCGAGAACTTGAGGTCACTAGTGATTGTTACACCCAAGTCCTTCTCAGTGTCGGTGGATTCCATAGCAGTGCCCTTAAGGATATACTGAGATTGGGGGTTTCTGTGGCCGATATGCATCACTTTGTATTTTCCCACGTTAAAAGGCATTTGCCACGTGTCCGACCACTCTCCAATCTTCCGAAGATCTTCCTGCAGGCGGGCAGTATTTCCATCCTTTGCAACGTCCATACCAAGTTTTGTATCGTCGGCAAATTTGTAAATCTTAGCAACCATGTCCCCGTCCATGTCGTTGACGTAGATAATGAATAGTAGTGGTCCCAGGACAGAACCTTGAGGCACCCCGCTAGTAAAGAAAACCTACTCAGAAGACTGTCCATTCACCACCACCCGTTGCCGTCTGCCACTTAGCCAGTTCTCGATCCAGCCGGCTACTTTTCCGTCTATGCCAAGCGCTCGCACTTTCCGGAGAAGGCGGCAGTGTGGTACCTTATTAAAGGCTTTCTGAAAGTCTAGGTAGACCACATCCACTGCCTTGTCCCGATCGTGCTCACTGAAAACGAAGTGGAAGAATTCCACAAGGTTCGTCAGGCATGACCGTTGCCTTCGGAAGCCGTGCTGGGAACTCCTCAGTAGCAAGTTTGACTCTAAATACGACGTCACTTTGTCCACCATGATGCTTTTCATGAGTTTACCGACTATCGAAGTCAGACTGATAGGTCGGTAGTTTAAACGGTTGGTTACGGTCTCCTTTCTTGAATATAGGAGTCACCTCCGCCTTACGCCAGTCTCTAGGATCGCATTTGGTCCGGATTGACATGTTAAAGATAGCGCACAGATGTCATGATACTTCATCGCACACTTCCTTCAACACTTTAGGTAGAAACCCGTCCGGTCCAGGGGACTTATTCTTCTTTAGGTCAGCGATCTTTTTCTTTATTTCTCCTACGGTGAATTCCATTGCCTCCAGCTTTTTCCCCGAGTAGGAATCCGTCGGCTTGGGAATGGGACCACATTCTTCAGTAAACACTGAAGAGAAGTAGTCGTTGAGGAGGTTAGCATTTCCTGCATCTGAATGCCTTAATGTCCCCTCCTCATTCTTCAAAGGGCCAATCGTTCGACGGATTGGTTAAAGGCTGTTCACATATCCAAAAAACTCCTTGGGATTCTCTTTACAGAGTCTCGCCACTCGGAGTTCCTCAGACTGCTTAGCCGCCCTTATGATTAGTATATATTCAAAAGTCCACCCAAGGTTAATAAGTGATATCACGCGACTTTTTGGTCAGCAGACCTTGTTTTATTCAAGTGATTGTAGAAACTACTTTTACAATTAGACTGCAATGATTGATAATTTTACAGATCCTATCACAAGAAATAAATAGTGATAATAATGCCACAATACAGATTTCTCTGTGTGTCGTGAAAAAGTAAAAATAACCTTATTATTTATTAAAAGGAATGGAAAATCTTGGTTGTGTATCAGCTTGTTTTTCCAAACTCTCTAACGAAAAATGAACCTAAATTAAATGACAAATTAGTAAGGAAAATTATTCGTGACTTTCTGTATAGAGAGATTTTTATGGTAAATAATTCTCTGTGGTTGGTAAGTTCTTCGTCAGGTTTGCTTTAAAATTATGGAACTGTTGATCTTGTGAAGGCAACCCAAATTACGTTTGAGCAAGTAAGTGAATTATTTAAAAAACCTAATCTTTGAATTTAACAATAAATTTATTAATATCCCATAATAAAGAAATCCCATTATTTATAACAAAAAAAAGTTATTACTAAGCAACAGTTCCTTCCACATGGCTTACATTGTTCCCCAATCAGAGTTGAGCTTTGATCTCTCTGCTCACATAACCTTTTTAAATGATTGTGGATTTAGGTTGAGCAAGTTAACTTCATCCAGTATTCTTTCTCTCAATTGGTTTATATTGGTAGGTGAGATGGGATAAAAGTTATTCTTTAAAGTATCTCCAAAAAGTAACGTGGTGATCTTTTTGGCCTCTCAGTTAAATGATTCAGCGAATTTATGCGAGTATCAAAAATTTCTGCCAATCTTTCTCTCACAGCAATATGCCTAGTGCTGGAGTATCATCTTTATTAAATCAGATTCTAATGAACTATCATGATAAGAGTACTTGTACTTTTACAATTATATTAGGTTAATTATGTTTGGTTGAGATCTTGATTGATGTTCTTGTAAAAACAATTGACTTATCTAACTTCAATTTCCGCATATCCCGCGTTCTCATCAATCATATAATTGGCTACGAAGCGAGCAAGTTGATGGACAACTTATTCGATCATTCTTCTTCGGCAGGGAAAATCCATCTTTAGGAGATGATACCATATGTGGACTTTTTAACACTTCCGTTTCAAATCAAATTTAACAAATGCAATTAAAAAATGGTTTTGGCATTTGCATTCCATTCCGTCCGACATCATTTTGATTTTCAAGAAGTTTTCTTATAAAATCTTCAATATTTTATTCTGTTCTTATTAACTTATGAGAAACTAAATGTCATTTGTTTAAATTTATAATAGTATCTTCTATTTGTAGAAATAGAAAATTGCACCAAAGGGTGAAATTAATAAGGGAGTGGTGCTTATTATGCATACATTTAAAAAGACATTTTCTGAACTTATAAATAGATCGTAGGACGAAAGGCATTGGTAGCTCAATTTCTTTCTTCAGTTTCGCATTTATCGAAGAAAAATCAAATGAATATTGTCGTGGAATAGGTCACCTCCCTAGACAATACATATATATATATATATATATATATATATATATATATATATATATATATATCCTCTAATGTACGTATGCATCCTTCGATACGTATAGGTACGTTCACTTCGTAAGAGTAATCCGTTGATTACGAAGCATAAGAGTGCGATTTACTACAGGGGGCGATAGCTTTTAATGAGTTTACCAAGTTGCAGTTCAAGTGTATATTTAAAGGGTGAAAACCAAAATATAATTTTAATAAGTCACTCGTTAACATAAATATACATTCCGGAAATATAGCTAATGTAAATGAGGACAAAACTGACAGAATATAGATTAATTGGCAATCAGTTAACGTTATTTAGTCGTTAATCAGCTTTAAAATGGGATACTATAAATCAGTTATGCAGAGGGAATATTTATATTTTGGAAAGTGGGTTGATTAACGGGCGATACAAGCAAAGGTCGTTTTGCCTTAATGGGGTCACCGCGATGAAGCAGAATACTTTAGCGAGTACGCGCGGGGAATTGGAGAGGAAGAATGGACGTGACTCTCGATCGAATATCCTGACGGTGACGAGGATGAATAGGGGGGAGGGGGCCAGAAGACGAGTTCACGATCCGTCTTGAAGACGGAGGATGGCACCGCTGCTCCAGAGAAGTGCAAACTCAAAAAATCGAGACTCTGACGAAGCTCAGCGCAAAGTCTCACACGTGAAACCGGAGATCCTTGTGGGGGGAATTCCAGATGAGACGAGAGGAATCACGGCCAATCCTTCGCGGTCAAAAACGATTCTAGGCTTGCTCTGAACAGAGTAAGTCTTCACAAAAGAAAAGATATGGATCTGCCTGGTGAGATCCAACCTCGATAGTATAAGTGAATACCAGGGACTTGGGGAAACAGACACAAGATCTGAACCGAAGGCGATGGGTTCTCAAACTGAATTTGCAAATATTCGAAAACCCAAGGTATTTATATGACGTCATTTTTTTTTTTGTTGCTCAATAGCTGGAAGGCACAGATGTATGTGAGAAGGCTTCCGGTGCCTAGGGGGATGAGCGTTTGTCGCCCAACACAGGTCTTAATCGTCTCCAACGATGTTGGTGGGAACTTTCTGCTAACATTATCCCGACTACGGAGATTAGCGTTTCATTGGCGAAGTGAAAGCTTTTACAGCCCAAATTAACTTAAACTGTGAGGAACTGACGGATATTCAAATTCTTTCTTCTTTTATTTTTCTTTTTGGATACAGAGCTTAATCCACGTGGAGTTATACTTAAGAGACATAAGGAGGGGAGGAATTCAATAAACAAATGAAGGGAGTTTTTTTTCATCTTGGCGTCCCTTTTCCTCACAATGTCTCTTAACTCTGAGTTTAGGAGGGGAAGAAATTTGACGACACCATCTGCCTCGATATGTAAATTGTTGATTTCCAAAATCTCGAAATGCTTAAGATATGTTCCAAAATCTTCTCGTTCTATAAAGAAAGGTAATATCATTGCCTGAGACTAAGGAGTTTTGGTCCAGGAGTTAATTGACATTGACTCCAATTAATTACGGCTTAATTCCAGTTCATGCTGCCTTATTCTTTCGCGCTCTTCCATCTTTCGTTTTTCTCTTGCTTTTCTCTCTTCAGCTTCTCTGAGTTCTTTAGCATTTCTCTCTTCAGGTTCTCTTAGTTATTGTTCCTAAGATCTTAGTTCTTATTCCTTCGCCCTTCTCTTTTATTTCTCTCTTCTTCCAGAATATAAGTTAATAATTCTCGGCCTGACAGGACCAACGACTCTCTTTGACTCTTGAAACGGTCAAACAAAGAAGACATCTTGTTGGCTTACTACTGGGAATGTAACACGCAAACAGGGCCATTGAGGTAATAAAATTTTTTGGGAATATACGTAAAGCCCAAGCTTTCTTCAAAATAAATATTTAAAAATTATCCCACTAAAATAACACAGTTAGGACAGGTTAATCTTTCTAATCCGGCTGGGGAGTAACTCAAATATTCCAGTAAATGGAATACACAAACACAAAGAACGGCTCCCAGCTAATAATCTAACTTTAAATAGTTAATAGACTAAAGTTCCACTGATCTACAACTAACTTGAACGTACTTCGGCCAAAATAGGAATATAAAGAAACTTTAATAAAGACAGGGAACTACTAAAACTCAAAGGGGATGTAAATCAACTAACCTGATTTACTATGTAATAGACCTCACACACTTGACACCAGTTTTTATAATATAAAAGTAATATATATATATATATATATATATATATATATATATATATATATATATATATATATATATATATATATATATATATATCGTGGTATACCACTCTATACATACACTACTCCTATCTTATGTGGGAGGGTGACTTAATCACTTACTGCAACGCGAACCGTTAAAGGACTGTTTGCAGGGATTAACGACCGACCTACAGGGCACACTTGAGGCGTCGGGTTTCACATCCTTAATAATCAGACAGTGCATAAATGGTTCGCGAGATTTACTTGAATAGGCCGAGAGTATCTTTCAAGGTTAGTTAGTGATGAAACAACAAAAATATAATTTTATTTACAAAGATCAAAATAATAATAATAATAATAATAATAATAGGGAAAAGGGAAATATTTAAATTAAAATAGTCTCTTGATAATTATTATGAGAAGGGATTCTCAAATGGAATTAATTGATTAATGTTACTAGGGTCAGATGAAAAAAAGGGGGAACTTGACAATATTAATAATGGAGGGGGTTTCATGCTTACGTGTTGGTGACTTCGAGGAAAGTCCTTCATCAGATGCGGCGAGTGAGGCACGATCAGATGAGGTAAGTGGGGCACGATTCGAATGAGGCAGGTGGAACACGATCCGAACCAATCTTCCGATGAAGATAACCAATCTTTAAAGATGACGTTCGACGAAGAATGTGGGAATTCTCGTTATTCCACTGGAAAAGGAATCTTCTTTTCCTCAAAGGTAATCGATGGAGATTTTCTTTGGTTCGATTAAACGAAGGGAGACTGTTGCGCAAATTCAAAGAGTTGCCATTCACAGAAGATACCAATTGACTAGAGTAGAATCATAACCGAGAAGGTCTGCTCTCTGATGAACGCTCACTGAATGAGACGATAAGGATGGCCTTGAGGTGCGGGCTGGACTCTTCGAAATCCAGAATAACCCGAGTATGCCCGATTCTGAGGAGGGAGGGGAAATTCGGAGAAATGAACCGCAAGCTCCAGATATCTTAATCCGGAGGCGAAGTCGATTCACCATTTAGCAGCGAGGGGAGAGATAGAGCGGCTTTTTCTCGCTCACCTCGTAACCGGGGGGGAAAGGGAGGTTTGGGACGAGTTCGCAGAATTGGGGAATATTTTCCTCATGATTCAAACATTCATGAATGTTCGAACAGGAAATGATGTCGTCCACGGCTGGATACCTTCGCTCTTGGTCTTCAATAAATTGGGAGGGTATGGTCAGAAGTTGTTCTTTTCCAATATTGTTAGTGATAAAATAGATGTAGGTGCCTGTTTGGAGGAGTATAAGTAGAATAATCAAACGATGCATTGTGCAATTTCAAAAATCTGTAAGCGAAAGTTTCATAATATTAAATAACGAGGTCACTCAAACTTCATTGACACCACAGAGTATTATATAACTCCACATGCTAGAAATAATAACAGAAGCTATGGAAGAAATATAGCTGTAAGAAAACGAAAATATATAATACAAACAAAAATAGGTAATAAAAAGGCTAGCAGAGAAGTACGATACATTGCAAGAAAAAAAGGATAACCTGCTTCAAAGAAATATTAAATCGAATAAAACTGGGAAATGTTTGGAGATTCTTGTACTGGCGTTATTTTTTTACCTGAGCATAAATAAAGCTGGTTGATTTATGAAACTCTATAGTTTGTTGTGTATTAATGGAAATTTATATTTTGGTATGAGCTGAAATCGAGGGAGAGTGCAACCCAAACAGAGTAACATGACAAGGCTTATTTATTACCAAGTTAAACAAGTTCAATAAAGGGTATATAGTTTGGTCATACCTTGGCAAAAATAAACATACAACGGTGCCTTATTTGACTAAATTACATGCTCATTATTTACAACTTTTTTATGACTACATCATCCATGCTTCAGCGAATGCACAATACAATGAGGAACTATTTTTCACTTAGAGCTTTTTACAAAAAAAATACATTTAGAAAAAATAAAGTTCAAACTTGTTCCGAATCATCAATTGCTTGGTTTTGATGATTTATTAGCACAAGTTAACCATTTATCTCTATTAATATGACTCAATCTAGGTGTCACAAACTGGGATCAGGTGACATGGCCAGATTCTTTAAACCAAAAAGTTTATAGCCAAGGATAGGAGACGCATTGACTTAATACAAAACTTTATTTACAAAAAGAGGCATAATAAAAAAAGGGGTCTGTCCTAGGTTGAGTTTCGCTCCTGAAGGAATTAGTATTGCCCAAAATAAGGAAATTGACGGACTAAATTGATAACTTAATTGTTAACTTAATTGCTAACTTAATCTGATGAGCAGCTACGAAAATTACCTATTATGATTCCAAATATTCATATATCCTTCCCTCAAACTAATAAATGAATACTTACAGATGTAACGCAAACCCAAAAATGATATCTATATACATACATTCACATATAATATTCCTATCTATATGAGACCAGGAAGAAAAAAGGTTAAGCCAAAAAGGGAAAAGGGAAGCACTCTCCGTTAACGTGACCACAATGCACCAACGCGCAATGACCGACCATATATATATACATAAATATGAAGGCATATACCAAAAATAAGGGTCACTCACGACCACCAAAAACAGGCCTCGTATGAGCCACACAAAACAAGGAAACTACACACGGTTGTCCTGCCAAAAATGCACTAGAGGTACAAGACTCGCGGTAATCTCGCACTAAAATACAATAAAGGGTTACAACTCTGCCGCTTGTCTTACACCAAGTCGATAAATCACAATAGCCTTTCGAGACGCATGAAACACAAAAATAAGTGCACGAAATCTACTCTGCTCCTGAGCACAACTTTCTTCTCCAAGCACAAAAAAAGATGGTCTGTCTTCTGTGAAGAATGAAGGCCTCAAAATCGAATTCCATGGGACAATAATAAATATGCATCTTTTAAAACCCCAATGCTATATCAACATTTAATGAAAATTCTTAACTCTAGATATCAAATAACTTTCTTTCATAACAAAATCGCAATAATTCTTCATTCAACTTTAATATTCAATTTAATAACTAGGAAGAAACTGGCCGATTAAGGCGAACGAAAATTCTAGAATTTTTAGGATGACGTGTCAGCCTCAAAATAATCGAACGAAGGTCTTACGATATTATGTCATAGCCCTTATCAGAAAAAAATGCAAACTATCAGATATTACGTGTGTGACATATTCCCTTCCCCCCACTGAGAATAAATTTACTAATAGAATTTATCCCAGGCACACACGTTGGATCCTCCAGAATACCCAATCTAATCTACTGTGCTAACCCTACTCAAAAAATCTGCCCCTAAGTTCTCCTTCCCTTTCTTAAAATCAACTTTTATTTTAAAACATTGTAATGCCAACGCTCACCTCATAATTCGTCCATTCAGGTGTTTACATGAGTTGAGAAAAACCAAAGGATTATGGTCAGTTTGCAATTTAAAATCTGCCCCATGAAGGTACATTGCGTATTTCTTTACAGCCCATACAACAGCCAGACATTATTTTTCAACCACTGAATATCTTGTCTCCCTATCTATGAGCTTTCTACTCGCATAACTAACCGGGAATGACTTTCCTTCGAGTTTCTGAAGCAGTACTGCACCAATACCGTAATCGGATGCATTAGTACGCAGCACAAATGGGCGAAACAGATCTGGAAGACGGAGAATAGGACGATTTGTCAGCATCGCCTTAAGTGTTGTATATTCCTTTTCTTGTACCTCATTCCAAGGAATTCTATTTGGCTGACCTTTTCTGGTAAGATCTGTCAGATGAGCGGCCACTGAGGAGTAATTGGGAATATAATTCCTGTAGAATCTCGTCAGACCAATGAAGGACCTTACTTCTTTCTTGGTGGTGGGGCGCTTGGCGAATTTGATTTTCTCTACGTTCATGTTATGAAGAGATAGAGCCCCATCTTAAATTTTGTGTCCAATGAATTTAATATTGTCACTTGCTATTACGCATTTCGATGTTTTAACTGCCAAGTTGGATCTGCGGATTTTCTGAAAAACTTCCTGAAGTACTGACATGTGCTGTTTCCAGCTTTCAGTGTGAATCAATACATCCTCTATACAATTCTCGACGTTCTTTACACCTCCAAGAAACTTCCTCATGCAGCGAACAAATATAGCGCTGGCGTTAATCATTCCAAAGGGCATTTTGAAGAATTCAAGCTATCTGTCGGGGGTTACGAATGCAGTCTTCTGGATGTCTTCGGGTCGCATGGGTATTTGCCAATATCCTTTGGAGAAATCGAGCTTGCTGAAGAAGCTGCTCTTGCAGATTCTTCCAGAGTGGTCATAAGCTCTTGAAGCTTAATCTTATTAATCTTCCTAAAGTCGACACAGATCCTGTTGGAACCATCATTCTTCTTCAATATTACTACGGGTGAGGCATATGGAAACGATGATGACCAAATTACTCATGCTTTAACCATCTCTCCGATGTCTCTTCTGAGAGATTCTGTAACATTATAAGTGCCTGAAAAGGGCTTTGATCTTACTGAGGCTTCCGTTGTGAGAAGCACTTGATGCTTAATGAGTGAAGTTGTACTGGGGCATTGAGTAAATATATCTTCATATTCCTTGATAAGATACTCAGATTTTCCTCTTTGATCCGTAGTGAGCTTAGCACCGATTGTAACATCGTTATAAGTTTCATCGGCAAGCGTTGCAACATGACTCAGAAACTCGCACGTCTTCTCCCCTTGAATTGGGTCTTTCTCTATGGGTATAAGCAAGGCTTCAATCACATTGGTGTCTTTTAGGTCTACGGGGATCTCATCCATAGTCTGATATTTCTTTAAGAGATTTATACGGAAGATTTTCTCTTTGCCCCCTACCATGATCCCATAGTCAGTGCTAGAGCATACTCTTTCCACCATAAAGGGGCCTTTCCAGTCCATTAGTATTTTTTTTTCTTAGAGGGTACCATTACCAAGACCTGCTCTCCCATAGCGAATGTTTGGGGGCTTTGCTTTCCGGTTGTAGTAGTGTTTGTGACACCCTTGTGATTTAGAAAGCTCTTTTTTGAAGAGCTGCATGGTTTTCCAGTCGGTTTAGTAGCTCAAGTACGTACTGGTAACGACATTTGGTTTCGACCTCATCAATATTTTTCGTCCAAAGCTCTCTGAGTATTTGCATGAGTCCTCGTATCGTTTTTCCCTAAACAATTTCAAATAGGGAAAATCCCGTCGATTCTTGGGGAACTTCACGGTACGCAAACAAGAGAGGATTGATATATCAAAGCCACTGGTGAGGTTCTCTTGGCAAAGTTTTCTCAACATTCGCTTCAGGGTGCCATTAAATCTCTCCACGAGCCCGTTGCACATGGGGTGGTATAGCGTTGTCGTAAGCTGACGAATAATAAGTAGTCTTTAGACTTCTTTCATGCACGCGGAAACAAATTGGGTCCCCAAGTCACTTAAAATTTCTTCCAGAATTACAACCCGACTAAAAATGTCAATTAGTGCTTCGGCAACGGTTTCTGAGTCGATTTTCTTCAGGTGCACTCCCTCAAGGTACCGGCTGTCGTAGTCAGCGAGGGCTAGTATATATCGGTATCAAGCTTCAGAAGGAGGATTTATAATCCCTATCAAGTCGATAGCTACTCTCTTAAAGGGCGCGTCTATCACAGGCATTTTTCTCATTGGAGCTCTAAGTATGCTTCTTCTTGAGACATTCTTCTGGCATGCATAACATGATCTGCCGTAGCGGGCCAAATCTTCCTCAATACCAGGCCAATAGAAATTTGACAGTATCCAGGACAATGTCTTTTTGGTTCCAAGATCTCCCCCAGAGATGGAATCGTGTGCAATTTCCATTATCCGCTGCCTCAATTGAGCCGGGACACATACTTGATGAATCTCTTTGCCAATGTTCTTACTTCTGGGAACATGAATCCTGTATAGAATCCCGTTTTTGATCGTATATGATGCCATATTGTCACGTTTGAAAGATGGAATTTCCTTAAAAAAATTTCTTTAATGCCTCGTCGGCTTCTTGAAGTTTAATTAATTCTTCTTGTTACACTTCTTTCTTTTAATTATTCTCAATCCTTGAATCTATTTTATATTAAGTGAGAAACTTATAGTTCTATTTCAAACATGTTATTACATATGATGAAACTTTTTACCATTTTATACACTCATTTTCTTTCTTTCAATATTTCTTTTAACAAAGGCATCAGGCGTTGCACGATGGCCTATAAATTGCACAAAATATTTCCTTTATTCAAACATGGCGCGTCCAAGTGAATAGCTTTATTTTCATATAGAAAACTAAATAAGGCGCAAAAATGGGTATTAGAGGGGAAATCACTGCAACTCAATCAAAAGAAAGCCCACTGAAGGCAATGATATCATATGTATGAAATGAAGATTCACTTCCTGATGTAGTTGTGTGGAAAGATGTTTAGCCGGTTCGAGTCTTTGCCTCAACATTTATAATTTATTAAAAATGCAAATCACGTCTTTTTTTTTATGTATTTCCTGCTTTTCTCCCGTCATCTTTCTTTATCAGTTCATTCCCCATCGATCTTATTAGACTAAAAATGTATTATTTACAAATAACAATTTTTGTTTCATAAAAAACTAAACCATCTATACTTGTTTCATAAATTTATTGGCAAATTACAATGTCTTTTCGCCTAGCAACATCCTAATTTTACCTCGCATTGATAGAATATTTATTTCATTCGAAATGTCAACTCAACTCCAGTTTAGGGAGCAACCGTCGAGCTCCGTCGCCTTTTGCGACATGGCCAAATGAAATCAACACTCCCAACTACAAATGAAAGAAAACCAACGAGGACATATCCTCCTAGAAAGTTTGTAGCAGACATATGAAAACAATATGAATGTGTAGGAACAATAAAGCCTGAAAGATATATCGCCACAAATCCACATGCTCTGGCAGGGAGATTGCCATCGCCCGGATGTACACAGCAGCATACTTCACCAGGCTACACCTGCTCTCCATGGCCGGAATCCCCAATAAACGTTGTTAAGCAATATAAATTAAGGTCTTTTGCTGAATAAGCTCCTGATGTGCAACATTCTCGCGTGTGTTTCAGCTCTTCATGGTTTCGGATCCTCCTTAAATGGTAATTCCAGCCATTAACCATAGTGCCCTCAAGAAAAAACCTGCAACATATTCTGGCATTAGAACCACGAGTCAATGGGACGCAGTCAACCGGTATTTAGAAAAAAATATCAGTCTGACATCTTGCCGCAAACCTTAGGTCAGGAAACTAATAAGAATCGAAGATTTAATACTTGAGGAACCATCTTTTCTCGGCCAACTACACTTTTCAGCCAAACATGTTCTATTTTCACATTCCAATCCTCTTACTTTTAGCGAAACCTGGCTTTTATAGAAGTAGATACCTAATTCCACTCTGTATAATTATCATTACCATAAATTTATGGGGTCTTTTTCTGTTAAGTTCAGCGTATTAGCTATTGACACATCATTCACCCGTTCACACATACATTTGGTACATTCCCATTTAACTTTTTACATTTTTATAAAATTGGAATTACACTACTGATTGTCTAATTACTATATATAACTGCTTAATATATTCTCCCTTCAAAATTTATCTTTTTCACTTCTCAAATTAATATTAGAAGAATTTTGGGCCTAAAATTTCTTAAGCAGAAAAAATATTGTACAATAGCTACATCTTTCAGTACAGATATAAATTTGTGGGAACATTCCAATTAACATTGCTTAATTTATCCTTTAGTTGATTTAACATTTTTTTTATTTTATTTTATGGAGCCCATCTTATGTAAACAGAGTTTACATATAAACACACCCGTAAACGATACATATACGAGTTAATTATGAATCATTTTCCTTGTTTTCCTATTAATATACATAAATTGACTAATATAAACTGGAAGATGAATTTAAAAAACGGGTTAGGGGAGGTTTGTTAAATAAAATAACCCAGATTCATGTAGGAGAATAGAATAACTAACGCTAAAAATCCTTTTGTATTTTGAATCCTTAATAAGTGGAAAATATTCAGGCACCTAGAATAACAAACTCGTATATTCCGGAGTTGTAACTTCAGAAACCTTTACTAAGTTTGAATGAATTTAATGTCGGTTTTTACAGAAATTAAACTGATTTTTATTGTAAAAGTTAATTAGCCAACTAGTTTCTATCATTATAAACAACGTCATCCAATTGTTTTACTAAGCATTGGCAGTCATTCTTGTAGAATTCATTCGGTTTTGATTAAATATATGATTTACCATCCTTTTTCCTGTTTAAATTTGAGTAACCTTTGCCATTTAGGTGATGTTATAATAACTCAAATAAATGGCAACAAAGAATGTAAAGGTCGGTTACTACATAGGATGAGAAAAACCTTTCAAACCTAAAATATTAATTTTTTCTTGTATAAAATGTGCCAACTGTGAGAGCGTATTTGCAGGAAGGAAGAGGAGACCATTTGGATTGAACAGTAAGGGAGATTTTGATCAAGAGCTTCATTTAAAAGTTTATATTTTCGAAAATATAAGTCTGCTATAATTTTTCGATTATTATTCAGGAACTCATAATGAATAAATCCAAGTATATCTCAGCAATTGTAAACTCTATGCATCTGATGTTAATGATTAATTCTAAGAGTAGTGGAGCGCTTGTTTTTACTTCAAGGTTGAGTGATGGTGGCAGCCGAGAGAGAGATTTTGTAGGAATAACAATAATTTGTCTTATCCTTGCGTGTAAGAATTAATAGGTGACGAAAGGCGTTAGGTTGAGAAGTATGTCCATCATGGGGGGGCAGATTTTGATGTTTACTCCAGTATGAAGTGGTTAGTCTTTGCGATCTTGTCATATGGTATCCAAACACCATTTCATAGCCTTATAAAGGCTTATATACGCTTTAGAATAGCTTAAAAAACTAAGTGTTGCTACATTTATTGTTAAAAAGTTTGCAGAAAATTTAGAACAATTTAAACTACTGTAAGAAAAATTTTCTTCTCTAAACAAAATATATAAAAATTAACACGACATATTTAAATAGATATGTGAATACTTATTAACTATAGATTTAACTCTTTACATGCACCATTAGATATATATGTTAAATATGCATGCAAATTTACAATTTAATCTGGCAATATAAACGCATTTGTTACAAATACTCTAAACTTTTAAAATTCATCCTTAGCATTTTTATACATACTTGATATATTACTCTATTTCTTCTTTCTTTCTTCTCTCTTTTCCTTATATTTCTAAGCCACAATCCCTCCTAAAGTTCCATTTTATTATAAAATAAGTGAGACATACTAATTTAAACATATTAATATAAAGTAATGGTAGACCCAAAGCTCTCTTTAATATTGGACGCTAATTGACCTTCAAAAAATAATGGAATTTCTTTACCTCTAAAACAACCACACGTGAATCCGGCTAGAGACTGACCTTTGGCTAACTTTTGATGTAGATACAAGAATGTTTTTGCTGCCAGGCGCGTGGATTCATTCACAGACACTCCAGCTGTTGGGCTGGTGCGGGGACAGGCTTGAAGCAACAGGTGATTTCGGTGCGAGCGACGGATGGCGTTAAGCACGTTTTCTTAGTCAGATGATTTCAACAACGGGCCTATGAAAGTACGCTTCTTCCAATCTTCTGGTTAATTTTGGAATGATTCGCACTGACGAGCGATGAGCAAACAAGTAAATCTTTTGACGAATGGAGGAGTGTTTGAGGGAGTTCACTTTGGGGTATTCCTTAATGGCAAGGACTATCTCTGTTTTTTTTTGTAACCGAGAATAGGGTTTTTTTCTGACGAGAGATGATTGAGCTTGTTTCTCAATACAGCTAGGGAAAAAAAGTTTGAAATTACTGGCCAGGAATTTCAAACTTTTTTACCCTGGCGTTATCTCTGTCTTCTTGGTAAAGGATTGCCTTCATTGTACCACGTCCAATTTCTCTTTCTTGTAGTATATATAAACAAATAGACTTTCAGAAATATATATTAGATTTTTTTATGCAGAGGGAGAAAAAACAGAGAGGAGGAAAGTTGAAATTTAATTCATATAAATTAACTATAATTCAATGCTCTAAATATATATCATCCAGATAATGCGCTTCTTTATAGGACATAAATGACCTTGGTTGATCCACCGAATATGGGACAACGGGTGATCTGGTAGCTTTGATCAATAGGGGGTTTAGGAATAGACATACATAGGTGTGAGTTTAAGAAAAGACTTTTTTGTTTGCCCATCTTTAGGTTATCTTTTAAGGCTAGAGAGCAGTACTGAGAGGTACAAGGTTGTCCTAGGTAACCTGCTGACCGAATTAGATTCCACTTTACAAATAATTCCTAATTGCTTGTTTATGCCTGGTACGGGCCTAAGCTTTTCAAACAAGAGAAATATTGGATAAGAATCGAATACACAATTCACATTGCTAATTGGAACTGCATCATATTGTATTAAATATCACTTTGAAGGGATTATTTTCTGGATTAAAATACGATATCAATATTTATATTGCGTAAAATTTAAGTAAATATGATTGCTTTATTAACATTCTGGGTTTAGGATTATCTAGTTGCCTTTACGCTTCTTAGTTTCAAACATTAAAACTATATTCAAGTGCTTTATAATAACAGTCAGGAGAAAATCTCGAAGCTCATTGAAACGATGGCAAAAAAAACCAGAAGAGTTTCTCAAATTTCCTAAACTCTAAATCAAAATTACTCACTCTTTTAGAAAGCTTCAAGAGTTTCTTATCTGCTAAGTTTTAACTCAAGGACCGTACCTCATTTTAAGACACCAAGCGTCTTAAATCTCCCAAGCTTTAAATGAATATGACTTAATTTTTTACATGTGGCATGTGTATTAAATCTCCGTAGCTTTAAACCAAGATGTCACACATCTTTTAAAACGGCAATAGTCTCAACTTTCTTAAGGTGTCAATCAACATAAAGCACTTCTGTTAAAAATAACAAGATTATTCAATCTCTTAAGATATTCAATTAAAATGACTCACTCCTTTTAAAGTTGGCAAAATTATCTAATCTTTAAGCTCTAAATCAAATGACTTACCCCTTTTTCAGGCTGGAAGATGAGTTTCATACCTCCTAAGATCTAAATCCAGATGACTCAGCTTTTACATGCAGCAAGAGTCTCATATCTACTAAGCTCTAAATTAACATGACACTCTTTTTACAGACAGCAGGATTCTCAAAGATTCTAACATATAAATCAACATGATTAATCTCTTTTAAAGACAACAAAATTTTAAAATATTCTAAGATATAAATTAACATGATTTACCTCTTACAAAGACGGCAAGAAGAAGTCGAATGTGATAAAAACAAAACCATTCTCCCCAAAGTAAATTCTCACAACAAATACTCGACTGAATTTATATAAATAAAATGTTAACTATACATTTTCTTCTCATCACTGCTTATAAAACCTTTTAGTTAAATGAATAAAAGAATAGGGTGAACTAAGGGAAAATTTTTACTAGGGGGAGAAACAAAGAGATGAGTGATGAACAAATTTGTTAAATAGTAAAATAGAATAGGAGAATATTTGAAGACTATCAAATATTTAACGATCAAGTCTCATCTTTTATGAATATCCCTGGTAGGAGGGGGACATTATAAAGCTCCACAATTAATTTTGTATGTGGTATAAATATGGCTTACGAAAATGGCAATTGATCCAATAGTCAATTCTCTCAATTGATGAATGATCCATATAAAAGTTTTTTTTTTCAATAGCGTAGGTTTATAGCCAAACTTGACTAAATTAAACTAAATTTAAGTCAACCTGTCCTTATTTAAAAATTAACAAAAATACACCTAACTTATAACCATTCGAACAATTAACCATAAAATTAACTTGTTTTTCTTCTTCTGAATTTGTCTCATTGTAATTTTATTGCCTTCCGAATAATTGTCATCAGAAAACTCGCCATTAGACATTTAAGGTGTCATTAGACTATTAAAGTGCCAAAGTCTATAGTAATACGATCTATTTATAAGTTCAGAAACATCAAAATAAAGAGAATACAGAACATAAAATAACTACACTAAACATTTCAATTGGATTATCACATTTATAGCACTATATTCTCAATAACCCATAGGATATAAGTAAAGATGATACAAAAGCAATTTCGTTATTGTATGGATGGTAGCCTAACGACTCGATTTCATCGGTTAGAACTACACCTATTATTTCCCTTTCTTTAACGGGTAAAAGTGTTTATATAATTTAATTGTGTTCGCTATCTCTCTCTTTCTTATATTTTAATCTATGTTTTGTCTTATAAACAGACAATATCGCTTGTATATCATATTTTCTTATTTTCTATGGGATAATGAGCATCTATCATTTCGCGTGTTTTTCTGATTTCCCTTTCATAGCACTTTATGTTACCAAGAATTACTCGTAGTAAACTCAAAATATTTATATTTATAACCATTGTTTTTATTTTCTGTGAAAATAACTTGTAAATTAATGTACATAGGTATATCATTAGAGAAAAAAGGAAAAACAAGTCACTACACTACAACTGTAGTCTATTGACAGGTGATAATGTTTTGTTAAGAAATAATATAGGCTAGAAATATACAGATAAAAATACAAAGCGTTCAGCTCGAAGTATACTCATATCAGTCAAACTACTTACCGAAGTTTTACTATACGACAAAAATATTGACAGAGTATTAGAACTTTGGTGGTATTTACTTTACAAAATATTTAAAGGAAAGCAAAGAAATTGAAGCTAGAGTCTATAAACTTTCGTTTACAGGATTATTTTCGGTTTTGCTGACATAAATATCCTGAATGGAAGAGAAGAAATGTGTAAATTTTTGAAAGGTAAATAATAACTTGGATAATTTATTAGAGTAGAAAAGCCTACCCCTACCATTGTGCCGAATAGGGTACCGTTTGTGAGACAAGAGATCAAGAAAATAGTTTATTAAGGTGCGTTTTATACGTGTCTAATATCGCCAGTCTACGAGCAGCAGTTAACTCGGAAATAGTTGTCTTTAAAGTATGATAAATTTTAATGTAAAATTGATGAGCAAAATCGTTTTAGAAAGAAATCAGTTAAGATACAACTTTGGCCTAGAAATTATTATTTGGTGGTGATTAAAACAATTACCAGGCTTTGATTCAGTAGCCTTTCCATCATAAAATCCTGGTGCATGCAAGTGATTACTTTAGAAAAGCTAAAGATTTAAAGGTGATTTGCTGAGTGAATAACGTGGAAGAGGTATAGTTAATTAGGTTTACAATATTGTATTATGAGGTAACGTGTTACCTTGAAGAAGAACAAGCTTCCAATTTCATAAGGTTGGTTTCTTTCAGGTCGAAGCGTATGAGCCACAAATTATTATAATTGGGCTTTACCCCATGAATTGTTTTCCGAGGTAATAGAAACTGAATGCTCGCGAGAGTGTGATAATAGGCAAGAAGTCGATCACCTTTAATTGCTGCTATTGTTCCATTTTTCATCAGAGATAATAAATAGATTAAAATATGGTTGCGCAAATATTTGGTTAAATGAGTCTTGAAAACTTTTGTTTGGACACATGAAAACAAATTTACTTTATTATTCGTTATTGATTGATTAATATGTTTTTAACTTCACAAAACGCTTAAGAATCAGTAATATTTAACTGTCTTATCAATTCAAAGCTTAAAAATAACAGAGTAGTTGAAGATCGAACAAATTATTCGCTTTCCTGGCATTAATTAAGTTCGTGCTGAATAAGAAAAAGTATTTTGCTAACTCCCATTCACTGACTTATAAATAAAATATTGTTGATATTTTATAGAGTTTGAGGCAAAATATAACTCTCCCTTTGAAAAAATAATTAATTTCTGAAGGGGTATTTAGGTAACCTTAATGGTTACAAGTGATCAAAGGCAGTGACTAAATACAGAAAAAAAGTTTGCAATTCATAGATGAAGATATTTTTAGGTCCGGATTTTATCACTGATTCATATTTAATCGAATTACTAGCCAATATAGCAAATGATACACACGCAATGCCAACCCAAACATAGATTCTATTTAATGGATAAACAGAAACAATTTTGCTTAAAACCAATCGACTCGACGGCTATTTCCACAAAGCAAACCTACAGTCTTATATGAAGCTGAACTTCTTATTGTCTCGCATGAACTTATTTGTATAAGTCTTTAATACTTTAATGAATAGTTTCACTAGATACATAATCTCTAGAAATTTAGAATCAGAAATTATCCATGGTAATATCCTTTGATCTCTGCATCTTTTATTCAATATTGCAACGATAAGGACTATAGAATATATAAAAGGGATAATTAATAAAAATGCCAATAAACAGCAAATACAATAGTTCAAGTACATTCAGTACTACTTACATAAAAAAAATACATTTCTCAGTAAATCCACTCTTAAGCCTTTTCCCTTCATATAAAGCCACTTGATGTCGGTAAATTATATATTAGCGAAATGATAAATCCGTTAATTAGGCCGCTATCAGAGTACAAGAGAATAATTGCTTAAGTTTCTGAATATACTCATATGTAGAAATATTCCATCGTAAAATTGTTTGATGTTTGATAGGGATTAAAGTTAAAATGCCACATATTGAAATTTGATAACATGATATGTACCACAAAATCTAAGGTAGTAGGAGGTGTTTCCCTAAATGCTAAATAGAGCAGAGGTAACCACTCTCATAAAATTTGGTTTATTTAACTACAAATATTGGCTTATAACGTGATAGTCCTAAAAATATTATTAAATCTTTAGCAAATAAAAAAATTAGATCTTCAATAGGTACGACTGCTAAACACGGCTGTGAGTTCTAGAACTCATATTACGGTCAATCTTATTCATATGGAGAAGTCACAATATCGAAGTGTTTTGTATGGATTTTGTCGCACAGTGACACTTTCTGACAAACTTTGGTGATATCATTTAACTTCCTTTCTATCATATATCTATTCAATATTGCCCCCTTTTCTCACCTTATCGCTACATTTGTGGGGTCCAGTTTTCGTTGGATGGTTATACGTAGATTTTTTGCTTCCGTATGATTTGCCCAACCTGTCAAAATTCTCTTTCTCAGAAGGTAGGATCTTATATCAATATTCATAATTTATGACAAACTACCCTTGATTTATTTGATGTATTCTTGTTTTTTTGTTATTGTCTTACTCTAGATTACTGTATAAATGCAGTGATTATAGAACTCAAGTGAACGAAAGTAATAAGCCCATGAATATACTAAAATAAGTGTCGATATTTACTAAGCGAACAAAAGCGAAAAACTTCTAAAGGGCATATAAGTAAACAACAGTCCAAAATTACAACTAATTGTTAAAAAAGAAGCAATTTAGACATTCAAACTAGTTAAAGTTAACCAATTATATAAAGACACAAAAAACTATAATAAGCAAGTGAAAAGCTATCCCTAAATTAGTTTAACTATACAAAGACTATACAAAGACTATACAAATTAACCATATTTCTGTCGCCTCAATTCAGAATGGCTTTTGGCTATTGTAGCTCCAGGCGTCAGAATTAGTTTATGAAACTAATTTCCGCTATCATCAAATTGGCCTCCTCTGGCCAGAGTACAAAGCAGTCTTTACTACAAACATCGATTCCTGAATTGGCGAACATGACGAGAACATCTCACAAAATGGCTATGATACTTCTTCTCTGCGGAATTTTTGGAGGTAAGTAAATCACCTTTTTTATATTATTATTATTTTAACCTTCAACCGATTTCCTTTAAATTGAGGTTGTCGTACTTCAACGCTTATTAAGCTCATTTGAACAAAACTGCAGGGTCCAGGGCTCTCTAGGCCCAAAGGCTGGTTTTTCTAGTTAATTTCCTTTTATGAAGCTCGAAAGGAGGATATGGGTATTTTCATCTACCAGATACAGGATTAATGATATTAATATTATACGTAAGTGAATGGTATTTTCGTTAGTTCTTTCTCTTGTAGTAGTAGTAGGGAATTCAATTAAAACTTATATATCTTGGTGTAGTACTGTGCAGTGTAATGTAATGTTGTGCACCCTTACCGTGAAACAAGTAATGCAAATTGTTCTGACTGTTAAGCATTTAACTTTGTTAAATCCTTGTAATGATTATATGGCCACTGATATACAATTCCATACAGTTTACTCTCTTGATTTCACCGTTGTCTACAATTTCTCCTGATATTCTGATTATAATGTTAGTTTAATCGATTAGAAATATCCGATATGGATGACGCCCTCAAATATCACAAATATGTTGTTTGGATGATATTTCATTGCTTTGAGCGAGATAGAATTAACGATCTGAAAATTTGATACTTATTCCCCGAATAAGATTTATTTTCTGAATGTGATTATAAATTTTTGATAATTTACGATTATTGGTTTTATTTTGTTCATGTTTATCACTGACCTTTTCCATAATTCCAAGTGGAAAATTTTCATTATTTGCATGACCGTTGGTTTTAAAAAAGTTTTATTATACGATAAATGATTTAGATATTGATTTCTTGTACTTTTGGCTTGTGAGTTTATGATTTCGGAATTTAAATTAACGAAGGTTAGTTTGAGTTGGTGGTTCATAATTTACTGAAGCCTGACAAAGCATTCAGTTGAACACGATTTTGGTGGAATATTTCTGCTATAATTATAGAGACAAACATTTTATAATAAATTAATATAGGTAAGACGTGAGTAAAAAGAATACCTTAAATAGCAAAGAGTCAGTTATCATTTGAATTGTTACTTGAGCAGTCTTTAGATCTATCGAAGGAATTGATTCGTCGCCTCGCTGTTATCGGCACCGGTTCCCTGGAATCTATCTATGACCTCCTTAGAGAAATACTGATTGACAAAATTTCTAAGACTAATTATTGTCTCTGACTCATGGTATCAATAACCATTGGTCCGTATCTGATCATAATAGCTATGGTAAACAAGCAACAACACAGCTGACCTTAATCATCGCGAGACAGTGAAGATTAATCGGATTCAGCGTTGTTGCGCCACCATTTCCTCAACTCTAAAGATTTTTATTTATTTGTTTTTCAGTCTATGTACCATTCACACATCTTCACGTGCTTTAACTTAAAATTTTATATGGAACACTGTTGTAACGCAATGGTGTAGATTTCATTTATTTGCTTTTCACCAAGAAGAATGAAAACGAGTACCCGGAATATGAAGGAGTTGCAAAGTCTAGCTCCCTAATTGGTATATAATATCTTTTCTATGAGATCACTTTCGAATAGAGTAATTAAAGTACTATTAACTTAACGTTTTTGGTAGGAGATTCATACTTGTTTCCGGTACTGTACATAATATCATTAATTCTTTTATGAATGAGGGTTGACATACCTTAATGCCATTAGTTTTACTCGCGGGCGATATAATTCGAGTGTGGGCGGATTATCAACCCAGCATTCTCCTTGAGGGCTGTGCCCCCAAAGCTTTTTAGAAGAGATCAGTAAAGAAAGTGAAGAAGCTAAGAAAAATAAAAAGGTGTGCAAGATATATAACCGCTGATCCTAATGAGTGTTTTAAAGCCAGAAGTACACGTAACTCTAGGAATATCAACTTTGGGATGATGGCTTATGGTAAAACTGACATTCTCCCAGAGTAGTTGCTATGGGTATTTTATCTTAGCTACTAAATTCCAATTCAAAATTGAAACTTAATTGAGGATCAGAGGAGTTTCTTTGAAGTAACTGCTCGTGATAAATTATGTCCCTTTCTAAGGCAATTTCAATTATTTTGAAACCGCTCTTGGTTGATATTCTTGAGAATAACTCCTTTAGTTCTAGAAGATAGGGCCACTGGTAGGTGGCTTCAGTTAGCTGGATACAGTTAGGTGGCTACTAACTAAACACAACCTAGAGATTCCTACGCACAATTGACTCATAGCTGATTCATTAATCAGTTCTTAAATTTTGCTCTTTTGTTTTGACAGATCTAGAATCACTGTTGCTATTTTTATACATCGTTGTGATCATCCTTCATAAATGTACTTTGGCGCATTTCGAATCATCGTCGCAAATATTTTTGCCACATTTTAAATCATCATCTACAAATTTGTTTTAGTATATTTCAAATTGTTCTCCCTAAATTTGTTTAGGCACCTTTCAAATCATTAGTTTAAACAACACTAAGTGAACAAAGTATAGAACTATCCATTCAAAGAGATCATAATTTGAAAAGTAAAAAACAACATATTTCTTCACCTTTCAAAGATTTTGAAATGGCGCTGAGCAGAAAACACAGGCAGAAAAGCGATGGAAGTCGGTGGAGCGAGTCTAAAACATAATTAATTTACCGAAAAATTCCTGTGGTCTTGGTTCCTTCTCTCCATTGTTGCAATATTTGAGTTTTTCAAAGAAAAACTCAAGATGCGAATACAAGAAATGAACTCAGAGACATGTGGCAGCGCAGAGTTAAAAAAATTCCAAATAGTCTTTCCATAAGGTCCATTTTTCTAGAGTCTATCCAATTCCTTGAAAGCCAGAGACAAAATCGCGAAATAAGCCTCATGTTTCCTTTTCGACTCATTATTCTTTGAAGATTTTATTATTTCCACATAACTCATATTGTGGTTCATCAACTATACTAACGATAAATTAGTTAACATAGAGGTTTGGAAACAGACACCTTTCTTTAAAAGTTTCCTCTCCAACATTTAAGCCTTTTACTTACTGTTTTCATGATATTAATTTTAATTTAAGTGAGGGTAACAAAACCTTTTCATGCTCCATTAGTGGCTGTTTGAAAATATTGAAACTTCCAGGCTGTAAATTCTTTAGCAAGGCAACTAAGCTTCCCAGCAATGCTCATCACGAACTCTGCTATCCCATAAATAAAGAAAACATGAATATTTTGTAAATCCGCCCTGAAAATCCAGAAAAAATAGCAATAAATTTTAAAATTTTCCACATACCCCAATTAAATTAAGCATTTAAGATTTTGCCAACATTTTCGTAATCTTCTCTTATTTGCACTAAATGGGCAAGAGGTTGAGATATATATCGGATTCCATTAAGAAGTACAACTACTTTGGAGATTCGTGTTAAGCTGTCCATCAACAATCGACATTTTGACTCGCCATGCTTGCAACTAGCAGCAGTAAGTTGACAATTAAGTCTTTTCAGAAACAGTGACCTTCTTTAATATAAAAACTGCCAATTATGATTGCCTGAATGGTATACAGATGCCCCACAACCTTCCTCATGTAAATTAATTTAATTAAGTCTGGATATCACACGTTCAGCTACAAAATTAATGAGAATTTTGTCCTAGATCAGGTCATCTATTTCCTGTGAATTTGAAAAGTGAATGATTCAACTTATCTTGAATGAATCTTTTATTAATTTCTTTATTCACACTGGATGTTGACTTATTCAATGAATAATAAATAATGTCCTCTTCTGTCTATAATATAAAACTTTGAGTATTATACAACTAGAACTAAAATAGAAATAACAAATTAAAGGTTTTTAATAACTTAAAGTCAAAGTTACGAGTACATACCAATATACCGGGTTTACAAATGTTCTGTTACACTCCGTTTTGTATCTTTTGAGTGGTTTATCTGTATGAAGGATAGGTTGAGTTGAAGAAACTTACAGTTCTACTTTTGAACCACATGTCATTAAAACGTTTATCCATTGTGTGTAGTTGTATCGCAATGAAAGTGAAAATAATCGAGTTCTCTGCTCTTTTGTACACGGGCCACAAAAGTCCAACATCACCAAGCACTTCAGCGTTAGCCATATTGCCGTCCACAAAATGTCTGAGAGCCTCAAATCCGGAAAAGACCTCAAAGATTGACCTTGTTAACGCAGACGTCACGTTGCCAAACGTTTATCTGTAAGAAAGATCTTTAAATGTATTCCAAAGCTCATACATGAATGTGGTATCCAGGGTCCTCAATGAGGAGGGCAACAGTACTGACTGTACTGTTAGAAAACTTTGAGAGCGCAGCCATCACTTTTTCAACGACTTGAACGACTTGGAAATCAAATTCTAATTTCTATTTTGATAAAAAAAACCTTGACGGTAAGTCCGCTCATAATAAGACAGTTGGATGTTTCCGAGGCTCGCTCCGTGTCCATGACCAAGCAGTCGGCTTCCGTTAGGATGCTCAGCTTCGTGGTTTAGAATGGTAAGAAGATGTTGCCAGTGTGTCTCACGACCGATTACAGGCTCACTGCGGCCGATTGTAGGGATATCTTGGTGAGGAGGATCAGGAAGAAGGGGGACTGTCTCCTTCACCAAGATGATGCCCTGAGCGATAAGGACAACGTCGGGCAAAAATGGTTGGAGTCGAACATAAACTTCTGGTTGATTGAAGTTTTGGGGGTTGAAAAGTTTGGTTAATTTTGACATATCATATATGGCCCTTATATGGCCATTTGGTTTAGGAATACAAAGGAGACGATGACTAAATTTAACACGTTTCACCTTTTCTATATCTCTAGCCATTTCGAGCTTGTAGATTGCTGCCTGAAACCTATCATCTGTTTTTTTTCTTTCGAGGAGTATCCTTTTGGCAGGAATAATTTAATTCCCTTGTTTTGGGAAGAATTGATAAGATTTCACACACTTGGCACTTTTTTATGGTTACCTATTTATAATTTTCCCAGATTAATGTTTTCACTTGTTACATTGTTTTTGTAAAGTTCCAGGGGTTCTACGCAAGACGTAAATTCGCATGGCATTCTTCTTTCTTTGTTCTGGTTGTTTCGTTCTCCCTCGTTGTTTTGCTGATCCTGTTTTTGATTTTCGTCGTTGACGGAGCCTAAATCCGGGTTATCATACTCGAAGGGATGCAGAGCGTCTTCAATTTGGCCGATTAGACGATCTTCTTCTCAGAAGGGATCCAGTAGCAGCAGGCCCAGTGGTTTACTAGGGACCACAAATACCAGTGGTGCCTCAGCCTTGGGGTAAGTGACCTTCAGAACTGCCGGGACAGCCACACTAGGAAGAGGGATCATTCCGATCATGTCCGTTTCTGTCCATATGGAAGCTTCTCTGGAGGCAGAAAAATTAGGGTCTATTAATTGAAGAGCACCCAGTTCTTTAGCTGCTGGTGCAAAGAAGTTTTGTAAAGGGTGCAATGCAGCGTCCTCCGCATTTTCAAAAATCGAGGGATGAAAGGGGACAGGCGCATTAGGCTGAATAAGCGAAATGGGGGGAACTAATAGGCGAGAGGCAAGGGTTCTCTAACAAAGGGCAATTAATTGAGAGGTCCCTTGTGGCACGGATAAAGTCTCGATATCACACGCAGCCTGGCACCTATTGTTTAGTTCCAGAAGAACGCGCCTTGCCACGTGAAGTCCCTCTCCTACTGCCCGATCTGCCTCTTGAAGCCACTTTGGTGTTGTACTGTCCTCCTTGTGAGGTGTTTTGCTATCCAGTTCTTGCCTTAAGGGTATTTTGACTAAAAGTTAGATTAGCACTTTGCGTTGCACGTTCTCTCCGGTCCAATAGAGAAAGTTCCCAGCAATAAAGTAGCACAATAAAATATAAACGCAGCCTAATAAAGAGGTGATCGTATTCTATATAGTTCAAGAATCTTCCCAACCTGTATAGTGTGATTAAAGTAGCAATATCCTCTCTGTTTCTCCTTTTAAACTTCAATGACCCCAAGCTTTCACTGAGTTTGGATATTATAGTACTATATTTAGTTGGAGAGTTTGGCTGGCTCGGCTGTTTGATACTCAAAAGAGACATACCTCTACCAGGAGACGATGATTTCAGAGGATTGAGAATATCTTCTTCTTCGTAATCTGTGTCCTTTTTTGCGTCCGGCCAGTCTGGTAGTTCGTTTAACTTTTCCAATCGCACAAATTCTCCCTCTTGATTTTTAAGCATAAAAGAGCTCTTCTCAATGAATTATTAAGTCTTGATTAATAAGTTTTATTAAGAAGAAAATTGCTGAAAATCAGGGTTTTCTTATTTTACCTCTTTAAATAGCTAAAAAATAATAATCGGACATAAATCTCCCTCCATCGCCATACATATTACATCTACCTACCACTCTGTAAGGCATTGCCTAATAGAAATATTGCTTACTATTTTAGCGCCTTGAGCAACATTATGTGTGGTTAGTCCATTCGCGTTGACATTTCGGCGGGTGCCATGCCGCATTCTTTCGATACACCGGCAATCACTTGATTTTCTTTACCCACTCCTTACACTGCAATCTCCCAATGTCTGCATATTTTTCTAATAAACTTACGATATCAGTTCATTTCCACTAATATCTCGTGCCCTATTCCCCATCGCCTACAGATTGCCATCCCGCCACCAATGCCCAAAGGGGTAGGGAGGATATCTCTCACCCATACTCTTTTATTTCCTCTATCTTCACCAAACCTGGGAGATATCTCTCGTTGCCTTTTATTAATTAAGAAAAACAATTCCTCTAAGATATTTGACCGTAACACTGTTTTTTCCGGTCAAGTGTTTACCTTACCTCTTCTCATCGCTTTCTCCAAGCCTGGATTTATGACGTTCTGGTTCGATGGTCATTTTAATTATTAAAATTAGAAAGTTAACTCTCAAATTCAGGTCTCGAAGCTGATGGAGGACAGAGGCTGGAGTACAGGATTTAAGGGAAGAAATTTTTTAAAAATTGCCTGTAGGAGGAATGGATTAATCGAAAAGCGAATAATAAAAAGAAAGTAAATGGGGATAATGTAACAAACATAAAAAATATGATGTAGCCAATTTTAGAACATATATCTATGTTTTTACTCCTACTCATTTTACATACAATTTTTCCCAAATGCCCATGATAATTTCAAACCATATTTTATCAATAATTATAAAATTAACAACAAATTCTTAATATATATTACTAAAAATGTTCCTAATTCACAATTTTATAAATAAAATTCATAAATGCCACAAATAAACCTCTAAATAAATTAAAAAAATTTATCTAAAAACACAGAAATTATTGTTTCCCATCTAAACATTTAACATGAAAGCTGAGTTCATCCCTTCTTCTCTCTCACAAAAACAAAAACATTTCCAGGCACGCTCGTGTAAGTTCAAAAGATAAGACCCTTACATTGGTAAAATCCACGAATTATGTGTTAAGATTATCATGATCATCTTAAATTTCGTTTATTTTGTCAACAAATGTTTATATCTTTTAATTGCTGTTAAAACTTTGAAACATTTTACTTAGTTTTCCCATTTAAGTACGGATTTGTGTTTTCCATTAACGAAGAAAGTAATTCTTGTAGTTGTATTACTTAAATTAAAATTATTTTTAATGTTATTAGTACTAAAGTGGATAAGAAGAAAAAGAGTTACAAAAAAAATAAAAATAAAAATAAAGACCTAAAGATCCCCTTAAGGCCAGCCGAAGATAAAATAGAAAGGCAAAAATTGAGGTATGCAAAATAATACATCACTTGTATAACCAAATTTAATATCCTAAAATTAATAGATCCAGATTACATACACATTTCCTCTAATTAGTTTTTTTTTTTTAAATTTGCGTATACACAATTATATATGTGCATACTGAAAATATATTCAGGCCTATCTTTATTTGCTTTTAAAACTGATGATGCTGGCGGAACATTTCGGTCCCAAGAGACCATGACGACACATCTACACTTGAGAAGAAGTCCATCAAGCAGGGAATGGGCAGAGCTTGATATAGCTGTACATCGCCACCTGAATCAGAAGTTCTCTCTAACACCGGTTACACTTGACTGTAGTGCTGTGTGGGGTAGTTGCATGTGTTGCCTTTCCACACATACTTCTTTCCACAGATTCCTGAATGAGTGCATCTTCACTTTTGCGCAAGCTTAAGCAGTAAAGTATGGAATGCAAGCTCTATCTTATGTAGCAGATCTACTTCCCATCTCTATCGCCGATGAGATCCAAGGAAGCGGTGATGAGCAATACAATTTATCAACAACGTCTGTTTATCGGTTTATGAAATGATGATTTCACACGAGGAAGATGCATTGAAATACTACAATTTTCTTCCGAATGTTTAAAGACCATAATAACACCGCATACTCCAAATGGGGTATACAAGCGCTTGATTGAAACGCAAAAGACTTAGCTATGTTACACATAATTCGTTATGGTCTTTAAACATTCGGAAGAAAATTGTAGTATTTCAATGCATCTTCCTCGTGTGAAATCATTATTTCATAAATCGATAAGCAGACGTTGTCGATAAATTGTCTTTTTGAAACCCTACACAACATTGTTTCTAGAATTTTAGGTTAGTAAATTGAAGAAAACTAAACCTTTTCAACTTAACTCTGTTAAAAATAGGACCAACGATAGTGTAACCTTTTTGAAGGTTATTATGAATCATGGCAACATCTTGTTCTTGTCCACAATGAATTGCTTAACGCATTTAATGTACGATGCCAACGACAAACTAATTCCATTGTTAATAATATAATGAAAATTAAATCCAAATAATCTTCCACGGATACAGATTCGCAACATAGAAAACAATATAAGTATTGAGAACAGTTAAAACATTTATCAAAGTAATTTCCTACTTACGAGTAAAAAAAGTTAATTTCTAGTCCTAAGTATCAAAGTCTTTTTCGTACGGTTTATTCCTGAGCGTGGAAATCGGTTTATTTGACCTACGTTGAACTATTTCTAAAATTATTAAATCTATGAAGGAAGACGCAGTTTTACGGAGTTTTTCTATAATAAATATATAATTCTTCACTTCTGTAGGTTTCTATCATCATCCCCAAAATATCTACAAAAAAGGCTAATAGGTTTAACCTTATATACCACCCTTTATTTTTTTAATGCGAAATAAAGTAAAAAGTAAAGGAGTTAATGTGGCAAATCAAATTAAATTAAAAAATAAATATATTTTTTAATAGCATTTTTAGCCAAACCCGCAATGTAGATGATGGGGAGTTCAAATAAGGTAGTTTCCCCAATAGTTAATGAACAAACATGTTTAAGAGGAAGGGACTAAGAATGAGGACTGACAATTTTTATTTTATGATTGAAGATTAAATCTAAAGGGTAGATTAGATTTATCGAAGTAGAGGAGTGGTTTAAGATTATAATGGGTGTTGCAATCCTCAAGACTTAATTGTCCCGGTAAAGGTCACCTCTGTGTTCGGACATGCGTTGGGATAGTAAGCGGCTCGTTTCGCCAACATAAGCATTTCGGCCGCCATACATGAGAGTATTAGTCTTGCATCGGTGAGGGACGGAGGGCGAGGCTTGGACAAAGAAATTGTTGAAGAGTAAAAGGGGAACCGAATGCAATCTTGAAGATTTTACAAATTCTTTGATGGTTTTTTTATTTTGAAGAAAACTTAGCGATATATTTCACTATCTTTTCTTCAGCATTAATAAAATCTGAACAAATTTTAAAGATTGATACTAAGTAAAAATATCTATATGTTGTATTAAGAGCGTTCAGATAGGTAGACAAAAATGCAGCGACGTACAAAAGATGAGAGTTGACTAGGCATTTATTTATATAGAGGCCGAATGATATATTTTAATGTAAACATAAAATTCAGGGCAATGTACCACAGCATCGTTTTTTCTTACTTGATAGCTTCATGGCACAGCTTTAACACTTTAACTCTTCTAAAATTAAGACCACAACATCCCTTTCAAAGATACTGACTTCGAGAATTTGTCGGCTATATTAGTACTTCGCTTTTAAAATTCGACACCATAAGTGGATTTCCTTGAATTTAAATCTTTAAAATTCTTAATTTTATTAGAAGCATTTTGGTTTCACTTACTGAAATTTTATTAGTTCATTTAATTAGTTGTGTTTTCCTTATTTACAGCCTCTTCTTGTACTTATTAGTATTTAATTTGTATATTAACCTATAATATGCCCAGACTCGTTTTCCAGTTATGTGAGAGAAATTGTGATTGAGATTGTAATATAAAATCAACATTATTATAAGCATAATTTTCTTCCAATTACTAAATTTTTATTGATTTTATTTAATTCTTCCTAGCAGTTCTGGGAAATTAACAGCAATTGTAATAGTGAGAAAGACAGACAGATTAGGCTAGTAATAATAATTAGAACTAAAATTTCATTTGTTTGTTTAAAAATTTAGCTCACAAGATAGGTTCATTATATAGGCCGAAAATCTCGGTTGTTTTCTAATTCCGGTCGTCTGCGAATCGCGAGAATATAATACTCAATAAGAACGAAGCCACATCACGGAAAATTTTGTAAGCAGATAATTTTAAAGAAAGTTATGAGAGAGAAAGCGACGATTTGTGGAAGTTATACATATAACTGGAGATCTTCCTGCAATGCAAGGGCACAACACTCTTCAGATTGCACCTGATACCCCTTTGCGGGTAGGCGCAGTAAATGTTTTTGTGGCACTCAGAGAGTAAGTGGGGTAAGTCAAAATTGGTTATGTTTACGACCTTCATTTTGAACGATTCAAGAGGCAAATTCTATCCACTTAAGGGATTTTCCTTCTTATTCCATTGAAGGTTAAGCAAGATCTCTTATAGTGAATGATCTCAAATGCTTTGGAAATTCTAACTAGTCAATTTAAAGCATTTGATAAAATAAATTCTAAACTATTAGTTTGAAGAACGTCTTTATAAATAAATAATTTGACTTAGAATAACATTGATATCCTTTTTCTTAATTTTCAAATTATTATAATACTTTATGAAAAATGAATTCGAATTAATATAACATTAGTTACTAGGATCGCATATCTCTCTTTTTTTATATTACCTTAGCTTTAGTTCATTTATAATTGGCTGAGTCTGACCTTCTCTCTCATATACCCGTTAGAGCTTCTACATGGCAAATTTCTTCTTGTCTATATAGGTACTCGTATAGGACAGAAATTGCAGAGAAGTTTAAATGAATTTCATGTTGAGGCAAACTTATTTTTTCTTCTTACAATTATTCCATTTTAAAATATGGTAATTATATTAATGTAAGTCATTAAAGAGGAGCATGCATTAAGTAGTTTGATATGTTCTAGTCTTCCATTCCAGGTATTTTATAAAACATCTTGTAATATATAATTCTCACGAAAAAGGTAAGGTAAAAATACATAGCTAAATATGACTACGAAGATACAATTGAAAATGAGAAAAAAATTAATTTATAAAAAGATTAAAATTAAGTGTTCAAGTTAATCATTATTTGAAGAAGATCTGAACACTATCTTCGAACAACTCTCATTATCTCTATTCATATACACTAATAATCTTCGCCGTTCCTTTTGCTATTCCCATTCTTTTATTTCTTGTTTCATTTACTTATTAGTGGAAAGAGGATTAAGAGCAGGTTGTGTGACTGCGATATTGTTCAGAAGAATTGCGTACCCTAATATTTACGAGAATTCAGCAATTTGTAACTTCTTCTAGGTTACCTCTACCTCACCAAACATTTTTCTCTCCTTTAAATTCACTCTTACCGAACTTCTTTTCCAAAAGTTTTGTGGTGTAGATGCTCTAGTTAGTTTGGGCCATTTCGAAATAATTTTCCATTTCCTTTATTTCCTTTCTTCGTTAGACAAAAATTCTACCTCACAAAGCCGAACCCGAGAAAAAATGTCTATTAGAACTCACCTTTACTTCTTCTTTAATTATTTTGACACAAGGCTAATAGTGTAGCAGAAGTGATGCCTCAGCGACAACTGTGACCTGGAGTAACGGCGTGCTTATCCGACCCCAGCACTGCAAGAGAAAGGGATGCCCTCTATCGGGTCATCTTTTGCACCGCTTTTAAATCTCCCACTATCTTTTTGGCGTCTGTTTAGACCCCAGAAATTATAAAAGAGGGCATTACTCTTTCATAAAAACACCAGCACACGCCGCATTCTATCAAACACCGTAGTTCCCTTAAAAGGACCACCTACATTGCTCCCTCTTACATCAGATACGAAACTTTCTTTTCAAAAATACTCTGAACTCTAAGATGAACCACCTTCGAACAATCCATGGAATTCGACACTTACGCGGGCAATGAGTAGAAGCGTCCCTCATTTTCGTATTCTTGTAAAACCTGGTCACTTTATCTCGCACTCATTATTTCAGAACACTACAAAAGACAAACAAAATGCTCAACATCACCAAGGTTTGCCCACCAAACTCAAATTTGATATATAGTAAGCGAAAGCTGGCCCACGAAGGCCATTACATGGAAGACCTATACCCTCCAATACGAAACATGCCCCAAACTGCCAAAAATTATTACACTGAGTTACCTCGCAGGATTAATCTAACTTGTTACTACGGCAACTTTCCACACAAACCAAGGCACACACAACCCAGGCTGACTTCTAATGTGTGTGTTTAAATCAGCTCATCAATGCCATTCGATTAAATATATAAAAAACAAGAAAATTCCCTGACACTTTATGAATTGGTCGTTCTGACATGGCCCCGGTGCGTTCAGACCACAAAATAAACACATACAAATACCACACCACCCTCACATACATATACTCATATCTGTCTGGAACCTAAGAAGAAGATACAATTCAACCTATTGACATTACTGCCCCACTAGTACTGAAACAGGTTCCAGATCCACGGATCAGAGGCTTAAGCGGGTCCGGCCGTCCTTGATAATCGAGGCAGACGAGCTAAGACTAAGAACCAAAGGAGGGTAAAAGAAGAACACAAACCGATGTAAATTAAATATCTCTTTCCCATTTCCATAAACCTTCATTGATGTTTATATCACTTTCTAAGAGACATAATAAAACCTACCGGAAAAATAAAAGCCTCGAGGGAAACTCCAAGCAAATGTTGTAAGGACAGATATGTAAAGATAGGGTAAAGATAGAGAAAGTGAAAATGTGTAGAAGATATACAGCCAGAGATTCATAGTTTCCCCTGATGGATTAAGGGTGACGATAGTGCGCCTTCTTTCAGATGCCAAGTGCATCATGGTTATCTAGGAGATACCTGTAATTCCCTTGCTTTTGGCCCAAATAATTGAAGAAGGTGTGAAAGTAAGTTCTAATAGACATTTTTTCTCGGATTTTGCTTTGGGAGGTAGAATTTTTGTGTAATTCTCGTCTCCAGTTAACATTTCGCATTCCCGACATTTTTTTCTAATGATACTTTTTTCCAGCCCTTTAATTTGAAAGATGATTTTTCCCTTCATAGATCCGAAGGTAGGGAGAATAGGGGTAATAAATACAAAGAGAGCGAAAAATAACAAGAGCTAAACAATATAATATGAAAAAGTATTAAAAACAATTTATCTAAAAGCGGACAAAGAAGCCCCTTGCTCTCCTTTTTCTCTATTTATTTATAGATATTAACGAGTGGGAGATAAATTTGGGGTGCGATTGTGCACATAAGACAGAGTATAAAGTCAAGGGAAAGGGAATTTGGAAGGCATTAAAAGGAAGTAGAGCAAGATACAGCTCGATAAATCTATAGGTGAGAGGTAGGATTAAAGTCTCTGAACAAAATAAGATTATCTTAGTCCAGATTTGAACCTGGGTTTCCAATTGACAGTAGGGTGTCCTTCTCACTGAGCTATTCGGAAGAACATGGAAAATATCCTTATAACTTCACTTAATTAATCTCAGATTATTTTTAACCAAGATATAAAATTAAGTGAAAAGTTTTGTGGCAGTTGTTCACTATCCGAAGACGATGTTGCTACTTCTTGAATGTGTATGGATCAGTAAGTGAGGGTTTGACTTTTGAACGCATTTTGAGAAATGGAAAAGAAATCACTTAAAGTGTCTTCTAGAGAAGGGAGAAACTAAGATGGTTGTGGTACGGCTTTGGTTAGATTTTGAATTCTGTCTCTGGTAAATCAGTGGTAGAACCTCTAACTAGGAATTATAACAACCTTCAACAACTCTAGGGCAGTATATATATATTTTTTCCCTCGAAATGTTATTCCTATTTTCGTAAGTATTGATTTCTTTTATTGAGTTGTATCTTGCTCCTTTTTCTTTGAAGTGTCTTCCAATGTCGCTCTTTCTTGCTTTTAAATTAAGGTTTCCCGTTTCCTGCGTACATTTACCTCTTAGTTTTATCTCTCTCTGCAATGTATGTATATATAATCCGCAGTTATACGTTTTCTGTATATATATTTTAGTCTTTATTATAATGAGGGTCGCTACTTGCAGATGTATCATGATTGTAAGATGAGCTGCCTCCAAAAGCTTGATGAAGAGCTTAGTTACATCATTATTATTCTAATCTATCTTAATTTTACATACTGGTATATCTTTTTGCATTTTAACGTATTTTACAAGAAAATATTTGCATACTATTTAGCATCTTTAATGTTTTAAAAATATTAGAATATCGCTAGTAAAAAAGAAGATTTAGTTATACATTCTGACGATACAGGGTTATGTAATATAGAAATTTAAATATAAATAATATGAAATAAAAATCGATCATTATAAAAATACAGAAAATCCCTTATACACAATTCGCTTTTTCATAATGTAACCTTTTAAATTTAATGTATTTTCTCTGATTCAACCTGTCTTCTATCATATTTATCATTCTTTTGTGCACCGTATTATTAAATATACGTAGGAAGATCTAAAGGGGATTAAAATAAGCTCTTAATTCAATATTTTATTTAAAAAAAAAAATCCCAGTTATTTTTTGCCTCCTCTGCTTAAATATACACTCCATTAGATTTTCAATTTCATGCTGACACAGTTTCTGCAATATTTTTCATAATCAGATTATCTTTTGCACTAAGGAATTATATTTCACCCATAGTTCGGTCCTGTTAGATCTTTTATATGTTTAATTATTAGGTTAGGTTAAGTTAGGTGAGGTTAGTTAAGTTCAATTAGGTTATGGTAAGTTAAATCATGTCTAGTTAGGTTAGGTTACCTCAGTGAACGTCATGTTAGGTTAAGTTAGGTTAATGACAGGTTAGGATACGGTATGTCAAGGAAAGTAGGGTTATGTTAAGTTACATCAGTTCAAGTCATGTTAGGTTAAGTAAGATAAGTTTATGTAAATTACCTCAGATTAGGTCAAGTTAGGTTAAGTTACATTATTTTAGGTTAAGTTACATCATGTCAGGTTAGGTTAGGTTATGTTAGAGTTGTCATTTCTAAATATATCAAAGAGTTATATGTACTTTGTACACATGTAGGTTTTTAATTCTCTAAGGTGAAGGATACTGACGAAGGGTCTATAAGAAACAATGTCACTTTTGTCTGTGAACTTTCTTTTTCCGCGTTTTAAACAACCTTGTTTATCTTTCTTTCCTCAGCACTCCGTTAATAAATTCCTTGGAGATTAAATAATTATATTCCTTAACTTGCAAACGAGTCCTAAAAATATATATATAAATTCATTCCCGTCTTTAGTAGTAAAGATACAGGTAAGATCGATTCGAAGTAGATCCTTATGAATCTCATTAACGGTAATGGATTTTTCGAGGAAATTCTTTAGTGCGACTAACGATCAAATATGTCCCTCGTATTTTAAAGTTCTGTACCTTTTACAAGCCTGTTAGTTTTGGTTAGTGAACCTTCAGATTTCTAACCATTAGAGAGGTTCCCATTTTTTTATTGGAATCAATTAATTTCAACTTTTCATAAATTCATTATTGTCTTTCGTAAACATTTTTAGCACAAATTTTTGCTCTTTTTTCCTTTTAGTGGTTTTCGTTATCTACCCCGCCATATTTCCATTCGTTTGAATTATAGAAGTTATTAACTTTAAAGAATTTGTGTTAGGTGTTGGTTGTTGGTGGCTGAGTTAAATCGATAGCAATACTAGTTATGAGAAAGCAATTAATATGCTAAACTCAAGCAACCCAATCTAATCCAACCAAATCCATTTAATGCCCTTTGCATTTATTTATCTTTTCCATTCTACCCATTTTGACTGGTCAACTTGTTTGCCGTATTAAGGATGCATACTTATTTCTCCTTTCTACAAATTGTCACATGCTTACAGTTCCTGTAAACTTACACACTATTCATTTTCTTACTATTGGTTTCATAACGCATTCATTATTTCTTTTATTCATTGAAATGGTTATAATTTCCTCCAAATATTTGCTGTTATTTTGTCTTCAATGAAGAGTTTATTACTTCTATTTGCTCGTCGCTCAACGCAATTTCATACTCCCATTCAATAAATAAATCAATCTTTCTAAAATAAATAGTCCCATGTTTATAATATCTGTTAATCTTCAACCTATGAAATGCAAGATAGGAAGCATTGGCTATTCTGAAACAGCGAAATAATATGAAAATAAAGGGTATTTGTTGACGACAAAATCGCTGCAATACTTCGAAGCAAATAAATATAGTAGTGAGAGGTAGAATGTATTTGGTTTGATTATAATTTATATGACCAACAAAACATTCAAAGTCAAAAATATTTTATAAAGGGTATAAGATCCTGGGAAAGAGTTTTATATTTAAAGGAAGATTGAATGTTCTCACACCGATTAAATTTCCTAAGAAGATTTAAATTTTGTTTGATTGATTTAAAGTTTTTGAAGACAATTGATTATTTTCTGAAAACTCTGATGTTAGAAGAGGAATGTTTCAGCTGGAGGAGATTAAATGTTTAGGAACATGTCATTGTTTGTATCGTTCGAATCTATATATTTGGTATGTACAATTGTGGCCTCAGAGTTGGAAAATGCTCGCTCTTAGTTAGTTTTTCTCATTTAAAAGTATTTATATTCCGTCCTCACTCTTACTTTTTCACCTGAATTCTTTTAGATTAAAAATTTCTAACTCTTATTTATTTTAATTAGACTTTTAAGGAGGCGTTGAAATGCATTAAGCGTAATATTTAGGTTAGTTCTACTTTGATTTAACACTCTCAATCCATATTTCCTAATATTTGCTATTTTAGAATTGCCAGAAATGAAACATCCTCCTTTTATACTTTCATGATTTTACGTTTAGTTTTTTGGTTTATAGCTTTATGTCTCAAATTAGATATTTAGAGATGTCAGACATCGGTGGGTATTTATTATCTAGAAGATTGTTTAAACTGTATTTCTTTAATGGCATTGGAAGGAAAAGAGTTACCACGATAACCAATCTCTATTCAACATCAAGCTAATATATATAAAATCTTTTAACTCAGTAAAATTTTAAACTAAATAAATATCAGCTAAATTTCAGCACTTTCAGTTGAAAATTTGGCATACATAAAATATAAACCAAAATCATAATTATGAGCACTACCGCAAGAAATTTTGTCGCATAAAAATATTTAGGGTGTTACCTTTATTTTAGCTAGTTTTAATGAATTATTTTCTCTTTTCAAGCTCAATGTGCAGGCTGAGAGTAAAGGCGTGTAGCAAAATAAGTTAAACACAAATTCGTTCTCAACAATTGCAGTTGGCGCCTTTTCCACACTAGCCATCAAAGATATTCGAAAAAGTGGAGAATCGTTCAACCCTAATATATATATATATATATATATCTCTTTCTCTCTCTCTCTCTCTCTCTCTCTCTATATATATATATATATATATATATATATATATATATATATATATATATATATACGAGGGACGGTCAATAAGTTTTGCGAATCGGTAGGGCAAAACAGAGGAAGGATATTGCTGTTTGTGGGGTGTTAGGACAAGTTAGGAAAGGCAGAACCTGCAGCCACACGCTCCTGCCTCGTCTATTTAAGAAGCAGTATTTGATCGCAGATCGTCAGTCACAAATTTTTCAACAATCGAGAAGGTTGAGCACCGCGCAGTAATCAAATTTTAGACCAAGGAAGTCAAGAATGCAAAAGAGATCCATGAACGCATGGTTGCAGTGTACACCGACACCGCCCCTTCCTATGCAACCATTGCTTGCTGAAATAGGGAGTTCCACCATGGCAGTGAGTCCCTTAAAGATAACGCCCGTCAGACGTGACCAACGAGAACAATGTGGCCCGTGTGTAAAGGATGATCCTCGAAAATCCACGAGTGAAGGTCGAGGAAATCGAACGAGAACTTGGAATATCACGTGTAAGTGTTATCAACATCATCCACGACAATTTAGGCATGACTAAGTTCTCTTCCTGTTAGGTCCCTAGAAACCTCACACCCCATGATCGACTTCAACGTCGTCAAAGTCCACAAGGCCAGAGTTGCACAAGCTGCATTGCGCGAGTGCGGATTCGAGGAGCTCAACCATTACCCCTACAGTCCAGATCTGGCCCCTAGCGACTACTTTTTATTCCGCCAGCTCAAGGCAGCACTGCGTGGACGCCAGTTTGGGGACGATGAAGATGTCCAGCTCACCGTCCAGGAGTGGATTGAACAACAGTCGGCAGATATCTGGTTGTCGGAAATTCGAAGCCTCAGGAACAAGTGGCGCAAGTGCATTAAAGTCGAGGGTAGTTATATTGAAAAATAATAAAACCCTTTTTCTCATATCTCGTTTCCCTATATCCGAATTGCAAAACTTATTGACCGCCCCTAGTATTTTGGATTTCAGGACATATAAGCGACAATGGGTGCAGTAAGTTAAAGAAAAAAGAAAAGAAAAAGTGTTTTCTGGTTGTTTTTTTACTTCCTCCACCTATTCTCATATATATATATATATATATATATATATATATATATATAATAAGAGAAAGGGACATTGGAAGAACACAATAATCAAAGATGGCAAATGACGGCACAATGATGGCAATCTATACTAAGAAGACATACTGTCTTATCTGTATAGATTGCCTCCATTGTGCTGTCCTTTGCTCTCTTTGCTCCTTGTTTTCTTCTAATTTCCATTTCTTTTGCATTCAAAAACTCCTGTTTATTGTCTCATTGGTCATTTAAGTCAATTTTTACTTTCTCTTGTAGTCTTTTGTTATATGATCTGCAATGCAAATTTTCTGAATCTAAGTTTCAAAAGGTTTTGGAAGGCAGAAATTAAATGAGATGAGAGCTCTGTTGTTCTTGTTAACACCCTCCCCCCCGAACTTGTATTTGCCCTTTTATTATATATAAATATATATAAATATATATATATATCTATATATATATATATATATATATATATATATATATATATATATATATATATATATATATATATATATATCGAGTATTATTTGCAATTGCTCAATTATAATTATCTGGCTAAAAAGGCAATATTTTAGCTAACTAAGCTCTTTATGAAGCCTACAATTTATATATATATATATATATATATATATATATATATATATATATATATATATATCGTGCATTATTTTGCAATTTTTCAATTATAATTATCTGGTTAAAAAAACAATGTTGTAACTAACTAAGTTCTTCATCAATCTGAAGGATTGATGAAGAGCTTAGTTAGCTACAACATTGCCTTCTTAACTGGTAACACTGTCACGGAACGTGATCTTGTACAAATTAAAAAATATACGCTCTCTAACACTTTTCTCACGCTAGTGGATTTGAGCGAGAACGTAAATGCCTATTTATGAGTTATAAATTATGCTTATATTTATGCGACCACAAATCAGATCAGGATTATGGGTATATTCTGATTGAGAGGTCTTCAAGACCATAGGTATTGAGTGATTAAGATTGTAACAATCGCACTGATTACAAGTTACTCAATTATAACATTTAATTAAAATAATTTAACTTTTTAAATATAATTAACTATAAAACAATCAATTACTGGAATAAATACTAATATTATTACAAATTAAAAACCATATCAAGGATAAAAATTGTCTCTTTTAAATGAACGAATACCATTTTGACCTAAAATTATTGATGTTCTTTTTGTGTCAATGAAAAATTAATTCCCAAACGCAAAGTACAGAAAATTAGTCTTTGGACGTCTTCTGCTGTCTGGAATTTTACCGCTTTCCATTTATTGGATTATGTCGTGTCGAGGGAAGAAAGCAGATAAATATAAAGATTGCAAAATTAAAAGTGAGAGAAAGAATGAAAGAAAGTGAGTAAGATAGGAAGTTTCTTCCTTATAACAAGAAGGTGTAGCATAGAAAACTAAACGCATCTACATAAATAAACTAGTCCAGGTATACGCACATTGTCACTCCTTATAGATAAAAAACTGGCAGAATTTTATATGAATATAAACAGGGTTATAAAGACGAAATAAAGGCCTTATATCAGCGCACACATGTACTTACATGGAAACCTGAAGAATATGTCAACTCACGCGAACACAAACAGATACATTTCGATATACTAATTGACGCTCTCATACATCTACATAAACCCTCATACACACTTACGTATACACCCAAATATTGATAGTGGCAAAATTATGTGCTCTCCTTGCCCCAAATTTTACACAGAGCCTTGTCTTGATTGCGGATTTCGAGCACCTTTTGAAGACTTATAATCGGGCCCATATCTTTATAATCGTTTCACAAAATTTCACTTTATTTCAGCTTCAACAGTTTGCCACAAACCTCTGCTATACACATTCCTTGGAAAATTCCCTTCTTGGTTTTGGCTTTCAAATTTACAGAACAACTCATCTAGTTTTTGCGCATCTTTCACACGTTCTACTACATTTTTCTATTTCCTGAGACTACTATGATTCTTCTTCTAAGGTCTACAATTTTTATATTTAATGTACTTTACATTATACCACCACTATCTATTCCTCCTATCCCTTTCAATATCCGTATTCCTTCGTTTTTCCTATCCATAACTTTCATATTTATTACCTTTCTGTAATTCCCATATTAAGCACAGCTATTCTGATTAGTACGATTGCATTTCTGGCATATTTTTAATAATTTACGATAGAGGCATTAAATTACTTCTCCTCCGCTCCATTCTATAGAATGGACGAGATTTCAAATTGCATACCTTGTCATGTTGACAATTTTAAACTCGATCTTTTGTCCTATTAGCATTAAAAAAATAATTGTAATGACATTCGTAATCTTATTTCGATTTATTCAACTCATTGTAATTCAAATATTATTGTAAATGCATTTTTTTTTATTTTGCCACTATGTGAGGCTGTTCTTGTTGTACCATTTTTCAATTTTAGCCTTTGTCATGTTAACATTTGGTCAATAGTGTAGTTTGAGTTAGGATTTTGGAAATTTCCTATTAGCATTATTACCGTTATTTTAGTTATTCATTTTCCTCTAAAATATTTTTAACATGTTTTAATGGTAGATAACTTTATTACAAGTTGAGCTTTGACGTTGTTAACACTTAGCAATTAGAGTTTTGTCACGGTAACTAAATTGATGCTTACTCTTTCTACCATGTTCACTTTTTTCAAGTGCTATTTATGCCAGGTTACCATTTTCAAACTAGTTTCTGTTTTTTTAAAGTTATTGCGATGCACTTTTGTTTAAGTTAGCATTATTCTATTCTGTTTCTTGTTATGTTAACTCTTTTGCAATTACTACATCTATCTTATCATTATCTTAAGGTTTGCAACATACCTTTTTTGGAAGCAAACAGCCCATGGTGACCTCAACTAGTAACGTTCTCTTGTCTAGAGCCTTTGTAATGCAAATTACAGGTGCTCTCCATCCAGTGGTGCTTCATATTTAAAATTAATTTGTTACCTACAAAGAATATTTATAATATAGTGCCCTTCTCTTACTCTTTTTCTTCCATGAACTAACTATAATTCCAGAGAACTTAAAGTTAAAGCTCTACCACTCTTTGTTAAGATTCTATTAGTATTATTAGTAGCGCTGCGCAGGGTTAGATTGCCATCTAAATCTATGCTCCTATGTTAGGTAATAAGATGAAGATAAATATACCTTCACTTCCCCTCTCTAGGCTCCTTGAAGACTTATCTCTATCTTCAAGATTACGTTTAGTGCGGATTAGTGGCTATATGAGGAGTTCTAGCAATGGGGAACGCCATGATATTGCTATTTTATTATTATTACTTAGCGAAAGAAAAGTTTAACTGTGCTAGCGTCACTTTGCCTGAGAAAACTAAAAAAGATTAATTGGAATACTACGAGTTAGGTGGTCCCTTAACGATTCCGAAGTGACCTTTCTCTGCCAACGAAGGCTGCTCACTTTGTAAAGAAAGACAAACTGCAGAAATAAATGAGAATTATCAAGTAAAGATCTTAAAATATCTCAAAACTTTGATAAAATGGCGAAGATTCAAGAGAAGTGCAAATAGCATCCAACTGGATCAGAAATATCCAAATTGGCCTCATGCTTAAAAGGATCTTAAATATTAGTAGTCTACAAAGTAATACAAGATAGCAGAAAGGCTTCAATGAGAAAGAATAATACTCGAGGTACAAAGAAGATTAGAAAAAAATATAGCACAAAGGGCTAAAAGAAGCCAAAAACGTTATAAAAAAGTCAAAGAGAACTGTAGCGAAATAAGAGCCAAAGAAAAGGAATCTCTTTGTCTTCTGGGAAACCCTATTAAAATGACACAAATACTTTCTAAGCAACTTATGAGCCATTCGAAATCAACGTAAAAAGATATGGAAAGAAAATGAATTGCGATAAAGCAGTAGGAAAGTTATTTATTGACAAGAGAGATTGTAAAAAAATCGCAGCTAAGGTTGAGATGTTTAGTTCATGAAAGGATTAAAAAATTACAAGAATGTTTAAAGTATTGTTATTCCACTTTTAACTATGTTTTTTGTAAAGAGAATTTTAAAAGATTTATTTGAGTATAAGAAAAAAAGATTCTATCATACATTTTGATTATATAAATGCATTGACTTGGATGGACTGTGTGTAAGTTATAAAAGTAGAAATCAATGTAAAGATTATTAAGGTAATGCGGCATGGCGGAAATTAATAAACACTGCGTTTGCTTCACTTTTTCAAAGTTATTGAAGTTTACTTGGTCAAAAATATTATGAAACACATGGAGAATAATCTGCTAAAAAATATATTGAGAATATATTGAGGAATGCTTGTCAAAAAATATCGTGAAATAAATAGAGGATTACTTGTTATAGATATTGAAAAAGATATTTAAGAATACTTGTTAAAATATTGTAAAAAACATTGAGCACTATTGTTAGAAAATAATGTAAAATACATTAAGGACTACTTATTTTTATAATTGTTAAAGACAATGAGGATTACATAATAGAAAAAACTCAGAGATATTGAGGATTGCTTGATAAAATAAGGTGTAAAAGATATTGAGGATTAATTTTTAGAAAATAATGTAAAAGATATTGAGGATGACGTGTTAAAAAATGAAGAAAAACAATTTGAGAATTAGTACTTAGAAATTTTGTGAAATATATTGACAATTATTTGTTCAAATATATCATGAAGGACATTGAGCATTATGGGTAGACAATATTCTTTGGCCAGTAAGCGTTACGAGTTAGAAAATATTGTTATGGACATTGATTGTCTGCTAGAAAAAATGAAAAAGACATTGATCATTAGTGTGCGAAAATATTGTGAAAGATATTAAAGAAATTTGAGTATCACTTGATAGATAATATTGTAATAGATATTGAAGATTATTTGACAGACTTTGAAGATTAATCGATATAAAATTTTGTAAATTACAATGTGGATTAGTCGTTAAACATTGAAAAGTTCCTTTAGGATTATTGTTAGAAAATAATTTGAAACACATTGAACATTATTTATTAGAAAATATTGTAAAAAAAACTGAGGATTACTTGTTATAAAATCTTTACAAGATATTGAGGTTACTTGCGTTAAAATATTATAAAATACATTGAGGATTGTTTTTCAGGAAAAAAATTTAACAAAAATAAAGATTAATTGTTTCAAACTATCGTGAAAATATTGAGCAATAACAATTAGACAATATTGCAGAAGACAGCGAGGATTACTATTTAAAAAATATTGTGAAAGTTCTTAAGGATTATCTTAGATAAAAATGAAAAAGAGCGAGGATTAATATTTAAAAAAAATATTGTGAAAGTTCTTAAGGATTATCTTAGATAAAAATGAAAAAGGCTTAGGTGATTATTTGTAACAAAATATTGTGAGAAATATTGATTGAAGATAAATGTTGGAAAATATTTTGAAGAAACTGAGCATTATCTGCTCTAAATATTATGACGTAAATTGAAGATTGCTTGTTAAAAAATAATGTGCAAAACATTGAAGATTGCTTATTAGAAAACATTGCAAAAACTCTAAAAAATATTTTTTATAATATATTGTGGAATCAATTGAGTATGACTTGTTCTAAAATATATTGAATGACATTGAAGATCAGGGCTATGGAGTGGAATTCAGAGTCGGTTAAAAACATCTGAATCCGACTCGTATTTTTATCTTTTAAGGATGAACAATCCTAGAAAGTTGCGTTTTGGAAATTTTCTTAGGGTGTAGAGTAATATAACAATATTTCACATTTTTATCTGAATTATATCACTAAATAAGTTTTGTAGCGTTGTATGCACATACATTACATGTATGTATAGCTATGAAAGTCTTCTCAGAATCTTTCATGAAGATTCTTGGAAGAGCTTCCAAAAATGTTTAGGAAGAAGGCATAATAACCACATAACTGGCTTTTGTTTGTAAACAACATGGCTGATTTCATATCAAATGCATGGTTCCAATAATCATTTAAATTTTGAAAACTATTTTAATCAGATATGACAAGAAAAGACAAAGCAAATGAAAACCGACAGAAATGAATTTTTGTTCTGTAATAATTAGTGTTATCTCAAATAAACTTATCTACATAAAGTATTAGTTTCATCTCAAATAAATGTGAGGTGGCAAAAATATATGCAAGTTCAAAAGTGTTAAATTTATTTCTACCAATGAAGAGGGTCAAAAGTATATGATGTTGTACAAACAAAACAAATTTAAGTGTTGGAATAAGTATTTGGAAATTAGATAGAGCGTTTCATCTTTCCTTGCACGACACTTACGAGTATTTGCTATCACTCATATCTGGACTGTTCAATAATACTTCATCAAGTGCTGGCAAGTGCGTAATTGGAAACTTTGTTTTACAAATAGCATTAAATTGGGTCAAGTATTATTTTTCCTTATAGTTTCTTCCTTTAATAAAAATAGTCACAATTTTCGATCTGATTAGTTCAGCGGATAAAGATAACCTCGTTAGAACATTAACATTATTTTGCAGGAACTAGTCCCTTTTTTATTTGTTCTGTGCTTCGGATCATTTTCCAGATAGAACATTCGTTCGTTAATCCTGCATGCTCAAATCCTTTACCCATCAAGTTTAATTTATTGCCTAATATTTGGCGCTATTTTCATTGATTCATTACTTATATTAAGAGCAATTAAAATAAATACAGGTTAACAACATAATGCGGCACACTCCATCCTTGATTCTGGGGATGTTTCTCTTTTAATGATAGGCTGTTTCATCAAATGCTAAACATGATGAGTTCCATCCCATAAAAAGAGTTTAATTATGATCTCATAAGACCAAAAGAGATCTTGCATATGGATTCATATTTGAGAGTGTATCTTCTGAGCTCACTACTAGTTGTTTTTATCGAAAAGAATGTTACAGACTTAAACAGATCGTCAAGCAGTTCTACCCTAGTTATATTAAGGACGTCCAATACCGAACTCACCTGGTTAATTTTCTTAAAATCTTCTAAATGTTTTGAGTATGTTGGTGGATATGTTGGACCAAGGAGTTCATAATTCACTTTGGTTTGAATTGCTTTGGAGAGTAATATTATAGTTTAATCAAGAACTGAATTGTATTTAATCACATATAGTAAATCATGATTCTATACATATGTTTCTTATAATGATAGTTTTTCTTTTCAGAGTTATCTAGTATCGTTAACAAAACTGTACATGGTCATTTTTTGTAAACTAAGAACTAATAATCACAGATTACCTATTGTAACAAGCAGGTTTAATAGAACTCTGTTCGAGGAATGATTTTTGTAGTACAGTAAATGTTATGATAATATCCTAAGAGACAAGTACCATGTAATATTAGAGTGCAATAACGGATATATTAATCCTCCTCTCCGGCCTCACTTTATATTTCAGTATTATAGGAAAATCTCGAAAGCATAAATTTAAGTAGATATTTCAAAACAGGTAATATAAGATTATATCTAAATGAGCATTATTCTTTAAGATGGTCTTTAATTTTTTGGATAATTTTAATGGGTATCAAGGGAATAAATTGTAAATGATTTACAGGAGTGGTACTTGTTATTTTGTCAAAAAGTCAAATCATAATGAATCAATGTCACTCTGATTCAAAGAATTCTTGTTCACTTACGTACCTTATCTATTTGCAGAACACTTGAGACCTTCTGGTATGAATATATACATATGTACGTCCATATCCAGATGAAAACCTGGAAGTATCAAACGATGGCACCATGAACTTACGGGTTATTACGATGTGGAACAAATTTAGGGTGGAAAACGTAAGCATGAAAGAGTCAGGTTTAAATATGTCACAAAGACATCTCACAGATCTTATCAACCGCAAAAAGACCAAAAAAAGATCAAAAGTCTTTTTTAAAAACTTCATATTGCCGTATAAAGCCAAAAATTTGTAAAATGATACTAAAACTATGACCAACCACATGGAAGAAAGCGGCAAAATTAACCTATGTGAGAATGAAGTAATGAATAATTTATAGGATAAAGATAAAGAGGCGCTAAGGTACTCATTATGCAATCAAACGTTGCAAGAAACAGTTGAAACACCGCAAAATCTACAGAGGTTGGTTATATAAGGAAGGGATGCAATAAGTTGAAAGATGCAATTAGAAAACTTAAAACAGAGAGATTAAATAAAGTATAAGACCATAGGAACCCTTTTTAAATAGGGTTTAAGTGGATGCTTATGTAAATGGTGGGAAATGGAGAATATCAGAGGAAAGCAAAGAGAAGTAGAAGAGAAGAAGTTACACTAACAAAGGTAAAACTTAGAATTGACTCTGCGCCTTCTTAAGAATAGAACTCAATAATGTGTGGTAAATTCTGCCAAACTTGAAAGTTTTTTTCATTTTTTTTTTAATTTTACAAAAAAAAGGGAAAAAGAGACATCAGTAAGGTTATTGTTTTACAATTTTTTTTCATTTAAACAACGAAATTATCGACAGTTAAATGAAGGTCAAGTATGTAGGTAAATAATTCGGAAGAGACTATTCATAAATCTGTGATTTCGATATTGCAGGCATCTCTACCGAACCGGACAATTTAGCAACGAAGGAAGAACATCTGGCAGGTGAACATGTGTGTTGTGAACATAATTTTACATAAGGGAACCAACTTAAAAAGCTAGAGACTTGAACCCCCCTTATTTTTTATCATAAAAAACAACGTCTCGTTTCTCGTAAAGAACTAATAGGCGTTGATCACCACTGAGCAGATTGAATGGGTCAAAATCATGATCGAGTACCAGTGATAGTAGCCAGAAAGCCCCATTTGTAGTTATATTTTTATGTCCTTCAGGAAAAAGAAGCTGGATTTTGGATAAAGTGAGGTGGAAATATTTGATAGTTATGCTACTAAGAACTTTAAACTGAACAAATTGATATAGTAAGAACGTACAACAGTATTTATAAATTACCGTATTTGCCATTAGAAAGCGACTAACAGGGATAGTTGTGTTGCTTAAACTCTAGAGACCTTATACCAAGAAAAAAAGAGTTATTGGATTAATCAGAGATGTCATCTGTCACGGTGAGTTATAAACAACATTGACAAGAAATTTTAACATTTTAACTATGTCTACCCCACCAAATCTTAAAGAAGTACATTGATGTAAAAAGGTTTCTCAAGTAAATGTTGTAGAAAAAGAAGCTAAAAACGTTCCTAAAAGCCTAAAATAAATTAAATCGTATTCCAGAAGGACCTCCAAAGCAGTCACACATGAGTTCCGAAAAACGTAACATCTAAAATTAATTAAAAAATAGTCCATCAAACAAACGAGCAAAAGAAAGCGTAATAATGCGTTTCCGTCACGGAAGACTCATGAAGAAGCACCTCTTTATTTATTTAAGTGTTATTTTACTCAAAAGGTGAAGGCAGGGGCAGAATTAATCTCTTGTGGGTAGTTACTTAGAACTTTCTTAAATATTTTTGTTTTCTCAATTTTGTAAAGAATAGATGGCGAATGTGTATCATAAATCAAACGCATTGCAAGAAAAGATAAATATATTAAAGGCGAATCCATGAAATATTATAATAAAAGAGAAATTTTGTTAGTGTAAACGATACCTTTGTTCTTATTAGAGAAGAGAATGAAGAAATAATAACAAAAAAGAACAATTAGGGTCAAATTGAACGAACAGGAATATGAATATTTTTAAAGATACAAAAGTTATAATACCACAACCCTTTATTCTTATCCCATTAAAAAGCTATTTATTTTGTCAAGGATTTCTCACAAAAATGAAATGAATTTATGACTGGAAATTGAAGAATGAGATCTAGCTGTACTAATTTTTGAGCGAGTTCAAAATTTGGAACTACTACAACAAATCTTACCTCTACTGCGAGCGCCTTTGAATATAAGAGTAGAGAAATAGCAACTTGAATTGCCCTTTCAGCTGGAATATGTAGCTTAATTTTGCTCTCCTTTTCTAATAAAAGATATTACTCCAGTGGAAGAAATGCAGTGAAGACAGACAAAGCTTTTTCTGAAGCTGTAAAACAAACACTGAATGCAGTCTTAAAAAAATAAAATTTCTCTTACTTGTAGATAGACGCTTTTACTGCCAATTATATGAAGTCTTCAGGATAGTGGAAGGGTAAAATAATATAAAATTTGCCTGAATATTTGATTGCATATAAATAATTATAAATTGCAATTAAAGCAATAACACGAAAATAGAGGGGAAGATTTTCAAATATTTTATGGTTCTTAATTTCAAAATTGTTCTAAATATTTTAGTTCAAACGACTTCCGTTAACCTACTTAAAATAAATTAAAAAAACACCTATTGATGTATAAAAACACCCATACTAATTCACAAGAAATACTAACCATATATTAATATCTACATACTCTATTTGTAGTTCACCACAATAGTTGTGTTTGATCAGCACGATTCTACATTTATATAAAATGGTGATTAAAAATTTATTTATTTTAGGAATTTAAAAACAAAATTTGTATGAAAATATTTAACAAGTACACTAAAGTAAGTAGGTTTGAAGCACACGCTTGTATAAGTAAAACATTGAGCCTCAAGTTATAACAGCACTTCCTGAACATAAAACATTTTAGACAACCAATCACAAGAGAAATAATAGGTTAAGGGGCTAAAAACGCCGAGTTGGATGTAAAATAAAATATCAAGCTATGTTACAATTGTCAGTTAACTTCATTGTGAGAAGAGCTTAATACCTCTACTTTTTCAAATATCCCATGTGAAACTTCCCTCCACTCAGCCAAAATTTAATATATATTTAATTTTAAAAGTATTTCCTTATAAAATTTACAAAAGTTGTCGAATTCTGCAAAACTTTTCACTAAAATTTGCATTTTTCTGGATATCCTAAAATCTGTAGGAAAATCTGAAGATGGCCAAATTTAAAACCGTTTTCCAAAAACAAGAATAATCACTTAATAGTCACATATGAGTAAGACCTGCCTCAAAAATAAACGCCTCATGTAAATTCCTTTCTAGGCCTATGTGTATCTTACACATTATATTTTTCCCTTCTTTGATTATGCCCAACTATACAAAAAAATCTAGCCGGTATTTCATCGTAAACTTTGACCTTTGTACAAAATACATAACAAACGCGATATAATAGAGTTAAAATAACTATAAATACCTTTCTGACAATTTGACAAATTGTGTAAAGTAAACATTAGACTTAAACTATTCCGATTCCAATTTTAACTTTTACTGATGGATGATTAGACAAACTAGTAAATTCTAATTATTTTAACTTCATTGAATTTATGCAAATTTATTGAGCAGAACTTTCTATGTTCGTAACCACTTCGGCTTTAAGCCCATAATGAGATTGAATTTAACAAAATTATAACTTTTTATTCATTTTTAACTGATTCCAACCTGCATCGATTGGCTTTATTTGTCTTCCAAGTTGATGATTTTCTAAAAAGTAGATAATGATACCCCATCGAAAAGTTCGGATTCTATTGCTTTTAGATTATATACTTAGGTAACTGAATTAATTCTATAATCACTTATGTGTAACTTACCCCCGTATGCTAAAACAAATGTGAAATGCACATTTGAGCAAAAAACCTTCTTTTTTTATATTTTACATTTTAGCCTTTGCATATAATAAATTTATAAAAAATGTGAAAGTGCATTTCACTTTTTTCTTAGCATACGGCCGTTAGTAACGGTTAAGAAAAATGTGAAATGCACTTTTATCAGATTTAGTGAAGCTTCACAATTTTTTTATAAATTTATTATATGCAAGGGCTAAAATGTAAAAAATATTAAAAAAAAGCGTTTTTTGCTCAAATGTGCATTTCACATTTAGTTTAGCATACGGCCTTTTTTATAATATTATTACTGGTAAATATGGAATTCGCGGAATGGTTTCGAAAAATAATGGTTATAAGATTAGAAAATAAGAGAAGCTCTAAATTAAAAATCTCTTTTGAGAATTAGAATCTATGACAACTCTGGCTTAACTAAAATAAAGATTGAAAAAACTAAAAGCTATATTTATTATAATTAAAAATATAAATACACAGAAAAACACAAATATAACCATAAATCGTGTGGTAACGAGAAAATTTTACAAAAAGAAACAAATATAAACTCAATTAAATTACTATAAAAAGAAAATGTTCTAAATAAATCTTAAAGTTCTTAGAATTGATTAAGAGATTTCCCAAATACTATAGTAAAAATCTCTATTGACTTTCATTTCTCCTTCTTATAACTTAAATTTAAGCTGCCCTTGTTCATTCTCTTAACATAAATGACTTGATTAATTATTTTGGTCAATTATAGTTAGAAACATTTACATCGGACATCACCAAATTTCACATATTCCCAATTTATAAATGTTTTAGGATCAGGTAGTGCTCTCTAACCTTTGCTGCCCTCCATGGACGTGGTGGGAAGGAGGCGACAATAAATATAGGGAATGATTCTCTCTTAAGTACGTGGGAGTTAAAGAGGAGTGTAAATTCTGATATTGGCCGAATTTAATACTATTTCAATAGGCTTCGAGTGTTTATAGGATACAGGCACTTGAAAGAAAATAATAGTTAATACTATACAAAAAACAAATGATACAATTTAACAATTTTGTAAATCGTTCGACAATTAAAAATTCAGTTGAATTTACAAAGAATGATATGGTTTAAGCCATACGAGGCACAATAATTAGCCGAAAGGGAATCGAGAGGAGGTTATGAAGTGAGTCTTGCGGTTGGAGAGTTTTACGCCTCTTCGACGATGAAAAAGAAAATGTAATGGCTTACGATTTTCTGGAGGAGACGTCGAGTAGTTGCTCGGGGGAGTATTCCTCTCGCAAAGCGTAGCTAAGCGCGTTATTCTCAATTGAGTCTTTCGTCCTTGACTATCCATATACCTTAAGGGGATAGTACATTTGTTCATTAGTCACTTTTAAAATTCTTTCGTTCAAAATTCGCATTTTTAGTTCCGTATATTATGTTATTGCATATTTTATGCAGTTATATGGTATAATTTTTTTTTTCAGCAACATGACTAGAACATAGTGAAAATTAAGATAATGCAAAATTGTATTTATTCGTGGAAACCTTTTTTCAGATATTTAAAGTTAATTTGCGAAAAAAAAAACAATACTACACCAATGATATTTATATAATTTTATGGCAAATTTTATGCACTTATTTATTTTATATATTTTTTAGCAACATGACTAGAACATAGTCAAAATTATGATAATGCAAAATTGTATACATTGGTGGATATTCTCTATGCGATTTTAACTATTTTCTAAAACGCCGCCTGAGAGCTGGTTATATTTTTAGCATCATTCGAATATAGATTGAATTAAATTCCAGGGCATTCACAACACCACTACTATTGACCAAACACTTCCCCCTTTCCAACTGAGAACAAAATCTATAGTTGACCTTGTCCGAATAATATATGTTTTACTCTACCATTAACCTAAGTTTACATGAAACTAAAGAAAACTGATTTCAAATGATAACTCCATCATATGTGCATCGTTTGCTCGTGAAGTGAGTTCGAATGCCCAATTTTCAGTAATTCTATAGCCATTTATAATATATCAGGTTTTAAACAGGGGTTCTGAAAGAACCCCCCTGTATCTTAAAAACGGCCCTATAGGTTATTATGATTTTGGCAGGTATAAAAGGTCTTTTAATCAGCTTTAATTTCATATATGATAATCTAACGTAATAAAAAGTTGAAAAAATTAATGTGGTATCGGGTTAAAATTAATTTCATGAATACATTTATCATCCATGCAGATCATCTATACCACTCTTAATATATGTTTGCCAAATGATCTAGACTAGTGGTTTCAAAGCAACACGGTGCATTATAACGGTTAGTGCGAAAGTAACTTTGCATTATAGAAAAAATAAAAACTAGAAAAACAAAATTGCACAGTTAATTTGTGAATGAGGAAGTTCTGGAGTTTTAATAAAAAACGTACCATTAAGGTTCATACACCATCTTGTCCTCTCTGCATCACTGAGATAAAATGGACTTCATCAGGCATAATTTATTCGCTCCAGAAATGCTCGTGAAAAATCTCGCTTTTTAGTGTTTGTGAGGAGAATGCGCTGGAATGATCTTCGAGAAATTCCTAGCCCTCTGGAACCTAATGATCGGTCTCCCAGAACATTTTCTTATCCGCTGTTGACCTACGAGGGGCAGTCAATAAGTTTTGCAATTTGGATATAAGGAAACGAGATATGAGGAAAAGTGTTTTATTATTTTTTAATATAACTACCCTCGACTTCAATGCACTTGCGTCACTTGTCCGTGAGGCTTTGAATTCCCGACTATCAGAAATCACCTGACTTCTGTTCAATCCACTCCTGTACGGCAGGCTGAAATCTTCATCGTCCCCAAACTGGCGTCCACGCAGTGCAGCCTTGAGCTGGTGAAATAAAAAGTAGTCACTAGGGGATTTTAGTGATGGACCCACGTTTCATCACCTGTCACAATGCGTGACTCTAATCTCGCCGGGTCTTGATTGTACAGGAGCAACAGCTCCTTCAAACTTTGACGACGTTGAAGTCGATCATGGGGCGTGAGTTTTCTTGGAACCCAACCTTGGTCATGGCCAAATTGTCGTAGATGATGTTGATAACACTTCCATGTGATATTCCGAGTTCAAGCTCGATTTCTTCGACCTTCACCCGTGATTTTCGAGGATCATCCGCTCCACATGGGCCACATTTTCCTCGTAAGTCACGTCTGACGGGCGTCCTAGACGGAGGGGTCATCTTCAAGGGATTCACGACCATGGCGGAACTCCCTATTCCAGCGAGCAATGATTGCATAGGAAGGGGTGGTGCCGGTGTACACTGCAACCATGCGTTCATGGATCTCATTTGCATTCTTGCCTTCCTTGGTCAAACATTTGATCACTGTGCGGTGCTCAACCTTCTCGATTGTTGAAAAAAATGTGACTGATGATCTGCGCTCAGCTACTGCTTGCTAAATAGACGAGGCAGGAGCGTGCGGCTGCAGGTCCTGACTTGTCATAACACCCCTACAAACAGCCATCCCCCTTCTTCTGTTTTGCCCTCCTGTTCGCAAAACTTATTGACCGCCCCTCGTATCTTGTCTAAATGCTAATATTATGAAATGAAAGCAAGGTTCAAATCGAGTCTTTCTAGTATTAAAACTTCTTTTGAAATCTTTTGAACTATGTCTAATGATCCACCATCTCTTAACTAACTTAATTCAGGTCTTTAAAATTATCAAAGGCATAGACAATATGGACCGCAATAAATATTTCACTATCGACCAGTCAAATTACACGAGAGTAAACGGTTGTAAAATTATAGGTAATCATTTTAACTCGCACAAATCTAAGAATTTTTTTTAACCGGATCGTCAACATATGGAATGAACTTCATCGTAAAGTAATAGACAACAATATTGTAGATACTTTCAAACGCCGTATAGATAAATATTTTGAATCAAATCCCCGACTAACAAAGTTTTTTAACGATTAACTAACTCCCAAGCATTCAGGTGTCAGGTTAGCCCAATTTACCCAAAATAAATTTCACTTCGAGATCTCTCCCATGTTTCCTGTACAGCTTTCTCTCTCCCTCTCCAACAAGACCCTGTGTTGATAAAAAGAAAAAGAAAGAGCATGTTCTAAGCTTATATAAGTAAGATAATTTGATTCTACATCTATATAAAATATAAATACGTTTCTCTCATCTTTTTCAGAAGACATAAATCCTAGATATGTACATACATGAATAAATACATTTAAAAATATCATACAGAAAATTTGCATCTCCAAACGTTCCTAGCAGTGTCCATTAAGTCAAAAAGTTTTAAAATAAGAACGGAAGTAGTAGATGGATCTAATAGATAATAAGCGTCAAAAATATAAAAATTAAATGTTAAAAAAAGAAGTAAAAAAAAGAGCATGTTCTAATATAAGACTATTAAGATAAGTAATATTTTCTTCAATTTTTTGTATATATTAATGTATTCCTGCTCTCCTGTTAAAATTTCCTGCTTGCATCTATTTTCTAACACTACGAGGGATATATTTTCACTATTCTAAGCCCAGCAACGGGTAGGAGAGGTGGATAGGGAGAGACTTCATCTTTGCTATCCTATGCCTTAAACGAAGTATTGTATATAGTTAGAATTTAGGATAAAAATAAAGGTAATTCCATTATAATGGACTGAACGGTCTCTAAAGGTAGTCACTATGTTCCTCATTGTCTTTTATTTCACGCAACCTAGTTTGGACCGCAAGGTCTGTTGTGGCCTGTTTATCTATGTAACTCTATGTAACCCTCACACAGCCTGTTCATCTATGTAACTCTATGTAACTAATGTTGCACACTCTTCTTCAGTGACCCCTATAACAGTTTGCCTGATTAAGAGTAGGTATTAAAGGAAGGACTCGGGTAAAAGAGTAAAGAGTTAATTGGATCCAATTGAGAATTCCTCTTATCCCCAGAGCATTACAAGATAAAAAACCCAAGACAATAATGCAATTATTTTCAGTAATATTTCATGCTGTGCATTGTTAAATGTTTGGATAAAACGCAGGGAAAAATCCATTTACTTCCACATTAAAATTGGAATTATTGGATCAATGGCGGAAAAAATATCGATCAGATTCATCAAATACGATGGTAATTTTCAAAATCTTATTAATCGAGATTCTTGGGTATCAGAGCAATCGCCAAACTCATTCTGAGCAGGAGCCCTTTCTTTATTATAGGTGCCATTTTATCTTTTTGTAGCAACTCCTCTTACGAACCTTTTACTACAAAACTATTTAGACTTACACCATTTTGTGTTCTCCATATTTGTAAAGGCTTATGTTTAAGTAGAGCAATACTACTTTATTAAGAAAGGAAGGGGCTCGGGTCACTTCTTATTTGCACCATTTGTTCAGCTAGTTTCTAAGTACTACTAAAGTACCTCTAACTTTTTGGGTCTGATGTGAGATTACTGGATGTTGATACGATATATTTTTTTCTCCAGAGGCATTTTGAATTACGGTTTCATGGATGCTTTTTGTATTCCTCGTAGTTTTTAGAACATATATCTACACCTATATTACATGGAATCACCAATTTTTTAACTGAAAAAGGGTCAATGTTTTCAATAGAAAAATTCGTTATTTGCATAACCTTAGTTTATACGTGTAGGCCTATTGTTCACTAATTTTCTCTAGCAAATGTTATGGAAAGTGTTGTGAGAGAAATACAAGCATTTTTATCTTTTAGAAAGCACTGTAGTTCAAAAGCTGTCATTTTCACCATCGGAAGAATTAGCAATCAATGCTGATTTTTACGCAATTAACCTAAAATAAAGATGAAACACCTGTCGAAAATATTAGTATGAGAGGTAAAATTAGACCAAATTTGGGATTACTAAGTCATATTCTTAAGAAGTTTACAACTCGGCTATACTAAATTTTGTTGTTATTTATACAAATGGGACATAAAGGAAAAGGAAAAGTAGTAAACTAAGAAGGATTCGATAAAACGAGAACTGTCCTTCAATCTAAAATGTTGTACACTACACCAATTCATAAAAGGTTATTGTAATTCAACATATTAGTTTAGGGATTGCATAAAAATGCTGCTTGGTTTCATTATTTGTGGGAAATTTTGCTCCTGTAACTCTTGCTAAAATCATAAAAAGCATTTTCCTGGTCCCTAAATAGAACCTTTGCTTAGAGATGAAAAATTCTATGATAAGTTAAACCAGGACGAAAAATCTCAATAAAGATGACACAAAACTGCTAGGAAAATATTAAGAGATACTTAAAATTCCAAACTACCGCAAGATGATAGATTAAACTTTACAATTATTCAAATAAACTCTGTGTAATTGTATTTAAAATGCAATTATTGCATTCCTACTGGATATATTCCTCGGCAATTTTGGTGCCATTTATGAGAAACACGTATTTCGTTTACACCATAAAATCTCTGCCATAGAAATAATATACTAGGAAAAGTAGTGTGAAAGATGTTTGAAAAATCCAGAGATATTTTAAATTAAGAGAAAAGTACAGTGGAAGAAAAATAATAATCGGAATAAAGAACAGTTAAACAAACTAAATCTATACTAAGAAGACCGGAATAATGCCAAGAGAAAATTTTTAAATCTCCTAGTGGCAATCGAACGGGGATGACCCAATTGCCAGTCTATTGCTTTACCATTAAGCTACAAGGGACATAAAATCCAACCAACCCAAAGCGTTACACTATCGAACTCAATATCTCTTCAGTAAAGAAGGTATTTTCAGGTGTTTTGATACCATATCTCAAACAGGCTCACAATTCCACGGCTCTCTTTTCTTATCAAATATAAAAAAACGGGCACATAAAAGTTCTTCGAGCTGTAATAACTACTACAGGATTTCGCCATATTTGATTTTTTCATTTCCAAATCCTTTGAAAAGATGCAGACCCTGTGCATTGCAGAATATATATCCATATAGTAGAAAAGAGAGAGCGAAAAATTGGATGTGAAAGAGAACAAGAGATAAAGGCAAGAGAAAGGAACATTGGTAGACCAATATCCAGATTAGTAAAGGACAGTTCAATTAAAGCAACTCATCCTGAGAAGTTTCTTTCTCATGTACTAATTCATTTACAATGTGTTTTTTTCTCTCTCTCCACCACTATATGGATTTCTCTGGTTTTGCAACAGTTCTGTTAAACTCGTTGTTTTTTATCTTTCGAGATACGTGATGTGTGTATGAGAATTTACCACGATATAATTGCTCGAGGTGAGTTTAAGAACGTGATTATTGCTATACTGCAGTATTCAATGTAATCAGAGATGGCACTAAGTAATTAGTAGGGATTTTTTCACTTCACTAAATTGGTAAAAGTGAGAAACGATTCTTCAAGGTCATCTCTTTTTATTTTTCTATCCATTTTCTCTATTTTATTTTCTTGGCATTCCCTTTTAAACTACGTTTTATATATTTTATTTAAATTCCTTCTCTTTCGCTCCTATTTCTCTTTCTCTCCACTTTTTCTTACCTTCATTTTCTATAATCTTTTTCATCTTTATTTACTTTCCGTTTTGATTTTTTCATCCCTTCTTTCATTTATCTCTTATTTTCTTCTTCTGCTTCCTCCCTTCTACTTAAGTATTAACACAAACGAAGATGAATCTCTAATTCATATGAGAAGAAACTAGCCCTAAAAAGTTCATTACGACCCAATTGAATATTAATTTCTCTTGATCTTTTCCCGCTAAAGTCACTCATTGATTGCAGGTAGAGAAGCAAGAGCCTTCTAGAGCTCTTATATGGCAACGGGCACCAGAACAAAGTGGTGATCAGCTCAGAGCGTGCATATATTTGCATCTCAATTCCTCATTCACCGCACAAGTTTTAAAATCTTGGGCGAATTCGCGAACCAAGCGCTGGAAAGGCAACTTGCGAATCAACCGTTCGGTACTTTTCTGGTATCGACGGATTTTCCAAAGGGCAACGGTTCCGGCACGATACCTGTGTGGTATCTTTATGCCTCTGGTGGCAGGGCCAGATTAGCGAGCTGCCTTCGTGGCCAGTTGCTTAAGTGTAGATTTACCTCCGCTAGACTTAAAAGCTGTTCGTTAAATACGAGCCATTTCGACAAAACAACGAATAGTAACCAGAATCTGAATATTTTGGGAAGTTGTGAAGTAGGTTGTGTATGAGATCGTGATATACGAAAGTGATGGGGTGAGGGAAAAGTTGTGGTTAAATGAGAAGGAAGAATTAAAGGTGTAAAATTTGTAAAGTTGCCTGGAGATTAGGCTAATCTCTTTCATCGTATTTTTTTCTTTGTTTTTTTGTGTTGTTTTGTTTTATACATATATATATATATTTATATATATATACATATAATGGTATGTATATATTATTGGCGTTCAAGTCTAGGAATTTGTGTATTATTTTAACATTTGTTGTTTCCTTGACTTGTCTTTGGGTTGTATTTTTTCATCTTATTTCTCTTTTGTCTTTTTTGTCTAATTTTTAGGAGTATATAACTCTAAGTTTTGTTTTCTTGTTTTGGTAGTTTTCTTTGCTGTTTGTGCGTATTCTTGTGTAAATTTTGTACTTCTTACCAACGTCTTCTCCAATTTGGGGTATTCTTATTAATTATTTCTTGTCTTCTTTGGTTTTTGTCATTTATTTGGGGTTCATTAGTCAATATATATATGTATATTCATCAAATGTTTTCCTCTTGGTAGTATTTCTCTTTATGTATAAAACGGAAGAACAATTTTTACAAGCTTGATGGCACTGCATGGCAATCTTGAGTGATATGGACCCGTTTGTTATCTTCTACGGGTGCTCTTATTTCCACAGTATAATTTACTTTAGCTTTTTCTTTCATCTTTTACGCATTTTTCTTTATAATTATGTAGAAAGGCTAATTTTTCCCGCTTTTTGCAGATCTTCCTGCTTTCTCCCATCCTCATGTGTGTACCGGTGACGATGTACAAGCATTTATTTTGTACTCATTGAACTCCTTTGGCGAGCTTTCTGAAAAGCTAAAAAGAGGCGCTAAGGGATAAAGGAAGATTGATCTGACTAGCATCAGATAGATTTTACCATTATTTTTAGACTGTTTCTGAATAGAAAGAAAGCTATGACTGCCGATTTTGCTCTTTTTTTCGTTTTGTGACGTGCTTCCTATACCCGGTAGAAGTGATCTTCATCCCGCAAAAAAGGATTGATTTTATAGAATGTGGACTATTTCGTTTGTCCTTTCGCAAACATGAATAAGCTACAAATCAGACTTGACCTCAATGTTTTGAGAGCAACGTAAATAATCAAAAAGGCATATGTATGGTTAATTTTGTTATACTCGAAGAATTTCACTAGGAAATCTGATTAGAGTCTATGTGTGTATATGTGTTTATATAAGAAAAATTTGTGCCATTTAAGTGAGGACTAAAAGCTATCTAGTATTCAGTCTTTTAAAGTCGCCGAATTCCACTCGACTGATCAAAGATTCCGAGAAATATATTTACTAACTGGCTTTGAAGTTTGATAACAGAGATAATTAATTTAGTAGCATTTGTTTATTTATATTTTTTCAATTTTATTCGACTAATAAAGATAATAAGTTAAGAAATTCAGTATAAAATCACAGCATTACTATGGGTCGCTACAACCTATGGCAAGCACCTCAAGACAAAACATCAAATTCACTTTGTTTCATATTTATCTGGCATATAACAAGCATTAAAATCAAAGTAATAACCTTTATATCATTGGAAGCTATTATTTACTCAAAATTAAAGAAACTAATTTGTTCTGCAGCGAAAACATTTATCAAAATTCTTTCCCCATCTTTCAAATTTCTGTCTACTAATGGACCTATGACATGAGAAACATTCTTGAGTAACTAGTCACAAGTTTGCTGCTTCATATTTCCTCAAAACAGTCCAAATTACTATCAAAATCTTTATAGCAATCTCTTCCTCTCTGTTATTCAATTGAGCTTCGTATCCTTTTCTGTTGATATCTTTCTCCAATTTCTTCTGTCTCTCTCTGTTTGTCTCTATGTATAACCGTATGTCTCTCTTTTATTATAATATGTTGTGAAGGAAGGTAATATTTTATTTTATTCCTTAATATTTTTTATAATCTCCCACAAAATACATTTATTCAGCAAAGTAGTTTTCATCATTATTTACAATTCTCTACCATCGTTTAATTAAGGAATGGATGAATATTAATTCGGTTTCGTTGCAATATTATAAGACTTCATATCATTTTCACTTCCTCCATATTTGTGTTCGCTTTTCTTTTTAGGTGATGATGTAATTAGTTAGATAAATTATAGTCACATAGAAGCAAATTAGGTCAAATGGACAATGTCAAAGAACTTTTCAACCTCACGCAATAATTTTCCTTTCAGTTCAGTAGTGAAGTATATTTTTTTTCCTAAGATTAATTTAAAGATTTCACTTGTTGAATATCTGCAACCATTATTTGGCTATTATTGACGAGGTCATAAAAATATTTCCTTTAACCCCTTAACAATTACAATGCATAGTATCTTGCTGTTGGGTCACACAGGTCAAGGAGTAGTAATAGGCTTTTGTTCGCAATCCAACCATTCTTTTGGCGCTTAATATTATTATTATATTAAAGAATCTACTCTTCGTCTCTCATTACAGTCTGATAAAGTTGCCTACGGGCACTTCCAGCCGATATAGATAATAATTACGCTGTAAAATCTCTTCCATATTTTAATGGATATACAACCATAACATCAATTTCTTGTAATTTTTCTATGCATTACTAGCTAAAAACAGGATGAGACAATTTAATCTATAAAAATATTAGGTAATATCAGTAATACAAACGCCTATACATTACTACTTTTATCTTTAAACAGCTGGCTGCAAATTTGGAACGACTCTAAAACCGCTAAGAGGGTTTTATCATAAGACTGTGAGAAAATAAATACTGTTAGTCTTTTGACAATCTTGAGAGGCTGTGAGTCGTTTATCCGCTTTTGCTCGTTCATAAGCCTAATAGAACTCCAAATCACCCGGACAACGATCATCGAATAGCTGGCTTTGCTCTTAGCCAATTACGGCCGGCTGACTAGATATTTATAGCAAGCCATGGACTTCTATCTTTTCCTTTTACACCTAATAATCATGTTTGTTGAGAAAATGACGCTCTTCATTTAGATATCTTTTATTAAAATTATCAGACAATATTCTCAAGTATCCTGCTTCCATTATCAAAGTGGTGATAATAGCAAGATACTTCCGATCTAATCTAATCATCCTCATCATCATCACTAACTCTATAATTTAAAAAGAGGATTTTTTTTACTATTTGAATAATAATTTCATCTTAGTTTGCTAACGACTTATGTTTTTTAATCAAAGTTATTTCTAATAATTCTTTTAGAAAATCAAATTACAAAATGGTGAAGTTCAGAAATAAATATAAGTATCGAAATTTTGTGAATTTTTTAAAACCCAAACAACTATTATAAATGGTGAAGTTCCGAAAATTTATTTTTATATATTTTCTTCTTCTATAACTATATTTTAGCAACGTGATATTTTGAAAGATGGAAAATATAGTTTAGAGTTCGTTTTTAAAATTATTATAATTGACAAAGTTCAGAAAATTTCTAAAAATTTTAGATTTTAAATTTTAATTTTAGTATCGAAGCGCAAGCTTCCCGCCCCGTACGTCGGAGTTGCAAAGCCATTGCCTGGTTCTTTTAATAAAAATATCCACAAAAAAAGTGTAATTTTCTCAATAATATGTTTGCATTTTCTGGTTTTATTTTTTTTGTTCGCTAATGAGATTTCAATGTGGATTTCTTTCCTTTTATTTTATTATTGCTAAAATTTTGAACTAGCTTTGTGGTAACGGTTGGAGGACAGTTTCTATCTTCAAACCTTTTTAACCTTCATTACGTATAATTAGTTGTTAGATGGAAGAGAATAGGATCGTCTTTCTTCCCGCTACCCTATGGGCCTGGAACTAGTATCGGAGATTCTATGTTAAACTTTGTTTGCTCACTGATATATTCACGAAGCTCCACATTCGATTTTTCGGTTTAAATTTGAAAAAATCGTCTCTACATTTAAAATGGAAAAAACTTGCATTCTCTTTTTACTTCCACTTTGACAATACCCAAGTGAGTTGCAAAGCTACCATTATTTTTCCCAGGGCTACGAACGACGAAAGTTCTGAAAGGTTTATTAAATATTGTATCAGAATCACGTTTATATCAGATACAACTCTCTATACATCTTTCACATAATTGAGGTTGTAAATTGACATGTTGAATTACAACTTGAATAACACCAACATATATTCACAGGGTGGAACAATTATATGCATTGGTATTGACCGATAGTGTAATACTATATTGAAAATAATAATCAGCAGAATTAATTAAATCTAGAAGTCATATCTATACAAATCAAATGACTTCTCAGATACTTTAAGCTTAGATAATAGAAATATTATGACATACGTCGCATTTTTATCACTACAAACCCCTCGGATTATGGAATCTACTACATTTGTTTATAGTTTGGAGCTCTGTTAAAAAAGAGTAACTCTTTGAATCCATAATGTTGATATCTACTACGCTAATTTACCCTTCCACCTTTAGTAAATAAATAATACCTTTGTAACCCACAAATGAGAACGCTTCAATATAAAACAATCACTAAAATTGTAAGTGCTTTAGAATAAATCAAATAAATATCTATATTATATCATGAGGCTACATACAAACACCCAACATAGATTAGAAATATGCTAGCATAACTGGTGCTTCCAAATATTCAAAAATGTAATCATGAAAGAAAAATAACTAACTTCTACACGTTTTTACATGTTGGAACTCTCGTTAAGAAAAGACGCATCTTGTCAGTGTAGATCTTTTGTTTCTCGTTTTAACCCCTTAATATTGGGGAAATTTTACTCTTTCAGGTGGAATTTTCCATCGTGGAATCCTTAAATCTTGCAGGGGTCAATATCAGGTGAGGAGAGGTGGAGAGGATGATGCATTTCATCTATTCGAAGTATAAAGCTTCAGGTGTCTCCAATGCTTCGCGGGGTTTTGGGAAATATTTTCATCTAATTTAACGCGAGCAGCTTCTTTTTCCTATTAGGAAGAATCAGTTTTTTACCTTCTGTTAATCAGTAATGCTATATATCACTTAACATTGTGCATCGATTTAATTGATTACAAAATTTTATTTCATCGAAACTAATATTTCCCGATGTTCCCGCTAGGGGTTTTGGATCTTTAAATTATTTATTTCCATCATAAAAACTTTGACCATCATTTTGATACCTGGGAACTCTACGTTCTTCTCTACCTGAACGAATATATTTTCTTCGAGCAGGTTTTAATGGTTTGATTTCAAATAGAACCTTGTAGAGAAGTTCTTTCATAACATAATACAATTTGACCTTGTCTCTGCAAGGTGCTTCTCTCATTTCTCTCAAGGGGCCCTCGTCTGGGATCTAATGATCACTGTTGGTTCCCTGATGCAAATAATAATTAGTGATATTGCGCTTCAATGGCATTAAAGAAAATACGATTCAGAATTAAAAACATAGGGAAAAATTTCTGATCATTTTCTTCTTTCTGAAAGTTATAAACGCTGATATTTTGGGCAGCAATTTTCTTAGGGTTTTTCATCTTCAGTCATAACGACTATTTACCTGACTTCATCAATCTCCCGAATGATATCAAACAAAGTTTTGGCACAATGTTTCGTTATTTCTCATTTTAAAATATATAGAACATAAAATATATCATCCACACACGCAGGCATGCAGATATTTACACATGCAAGCGGTACAGAGGTAAAAAGTTGATACAGACCACGATATATTTGCATCAATGTTCCCTCTACCTCGGCGTGCCATCATTTCTGTATGACCTCTAGAAATTATTATATGATAATCAAATCTCTAATTTATACTAGTTTCTTGAAAAATCTATATGCGTCGGTCTAAAAATCTATTTAAAATATTCATTGATTTAAAAATTACTGGAAATTAATCTCTGGTCTGAGAATTCCGCTAAATTGCTCTATGATCCACAAAATATGTTTAAATTAATCTATAGTCTAAAAGATCTTTCTAAATTGATCTTTTTGCTACAAAATGTCTTCATATTAATTTAATTTTACAATAATTATAGAGAAAAATTATGGTTTATAGCAGGCAATGGGTTCGCCACTTTCCCCCTACGGGGGGAGCTTGCGCTTCGCTACTAAGGTTAAAATTTAAAAGCTAAAAAAAAGCAACCATGGTTAAATTTTTATAAATTATCTGAACTTCACCAATTGCATTGGATAATCCTATTTATTTTTTCTGAACTAAACTATTTTGTTTTTTCAAACTCTAAAAAAATTCTTAGAAATTACCTTGATCAAAATTCCAAATATACTCAAGTCATAACCAAACTAAGGTGAAATTATTATTGAAATACTCTAAAAAATCCCGTTCTTAAATTATAGAGTTAGTGATGATGATGATGATGATAATGATGATGATGATAGCAAGAAATATTCTATAGTCCACAAAAAAAATGAAAGTTAATCCAAAGTCAATAAAATCTGTCAAAGTAAACTATGACAAACAAAATGCGGAAAAATAATATGGCCTGGAAACACACATTTAATATGTAGTTCACTAAACCTATGGAAATTAATGTATTGACTACAAAATTTCAGAATTGGGCATTGCGGCAAAGTCGAAAGTCGCAAACGCTTTGAAAAAATCGGACTAAGCAAAGTCGCACCGCCAATTTTCCGTCACCTTTGCCACGACTTAGAACAGGAACAGAGACGACTACTTTAAAAGAAATTACCACGCGTATTTTAAGCCAGTTTTAAAGCCCGATTTGGCAAAAAATGTCAAATTTGTGTTGGTAACAGATGAGTTTATTTTTTTCTTATTTATAACTTTCCTTATACGATAAATTAAATTCTTCACATTATATGTGACTGACGTCCCATGAAACTATCTAAGGGTACAAAAAAAAGTTTGCGACTCTGAATTTTATTATAAATTAGTAAAATTACATACACTTTTCAGGCTTAAAATAGGTTTTAAACCTGTTTTGTCAGTTTAAAACGTTCGAGAACGTGTTATGCCTTGTGGCGTTCATCGTGCGAATTAATCTCATTTTCTCCTATTTTAATATGTGCTTATACTTTTATTTTGACTAAGACGAAAAAGTTACTATAAAGTGTAAGAATTAAATCAAATCTAGCAGCATTCTACCTTTAACTTGCCTAAAATTAAACAATATATGTAAAAAGTCGACTATCGTAAATAGACTAGGCCTTGGTTCTAAATTTAAAGATCATATTGATATAGCCTATTAAAGTCACATGGTTTTATCTGTCTTTAAATCCATTAGGCCACCCTATGAGCTTTGAAAATCTCGATTGTTTAGTAACTTAAACCGGTAAAGGTTAGGAGTGATGTCCTTCGCCGATCTGAATCTCTTTTCCCATCATTTCTTTCCTTTTCCGACGCTACCCTGCGAGGGGTTGTAGCTTTTATTGTAGCTTTATCTATTATTAGTTACTGAAAATTCTTGTAAAGTTTTTGTTCTTTTACAAATTGAAAAAACTGAGACATAGAAATGGATAAGTTTATGAGAAGTAACGGGTATAGAAGCAAGAGTTTTTCTGGCGACAGTGCAGCCAGTAGTAGCTTCAGGAGCAGCACTCCTATGCTAAGTGAGAACAGTGACAGGAATAGCCACATGCTTTTTTTTACCCGAGACTCTGATCGTGGAGGAAGAGGAGACAAGGGAGGCTGTGTTTTAACTAAAAAGTAAATTAAATAATAAATATGTGTTTTTCTGCCTTTTTCTGTTATCGCGCTAAAGTTTACTTTGTAATTTAGCGGAATCACATCGGGAAAAAAAGTGGCAAATCACAAGTCGCACTGGGGGGCCAAAAATACAGTAGCAAAGTCGCAGTCGCACCAAACCCAGCGGCAAAATTGCAAAGTCATAGATGCACCTAAAAAGATTAAAGTCACGCTCAGCTATGCAAAACTGCCTGAGTTGCTCCATGGTCCAAAAATTCTCTAGGTATAATTAAGCCTATAACGTATCTAGAGACATAATCTATGGGATGCAAAATTACAATGAATTATATATTTTCTATGATATCTCTAAAAATTATTTTATGGTCTGAAAAATCTCAAGTAATAATTTTTAATGTAAGAAATATATTCAAATTGATTTAGCTTCTACAAAATTTATACTAATTAAATGAAAACGCCACTTCTTTCTAACCTCAAAATTCTTTTAACGATTATACAAAAATAAAGCTCCGAATGTTAAGAAATTGTGTTTAAATCTCACAGTCAGTGATGTTAAACTCCATTTATTGCCTCTTTCGGATACTATGTATTATTAAAAGTAAGAATGAGAGATGCGAACTTCTAAAGCAGGCAAATTTGTGGATAATCGAGAGCTGGTTCTTCATTAACTAAATTGAAGAATTGCACCGTGATGAAAGGTATGAAGTAATGTCACCATACACAAATAAATGAAAAACAATCACTGTTCTTAGTCATGGCGTAGCCAGTTCAATGGTGTCCATTTGAACCATGAAATGACCCATATGACTATCGGACATATGGTTCTTTACCCTGACAATTTCAAATGTGCCAACACATTTGTGGCTAGGTGACGCCATCTAGTGGCAGAAATCTCATTTAGCCATTTAACCAATCCAAGTGATTTGAACCATGGGAAACAATCAATGCAGTAACCATTTGTCATCTTATCACAAAACCCCGCAGGTCATAGGAGGAATTTTCCCTCTTGTTTGCACCTCAGGACGAAAGGGGAATTTCTGTGAACAGTATCGCACAGTTATAAAACGTACTGCAAAAAACATAATGCCAAGACTTTAAGAGTGATTATAGCAATGAATCAACCCCTTTCCCCACACCGTTAGTTGAAATCTTTATGCAGCTGCATACCAAGCAAGAGCTTCAATTCTCAAATCTCTCAATCCTGACATCAATATTGAGTTGTAACAAATGTGGTGTCCTCTACAATATCCACACCTTAACATTAACAAAGCAGGACTGCTTTTAATTGGAACAGGAAGTAGAGAACTGCTTATCTCATCCAGTGTTACTTAAGAAACTGAAAGAGGCTTATCAATATCCCGATACATTCAAACCATTAATGCTGCCAAAAAATATATATATATAAATCTTACATTTAACGTATTTACATTATTTTTTCATCACCTGTTTAGGCTTACCCTGAAAATTTCAACTAATTTTATCTACATACAATTGACTCTCTAAGGCTTAGTAGAATTTCCCTTACTAACAATAGATTTCATTAGGTGAAGTTATCTAGGTGTAGAATTTATGTAAATTCTATAATATTAAAGTAGATTTTGTTAAAGTCAATTGGATTTTTATTCATATTCATATGGCAACACTAAAATAGTTTAGGCTGGATTTTTATAAATAATTCAAGTTCGTTTTGAATACAGCAAATTTTATGAAAAATTCCCTTTGAAGAAAATGGGCAGGCAGGAAAAGAGATTTATGCAAACATTAAGTGAAAACATTGCACGTCAGGAGAGAGCGAGTGATAAATAATTTTTAGAGGAGGTTCTCTGTGAAAAAAGGTAATTTCTTGTCATTTAAGTTTGAATAGAGATTTAGAAGGTGTTTTCCTTTTCTGGATCTTTATATTATTTTCCATTTCCAATTTTTTTTCAAATTTCTGTCTCTTTCTTTGCCCTAATTTTTCTCATTCATCTTTAGATTAAAAAAATATTTTTCATTCTATGTTCTGATTTCTTCCTTTAAAACAACATTCTATTTTGTGTCTTAAGATCTTCACACCAAATTTCTTTTTTTTTCTTATTATCTTTACACAATTTTTCTCTTGTTTTCTTAATCCCCTCCACAACATTATACTACTTTTTTATAAGCTTACTTATTTTTTATCTTTTTATTCTGAGGTCTTTTATTTCATTCTTTTCCTTTTATATAATTTCCACCAATTTTCTCTTTTTTCTTGACGTTTAATCCATTTTTTCTACTTACTGACCTCTACACAATACTTTCCTCTTTGTCCTTCTAATATCCTTGTCTCCTTTTCTTTGTTTTTAATACACTTTTTCGCCCCTCTTATTTATACCATTTGTTTTCTCCTACCCTCTCGTTTCTTATACCACCCTTTGACTTTTCCTTTGCCATTTTTAGACAGACCTGAATAAAGGACAAAGCCTTCCATTCCCTTCCACAACAAAACTCTTCGCATTTTTACGAGGAACTCATCAATTTACAACCATACATTTATCTTCTCTTTATAAGGGAAACCTTACTCTCTCATTCTCTATAAAAGTTTTCCCCTCTTCCACATCATATTTGGCTTAAATACATTCACCTAAGGCACTTATCTTTTTCCCAATGCCACGATTCTTTTGTCCGTTTTATATTCTCTGAAAGAGAATTCTGTTAGAGTCCATTTTCCTTTTAATCCCAGATGAAAAGTTCATTTTCTTTCGTAGTTTTACTTCTCATCACGACTTGATGAGCTTTCCATTAAGACATTTACTTAGTATCGGGGTAATACAGGAGGTTATCCACACACGAGGCCTTATATGTGTAATTCCTTCTTAAGAAAGCATCTCACATACTTTTGGAATATGTTTTATTCCACGTTACACACATTTTGTGTAGTATTTAAAAGCACAAAACTCACCTTTTTTATATGCTTTAATAGCATCGCACAGATACTTCAATTAAGATTTAATAGCATGTAAGAAATTTGAATTATAATTCAGTAATATGTAACAACCCTTTGAATTATGCATTACGAGTAACGCATCTTTTAATTATGCTCTATTAATTTTAAGAGAGCTTGAGATGACGGTTTAATTGTCAGTAACATACCGTATAATGATACTTTAATGACAAGTAACACAACTTAAATGCCTTTACCATTACCTAAAAGACTTGCTACTAATAACTAATATATCTCTTCATTTCTTCATTATTATTAAGATAAAGAATAAGAGGAAATTACCAATACGACTTAGTAATTTTTCAAATTTTCTCCATCTTCATTATTATTATTGCCCGTAACCTGGAAGATAAATAATTACTACAATTGTAATTTAGTCCAGATAAAAAATACGTTCTGATAACATTTGCAAACTTTGATTAACACTTTCACATTATTTTATTTGCGCATTAGGTCTTTTGTAGATATAAAAAAAAAAAATTACAAACACAGAGATTCACTTTGTAATATATATATATATATATATATATATCCCATTGAAAAAAAGGAAAGAAGGGATTTTGTCTTTCTTACTCCATGTTTTATCCTTGTTTGGTTTTATAAAAAGAAGAAATCACTTATGTATCATCTTTTCTGATTTCTTATGTTTTAAGCAGTATATATATGTATATATATATATATATATATATATATATATATATATATATATATATATATATATAAATTAGGTAAAAAGCTGCAACTGAGAATAATTCCATAAATGATTTTTATTTTTCAATTTGGTCAGAGAAATTAATGTGATAGCGCGACGAAAGGACCAAACAAGCAAACATTACAGGAATTTATTATATTTTAGATTATGAAGAAAAATAAGTAGCAGGAGAAGAAGGATGCTAATAATAATAATAATCATTATTTTATGTCTGCGTAAGGCTATTACCATTATTAACCATTTGAATAAATAAAGTTATTCATGTAGTAATACGAATATTTTGGGGGTTATTAACGAATTATATTAATATAGAGATGAAATGTATTTAAATACACTCCTTTCTAAATGTACTGGTTGATCTGCCCAACTCTTTGTACATTATTATAACACGTGCAGGCAACCTGGCTCTAGGTCAGTCTAATTTCTCACTTTTACATATGTCTTACATATGCAGCTATATCCCATTGCATGTTCTGAATTTGAAACAACCACATACCATCACTTTTTCTTTGGGGGCAAGTAAAGTTCATAGACAGAAAAGTAAATTGAGAAAAATAAGTATTAATCTCAAAGTTGATTTTTTACTTGCCTAAAAATATCACAGCTGCTTAGTATTTGCTAAATATACTAAATTACCAATTTGGCTTCTTTTATACAAACACGTACCATCGCTTTGATATAATTTGATATAATAGACGAATTCATTCATTGTTAAAAGATTTCTCTTCGGCAATTTATGGATGTTTAAGAAAGATTTAGCGCACAATTAAGAACCAAAAAGATTAATATTCACTCGTGCCTTGTTCTAAAAGGAAGGCTAAAGGTGTAAGCCAGAGGTGAAAAACAAGTAAAAGGAGGAGCGAAAATAGATAAAGAGTTAGTTTCTCAAAATCGTTTTATGTTGTTGTTGCTGTTACTGAACTTCAGAAATTCTGGCCTAGAAACCATGAGATCCAGAGAAAGGATATGGAACATAATGGGCTTTGACACATAGCCAAAGTGATAGTAAATGCCTTTGTTGTAGTGTATTATTGTGTGTAGCGTACTAGTATTACATTATAAGTTTGATTGTGTAAGCCTTGGAGTAAAGGGTTGCCTTCTGGATAAGCATCAAGCATGGCTAGATCTTATAAACAGGGAGGTAAGATTCATAAGTTTGAATTTCAGTTCTCCCAGCATAGAGCTTGGAGTTGTATGAAAGTGATGGATAGAGCATTGATTAAGGGGTTGTCTCTATATTTTTAATGTGGTGGTCCAAAAAAATGTTGTAAAGGGGTGATCTTGTTTAGGATTAAGGGTTGCATATATAACTTTGCATTGCGACAAGGGAGTTTAATGAGGTCGTGTAGGGAGGGTAAGGTACGATCTTTGATAGGTACATGGGTTGTTATGTTTATACCATTCTTACAAAGTTTGGATATTGCTGTGAGTGAGTAACTGTAGTGGTAATATTTATATGTGATTGATTTTTATGTAATGAGATGAATGTGGGTATTTTCGATCATAAAGTCTAGACAATAGACAGCTGAGTGCAAGGGGTTGTGAATGATGTGATTCGTCTGGCGATTTGTAATAGATTGAAGTTCGATCGTTTGGAAAGAATTGTTTGACTCGGATGACACTGCAATCTTATGGATGAAGGTTTAATTGAATAACGAAAAAAATGGTTGATGAATTTGTTTGCTTATTTTTTGTCTGAAATTCTGTCTGTTGTGCTGTTTGCTACATGTAATTGTGTAAAAGTAAGGCTAGAATTTATGGTACTCTTTAGGCTGGTATAAAGTTTACTTCTGCTTGATATGTGATCAAGTGTTTTTACAATGCTATTGCACTACTCTTTACTGTCCGGTTTCCTTATGATCCCTTGAATTTCTAATGCGCAATTTTGGTTGTGTTTTCTGTTGCTTCTAGAGAATAGACTTTTGTGTAAATTTTGTAGTGTTTTCCAATAGTATGTTCCGTTGCAGTGTTCGCTCTTTGGTTTATTATATTGAAATATTTTCCTACCCCCCACACGGTTATCTAGGTCAAATATGAGTCCTGGTTTATATTAGTGAATCTATGTAGGATATTAAAGGCTGTATTTATTTAGGTACCTCAGTCTTTCTTCGTACGAACAACTACGAAGTTAATCCATTAAGGCCCAAACATTAGATTCGCCATCAAATTTAGTGAATTTTAATGAATATAAATTAATAAGATTATTAACACAGGTTTTGTAGATGTTTTATCTATAAAACCAATATTAATCGGTGATTTGCCGATTAATTTCCCTCTGCATTGAAATTATTTGCTGTGAATCGCTTACCAGCAGTTAAGGTGAAGGCCAACTTTGCATTTCTTGCATTGTATTCTGGTGCGTTTGTGGCAATGTGCTAAATGTGCATGACTGCATTTTTCATTTATGTGTTCATTCAAACTGAAGCTAGTGCGTAGTGATGGATGAACACGAGTTGTTTTTTTTAGAGAGTCATATTTTCCTAGATATTGTTAAAGTATATTGAGGGGGAATTATTTTGTTTTGGCAATAACATCTTTACTATTCGGCTGATTCTAACGAAATTTGAAACCCTTATGTTGTTTTACACTCTTTCGAATGATATAACTTCCAGGGTCCTCCTAAGGTTAGTCTTTGGATTATTGAAAGTTTTGGACGTTGTAAGTTCAGACATCAGAATAAGTAAGAGAAAGCAACTTTTTGGTCAGCAGAACTTGTTTTTTTTTATTAAACAAATCCAAAATGACCTATTTTTGTGGGTTTATCCTAAGAGTTGCGAAGCCACTGGAAAAATTGTCAAAATTACAATTTCTAAAATATACATTTTAACAAAGTGAAAAGAAGCTACAAGACAATTGATACTCTAAAAGAGATGCTTGTTGTCCCTGAAAATGACTTGCCTTTGTTCTTTGTTACGGAATGAATTGAATTTGCCAACCTAAAGGAGTGCTAGCAGACCTCAATTTGTAACCATATCTGATTAGTTTTCCCTTACTGTGTTGCTTGCAACCATCCCACCCAAAATGCAATACCATTTATTGTCACATCAATTGATATTCAGTTGAAACAGATGTTTCGAAAATTTTGGAGAAAGGATTTATTTAATAAACAAAAGTAATTTGCAAGTTCAATTTTTTAGGGAGTTACAAATTACCTGAGGTATGAAGGAAATAGATCATTTCTTTAGATAATTTTTTTTCATAGCTAAATTTTTATTTATTTAAAGAAAATGCTAAATAAAAGCTCAATATTTAAGGTGAATTAAAATTTCTTAAAAATTATACATAAATGAGAATTTAATACACATAAAATAATAATGTTCCAAAGTGTTGTGCCGCTGCTACAAAGCCCATGCTATAGTAATCCGTAATGGTAAATGGCACTTATACTAGGTTTTGAAACGATCATGTTACATTCGCTACGAAGCTCTCAACAAAGGTCACAAAGATAATATAAAAGTTAACAGAGTTGAAGGCTGCGCCCTCGTTGCGGACGAATTCATTCCTCATACTGGCCTACATGCGGTTGACGGACGACTTCCACTCATCAATTTTACTATGCTCTACCTTGGAGACCTGGTGCTCGACATGGGCCTATAACCTGTAGTCGAGGGAAATGTGGTCGAGCGACTAGGGCAGGCCAATATTCATTCGAATGAAGTTCATATTCGACACCAACAACTCTTGCAAAGTCTTGGAGGTGTGGACTGGGAACCGTCTTGCAGAAAGACGTACTCCGGTTTTTACATCATCTTAATCACCAAGACAAGGAATTTCATTGCCAGGATATCCCCGTACTCGGCTGCCGTGACTTCTTAACCGACCGTAAAACCTACAATCGTTATCTTCTTGTTATTTTAATTCACGACGTCCTGATTCATCATGAATGCCCAATGCTTGGTCCTGAACATATAATGAACCTTGGAGACGCGCTATCTTAATTTTACCACGCAATCGATCTGCTTCTTGATGATTGGATTGACGGTGAAGGCCAGGGCAGCGCTCTTTACTTTGTTCTGGGTAAGCAGAGACCTTTCCAGCAACTTAAGATATTGCTGCCCTCCTGCTTGACGGCTCTAAACACATTGGCCACCGATATATTCTTTTTCTTCTGCGCGACACTGTGGACGGTCAAAAACTGTGTAAAAGAATAACGGTTTGCTTATTCACTTTACTAATTAGAAATCATATTGTTAAAAAAACATTTATCAGCATCTATAGTTGAATTTTGTAAATTATTACAGCGTAACTTTTATAATTCCTTATAGGAATTCTCGCGATTTTAGTAAACTATTGAGGGTGCTATGCCTTACTAATAAAAATGGAAACTTTCAAGTAATTCTTATTTAAAAACATGAAAATTCATCAAATGTTAAAAAAGAAATGTTTGTAAAACAAATAAAATCCGAAACAAAAAAGACTTATTTAGGGAAAGCAAATATATATTTGAACTTTTAGAAAGCTATGAAAAAGAAGCAACTTGAGTTTCTTAGCGGAGATCGCTCATTAAATACTGAATATCATATCTCGTCGCTGAAGGCGTTCCAGTGTCCTTTTGTACCTAGAGATGCCCTAATTGCACCACATACCCGAAGGATTTCATACAAGCGTTACATATAAAGGAACAATGATTCTAGATTTAAACGCAAAATGTAGTTTGAAGTTTGAAATCTCTCTCTCTTTCTCTCTCTCTCTCTCTCTCTCTCTCTCTCTCTCTATATATATATATATATATATATATATATATATATATATATATATATATATATATATACATATATATATTAATATTTATATAAATATATATATATATATATATAAATATATATATGAAAAACTCACAAAGTATCACGTGAGGGTAGCAAATGAATGCAATGTCCCGCAGGAAAAAATGAAAAGGTGTTTCCAAGTACTTTCGAACTTTATTAAGTTCCTTAATAAAGTTCGAAAGTACTTGGAAACACCTTTTCCTTTTTTCCTGCGGAACATTGCATTCATATATATATATATATATATATATATATATATATATATATATATATATATATATATATATATATATATATATAAATATATATATATGTGAATCCATTAAACCACATTGAAAGAGAAAACGGAATAATATTTCCTTGCAGTGTACTAACGGCATACTTTTAACTGATCAAAGCGGTGCTCGCTGCCTCAGTGTACCTGGTTCGAATCACTTCCCCGCACGGATTTTTCGAAAAAAAAGGTAATAAAAATATTACTGCAAGGAAAAATTATTCCGTTTTCTCTTCCAATGTGGTTTAATGGATTCATTTTTATCATTCTCTCGTGCTACCTTGAGAGATATATACACACACATATATATATATATATATATATATATATATATATATATATATATATATATATATATATATATATTAAGTGTTACCTGCAATAACAATTGATCTAATCTTCTACCGAATAACGATAATCATAGTAGAATAACCCCTTGAAAATAGCATAGCCATCTCAGGTACATTTCGACAGTTCCACGAAGGAGAGAGAATATGGTGAACGCTCAGTCGCTCGCTACATCCAAACACGTTTCTTTCTCATTTTTCCTCTAATGTCGAGTTTCTGATTTCTTGCCTCTACTCATACGTAATTCCATCAACAAGTTAATTTTGCAAATGTTCGTATTTCTGGGAGATCGAGAAGAAACTTAGAAGATTTGCCTTTATTCCTGTCGTTAACTCCGAAACTTCCGAACATTTTTCACTTTATCAGACTTTACGAGATTTTTATACTTTTTAAAACTTTAATTATCTAACCTTCCTACCAGATCATTTGCATTATTTTAGATGGCATCGTTAAAGCTTTTTCTGTCTTAGAATAACATACGCCCGGTATTACAGGAACTCGAGCCTTTCCAGGAAAAATGTTCCCACCTGACAATGATTTTTTGGTTCGTTTTCCAAGAAGGCTTGATGTGACCTTCCACACCAATTCAACATAACTTTCCACCTATCTCCTCATACTATATATTCAGGTGAATACATCATTTATATAAATCAAGTAATGAGGAAATTAGAGCAAGAAGTTGATGCACAATTCAAATGACTAATGGATTATGCCGATTAGTGGTCGAAAAAGATGTTTAGATGAAAAATAATTAAATTATATATTCAAATATGGTAATAATTACGTAATATCTATGCACAATTATGTAAACTAGGAGTATTTAACAGCATTTTATGTTATTTTTTATATTTAGTAGGCTATTTCCAGCTATCCAGGTAGCGCCGTTTCGTCATCGTGATGAATTAATACTTGAAACACTTAGTGCATTTTGCTTGGACCTCTGTCGTCTGAGCGTTACCTGTACCAATCGCCAATGGGATTTGTCATCAGAAGTTTTACCATAACTTTCCTTTTATATTTTGATTATTAGAGCAATGTATATCCCTTACCACAAAGCATCGGGCACGTCACGTAAGTTATTGTACCCAATAGAGTAATTTAACATCCCTTAAATGAACTCTCCTCAAATAGCCATTTTAACCTTCATCTTTGCCGTCCCACTTAATTGTGTCATTTCCTCCCCCCACCTTCCGTGAGGGCACGCAAAATCCTACAATGCAGATGATTTGTGGTTAGTATAGCAATGGATAGCCACCTTCAAACCACATCGGGCAAGCCTAGGGCGCGCTCATCATTAAATTCATACAGTTATTTTTTAGAGCTTTATCTTTGTATGTTGGATAAAGGCAATTACATAGCGTTGATGAACGGCGTATTTTAAAGGTGCCTTATGCAGTATGAAGGCGAGTACTCATTGCTATACTCCATGCTTGCAGTTTTTTGTTAATATGTTTCATCTTCATCCACAATGATTTGAAATTTAACAATTTTAATTGTATATAGGTTTATTATAGACTGATAATGTATAACTAAAGTCTACTTTTGTTTTATCAAAATTTTAACAAAAAGGAATAGAGGGCAAGTTTGCCTGAGAGAAAATAGAGGAATTAAAAGAGGCAGAAATTCAGATATACAAAAAGATTTTTTAAATTGTTCCGATTAAATATTTTAGTTTAAAACAATACCCTATAAATGATTGTGACTGCAGCCTTTTCAGAAGGTAAATATAAATAAGTTCTTTAATAGCCTGAATACTTTAATATAAATTCTATTTTTATATCAGTCATTTATATTTTGTGACATGAAAGAAGTTAATTCTAAGGGAAAATATGTTTGTTATTTTACTAAACTTAATCCTAAAATATTCAATTTTTATAAAAACATACATGTAAAAAGGATTCGAAATTTACATTTTATGCAAAGAAAGTACTTTCCAAATCCGTTGTTTTCATAAAATATGTAAATAGTAGAGTAGAAGAATGAAGGGATGAAGCTTCAGATCGATGTACACATCTTTTTATTTGTATATCAGTCTCGAAGACAAATACAGCTGATGGAAGGTAAGTTGTGTTTGAACGAAGGGGAAAAACATATATGTACATAATTTATTACTTCGTTTCAGGTTTTGTTCAAATTTCTGATATAGATTTAGCTTGAATAGAAACCTTTAAATTTGGACTCAATTCCTCCATGTTTTTTCAATTCAATAGAAGAAATATTCTTTTCAGCCAATACATTAACGATAGGAAAAGGTTGAAAGGGCTTAAGGAACCTTCTTTAATCTTATTTTTTTTTTTTACTAATACATGAGTCAAGCCTAAATATTGGCAAATAAAAAAGAAATAACGTTCAAGAAAAATTTAATGACAATATTAAAAGCTTCACTCAGATCTAGAGAATAAAGAAAGCCAGAAAACCGTAATCAACCTAAGGCTAGCTTAAAAAAGGCTATAGATATATATTTGAGTAAAAGGACGAGTTTACGGAGATATATTTTGTATAAAACAATATATAATTCTTTACTTAGGAAACAGGTTTCTGAACCTTTCCTTTTAATTAAATTAATAAATAATTATATATTACTTTATATAAAAAAGCTTATTAAACTCCATCTTCCTACTCATATGAAAGTTCGATAGCGAGTTAAAATATTTATATATCTGAAATGGGAAACCAGATTTTCGTGTAAACCCTTTTGCATACGAAGTTATCTCAAGCGCAATGTGGACGCTGGTTGATTTGAAATTAGAATAGTAGTACAGAAACAAATCCAACCAAAAAGATGAGAGAATCATTGCCTTTGGTAATAGGTACTTGAACTGTGCAATTTAATTAGTTTAGGCTAAGGCGGGTAGATTCCTATGAATATTTCCCCAACTATACCCAAACTGACCTAGATTTTTTTAGTATTTATACATTGACTAAAGTAAAAAAAAATTGCTTTATTAAAATATAATTGACGATTTTTAAAGTAAAAATGTATTTTTTGCCAATAATTTAATACCATTTTTAAAAGCAGCAAAATATGCGTATTTGAGTTTTTTAAATTGGTTTAAATTTGTTGTGAACTCTTTAAATATAACTGTATTAATCCATACTTATGATTATTATAAATATTCAATAAAGAGACAAGCTATAAATTATAAAGTCTATACGTCAACACAAGCCAACTAGGGAGCATTAGATTCAAAGTATAAGGAAGAAAGAAAAGAAAGGCTAAGCTAGAAGGAAACCATTTAACCGAACTTTCAAAATCAGACAAATAGGACAGTTGACTTCGGTGAAGAGATTTTTTCACAATCTAAAAGATGCAAGAAACATGTACAAATCTGAGATATGCTAAAAAGTTAGACATAAAAAACGTCATTCAACTCATTTTAGTATCGAGTAGTGATTGTTAGCTGTGCGGGAAAATGAGAAGACTGTTTAGCGGGTAATTTAAATAGATCCAATTTTAAAGAAATAGGTGAGCGATCTCACGAAACGAGGAGGTCAAATAATTATCGCAATATCAGGTAGAAAAAAATTCATGTAGCTGAAAGCACTATCAAAGAGTCTTACATGAGTTGGATTCAGATCTAAACATCCACATAAAGTTCTAAAAACCAATATAGGTCAATATAAAAGAATAATGGCAATTTCTACCGACTTCATCAGAAAAATATCTTTGGTGACACTTACGTAACCAATGAAATCTTTGACAAATTTAAGATGCAGCTGATCGCAAATGAGATTGAAAGGTAAGCTTGGCATCAAAAGCGAGGAACATTTCGGAATTATAATACTAATAAAAAATAAATGACTTTAGCATGATAATATTAAATAATCCTCTTTCAATGAATATCCATACTGTGAGATCTGCTCGGATTCAATATATTGGAAATAAGCTCCGCCCTAAAAGTATTCTAGAAACACCCAATTTGGGAGCCAAATTAGTTGAAATTTTCTCGTAAAACGTAGGAATAAATCCTAAATGATCGCAACCACGAAATCATTCGGGAGCGATTAAAGATTAAAAGATTTAAAATGAAAGAGTTTCAGTTTAATATAAAGTAACAAGACAACTGTTCATTACATTGTTCATTGTCAAAATAGGAAGCAAGAAGCCCAGTTTGCCTTTAGCGCTATGACAAGTCGAAGCCTCTGCACATGAAAATATATGTAAGCTCGAATCGAGGAAAAAGAGAGGATGCTAAACTTCAGAATAATAGGAAAATGAATGGGAAATAAGCAGTTAGGATAATTTCAAGGTGCTGATTTCAATCAAAGGAACCGATGTTGTCTAAGCATTGGTGCAATGGAAGAGTGTCCAGAATAGGCAACGATACCGGAATTTGCTACAAAGCCAGCTCTAACTCTCACCAGTATAAGCATCCGTGACAGGTTTGAGGCAGATGGGCACAAACAGAGATTTGGACGCCGCAAACTACGTGCAAGCGACAAAAACACCATTTTATTGTTGCCAAAATTTACTCGATCAATACAAATATCCTTTAAGCAATGTTCCCGTGATACCAAACTTTAAATACTTGACAATGAAAGAAAAAGCTACATTGAAAGGTACAAGCGATAACTGACAATGACTCTGATCGTAGACTCGAATTTTCTAATGGTTTCAGTCAATGGTAACCGAAGAGGTACCGTATTACAACAACATCTTGTTATCTAATAAAGCTACCTTTAAGCTTAATGATACAATAAATACAAACAACTGTGGGTATTGGACAATTGATAATCCACATGTTTATGTGTAAGAACATATTACTTTACTAGATTTAACAGTATGGTGTATTTATCATCCAGGAATTTGGGTGGACCATTTTTCCTTCCATGGTACATATTCATATATATATATATATATATATATATATATATATATATATATATATAAGGAAGAAGGAGCAAATGCAAGTTCTGCGGGTGATAACAACCACCACAGTGCTTTCGCCATATTTATTTTCTGCCTTTCAAAAAAATTTTGAAGACAGAAATAAAGATGAAGAGAATTTCAAACTTTTTTTCCCAGGCGTTATTTCTGTCTTCTCGGTAAAGGATTGCCTTCATTGTGCTGCCCTCTGCTCTCTATGATTCTAGTCTTCTTCTAATGTCCCTTTCTCTTACCTCTAAAAAACTCCTGTTTCTTGTCTCATTGCTCATTCCATCAAATTTCTCTTTCCTTTATATATATATATATATATATATATATATATATATATATATATATATATATATATATATATTTTTTAAATGAAAAATTATGCACGACTGAGATTTTAGAGGGTTTATTTTTGAGCTTGAAGTCCAAAGTTAGGGTCCAACTTTAGAGAAGTGCAGCAGCAACCTCAGAATGAGCTACGGCTGAACTCTGCACTTCTCCTTTCTGTGAGCAGAAATACTCTCGAACGATCAGTTTTGCATATTTTATCCTTCAAAACTAAAAGTCTTTAGCGACACCTCCTCTCTCTCTCTTTCTTTCTCTCTCTCTCTCTCTCTCTCTCTCTCTTTCTCTCTCTCTCTCTCTCTCTCTCTCTCTCTATATATATATATATATATATATATATATATATGAAATTATTAACTCACAAAGTATCACGTGAGGTTCGCAATGAAAGCAATGTCGCGCAGGTAAAATAAAGTGGCGCTTCTAGGTACTTTCGAACTTTATTCAGTTCATTCTCAAGGATAACTACAAGAGAAAATAATATAATAAGGGTATATATAAGCTATTAAAAGATAAATGAGCGCCTCTAATACAAGTAATCAACAATGAGGAAGTAGGAGAGAGACGGGTAAATTCACATTAAGATTTAGCTATAACAGGTAGCAAGGTTGAACCGTGAGGCAAGAAAGAGTCAAGAACCGAGACAAATGGTTAAAACGATTAACGGATAAAGCGATAGTCTAAAGAGACAGATTAGGAGAGACATGAAAAGTAAGCAGATACGTAGGGGATAGAAAGAGAAATAAAATAATGTTAATACAAAATCAATGCAATAATTAAATTGACAAATCTGGTGCCCATAAAAATGAAAGTGCAAGAAAATTAGGAACATAAGTCAGAGTTGATTTATTTAAGAATGAGTTTTTTCATAACAGCATCAATATCTAAAAGGCCAGAGGAAATGTTAAATTTATTAACATGGCTTATACATTAACATTCATGATATTCACGAAATATCATTGAATCGAACTTTAGTAGTAAATTCCCGAATTTTAATTTAAGTTCTGGCTTATATAAACTTGATGGTTATTTTGTAAATTATATTCATAGTGTACTGTCGAAACTTTCAATTTCAGACTAAATATATATATTAATCTTAATAAATAATTTTATTTTATTTTATGAGCATCTATGTAGACTTATGTTTTTGTCTGTATTTATTTCTATTTGAGTCAAGTCTTTAGAACATTTATACTTATTCTACCTTGGTTTTCATATCCTGACCTCTGAGGTTAATCTTTCGTTGAGATTTTCTCCCTTCTTAATTGCTTAGGGGATTTTTTTATCCTCTTATCAACCTTTTGTCTTTTGAATTTACCTGATTTAATGATCTTATTTTGTATTTATCTTCGCTCCTAAGGTTTCCATTTCATATTAATTCATTTTCTTGATTGATTTTTTGCTTTGTCATGGGCGTTTCCTCTCCTCTGTATCATCCTGATAAATATTACAATTTTCAATACTTCTGTTATTCCTTCATAACGAACTCGAAATAAAGTTCGAAAGTACTTGGAATCCTCGTATTAATTTTCCCTGTAGGCTTTGTTGCATTTAATGCTTACTTCCGCGATAGTTTGTGAGTTTTCCACACACGCACACACACACACACACATATATATATATATATATATAGCATGCTGCATCAATGAGCAAAACAGAATATATTTTTCTTCTTTAAAATCGTATTTCCTAATTCTAAAAATCCGTACTGGGGTGGGATTTGAGCCGAGCTTTTCTATTTGCTCGATTTTTTTGTTCTTCCGCACAGCCAAGTGGATAAAAGGTCTTACTCGCTGCATCAGTGTGCTTGGTTCGAATCCCACCCAGTACGAATTTTTCGAATTCGGAAATAACATTCCCCCCCCCCTTAAAAAATTATTCCGTTTCTCTCATTCGTGCAGTATGCTCGTTATATTTCTTCATTCTCTCGCGCTCATGAGAGAGATAAATATATAAATATATAAATATATATATATATATATATATATATATATATATATATATATATATATATATATATATATATATATATAGAGAGAGAGAGAGAGAGAGAGAGAGAGAGAGAGAGAGAGAGAGTAACAACAAGGAAAGGAGGTACCCTAGGAGACCTTACGGTCCATTCAAAGAGGGTACCTTTGGACTAACAATTGAGCGGGCACAAGGCTGCTCAATTGTTTTGCGTCCCTAAACGGCCCCTTTTTAAGACTTTGTCTAGTCTTGACTTGAACTGGTCAACAGATTCACTGTTGACAACTTCCACTGGAAGTGCGTTCCACTTACCGCAGATACTGTAAGTGAAAAAATTCCACACAGATTGCGGTTGTAACGCTTCAGTTCAAGTTTGAAGCCGTGATTGCGCGTTCTGTTCTCACTCAGTGTGAACATATCCCGGTAGTCAACATTGTCGAACCCTCGAAGTATTTTGAAAACTTCGATGAGCTGACCACGCAGTCTACGGGTTTCCAGCGAGAACAGATCTAATTCCCTTAGTCTATCCTCATAACTTTTATGTCGGATAGAGGGAATCAGCTTGGTTGCTCTGGCTTGTACGCGTTCCAATCTCACGATGTCCTTTCGCAATGAAGGACTCCAAAATTGTACGGCATACTCTAGGTGCGGTCGGACAAGTGAGTTATACAGGCACAGTACAATCTCCTAGTTCCGATAACCAAACTGGCGCTTAATATAGACTAGCATCCTTTGGGCCTTTTTCTCCGCCTCAATGCACTGTTTGGAGAACTTGAGGCACTAGTGATTGTTACACCCAAGTCCTTCTCAGTGTCACTCGATTCAAGAGCCGTACCCTTTAGGATATACTGAGATTGGGGGTTTCTGTGGCCGATATGCATCACTTTGCATTTGCCCACGTTAAAAGGCATTTTCAACGTGTCCGACCACTCCCCAATCTTCCCAAGATCTTCCTGCAGGCGGGCAGTATTTCCATCCTTTGCAACGTTCATACCAAGCTTGGTATCGTCGGCAAATTTGGAAATCTTGGCAACCATGTCACCGTCCATGTCGTTGACGTAAATGATGAATAGTAGTGGTCCCAGGACAGAACCTTGAGGCACCCCGCTAGTAACGGGCACCCACTCAGAAGACTGTCAATTTACCACCACCCGTTGCCGTCTGCCACTTAGCCAGTTCTCGATCCAGCCGGCTACCTTTCCGTCTATGCCAAACGCTCGCCTTTTCCGGAGAAGGCGGCGGTGTGGTACCTTATCAAAGGCTTTCTGAAAGTCTAGGTAGACCACATCCATCGCCTTCTCCCGATCGTGCTCAGTAAAAACGAAGTGGAAAAATTCTACAAGGTTCGTCAGACATGACCGTTGCCTTCGGAAGCCGTGCTGGGAACTCCTCAGTAGCAGGTTTGACTCTAAATACGACGTCACTTTGTCCACCATGATGCTTTCCATGAGTTTACCGACTATCAAAGTCAGACTGATAGGTCGGTAGTTCGACGGTTGGTTACGGTCTCCTTTCTTGAAGATAGGAGTCACCTCCGCCTCACGCCAGTCTCTAGGAACGCATTTGGTCCGGATTGACATGTTAAAGATAGCGCACAGATGTCGTGATACTTTATCGCACACTTCTTTTAACACTTTAGGTAGGAACCCGTCCGGTCCAGGGGACTTATTCGTCTTTAGGTCAGCGATTTTTTTTTTTATTTCTCCTTCGGTGAAGTCCATTGCCTCCAGCTTTTCCCCCGAGTAGGAATCCGTCGGCTGGGGAATGGGACCACACTCTTCAGTAAACACTGAAGAGAAGTAGTCGTTGAGGAGGTTAGCTTTTTCTGCATCTGAATGCTTTGATGTCCCCTCCTCATTCCTCAAAGGGCCAATCGTTCGACGGATTAGTTTACGGCTGTTCACATATCCAAAAAACTCCTTGGGATTTTCTTTACAGAGTCTCGCCACTCGGAGTTCCTCAGACCGCTTAGCCGCCCTTATGCTGGACTTCACTCTCCTGGCTAGCCTCCGGTATTCGTCAAAGTCACCCGAGATCTTCGATTGCCGGTACACATTTCTCTTCTCCCTAAGCAGTTCCCCGATTTCTCGATTATACCACTTTGGTTGAACAGAAGACCAACGGGGGTATTTCGGAGGGATAAAACGCGATTGAAGACTCATGAATGTGGTTTTGAAACTGTTCCAAGAGTCTTCAACAGCATCGCACTCTTCTAGCCTCGCGTCAGTCAGTCCCGGGCGTAGACCTGCAAAGTCTGCTCTTCTTAAATCGAGTTTCCTTGATTTACTAATTGCAGGCTCTGCCTTGGGGACTTTGACTACAAATCTAATTAGTCGGTGGTCACTGCCACCGAGCTCTTCGCCAACAGAGAGGTCCTCAACGATGTCATCCTCAGAGGTGAAAACCAAGTCGAGGATATTGTCTCCTCTCGTTGGCTCTCTCACCCATTGAGTGAGGAACTCGTTGTTCGTGAACTCCAGGAGTAGTGCGTTCTCGCCACAGGATTCTCTGGTTTCCCAGTCAACTTGTGTGTTGAAATCACCCATGACGATACACACTCTGTCTTCGACAAGTTCTCCTAGTAGCTGGTACAGATCTCTGTCCTTTTCAACGAGTTGGGCAGGAGGTCTATAAAGCACCAGGGTCCTGTATTTGGCAGGACCTATCTCTAGGTCAACACCTAGTAGTTCATGGTCGGATACGATGTTGCAATCCGTCGAGTTGAGAGAGAGAGAGAGAGAGAGAGAAAGTGAGAGATTTTAACATCACTAAACCCGTATTCATTCTTTGAGAGCAATAAAATATTGCTCATTTTCTCCTCTTTGCGATAAATAAACGTTTGTCGCTAGCCATAGGCTTTGGTTAAATGGAATATTAATCGTCCCTTGATGACAGTTCGAAATAAGTCACCATTGATTTATTAATTATTTATGGATAATATTCGTTTTAACAAAATTAAGATTTTTCTAAATTTTCAAAGATATAAGCGTTTTTAGTTCGTAAAATGGTGATTATCAATGTCATTTTCCACTTCCGGAACATAATAATAACGGGGTGATTCACTTTTCGAAAATATATTTTTACTTTGCGGAAGTTTAATGTTTCTGCGCCATTTTCTCTATTCCCTTCAATCTTGCCCTAACTAGTTAGCAAATAGCCGGCTTTGTTATATCTGAAGGCGATCTTTGCATGAGTCTTTTCGCGATTAACCAATAGCATTCTTTGTTATATTTTAGTATATTCGGGAGATGCGGATGTCCGTGTTTTTAGCTCAAATGGTATAATGGCGTGCGGATGCTGTGATAGGTCGCAATACCAACTAATACCTGAAGCTTTTGATGCCAATTGTCAGGCATCGACGGCTCCTTTTGTAACCACGGAAACGGCTCCAAGGCCAAAGGATATAGATGAGAGAAAATGTAGATATTACAAGAAAATAGTTATATATCCAAGAAAAGAGCAGCTGTAATAGACAGATAAACTATCTACCCTTAGTTAAAGAGAGTCATGGAAAATATATTTAAATATACTTAATTTTAATAGAAATATTATAACTAACCTTCAAGTTCATTTTCTCTAATCTTCCTACACGCCATACATTCTTCATGAATATCCTGCTCAATTTTGAGATCAATAGCTCGGTTCAAATTACAACCGTTCATTCACTATTTATGTATTTTTTTAGTTTTGAGAAAAGAAATTTCCCTATAAATTTTTCTCTTGTCGAAGCTTCTTTCATCCACACAGTGGAGTTTGAGTGACGCATCAGAGGCATGAAATGTTTTCTTTCAGAAGTTTCAGTTTCGCAATTTGTTTGGTAGGGACTTCCTTATCAATGTACCTATAATATTTGCGCTAGTTCTCCCCTTAATAAAAATTTTCGCTGTTTTGTTACTTGGCTTCCAATGGGTTCCCATTTAAATTAACTTCTCAAGAAAAATGGAAATAAAAGAAGTGATTTTGTTATTTGTTTAATGTCTAGCTTCCTCGAAGAAATCTATACTCTAATTTGTATATATAACGCACCCAAATGAATGAATTAGTATTTACGGGGACGAAACGTTGTATGTAATTTTATTTTATAGCCGCATATAATTAGTAGTTCAACCCTTTCAGAGTTTTAGTTTGACAATAACCTAACTTGGTTTCGATAAACTGATGTACTGTACTTCAAAGGTTTTAACGCGATTTGAGAATAATGCTGTGTCTGCTCCCTCTTATTTATCAATTTAGCCTATGGTTTATGAATTCATCGAGCTTCATTATTTATTTCACTATTTATTCCGTTATATATCGAAGTTTTGTTTGTAGCAAACCTCCAAACCGGGCGTATTTGGGAAAACAGGTTCCTGTCTTAGCTTTTTAAACTTTATTTCAAATTACTAAGAAAGAAAACTTACAATACGTATAAACATGATCAAAACTCATTTTCACATATATAGTTAAATTTTACCTTAATAATTAAAATTTGAAAATCATAACATTCATGGATTTATAAACTGAGGGAATCCATAATTACAGTGCTTTGTTTTCTTCTCATAAAATACTATTCGCTTAGACACATTAAAGAGTAGTTGGTTTGCAAAAGGATTTAAGTAATTTTTAGAGGATGCAAACCTTTCTAAAATTGTTCAAATTGTCGCCAAATTATTGAAAGCTGCTTTATAGACACTAAACTAATTTATAGTCCTTTTTCACGCTGTACATATTAATAAGGCATAGGCATTTCATACGCTAATTATACTATGTATGCCATTTTAAGCTAGTAATGTCTTTACCTTTTAGAAGCTACAAAAAAGCGAGTAGGTGGCATATAAATAGTATGAAAGACAATAACTACAACTTGTTAATATTGCATCATAACTATTGGTTCAAAACATCAATGAGCCATTTTTAGGCACAATTGTTGCGGAAGATGAAAAGTAGGTTATTTAGTGTAATAAGATAAAAAAAGAATGGTCAAATGCCAAATAAAAACCAACTCCTACTCCAAGACGTGGTTTCTAACAGAAAAATTTAATGTAGACTTATTGGGTCAATTAAATGAAGTTTTTGAACCAAATTGTCCGTTCATTGATCAACTGAAAAAGGGTTCTTGTTCTTTACCATAATATAAACTCACAGCTGAAACATTGAACTCCAGAAGAAATTAATGATTTTGGAGGGAGGGGCTGAGGAGGGAGTACCGTTAAGATTGGGCGTCTTTTTGCACCAGTCAGAGTTATTTGAAACTCTCATGACCCGGTTAGGGCAGCCGTTCGAGTCCGTGGTACCTGGATTTAAGTGCACCCATAAGAAGTTCATCGAAAGGGTTCCGGACGAGAGGTGAAAAGGGAATATGTTTGCTATAGAGGCTGGATACACTAATAGTAGTGATGTGATGTGCTATGGGCCTGATAATGCGTGTAGTAGTGCTAGTTATCACTGCGGTGGGTAATAAATGTTTTTAAACAGACAGTAACTTCTTGACTAGTTGATAAATCTCACTTGTAATTTTTATCGAAGTGGATTTATGCTCGCGATGAGAGAGTGCGATCGAGTTTTCAGAATATGTGTGATTATAACTTGCAGCCATTTGATTGACATTGCCACTGAGGATTTTCCAGTATATGGACATAGCATTTTAAATTCTTGCTGTTCGATCCGTTTCCTTTTAATTTTTGTCTTTGGCTCTCATGTTAGTTGTAAAACACTGATAACACTGGGGAACAATGTATTTGGTGAATTGAAAAAGGTACATTTTCATACCTAATTTGAGCATACTGAATTCAAATCTGAAATCAGATTCTCTATAAATGCTACAGATTTTTTTTAATATCAATAACTATTATAATACAATAATTTTCATTTTATCACGCCTATCATCATGACCTGAAGTAATTTTGAAATCATCCTTTTGCGTTATTTATAGTAAAACAATCTTTTTTAACAAACATTTTATTGCATATGAGAAGAAACTTGAATTACACATTTAAGATTACAAATACTGTAATCAAATAGAAGCTAATTTTTAATGACCGTACATCAGGCTGGAGGACCTCTTCTAGATTTCAATCGGGCAAAAATTGGCGTTTGTAACTCTTTCTCTTGTAAGTCTTCTCTAGCTGATCTCTTCTAATCGTCCAGCAATAGTCCGCCATCATGTGTCTATCCAGGTGACCTTGGTAGTGCTCTTCTATCGTAATTAAATCCTGATGGAAGCATTCCCCTTGTTCGTTGCTCAGGGCTCCCAGATTGTCTGGGAATTGATCGAGGTGACTATTTAGGAAATGCAGCTTCACATTCATGTTGCATCCCAGATGAGGATATGCTAAAAGCTATTAGTAACCTGATCCTCGTAGTTATGTGCTTTTTTGTTTCCCTAAAGTTACGAACAACGGCATAAAATGAAAGCCAGGACGCCTTCTTTTTTTCATTCATGGTGTTCACGAATCTAGAATCAATCAGAAGTCTTCCGATTTGGGGACCCTCAAATACTCCTTCTTTTATTTTTTCGTATGAAAAAGCAGGAAACGCCGATACTATGTAGTAAAAACAGTCATTGTCAGTGCTCAAGGCCTTGACATACTGCTTTATCAACCCCAGTTTGAGATGAAGTTGAGGGAAAAACCATCTTCTCTCGACTTACGATTGGCTCATTATCAATGTTTGGCATTCCTGCTTCCAAAGTTTCCCGAACTTGCCAATCTTTTGGAGACCAGTGTTTGTCACGGGCTTGACTACCCGACATACAGATATAGCATGGAAACTTTGTATATCCTTTCTGCTGGCCAAGGAGGAAGTTGACCATCTTAAGGTCTACACATATGATCCAATTGTTTTCACGGTACTTAAGTAAATCCATGACCAATCTTATGTCATCGTGAGTTTCGCACAGATAGACAGAGTGACAGAGAGCAAAGCACCAAAGTCATTGCCATTATGCAAAAGGACACTCTTAAGGCTACGCTTGGAGCTATCCAAAAATAGTCTCCACTCAGCAGGGATATAGGTGCCAAGTCGCAACTCAGTAAACAGACCAAAAAAAACGTTGCACTATACAAATTGTTTGTCCTCACAGAAATACTTAACAAATATACTCTACCTTGTTCGGTAATATGATACCCGTACCGACCTGTCAAGCATATGTCTTTCACTCAACCTAGAGGCTAAAAGTTCTGCAGCTTTCTTGGAGAGCGCCATATAACGTATCAAGTTATTCAAATCCTCTTGATTGAAACAGTGAGGAGCTAATGACTGTTCAGCATCTGATGATGAATCAGCAGACTCTGAATCCATTCCGTGGACTTCTATATCAGGTACTTTATTTTCATCCTCGAAGGAAGCACATCCACGGAAAATTGGAACTGGTAAAGACTCAGAATGAGGCACTGGCTGGATCACCAAGGAAATGTCGGTGTAGTCGATCTTGTGCCGATTTTCCTTGCCAATCCTCCTAGTATTCATCAGAGAGAAATAACAGTAGGCTCGATAATCCTTTGGCTCTCGCCACACTATGTGGATTCCAAAAAGAAGAGCATTTCTCTTTCCTTTCGTCCATTCAAGAAGATGTTCTACACAACTATAGTAAACAGCATGTGGGGCCCACTTCTCTTGTTTGCCAAAAGGAACATCAAATTATGCCTTTTAAGTGCGCGTCACAAAGTTTGAGATATTCCGCCTTTTACGAACTAGCATGCAACACCCACATATGTAGCAAAAGATGCCTGGATCATTAATGCGATTTCCTGTTGTCGAAGCCATCTCTCTAACATGAGACCTGAAAAAAGAAACAATAATATCAATATTTTGCACAATAACACTTATTACTATCTTACTACTATGCACTGTGAAATATTTGCTTTCTACAAGCACCCTCTCTGTCCGTCCGGAGGGCAGTTTTCGGGGAAACAAGAAAATAGAAATTACGGAATAATTATAGCATGTAAATGTGATTAAAATTGTTTCCCTGTCTAATTATTCCTGAATTGTTCCTTTACCCTTGGTAGAATTAGCTTAGGTTTTATTTCAATACCATCCTTTATCCGGGCGGGGAGACTGACTTTGAATTAAATGAATCCTCAAACGACCTTATTAAACAGGAAATAGCGTACATGTATCCTCCTGGCCTCAGGCCTCTTCATGCTTTGTACGACACATAAGTCTATAAGATCTTCACTTCTGTTTTAAGAAGAATGAAAAGGAGGCAATATCAGAGAAAATTACCATGGGTTTTTGTTAAGATTTCAGTCCTTTTATTCTTAAAAAAATAAACACTTTTCCATGTCTGTTTAGGTATTCAGGAGTTTCATTACACTAGCTTTGTGGCCGTGTGCAGTCTGCCACACATCGTGCTAATAGTCTCATTAACTTTCTCTTAAAAAACAGGTTTTCAACTATTCTCTAAAGAAAATAACGAATTTAATTTGACAAATGAGATGGTCCTGTTTCTGGTATGTGACTGTCTGTCGTTTTCGAAAGTTTCCTTTTATTGGATGTCTTCCTGATCGCAGTAATGATCTTTTATTAACCTTTGTCATATGATCTACTCTTAAAAAGGCCAAACCTCAGAAGATCTACGCCATATTATAGTGTTATACAAGTAGTCACGATCTTTTAAGGCATTCCAGTCGGCAGTTATAGTTTCAGTTTGGCGCGTAAAGTACATATTTTTAAGATATTATATCTTAATGTGGTTAAAATTGACATTCAAATACGGCAGCCTTGCCTTCTTTCAATTCGAAAATAAACCATTAGTTTTACACACTGGCAACTGTTCGACTTTATTTTAAACAATGGCAAGGCTGGAGGCAAGCAGTTAAAAGAGCGCGATTCTTGCAAACTCAGTTCGTTGGAAATAATTTCTCTTTTGCCACAGGAGTTTAAAAGAAGCACGGCTCGATTATAATAGTAAAAGGTGGAGGTGGTTTAGCTTTTGTCGTGAAGTGATTAGGTAATTTAAGACGGCAATAGTGCCAGATACATTTAGAAATCGCCTTTTGCATTCAAATCTGTTGTTAACCTTTCCAATTAGGAATATTTCGAGTTTTTTAAAGTTGTGGTGATCGTGGGGGATATGGTTTGCACCTCCATTTCGAAAGAAATTTGAAAATATTAATCTTTGGCCAAAATAGCGTAAAGTAGGCGGCGCTATCATCTTTATTATTTTGATAAACATGCAGAGCCGATGGCATTGATTGTGGCGCAGAAATAGCACCTCCTTTCATGCGCTCATAAACTGAAGTATTACGCAAACGCATATACGAATAATCTATAAAAAAATATAGTAAGTACGTAAAAACAGTACTAATGGTGTTTGCCGTCACTTTACTTATCTTTTAGGGCTTCGTTTTCGTGCTGAAAGCAGTTATTTTTAAGATAGTCTCGCTGCAAATAGAGTCGTACTCAGAATGATAGGATCTTAAAATAAGTGCTTTCCGCGCCTAACTAAAGCAGTGAATGATGATTAGAATACCTAAAAATACCATTAGGTACTGTTTTTACTACAAAAAAACGGCGTAGGTCGTCTGAAGTTTTATCTTTAGGAACAATTTCTGCTATTGGGTTGAAATCGTGATTGAAATCAAATAAGATTGCCCGAATTTCATGAGAAGTGTGCACTTTTATATAAATTGTATAATTTAAATGAGTCATAATTAATAATCACACAAATTTGTTATATAAACATGCTCTCAAGTTTTCACATAAATAATTAAGATCTTTCATTATCTATTCTGCCACCTATGCCCAATTCTCCAAAAATACTATTCCCCTAATTTATATTATTTAAGCAATCGATTAAACTTTTGGAAATGCAAAAACAGTGGATGTGATCTCGTATTTTCAAACACTTAAGTATATAAAAGAGTATTCAATTCCCACGTTAACACATACACTGCACACACTCCTTACAACTCCCGAGCAGATCTGTCAAAATATTTCGTTTCTTAATCACTCACTAATCCTGTAAGCAAAAGCGAAAATAGTATTTCCAGTCCACTGATCCAGCGCATCTTGATCATTTTCCCTTGATTAGAAATCACAAAAAAAAAAAAAAGATTCTGCTGCGAAGAACGAAATTCGGAAGCTGCTCTCTCGAGAGAAGGGAAAATAATTTGGGGTTGTTTTGTTCAAATTAATTCTTTATGTAAAAAAGAAAAATTTGGTTTGAGCTAAATTCAAATAGTGGAGAATTGATTTTTACAAAAACTGGTTTCTCTTTCACTTCCAAGAAAAAAGTCGAGAATCAGAAGAACTGGAGAACCCTAAAATCTCAGAGGACCAAATTAATCGAAATTTTTTGTTCTGGTCCTATTTTTTATGATTTCATTAGCTCAATTATTTCGTATATTTTAGTATTTAGTTTTATATTATTCTTTATTTAGTCTAATCTCTAGGGAGGTAATAATCTATAAAATCTTACTACAATAAAGAGTTGAGGTTATTTAAAACAACCAAGTACTTATATATGATTTACAGAGGGGAAAACTTAACCGCTCATTTTAAAGGCCCCCCCAAAAAATATCAAGGAGATGACATAACTAAATAAAATTACGATTAAAGTTTCTGATAAATGGTAATTGGACAATTCCTATTATTAAAATCTTTCGATTTTAAAAGGCCTGGAAATAAAATTTTGTAATTTGCACAGCTTTGTGAAATATATAGCCGACAATGGACAATTATGATGTCTATTGGTGAAGAAAAACGTAAATTGAAAGAACTAGACAGAAATCGCGGAAATTCCTTGCGAAATGAAAAATAAATCATAAATTTGACCTTCCTGAATTTGAAATTAAAATAGCGAATCTTCAAAAATTGGGATATTATAAAAGAAATCTTGTAATGGACTTAAACCAGGAATACGTGTGGTAAAACTTGAAGTTCCGAAAACCTATTATAAAACGTAAGATAACAACAGCCTCAATAAAATTAGAATAATTAGAAACCGGGCGAGTGATTTCATCTGAACAATGAATCTCTGGAAGGAAAAAAAGAGTAGATATAAGTATGCAAAAGAAAATCATCACTCAAATAGGTAGTTTAATCCCGCTAGAATAATAAAAATAGGTAAAACAAATATACATTGTGAGGAGAAAAATAAAAAGGAGCAAATTTAATCTGAAGGAAAAAAGAAGAAACCTTCCTTAATAAATTATGGAAAAGATGAAAATAAATGAAGAAACCTACATTTAAATGAACCATAATAATATAATAAAAATTCATTAAAAATTATCAACATAGGGAAACAATTAATTATTTACCCGATATAAAAGAAAGAAGTAGGAATATTCAGTAATGGAAAAGTTAAATGAAACCTTTATGAAGAAATTAACGTCTAGTAGACTACTAAGCATTATATATAGTTTCACCTTCTAACACAGAAATTCATGATTTCCAGTGAGCTAATTTACATTGTAGAAATAAATTAGAGTTCTGATCATTTAAAGATGAAATGGTTAATTAAATCCAAACAATAGTTGTTATCATTTAACTAAACAATTGAAAAAAATGCCCTCTGCATGATTTCATTAATGGCTCACTTAGTCTTCAATTAGAATCACTGCGGTTTAGAAAGTTTATATTTGTTCTACATATTCCTAAATTAATGGCATTTGAAAAGATAACGAAATGCGTAACACATTTTATTCTTTAAGTTTAAAGTACAATTACCAATATAACTACCAACTATTCACGAATGAAACTGATAGTGATTGGTGAATAGCCGTAAGTTACAAAAGAATTCTTTGCAGGTCGTCTAAATTTTCCAACTGATTTTGGACAATTTTTCACCGCTGAATCCGAAGATAACATCTCTTTCTTTTAATTTGGTCAGATTTTTTTGTACTACGCCGTTTTTCAAAAATATCTAATTATATAATTACATTGATTGCATTTTTTGGAAACTTTGAGTTGAGTTTTGTTAATATTTATCCTCCAAATTGTATTTCTATAATAAAACACTGTTTTCTAGCACATTTTTTATTTAAATGCTAGAAAAATGATTAATATATATTGATTAGAGACTGATAGAGCTAAGTACATTTAAATTGGATAATAGGTTACCATTCTTTAGAAATAAGGGCATGAACTTCAGTTTCTTTGAACTCCTAGAATGCTCAACGGTAGGATTATCTCTCTCCATAGTGAAACACTAATCAGCAATCTTAACTGAATTCCAGCATCCTTGAAACCAAGTCTTCCCTCCTTTCATGTCCTGATAGAATCTCAACCTCTGCTCGTCAGTCATTGATCCCGGATTCTCAGGGAACAGATCCATATGTGAAAATAAGTAATGAATTTTGATGCTCATGTTGTATTTGTGATTTATGAAAGCAATCAGCATATTGATGACAAGGTCTATATAGTTACTGGTCTTATTTTTAAAAAAATAATTTTAAGGGAAAGAAAAACAGCTTTCCACGCTCCTCGGTCCACTTAGTTCATTGAGGTTTCAAAGTCTGGATCTCTGATGAGCTGAGCGCAAAGATGCCAGCTTTCAACTTCTACATGGTAAATCTTGGAAAAGCGTAGGAGAAAGAAGTGGAGCAACCACCATCCTTTTCCAGAGCTTTGGCGTACTGTTTGATCAGGCCAAATTTTACGTGCAGTGTGGGGAGAGTATCCTGTCTCTGTCCACCCAGAGGATGTTTATGATTTTTCTTGATTTTTAATGCCCAATTCCTCCCGTAGAGGACACTACTTCTTCATCTAATGCTGAACTTGGTCCTTACTATCCCACATGCACAGAAGGCACAGGTACATGATGAAAACTGACTTTTGTCAAGATAAAAAGTTTAACATCTTCAGATCAACACAAATAAACCACTCATGCTGATCATAATCAAATTTCTCTAACACGTACTTCATACATTCATACTTCTCATTCAATGTAACAGATTGTGTGAGGTGTACGGAGGCAATGTGGTCGCTGTTGTGCAGCTGAACAAATTCAAAAGATCGCTTGCAGCTGTCAATGAACAGTACCCAATCCATTAGTTGGTCCTGTATTAATAAAAACATGTTAAAAATCAGCGTATTATCTGTAGAGTATATCAAGCCTTTCTCGTTCCCCCTAAAAAAGAGGTATTTCTGATGTCCCTTGCGGTAGAAGATGATGCGATTACTGTCAGGGAAGAGATTTATTTTTCTTCAACTGGATGCTAGCAGTTTGTTAAAGGACTTTAAGAAGCTGAGATGACGAACTATATCATTTAGCTCCTTTTAGAAAATAGATGTGAACATTATCGTCTAAAGCCACTTTTTCATTTTCTTCAACCCCGGAAGAATCAGCATTACTAATGTGCTGAATTTCTCCAAAGACATGTATGGGAATTACATCACAATGAACTACAGGAAAAAGTGCTGATTCAAAATCACGATACTTAAGGCTGATCCAGTTCTTTCTGTTCATGCCATTCAAATCAATAACGCAGTTAAATAATGTAGCAGTCAGTGGCATGGTTTGTCGGCTCCTCCCAAACCATAGGAATTTTAAACTTCAAACAAATCTTCTTGCCCTTGGTTGAACGATGCATATATTCGGTGCATGTCTTTCATACCATGTGTGGCGCCCAAGCTTAATCATCGTCACCAAGTTTCATAGCAAAATATTCATAGTAAGCAAGCTCTATAACACTAGACTCTTCTTATTAAAATCTGCCTATTCCAAGCAGATGAAGCAAAATACATCAGGCTTATTTTTTCAATAACTTCTTACCGAATCCTTTTCATTCGCCTGCAAATGATAAATACCAGTTAGTCAAAATTACTGTAAGTAAACTCTTCATAATCCATTTATTAAAAAACAAGAAAAGAAAAGGTTTTCCGTCATATAAATAAAAAATAGCCGTACAGGTTAGAAAAACGTAAAAAAATCAACATTTGGCAATAAATCAAATGTTGAACAGATTCAGAAAAACCAATGTAATTTTTGTTATCTTTCAAACAAAACTCTTCCCTTAATCTATCTAACTTCATTGAATGCAGCCTTTACGTGATGCAAGTCAAAAGCACGTTTGTTATTTCTTTATTTTTGTAAATTTGCTTCTTTTTTCAACATCTTTTGATAATAAATTTGTTATATTTTTTATTTTGTATATTCTTTTATTCAGTTATTGAAACATTCGCAATAATTAATAATTTCGTGCTAACTTAGCTAGGTTATCTCAATTATAGATTCATTGCTCTTAAAAAATTATTTCTTTTTTAGTATCTTATTCAGAACAAGACTTTATGCGAGTCTTAGTCTGATGTTAATATTATCGTCGAGGCCCATCTTATATTGAATATTTGACTATTAAAAAATTTGATTCAAAAAATAAATTGAAAATTTTGTAAATAAATTATTATAGTTTATTAATATTTTAGAGGAAGATTTTCTTTCTTTCTATATATACTTATTACCGTTCTGAAGTCTTACGAGGATTATGTTTTTTATTTAGACCTCTACCATTATCCAAAAGTATAAAGCACGAAAGGAACTATTTATCTAACACAATTTTCAGTGTGGCAGACAATCTTGTCATTATAATACCTTTAAGACCCAATTTTTACCGATCTCGAAATCAAGGACCTGTAATAACTTTCATGTTTCTGGATAGATCTCTCTAAAACGAGTGATAACACTGTGGTATAAGTTGAGTAGTTCATTGTTTCTTGTCATAAAAATATCTACCCTGGCCCTAATCAAGTTGAGCGGCCCAAATTTTGATAAAACTATTTTCATATTTCCGAGGTCTCATCACGCAATCAGGATTAAATGCTCTTCTTACTTTAGGTAATACAGGTGGCCGCAAAAGTGCTGAAAATCTGAAATAGGGTTACAAAATATTAAGTTTAAACAAATTCTTCTACGATATATATAAATGAATTAAACAAGTTACATGAAAAACAAAAATACAATAGTCCATTACATACTTGATAATTACTATAATCTAAGCAGAAACTTTCAACTTGTTCGTGTCCAATTTATTTTATCTTTGGACCAGTGATGACATTTTTTTTCTCATATCTATTACTTATCGCTTTCCTTGAATTTTTTTGGGCCCATCATATTTAAGTCTCCTTCTAAACAGCATGGGTGATAGTTTTGATCCTGAAGCTTTATTGCTCTCACTAGATGTTGAGAAAATATTTATTCGTGATTGAGTAGTGATGGCAGAAGGTATCTGCCACTTATCTTCCGGGATACAAAAAGCTCTTCTGTCTTGATATATTTTTATAGTACTTTGGACAGCATATCTTGTACTTCATTTATTAGCAATACCTACTTAGGATATGTAAAAATTTATGGATAAGTTAGATTTGTGCTTTGCGCTTCTTTAAGTTCTTCAGTTTTGGTCCTTTTACTCATTTATCTTAGAACCATATTGATCACATAGTAGTTATAAATTTAAGATGCAACATAAAAAAAGATTGGTTAAATTCTCATTATATAAAACATGCAATTTTTTTATTACAACATTTAGTAAAATACTAAGTAATTCAAAATTAGTAACAAAATAACATTATTTCCATACATATTTATAATATGATAAATTATAAAATGTTTGATTATGTTAAATATATAGATTTATAATGGGTGCTTTATACTTTTAGCAAAGGCTGTACCAAATATAAATTTCGTCAATTTATGACATCTGTGGCAAATTTGAGTCCAGATTCGTTTCATGGCTGATGCCCAACCATATTCCATTTGGCTTAGTTATGTTCATGAGAGGAAGCAGAGCTACATATCTAACCTGTCCCAAATTAATTTCGGATAAATGCGTCATCATAATTCTATCGTGTCTATTATATTTGCATCGTAAATTCACAGCCGGCAAATACACCTTGGTTAACTTCAACCTCATGCTTCTCATTTGCCGATTACTTAAATACATCGTTAAATATTCTTTGTGCTATTATTAATATCGATTTTACAATTAATATTAAATAAAGATATAACACTATATATTATTTATAATATAATATTTAATAAAAATATTTAACTAGAGTTAAAATATCTTTAATCGTAATCGTAGTTAGCTTATGAGGTAAAAGAAACGCAAATATATCGTGGTCAAGAATAGTTAGCCGATTTTATATCAACGCCAAATTTAATAATATTATTGAGTGATGTATTTACTCTGCAGCTATCAATTTAGCAGAAGACGTATTGCCGGAACCACAGAAATTAGCGCGATGTATTTAGCAATTGTTAGGGATAGGATTCATTAGATTTAGAGTTTATTAAAAATTAAAAACATAGTTACCTTATTATACCTTATTAGGATATCTTAATAATATTATTTTAATAACGTTTAAGTTATTATAATAAAGTATAGAATTAAAGGATTTTTGTAATGGACTTGTCGGCAACCTTTAGACGAAAAGAAAACAGTAAGGAAAGTACAACTCAGATTCTGTCTAATATTATTTGACTTCAGCAGCAAGAACAAAATTTCAGTTCTAATCAGAACAGTACAAAAACAACTAAATCCGTAAATAAAAAAATAGCCCGTCTTCCATACCATCATTTTCTTCTTCCTACAAACCTTTTCTTTCACTTCCTTTAAAATCTTTCTCTCAGTTCGTCTCTTCCTTCTTGCACCCTCCTACGTTTCTATAATCCTCTCGATTACTCTCTTACTGCACCGTAACTGTACCATCAATTTTTGCCACTCACGTCTGCTCGCTCGTTAATCAGGGTAGACGCCTAAGAATGACTGATTGCCTGGAATCTTGGGGGATTTTTAATATTGCCTGTGCAGTCGGACGTGACTGAATGAAAGAAGGATTGCGACTTTGATCCCGAGCCTTCTCCCAGTGGAGAAGGAGATGCTAATTTATCAGTATCTCCGTTACAGGCTAATTCCAGCGATCTGAGTCTTAATTTTATATCGAAGATAGACTTAACCTGTTAAACAGGAAGTAATTATAGTTTTAATTACAATCTCCGAGTACGTGTGAGTTGAGGATCTGAAACATTTCTTGACTAAATTGACTAAAATTTGCTTCACCTCGCTTTAGCTGCTGTGCAATTACGGCTCTCATGCATGTTTTATAAAAAGCTGAGTATCTTTAACATATCAAATCCTTAATAATAAATTATTGTATATATATATATATATATTTCTTTTCTAAAAGAATCATAAAGTACACTTATGATAAGCTTTAAGATAAGGTCAAGGGAAATAGAGTATTAGGGCCGCAGCTTCAATCCAAAACACGCCTTTATACTGGAACGTACTATTTGTGAAATTAGGGCGAGCATAACATTGCAAAAGAATCGAATCCGTTTTATTTGATAGAGCTTTTGTTTTACGAACAATTTTAGGTTCATTGAAACATATAGTTGACACTCTTTTTGGCTTACGTTTTTTCATGTCTCAAAATATGATAGCAAATGGTGCCAGTTGTTGTACACCATCCGGTCTCTACCTTGTCTATGTGGAAATTTGGATTTGGAAAATATTAAGGGACTTTATAGGCATTAAATTATTCCAAAGTGACGTCTATATTTACACTATATAATCTATTTTTATTACACAAGAATTTTTTTTAAATGTCAATTTGAACGCTCTAAATTCATTAGGTCAATGGTGTTGCTCTTGTAGGGGAAAATTATTTATTTTAATTTTCCAATCTTAAGTTGTAGCCAGCTGATAAACTTTGAATTATTTGTGCCCAGATATTTTTGAGCTCATCTCTTCTGTAAGTCCATTTCGCCTAATTCTTTAATATTTTGACATCTGAGGATGTTCTCTTACACATTATCCTAGATAATTACGGCATCATAAAGATGTGGGAACTATTGAAACCGACGTTTTACCACTGATTAGTAATACAAACTGAAGTTTACCTGTGATCAGTAATAGAAACCAACTTTGTACTCTCTGATTAGTAATATAAATTTGGAGATGTGCCGGCAGTGGTGGTATTCAAAGATTTTAAGAACGGTTTCTCTTACTTCAGGTCTCACTAACAACAGGTTTTCTCACCATCAGTCTCTAGCAGCAAACCATGATTGCTGGTCCGATATAGGTGTCAAAGTTGATTTTTTTGTTCTTACATGCTATAATCTAGCGAGCGAAATTATTAATTTAAGTTATTTTCCCAACTTTAAAAAAGATTGAGAACCCCTCATTTAAGCTAACAACCGGTTCTCTGGATTAATAAAATTCCAAGAACAGGATCTTTCGAACCGGTGCTAACCGCTAAATCCCATTACTGGATATGTGTAGTTCAGAAGTTGTAAACATTTTGGTCTTGCGTGCCAATTTCATTGAAAAAAAAAGAATTTCTGGTTTTGAGTGCAAAGCAACTATAATGCCTAATATACATATTCTAACATGGTCAACATACCTAAATCGATATGCCCAAAAGATATAGGAATTATTGCGTTAAAAGAAATATATTAAATTATTAATATATATACTTTTGAATGTGATTATATCCTTGCTTACTAGAGAGAAGAAACCATTTTACGGGCCAAGGATAGATGCCTCGCGTGCCAGGGTTTGCCGGAAGCATTTCGTAGAGAGAGCAGTGATGTAAAAAAAAAGAATAATTTGGCAGAACAAAGTTGATTTTTAACCTGTTATGCTGGATTGATTGATCACAAGCAAATTTAAAAGATACAGGTTGTTGTTCTTTACAAGCATCATATCCCCACATAGAAGCAAAGATTGAGATAGTCCTTTTCCAAAGTCGAGGTTCAAAAGACGTGAAAGCACAACAACATGAAAGTTAACCCTCCGCCCCCTCTCTGAGCAAAGCTTAAAACTTTGAGTGTTACCTTGTTTGCTAATTGCTCTTGCTTGACTGATTAAGAAATAGGCTTTAGCTTCAGATGTAATTTAAATATGTAACTATTCCACTTATTCTTTTGCTAACCAAAAGTTTGTTCTACCTGCAGTTTTAAAAATTAAAAAATATTTTACTTATCTCTTCTACTTTGCAAATTTCTTACCACAAAACAACTATTAAAAGTGTTCCGATTGAAAAAAATTAGATATCGGTTGTTTTAAAATCGACCCTATCCTCTATTCAACAATTTCAATTCTTTAGACAAGAGTTCATCTACATTTTCGTCCTACTCTATAGTCGATGTATTTAACCTATCTTCAATTTAATTCTCTTTGGTAGGGGGGTGGCGTATCATTACTAGAACCTTCTTCTGTGTCAGTTCTTATAATTGCTAACATGACAGGAATACCACAAGACATTACTCTCTCAAGTTCCTATGAAATATGAATAATTTACCGTTAATTTGTCATATTACTCGAGAACACGAATTCTGCCTAATAATTAGCGCTCGCGGGAAACAAAATACCAATATTTTGATGCCGTTAGGGCAATTTTTCCATATTCATTGGCCAAGGACATGCAGAATAACAATAAAGAGGCGGCACCGATGCATATCTGTATATATTTTTATCAAGAACAAAAATAGATTTGGAAGTACTTCAACGTCCTTTTCTCACCCGCAACGAGGAGTATTCACATATGGGAATGAACAGACAGAAGTGATGAAAAGCAATTATGAGAAAAGCTTATACGGAGGTTAGTAGAGAAGGATTTCGCATAGCTTCTGAGGTCTTTATTTAAGGTAAAAATGTTTAGCCTGTGACTATAAAGCAAAGTGATATTAATTTGAGGCCTCTCAAGTAATAGTGAATTTGTTAATGTGCCTATAATAATTTTTACTTAAATCGATTAGAGATTTATGAGGAATGACATAATTTTACCAGTAATCCTTGAAGCTAAAACTATCCTGAAGGTTTTGAAAAGTTTACACGCCCTAGAAAATCCTTCATTTCCAAACCTCTATTTTAGGAAAAAACTTCATAGTTTAATTTGAGGCTAAATTAAGAGCATACCCAGTTTTTTCTGAGTGTAAGAATCACTTAAAATACAAAAGAAATAATGCTTGGGCCATTCTAGGGGGGGGAGAGGAATGAAATCCAATATTTATTTTGTTCCTCATTTCATTCTTTTTCAGTTTCCCCCTAATTGAAAAAGGAGACTATTTTTAGTTTCTTTTGTCCAAATTTACCCCAAAGGTCGGTTTTATGAGTTGGCACTGTTTATGTTTACGAGAACTTAGGCACTCATGCTGTTGACCTCACCTGCCTTGCCTTTCAAGATTTATATTGATTTGGGATCATTCCCACCTTAGGTCACCTGACCTCTCGATAGTCTTTAGCAGCAATTTCAAAAATTGTAAGATTTTAAGGAAAATAGGAAATTAATTGAAAATAAAAATCTAAGGAAATTCTTTAACTTAATAAATTCCAGAAGAAACTTTAAAAATATTGTTTAAATTCTGATTTTAATAAAGACTATTTTTTAAATACATCATTTTGACTCTCTGATGCTCAAAATGTACTAGAATAAATACTAAGAATAAATATTATTGAGGAAGCTACTATAGGCGCAGGAACCCATTCTTCCACTCGGCCGAATCAAGAGACTAAGACCTGATTAAATGGCATGATGAGGAAATACTATAACTAACGAAAGCATTTTCAGTGGGTGAAAAAATAATAAGAAATGAATGAGAAAATATAAGGAAAAGGTGAATAAATGGATAGAACAAGATCAAACCAGGGGGACATCTGCCAGAACAATTTATAAAAGTATTTACTCATAAAGAAAGATTAAGGTATGGAAAATGGGGGAAATTACTTATCACTAGTAGATGTATGAGGAGATTACTAGTTGTCCTTGGGACCAGGATCTGAGCCTGGTGCTAATCTACTTCAAGGAACTCCACGAGGAAGAGAAAATATCGAGGATGACATTTTATTTGTACAATTTTAGGTAGTGAAGGACGGGAGGATGGGGGCGTATTTACGACTCAGCTTCAAAGTTCGTATCTTGATCTGGGTCTCAAACTTATGAACTCAACCATCCTTCTTAAGATATGTGCACTATCAAATGATTTCCACTACGCTCCACTACACATGCCCATTCCTACAAAGCACTTCACTACAATGTACCCGACTACATTACACTTTTCTACAATATCCGCCACTACATGGCTGTGCACTGCAATAAATTTCTCCTTAACCTTAACTTACCAGTTTATAAGTTAACTGATCCATGGTTTGTAGGGCTTTTAATCGATATATGTCTCCTGCTGCAAAAATAAATTTGTTGATAAATCAACTAAATTCAGTTTGCTCGCGGGAAAAGAAAAAATATAATACCAGGCCATTAAAATTTTATTTTTCATCGCCGCTTTTAGAAAATACCCGATAATTTGAAAAAGACACGTCAGGCAATGGAGACTGGCTTTTCTTTTACTATAAAAGATGTTTTGTTTTATTTCATTTATTCTTTGAATAAGGCTTTTTTAATTAAACATCAAAGCTCCTGGCATCATATTTTTTTATTTCCAGGGACCAATATAGATACTAACTTAATACGACGCATTAATTTTCGCGGTCTTTTATGAGCATTGCACTGAATTACAAAAGGAATTTTTGCACTGAGATAAAGATGTGAATAGGTGTTTTTTTATCAATTTTCATGAGGTAAATTCAATTCTCTAAGCAGTTTGGCTATATCACTACTATTTTTATTGCTTTTACGCATGCCATTTTAATTCTACTGCATATAAATTCAAAATATGAATTTATTTCCTCTATTACAGAAAAATACTGCATAGAAACACAACTTCTATGGAACTAAATGACTTAGAAAATCAAAACTCACAGATCCTAGTACAATCGACAGTAAGAATTGAGTTTATTTGGATGATATTGTGTACTTTGCCTCCATGGTGACGTGCAGAAGCATTCCGCAGAAGTCCTTCATCATGCCAGGGTTCCACATATCTTTGTAGTTGCTCTACATCTTAGTAATATCTTAGTAGAAGCTTCTTCCATGCTCTTCACTCACTGCTCCGAGGTAGGAGGGAAGAAGTTGAGGTCAGAGTGGAGACCGAATTTTGTGTTACATTAGGCATCCCATATTCTCATAAGCCTGTAACAACTTCTTGATACATTCCTGGTAATCTATTACCCTTGTGTTAACAAGGAAGGCATAGCAGACTGACTTAAATGCTTTCCATGCTTCTAGTTACTTTAAGATAAGAAGCTCCACAAAGTCCTTATCCTTTAGCAACGCTAGGATTTTAGATACAACGAAGATTCCCTCCTTGAGCTTAGCAGAACTCAGAGCTGGGAAAGGAGTGCACAAGTGTTGAAAGGCAGCGCAATTTTTGTCCATGGGCTTCAGGAGAATTTTCTGACATTCGTAAAGGCTCGACTCCTTCTGCTTATTGTGCTTGGACACATCCTGACTTCCCCAAAAGCAGGGAAAGCAACAGTATTTTGTTAATCCCTCTTGCATACCCATAATGAACCTAATGATTTTTAGGAATCCGCAAATACCCAACTGGTAATGGTTGTACTTGACAGTTTAAAAGAGGATCTCCATATTGTCATATAGATTCTTCAGATCGACGGAGTTTGCAATTAGAATACTGGATTATTTATTCCCATTATAAAGGCACACAACTTTCGGAATTCGCTTGGAATAGTCTATGAAAAAACCCTAGTCTGAAGGATTGTGTGGGTAACCAAGCAAGGTAAACAAGCCAAAGAGATGTATGCAGTAGCACAACCTGTTTTCTATTTCATATATAAAGCTAATGGCTATTTATGTGTTCTGAAACTGGTGATCATTACATCTGCTTTAACCAGCTTCCACTACTGGGATGACAGGAGCTCTGGCTGCTGCTTAGATGAATAAAAATCACAGGTAAGCTCATTCAGGTCTTCTTGTCTGATCTAGTGGGGCTCGATGCTACTTGCTTCTGAAAAAAATAGAGACATTGTCTTTCAGAATCGATCTACTTGTTAGAATATTCTTCATCAGATGAAAGAAAAAGATCCTTATTTGCCTGGGGGTTAGGGACAGGAAGATCATCTAAATGGAGAACAGGTCTCATATCTGAAGGGAGGTCACTTTAGAGCAGGGGTCGCCAAACCTTTTTCAGAGTGGGCCAGATAGCAAAGAAAATGACGAGCGCGGGCCGCATAACTATTTTGCTCAATGCAACATAGTGAATACACAAAAAATAAAGACAACCAACATATTTATTTATCAATACACAAAATACAAAATCCCCTAAAAATTAAAGACAATAAACATATTTATTTACCAAAGGGTTATCAAAGAAGGCATCGTTATCACACCCAGTGCGCACATATCCGAGTCTCACAAACTAAGCAGCCAAAAAGGTTAGTGAGATTTGTAAAACTGGCGTTTAGCTTTTAATATATCATCAATATTTTCTTTGTAATTGCTGAATACAAACAAGTGAATTGCTTTCAAATGTTCAGCAGTCAGCCTCGCTCGATGTGTGCTGTCTTCACATACTTCATTTTTGAAAACGTTTGCTCACAGACATAAGTTGTTTAAACATTAATGCTATACTAGAGACAAATTTCTTCGACTTTGAAAAGTCATCATCAGGTGAGCAGCGATAAAATTCAGCAAGTTTTCCTTCCCTGTGTTTCTCTTTCAACAAGTCATTTGCTTGAAAATTGATGAGCTTTAATTTAGTTTGACTGGCACGTCATCAAGTTGCAATCAGACGGATTCTGTAAAAGAAGAAGGTCACTGTCAATTTTGTTTAGATCTGAAAATCTCTCCAAAAAAATGCTTATTTAAATCATGAATAATCTACCTGGGAAACTCGAGGTTGATTTATTCTGCGATTCCAGCGCAAAACTCTTTGAAACACTGAAAATGAGAGAAGTTTCCTCTTTCCATTTGTGATTCAAATAATGATAGCTTTCCCCGAAATCGTTTGATGATTCTGTAGTGATCACAGATTAAGTTATCCTTTCCGTGACGTTTCAAGTCCAATTCAATTATGTGGGATTTAGTGTCAACCAAAAATGACAATTATGACAGCCAGTTAGTATCTGATAGAAGTGGATTAGCTCTATTCTTTTCGGTGAAATAAATATCTCTTTCTTTTTGGAGCTTATATAAATGAAGCAGGACTTTACCGCAGCTGAACCACCTCAATTTTGTGTGATAGGGCAAGACACAGAATTCAGAATCGATTTCTTTTATTATAGCTTAAAACTGCCGGGGATGAAGTGCACGACCGTGAATGAAGTTCACTGCAGAAAAGACTGGTTTTAGTACGCAATAAATATTTAAATCTTTCCCATAGAGTGCTTGCTAATGTATAATGCAGTGTATAAATAGAGCACCTGGGATTTATAAATCTTCCAACATAATCCTTATCTGCCCCACTAGACCCTTCCTCACAGTAGCCAGGTTTTTTCCTCTATCAACTGTAGCATATCGAAGCTGATTCCACTGAAGGTTACAGTCTTTCAAAGTTTTATCAACTTCCATAAAAAATATCTTCTACAGTTGTTGTTCCGTGCATGCTGTGAAAAAATGCTAACACCTTAGTGAACTGAAAGTCAAAATTAACACGACGAATGAACACGAGAAGTTGTGACGTACTCGAGAGATCAGTAGACTCATACAGCGCCAAAGAATACGACAATAAGTTTCTAACTTTCTCGCGTATCTGTCGCATTATGTTCTATCCAAGTTCTTCTTTTCTCCCATGACAGAAGTTTCTGAAATGCTGATACTTGAAAAAGTATTGGCTTTCTTAGGACACAGTATTTTGCTGCTTGCATCATACACTCATTGATGAAGTTGCCGTTAGTGAAGGTTTTCCTCGCTCTGCCATCTTATGCACTATTTTGTAACTTGTTCGATGATTGGTTGATTTTCAGCAAATACTCCTGTGAGGACAGACTTTCGAGATTCCAAACTACGTTTCATAAACTCAAATTTCTCAGAACGCACCTTTCCAAAAAACTTAGAATATGTTGACAGATGTTTTGTTTAATAGTGACGCCGAAGATTGTACTACTTCAAAACGGCAACACTTTCGTTGCATATTATGCAACTAGTCTTCTGGTATTTTCTTTCCACAAAGAAGTACTTTTCTCCTCATTCTTCATTAAAAAAGCGATACTCAGCACCCACTTTTCTTCTTCTAGTAGCATTAACAATGGGTAAATAAACCAGGATCTGAAAATAATAAGCAGTTGTTTAGAACTTTCATATAAAATATTTTTATTTACAGTGTAAATAAAAATCTTTTACATGGTGTATTTATGTCTGTTCTTACCTAGAAGAATTGAAGCGGCAATAAAATTTTCGACCCATGTTTTTTAACTCTTACTTGTAGCCAAAATATTTGGTAAAATTTAATGAAATTTCGTGAACTTATTTAGAATGAATGATAATGCGTACCAAATATTAAGTAATAATCATTTAAATTAACTTAATTATTAAAGTTCAAATTTGGAAACCCTTTTTACGCAACCCGATCAATTTGACGTCAAAATTAAGTTTTATATTGATCAAAATATTTTAAATGTATGATTTATCTTTGAAACCGTCAGTGTTAGCATTAAATTCTACTGGGTATAAAAAAGTTTGAGAATTACTGCCTTTTAAAAGAAATTTGTAACCTCAAGTAAGCATGTGAAAAGAAGCTTATTTTAAGAAAATAAGCATCTAATATAAAAACAACCATTTAAAATAAAATAAAACTTAAACCATAATAAATAATAAAGAAAAACACCCAAAAGCATGCATGAAAGAGTACATACACAAATTAAGAGAAAAAGAATCAGAGTTCAATATACCTATAAGTGTGCAATATGTAAAATCAAACTCACATCGAGAGAATCAAAGTTAATTAAACTTCAACACTGAATTAATATTTTTTTCAGAAAAATTAATCCCAAACTCAGTTTAATATCACTGTAGAAACGATCAAAAGGGTAAATAAAAATGTTAATTATTTCTTCTGACCCATAGTAAGAATAACTCTCGTAATGAAAGCAGCATTCTCAATTTTCCTACCAGCCAGAGGGATCAAGGTGGGAGATGGGGATATAGGCATAGTGATAAAGGAGTGAAGAGAGTGGAGGTAGGAGGTGGCGGAATAAGAGGAGGGATAAATGCGGGTAGGAAAGCAATAATGCCTATAAGTGTTTAGAATTTTATACATTGAATACTGTACCCAAAAGGTTTAAAAAAAAATTATAATTTGATGCAAAGTTGCAAGTTTAAATGCACAAGTTATATGCACATAAATATATTTTAGCTCATTTGTTGCAAAGTGCAGCGGCGGGCTGGATGAACTGACATCGCGGCACATATCTGGCCCGCGGGCCTTAGTTTGGAAACCCCTGCTCTAGACCATCTGGAAGCGAAGTTGAAGGCTGCTTCACTGCAATTAAACCATGCAATCAGTCTATTGTAGGATTTCTCCTGATGTTCAATTTTACAGTCAAAATAATAAAATTAAGCAGTTCTAATGAGGGAATAAATTATTCGTCGCTGTGCAGCTATCGTGAAATCCCTTCACACATAGCAGAATGAATTTGTCTTGTTGATGAATCCCGGGTGTTTTGAAGTGCTTGACGCCATTGTAGAGATAATCGTATGTATCAGCTCACAAAAATTTAGGAAACCAAAGTAGAATTAGAGTTAATCAATTTGGTTAATATAAATAAGTATTCAACATATAAAACGGTTGTGTAAATTATTGTCTAGCAACATTCCCTTTCTTCCCTCACCTCCATTAACCTACTGGTGTACCTAGCCGCCTTGCATGTCAGGGTTGCCAGATGCTTTTAGTAAAAATAGAACATTTAATCTTTTTAAAAGATAACAATTCCTAAAAGTAATTCTAATTAAAAAAAAATGTCCTAGATAGAACATATCTGATCGGCCTGAATGCATGTACACATTTACGTAATGTACACATGTATATCTCAAAAAATAAAGGGCGATGAGCGAAAACTAGTTTCGTATCTGAATTCAGCACTCGCTAATTAGATTAGAACAACTGGTTTTATGGTTGCATCAATTGCTTGGTAAATCGGTGTTATTAAGGTTCTGATCTGTTAAAACTCGTGGCTTTTCATAACTGTGTCCCTTTTCAAACTCTTTATTCCTTGTATTTTTCTTTCGTGTGCGAATTATTCGTAGTTGTTCAACCGAGGTATTTCGGGAGAGTTGTGCGCCCACCCAGTTCATAGCAGTGCATTTGTTGGCCCGTGGTATGTAACTTCTCTAGATTTTAGTCACTTATAACTTCACATCATGTCGCACTCTTTCAGCCGCAAAAGGATATGTGATAGAAGGTCGAGGAATGCGTGCCTTACAAACCTCAGCAACCACAGTTTGGTCTCCCTGCAACAATGCCTGTATGAGAACCCGTGGCTATATATCTTTCAAACATTTCCACTTTCTTTGTATTCACCACTTTCTTTACAGATATCTCCTTACCAAATCTCTATGGGGTACGGCCTCGTGTCTATTATACTTTAAATTCCCCCTAATACTAATACTAAAACTAATGATAGAACTAATACTATTATTTCTACTAGTAATAATAATACATTAGGATCTCACTCTTCCGAAGTGGGGCACTGGAAGAAGTATTGATGATTGAGGGAGGGGGGGAAGTGTCAAGTCAGTAGCGATTGCAAGACTTTTACTATTTTTCGATTTCTACATTTAAGATTATGGCCCAAAGTTTGGTCGTGCCCACCCCCCCTCCCTGGGATTGTATAAAGAGAAAGAAAATAGTTAAAAAAGTCTTCATTACAACAAAGAAATCCGTTGCCAAATTAAAAAATCCTACCTCTAGAGATTTAACGGGAAAAAGCAATATTGGAGAGAGTGAATGAACTCGAAACAAAGACTACGAAGAAAAACAAAGACCCCCAAGGAAAATGCACTACAAAGGCTATCAAGATATTCAATACAAGAAAGATATACAAAGAATGATGAATATAAGAGCCCATGGACGATTAATGACTTGTTTTGCAGCGATCCCTGTGAAAACAAAGACTGTAAAACAGAGCTTTGATGAAACTAGACTTGGGAAGAGAAATCCTGAGAGTCAGGGTATGTGAAGGGTTAAAAAAGAGTGTAAATGGTTAGTTGTTTATAATTAGAAACAGTGGTTTGTAATGTGGCTAATAGAAAATCCATAAAGCGGCCTAGGGGAGAGGGGAGTGAATCGGTTGGTTAAGTAAACACGCTCTTTATTAACAAGGTATACAACTAGAATTCTTCATATTTTCCTCAATTCAGGGACCTCGCATGAATGAAGCCTTTTTTTGAGATTGATTCGAAGGTTTGCACTGCACTGCAGCGATGGAGGTAGCAAGCGAGTGAGTTGTTCATAACAATAAAGTGCGGTAGCATGGCTGCACCAGTAGTTTTTTATCGGAGGTGATCACACCAATCCCATTTTGTAGAAAGGTTTTATATTTTAGGGGAGATGCGAGATTTGGGTTTACATTCGGAGGGAAACGATGGTAACCAGAGATCCGATTTGGAAGAATTTGTGTTTTCATTCGAAACTAACAACGAGATTTTGAGTAACTAGGACAGTCTGTGTTTGAAAAAGGTTCAAAGAAAAAGTCACATTGGATCAAAGGTGTAAAATACTTTTAATTGGAATTATGGACCAATATTTAGTAAATTAAACCTTGGCGCGTGTAGATGGTTTAATTTTACTAAGACCATTTATTTCATACTTGATTTAATACAAATAAAAATTTTTGCGTATCAATAATTAATATTTGATGTGTCCTCCTTTTGTTTTTATAACCGCTTTTATGCGTTTTGCTTACTTTAGACTAAGTTGGCACGGGAGGTATATTATCATTGAAAATCTTACCCAAGGAAGGTTGATAAACATGGTCTAACATAACTGTAAGTGTTGGAATTCATTCTACCCTGACAAATGAACAACAATCCTGTACGTGAGGAAAACATACAGCCCCAGACCATTACACTACCACCTCCAAATTTGACTATTGGAACAACGCATCTCGGATCATAAGCTTCCACAACTCTTCGACGAACATAAACAGCTCCAGAGGTTCCAGAGATCTCAGGAGAAATACAAATTTTACTTATCATATTTGGTATCCGATAAAAATTTTGGTATCAGATAAAAAAGTGTACAAGCATAATAAACTGGTGAAAATAATGTAGAGAACTTACTCCAAAGTTGCTTTTGTCAGACCAAGCAACTTTAGCCCAATCATCATCAGTCCAATCTTCATGCTCTTTTGGCCAAGACAATCGCTTCTTCTTGTTCACCTGATTCAGCCACGGTTTCTTTACATCCTTACATCCTTATAGCCCAGCTTCTAATAACGTTCTTCCTGAAAGTGGTTTTTACGTCGCAGGGGGGTTAATTGGAGTGCATGCGGCATAGGTCCTAAGTCCTAAATAATATAAAGCCTCTGCGTCCTAACTGCTTGCATGCTCCTCTCACGTCGTCCTCCTGTTGCTTTACTGAATGCATGCAAGTGACCGAGTGGCTGACGGTATAATCAGACCCCAATCCATGCTGCCTCGCAGGGTATGCCTCTTGAGGCAAAGACTAGGAGAAGGAAAACTTCGATATAAAACCATGCCAGTTTTAGCAGAAGGGACTCTTTAGCCCTGGTAGGCAACTCTTCTAAGAGAAGGACACTCCAAAATAAAACCATTGTTTCTTCACTGTTGGACGCTGCCATAGTCTTTGTACCAAGTCCTTCCACAGTCCGAGGTTTGGGTTGCCTACTTGATGGTACAGTCAAGTGTCTGACTTTCCTTTCTTATCGTTTACCTGATTTTTTTGAAAGGTGTGTAGGGCAGGCTGATTAGATGAGCAAGGTTGCTCAGTGGATTTTTCAGGTGGATGCCTTTGTTCTATTCTTAATCTTTTTTATTTTATTTTTTTTATTTATTTATTTTCAAAATCCATTCCACCTGTCCTCCTTTAGTCTTGTGGCGATTCTGGGGATATTTTGCCTTGCATGGTGTCCCGGCTCCACCATGTTGACCAGTTTTTCCGGTTCTTTTAGAAATGCCTATGGACTTTTTTGCTTCTCAATCCTTTGTACATATTGTTGTTGTTGATTATATTTACTTTGTTGTTGGTTTTACCCTTGTTGTTTTATTAAATATTTTGTTTTAAACCTTTTACTGGTGCTTTTGTTTCTGATTCTTTCTGTAGATGTTCAGTTGAACCCTGGACCTGCTACTCATTTTCATAAGAAGAAATGCAGCGTTCGCTATTCTAATATTCGGGGTTTAAGATCTAATTTTCTAGATCTTCAGGATCATGCAAAGATTTATGACATCCTTTTCTTTGCAGAAACCTTAGTGTCAAGTAATAAATCTAATTTAGAATTCCTTATTCCAGGGTTTTCTAGGCCCTGATTTTATTTATCGTCTAAATACGACAGGAGCTCAGGGTATGGCAGTATTTTTAAGGTCTGGCCTACTAATTTATCGCCATAAGAATTTAGAATGCAAGTGTCATGAAGTTTTATGTTTTAAGATTTATAGTAAATATTATAATATATATATATATATATATATATATATTTGCGTTGTACTGTAACCCAGGAGATGATGATTCTATTTATGACTGTTTTTTAGATGGTAATGCCTTGGCTCAATCAACAGATAGGAAAGCTTTTTTTGTAATTAGTGGGAACTGTAATGCAAAGCATGAAGAATGGTTTAATTTTAATGTAATTGATCAGCATGGTAGTTCAGCTTATGGATTTTGCACTGCCGCTCATTGTCTCCAGATGATTCAGGAACGTACCCATATTTCAGGTAATAGATTAGATCTTGTGTTGACAGATGCTCCAGCTGCTGTGGATGCAAAGGGCAGTGAAATTTTGGGGAGATCACATCATTGATCCATTAGAATGGTCATAGCTGTTAATCAGCTTATCCCGAATGCCACGATCAAAAAAAGTTTGGCTTAAACTCAAGCTGATTGGGTTGGTTGTGAAGGGAGTTGTCGAGCCTTGAATATTTCGGATTCAATATCTGACCCACATCCAATGGCTAAGGTGACTAATATGTTATCTACTGTTTTGGCCAAGAATATTCCCAGTAGAATGATCAAGATTCGTACAAACGACCAGCCATGGTTTGAAGAATCCTGTAGAAGAGCCTACCATGATGAGCAAACGAAATTTAATGTATGGAGGCATAATCGAACGCGAGAAAACTTCGAAATCTTTATTCAGTCTCGGCGTACTGCCAACAGAGTTTATCATCGGGCTGAGAGATTATATAATGATAATCTGAAAAGTAAGTTTGCAGAGATCAGACAGCCTCATTTGTTGTGGACTAAATTAAAATCTGCTATTTATTACTCTAACAATTCTACCATTCCACCACAATTTTTGCCAAATGGAAAGCTAGCAACTCGTGGATAAGAAAAGGCAGAGTTACTCCATCGAGCTTTTAAAGTCAAGCAGTCAGTGGAAGAAGTTCCTCTCTCTGACACTTTCATTCTGAACCTCGTTTGACTGGGATGTTAAAAAGATACTTGACACTCTTGACAGCTAGGGCGGAGTCGATCCAGACAACCTTTTCCCTTTATTTCTTAAAAAGATCTCTACTGATTTAGCACATAGCGTAGTATATATATTTTTATTTAAAATCGTAAATTGAGCAATGTTGTGCCTATTCCCAAGGGCATGTTATCTGCCGAGTGTAGTCAATACAGGCCTATTTCAATACTCCCTTTGCTCTCTAAGGTTGCTTAGAAGCTGATATCTAGGCCCCTGTATATATACCTAGAGTCGAATGGCTTACTGACTTGAATTCAGTATGCATATAGGAGGCAGTTGAGTAATTATTATGCCCCTTCAGATCTGACTTGTAGTATGCAAGATAATCTTGACAAGGGTTTTGAATCTAGATTAGTTCATATTGATTTTAATGCTGCTTTTGTTCGTGTTAACCATAAAACACTTGTTTTTAAACTACAAAACCTTGGAATAGGTTGCTACATCTTAGGACTACTTAACGACCTTTTAATAGATCGGCAGCAACGTGTTGTCGTAGATGGAGTATTTAGTGAACCTAGACGTGTTGTGTCTAGAGCTCCACAAGGGAGTGTTCTTGGGCCTTTGTTGTTTTTTTTAGTATACACAAGTGATTTGGTACAGGGTCTTGAAAACAAGGTGGTTCAGTATGCAGATGATACTACACTTGTTGGAGGAAGATCTTAATATCTTCAAACGAAGTTGCAATACTACATTAAGGCTGCGTTTTACTGCCTTAGAATTTTAATATTGATTTGATTTTAATAATTTTAAACTTATTTATTTATTTATTTACCCCTTTCAATTTCTTTCTTCTAGCATTCATTCTTTCTTACTTGGCATATGGACACTGTGTTCTATGGGAGCTTGTTTTCAAGTTCATGGTCACTAGGCTTTTCCCACAAGAATTTTGTGCTTATTATCTCAAATAATAATAATAATAAAATATCTCACTATGTCGGTCGGTTAGTCTCCGTTATGCTCTTTGTTGTTTTGGTAATAACATTGGTGCTATCGGCTGATTCTAACGAATTTTGAAACCCTATTGAGGTTTTATATTTTATTTCGAGTGATTTAATTGCCAAGGTTCTCCCAAGTTTAGCCCGGAAAATATTTTGTTTCTGCAATAACAACTATTTTAACGAAATTTGAAACCCTTATGTTGTTTTACAGTTTCACTCGAATGATATAATTGCCAAAGTTCTCCAAAGTTTAGCCGGGGAATTATTTTTGAACGACATCAAAACTATTTTGCAGATTATAATGAAATCTGAAAGCTTTATGTTGTTGTACATTCTCTTTCGAATGATATAATTGCTAAGGTCCTCCCATCGTTATTCTGGGAATAATTAAAGGTTTTCAAGGTCATAATATCATATATCAGAATATGTGAGAGCACGCGAGTTTGTTTAGCAGACCTGTTTCAACTCGGCCAAAGATGTCGTGTTCATTAACCTCTCTTCACTAGGAGTTGTATACCATTTGCGACCTTGACCATCGCGGTTTTTTCAATTAATTGGTTTTTGCATGGTACAAACACTATACCATACACTACTCCTTTATTATGTGGGGGAGAGGGTGACTTAATCACCTACTGCAACGCAAACCGTTGAAGGACTGTTTGCAGTGATTAACGAGCGACTGGGTCACAAATGAGGCGTTGGGTTTCAAATCCTTAGTAATCAGATAGAGTACATAAATGGTTGGTGAGATTTACTTGAATAAGCCGAAAAATCGTTCAAGTTTAGTAAAAAGATGAAAATCAAACTATAATCTTATTTACACAGATCAAAATAATAATAACAATAGGAAAAATAGAATTATTTAAACTAAAATAGTTATTTAAATTATTAAGAGGAGGGATTCTTGTATAGAATTAATTAATTAGCGTTACTAGATTCAGATCAAAAAGAGGAATTTGATAATACTAATAATGGAAGGAGTTTCATTCTTACGGGTCAGTGACTTCGAGGAAGGTCCTTCTTGCGATGAGCCGAGTGTGGAACGATCTGATGAGGTAAATGGGGCACGATCAGAATAGGGCAGGTGGGGCACGATCAGAAGCAGCCTTCCGATGAAGATATCCAAACTTCAAAGATGACGTTCGACGGGGAATGTGGGAATTCTCGTAATTCCACTGAAAGGGGAATCTTCTTTTCCTCAAAGGTAATCGATGGATATTTTCTTTTGGTTTGATTAAACGAAGGGAGAAAGTTGCACAAGTTCAAAGGCTTGCCGTTCACAGAAGCTACCAATGGAATAGGGTAGAATCATGGCTGAGAAATTCTGCTGTCTAATGAACGCTCACGGGATGAGACGATAAGTACGGCCATGAGGTGTGGGCTGGACTCTTCGAACTTCAGAATAACCCGAGCATTTGTATGCCCGATTCTGAGGGGGAAGGGGGAACTTGGAGAGAGGAGTCACAAGCTTCAGACATCTTAATTCGGAAACGAAGTCAATTCCTTATTTACCAGCGAGGTGAGATACAGAGAGGTTCTTTATCTACTCGCAACCAGGGGAGGGGAAGAGGTTTGAGACAAGTTCGCAGGATTGGGAAATATTTTCCAAATGCGCTCAGGAGTCGAAAATTCGTGAATGTTCGGACAGGAAATGACCTCATCCACGGGGGGATACCATCGCACGTGATCTTCAATAAATTAGTGGGGTGGGCGTCAGATATTTTTCTTTTACAGGTCTAATTTTACCTTTTAATGGTTGTTTAGACATCGTTTTTCGAGCATTTTAATTTTATTGCAAATTTTACATGGGATAATTCGTCTCTTGACTCTACAATGATTTGTGCTCTTTGTGATTCAATAATTTGTTTCTATGGAGAATTTTTTAACAAAGATTTACCACTTGTAAGTTAACAATAAGATAATTACTGAAAAAAATAGGAATAAAACTTAGTATCACACTTTGAATAGCACAAGGTTGCCCCAACCACTTATCCACAATATGCAAAAACGCGTTAAAGAGGTTATAAAGCAAACAGACGCCCCTCAATTATTATTATTCATACAATATACGCAAAAATGTTTAGTTGTATTATGTTACCATTTCTAGACCCATTGAGCCAAAATTTGGCACTTATTGGATAAAAGTAAGTTAACTCCGATATAATTATTTATATGTTCTATAAAACCTAGAATAATTTTGGATGACTATTTAATAATATTTTCTAAACGCGTTAGGTTGGAAAATTATGTAATTTTATGGATATAAATAAAAAGAGCCAAATGTTAATACCTTTTATATCCTTGATCAAAAATTAAATAAATATTTAAAGTTAATTAAGCCGGTTAAAGGTAAAATGGGGGGAAATGTGGTGGCCCTCTTTCGAAACAAACCAGTTTCCAAATGTAACGCCATTAATTCTCGAAATACCTCAATCATGTAAAAAATCACAGTAAGTATTTATTTTAGTTTTAAATCTGTAAATAATTTTTTTAGAACGAAATCTCCCCTAAACTTCCGATTTCTCATCCAAAAATAATATTTTAGTTTGAGACTAAACGAAAGTCAGCGTAGAGTATGACATGACTAATTGGGACAACTATAAATCTCTTTAAAGAGTAAGTCATAAGTATGTTAGTTTTCACAGGAGGCTGGATAAATGAATGTTTCTTAAAGCCTTAATGAATAAAACTACAAAGTAAAGCAATTATTTTCAGTTTCTAGATTAATTTTTTAAAATCATTAAATTTAAAGACATTAAAATTGCTGGCAAGAGCAACTGATAAAAACGATACGGTTCTTTTAATGGAAGTTAAATTTGTCTATTTAATACCACTATTTACTTGGCGTGATTAAGAAGCGTCTCTCAGGCGAACTCAATGCAGTTTCAAGAAGGCATATCACTGCTGTTTTACGCCAAAAGTCATTTAGCTTCATTTTCAACCCATTTTTTTTAACTTACAACTTAATACATACGTATATAGTGGCAATAAAATTATTTAGTGTACATTAGTTGTAGAATATCTCTGTTAACAAGTACTGGATCAGGTCAAATCTGAACCCCTAGGATATCAGAGCACACTCGAACCGAACTGATGAGTGCCCGTAGCGAGCATCTCAGCATTTCCCTAAATACAGACACATCTAGAGCATTTAAATCTAAATGTGCACACGGTCAACGACGGCCAAGTCAGCTCTTAACTGATAATATACGTAAAAGCAACCAATCTCTCCTCTCACACTCAAAAGGTTTGCTACATTAGGTTTAGTGTTCTTTCGCGCAACCCTTTCCTTATATCAATTAATATCCTTTTGAAAAACATTTAATTTAAGGTGGTTTAGTTTTCTAAAACCTCTTCAAAAATAAAATATTCCAGCTCAAGCGCCACACACGGCCACCCTTAATAAAATATTATTGTATAAAATTAATTGTAAATATTTAAATGAATTTTGCCGAAGTGGAAAGTAGACGAATCTTACCTTTGCGAGTTTAAGAACACAATTATTCTGTAAAGAGCGGCCACAGCATTGATGATTGGTGAGAAGCAGAATTCATCTACGTATGCCTTTAATGACTCGATTAAATGCCAATTAAATAAAGGGGAGTTAATGGATTCTATCCAAAATTTAATCACAAGAAAGGAAATTTCATGTTGAACCAGGTCATTAGGTCGTAATTCCCTCTCTATGTGTTATTTAATTTCTTTCTCTCTTTGATAATATTACCGCTGTTTGTTTTATGTTTGTATATAAGCGATGATTTAAAGGAAGCAGCCTGATGCTCTGTAACAAATCCTTTACTGATTTCTATGTAAAACGTTTCTCTTAAAATAAGAGATTTTATTTGCATTTAATAATAAAGATCTAACCTACCTAATACCATAAATATTGAGGCCACTTTTTGTCAGTGATAGATTGTACTCTTGTTAAATTAAAGTGTTAACTGTAAATGAGGTGGACTATCAGATTTGCATGATTTTTCCGGTTTAGATATTTAGACTAGGCTCTGGGAATTAAATGAGTATATCTTTCAACTTAAAATTAAGGATGAAAACAGAGAAATATGATCAAAAATCACTTTAACGAATTAACTAATGGAAATCAATGGATGTTATTATGCAGTAGATCTATAAATTTACTATACCGAATAATTGTTGTAAAAATGGCTCAAAAAGCCAAATTAAAAAAAGTTTTCTACTATTTGCCAACGAGGTTTTACGCCTTTAGAGCGGACATCAATACAGATGTGTCTATTGAAAAAGTTTGGGTAAAATAATATACTTACAGTTATATACTTACAGTAGGTGTCTAAATCTTTAATAAGAGAATGGTAAGAGAGAAAATACAAACACATACCTTACCACGAGAAGAATCTGCCATACTTTTAATAGTTTAATTTACTGAGGATATGTACAAAATAGTTCTGGACGATGTATATTTACTTCATGGATGAGACTCCTTCAATTAAGAAAATAGAAATTATATTGCCACATAAATCAATTATATAATGAACTCGAGCAAATTTTTTCAGCAAATTGCTTGTCTAACTCACTTTTAAATACATTAAATGGGGATGCAATCAACATATCCCTGATCACAGATTCAATATTTTTAATTATTTCAATAATGGAAGACTAAAGATTTAACTCTACTAGCATCTTTCGGTTTTCTTCAAAAGTTATGTTCAATGTTAATGGTAGGAAATAAACAAACTACTAGGTCCTGGTTACCTGATTATCTCTATTTTAGTTAGTAAGCATATTACTTTACCAGGATTAATAAGACAGGTGTTATTTAGGACTAGCAGCTTAAGGTGTACATTTTTCCAAGCGCACAGTGATGTTTAACACCGATATAACACTAACAAAATTTATGCCAGTGTTCGGCAAAATGTTGAGAAAACAACTTTATTCCAGCATTATTGTAGTGTAGTGTAGCAAATAAAGCCTCGGCCATGTTATGGAAGATCTTTTTGCGAGGTGAGAAGGAAACAAAATAGAGCTGAGCAAACAAATCTCGAATCATGGCAAATGATCGCGTCACTCAGTTTCATTAACTGGGAATCGAATCGATATCCCGGAAAAATTCTCGTCCACACACTATTGCCATAGATACAGAAAGGTTGTTTCGATGGTAAGGAGGAGATTCATTGTTCTTTCAAACGTGTTCGTTTCACAAGACTGAATCAATTGGTATCACTATGTTAGGATTTATTTCTGGTCATTGGCCAGCAACCAAAATATCAAAGATTCATTTAAGACCTGTATCGGGCAAGCTAGGGGAGCCAAGTAAATGGTTGTATCTAATTGACCAATCTAACAACCGTTTGTTGTTAGATTGGACCGAGAGGTTGCTGTGTTAACCACATACACTGAATGCTTCATTGCAGCTTGTTTAAAAAACCTAGCGGAGTAAACAATTTTTTGTGGAAGCAATTACATATCACTCTAGCATACAAACAACTTATCAATGCATCAGAAAGCCTTCATGCCTAGACACACTTCAAATCATTTGTCAAACACTTCGCGACATCGAAAATCCCGGGAACAGACTTAGGCATTTACAGCAAATGTCCGCTCATTTTAATTTCTCTTTTCATGGACGCTTTCACACCAAGTCAATTTTTATTCAACCCTTCCCTTTTTTTCAATAAATCCATATTTTTTTCTAAAAGCCAATGTAATGTGTTATGGAAACATATTTATCATCTATCCATATTCTAATCTTTGATCAACCTTAACAAAAATTATGAAGGCCTCCACTTTCCCTTCCCCATTTCTAAATGGAGCGAATGATGGCAAATGATATTTCCAATTCACTTCCTTGAGGAGAATAAATTGATTGGATGAAAAAATCTAAATAGTCAAATTACAGGAAAAAGAATATAGCAAAACTTGAAAGAGTGTAAAGTTCAATATCTTTACAAAATGTAAGACATTTTGAAAGAGAACCAGGATATAAGTATTATGACTAGAACTCAGGACACCAGGAGATGAAAATTACAATGTAAACAGTGGTATTAAAATATATAATTTGTGTGAAAATAACTTTTTGTCAAAGGGTTCTAATTTAAGACTGGCAGACTGGTTGAAAGATAAAACCTTTACGCCGTTGAATGTCCGTCGAAATTAGCAATAAAAACATTTTTACTTCCTCCGAAAAAATGAACGTCTACAAAATCAACTATAGTATTTGAGAAACAATGTTGTTTTTGGTTAAAACTCTGTACACAAATCATGAAAACTTTGGTCAGTTAGGAAGAGTTAGTAAAATCCAACATTGATTGATCCAGAAATGTCCCTCAGAAAATAAATAGGAAGCATGAAGAGGATACACTTGTGTGCTTCATTTAAGTAAATAAAGGACGCAAGCCCAAGCGATGCATTTATCCTCTTAGAATAAAGAATAAGTGGAGCGATTGGATAGGAAGAAAATAAGAGTAAAGAGAAAACTAGATAATCGATAATATTTTAGCCTGACAAATACTGCCTTTTACATGCATCTTATCACTTATTGTAACATGGCTAAATGGCATATATAGATATTTCTTCCGAAAAAGTTCGTAATAGCAAAACAAGCATTAACAAATTAACAATTCTTTAAGTTTCCAGTGACAAAAACAACTTTCAGCTAGAGAGGATAAAGCAAATATTATTCTCAAATTTCTCTAGAGATACAAAAGTGTTTGTTAGGAATGCGAAGAAAGGAAATAATGAAATAACTACCTTGGAACCTCCCAGGTGAGGATGGAAGTCATGAGTGGTAATTATAGGATGTGGATGAGACACATCTATTTATTACGGATATTTTTTGAAGTAACTAAACTTAACCAAATTTAAATAAACCTCACCTAATTTAGATTAGTTACTGAACATCTTTAGACTATAAGGAATGTAGAGAAATTAAAAAGTAACGCCATCCAGAGGGCCAAGCGGACATATATATTAAAATCCCTCTTCGGAGAGAGCGGGAGAAAAAAACAAGAAATTGAGGTGCGTGAGAACGATAGGCGTTTTACTAACAGCCAAACTGCCGAATGGCTCTGATCTCCCCGCCCAGTGGGTAGTCGACTCGAGCTGCTCGTCCCAAGGAAGCCGCAAAAGGCCATTAAACAGCTCTAATAAGAAACTGGCGCCAGCGAAATTACGGAAGAAACCCATCGAGTTGACGGTTTGAACAACTCGCTAGGCAAAACACCCAGTTAATCCCCGAACTCAAAAGATCCAATTACCTACGAGGTCAGGAGGCCCGTGGTTAGAGCACCAAAGAGCGGCGTAAGAACAAAAGACCACCGGGGAGAAATAGTGGGACAGCTGTCAGTGCCTCTCCATGAGAAACAGACCTAGGCTCCACGATGTCGCCCCCCTCGCCCCTCGCACTTCCCGCAGTGGCATTACCCTGTCCACCTTAGTTAAGGCGGTCCCCGGGCTATAAATAAGGCCCGCAAGAAAGGAAACAGATTATTCTGTTAGATACGATAGAGGAATAGATTTTTTATATCAGTCCCTAGCATTGTTCATGGCTCGACTTCTAAGATTTAGAAGTTCGTCTCTTCTTCGTCTCGGTGCCATACCGATTCATCCTTCGCAGACTTAGCAAGAGGACTGGCTGGATCAAAATTTCTAAGTGCCAAATAGAAATTTCGGGAGCAAGATAAAAGAAGTTATCCGCTCACCCTCGAGGGACTCTCAAGTCGAAATCTCATTAATTTTAAATGAAAAAGAATTGATTTCCAAGTAAGTTCCCTTTAATTACTTTCGGGATCACCCCATATACCAAAACTCAGTTTGGTAACTCTGTGAAGTAGACGAAGGTACAAGAAGAACTCAAGAGCTACAAAGAAGAGTACTTCTTGAGCCAGAGAGCACAACCCCTTCTCTCCAACGAATGCCTTGCCGTTAATTGAGATGAAGTAATCGCAGCAAGTGCTTATAAACTGAGAAGTCTAAGGTCGTTTTTTTAGATTTATACCTGGGTCGATAAAATCCTAAGAAGAGATCGACATCGGTTTCTACGGTCACTTTGATAAACCTCACCCCCCCTTCCCTTCATTGGTATAACGAAACACCTGAATTCCTCCTTCGTCGTGAAGTCTGTTGTCTCCGGAAGACTCGCTGAAAAACCCAGTATAACGACATCCGTCAACCCTGTTCTGATCAAGGTCATATAAGTCAGAATGACTCTATATATTTTTTTGTTTAAATAGGATTTTTAAAACTGTCCCAATCTAACTAAAGGAAAAATAGTATTCCGTGACTTCTGTAATATTTTAGTTAGACCTGGGAGAGTAAATGGTGGTTTAACTCTATGAGTTAGAGGCCCCCTAAAATTTAACTATTTGGCAATTGGTTTGTTTACGTGAAGCCTACTATGTTTTGATCAGAGCTCTTGTCAGAAGTAGGCCAATATTCGATTTTTTGCAAACCATGTTAAACTGAGGGAATTTCTTGTAAATATAAATATTTGAGTTAATTGGTAAATTAAAAGATATATATTTTTGGTTAATTCTTATTGTTTTACTGGATCTTTACGTGCTGACTGGCTCTTTCCTCAAAACTGATTAAACGCTGTGGTACTCTTATAATTCAGTAATTAGACTCATTTAGACGAATTCGTTGTCCACTCAGCCAATAAAAGAATTATTTCCCTTCCTAAGTGGTGTCAGACTGGCTAACTAAAAATCAGTAAGTAAATAAATACTTTGACAAAAAGGTATTGTATCAGAGTAAATATTAAACAGCCAACACTGGAAGAATAATTCTCAAACAAAAGTGTGGAGACAATTACTCGATAAAGAACTTACATTGTAAATAAAAATAAAGAAATCTATGTAAAGTTTTGAAGCTGTAGAAACAATTAGCTCATTTATTGCATGAGATAAACAAGCATTTTCAAGGCTACGCAAATTTAATGGCTTCACTTTCTTTACTTCTGAATTTCTAAAAAGGTTTGAGATTTTTATCACTTGAACATCCATCCTAGAAACTAATCATTTGAACAACCTCTACAGCTAAAATATTCTCTGATCGGGGGAGGGGTATTCACATCCTCACACTCTATTGTGGTATTGGGCCCCTACCACCCGTGGTCAGGAAAGAATTTCTGGATGCTGGTTTTTTTCAAAATAAGCTAACTTCCCCCACACGTAATCTCCTCCCCTTACTCACTAAGATTAGCACCCAGGAACTCTTGGAAGTGCGTTCGATTGTCAGTGTGATCTTTATTCAAATTTAATTTTAGGACTGAGGTATATCTCTGTACGAATGTTAAAGGGAGACTATGCGGAATGACAAAATAATAATACTCTTCTTAGCAATTCTAATTATATGATTATACCACCTTAGAGAAATTCCGGTCAATACCTTTTTCGCACCTTTTTCTAATTTTTCTTTGACCTAAATCCCACTCATCCATTCATTCATTGAACCTTTACACACCCACCAAGCACTACCCTCAATTCCACTTGAATTGCACCTATTTTTGGTCGTTCCTTCTTCTATCCTATTAGGGGTTCGGTCACTTTCCTATAATGAAGTTGATTCCTGCACACTCTCTGAATTTTGTTACACACTGAATATTCAGCATTATTGTTATTGAGATAATATTTTTATGCTTGCTTGTTATTTTGCGTTATATAAGAAGTCAAATTCTGTGCTGTTAACCATAACGAGGTCCCATGCTCTCCCATAGCTCAGGGACGTCGTAGTGAAGGTTATTTCTACTATTTGTACTACTAATTCAATTCCATCCCATTTATTGGCCATCTCTGCGCAAAGGCTTTCATCAGCAAATCTAACAATGGTACGAGCTAAAGATTGAGTGATATTTTAGCTACTCTTTCAGATTACTCCTACCACTCCGTTTCTGTCTATGAGAGGGTTCTTATGAACCAGCCTAACACTGCAAGGTCCTGGTGCAACACATCATGGAGAGTGAGAGAGAGAGTAGGCAACTGGAATTCGTTCATGATATGCAAGCATCTAGCCATTTCCTACAACAAACTTAATTTTAATTAAAAAGGTATAGCGAAAAGTGGTACAATATCATCCATTTTAGTTTAATAAATTCATAACTACCGATATTTATCTGAATAATTTAGTCCCCAAACAATTTTAGCTATTTAAACGAATTAAAAGAAGCGTAACGAGGGCATCGCCTCCGAACCTCCGAAGTGCTTTTGCAAAGGAGGGAGGCAGAAAGGAAAGACGTTATAGAGACCAGCAACCCCGAACCCAGATTGTCGAGATCAGCAATTCCTAAAATAAGTTGTAAAAATAATCTACCTTAAACTCATCTACAAGTATGTGATAAATAACAAATATTAATAAAGCAAATAAGATAACAATAATAAAACCACAAAAAACTTGAATTAATATTTAGATGAATTGTTATTGAGCGACATTTTCCCCGTTTTTCATTCATTTAATTTTATCTTTATGCTGGCCCAAATTACTTGCTTCAATTTACAGCTGGCGGATGATCTTCAAGTCACAGTCTTCAAGCAATAGTGGTGTAAAAATATCTTCAGAGTATGATTGAACCAAAATTCAAATACGTTTGTTCAGTAAACATATGTTAAGATGTAATCAGTGAGTTCTTTTACATCAAATATATTTCTTATCACCTCTAACACTAAAAAGTTAAATCACTCACAGCTTGTAATGCAGGCAGCCATAAATATCAGCTAGTACCGGCAAGCTTTCTTAAACGCGCCAAGTAGTTTCCTCTTGAAGCTAGAGAGAGATAGAGAGAGCAGAAAAATTCAAGCTTGTTAAAGAATCTTGTTAAAAATATCCATTAAAGTGTTCTGTATATAACTTCAACCCACTATGGTTTCACGCACATGATAGTGAGCTATAGCATGGTGGACTATGCTACAGCTGAAATCTGGAAGATTCCTCCCCATCCAAGCACCAAAGCCTAGAGATTAACAACTCCAACGCAAACGGCGGCTCTTTTTTTCTAAGTATTTATATTTCGCTAAATATGCAAATACTATATACTATATATTATAGATATATATTATATAGCACAATGAATAATTTAGGCGAGGAAATTTCTAATTATGCCGTTTATAACGAAAAATAGTATGGCAGACATCTTGTTATTGATTGTTTTGAACCTAAAAATTAATGATAAAGTGAGGTGGGGGACAGTTAATTTTATTTTAGATTTTTATTTATATTTAGGCTAGGTTATTTTTTTGTTGGTTCGATTATTTTGTGTTTTGTAAGGTCTGTTAGGTTGGTGTGCTGTTTTTCGCGCCAGAATGCAACCAAACATGAAGCCTATTCTAGCGAACTTAACGCGGGATAGACTAGAGCCTTAGGCTTCAGTTCAAAATGGCTTATGTTTGTGATACAATAGTGATTGAGTTCTCGCGTGAATATTAATGCTCAAGCTAGAGAATTACTAGAGCTGATTCAGTTTAAAAAAACCTAAAACCTTTAACCTTCGACATTATAGTCAAAATAACGTCTTATCGAAACATGATGAAAAAATAGCAAGAGATAATCCAGATAGGCCTATAAAATAAATTGAAAGTTTATTTTCTCCAAAAAGCTGCATTTGTTTATCCATATAATTACCATTTTTAATTTCTTCTAGCCTTTACCACATTCCTTACGAATCTGTTTTAACAAACATTCTACGGAATATGCGCATGATGGACTTTGCTTTGATTGAATCAATCACGCTTCCTCAACTTCATATATTGCTTTACATGCCACACTTCACAACTTTTCTGGAAAGGATTTCAAAGTTTGGATTTGCCTCTTAGTTTCAAGTCCATATCAACAATCTATTATTCATTAAGCGTCGTGAAAGGAAGCTTTATTTGCCTCCTTTCTTTCTTCAGAGCTAGAATGCCGTCTTTATCCAAATTAATCCCTACAAAGTTTGTGATTCAAGTAGTTTTATCGATGTGTGTAGTGCTTCATATGCTTTCTTTTGCATGGAATCTTAATAAATAATGAAAGGCAGTTGAAGTTAGTTGAACAAATCTAAGAGATTATATTATGCGAGTAATTTACACGCATAAATTTGTATTACACAATATTAAAATAAGAATACGGTAATTGAGTTTAAATGAAATACTTTCTTCGCTTACTTTTTATACAACTTTGTTTTGTCATTTCCAAATTAGTTTCCTCCACTAAAGTTTCAAATATTAAAACGCGTCTTTCAATATTTTTCCATGCAAATAACCATAGAAAACTTCGGCCACATCTTATGATTCCTCATTACTCAAAAGTAATTTGGAAAATTTGGGGCTATAAAATCGATTGTCTATGAGCAAATGTAATTAAGTGTACAAATATGTATAGGGTACTTTTAGAGTACGTCAAATTAGATGGGGAAAATAAATTGATTTCTTTTAATGATTTCAATGTATGTTATTTCTGATGTTTCTTTTCTCTTTTCTTTTTATTTATAGGGTTTTTCTCCGCTGCCGAATCAAAAGTTCGGATTGATCCCCGTCGAAATGAAGTCGAACCATCAAAGTTCCCTGCGGAGGTTGATGAAGACCATATCAATTTTCATCAAGATCCTTTTCGACACGACCATTTCATAGTACCCAAAGGACCCCATTTTGCCAAAAATTCTCCGAAAACTGTCATGGCCGCTGTCGGATCTCCCGCTCATATCCCCTGCAATGTCCGTAATCTCGGCTCCAAATCGGTAAGTGCATTTACCACTTAGAAACCGTAAAATTATCTGATAATTTTTAATAGTGAACCTCCTACCCAGAAATTTAACCTCAATATCATTAAGGGAAGTTAAAGTAGGGTAATTTTACGTCCAATCGATCGAGTGTTTTGTTTATCTTGTGGGAAAATTGAATTTAGTAGAGGATCCGCTCCACAGATTATTATAATGCATGGCTGATAGAAAGAATTTGCCCGAAATGGGGAATAAATCAGTGTCTAAGCATCACCATAAAGTCATTATATGATACCATATATATATATATATATATATATATATATATATATATATATATATATATATATATATATATATATATTTGTGGATAACTCACAATGTATCGCGTGAGGAAGCAAAAATGCAACAGAGCCCACAAGGAAAAGAATGCGAAGATTCCGAGTACTTTATCAAGGAATAACAAAAAACAGAGAAATGCAATATATATATATATATATATATATATATATATATATATATATATATATATATATATATATAAGCCAGGCACAGAGGAGAGGGAACGCCCACACTAGACAATAAACCAATCATACAAAATAAGATCATTAAGACAGGTAAACTCAAAAGACTGAAAGAGTTCACAGAGAATTCAGATACCACCTAAACAAGCCAGGAGCAAGAGAAAATAAAAAGGCTGGATTAACATCGGCGGTCAGGAGTATATGCCATGGTAAATAAGTACATTTGTACTTAAAATTAATAAAAGAAATATAGAGCTACATAAATAGATGCATAAAGCACAATTCATTTCTTAAGGTAAATATATATAATCAATTACAATCATCTTTGCTACCCTCTTCATTTTCTTGATAAATGCCTTCAGTTAGCTAAAAAGTCGTTTTACCGTCTCGTACCTCACTCTCCTTTTAATAACAAGAATACTCTTGTACTTCCTTTTAATCAATCCTTTGCTTCTCTCCCTCATATTTTAAAATCATTAGGCATTTCTATAGTATTTAATTATAATAATACTATCTATAAACTTTTAGTCCAGAACGCCCCTTCCACTACTGGCAATATATATTGCGTAAAATGTATCGATTGCTCTAAATATTACTTTGAGCAATCAGGTAAATGTTTATATAAACGAATACCTCAACATAGATATAATGTCCGTCGTGGAGAAGAAAGCAACCAATTTTAACTACATATGTCACATATTAATCATAATAAAGATACTATTGCACGTAATATCATTAAATCGACATTTATTAGTAAGTTCCCAAATTTCAATTTAAGTCCTTGCTTGTTTAAACACGATAGTTATATTTTAAATTGCATTTACTCTCAATATCGAAACTTTTAACTTTCAATTGATTATATATATTTACCTTAAGAAATTAATTATATTTTTTGCATCTATTTATATACCTGTACGTTTCTTTTGTTAATTTTTTCGTACAAATGTACTTAGTTACCTTGACTTTTACTCTTGAGCTCCGATGTTAATCTCTCCCTCTGATTTTCTCTTACTCCTGGCTTGTTTAGGTTTTATCTTAATCTTCTGTGAACTCTTTCATTCCTTTGAGTTTACCCGTCTTAATCATCTTATTTTGTCTGATTGGTTTATAGTCTAGTATGGGCGTTCCCTCTTTTCTGTGTATGGCTTATATATATTTCCTTCCTCTCTGCTTTTGTTATTCCTTAATAAAGAACTTGAAATAAAGTTTGAAATTACTCGGTGTCGTGGAATGGCCAGACTCTCTCTATCTCTCTCTCTCTCTCTTTCTCTCTCTCTCTCTCTCTCTCTCTCTCTCTCTCTCTATATATATATATATATATATATATATATATATATATATATGTGTGTGAATGCCTTTTGGGAGTTTGGGTCAAAGTTAGTTAAAGATTCGACCTAGCCGGTTCGTGAATCGGAAATAGCTATGAATTCAATGGGGATGGTGTACTTTTAATTGTGGGGTCCTTTCAAAAGAAATAATTCATAGTGCATGTTGGACAAAGATTAATAGGTAGCTGGTACTAGTTTAGGGTTGCAAGAAAAAGACAATAAGAAAAATATACCTTTACTAACAAATAAATAAAGTTGAAATATGTATAGAGTACTGTATACAGGCATGGTCCCCACATTTAGACACGATATTAACCTTCTTGAGTCAGTGCAACGGAGGGCAAAAAAGGTTATTCCTTCCCTGACGCACCTTGAATATATAGATACGGTATTAAATATGTTCTCGTTCGAAAGGAGGTGTGTGAGAGGGGATATGATTGAGCTCTTTAAAATTTTATCTGGGATAGATAAATTGGATGTTAGCAAGTTTTTTGAGTTAGATGATGGAAATCGGACTAGAGGTCACCACTTGAAAATTAAAAAGCAAGGGTGTAGGTTGGATTTAAGAAAATATTTTTTCACCCTTAGAGTGGTAGACTTCTGGAACAAATTGCCGCGGAGGGTAGTAGGTAGTCCAAATTCAAATGTATTTAAGAGTAGGTTGGATGAGTTTATGGGGAGGGAAGGTTGTGAGGGTTTCAAAGTTTTTTATATATTAATATTGTTTGTATATATCTATAGCTGCATGATTTAGTTCTTGACAAGCTTTGATTGGTGATACCCTTGTTTCTGGACGCAATTCTCTGGATGTAGTTTCCCTGGGAGTTTAGGTGCCTTAAAAAAGAGGCCATTTGACTCGGATAACCTATGACGAGCCCTTGTGGCTTTTGTCATCTGTGTATTGTATTGTGGGGGACTTTGATTTTGTCTTTCCCTGGTTATGGTGCTTTTTGTGGCTGGGTTTTGACGGATGCGGATAACCTTTGATAGGCCCTTGTGGCTTTTGTCATTCGTGAAATCATGTTATGTTATGTTATGAGGGTTTAAAGGGAATAATCGTACATGCTGAAATTAACTGTCGGCGCGAGACACAGGAGGGATAAATATGGGATTAGTGGTCGGGTTCAGGTCAGTGATTAAAAAAGGGAATTTTAATCCGGGGTTCACACACAAATGATTAGACGATGTGGCTAAACCAGATTATAGAATAATCTGTAGGCGTCAAGGTTTGCAACTGCTTACGTGTTCATTGAACGGATGGGGCGGTCGGCATACAATTACTGTAATGGAGATACTGAGTTACCTCACGGGGCAGATGAGAAAGCATACGAAGTTTGGCCTTCGGAGATTGAAATCCTCGTAAGATACTCGTCGATTGACTATGGTAAAGTTCACTGATGACAATTTGTCCTTCGTTCTCTAATCGAAATCCTCAGTGTCTCCAATCGCACCTGGCGAGCGTGTGCTTTGCTCGTATGAAGTGATAGGCGGAAAAGTCCTGGAGTGCTACACGCTAAACCGAGTCGGGGTATTTTATAGGCGCGCGCTGGTGGCTGATATAGCCTGGCAGAGCCTCCACTTCTCGCGCGATATTGATGAAAGGAAGGGACTCCTTCGGAGGAACCGAGATAAAGATGGCGTAGAATATTTGACGAGCTTCGATCTATGCCGGAGGACAAAAAGATGGCTGTGCAGAAAGGGAGGCGAAAAGAATGTGCCCCTAAGTAAATGCAGCTGTGGTGCAATCAAACGGCATCGACCGCATCCTAGACGTATATCAGCCTCGCTTCATAAGCTCCATGCGATGATCTCGAGACCACATTGGCAGAGAATGGCACGTGGTCGCTCTTAGACCGTATTCTCCTACATTCTGAATTTCCTTTTGTGCTGTGTTGCATATATATATATATATATATATATATATATATATATATATATATATATATATATATATATATATATATATATATATATACGAGGGGCGGTCAATAAGTTTTGCAATTCGGATATAAGGAAACGAGATATGAGAAAGTGTTTTATTATTTTTCAATATAACTACCCTCGAATTCAATGCACTTGCGCAACTTATCCCTGAGGCTTCGAATTCTCGACAACCAGAAATCTCCGGACTGCTGTTCAATCCACTCCTGGACGGCGAGCTGGACATCTTCATCGTCTCCAAACCGGCGTGCACGCAGTGCAGCCTTGGGCTGGCGGAGTAAAAAGTAGTCGCTAGGGGCCAGATCTGAAATGTAGGGGGGGATAGTTGACCTCCTCGAATCCGCACTCGCGCAGGGCAACTTGTGCAACTCTGGCCTTGTGGGCTTTGACGACGTTGAAGTCGATCATAGGACGTGAGGTTTCTAGGGACCTAACGGGCAGAGAGCTTGGTCATGGCCCAATTGTCGAGGATGATGTTGATAACACTACCATGTGATATTCCAAGTTCTTGCTCAATTTCTTCGACCTTCATCCGTCGATTTTCGAGGATCATCCTCTCCACACGGGCCACATAAACCTCGTTGGTCACGTCTGACGGGCGTCCTGAACGGTGGTCATCTTCGCGGGACTCACGACCATGGCAGAACTCCCTATTCCAGCGAGCAATGGTTGCATTCGAAAGGGCGGTGTTAGTGTACACTGTAACTATGCGTTCATTGATCCCTTTTGCATACTTGCCTTCCGTGGTCAAAAATTTAATCACTGCGCGGTGCAGAAGCGTACAGCTGCCGGTCAAGACTTGTCATAACTTTGTCCTAAACCATCCCCCCCACAAACAGCCATCCCCCTTCCTCCGTTTTGCCCTACCGATTCGCAAAACTTATTGACCGCCCCTTATATATATATATATATATATATATATATATATATATATATATATATATATATATATATATATATTAAGTGATTGAACATCAAATAATATGACTAGACTAAGGCACGAAAGTTTAAATAGTGAATAATCAATAATGAAGGGGGCAAAAGGACGACTAAAACAATACACTAAGGAAAAGTCAATAATAAACCAGATCGTTTAGATATTAATGGGACAAACTATAATAGAAATAGAAATTTCTCTGCACGAGTACTGACCTTATAACGGTTAAGCTAGGAGTAACAATTGATAGTATGGACAAAATTAGGCAAAAAGAAAACTATTATGGATGTGGTTGGTTGTACATTTGTCTATATAGTGAATAATTTAAGGGATGATGAATAATCATTGAGTTCCGGGTTAATTAGTTTGATGTAAAGAGATTCAAGAATTTTTAAACTTAGAGAAGAGGAGGCAGAAGAGAGTATACTAAAGGAATCAGGGTCAAGCGGGTGGTTAAGTTGTAGTGAATGTTCTCGTATAGAGGAGTGTTTGGCTTTGGAGATGGGAATGTTGGTTCTGTAAGATACTGCGATATTCTTAGCGATCCTACATCTTAATTGTAGACTTGTTTGGCCTACATAGCAACTTTGGCAGGTCGCACAAGTGAATTGATAAATGATTCTTTGTGCCGAAGGAAAGTATAGACAGCAAGAGGATTAGAATTAATTAGGAGAAACTTGCATTGGGGAAAGTATTTATTAAGAGTAGAGAGTAAAGCTTTGTTGAATTTTGTATCAAGTGGAAGATAAGGCAGTTTTAAGAATAGTTTTTGTTTGGGGACAGTTATTAGAGGGGTTTTGCGAGAGAACATTTTAAATAAGAAATTGGAAGTAAGTTTGTCAAAAAGATGGTCTGGGAAAAAATTAAAATGAAAAAAGCTCCTTAGATATTCAATTTCAGAATGAAAGTGAAACCAATTTGACCTGATTTTGTAAGCTCTGTGTATACTGTTTATGATGGCAGAATGTTTGAAATTAGTAGGAGTACAACTAAAGAAGTGGGTGCCAAGTTTGGTGGCAGTGGGTTTCCTGTAAACTGATGTGTTAAATTTAGAACTAACTTTTGAAACAGTGACATCCAGAAAAGAGATTTTATTGTAATTCTGTCTCCATGGAAAATTTAATATTAGGGTGTTGTTGATTTAAATAATTTAAAAATAATGGGGCATTGTCTTTGTGTTTAAAAATAAGGAAGCAGTCATCGATATATCTTTTAAACACTAATGGTTTATATTCAACCGGACAGTCCCTTAACCAGTTTTTTTCAATTTTTCGTGGTAGCTTTACTCTCTACTCTTAATAAATACTTTCCCCAATGCAAGTTTCTCCTAATTAGTTCTAATCCTCTTGCTGTCTATACTTTCCTTCGGCACAAAGAATCACTCCCATTATGCCTGCGTTCCTCCATCATTTATCAATTCACTTGTGCGACCTGCCAAAGTCGCTATGTAGGCCAAACAAGTCTACAATTAAGATGTAGGATCGCTAAGAATATCGCAGTATCATACAGAACCAACATTCCCATCTCCAAACCCGAACACTGCTCTATACGAGAACATTCACTACAACTTAGCTACCCGCTTGACCCTGATTCCTTTAGTATACTCTCTTCGGCCTCCTCTTCTCTAAGTTTAAAAATTCTTGAATCTCTTTACATCAAACAAATTAACCCGGAACTCAATGATTATTCATCATCCCTTAAATTATTCACTATATAGACAAATGTACAACCAACCACATCCCCCTTAATAGTTTTCTTTTTGCCTAATTTTGTCCATAATATCAGTTGTTACTCCTAGCTTAACCGTTATAAGGTCAGTACTCGTGCAGAGAAATTTCTATTTTTATTATAGTTTGTCCCATTAATATCTAAACGATCTGGTTTATTATTGACTTTTCCTTAGTGTATTGTTTTGTCGTCCTTTTGCCCCCTTCATTATTGATTATATATATATATATATATAAAATATAGCGAGTGACAGCCCAAAATGTCCTCTTTTTTATAATGCTTTAATTAGCGATTACTCCTTGAAAGTATAAATAAGTATCAAATACAAAGAACTTTATTAGAAATTATATTAACTAGCTTAGGTATCTTAGGCTTGTGGTTGATAGTGTATCCCAGCCTTGGATAGCCTATCTATGCAGATATTAAAGAGGTCTGTTTTAGGCTTTCAAAAATGGCACAATTAAATCCTGAAAAGAACAGGCTTGTCGTGGAATTAATGATTTAACATGGGTTCATAATCAAATCAATTCCTTATTTTCAAGTAAGACATCGTATAGCTTTTGATGAAATCCAGAGAAATTACAGGATGGGAATTGCACACAAAATAATTCTTGATTAAAATAAAGGAAATTCCCGGCGTAACAAAAGGTTTGACGACGGAAACAAACATTGAGAAAGTAAAGACTTTAATTGATGCTGATTAAACAAAGTCAGGGAAAAAATTGGCTGCTTAGACACATTTGAATAGAGAATATGTGCGAACTATTCTCCAAAAGATTCTTAATTTAAAGCCGTAAAAAAGTCAATGTTATCAAATAAATCTCATTGCAGGATTAGCAACAGATATTATTTTGCCTCAGAGTGAAATAAATGTGCATTGATATACAAATAGCGTTGAATATCATATGTAATTTCCAGTGATGAATGTCCCGTTTACCTTACGTCATGCCAAATAAACAGAATTATCGGAAGAAATGGTCATTAACTAAGGAAAATAATAACTTTGAAAAACCATTGCACTCTCCCAAAATAACAGTATGCTGTAGACTAAATGGAAAAGGAATTTTAGGACCTAATTCTTTGCCTTTTCGCCAATAGCTCATATCCTAACGAATGGTTTCACCAAGATGGCGATATAGCCCATATTGCATATGTAATCATGAATGGTTAAAGGCTTGATTTCCTCAACAAAAAATATTGCAAAGCCCAAATTTCTCCTGGGCGGCCAAGTCAACTGATTTGTCACGTTTAGATTAATTTCTATGTTGTTCTGTGAACAGAGTCTATTTCTAGATGCATCAGCTAATATCGCAGAACTGAGGGATGAGTCTCGAGAAATCACTGCATCCATCAATGTCACCATTATATATAATAACATAATAAATCGTTATTTCGAATGTTAAAATTTCAAGTGCGGTTCCCTGTGAGGATACCTATTTCTTCAGTCAATCTTTAATGCCTAACTAATTATAGCATTATGAAAAAGCGGAAAATTATATATATATATATATATATATATATATATATATATATATATATATATATATATATATACGAGGGGCGGTCATTAAGTTTTACGAATCGATAGGGCAAAACAGATGAATGAAAAGGGCTGTTAGTGGGTGTGTTAGGACAAGTTATGACAAGTCAGGACCTGCAACCGCACGCTCCTGCCTCGTTTATTTAAGAAGGAGTAGCTGATTGTAGATCGTCAATCACAAATTTTCTCAACAATGAAGAAGGTTGAGCACCGCACAGTGATCAAACTTTCGACTAAGGAAGGCAAGAATGCAAAAGAGATCCATGAACGCATGGTTGCAGTGTATACCGACCCTGCCCCTTCCTATGCAACCATTGCTAGCTGGAATAGGGAGTTCCGCTATGGCTGTGAGTCCCTTGAAGATGACCCCCATTCAGGAAGCCCGTCAGACGTGACCAACGAGGTTAATGTGGCCCGTGTGGAGAAGATGACTTTTGAAAATCGACGGATGAAGGTCGAAGAAATCGAGCGAAAATTTGGAATATCACATGGAAGTGGTATCAACATCATCCACGACAATTTTGCAATGACCAAGGTCTCTGCCTCTTGGGTCCCTAGAAACTTCACGCTCCATGGTCGACTTCAACGTCGTCAAAGTCGGAGGAGCTGCTGGTCCTTTACAACCAAGACTCAGTGGGATTCGAGTCACGCATAGTAACAGGTGATGAAACGTTATTCCATCACTGGGATCCCGAGACCAAGCTTGAAAGCATGGCCTGAAAGCACAGGAGCTCCCTGACCTCTATCAAGTTCCAGGCCCAACCGTCAGCCGGGAAGATCATGGCCACCATCTCCTGGGATTCTGAGGGAATGTTGATGGTTAACTATGCGCTTCGTGGAAGGATCATCACAGGCCAATATTACGCTAAGAAACTGGCTGGGTTGAAAGAAGTGCATCCATCAGAAGCAGCGCATCAAGTTGACACGTGTGATTTGAGTCGAGCATAGTAACAGGTGATGAAACGTTGGTCCATCACTGGGATCCTGAGACCAACCTCGAAAGCATGGCCTGGAAGCACAGGGGCTTTCCTACCCCTATCAAGTTCCGGACCCAACCCTCAGCCGGGAAGATCATGGCCACCATATTCTGGGATTCTGAGGAAGTGTTGATGATGAACTATGCGCTTCGTGGAAGAACAATCACAGGCCAATATTACGCCAAGAAACTAGAGCTGGGTCGAAGAAGTGCATCCATTAGAAGCAGCGCAGCAAGTTGATACGCAGTGTCTTGCTCCTCCACGACAATGCCCCTGTCCAAAAGGCTAGAGTTGCATAAGTTGTCTTGCGCGAGTGCGGATTCAAGGAACTCAACCATCCCCACTACGGTCCAGATCTGGCCCCTAGCGACTTCTTTTTATTCCGCCAGCTTAAGGTTGCACTGCTTGGACGCTGGTTTGGGAACGATGAAGATGTCCAGCTCACCGTCCAGGAGTGGATTGAACAGCAGTCGGGAGATTTCTGGTTGTCGGGAATTCGAAGCCGCAGGGACAAGTGGCGCAAGTGCATTGAAGTCGAGGGGAGTTATGTTAAAAAATAATCAAACACTTTTCCTCATATCCTGTTTCCTTATATTCCTTATTGCAAAACTTATTGACCGCCCCTCCTATATACATATATCTTAAAAAAGCAAACGGGTTGCGCGTTGCCAGGCTTATACATATTTTTAGGGTAAATAAGCAGGCTGTATTTAGGAAGTTCATTGTTATATATTAACTTCTTGGTACCAACGTTTCCTGTAGGAACCCATTCACAAGGATATAAGATTATAAATATATACAAAGAAAGGAATTTTTTAGATAAGTCATCAGATATTTATAAATTAATTATATGGGAAATTGGAAGCAGCAGGGGTGGTAATATTCAAATTATAAAAATGCAGGGTTTTAACTATTAGGGAATAGGAAATATGTTTTTGTTTTTCAAATAAATACTGAGATTAATTAGTTTTGGGTGTCTTCATTGTAAAAAGGGGGAGATAATAGAAATATTTGAAAAATATGGCTTGTTTGGGGGATGGGGGGGTCAGTGGATTTGGCGGGTGGAATTCGTGGCTGATTATAAGAGTTGTAGTAAAAGTTGAAATGAGCTTGTGTCGGAGTTTAAAGTGGGGTTTGTGAATCTAATATAAAAATATTCCAGTGTACGTAGTTGGTTTACGGTGTTTGCTGTGTCTTTTATTAAAAAAATCTTTTAGTTTGATTTATAGTGTTGATGTCTGTTTTCGTAGTGTATTCGGATACGGGAGAATTCGGGAGAATGTGGGTGTATCTGCGAAACTGTGACTCACGTGCACTTTGTGAGCTTTTTTTTATATATAAATATATATAGTCATATGAGTTGCTGCTGACCAGTCTAATCTTCAATTTCACGGTGAAGGTAAGGAAACATAGAAGGCAGAGGTACATGTGATTTATTTATGGAACAACGTTTCGGGCGTATCACCCATCTTTAGGTTCTAAAATCATAAATTAATCTAATACAGTTAAAGAATATTAAAAATATTAAAAATAATCACGTCAAGACTATGTAGGTAAATCAAAAATTAAAAAATAAGTCAGGAATTTAAAAGGCAAGAGAATCAAATTATCAATCTTTTGTAACCACTATTGACACGAAAAAACAGAAAACAAAAAAAACACAAAAGTAAATAATTACACTATAATATTGCTTACCGATAACTCAGGAATTTAAAACGCAAGAGAATCAAATTATCAATCTAATGTAACCACTATTGACACGAAAAAACAAAAACTAAAAAAAACACAAAAGTAAATTATTACAGTATGTTTTGGTATGACATTACATTACATCAATACCATATTATATCTATGGGGGAGGGACCAATAACTTAAAGGCGAGCCGACGAAGAACGGAACGCCATGAGTTTTGACGCGCGAAAAAACGATATAAGAGTGCAACAAGGTCAGGTAAAATTTGAGCAATGGCAAAGCTCAAGGTTATTTAAAGAGGCATTGACCAAAATATAATTTTATTTACATAAAAATGAGAGGATTGAAGGGCAAAATTATATTTGAGAATTAATGGGAAAAATTACATCAGTAAACGAAGGGGGAGGAATTGTAGTTATGCATCAGACTATGACGTTAAAATTTAATGTATAACAGGAGGAGACTATTAAAATGGGGGGAATTGACTCAAATGGGTTACTAGAAGGGGGAGAGGGGTTTGCTTACGGAGGATTTTGGGTCAGACGTCGGGGTAAGGCTTTACCGATGTCTTCTGCACGTGAGGCGAGGGCGCTCGGAGCTTCTGAGCGGGAAGTTAAAGTGATGATGGTTCTGCAAAAAAAGGGGGTAACGTCCGGTCCAGGGGAGAGTATTTCGGTCACCCGCAAACGAAGGGCGAACGAGGAGGGCATCGACAAGAGTTGACGAGTGAAGTCGGAAAAATCGCTCTGTAGCGATCGTTAAAGGGAATTAGCTCACTGGCCAGGCTAATTCCAACACACAAAGTTCAGCCGTCACTTTGTTACGTTTTTAAGCACCAAAATTTAAACAGCTGGAATCTTTTGGGGTCCAGGCGAGACTTCTCAACTCTGTCTCTGCCTCATGAACGACGAGCACTCTATATGCCTGAGGGTCTCCCAGCGGGGGTGAGTGGGCGTATGGGAATGGTCCCCCCCCCCGTTCACTCTTGGTGCAGTCACAAGGCGGTTTCCACAATGACATCCGTCGAAGGCATCGGCGGATTCAGTGCTTAACCGCAGTGTGGCACAACTCGGTGCCATGAAAGACCCTAAAGGTCAAAATGTAAGATCTCCCCCAGTAGAGTGAGATCCAGTTTCACGTCGAATGAGAAATTGGAGACGGGTTTCTCCCAATCTCGAAGGCTAAAGAGGAGCCGATGTTTGACTTCATGGGAAAACCGTTGGCCAAAAGAACCCTCCTGGGGCCGTCCTCAAACCCCTCTCCCCCTTACCACTCCCCCAGTGGGGTGACGAGTTATGAATGAGGAACACTGAGGAAAATTGGGGTAGTATACGTCAGACCAGGTGACGAAGTCCTCGGATCCAAAACCGAGCTACCTAGACTGGATAGATAGTATACGTCAGTCTCTAGGTGACGAAGTCTTCGGATCAAACTGAACTACCAAGACTGGAGAGGTAGAGTACTTGGCTCGCCAGACCAAGAAGTACCCTGCAAGAGAGGCAGGGCTACCTACCTTAAGGGGCTAAAAAGAACCTCATCCTCGAGCTAAGCCCCTGGTTATCAAACCAAGCGATAAGTTAACTTTGGTAAGTTCAACTTACTCTCGCCAGAGAGACTTCTTATATCCTGGTGCACCTTAAATACCAGGGGTATTCCTCGTCCTTAAGGAAGTAAGAAAATAAGAAGGAAAAGGCTTCCCCTCGAGCCCGTTATTCGGTGCCACACCGAACTCCTAAGTTAACTTGGTAAAGAACCAAGTTCAAATTATCCTCGTCAGAGAATAATTTGAACTTGAAGAAGCCTCTCTCCGAGTTCAGACCTCGTCCATAAGGAAATTAGTAACGAAGGAGAAAAGCTCCTCCTCGAGCTCGTTACTCGGTGGTCAGACCGCACTCCAAGTTAACTTGATTTAAGAACCAAGTTCGACTCACTCTCGCCAGAGAGACCACGACTGCCTAGGTGTTGCAATAAGCACCGTATTGGTTCTCGTCCTTCAAGAACCCCCCCTTTCCCCCTGGAAGAACGTGTGGAACCCCCAGCTGCCACCCTCGCCAAAACGACCGTAGAATTTCGCCCATCTACATCTGGACACACGGCACGCGTCGTGAGTCAATAACATTTCTGAGGCCTTTTAAACTCCAGATGAGTCCGTAAGCCTAATCCTTATATTATTGTTGTGTGTAGAGAAAATGTTAACCAATTTTAGTTGGTAAACTAATTTAATTAATTCTTGTTTAGGATAATATTCAGAGTATTGCTGTAATTAATGTTTAGATGTTATGTATTCAATTGATAAAGGTAAAATATAAGTTTATTTTGGGATTAATGTTCATTTCTCTTATATATATCCTTTTGCTTCAGAACGGCTCTGTTCTTTAAGATATTCTTATAATATCAATATATTAGACACACCTAGCACTCTTAGAGATAGAACAAAAAGGGGGGGGAATTCTACGGCAGTGGGAAACAGCTCTACTCTTGAATGTCCTCGAATCTTCTTGCCGATGCGATTCTAACCCGTTCAAAGGTGGTCCGTGGTGGGCGCGGTTTGATGCTACCCCTTGTGGAAGGGTGGGGGTTAGGCTTACCAATTTAAGCCTAACAGAACCTTCTCCATCGCATGGAACTTCCATGCTGCAAAAAATTTCAACGTGGAATTCCCCCACACAGTATAATATTGCTTACCGATAACTCAGGAATTTAAAAGGCAAGAGAATTAAATTATATAATGAATGTAATCACTATTGACACAAAAAAAAGAAGCAAAAATACAAAAGTAAAAAATTACAGTATAATATTGCTTACCGATGAAGTTCAGGAGAAATCATAAAGTGAATAAATTATAAAGGATGTGGCTTAAAGAAGGATAGGAATTTGATTGGTTGGTTGTTAAATATGAGAAGGCTGGTTGGTTGTTGAATGAGGTAGTTAAAATAAAGGAATAAGAATTGGGAACAGCGGTTTTATATATGTTAAGTGTAGGAGGTTTGTACGTATTAGTAGGGATTCCAAAATTCTTAGACTATATCCATTGTCATTGTGACCAATTATTTTGAAGTTATCTATGGAATATTCTGTCTTGCATTGCATAATATGAATTCTAATTACAGAAGCTTCCTTCTTAGACAATTTTTTTCCAGTGCGATGGCTTATTCCCCTGTGAGAACAAAACCTCTCTTTCAATGAGCAAACCGTACTACCAATATAGGTTCCTTGCAAACAACAAGGACAAGTAAAAGCGTAAACAACACGGCTGCTTATTTCTAAAGAAGGTTTGTCTTTTGACGAGAATATTGCAGCCTCAAGATATGAACCTGCAGCTCTCATATCATGAGATGCTCTGTCGCCTCTAAATTCCTTGATCAGAATTTCGTTTAAGAAACTGGACTTTACTGTGGAATACTAACCATAATTTTAAGTAATACGTTTGTAATCTATTAGTAGACCTTGCAGTGTACCAATTTCATGATCTTCAAAGATAACTTGACGGACATGATGAATGAAAATTTCTTTTGTCTCTGGAAGATTAACCTGTTGCAGATGCTCTGCATTTTCATCGGACAAAGAGATCTTCATAGGGTTGCAGACATAATTGAGCCAACATTTACGATCATAACGAATTTTCAATCCAAAAGCCGTTCGACTGTCTGGGATAGATGCGAGTAGGGTTTTCAATCTTGCTCTTACAGACTCATCTGAAAGACAAACTGTATGCCACTTGAACCAGTTCTATGTCTTTTCTGTTGACAGCAGCAAAAGTTTGAATTGCTATGATTACTGTTTCTTTGCGGTTCCTTTATACACCACACAAAGAGATTCTTATTATGAACGAATCCAGTACTTGAACGAAGCTCTTTATACACATTTCCTGGCAGTTGCTGACTTGAATTTGATGTTTAAGCTTCTTCCTCCCGTTCAAATTACCGTTTATGATTATGTGCTGGGTGAATATAGCGATTAATGCTGATCTGGGTGTAATATTTACTATGCATGTACAGGCCTTTAGGCCCCTATGCCCATTCCACCGCAGCATGGGTATGCTGAAATTTATCAAGTTCTTTTCACTGAAAACACTTGCTCTTTAGATTTTCCCACTTTATAGTAGATGTATTATCTATAATATCATTAGATATACAGGGTTGCTGACATAATATACATTTTAATTCAGGCCCTGGTTTAAGCACATCATATCTCCTTTACTTTCCATGCTTAACGAATCTTCAATGCAATAGACCTGCAACAAGAAACTTAAATCTTGATCAGTCATAATTCTTGGTTGCCATGCATAGTATGAATATCTCTATAAAGAATTAAGATTGGGAGGTAAATGAAATGATTATTTATATTTTTAAGAACACATGTGTAGTTAAATGGTAAAAGTGGGAGATACCTTGATTTCAACAAAAAGTAGCGTCTTACGTACAAAATTATTAGGATAAATTGACAGCTAACAGAATTAACCCTTTAGGACTCTGAAATGCTGCGAAAGTGATGGAGATTACTCTTTCCTCTTCAAGAGCGAACTGAAAAATAAGCAAGATATTAAAACCATAAGTTTCATGTTTTGTGACTCTTAGCTTTCTTTTGGGGAACTCTAGTTCTTTGAATACAACTAGAATTTAGAAGATAAATACTCATAGGAAAAGAAATTAGAGTTTAAACAAACGAAGATAATAAAAGAATCATTTGCAGAGGATATGTGACCGTAATTAGGGTACCAAAGTTTCTCAGTGGATTTAATAGCAGCTTTTATTATTTATTATTAGATTTATTTGTCCTCTAGTAATAATGAATCTTCATACAGGAGGTCAAGGGGATTGAATCGGATTAAAAGGAAATGGATAGGTTTTAGCCAAAACAATTTTTTTGATTTTATATTTCCTGTATTTCCTCTCCAAAAATCCTTGTATTTTGACTTTACTCTCTGCAGTTTAATTTACGTCGGGTGTTTATAGATGTAGAAGGCATTTAGGATTCCACATGGAGTAAGATTTTAATTGGAGATTTATATAAATTTATTTATTTCATTGGTTATTTTCCATTACGGTGAAAGGAGCCTGAATTATACATATTTCTTCTATTTATTTACGAAATCCAATCTATACAAAAGAATCGATACGTTTTAACGTTAAACTTATTTTTGTTTTGAGAACATTGCAAACAAATTATATATTCATTCTTTTGATAGAGGGCCAGAGCCCTAATACCCTCCCTTTTTCCTAAAAAACGTTTGGTTCTAGACAATTGAGATGACACTGATACAGCTACCGAATAAATAGAAACAGTTTTATATTTAATATAAATTAGATTAGGTACCTGGCGTTGCCTGGGATAAAACGGAGATTCAGGAGAGTTGCGGTTCTCCCTTTCATAAAATAAAATATAATTACAATGAGGAAACGTTTCACTGACCCTCAGGCAATCTTAAGCACACGCGTAAATTATCGTTAGTTTGATTGAAAAACTTTGGGGCCGAAAGGACAGATCGAGCGTCTTATTGATACAGATTGAATGCCAAAGTTGCAACTTATTAACACTTAAAAATCACTCCAAAACTCATTTCAATTACAAAATTAAAATTTTATATTTTATTAAGCGGTAAATGACATTTCATTATATGAATAAATACAAGTAACATTTTAAAACAAACATCACATTGTATAATTTTTTTACTATATCCAAAAAATACTATTCATCTAATCTATAATTAAAATACAAAATTGGTTAATCTTTTTTTAAATATAAAATATTATAAGGATAAAAATTCAAAAAAATATTATTATTCAACGGCAGTAAAATATTTGAAAGTCAGGAGAGACCTGTTTGATATGGAAGATCGAGTTATTTCTTAAATATCTGTAGATAATTTTAGGATATACAGCGGCAGGGAGTGAATTTGGTTCAGGAAGAGCAGAGAACAGTTAAAAGGTTTGTGACTCAAACAAAGTAAATGGGAAATTCCGGGAGAATATAAATTTGAGTATAAAAGGTAAATTAATTGAAATGGTATTCATCCACATAATAAAGTATCTAAGAGATAAAATAGCGATTCATTTGAAAAATAAGAGAAACAATCACTGATATTTGAATACTGAATACTGGTTTGGACGTAAACAAGACACCGTAGACGATAGAGCTATAAATTAATGAATATGGAGTTTAAGTGGAGGGAAAACTCAATATTATAGTTATAAATTTAAGAAAAAAGACACAAAATCTAAAAAAATGAAGGAGAATATATAATAATGAAACAAGAAATTGGTTGGGGCAGAATGCAAAAATGCTGAACTCTATTTTTCTCGGTCGGCGCCACAATCATTTATCGAAAAATTTTATATACTAGGAAAATAAGTATACCTGGATAAAAAGGTCTACACGAGATCATAGGAAGAGTAAAACAGATATTCACTCAAAATGAATGTAGAATGAATTAATATTAAAATAATATTCTGAGACTAGCAGAGGGAAGAAATGAAAGGATCTGGAGGTTAAATGTGGCTCCATGAAAAAATTCTAAGTTTTACTATGAGTGTGAATTACAGATAAATTTATCATTACGATCATGAGATTTTAATTAAGGGCGATGGTGATAATTAAGAAAGAAATATATCGGCATTATCACGAGGGGAATAATTATGAATAAATAAGTACTATTATTAAGGAATTTTGTAGAGTGGTTGAGGACGCAACTGAAGAAATATATAGTTTAATCGAATATATCGGAAAATAATTTTAAACAGATAAATTTTTATTTATTACACTTTAATTAAATAATCTTGATAAATAATAAAAAAGAATCATATATATACACACACACACACATATATATATATATATATATATATATATATATATATATATATATATATATATATCTATATTTATATATATATATATATATATATATATATATATATATATATATATATATATATATATATATTATGCTGGGAGTAAGATCAACTAGTACATGTCTTTCGACATATTTAATTTCCGCCTCTCTAAACACTTGAAAGCAGAAAGAAAAGTACAGAAGCTGGGTATTGCAGACTATATAACCATATAGTACGAATGAAGGGCAAAGTAGACGTGATTGAGTATATAAGACAAAAATACAAGCATTTTTAAAGGCGAGAGAAAGCGACATTGAAGAATACAAATACCAAGGAGAACAAAGGACAATACAATGAACGGAATCCATACTGAGAAGACAGAAATAATGCCAGAGGAGTGAAGGGAGTTATCCTGGAATTGAAAAGTTGTCTTCTGATTGCTAGTCAGATTCTACCATTATGCTACCGGGATCAGCAATTCAAGCCACGCAAAAGCGTAATCTTTCAAATCCAGTATATTTAGGCTAGAACTAACTTACAAATGGGGCGATATTTAAAAAGTAAACGTTATTTTCCCTATCCCATACACAAATTAAACCAGATGATTTGTTCTTTTGCTCACCTATCTTCCACACTATCAGATGGTGCGCATTCACAAAGAACTTCGAAGTTACCTGCATTTTTCTTTTTTAAAACCTTAAAAAGGCTTCAAAATTCTAGAAATCCTTTCATATACCTAAGCCGAAAAATCACCTGCCAAATCACTACAAATTTCCCTAAATTAGTCTCTATTCACAAATTTACGCGCGAGATTTCCTATTGTGTGTAATGAAGCTCTTTCTAAAGAGATCACAATAATAAAAAAAGTTCAGTTTCTCTTCCTGTAAAATGACAAGTGGCCGAAATTCCACAGTTATACATTGACAGAGATTCTCCCAAAACAAGAAAAAGCAATTACTATATCGCTCGGAGAATCTTAAAGGCGATATAGGTTCTCATCCTAAACCTCGTAATCTCACAAATTTTTGGTTTGAAACTTTCAAGAGCATGCTCGATAATGTATGTAAATATCTATATTTATCCTGCTCTTTTTGTTTTAAGTAGTTATTGCTTACTAAATCTCTATTCTTGGCAGATTGTTTTGGTTTGAGTTTAAATGATTATGTCATCATAGACTCCTATCAGACTCTATTACTATTCCCTAGAATGGCGGGCACGAACTTTATCTCACTAGCTACTTGACCTTTGCGAACAAAGGATATCAGTGTGAGATGAATCTTTTTTTTGCTACCCAGCCTCAAAATATCTTGATTCTAAGAATTATAAATCTATCCAAATTCAATGTCTCAGCCACAAGGAATTAATCCAAAATATTCGCACTATCAGCTACCTTCTTTATATCCTTATTCTAGTAACAATGATGAATTTAACCAAAATTCTAACTGTAAGCCACCCTCGAAATCTCCTGATTCTAACAATGATAAATCTATGCCAAATTTGCTCTATCATAATGATAATTTGCTCATAGGATAAATCGTTTATTATGTTTATCTTAGGGATGAAGTAACTGTAGGATCCTCGAAGAAAGTTTGTTTCCGTGCTCAAAATTTAGATAAGAATGGATAAGTTGTAACGAATGGTAGTCTGTTCATAACTGATAAAGAGTGTTTAACGAGAAATTTATTTTAGCTTATGCATTATCAACCGCCAATATTTCTCAAATCCCAATTATTTGCCTAAATAGGAGTTTAAAACTTATTACCCTTAAAACAAATAAAGTTTACGTAAAGATTTTTCCGTAAATTTAGAATCAACATCTTGCTTTACTATAAATAGTCTCTCCATATCTACTAGCTTGGATACTTCAGCACTAAAGCAGAAATTCAGAGGGGGTCTCCATGATTCCCCTCGGGGGTCTTGCGAACTCAAAAAACTTCGAATATTTTATTAGATTCTTAATTTTCTTGTTAAAACAAGGATTTAATCGCACTCTCTGGAGATACTTTGGAACGCCCTAATTTATTTAGTTTTATAAGTAATACGGAACCAGGTGCCAAACCTATACACCATTCGCCATATAGTCTTCTCAATTCCTAATTAGAATTCGTAGAAGACCTTTCAAAAATGTACTGGAACAGCAAATTATTCCACCCTCAGTCTGTCTTTAGTCAGCCCTTATGATGTTGATAGCTGAGATAACCTGTGTTACGCGATCATGTTTCTACTACCGAAGACTAAACCAGGTAACATTCGCTGACTCTTTACCTTTACCAAATTTAGAAGACAAATTTAGGCTAATCTCTTTTTGAGCTTAGATTTAGAATGAAGATATTGTAAAATGGAAATTAGGACAGAGTGACGTCGGATGACAGCTGTTCCCAGCCGTCATAGGCATTATGAGTTTTGCATCCCACCTTTTGCAGTCAGAAACGGTCCTGCAAATTACACTCGACTAACAACTATAGTACTCTCAGAAATTCTAGAAGTTGTAGACTTAGTGAATTTATATGACATAATTGTTTTCAATCTAAATGTCTGCAGAATTGTCCTAGTCATAGTCAAATATTTTATTAATTAAGAACTGCCAATCTAAAACTAATATTGGTAAAAGTGTAACAGCTGGCAAGATTCATTTGTATACTTCTTGTCTAAGTTAGAAACTATTATTAGCTTGGCACGTAATTATCTTCCTTTATCTTAGAATTTTCAGTAATTGCCAGATCCATAAAAAAACACGCTTACTCGGATACATGAAAATCAGCAGGTATTCGAAACATTAATCGAAAAAACACTTCTCAAGCAATTTTCAGTATCCCGATTATACTATCCAATTCATAGACTACAGATGCATCAGGAACACTATTGATTTTAGGCAGTGAGTGTATTTGAACTCCCTATCGCCTTTGCTAGTTCTCTCTTAACTAATTCTCCTAAAATTACTTCACCTAAATCTGTGAAGCACTTCCGTTCTTTTGGGCTATTGAGAACTTTACAAAGGTTATATATGAGCATGGGGTTTCCCTGTGAAATGGCGGCAAACCTCTCACATACCTATTAAAGAAAAAATTAAAAGAGGGTCGTCTAAGCTGTTGTGCCCTAGTATTGCAGGATTTTAATGTAAAAGTAGTTTACCGACCCAGTAAAAATCCCTGGAACATCTCGACCTAAAGCGGAAGAGGCTGTCCGGATATTTGAGGCTCTTTTTTGGTTTAATCAAGGCAACTAAGGTACGTCCCAGCAACAGGACACCCACATACAAGATACATTGCACAAAATTACACAAGCCCTAGGTTCTGAACGACAGCATTATAATGTGCGATAAGGCATCCTATATTACATTGATCAAAGTGGTAGGGAATTAATCAAAATTCTTAAGGAAATTAGAATATTAGCAATTAAGCATTGCCATGACTTAATATTATATATGCATATATGCCCACAGAGTAAAATAAAACTTTCTACTTGAAAGATATTATTCCACAGATATAATCAGAAAAACGCACGTATACATTTCAGAAAATCTCTGCTGTCTCTTGGCTATACAAATAGCCTGTATGTCAGCAACCGTGGCAACGAACAGAGATTGATATTTTAAGACCATCCCCAAAATGAGTCAGATGATGTTAGTATAAATTAGTATTCAGTGAGCATTTCAGCGGATATAATAAATTGTACTAATTTCCTCATCATCGAAAAGAAACTGTCGTACAAGCCTCTATAGACAAGGAAATTACAGCGATGGACATTGTATTTGGTGAATTGACAAAAGTACATTTTCCTACCTAATTCAAGCAGACTGAATTCAAATCTAAAATCAGATTCTCTCTAAATGCTACAAATTTTCGTAATATCAATAACTAATATTATACAATAATTTTAATTTTATCACGCCTATCACCATGCTCTGAAGTAATTTTGAATCATCCTTTGCGTTATTTATAGTTAAGCAGGTTTTTTTAACAAACATTTTATTGCATAGAAGAAGAAACTTGAATTACACACTAGGGTTAAAAATACTGTAATCAAATAGATGCTCATTTATTAATGACCGTGCATCAGGCACGAGGACCTCTTCTTGATTTAAATCGAGCAAAAATTTGCATTTGTAACTCTTTCTCTTGTAAATCTTCTCTGGCTGATCTCATTTAATCTTCCAGCAGTAGTCCGCCATCATATGTCTATTCCAGTGAACCTGGTAGCTCTTTTCCATTTTCATTAAATCCTGATGTAAGCGTTCCCCTTGTTCGTCGCTAATGGCTCCCAGATTCCCTGGGAATTGGTCGAGGTGACTATTTAGAGAATGTAGCTTCACACAGATGTTGCATCCCAGATCTCGATATGCTAAAAGCATATTAGTAACCAGATCCTCGTATTTATGCGCTTTTTTGTTTCCCAAGAAGTTACGAACAACGGCGAAAATAAGAGCCAGGCTGCCTCCTCTTTTTCATCCATGGTGTTCCCGAATCTAGAATCACTCAGAAGTCTTCGGATTTGGGGATGGTCAAATACTCCTCCTTCTATTTTTTCGTATGATAAAGCAGGAAACACCGATACTATGTACTGAAAACAATCATTGTCAGTGCTCAACGCCTTGACATACTGCTTCATCAACCCCAGTTTAAGATGATGATGGAGGAAAAACGATCTTCTCTCGACTTACGATTGGCTCATTAACAATGTTTGACATTCCTGCTTTCAAAGTTACCCGAAGTAGCCAATCATTTTAGGACGAGTGTTTGCCACGGGCTCAACTGTCCCACATACAGGTATAGCATGGAAACTTTGTATATCCCTTTTGCTGGCCAAGGAGGAGTTTGACCATCTTAAGGTCTAAACATATAAGTCCAATTGTGTTCATGGTATTTAAGTTAATCCCTGACCATTCTTATGTCATCGTGAGTTTCTCACAGGACGACAGATTGACTGAGAGGAACTGCACTGAAGTCATTGCCCTTATGCAAAAGAACACACTTGAGGCTACGCTTGGAGCTATCTAAAAACAGTCTCACACAGCAGGGCTATAGGTGCCAAGTCCCAACTCGGTAAACAGACCAGGAACATCGCAGTACTATACAAATTGTTTGTTCTCAGAGAAATACTTAACAAATGTACTCTCCCTCGTTTGGTAATATGATACCCGTACCATCCTGTCAAGCATATGTATTTCACTCAACCTGGAGGCTAAAAGTTCTGAAGTTTTCTTGGAGAGCGCCAAATCACGTATTGAGTCATTCAAATCCTCTTGATTGAAATAGTGAGGAGCTATTGACTCTTCAGCATCTGATGATGAATCTGCAGACTATGAATCCATTCCATGGACGTTCATATCAGGTACATCATTTTCATCTTTGGAGGAAGCATATCTACTTAAAATCGGAACTGGTAAAGACTCAGAATGAGGTTCTCAGCGGATCGCCCAGGGAATGGCGCAGTAGTCGATCTTGTTCTGATTTTTCTTGCCAATCCCTTTAGTATTCACCAGACATAAATAACAGTCCGATACACGATCATTTGGCTCTCGCCACACCATGGGGATTCCAAAAGGAAAACCATTTCTCTTTCCTTTCTTCCACTCACGAAGATGTTCCACACAACTATGGCAAACAACAAGTGGGGCGCACTTCTTATCTTGATCGCTAAGAAGAACATCAAAATATACATTCTAAGTGCGGATCACAAAGTTTGATATATTGCGCCTCTGACAAACTAGCATGTAACAGCCACATATTTAGCAGATGGTGTCTGGATCATTAACGCAATTTTGTCTTGACGAAGCCATCACTTTAACATGAGGCTTGAAAAAAGAAACAATAATGTTAATATTTTGCACACTAACACTCATTACTATCTTACTACTATGTACTGTGAAGTATTTGCTTTCTACAAGCACTCTTTCTGTCCGTCCGGGGGGTAGTTTTCGGGGAAACGAAAAAAAAAGAAATTACAGAATAAATATAGTATGTAGTTAAAAATGAATTATATATTTGAAATCAGCATGAACAAACGAATTAAAATTGGTAGATAAATCTAAGTTACCGGAAAATGTGATTAAAATTGTTCCCTTGTGTTATCAATCATACCACCCCATCTATTTTAATATTTGAGACTGCTCTTACTTTCAAATTAAATGTCTTTGAGTCCTTTTAAAAATTACACAAATTCAAGAATAGTTATAGTATGCCATATAAGGCTCAATGAAATGGACTAATTGAAAGACAAAATATAATTTTCTTAGAAACAGTTCAGCTCCCGAATGCTTCCCTCAGGACAAGTGCACATTTAAATCTCTAATATTTTGACGCAAGACTTCCTCTCCATGTTTCCGAACAAGATAGAGAAAATGTTTTATCATAATTCGAAGTAAGTGAATTAAATCAATTTTAGCTCAAATTTCGTATAGAAAAATATATATTGTCAAAGTAGCTCTAGATGAGAGGAATCAAGAAATGGTTTAGAATACATCTAAGAAAAAATTTTATCCGTTGGATATCAGAGTCACTATTGGTTGCTATCTCAAAAGCGTAAAACCTCCGAACGCGCATAGAAAGTTATATAAGAATTGGGATCGACTATTTATTATCAAAATAGATGAAGGAAAAATAATCCTTAGGGAGAACATGAAGCTGACACCAAACTAACCTACTTCACAACACAACACCTAAAACAAAAACAGCATAACATCCAAAATATCCTAACTATTCTCTTTGTAATCCAGCAAAACAACTGACAGTCATTAAAGGAACCGAAACACACTTAGAACTGGCTAATCTCAAACTACCGACTTCGTCTTCTATTCGTGAGACCATGTAGACAATTAATAGTAATATATTTCGTTGGTTCTACTGTTTCCATTCCACAAGAAGTGGAATTTGGAAAATTAGGAAAAGGATCGGTACTGAAAAGATATGTTGATATACTACTTGACTTAACCCACTACACGCCCTTTAAAATTGCCAGTTTGTCAAAATCCTACCTTTCCCTCTACCCTAAAATCGATATCATAGACACCGGATAGGAACTAATAAAAGAGTGTATACAGCTCCCTTAGATAAAGTTTGCCAAAAGAAATAAACAGGGCGATTCATCTAAAGTGTTAAAAAGTTGAGAGTAAAATTTCAAAAGTTTTTGTGGTGTTACCAAACAAGAAAATCTTTCCCAGAATTTTTAAAAAAATTCCAAGCTAAAAATCAAGGGAAAGTACCGATAACTTTAACAACGCGTATAAGTTGCTAGATTATACCATCATCATGAACGCCATGTAAAAGTTTTAGGATTAATTAGTATTCAAAGGGACGTAATCTACACGTGCCAAATCAAAATTAAACCCTTGATAGTAAAATAAAAAATGCAGCCGAACAAGTTTCCCAGTACGAAACCATATCAACCTCTTACCATTTTCAGTTTTAAGACATCTCTCACAGGTTCCAGCATCAACTATATGTACTATTAAAAACATTTTGTAAGGAGTCATATAGAAATGTGCCGAGCCGGTTTGCGCAGTTATCGAGAACGCATTAGGCAGCGTGATCCACGTTGCTTGCTTATATTACTTCCTAATACGTATATGTATATATATATATATATATATATATATAGAATAAGTAACAACGACATTTATTGGCAGAGTTATGATGACTACCAAAGGTCTTTCACCATTTTATTAATGTTTTTATAACATTTTAAAATAAATCTAAAATAGACATGCAATGGTATTTCAGGCCAAAAATACATATTGTCGTAGAATGACTCCCGACGATACTATATATAACACTATTCGTTGAGGGAACTTCCTTAATTATCTTTAGAGTGCGTTACTGTCTGGCGGCCGATATTATGTATCTTCGATATGCTTAAGAAGTGGAACTGAGCTCAAGGATAATAATATGGCTATCATTAATAAAATAGAGTTATATTAATAATAACTATAAACAAAACACAAAACGGAAAATATTGACATAAACAGAATGGAAAGGGTCGTGGAGACTCGGGCTAATCCAAGGATTTAAGGGATTAAAAAAGGTTAAACAAATATAGAGTTAAAGAGATGGGATGGTTCGATAAACAATTTAAAGCACAGGATAGAATTGACAAAAAGGGATCAATACTCAAAAGGTGACGTTTGGCTTACGTAACTTTTCATTAGGGTGCAGTGGAAGGTACTTGAAGGAATATTCGGTCCACTGGCGAGTTCCAGCCGAAGGGGGGGGATAAAAGGATCCTGACGAGGCGTCTTGGAAAGGAGAACCGTTACTCGACGAACGGCTTGAAGAACAATGGCTGTTCTACTTTGTTCTCTTCTGAAAAAAGGGGGGGGAATGAGAACTGTCTCTTGTCTACGGCCTCAAGAACAATGGCTGTTCTAATGTTGTTCTCCTTGAACAACAGGGGGGGGTGAGAACCGTTTCTTGGCGAAGGGCTCAAAACGAACAATGGCTGTTCTAGGTTGTTCTCTTCTGAACAAAGGGGGGGAATGAGAACCGTCTCTTGTCTACGGGCTCAAGAACAATGGCTGTTCTAATGTTGTTCTCCTTGAACAACAGGTGGGGTGAGAACCGTTTCTTGGCGAAGGGCTCAAAACGAACAATGGCTGTTCTAATGCTGTTCTCCTTGAACAACAGGGGGGGATGAGAACCGTTTCTTGGCGAAGGGCTCAAAACGAACAATGGCTGTTCTAATACTGTTCTCCTTGAACAACAGGTGGGGGGGAAGCCTTGGGACTTGGCGTCGGAAAGGCTCGAACCTTTGGCACTCAAGGAATATTGTCCTCCTTCTGGACAAGTGATGGTGAATCTCGAGGTCGAGGTCCCTTGGCGCACAAAGGGAGAGAGGGTCGTGGTGATGTTTCGCGACGAAAATCTGGATCTCCAATCTGATCTTAGTGGTAAAGTTTCCATATAAATAGCAAGGACATCTCCTTGGCGTGGGGGGAAAATGGAGTGAAAGCTTGGAGGGAACGCACAGCCGGGCCGGCGAACAATGCCTTATCTGTTCATAAGCCTAACTCGATCTGGCGAGGTCGGCGTATGGGGGTGAACGGGGGGACGATAACCTCCTTGTTCAAACATTGGCATCCGGTAGCTGAGATAAGACTCCAAGCCTCGAATCGAAGATGCACGTGGGCAGCATCGTGGTTTTTAATAATATGGGATAGGAGTTGAAATTAACTCGTTCTATCACACATATATTACCACTGAGAAAAATATTAGATGTGAATGAGCATGTAGGACTGGACAACATAGTTAAAGTCAAGAAAGAGTAAGAGATATTGGGAGAAATCTCTAAAGAAAGAGAACAGAGGAAGCAAGAAAACAAGGATTGAAGACAAATTTGAAATTCACTGGCCCGGATTCGACCACGGGTCTCCCAATGGCCGTTTGGAAAAACTGCGAAGGGACGAGAGTGGATTTGTATTTGAGAGGAAATATGGGTTGTATGGACCTTTAAGGGAGTGAATGTGATTGTTTTTGTGTCGCAAAAGTTAATTTTGGAATATTACGCCTTGTAGCTTAGTGGTAGGGCACCCGGCGGGCAAATGAGAGACCCGGTTTGGAATCCAGGAAAGGTTATTTCAATTGTTTTCTTTAAAAGAATTTCCTCCCCCTTGACTCTCAACGCTTTGGTATTTCTTCCAATATCTCCTACTCTTTCCTTTAATTGATCTTAACATAGGAATATTTGTTTTGGCCAATCAGATTTAAGAAATTTTCTTAAGATTAAACAGTGTTTAGATTGGTGAAATACATTCGTCGATTTCGAGAGATAAAGTCGACCTTCTCTCAACGCTTGCTGATATTTCACAGAGGCTCATGGGCTCATGATATCTCATGAGACAATGCATGTACCCCTGCGAACTCTCCGGAGGGAGGGAGTGGGGACAAATCCAAGCAGACAGGTGGTTATTAAGTCGATATAAGTTAGCGTCATAAATATCGCTCTAAGGTGCCTAATTGACACCCTATCAGGCTTCGCGATAATCTGTCATATGATGGAACTTTGCAGACACTCGTCTCGGAAGATGCAAAAAATACTTTTCAAAAATCGGGCTGGAGACCTCCATCCCACAGATAATTTTGGTACAAAGAAATATTATTCCAGGGCGCCTCGACCCCTTCTTCATTAACAATTCTTCTCAAGAAATTAAGACAAACTGGAAAATAAACAGTAATGGCTAACATCACAAGAGTGGAGAAGTTTGGTAGAAGTAAAGATAATTTGTTCAAACTTTGAGATTGCTCTAAAAGCAAAACCCGAAGGATTACTAGGATTTTCCTAACGGATAGCACCTGAACAAATACAGACAGGAATTTATTACTCTTGAATGCTGCTTCTAGTGCTACACAGTCGAGAGCCAATCAAAAAGTGACTGCGAGGCTACCGAGGTGGTCTGTTCCAACCGCGCAAATTCAGGTCAGGATGAAAGGGCTGCCAAAATGAAAAGCCAAAGTGTGTCAACTGTGAAGTGGATAACAAAACCCTTGCTATGAGGTGTTCTATTCGCAAATATGCCCTAAAAAAGAAGAAAGAAAAGCTGAAACGAAAAATAGAGTAGAAGAAAATCGTAGTTGGGCGTTTTGAAAAAAGGGCTTCAAAAAAAGATATGGTTTCTCACAAACCCACACTAGAGGATATAACAAAAATTAGTTTTATCCACGTAAAACCGAAGAAAAGGAAATAAAGAGGACACAAACAATTAATTCTTCGATCTAAACTCAAGTAAAAAACCGGAATCCTCGCCTGAACTGCGAGAAGTTACCGACAAACATGGAAAGAAGAATTCCACAAAGTGACAAGAGGAAAACTCCGCGAACAAACAAAAAGGCACAACAAACTTCGCCCATTATTTGTGGTTTTCGCTTCCATATTGTGACGGCTTCAATCATACTCAGTCGTCGTAGATTACTCTCCTGGGAGGTGATCGACGTGGGGTTTTATGGCTCCGTCTTAGAGTTTTGCTGTTAGTCGCCGACACAGGGTTGTAGAAGTCATCCCAATGTATGAGAAAGTGCGATGCTCACAATCACCAACGTTGCATTTATATTCGTACAAGAGATCTCACTCCTGCAAGTTGTCCGTCGCGGGAAGTCAGCTATTCTTTATAACGAGAGCGCAAGTTTTCTATGGTCTGTAAAAAAATAAAAATTATTTTGGCTTATTTGATCGGTGGCAATAACATTACGGTGTATGATGGATCATTCCCATCGATCAAATATGTAGTGGCTACAAATTGATATGAAAGGAGAAATCAACCAGAGAAATATTTTGTTTCATTTAGAAACTAAAACATAAAAAATGAAGTAAAACTAAAAAATTCAACTATTTAATACATTTAATGAACGAAAGAGAGTGTGCAAAAAACGTTTTATTTTTATTATGATGACTCTTCTCTAGTCGCAGATACTTTAATACAATCGCACAACTTTACACGTTAATACAAGTGTGTCCACAAACACAGATAACATTTAAACATACAAAGCTCACATATTCACATCAATACAGTCTTAGACACGAAACCTACTCATATTATGCATTAAATTCTATCATTTTATGTCCTTTTGCTCCTACTTGACATCGGATGTAATTAGTTGCCGAATGGATTCCTGAATAGGTTCGACTCACATCGGCTGTCAAACGCTCTAGATACCTCTGCTTCGGAAGCCCAATTGATCAGTAGTTCCCCAGTGAGAAATAAAAGCATCAGAATTAGGGGTAAAGGGATGGTAAACCCCCTACTATTAAAAGTATATATATTTGAGAGTGGCACTTTTCTCAAACTCTCCCCAGTATTATCTGATATCTGGTCACGACTTTCTTCTTCTCTCTGTAGGTCTCTTGGATCCGCCATCGAGATCTACACGTTCTTACCGTGGGATCCTTCAGTTTCACCAACGACGACAGGTTCTCCGCCCATCGAGACCCCACCACTGGTGACTGGGTTCTCGTGCTGCGCCACCCGCAGCCATCCGATTCTGGCTATTACGAATGCTCCATATCAACCAAGCCCGTCACAGCTCACACAGTCAAACTCAATGTGGTTGGTAAGTAGAAACAAGTTTTACAACACATGGCCTGTGGAATGGAGATCTTATCTTAATAGGAAGTAGAAATAATAAATTTTCCAAATTGGGCGAACGGTAAATGACGATTTAAGTAGAATAAATCCGTTTTTTTTAATGGTTCAGCGATTTTGAGGTTGGTAGAATAAAAAGCTTATTTAAATTAGACACCACAAAAATTGAACGAAATGCTACTTCCTATGATAAGAATATATTGTATGTGCATCTATCTGGTTGATAGTTAGTATAAGGGGATAAAATGGGTCGTTAGTTAGAATTTTGGCAATATAATGAGATGCTAGTTTGTATTTTGTGGAAATAACTACTTAATAGTTCTTGTGAAAAAGCATACTCACTACAATATAAAGGTAAGTTTAGGAACAATAAAGATCCTATGCGTTGACTTTAACAAAATGCATCGGATGAAAAGAGACAAATGGTTTATTTAGTAGAACTCTTTTTAGTAGAACTTTCTTTTAGTAGAACTTCCTTTACCAAAAGTCGCAGGCTCTTACGCGGGGCCTAAATATACGGGATTGATTTCTTATCGCGCTAAGCTGCTTAGTTGTAAAGATGCAAAAATGGTGGGCCACTGCACGAAAGTAATCTTAACATCGTAGGATTCAGAAAAGAGGTGAACAAAAGATAAATGATAGCAATCAATTAATGACCATTTTTGAGAGGTGCAATATCGATAATTTTTGCAAATGTCTGTAGGCGAATAATTTTTGTAAATCCTTTTAAGATATGTATACAAATATGCTTACAGATTTTCAACGAGTTGTTTTCACTGTATTTTGGGAGTTACTCGAAGCTAGGAGTGCGTAGTGAAAATACGTTAAATAGCATTTAGCCCAATGGATTAAGAACGAAATCTGGAACAGCGTTCTGGAGTGAGATATATTCTAGGAAGCTTTAAAAGTAGAGAATATTAGTAATATCTTTCTCTCTTTCTTTATATATATATATATATATATATATGTTTTTTTAGTACTTCAATATACTTATACTGATTCATTATACGTTCATTTACAGCGATTGCTCTCCACACCATGATTTTCTTTGAATGTTTTACAGTGTTTTTAAAACACTGGCATAAACTCCTTACTTGGCCGCCTCTTTAATGTCTGCACATGGTCATTAAGTATTGCAATAGTTGACTCGTCCGAAACCACAACTTGCATCAATATAAAACACTATAGCAGTAATGAAACGACCATTTATGCTAGTGGCGGCAGTTAATCAGCCAGAAAATTTACGACTTGAAATTTTTTCATTCAGCAGGAAAGCGTAGCTAGTAGGTAAATCAGAATGTATCTACTACTGTAGGTACAGTATTTTCTCTTATGCTTAATAAATAAATTAACTGTTTCCATTGCTCAGAAGTACAATCAGCATTAGTATTATGCCAGACTTAACATGCCTGTATCATTGTTCTGGTAAGTCTAGGCTTATTTCTTGGACGTTTTACTCGTACTTCACGGCCCAATAACCTCGTATTTACTGTTATTCGAGACATATTAATTCCATCTGCTAACAGTACGCTTGCAATCTTCTTACAAGATTTGCTTTTGTTTTTAATAGCCATAAGTTTTATATTCCTGTCTGTTCCTGCTGTTTTTTCCTCTTGAGAACACATTTTCAAGTTCTTGCTGAATACAAATTAAGACGTTTTCATTTTTTTCTTTATATTCTTTACTGTTTGATAGGAGAATCCCAATTTATTGGCCGTATATTTCGGTTTTATGCACTATTACTTAATAAAACTTTGATCCCTCCAATCTTACGACGACTAAAGTCACTGACTTTACCCATTGCTATTCATTTTCTTTCTATCTATAACCCTGCAAGTAAAAACGGTTACTATTATCTACAAGCGAGCAAAATACACACTAGTTAAATTACTGGGTCAGTAACAGCAAAAGAGAATAGCTCTACACCCTAATCCGGCGAAGTCGGAATTTGGAACAGAGGCACGAGACTAACAGTTGCCGCAGCGCGCAAAACGGAATCAGTGTTACCTTCTTTTATTTCAACAGGTTTGCTAGAAAACGAAGTAAAATACTTTAATATTTCGTCTTCAAAAATTTAAAACAGTTATTTCACATTAATATGATCAAATAACCTCATTATTGACTCATTAAATAGTTTTAAGTCACCTTTTACCAGAAAACTTTAGACTTTTCAAGAAATCAATAATAATTTGATCCCTACCGTATATATATTAGTTTGGGCATCAAAACGTTTAAAAAGCAAAAATGAATAATTATAATAAGTTACAAATGCGTAAGAAGAGCTATAGGACCAAATAGGAGTAGAAATAACTACCCAAGGAAAATAAATAGCCATATTAGTGTCTAAACTAGCAATTTGGTAAACGGTAATCCTCTATAAGCGAAACAATCGATTTCGGGAGACATCCTATCATCTCCGTGGGTAGAATAAACGAGAGAAGAAAAATTAACTTATATAAAAAAGATAAGACAATCGGAAGACTCTACAGCCAGACCTAGTTTTCATAATTGCCTAATAAAGAGAAAGAATCAATAAGTAAAACGATGTGTATATTCTTTTAGCCAGTCATTAAGGAGCATGGATATTTTTCTACCGCCCTTGTTGGGATCAAACGCTTGCCACGACGCTAAAAGACTAACGCCTTATACACTGTGCCCGCGAGACCGCCACGTGTAATCGATTATAGAGTATGCTCTGGTTACTTGTTTTCTTCCCTCGAATAATTTTACATGGGACAGTGATGTTCAGTGAATACACAAATGATCTTAATTCATTGAATAGTGAAATATGAAAATTTGCAGATGTGGCAAAGCTAAGATCCACTGCTGGGTTTTAAGGCGATGTGACTAACGGAAGCACTCAATTATTAAACTTAAATATAACCACAGGCTAGTAGGATGTCTATATTTAATAGGGGATTAATAAATGAGTAGTAAGTTGATAGAATCATTACTAATAAATAAATTACAAGTTTCGATTTCCAAAGGACACAAAGTTTCGAAGCAAGGCGTTACAGCTGTCAAGAAGACTACTGAAGATACATTGCCAAGCTTTACATGTCCATATCTAAGGGTATTTTTCTGATTCTATATAAATCCCTCGTTTGTTCTCATTTCGAGGACGCAGTTCAATTCTCTTCTCCTGAATAAATTCCGTAATGGTGTTAGGCCAACCAAAAATCTAATGCAAATCAATCAATTTTCACATGAAGAATAAACCGTAGGATATGGATAATTCGATCTCTAGACCCATTATCACTCACTAAGTGATTGCACACCTGACTCATAAAAGAGTTTGAAAAAATAAAAAGGTATAGTAATGCCACAGCACAGTAAAGAAGATGGAGAGTGGAAACGAGGGAAAGAAGTAAGGAAATAAAGGAATCCGGAGGACTAGAAAACTTGTAAAGTGGGCAACCAGAACTCATCAATGGGAAAATAAGTAACCCTTAAAGACTAAAAGCTTGACTTCGGAATGAACGGAATGGAAAATCTCGCTGCAGAGTCCTACGAGAACCAATCTAATTGGTGCACAAAGCTTACGACCCAAGGCCTAAAAAATGCCACGGAAAGATTTACTAATGTGACTCCTCTCTGGCTATACTTTACATGGTTGAGTTAAACTAGCCTGTATACCTCTTCACCCCTCAATGCACTCTCATTAATCCAATATTTACAATAATGAAAAAAATAGCCACAAAAAACAAGAATATTAATGAATAGCCACCTCCACTTGCAACTAAAAATACATTTAAAACTAGTAGTGCATATTTACCTATAGAGTCAGGCAAATACTTTTTCCTCAAAGAATTTAGATACTGACTAAATGGTGCTTGACCAAAAGGATCCTAATACAATATACATGGCTCTGATGCTCCAGAGGGTCTTAGCTGTGATTCCGCTTTCATTATGGACTGTTCCTTTTCTTCTTCTTGTAAATCAGTTTGCGAAAAATAAAGCTCTTAACTCACCTTTAAGAAGTGCTGAGTTCTTTGACAAAAATCTAATTATCTCCGAGAGGGAAGTTGTGCCAATATTAGAGAATTCCAAATTTCATTTATTTTTAAGGGCCTGGCTTCTAATGCACAACCCAATAATAGAAGAGAGAAAAAAAAGGAATAAAAATTGCTTATCCCAGAGAAATAAAAGATAAAGACGGAAAAGATAACAAAGATAAAAAGATTGAATCAGTTCAAAAGGCAAATCCCACTAACCAACAAAGGCATTGAGGAAGCGTTTAGATTCAATTCTTTCCTTCCCGAACTTATTCAGGCAATTTACTTTGACGAAAATCTATCATCTTAAACGAGTGAATATCTAATTCAAGAATAGGAGAAAAGAAATTCCTTGCTTCCAGCTCGAGAAAATTAGCATATTAATACTCTTCAAGCTATGTTCAGAAACATAGCTCGAGCTTACTAAGCTTCCTTATCTTTAGAGCACTTTGTTCTAGTGAGATAGTTTGAATAAAGATAGAGAATCCAGTTGTGATGAAGAAGTGTAGAAAAAAGAGGCTAAGAAAACTATAAAACGATTACCTATATGGAGAAAGAGTGCATAACTCATCTTATTTATAAATAAAGATTACTTATTAAACATTTATGTTTCAGGAGGAGAGATTTAATATTCAGGATCATGAAATCAAAAGATTGTGGTAATATACATAATTAAAAGATTAACCCCTGGATTTAGTCACAAAGGTGTAATTAACAACAAAATGTACTTATATGTATCCAATCTCTTAACATATATATATTTATTTCGGGACGTTGAGATTTAGAAAGATTTTAGTACTATAAAGAATCGACGTTAAGAGGATGCAGCTCGTCATTTAATAATAGAGAGTATAACATAGGTATATTTGAGGATGAAAATCCGCTCAAATCAGTTCTTGTCTTATATATAAGTTAGTGTAAATGTCGCAGAATGACCCTTTTAATTACCCCACACAGGACACCACTTTAGTCGTGGTATACTTTGTGGTCGTGATATACCTCTTTGATGAAATAGGCTTTGTTTTAAGAGTGCTAATGTTGTTGTATTTAGGAAGAGCCGCTTCAACACGTAAGGCTATAAAGAAACGCACATGAATTCCCAAAATAAACATATTTTAAGTTTAACCATTTACTACACAAAAACAAAACATGAACCACAGAAATATTACGAATATTAAAATACACAAAAATGACTCCAATTAACTTTACCCTCTAATATTGGCTAATTAGCTACTCACTTTAATATAGGAGAAATAGGCTAATTGTATCTACTGGAGTTTAAATACCTTGGTTGCTCTGGCGGCTGTTTTGAGTTTGACCTTGAACTCAATGAGCCCCAGACACCAAAGGAATCTGCTAGGTTATTTGACGCGTGCTTCGACCAGATTATTGGAGGTAGTCAAGATCACGAGGTACTTTGGCGAGTGAAGCAGATGGGGGTCCACATGGTATTGAAGGGAGTCGGGGCTTAAGGGCGTCAACAATCACGCTGCTTTAGGAGGCACCAGTCTAGGCGGGATCTCTCTGGCGAGAGTAAGTTAAACTTGGTTCTTAAACCAAGTTAACTTAGAGTTTGGTGTGACCACCGGGTAACGGGCTCGAGGATGAGCTTCTTCTTAGTTTTAACCTTCCTCAAGGGCGAGGCCTATCTGAGTGTTTTGGGATACACCAGGATAGAAGGAGGGGGGCCTATGACGAGAATAAGTTAAACTTGGTTCCACAACCAAGTTAACTTATGAGTTTAGTGTGGCCACCGAGTAACGGGCTCGAGGGGGAACCTTTTTCCTCTTCTTTTCGTAATTCCTCAAGGGCAAGGACTATCCCTGGGATTTACGATGAATTAAGATAAGAGAAGTCTCTCTGACGAGAGTAAGTTAAACTTGAACAAGTTAACTTAACGTTCGGTTTGATAACCAGGGTCTAGCTGGAGGATGAGCTGCTTTATAGCCCCCTTTGTAGACCTGCCTCTCTTGAGGAGGACTTCGTATTCTCGCGACTCACGTATTCTACCTGCCTCGTCTTGGTAGCCCAGCATTAATCCGGGGACTTCGTAGCCTGGCGACTCACGTATTCTACTTGTCTAGTCTTGGTAGCCTGGCCTCAATCCGGGAACTTCGTGGCCTGGCGACTCACGTATTCTACCACGTTTTTCCCGAGTGTTTCTTATTTATACCTCGTCACACCACTGGGTTAGGGGTAGGAGGGGGGAAGGCTTGTGGACGGGCCACAGGAGGGTTGTTACTCCAACGGTTTTCCTCATCACGTCTCAAATCTGCTGCAGCTGGCCTTCGAGCTTGAGAGAAATGCGTCTCCAATTTCTTACTTGAGGTGAAATTGAATATACTCTCAGGGCCGGGCCTGGATGTTTTTGTGGTTACCGTCCCGTGTCTCCACTGACAGAGGACGGGCGAGTGACGATTTCCCTACAGTGAATAACTTCACTTCGTAGATGACTTTATTATATTTATCACGCGCAGTTTACCTGCAATAATTTTATATTTTCTATAGAAATTAGATTATAAGTGTAAGTTAGGAAAAGACAGTTGAGAATCATTGACCTAACAACTTTCTATCCTTAATCAATTTTTAAAATAATGATAGTTATTCTTAGTATAGTCATTGCGGAGTCTATTTCAGTTGGTCAGAAAAGTTTGGAAAAATCTGTGGGGTATTTCTTTTTAATGTTTATTGTCCCAGTTTAAAGCTCTTGCTGGTCATAGCTTTGGTTTACATTAAGAAGTTCAACTATTTTGTAGAACTTTCTAAACTTTGCTCTTAATATTTTAAATTTTCGAAACCTTTTCAAGATATTGACCCTAGATTTCTTACCCCACATCCATTTCGCCACATTTATTAACAACTGACAAAGATTCTAATGGCGTTATGCTATAGTATCCTCCATTATGATAATCTCTTTTGATAAGTAAGCAGGCCAGATTCCAACTCAATACTGCAAGAGAAGTTGAACCTGACATCGGAGAGGTGGAATGATATCAATTGATTGATAGCAACCTTTTCCGCCATATATCCTTCACTAAGTTTTCTTAGAACTTTCTAAACATTTCTTCAAGTATCTAAAACACTTACATTATTACACATCTATTTTTTAATAAGTCCCCCAAAAATTGTTAGGGTTTTTAATATAGACATAATTTAAGGGCGTAGGGTCCTCTTGAATGTTGGACAATATATAAACTTAGCAGTTGCTGATACCGTTACTATAAAGGATGCAAATATTTTAGCAGTATTTTTAGCTTAAGAAAAGATTGATTCTGCTGTATTACACACACCACGACACAAAACTAACACAATTACGAATAATTATTTGAGACTAACGAATATTACTATGCTCGCGATTGACATTGTTATGTGGCTATTTTATCTTTCCAAATGTAAATTTTATTTAGGAAAGAGCGTAAAGCGATTGCTCATTTATTAAGCGAAAATTATGTCAAACTAATGGGTAAAGATCTAATACGCGAGAAGATCTTTCATGATTTAATTGGAATAAATTCAGAATTTGCTTTTAATTCTCTACGTTAGGGATCATATGAGAAACCTAATTATAATGGTATAAAATTTAAACTAAAATTATATGTTCACTTCACAGTGAATTATTGCTACTCGAGAAGATGGAAGTCCTCAATATAAACAACACTTCCTTGATGTAATACATTTAAAAATATATATATTTATAAGGAACGAAAAAATAAATGGCGTCCAAATAGAGGAGACTAGTCTTAGTCAAATTTAATGATCTACATTGATAAAAAATACCGTTAAGTTTGCTATAAAAGAAAAGGCCACGATTATCACAACAATCTACAACACAAAAAAAATACGTACCTCAATTGAATAGCCTCAAACGCACCGGAAAAGAATCAGAAAACAATTAAATTTATCTTTTACAATATAAAATTTTGTGTCGAAATTATTTAAGGACTATTAAAAAGGATGAGGGAAAGGCGGTAACGAGATTAAAGGTATTAATTAGACAAATCCTACATCGGTAAATTTCCGAGGCTCTTGCGGAGGTAGACATAAGTCAGACTCCTGTTTCTCTCGATCGAATTGATTTCAATGAAGAAAGCAAACTAGTTCGCTGATTGATTTCTCCATTTTTTGGACAATGTAACTTTTAGAAATCTCTCGCTACATATATAATACATATGCGGCATATTGCAAAAAATATCATATCACCCCTCATCCAAATGTTTACGAAAATTTAAAAGTCGCTATTGTTTCTGGTGACTTTAACTAGACAAATATTAGTCATATTTGAAAAAAGAGCTATAAGAGTGATCTCCGAAATTATAGGACTATTAGCTTTGCGTCGATTGCGTGGAAAAGATTTGCCTCAATTTTAAATGACGAAATCATCGATCATAAAAACATAATTTAATTAAAGATAGCCACCATTGTTTCAAAATCACCTTGCTCATGTTTATATAAGAGGGAAGAAACAGTAGTTCTTGTTCAAAACAATTCTGTTTTCCTAACTTGAATATGCAGCTTAGTTATGGTATTTTTCTTAATTAAATAGCTAAAATATTTTTAAGAAATGAGCTCACGTTTAAGAAAAATAAAGCTATATATGCAATTTACATCCAATTCAAAAAGACTACGACCGTTCCACATATAGGACACTTAATAAAGCTAAATTTGAACAGACTAAGAGTAAAAAAGAATGAATCCTGGCAGGAAAACTATCGCAAGAGATATGTTTTCAACCGAAATAGTTCATCTTTTGCATCTGTCATTGGTGGCGTTTCTCAGAGACCCTTTTTTCTTTATAATAATAAACAATTTTGATACCAATTTCTTATGTGAAATATTTTGATGACAGGACCCTAGCCACTAGGGCGAAATATCATACTAATGGTGAATAGTTAGAAAAAGGCATGAATATATTATTAAAATGATGTGAAATGTGACAGATGATTTCAATGGGTACAAGTGTAGGATAATACACATCAGTCATGAATATCTCCAAAGAGATTACAAAATGTATATTCAAATAATAAATACATTTGGCATAGATAAGGATTTCGGTTTCTTAATCTAGAATGCTCTAAAACTTTAGAATCAGATAGCCTATCGCGTCACAAATGGTAAATAGGGTTTTAAAGATCCATAGCAGACTTCTGTTTTAACAAATTTTGGGTGGTATTTTGACTCACTCGTTTTTGAAAAACTTTTCAAATCCATCGAGTTTGCGAGTGTCTTACATTTGTGCGGAACTTTAGTTCATGCCATAAAACTTTCTTTAAGATCGAGGGTTTGCGATTTTAATTGTTATTTAAAACGCTTATTCTCCCTTCCCTCAACAAGGAATAAACCAATTTCAATGAATGTTCGGTGTCGATAAACTTTGTTCAGTATTAATTATTTATTGTTCCTTTAATTTCATGAAGTGTACCAACGCCTGTTCAAAAGACACAATATAATAGATTAATATCTATATTTTGCTCTGGTAGCAGTGGTTTTTGAAAATCTTCAATCACCATTTTACGCCAAATATACCCGAAAACGTGTACATAAATGAGTATTTAAGAACACAGAGATGTTGATATCTTTCAAAATACTCTACAAAGATAATCTGAACTAAACGTAGTTCAATAACATTTTTTTTAATTGAATGTGAAGAACTGCATTCATTAAAGTTTTATTTGGTCTTCTTTGCCTGAATCTCTATTAATAATATCCATATTGGGTGCAAATTTGAAGGTAATGTCTAAAAGGCCAATATCTATAAAGGAAATCCATTAATTTCTCTTAAATTAAAAAAGCGTCATAAAATTATCATGGTATTTTATTTTTTCCCCCAGCCAACCAAACTAGTACGAAAATGTTATGATATGTATAAAATGAAGAGATTTGATGAATTACAGGGAAATCATCAACATTATTAACTTATTCTAGTTTTAGCAACATCACTTATATTATAATCGAAAGAATGATAAATATCAAATTTTTGGTCCAAATGTGTTAAAATCCGGCTCCAATCGTGTTGGTATTATAATTGATGCAAGGGGTATTCAATGATAATTTCCCACATTGATCAATAAACGTTTTCAAAAGCAGCGATGAATCCCACTTTTCGTCGACCACCCTTTAATAAATAGTCGAAATTTTTCTTTGTTTCTATTTTAACAGAAGTCAATATTGTGAAACCGTGCCTCTTCTTTATATAAAACTTATTTTTATTAATTAATTTAATCAGGCTCTCTTTATAAACTTTATAGTAAGCATTTTAACCTGCCGTAACAATAAATAAAATTTGAGACCTAATATTTCTTGAGAGTTAGAGGCCATGCATTTTACAGCTGTAATTCAAAATCAAACTTATGTAATGCAAATTAAAGTTTATGTAATTCAAAATCAAGTTTATGTAATTCAAATTCCAAATTATGTAATTCAAAATAAAATTTATCTGGAATATAAAGGCCTCGGTAACACGAAAGCAACGATCCGAGATAATACACAGTTAATTGAACATGAAAGTTTCCAAATAAAAAGGATTTCATTTCATCAAAACCGGTGCTGAGTCAATGGTGATTTCATTTCATCAGAAATCGGTGCTGAGTCAGTGCTGATTTCATTTCATCAGAAATCGGTGGTGAGTTAGTAGGGATAAATTCCATCATAAATCGGTGCTGAGTCAGTGTTAATTTTATTTAATCACAAATTGGTGTTAATTGAATGCTGATTTTACTTCATCATAAATTTTGAGCTAAGTGCTAAGTGTCTTCACAGGAAAAGCAAAGCTTTTAGTACTTACATATTAGTCAATAGACATGGGCTTCATCCAGGTAGTTTGTCGTACTGTTTATTTATATTTTGGGTGTATTTTTTTCAACCTTTTTTATGAACTTGACAAAAATAGGTTCTAAATATAATGAAAATTTTCGGGCAAACGGAAGAAAGTAAAAATGAATGAAAGACCTATTTATTTTTCGCCTTTTTCTTTATGCGCGGAGTTGCCAGCAAAGAAATCCACGTTATTATATCTACGAGACAAAAGAGAAGGTTCAGAAGGGATTATGATATGATAAGAATATATGTGATATTGATTGACCATTGTTGACCCCATGACGATACCTTAAAAAAGAAGAGGCCTTGAAATCCTTCTGAAGATAAACACCACATTAAGAATACAAAAGTAACAATTTCCGTATTTAAATTCATTTCGATCTATCCTTGCTTTTTAACTAAATGACAAGAGTTAAAAGGAGTCGGGGGGGTGGAGATTCCATAAAAAAAATTAATTTAAAAATCATATTTATTCAAGAATTGCTACGATAAACTTGAAATTAACCCCAAAAGTTTATTTTGGAAGAAAAGATAAATCTTTACTTCCTTCCCAACGACAGTTTGAAGTCAGTCTTTTTTTAGAGAAAGACTTTGCAACAGACTCGTGTACAACACCTTCAAATGATGCCAGAATTCACACTCAAAGTTAAATAAGATTTTTCATTTTCTCACTACAGTAGATTTTTTCTTCTAATTGTGACCGCTCGAAGAAGTTTATTAAGAAAAGGAAAGCTAGGAGGCTAGGGGGCTAATTCTCTAGTTTGAGAAAAGTAAGAGGTAGCATACTCCTTCCTGAGCAGAGTTAGAAGGGACATAATTTTGAATGAAGTGAAACTAATATGTATTTTCCATTATTTTAGGAAGCATTTGAAAGAAGATAAAATTTGGATAGTGTTTTGCATCAGTTTCAGACTACTCATGATGTGAGTTCTCCTGCATAACCCTCGACATAGCGCGATGTCATTTTTCAATCTTTTACGAACAAATACAATAACTTGTTTTATTTCTAAGCGTTCAACGCTAATTTTCATCATAGAATAAAAAAGTGAATACTGCTTTGTCTTCTTGATATTTCCTCAAAGTCTTTGGTACCTGCACACTGGCTACATCTCACAGAGTCGGATAAATCTGTATTCGTCACTCTTGTGCGTATATAATATTGATTCTTTTTTCACTATACAAAAAAAATACAAGCCATATATGCAAATTTATGCTCACCTTTTCTTGTACTTTGTATATATTCTTGACATACAGAGTTGTTATTGAGATTCTTGATATTTTAGGCAGTTTTTTCTTGAATATTCGAGAAAGCTTTCGATGCTGTCAATTTCTGTTTTCTCAAAAATGAGTCCAAACAAGTTTCAGATTCGCAATGAGGAAACTTACAGAATTTGTGTCAAAGATATTTTTTCCTCTTCTCTTAAAGTTTGCTACGGTACTTATTGTTTTTTTTATAATCCATCTTCTATAATATGCAAAATGGAACTGATTATAAAGTAGAGGAATATAGAACAGATTATGGTACTTTGTTCTTCAGTCTAAATTGTAGCACATAGATCTTAACTAAAGTAACTCTTGGTTAAATTTTGTTTTAAAAGAAAGAAATTAGACTAATATTTATTTCAATTTTGAAGTTTTAAATATTATCAAGATTTTTAAGATTAAATTTTATACAACTTCGGGGGTTGGGGCGTCTTTAGGTAGCAATTTAGCAGTGGCTAAAGTGTTCATTTAAATCATCAGCGAGTTTAAGACAAGTAAGTACGACTAATGTGGCTTTAGTTGATTCAATTCTCTGTTTCATTTTAATAATGGGTATTTTAATGGGCAGGAGGTAAAGTATTGATAGTTCTGAATCCTTTAAAAATGTAGCTATATTCCATTTTATATTATCCTTTATTATTAGTTAATTACAAGAATGTTTTAGTGTCCTATCTCCCTTATTCACATGAAGGTTTATCTAGAAAATATAGGAATACGCTAATAGCAGATTTAAAAATAATTTTCAGTTCAAAAAAGCAAAATATTGATTAATGATAGGAATTTATTGTAATTGGCATACACACTAGTGAGCTGTTGAGCGGGAAATGGTGGTTCTATGATATTCAATTGAGTAATTGCACTTCTAGTACCATGCAGAAGCGGAAAATGCTATTTCATTATAGCCATGAAACAGGTAAAGCATCTAAAAATATTGGACATTCCCGTTAAATATTTTGAGTTTAGCTCTATTTATGGTCACCTCATCACATACCCCACTACTACTGATACGTTCCCAAACAGAATGGCTTCCACCAATTTAATACTTTATTAGCAGCATCCCATTTCCTTTACCTATCAAGGGTGAAAACAAGAAATATAAGAGAAAGTCTCCTGCCTCCAATGTCGTTTTAAATCCGTTTCTTGGCACCGAGATAAAGCGCTGATAAAATGAACCAAACGGCCACTATATCAGAAGACATTTGCGATATCTGCCGTATCAGTAACTTTTATATAGAAATATACTATTTACAACTGTAGGAAGAGAGAGTAAACATTTTTAATATTCTAAGCCAGGGGGTTGTAAATTAAAGGGAAATATTTGACCAAAATGCTGTCAAGTGAATCATTGTGCCATAAATTCGGGGCACATTTTAATTACATTTACTAAAATTGCTGGATGAGAATAGCGAAAGCGAGAGATTGGAAGATATAAAATAGATTTAGTGAGCAGGAAAGTTATTAAACCCAGGCACTAAGAGTCATGAGGATAACAAAGAGAAACCAGTAGCAAACCAACATTTAGTGATGCTTCATTTGCCAAAGGTGGAATGATATAATTTTCCTATGTGACAAATGTCCAAATTCACGAATCATTCCCATCATAATGTCATGAACTGCCTCTGTGAAATATTTCATAATCATGAATCAGACGACGAGATGGTATCGATTATCCATCGCGTTCACCAGATTTTAACTCTCTTGACTTTTTTACTTGTTGTCATTTAAAAAATGAAGCATAAGTAGAAGACAAAAATATCTTGAAGAAATAAAGAACACATCAAAAATAAGGTGAGGAAATATCCCTAAAATCATTTTTAGAAGTCCGCAAATCAGTAAATCAGTGAGCACAGGGGTGTATTGATCTAAATGGGTGACAGTTCGATCACTTATGTATTTAAAGCAAATTGAACTATATATTTATTTGATAATGTATATAATATTATTAAAAATAAATAAAAATCTTCTCAACTCGTTAGTGAATTTGACTGTAATATGTGGTTAAAAAGGTCTTGATGGTTTTGTGAGTTGGAAAAAGCAGGAATATTATAAATTTCCCCTTTGAAAAGAGTTCTCCAAGAAGTTTTAAATTTGAAAACGAAAGCGTCAATGGATGCCAAGTCCTTACCCTCGTCCGCGATACCGGGTGTAGTTGTATCATGGTATCGAATAAACTTCTTCGCCCGGTGGCTTTCGACCACAAAATGTTTGCAATGGTCCGTGACTACTTGGGACACGCAAACCGCTTCCCCATTGTAAACTCTTACCTGGATTGTCGGTAATTTTCCGGATGGGCTAAAGTCGTATCAGTCCCTATCCAATTTTGTTCCGTTTTAGTAGAACAGTGGCCCCAAGTCTCGTCTAACCATTTGGCTCAGTTCGTTATCACGAGAGCCAGGGCAGAGAAGGAATCCCAGATGCCCGCCCCCCTTGAAACTCCCTTAGATTCAGATTTCAGCTGCGTTATGAGTGAAGAATTCGCTGAAAGACAGAAGGAGTGCCAAAATATCCTTCCATTGTAAGAAAAATCTCGGAGCCTTGAGCAAGATTTAGTCCTCGGTAAGAAGAGAGCTTCTTATATCGTGAAAAAAGTCTTGCTATTTATCGCTTTCTCGGATGGCGCTAACCCCAAGAGTCACGCCCTCTGTTTTCCCCGTTTACATGTCCTCCTGGTCCTAAAGATTGCCCGAAAACCACATCGAAAAGGCGTGTTAAACCGGCTGCAATTTGAAGGGACCAATCATATCCAAACCTGTTCATTCGAGACCTTATCCCCTTTCAATTTATCTAAGAAATTCCTTTAACGACGAAGTTAACAATCTGCTCATCACCCATATCTTTGAACCATCCAGGTCTAATTATGGTTCCCCAATAGTTCTGGTACGGAAACCAAATAACTCTTACCGCATGAATGTAGATTTTTGCAAAGTAATTTCCGTGACTGTTTTCGATACTGAAGAGATTCTTTTAATTGACCAAAACCTTCAATTGTTCGAAAAAGCAAAATTTATTAGCGAGCTCTTCACCAGCTACATTTGATTTGTAATTGCTCAATATCCATTTGTCCATCTTGTAATTATTACAGCCACCAGCTAAAGATTAGCTTATATTCAATTATTTCTGTTTTTGTCCTTACTTTTCTTGATGTAGACATCTAGGACGCACATCGCCCTTATATATATATATATATATATATAAAATTAGTATTTATAAGCCTGGTTCAGAACCAAAATATGTGTATATGTACAACCGTAATCCTTGTGTCATTTATGTACAATGTATCATTGAATATCCATTTCATTCTTTTTTTTTGCTTTGCATAGCTTAGTGTATAAATATTATTTTCATTTTTTTAATTATTTCTTCCTTAATGTTCTTATGGTCGGCAATAATTAAATTCCTTTTTTGTTCATTTTACCCGCAGTCGGTTAGAATTCGCTTGTACACCTGCTCGACGTCAGGTCAGGAATTCCTTTTTTTTCTTTTCCGCATACTCAGTTGACCACTCACGTGATAGACTCCACTTCGCCAAGCCATTCGTCTTAAGAGATGTCACTTTTCTCTCCGAACTCCGAAAGTGCCATCTTTTTGGATGCTAGGGATGTAGCAGAATTAGGTCAAAGGGACCCGCAAAGTTAATAATAAACCATCCCCACTGGACTCATAACAATTTCCCCTTTCACTAACGGTCTTAAACCAACTTTGGCCTAAAGCTCTAAAGGACCTACGTATATATATATATATATATATATATATATATATATATATATATATATATGGAGTCTGGCCATTCCACGACAAAAATTATTGCCATTTTTACACTCAGTGACCCCGAATTTTCCTAGAAAAGGTCTCAAACTTAAGCCAGCAGAAAAAAGTTAAAATTTGTCAACCAGTGATCTTTATGCATATATATATATATATATATATATATATATATATATATATTCGATTACGATAGGAACCTCCTTTTTGTATCGGCCGCAATGTGAGACGCTCTTCATAGACATCAAGCAATTGGCTGTGTCCAAGAGCCCAATCTATAAAAAAACAATAAGTCTGTTTCAATTGCTCCATTTTAACTTTCACTTTTGCCAGCATATCATAACTGCGTCAATGTTGTTTATTTATTTTAAGAACTTATTCATAGCCTGTCTTCGATGGATGGGTGAAAAACGTACAGTGCTAAGCAAGGCTAAAAATGATTCATTGTATGTAACAGCACCTTAGAATAAAAATAAATTACACTTCCCCGGGAAAGTCCTGCAATTATTTTTCCAAAAAGTGATATAATAGTGACTAGATTACAATCCAGGAAGATATTTCGTAAATTAGAAGTTAAATGTAAGAAACAGTTTAAAACCAAACTTTTAATATAATTTTAATACTAAAATGTATGTCCTTTAACATTAAATACCAGCAAGTTTTTTATAATGTAAAGTTTAATTTTATGCAAAGAATTAGAAATATTCTTAAAATAATCCTTAAAACACAATAAGTATAACTACACAAACTTCTTGAAAAGAATTTGCCAAGAATACAGAAATAGACAGAGAAAATTATAAAAGAGAAATTAAAGGCATAAAAAATTCTCACTTATATCACTGGTCCCCGAAAACTCGAATTTGAAAATTCCAAAACCCCTCCCTTATTATTCACTCAAAGGAAAAGCGAAAAATTGAAAGTAATAATTAAAGGAAGTCAGCATAGATTTACTATCTCAAAATATCACTGCATTCCTTCCACGATAAACTCATTTGGCGGCTAATGGCCATTAAACTATATGGTTAAAGGTTGAATCTCATTTCTCTCTCTTTCAAATATTTACCCGGATCCTTAGTTTAATATTCTTCCTAATTTTTACCTAATATTCACTCTAATAGGCATCCTAATTTGCATCTTTAATAAAACAATTAACATTTATTTTCGCTTAAAGATTGGCCTTATTTCAGAATGTGGGATGACAGTGCCAACATAGAAAAAAGAACTAAGGAAATGGAGTTGAAACTTCATTAAAGCAAGATTCTGATTTATCGGATAATTATTTTAAAATGGGAAATTAAATTTTATGCTGAATCGAAAATCATACTGTAATTAGTGCTGCACATCTGGTGGCTCTTCTTGCCAGTTTTTAACAAAATTACTCTTGTGAACCGGTGAATTATCTTCCTGGAATATGGCAGCACCAATGGTTGAACTTCTTCACCAAAATTTAACAAAGAATCTGAGGGGTAAATTATATAATTTGAGTTTTCACAGAAACAAGAAAATTCAAAAGTATACTCGCCCAAACCACCACAGAAACATCCCTGCCTCACTGTTGGGTCTGACAGAAGGGATCAAAATATTCTTAGGGTAACCACCATACATAAGTTTACCCTAATCAAAGAAAAACAATAAAAGATGATTCGTAATTAAAGAATAAATTGTTCCACCGTTAATTGTCCATTCGTTGTGGTCTTCGCACCAATCTAAGCGTTTATTAGCATTGATGAGGAAAAAAAAGACTTAGCCATAGCAGTATTTCCATTCTCTCCAGCTGCAATCAACTCTTAATAAACTCTTTTTAGTTTCAATTGAGTTAACAAAATGTTGGTTTAGCTCTAAAGTCAACATTAGCATTGTTTTCATGGTTTAACAAAACAATGTCTCTTAATAATCTGCATTCTGTCACTGAGTTTCGCCTTCCGTCCTCATTTAAGCTTCCCAGAGCTAGTTTCTCCTCGTTTGAGATCTGTCAACATCACTTTAGACACAGCAATTTCCGTTTACCGAGGGCCCAGTTATTCACCCTTCAACAATTTTCTTTTTTTTGAAGTCAGAAAGTTCACACATTTTTATGTATGTATACCGAAAGTCCTTTCTGTAAAAACAAAAATGTCTTTGTTATTATATCAAGCTAAATATGTTTGCAGTGAAGTGAAATTATGTTTCTCAAAATTAGGAATTGTCCCAAAAAGCTGACAAAGGTGGGTGATTAGTCCCAAAAAATGGGTAGTAAATTTTGGGGAATTTTCCTAAAACAATGTAAGAAAAGTTTTCGTAAAACTATCAGAAAACTTTTAGAATTGTCCTAAAACTATGTCAAAATTTGGTGAATTTAACTATCCTAGGTAGTAGAAGTTAGGAAATTATCCTATAACATAATATGTAGGAATGTAGGGAGCATTTTCCTAAAACTATGTAGGAAAGGCTGGTAAACCCACTCCAAATCCTATATTTAGGCAAAAATAATATGCCATTCATCCAGATTCGAAGGACCTGAGAAATATTTAATAGTTAATAAGCTCCCTAATAAAAATCGATGTCAACTTTTAGAAGCAATATAAAAGAATATAATAATGTTCAGAGCAATCTAGCTAGAAGCGTCCAGCACACTCATGGCTGCAAAAGTAACTAAGGATGTGTTTTATAACCTTAAAAACTAACCAAAATCTACTTATTTCTACGCTGATATAAAACACAGAAACGCTACCTCTAAAACCTTCCCTTAACAACTAATAGTGCCATAAAATCGGTTAACATGACCATGTCTCCTCCTCGATTGTTATTAGGGATTTAATGTTTTATTGATGTTCAGAAGTGAATGAGTATAAAATTATATTTTATTTATTTGTAGATGTTCGCAATATTCATACTTTTGGTGAATTGCAATTCTGTAAAAAATAATTTTAAGTAAAGGATTTCGTGTGTCAGCTAAATAAATATATAATCTCGTAAAATATATTTTACAAATTGAAGATGATGTGTAAGTAAAATCAATAAAGTGCACGTTTAAGTGCAGTAATTTATAGGATTCTTTATACATATTACCACGGAGAGATAACCTCAAAACTCCAAAGATCTGTTATAAAGATGCTCAATTTTAAATAATAAATTTTTAAACAAATACATTCTCACCCCAAATTGGTCTCGGTTATCTAGCTCAAATATAAGTCATTATTTATATTACTAAATGAAATTATTACCATAAAATATTACTAAGTATTTGAGATAGAAAACTAATCGAAGGAGAAATAGAAATGACGGTTTCAAACATGTACCCAAAAGATGGAATCGTGAGATAAAATGAAAACTCTTTTATTACGAAATAACATATAATTGAAATGGCTTGCCTAGGAATTTTGTTGAAAGCACTACAGTAAATATGTTTAGGAATAGAATCGTGATGTTACATAATTTAAAATATTACCTTGTAGAAAAAAGTGTAGCGAATAGTATTCTTTATCCTTTTCCTCTAGTCTTTTTCCTCTCTTTCATATTTCCCCCCTCAATTTGTGGATTTCCCTTGACTTGAACTTTGTGTCTTTCCTAGTTCGATATTCTGTCCTAAGTGTTCCTCTGTACACACAATCTGTCTTATTTCGCAATCGATTTCATTGTTGGCAATTTTACGAATATCCTTCTAAAATTGTTCAATTATATCTGCGATTAGTCTTCGAAAATCAGCCTCATTTTAGTTTTCCAATGAGATTTTCATCTGAACACTGCATTTTTACAAATTACCTTCAGAATCCTAAAAGAACATTCCAAGAAATTATGGCATTAAAATGTGCGCCTAAAATCCTCAAATCCATTAAAATGCGACTCATTGAAGCTCATAGCCAATATGATTTGAATATTGCCCACAGTGTTTTGTCAGATTTAAAAAATGTCATTTTCCGGACATCCTTATCGAATTACTTAAAAAAGCTTTTCAATGAGAGAGAAATATACAGAATGAAACAGAAATGAAGCTAAAGTTACCATTTGAATAGAAAAACATCGTAATATTGTTACGATATTAAACATTTGTAAATTATCCCATTCTAAATATGTCTTAAAAAGTCATTATTGGCGCCATAGCAATCCAATATTGCTGCAGGGTATATTTTCCGTCTATTTGAAAGAGAAGACGACAATAGTGATAAAAATTTGGCTAAAATGTTATTCATTATAAATGAGGCAAATATTTCAGCCACTCAAAATAAAGATAAAATGCCATTCATAGAAAATGAGTCATTTAAAGTTACAATTGGTAAAAGGTATAAAAAGATATCGACGACAAATTGAGGTTTTTTCTTAAAGCAAATCCGATCCAAATAACTCAGATGATTAAAACAGTCATCAACGCTCAAGGTTAAAATTATGCCCGGTAATTTTCGTAAAATATCTCAATCCTGACCTAAATTTCGGGCACCTGATAGGATTTATTCAGATCCCTACGTGTAAGAAGCGTATGCAAAATCAAGTTAAAGAGATGTAGATGTTTCCAAAGAAATTTGAAAGTTTAGGTTTTCACCTTTCAACTTCTCTAAATACCTTTGAGTCTCATTCCGACAACTTGTATTTTTTGAGATGTTTTTTTCTCATCATATAATTTGAACCTATTTTAAAATTTCATAAGAATTCAAAAGAACTTATCTATCGCATAATCTATATATTTGTTTATACTTTAACTAGTTTAGGCGTTTTTTTGTTTCATTAAATGTATCCACAAGCCTATGTATGCTCTTTTAAACACATCGGTAGGTGCTTTAATATAGATCCAAGAAGTATACAATTCGAAAAAGCTAGAAGGACTGAGTCTAGAATGCTTTAGGAAAACTACTCTAATGCTACCAATACACAGAAGGAAGTGTGAAAATCATATAGAAAATCACCTCTAAATACTACTCTATATTTCTACAGTAATAATAAATGGATAGTTCTACCGATTGCCATGATTAATTTCATCCTTCAAAACGTACAACAAATTTTCCCGCCTGTTTACAAAAAATGTTAGTGAGTTCGTAAAAATAATATTTATATTTGAAAAACAGCCAAACAATTGTTTGCTAAAGTCAAATATCGAAGTACGTTTAATATTTTTGCACATGGGACTATTACGGCACTCTAAGCTTACCCTAAATTAAATCATTGATTATTATTATAGATTCATTCAGATAGTGAAATAACTATGAATTATTATAGTTTGAAAATCAGTAACCTAATTAGGATCTAATCAAGGACAAACAGAGAAAAAAAATAAGGTTTCAGGTGTCAAAGAATGTTTGGTAGATCTTGTACCCTAATTTTCTAAATGAAAACACAGTTCGCACCAAATAATATATGCTCAGAAATAGCTTCGCTCCATTTGAAAGATCATTTCCTAACAAAATAAACGTTAATCTATGACTATAAATATAAAAATACGGGCTTTAAAGCCAAACAAGGTCTGCTGACCTAAAGGTCGCGTGCTCACACTTATTCTGTTCTATGACCTTACGACCTTCAAAAGTTAAAAAATTCCCGGGGTAAACTTGGAAGGACGTGGGCAGTTGAATTATTCGAAGACAAATGTAAAACAACATAAGGGTGTCAAATTTCATTAGAATCGACCGAAAAGTTATGATATTATTGCCAAAACGAAATAATTCCAGGGCTAAGTTTGGGAAGACTTTGACAATTATATTATTCGGAAGAGAAGATAAAACCAATATAGGAGTTTCAAATTTGGTTAGAATCGTCTGAAGAGTTATGAAGTTATTGCGAAAACAATATAATTTTAAGGATAACCTTAGGGAGACTTTGGCAATTGTATCATTCAAAGGAGAATGGAAAACAACATAAGCGTTTTAAATTTCATTAGAATCGGCCGAATAGTTACAATGTTATTACAAAAACAAAAAAAGCAAAACAGGGACCGACCAACCGACCAACATAGTGAGATGTAGAGTGGCTTGCAACTAGACTCACACGTGACTAAAATATATGTTGCTCTCTCTTCTACAAAGATTCTTATTAAAAAATCTTTAATTGTGAGTACGAGTGTCATAAGACAACATAGATGAAACAAATGGATTCGAACAAATGAGTAAATGAAACTTATGAAGTAATTATTTTGGGTCAGACATGAGCAACGGCAAAAGAGTTACATTTCTGCAAGTCATTGCATCATCCGCCATACTCGCCTAGCATGTAATATTCTCACTCCTACTAATTTTACCTTTAATCGAACATTCCCTTAAAGAAAAATGCTTTGATATGTAACAGAATTGAAGCCTCAATGTTTATTATATATATATATATATGTTTATTATATATATATATATATATATATATATATATATATATATATATATATATATATATATATATATATATATATATATATATATATATATATATATATATATGGGTAACGCCCATGTCAAAGGAGGTAGGTCGGGCAATTCTAGGAATTCCTTAATTTAATCCGCTAGAAATCTTTTTGGGGGTGCAATGGCACACACACAAAGAAAGAGAGAGAGAGAGAGAAGGACAGATATACATTTTGCCAGGTCGAAGCGCCAAAGATACAATGGGAGGAGCAATTAAAGAAGGTCGTTTGGAGACAGTTTGTGAATCAGCGGAATATAATTAAAAGTCTGGTTTGAAACCCGACCACAATGTAAGGCTATCGCAACCGAGGTTGAGAGCCGATAGACAAACAGGGTAATTAAAGCTCTCTGAAATGGGGACAGAACCGGCGACAAAAGATGTTTCGCCTGAATGTAAAATTTGAAAAAGGGCATCTTAGCTTTAAGCAAACGGAGCCTCTGTGATGCCCGCACAAGGGGAAAACCCCCCCAAATTAGGATACTGATTGGGGAACTGCGGTGAATCGCAGCCTGGACTCCAACCAATCACGGCCTCTGCTGGAAGCATTGGGTGGGCAGGCTCCGCCTTAGTAACTCAGATAAGTCGGAGCTACAATTCGCCTCCAGGATGCTCCTTGGTGTAAATACGAAAGGATTAATCATTATTTAACATTATAATCATTATTATAAGTAGACTAACATTATAAACACTTAATTCAGCGCTCTGCGAAGCTCCATTATTCTTGACCTTGCCATTATAACCCGATTTAGAATATTCCGTTGTGCAAATTAAATCTTTACCGTAAATGGAAACGACTCAAACACTTTTAAAAAATATAAATGTTTAATTCTTTGAAAAAAGAAGCCTTTTACCTTACAAACCTTGATCAGGAATAGCACTTCAGACCTTACGTCAAGAAACCTGTAAGCAAGCCACTTTATCAAACCCTAATAGGATCGCCTTGCAATCAAAACAAGGCCTACCTACGCCAAACCTATAACTGGCAACCCCATATTTGGCGACCTATACCCACAACCAAGTTCAATTTCCATATAAATATGCCAGGCAATGGCTTGGCCACTCTCCCGTACGGGGCGAACTTGCGCTTCGCTACTAAGATTAAAATTTTAAATTTTAAAAAAAGCAGCCATGGTTAAATTTTTATAAATTTTCTGAACTTCACCAATTATAATTATTTTTAAAAACTACTCTAAACTAAATTTCCCCCTTTCAAAATATCACGTTGCTAAAATATAGAGTTCTAAAGGATGTATAAAAATAAATTTTCTGAACTTCACCATTTGTGATTCTTTGGGTTTTAAAAAAATCACAAAATTTCGATACTTATAATTATTTCTGAACTTCGCCTTTTTTTTTATATTATAAAAGAATTATTAGAAATAACTTTGACAAAAAAAACATAAATCATAACCAAACTAAGATGAAATTATTATTCAAATACTCAAAAAAATCCCCTTCTTAAATTATAGCGTTAGTGAAGTGATGATGATATATATATATATATATATATATATATATATATATATATATATATAGAGAGAGAGAGAGAGAGAGAGAGAGAGAGAGAGAGAGAGAGAGAGAGAGAATTATGTTTGTCTACACTACACCTATTTGCCTTCTTGCAAGGTAGTGTGGTTGATTAATAACCCTTTTCTGCTCCCCAGTAACTCCCTCTATGTGAATTTATCGTGGCTAATTTGGTTTAGAGATTTAGATCGTTTTTAATGTTAGTTACCGACACTACTCAGTGGTAATCGCTTATAAGTGTAAGTTATATGGTAATTTTAGTCATGCTGCGTAGTACGGGGAGGTTGTAGTGACAAAAAGCGTTTAAATGAATGTGAAAGATCTATAATATAGTGATGGAGGGAGTTAATGTGAAAGGTGGATTATAAAATGATAGCGGGAGGAAATGTGAAAGTTGGATAATAATGTGAGAGAGGGAGTACCTCGGTGGATGAAAGACGAATTATAAAAAAAAACAACTCTAAATGGGGGAGATGTGTAGGTATAGAAGAAGCACCCATGCTGCCTCTAATATCTTTAGTATTCCGTACCCTTCTTTCCCCAGCGGTCTAGGTGGATCTGTACCCATATATCTTCAAAACATTTTCGCATTTCCCAGCTCCACCAAATTTGTTACCAATATCTCCACATAAACATTCAGTTGAAGATGCCCTCGTTGTTCTTTTCTTTATCACATTCAATAACTAAGATTCGAAATACCCAACAATAAAGACAGGAAAATTAAAAAAAATTAGTAACCTTGATTGTAGGTAGTATGTAAATAAAATGTATAATACTGGTAGAAGAAAAAGAAGATGAAGAAGAAGAGGAAATCATAAAACCAAAATAACCAAGTTTCGATTTTACTGTTTTTTTTAAAGAAACATCTATTCTCTTTTTATTATTTACGTCATAAATTTTCTCTCCCTTCCATTTAACTGGCCTCTTTTCCCCAGTACCTTCTTTCCTAACTTCCATAACCTCTACATCGTTCCTAGCTAATAACACTTCCTATGATGACACCTCTAAGCCTATTAAAACGCTAATCTCTTCTGTACCGTAAAAATCTGCAAACGGCCTCTTCTATTTCTCTTCTATTTCTCTTCAAGGCCGTAGTAATCCTTTTCGAAATGACTTCGCAATAGTCATAAAGAGCTTAAATGGAATTTTCTCTAATGTCACCCGCTTTTGAATCCTTGAGAAGACTCCCTTACCTTGTATGCAGGGACGCTTTGAGCTATATTAGCTCCCTAAATGTGAAAAATAAAAATAAAATTAAGCCTTACTTCGTTTGCAAATTCGAAGTTGAGTATCGAAAATTAACACTTGGCGAAAATCGACAGAAGCGGTAAGGTTGTTTATCAAGTTTTCTTGCCAGGCTTGATTTGGTCTACGCTTTGTGAATACGGTTGTTCTTGGTTTGTAGAATATGTACTTGGTTTGCCTATCTTCAAGAATATTAAGACTGAGAGCTTGTTATTTCTAGACCTAGCGATATTTTTCAATAATTCGTGAAAAATATTTTAACAACGTTGAAAGAAACTATTTGATATTTCTAATTTAATATTAATATAAGGGAAAATTGGAATTAGTTTTCGCTGTAAAAACTTTATTTAGAAAATTAAAGTAGTTAAGTATATGAGAACTGTTAAGTTGTGTTATTAATGACTTCTCTCTTGTTTAATAAATGCTGACATAGCTAATTGACTACTATTGCAGTACTATAGCTCTATACTTCAAAGTAAGATGGACAAGGTTTGGTGTAAATGATTGAACAAATTTTACCTTGTTGTCAATAGGCTTATTTACTTTGTAGCGGCAGGTATAAATATTACCCGTAAAAACGTAAATTGTTACAATTTACCCTTTAAATAGAAGTTTTACCAAAAAATCTTTAGTTATACCTCAAAAATTGTTATTTTATTCAATACATATATTTATGTAATTCACATTTATTGTATTTAACATTATTTCATTTTCTACTCCTATATCGTAATCAACATCTTCATCATCATCATCATCATCATCACTTCACTAACTCTATAATTTAAGAAGGGCATTTTTTAAAGTATTTGAATAATAATTTCATCTTAGTTTGGTTATGACTTATGTTTTTTATCAAAATTATTTCTAATAATTCTTTAATAATATAAAAAAACAAAATGGTGAATATAATTATCGAAATTTGGGGAAAATTTTAAAACCCAAAGAATTACAAATGGTGAAGTTGAGAAAATTATTTTTATATATCTTCTTCTATAACTATATTTAAGCAACATGATATTTTGAAAGGGGGGAAATTTAGTTTAGAGTTCCCTTTTAAAATTATTATAATTGACGAAGTTCAGAAAATTTATAAAAATTTAACCATTGGCTGCTTTTTTTAGAGTTTAAATTTTAATCTTAGAAGCGAAGCGCAAGCTTCCCCCTTTGGGAAGGGAGAGGAAGCTGTCGTAGAATGACTCCCGACGATATACCATATATCACTATTCGTTGCGGGAACTTCCTTAATTATCTCTAGAGTGCGTTTTTACTGTCTGGCGGCCGATATTATGTATCTTCAAAATGCTTAAGAAGTGGAACTGAGCTCAAGGATAATAATATTGCTATCATTAATAAAATAGAGTTTTATTAATAATAACTATCAGCAAACACAAAAACGGAAAATATTGACAAACAGAATGGAAAGGGTCGTGGAGACTCGGGCTAATCCAAGGATTTAAGGGATCAAAAAAGGTAAAACAAATATGGAGTTAAAGAGATGGGATGGTTCGATAAACCATTTAAAGCACAGGATAGAATTGACAAATAAGGGATCAATACTCAAAAGGTGACGCTTGGCTTACGTAACTTCATTAGGGTGCAGTGGAAGGTACTTGAAGGAATATTCGGTCCGCTGGCGAGTTCCAGCCGAAGGGGGGGGGATAAAAGGATCCTGACGTGGCGTCTTGGAAAGGAGAACCGTTACTCGACGAACGGCTTAAAGAACAATGGCTGTTCTACTTTGTTCTCTTCTGAACAAAGGGGGGAATGAGAACCGTCTCTTGTCTACGGGCTCAAGAACAATGGCTGTTCTAATGTTGTTCTCCTTGAACAACAGGGGGGGTGAGAACCGTTTCTTGGCGAAGGGCTCAAAACGAACAATGGCTGTTCTAGGTTGTTCTCTTCTGAACAAAGGGGGGGGATGAGAACCGTCTCTTGTCTACGGGCTCAAGAACAATGGCTGTTCTAATGTTGTTCTCCTTGAACAACAGGGGGGGTGAGAACCGTTTCTTGGCGAAGGGCTCAAAACGAACAATGGCTGTTCTAATGCTGTTCTCCCTTGAACAACAGGGGGGGATGAGAACCGTTTCTTGGCGAAGGGCTCAAAACGAACAATGGCTGTTCTAATGCTGTTCTCCCTGAACAACAGGGGGGGGGGATGCCTTGGGGACTTGGCGTCACTAATGGCTCGAACCTTTGGCACTCAAGGAATATTGTCCTCCTTCTGGACAAGTGATGGTGAATCTCGAGGTCGAGGTCCCTTGGCGCACAAAGGGAGAGAGGGTCATGGTGATGTTTCGCGACGAAAATCTGGATCTCCAATCTGATCTTAGTGGTAAAGTTTCCATATAAATAGCCAGGACATCTCCTTGGCGTGGGGGAGAATGGGGTGGAAGCTTCGAGGGAACGCACAGCTGGGCCGGAGAAAAATGCCTTATCTGTCCATAAGCCTAACTCGATCTGGCGAGGTCGGCGTATGGGGGCGAACGGGGGGGACGATAACCTCCTCGTTTAAACATTGGCGTCCGGTAGCTGTTGATAAGACTCCAAGCCTCGAATCGAAGATGCACGTGGGTAGCCTCATGGTTTTAAATAAAATGTGATAGAAGTTGAAATGAATGCAGCTCTGAACTCGTTCTATCACACCCCTCCATTCCAGGGGAAGTTGTCACTTCGAAAAAAAAAGAGAGAAGGGACAACGATAGAGCTCCGTTGTAGGGAACTCGTTTTCTTGTACCAACCGTATCTTCCTGCACCTAACTATTATTACCTCAATACATGATTATTTTGATCTTAAGATTACAGGGGAAAATAACCTTTAATACAACTTAATCAAAGAAAAAAAAAAGGGCATGGAACAATGAAATGATAAAAACTTAGTACATACGGGACAAAATAATTTATACGTAAATTAATAAGAACAAATATATAGACTTACAAAAAATTAGACATTGAGCGTTACAAAGTTCAGACCTATACATTAATTAATTATATTACAAAAGAATCTTAAATTAAGTCGTACAAGACGGTATATACCTACATGGAGATACTAATCCTATGAATACAATTGTTCTACGCTATTCGGTAACGCATTCCTACTGAGTGCGTCAGCGACCTGGTTATCGGAACTTTTGATATAATTTATTTTAAATTGATACTCTTGCAAGAGTAAACTCCAGCGCATGATGCGGTCGTTTGAGTGTCTCAAATTCCTAATATAGGCTAACGGACGGTGGTCGGTTCCTATTTGAAATTCTTTACCTATCAAGTACATCTTGAATTTGTCTATGACCCAGATAATTGATAGAGCTTCCTTTTCTCTAGTGGCATATCTCTTTCCGCGTGGTAATAATTGACGACTAGCATATGCAACTGGATGACTCGTTCTGTCATCCACGTATTGAAGAAGTACACCTCCAATGCCCTCGTTGATCACGTCGGTCTTAACGCCAAAGGATTTTTCCGGGTTGGGCAACTTAAAAATGGGGGCAGAAATGAACTTACTTTTGAGCTGATTAAAATGGGAAACAGCGACATCATTCCAACGTAAACGATCTGAGAATTTCTTTTCCTGAAGGGGGCGTAGGAGGGCCAAAATTGCAGCGAAATTCGGAACAAATCGCTGATAGGGAGAAGCTGATCCTAGGAACGATCTTAATGGCTTCTTTGTAATCGGGAGGGGCATGTGGGCGATTGCCTTAATCTTGTTCTCGTGGGGACCTAACTTGCTTCGTCCTATTTTGAAACCCAAATATTTGATGGTTTCGTGAGCAAAATGGCATTTGCTGGGGGCAATGGTGAGGCCATTTTCACGCAGTTGCTCGAAAAGAACTAATAGGGCGGGTAAATGGTGACTCCATTTAATTAGTTCTTGTAGCTGACTCTTCGGACGTGGTGTCAGCTGCGCGTCACTATACAGGTCAGAGGGTTCTAAAGACTCGCCTGGTAGGGAAGGAGGAGGGTAATCGGCATCAGGTTGGATGCACACTGTCTGGATTACATTAAGGGACTCCGCGGGGCAATCCTCTTCAAGCGCCGATGCTTCGTCCAGTTCTACGAAGGTATCTCCATGGGCGCGTTGGGGGTTCTTTATTTCTTGGGGTCCAGGGACAGTCTCCGTGTCCTTGTCTGGGGCCTTATCACCTAAGGGTGTTAGTGATTCACACTCCTCTTTTGCCGTCCTAAAGTCCTGGTTAGGGGTCTCCGAGAAATCGGACGGTATCGTGGTTCTGATGGGGACGGGCTCCTGGGCTTCTTTCTTATCTCGGCCTTGAGGAAGGGCGGCCTGAAACACAGGGTCGAAACTTACTTGGGGGCTCTGTCCGATAAGTACGGAACAGAATTTTATGGGTGCTACAATGACTTCAGCCCAGCCATTATAATATTAACACTGCAGGTAACATCTAGCGACGGGGAATCGGTTCGCCCGCCCAAGATGGTCATGTACCACCGCAAATTTTTCGTGGTTAGAGGCCACTGGGAGGAGTTCGTCGGACACGATGAAGCATGTACATCCTGTGTCCCTGACGAGAGTCAATACTCGACAGCTGTCCACGCTGCCCTCCTCATATTTCAAAGTTCCCGATGAACTTTTACCAAAAACAAAATTTACCTGGTGGCCTGACGGAGGGGGAGAAGTTTCTGCTTGGGTCTGCACCACCGGGGGAGCCGGGGTTGCATTAATCTGGTGAACTTGGTGGGCTGGTCCGCTTTTAAGCCTAGAATTTTGGGGGCAATTCCAGCTCATGTGGTTTTCTACACCACAGGTGAAGCATATGGTTGGTCGCTTCGGGAAGAGAGATGGAGGAGAAGTCTTAACGGGAGGTTTGGAGTCCCGTTGTTGGTTTTGGGGAAAGAAGTTTTGGGGTTTTACGGGGCTCGGAAACATTGTCAGCTTTCCTGGGAAGGGGCGCGAATCCGTCCTTCTTTCTTCTCGTTGGATTACTTTTTCCCGTTCCTCTCTTTCTCTTTCTTTTTCTACCTTTTTTCTTTGAACTTCTGCTTTAATCCGAGCTAATTCAATCTGAAGCTCAGCTTGTCTTATCCGTTCCTCTCTTTCTTCTCGTTGTATTTCTCTTTTTCGTTCCTCTCGTTGTTTTTCTCTTTCTCGTTCTTCTTGAATGTACTCAATTAGTTCTTTTCCGGAAAGTCCACAGGACTTTCCTTGCGCTTTAAAGATTTCAAACTGAGTCATCTTTGCACTTGGGGGCGCACTAGTCAACCAACTAAAATTCCTCGCAACAAGAATTATGCCTCTATAGAATTAGCCTACCTAAATATGGGCACTGACCTATTCGTACTTGGTTTCTCAATCTAAATAACCACTGACTAAAATCACAAAAAAACACAAACAAATTATTATAACCGTTCCTTGAGCTACTCCAGCTTCTAAAGTTTCCAAAAAAAAGGGGATAGCAATCGTTAAAACAAAAGGGAACTACTATATTCTATTATTATAACGAATAACACTATGCTTTACTCGACTGAGACCAGTGTTTGCAAAGATATAGCGTTAAACCTTACACACCTGATACCAAATTGAATAGTATATATATATATATATGTCGTAGAATGACTCCCGACGATATACCATATATCACTATTCGTTGAGGGAACTTCCTTAATTATCTCTAGAGTGCGTTTTTACTGTCTGGCGGCCGATATTATGTATCTTCAAAATGCTTAAGAAGTGGAACTGAGCTCAAGGATAATAATATTGCTATCATTAATAAAATAGAGTTTTATTAATAATAACTATCAGCAAACACAAAAACGGAAAATATTGACAAACAGAATGGAAAGGGTCGTGGAGACTCGGGCTAATCCAAGGATTTAAGGGATCAAAAAAGGTAAAACAAATATGGAGTTAAAGAGATGGGATGGTTCGATAAACCATTTAAAGCACAGGATAGAATTGACAAATAAGGGATTAATACTCAAAAGGTGACGCTTGGCTTACGTAACTTCATTAGGGTGCAGTGGAAGGTACTTGAAGGAATATTCGGTCCGCTGGCGAGTTCCAGCCGAAGGGGGGGGATAAAAGGATCCTGACGTGGCGTCTTGGAAAGGAGAACCGTTACTCGACGAACGGCTTAAAGAACAATGGCTGTTCTACTTTGTTCTCTTCTGAACAAAGGGGGGAATGAGAACCGTCTCTTGTCTACGGGCTCAAGAACAATGGCTGTTCTAATGTTGTTCTCCTTGAACAACAGGGGGGGTGAGAACCGTTTCTTGGCGAAGGGCTCAAAACGAACAATGGCTGTTCTAGGTTGTTCTCTTCTGAACAAAGGGGGGGGATGAGAACCGTCTCTTGTCTACGGGCTCAAGAACAATGGCTGTTCTAATGTTGTTCTCCTTGAACAACAGGGGGGGTGAGAACCGTTTCTTGGCGAAGGGCTCAAAACAAACAATGGCTGTCCTAGGTTGTTCTCTTCTGAACAAAGGGGGGGGATGAGAACCGTCTCTTGTCTACGGGCTCAAGAACAATGGCTGTTCTAATGTTGTTCTCCTTGAACAACAGGGGGGGTGAGAACCGATTCTTGGCGAAGGGCTCAAAACGAACAATGGCTGTTCTAATGCTGTTCTCCCTTGAACAACAGGGGGGGATGAGAACCGTTTCTTGGTGAAGGGCTCAAAACGAACAATGGCTGTTCTAATGCTGTTCTCCTTGAACAACAGGGGGGGGGATGCCTTGGGGACTTGGCCTCACTAAAGGCTCGAACCTTTGGCACTCAAGGAATATTGTCCTCCTTCTGGACAAGTGATGGTGAATCTCGAGGTCGAGGTCCCTTGGCGCACAAAGGGAGAGAGGGTCGTGGTGATGTTTCGCGACGAAAATCTGGATCTCCAATCTGATCTTAGTGGTAAAGTTTCCATATAAATAGCCAGGACATCTCCTTGGCGTGGGGGAGAATGGGGTGGAAGCTTTGAGGGAACGCACAGCTGGGCCGGAGAAAAATGCCTTATCTGTCCATAAGCCTAACTCGATCTGGCGAGGTCGGCGTATGGGGGCGAACGGGGGGGACGATAACCTCCTTGTTTAAACATTGGCGTCCGGTAGCTGTTGATAAGACTCCAAGCCTCGAATCGATGATGCACGTGGGTAGCCTCATGGTTTTAAATAAAATGTGATAGAAGTTGAAATGAATGCAGCTCTGAACTCGTTCTATCACAGAAGCAATTGCCTGGTTTTTATATTATTGCATTACTAATTATTTCCATATTTTCATAAATAAATTAACTCATGTAATTTTTATAAAAAAGTCCGAAAATCCATGCTTGGATTTAATTTATTAGAACCCTGCTCTTCGTGACCCTGGAGTAACATGCTTCGACCTTTAACGGACTTAATACAGCAGCCCATCATAAAGCTAATGGACTTACCATCTCCTTACGGTTTAAGGGGCCTAAATATGACGTGTTACTAGCACGTTTGCCCTCCATCTTCGGATAGCCAACTAGAGCCTAGCAGACTAAAAACGGCGTACTATTATCACGTTCGCTCTCTAGCTTCGGCTGACTTCAGAGAACCTAGTGGACTAAATACGGTTTGCTACTAGCACGTTCGCTCACTAACTTCAGCTGCCATCAGACTGCCTAGTGTACTAAACACAGCGTGCTAATAGTACGTTTGCTCACTAACTTCGGCTGCCTTCCAAGAGGATAGCGGGCTAAATACGGCTAGCCCCAGTAAGTTAGTTTGCTCTCTTCTACCTATACTTGGTGATCGTCAGGCCAGTACCAGCACTATGGCTGAAGTGGCCTCACATGTCACTCAGATCTTACTCAAGCTGCCTGCCTTCTGTTCTTTCAAGGCTGCACTTGGTTCATCCAGACTGAATCACAATTCAATATAGCGAAAATTTCATCCAGCGAGACGAAATTTGACTACATCGTCAGTTCGCTATCATTGTCGATTATCAATAAGGACACGAACGTCGTGATTTCTTCAGCCTTCATTTTTTCAGCTTATGACATTTTGAAAATCGCTCTTGTCTCAAGAATAGCTGCATCGGAAGCTGAGCGTCTGAAACAACTTGTCTCACAAGAAGACCTCAGGGATCGGAAGCCGTCACAGTTCTTCGGCAGACGCAGCAGCTTCTTAGTACACAAGCGGCTCCCCTCGGCAACCCATACTTCGGCCAACTCTTCCTACAGAAGCTCTCTCACTCCACGCAAAACATTCGCGAAGGATGCCATGACAAGCGTGGAAAAACTGGCTGACTCGGCTAATCGAATCATCAAAGCCTCCGCCCTGCAAGTGGTTTCAGTCTCCAGTCATCAGGATAAACGAATCACACGTTTAGAGGCCAACTTTGTAGTTAACAACCTCGTCAAGAGTAGCTTGAAAAGAACTTGGTCTCGATCCCGGTCGAAATCACGTTCGAAGCATCGATAAAGCTCTCATCGATACTGTTCTGAAGTCACGCTACTTCCTTTGGGCGTGCAGAATACTTCTCCTATCAAGGACCTTAAAGCAGGAAATTGAAGCAAAATCCCCATTTGAGGATCATAGCTAAAGACACTTTCTCTTTGCCTCCGTTGAAATTTTAATTGGGTATTCGTCGTAGCAGCAGTCCACAACACCATCTTAGGTGCTGCTTTTCTTCGGCACTTCAAGCTTTCTGTCAAGCTTAGCAACAACTCCCTCGTGGATTAGGACACCTTAAATCTTTCTCGAGCTTGGATAAGCTCAAAGAATTATACCACATATCTCCGCCCTCGTGCAATAAACTTCATTTAAGAGCCTTTTTGAATTATTTTCTGCAATCCTTAAGCTGTTGGACAGCTAACTGATGTCAAGCATAGCCTGAGTTATAACATCCCCACCATCTGACCTCATGTGTACGCTAAACTTCGAAGACATCTGACGAGATGATTAAAACAAAAAGCCATAGATGAATTCCAACACATGTTGGATCTCGAGATCATCGGACCTTCCAAGAGTAATTGCTTATCAGCGCATCATATTTTACCCAAGAAGGGTGGAGATTGGCACCTGTGCGGCAACTTTCGCGCAGTCAATGACATTACCATTCCCGACAGGTATTCCGTTCCTTACATACAAGATTTTACGGCAAATCTACATGGGTGCAAATTATTCTCAAACATTGACAGAGTGAAAGTTTTTACCAGAGTCCTATCGAGCCTGCGGACGTTTGCAAAATAGCCACCATTAATTTATTGAGTTTATTCGATTGGCTGTACATGCATATCGTAGACTTAAGGTCGTTGAGTGACCTTGTACTGACTCTCCTCGGACGGAACAGGTGGGAGAGGGAGTCAAAATTAGCGCGTAGGTAAACAATAACAAACTGAGGGCGATAGTTAGCCTCAATTAAATAACTTCTAGGGGTTCTGAGTTGAGAGAAAATGGTTATAGAAAAATACTGTACTATATACAAATATATAGAATATAGGTAATTCTACAATTTATATACAGCACGAAATTAAGGTGGGGGGATACGGAATAAAATTCAAGGTCATGCAGACTCGCGGTACAACGGGACTCGATAAAGGCTCGTTAACTGGACAAAGGAACGAACTCTAGGAAGGCTCACGTAAATTGGAAGGGCTAGGGCCTAGAGACGACGAGGGTTTGCAATGTCTAATTACAAACTCTGTGTTTAACCTCGCTGGAGATGAACTAGGGAGTACGCCAGGCGAGAATGGAGCTGACTTGAAGTTGATAGAGGTTTATCTGTTGACTAGCGTCTATATGGCGAAAACTCTTGCATTCGGCTGCGGGCGAGACAGAGTCAAGGGCAGTTTGTCAATTTACAGGGCTAGCGGTCACGGGATGGTGGATGCTACCCAGGGGGTATGTACGGTACTGCTATCCGCAACTGTACTCGCGACTGTAGTGGCAACTGTACTGAATTCTGCTGCCTCTTGTCTGAGTATTTATGTGATCTCAGAGGATGTACATATTCTGAGACGCCAGAAGGGAGCAGACCTTCTCAGACGAGGCGCATCCTGCGTGGATTCTCACGCTTGTGCGGAGTTTCCGATCTGTTTTGAACTCGCCCTGCATCAAACGCTCTCGTTACCTGCGCGGGATTTGCACCAGTTCCCAAGCGCTGCATGTACACAGGAGGTTTTCCGTCTCTTTCTGACAATGCATTTTAGCCTCCGCAATGCTGCATAAGCCTTTCATCGCTTCATTGACGAAATCACTCGTGGATTACCGTTCTGTTTTATGCATATGGATGACATTCTGATAATCAGCTTTTTGACCTGCGAAGAAATGCTCCATGTTGAACATTTCCTGTCCTGGATAATATGGCCTTCACTTTCTTTCAGCCTGTTTTGTTTCCCATAACTTGACTTCCTTGGACCATATATTAAAGCGTACGCCATTACTCCTACTACTGAGAAGACAAAAGCCATTGCTGCTTTTCTACTCCCTGATTCTAAAAGCAAGCTCCATCCGTTCCTTGGTATGGTCATTTTTTACCATAGGCTTATAAAAGATTTTGCAGCTATTCTAAAGCCACATAATGACCTCCTGATATTAGCCTCGAAAGGCATCAATAACTCCGTTAAGTGGACTGACTAGACCCACCACATTGGAGGAAGTAAAAAGAGCTTTAAAAGAAGCTAAATCTCTTCATTATCTTGTTCCTGATAGTGAAAAATTTATAATGACAAATGCATTGGATTTGGCCTCGGCGAAGTCAGGAAGCAGAGAGTTGACCACAATTCGATCCCTATTGCTTTCTTCTCGAAGAAACTTCAACCAGCTTAGACTCAGTAATGTACCTTTAGCAGGGAACTTCTCGTCATTCATCTCAGCATCTGCAATTTTTGTGACTTCATTGAAGGAAAGGAATTTCACGTCCTAACGGATCATAAGACTGACATTTATGTTTACCTTGAATTTCACAAAGCATTCTCTTCTTGCTCTTTGCCAGATGAAATTCACATCTCAGTTCACCTCAGACATTCGCCACACACGCATGACCGACAACGTAGTAGCCGATTTCCTTTCAAGATTGGTGATTGCTTCTGTTTGCCGACCTCAACTTGATCCGAATCTTCTTAAGAAAAAACAAGCGAGTGACGCAGAACTGAGTTTAATCATTAAGGACCCGTCCCATCATTTCATTTCCCTCAAACTTGTGACCTATCCAGAATTCAGTGCTTTCCTGTGGTGATATATCCCGACCGACAGTTTCCGAATTTATGTCCCTTCCGCTCTCTATCGGAAAGGCACATCGATGCATGCTCTCCCATATAGGCATACGCTTGACTCTCTGAATGGTCTCTTAGACTTACATTTGGCCGTTTATAAACAATATCCGTCAGTAGACTCACTGTTAGCCACAGTATCAGAGTTGCAAGGTTGCGTGACACGTCTCTTTGCCACCAGACAAACTTTGGCCCATGATGCTCCATTTGACCATGTCTATCTGGAGATCGTCGGACCATTGTTTTTACACTTGTGACAACTTCACTTAGATCCTAATCTGTGTCAACAGGTTTACTAAGTAGCCATAAACCTTCCGGATAACCGACATCACGGTCACCACTGTCGCTCGCACTTTTGTCAGTGGTGGATTTCCTGCTTCGGACTCCCCTCAACCAGTGCGACGGACAGAGGACGTCAATTCGAAGCCATCTTATTTCACTAGATGGCCAAGTCCTTTGGCTCCACTACTATTAGCCCAACAGTGTCCCCCCCTTAGGCGAATGGTTTGGTAGAGCGCCTCCATTGACAGCTGATGACCGCTTTTATATGTCACGAGGCAAAGATTCCTCTGGTCATGCTAGCTCTTCATTCATCGTTCAAAAAACATATGCACTCTAGAGTTGCAGAAGTGGTATATGGTGCTCCTCTTCGCGGACCTGTTAACCGTCTTAAAACAATTTCAGTTTCGTCATCTTATCCTGCATCAAACGTCTTAAAACTCCGAAACTTCATGTTTTTTCTTCGGCCTACTGCGAGTCACAACGTAGTCTCCCTAAAACAATTCATTTTCAAAGAATTACAGAGTTCGGAAAGCGTTTTTATCCGAAATGATATTTATTGTTCGCAAACCTTTGCTCTCCCCTGACAATGCCTCGTACAATTTTATTTCTTGGCGCGAGAAGATTATAATTGAAAAAAATGGCAAGCCTGAAGTCGATTGCCTTAACCGAGTGAACTCTGCTAAAAATTTTGAAGTAATTCTTTCTTCAGAGATATAAATCTACTTTAGGGAATTAAGGATACTAGTTTTATGCTAAACAATATTTTAACCTGATTAACTAACTATAACTAACAGGCACCATAATATGACTTTTGTTTGTATTTTCTCTATTCTAATTTGTTCCTTAGGTAATTGAATTTTTATCAGTTTTGGAGAGGCCAGTTTATCTTGACCTCTGGTAGGCACCACCGTTTCGAGGAGATGAATAATATTTCAGAGATTGTGTGATAAATTTGCAATCGGTTGTATTTATTCAGGTTTCTTGAGGATAAGGCGAAGAAAAGTTTATTTCAAATCAGATGGTTCCACTGCAAGCGATACTGTAATTATAAAATATGAATAAGGTAAGTAATAAGGTTAGGAAGTAACTCGCAGTATATATTTGTAGGGATATGATTGAAAGGAAAACAGGTAATTACAGGAGAGAAACTGGGGTAGCTTTATTCATCAGGGGCTAGTAGGGCGAGAGAAGGAAGTTCGCGATGGGCAGATTAATGAGTTACCCGATTTCGCTTTTTAGGCGTTCGAATGTGTTTCTTACCCTTACAAATATTGGTTGAGAAGCGCATGCAAGCGGACTACGGGTGGTGGTTGGGAGAACGGGACATGAACGTTAAGAGTTTCCAGGAATATGACAGGTCAGTATAAATAATTGGCCCTATCTAATGCGGTAATAAGGAGACTTGACGCAACATCCTTTTTTCTCTCTTCTTGCTTAATACTGAAGTACAATTGATGATAATGCTAGTTGGCGCGTTATATGCGAGGGAATAAGATGAACGAGAAAGACACTTGTTGTCCCATGGTTTAACGTTCACACATTGTCAAAAATCAGGGAAAGAGAGAGAAAGACACCTGGTTGGCCCTTTTGTCTACGCTAATATAGGCGCAAAATAACGGGAGGCCGTGGTGGCCTTAAAGCCCTTCAGCGCGAAAAGCTGTGAGAAGTTTGAAGGTCCCATTGGAAATCGGACAAAGTTTCGCCCATTTGCTTAGGAACTTTCCTCGAGATCGAGGTAATAGAGTTAGACTACCTTCGCCTGGCGATGCGCCGCTCTTTGGAACCCTCCCCTTAGGGCAGAGGGGATAAAAACCCATTCGAACACACTATAAATCATTCGGCGCCAGAGTTGGAAGGTAGTATCTGCCGCCTGCCAGCCCTGCCAGTGCTAGCCGACGGCCCGCCCCGGCACTACATGCGGTCTACACTTCCGCGTTCGTACCCGCTATTTGTTGCCCGTTGGACTCTGCACAATTCCTCGCATAAACACTCAAGCTCAGTGTATTCTCGTTTAATTCGCGTGAGTCTACCCCGTATTCGTTGTTACCCGCTCCTCGAACGCAACGCGGCAGACCTCCATTTGGTGTTCAAAGGCAAGATCTATGATCATCCCGTTATTAGTCATTATGAAGAGAGTATTAGTAGAACATTGCGCCAAGGCAAGGATTACTCCCTCCGACCAAATCTTCGAGGTAACAGCAACGCGCAACTCTCGTATGCAACTACCGACCGCTTCCCCTCTCCCAGTGTAAGCCTACATTATCGGCTTCATGTATGCTCAAGCTCTTTCGAACGCCTCTTTCGTCAGTATTGTTCGTACGTGTTACGGCGACCGTCCTCGCCAAGTACACACCCCATTAAGACGCCGAGAATCGTGTACGTCTAATGTGCTGCATAGCTTGCTTCAAAATCCCTGTTATCCTTTGTAAAAGGAATATTAATTTTCATATTAGTGAAGTTATTTTTTTACTTGTTTTCTATTGTCCGAGAACATTCTAAGATAGGTGACTATTTGGCCAACCTAAAATTTGGTTAATTTGCACTCTGTCTGTATTATAAATGCTCAGGCACACAGCCATTATCACTCTTGGCTGAGAAACGGAGGAAGAGTTGAACTTGATCCTATTTTTGCGACATATATAGTAATATCTATTATATATCAAACTGGTCTCATAATTAGGGTTAATCTTGGTTAATAAATTAATTAAAATTTAAGCAATCTAATGCCTACCTTGGTAAATTTGTTAAATGTTGGCTAATCTTTTTTCCGGTTCTGGCGTTTAAAAGGTGAGAAATAACCATTCCATACCTACTTGCGAAGAGTATTTGTTCTCGTTACCATTTATTTTTTTACAAATTGATTGTCGAGTGACCATGTTTAACAATTATTTTATTCCTTCACGAAATTGATTTGTTGTCCTTCAAGGCCTCATCTCGTGCTCTACGTTAAGGTATAGTAAAAATAGTATTATTCTTTATATTGCTGTACTAGGAGTGCTGTAACTCTCGTTTCAATCACAGTGAGGCTTTTAGGTAAAATTTCGACCACAAAAGCTCTCTCGCGAGTGCTTCCACCTCATTCTTGTTGGTGTTTCCGTTTTGTTTAGGAAAATCATTCAAAACCCCATTCGCGCGTAAAGAAATCCATAAGTCCACCATATTTATTGTCGTGCGCTAATTTAATTCTTGATGTTGTGCCAGTCACGTTAAACCAGCATCATATCGTCGTTTAGAATTTTTTAGACCCAAAGTGAGTCGCTCTGACTCAGTGTAAAAGATCTCATAGCCTAAATTTAGGAAGAAGAGAGAAGAAAAAGAGTTAAAAGAAGAGACAGAGAACAAAGAGAAAAACAACGAGAAAAAACAAAGAGACTTCGCTCTCACTAACTAGAAATGAGCAGAGCTAGGAACGAGACGCTCTCTATAAACTCCTTAAGTTCTAGACTAGACGCATCGTAGTCTGCGACCATAAACCTCTTCGTTTTTAAAGAAGGCGAAGACTTCGACTCTTATTTTAATCCACTTCTAAAAGATCTTAGAGGTGAACCGTTAGGACATCGAAAGGGACGGCTTAGCCCAATTATTGCTCCTGCTAGGCTCACAACTCAGAGAAATTTTTATCTCCCTCCCATCAGAGGCAATAATTCGTTGCTTGCTGCTTATAACATGACCCCGCACTGCTACCGAGCATTCAACCAAACCAAATTTTCCGACACTTCGGCTACTACCTACAGCGTCATTTTGTTTTTTTAATTGACGCGTCCAAGGTGCCGAACGAATACGACACCCAAGTGGATTTTCTCTTTAAATACCAGATTATTGCATCGTTCCCATCGGAAATCAGATCCTTTGCGAAAGAGCGGAGGTGCCATACTCTTAAGGAATGCATCGAAGAGGCAGACGGCTACGCAGCTAGCCATAACTGCTATCCGAAAAAATGGAAGAAATCAGAAACCCCATCTCCTAAATCCCAAACCAGCAAGAACGAAATTCTGCGATATTGTCGTTCGTGCGACATTTGCCAAAGGACCGAAATAAAAGGACTAGTCAAACCTGCGCCTTTGCAGAAGGGGCTACTAATGACTGAACCCCTCGCCGAAGTAGCTATCAACCTGATTGGACCGATCCAATCCCGTCGAGTGAAGGCCATATTTATGTTTTAAAGCTGGTCGATTTTACCACCCGATTCCTCAAGGCTGTGCTTCCCAAGAAAATCGAGAGCATCTCCTGCGTTGAAGCACTTATTTTTATTTTTTCCTATGTGGGTCTACCCAAAGAAATCCTCTCGGATCGTCGTCGTCAATTCACTTGTGAATTAATGGACTAAATCTGTAAATTAGTGATGATCAAGCCCTTGTTTACCACCCCATTTTCATTTTCATTTTCAAGACTAAATGGAACCCTCAGGGCCATTCTCAGGAAGTTCTGTGTAGATCAACCCACTAAATGGCACTGCTTCTTTTCGGTAGCCCGGTTTGCCTACTGTGAAATCCCCCATCGTGAATAAGGATTCACTCTCTTTGAACTTTTACACTGTAGGAACATCAAAGGCTCCCAAAGTGTCCTAAAGAAGCTTTATTCCAATGAGAAATTGGATCAATATATCCAGACTTATTAATCTTATCTACTGTATTTAAGAATGAGGCTGGAAAAGTTCACCGAAATTGCGTCTCAGAACGCTGACTTCAATTTTGACAAGTATAAGACATACTTTGATTGCAAGTCCAAAGAAAGTAAATTTAACCCAGGAGAAGAAGTTTTTCTTCTCCTCCCCACGAACAACAACAAATTATTTGAGCTAAAGAAAGAGCCCCTACCACATATTCGAGAAGCGTGGGCCCGTTGATTACCCTATTGAAACACCTTCAGGAATAAAGCTTTTTAATCTTACCAGGCTCAAGCTGTACCACCAGCGTGCGACTATCAACCAGATAGTTGCACCTGACGAAGAATCCCCCATGGAATCTGAATACCCCTTCGACCCCTTTTGCGCAATTCGAGTCGCCTGCGTGGAGCAATACAATGAATACCCGATGAACTTCTTGCCTGACTTTAATAATTCTACGCCTCCGCAAATTAAAATATGCGACCAGCTAACATCTCTTTAGAAGGACCAACGGCAAGCACCGTTGAGTCGTTTTGATGAAGCCATCACCGAGATTCCTGGTTGTACTACCCATTTTTAGAACAATATTCAACCCAGCACCCTGGAAACCATTCGCTCCAAACCATACCCCTTCCCTATACAGCTCCGGGAAGCATTCAATAAAGAAGTGGATAAACTTCTAAGGTTGCAGATCTTTGAAGCATCGGAGTCGAGTTATTGTTCCCCAGTCGACATGCTAAAGAAGTCCAATGGTTCTTTTTGAAAGTGCGTAGTTTTTAGGAACTAAATTCGGTTACCGTGTTTGATACCGAACTAATCCCCACCATAGATTACAACCTCCACCTTTTTGAGAAGGCAAAGTTAATTTCCGAGTTCAATTTATGCAGGGCCTATTATCAGATTTCCCTGAGTTAGGAAGTGAAGAAATATACTGCTTTCTCCAATAAGAAGGGGCTGATGACGGTCTGGTGACGGCTTGAGAGAATTATAACCGGATGATGAGTAGGATTTTAGAAAGTTTACCCAACGTCACCTTCTATATATATAACGTTTATGTGGCCAACGAAGATTGCGATCAACACTTCGCCAACCGGCCCCGGGAACATAATTTGACAATTGGCCCCAGCAAGTGCCACTTTGCTTTTGGCACTATCGATTACCTTGGCCGCTATATCAAAAATAATCGGTTAGCCCAACAGCAACAAAAGATCCGAGCCATCGTAGGTATGCCTTTGCCCACTAACAGAAAGCAGATGCGTCGTTCTATTGTCACTTCATAACTAACTTCGCGAGCTATTAAAGAAGAAGGCACCCGAACGCATCAGTGGACGCCATTTTCGACCCAGACATAATGTCCGGCATTTGCCCAGCCACCAGTAATGACGGTATAGGAGGTGTCTTCCTTCATTATGAGAATAACTATGAAATTTTCTCCGTCGCTTACGTAAGAAGAAAATTGCTTGCGCGCGAGAAAACTTATTTGGTAATTAAGAGAGAAGCACTCGCTATAGTTTGGGTATTCCGTAAATTTAGGAAGTATTTAGTAAGGAAGGAATTTTTAGTAGAATCAAACCACAAACCTACGTGACGTCAAGAATAATAACGGTTGGTTGGTACGTCGTAGTTTGTTTCTCCCGGAATTCCAAAGCCGCATTTTGTATTTAAAAGGGTCCGATAACTGTTTGCCTGATAGTTTAAGTAGAAATCCATTAGATTTTTTTGCAAACTAATTTCAAGACATTTCCTTTTTTTATTCGTATATCAATTTTTTTTCAGAAAATAAATTGGAATATTCAACCATATAATAAGAAAATCCGTATCATTTTAAAATTTTTTGCTTATCTGTGTACAATGAATTCCTTTTATATCCTTAATTTTTTTTTAGGTTTGTAGAATCATAGGATAAACTCACTCTCGGGCCAGTGACGTCCATTTAAGGGTATCATGGAAAAAAATATCCTTCGGCAACCATGCCGTAGCATTATATAACTTTGTGTATATGTGTTGTGCAACCCCATCACCCCATTAGCTCACTATTTTGTAATTTAGCTCCATTTTTGAAAAATTGTTCTAAGTATTTTTAACTGTATCCGCTATTGTTATGCGACTTTAAGGTATAACCCCCCATTAATTATTTTTCGATGTCTATTTTTTCCCTGAAGTTCCATATGGGGATGGAAGAGTATCCGAGATCAGAGAGAGAGAGAAAAAAAAAGTGCGTGGCCACGCCTTTGACGGAGAGAAAGTAAAGAATGCACGAAATCACGAGAAGCCGTGGTGACATGAAAACCCATCAGAGCGGAAAGCCGTGAGAAGCTTGAAGGTCCCATTGGGAGTCGGACAAAGTGTCGCCTATCGACTTACAAACTTACCCGCAATCGTGCTAATAGGGTAAGACTACCTTCGTATGACGATGCTTCGGACCTTGGAAACCACCCTTTTAAGCGGACAGGGAAGCAAACCCATTCAACCGCATTATAAATCCTCCGGCTTCACAGTTGGACAGCAATTTCCGCCGGCTGCTCGCCCCGTCAGTATCAGCCGCCTGCCCTCCCCTATCAGTACCTGCCGTCTGCAATTACCCGTTGGACTCTGCACAATTCCTTTGTAGATCCCTCATCTCCGTGTATTTTCGTTTGATGCGCTTGAGTCTACCCCGTACTCGTTGTTACCCGTCTCTCGAACGTAACTCGCCCAGTCACGATTCGGTGTTCTAAACCCGTTAGTATTCATTATCAAGAGACTATTATTTGAACTTTGCCCAAGGCAAGGATTAGTCCCTCGGACCAAATCTCCGAGGTAACAGCAACGCCCAACTCTACTGTGCTAGTGCTCTCACTATCCCCAACCCCCTTTCCCCGTGCAAGCCTAGATCATCGGCTTCGTGTACGCTCAAGCTCATTAAAACGACTCTTCGGTCAGTATCGGTCAGTTCCTCTGTACTGCGACTATCCCCTCCAAGTCCCCTCTCCCCCTTTAATACCCCGAGATGCGTGTACGTTGAATGTGTTATATAGCCCCTTCAAAACTCCTGTTAATCTGTGTGAAAAGAATATTAATTTGCATATTAGTAAAGTTATTTTTATAATCGTTTTCTCTTGTCCGAGAACCTTCCAAGATAGCTGACTATGTATTTGGCCAACCTCAAATTATCCCACGCACACAGCCGTCATCTCTCGGCTGAGACGCAGTAGGGGTTGAACTTGATCCTATTTTAAGACACACATTCTCACAAATAATTTCTAATTCTATCCTTCATAATATGATTATTATATTTCACTCACTCTATTCTCATCAATATTCAGTCTTTGTTTAAACACTTTTGTCATCTATTGAGCTTTTCGGCTACATTTATGACTTGATCGTACGAATTTATCATATATTCTTTTATCACGTTTTACCTTTATTATTTCAAGCACTTAGCTTTGTCTTCACTTTGTGATTTCATTTTAATTAACAACATAATCTATTCTAATCTTCTAATTCTACTAAAATGAAAAAGTAAGGTTAAAAATTGAATATTTGTTTGCTGAATGGGAACGGCATTAATAATAATGTTTTCCTCTTTACTAATTTTGCTCTTGGTTGTTTTATTGTTGTCAATTAATTTAAATTAAAGAGCTCAATTTTGGTACAATTTTAATTTCTATATTTTCTTCCCCGCGCCTCTATTGGACTAATCAAAGGGTGTTATCAGAGCGCGTATTTTAATTCCAATTTGCAATTTGCCTCGTTGCTTAAATCATTTATTCCAAATGATTTCCATATGAGCTCTTATTTAGTGCACATAAGTTTGATCCATTTTTAGCTTCTTTCAAATCGATTAGGACCTTCATTTAAATAAAGCGTAGTTCGCTCATATCAGTATATTTTCAGACACGCGAGTGGCATCTATTAATTTTCATTATTTTGTTTCATGAATGCCAATTATTTTTACACCTCGCAAATCCACATATAAGAGAATTATGTGAGTTTTGTTAGCTGAATTTTAGAGTGTAAAAGAGAGGTTTATTTATTTGTCGCCTAAAATTACACTCTCACCATAACTTTTTTTCCACGATTTAACTGTCATAAATTCGCTCACTACAAGTCTAACTCTTTATTTAACTCTTATTTTGCATATGCCTAATCTGTCTTTCCGTAACGTCAAGTTACATATTCCCTTCATATAACGATTAACTCGAAGCCTTTTTGACATTTCCCACGTGATCATCAACAATCCCAACTCGAGGTTTTAGTTTAACTTCTGTCCAACCCATTTTAAACATTGCTTCCAACTGCACTGACATTAGCCAACAACATGTATGGTAACTAAGAGTTATTTGACGGTTCAGGATGCGACAGGCTGCATATGTGTTAAAACTCGAACCAAATAAAATTTTGTGACATTTAAACGATGTTCTTTCCAAACCTTTTTCTAAACCAATTTTGTTTCTCTCCGTTAGGAGTTTTCATTTCTTTGGTAGTAGTTATGATTCCTTTCTCCTAGTATATGTTTCTAAATTTAGTATTGTGGTAGTGAGTATTCTTTTGCTTATTTCACTAAACTGCCCTGATCTATAATGGTTATCTTCTTCCTATATATGTATATGGTCTTTTTTTTTGTTCCCTTTCATAATTCAAGGTTCGTTAAAAGGAATAATTTGAAGATATTTTTTTTTATATTGCCCGTTTCTTCTTAAGGATGTTCTTCTCCTCTGCCAGTTTGCTTTGGTGAAGGAACGAAGACACATTCCGCCTTATTCGTCAGATCACTCAACTTCAGCTGACTGCTATAGAGGTTTATTCTCTCTTTTAGTTTACGGGTAGTTATAGGAAGTTTGTATTATAAATTTTACGAAGTTATTTATGATGTATTATATTCTTATAACTCTTTTTAAGAAATATTTGCTGAAAAACTTTCGAAACTTGCTAGAAATTTGGATAAGTATATTTCTGGATTTTGATGGGATTATATTTTGAATGGAATAATTGTTTGCCTCTTGTATCTAAATGTTCATTTTCCTCTCACAGAATTACAAAATTACTTAAATACGTAGAAAGCTAATAAGTTTGATAATGAAAACATATATTCAATAAAAACCCCTTCTTTCATACGATAGAAAAATTTGTTGTTTTTTAATGAACGTACTTTTTAATTACAAATGTGTAAAATTAACTAGGAACATATCAAGCCTAAAATTGATAGTGACTTTTACAAGTTCAACATATTGGATGTCCAATATATTGGACATAGTGACGTAAGTTGAGCATACATATTTTGTAGGATAGTTTGTAATACAGCGAAAATTAGGTTATTCTGATTAACGGAGATGGCATTAAATACGGAAACAAGACAAAATCTAAATTTGCTGCTTGTAGGCCTAAGCATAAATAGGGTTGATCCTTAGTGGAGAAATAGAAGGCTTCTTAAGTTTTTGATTATTTATATAATTGAGTGCAAGGTTTGGAAGCAGCGCAGAGCTGAGGATAAGGTAATAGGTTTCTTATTAGAATTTCGATAAAATATAGCTAATCAAATCTTAAAATTTAATTAAATTATCTTGAACACCTTCTTTCTTCTTGAAGGCCTGGTGGATTTGTAAGTATTGTCTCCAGCGAGGTAAAATTAGTTCAAAATATTCCTTTAAACATTATTGTCCCATACTTGCAATTCTAAAAGCAAGCCTAATGAAGACTAGTAGATGCGCTCTAGATAACTTGTGAAACGTAAGGTTAGGAGGTTTTGCGAGTCCCTTAATATCGGCATTTTAACAATTTAAATTTATGCTTCTCGAGTTTATTTTTAAACATGATGATTAACTTTATTGAACTCCTTTAGCCAAAGCAGGGTTCCAAATTTAAAGGATTTTAAAATTAAAAAATTTCCAGCGAACCTCAACTAATAATACTGCATTAGATATTATATTATCTTAACCTTTCAGATTTTTTTAGACTATCAATTAGTCGCAAAGGCATCACTCTTCAAGCGAGTGTAATTTCACTTCGTTGAACCCTTGTTCAGAGGGTTTGTCACGCAGCTCCCGTATGAGCTTTGCCCATCTTGGCTGTGCTCTCTCCAATCTTGCGATTTCCTTTTGTTGATGAGGAGACCAAAACTGATGCATATCTCAGCTGAGGACGCCAAATTTATTTAAAGAAAGGAAGTTTGATTTCGTTACGCTTTGCATTTTATCATCTCTCCCAAAATTTACATTAATACAAAGAACATTTTTGTCTACGATTCAACTGTCATATGGCTCCAATGTATCAAATAAAAAAAAAATAGCTAAGAATTGAGTACAACAAAGATATCTTATATATTCCCCACAAATGCTTTACATAGAGCAGAGCGAAGAGAAGTAGGACAAAAATGTTCTGAATCAAAATGTAATTAAAATTTATAGAATATATAATCGTATAATCAACCTTTTATATGAGATAATTTCAAAATTAGAAATTAAAAGCGTTCAAAGAAGTTAAATGAATTAGTATATTTTTACCAGTTTGTTGCATCTAATGGCAGCACGGAAAAGCACATTACCAGAAGAAAACTACGTGGGAAGTCGCTAAGAAATCGGAATTTCGTAGAACTAAAAAGACAATATTTAGCCTGAAATAAAATTAAGAAGATGAAAATGAACGAAACTAGGAAAAACAAGCTCAATTCTAGTAAACATCATAGGATCTTTTTAAGACCAGTTCGAGAAAAAATTAGAATTGAAGAGCTGTAGCAAGAAAGCTACAACAGTAGGGTAACCAAAATAGTTATTTAACTCTTAGTGGCTCATGAATTATTACACGTCATTTTATTGCAAATTATCTGAGTGTGCACTTATGATTCCTAAGTCAGGAAGAGGTAAGAAGTTCTTCTTCTTCCCGCAGAAAATCACGTCCTAGGGTTGGAACAGTAGTGTAGTGAAAAGATTTGTGAAAAGAATACGGAAACACATTTTAATACTTGATAAAGAGCTTACATTGCACCGTGTTAGTCACAATTATGCAAAATACAAATAAGAGAAGAACTCATGGAGATTTCTGACATCGAGGCAACGATTCAATCGAAGTTAGCGCGGTCACATTCCTCTTAATGGCGTCCTGAGATGCACAAAAAATTTCACCAAGCCGTTTTCATTCCCATTCCCGTCTTCACTCACATAATACTCTTTCTTCAGTTCCGGAACACTGCCGACGGAGTGCGAGTGACCTCTCTTGGGGGTTACAGACTCCTGACGAGGAACAGGTTCGTTTCCCCATCGCTTTGATCAATAAGGTGTTTCACCAGCACTATTTGGTGTAAAAACACACATACGTCATGAAAACCTGTCCCAAACGACAAGGATGATCGCTCCTTGGTGGCTTTGGGCTTGCTAACATTGTCATTCAGATCTCTATGGGCATTTCTTTATCCGGACCGGAGATCTCGACACCAATGTGAAGGACAATGGCTCTACTTAATTAACTCCCCCACCCACCCCCTCTCTCTACTCTAAAGGAAAGCAGATCGTTTGCGCTTTCTATGTAAATAACGACGAAAGCGCTAGGAGTCTTCTTTCCTATTTTCCTTCTTAAAGATTTAGAATTTGTTTTGAGACTCGGGTGTGATTTCTTAACTCGTGAGCAAAATGTAGCCGCCGAATAAATTACAAAATAAAAGCGAATTCCTAACCAAATTTGATGTTACCTGCAAAGCTTCAATCGGAAGAGTATCTCCAGTTTTATGCTGCAGTCCCTGTAGTATCCACACCAAAGATTCAAGAACACATGTTTACCCCGCCCTTAATTTGTTAGGCGTCTCGTAGTTACCGAAGAGATTATTTAAACGCAATTGAAAAATGATATTTCGAAAGAAATTTTCCTCGGCATTTAATGAAAGCTGTAATATGAAAGAAAAAACTTAGTTATTGATCGTTAATTCGAGGAATTTAAAATTATTTTAAAGAGATAGAATAATCAGCAGGTAATGAATGGATACCACGTTGGGTTTTTACCTTCGTGGTACTGGGTTGGATCATATGTAAGAGCGGAGACACACGTAGAAATCTGGCCGCATATGGGTGCACACACTGCGCTTAACGCCGCGGGAGTAGGTAGATCTTAGCCTCGTCAGCCAACACATGGTAAGTGACAATTTCGCTGTCTTTTCTTACGTATTCATTGCATACCATAATCTTCTCTTCCTTTCTAAGGAATAGTGCACATGAGTAGGTTCATCCACATATTCCTTACCCTCAAATGGTCTCCTTCACTCCTAGCTGACAACGATCTCTTCCTTATTGCTGGTTGGTGTCAAAAATCGGCAAACCCCCCAAAAGAACGGGACCAGTTTCAGGTGCACTTAAGCTAACCGGCGATTGCCATGTTTATATTTACGCCGATTTCTTTATTTGTTCAGTGTTCTCTCCTGGCAAAGAGACGGATGGCGTTATTTACCTACCTAGAGGGGAAGATTCGCTGAAAAAAGTCGAGGAATGTCTAGCAAATTTCAATCTAGACTGACTATGACTAGTGGTTAGTGCCCAAGTCTGACAGGTAAAAAAAAATGATAATTAAGTAGAATTCGAGGTAAAATAGAGAGTAAATAATTCTAATTATTTACTCTTCATCAAAAAGCTTTGCAAATGTTTGAAAATCGTCAATGGATTTAGGCGAGTTACTGAATTAGTCAACTTTCTAAGAAAAATTGCATTGAACTTTAGAGAGTTTATAAATTTTAAATTGCCTCATAAGATGAATCAGGAAGCCAAGGCATCTATGGCTATATAATGTTTTTTACTCGAGAACTAATTAGCTAGGAACTTGTTCGATTTGAATCTTTGAAACTTATTGAAGTTTATCTTGAAACTTTGAATTATCTTTAGAATTTAATTATTTAGTTTTCGTCTGTTAAATAACAATTCATTTTTTTCCCCATAAATTTCTTCTAACCTAAAACTTAAACCGATCGAATTTATTAGCGATTCTCAACTTTCCGATTGTTTCAAAACTGATCGCATTGATGAGTTCTACGCTTCTCGGAATGATGATATAAATTTCTGCTTTATCACTAACTCTATAATGTAAGAAGGGGACTTTTGAGTATTTGAATAATAATTTCGTCTTAGTTTGGTTATGACTTATGTTTTTTATTAAAGTTATTTCTAATAATTCTTTTATAATATTAAAAAACAAAATGGTGAAGTTCATAAATATTATCGAAATTTTGTGAAATTTTTAAAACCTAAAATTACAAATGGTGAAGTTCAGAAACTTTATTTTTATATATCTTCTTCTATAACTATATTTAGCAACATGCTATTTTAAAAGGGGGGGGGATTTAGTTTAGAGTTCCTTTTTAAAATTATTATAAATGGAGAAGTTTAGAAAATTTATAAAAATTTAACCATTTGTGCTTTTTTGTTAGATTTTAAATTTTAATCTTAGTAGCGAAGCGCAAACTTCCCCCCGTAGGGGAGAGTGGCGAAGCAATTGCCTGCTCAAACAATAATTATTGCTGCACTTAAGCTCGACATAGAATGGTTAACTTGAAAAGTAATACATCTAAATTAAGAAGTACCATAATGATTGAAAACCTGAGAAACAATCCTTAAAATTAGCACAAAGATAAACATACCTGACTACCAATTGCTTGCCACCGCTCAAAAGCAACTACATCATCCTCACCGAAAGATCAGTGTAATAATATCTATTAGGGTCGTGGCCTAAAGTATGGTAATTAACGAGTAATTTAATTCGTGATTATATTATAAAGTATTCTCAAATAGACCGCGATATATTAAGAAAGTCCGAATGTGTTCACCCGGGTCATAAAGTTTATTCATTCAAGCTCTAAGGAAACGAAGTACTGGCACCATTATTTTCACTTTCACTTGCTCCCTCAAATTTTACTCACTCAGGAAACATTATCATCCTCGCTTACTACGAGATGATATTGCGATTTAAAAAACTATATATTCAATAATTACACATATTAAGTAATTAGTTTTCTAGTTAGGATGTTTTCCTTCTCTAGGATTGAATAACTGAAGTAATTTTGAGGTAGAGAAATTTAAAGCCATTGTCTACTAATTTAAATTCATTTAGACGCATGTTCTCTCGGTTAGGCAATTTTTATAGTAGTCTATAATTAATATTACCACTTTAATTAGTTTAACGAGCGTTATGTAATTGGGGATGTATCACCTACTGACGCTTAATGAACAGTAACATAACCGTTTGAAAAGTAAAAAAAGATCTAATGCATTCTTCTTGACAATAAAATTCTTTTCATTAAAATATTCCAATATAATAGTTAAACATGAATCCTTTTGTCGATATCCATGTTGTATACTTTATTAAATTACACGGGTCTGCACCAAAAAGTGTTTCATATTTATTGCGTCAATTTGTTTAATTTCCACTTGTTAGTTTAAATAACGAAGAAGAAAATATCGTGTCACAGTTTATTCACAATATTAATTTTTATTCTTCTCTCATTTTGTTTGAATTTCAAATCAAGGAAATGATATCACCAATTACAATTATTCTACAAACTTGGACGTTATATAAACAAGGTCTGCTGACTAAATGTCGGTGTTCTCACTTCTTCTGATTTGTGACCTTACGACCTTGAAGACTTTTAGTAATTCACGAACTAACCTTGAGAGGACATTGGAAAATATATTATTCGAAATATAATGTGAAACAACATGATGGAAGCAAATATCGTTAGAATCGTTCAAAAGGTATGATGTTATTGCCAAAGAATTCCCCAAGTAACCTTTAGAGGACTTTGGCAATTATAACATTCGAAAGAAAATGTAAAACAACATAAGGGATTTCAATGTCGATAAAAACAGTAAAATAGTTATGATGTTATCGTCAAAAAATTACTCGGCTAACCCTTGGCAGAAATTTGTCAATTATATAATTTGAAAGAGAATGTAAGCAACAAAAAGGTTTCAAATTTCGTTAGAATGGGCGGAATAGTTATGATGTTTTGGCCAAAATAATATAATTCCCGAGCTAACCCAGTTAGGCCCTTAACAATTATATAGTTTAAAAGAGAAAGTAAAACAACATAAGGCTTTCAAATTCCGTTAGAATCGGCAAAATAGTTATGAAGTTATTGAAAAATAATTCAGCGGCTAACCATGGGGGGACTTAGCTAATTATATTATCCTAAAAAGAATTTAAAACAACATAAGGGGTTCGAACCTAGTGCAAATCTGCCCAATAAGTATCATATTATTGCCAAATGTTTCCTGGGCTAACCTTTAAAGGACTTAGGCAATATATTATTCAAAAGAGAAGGTAAAACAATATAATGGTTTCAAATTTAGTTAGAATCGGCCGAATAGTTATGATGTTATTGCCAAATAATTTCCCGGCTAACCTTTAGAGGACTTTTCAATTATATTATTCAAAAGAGAATGTAAAACAACATAAGGGTTACAGATTTCCCTAGAATCGGCCTAATAGTTACAATGTTATTACCCCCAAAAAAGCAAAACGGGGACCGTCCGACATTGTAAGATATTGAGTGGACCGCCAATAGTCTCTCGCGCGAAAAAAATAAGGCGAACTGATATATGAAAAAGATCCTCGACTTTTTTTTCTACATTTGTGGCAAATTTACCCTTAGGAAACTTTAAACCATACTCCTTACGAGCTGGTAATTATGAGTAGATTGGATTGTAGCCGGAAGACGGTTGACGATCTCGGAAGGTAATGAAGCTAAGACTTGAAAAATTTTGTTTTCTCTTTACGTACTCTTGAAATGTTGAACTGGGCTTCTACAATCCTAAAAAACCTGCAATTGCTGCCTCATTAAAGATGGGTTGCTTGATTGCGATGAAATTCAAGATCTCCGTCTCTCCTTGTCCTGCTTGTTGATGGGCCCATGCGTCCATATTTTTCCCTTGTCACCTTCACTGTCCGGCCAAAGGGGGTCACCAGTTTATGGATGGCAGGTATCGAGGTTTATAAGAGGATCTTGGAGTTTGTATGTAGTAAGCCTAATTTTGGTCTCCGAATCGAGTTTGCTCTGACTCCCAACGTTATTACGAGGTTAAAGAAAGGGAATCGAATGGAAAGCGGCGATAATTAGGCCTTATTTTTGGCTTGGGTCTACCTAAATCGGAGCAAGCGAAATAGTTCGAGTCCTTGGAAGCTGTGAAAAATTTTCCAGTAATGTTAGGTAGCTGGAGCTAAGGCCACATGACCTAAGAACGGGGAACGAACTCGTGACGCTAAAAATAACAAATGGCAAATAAGTTATACTGACTAAAGACTTAATTATTTCTTTCTCTCTGTCTGTTCAGAAATGTTTAATTTCGTTTATTTATAGGCCCCATATTTCAAGACGGTGTAACTACTTTTCTTCCTAATCTTGGCGCTCGGCGGAGCAAATGATCAGAAGTATGTTCGTTTATTCCTTTGTTGAATGTTGGTGGAGTCAAGAGATGTGTGCGTTTATAATGTAGTTATACAAATTTTTCGTCAAACCCTATGAGTAGGACCATTTATATTTGTCGTTTCACGGATCCATAACAACTAGACCGTTCGAAGCACATATCACCCTAGATTAGCTCTGCTTCCCCTGTTATCTAGCATTAAGATATTTTCGTGTGTATGTTTGTGTGACCGCGTGGGAAACTACAGTGATTCGCTTGCTTATCACATGTTTCTATTTTACATTGGTTCATTACTTATTAGATGACATATTATTTCAGTAATTAATGCATTTGCTCCATTTCAGGATTCATAGATCCAACATGGTGAACATTTGTGAGGTGCCTCGTTCGGTCTATTCCACCTTGTAATTTGGGTGCCACAGAATTAATTTAAATTAAGTCCCCCCCAAATATGAGCCTAAATATGGCTCACTAGAATGTTTAATACCACTTGAGAGAAGTGGGACACACCACACTCTGCTGTTAAGAAGCAGGTAAAATAAATCGAAAACAGCATGTCATAGGAGTTCCGAAAAGTGATTTTTCACTGTTCAAACCAAATTAAATTTGATCGCATCTGATGGGAAGAAGCGTCTAAGGGGTAATCTAAGGGAAAGATTGAATCAACACGGCATAACACAGTTAAATATAGAGTAAGAAAAGTTATACTGTAGGTTATGGGTACAAGCAACAAATTCTCTCCCCTCGTTCGCTTACGGGTTAAAATAAACGCTGAGTTATACATGAATCTGCTTTATGAACATGAGGTCTGCTCTCCTCGGAAAATGGGAGCAAATGCAGCTCTTTTCATTCACGAAAAATAACCGAGCCATACAGCAAAGAGGGTGAGGCAGTTCTTGGATGCGAAAAATATCGAAGATAAAACTAGCTTGCGGACATCTCACATGCAAACCCGATAGAAACCTTTGGAATATAATCCGTGAGAAAGTTATAGCTCGGAATCCGACTAATGTGGAAAAGCTCTGCTAAAGCTTCAGGGGAGAAGGGAATATAATCATGCACGAACAATGCGACAAATTGATAAACTCCTGCGACCGAAGATATAATCTAGTCCTTCCAAATAAGTGCCTGCATACTTCTTATTAATAATTTTTAACATGTTTTAGGACATAATTCAATAATGTCTCTTAAGGCTGCATTTTGGTATATGATCTTATCGTTTAGAACCATCCTTTGTTTAAATACATTATACTTTCCTCATTTTTTTCATATTCGCTCTGCCATGAAATTAAATTTGGAAACTATCAGAGACAGATTTAAAAGAATAATCTGTGAAACTTTCATGAAATTTAAAGTCATTTCAAGAAAATGTTGAATATTTTATTCTCTAGTTTATATATATATATATATATATATATATATATATATATATATATATATATATATATATATACATATATATAGTTAAAGACTAGGTTGTATTTCGAATTTACAAATTTTCATTGAGCACGTTCTAACTGTCGGATGCAGTTTTTTTATATGAGACTGAAGATTGAAAATCAACTCAGGAAGATTCATTATATTTGATCTTCGTTAAAATATTCGAATATTTTACAAATTTTAGCCATGACAGAAGTGTCGGTTATTTTTGTGGTGGCATTAATGGAAAACTTTTATTCTTGTTGCCGACAATTAGAACGTGCAAAAATAAAATTGCTAAGGGCGAAGTTCCACCTGGTCTTTAACAAAACATGTATAGAAGAGAATCTAATCCAATCATACACCGATATATATATATATATATATATATATATATATATATATATATATATATATATATATATATATATATATATATATATATATATATATATATATATATATATATATATATATATATATATATATATATATATATATATATATATATATATATATATATATATATATATATATATATATATATATATATATATATATATATATATATATATATATATATATATATATATATATATGAGATTCTGAGTCCTCGTATTTGAAAATGGATGTTAAGTGTAAAATGGCAATCAAGGCGCAGTTGAAATAAAACAGATTGCATGCTTTTAATATCTGTAGAAGAATCTTGGGCCATATATCTTGCATACACTTATATTTGCTCTATCTTCTTCACATTCTTTGAATAGCTCTTCTTATAATCTTCGGCTCTCGTTTGCTTCTACTTAGATCTTTTAAGGGAGCAATTAAGTTGGGTCGATGGCGCTTAGTCAAACAGTTTGAAGGTATAAAACTCGTTCCTCTGATCAATCTATGATACACACATTTATGATTACATATGGAGTTCATTAAATAAATAATAATTCATCATACACTAACGAACTAACCAGGCCATTGTTAAATGTGAATCGCAGACTCAAAGATGTATAATAGAATAGCTTCAAACATTTATTTCTTGCCAGAATATACACACAATCATATATATTAAATAATTCACCCTTAGATAAAATAATCACTCAGTATTCCCAAACACTACTTATTAGATTGAGAATTAATTAATTAAAATCATAATAATCAACATTTCCTACTACAAGTGACTAGTTGAACATGAACTTTAGCGATATAAAGAGACTTCTAGTCTCATATTACTTATTTTAAAAGCTATTTCACACCAACTAATTTCACTTCCATATCTAAACTATTCAGTTGATGCATATAAGTGAAATTACGCCAATCAGACTACAAAATATACATTGAAAAGCACATAAAAATGCACTCACATGGAACCAGTGATTCTTCTGTCACATGAATATTTATCGCGACATAGAACAGTTTGCACCCCCCAAAACACATACTTACACATTTTTTTTACACACGCCTAATTCCCCTCAAAATCTCCTCTGTAGATTATACCAACACGCATCTGCATCCGCATCTCACATTCAAACAAATCTTAGGAGTCTTCTTTCACCCTCTTCTCCCTGACCGCAAATCTTGCCCCACATTTACGTTTGAATGGATTTCAGCTTTTAAGCAGAAATCTGCACACACATTCACATAGACACAACATACATAACAATACGTAGAATATTTGCATGTTCTTTTAATCGCATATTTTACCTGAAGTGTAGAGTCAATCAGAAGGATTAATATTTAAGATAAATTGACCCTAGGGGGATTAATTTATAAATATATTTATATCATTATCAACGGATATTCCGGATATTAAATTAGGGTAATTTATTATAGGAAAACTTGTTTGTTCCCGCTGAATTCTTCACATTGGAGAAGAATTATTTATGCTTTTGTCTCTTCTTAGTAAATCTTTGTGTGTGGTGCGATGTAATAAGTTAAGAAGATTCAGCGTATGTGTACGTGACAGATTGACAAATTTAGGAGACGTGTAACGACCTTAAGATATCTTGAGAGAGTAAAGTGGAAAGGAAAATTGTAAAAAGATTGACAGAAAATATGTAATTATTGATTCTTATTTCAAACCTATGTCTCAGGTCCATATACTCATGGTATGCTATTTACTTTCTCTCTTAAGACAATTCGAAAGGTAGAATTCATGTAATTTTCCTCGATACATTCATATAGTAAGAACGAGGAAGAAGTTGAGTGCAAGTCATCAACTGAGACTTATCCCCACTGGTTAAATCAAGGGATAGGCATTAAAAGCATTTAGAAGCGAAAACGAAGGTAGACAACGCACTGCAAATATTTAATACATAAAAAGGAAACTATAGTGGCCTTCACTTTACAAATCAGAAACCACTAGATTCGAAAAGGAATTTGTTCGAAAAGTGAGATTTCGATTTATTTTACTGTTAACTACCTCCACCCTATCCATTGTTTAACTAATCATAATATGTTAAACTTTTTGACTAAGAAATTGAATAGTGATGAAATATGAAGCGACACTGTTTGTTTTTACTACATACAAATTTGTACGATTATGGGATATTTTAACTGAGTCAGTTTTTGGTTTGGCATATCGTCTTCGCACTTGGAAATTCTACAACCTGAGCTACTTGGCCCTCTCGCAACATCAGTAGAAGAGTAAAGAAATCATAACTTGTTTCATTCCGAATATGTTTCTTTCTAGATGGAAAAGCTTAAACGTAGCGAAATTCAATAATCAATAACATGAAACTTAGACCATTATTTTATAAGACCCCATTCCAGAAACCCCAACATGAAATCAGTATAATATAAGTTATTTGAAAATTAGGCAAAAAATCCTCTCAATATCTTTAATACATGGACAGGTATTAATTTGTAAATCGCGAACATTAATCGCCATATCTTTTTAATGTGCAGTTCAATTAAGACTGTCGCGGTTTTTTCCTATTTTCTTTCTTTCTCTAGCAAAGGATTTTGGTATCGCCTTACATTAAATGCTTACCATAATCTATGTATGCACTTTCCCGCATGTGTTCTTATGTCATTCTATTGACACTCAACATAATATAATTCAGAATAACTACGATATGTTTTCGATATCTAATTAAATGAATTAATCGTTAATGGTGAGTGTACTCGTCTAATTTATTTTATAGTTCCAAATTTAACTTCTATATACATTCAGTCTCAATACTTAGCGAAGTTAAATTTAGAAGTATATAATAATAATCTGATAAACTTTATTAATAGTAATTTATCTTGTCAGAGAAAATGTTAAGGGAATATCTAAAATAATCTAATCCTAAATTACCATAAAAGTTTAAAAGTCGTTAAGGAAGAACTATTATTAAAGTAGAGAGAAAGAGAGAGATTTTACTGTGCGAGAAAAAAAAATAAACAAACAAATGTGGGCAATAAAATAATTTATTTTTTTATTATTGAGGTTATGTTGATATTTAAATCAAAATCCTAGGTATATCATATTTACCAAAAATTTTCTCCGTTATTTAATCTGTATTATTCGAAATAAGTGGCACATTTGAAGATTTAACCAAACTATTTCCCTTGCTTATCTCTCCGTGTATATATATGGATATCTTTAGCACGCAATCACATACTTAATTATTTGCCCTAAATTAGCAGTAAAAACTTCAATTTTCCCACAAATTAGACGAGCATAAATTTACACCAAGCGACATGACAGCGTCAGGAGCGTCCGAATATTGGCCTGGAAATCACAACGGAGACCGAAGAGCCTAATTTTGGAACAATCTGCGTCGCAGCAGGAAATGGCTGGGGAATCAAATTAAATGCATGAAAGGAGCAAGATATTTATCTTATTTTCTCCACGTATAAATAATTGACACTTCAAGTTGACACCCTAAACCAAAATTATATATGTATATATATATATATATATATATATATATATATATATATATATATATATATATATATATATAATATATATATATATACATATAAAGGGTCTTTCAATAAGGTCACTCGATTTTTAAATGTAAATAAAACAAGTTGTCTGTGATATATGCACTCAATTTATTTTAAATTTGAAAGTATGTACATTTTATGGCATTAAGTGTCGAATATGACGTCGTTCAATTGTCCGCCGTGGCTTCGCTTGGTTGAACGTATTCGGGAGGCCTAACTTTGATGACTTTGTCGCGTAAACCTGGCTGAATTTGCTGGATGGTGTTCGTTATGTTGACTTTGAGGTCATCAACTGTTTGCAGATTATTCGCTTAGACCTGCGATTTAAGGTAGCCCCAAAGAAAGTAGTCTAATGGCGTTAAATCGCATGATCTCGGTGGCCAGTTGACGTCGCCGCCGCACGAGATGACCGTGCCCTGAAATCGCTGGTGCAAAATGTCTATCGTGGCATGCGCAATCTGGCACATAGCGACGTCCTGTTGAAACCACATGTCATTAATATCCATATCAGGCATAGAATCCAGTTGAGGCACAAAAAGTTGCTTATCATTGATCGGTAGGTCTCGCCGTTGACGGTTATAGCAATCCCATCTTCGTTCTCCAAAAAATAAAGACCGATGATTCTGTTCGACGAAAATCCGTAAAAAAGAATTAATTTATTGGGATGTAATTGGTGCTGTTGTATCTCATCTGGATTGTTTTCGTCCCAAATCCGACAATTTTGCTTGTTCACAAATCCATTCATCCAAAAATGAGCCTCATCGCTGAAGATGATTTTTTGGGGGAAATTTGGGGCAACTTACAACTGCTCTAGAGCCCAATCAGCGAACACACAGCGTTGTCTATGGTCGTTTACCTTAAGTTCCTATGTAAGTTGGATTTTGTACGGGTGCAGACCCAAGTCCCTATGCATAATTCACCAAACTGAAGTCGTAGAAAGGCCAAGTTCTTGTGAACAACAAGAAATTGACTGCCTCGGATTTTCACGTACACTCTCATTTACGGCAGCAATGTTTTCAGCAGACCTTGCGTTTCGGGGACGTACGTGTGTTGGCTGATTGTTGATCAACATTTTTGCCTTAAATTTGGCCACTAAGCCTTGAACAGTAGACTCGGCAGGACGATTGTGGAGAGGATAGAAATCACGTAATGCGTGGAACGTTTATCGAATAGAGCACTGATTATGATAATAACATTTGATGAGTTGCACACTCTGTTCAATGCTATAACCTTCCATCGTGACTTGCCAAGTACTACTTTACAGTTCACAGTGAGATTACCAAATGTAGCTTTAACAACATGGCCACTATCGCCTGACAAAGCTTGAGCGTCCTTGTTGAAAGACCCTTTATATATATATATATATATATATATATATATATATATATATATATATTATACAAGAGAAAGCGAGATTTTACGCAAATGAGCAATGAGACAAGAAACCTGCATTTTTTAAAGGTAAGAGAAAGGAATTTAGAAAGAACACTAGGACCAAAGAGAGAAAAGGACGCCACAATGAAGGCAATCCTTAGAAACAAGACAGAAATAACGCAAGAAGAAAAAGTTTAAAATTCCTGGCCGGGACTCGAACCCGGGTCTGCCTATTGCCGGTCAGATGGTCTACCATTAAGCTCCGAGGCATAGTGACTGATCTACTTCACCCAAAGCGTTACCCTATGCAACCAGTATCTCCCTAAGCTAGGAACCTCCGAGGGAATTTTCATACCATATCTTCTTACGCACTCAAAATTTAAAGGCTCATTATCCATGTCCCATACAAAGAAAGAGCAAATACACGTACTGCGAAAGCACTGTGGTGGTTGTTACCACCCGTAGAACTTGCATTTGCTCTTTCTCTCTCTCTCTCTCTCTCTCTCTCTCTCTCTCTCTCTCTCTCGATATATATATATATATATATATATATATATATATATATATATATATATATATGCAGATACACCAACAAAGGAAAAGTGAAAAACGATTCTGAAAGCTTTCGTCATTATTCTTAAAGCCCTTTACAAGGAATGAACAGGAGGCTGGACATACCTTGCCCTAAATTGTGGAAGGGGGATTAGACTACCCCCCTCTGAACCTTAATTAAGGGGTACAAATTCCTGAAACAACTAGATTTGAAATTTTATGTAAGTAGTAATAATGGGGTCTAGCGTGAACAAACCAGGGCTAAGATTGAAATTTGGGAACGCATTAATGGAGATACATTCTAATATATTTCTCATTTGATGACTGGTTTGAAACTGTTCCAGGTAATGCTATGGTTAAGATTGTACATATTTATAAAAAAACGCAGGCTGTTCCCTGTGATTGTGTACATTAGCTTGATGTTGCTTAACCCGGACATCTAGTTATTTTCCGGTTTGTCTATAATAACATTTTTGGCAGTTGTTGCAGCCTATCGAATAAACAATGCCAGTTTGGGGCGGGGAGGTTAACAAGGATGCGATAAATTGTAGTCTCGTACTTAAAAATAACATTTATGTTCAGAGGCATAAGTAAGGAGGTAATTTAATGAAAATATCGTTATAGGGTAAAACCAATAAATTTTCGGCCTGAACCTTATGGATATTAACGTGTGTTTAATAATAGGAACGCTTGGCGGACTAATAACAATTGTCTAGAAAGTACAAAGGGTAGCACAAATTTATTCCTATTTTATATATTCTATCTACTTCTTTGTCAAGGTATTCTACATGTTCCTTTATAGATAAATTGAACAAAAAATTGAATCTGCAAACAGCTAATCAATAGCTAATATGAAGCATCCCTTGTTTCTAATTCTAAGTTCAGTTCCACCTAGCATCCTCATTCATAAACTTAAATAGTTTGGTCAATTTATTTTATAATACCTAAGCATCAGACATAAACCCTATAATCCAAGCCAAATTATTGTCATAGGCAGATTTATTCGGATCGCTATTTATACTTATGTATGTATGCTAAGATCAATAATATTTATCATGAACACACATGGCCACAACAAAGACCCCCGAGGAACCTCACTGGTAACATTCCCAATTTCGGATCTAATCCATCTAAAAAAACACTTTGCCGCCTGTCTCTTAGCCACCACTGAATCAACCTAAGAATCAATCCCTCGATACCATGCGCTTTAATATTTTTTAAAATCGGTAAGTTTTGCACCTTGACGAAATCCTTACTAAAATTCAATTAAACAATATCGTAATTATTATATCTCTCGCCAGCATCGTTAACCTTTCTATAAAAAGACAGTAGTTAACTTAAACACGATTTTCCTCTTCTAAAACCATGTTTATAAACAACAAGCATATTCTCTACCTCTTATTCACTTTATCTTGATATCTTTAACTTACTTTCTCTCTCTTCCTAATATTTTCCCAGGAAAAATTCCTATTTTCTCATAATCTAGGGTAAATATTTTCATGCTTTTGCAACTATTTAAATTAATTTACATTTTAGTAAAAAAAACCCAGTTTGTATTGTTTCTCTTTTGCCCGTGTTCTTTATTCCATTTCTTGGTTTAGTGTATAAGATTTAGAATCAAGTAGGGTCTTTAGGCTAGAGGTGTAACTTGGCTTTGAGGATTTTTTGTATAGTTTCCATAATATTAGGTTGAGTAATAAGTTCTTGCGTTTTTTTAATGTTGTGTTGATTTAAGTTTTGTTGACGTGATTTGTGCACATATTAAGAAACAATAATAAATAATGAGAGCAAAATTTGCAAAGGTTAGGCTACGTTTCTTAACAGCGTAGACTATTAGGCTTTTGCTTAGGCTACGTCTTGAAGTTGAGTAATAAGTCATTGCGGTTTATTTAAAAGTTGTGTTAATTTAATTTTTGGTCTGTCCCCTTAAAATGGAATGTCAAGTTGAAATAAAGGCGCATTTTTGACACTTGTCGTTATTCAATTTCAATCGAGACGGGAACAATGCAAACGCAGCCAAAGCTCGTCGTGATATTTGTGGTGTGTACGGAGAAAATGCTTTATCAGAAAGGACAGCTCAATGGTGTTTTTTTTACCTTTCAAAAACGGTTATTTCAATCTTAATGACGAAGAACTTTCTGGTCGCCCGATTAAGTTGGATGAAGATTGATTGAACGACCTTCTTGATGAAAATCCTCGTGAATCGACTAGAGAATTGGCTATACAATTGGCGTGTGATCAGAAAACTGAAGTGAATCACCTTCATTCGATGGGAAAAGTTAAAAACTTGGTGCATGGGTTCCGCACGCTTTGAGCGAAAGCAATAAAACTTCAACCCTCCACGATTGCTGCAGGTTTGCTTGCTTGTCACAAGGCTACTCGTGACAGATTTCTTCACCGCAGCATCAATGGCGATAAAAAGTGGTGTGTTAATGTAAACATGAACCATCGAAAACAATGGCTTAGCCCAATAAAAACTACTTCCGCGATTAAAGCAAGGACTTCATCCACGGAAGACGATGCTATTTGTGTAGTGGGATTGTAAAGGCATCATTCTTTATGAGCTCCTTGCGAACAACGAGATTGTCACTGCAGAACTCTACGTTCAACAAATGTATTGACTCGCCGAAGCTATTCGTCAAAAGTGACCTCATCGACGTTATGGAGTCCTTCTGTAATACGACAATGCTCGTCCTCAAATTGCCCATATGACAAATGACGCCATCCAAACGCTTAATTGGGAATTCCTGCGGCATCCTCCATTTCGCCAGAATTGGCTCCATCGGATTTTCATCTGTTCCGATCGCTCTCCAACAATTTGCGCGGCGTTTCTTTCAATACTAATATGGAATTAAGAACCTGGTTAGACGAATTCTTCGAGTCAAAATACAGAGATTTTTATTGCCGAGGCATCGAAAAACTTGTTCAACGTTTGGAAGAAGTCATAAATAACAACAGAGAATACATTATTGATTAAATTGCATATTGTTATCAATTGAAAATGAAGTTTTTCTAAAATTGTTAATGGTAATGAATAAATTTGATAAAACCGCAAGAACTTGTTCTTCAACCCAATATTTACTTTTGTTATTTTGAATGTTTGTTTTTTAATTTTTTACTTTGGATTTTCAACTATGTTAATAGTAATTTGAGTGCTTTATTTATTCGTTTTAGAACCTTTTAAGGAGATTTAGATGAATTTTACGAAACTATTTAATGATAAAAGTTTCGTTTCATTGTCAAGATTTAAATTGAATATTTAAGATTAAAATGGAGGTTTTCTATATTATTCTACAGATATTATATTTTAAGTAAATTGGGATTCTAGATATCTATATCTTATACACCAATATAAATTCAACCTTTGAACAGACTTTGGATGAGAAAGGTGAAGGAGGAAAATAAAACGAGAAAATCTGATGCCTTACTCAAGATTTATCTAAGATTTTGGACAAGTATTATTTATACTTATAATTTAATGGTCTGGAGTGGTAATTTATATCTTTAATCGAGTTTCTCTCACTGCCTTGGATTTAAATATGTATTAAAGATAGTAATGATAAGTATAGGCACAAAAAGGCAAATAACTTACAAATAAAAAGTCATAAACTCACAATAGAAGTAGAGAAAATTAATTATTATAATAAGCACACAAATATCATCACCCAAACTTTTATTAACAAATAAGAGGAGATGAGAAAATTGAAACTTTAAGAGGCTTCACCAAACCCTAACTTTATGGAATTAGGTCTCCTCCCAATGTCCCTCTATGCTTTTTCTCATCTTGTCTTTTTCTACTTCTACTGCCTTTTACATTTTCAAGACACCTTTAGAAATTAAAAGAAACTTACCCTTAGTATATAATTTGAGCAGAGTAGTGAAAAAAACCTTCCTAGTTATTTTGTTCCCTTTTCTTAAATCTTCGCTCATGATGAAGTTTTCAGCTCACTCAGTCTTTGCTGCATAAAGGAAAGTGTCATCATACATTTAAACAGCCGCTCCTCCTTTTACAGTATTTAGTTCATAAACTTTGGTCTTGTTACGTTACGTCAGAAAGCTGCTCAATGAATTAAGGAAATCTATTATTCAGTAGTTTGGCTCGAAGAATAATAACTGATGTATATAAGAGTAAGTTATTTTGTGTGAATATTTATTTACAAGCAAAGCAAATGCTTCAAGGAATGGTTACTTTTAAATGTTCCTTTTTTCATTATTGACTTTAAAAAACAAAACAAAAGATGAAATGGTATGTGAAAATGATATCCAATATTGAACGGGAGAATAATGAAAAAGGTTGCTAAGTAGCAGAGTGGCTAAAAGATTGCGCTTTAGGAATTTAGCACATAAAAGCCCCTTTGGAGCCCCCTGGATATTCAGCTTAGACTCTGCTTTCGACTCGACTAACCGTCTTTGCTTCCTAAAATCTGGTCTACTTTATTGTGGCACCTCATTTAGCCTATTCCTTGAACATGCCAGAGAGGCCTTTTTGTCAAACATGACTGATTTGATAGAAGAGTATAACGAATGTGATGGAAGATATTTATCAATGTGTTTAAATATATTAACAAATGAGTACAGGAGAAAAAAATACTTATCATCTTTGAAATTTGTTCTGTGCGTAGTTTTGATGCCATTGTTCTCCTGCAAGTACATTTATGTTATTTGGTCTCAAAGTACGTCATTTAGGGTTTGTATGTTGTGTTTTAAATTAAAAATCAGCTTCTTCTAAATTCTTTGTTAACCAATCCGTACTTTTGCAGTAAGTCCTTCAAATTAGATTTACCGGGCAATAGATTATAAAATCCCAATAAAAAAGTAGGCATGTTTGAGTCAATGCTACCATGTACGTATCTATTAGGGTTTTATTGTGCGTTGCTAATAAAAGTACAGTAATTACACGAAGGCTCAGCTCACATGTTAATGCTTAGGTATATTCGATTTATTTAAGTAAATACGTACTTACAAGCTTGCTGTGTACCTCTATATCTTTAAATTTGAAAGGTGTACATAGTAAAGGCATATATATACTAGCCATCATAGTAAGAACTTATTCACGAAGTCTATTCTTCCATCTGCGTACTTTTAAATTTGTACGCATTCAAAGACCTACGTCAAGATTTGTAATTTATCAAAAGGATAAGTGCGATTGCGTACTAGCGAATCATATGCTCACACGTACGTGCATCATTTTTCCTATGCTCATAATTTTCGACATGTGTTACCATGTCTTTGCAACTGACATTTATAATATTTTAATTTACGTCATTGTTCGTATTTGTGAGTCAATGTACTACTGTATGTACGTTATTGTTGGAGAATGTTTGTAATACATAGCACCATTGCACATCATCAAGGTCAACGAGTCTTGTTACTGCAGTGCTTACCTTTCGTTTGAATATTTTCCCTATTATCCTTATTTTTCTTTAACATTCTCTTTCCTTATTTATCGTCCGAGTTAAATGCCCTCGTTAGTTACAAAAGTAAATAAGATGAATCCAAAATATATGTTTCAAAGTATTTTTCGATCTGATAGTTTCATTATAGGAGTTTCTTTGTTTTCTTTTTCGAAGCTGCTAGTTTCTTTGTTGCTCTATTTAATTATTTTTTACTCCTTTTATTTCTCTTGAGCCTTTTATAACTGCAGACACTCATTCCCTATAAATGGTTTCGTTTAGTCATTTGTTTCCTTGAATTCTTTCGGCTATCAATAAGAAGAGCGAGAAGCAGAAGGGCAGGTCTTTGGCCACGAAGAGAATGGCTTTCTTTAGTGCCTCACCGTCATGTCGCTTCCCTCATGCATTTAATATTAATATTCAAGTTTAATTTGTTCGATGGTCTACCTAAAAAAAGGGTACAAATGTGCCATCAGTTAGGCATCAAACTGATTTTTAAAATTAAAATGCAGTTTTGCATATTTTCAGAATGTCATTTTTAGCAGTTTAAAGAGACGAGCAGAAATGTACAATATTTGGGAAATAAAATTTTCTACAGGTCAGTTAAGGGTGTGTTCAAACCGCAGAGAATTAAACGATTGTCTTAATATTTCTAGGGTTTGGTCGTTTTCTTTAACCTATAATAAAATTATTGTTATTTTTTATTTGCAGTACCAACCGCCAAAATGCTGGGCAAAAACCCGAATGTTTACTTGGACCAAGGAAGTACATTGAATCTAACCTGCATCGTACAGTTCTCACCTACATCTCCAGAGTTCATTTTATGGTATCACCGTGATAAGGTATGGTACCTGCTTCCTCGATGGTTAATCATGTTTAAAAGCTTATATTTCTAACATAATATAAGTCGTATGCAACTTCTTTTATTAATTAATTTTTCATTTTCACATATAACATCTTAACTCACTTATTACGGTCATGAGATGTAGACGAAGCGCTTTTTTGCTTCCCTTCCTCATTCTTATATTTAACTTATATTATTAGTGCTATTTTTTTTCAAATTATGTCTAAGTAGTTCTATTAATTTAAGTACTTTGAACTTAACCTGTGCCCGTAATTGGACGAGCTGGTTTGCTACTGCTTGTCCCTGTCGCAACAGACTTGTGTACTATTTGATTTGTTGGAAGAGGCTGAACTTGCTGGTTTGGGGTCTTACTCCCGGGCTGGGTGTGCTTCTTTTTGATTTTGCCTTTTTATTCCTTTTTGTCTTGTTGTTCGTTGTTTTTTGCCAATAGTTTTGTTTTTATTTGTTTTTAAATGTGTTTTTTTGGTTTTGTTATATTGCTATGGGATAATTATGGCATCTTAGACACTTCTTGACAGTCGTGAGATGGATGCTAACTAAAATGTTACTGTAAAATCCATCTACTTTAAAATTGTCAATGTATGAGATAGAGAAATGCATCCGACGGTGAGAAATTATTAAGAATTTACCACATTTTTTTTAAACGTTTGTAAAAGATTTTATATTCCTCCTCCTTATGTGCTGAAACATGATTGTAACAGATTTCAAAATCTAGTAATTTTCTTTATCCTATCCAAAGGGGTAAATGGTGCAAGTTATGACTGGTTAAGTTAGGCTAAACCAAAACATATTATTAAATACATGCAATTATTAAACATCAGACAAATACAACAAGCCAAAACAATTTAACCTAATATTCCTCAAAGAAATAATGATATCTTAATCGTGTATTATAACATAAAAAACCTTTCCCTACTTTCTTATTGAATGATTGATTTAGAATTGCAAGCAATACCTGCAGCTTCTCTCGAGGCAAATAGGGTTCCAATGATACATAGCCAGTTATTTTGTATTTCTATCAAGACAATATTCTTTTCTTATATAAAGCACTTGAAATACCTCATTGGGAGTATGCGGTGCAGTTTAGGTATCCAAGGACATTTAAAGTTTCGAACGCATAGAGCGACGAGGGAAGAAGACGAGGGGAGAAATTAAGTAATGAAACCAGAAATAGATGGCGTAAAAACCGATTGAGGCCTCTCTACCTACTCGTATTGCCATTTTTTTTTTAATAGTAAAATGGTTCACTAATAAAAGCTTCACTATCTATAGGAAGTACATAAAAGAATGGCTACTGGAAATAATTATTACAAATTTAAAAACAAAGTATTTAGCACTTTGATAGCACACAACTTAGAAATTCAAATAAACTTAAATTACTTTTGTTAATAGCAACAAGCTCGCAAGATCAAATTAAACTAACCCACATAAAAAATAATCTAACGTAGGAAACACAAAATTTGGTCAAGATTTCTTAATTTACCGTGGGAAGAGCTGCAATTATAAAGGAACACCGCTGAGTTTCATGCTAGTACATTTATTAGCATAAACAAATTCCATTATAGCTATGATTATTTAACATTTTTATTTTCGTTAATATAATTTTTATATTTTAAATTCCATTTTCAAAATAAACAGAATTAATTATTAACAAATTAAAACTTGAAATAAAAGAAACATTTTTATCATTACGAGGTCAAAAGTATCTCATTAAAGAGGTACAATTCCCATTCTGATATACTGAATTTGTTTACAACCTTAAGTAGCTCACAAATCAAAGTTTTTAGGCGAATATTGCCTTTATAAAGAGAATTAGCTGGCCTAAGTTAATTTGTTAAGGAGATAATGTTAATAGATTTGTTAGTGCATATACTTAACTAACCTATTCATTGTTATGCTTTAGCTAGGTTTTTTATGTTCGATCTCTGTTAATATTAGTTGTATCCTAGCCACTATATTGATATGCTACCCTTCCCCATTTTTTTAAATGCAGAGAGCTAGTGGGGACACATTGGATTTTTTTTGATAGATATAATCTTAAAAATTAGTTAGAAGAACTTATTATGTTTTTAAATTTAAATCAGCATCTGAAGATCAACTTATATACAATTGATAATCTCATGCAGAGAAATTATGCACATGAGTCTCAATTTGAAACATCGAAAATTCAGCCATTGTGAACTTATGATCTAGAGGTTAAACACTAAAGATTAATTTGTTTCTCAAGTGAATTTGACGGAAAGTTTTAATATAAATAGGAAAAAGCAAGAGTTCCATTTAATAATTTATATAGGCAGGCTATTAATTCATTAGAATTCTGCAGCTCTTGGTGTGTTGCCCAATGTGGTGTAATATTGAGGAAACCATTTCCTTAGGATTATAAAAATGAAACTAACAGGTAATATAGTACTACTAAGTACTCCAAAGAGAGGTATAGGGGCTTTATTAGGTGAGTATTTGTAATGCATGAATAGTATATTCACTTGGAATACAAAGTATATTTATTAAAAATTCCATTTTTATAACGGACTTTAAATTGATGATTCTCAAGTCTCTTACAGGGTAACATTTTCATTTTAAACGGTTCGAATATGGTTTTATAATTAAAAACAAGTTAGGAACTAGAAAAAGAAAGTATCACTACTTAAATCAACAGGGTTAAGCTATATCATGGGTGGTTATTTGAACAATGAATCTCCATTCGGGTAGTCTTTCCGAGGATTGCGTAAAGCTATCCGTGATTAGGAATATCCATTAATCGGTAGACCCTCTCAAAGAAAGCCCGCATACCAAACAACTACAAATTGGCGTTATAACTCCCCCCAAAACCTCCCCATGATAAGAAAACAATTAACCTACATTTGAGATTCTAGAGTATTATAATGTGATTGCCTGGTGTTTATATGTCGGGCACATGGCCATAACTTTATTAGGTTAAACGAAATTTAGACCCTTGTATCCGCTAATAGTCCGAAGGAGGTGGTTAAGTCTCCACTTTTTTGCTGGCATTACAAGTTCTTGATAGAATAAGGCTCTAGTAACCAGAAATGTCTTTGTATTTGGAGTTAATCTTATTTTACGCTTAGGAAAAAAATGCTTACTCTAGATAATCCTTCAATTTAATTTTCTTTACCCTTAGTTCTAATCTAAATATCTCTCCCTCTCTAATATCCATAATCTAGTGAAATTAGATAAGAAATAGAGTTAACCGTTATTCTTATTGTTATTAAGGTATTTTAAGTTTTCCACTCATATATTTACATATTATTTCTGGATAGATTATCGTCCTCTTTTTCTCTCATCTCTGTTAGTTATCCCCTTCTAGCCTCTTACTTTATTCTCAAATTATTATTTATATATTTCTTCCTCTCAGTTTTTTTTTATAAAATAATCTACTCTCTTCCATTGAGACAAGGAAGTCAGCCAATTTGTTCTTTAATCAAGCAGTAGTACTATATGTAAGAGTAAACAAGTAAGCCAATTTAAGTTTCTATTTATTAATTTTCCAATTATTTGTCAAAATAATTCTTCTAATTCCATCGAACTTTACACATTGACATTTTGAGCAAATTGAATATCCAACCATACATCGATGCATTTCCTAAAATGGAAAATATTAATTTTTGTAAAAGATTGTCTTGAGTATTTTCTTTACCTGATTTTAAGAAAACGACCATCATTCCATTTAGTTCACTAAATTAAGAATGAGTCTTGGAAAAGTAGTAACTTTCAGTACAACCTCACATAGAAATAAATCTGAATTTTACTGTTCCGGTTTTCATAATTCGAATTTCTTCTCGTCGGAAACTCAGGAAATCTCTTAAGCCTTTTCCACATTTAAAATGTATTTATTTCTTTTTATCTATTCTCTTTGATTAACTGAAGAACTTTCATATTTTCAAGAATCATACTCAATATAATCTCGCATTACATAAAACATCTTTGACTTCAATAAACTATATGATTGAAAAACAATGTTATTCTAATAATCTCAGTATAATACATCATTCAATTCTTCTTTTGTGTATATATTTATATTTAAATTTCATAAGATCTGTAAATGATAATGTTCATACCTAGGTTTATTTTATATACCTTTAGATGTCATCAGTTTAAAAGTTTTTTGACTGTATGTGGTATATATGTTTCTTTTTAATGTCTCCACCTCCTCTAACATAAATCTATATCATCACCATCACTTCTGAGGTTTATCGGTCTTGTATTGTTAAGGAATCCCGGTCTTTGCAGTTGGTCGATTATCGGAAGAAAGGGCGTGACATGGGCGTAACGACCATTCACGAAGGAGACACAACTCACTCTTCTCTGCTCGTCCAGAACGCCACGGTGAACGATTCTGGCAAATACTCGTGCAAGCCGTCTAATGCTAATCTAGCTTCTATTCAAGTCCACGTTCTTAAAAGTAAGGCATTCTTCTCTCTCTCTCTCTCTCTCTCTCTCTTGTTGAAATTATGAGATGCTAAAGGGAAAATGGGGCGGGTCCTCACTATGGATGAGAAGCAGGAAGTACTGTGTTCTGGCTAAAGCTTCAAGGAAGATGAATCCATTTAATCTCACGGCAAATAAGTGAACAGATGGAATTGAAATAAAAAATTTATCGCGAAGAATTTTGTTAAAGTCTGTATCTGTTATACAATTACTGGGCTTAAATTTACCATTCAAGAAAAGTCTAAGGACAAAAGTGTCAGGGAAGCTATGATTTTTTTTGGATATAGCAGCCTTCAAATATCTGTTAGTAAAACATTTCCTCGAATACTTTTCACCTCTCAAAAATCCTCCAAGAAAAATTGTCGCGAAATTGTTCTTTTAAAGATTATGTAAAAAGATATTTGCCAAAGTATTTCTTAGGTATTAATTTGTCGCAAAGATACGTAAGTTTGTTAACCATTAAAAAATGCTTAATAAAAGGGTTAAGAGAAATTTGACTCATTTGACTCTACTTTTCCGTATTTAACAAACTCGCCGCAACCAAATTTAACGGCTAATCTCCTCCCTAGAGATAAATAGAAACACTAATATACACTTTCCCTAACCTGAGAAAAAAACCCACATACATCAATAACGTTCAATGATGAAGTCACTAACATTTGGATTAAATCACACACAGAATTAATGATTGTAACTAAAGACAAGACCTTGGTTTCTTATCGTTGGGGTAACTCTTTGAATCCAAAAGGTAAGTGGAAGAAAACGTATTGCAAATAGGCGACTGAATACTTATTGGTAGACGCACTGGGCTTACCAAGGCCGGGGTAGGTGAAGCTTTCACAAAACCCTTGTCCTGAAACACATCCATATTCATTTCTCTCACCACTCTATCCAATAATTCCTACCCCAAAACTTGTTGTATGCATATATATACCGGGAAGATCCATCATTTAGAATCCTCCCTCTATTGTGAAGGCAGAGTTCCCTAACTAGGATGGAGTGTTTGGGTTATCAAATGTAAAGAAGTCAACCCACCACTGAGCTACTTCTCAAGGGCAGGAAGCTAGGACGCGGTTTCACAGGGGGCAAAACAAGAGTATGGTGATTTTCATTGTTTTGGATTTCTTACCATATGAAGGCATCTGATTCATTACCTCCTCGGTTAACTCCATATAGAGGGGGAGCTTCGGCAACCTGTTGTTCGGTCTTTCAAATACTTCAGCACAAAATCTGTATTGAAAAATCACGAAACAAAGTTTTAGAATTCCATTTATTCTCTTTCTATTATTTTGCTTACGTATGCATTGTATTATTATGTTCTCTCCAATGATAGTTTAACCAGTAGAAAGATGGGTATTCATTGTTAAGAATGAACAATAATTACTCATTTAAACTAAATTATTCAATACTTACACACAAACGTTTTTTTAAACCAATATTCCTTTTATCATTTGCTCAAAAGTACTTTTAACACAAATCAGACCAGATATAGCCAATTCTAAAGGGACTTTAGAGACCCGGGTCTCGGCCTCAGGTTTGGTCTTCGAAATCTCTCCTTTAGGAAAAATCTTCCATTCAGTTGAATCATCCTCTACTTTATCTAAAAAAAAATTTCACTCGGGAGGTGTTTAAAATCTTTCATTTAGGCACTACAGTATATTTTTCTTACCTAATTGGTGGTTTTATATAAAAAACTGCATTTAAGCACAATCTTCAGTGCACTTGAATCCTCAGGATCATCCTAGTTTTTTCTTTATTCATCACGAGATTTAAGCTCTATCTAAAGTCTTCTTCTCCATAACTGATTTTCTTCTTTATCAAAAAGCAGAAAATTTACGTAATTCTTCTTGCCTCCATTTGAGTACCAATTTTCTTAATACAAAATTGTCTTCAGCAATTAAACTTTTTTGATGGGGTTTTTATTCAAAATCAGAAATCCCAATTTATTCATTTTCCTCTTCCCCACAGAGCAGCATCTGGCAGCTCTTTTAAACACTAAATTCACGACTCAACTTCGTAACAAATTTCTTCCGTTTCTTCACACATCTGCTCTTTCTCCGCTGGATTAATGCAAGAAAGAGAAAAAAATGGTTTATGTAATATACGAGTATGAAAGACATTTGACTATAACTTTATTAATTAGCCCCTAGGTTCCTATATGAGCCACTGGTGGATCATAAACGCATTGAGAGGTGGTTTTGAGTTTTTGTCTTGGATAAATGTGAAAGGAAAAATTGGTTGGCTTTGAAGTAGGAAAAAATGATTTAAATGATGAATAAAAGGAAAAATAATAAATAAACGTGCAAAAATACTTTAAAAGAGGAAAAGAAAATGTTTAAGAGGGAAATTATGGTTTTTATAGTGAGTATTATTATTAATAATAATATGATTATTATTATTGATATTAAAACAGGATTTTCAAACCAGAGATATCATCGCGCGAGGATGTTTGAGAGGAGACGTTCGAAAAAATGTGGATTAGTTGAGAGGAGTGAAAATGATTCCAGTCAACTAATTGGAATAATCGAAAGAGGAGACTAGTTGAGAACGGAGGACGTTGAAGTGCTCTCCCTGACTTCCCCGATATTCTCAATTAAAGCCAATCCTATTGAAGGGGAATGGTAGCGGTAAGGAAGAAAGAACGGGAATAAAGAAAAATAGTGAGGACTCAGAGCTACAAGGAGCTACAAAGAAAAATAGTATTCTAGAAGACCTTACGGTCCATACAAGGAGGGTACTTTTGGCGCAATCCTCTAAGGTGTCCGTTGGCAACCAAGAAGATCACTGGCGAGGATCTTAACGGTGATTTCACAAGACTTTATCTAGTCTTGACTTGAACTGGTCAACAGATTCACTGTTGAAAACTTCCCTCGGAAGTGCGTTCCAACTACCACAGGGAGCAAAAATAAAAGATTTCTATGAATAAACTGAAAGTAGTGAAAGAAGAAGTTTAAATAATGATTAAATATGAGTACAAACTCCGAGCTTCCCCGTCTCTTTCTTAATCAGTGTAATTCCCATTGCATCATGTCTTCAAACCCTTGGTGATGACGGAATCAATGGAATGTGGGCCCCTATCCTCCTTAACGACCCTCTTACGCTGAACTAAACTGAAATGAACAACTCCCTGTAACACTGTCAAGGTGTGCAGATATGTGGCCATAGAGTACATTCCCACCGTCCAACCTCTGACTCAGATTTCCACGTAAATTGAACCCAAATTACAGAAAAACAGGAGGAATCTTCTGGATGGGAAATTAGATTAGAAGGGAAAAATTTAGGCAGAAAATCTTTGGGTGATGATAAATAAACAATTCTCTACAAAGTTTTGTCCGTTGAATTGACAAAGATATTTCTATACTTATGAATTCTATGTCTACGGAAAGTCGATGGATGTATCTCTATAAAGAGACAGTTGGATTATCTGTTCCACAGAGGCGGTCAAATTTCCGGACATGTTTAGTGGGAACTTGGTACATCTCTGGAATCTGTAGATGGTTAGAGGCTATTGTAGGTTCTGCTATTTTCCATATATTGCCCCCGTCAGGGGGCAAAATTCATGTAATAGGTTTGAAAACTAATATATTGAGTGCGGAATCCAGGTTCCTTATGCAGCCAAATATCCTAGACTACCTCTGAGAATGGGTCACTAGAGCAAGTAATATCTGATAGCCGATGTCAACAAATCTTTGTGCTCCAAAGTATAGCGAAGGAAGTCTTATTCTCTACACACGATTTCATCGTAACCATCTATAAAGCCTTTTCCACATACGAATGAAATTAACTTCATGACCTCCCAGAGTGCCTCAATCCCACCACAACTCACTAAAGAAAAATGGAATATAAACAACACGAAGACAAATAGTGATTAAATGTCTATTTGCCACCTTCACCAACCTCAGTCATTTTGAAGTAAAATCATAAAATAAACCCTGCATTATTCCCCTCTTTGACTTTTGGTCTATTAATTCATCTAACCTAAAATAAAACTTTGAAATCTACTCATCTAATAATCGTGGCATTCATGTATGTCTCTAATATTGATAATAGTGTATTCACATCCACATGTCAACTCAATTAATCACCCGACCAAATTATTCCTTTCAGGTGAGACTCCAGCCGCCATGCAGACAACCACAACCAACAACTCTCCCCGAATGAATCCCCTGTCAGGCACCGGAGCACTACTTTATTATATCTTCTTAACATATTGTTGTCACCTGTTTTTAGAGCGAAGGGCTTGCTTAAGTAACGGTGGCAGTCCAAAACTGGATGGATTTAGGGCGAGAAACATGGATAGATAAATGCGAGAAAGCAAAGATCCAAATGAAATATGACCAATAAAACAGACATCGGCAAACTAATGGCGGGCAGTTTAATTACAAAAAATTACATCATCAGAACATAAATAGAGAAGAAGAAATTAATCAAAGAATAAATGAGGGTGAAGTAATTATCAGTCGAAAAAGCGTTTAGTATCGTAATTGTGAATGAGTTAGCAAATTTTAATATCTCTTGAATGTATGAATATTTATTTGATCTATTTTGAACAACGTTTAAAATGTTAATCTGATACTTCACTTGTATAGAATGTAAATCCAACATGTATAGCTTTAGCATAAATGTTTTCCTTTTATAAACATTATATATATATATATATATATATATATATATATATATATATATATATATATGAAATGAATATCTTACAAATAGGCACGTGAGGTTCGCAATGAATGAAATGTCCCGCAGGAAAAATGAAAAGGTGCTTTAAAGTACTTTCGAACTTTATTTAGTTTATTTTCAAGGATAACCCCAGGAGAAAATAATATGATAAGAGTATATATAAGCTAGTAAAAGATAAAGGACTGCCTCTAAGACAATTCACATTAAGATCTAGCTATAACAGGTAGCAAGGCCAAACCGAGAGGCAAGAAAGAGTTAAGAACAGAGCCAAAAGGGTTAAAACGACTAACGGATAAAGCGATAGTCTAAAGAGGCAGATTAGGAGAGACACGAGAAGTAAATTGAAACGAAGGGAAGAGAAAAAAGGAGAGAGGAAGAGAAATAAAATAATGTTAATACAAAATCAATGCAATAATTAAATCGACACAGCGGGTTCCCATAAAAATTAAAATTGCCCCCCCAAAAATAAAAAAATAGGAATATAAGTCAAAGCTAATTTCTATCAATATGAGGTTTTTCCTAATAACAGCAATTTTTAAAAAGCCAGGGGAAATGTTGAAGTTATTAAATTGGTTTATACATGAACATTCAACAAGGTTTCTTTTAATTGAGTAGTTTAAACAAAAAATCAATTTTGCTGAATTCCAATTAATTAAGTGGTTATTTTCGGACTTATGCCTGCTACTATTTACCGTACAAACCTGTTACTATTTTCATGAAACTCATTTCACTTTGTACCCCAAATTGTAAGTTTTAGTTCGATGGCAATTATTTTCTTTAAAAGTTTGGAATAGCCATTTGTAATTGACTTTCATAAGTTTTCTCTAACTTATATATGGAGTTCTTTGAAACAAGACTCCTCCCTACTATCCTTGAGTTCCCTATTGTTTGATACAGCTATAGTGATGATGTCGTTTTCCTTTAGCCTAATTCTAAAGATGTTAATTACTTTCATACCAAACATAATTCACTCGTCCCTTACATTAAATTTACCCATGAGGCTGAAAATAATAGAACTCTTTTTCGATTTTCTTATTCATAGAACACCAACTGGTTTTATATACTCTATTTTTCGCAAACCTACTAATTTAAACTCTTTTATTAATTTTTACTCTTCGCATATTCCCAAAGTCAAACGTTCCGTTTTTTTCTCTATGTTTTTGCGGGCTTTCGAGGTGTTAATCCTGAATATATGGATTCTGAATTCTCCAATATCTTTGAAATTGGCTATAAACTATGTTACCCTTATCCGTTTCTTCTAAACTGTCTCTCTTCTGCAAAAAGTCGCTCATAATACAGCTCCTGCTATCCATTTTAATGTTAAAAACATTTTAGTTTTACCTTCTCTTTTTGTTTCATTGACTTTTCCTGTCTTTTAAAAAACTTTAACATTTTAGTTGCTTCCAAATACGAGTCAACTATAAAAAACATTTGAGTTCACAATGGGGGAGTCTATTAGGGCGAATGTTCTGTTTGTCTAAGTAAATATTTTGGACAGACAGCAAAGTAATTAACTGTCCCTATTAATCAGCATAAATACAATGTTAGAAGAGCTGTAAATAATAGTGCGTTTTTTGTGCATATGTCCGAAAATAACCACTTAATTAATTAGAATTCAGAAAGATTTATTTTTGGCTCAGATTACTCAATTAAAAGAAACCTTGTTGAATGTTCATGTATAAGCCGATTTAATAACTTTAACATTTCCCCTAGGCCTTTTTAAAATTGAGGCTGTAAGGAAAAAACTCATTCTTAAAGAAATTAGCTTTGACTTATATTCCTAATTTTGGGGGGTTTCTTGCAATTTTCATTTTTATGGGAACCTGATGTGTCAATTTAATTATTGCATTGATTTTGTATTAACAATTTTTATTTCTCTTCCTCTCTCCTTGTCACTCTCCCCTTCGTTTCAATTTACTTCTAGTGTATCACCTAATCTCTTTCTTTACACTATCGCTTTATCCATTAATTGTTTTAACCCTTTTAGCTCTGTTCTTCACTCTTCCTTGCCTCTCGGTTTGACCTTGCTCCCTCTTTTAGCTAAATCTTAATGTGAATTTTTCCCATCCCTCTCCTACTTCCTCATTGTGGATTTCTTTTCTTAGAGGCGGTCCTTCATCTTTTACTAGCTTATATATATCCTTATTTTATTATTTTCTTTTGTATTTATCCTTGAGAATGAACTTAATAAAGTTCGAAAGTACTTAGAAGCACCTTTTCATTTTTCCTGCGAAGCATTGCATTCATAAATATATATATATATATATGTATATATATATATATATATATATATATATATATAAATATATATATATATATATATAAATATATATATATATATATATATATATATATATATATATATATATATATATATAAATGTAATTAAGGTTTGTATTATTAAATAAATGATATAAATATATTTCTGCCGTAAAAACAAACATTCAAGTTCTCTTGAAATGCGTTTATAATTAAATATATTTAAAATAGGTTTAACTCTTTTGATTAAAAACTCTTTACTATAAATCTATGAAAATAACGCCAAGAAATTTTAAAAATTAGGAAAACATTTTTTGGGGGAAAAATTTAAAAAACAGCTAATTAGGAATCAAATTCCACTATTACAAAATATTCACACAATTTAAACTTCTAATTAGGTAGGGAAAATTTGTTAAATCCTATTTGAATCTAACCTTGTTCTACCCTAAAGATTAGCAATAATTTGTGTTATTCAGGGTTTCAATTTATGGCAATTTTGAATAATAATTATTCAATAGCATCCATGTGGCCCAATTAATGTCATTACCTATGTATGACGTGAAGTGAATTATTTAACTATTTCTTGTATAATGTTACAGATTGTATCCTTTATATTTTTAACTAAATATCCTATATTTTATATATTTAAAAATACAGTATTTATTTTATAAATATTAGTTAAATTTAAATTAAACCCTAATTTTTTTTAAAGATATATAATTTAAGCTACTTAATTACTTAATTCACAACTCTACAAAAATTCTTAGCTGTGATATTCTACTAATTGCTTTCGGTATGTTACATTTTACGGATATCAAGCTAGTTAATTAACATCTATACCCAATATATAATATAAATCATATTTTTGAAATTCCACAGGAAGTATTTAATCATGTAGGGTGATAAGATGTGATCAAAATACTTCTTTTAGATGAATGTGTGTGTGTGTGTATATAGGATGTGAATACTCGATGTCAGGCGATTCTTTCATTAGATGAATTAAAATGTGGAACTTAAAAAATATCCTGTGTGTAGTGGAAAATACCTAGAATTTTATAGGTTAATTAGTTTTATAACAGGCAACAATAAGACTTTCTTATTTAATTAATAATAAAAACAATTAAATACTTTTAAATATATTTCATTTGAATTAGAAAGTGGTTGCTGAGTTTTCTAGAATTTCACCAATTCTTTCTTATTTAATGAATTTTTCAGAATTCGTTAAAATCAACATCAATAAACACAAACTAGCCTGATTTGCTTCTAGAATCTATCGACCAAAATAGACATACATTATTATTTTCTTACAATCTCATAATCAATTGATAAATTAATAACACTTGATTTTAATCACTTAATGATCGTTGATTTTAGATATAGATAAATAGGATGTTTTTATACGATCATAATTATTTTACCATTCTACATTTTTAATCTTAAAAATAAAATCTTCAAAGTTTCAAGACATTTCGTCTATATTTCACATCAAGGTTGATGTTGTTGCGAATAATGCTAAGCTTTGGAAGCTTAAATTCCTTTTTCTTAGATCTGAATTCGCCTGCTCTTGAGAGACCCATTAAATGAGCCAAATATCCGTTAATTCTTAGTGCATTCTCTTCTACAACTAAAACTCATTTACTTCTCTACACTTCTCCTCCCAAATTTCATTACTTTTAAAAAAAAATTCCGTTGTGTTTTTTTGAACTATACAAAATGTGTATCCTAATCGCATCGTCCTCAAATTTTCCATGATATTGAGAGTTAAAGATAAATAGTGTCTTAAATTCTATAACTCTAGAATTTGGCGATGTTTTAATACCTTTCAATTCTGTTTTTAGAACAGAATTTCTTAAACTTGAGTGTGGTTAGTAGAGCAATACTTAGCCACCTTCACACTGCCACAAGCAGACCCTAGGGAGTGGGTGGTTCATACTCTTTACCCCTTTAAATCAGTGACTGTATCAAATAGACCCTTTCCCCCCGAGGGGTGGTGTTTGCATCGGTGAAAGTGCCTACTCATTGCTTCACTCTCTTCATACTATCACTGCGTCATTCCAGATTAGTTTACTAACCTCGGGATGTTCCTAATCCGTGGATTTGAGGATATCACAAAGGTTTGCTGGAGATGCAGATTACTGCATTCAGAGATGGCTGATCTTTGAGATACGAAGAGAAAACACATTTATCTTTTCCAATAATTTAATCCATAAATACATATTAAATAAATAAAAAAAAACAATATTATTGAAGTTACCAATATATATGTACCCCCTCAAAAAAACCCCCACTGAATCAGTTATTGATATCAATTACATTATTCCTTTAATAGAGTAGGAAGCCGGAGGCGAGAAATTGTTAGTACTTTGTAGGCGGGAAAATTATGGTTAAGTACCATTGACTGGTATAAAGGAAAATGGATACTGGTTATTTAAATTATCAAACCTAGTATTCCTTCTTATTGTCTATCAAGTAAAACGCAACCATCACAAAAACACTCCTATGACTAGACAAACCCAAATACATGTAAATACACAGTAGTATATGATGTAAAGTTTTCTTTATTCTATATGGTACCCACTTTACTAAAATAGGACCCAAAGGAAAGTGTAGTAATATATATAGATTTTCTTCCACACAAATTGATATAGAACAAAGAAAATCCGAAAGGTTTCAGTTCTGCAATTTATGCTTCGCTACATGAACATAGACATAATAACGTGGTAAATCTCTAAACTTATGCTATAATTGTATATAATTCCATCATAATCTAAGAGTTAATGATAAAATTGTAATAAATGTTCTGTTTTTATGCCCTTTAGCACATATGTGCAACATTTGTGAATCAAATCATGTGCATATAAGAAATAAACGTTTTTATGGAAGAATTTCTTTCATTACATTTTCCTTAACGTTAAAAAGGGTGACTTTAACGTGTTACTCTCAGATCAGGCGACCATTAATCAGAACAGTAACAAAGAAAGAAGGATGAGGAAAATGACTCAAAGAGAAGAATAAAATCATAAATAAATCGAAAACCAATGAAGGCATGACTGCAAAAAGTCTGTAAGGAGAGATTATTTACACAAAGTGGTGTAGTTAGAGGGAGTAAAAATGTTTAGGAAGATCTATAGCATTAAATCCTCTGTCAGGCACTGAAGCACGAAGGACTCATAACACAGACATTTGGGAAGTTAGGGCACGTAATGATCCATTTGTCAGCTGCATCATGGTGCCCTCTTTTACACCTAGGACCTCCTTGCGAGCCTAGGAAGAAATTAACTTGCATCGACCACATGTGTTGGTATTTGGTGATATCTCTGAGCCACAAGAGTTCTCATAATGGGGGTCAGTGATTTACCCATCGTCAACCTCGCCGCATTCGAATTTCCTGTTGGGGTAGTAAGCATCATTCGATTACACCGGGGCACAAATATTTATGATGCGCCCAAATTTTGTAGCAAATGCTAGTGGCTTTCAGACCTTCCAAAAGAAGATTCGGCACCAAAAAGACTCAAAAATGTTTTTCATACTATTATTTAAGATAGAGAAGAACAGCAGGGGAATCTACGATGAAAGGTTCTGGAAAATTATTATGAAAGATTGTATGAAAAGTGTTTTCTATCTGTGAATTTTCCGCTCTTGCTGCTTACTCTGCCTACTCTGCCTAACCTTTTTTAGTTTTTGTGCTCCCTCTTCATCTGTGTGCTCTGCTTATCCTTCTATTTTTTAGTATTTAAAAGTCTTTCTTTACAATTTGACCTTCGTTGGTTATTTATAACATTGTTTGAAACGTTGTTAAACGACGGCGCTTAAAAAATAACTAAGGATAAATGTGTTATGCGCTTTAAGGTACTGTACTGTGATGGTAGATACAACGCCCCACCTACAAGCGGAAGGTGGGATGTAGGTGAAGTGAGTACAAATGTGCGTGCACATTTTAGAAAATAAAACCAGTGGGGATTTCTTTCAATCTCGGGCCACTCCCTCTGGTGTGAATGTGAATTTGTGGTAATGGTGGCGCTATTCAGCCGTTAATCACTTTCAAATTCAGAGAACTAAGTGATTTCTTTCGATTCCTACGTTCCATTTCGACGTCCGCTCTCTTACACGGGAACAAGACAGGAACAGTTTGGCTTTCAAAATAGCCTATATCTTCTTAAGCTTTTTTCTTTCACCTTCTCTAGTTCACTTTATCTTTTAAGTATATTTAATATTGTGTGTGTTCAAGGTAAGTCGATATATGCTGGTATTGATCGAATCATCTGAGTGTTAAATTTTGTTACTTCTCGTAGTGTCTCCAACGTCGTCAAATATTTTTACGCTGCAGAAAATTTGATTCGTATTATAACGTCTTTTCAAAGTTCTTTCAGACATTTTTTCAAATCCATTATTTTTATTGATTTTTATCATCCAACTTCTCCTCTTCTTCTAATTTCAATATTCTAATGAGGGACTTTCGGACTTGCAGTCAATCTCTCTTTCAAAGGTAACAACGTGCAATCTGACACGTTACCTTTATCAACCATCTAATATCTCTATCTTAAATATTCAAAGAATCAAATTTAAACCTTTTTCCCAACATCTACCATCTAGGCAGAGAATATGTGACTCAAATTATCTTTAGGGAAGGCATTTAACTATTTCTAAAGCAGTCCATACAAACTTGCCCCTTAAATCGGGAAGATCGATACTAATAAAATATACGAAGAACTACAGGTCAAATTTAAGGGAAGGCTCTTGAATATTATTAGGCGTGAGTCCTGTAACTTATTAGTTAAGATAAGCGAAAAACAAGAGAGGGGTTTTCTAAGGTAGACCTTAAAAATTAATAAGTAAAAGAAAGAAAAAGAATGTAGCATAATTATGTAGGTTTCCTGAATAATTACTTTAAGTAAAACCTAGAACATTTGAGACATTTTCCAGGTATGATTCTTGAAAATATGTAGAGACTTTCATGAACGTCTAAACTTAATGGAAAGAAAGGGTATTCAAGTCATAGAATCCTATAAACCCTAAAAGGAGTTTTTCTGAGCTCGTTGATAAGGCGGAGAATTTACTGTCTAGATTTGTGCTTCAAGTTCCAACGGGATGATTGCCACCCTTGCTTGCTCTATTGGGGGTTTGAGTCTTTGATGAACACGCATGCGGTGCTTCGTCGTACGTCTTCACACATAAAACAAATGAAATTATTGCTGTATATTCCACTCCCCTTTTTCAATATTCTCTTCAATTTGTTGTTGAAATTGCTTGTTTTGTTATTGAGCGGATCACTTTGTAGCTTTTCATATAAACTTCTTAATGATGTGAACACATATGAAAAGCTACAAAGTGATCCGCTCAATAACAAAACAAGTAATTTCAACAACAAATTGAAGAGAATATTGAAAAGCGCAGATTTAATTAATCAATTCAGGAGTATGAACCCTTCACTTCCCTATATGTATGGGCTCCCAAAGACCCACAAAGTGGGATGTCCCTTAAGCCCAATCATTTCCAATATTAATTCTCTTACTTATAAGCTCTTCAAATGGCTCGCCAAGCATTTATCTCCAGCAGTAGGAAGAATCTCATCTGCACACATTATGAACACTCAAGATTTCCTTGACCGCCTCAACCACTTGAAATTACCGGATGGAAAACTTTCTGCGGGAAATCATGCCTAGACTCAATTTGGTTCTTCCCATTTCTACGAGTGAATTTATCGATTTAGTTGAATTATGTCTCTCTGACAATGTTTTTCGAGTAAATAATGAGTTTTATAGACAAATATTTGGCCTTACCATGGGAAATAATTTATGTCCGATATTGGCATGTCTCTGCATGAAATATTTTGAGACTGAACTCCTCACCACAATTTCTCCCCCTAACTTTATATGGTTAAGGTACATTGAGGATGTATTTTCTGTATGGCCTAATGGCCATAATTTTGATACCTTTTTTAATAATTTGAATAATTTGCATGTCTCCATCAAATTTAAATATGAATGGGAATATAATAATAGATTACCCTTTTTAGATTTCCTCATTAATAAAGATCACCATGAATTAAAACTTGACGTTTATAGGAAACCAACCCACTCGAATACCTATATACATTATTTTTCGTTTCACGATAATACTGTTAAAAAATCGGTAATTTCTAACCTTTTCCTTAGAGCATACAAAATATGTCATCCTTCCTATTTAGATGAAGAAATTGTAATTATCAGGACCATTTTTTCTAATTTGTATTACCCCGATTAGTTCATATCGTCTGCCCATTTTGCAGCTAGGAAAACATTCTATGGTAATAAGCCTTCCCGCACTAACGACTTCAACAAATGTATAACATTGCCATTTAACAATAAATTAAATAGTTTTAAGGACATATTTGAAAAAGCGGGTATTAATCTAGCCTTTAAATATAATAATTCCTTAAACCAATTGATGGTGGCCAGGAAACCCAAAGAACATCATAACATAGGAGTATATGCAGTGCCATGCAACGATTGCCATTATGTTTATATAGGTAAAACGGGGAGATATCTAGACAAAAGATTGTACGAACACAAAAGAGATATTAGAGTAGGCAGCGAAAGTGGTGGAATATTTTGCTATGTTAGAGAGAAGAATCATACGATCGATTTCAATGGAAGTAAAATGTTATTTAAATCGGCTAACTATGTTAAGAGAAGAATCGTAGAATCAAGCTTGATATCGTCAGTTCCTAATTTAAATCTATCTGAGGGTCAATTTTCTTTTAATCCTGCAATAAGTTTGCAAATAAACAAAATAGTAAAATGCCAGCCCTTCAATATGTTTAGGCCTAACCCCCCCCCCCCCAGATTAGCCACAAGTAGGGGATTGGGGGAAAAAAGAGGGGATCTTGTATTATGCTTAGATACATTTCTCTTATATTTTCTGCCCAGTGTCAGTTGGAAAAGGGTGTGAGATACACCGAAACTGTTCTGAATTAAATTTTCTTCGGAGAATGTGGTTTAATTCCTCATATATATATATATATATATATATATATGCTTATTTTCTAGAGGACGTGGGCTACAATCGTCCGTGGGATGAGATTAATTTGTCTAGTTCATTGTTCTCCACCCCTAAAGCAGCACTACCAAAAGCTGTGTATGTCAAATTACTTACATATCTAAATTTTATCGATATAACTGGATAGGTTTGTCGCAGCTTTGTGATAAAATTTCTTTTGATCAACGAGTGTTTTTACACACTTGAATCGTAGACTTCCATCTTTTGATAAATCTATTCCGAGACAATAATTGTTTGTTAATGCGTTGTATTAATGACACAGGTTCTCAGACCTTTCATGCGTTCGTATATTCGTGTGTCCTACGCGTACTTCCAACGGTTGCTTGCTTTTTATATATATACACTAACAAATATATTTACATTCCTTATTTTGTATTCAAATTCATAGATGCAAATTAATATATAAATTCTCATTTTCTGATTCAATTTAAGATATATTATTTTATATGTGTGAAGTATACTGGGATTTAATTAGACCATGGCGCGTCCATTTTGTGGAGGTTTTCACTAGGCTTATTGAATCCTGCAATTCGGTGCAAGTAGCATACCTATTACATAATCCGAACATCACAATGCACGATGAACGGCAGCATTTGCCTACTCTGCTTACCCTATTTACCTTGCTAAACTTGACGGCACGTGCTTGTATCCAACTCTTCTTACCGCAAATCCTTTGTATAGCCCCGTTTAGGCCTTATGTACATCCAGACGTATTGGAATAATTATTTCTAAACGTTTAAACGCTTTACACAACAGCTGTGTACATCTACGGCATTTCCTTGATAAATGACCCTATGCGAATTTACAGAAGATTCGTCGCTGATTTCTTCTTGTGAAACTATAGAACATAACTTACTAACGCCATTTGGATTATGGTGACTACAGCGCTAAGGAGATTGTTGTAAATTCTGCTAAGTGAATATAATTAACTTCATCAGTCTTCCGTTAACATTTAGCCAACCATATTTATATATAATATAGATACGCTAGGCGAAATTTATAATCACATTAATGAATTATACACACTGTATATGTAGTATAAACATTAAATAGAGAAGCACTGGTTACTAAGAAGCTCTGTTAGTAACTGGAGCCATGACCGACTTTCTCTATTTATAAATACCCACAATGATAAATTGGAATCCCTGTCCTAATACACTAAAAATTCTTCCTGCTTATTTCGTGTTTTAGGTATCATAATCTTCCTGTACGATGCAATATAAGAAGCCATTTCAAAAGCCCTTTTAGAATATAAAATATTCATATCTTTTTAGCAATTTTATCGTCTTAATGTAGTTCTTTTTTGCTGAAAAAACCAGAAAGGTTAGGTAGGCATAAGCATATCCCTAAAATCGATGATGATTAAATAAACTATTCATTATGAAGTGATCATCTAGTCTGCGTATAAAAAATCGTCTATTATAAAAGATTGATATAACTTTTAATAACACATGAGAATAGAGAAAGGAAGAGAGGGATAAAAAGGGGATAAAGAAAAAAGCGGTCACGTTATATTGTGACCGATAATAAAACTAGTGGTTGAAAAAATAGAAGCCATCCAATTGCGGAAAGTTGCTGTGATTAATGAACCAAAATGGCGCGATAAAGGCCAAGATGTCATAAAGATCTGATCTCCAGCATGGCAAAACGAATTGAAGCAGTCCTCAAGAACGAGGGTCATCATTGTAAATATTGAGTGCATTCATCAATTGGCTATTTATGAATAAAATGGGTTTGGGCTTCAATTTTTTATAATTCACCTTAAATTAGGATATATATACATATATAATACACAGAGATTCTTTAATACAGAGGGTAAGGAATTTGGGCGCGACCCAAATTTTAATAAGAGGTTCCATACAGATTCAAATTGACGGTGTCAAAAGCTTTTGTCACGTCAATGAAAGAGACAAACAGATTTTTTTTGGTCTCTTGCTTTCTCCATGGGTAAGCAAAAGACTATATCTGATGTGCTTCGGTATTTTCTAAAAGCACAATGGCTCTCAGGAAAGTTTTGTTCTGTAATATGAGAGACCAGGCGGGACAAAATGATTTTGGAAAGTATCTTCCCAGCAAGTTACAGGAGTAAAATGCCTCTGCTGTTCCCACAGGTTGCTCCCTCACCTTTTTTTTGGAGATGGTCACAATGTTGGCATCTTTTAGTATTTGTGGCACCTCTCCGGTTGTCCATATCTCACTAATAAGTTGATGTATTATTTCTGCTGGGATACTATTTGGTTCAGGACTCTTGTGGTTTAGCATGCCTCTGATGGCAGTGAAGACCTCATCGAGATTAGGTGTTTCATCGAGAGGATCTAATGTTGGTAGATTTATCGTCAGTAATGTCTATAATTTACTTCTGCCTGCTTGCTTGTGACTGCATCATTCTTGTGTATGATTTCCACTACATATCCATTTCTTCCCATATATTCTTGTTATGAGAATATATATGTGAGTCTGTTGGTTCTTAAATCGATAGTATAATTTATTCCTACCTTCTTACCTGATAGAACTATCCCATTTGGCGCTGTTATATTTATTCTACTATATCGAGTAAACAGATATAGTCAAGCTGAAAACATATTGGTTACTTGATGTTTGTCACCAAACGTTTTATATCAGGATTTAGGATAAATTTGTGACTTGCCAAGAGAATTGGGTTTATGAGATGCTTTGTAACTGAGAAACGTGTGGAAATCACGCCAAATTTGTTTAAGAATTCCCTTTTCGATAAAAACTAGGTATCACTCGTTCTGTTCGTGGCATCGGTCTAACTAGGAAGGTTATTGTGAGGAAACGAACCCTAAGATCCACTTGAGCCCCCTTCCCTTCAAGCAGAGACCACGTGGGCCTAAGCTAGATCTCTAATCGCAAGGAGAGAGAACTATTCCCGCTTGGGAAAACTTCAAATGGGCTGATAGCACCTGTGTATGATCAGTCGGCCTATCCCCCGCTGAGATGCATTTTGCCGACCCTTTCCTGGCTTAAGGCCAGGGTCGATCCGAGAAGAAGCTTCTTCGGTCGTCTTCTCTCGTCTGGGCCTGAAGAGATTGGCGTTAATGGTTACTCCTAAGAGACTGCCATGCTTGAAGGCTTTCTAGCGAGGAAACCATCAAGGTATTTAACCTAAGGTCAGCCGTTACTCGTTAGAAAGTACCACCGGACCTTTCGCGAAGATACAACCGCTCGTCTCGATTTGAAACTCTGAGTTCGTTCTCTTCAGCTAGACAGACTGTCGTGAGTTTGGCCACAGGCAATCAGCAAATTTGTGAAACGTCTTTTTTGGAGAATTACGCGAACCACTTTTCTCATTTCGTGAAGGAAACCTTGTCCCTTATCTGAGATTACTCATACCAATTGAGAGTGCCTCAAGCCGTTAAAGTAAAAACCCATTTACGCCTTTCCGAAGATAATTGCCCCTTTTTTCCATTGCCACCTGATATCCTCTTCCCGACCCTTTAATCTGACCAAGTCCCATATTTTGATCATAATTTTACGTCCCCATAATTCTCTCTCCCGCCCATGATAGTCTGTTGGCTGTTCATTTCAGCCATAACAAAACGGCTCAAGGAATATTTAGATATTTCTTTTGTCTGGCACTGCAAAAGAAATTGCCGACTTTTACAAGTTTTGTGACATCTGACAGAAGACTGCGGCAAAAGGGTGCATACGACCTGCTCCCCTCCAGAAGACCCCAATAATTTCAGGGGCCTTTTACAGAGCTTCCATTGATTTAATCGGCCAGATTCACCCCCTGTCCAGCAAAGGACACTCTTACGTCTTAACTCTAGTAGATTTCGCGAGGCGATTTCCCGAAGCTGTCCCGTTCAAGAAAATAGATAGCGTTACCTGTGCGTAGGCCCTAATCTCTATTTTCTCCCGCGTCGTTATCCTGAAGGAGAACTTATCCTCCAGAGGTAGGCAATTCACCTCAGAATTAGTTGAATAAGTTGGCAAGGTACTTATGATTAAGCCTCTAATTACAAGCCCATTTCAACCCTCAGCGAATGGGATTTCTAAAAAAAATGAACGGTACCTTAAAAGCCGTATAAAGAAGGTGTGTCATGCTCAGCCCCGAGAATGGCATCAGGACCTGCCCGTTGCCCTCTTCCCTTGCAAAAAATTCCTCATCATACCCTAGGATTTGCCTCGTTCGAGCTCCTTTATGGCCAAAATGTAAGAGGCCCCATGAGTATCTTTAACGACGAAGTAAAAAATCTGTTAAATTTGCGAATGATAGAACCTTCTATTTCTGATTACTACATACTTCCCCAACGTTATGGTCCGAAAACCTGACCAGTCTTTTCGTAAGTGCGTAGATTTTCGACAGCTTAACGCTGTCACCGTTTTCGATGCTGAGACTATTCCCCGGATCGACCAAAATTTACACATATTCGAGGAGGCCAAATGTATTTCGGAAATAGACCTATGTAAGGCCTATTAACAAATCCACCGAAGGAAAATACCCGGAAATATACCGCTTTTCTCACCAAGAAAGGACTTGCGTCATTTGGGCGCCTTTCATTCGGACTAATTGCTGCTTGCAGCAACTATAACCAAATGAGTCGTCGAATACTGGACGGGTTGCATGATGGCTCGTTCTACTTTGACAACATTTACGTTGCCACATACACCTGGGATCAATATCTAATTTTCACGTAATCTCTCTTAAGTACGCTCCATGAGCATGGACTCACTGTAGGCCAAGGTAAGGGCCACTTTGCTTAAGGAACAATTAGATATTGAGGATTCGACGTCGGAGAGAATAAAATTGCGCCTGAAGAAGAAAAGAAGGGCCATAGTCAGCATTCCCCTCCTGCGTACGAAGAGGCAATTAAGCTCTTTCATGGGATCTACGTTTTGTTACCGGCGATTCGTCCCAAATTTTTCCTCACTAGGGGCTTCTCCTTGCTCCTTGCTTCAGAAGAAGTCGCGCGATCCCCTTGAGTGGAATCCCAACGCTACCTCCCATTTTCATAAGTTGAAATACTAGCTTGCGTCCGCCCACATCTTAAGGCTGCCAAACCCAAACAATCCTTTTGGCATTCGAATCGACGCCAGTAATGATTGCATCAGGTGTGTACTCATCCAATATGGAAGAACGGCGAAAGTCACCCTATTGCTTACACCAGACGAAAGCTCCTGACGCGAGCACAGAATTACTCGGCTATTGAACGTGAAGCTCTTGTGATCGTTTGGAGTGTACATAGATTTTGCAATAATTTAATAAGAAAGGAATTTATAGTACAAACTGATAACCCTCTCCTAGCTTATCTACAGAACTCAAAAAGTCAAAATGGTCATAGAAAATCAATTTCGAATTTTCTATATTTAAGAGAGTGCCGATTTCCTAGCAGATAGTCTCAGTAGAAACCCGTTAGAGCCCCTCTTCCAGCTAAAGTAAGAATACTTAGTCCTATATTACTCTTACTTTGTACATAAAACTTTGTCGCCGATTCTGCGTACTCGCATTATAAGCCTCAAATCTGTTGTTAAATTTACCCATTCTATGTATACCATTTGACGCTTATGTATTTTACACGTGGGATTAAACTAGATCTCTAAACGCAAGGATAGAGAAGTATTATCGCGTGGGATAACTTCAAAGCTGTTGGTAAGACCTGTATTTAATCAGTCGGTCTATCCTCCGCTGAGACGCATTTTGCCGAACCTGCCCTGCCTGGAGGCCAGAGTCGACCTGAGAAGAAGCTTCCTCGGTCTTCTTATTTCGTCTGAGCCTATAGAGACTGGCGCTAACTGTTACTCCGAATAGACTGCCATGCCTGGAGGCTTTCTAGAAAGGATGCCAGCTAGGTATTTAACCTAAGGTCAATCGTTACTCGGCAGAGAGTACTGCTCGCCCTTTCGAGGAGATACAGCCCCTCGTATTGAGTCGAACTCGGAGTAAGGTCTCGTCAGCTAGACAGATTGTCGGGAGTTTAGCCACAGTCAATCGGCAAATTCGTGAAACGACTTTTTTGTCAAGGAAACCTCGCCCTCGTCTGAGATTAGTCATCCCAATTCAAGAGTGTCTCACGCAGTCTGGAAATTACCTTACTTGTGACCCAGGTAATTCTGACCCCTCCGTCAAGCGTGTAGCGCCCCTCGAGCCACAAGACTAGCTTGCCCAGTAAGACTCACTCCTCTCACCAAGAGTCAAACCGTCAAGAGAAAACCCTTTTACCCCTTTTCGAGGATAATGCCCCCTTTTCTCCTCGCCACCTGATATCCTGCTCCCGACCCTCTAATTGGATTCCCCAGTGTTTACCAACATTTTTCCTGTCTGACCAAGTCCCATATTTTGATCCAAGTTAAACTGATTAGTATTTGATTTATTATTTCTTCCGGAGCCACATTATTCTCTCATTTATTTGCATTTGTATACATTTCTATAATTAGAATTATTAGTCTAATAAAAGATTATTTTTGTTTTTAATCTTTGAAATAACCTTGAATCAAACCTCGTATTTATATCTTCCCTTTGGTCAGCCATTAATCTTCTCACGCACTAACCATTTATTAGCCCTGTGCAGCTGGTCTATCTATCTGACCGCCTGCAACGTAAGTAGACTGCATTCTCTGCAGCGAAGATATTCGTTCATGAATACCCCGACAGTCCTCTTTGTATTTAAATCTCTTAGGAATCTCTTTGCATTATTAGTTTGAAATACTGACAAGAGAGAGAGAGAGAGAGGTGAATGTAAACTTTATTTATATAAATGGGTGGATTGAGAGACGAATACATATAAAGATACATGTGTATAGAAAAAGATGGAGAGATAGATAAGTGATGTTTGAATATAGATATGAATTGATAAAGAATTGAATGGATAGATGAAATGAGGGATAGGATGAGAGATGGATAATGAGAGTTTGGTTGTTGGGAGGTATAGAGAGAGATAGATGATTGAAAAATGAAGTATTTAAATATGATTAGTGGTAGAGCTTATTGGAGGAGAGTGTCAAAATAAAGAGATGTATGTTTATATAGATGAATAGTTAGAAAAATAGTTGTATTGAGACAAATGAATAAAACGATAGAACGATTGATAGAGGGATGGGTAGACAAATGGTTTGACAGAGATAGAATTTGGTATTAAGTTGGATGGATAGAAGAATCAATTGATAGAGGGTGACGTTAAGAAACATTTTGATGCATAGATAGGTAGTTGGATATAGAGATGGACTTATAGCAAGATAAAAAGAGAAAAAGATGAGTACATATGGTGTTGCTCGGAGAGAGAGATGTATGTATATATGAAAATCGATGGATATATATAAGGAAAGATACGTATATGAGTGGAGAGGTAAAGAAATGATTACACTGTACAACAATGAAAAAAAACGCAAATGTGAAAACGTTTACTAGGGGCATTTTTGGTCGAAATCACGAATATAACATCCAGTTTCTCATATATTAACATGTTACTTACGTTAAATACACTAATAGTTTCGTCGGGATTGAATTTAAACAGAATTGGGCCCAGCTAACAAATCTAAAAGTTATAAACATATTTTGAAATAAATTTAAAGAGTGTTCTTAAGGTATTTGTCAATCTAACCTATGAAATTTATGAAAGTATATTTCAATATTTTTTCAGTTACATGGGTCCATATCCGTAGTAACTCCTACGTTACGCTTGATAATTTTGAAAATTACGAAAAACCTTTTTTCCTTTTTTATTTAATATTTTTTTCTGTTGCTATTTACATTATTATTCACATACTAAGGTATGTTTTTGTTAACAGGAGACAGAGCTAAAATGCCTAGCGAATATTTTTCTTATTGTTCCCTGAACTTTAATATGAATAGGTTAATCTATATGTAGCTGTCATTTTTTAACTTATTTGATGTATTATGATGAATTCTCCTCAATTCCTACTTCATATTCCTTATTTTTCTACTCCAAGTACAAAACCTTTTTCGTGGTACACCACTCTATACCATACACTATTCTTCTATTATGTGGGAGAAAGCGTACACAAGCGAAAAACCACAATTCGCTAAAACGACTTAACCTCTTTAGGTTGTAAGTCTACACACAAGAAAACGTACACCAGAAAGCGTACACGGGAGTAAAACCACAATTCTCTGAAAAGACAACCTCTTTAGATTGGAAGCCTACACACAGGAAAGTGTGATCCAGAAAGACTTAACCTCATTAGATTGTAAGTCTTAGACTCTTAAATCCAGCTCGGGATTATTTTAAGAGTTCAATCACCACAAATAAATACCACAAAAAATAATCAGAAAAAAAATTGATTAGCTTCACTTCTTTAAATAATCTTGAGTGAATTACTCAAACTTGACAATAACACAATACAAGGGGTGGGGGTAATTGGAAGTTCAATGGTTCGACTGACTGGTCTCAAAATTCTGATCCTAACACTTGATACCAGAATTTTAATTATTAAATTATATATATAAATATATTTAGTTATATATATATATATATATATATATATATATATATATATATATATATATATATATATATATATATATACTTAGGTGTCGAGAAACAAGACACGGTGGTGTCACGCGCTATACAGAGTAAGACCCACGGGTATTCAACAAGGCTGGCAAGTGTAAGTTTCGGCTAAGGGCTTGTACCCAATTTATATTCGAGTGCTTTAATCCGAGGTTGATCAATAAAAGGGTGGAATCGAGATTGCTGTTTCAGCTCAGGAGTTATTGTAAGAAAAACTTCTTACAAAAACAACCTTTTTTTTACAAGTAAATAATAGAATTATTATTGGTCACGAAAACTAAGCAAACTAATATAATAATGAGTAAGTGACAAGTTGTTAATACAGATGATCAAGGAATAAATGGGAATAACCAGAGAAATGTAACAATCACTTCAAAGACCGTTATTAAACGCAAGTTGATATAATATTAATTAAATGCTGGAAACTACGGGGGCTTCCAGGTAGTGAATTAAATGGAGGAAAAATCACAGCACTGGGACCTCAGTTTATATCAGTGGCGGTGGATTCGATGAACCCGCGGGAGAACGTCTCGAGCGGAAAATGAGCGTAGATCAGGTTCCAAGATGTCCTCCTAATGGGAATCACGAAGGGAGATGGAAGAGTATGCTCCAGGGACTGTTGTCGGCTCAACAACCAGATCGAAATCTGCCAGGAAGGATTTCTCAGAATTCCCTGGTTTTGTCTCATGGTTTAGGTTAGCGTACACGGACCTTGGGTTTTTGGAATGTAGCCGTGTAAACAGCCCTAAGTCACTGGCGCCTCACAGCGTCTGGGGGGGGAGGGGGTGATAGATGTCGTTTGTGGCTTTCCACTGGGGGATGATAAATAAGCATAATGGAGGGGAAGGGAGCGCCCGACAGGGTTTAGAACTGAGTAAAGGTTCTGGGAGCCATAAACTAAGGTAATATTGCCAGACTATATGTGGGAATGTTTGCACCACTGACCTCTCTTTGGCTAACCTTCACACAGCTGATCTTCCTTCTAGGCAATAACGACGCGGAAAGAGTGGTATTTATGGGCTTAATGTCTCTAGGGTACGAAGAAGGGAGGTGAGTGGGTTTCGAGGAGCCTTGAACTTTCACGAATCTCGGGGTATTTCTTGTAGGCGGCCTGGAGTTATTATTCTTGAAACTTGGGAGGAGACGAGGAAAGCTTCTTATTAACGTCGGGGTACAAGTTGTGGCTACTTGAATAAAAACCAACCTCTTCTAGGCATTCCTTGAACGTAGAGCAGCGCTTGTCCTTGACGAAGGCATTGACTTCGTGGATCAGGGAAGCTAAGAATTCATCTATTAAGAAGAATTCCAGAATGGACTCGTACTCTTGGGGGACTTTACATACATCTAACCAAAATGGAGGTGTTTCTAGAGGGTGTACCCACAATAGCGAAAGGTCTCCCCTGGGCGGATCTTTTCCTGACGGAAATGGGCATGATAGAAGTCCAGCTCATACTCACGGCAGCTAAGAGTTCAGACTTGAGGGTAGAGTAGTCCGCAGTGGACTCTGAGGGAAAGGAAATGAATATGTCTCTCAACTCCTGTGAGTTTAGGAGTGAGATCAATATAGCTACAACATCTACCTCGATGTCCCAATTGTTGATTTCAAACATATTCTAGAATTACGTAAGATATCATCAAAAATCTTCACCTTCTTTAAAGACATGTAATTTTACAGACAGGGACGGTGGAGTTTCGGTTCGGAACTTAACTGACATTGATTCTAATTGATTACGGATTAATTCTAGTTCATGCTGCCTTATTCTCACATGCTCTTCCATTTCTCGTTGTTCTTTTCTTTCTTCAGTCTCTCTTAGTTCTTGTTCCTTCGCTCTTCTCTCTTCTCTTTCATTTTTCTCTTTTTCCTGAATATGAGTTTATAATTCTCGGCTCCAAAGGCCATTGACACTTAAAACGGTTAAACTAAGAAGACGTATTGTTAGCTTACTGCCTCAGGAAAACTTGTAGCAAAGTCTACCAAAGTAAAGACGTAACTGTGTCCTTCACTAGACAGTGGATGGATAGGGCCAATAAGATCATTGGCCACATGAGAAAACAGGGTTCCGAGATGATCAGGCTTTTGTGAAGGGGGGCTGGCTTGACTCTCCCGTGTGCTGGTGACCTTCGGCAGTCTTCGCATGATTCGAAGAAATCTGCAATTTCTTGGTGGCTAACAGCAACATCATCAAAATGTAGCCATCAAACGCCAAACTGCGAAGCATTGGACGACCCCCACCGAGAAATGTTAATTATAAATATACCTTCATTCTCCGGGAAAGTGATTGATTACGAATCCGCAAGGCTAAGGCCGTAACAATATGAAAACTAAGACCCAAAATAAACATCCAACTCAAGCCTGAAACCAGCTTTCCCATTCCTCGCAGTCTTAATGTCAACCACATTGTATCGAAAATGGCCTCCGTTTACCTTGCCTCCTTTAGGATTATAGGGATACAGGAACGGCTTCCGGCGTGGAAGATGGATAAGAAAAGATAAAAAGGGGATAGAAGGAAAGATTAATAGGAGAGTAGAAGTTGATCTCAGGTGACTGGTTGCTAATAAGAGGCAATGGAAGGAAAGAATGGAATATCGTATATGTTTGGTCCTACTAATTAACGTTGAAGATAATATTTGTATTTACTCATAATTCGCCGATCAGAATACATTATTAGTCCAAACCAATATTCTCATATTAGGTGTATGGTTTTATAAAATTATAACCAGACAAGGCTTTTCGCACTTATTTATTAAAATTACATATGGTATTTTATTTATAAAAAATAGAGAAATAATTAATAACAAAATAATATGCAGATATATGGTTAGTAAATATCAGAATAAGGTAAAGATTCATTTGTAACACATTTTTGCAAATGAAATTAAAAATGTGTTTTTCTTATGCAGTTTTATGTGTACTTTTCAGATCTGAGACTCATTTATCCGGAAATGCATACTTTTCTCATAATCGACCGAAGTTAATACCAGGCAAAGTATGCATTTCCAGCAAAAAAGAGTTTTAAATCTGAAAAGTACACGTAAAACTGCATAAAAAAACGCATTATAAAAATCAATTAAAAGATCGAGAACCAGACCAGACCTAACCTGTTAATTTACGACGACGATAGCGCCGCTTACTTTAGGCTATTTCTGCCAAAAAATAGCAAGCCCCCACTTAATTATAGGAGGTTGCACTCCCCACACACCCCGCAACTTAAAAAAAACTCATAATATTCCTAATTCGAAAGCCTATCATCAGATTTGAATGAAATAAACGATTGTTAAATGTAGTTAGGCCTCTAGTTTGAATCAAAGCTTTGCGCAGAAAACAGTTTATAAATTAAAGCTACCACTTGTTCGAATGGCGGCATTAGAAAGCAACGTGCCCTTAAACACACTGACAATAAATTTGCAGTGTTTTTTTCCCCTTTCGAATCCTTTACTCCCGAGCTGGCACAGCAACTGCACGTCATTATACCATTTAAACTAAAAAAAAAGAAGACAGCCACAAATCATTCGAAATATATTGGAATCTAAAGCGAAATACTATTGGATAATCGTCTTAAGACGCATGTACAAATTGCCTGCTGATCTAACAAAGCCGCATTCACATATCGCCTCCAGAGCTAAACCAGCCAGGCCTTGCCGAAATAGTAGGCCAAAAGTTCAAGCAACGAAGACTAAAATCACGAAGAAAGATTCAAATATACTAAAATAACATTTTTTGAAACGTGGATAAATACGTTGGTATTAAGCTCCTGAAGTTAAGAATAACATCGCTGAGCATGTTTTTTCTCAATTAAAAACGTTTCTGTATTTGATAAGTATAAAATCGTAAATGTGTTAAAACGAATCTTTAGACAGAATAATTCTGAATACAATAAATCTGCAATACATTTATTTATTGAATAAAGCGGCAATGTTTGATGGGTAAGTAAATATTTTTTGATAAAATTGCTATAAAATGGTAAACTGTAAAAATTACATTTTCGCGTAACATTTATACATGCAGCTACAATACCACCTCCACGTCAGAAAGTATTACGAACAAGTTTTTAATTTTAAATGACGAGCATCAGCAGCCAAAACGTTGGACTTCAGACACTGAAGACAAGAGCGAATCCACTGACAGATAGTATTGTTTATCGACGGCCAAATGTAAGACCGAGAGACCATTCGGAGATTTGAGCGTATCTCTGGATGGGAGAGTCCGTGAAAATTGGCAAAAACATTCCGACGTAGAGCGGGAGTGACATGAATTCGAACACTGTCGATCAAAGCATCACATCATAGGAAAACACTGAACTTTAGGTAAGTCACAAGTTTTATGGAAAGAAAATGCTGAAAGGGGTCCTCAATGCGTGAACGAGCCTTACGGTTGGGGAGTTGAGGCTTGCCCTGGTTGACGTGTGCTTGAGAAGCTACATAGCTTAATATAAGGACTAAAACTAGCAAACTTTAACTTTAACTTCAACTAATATCTGCTTCACTGGCTTGTTATTTCTGAAGATTCAGATCGAGGTCAAGACGGCCAACGGAAGCAATGACCACTCTGGAAAGCCTGCTACGTTTTCGATGCCGTGGATGTGGCGATTGCCGAAAGTTAACTGAGATATGAATTTCATGTGGCGAAGACCACGCAGAGAAGGCTTTGAAGAATTCAAGCAGAACTTAAATGTCAAAGGTTTATTATACGTTACGATATGGAATTCTCTCCTTTCGACGAAGTGACGAAAATGACAGATGCTGAGATAAATAGCGAGAAGTTACCTGCCCAAAGAACTGTACCGAGAAGAAAGCAATAGGGATGCAATTGTTGTCGATTCTCTCCTGAAAGACTGCGCCGACGAGCAAATCTGATGCATCTGTCAATATATAAGTTTCGGCATTAGGAATAGTATAATTAAGATGGCTGGTTCCTTCAAAGCCATTTTTGCTTTCTCTAAGGCAGTAGTTACTAAATTAGACCACACGACAGAAGTTTTTTACGCCTTTCTTCGTTGGTCACCGGAAGATGTTAAGGAGTTTTAGAATAGCTGTAAAGTCCTTAATAAACTAAACCCGTGGTAGAATTTGAGCATAAAAAGAAACTAAGGTAGCTTGAGTTAATAATCAGGGCGGGGAAAATAAGTACTGGCTTCTGTCTTCTCTGCAGTAGGACTAAATCCGTTCGAAATAATTTGGTGTCCAAGGAACAGAAATACCAGGACACTAAACAGGCATTGTTCTGGACGAATGTGAAAGCCATATTCTTGTAGGTGGTAAACCAAAGCTTGGATATATAACTGGAGTTCTTCGGCCAAAGAGCAGGCAATCAGAAGGTCATACATGTACGCAAAACAGAAGGGTAATCCACAAGTGACTTCGTCAATGAAGCGTTGGAAGGTTTGGGCAATATTGCGGGGGATAAAATGGATTTATAGTCACCCAAATAGCCCAGATGGTGTGATGTTGGCAGTTCTGAAAACGTTTGATGGCTTGATAGAAATCTTTGGTAAGATTGTGCACCCATATAAATTGGCCGTAAAATCCTGTATGTGACGAATAGGGTATCTGTAGTGAATGGTAACGGCATTGGTAGCGAGAAACTTACTACTTGCGCAACAGTCTCGAATCTTCTTTGGTACCATATGAATTGCTGAGGACCAATTGCTCTTGGAATGTCTGATGATCCAGAGTTCCAAAATGTGCTGACATTCCTCTTCACTTTACTTGACCGTTCCGTAGAAGTTGTTGGAGTTTGGTGCACACAGGAGCTCTAGTGGTGAAGAGCTGACGAGTCACTCTATGCTTGACCTCAGGTGGCTAACATACCGGAGTAAGGACTCTAGGGAATTTTTCCAGGAGGCTCTTGAACCAAGTCCACGGCACGACGGCGTAGGCGGCGGTAGATTTCTCTCAGCTCAGGCAAGCACGAGAAATAAGTGAGGTGTCCTGATCCACGAAGGAGTTCTTGCTATGGTTGACAGAAAGCTTGAAGTGCCGGAGAAAATCAGCACATAAGATGGGACTGTCAACCGCTGCTACGAGAAAGACCCATTTAAAATTACATCAACGGGGATCTTGGTTCCCTTTCTGCATAATGTGCTGGATAGAGATGTCTTCTGCATGCCAGAAGGAAGTAGGCTGACATAAACACCATTCTGATGAGAAAAGAGTTTCTTCGAAGGGTTTAATCTGGATCAGCTTGGGGACCGAGTGCGGGAAGAATGGTGATAGGAACGACCTACAGCCTAGTTTATTAACGGAACTATTTTTTTAAGAAAATGTGATTTATTATATTCCATGCAAAATTTTAAAAAGTATATACATTGGTGAAATTCGCAGATACGCCAAAAGAATGAAAAAACACAATTGTTACATGAGCAGTGGAAGCCTTTCATCTAGCCTGTTTCTACGCTTGTTAAATGAAATCCATTCAATTGAAAACAATAGTGCAAAAATAATTTGTAATTCTAACAATTTTATACATAGGTGGCTAATAGAATCAGCTCTTATAAAGGAAATTCAAAACTTTAATACTTCCGATGAGTAATTCAACACTAATCCCTTGATCAGCAGGAGATTTGTCCTTTCTCTATTCATTAGTCTACTAGTGAATAAAAATGGCGGAGATCTTCTTCGAAATCTGCTTTCGCAAACAAATTGATCTTAACACTGGTTTCTGCCTGCATTTTCATGTACGTTACTGTACTGCTTTCGATATATATATATATATATATATATATATATATATATATATATATATATATATATATATGTTTATATATATATATATATATATATATATATATATATATATATATATATATATATATTTTGAAGGCCACTCTAACTTATTGTTAGTTGTTTTCCTTTCGAGTCTCTGGATTTGGTTTATAATCCTATTTTGTTCTCGGCTTAACCCATGGATTGGGTTCCCCGAATTCACTAGATAGTCGTGACGCACGCGGGAATAAAACTGGTTTACTACGCAAAGCTAAATTCTGTATTGGCCTGACGCGTTTCGATATATCAAAATATCATTTTTAAAGGCTAAACACTTGTGACTAGGAAATCAGCTTCAGAGCTTTATATGTGTGATTAGTTGTTTTAACACTTATAGGAACATATTTATAGGAAATACAAATGGTGAGACTATATAATGGTCACAGGATTGAGATGGGGTTCGCTTATTATTATAGGCAGTTGTACGGGAGGAAGGTCACATGAATTGTGCATTTGTTTAAATATTTTAGTTGGGCTGTTTTTCCTTTATGTATATGACCTCTAATTTAAGCAACTGTCTTCGGTTTAGAGCGGATTCGAAGATTTCAGTGTTCTCTTCAAGTGACTTCTGGTCAAGTTGTTTTCCAATTTTTTTCCAACGCATGTGTTGCCTGGGAGCACCGTTGCTTAAGTTATAGGTCATTCTTCGTGTTGGCTTTGTTTCGGTCATTCCGATGTATGAATAAGGTTGGAGTTTACAGTCTCCCATTTGATAAGTATATATGACTTCTCGGCTTAGGTGTTAGGTGAGGTCCTAGGTTGTTTCTCATTATGAGATTGGAGGTGCGTTTGTTATTGTATTAATTTATGAAGGATACATTATTCGCATCTTGTGTTGATTTATCTCCTCTGTTCAAGATTTACTTTAGTACTATGTAGAGGCATCGTAACCCTCCCATTCTCTCATTGGAGTCCCGGGACGGTAACCGCAAGAACATCTCGGCAAGGCAACGCAGGTCAGGCTCGTAACCACAGACTCTCGCCGCTCGTCTGTATGAAAAGCTGAAAAGCTTTAAACTGCAAAATATTCCCTACAAGAGTATATTCAATTTCACCTCAAGTAAGAAATTAAAGACGCGTTTCTCTCAAGCTCGAAGGCTAACGGGAGCCGAGGTAAGACTTGTTGAGAAAAAACGTTGGAATAAAACCATCCTGGGCCCCTCCGCAAGCCCCCCCTTACCTACCCCTACCCCAGTGGGGTGAAGAGTTATAAATAACAACGACTTGTGAAAAACGTGGTAGAATACGTCAGTCTCCAGGCTACTAAGTCCCCGGATAGAAGCTGGACTACCGAGACTGGACAGGTAGATTACTTGAGTCGCCAGACTACGAAGTCCCCAGCAAGAGAGGCAGGGCTACCTAGGGGGCTAAGAAGAAGCTCATCTTCGAGCTAGTCCCAGGTTATCAAACCAAGTGTTAAGTTAAATTGTTCAAGTTCAACTTACTCTCGTCAGAGAGCTCCTCATATCCTGGTGCATCGTAAAAGCCAGGGAAATTTCTCGACCTTGAGGAATTACGAAAAGAAGTGCAAAAAGGCTTCACCTTAAGCCCGTTACCCGGTGGCCACACCAAACTCATAAGTTAACATGGTTGTGAAACGAAGTTTAACTTATTCTCGTTAGAGAAACCCCCCCTCCGTTATCCTCACCCTTGAGGAAGAATGGAACTAAGAAGAAGCTTATCATCGAGCTAGTTCCTGCTTACCAAACCGACCTTTGAGTTAACTTGTCCAAGTTCAACCTATTCTCGTCTAGAAACCCCCCCTCCTCGAACCTCACCCTTTAAGATGACCCCCCCCCCCCGAGTACAATCCTCGCCCATGAGGAATTACGTTACGAAGGAGAAAAGCTTCCCCTCGAGCCTGTTACCCGGTGGTCACACCGAACTCGAAGTTAACTTGGTTTAAGAACCAAGTTCGACTTACTCTCGCCAGAGAGGCCCCTCCCTTGCTGCCGCATAACGCACCGTGATTGTTCTCCCCCTTGAAAACCCCCCTCCCCCCTTTGAATACCGTGTGGACCGCCATCTGCTGCACTCGCCAAACTACCTCGTGATCTCGACCACTTCCAACAATCTGGTCTAAGCACGCTTCAAAGGACCTACCAGATTCCTGTGGTGTCTAGGGACATTGAGTTTAAGGTCTAATGTAAACCAGCTGCCAGAGCAACCAAGGTATTTAAACTACAGTAGAGACAATTAGCTTAATTCTTGTATATTAAAGTGCGTATCTAATTTAGCCAATTTTAGAGGGTCACGTTAATTAAAGTAATTATTGTGTATTTTAATATTCGGCGTATTTCTTTGGTTCATGTTTAGTTTTTGTGTAGTAAACTTGTTAAATTTAAAATATAAGTTTATATTGGGAATTCCTGTGCGTTTCTCTATATCCTTACGTGTTGAAGTGGCTCTTCCTTACAACCCCCCAAATTAGCACTCTTAGAACAAAGCCTACTTCATCAAGGAAGTACTTCACCTTCCACAAGGTATACCACGACAAAAGTGGTGTCAGGTGTGGAGTGATAAAAAGGGGCATTCTGTTACAAACTATTTCATCTATTTGATAGACTGTGCACTTGATATTCTTGTACTAAAGTTTAATCATGTTCATTTCTGCGTGTTGATTGGTACTATCTTTAGGTTAAATATACCATCTTTCCATTTTTTTTTAGAATAGCGGCGTGTATGTCTCCATTTTTGAAACTATCATTTACGAGTACATGTGTAAACCTTCTAAATATTTGTGTGTATCTTTCCATGTTAAACCATGGGTGATCACAGGGTTGATATATGAATTTATTACGATTTTTTTTGTAAACTTTTTGACATTGGCTATTTGCATTCATTCACAGACCTGAATTTGCATTTTTTACGAAAACACCAAAACAAAGCTAACACGTAGAATAACGTATCACTTAAGCAACCTGCTCCCAGGACACAAACGTTGGAAAAACATAGAAAACAACTGGACCTGAAGTCCCTTGAAGAGAACACCAAAATCTTAGCATACGCTCGACGACAGTTGCCTTTATTATAGGCCATATATATATATATATATATATATATATATATATATATATATATATATATATATATATATATAAGAAAAAACAGCCAAAATTGAATATTCAAACAAATGCACAATGCATCTTGCCTTCATCCCCTCCACCTACCCCTGTTCATAATCTCTCCCCATCTTAATCTTGTGACCATTATAGTCTCAACCATTTTAATGTACGTTCACGTGTTTTAAGAAATTCCATTTCCTATAAATATGTTCGTATAAATGTTAAAACAACTAATAACATATATAAAGCTTTGTATCTTATTCCCTAGTCACAACTGTTTAGCCTTTGGAAATTATATTTGTATATATCGAAACGCATCAGACCAATAAAAAAATTTCGCTTTGCTTAGTGAACCAGTTTTCTGCTCTCGTTGGTCACGACTTTCTGATGAACTTTGAGAAACTAATCCACGGGTTAAGCCAAGCCTAAAATCGGAATATAAGACAAATCGAGAGACTCGAAAAGAAAACAATTGACGTAGCTTTCAAATGATATTTTCCCAACATAGCATTTCTTAGCTGCCAATAGTGTGGATTTCCCTAAAAAGCCTTCAAATGATAATCGAAGGTAAAACCAATATGAAATCAAGCTACTGTCAATCCAGTTTCTTCTTGTCTCTGCGTTTATCTTTTCCAATGGATATTTATGGCTCATTTAACGGTAAATTTTTGAGCCCTGTTTCTTCCTCTTTGTCTTACAGCTAAACGTTTGTATCTCAGTTAATAAATACGTCAATGTACCTCGCATCTACATACTATAATATGTTTTCTTTCAACTTGGAACCATTAATTAAAAGTTTCTAAAATGTAATGAGTAATCATTTACTGACATTCGAATGGGAAAAATGTTGATATGCAATTATCCTTCGCAATTTTATGTCAATTACCGATCTTCAAAGGAAATGGGATTTAGTTTTTCGTCGGGAAAACCGATGAAGCAAAATAACATGAAGAAAATTAATGAGATATCTGAAAGAAAGTTGTGTAACTTTGATGATGGTTTTTATATAGCTAGTGTAAAAGTACATGTAGGTATTCTAAAGTGTATGAACGGAATAATCAAGCGATGCGTTGTGCCATTTCAGACCAGTGTAGGCAAAACTTGAATAATATTGAATACCGAGGCGACTTAGAATCTATTGATAACAGAAAGTATCATAAGAGTGTACGTGCTAGGAATAATAGCGGAAACTATGGAATAAACGCAACTATAAAGAAACAAAACCGAGTATAAACTTATTAAAGACAAATAAGTTCTGAAAAGGGATAGCAGAGACATAAGATCCATTGCCCCTCCCCCCTCCAAAAGATTAAACAACTAACTATCAAGTTCCAGTATTTTATCAATATATAACGGGAGAGAGACATCGTCGAATGTGGGAAGGAGAACTACCTCTAACAGCGAGAATAATTGACCAAAGCTGATAAACTTTTGGACATGTTGAGACGTGTTCATTCTTTACATACTCGTACTACAAAGCGGGTGTCATGATTGTAATGACGGTATTTTTTACCGGATTATATGTAATTCTGTTTGGTTAATGAGACCCTAAATTTGTTGTGTATTAAGAAGGACTTATGTTTATTTGTATATGAGTTTAAATTAAGGCATAGTGCAACAAAACAGAGAAACAAGAATTCAACCTTCAAAAGGGTAATGATTATAATCCAACAATACGAATTTCGTTTCCAAAATATCAAACTAAAAACTTTGGCCTTAAATTATGATTCTGGAAGAGTCATTAGTTACAAAAAAAACGATTACTTTTAAATGAAATTGTTAAAGATAGCCTTAACTGTATAGGCTACTGACGTTCATCGGACCTATAATTTTACAAATGGTTGTGTTCTGCAATTTGGTAGTTATATTAAATGTCAAAAACCTAGGAACATCTTTGTAATCTGAATTAATGGAAAGACAAAAACTACAGCGCTGGAATAAAGATTATCACTCTCTCTCTTAGCAAAGAGATTTCCTATTTAATTGGTCCGATCGTTGAACGTGATGAAAAATGAATACTATATTTCAATCAGTAAAAATAAGGACCTTGAATGAACTTTTAGTTTTTGCAGTAAGGACCCTTCATCCACTTTTACAATTTCCTGAGCTAAACAATTGATTTAATGCCTGGAAAGTGAAAATAAAAAAGATCTAGACTGATCAACAGAGATTGGTTAATTTTGGTTTAGAACGACTTTTGACAACACACCTCACAGATCTGTGCGCTTAGCCAATTTTTTTGTATAGGTTTATTTTGCAATAGCGATATATGATATAATAAAATAGAAATAGATATAAATACATAATATAAGCATTACACAAAGCGGGGAGCCCACCGGTGTCGGCGCGCAGCAAGGCGCGGCGGAGTGTCCCACGCGTGTCTTGTCTGCTGCTAGTGGGTGGCGGCGGTCTTTACCACCCGTCTCCCGGCTGGGCGCGGGCGGTGATCAGCGCGGAGTAGGTGCTGTTCTCAGCACGTCCAGCAGCTTGTGTTTCGGTGTGAGGCGGACCATCTGGGCGGCTCTAGCCTCTCGCACACTCAGTTGAGCGCCTCTTGCAAGGTGAGGGGCTGGCACTGGCTCTGGACTGAGGCGAGCGGTGGCTGGGCAGGAGAGGAGGTAGTGCACCAGTGGGCGCCGAGAGCGGCCGCCAAAGTGTTTGAACCTCCCTGCCACAAAGTCGGCGTGCAGCTCTTCCCGCGTGGAGTAGCCCAGCCTCACATGCTGCAGCAGCATGCCGTTCGCTCTGGGCTGCTGGTAGGTTGGGTCCAGTGTGCGGTAGGCTGCGGCTGCAGCATACCACGTGGCTTGCTTTTTGGTCACCTCCCATTCTTGGTGCTGCTGGTGGGCATCATATGCAGCCATGCACTTGGCCTGCACCTTGAACTGCTGCAGGCTAGGGCGCACAGTCCAGGTGATGGTGGGGTCATGTGCGGCTCGCATGGCGGCCTCGTCAGCACCCTCGTTGCCGCGCACGCCAACGTTGCTGGGAATCCAGTGGAGTCGGACCCGACTGCCCTGCGCTGCTTGGTCTTGCAGGGTGCATCTCTATGTATTCTTAGAACTAAAGCAAACAAGTAAGTTAACATAGTTGATAGAATTTATTTATTAAAAAATTACACAAGTTTAAAAAATTGGTCTATAGCATAGTCATACGCTGGCAAAAATACACTGAATCAGTGGTGCATAATTTTAATAAATGAGACATTTTATATAGTAAAGATAACGCGTATATATTCTAGTACTAACTCAATAAGGATTAACAGCTTTCTTATTGAATGTTAAAAAGTAAGTCGGCCACTAGATTCGAATCAGAGACTTCAATTTTGCGAAGTACCTGTGTTAGCATTGAACGACAGTTCCTGATCACTCAGGGGAAACAACAACATCCACGCTTTCAAAGCTTGAGGCAGATGGTTCGAATCGTGGTGGTGGACACTAATTTTTTTAACATATAATTAATCGGTTATCAATTAAATTAATATATTTTTTAAGTGAATTAAAATCATATTCAATCTACCAATAAAAATTATTTAATAAATCAATTTCAATGATTAGAGTAAAGTTTAGCACTTTTCTTATGTTGTAGTAAATTAAATAAATAATAATCATGTGGTTTAAATTCGGGTTAATATATACTCGTGGGAAGAGAAATAACTTCCCATCTTAAATCATTAATTACTTTCTCAAAATGTCATCATGTATGAACAAGAATTGTCATTAAGGACGAGAACAACTTTTTCCATTGACTAACAAAATCACTTTTTTCAAGCACTCCTTATAATATTGGCCATAAATTGTGGCAGACCCAATTTTTTTGTTAAAAATAAAAGACAAATTAACTCATGAAAAGGAAAGTAAACTAAACACTAGAGTATGTGTATAGTGAGAATATTCCTGGTATCCTATTTACTAAACATATAAGAAAAGCTTAAGCATTTTCATTCTAACTTTCAATCAAACACTCGTATAGTATCAGTTAAGAGTTTGTTTGTTCTCTTTCAATCTCCTGTCCAGATAATCTCACAAGAGATCGATATAGTCCCAATCTGGTCACTGGGGAGCCAATCCATACATGTAAGTTTCCCGTCTTGTTATTTTTCATCCAAATAATCTCGATGAGAGACCACATGTACATCAAACCTTTACCCTGTTGGAATTTATTTTTAGAGATATGAGATTGATAACAGAGGGGAAAATATTTCGTTGCAAAATTGAGCGATAGATATGCCGGACAAATTTATATGATATTTAATAAAACTTTGGCCTGGATAGTAAGCAAAAAAGCCCCAAATTATCACACATCAGCCATGCTTCAACGTAGGCACAATACACTGAGAAACCTCTCACTTTCCACTTAGAAAATATATATTTAGACCCCTTAATTTTAAATTTGTACCAATCAATCCTGGTTTTGATGAATTTTCAGAATAATTCAATTTTTTTGCTCTATTAGAATATCTTAACCGAGGTTTCTTTCCTGTTACTCTACCAAGGGGATCTGATTCCCTAGGCTTCTTCCTCAGTTTTGGGGCGGAGACGTTTGTTATGTTGGCGGTCTTTAAATGCCAAGCTATTTCTTGAGCATGAAGGCAGAGGTTTCAAAAATCTCTCTACTAAAAATATTCTGTAATTTTTACGTCTATCTGAATAGTCCTGTTTGTTGTATCTCCGGTATTATGAATCTTAAAACCTCTATACCATTTCTTACTGTACTGACCGCTATTATAAAGTTTAACGATATTTTCAATATCACATTCCTTGCTTACGAAAAGTTATAGTGCTTTGCAGTTTATAAAATTGTTTATGAGCTCTCTTGGCCTAGAATGATCATATAAGAAGTTAATTTTGATGAGGCTTGAACCATATTGGCACTTACTGAAATAAATGAAAAATAAACGTTTCAGAAATTTGGTCAAAGATTTGATACAACTCTTACCTGTTTAGGATATAAACTACAGAATATAGATATAAATTCAACCGCTTACTTTGGAGAAATTAAATAAAAAAATATGTTGTAAGAAAGTATGGAAAGTTAAACAATTGTAACAATTGAAAGTAATTCTCACACCTTCGAATTTCTGTTAAATTCTAATTGAAAAAACATTTAAAATAAATCAATCGTCACATTTTTGATAGAAATTTTATGTTAATTCGAATTTCATAGAAAAAATTCAGAAGGAGTTAATATTATTGCTAAAGCCAAGGTCTGAAAAAACTGTTTCTTATTATTGATGAACTCATAATAAAAAACTTCTTTCACATACCCCAGGTGCAAATCATACCCAACTTCTGGAGGATACTACGTCTAAGAGTACAAATAATTTTATTTCTTTTGAATAATCCATTGTATTTTGCGTGTAATAATGGAGGAAACAACCCAATATTCGTTTATCGTAAAAATTCTATCCGGATATTGTTTACTCGCATTTTGAGCCAATCGAGATGAAAGAATTTAATCACCAGTTGTAATTTTTGTTCTTCATAATTTCACCTGGAACCTAAAAGATATTTGCGTGGACGTTTCTTAAATCATTACCATCTTACAAAAGAATTTAACATTACTTAATGTCCAAAAAGTCTTAGTCAGTATTTCCTCGAACTTCTAAGAGTTTTCAGCTTATTTGAAAGAATTTAAAAATCTTTATGGAGCATTTTCATGTGTTCTAAAATCAAAATTGGGTAACTGCAGTTTAACTTAGAACTTGAACCACTGGTATAGACCCCGTATTACCACAGCAGTAAAGTAGCCTCGAATCAAGACTACATCGAGTGACTAACTAGTCTGAAATGTGTCTAAAATCGACAAATTGACCTTGTTTCTTCTCCAAAAGGGTCTAGCGGTCTCGTAATGGATAAATAGATCCGACGATCCATTTTCCGTAATTTTTTATTCCGGAAGTCTCTTGATCCGTCTCAATATTTATGAATTTAGACTTATTTATTCTCTTCCTCGTTTATATATATTGTATTTCGCTTTATATGGCCTATACTCATATTTTTTATCAGGTATATCTTTATATTTGTTTTGCTCAATTCATAAATTTCTTTTGTTGTTTAATTAGCAACTTATAGTTCCATTTAAGTTATGTTACTACATATGATGAAAATTTTTACCGTTTAAAAGAGTATTTTTCTCCTTCTTAAGATTTCGTTTGCCTTTAGGTCGGAGTCGTCGCAAGATGGACTTCAAATTTAGTGCATCAAATTGACTAGCGTTTTTTTTCATCTATAAAAATACATATGGTGCAAAAAAATGGGAATTAGAGTGTGGATGATTGCGACTAAAGCAAACGAACGCTCACCGAAGGCATTGATATCATATGCAGGAAATGAAAATTCACCTCCTGATGTAATTGAGTGGAAAGCATTTTAGCCGACACAACTTACCTCGTTATTTATAATTTATTCAAAATATAAATCACGTTGTTTTTTGTTTTTTTGTACTTCCTGCTCATAGGTGTGAAATAGTTCTCTACTACAGTTCTTTTCTAGCACTAATCTTTCCTAATGATATTTTTATTTCCCCATTATCTTTCTTTATCAGTTCCTTCCCTATCGATTTTCCTAGAGGTAAAATGAATTTTTTGAATTGAATCATTTTTGTTTCATAAAAATTAAACTTAACCAGTTTAATTTCCTATAATCAACTGAAAATTAGAAGTTTTTTCTTGCATAGCAACAGACTGGCCTTATATCGCTTTGATAAAATATTAAATCCGTTCGAAATGTCATCTCGCTGCCCTTTTAGGGAGCATTAATCGACTTCCCTCGCTTTTTGCGTCATGGCCAAATGAAATCAACACTCCCAACTAGGAATGGAAGAAACCTAACCAGGGCATTTCCTCTCAAAATCTTTTTAACAAGCATGTGTAAAGAAAATGAAGGTGTAAGAATAAAATAGCCTAGGAGATACACATGCTCCAGCAGGGGGTGAGGGACTGAAATCGTTCAGATGTAGACAGCAGCATAGATGCTCAAGTTATACCCGCAACTTCATTGCCAGAATCCCTTTGAACGTTGTTAAGCAATATTAATAATGATTTTAGGACGAATGAGCTCCTGATTTGCGACATATGTGTATGTGTTTCAGCTAATCATGGTTTCGAATCCCCTTAAATGGTAGTTCATGCCCTTAACTATAGTGTTTTTGAAGAAAACCTGAAAATTATCTACGCATTTGTGACCCACGGGTCGAAGGAACGCAGTCAGCCGAAAGATACACGAAAAAAATCAGGTTGCCATCCAACAGCCAACCGTAGCTCAGTCGACTCATAACAAAACAAAAATTTACTCTTCGTGGAAATATCTTTTCTCAGCCAAATACACTTTTCATCCCAACATTCTTTCATTCCACATTACTATCCACGCCCTTTTACAGAAACCTGGGTCATGTAGAAGTAGGATACATACTTCCACTCTTTATAGTCATTATTAACATGATTTTATAAGTCCCTTCCCTGTTACGTTGTGTATATTTACCAATTGACAGATCTGTATGCATAAATCTTTCCTACATACATTCACAACATTTTTATTTAACCTTTTACATATAAAATTGGAATTAAACTACTTATTTCCGAATTACTAAGGATAACTGATTAATTTATTCTCTCTTAAAAATATATCTTCTTCACTTCGCAAATTATTTTAAACAGAATTAAGGGGTTTAATTATTTCCTAAATCCCCCTAAAAAGTACAATATCTTCATCTTTCAGTACACTGTATATATATTTCGGAACATTCCAATTATTGCTTAATTTACCCTTTGCTTGATTTAACAAAGTTTACATATAAACAATATGGTAAACTAAACATCTTTATAAGTTTATTATGAATATCCTCATTTGTTAGGGGGCCTCATTCTTGTTAGGGAATGTATGTTATTTAATAACATAGAATTATGCAGGATAATGGAATAAACGACATGAAAAATTCTTTGGTAGTTCAGCTCCATAACGAGTGAAAAATATTCAGAACTCAAGAATAACAAACTCGTATATTCTGAAATTGTAAGTCCATTTGAGAGCCTGTACCAGAGGGATGGTATATTTAATAAATGCAGAAGCATTTACTAGGTTGGCATGAATTTAATATCTGTTTTTTATGTTAAACTAAAATAAATTTTAATGTAAAAGTTCATTAGAAAATTAAAATCTATCATTGTTGAAAAGGTTGTCCAATCGTTTAATGAAGTATTGGAATTTATTCTTGTAGAATTCATTCGTTTTTGATTAAATATATATGATTTGACATCCTTTTGCTTCATTAAATTAGACTAAATTTTGCCATTTAGCTTATATTATAACAACTCAAATAAATGGTAATCAAATGGTGCAAGGTTCGGTGACTACGGATGATGAGAAAAACCTTTCCAACAGTAAGTATTCATTTATTCTTGTATAAAACGTGGCAACGTGTGAGATTTCATTTGCAGGAAGCAGGAGGACACCCTTTAGGTTGACTACTGAAGGTATTGTTCAAGAGAATCATTTAAAAGTTTAAATTTTCGAATAAGTTGTCTGCTGTAATTGTTTGATAATGATTATTCAGGAACTCATAATGAAGATCCCCTATTATATCTTATAAATTGTAAACGCAAAACTTCTGCTGTTTAAGAATAATACTAGTAGTAGTGGAGCGCCTGTTTTTTTCTTGGAGGTTGGAGCGAAGTCTGGACTTGCTGTGGAGCGATAGTGGCAGCCGAGGGAGAGATTTTATTTTAATAACAATAATATGTATTTTCCTTTCGTGTAAGAATTAATAAGCCGCGAATGGCGTGAGGTTGGCATGTGTCGCCATCTTGGAGTTGCTAGCAGTTGCTAGCTCTGCCATAGCAATAGTTTCATCTTTGCGATTTAGTTACTGTTTAGACACTTATTATTCCAGTATTTCGAACCAAAAGAAAGGAAGCCAAATTCATACGTTAACACCTGTGATATAGTATCCAAATACCATTTCATAGCCTAATGAAGGCTTAGGCCTTAGTACAGAATAAAAAGCTAAGCATTGTTACAGTTATTGTTAAACAGCTTGCAGAAAATTTAGAACAATTTAAACAACTTTAAGAAACATTTTTTTCTCTAAACAAAAAAATATAATAAATCAACAAGACATATATCCAATGAAATAGATATGTTATTACTTAGTAACGAATGTTTTAAGTGTTTACGTGCTCTCTTAGATATATTTGTTACAAATTCAAGCAAATTTACAATTTAATTCGGCACAATAAACACATTTGTTACAAGTACTCTATAATAATAATGATAATTATAGGTATTTATAATGCGCCCATCAGGGTTGTTAGCCCTCCCAGAGTGTAGAGAGAGCTTACATGAGAGAGAAGGCAATTCTGAAGAGATGAGTCTTCAAGAGACGTTTAAAAGTTGCAAGGGAGGAAGAGGATCGGACTTCGGCAGGAAGAGCATTCCAGAGTCTAGTTGACGCCGGGAGAGGGCAGACGAGAGATAAGATGGAGCCTCAAGGTTTTGGCCCTTGTAGGTGATGAGAAGAATTTTATAATGGGTACGGAAGCGAATAGGTAACCAGTGTAGCTCCTGTAACAGAAGCATCGAAGGAAAGAACCGGGGGCAGCGAAGGAGAAGCCAGGCAGCATAGTTTTGAACTAGTTTTAGGGGCCGAAGTGACGAAGAAGGGAAATTCACTAGGAGTGAATTGCAGTAGTCTAAGCGTGGGGTGGCGAAGGCATGAATAGCAGTCTCAAGGCTATTCGATCAAAATGGGAGCGAACACGTGAAAAGTTGCCGAGGAACCCGAGGGAAGACTTACAGATACGATGGGTGTGCGGTTAAATGAGATTTGCGCGTCAAAAATAACACCAAGATTACTGACGGTATCAGAGAAGGCGACATTGATTTCCTCAAGGTTAAGGGAGGGTAAGAGAGCTTTAGATTTATCTATCATTCAAGCCGTACCAACAAGCAGAACTTGTGGTTAAGTTTGACGATATAGGAGACCAAAGATAGTCCGAGGGACATTTTTGCTCTCAGAAGGCAACAAATGAATCAATAAAGTGAAAAGGAAATAGAAAGCTAATATTTAAGCAATAGAAATAAATGGCTATATACAAATAAAAATAGATAGCGATATACAAATGCAGTAAAAGAAAAAAAAAAGCGATTTTATTTTAACGCAAGTAAAAATAAAACCCGTAAACATGCGGGTGAGGCAAAATAAACCAGCAAAAAGACATAAATAGAATAAAGCAAAACTTAATTGAAGCCGAAATGGGCAATGAGTTACAAATAAAATTTGGTACTTGCAAGCGAGACTAAGTAATTTAAAAACATTAAACACAATGCAGTAATTATAGTTCCCACAAGGAAATTAATTAAAAATCACTAAGGTTACAATGTGACAACACTAATTGAAGAGGATGTAATAACAGAAGAACGATTAATCAAGAGACGGATGATAGGGAATGCCGAGCAAGGTCTTTGAGAATGGAATTGCTGTCGGGGAAATCGAAGACGCTGACACAACAACCCAGCATGGTCTCCTCCTGGAAGCTTGTGTGCCCTATCGGCCTCAAATGTATTTTTCCTTTCTCTGTCCTTTCCTTGACTTTTCATTTCCAAGCCTAAATTCCGCCTAACGGTCAATTTTATCATAAATAACATACAACTCCTTTCTTTGCCACTAATATGGTATGCAAGCAGTGAGATAGATGCTCTTTTCACACCTAATACACAAACATGTATTTTCCGTTTGTTACATGCAGAGTGGGCTATCTGACTTCACTTTTCTATAAATATATCATGCGAAGCAACCAACCATGGTTTATTAAGCAATTTTATTTAGCTTTATGGCAAAATCGACTTAAACAGTGATGATGTATTACACTGGTCAACCAACCTTTTCTTTTTCCTGCTGAGTTAAGTTTTAGACCAGTTATTGGGAAAATCAGGGTAACTGAGTTTGAAAATGGCAATAGTTTTCTTCTATCAGGTCTAGTTTTATTTGTGACTGGTTCACATTGAGACCTAGGCCTGTCAAAAGAGTTGGAAGAAGAGTTAGCGGCTAGATTTAAAGAGAAGAACTTGTTCTAGGAAAAAACAAATGTAACTTTTTATCGGAAGAGGGAGAGAGATCTCTTGGCATTATTTAAAAAGGAAGAATATTTTGTTTTATGTTGTGAGGTGGTGGGACTGTTAAACGCGATGGGTGTTTAAGAGTATGATCCGAGTGAACGGAGACTTTTTATAGATAATTCAAAGAAGACTCTAAAATGTGTGTTACTCTATAATGGAAAGTTATTCGGTGCGATTCCTATTGGTCACTCTGTTCATTTAACAGAAAAGCATGAACACATAAGAGCTGTATTAGATTTACTCAAATCTGATGAACACAAATGGATCATATGTGTGGATCTGAAAATCATAAATTTTTACTTGGCCAACAAGGGGGCTATACAAAATATCCATGTTTCCTGTGTTTATGGGCCAGCCGAGCCAAGGACACATATTGGGAACTAAAATTCTGGCAAGTAGATAAAGTTTGACTGTTGGGGAGAAGAATATTATACACCACCCACTTGTTGAGCGAGAGAAAATCATCTTCCCACACCTTCATATTAAACTAGGGCTGCTGAAACAATTTGTGAAAACTCTTAATGTGGAGGGTGACTGTTTAAAATTCCAATGTACAATATTTCCTGGATTAAGTTATGATAGAATAAAGGCTGGAGTTTTTGATGGGACACAAATCAGAAAGTTAATGGAGAACCAAAACTGTTCGAGTTGGATGAATGACAGAAAAAGAAACATGAGATTCATTTGTAGCTGTTGTGAAAATATATCTTGGAAACAAAAAGTCTGCTAACTACAAGGATTTGGTAGAGACTTTAATTGATAGCTTTCATCGTTTAAGCTGTAATATGAGCATAAAGGTTCATTTCCTCAAGAGTCATCTTGATGTATTTTCTGCTAATCTTGGCAACGTGAGTGATGAACACAAAGAGCGTTTTCATCAAGATGTAAGACTATGGAAGAGAGATATCAAGGCTGATGGAACATAAACATTATGGCAGACTACTGTTGGAGTATTCAACGAGAGTGTGTAGACGTCAACCACTCCAGACACTCTTGCAATCAAAAATTTCTTCAATTTATGTATAGGTATGTTTAAAACTGCTTGTGTTTCCTCCATTATATTAGGAAAATAACCTGTATGTATTTAGTAATAGGTGATGTTATCTTACAATGCATTTATGCTTTTAAATTCTGTTCACATTTTAAGTTATGGTTTGAAGCTATAAAACTTAGGAAACTATCCTTACCGAGTAAATAGATGCAGTAGCTCGTAAAATAGGAATATGCTGTAGAATGAAAACCTGAAGTGTTACAAAAGAATGGATGCTATTTTGAAATCAGCACGTCAAGATCAGTTAGGAACAACTATAAAACTTAAGTCAGCCAAGCGTGTGTTGACTAGTGTTATCAATTGTTTTACAAAACTAAATTCAGACCGATTATTTCCATTTATTATTTTTTTATTTGGGGATATATGTCATTATTGACAAAGTTTTGACGCATTTTACGAATAATGAGCGATTCAATCTGTTGGTGTAAAAAAAGAGTAATACTAATAAGAATACAAAAAAATACAATTACTTTAAATCCTTAGTTGTAACTAATTATTAGTGTAGCGAAAGGTATAAATTTTAAATCCCAAATTATACCTCCAATAAGGAATAAATAAAATTCAATAAAATATAGTCTTAATCCATTTCTATTTTTCCTTAAGAATGAAGAAATAATTTATTTAAATGAATATTCCTTTAGAGATTAATTTATTAAAGAATTCAAATAAAAACATCCAAACGACGCTAAGATATGGGGAAGTGAAAAGTTATGAAATTTACTTAAATGGGTAAGAGCCTAGTGACTAGGGCCTAAAAGGGTGCTGAATCTTTTTGAACCTTTCCTTACCATACTTTCAAAGTGGTTTTTCTTGCCAGTGATGAAGCTAATAAGATGCTAATCATAATTCTTCGCAGCAAGCCTTTTAAACAGACCATTATTCTCAATAATTTTTATCTACGAATATAAAAACATAAAAATGTGATACTCTATAATATGATAGACAGGTACTGATAGCATTATATATATTTGTTTTAGAATAAATTGGTTTATGCAGAGACAGAAAAAGGATAGGGAGATTTTAACATTAATGCGTTGAAATTAACTAGAATTTATTGCTCCAAATATATATGATGCATATTAGCCAGTTTTCTATAGCAACACAATCAGCCACGTTGATCCCTCTAGGAGCTTTGATGACTACGGAATTTAAGAACAGACTTAGGTGTGAGTTTGAGAAAGACTTTTATATTTACCTATCCTTATGCTATCATTCGAGGCTAGATAGCAGTGCTTCAAAGGTAAAACGGTGTGAGGGGTCATCTGATGACAAAATTTGATTCCACTTTGCAAATGATTCTTAATTGCTTGTTTACGCCTGGCATCGTCCTAACCTTTACCAAACATGAAAAAATATTTGCTACATATGGATTACACTTGTCAATGTTGTTTGAAATAACATCATATTGTATTAAATATTATTTCTTAGGGATTTTTTTCTGGATTAAAATACGATATCAACATTTTATATTACTCAATATTAAAGTAAATATGATTGATTTAATTATCATTCAAGGTTGGGGAGCGGGGCTTATTATATATCTGAAGTCAACAAGCAGCGCATATAACAATGAACATTAAAACGGCTAACGACGTCTGGCAATCGCCCTTAAATTTGAACTAAATGTAGGCTATCGAATTATGTATAATACTAGCTGATTAAAAATAGCAGGGGTGCAGCACCACAATTTGAGATTTGCGGATATCTCTTTGCAAATAATATGGTTAAGGTTCAGTCTTTGTCTTTCGTTTCTTAGTTTTGAACATTAAAATTATCTTCAATTTCTTCATAATAACAGCCAAAAGAAAATCTCGAATCTCATCGAAAAGATGATATCAAAAATATCCAAAAGTATCAAATATCTCCTAAACTCTAAACCAAAATGGCTCACTCCTTTTAAAGGCGTCAAGAGTTCCTTACCTTCTGAGTTTTAAATCAAGAACACTCACTCAGTTTCTGACACAGTGTCTCAAATCCCCTAAGCTTTAAATGAAGAAGACTTACTCCGTTTACAAGCAACCAGTGTGTCAAATCTCCCTAGCTCTAAGTTAAGATGACATACACCTTTGAAAGGTGGTGTCTCAAATCTCAAAGGTCTCAACTCTCTTAATCTCTAAAGTAACATGAGGATAACAAGATTCTTCAATCTCCTAAGCTCCTTAAATGACAAAATTCATTTAAAAAGTCAAGTTTTTCAAATTCTTAAGCTCTATATCAAATAACTCACTCCTTATACAGGCGGCGAGATGAGTCTCATACCTCCTAAACTCTAAATTCAGATGAATCACAGCTTTACATGAGACTCATATCTACTAATACTTAAGTTAACATGACACTCCTTTTACTTATAGCAAGATTCTCAAATATTCTAAAATATAAATTAAGATGATTTTATAATATTCTTAGATATAAATCAAGAAGATTTCCTTTTTTAAAGGTGGCCTAAACATTTCGAATGCTCTAAAACCAAAACCTGTCTTGCGAAAATAATCTCTCACAATAAATGTTTGAATGAGTTTATATGATTAAAATGTTAAGTATACATTTTCCCTTCTTTGTTTTTATAAAAATTTTAGTAAAATAAAGAAAAAATTAGGTAAACCAATAAAGTCATTTTAACTAAAGGGAATAACAACGAAATAAGTGCTTAACAGGTAAAGAAGATTGCTAAATATAAAAGAGAATAGGTGAATAATTTGAAGACTATCAAATATTTCAGAGTCAAGTCTCATCATATCTTAATATCAAATGTAGAAAGGGACGTTATAAAGCTCAGTAAATAAGTTTGTATGTGGTTTAAATATGGCTTTTGCAAATGGTAAAGGATCCAATAGTCAATTCTATCAATGGATGATTGATCCATATACAAGTTTTATTCAATAGCGTAGGTTTATAACCAAACTTAACTTAATCAAAGTAAATGCAAGCCAACGTGTCTTAATTTAATAAATAACAAAAATCAACCTAACACATAAACATTCAAACAATTGACTATAGAACTAACTTGTTTGTATCCTTCGGACCTTGTCTAATCATAATTTCATTGATTTTCAAATAATCTCATCAGAAATATCGTCATTAGACTGTTCTTAATAAATATCAAAACAAAGAGAATAAAAAACTTAAAAGAAGCAAACTAATAATTCCAATTGGATTATCACATATATACTCAATAACCAATAGAAAATAAATAAAGATGATACGCCAGCAATTTCTTCCTTTGATGGATGCCTAGCGGCTAGACGGTAGCCTTGAAACCGCCGAGGGCTGTATTTAATAGATACCACTACACTATTATTTCACTTACTTTAAAGGGTAAAAATGTTTATATTATTTTATTTCGTTTGCTCTGTTTCTCTTTCTTATATCTTAATCTATGTTTGACTGATAAACAGACAATATCGCTTTTACATTAATTTCTTATTTTAAATGAGTTATTAAGTCATCTACAATTTCACGTGTTTTGGAGGATTTCTCTTTGATAGTACTTATGTTATTGCAAATTGTTGGTTATAAATTATATATATATATATATATATATAAATATATATAACCCATTGTCTTATTGTTTTTGAAAATTACTTATAAATTAATGTAGGTATACCATTAGGGAATAAAAGAATGACAGGGCACTAGACAGCAGCTTTATATCTAATGAAAGGTGCAAATAAGAGCTTATGATAGCCAAGTGGACGCGACGAGGGTCTCACAACGTCGAGGTACCGGGTTCGATCCCGAATCCTGGCATGAGCGGACACAATCGTTAGCGTACGTAGAGGTCTGGCCACTGATTGGTGGACGCGCTGTGCTCAGCCCGTTTTCGGGTGGGTAGATCTTACACCTCTCACCTCTCACATAGCCAATTACACTGCTTTCTTTCCTCTCCCGCCTTCATAGCACAACACACACACACTCTGTTCCAAGGAATCCTGCCGATGGGTATCTATATCCACGTACCTCTGACGGGGAACAGGTCCCTCTCCAGCGAGGTGATGAAGGCTTCCACTTGAACGCTGTTTCGTGTTAAAACATAATACTTCCTGACACCTTTTCCCAAAGAGGACCGGCCCCTGGGCCTCTCGGGCCGACCAGAGATTGTTATAGTGACCTTATATAAATTTCATTATCCGGTCGTGGATCCTCCCAGTATTATGGAAGGTTTAGCGCTGACTAACTCACTAACTAACTAACAGGTGTAAATATTTGGATGAGGAATAATCTAAAGGTAGAATTGTACAAAAACAACACAAAGCTTTCAGTTTTACGTAAACCCATATCAGTTAAACTCCCTATATAAGTATTTCTAAGAGCAAGTAATGTTGATAGATGATTGGAACTTTTGATGTTATTTTTTATTGGAGAATATTAATACGCAAGTACTTAATCGCTATTGATTGATGTAATTGTTCCATTTCTCATCAAAGATCATAAATAGATTAAAATTTAACTGGTTGCTTAATATTTCGGTTAAATAAATCTTCAAAACTTTTGTTTGGCCATGTTTTCTCTATATCTTCATAAATAGCGAAAAAAACTTGCTCTTTTATCCTTTAGTGATTAATCAAAAGGCTTCTTACTTTTGAAAATGCTTATGAACCAGTAACATTTAACTGGTCTATTTATATAGAGCTTACATAGGATAGAGCAGTGAAGATCAAACAATTTAGTTCTCTTTTCTGGCCTTAATTTTGTCGGTAACTGAATAAGAACGTATGATTTCCAATTTCCATTCAATGGCTTATCAATTAAATAGTGTTGTCATTTATAGAGTTAGAGACAAAAAGAAAACTCTGCCTTGGAAAACAATTAATATTTGAAGAGGTATTTATGTCACCTTAAAGGTTACATGCGATCGAGGGCCGGAAATGAATAGAGAAACATGTGTGTAAGGCAAGAACGAAGATGATTTTAGGTAACGGTTTTAGTACCCATTTATATTTAATTTTCCCGTCTTATCTTTACTAGGCCACAACCATAAAACAGGGAATTAAACTTCTAGTCACTGCAGCAAATGGTACTCAGGCAATACCGACTCGCACTTAGATTCTATATAATGAATAAACACACAATTTCATTTAGCACTGATGAAATCGACCGCTATTCCCACAAGGCAAACTTACAGTCCTATATGAAGCTAGACTTCTTATTTTGTTACGCGACTTTAAATGTATAAGTATTTAATCCTTTAATAAATATTTGCTTATATAACCTCGAGAGATTTCGAAACCAACATTAATCCATTGCAATAACTTCGATCTCTTCAACTTTCATTCAACATTGCAACCGCTGAGTTGTATAGAATATATGAAGACGAACGGAACGAGAGTAATAGAAGGATAATTAAAAAAATGGCAACAAAACAGCGAATACAACAGTATGAACAAAAAGTCCGATTTAAAACAAAGACTTTCCAAATGAAGGCATCCACTGTTTATTCAAACAGTTCTCTAAACGTGATAGAAACCTGTTGCTTCATCGTCCCTAAATGTGTTTTGATACCTTTCAAATTATCGTCCCTAAATGTATTTTGACACCTTTCAAATCATTGTCAATAAATTTGTGTTTGTCCCGTTTGAATCATCGTTTCTAAATGTGTTTTTCACTTTTCGAATCATAGTTTTCAAATTGTTTCCTCACCTTTCAAATTATCCCGGACACTTAATTTGTTTTGGCATCTTCTGTATCGTCGTCTTTGACAAGGAATATTTCAGTATGAACAAAGATTCAGTTAATAAACGAAAAATGACCCAAATGAAGCCACCTACCCTCAATTATTTATTCAAACAGTTAAAAAAATTGAAGATGGTCATATAATGTTGAAATATGTGAGAGTTACAGAGTTAAAGTAGGCAATTTTAGGCGAGAGGGATTAGGAATATGTGAGGAGTAGAAATGCAAAAAACATGTAGTTCACACGTTTTCTAATCATATTTCACCATTTTAATAATCAAATGATGCCTTAGGAACCTCCATACTTTCGAAAACAAGTCAAAGATTACATTTATTCAGGACAGCTGCTGTCTTATTGATTGAACCGAAGGTGTTTTACTAAAACACCTCAACACTTCTAATAAACGGTAGTAAAACTTGTACAATTATACTGACCAGCACTAAGTAAACAAAACATAGAACGATCTATTCAAGAGATCCAAATGTGCAGTGCAAAAGAAAATAAACACCACCGATGGGCATATTGCCGCCCCCCCCCTCTTAAAGATTTTGAAATGGAGATGAGTAGAAAACACTGGCAGAAACCGATGGAAGTTGGACGAGAAGCCCCCACACATAATTAATTTACTCCAGAATTCCTGGGGTCTTGTTACCTTCTCTCCATTGTTGCAATATCTGAGTTATACAATTTCCAAGTGATCTTCGTTCATGTCACCTTAAATTTTCAAAGAAAAACTCAAGCTGCGAATACAAGAAATGAACTCAGACCCCTGTGGTTAACCGTGATTAAATAAATTTTAAATAGTATTTGCATTAGGTCCCTTTTGCTAGAGTCTATTTAATCCCTTGAAAGCTACAGACTAAATCGAGAATCGTGCACAATGGTTTCCTATCGACTCATCTTTCTTGGAAGATTTTCTTATTTAAACAAAACTTTTCTTGTGACCCATCAAATATACAGACCCTGAATTAAGCATCATACAGATTTGCACACAAATAAATATTTTCTAAAGCTTCTTCTCCAACATTTAAGGTTTTACAAACAGTTTTTATAATCTCAATTAAATATAAAGTAAATGTAACAAAGATTTCCATGCTCTAGTTGAGGTTGCTTGAGAATATTTCAATTTCCAGCCTGTAAATGCTATTGTAATGCAAATCAACTTCCCAGCAAACCTTTTCAAGACCTCCACTACCCCATAAACAAAGAAAACAGGTATATTTTTATACCCGCCATGAAAAGCAATAAAAAAGCAATAAATGTTTTAATTTTCCCACACAGTGATCTTAAATTCAGCATTAATGGTTTACCATGTAGCTATTTTACATTCTCGTGGTTTTCTCTTATTTACACGAATTGGGAAAGAAGATGAGAGAAATATCGGATTCCATTAAGAATTAGGACTAATTTGAGGCTACGTAATGAGCTGTTCATCAACACTGGCCATTCTGCCTCACCACGGTTCCATTTAACAGCAATAATTTGACCAGTCACGAAGTTTAGTAAGACTGAGCTGCATTAATATAAAATCTTGGCAAATTATGAATGCCGTTCCAGTACACAAAAGTCCCACAATCTTCCTCAAGTACATCCCTGTAATCTACGTTGGATATCAAAAGTTTAGCTATTGAGTTCCTGAGGTTTGTGTCTGTCCTAGATCAGGTCATTTAATTCACTTGAATTTGAAAAGGAAACGTTTAGCTAAACTGGCACAAATATTTTAATAATTTTTTGTTCATATTCTTTTTGACTCATTGTCGTAGAATGACTCCCGACGATACCATATATTACACTATTCGTTGAGGGAACTTCCTTAATTATCTTTAGAGTGCGTTTTACTGTCTGGTGGCCGGTATTATGTATCTTCAAAATGCTTAAGAAGTGGAACTGAGCTCAAGGATAATAATATTGCTATCATTAATAAAATAGAGTTTTATTAATAATAACTATCAGCAAACACAAAAACGGAAAATATTGACAAACAGAATGGAAAGGGTCGTGGAGACTCGGGCTAATCCAAGGATTTAAGGGATCAAAAAAGGTAAAACAAATATGGATTTAAAGAGATGGGATGGTTCGATAAACCATTTAAAGCACAGGATAGAATTGACAAATAAGGGATCAGTACTCAAAAGGTGACGCTTGGCTTACGTAACTTCATTAGGGTGCAGTGGAAGGAACTTGAAGGAATATTCGGTCCGCTGGCGAGTTCCAGCCGAAGAGGGGGGGATAAAAGGATCCTGACGTGGCGTCTTGGAAAGGAGAACCGTTACTCGACGAACGGCTTGACGAACAATGGCTGTTCTAGGTTGTTCTCTTCTGAACAAAGGGGGGGATGAGAACCGTCTCTTGTCTACGGGCTCAAGAACAATGGCTGTTCTAATGTTGTTCTCCTTTGAACAACAGGGGGGGTGAGAACCGTTTCTTGGCGAAGGGCTCAAAACAAACAATGGCTGTTCTAATGTTGTTCTCCTTGAACAACAGGGGGGATGAGAACCGTTTCTTGGCGAAGGGCTCAAAACGAACAATGGCTGTTCTAGGTTGTTCTCTTCTGAACAAAGGGGGGGGATGAGAACCGTCTCTTGTCTACGGGCTCAAGAACAATGGCTGTTCTAATGTTGTTCTCCTTGAACAACAGGGGGGGTGAGAACCGTTTCTTGGTGAAGGGCTCAAAACGAACAATGGCTGTTCTAATGTTGTTCTCCTTGAACAACAGGGGGGAGATGCCTTGGGGACTTGGAGTCACTAAAGGCTCGAACCTTTGGCACTCAAGGAATATTGTCCTCCTTCTGGACAAGTGATGGTGAATCTCGAGGTCAAGGTCCCTTGGCGCACAAAGGGAGAGAGGGTCGTGGTGATGTTTTGCGACGAAAATCTGGATCTCCAATCTGATCTTAGTGGTAAAGTTTCCATATAAATAGCCAGGACATCTCCTTGGCGTGGGGGAGAATGGGGTGGAAGCTTCGAGGGAACGCACAGCTGGGCCGGAGAAAAATGCCTTATCTGTCCATAAGCCTAACTCGATCTGGCGAGGTCGGCGTATGGGGGCGAACGGGGGGGACGATAACCTCCTTGTTTAAACATTGGCGTCCGGTAGCTGTTGATAAGACTCCAAGCACGTGGGCCTCCTCGAGGTTTTAACTAATATGGGATAGGAGTTGAATTTAACACAGATTCAACTCGTTCTATCACACCCCTCCATTCCAGGGGAAGTTGTCACTTCGAAAAAAAAAGAGAGAAGGGACAACGATAGAGCTCCGTTGTAGGCAACTCGTTTTCTTGTACGAACCGTATCTTCCTGCACCTAACTATTATTACCTCAATACATGATTATTTTGATCTTTAGATTACAGGGGAAAATAACCTTTAATACAACTTAATAAAAAAAAAAGGCATGGAACAATGAAACGATATAAACTTAGTACATACGGGACAAAATAATTTATACGTAAATTAATAAGAACAAATATATATACATACAAAAAATTAGACATTGAGCGTTACAAAATTCAGACATATATGTACATTAATTAACTATATTACAAAAGAATCTTAAATTAAGTCGTACAAGACGGTATATACCTACATGGAGATACTAATCCTATGAATACAATTATTCTACGCTATTCGGTAACGCATTCCTACTGAGTGCGTCAGCGACCTGGTTATCGGAACCTTTGATATAATTTATTTTAAATTGATACTCTTGCAAGAGTAAACTCCAGCGCATGATGCGGCCGTTTGAGTGTCGCACATTCCTAATATAGGCTAACGGACGGTGGTCGGTTCCTATTTGAAATTCTTTACCTATCAAGTACATCTTGAATTTGTCTATGACCCAGATAATTGATAGAGCTTCCTTTTCTCTAGTGGCATATCTCTTTCCGCGTGGTAATAATTGACGACTAGCATATGCAACTGGATGACTCGTTCTGTCATCCACGTATTGAAGGAGTACACCTCCAATGCCCTCGTTGATCACCTCGGTCTTAACCCCAAAGGATTTTTCCGGGCTGGGCAACTTTAAAATGGGGGCAGAAATGAACTTACTTTTGAGCTGATTAAAATGGGAAACAGCGACATCATTCCAACGTAAACGATCGGAGAAATTCTTTTCCTGAAGGGGGCATAGGGGGGGCCAAAATTGCAGCGAAATTCGGAACAAATCGCTGATAGGGAGAAGCTGATCCTAGGAACGATCTTAATTGCTTCTTTGTAATCGGGAGGGGCATGTGGGCGATTGCCTTAATCTTGTTCTCGTGGGGACCTAACTTGCTTCGTCCTATTTTGAAACCCAAATATTTAATGGGTTCGTGGGCAAAATGGCATTTGCGGGGGCCAATGGTGAGGCCATTTTCGCGCAGTTGTTCGAAAAGAGCTAATAGGGTGGGTAAATGGTGATTCCATTTAATTAGTTCTTGTATCTGACTCTTCTGACGTGGTGTCAGCTGCGCGTCACTTTTCAGGTCAGAGGGTTCCAAAGACTCGCCTGGTAGGGAATGAGGAGGGTAATCGGCATCAGGTTGGATGCACACTGTCTGGATTACATTAAGGGACTCCGCGGGGCAATCCTCTTCAAGCGCCGATGCTTCGTCCAGTTCTACGAAGGTATCTCCATGGGCGCGTTGGGGGTTCTTTTTTTCTTGGGGTCCAGGGACAGTCTCCGTGTCCTTGTCTGGGGCCTTATCACCTAAGGGTTTTAGTGAATCACATTCCTCTTTTTCCATCCTAAAGTCCTGGTTAGGGGTCTCCGAGAAATCGGACGGTATCGGGGTTCTGATGGGGACGGGCTCCTGGGCTTCTTTCTTATCTCGGCCTTGAGGAAGGGCGGCCTGAAACACAGGGTCGAAACTTACTTGGGGGCTCTGTCCTATAAGTACGGAACAGAATTTTATGGGTGCTACAATGACTTCAGCCCAGCCATTATAATATTGACACTGCAGGTAACATCTAGAGACGGGGAATCGGTTCGCCCGCCCAAGTTGGTCATGTACCACCGCAAATTTTTCGTGGTTAGAGGCCACTGAGAGGAGTTCGTCGGACACGATGAAGCATGTACATCCTGTGTCCCTGACGAGAGTCAATACTCGACAGCTGTCCACGCTGCCCTCCTCATATTTCAAAGTTCCCGATGAACTTTTACCAAAAACAAAATTTACCTGGTGGCCTGACGGAGGGGAAGAAGTTTCTGCTTGGGTCTGCACCACCGGGGGAGCCGGGGTTGCATTAATCTGGTGGACTTGGTGGGCTGGTCCGCTTTTAAGCCTAGAATTTTGGGGGCAATTCCAGCTCATGTGGTTTTCTACACCACAGGTGAAGCATATGGTTGGTCGCTTCGGGAAGAGAGATGGAGGAGAAGTCTTAACGGGAGGTTTGGAGTCCCGTTGTTGGTTTTGGGGAAAGAAGTTTTGGGGTTTTACGGGGCTCGGAAACTTTGTCAGCTTTCCTGGGAAGGAGCGCGAGTCCGTCCTTCTTTCTTCTCGTTGGATTTCTTTTTCTCGTTCTTCTGGTTGGATTTTTCCTTCTCGTTCTTCTCGTCGGATTACTCTTTCCCTTTCTATTACTTCCATTTTTCTTTGAAATTCTGCTTCAATCCGAGCTAATTCAATCTGATGGTCAGCTTGTCTTATCCGTTTCTCTCTTTCTCTTTCTTCTCGTTGTATTTCTCTTTCACGTTCCTCTCGTCGGATTACTCTTTCCCTTTCTCTTTTTTCCTCTTTTCTTTGCTCCTCTCGAATGTACTCAATTAGTTTTTTTCCGGAAAGTCCACAGTACTCTCCTTGCGCTTTAAAGATTTCAAACTTAGTCATCTTTGCACTTGGGGGCGCACTAGTCAACCAACTAAAATTCCTGGCAACAAGAATTATGCCTCTATAGAATTAGCCTACCTAAATATGGGCACTGACCTATTCGTACTTGGTTTCTCGATCTGAATAACCACTGACTAAAATCACAAAAAACACAAACAAATTATTATAACCGTTCCTTGAGCTACTCCAGCTTCTTAAGTTTCAAAAAAAAGGGGATAGCAATCGTTAAAACAAAAGGGAACTACTATATTCTATTATTATAACGAATAACACTATGCTTTACTCGACTGAGACCAGTGTTTGCAAAGATATAGCGTTAAACCTTACACACCTGATACCAAATTAAATAGTATATATATATATATGTCGTAGAATGACTCCCGACGATACCATATATTACACTATTCGTTGAGGGAACTACCTTAATTATCTTTAGAGTGCGTTTTACTGTCTGGCGGCCGGTATTATGTATCTTCAAAATGCTTAAGAAGTGGAACTGAGCTCAAGGATAATAATATTGCTATCATTAATAAAATAGAGTTTTATTAATAATAACTATCAGCAAACACAAAAACGGAAAATATTGACAAACAGAATGGAAAGGGTCGTAGAGACTCGGGCTAATCCAAGGATTTAAGGGATCAAAAAAGGTAAAACAAATATGGAGTTAAAGAGATGGGATGGTTCGATAAACCATTTAAAGCACAGGATAGAATTGACAAATAAGGGATCAGTACTCAAAAGGTGACGCTTGGCTTACGTAACTTCATTAGGGTGCAGTGGAAGGTACTTGAAGGAATATTCGGTCCGCTGGCGAGTTCCAGCCGAAGGGGGGGGATAAAAGGATCCTGACGTGGCGTCTTGGAAAGGAGAACCGTTACTCGACGAACGGCTTGACGAACAATGGCTGTTCTAGGTTGTTCTCTTCTGAACAAAGGGGGAGATGAGAACCGTCTCTTGTCTACGGGCTCAAGAACAATGGCTGTTCTAATGTTGTTCTCCTTTGAACAACAGGGGGGGTGAGAACCGTTTCTTGGCGAAGGGCTCAAAACGAACAATGGCTGTTCTAATGTTGTTCTCCTTGAACAACAGGGGGGGATGAGAACCGTTTCTTGGCGAAGGGCTCAAAACGAACAATGGCTGTTCTAGGTTGTTCTCTTCTGAACAAAGGGGGGGATGAGAACCGTCTCTTGTCTACGGGCTCAAGAACAATGGCTGTTCTAATGTTGTTCTCCTTGAACAACAGGGGGGGTGAGAACCGTTTCTTGGCGAAGGGCTCAAAACGAACAATGGCTGTTCTAATGTTGTTCTCCTTGAACAACAGGGGGGGGATGCTTTGGGGACTTGGCGTCACTAAAGGCTCGAACCTTTGGCACTCAAGGAATATTGTCCTCCTTCTGGACAAGTGATGGTGAATCTCGAGGTCGAGGTCCCTTGGCGCACAAAGGGAGAGAGGGTCGTGGTGATGTTTCGCGACGAAAATCTGGATCTCCAATCTGATCTTAGTGGTAAAGTTTCCATATAAATAGCCAGGACATCTCCTTGGCGTGGGGGAGAATGGGGTGGAAGCTTCGAGGGAACGCACAGCTGGGCCGGAGAAAAATGCCTTATCTGTCCATAAGTCTAACTCGATCTGGCGAGGTCGGCGTATGGGGGCGAACGGGGGGGACGATAACCTCCTTGTTTAAACATTGGCGTCCGGTAGCTGTTGATAAGACTCCAAGCCTCGAATCGAAGATGCACGTGGGCCTCCTCGAGGTTTTAACTAATATGGGATAGGAGTTGAATTTAACACAGATTCAACTCGTTCTATCACACTCATCTAATGAAGATTAAATACTATCCTCTTCCGCCAAAAATATAAAAAGTTATGAATTATACAACTGGCACCAAAATATAAAAAGTGAAGTAATGGTTACCTTTCTTAATTGATATGCTTATTGTACTTTTAAGTATTAAGACCTTGTAAGTTCAGTTAACACTCTATTAGTAACTCAAAGTGAAAGTTACATACAAACAATATACCTAAAAGAAATAATTATTATGTTGAGGTTGAGAATTTTTAATGTTTTGTCTATAGGAATAGGTGCTGCAGAAGATGGTATACATTGGTACTGAAAGGTTGTATTTTTAACTATCCTGTGCTTGTGTTACATCATTCATTCAGAAACATAACTATTCTTAATAATTTGTAGGCTCTCTCCGAAATCTGGGAAGGGCAAAAGCTATATATGGCCTCTCTGCACCTCTTATAAGTCCCTCTAGATTAGACCGACAGTTTACATATATTTTATATATGTGGCGTGCAAGGTGTGTCTTGGTCACCTATTTCCATTCCAAAAATCAATCTCCACCCTATCTATAATTTGGAACCTTTGACGATTTATTTGATATCTGATATGTGATATCTGATTTTTCCTAATGTATACTTGGCATCCTTTGGAGGATGTTTTCATTTTTATTTATTATAAACTTATAAAATCAACATCTAGAGTTACAACTCTTAAAGGACGCAAGAATAAAGCAAAGAGACTTAGTCCGCCCGAAAGACTTAGTCCCCCTAATTCATGATCTTTCTTATCCAAGGCAGGACTTTCCTGGCCAAGATGTCCGTACAAGAAGCCACGAGCCACAACAGCACCATCTTCTTGCAATTCGAAACCAGGACGCTGGACACTTACTTAAACCTGCAGAAAAAGTGAAAACCTCGAGGTCAACTCCGAGAGAATGGTGTAAAGTAAGGAATCAGTGAAGATAGAAAAAGGGTAAATATGTAGAAGATATACCGCCACATATTCATGGTTTAACCTGATGGATTAAGGGCCAGGAGGGTACGCATACTCATCTATGTCAACTGCAGCGAGGTGATTCAAGGGCTACCTGTCACTCCCTCGTTCGTCTTCCAGAACACGAAATTTCAAATCTCGGGTCCAGTGAGCATTTACCTTCCCCACCATTATCTTGTAATGATGATTTTCCCTTCCACTTCATCCGAAAAATGATTTTTCCCTTCCTAGATCAAAAGGTCGGGGGAGAAGCTAAATAAAAACAAATGGCCACGAAAAGTAACAGTAGAAAAACGGTAGAGTGAGAAAAATGATTGAAAATTATTAAACACTCAAAATTTGATAAAAACCGACAAAGAACCTTCTCCTATTTTCTCTTTTTATTTATAGATATTAAAAAGAGGGAGATAAATTTTGGATGTAATTGCACGCGTCAAACTGAAAATTTGAGTATATAGTAAAAGGAAAGAAAATTTTGGAAGAGATTACAAAGGAAAAAGAGCAAGAGACAACTCGATAAATCTATATATGAAAAGACAAAATAAAAGTTCTTGGAGAAAATTAGAATATCTTAGTCGAAAATAGAAAATAGCTCACCAAATTTACAGTAATGTATTCTCCCACTGAGTCGTAAGGAAATGCATACAAAATATTTTTATAGCTTTAGCTAATTAATCTTAGATTCACTTCGATCTAGAAATATATTAAAGTGAGAGGCTCCGTGGCTGTCCTTCACTATCCGAAGACCGTCGTTGTTTCTCCTTGAATGTATAAGGATAAGTGAGTGATTTCTTTGACTTTTGAACGCAGTTTAAGAAGTGGTATATTATTCAATCAAGTGTCTTCTAGACAAGAAAGAAACGGAGATGGATTTGGTATTGGTTTTGTTAGATTTTGAATGCTATCTCTGGTTGATCAGTGGTAGAAATTCCTACTACGAATTGAAACAATCAGGATCGAATCTCTATCGGGATATTTATTTCTTTCGTCGAAATGTTATTCCTATTTTTCTAATTATTGAATTCCTTTGTCGAGGTGTTTTTGCTCCTTTTTCTTTGAAGTGTCTTCCAATGTCGCTTTCTTCTGCTTTTAAACTTAGGATACCGTTTCATGCACGTATCTACATCTTAATTTTACCTCTCTTCGAAATATATGTATGAATATATAATCCGCAATTACACGTTTTCTATATTTTCCTTCTCTCTTTATTAAAGTGATGAAGGCATAATTGCAGTCGGTCGCTATGTGCAGACTTGTCATGATTGTAAGATAAGCTACTTTTGATGTTTAATTAGGTACATCATCGTTATTTTAATCTTCTCTACCTATGCATATATATCTTGTTTTATTTTAACGTATTTTGCAGGAAAATATATATGAAGATACCGGGATTTATGGCGAGAAGTATACTCTCTGGGAAACAAATAAATATTTGCATGCAATTTAACATCTTTATTCTTCTAAAAATATTACAAAAGTTCTATAAAAAAAAAGAATTAATTATATATTCTATTGATAGAGGATTAAGTAAGATCATCGAAAAAATTTAATAATCGATGATTATAACCATTCAGAAAGTCACTTATAAACGACTCGCTTTTTCATAATTTAAGCTTTAAAATTTAATATATTTCCTGTTTCTCTGATTCCTTCTATCTTCTATCACATTTATTCTTCTTTTGTGCACAATATTATTAAATATTCGTGGGCAGCTCGAAAGAGGTTTTAAAATAAGTTCTTCATTCAACATTTTCTTTTAAAAAGTTTTCCTTCATTTTTTGCTGACTTTGCCTAAATACACTCCATTCGATTCCCAATCTCCGCTGACTAATTTTCTGCAGTTTTTCATAATCAGATTATTTTTTACATTAACGAATTATTTTTACACCCCATTTTTTTCTTGTTAACCCTTTTTTATGTTTCATCTTACTTATATTTCCTTCTAATTGGTAAATGGTTTAAGTTCAGTCAGGTGAAGTTAGGTTTAATTAGGTACGGTCAAGTTGTGTTAAGTTAAATGAAGTTCGGTTAATCAACGTTTGGTTGTTTTACGTAGTTTAGGTTATATTTTTATAACTTAGGCTATATTATTTAGTATAACCTATGGCAAGTTCGTTCATTTTATGTTAAGTAAGATCAGTTTAGGTTAAGTTAGCTCAGATTAGGTTAGGTTAGAACAGGTATGACCAGGTTAATATAAGTTTAGGCTAAATTACTTTTGGGAAAGTCATGTTATGTTAAGTTAAGTCAGGCATCGGTAGGTTAATATCGGGTTAGGTTACATCAGATTAAGTCAGGTTATGTTAGGTTTGATTAGTTTGGGTTAAGTTACATCATGTAAGGTTTAGTTAACCTTAGTTAAAGATACTATATATAATTAATTCAAGAGGTTTATATGTATTTTTTATACATGCAAGTTTCGATTTAATAAGAGAAAGGATCTTGACGAAGGGCCCCTAACCATTTCGATCCTAATAATAATGAAATTCGATATTTTATTGCATCCATAGGGTTATTATAACCCCGATGATGCATAAACAAAAGTTATCTGATCTCCCCCAAATTCATAATATTATTTTTAGCTAAGGGACAAAACGATACCATTACTATTTCACCACTATTACCTGGTCGGATAAAAATGTATCAATAGTATTTCACACCAATATAATCATATGAAAAATTTAATAGACAGGAATAAAATAAACATTGTATTGATGTAATTTATTGAGATTAACATCATGTGTTTGTATGGTGTGGAGTAAAGCAATCCGAACACAGGGGAAGATTTAATTTTCTGCATAGATGATTTGTTGTTTTCTCTCTTTTCTGCGATGTACATCTAACACATCGACGCCTGGTTTTATCTTTCAAAGAAAAGTGTTCTCCGACATATTTCATCTTCTTTGAAGATTTTGAAGGTCTTCCAGTTGAACGTGTTCTTTTCCGCTCAAGAGTAGCTCTCTCATGATCAATCAATCCTTCCGCAATATTGAACAAGAACTCGATATATGGCGTCTTATGGTGATTAGTTTCGCAGTACATGACATACGAGTTGAATATTGCAGTCATCATCAGTCTTATGAAAACGTTTCGCCACTATTAAGTGCTTTTCCTATGTAGGTCATACGAAGCAATCATCTGGTCAGCGTGGTATATACCACCCATATATGTATTATAAAATACAATGGCTTCTGGACATGAATTTGTTTTTCAGTGCCATCTTTCATAGTTCGTTTGATGGTTTCTTACTCTTGGTTGTGGCAGTTACTCAGTAAAATTACTTCTTTGGTGTCCTTCCAACAAAAACCAATGATTCCTTCTTTACATAAAACCACTTCAGATTCTCCTCGTTCAAGATCAGCGCCAAATTTCGGCACATTCCTTCTGTTTTTCATGCAAGTTCCTACAGCTGCAAAAGGCAATGAGCAAATAGGAGTCACACTTGTAAAACATAGGACAACTTCTTCCTCCTAAATTGTTGATGCAAGAGTTTTACAACTCTCTCACCAAGATTCCCTTGAAAGGTTTCAGTTTTTTTGTTATGGTAAATATTTGACGCATACACATAAACTGTTTCAGAATCACATCTTGTCCAGAGTTTTCTGCCCCTTTTCACAGACTTTATTAGGCCAAAATATTTGAGCGATGATCGCCCTTTGAATTTCGCCGTCGATTTACAAATACATTGGAATGTACTATCAGTTCTTGCCATAGAAGTCTTTCTTGGAGAGAAGTCAAAACCTCTTCTATGTAATATATCTTTGATGCATCTTCAGGTTTATCTGGAGCATTGTAGTACATCTTGGAAAATAAAAGTTTAAATCTGTCTCTCAAATAGCTCCCTTGATTGTAGTATTTCTAACGAACCATTTCTTGACCAATACAACCTCACTGCAGGAATTATGTTGTATGACATAACCAACGTACAGCCTAAAACAACAATTATTTTTCTGGTGAAGTCCTGCTTATTTTTTGCCCTTCTTCTGCCCTAACATATGTAGCTAATATCATGTTTGTGCAATAGGATATTTGTATGAAAAGGCTTCTAGGAAATAGTTTCAGAAATGTGTTAAGTGCAGATCTTGATCTATCTACGTTAGCCATCACTACACAATCTAGTTTAGCTGGAATGTTCATTCTTGGGATAAAGTTATCTTGGCTGCATCTCCATGAAAATGTGTGTTCATTCGCATTTTTATTAGTGTTTCTACAATTTTGTTCCTATAATCAGTTTTTTTGTGAAGAAAATTGCATGGGTGCATTATTAGTTCCTGTAGAAGAATCCTTTGAGACAGTGTTAGCCATAAGCCTACTGGTGTCAGAAGACTTTTCTTTCGATTGGGAAACTCAAATAACTCAGCATTCTCTTTACTGCTTACATCCAATGCATAACTATTTTGTGAGGCCTTATAATTGGGATCCCCATAACTATCATCGCTCAAATCCCAGTTGTCGATCTCTTAATCACGTAAAAGACTATTCATACTAAAAAAAGTAAGGATTCAAATCCTATTAGGACAAATCTATCCTAATCTTTCCCGGTGTGAAATATTGTTGGGATCATTTTACCCCAGATGTATTTAAAACTTTAAATATTACTACCAAATACTCCTAAATGGTGAATTATATAATTGTACTTGTAATAGAATCTTTACTTACTTTGAATATAAATAACTTCATTATGCACAAACACCAAATACTTGTAGGAAAACACCAACAAATGTCCTTTCAATTAAGCCGTTGACTGGCTAACTGAAGAAAGAAGTAAAAATAAAATAAATTTTATCATATCAAAAACATACGCCAGTAGCGCTAAATTGCCCTGCTGTGTGCCAAGTCTTGATTAATCCCATCCCAATGCTTTTTCGAGCAATAAACCAATTTTAGTATTTCAACACATTCTCTTGGGACATATTTATCCCAACGGCACCGCAATGGATAAGATACAAAGTCTCCTTCTGTCTGTAGACACCCATGTCAATCTTATAGGTGATGATTTTTCTTTTATTGTGGCTTGAATCCGTTTTAGTTCTCTTCCTTTCCTTTGCACTTTTTTTTAACAAATGCTTTAAAAATTAAAGAATCTAATTCATTGAATTGCAAATGAATCCTGGAAATCTATTTGAATTCATTGCCATCTTAAGTACTAAGAAGTACAGACAAGACCCATTCCTAGTTCATTTTTAAGAATCTGTTTAATGTTTGCTTCCGATAATGGATTTGTCGAAGAAAATCTGCAGTGGAAATAACATACAACTCCTAAATGTCCTTGCATTTTTTAGTTCCGTACCTTTCGTAAGGCTGAGTTTTGGTTCGTAAACCGTCAGGTTTCTTACTATTAAATTAGTACTCCATTTTATTGCTTGAAATCAATTAACTTCGACTTTTACTGAATTCATTATTGTTTTTAGTAAACTTTCTTGTGCAAAGTTTTGGCTTTATTGCTATTTTATTTTTCATATTATCCACCTCAACATATTTACGCTTGTTTTAAATTTATAAGTTATTAACTGCAAAGAATTTTCTGGTAGGTGTTTATTGGTGGTGGCTGAGTTAATTCGATATCAATACTAGATATGCGAGCACAATTCATATTGTAAACGCTAACAAACTAATCTAAACCAACACAATCTATCGAATCCCTTTGGCTTTGTTTACTTGTTCCACGGAAGAGTCAACTAATTTAGCATAGTAAAGATACCTACTTGTTTCTCCTTTCTACACACTCACATGCTTTAATTTCCTCCACCTGACACTCAATTTATTCTCTTACTATTTGTCGCATTACGCATTTATTTTGTTCTTTTATTCTGCGATATGCCTATAATTTGCGCCAAATGTTTGTGGTCATTTTCTATTGATTAACGAATTCTTCATTTATCTTTGCCCGTCACTCATCTATAATTCTATACCTACCTTTAATAAATAAATCAATCTTTCTGCAATAAAAAGCTTGATATTTACAATATCTGTTAATCTTCAACCTATAAAAGTGTAGATAAGAACCATTGACTATTCTAAAACAAATCGCTGCAATACTTGATAGCAAATAAACAAGGGGATTATAGATAGAATATCCTTGGTTATATTATATTTTATATAATCAAACAAACCTCCAACAGCAAGTTATCTGTTTCATAACAGTATAATATGCAGGGAAAGAGCTGATTATTTAAAAAGAGTTTAAATATTCCCCAACGGATTAAGTGTCCTAAGAAGATTTAAATGTTAGATTCATTAAATGTTATAGAAAATATTGAATTTTGGATGATTAATTTAAAGGTTTTGAAGATAATTTATCATTTTTTGTCAGGTTTAATGTTCGAAGAGAAAAGGCTTCAGCTGGAAATTTGTTATGTAAAATGCTTTTTCTCAGAAGGTTTTTCTCACTTAAGACAGATTCTATTCCGTCTTGACCCTTTCTTCTTCTTATGTATCTTTAAGATTAGAACGACCTAACTCTCATTTATATGAATTAGGCTTTTTAGGAGGCATTAAAATTCATTCAATTGCAGCATTTAGATTATTCCTGCCTTTATTTAACTCTATAAATCTCATATTTCTCTAATATCATTCATTTTATCTAAACTCAAATTTGTTTCAATTTGTCTTAGGTTCTAGAAGGATCCTTCTCTGTTTCTGCATGTCTTATTGTTTAATATTCTCGATGGATTTGTCTATTTGTTCAAGTCTTATGGTTTTATGTTTTATAAGGATTTTTCTATGAGTTTGTTTGTATTATTGCCTTAGGTTCTCAAAGGATTTGAATCTATTTCTACTATTATTATTGTCTCTTGTTCACTGAGTTTCTGCCTCTAGTTGTATATGGTCGCGTCTGTTAGGTTATGGAAGGATTTGGGTTTTTTCTGCTTTTCTTCATACTTTTGATTTTAGAAAGATGTTTCTGTTTCCTCCTTCCTTTTTTTTACTTAACTTCATGAAGTATTTTCTCTTTATACAGTTATCATTTTGTTTTCAGTTCCAGCATGAATTTTCTCTTTATCTTTGTGCTTTTCTTTCAGAATGTCAAAGGATTTGTCTTTGATACTAATTTTCTTCGCTGATCGAAAGATTTTTCTCTTTTTAGCTTGTCTTATTGTCTTCCACATACAAGGAATTATTTCCAAAACAACACTCACTTTATCTAATATCTTTGGGTAGTGGCCCGTTCTTAAAGATCTTTTGACAGAAGCGGTCACGTAGTGGATTTTCTCTCTTTTACAATATTTGTGAGGGAGGATTTTTTTAAATATCCTTCCTTAGCGAAGCCAATATTTTTTCCTTACTTCTAAACTTCCTATTTCCTGTCAATTACAGTTACTTACATTTTTCAGATTCGAATTTTGTTTACATCCCCTTTGCAAAAACAAATATTTAAATTACCTTACAGAATATTCCACCCCTTATTATTAAAAGGATATCTGAGGTAGAGGTTTGTAGGGGTTAGTTGCTTCCAACTACAACTAATTTCCATTTTTCCGGGGTTAACCATAAAACAAATCATTCGAGAGGCTCATATAATAATAATATATTATTGAATTGTATTTTCTCAAGATTATTTAAATTTAATTTTTCCTCTTCTACCAGTTTCCCTCCTTCTGAGAGCAAGGGTATGACTACTGTTAGGGAAAAACACATGCAGCTGGGAACACTTTTAAGAAAAATTCCTGATAAACTAAGTTATTGGTTCCTATTCTGATTCATTGTAAAGGAAGTTAGATGCATGAACTCAAGAGTAGAGCTTCAGAATTATATATATATATATAGTAGAAAGAGAGAGAGAGAGTAGATACATATATACAAGTTTTTATTTACCCGAACGTAAAATGGAAGATGGCCATGTGAGTGATTTAACTTTTATCTCTAAATATTGCTGGTGGTCTCAGAAAAAGTAACTAGAAATGGCAACTGAGCGAAAAATACAAGATTGTTGCATTCAAAGACAGAGATCTATGTTATATAAATAGGAGAGAATTGCATTAGGCACGATTTGCTTCAACCTGGTTAAGAAAGGTGTTAGAGTGTCACTTTTTATTTATTTTCACAAGAACAGTTTCGGTGACTTACGAAGCATCTTATACATAGTTAAAAGCTGCTTGCTTTAAATTTATACTTGGTTTTGATGGGTAGTGAACACATATATAAAACCCAGATTTATGTGTAAAAGCGAGCAGTATGCAAGTGAAAAATGGTGTTTGAGGCACCGAAAAAGATATTTTATAAAGTAACAAAAATTAACGCTTTCCAACAGTTTTCTCACCCTAGTGGAATATTTATTTAAACCAATCAGGCACATAACTGCCTATGTGCGAGATATACATATATGTATATATATATATATATATATATATATATATATATATAAATATATATATATATATATATATATATATTATATATATATATATATATATATATATATATATATATATATATATATATATATATATATATATATATATATATTGAGATATTCAGACTATACCAACCATAATAATTAAGAGTTAATCAATCATAAAATTTAATTAAAATCTCTTAAAGTTGATAGATAAATCAATAATGGGGTGCCTCAAAAATGTATACACAATTTAAATAATTGTAATTGTAAGTTTGAAAATGAAATGTATTTTAATATAAACCTACTTTACAATTATTTAAAGTGTGAATACACTTTTGGGGGTCACCCTATATTTTAAAAGGCAGTAATCTAAATAAATACCAAAATATATTTCAGAATTAAAAATTAAAACCATATCGGGGAGAATAAACAAATATTTCGCCTTTTAAATGAACGAATACCAATTTGACATGAAACAACTTACCTTCCCTTCGTTTGTATGAAAAATCAAGTCCTGAGCGAAAAGTATAGAAAAATAGACTCGAAGACGTCTTCGGTTTTTTGGAATTTTCCAGCGTTCCATTGATTTGGTTGTCCCGGGTCGAGGAAAGAACGATGAGAAAGATTAAGATTGCGAAATAAAGTGTGCGAGAGCGAGTGTAAAAACGTGAGTGAGAAAGGAAAATGCCACTTTACAAGGAAGTTTTGTGCTCAATAAAAAGAAGGTGTAACATTGATAACTACACGCAGTTAGATACACACACACACACTGTCACTCATACATAGATAAATGACTAGCAGACTGGCAGAGGAATATGCACGCGGATATAAAAATGCAATAAAGACCTATTATCAGAGCACACATTTACATACGTAAAAACCAGACCAAGGTGTTAACTAACACAAACTCAAACAGGTATATTACTATATACCAATGGACGCTCTCATACATCTCCCTAAACACAACTACACACTATTATATTTACTCTAGTATTAATACTTACTAATGTTAATGAAAAAAAGACCTTTTGGGATATTGGGAAAAGTGTGTGCCTGCCTTTCCCCAAATTTGCAACGGAGACCTGTCTCTATTGCGGATTTCTAGCCTAATTTTTTAGAGTTGCACCTGCTCACATATCACTATAATCTTTTCACATAATTTCACTTTGTACTTTTTCCTACCAACCACTGCTCATACAGATTTCTGGAGAATTTCTCTCGTTGGTTTGGCTTTCAAGTTTAGCTAATACCTTTCCAATTTCTGTGCATCTTTCACACCCAACACTTTCTACTACATTACTTTTATTCTCTGAGACATATTTTTTTACTATACGGCACATTCTACCCGTACTATTTATTTCCCATGTTCAATTCTGACCACCCAAAAATTAGCATTACTTTTTTCTTATTCCATGCTTTTGCACATCCATAATTTTAAAATAGTTACAACATTTTTCTCATCCCATTTAAGGCAGAGCTGTTCTAATTCATATGACTGCATTTCTGGCCTATTTTTAAGATTTTCTGAAAGAAAGGGGTAAATTTCATGTCTCCACTCCGTTATATGGGAATGACGAGATATGAAGTTGCTTACCTTGTGATGTTAAGAATTTGCTACTGAAAACTTTGTACTATCAATATTCAAAATATAATTGTAATAACCTTCTTCCGGACCTTTATCTAGCAGTAGCAATCTATATCATCTCAGCTAACATTTATTTAGCTAATCTTTTTAATTTTAAAAATATTGGAAATACATTTTTTGGCAGGGAATTTCTTAAAATTGAAGCCCTTCTCTTTGTAACATTTTAAAATTGTAGCCTTCGCCATGTTAACAATTTGCTCAATAGCGTTGTTTCGAGTCAGAATTTTTTAAATTTCACTTTTGTAATATTGCCATTTCGGTGGAATTATTCCTTTTCACATTATAATATTTTAACTTGTTTTAATTGCGTTAACTTTATTACAATCCATTTTTTGGGGTTGAGATTGTTCAATTAGGCATTTATCCCGGTAAAATAACCTGAACTTAGTGTGTCTGCGCAGCACAACTACCTACTACATAGGTACAAAAAACGAGCGGTAGAAATTTAACCTTAGGCTCTCTGGAATCAGGAGTCGTTCAGAGTTGAGATGAATATGTGCTGGATGCTTCCAAAAAGTAAGGGTGCAAATCGTAAGACATTGTTACGACAAATGCAGTACTTGCCAAAAAATTAACATGACAAGGAATACAATAGAAAATCGGTTACATGAGCATAATATTAATCGTTTCTATTTTTTTAACATTATTGGGATTACGATTTTCGTCATCATGAAACCACATTAAATGAATTTAAATAACATGGATTACCGTTAAGTATAGGTCACACCTCTTAAAAGATCTGAGATCTTAGGAATTTAGAAAGGAAAAAAAGAGAAGACATCACGAAGGACAGAACTGAAGCGAAATAGGAAGCAAACAATAAGTGTCTCTGTATTTTGGGATACGCGATTACAATACCACAAAATTTCCAAGCAACTTTTTAGACACTCGTAAAAATCGTATAAAAATAAAGAAAAATAATTGTAAACAAACAGTAAGAAAGTCAATTATTGACAAAAGAAATTATAAATAACAAGTAGCAGGAAATGTAAGTTTTTGAAGGAATTAAATAAATACCAGCTGGTTTATTTCAATGTTATTCCGCTATTATCTATCTTTTTGTAAAGAAGAAATTAATTGATTTATTTCAATATAAGCAAATATAGTAAATCTATTTCGATTATAAAAAGCACTTGAACATGTTTGGATCGATGGATGGTGATTAAAGGGCGGCAGGGAGAAAGTTTTCTCTAGTAAGTTGTGCTCTCTTTGTGAAAAATATTGTAGATTAATTGTTAAAAGATATTGTAAAATACATTGAGGAATAATCGTTAGAAAATATTAAGAAATACATTGTGAATTATTTGTTATAAATATTGTGAAAAACAATATGGCTTAATTTTTAAAAAATATTGTAAAAGATATTGAAGATTACTTGTTATAAAAGATTGTAAAAGACATTGAGGATTAGGTGTTATAAATATTGTAAAATACACTAAAAATTACTTGTGAAAAATATTGGGAAATACAATGAGGATTTCCTGCTAAAAAATATTACAAAAACGTTGAATATTACTTGTCAGAAAATATTGTGAAAGACATTATGGATTACTTTTTATTTAATATTGTGAAAAAATGACGATTACCTTAATTAAAATATTAAGAAAAACATTGAGGATTACTTGTAGGTAAATATTATGAAAGACATTGAGGAATACGTTTGAGGAACTATTCTGAACGACATTATAGATAACTTATTATAGATATTTGTGAATGTCATTTAGGATTACCTGTTAGAATATTTGTAAATGTCAGTGAAGAATAATTCTTAGAGAATATTGTAAATCTGTCATTTTGAGGGTTAAATGGCTTAAAATTCTTATAGTTCTTGTCTTAATCTATTAAATTTTTTCTCCTGATACCGAGAAGAGCGCAGTTGCTACCCCCTGTCGTTTGTCCTTAGTCATTTGAACGAGTTCCTGCACACAGAGCTGTAGTCTCCGGGCCGCTTTTGGGCACATATTTAGGTGTTTCTATCTTGTTTGTTTGTGTTTATAAATTAACTTACTAATAGGCCTAATAAATTGACGGTGGCTAATGCTCTATGGAGAATTTTTAATGTATGCAGTTCTCACAATTATATAGGCAGAGTTTGATTCCGATATTATTAATCTGCGAAATTCTAAGGGAATATATTGTAAAAAATGGAAATAGATAATAGCTGTGAAAGTCAAAAAATACTATATTTTTAAAAACAAAATATTAAGCAGTATAATCTTACTTTCAATGTTGAGCTCCTTGAATCCGCACTCGTTCAGGGTAGCTTGTGCAACTCTAGCCTTGTGGACTTTGACGACTTTGAAGTCCATCATGGGGCGTGAGGTTTCTAAGGACCCAACAGGCAGAGGCCTTGGTCATGGCAAAATTGTCGTGGATGATGTTGATAACACTTCCAAGTGATATTCTAAGTTCTCGCTTGATTTCTTCGACCTTCACCCGTGGATTTTTGAGGATCATCCTCTCCACACGGGCCACAATGTCCTCATTATTCACGTCTGACGAGCGTCCTGGACGGGGGTCATCTTCAAAGGACTCACGACCATGGCGGAACTCCCTATTTCAGCGAGCAATGGTTGCAGTGGAAGGGGCGGTGTCGGTGTACACTGCAACCATACGTTCATTTATCTCTTTTGCATTCTTGCCTTCCTTGGTCAAAAATTTTATTACTGCGCGGTGGTTAACCTTCTCCATTGTTGAAAGATTTGTGACTGACGATCAGCGATCAGCTACTGCTTCTTAAATAGACGAGGCAGGAGTGTGCGGCTGCAGGTCCTGACTTGTCCTAACATGTCCTAACGCCCCCACAAACAGCCATCCCTCTTCCTCTGTTTTGCCTTATCGATTTGAAAAACTTATTGACCGCCCCTCGTAAGTATATTAACTAATTTATTTTTATATCTCCAAATATTTGAATTCCTCACTGTTTATAACGAATACATCTAGATCCTAATTGTTGATTTGTATAAAAACCTTTGTTTTGATTATTTTGGGGGATATTTTGGCGCAAGGAGCTTGTAGAGAAATGGCTACATTAAGCATCCTGGAAGAGTATAGGTACATTAAAGCCCCCCCCCTCCTCCTCATGAGGAGAAGCGTGAGAAAGGTAGCCTGCGAATAACCATAAGCTAACATCTGTTTTAAGGCGACCACAAAAGGCCCTGAAACGACGCTCTAACGATCTAATTACCTACGAGACCCATAAACCCGTGGTTATGAAAAAAGCAGTGCTAGTCAAAAGGCACGCCAAGTAGCGGTGCGGTTGCAAGCCGACTTGGGCACCCCAGTGCTACCCTCTTCAATTCTCACTCTCCCCAGATGCGAACTCACCATTCGCGTCCCCCCCTGCCTCTGTGGCCTGGTCACTTCTCCCTTTAGATGGGGCGGTAATCCGCCTATAAAAAAGCTTCGCAAAGAAAGAAAGAGGATTAGAAGTCGATACGCCTAGAAGGAGGATCAGGTCGTAAAGATCGATCCGTCAGCCCGACACGAAGATTAGAAGTCGATACTCAAGTAGAAGGATTAGTCCGTAAAGATCGATCATTCAGCCAGACAAGAAGATTAGAATTCGATAAGAGAGAAGAAGGTTCAGTCCGTGAAGATCGATCCTTTAGCCATATAAGTCTATTTTCGTGAGAAACGATAGGATCCGAGTGAGAAAATTTAAAATATATGTTTATTTTGGAATAAATCTGGTGTTTCCTCTTATCCTTACGTGTTTAAATGGCTCTTTTATCATAGCCTACTTCATCATAAGAGTAACTCACGCACCAAAAAGCATACCACTACAAAAAGGGTGTCAAAGAGTATATAGATCAAAAAGGGCCATACTACGACATTATAAAAGTGGTGTCAGGTCTGTAGGTTTTATATTAGAAAGAACCCAGCAGTGTCTATTTAAGGAAGAGCTAGCACGTAAAAGGAATACCAGGAATAATAGAATTTTTGACGAGAGGAAAATTGGTAAAGTTAGAGGTGGAAACAATCTAAATGTAATTGTTAGTCCAAGTGGTAAGTTTCGGTGGTAGAGTAGGTCAGGCTTGATTTACAACAAGGTAGATGACTGACATAAGCAGAATAGCATCGTTTGCCTTTATCGGAAGCAAGTTCAAAGCCTCGGACTGGAAGGAACCGAGCTAAACTCGTTTATTCAGGAGAAAGAGAGATACGAAAGAGACGAAAGAAGAGAAGAACATAAAATGAAAATGGAAGCTGATGAAAGAGAAAAGATAACGGCCCACGAATGAACTCTTAGCAAAGACCAGTTAGAGGTACAGTCAGTGTCATCCAAAACAGGAGTGTCACCAGCGGCCAGCATTTAATCCCCGGAGTACAGGGACGAACAAGTTTTATGCGCATATCTCTCCAATTTTGAGAAAATATTTGAAGTCAATAATTGGGAACTAGAGGAAGATAGGGTCGTCAGACTATTACCGCTACTCAATCGTAGGATGTGAGAGATATTCGTATCTTTACCCTAAGAAGCGACTGTGGAATATTCCACTCTCAAAGCTGAACTTCTCTCAGCAACAAACCTTAACCCGGAAGAATATAGGATAAATTTCAGGCAGGCTCGTATAAAACCTGGACAAACATACAAACATTTTGGCTTTGAGCTTCGTCGAAGCCTACAGTTTTTGGTGGAGTCGAAGGGGTAGAGAACGAAGTCGCTTCGGTCGTCGACTTCATGCTTAAAGATCAGTTACTAAGTACACTACCCCAGGACGAGGACTAACTCCACGCGGTAAATCATCGTTTAGAACCGAGGGAGTACAAGAAAGAGAAGGCTTCCTCCCCAAAGAAAAATGGGCCACCACCCAGGCATTTGCAGAAGAAGCCCTTTAAGTTCTCAGCAGCAAAAGGAACTTATAAGCCAAATTTTAAAGGAGAAAAAATCAAAAAGAAGTTAGGATTCCACAAGGATCATACCCTAATACCAGCACGTATCCCAGGAAGCGCGTCACTTGTTATACCTGCGGGATAATAGGTCACCTGAGTTTCCAGTGCCCAAAGAACTCCCGACTGAGGGAGACCTTGAGACAACAGGTGCAAAATCTGACTGCCGTGATACCAGCAGGACAAGCTGATTCGTCCTCCGTCCCCACGCCAACATCCGAAGGGCCCCAGCAACAGGTAAACTTTCTATTCAACAAAAGTTTGCCAGGGGGCCTACAATTTGAAGAGGGTACTGTTAATGGGTGCCGAGTATCCACTTTAGTCAGAGACACCGGAAGTACGTGCATAGTGGTATCCGACAAGTTGCTGCGCCCAGTAAACCCTAACCATAAGAAATTCGCAATCTTCCACGACTTTTTAGGACGCGACAATCGATTCCCCGTCGTGAGATGTCATATACAATGCAGATTTTTCACCGGTTGGACGGATGTGGTAGTAGCCCCGATTAAGTTCTGCGCAGTACTAATCGGACAAAACCCCCTAATTCCCCAGCAAGAAGTGGCCCAACAAGTAGTCACCTGGGCACAAGAAGCCTAGAGGAAAGAGCAACCTGCTAAGTTGACCCCGAGGATTACCCTCGAAGACAATTGTTTCAAATGTACTTCCTTCGCTTTTTCTCAGAAGGAATGCCCACTCTTAAACCTCTATGGGAGAAAGCTATTAAAGGTAAAACTCTCCAAGTGAATGGAAAGAAGCCTATCTAATATATCGTAGAAGACTTACTTCTCTACCGTACTATCAGCAAGGAGGACAAGGAGAGCAACAAAGCACTATGTGTACCTCAAGAATACACTCAAAGAATTTTGAATACCGCGCATGATGGAATATTAGCCGGACACTTTGGGGAAAACAAAACGGCGCAGCAGATATCCTGACCCTTTTATTGGCCCCAGACCGCCAGGGAAATTGTGGCCTATTGCCGATCATGCGACGTGTGTCAGAAGGATCCATCCAGAGGATGGGTACCTCCCGCGCCCTTACAAAAGGTACCCGTTATAACCGAACCATTCTTTCGAGTGGCTATTGATTTGGTGTGACCAATTCACCCCCCTACAAGTGGAGGACACTCATACATCCTCAACCTAGTGGATTGTGCCACCCGGTTCCCAGATGCCGTGGCACTACGGAAGATTGACACTATTTCCTGCACTATTACCACAACAGGGCGAAGAACCTATCACATAAACATGCTAAAAAAATATCACCGCTGCGCGTGCATAAAGAATATTACCCTTCTAGACGAAGAAGAACCGATGGATTACGTTTACCCGGGTACGCCCTTGCAAGTCATACACATCGTGTGTGTGGAACAAGACCAGGAATACGAACTTCCATCGCTCTCACCTACCCCGGAAGATCCTCGGGTGGATTTAAAGATAAATCCCCACTTAGAGATTCAACAGAAAGCGAAAATGTTGAACTTGCTCATGGAATTCCCAGAAGTCATTTCTGAAACCCCCGGATGTGCCAAGGATTTCATCCATGAAATAAAACGCAAAACTAATTCAGTGGTGCGAATCAAACCATATCCTTTACTGCTCCACCTACGAGAAGCCTTCAAAAAGGAAGTCTGGAATTTATTAAAATTGGGAATTTTCGAGCCATCGGAGTCCGATTATTGCTCCCCCATAGTAATGGTTAAGAAACCTGATCAATCATTTCGGATGTGCGTGGACTTCCGAAAATTGAATTCAGTGACCGTTTTCGACGCCAAGCCCATCCCTCTAATAGATCAAAATCTCTATTTATTTGAAGACGCTGAATTCATCACTGAATTGGATCTGTGTAAAGCGTACTATCAAATACCTCTCGCTAAAGAGTCCAAAAAACTGACGGCTTTTGCGAATGAGAGAGGTCTGTTACAGTTTACCAGGCTACCCTTCCGACTACTTACAGCCGGTAGCAATTACAATAGGATGATGAGGCGAATTATCGCTGGCCTAAGTAACGTGTCGTTTCACTTCGACAACGTGTACGTAGCTACCCGTACATGGGAGTCACACTTACACGCCTTACGCTCATTGCTGAAGAAATTAAAGGAGCAAGGTCTAACCGCCGGGCCTACCAAGTGTTGTTAGGCCTACGAATCCATTGACTACCTGGGATTCCAAATAGGACAAAAACACTTGACTACCCAGCAAGAAAAAGAGGACGCCATAGTCAAGATGCCCCGGCCGAAAACAAAGAAACAACTCCCATCTTTTATGGGAGCCGCATCGTTTTACAGGCGTTTTGTGCCAGATTTCGCTTCCATTGCGGCCCCACTGAATGATTTGTTAAAAAAGACAGCGTCAGACCCTGTCACGTGGAACCCCCATGCAATAACTTAGTTAGAGGTTCTAAAAGGAAAACTCGTAACTGCGTCCATTCTTTGCTTACCAAATCCCAACAAGGTCTTTGGCATTAGAACGGACGCAAGTCAAAACAGGTTAGGCGGAGTATTGCTTCAATACGAAGATGACGAAACAGCCTATCCCATAGCTTATGTCAGAAGAAAACTTTTGAGTAGAGAAAAAGCCTACGCTACAATCGAAATTGAAGCTTTGGCCATAATATGGTCCATAGGTAAATTCAAATATTATCTAATAGGGCCCGAGTTTAAGTTGGAATGCGACCATAAACCGTTGTCATACTTAAGTAAAAATAAGAGTAAGAATGGAAACTCCTGAGATGAAGTTTACTCTTGATGGAGTACCAGTACTCCATTCACTATATCAAAGGGTCCAACAATTGTATGGCCGACTCGTTAAGTCGGAACCCTGTTGACTATTAAGGAGCAGTCCAACTATTGTATTATAGCAAAGTTAAGTGTAAATCAGTAGAATTGTAATTAAGTAGGGGCGAGTAACCCCCTAGTGGTAGGTAAGAAGATCTTCACGAACTAATCCTTCTACTCAAGTAGAAGGATTAGTTCGTGAAGATCGATCCTTTAGCCATACAAGACTATTTCCGTGAGATTGAGAAAATCAATCCCCCCTTTCCGGGCCGTATTAACCTTAATAGTCAAGTTTTATATCGGTGCCATACCGAAGAATCCTTTACAGACTGTGAAGAAGTCTGACTGAAAAAAAGCAAAGCCGCTTACACTTGAGTGACTCTCACATCTCAAGCTCCGTAAGAGTGAGAGGAGAAGAACCCAGCCCCAACGAGCTCCCGATCTTTAATTACGTTGAAGAATCATCCCCCCTACAGGCGGCAAGCTATCCCTCCTCGAAGAAAATCCAACAATCGGCCACAACCCTCGAAAGAGAGAGATAAGTCCTCTAGCGATATGTGGCAATCCATAATACCTCCTGTCATGTAAGTTAGAAAGAATATTTATATTCATATTGCGATAGTAGAAGTTTAGTACGTCTCACGTTTTAAAGGGGAGTAGAAACCATTGTTCGTGAACCTAGGTCATATTTGTTTGTAGACGAGAGTACGTTAATTTAATGTTTAACGCTAATCAAATAGAGTCGCGATAAAAATACTAATCGGCAATTGGTATGTTTACGGGTAGCCTATTTGTTTAGTTTTGTCATCGTATCCGTGCGAAAGGTATAGATGCCAAAGATAGAAATGTGTTAACTGTTGGTTTGTTATAGTTAAGTGTTTCATTTAAAATATATGTTTATTTTGGTATAAATCTGGTGTTTCCTCTTATCCTTACATGTTTAAATAGCTCTTTCTTAAGAACATAACTACCAAATTAGCACTCTTAGAACAAAGCCTACTTCATCAAAGATGTAACTCACGCACCACAAAGCATACCGCTACAGAAAGGGTGTCAAAGAGTATGGTGATCAAAAAAGGGCCATAATACGACAGAGCTCATAATCAATTTGTGTTTGATTTGCTACGAGAGGAAACTTAGTGAATAGTTGAGAACTGAATTGTATTCCATCTCAATTAGGATTTTTTTCAGATTTATTGGGTATCGTTACTAAAACAGTACAAGCGCAGTCTTTATAAACTAAGTACTAATAGTATCATAAGAGACGAACACCATCTAATATGAGAGTGCAATAACTATGGTATTACTACTTTAAAAGCATCATCATATATTCATGTTCGTATTATATAAATAATAACGGAAAGCATTAATTAGAGGAGATATTTCAAAACAAGTGAAATAAAATTATATATAAAGAATCGTTATTCATTCAGACGCTATTTAATATTTTTCGATAATTTCAATGGGTACAATGTGAAAGCATTGTATATCATTTCAATTGGCTACTTAATTTTAAAAAGTTGAAAGCATAATAAATATCCGCCTCTCAGATTCCTAGAATTTACTTTCACTCACTTAACTCATATATTCGCAGAATACATGAGGCTTTTTGGTTTGAATTTAATCCTTACATATCCTTAGTATTCCTGGATGGGTCAAATTATGGCTATAGGAATTTAAGGTTTCTGGCGCCGTGGAAAGAATTTAAGGCGGAGCCGAAAGCAGATAAGGGTGTAGTTCAAATATGTCGCGAAGATATCTCACAGATCTTCCGTAGCGGCTAAAAGGCCATAAAAAGATCAAAAGACCCTTTCAAAAAAGTGAAGATTGCCGGATGAAGACAAAAGGTTGTAAAAAGTTCAAAATGAAGGAATAGGAATTAACGAAGATGGTTGCAAATGATACAAAGATCAAAATAAGGTTAAGAATGATTTAAAAGATAATAATAAACAGGCGCTAAATACGATAAAAAAAAGATAGAAAGAGGTAGAAAAAATCTAAATAGGTCAAAGAGGTTCTATTTGGAAAGAAAGAGTTAAAATACTGTAATAAACTAGCGAGGCTGTTATATAGGCAAAGGAATGCAAAACTTGAAATATGTAATGGGAAACCTTAAAACTAAGATGTTAAATGAAGCATAGGGTCCAATAAGCCCTTTTAAAAGAGATTTTAGAGAGATGCTAATGTAAAGTGTAGAAACTCTGAGAATTAAGGTTAGTAAGGTGGTAGGAAAGGAGATAATACCAGCAGAGAAAGTCAAAGAGAAAAAGAAAAGAAAACTTCTTACATTAGTAGAGGAAAAACTAGAATTGATCCCGTTCCTTCTTAAGGCTAAGGCTTATTTTCATTTTCAAAGAGAAGAAAATGTTGAAACATAAGAAACTTATTATTTTTAACCATTTCGTCATTATCGAAAGTTAAAATTTAGTTCAAGTATGTAACTAAATAATTTAGGAGAAGAGAATCGCCAGAAATCTGTGTTTTAAAGATTGCAAGCATCTCTCCAAACCCGGCGCATTCACCAACGACGGAATCAGACCTTGAAGGTTAACGTGGGTGCTGTAAACTTAAATCCGCATGAGTGAACTCACTGGAAAAGCTACAGGACCTGGGCCGTTATCTTTCACGTACCATAAAACGTATCAAGGTCTTGTCTTTAGTCAAGTACTAATAAGCGTTGATTTACACTGATCGGGTAGAAGGGTCAATATCATACGCGCGTACTGGTGGTAGTAGTCAGAAAGATACTACTAGTAGTTATACTACTCAGTTATTTGAGAAAGACTAGTTGGATTTCGATTAAAGTGACCTGGAAGTGTTCGATAGTTATGTTACTAAGAAAGAAAAAAGGAAAAAATGGATATAGTAACAACGTACTTAAATATTTTCTATAATTTCCTTACATATTTGAAAGCGCCCCAAAGGCAAGACTCTGTTTTTGAAACGCTACTAGCGTAGGAAGCAAGAGAACAAGAGAGGTTGGAAGAAGTAGAGATGTCATCTGTTCCCGTTGAACTGTAATCGAAATCAATAACAGAAATTTGAACCTTTTACTCCGTCCACTTCTTAAAATCGCAAAGAAGTAGGTCGACGTAAAAGGTCCATCAACTAAATGTTTAATGAAAAAGAGGCCACAAAAGTTGCCTAAAGCCTAAAATAGAATTTATTGTCACCCACAAGGCCCTCAAAAGGATTCAAACTCGAGTCACGAAATAAGTAACCTCCAAAATTAATTAACAAATAGTCCATCCAACAAACGAGCAAAGGAAAGGCGAAATAATGCGTTTCCATCACGGATGACTCGGGAAGAACAACTTATTTATTTGTTTAAGTGTTATTTTACCTAACATAGAAATATGAGGGCCGAATTAATCTTTGGTTGCTCTTTGCTTTATACTTTTTTAAATATATTTGTTTGCTAACTTTCGCGTAAAATCGATGTAGAATATCCATCAAACTACTAACGAATTGTAAGAAACGACGAATGGGTTAATGGCGCATCGCTGAAATACAGCCCCAAAATATTGTGTGGTGAAAAGGTTCAATATTATATTAAATAAAGATATTTTGCTTGTGGAAACAACGCCATTGTTCTAAACAGAGAAAAGAATGAAAGAATGATAATAAAAAATAACAAAGGTTTCAAAATTAATGAGAGAATTATGAATATTTTTAATGATACCAAAGATCTAATAGCACAGCTCTTTACTTCTAGCCCTCTAAAGAGTTATTTCGTTTGGCTAAAATTTCCCTACAAAAAAGAAAAGATTTTATTAGTGGAAATTGAAGAACGCAATATCACTGTACCAATTTCGATCGAATTAAAATATTGCAAAGAATACGTCAAATAGTTAAAAATGTAAATATAATCTCAGATCTATTGCGAAAGTTTTAGAATATAAGAGTAGAGAAAAATTAACTCAAAGTGGCATTTCAGCTGCAATATGTAGCTTAGTTTTGCTTTACTTATCAGATAAAGGATATTGCTATATTGGAAAAAATACAGCGAAGAGCGAGAAATCTCATTACACAGCTGCGAAAAAAACATTGGGAAGAAAATAAAATCTCTTGCTTAAAGATAGTCGCTTTTGCACCAAATTGCAAGACATCTTTCTGATACTGGAAGGCTACAATAATATAAAGTTTTATTGACTATTTTAACGCAAACAAATGATCATAAATTCTAATTAAAGCAAGAACACAAATATCGTGTGTAGCCTTTTTACCTTTTTGTTCTAAATTGGAAAATACTTCTAAGTAATTTAATTCAAACTACGTCAGGTAACATGCTAAAAAATATAAAAAAACCTATTTAACTATGAAAGCGCCCATATTATTTCCTACGTAATACTAACTATATATTAACGTACATCCTAGTATCTATTGTATTGGTAGTCCAACTACTGCCTTCCTTACCTTCCTCATTCAATTACAATTAGATATAGATTAGTTTTAGTTGTGCTTGATCATTACTATTATACGATTATATAAAAAGGTTAAAAAGTGAGCAAATATATTTATATTATGAATTTAAAAACAAAGTTGTATCGAAAACCTAAATAGGTTCACTGATGATATTTTGAAACACACACTTGGTCAAATTTCAAACCACTTTAGTGAAACTGAAAAAGGAAAATTAAAACTCATACGAGTATAGATATAAGATCTGCTGCATAAATAAACGGTTCTGCATAATAAATATTAAAAATTGATCTTATCTACCCGACTTAGATTATATAGATCTCTACCAAAGATTACAGCGGGTATTTCATAGTAAGATGTGGCCTTTTGTACAAAATACATAACAAATAAGATTTAGTAGAGTTGAAATAACTGGGAATTCCTTTCTGACGATTAGACAATTTTCGTATACATTAGGTTTAAACTATCCCGATTTAATTTAAACTTTTACTAGTAATCGATTAGGCAAAGCAATTAAATTCGAATTATATTCACTTCTCTAAATTTTTGCGAAATCATTTGAAATAGCATTGCATGATTGTAAACACTAGAGATACAAAGTCCCACTTCGGCTCTGAGCTCCTAAAGAGATTTTATGTAACACAATAAAAAGTATTTATTCATTTTTAAAATATTGTGACTTGCATAGAGTGGCTTTATTTATCTGCGGCGTTCTTAATTTTCCAAAAATTAGATAATAATACTCCATTTAAAATTTAAAATTATATTACCTTTAGATTATATAGTTAATCACTTTTGTGTACCTTGTTTTTATAATATACGGTAAGGATCAAAGTTCAATAATTGGTTTCGAAAAATAATACTTAAAAGTATATAAAATAAGAGAAGCTCTAGAAATAAAATTTCTATTGAGAATATTAGAATCTAGGAGAATTTGGTTTAACACAAATAAGAGAGAAAGAGCGAAAGATCTTAAAGATCTTAAAAAAAAAGCGGAAGAAGGCAAGTTAAAATAATAAAATTGACAATAATTAAAATTAAAGTAAAAACACTAATTATATATAGAATTAGTGTTTTGACTTTATTTTTAATTATTGTCAATTTTATTATTTTAACTTACTTTCTTCCGCTTTTTTTTAATGCATTCTTTGAACTGTTATCAATTAATGTTCCTTTCCCCTCTCATTAGACGATATAGTCGCTGAAGATGGTCCTAGTAAAGGTCCGAAACGTCCGGCCAATAAATGATAAGTATAATCACCTGGGTCTTCATATTCTTGCTATATATATATATATATATATATATATATATATATATATATATATATATATATATAAACTGGTAATCACAATAATACGTGACATGGTAGGTGCTTAATAACACATAGAATAAAGAAAAGAAGATGCATAAGTGATTTCGACTTACTTAATCAATGTCTTATCCTTATTTCTCCTTATAAAAAGAAGAAATCGCTTCTGTATCATCTCTCTTTAATTTTTGTCCGTATTTTATGACTTTATTTGCAATATGGTCTAAGAGCTTAATATGGTAGCACGACGGAAGGACCAAGCAAACAAGCAAACATTACTGGCATAAATTATCTAATAGAATATTAAGACCAAGAAGAAGCAGGAGAAGAATCATTCTAATAATTAGTAATTATTATTATTATAACTTGCCTGTGATCATCACTTTAATGAAGGCATTTGAATAAATAAAGTTATTTATGTAGTAATATGAATATTCCTGGTTAATAACTAATTATTTTAATAAAGAGATCAAATGTTTTGAAATATACTCCTTCCTATATCCTCTCAGGTGACCGACCCAGCTCCTTGTACATTATTAACACACGTGTAGGCGTACTGACTCTAGGTCAGTCTGCTTCCTCCCATTTCTATGTGTGTCTATATATGTAGTTATATCCTAGAGCGTGTTATGAATTTGAATCGACGCCCTGCCGACGCATTTTGTTTCAGGTCAGGCAAAATTCCTCAAAAGCTTAAGAAATGGTGGTTAGAAAGACTTTTCTCCAAATCCTTTGAAATCTCACCGCTGCTTAGTATTTCCCAAATAAAACTCAGACTAGTTTCTGAACAATAAATGATCGAGTTGGCTTCTTTTGTAAAAAATAGTTACGATTGCTTTGATGTAATTTTTAATAATGTACGAATTCATTCTAGTTAAAAGATTTCTCCGGTAATTTATGAATGTTCCTGATTATTTTAGCGCAGAATTAAGAACCAGAAAAGATTAATAGTAATTTGTGGTTAGTTCCAAAGGACGTCAAAAGGTGATAAACAGGTAAATGGAAGAAAGGATATGTGTAAAGAATTAGTTTCATAGCCTTTATTTATGTTATTATTCTATTGCTGATCTTCAGAATTTCTGTGTGACAAACTATGAGACCCAGAAAAAGTATATGACACATACTAGGATTTAAGACAGCCAAAAAGCTCGTAAATAGCGTTGTTGGAGTGTGTAATAGATTGTAACCCACTGTTCTATTATGTATATCTTAGTGTGTAGGGGTGCCTTCTAGGACAAGCAGCAACGATAGTTAAATCTAATTAAGAGGTAGGGAGGATACATGAGTTTGAATTTCAGGTACAACAGGGATATGTGTGAAAGTGAAGGATATTGAGCACTGGGAGAGAGTGTTTCTATATATTCAAGCAAGCAGCTGTGGAGTGAGATGGCAGAGTATCTCTCCTGCTTTCAAAATTAAGTGTTAACGTAATGTTTTTGTCTAGAGTGAGAATTTTGAAATGGAGTGTAGTGTATCGTGATGATTTTGTTTGATAATATAGGTGGTTTGTTAGTATGTTTGTTCTTCAGACTTGTTTGTTCTTTGTGTTTCTTTTTATGACATGGAGAGTATTGAAGAATCTTTGAGAGAGGCTAGATGCCCCAAAAGGACCTGGAAAGTACATGAATTACCATAAAAATTGTTTAAAGTCTGTGGTTGTGGTTTATTATTTCCTCCAAATGAAGGTTTTGCGAGTGAATTTGGCACTGAGGTAACGAAGCTGCTATTTTTAGCTGAAACGTGTGAAGATAATTTTCTAGTAATGAGGAAAGTGGTGGATTTGATGGAATTCTTTTGAGTGCGATGAGATTAGGTGCATGTGTACTGAGTTGAAATATGGTTCGAGTAGATGAATAGCTTTGTCTTTGTTTCAGGGAATGCTGTAAGATTTATCATCATCAATAAATCTATAATTTAAGAAGGGAATTTTTTTCAGTATTTGAATAATAATTTCATCTTAGTTTGGTTATGACTCATGTTTTTTTATCAAAGTTATTTCTAATAATTCTTTCATAATATCACCCAGGCAATGGCTTTACTACCAAGATTAAAATTTTAAATCTCAAAAAAGCAGCCATGGTTAAATTTTTATAAATTTTCTGAACTTCGCCAATTAAAATAATTTTAAAAGGGAACTCTAAACTAAATTTCTTCCGTTTCAAAATATCATGTTGCTAAAATATAGTGTTATAGAAGAAGAAGAAGAGATATAAATTAAATTTTTGAACTTCATCATTTCTAATTACATCATTTCTATTTGGGTTTTAAAAGATTCACAAAATTTAGATATTTATATTTATTTCTGAACTTCACCATTTTGTTTTTTGATTTTATAAAAGAATTATTAGAAATAACTTTGATAAAAAAACCTGTCATAACTAAACTAAGATGAAATTATTATTCAAATATTGAAAAAAGTCCCCTTCTTAAATTATAGAGATAGTGAAGTGAAAAAACAAAATGGTGAAGTTCAGAAATAAATATAAATATCGAAATTTTTAAAAAATTTTAAAACCCAAAGAATTATTAATGGTGAAGTTCAGAAAATCTATTTTTGTATATATTCTTCTATAATTATATTTGAGCAACTTAATATTTTGACAGGGGGGGAAGTTTAGTTTAGAGTTCATTTTTAAAATTATTATAATTGGCGAATTCCAGAAAATTTATAAAAATTTAACCATGGCTGCTATTTTTAGATTTTAAATTTTAATCTTTGTAGCGAAGCGCAAGCTCCTTCCGTACATGGGAGTGGTGAAGCCATTGCCTGGTTTCTACTTATATAAAGGTCTGACTATCTAGGATGCGTGGGCTTCACTATTTCATCCATATATAAGTTAGAAAGTGTGGTTGATAATATGCACCCTTTCGAACACCATTTGAAAATATTACCTAGTCATGCTTAGGTGACAAATAGTTTGCTAGCCATTTTTTGCTTTGATCTAATCGTTCTTGTTGTAAATTTTGTAACTGTGGTTGCGTCGGAAGATGTAATCGTAGATGTGCTGATGCCTAGTGATACACGAATTGTTCTGTGTGACTTTGTTTGTGCATGCAATCTTGGATGCTTTGTTTGTGGTCTGGATAAAGTGTATTTTTTAAATGTTTTGGTCTGAAAACATGGTATTAATATGCTAAGATTAGGTGCGGACTGATCTTGGTTAAGATTCTGCGATTCTGTTAATTTTTATAGAGTACAGAGGAGGTTAATGAGGTGGTGTGGTGAAGGTACTATACAATTTTTGATAACTAAATGGATTTTTATCTATGGAGTATGGAACAGATTTGGGAAATTGCGTTGGGTGAGTAGCTCTAGTTTGCAATATTTGTGAGTGATTGAATTTTATATGGTCTGCGATGAATAGGTGCATTTTGGACGCTAAATTTTGCACAAAAGGTAGTTTGCTCTAAGGAATTGTGAGTGATGTAATTTATCGGGCGATTACTAACAGGTTGTAGTCTCGATCGTTTGGGAAGAGTTGTTTGAGTCGGATGACACTGCGATTTTATGTAAGGAGGTTTAAGTGGCTAAGAAAGAAAGATGCTTATTGAGATAGTTTGGTCGTTTTTTTGTTGAGATTATGCCTAAACGATTTGGTAGTATTCAATTATGTTGTAATGAAGGCTAAATTTTTAATGTACATTGTAAATTTCATAAAGGTAATACATAATTGCGAATATAATTCAAATAAATTAACAATGTTCCATAGTGTCGTGCTACTGCTACAGAGAAGTTGAAAACGTGTTTCATACTAATCACTGGCACCTATAATTTTAACTAGCAATTTTGTATTCACTTGCTATGTTTAACTAGCAATTTGGGTATTAAATTGTGTAGAGAAATGGCTACATTAAGCATCCTAAAGGAGTAAAGGTACATTTAAGCCACCCCCCCTCCTCATAAGGAGAAGCGTGGAAAAGGTAGTCGGCGAATAACCATAACTGCTTACCCTGTTTGATCTCCCCGCCGCTTTGGGCAGTTGAAGCTAACATCTGTTTTAAGGCGACCACATAAGGTCCTTAAACGATGCTCTAACGATCCAATTACCTACGAGACCCATAAACCCGTGGTTATTAAAAAATAATGCGGTGCTAGTCAGAAGGCACGCTAAGTAGCGGTGCGGTTGCGAGCATCTAATTAGCGAGCCGACTTGGGCACCCCAGAGCCATCTTCGGCAATTCTCGCTCTCCCCAGATGCAAACTCACCCTTCGCGTGCCCCCATCCTGCCTCTGTGGCCTGATCACTTTCCCGTTTAGATGAAGCGGTATTCCACCTATAAATGAGCCCCGCAAAGAAAGAGAGAGGATTAGAAGTCGATACGCCAGAAGAAAGGTTAGTTCGTGAAGATCGATCCTTCAGCCCGACAAGAAGATTGGAAGTCAATACGCCAGAAGAAAGATTAGTTCGTGAAGATCGATCCTTCAGCACGACAAGAAGAGTAGAAGTCGATACGCCAGAAAAAGGATTAGTTCGTGAAGATCGATCCTTCAGCCCGACAAGAAGATTAGAAGTCGATACGCCAGAAGAAGGAGTAGTTCGTGAAAATCAAGCCTTCAGCCATACAAGACTATTTCCGTGAGAAACGAGAGGATCAGATTGAGAAAATTGATCCCCCCTTTCCAGGCCGTATTAACCTGAATAGTTAAGCTTTATATCGGTGCCATACCAAAAGAATCCTTTACAGACTGCGAAGAGGTCTGACTGAAAAAAAGCAAAGCCTCTTACACTCGAGTGACTCTCACATCTCAAGCTCCGTAAGAGTGAGAGGAGAAGAACCCAGCCCCAACGAGCTCTCGTTCTTTAATTAAGTTAAAGAATCAGCCCCCTCCTCGATGAAATTTCAACCATAGGCCACAACACTTTAAAGCGAGAGATAATTCCTCCAGCGACATCCGGCAATCCCTAATACCTCCTGTCATGTAAGTTAGAAAGAACATTTATATTTATATTGCGATATTAGAAGTTTAGTTCGTTTCACGTTTTAAAGGGGAGTAGAAACCATTGTTCGTGAACCTAGGACATATTTGCTTGTAGGGGAGAGTACTTTAATTTAATGTTTAACGCTAATCAAATAGAGTCGCGATAAAAATACTAATCGGCAGTTGGTATGTTTACGGGTAGCCTATTTGTTTAGTTTTGTCATCGTATCCGTGCGAAAGGTCTACATGACAAAGATAGAAATGTGTTAACTGTTGGTTTGTTATAGCTAAGTGTTTCATTTAAAATACATTTTTATTTTAGTATAAATCTGAAGTTTCCTCTTATCCTTCTGTTTTCAAATAACTCTTCCTTAAGAACAAAACTACTGAATTAGCACTCTTAGAACAAAGCCTCATACATCATAGAAGTAACTCACGCACCACAAAGTATACCACTACAAAAAGGGTGTCAAAGACTATAGTGATCAAAAACAGAGGGCTATTCTACGACATATTATAAAAGTGGTGTCAGGTGTGGGGTTTTAAATTAAAAAGAACCCAGCAGTGTCTATTTGAAGAAGAGCTAACACCTACAAGGAACACCAGGAATATATAATATTTGACGAGAGGAAAATTGGTAAAGTTAAAGGTGGATACCATCTAAAGGTAATTGTTAGGCCAAATAGTAGGTTTCGGTGGTGGAGTAGGTCAGGCTTGATTAAAACAAGGTAGATGACTGACATAAGCGCAAAGGCATCGTTTGACCTTTATCGAAAGCAAGGTCAAAGCTTCAGACTGGAAGGAACCGATCTAAGCTCGTTTATTCAACAGAAAGAGAAAAACGAAAAAGAAGAAAGAAGAGAAAAGACGAAAATGGAAGCTGAGGAAAGAGAGAAGATAAAGGCCCACGAAAGAGCTCTTAGAAAAGACCAGTTAGAGGTGCAGTCAGTGTCATATAGAACAGGAATGTCACCAGCGGCCAGCATGAAACTCCAGGAGTACAGGGATGAAGAAGATTTATGCTCATATCTCTCCCAATTTGAGAAAATATTTGAAGTCAATAATTGGGACCTAGAGGAAGATGGGGTCGCCAGATAATTAGCGCTACTCAATCGTAGGATGAGAGAGATATTCGTATCTCTACCCTCAGAAGCGACTGTGACGATTCCACTCTCAAAGCCGAACTTCTCTCAGAAACTAACCTTAACCCGGAAGAATATAGGATGAAGTTGAGGCAGGCTCGTATAAGACCTGGACCATCATACAAAAATTTTGGCTTTGAGCTTTGTCGAAGCCTAAATTTTTGGATGGAGTCAGAAGGGGTAGAGAACGAAGTCGCTTCGGTCGTCGACTTCATGCTTAAAAATCAGTTACTAAGCACACTACCCCAGGAAATCCGTGCATTCGTTAAGGACCGAAAAGCTTCTAACTTCAATGAGTGTCTGGACGAGGCTTACCCCTACGTGGTAAATCACCGTTTATATCCGAGGGGGAGTACAAGAAAGAGAAGGCTCCCTCCCCAAAGAAAAATGGGCCACCACCCAGGCATTTGCAGAAGAAGCCCTTTAAGTTCTTACCAGCAAAAGGAACTTATAAGCCAAATTTTAAAGGAGAAAAAAATCAAAAAGAAGTTAGGATTCCACAAGGATCATACCCTAATACCGGCACGTATCCTAGGAAGATCCGCACTTGTTTTACTTGCTGGATAATAGGTCACCTGAGTTTCCAGTGCCCACAGAACTTCTGACTGAGGGAGACCTCGAGACAACAGGTGCAAAACCTGACTGCCGCGATCCCAGCAGGACAAGCTGATTCGTCCTACGTCCCTGCGCCAACATCCAAAGGGCCCCAGCAACAGGTGAACTTTATATTCAACAAAAGTTTGCCAGGCGGCCTACAATTTGAAGAGGGCACTGTTAATGGCTGTCGAGTATCTACTATAGTCAGAGACACCGGATGTACGTGCATAGTGGTATACGACAAGTTGCTGCCCCCAGTAAACCCTAACCATAAGAAATTCGCAATCGTCCATGACTTTTTAGGACGCAACAATCGATTCCCCGTCGTGAGATGTCATATACAATGCAGATATTTCATTGGTTGGACGGACGTGGTAGTAGCCCCAATTATGTTCTGCGCAGTACTAATCGGACAAAACCATCTAATTCCCCAGCAAGAAGTGGCCCAACAAGTAGTCAACCGGGCACAAGAAGCCCAGAGGAAAGAGCAACCTGCTAAGTTGACCCCGAGGATTATCCTCGAAGACAATGGTTTCAAATGTACTTCCTTCGCTTTTTCTTAAAAGGAATGCCCCACTCTTAAACCTCTATGGGAGAAAGCTATTAAAGGTGAAACTCTCCAATTGAAAGGAAAGAAGCCTATCTAATATATCATAGAAAAATTACTTCTCTACCGGACTATCAGCAAGGAGGACAAGGAGAGCAACAAAGCACTGTGTGTACCTCAAGAATACACTCAAAGAATTTTGAATACCGGGCATGATGGAATATTAGCCAGACACTTTAGGCAAAACAAAACGGTGCAGCAGATATTCCGTCACTTGTATTGGCCCCAGGCCGCCAGGGAAATTGTGGCCTATTGCCGATCGTGCGCCGTGTGTCAGAAGGATCCATACAGAGGACGGGTACCTCCCGCGCCCTTACAAAAGTTGCCCGTTATAACCGAACCATTCTTTCCGAGTGGCTATTGATTGTGCCGTGGCACTACGGAAGATTGACACTATTTCCTGCGCGAAAGCATTAATTTCAATATTTGCATGAGTAAGCCTGCCTAAAGAAATTCTATCGGATAGAGGGCGCCAATTCACCTCAGAATTGATGGAGTATTTTAATAAACTACTGCTAGTCAAGCCAATTTTACGAGTCGATTTCATCCATCCTATAATGGAATCTGCGAGAAATTAAACGGGACTCTCAAAAATATATTGAAGAAGTTGTGTCAAAACAAACCTACACAGTGGCACAGATACCTGCCTGCAGCCCTTTTCGCCTGCCGAGAAATACCTCATTGGACGTTGGGATTCTCGCCCTTTAAGCTATTATACGGGAGAAATGTGCGAAGTCCTATGAGTATTCTTAAGGAATTATTTTCCAACGCGAATCTCGACCAAGAAATCAAATCATCTTACGCCCACGTGATGGATATCCGCGAGTGCCTAGAATACTGTGCTGGCTTAGCTCGAGAGAACGCCGAGAAATATTTAGCCAAATACCGGGACTACTTCGATATGAAAGCAAAGGCGCAAAAATTAAAGGCAGGAGATCAAGTCTTATTATTATTTCCGACCGAAAATAATAAGTTATGGGCCCAGTGGAAGGGACCGTTTGAAGTAATCGAGGCACGGGGTCCAGTCGATAACTTGCAAGATACCCCAACAGGGCAAAGAACCTATCACATAAACATGTAAAAAAAATATCACCGCCGCGCGTGCATAAATAATATTACCCTTCTTAACGAAGAAGAATCGATGGATTACGTTTACCCGGGTACGCCCCTGCAAGTCATACACACCGTGTGTGTGGAACAAGACCAGGAATACGAACTTCCATCGCTCTCACCTACCCCGGAAGACCCTCGGGTGGATTTAAAGATAAATCCCCACTTAGAGATTCAACAGAAAGCGAAAATGTTGAACTTGCTCATGGAATTCCCAGAAGTCATTCCTGAAACCCCCGGATGTGCCAAGGATTTCATCCATGAAATAAAACTAAAAACTAATTCAGTGGTGCGAAGCAAACCATATCCTTTACCGATCGACCTACGAGAAGCCTTCAATAAGGAAGTCCGGAATTTATTAAAATTGGGAATTTTAGAGCCATCGGAGTCCGATAACTGCTCCCCCATAGTAATGGTTTTAAATCTGATCAATCATTTTGGATGTGCGTGGACTTCCGAAAATTGAATTCAGTGACCGTTTTCGACGCCAAGCCCAACCCGCTAATAGATTAAAATCTCCATTTATTTGAAGACGCTAAATGTATCCGTTAATTTGATTTGTGTAAAGCGTATTATCAAATACCTCTCGCTAAGGGGTCCAAAAAACTGACGGCTTTTGCGACTGAGAGAGGTCTGTTACTGTTTACCAGGCTACCCTTCGGACTACTTACAGCCGGTAGCAGTTATAATAGGATGATGAGGCGAATTATACCTGGCCTAAGTGACGTGTCGTTTTACTTCGACAACGTGTACGTAGCTACCAGTACATGGGAGTCACACTTACACGCCTTACGCTCATTGTTAGAGAAATTGAAGGAGCAAGGTCTAACCGCCGGGCCAACCAAGTGTTATTTTGCCTACGAATCCATTGACTACCTAGGATTCAAAATAGGACAAAAACACTTGACTAGCCAGCAAGAAAAAGTGGAGGCCATAGTCAAGATGCCCCGGCCAAAAACAAAGAAACAACTCCGATTTTTTATGGGAGCCGCATCGTTTTTTTTGGCGTTTTGTGCTACACTTTGCTTTCATTGCGGCCCCACTAAATGATTTGTAAAAAAGGACAGCATCAGACCCTGTCACGTGGAACCCCCATGCAATAACTCAGTTGGAAGTTCTAAAAGGAAAACTCGTAACCGCGCCCATTCTTTGCTTACCATATCCCAACAAGATCTTCGGCATTCGCACGGACGCTAGTCAAAACAGGTTAGGCGGAGTATTGCTTCAATACGAAGATGACGAAACAGCCTATCCCATAGCTAATGTCAGTAGGAAACTTTTGAGTAGGGAAAAAGCCTACGCTACAATCGAAATCGAAGCTTTGGCCATAATATGGTCCATAGATAAATTCAAATATTATCTAATATGGCGCGAGTTTAAGTTGGAATTCGACCATAAACCGTTGTCATACTTAAGTAAAAATAAGAGTAAGAATAAAAGAATCCTGAGATGAAGTTTACTTTTGATAGAGTACCAGTACTCGATTCACTATATAAAAGGTTCCAACAATTGTATGGCCGACTCGTTAAGTCGGAAACCTGTCGACGATTAAAGAGCAGCCCAACTATTGTATTATAGCAAAGTTAAGTGTAAATCATTTGAATTGTAATTAAGTAGAAGCGAGTAACCCCCTAGTGTTAGGTAAGAAGATCCTAAGTTTGCATCGTGATATACGAATTAATGTAAGTTCAGGTGAAATGTTATCGAGGCATTCCCGAGTGAACTAGAATTTATTGTATAATATAATGTTCCGTAAGTTACCCATGTATATTATTGTAAGCGTCGGATTGGAATAACCCCCCTGCCCCAGGAAATTTCTTTAGGAGGGAGATAAATGTAGATAAATGGCTACATTAAGCATCCTGGACGAGTATAGGTACATTAAAGCCCCCTCCCCCTCATGAGGAGAAGCCTGGGAAAGGTAGCCGGCGTATAACCATAACTTAGCCTGTTTGATTTCTCCGCCGCTTTGGGTAGTGGGAGCTAACATCTGTTTTAAGGCGACCACATAAGGTCCTTAAACGACGCTCTAACGATCCAATTACCTACGAGACCCATAAACCCGTGGTTATGAAAAAAAATGCGGTGCTAGTCAAAAGGCACGCCAAGTAGCAGTGCGGTCGCGAGCTTCTAATTAGCGAGCCGACTTTGGCAACCCAGTGCCACCCTCGGCAATTCTCGCTCTCCCAAAATGCGAACTAACCCTTCGCGTATCTCCCCCCTGCCTCTGTGGCCTGGTTACTTTCCCCTTTAGATGGGGCGGTATTCCGCCTATAAATAAGCCCCGCAAAGAAAGAGAGAGAATTAGAAGTCGATACGCCAGAAGAAGGAATATTCGTGAAGATCGATCCTTCAGCCCGACAAGAAGATTAGAAGTCAATACGCCAGAAGAAGGATTAGTTTGTGAAGATCGATCCTTCAGCACGACAAGAAGAGTAGAAGTCGATACGCCAGAAGAAGGATTAGTTCGTGAAGATCGATCCTTCAGCTCGACAAGGAGATTAGAAGTCGATACGCCAGAAGAAGAATTAGTTCGTGAAGATCGATCCTTCAGCCATACAAGACTATTTCCGTGAGAAACGATAGGATCAGATTGAAAAAATCGATCCCCCTTTCCGGGCCGTATTAACCTAAATAGTCAAGTTTTATATGGGTGCCATACCGAAGAATCCTTTACAGACTGTAAAGAAGTCTGACTAAAGAAAAACTAAGCCGCTCACACTCGAGTGACTCTCACATCTCAAGCTCCGTAAGAGTGACAGAAGAAGAACCCAGCGCCAACGAGCTCCCGTTCTTTAATTACGTTGAAGAATCAGCCCCCTCCTCGACGAAATTTCAACCATAGGCCACAACACTTCAAAGTGAGAGATAAGTCCTCCATCGACATCCGGCAATCCCTAATACCTCCTGTCATGTAAGTTAGAAAGAACATTTATATTTATATTGCGATATTAGAAGTTTTGTTCGTTTCACGTTTTAAAGGGGAGTAGAAACCATTGTTCGTGAAACTAGGACATATTTGCTTGTAGGGGAGAGTACTTTAATTTAATGTTTAACGCTAATCAAATAGAGTCGCGATAAAAATACTAATCGGCAGTTGGTATGTTTACGGGTAGCCTATTTGTTTAGTTTTGTCATCGTATCCGTGCGAAAGGTATAGATGCCAAAGATAGAAATGTGTTAACTGTTGGTTTGTTATAGTTAAGTGTTTCATTTAAAATACATGTTTATTTTGGTATATATCTGGTGTTTCCTCTTATCCTTATGTGTTTAAATAGCTTTTCCTTAAGGACAAAACTACTGAATTAGCACTTTTAGAACGCAGCCTACTTCATCATACCGCTAAAAAAAGGGGTGTCAAAGAGTATAGTGATCAAAAACAGAGGGCCATTCTACGATAACTTGCTATGTAATTAGAAACAATATCGCCAAAATTCTTTATATCAGCATTTTCAGTTAAATTTCTCAAATTATTGCAGAGAAAGTTTCTCGTTTTCATATCATTTAATGTGATTTCTCGCCTTTTTTATTACACCTATTAGGTGGTATAACAACATAAATAATGACCACTTTCAAATAACTTTTATTAGCAAATATTTAAATCCATGAAATCTTATGAAAGGAATGTTTGGGAAGAAAACATCTGGAACATAAAAATAATTCTGAGCAGAAACAAAATTATATTTAGGTTCTTAGAAAGCTATGAAAAAGAAGCACTTAAAGGTGATATAGGTTAATCGCTAATTAAATTTTTAACTTATTTCCTCGTTTGTAAAAGCGTTCCACTACTCTCCTTTTACATCAAGCGATGCCAGATCTGCACAGCATACACCAAATGATGTCATACAGCCGCTATATATAAAGAATCGATAATTTTGGGGGATTCGCAAAATGTAAAGTGTTGTAACTTTGATGTCCTAAAATGAAAACTATTATTTATACTTTCTATTTTCTTTTGTCTTTCTCATTCTCAATCTTCCTTTCTCTATACATACATTTATATGTATATATAGTAAAGGCTGCATTTAATGACTACTGATCTATTTCATTACCTAGAAATATAAAGATATTGGAATAACCTCTTGAAAATCGCCAAGTCTTCTCACGGGCAAGCTCAGACACGGTTCGAGTCTTCCACAAAGGAGACAGAATATTACGAACGCTCTTATAACTGCTGCATCTGAACACGACTCTTTATAATTTTGTTCAAAGAACTGGGTCTGATTTCTGGCGCCTACGCATACGTCATTCCTTCATGCAGAATAATTTCGCAAATCCTCGTAATTCTGGAGAACTAGGCCCAAGAACAATTACATTTTTTTCTTTTTGTTAACGCCGAAAGTTTCGTCTATTTTACACTTTATCTAATTTTACGATTTTTTGGAAATCTTTAGTGATCTTAGGTTTCTTTCCGTGCATTGAATTGTGTTTATTACAAAGAATATAAGGTACATTTTTCCTTTCAACGGGAAATGTTGTGTCGCTCTATCGATTTCTTCTCTGTTTTTTTTTCACAGAATATTTAAAGCTTTCCATATTAGCATGAGATAAGGTAGGCATTACGGGCACATGATCTTTTCCAGCAAAGATATCCTCACATTACCTTTGTTCGTACTTTAAAAAAAAGCTTGATGTAACCCTCCCCCGCCTGTATATATCACTTTACTCTTATTTTCTCACGCCATATAATCAGATAAGCACATGGTGACATGAGGACCTGAAAGCAAGTAACCACCGTCTCTTTGACATAAGCTACAGATCCTGCCAAGTTGTTGAAGAATAACAACGAGTTTAGTTTCAAAATTAATATCTTCTATATCTAAATATCGGACCAATCGTCTACCATGTATCTGACATATATTATACTTAGCAGTAATTAAACGTATTTTATGTCAATTAAAGTTATGTCTTCTTCTATCTCTGGATATACAGCTCCCTTTCTTTCATCATAGTGTGAGAGGTCCATCATCGTGTTATGTTTTCCCTTGAACTACCTAGTGTGTCTTTATTGACCGCAGCCATATGACGGTCACCTATACTAATCGCTGAATGGATTTTAAATAATTATTTCGACCGTAATTTTCCCTCTATATTATGGTTAGTCTAGCAATCAGTGGCCATTTTCACAATGCATCGCGAACGCTAAGCAAATGACTGTACCCAATAGACCCATTTAACTGCCGTAAAAACAGCTATATCAAATGGGTATTTTAACCGTCTCTTTTGCCGTATATTGGATTGATCTCACTCAACCGTAGGGGCACTGTATATCTTACAATGTATTCATTATTGTAATTTGATTGCCTAGAATTTCCATCTTCGGCACATTCATCTCAGGTAAATTCATTGGAAGGTTAACACATCGCTCAGGAAATTTACCATGATTTTAATTTGCTGATTCGTAAAAAACTTTGAGATAAGTTTTCTATTTAAAATATAGTCCTAAGTAATATGTATAAAATATAATAATTATAATAGTTAATAATAAAATTGTTTAATTAATATGTTTTATAAAATAATTGTAATTTATCGATTAGATTATAGTAAGAAGAAACATAATGAAAATCAGTGACAAAATATCTTAGTCGAATAGTAGATAACCAATTTATATACAGTAAAGTGCCAAAAGTAAAAGAATAGCCGTTTGTATGTAAATATATTGGTGGACACCGGCACTCGACTCAGAGATGATGAAAATTCCTAGACCTGTATCGTCTGTATCAGCTGTATCAGTTGTGATGTGATACATATATTGTGTTTCAGTTTGAACGCTGGAAAGATTATTAATAGCAAAGTGGCGTGAAATATCATAGTTCAAACGGGTCATGTTATGGATCACAGAAGACTAGAACATCACATTTCAGAAACTGTGTAGACATACAAAATTCTTTGATCTAGGGTATCATGTGTGCATCGGGAATACACTATGAAAGTGATTAACCGCCCCCCGTGGACGGTTAATGATCGTGACCAGCAGCGCCTGTCTAGAAGTTTCGAAGGCATCAGACTGACAACACTGACTCAAATCACTTCTATATACAAGGCAGGAGATACGAGACGCATATCTGTCAACTTACTGTAGGTTTTTTAACTTCCATGAGATATGGGAGCAGAGGCCTACCAGCGTGCCCTTGTGAACACCACACACCTGACATAACGCCGCCCCTGGACTCATGACATTATGTAATTTTACTATGGATTACTGGCAACATGTGGCGTGATCTGGTGAGTTACGGTTCAAGTTGTTTCAAGCTGATGGCACAGTTCAGATGTGTCACAGAACTCATTATGTCATGTTATCTAGTTGTCAACCTGGCATCTTCCAGGCTGACGATGGTCCCATACTAGTGTGAAACGTAGTCACGTTCATTTCTTGGGTACATTGGTATGCCTAAACTATTCATCAACCGGAGACCACCAGATTGCACTGCTTAGTGAGCCTATATGGGCTTCATTTACTCCAACAACGCTGGGAAATTCGAGCAGGATTCTGCTCCGTGTCATCGGAACCAAAATGCTCAGAATTGGTTCGAGGTTCATTCTAGAGAGTTCCGAATAATGAAATAGATACCAGATTTATTCGAAATTAACCAAATCCAACAAAAAATGGTAGTGGTGTCAAAGATCCGGCACCTACAAATATCGGAAAGTGTGGGTAGCTATCGAGACGGCAATAATGAACATCTCTAAAGAGATCTTTCCTCCTTTTGTGGACTCGACGCGACATCAGGTTGTGAGCTTTTCTTTGATAAGGGAAGTCTTATACGATAATAGGTACCTACCTATCCCATGACTTTTGTTACTAAAGTGTATTAATACTAATCTTGATAATATTAAATAGACGATGAATTTTTTCATGATGTATTTAACAGCACTTGAGATACCAGACAAGGAAAGTACATGCGATATGTGCACGAGTATTTACCACTATGTAATTAACAAAGATGAATTTAGGCCGATAATTATACATATTCTGGCCTATCCTTAGTAAACAAGGATGGCACAAAGTGATGAAGAATAGAACGAAAATTAAAACAGTGGGAAACAAATCCTTCAAGGTAATTTCTTTCTCTTTGCTGTTTTGTTTCCATTTTCCGGGTAATTGTTTCCGCTCATTCTGTTTTAACTACTTTCTAACTTTTTTATTAAAATTTCTTCTTTTTTACTCCTATTTCTCTTTCTCATTTTGTCCATCTTCCAATTTATTTTCATTTTCCTTCTTTTTATACTCTATTTCGTCTTTCCTTACTTTTTCTGTTTTTCTCTTCCATTTATCTTTCCTTTTCTACATAATTCTTATTATATTTTAATCTTTTGCTTCTTCGTCTTCTCCTTAAAGAGTAATAAACATAGAGATAAATCCCTGATTCATATGAGACAAGAATAGCGTTAAAACGTTTATTGCGATCCAATTGAATGTTAATCACTCATTTTTTCTTGATCTTTTACAGCTAAAGTCACTCATTGATTGCGCGAAAAGAGGCTTCGAGAGCTCACTAAAGGCAAAGGCACTCGGAAAAGAGCTGATTGGCTGAGAGTGTGCATATATTTGCATCTCATTTTCTTACCAACCGTCAGAATAGGGGCTATTACTTTTGTTCCTCCATACACAGGAAAAAAACACCAATTAGAAGAGTTGAGCTGAATGTATTGAGAGCAACGTAAAAGATCAAAAACTGCATTTGTTTTATGGATTTTGTGTGTAGGCTTATATCAGTACGTTAGACTCGAGGAATTATATGGAAAATATGATTGTAGTATATGTGTGTGTGAGAGAGCTTTGCCGTTTTAAGTGTGGAGTAAAGGCTCTCGAGAGTATTCGGTGGCAAACTCTTTTAAGTTCGCCGTAATCCGCTCGGCGATCGAAAGGTTCAAGAAATATAAAATGTTACAAGCTTTTACTGCCTCGCTTTCAACTTTAATAACAGAGATAATTAATTTAGTAACAGGTGACTGTTTTTATTCCCTTAATATTATTTCGGCGAATAAAAATAATAAAGTTAAATTCCTAGTATAAATTTAGACTTTAAATACGGGTTTCTCGATCCATGAAAACAACCTCAAAGACAACCCAACCACTTTACCCAGCTTCATATTTATCTTCCATAGATCCAGTGTTAAAAGAAAACAATAACGTGCATATCATTGAAAGATATTATCTACTTACTATTAAAGAAAATAATTTATTCTGAAGAGAAAACATTCCTCAAAAAGGATTTTTCCTTTTCCCAAATTAATATTCTGGTTAACAAGTTATAAAAAGCTGTGTGCTTCTTAAATGAAATTACTTAATTCGTATGTATTTTCATGCTCTGAATCCAAATACCACTTTGAAAAATGCTTATTGGCTACATGTTTGAAGATACTCGGAATGTAAAATTTGATTATTTTATTATAACGTATATTATGTGTCATTATGTTTTAAAGTCTAGTCTATATACACTCTCTGTCCTTTTGCTTGACGCTTACGATACGCTGAAAAATCATCTCTTACCAATTTCCACCAATAGTCTCCAAGCATTGTTGTGCTCCCTTTACACTGATACCACTTTTACATGGTTGAAATATCTTGGTGAAACGTTTCAACCATTTTCGTCACTAACTGCCCCACATTTCTCTGATAAAAAGTCTAAATGTGACACAAAATAGTGGATTTTAAGTGACATGTTATATCCTATGTTCTTGTAAGCCTTGATTTGGTTGTCCTCTAATTCTTCATAGTTTCCTTCCGTTCTCTTTCCGTGAAATCTATTTGCCACTTAGTTGAATGTTTCCTGAGCAGCTTTCTCCTCTCCATTAAGGGCTGATTCAATGTCACCATCTTGGTCGTCACCATCTGACGACCAATGAAAACTCCATATATTATCTAAGCGTCGCTCAGTGAGGGGAATTTTGATGATAAATACTTGAATCCCTGACCAGATTTTTTCATAGCTTTTACCTTGTATTTCATGAGCCTTATTTACATGGGCCTTATTCACACAAGTACGCGGCATCTGAAAAAAGAAAACAACAAACAATTAGAAAATATACAAAAAATATATCAGAAATTTAACATTATAATACAGAGCATGACAACTTAGCAGAAGTGTTTATATCATTTAGTAGGAAAATAAAATTAATATAAAATGCTTCACATGGATACAAATAGCTTGCTCAATGAATATTTATTATAGGTTTAAAAAGTTTTTCACCAGGAAAATAACTTACCTTTCACCACAAAGGGTAAACACGCACAACACAACCATCTTCTATGTCTGCTGGAACAATACTGAAGGGCAGTGAGACTGCGACTATGGTAGGAAACACACTGCCGCAAGCCTGTTGGAATCTATTGTGACACGTAGGTGTATCTTGAAAAGTAGAGCTAACAAACCATTTTGAATATGATATTCCTTATCAGCGACCTAAGATTAGTTGAAAATTGTTATCCTGGTCTCGGGTGCATTTTGGTTGTTGGTCCAAATTATAATTTAGAATTGATCTAATACAGGAAAAATTATCTTGATTATGTAGACAGAAATTTGAGGCTTCTTATTTCATAAAACTATTCAAACACACTAAAAAAAATCTTTCTTTATATATCTTCCACTTTTTATTCTCATGATCTTCGTCTCCTTTTATGTTTGTCTCTCGGTATGTTAAAGATTGATCTCTTATTTTTTGCGCTTAATTAATTAATATTATTAAATGGAAGAAACCTCTCATCACTCTTAACACTTGAGAGCACATCGAGATGATAATTACACTATGTAAAACTTGTTCCACCGATTAAGGAATGTGGCACACTAAAATAAGTTACCTTAAATTTGTCTATGTACTACTAGCTTAAGAGCAGATTAGACATTGTTAATCTATAAACAGCTTAAGCTTTTTTAATATAAAAAGGCAAAATCTTTACTCCTTTTAACTTTAAACAGCTTGCAGCATATTTAAACAATATAAATAGCTCTAAGATGATTTTCTGATAAGAATTCTAAAAATTGCAATCTGCTTCTTTACAATCTTGGAAGGCAGCAATTCGTTTTTCCTCCTGTGCACGTCTGAAGCCTAATATGTATTTAGCTTTTCGTTTTATTTGCTTTTTCCCTAATGAGATTTGCAATGTGAATTTTTTCCCTTTTATCTTCTTTATGGTTAAATCTTCGAACTACCTATGGCCTAACCGTGGGGAAACAGCTTCTATCTTCGAGCCTTATTAGTATTCTTTGTTGAAAATTACTTTTCAGATGGGAGATGTTTGGGTCGTCTTTTTTGCAGCTACCGTATGGTTCACAGACTAAGATTTGATATGCACGAACTGCCACATTATTTTCTTGGTTGAACTTTAAAATATAGTTTCTTCCTTTACAATTTAAAAAAGTCTATATCTTACGCAGTCAACTCTATCTTTATTTTATTTATTTTTAAACGGGACTTTACCATTATCGAAAACAGCTGAGCCAACAAAATCTGTGTCTCTTCCCATTTGAAGAAAGTTTTTACTTATACTTTGCCCAGCTCCGAGGGACTCGTAAAAATACCAGGATTTTCCCCAAGGCTAAGAGCAACGAAAGTTCTTAAATGTTTATTGTGTTAGAATTACATTTATATTAGTTACATCTATACGTAGATCTTCCATGTATAGTCTAGGTTGTAAACTGAATTGGTGAAATTGTTTTATACTAAAATATATTTCAAGGCTAGAACAATTATATTCATTTGTATTTACCTACATATTTCGTAATAATATAATGAAAAGAATATTCAGCAGAATTAATTAAATCTAGAAGTACTAGCTGTCATATATCTCCATATTGAAAGATTTCTCATCTACTTTAAGATTAGATAATAGAAATATTGTAGCACAACTCGCAGTTTTTTATTACTACACCTCTTTTTCAAGAAAGATTGCAATACGCTAACTTACTATTCATCTTTTAATAAATAAACGATATATTTAGTATAGTTCCCCCCTCCCAAGTGCAAATGCTTTCGAATTAATCAAGAAAATATCTAAAAATATATGATCACATAACCTAGAAACTACTATGGTACGAGGGGCGGTCAATAGGTTTTGCGAATCGGTAGGGCAAAACAGACGAATGGGAATGGCTGTTTGTGGGGGTGTTAGGACAAGTTATGACAAGTCAGGACCTGCAGCCGCACGCTCCTGCCTTGTCCATTTAACAAGCAGTAGCTGATCAAGAAATACAATACTTCTAGATCTTCGACAAATTTGGGAAAAGTGCTGTGAGATTGCATATCAGAATGCTAATACAAACCTGGACAAGTATAATTCCTATTTTGACTGCAAGTCTAAAGAACGGAAGTTCAAGCCCGGAGAGGAGGTCTTATTGTTACTCCCCACCGATAATAATAAGCTCTTGAGTCACTGGAAGGTCCGCTTCCAAGATATCAAAGCAAGAGGTCCCGTGGATTACCTAATCCAAACCACGACAGGAAAAAAGTTGTTTCACGTAAATATGTTGAAAGAGTATCACCCCTGCACCTGCACCAATAATATTTTGGCGACTGACGAAGAAACAGCTATAGAAGCGAACTACCCATTCGATCCCATTAATATTGTGCAAGTTGCCTGCGTTGGACAGGATAACGAGTATCCCTTGCCCACCTTGCCCGTCGCCATCGATTCCCCTTCACCCGAAGTAATAGTCAGCGACCAGCTTACGTCCACTCATAATAGTCATGGCAGCTTCTTCTAAGTTATTTTGGTGATGTGATATCCGAAATTCCAGGTTATCCTACAAACTTCGAGATATTGCTTACCACCCAGGAACCCATTCGATCTAGGCCTTACTCCTTGCCCATCCATTTACGAAAAACCTTTAACGAAGATGTCACAAATCTTTTGAAGCTAAATATCATTGAACCCTCCACATCTAATTACTGCTCCCCTATTGTAATGGCCAAGATTAGTTTAAGACTTACCTTAATTAAACCTTCAATAGATGATTAATGTTAAAAAAAGGCAAAGGGTCTTGATGTAAGGAGAAATAGTTATTAAATGAAGTGTTACATTTGCTTGTGAATGAAACTCACCTGCTCTAACCGCTAGTGAATAAAAATCATCACCTCTATATGCACTACGATAATGCCTCGTGAATATGTATGCTATACAAACTTTCCTATTAAATTCACCAGAAAATTTTACACATAAATTGTCAAAATTCAAAATTGTATATTTTTCTCATTGTGAGGAAGAATACTATTATATATATACAAGTGGAAATTTGTGTTATTCACTATAAATCAACTTTAAATTTAAAATCCAAAATTAACAAAATACCAAATCAAAAAAGTAAACCGCATGAAGTATAAAAATAATGAAGATAAAATGATCTATTTTAAACTTACATAAATCAGTTATTTTTATATTTCGTTACAATTTGGATAATGTGGTTTTGAGATGAAACTATTTTCGTACTTTGTTTGTATGTTCAAAAGAGAAGAAAAATGTAACTGTTAGTGATAGGTTGTTGCAAACTTTATGAGAACTTTTATCGTTTCTTCATGTTAAATTATGAAAACCTTTACAAGCTATTTGTATCCCCCAAACTGACATTTTCCTTTTGCTGTAATTCAATACGTGTTAAATTGTTTGAGGATTTCCTACTCTACCTTTATCTAATCTTTATGGCTCTTTTCGTAAATCAGCAATTTCATACTTAACGATATTGTCAACCCAACTAAAGGTCTTGTGTGTCAAGATTTAGAAATAAATGAGTAACCGTTTTCTGAGTTTGATACGATGATATATAACGAGCTTAGTTCAACGTAAAAAGATCTTAGATTCCATTCAACTTCATAGCTAACTTTTTTAAGCCAGCTATCATGTATTGTTAAACCTTTGGACCGAAAGACATAAGTTTTGATTCAAACTCTGAGCTTTTTTTGGTTGAAATGACAGCTAACTACACAAGTTAAGAAAGACATTCATAGTTTGTGAATTTATTTGAGACAACATTTTGGCGAACCAGTAAAATTTTAAATTCACTTTTGAGATTTTGCACTTTATTCATCAAATTTGAGTTAAATCTACTTCACTTATGTCATACACATTAGGTCTAAATAATATTGACATTTAAAAAAAGGAAGATCATTGCGGATAGCTTCTTGAAGAGTGTGTCAATAACATAATACCACTGATATGTTTTTTATATATAAGTGAATCGGGCCTATTAAATTTGTGGGTATTTCTAACAATATCAGAATCCGAACTTGTCCAAATCTGATGGTATAAAAGACGCAGGAACAATTTTTCCCAATGTTGTTGTTGAAATATAATGTTGTATTAGAACTAGGAGCAGACGACCTTTGCTCCCTCGACCGCCTGGGATATTAAGGATAAATGATTTTGATCGTATAGGCTGTTCTGTTGGACCCGTCTACGTTTCCTCATAAAGTGAGACTGCGCCTTCTGGGATACTGTTAGGGGGGGAGAGGGGTCAGGTTAAAGTGTAGGCAGGCTGTTGCATTCTGTATGCATTTTGAAGCACCTTCTTTTTTAGCGATCCATGCATTAATTTAAAAGTGGGAGTTTAGAGCGCAACTTTAGCTTAACCTACCGTAGTTTGCATCGCAGTGGCGTGGTCCCACCACGATTGCATCAAGGTGTGGTGGATGTATCAAATCCACTTCTAAATAACTTACCCAAAGAAGTGATAAAGGGCCAATGGTATTATTTGTTTTGTTTTATTAAACTGGCTCTTAAGATAAAAAGGGACGCATACAAATATTATTTCTTCCTTTCTTACATAATAAATAGGAAGAAAAACAGTTAAATTATTTATTCCAAGTTTTTTAACGGTGATTGAATTTATTTGGTATCAGACAATAAGAATTGTTTAGATCCCTCGAAATAAGAGGAGGAGGAGAAAATAAAGGAAGTGCCAGCTATTCCTATCATCAAAAATGTAAAAATTATTTTACAGAAATATAAAGTGCAATTGCCAAGAAGTTGTTTTATATCACACTTGATTTCCTTAAACTTGATTCGTTGCCTCTTACGCATCCATGTTTTATTATCAGGCAGGATTAGATATCCGAAATATAACGCAGGCCAATTTATGGATGGTTATTGGAATACTTGTAGAATTCTGTGTGATTTAGGTTGGACGATTTGAATAGATGTTAACATACCAAAATCCACGAAAAACAAACCTTGTTTTTCAAACTTCATTAGGGAAGGTGAATTTTAGTCACTAGAATCACAAAGTAACCAAACGTAGTTAAAACTACATGAAGAAAAAGTATAAGAGTATCTTAGAACTGAACCAACTCCTTACCAATATTGATAGTTGAGAGCTTTATGCAGCTGGTTAGACTGCACGACTTCAATTGCCAAATCTATCTTTCCTGACGTCAAAATCAGAAAGCGAATAAATGATATACTGCTAAACAAACACGAGAATGAGGGAATACAATTTATTCTGAAGAATGATTTCACACCTTTTTATATCCTCTGGACTTAGTTACCTATGGAGACAAACTAAAGAAAATTTTGAACATTATTACCTTCACTTCGCCAAGTGAGGCGTGGAGATGGAAAGGTAATGATTATTTCAGCCATGCTATGGAATATTATTACTCATTCTATAGTTCTATATAAAAGAGTTAACAGTCGGACTTTTGGTCAGTTTTGAGTGAGCGAGTCCATCCACACGATAGACATAGTTGACCAACAGTGACTCAGTGTTCCAAGAATATGATGTATTGATACACACCACTTGATTTTTAAATACTGGCCAAAGGAGCAGCATAGTGAGTTGTAACACATGTGATGTCTTCTACAATTGCCAGATTTTAACAGTATCCAAATGTGACTGCTTTTCATTGAAACAAGAGGTATTGAACCGTTTAGCTCATCCAGTATCGCTGAAAGAAGTGGAACAGATTTAAATTCAGTAATGTTACAAATTACAGTATCGACCGTTAAAAAATAGCCTGAGTCAATATCCCGATATATTTAAACAATCACTGGTGCCATAAAAGACCAACTCCATAATATATAAATATATCCTAACATTTAATAATGTGTTTTCATTATTTTTTCATTCCCGGTAGATGATTACCATTAAAATTTTAAATTAATTTTATACACATACGATTAAGTTATATAAGCTTATTAGCATTTCTTTTACTATAGCTTTCCTTAGTTGACGTTGATTAAGGGAAAAAAGTAGGTAAATTCGATAATAATAGGTTAATTTTGTTCAAGTCGATTCGCTTTTTAACTATATGGCAATATACATAATATACAATTATGTATTTCGCAATACTCAACTTATTTATTCTCGCGTTTCATAATTCTTGCAAGTTTGCTTTGAATGAAGCAATCTTTATAAACATTCTGTGATAGAACGGGTTGAGGCCGCGTTAATTTCAACCCCTATCCCATGTTATTTAAAAACCACGATGCTCCCACGTGCATCTTTGCTTTGAAGCTTGGCGCCTTATCGCAGCCACCTGAGTCAATGTTTAAACAAGGAGGACTTTTCTTCCCCCCGTTCGCCCCCATACGCCGGCCTCGCCAGATTGAGTTAGGCTTATGGGCAGATAAGGCATTGTTCCCAGGCTCGGCTGTGCATTCCCTCGAAGCTCTCACTCCATTGTCCCCCACGCCAAGGGAGTCTCTCGACTATTTAGATGGAACCTTTACCACTAAGATCAGATTAGAGATCCAGATTTTCGTCGTGAAACATCACCACGACCCTCTCTCACTTTGTGCGCCAAGGGACCTCGACCTCAAGATTCACCATCACTTGTCCAAAAGAAGGACAATATCTCTTGAGTGCCAAGGTTCGAGCCTTTCGTGACGCCAAGTCCAAAAGCCATTGTTCGTTCGAGCCCGTTGACAAGAAACGGTTCTCACCCCTTCCTCTGTTGTTCAGAAGAGAACAACGTAGAATAGCCATTGTTCTTTTGAGCCCGTTCGCCAAGAAACGGTTCTAACCCTCCACCCTTGTTGTTCAGAAGAGAACAACATTAGACCCGCCATTGTTCGTTCGAGCCCGTTGACAAGAAACGGTTCTCACCCCTTCCCCTGTTGTTCAGAAGAGAACAACGTAAAACAGCCATTGTTCTTTTGAGTCCATTCGCCAAGAAACGGTTCTCACCCTTCCACCTTGTTGTTCAGAAGAGAACAACATTAGAACAGCCATTGTTCGTTCGAGCCCGTTGACAAGAAACGGTTCTCACCCCTTCTCCTGTTGTTCAGAAGAGATCAACATTAGAACAGCTATTATTCTTGAGCCCGTAGACAAGAGCCGGTTCCCCCCCCCTCCCCTAATGTTCAGAAGAGAACAACGTAGAACAGCCATTGTTCTTCAAGCCATTCGTCGAGAAACGGTTCTCATTCCCAAGATGCCACGTCAGGATCATTTTATTCCCCCCATTTCAGCTGGAACTCGCCAGCCGACTGGAAATTCCTTCACGTCGACTTCCTCTGCACCACTAGTATAAAATTACGTAAGCTGAACGTTACCTTTGAGTATTTAACCCTTTTGTCAATTCTATCCTGTGCTTTAAATGGTTAAGCGAACCATCCCATCCCTTTAACTTTATATTTGTTTTACCTTTTTAAATCGTTTAATCCTCAGATTAGCCCGAGCCTCCACGACCCTTTCCATTCTCTGTTTATGTCAATATTTTCCGTTTTGTGTATTGTTGATAGTTATTATTAATAAAACTCTATTTTATTAATGATAGCAATATTATTATCCTTATGCTCAGTTCCACTTCTTAAGCATATCGAAGATACATAATATCGGCCCGCCAGACATCCACGCACTCTAAAGATAATCAAAGAAGTTCCCTTAACGAATAGTTATATATGAAATATCGTCGAGAGTCCATTCTACGACACATTCCCTTGGAAAATAGGAAACAGGCGGGGAAAGAGATTTATGCACACATTAAGGGAAAACTGCCACGACAGGAAAAGGTGAGTCATACAGACATTTTAAAGGAAAATTTCTACCAAAAAAAGGAATTCATTTAATTCATTTTTGGCAAATTTTTTTGTTTCCTTCTTGGCCATAATTTTCTCTTATAGCTCTTTAGTTCCAGATACGAAATTTAATTACATGTTTCTTTTTATTCCATTAAACATTCTTTTCTTTATTTTATTATGACCTTCACACTATTTTTTTTCGCTTATTACGTTTAGACAATTTTTATATTTTTTTAATACCCTTCGCAACATTTAACTTAATTTTTTCATAAGTCTCATTTTCCATTGGGTTTAAAACAATTTTTCGCTCTTTTTTTATTTTTTATACCCTTTGTACTCTCCTTTGCCTCTTGCATCTTATAACGTTGCTTTCACTTAGCCATTAATAGTTTTACTTTTGTACTCTTTTCACACTGACCCGAATAAAGGACAAAGCTTTCCATTCCCTTCGACAAACTGATCCATTTAGTCTCATACATTCACCTTATATTCATAGAAACACCTTCATTTCTCATTCTCCATATAAGGTCTTCCTCCCTACCCGTCGTCATACTTTTAATTACATTCACCTAACGTATAATATTATATACGATTAATCCATTATAATTCCGTTCAATATTGTTTAAGTGAATTAATCTTTATGTAATAGTATTACTGATATCTGGAAAATTATCTTAGTTAGAATTTTAATCACGTCCTTAAGTTATTTTAATATAAATTTAAAGCACATAATATCTTTCTGTATAATAGGGTGAAAAGGTAAAATTGGAATGAACATCTGTCGTAACTGGCACACATTTTGATATATTCATGCACTAAAGTTTAGTGACTAATGTATATTTATGCTTTTTGGCCTTCGTTTTTAAAATTCACGTGATAGGAATAATTATTCTAAGATTTAAATTATTGCAGGTTTCTTAAAAAATAAGCATTTCAAAATTAATAAGATAAAACAGTGTATTACTTCGCTGAAGCCAAATTCGCGCTCTGGTCCTGTTCCTGTAGGAGGTGAGCCTCAGTTCCTTGAACTAGCCTTCCAATCAAAAGGGTAACTTGGACTAATATGGGTTTAATAAAAAATGTTTGGTAATTATAAACTATTTTTGTAATATTCATCACTAACTCTATAATTTAAGAAGGGGATTTGTTCGAGTATTTGAATAATAATTTCATCTTAGTTTGGTTATGACTTATGTTTTTTATAAAGGTTATTTCTAATATTTTTTTTAGAAAATCAAAAACAAAATGGTGAAGTTCAGAAATAAATATAAGTATCGAAATTTTGTGAATATTTTTAAACCCAAAGAATTACAAATGGCGAAGTTAAGAAAATATATAAAAAATTAATCATGGCTGCTTTTTATTAGATTTTAATTTTTAATCTTAGTAACGAAGCCATTACCTGTTTTTTACATAAATAAACCAGGCAATGGCTTCGCCACTCCCCCCGTAGGGGGGGAGCCTGTGCTTCACTGCTAAGATTAAAATTTAAAATCTAAAAAAAAGCGGCCATGGTTCAATTTTTATACATTTTCTGAACCTCGCCAATTATAATAATTTTAAAAAGGAACCTTAAAAATTAAATTTTCTGAACTTCACCATTTGTAATTCTTTGGGTTTTGAAAAATGCACAAAATTTCGATACTTATATTTATTTCTGAACTTCACCATTTTGTTTTTGATTTTCTAAAAAAAAATTAGAAATAACCTTGATAAAAAAATATATAAGTCATACCCAAACTAAGATGAAATTATTATTCAAATACTCAAAAAATTCCCTTCTTAAATTATAGAGTTAGTGATGATGATGATATATAAATAAATATTTCCATATTTAACCTTCAAATTATGAGACAAAAACATAATAAAATAAAATACAACGTTTGAATAGCTCTATTAATTTTCTTTTATGCAAAAATATAGTAATCTCAAAACTTTAGGCCTTGACTGTATCTTTGATTCTGCCTCGGAAAAGCTGTGTTATGGTTCTAAAGTAAGTAATTCTTCACGCATTTCAGAATAACAGATACCTAGCAAAAAAAATTATTTAAGCAAAGGAGGTTATATCAGTGTTTTCCTTAAGATTTTTTAAATAATCACACTCAGATAAGACTTTTTTTATTTGATTCTCTATGTTAGAGTAAATGGCCATTCACTTCTCAACTTTTAGCTCTGTTTCTGCAAATAGGTGAACTTTACGGCACTTAATAATACCGATTGACCCTCAAAACCTTTAAATAGAATTGTGCTCAGTTCACAAATGCTTTCTTAAGAAACTTACCTCCCCTAAAAGTCTTTCCACGCTGAACAATATTATGTAGAATACTAAACGCTTCGAATAGAGAGGCTTCTTTTTTAACTAGTGCGCTCTATATTTATCAAGTACTTTGGCATATTTTACCAAAAGTAATGATTTACCTTGAAGTGTTGTCTTTTTTACTTTGTAAGTACTGTTCACTTGTTTCTTACAAAAGATAAAAAGAACATTATTATGCTTCCATCATGATTAGCCCACAATTCTGGAAAATCCCTCTTATTTCCCTTTTCTGTCAATTTAATTCTCTTGTTTAATTGTGATTTTTTCCAAAAGATTTCGCTTCTTTACTTCAAAATGACGAGTTAATTAACAAGCACAATTATATTATGAAATATATTTTTTAAATTTGTATAACCTCAAAAAATATCTTTGACATCAACCGTTTCAATTTAAAAATTTAAATGTAGATAGATTTCAATAAAGGGAAGAAGTTATTTTAAAATTTCACGGTAGTTTTCTAAGATTTAGTCCACTTTTGGCAAACTTATGAGCATTTGGCTTAATTGTTTTTGTGAATAAATACCTAATATAATGTTATGCATTGTTTTCAATTAAAACAGGTGAAGTTTCTTTTTAAAAAATTGACAAAATATATATTAAATGAAGTTTCACTTTAGTTTTGAAGTTGACCCAATAAGTATATTATAGTCTATCATTTCACACAAAAAATCAAATGAGACAAAACAATCAATAATTAGGTAGGCCTTTATTAAAAACTAGAGTGTAGCATGTAATCGTAAACTTTAAGGCAAATCTCGGCAATTTTCATTGCTGTCAGAAAGAGTTTCCATACAACAAACGGTAAATCGAATGGCGGAGGGAAAATAAATTAAAAAATATCCTTATCAAATTTTCGTTAGTGTCACAAATTGCATTGGTGTGGCGCACGATGACATGCATGACATATTTTTCCCAAAACAGTAATATAGCGTTTCAACAAACTAATTTAATAGGTTTTATGTTTCGCTATTTAGGCTTGCACTATTTGTTTACTTAACACTGTCAACTTCTGTGTCTTCTTCGTATATTACAAACATCTTTGATCACGCTGCATTCGAATTCATTGGTCTCATATTTCGCTCGATTGTATCCTTGTGTCACAGGTTGACATGCGTGCCATATTTTTCTGACGAATTGATAAAGCATTCAAACAAAACCGCTATATTGCCCTGCATTATATATTTATATAAAAGTGGAAAATAGTGTTTCTACTTGATAGTTAAACGTATCTTTCTGTCGGGAAATAGGGTGAGGGCTGGTTAGAGATTTCCCCGACTCTTATACGAGGGGGGGGTCAATGAGTTTTGCAATTCGGATATAAGGAAACGAGATAGGAGGAAAAGTGATTTATTATTTTTCAATATAAATACCTTCGACTTCAAACACTTGCGCCACTTGTCCCTGATGCTTTAAATTTTCGCCACCTAGGAATCTCCGGACTGCTGTACAATCCACTCCTAGACGGCAAGATAGACATTTTAATCGTTTCCAAACCGGCGTCCACGCAGTGCAGCCCTTAGCTCACGGAATAAAAAGTAGTCGCTAAGGGCCAGGACTAAACTGTAGGGGGGATGGATGCGCTCGTCAAAACTTAACTCGCGCGGGCAGCTTGTGCAACTCAGGCTCTGTGGACAGGGTCATTATCGTGGAGGATCAGGACACCACGTGTCAACTTGCCAGCCGCTTCTGAAGGATGCACTTATTTATATACGAGACGCGGTAAATAGGTTTTGCTAATCGGTATGGCAAAACAGAGGAAGGGGTATGGCTGTTTGTGAGAGTGTTAGGACAAGTTATGACAAGTCAGGATCTGCAGCCGCACGCTCCTGCCTCGTCTATTTAAGAAGCAGTAGCTAATCGAAGATCGCCAGTCACAAATTTTTCAACAATGGCGAATGTTGAGCACCGCGCAGTGATAATTTTTTTAACCAAGGAAGGCAAGAATACAATAGAAATCCATGAACGCATGGTGGCAGTGTACACCTACACCCCCCCTTCCTATGCAACCATTGCTCGCTGGAATAGGGAGTTCTACCAGGGTACTGAGTCCCTTAAAGATAACCAGCGTCCTGGACGCCGGTCAGGCGTGAAGTACGAGGAAAATGTGGCCCGTGTGGAGAGGATGATCCTCGAAAATCGACAGGTGAAGGTCGAAAAAATCGAGCGAGAACTTAGAATATCACATGGAAGTGTTATCAACATAATCCACGACAATTTGGCCATGACTAAGGTCTCTGCCCGTTAGGTCTCTAGAAAGCTGACGCCCCATGATCGACTTCAAAGTCGTCAAAATCCAAAGGCCAGAGTGGCACAAGCTGCCCTGCGCGAGCAGTTCAAGGCTGCACTGCGTGGACGCCGGTTTGGGGACGATGAAGATGTCCAGCTCGCCGTCCATGAATGGATTGAACAGCATTCAGGAGATTTCTGGTTGTCGGGAATTCGAAATCTCAGGGACAAGGGGCGCATGTGCATTGAACTCGAAGGGTAGTTATATTGAAAAAATAATAAAACACTTTTCCTCATATCTCGTTTCCTTATATCCGAATTGCAAAACCTATTGACCACCCCTCGTATATATATATATATATATATATATATATATATATATATATATATATATATATATATATATATATATATATATCCTTTATGACAAATGCGGAGGGGTCGTCATACTACTCCTTATACTTCGTTCGGCCCGTGCCCTGAATGGGTTCATTGACTCAGAGTGCTTAAAGGTTGGCTACGGAGGTATTGGAATAAACTTTGCCAGCAAGCAACCCAAAGGAAGTTAGATTTTAAAACAATAGGAAAATAACATTTTAATGAAAGCTAAACAAGAAAAATATATATACATACAAATGAGGTTCTTTGAGAGATAAATTAATAACTAAAGCTCGGATATCTCACTTGGCTTGTAAATAACTGTTTGTAGGGGAATCTTCACTCCCCGCCCCCCTGTTCTCTCGCGGTTACCGCAAAGACATCGGGCCTAGGCATCACGGGTCAAGAGCGTAACCACAGCGTCGCACAACTCGGCGCCATGAAAGACCTAAAGGTCAAAATGCAAGATCTCCCCCAGGAGAGTGAGATTCAATTTCACGTCAAATAAGAAATTGGAGACGTGTTTCTCCCAAGCTCGAAGGCTAACGAGGAGCAGATGTAAGACTCGGTGGGAAAAACCGTTTGGAAAAAGAACTCTCCTGGGGCCAGCCTCAAGCCCCTCACCCCTTACCACTCCCCCAGTGGGGTAACAAGGTATAAATGAGGAACACTGAGGAAAATCGTGGTAGTATACGGCAGACTCCAGGTGACGAAGTCCTCGATTAAAACCGAGCTACCTAGACTAGATAGGTAGTGTACTTAGCTCACCAGACCAAGAAGTACCCTGCAAGAGAGGCAGGGCTACCTTTCTTGAGGGGCTAAGAAGAAGCTCATCCGCGAGCTAGTCCCTGGTTATCAAACCAAACGCAAAGTTAACTTTGTTAAGTTCAACTTACTCTCGTCAGAGAGACTCCTCATATCCTGGTGCACCTTAAACACCAAGGGTATTCCTCGTCCTTGAGGAATTAAAAAAAGGATAAGGCTCCCCCTTGAGCCAGTTACTCGGTGGCCACACTGAACTCATAAGTCAACTTGGTGACGAACCAAGTTTAACTTATTCTCGTCAGAGAAACCCCCCTCCGTTATACTTGCCCATGAGAAAGACTGGAACTAAGAAGAAGTTCATCCTCGAGCTAGTTCCTGGTTACCAGACCGAACTTTAAGTAACTTATTCTCGTCAGAGAAACTCCCCCCATCTCATCGATCCTCGCCCTTTGAAGAAGACCCTCCCCGAGTTTAGTCCTCGTCCATGAGGAATTTATTAACGAAGGAGAAAAGCTCCCCCCACGAGCTCGTTACTCGGTGGTCACACCGCACTCCAAGTTACCTTGATTTAAGAAGCAAGTTCGACTCCCTCTCGCCAGAGAGCTCACGACTACCTTCGTGCCGCATAGAGCACCGTAATTGTTCTCGTCCTTGAAGAACCCTCACCCGGAATACCTTGTGGATCCCCCCAGCTGCTACCCTCGCCCAAAGGAGAACGTGATCCCGCGTATCTACATCTGGCCAGGCGGCACGCAACGTAAGACAATATAATTCCTGAGGCCTTTTAAACTCCAGATGAGTCCGTAAGACTAATTCTTATATTATTGAGGTGAAGAGTGGAATTAACCAAGTTTATACGGTCAAACTAATTGAATTTTTTTTTGTTTATAATAATATTCAGAGTATTGCTTTAGTTAATGTTTAAATGTTGTGTATTCAATTGATAAAGGTTAAATATAAGTTTATTTTGGAAATCATTGTGCGTCTCTATATTCTTACGTGTTTTGGAACGGCTCTGTTCTTTAAGATATTATTAACATGTCAATATATTAGCACTCTTAGCAGTCTTAGAACAAAAATGGGGGGCATTCTACGACACTGTTCACTATGTAAATCCCTATACACTTTTAATGTTGTTAAGCTTCGTGTTGAAGTTGGGGAATGTGAAAGGGAGAGTTACCTGGGAACCTGATGTTCGGTTGTTGCTTGTGAGTGAACGGCTCTGTTCTTTAAGATATTATTAACATATCAATATATTAGCACTCTTAGCAGTCTTAGAACAAAAATGGGGGGCATTCTACGACACTGTTCACTATGTAAATCCCTATACACTTTTAATGTTGTTAAGCTTCGTGGTGAAGTTGGAGAATGTGAAAGGGAGAGTTACCTGAGAACCTGATGTTCGGGTGTCACTGGTGAGTGAAAGTGGTGAGATAATGGGTGGATACGATGAGGTAAGTTCTTTAGGGACTGACCTGATCCCTCAATACCGTCACGATTCTGCTGGAAGAAGGCAGCGACGGGAACTTCTTGTTAAATTGGGCACCACGCTCGTGAACTCTGAGGAATCTTGAGTGCCTCTCTGAGGGGGGGATGGAAAAGTGACCTATCGACGCGTAGGGTAACGGAAAAGGGACGAGATGTAGTTTTCTCTCTTACGGAAGCAGAGTGAGGCTGTTAGTAGCTTCGGCTCTGAAAACGTGAGTACGGGCCTGAGTCAGCACTGACATGCAGACCAACGGGGTAAGGAACCTCCCTAACTGTGACCGATCTTCTCTCTGAAGACTTTGTCCTTCGACGATTTACCACAACACCGAGATAGATGGCAATTCCTGCCCCGCCAGACGCTGTACAAGCTCTACTACCGAGGGTTAATTGAATTTATCTCTTATACCCGAAACTCGGGAGAGGTTCACAAGGCTCCGGAAGTCGATTTGATGTAAAGTGCCCTTCTTAGGATAAGAGCTGCTTGATTATCTCCTCCATTTTCTCCTTTTTAAACTTCCGGAAAACACCAGAAGCCAAGATGGGATACCATCTATCGATAACCAGTCCGGGAAGGAAAGCGGCGGTTACCTGAAATGGCCGGCGGGTTCTTCCGGCGGGAGGCCATCAGACATCGGGCCGGAAGCGGAAGGTTTCATATCGGAGCCCACCCGAAAGTGACGGGGGGAAACGTGGGAGCATTACGCTATTCTCTCCTCATCCCTACTTATCCCGAGGGGACATTATTCTGAAGTGGAACGAGGGATAATGTCACAAGATATAACCTAGTCGCAGTTAAAATCTATAGCCAAAATTAGATCCCAGAAAACATACATTCGCGAAACAAACAAAAAAATCACATAATCAAATGGCACTATTACGCGACAAGGTCTTAGAAATTATAGGAATAACTAGACATACATAAAGAATAGAACATACTCGTACATATATCCCCCAAAAAATTACAATGACAGGACAGTTCCGGTCAGTCGCCACAACTAGGGCCTTCGTCTATCAGATTGCGTGATAGATTATCAGCAATGACCTTATCCGTTCCTTTTTTGTGTAAGATAAATTGTGTTGCTATTCGGGCAATAAAAGAGACCATCTCATAAGTCTGCCGTTCTGTCTTTTACAATTTTTCAAGTAGGATAGTGGCCTATGGTCCGTTTCGACAGTAAAAGGTCTCCCAATCTAGTACATCCTAAATTTTTTAAGCCTCAAATGATTGCAAAAGCTTCAATTTCTATAGTAGCGTATTCTCAACCGCGAAACAACAGCTTCCGTCTCGCGTATGCCACTGGAAATGGGGTTCCTTCTTCCTCATTTTGTAATAAAACGCACCCAATGCAGAGATTAGATGCATCAGTTCAGATGCTAAACTTTTCTGTGGATTAGGCAAACTGAGGATAGGAGCGAAGACCATTTTTTTCTTAAGCTCGCGGAAACACGCAGTCACGACGGGATTCCATAGGATGGGGTCTGGTGCGGCCTTTTTAAGAACGTCAATAACATGTGACGCTGTTAAAGCAAATTGGGGGATGAACCGCCGATAGAAGGAGATGGAGCCAAGAAACGAACGAAGCTGTTGGTTTTAGGGAGTGGCATGCCTTCTATTGCCTTAACTTTGTCCTCTTCTTTTGGGGCTAATTGTCCCTCTACTACTTTGAACCCTAAGTAAGAGATAGTATTATAAGCTAAGTGACACTTAGGCGGCTAGATTGTCAATCCGTGGATCCTAAGCTGGTTTAAGAAGGGCGGAGGGATTGAAGGTGCTCCTCCCAGGTGCGTGTGGCAATGTATACATTGTCAAAGTAGAAAGAGACATTGCTCAACCCATCTACAATTTTTTGCATCATCCGGTTAGAGTTACTGCAGGCAGTAACCAAACCAAAAGGGAGACGCGTGGATTACATTAACTCCTTTTCGGTGGTAAACTCTGTAAAATTCCTCACGGATTTTCGAAGCGGGATTTGATAGTAGGCTTTGCACAAGTCTATTTCAGAAATGTACTTGGCGTTCTTAAATAAGTGCAGGTTCTGGTCGATAAAAGGGGATGAATTCAGCATCGAATACCGTGACAGCATTTATTAACTTTCCTAAATCTAAGCACATACGAAAAGATTGATCCGGCTTACGTCCAATCACTATCGGGGAACAATAATCCGACGAGGAGGGTTCAATTATTCCTAATTTAAGGAGGTTCTCGACTTCTTCGTTGAAGGCCTTGCAAAGCGGGATTTGAAGAGGGTAGGGTTTACTCCTAATTTGCTGCGCCGTGGTGAGAGAGATGTCATGCTCGAATTGTGTAGAGCATCCTGGAGACTCGGAGATTACGTCTGGGTATTCCTTCGGCAGCGAGACAATCTAAGACTTCTCCATAGAAACGAGGTGAGGATTTACTTCGACTGCGGTGGCCAGGTCTTCAAGGGGACAAGGGGAAAAAGGCAAAGGATAATCTTTATCCGCCTTGACGCATATTGTCTGAACAATATTCAGTAGGTCTCAGGGGAAAAATGAGTCCATTGTCCCTTCTTCGTCGAAGACAACAATATTGTTAACACAAGCTCGCCGAGAATATTTTTTTAACATGTTGATGTGGAACACCTCATTGCCAGATGACGACTGAATGACATAATACATATACGGGCCCTATAGCTCATATGACGGCAACGGTCCTTCCATTGGAAGAGGAGTTTGCTGTTATCCGTGGAGAGTAAAAGCAGAACTTCATCGTCTGGTTTTACTTTCGCACTTTAGATTTAATATCAAATTACTTGCTATACTTCTCTAGATTGATCTCAGAATTTTGAACGGCAACCTCCGAGCATTTGTCTAGCCTGTTACGCAAGTCCAGAATATACGAGTCTGAGTTCTTTAGTTCCTTATCCAATTGAGAGTTTGTGAGGAGCTCCTTGAGAATGCTCAGTGGCCTGGGACATTGCGACCATAGGGAAGCTCGAATGGGAAAAATTACAGAGTTCGATGGGGAATCTCCCTACACGCAAATAACGCTACTGGCAGGTACCGGTGCCATTCCTGGGGCTGGTCTTGGCAGAGCTTTTTAAGCACGTTTTTTAAGGTAGCATTTAACTTCTCGCACATACCGTTTGCAGAAAAGTGAAAAGGCGAAGTGAAAATGGGCCTAATTTGGAGCAACTTAACACATGCTCCATCTACTCGGACGTAAATTGACGGATCCTGTCAGATAGGACCTATTTAGGAATCCTTACCCGTAAAAAAATAGAGATTAATGCCTCAGCACACGAGATGCTATCAAATTTTCGAGAGCAATTGCTTCGAGAAATTGGGTGGCCCAATCGAAGAGGGTGAGAACGTATGAGAGTCCCTCGGTGGAAGGGGGATGTATCAGTCTACCTAGATCGATGGTAACCCTAAAAAATGATTCTGATATAACTGCAGTCTTCTGAAGCGGGGCTGGTTGTACTCGTACTTGGGCGTTGACCTTTTGACATATATTTCAGGTACTGCAAAACTCTGCGATTTCCTTGACTGCACCAGGCCTCAAATATAGTTAAATACGCGTTGCGATGTGTTATTATGGTTGAAGTGTCCTGCAAACACACCTTCGTGTGCTATTTGTAAAATATTCGAAACGTAGGCTCTAGACACGCAATGGGACTTGAATGGGGAGCCTTCTGGATCCGGGGAAGTACGAAATAGCAAAGCGTCTTCTATCATATACCTCACCTTTTGGTCTCCACGAGCCGATTCTGTCTCTTTTCGTTGGCCTTTACCCATAAGAGTTGGAGGGAAAGGCAGTCCTTTTGGGAACTTATGAATTGGGCGTTATTCAGTCACTCTTAATAGGGGGTGCATGGGGGCTTGATAGACGCGTGGGGGCAGCGTCTCTATCAGCCTGAGCTCGGGCGACAACAGCTTGCGAAACAGCAGTTGTAGAGAGCTGCGCGCTCTCGCCCCCTAACACTGCACAAAACTTAATCAAGGCAGCTACAATGTCGGTCCGACCCGTAAAATAGCGGCATTTTACTCAAAAACGGACCACTAGGAATTTATTAGCTCTTCCCAAGAAATCGTGTACGACGGGGAATTTCTTCCACTATGGGTTTACGGGGGAAAGAAGCTTGTCCGATACCACTACAAGTACACCCTGTATATCTCACCAGAGTGGATACTCTACATCCATTAATGGATCCGGACTCGAATTTGAGCCCACTAGAAGAACTGTTATTAAAAAGAAAGTTCAACTGGTGCTCCTCAGAGGTCAACGAAGATGGCAGAGGTGCAGGCGTTGTAGGCTATTCGGCAGCGAGAGTTGCGGAGACTTGGTGGACCTGTTGTCCAGGGGCAATGCGAAAGCGAGAGTTTTGTGGACACTGAGATTTGTAGTGACCAGAGGTTCCGCAAGAGAAGCATACAATGGGGTTACTCTGGTAGGGGTTACTTGACGGAGCATTTAAAATTGGGGGTTTCACCTCTTCTTGCTTTTTAGGGGGGTTCCCTCTGGGTTTAAAGGGTCCTGGGACTTTCACTAAATAAGGAGGTTTTCTCGGTTGGGATTGTCCTTGGCTCTTAGGGGACGGAGAACTGCTCTTCGTTTGCTCCTTAGGATAGAACTGATGATTTGTGGCGTAGAGATCAGCTTTTTCGTGGCAGTCTTCAAAGGAAAAGGCACGCCTATCTTGCCAAATGCACGGATTTCCGTAGGAAGGGTGTGCATTAGCTGTTCCTTTAAAAATAGTTATCAGTGAGTCGTAGTTGCCACTGACTTTGGCCGAGTCCATCCAAAATTGGCGGATTTTATTCAGGATGAACTCGAACTGTCGATACGTTTGTCCGGGCTGGATCCTAGCTGATCGATTTTTTTGTCTATTGCACTCCGGGTTTAAATTAATCGTGGATAAGAGTTCTGCTTTAAGAGATAAATAATCTATTGAGGCTTCTGTTGGGAGAACAATAAAGATTTCTCTGAGACGAGGGTTGAGCAGCGGGAGCAGGCAGCCTACTCCTTCAGACTCAATGTCCCACCCATTGACTTCGAAGATCTTTTTGAAAGGGGTTAAGTAAGTGCAAAAGTCATCTTGATCACCATAAAGGGGGAGATTTAATGCGGGAGCCTGAGGTTGGTGACTTCTGTACCCGATGGAACTGACTTCTACTTGATCTCTACTTAACTCTCGTAGTGTTGATGAATTTTCTCCCTTTCTTCTATTTCATCTTGTCTTCGTTGTTCTTCTCTTTTTTCCTCACGTTCATTCCTTTGTTCGTTCAGAACGTATTCGATCAATTCCTTGCCCAAAAGGCCCCAAATTTGTCCTCCCTGTTTATGGAACATCTCAAATGAGGAGGAAGACATCTTGGATACGCTGTCGGATCCGCTGATTCACGAAAGAGCTTTACCACTTAACCTCAGATTATACGGGAGCGACAAATAATATACAAAATGATAATAAGAAAATAAAGAAAATACAAATAATTACTATGCTTGGTGAGATTCTGCCAGCCAGGGTTATCGTTAGTGACCTAAACCTTAGGATATTGTATACTGAGAATACAAAAAAAAAAATTAAAAGGACACGGGGTCAATTCTTATTTCACGAACAAAATTTAAAATGTCTTATTAATGTTTTATCTAACCTTGAACGCTTGGCAATTAGAAAATGGGAATTTCAAAATTGACGGGCACGAAACAAACCGCACACCTAATGACAGCAGAAATTAAATATGATATAATATATATATATATATATATATATATATATATATATATATATATATATATATATATATATATATATATATATATATATATATATATATATATATATATATATATATATATATATATATATATATATATATATATATCCGCGGAGGGGTCGCGTACTACTCCTTATACTTTGTTCGGCCCGTGCCCTGAATGGGTTCATTGACTCAGAGTGCTTAGAGGTTGGTTACGTAGGGATTGAAATAAAATTTGCCAGCAAGCGACCCAAAGAAAGCTAGATATACAAACAATAGGAAAATAACATTTTAATGAACGCTAAACAAGAAAAATATATATACATACAAATGAGGTTCTTTGAGGGATAAATTAATAAGTGAAGCTCGGATATCTCACTTGGTTTGTAAGTAACTGTTCACTATGTGAATTCCTATACACTTTTATTGTTGGTAAGCTTTGTGGTGAAGTTGGGAAATGTGAAAAGGAAGAGTTACCTTGGAAACGGATGTTTGGCTAGCGCTGGTGAGTGAAGGTAGTGAGATAAGGGGTGGAGACGATGAGGCAGGTTCTCCAGGGACCCACCTGATCCCACAATTCCGTCACGATTCTACTGGAAGAAGGCGCTTACGGGAGCTTTTTGTTAAACAGGGCCCCACGCTGGTGAACTCCGATGAATCTTGGATGTTTCTGTCCGGATGGGGGGGGGGGGGCAGGCGAAGTGATCTATCGATGCGTAGGGTCACAGATAAAATCCGACATGTAGTATTCTCTCTTACGGAACCAGAGTGAGGCTGTTTGTAGCTTCGGCTCTGAAAACGTGAGTAAGAGCCTAGTCCGCACTGACCTGCAGACCAACGGGGTAAGGAGCCTCCCAAACTGGGACCGATCTCCTCTCTGAAGACTTGGTCCTTCGACGATTTACCAAATTACCGAGATAGATGGCAATTCCTGCCCCGCCAGACGTTGTACAAGCTCTACTACCGAGGGTTAAAAGAATTCATCTTTTTTCCCTGAAACTCAAGAGAGGTTCACAAGGCTCCGGAACTAGATTTAATGTAAAGCACCCGTCTTAGGGTGAGAGTTGCTTGATTATCTCCTGCATTTCATACTTTGTAAACTTGCAAGAGCCAAGTGAATCCAAGATGTGCTCCTATCTATCGATAACCAGTCCTGAAGGCAAGCGGTGGTTAGCTGAAATGGCCGGAGCGTTCTTTCGGCGGGAGGCCACCAGACATCGGGCCGGAAAGTGAAGGTTTTATATTGTGGCTTGCCCGGAAGGGAAGTTGGGAAACGTGAGAGCATTCGGCTATTCACCTACACTTTCATCACACGATATTAATATGTCCGATTATGAGACGTAAAACATCCAGAGGATAGGACCGGAATTTCCGACCTATATTACCTCTCGGGCAGCAACCAAGCCCGACATAATCATGACAAGTGGTGGCTTCCCGTTTAATTACTATAGCAACCCAGGACCAGCAGTACCCAGCGACCATATAGTGATCCTTACCACCATCTCACTCGCTCCGATCCAGATTCCGGTCCCTCTCTGCAAGAGCTACGCCTCGGCCGACTGGGAACGCTACGGAGAAATCCTAGGCGTTTACGAACCAGCCGACCGAGGCAAGGCCACATTAGAGGAGATCGACGGGGAGCTGTAAAGGATAACAGCCCTCACAATCAAGGAAGAGCGCGAGTGCGTACCCTTGACAGGGTACAAGACTCTTCCACAACCTCGTTGGACCAAAGAGATGAAGGAGATAGCTAGGGAGCACCAGGAGGTGTACGAGGAGATGAGAAGAACAGGTACTAATCGGGAGCGAAGCTCGCTGCTCCGTCGCCTACGCGACGAACTAAAACAGGGGCTGAAATCTGGAACCGCCTAATAGCCGGGTTGGACAGCGAGATGGCCCGCATCAAGGAGAGCAATGACTACTTGGAGGATCCGGTGGTTCTGGAGGAAAGATTCCGCACGTTCTGGAAGGAAATCTTCTCTATAACACCAGAGGACGATGCGGAATTTGACTAGGAATTCAAGGACCATCTGATTGAGGAACTCAATCAGTTCATACATCGTACGCACCCACAAGCCTACGTTGACGAAAGGAGGGAAATTGTAGACCATGGCCGACCATTAACAACGGTAGAGGTCGTGGAAGTCTTAAAAACCTTTAAACAAAATGCACCAGGCTGGACGGGCATCACTAAGAACAATCTGGTGCATGACTCCCGGCAGATCATTCAGGGAATCACTAACATCTTCAACGCTTCGTTGAATACGGGCTACTTCCCCGACGAGTAAAAAATGGCCAAAATCATTTTTATCCCTAAAGGGAACAAACCCCCAGTTAAACTGGTGGACTACAGGCCAATATCCCTCCTGGTGTTTGTAGATAAAATCTACGAAAAGCTTCTGGCCAATAGGCTACAACATCAGCTGACCGAGCTGTAAGCTCACAACCCTCAGCAGCACGGGTCTTGCAGGAGGCGGGGGACTGATACAGCCCTTGACTTGCTCACCGAAAAGCTAGCCCGCTGCAAAGCTGATGGGAGGTACGTAGATGTGGTGTTGCGCGACGTACAGAAGGCCTTCGACAAGGTTTGGCTGAGAGGTCTACAATACAAGATCTTAGGCCTCCAGCTAAACCCGGTCCTGGAAAGGGTCCTCTGTGATTACATCATGGAGAGAACAGCCCGTATCTTAATCAAGGGCAACAGAGGACCCATATTTGAGCTAGAGGCGGGGGTTCCACAAGGTAGCTGTCTGAGTCCACTGCTGTACCTTGTGTACACGTTGGACTTACCTGCTCCTGTTTGGGAGGATGTGATGTACCTGCAGTTTGCAGACGACATCACTCAAATCATCCCCGGTTCCTACAGGAACGCTGGAGTTTAAGCAAGGGAGACAGCTACCGAAATCGAGAACATCAACCGATTCGAAAGAAAGTGGAAGATAAAAACAAACCGCCGAAAGTTCCAAATCCTCCCTATGAACCGCCGGAAGAGAGACGACGTCATTCATCGTCAGAGACGAGCTTTACCCGTACTTAAACGAGGGTAAAGTCTTGGGTCTGCGCCTTACCTCAACGGGGTATAAGGCGCACATTAACAGCTGTGTCTCCCTAGCCAAAAGAGAACTGGGGAAACTTTACAGGTACAAAGATTTCAGTTCTAAAAACATCAGTAAACTCTACAACATTCTGGTGCAACCAGTTCTGGTGTACCCCGCGGTGGTTATGCAGGCGGCCAGTTCAACCTTTCTCAAACACATGCAGAGAGTTCAGAACAAGGCCACCTTGCTTATAACCGGCGCGGGGAGACTGGACTATATTCGGCAGACGGAACTGCACGCAAGAGCAGGAATTGAGCTAATGAATATAGTCCTTCAGAGGCTAGGGAGAAAGACCTGGGAAAAGGTCGAAAGCGAGATCCTCCAGCATATAGATGCGGGCCTCGAGATACCGCAGCAAGCAATTGGACGGGCTAAAAGGAGGGCACTATTCCTTAGTGGAAGAGTGTGCTCCCGTGAAAATCAAGTAGCCCTGTTCAGTTAGCGAGCAAATCTTCTCATCCAGGACGCGAAATGATCCGTTCACAAGACCACCTTTCTTACTAATTCTACTCATATCAACACAATTAATAAAATAAAAGAGGCGAAGTGCCCAACCACTGATATTACTCCGAAAACCAAAACAGACAAAAAGAGGCGAAGTGCCCAAACACCTAAGAAAGAAACCATAAATTAAATAAAAGAGGCGAAGTGCCCATCACCTAAGTATGAAACCAATAAATTAAATAAAAGAGGCGAAGTGCCCAAAAATTTAAACAAACATTAATTAATTATCAGTAAACAAAAGAGGCGTAGTGCCCATACAATAAAAAGTTAAGAAGACTACAACAAAGCAAGAAGAAAAAATGGGGAGTAATTCCCTCAAAGGCGATAACTTTATATCACCAAACAAGCAAAAAAAAAGGCAAACAATGCTACTAGTTAGCATAAAGTTTGATTGAAAGTCTTGAATGCCAATTTCAAATGAGGGAGGAAAGATTTTTATAAATAAACAGATATTTAATAAAGATATATATATATATATATATATATATATATATATATATATATATATATATATATATATATATATATATATATATATATATATATATATATGTATATATATATATATATATATATATATATATATATATATATATATATATATATATATATATGTATATATATATATATATATATATATATATATATATATATATATATATATATATACATAAAAGGAAAGATAAACAAAGAAGGAAAGAGTAGTTTAACACTACAAGGAGGTCAGCTGACACTGTTCCAACCAAATGGAGGAAACCATCATAAACCAAGGAAAGAGTATAATGCCTGTGATGCCCTCTGCTCCAGGGCAATACTAAGATCTCCTTCAACACTATCATTATCTACTGCACCTTTTCACCACTTTCTACATCCAATCCAATCCAATTCAATCCGGAAGGGAAGTAGGGAAACGTGAGAGCATTCGGCTATTCACCTAGACTTTCATTACACGATATTAACAGGTCCCATATATCCTGCTAAAACAATATAATTTTTGTTCTCCCTAGATTACTTTCATAAAAAATACAATTAAATAACCCCTTTCTTTAAAGTTATCTAAAGCTACCTTTTCCATTCAATAAATTGCCACACAAAAATTAAGGTAAATATTTTTCTATTTTAATTTCAACGTTAAATTATGTGACTCCTATATTTTGACAAGAGATTTATCTGAATTAGTAGGTTCTTTGGTCATCGATATATTAACTATTTATAACTAGCTAAGTTTCTCGTTACACTATCTTAATTTATCAAGAGAGTAAGAGAACCTTTTTAGTTCTATCTTTATAAATATAGAATTATTTGTGAAATTACTTGCAATACTTCTTTAAAGTGACCAAATATCTTTATACAGTCATAAGTGATATGGTCACTATACCTTGTCTATTTAATATACAGCTAAACTTCTGGTTTTTTACGTGTCTTGTAAAGTGAAATCAGCTCATCAATAGCTCATAAGTATCTAACACATAGATTGGAACAAAAGAGAGAATATTTCATTATTAACCCAATTGCCTATTGGTGCTTAAAGTAATCGGTGTTTTGTGACATTATAGTCAGTCTTCAGCTGGTCGTAAAAAGCACTCGCATGATCTATATATTAGGGTTCTATATTTACAAGCCAATGGCGTTCAAAATGGGCCCCCCAAAACAAAAGCAAATTGTATGTATTTGAAACATGGCAATAATTAGTTCTAGAATAATAAAATAAGCCCTATTCTGGGACAACTTTATGAAGAGAGGCTGAAGGAAATGCTTTTGGATTCATCGCCACGATGACTAAGACGTTCTCTAATAAACTTTCGGAATTTGTGGTATTTTGTAGTTATTGGCAGATATAGAACAAAAAGTCTCTTTATGAGCATAAGTATACTAAATTTGTGGTAAATGCAGACACCACGAGTTGTAATAATATTGTCAGGAAGATTTCATTGCATGAACTTGTATAAGTGAGGAATAATCTAACAAAGAGTATTCTTCTTTCTCCCTAAGGTAATGGGGCTTCTACTATATAACTAATCAAAGAGTTTAAGAGCATAAGTAAGTTTAGACTTCATTTACACAGGTGCCTTGCAACGATCTATTACAATTTTAATAATTATCTATACATTCGGAAAAGGAAAACTGTCGAGTACAAAATATAATGATTTTCTTAATTTATGAAATTGGTATTAAATTTGGAATAAAATAGTATTAATTATATCTGCTTGCGGTGATTTATTGGGATCTGATATGCTAAGAAATGGCTGGATAAGTTATGCCGGAATTTTTACCTGAAACTTTTTATTTCTATTATGTTTAACAAAATATTCTCACTCTTAATAGGATATATTTTTATTGGAAAAGGAGAGTAAAGTTAAATTTTAAAAAGTAATCCTTCAAAGCATTAAATTCCTATAATATATAAATACCTACCAACAACTTAATACCAGTAATTAAGCTAATCAATTCAAAGAATTAAGACACAAAGATACAATGAACTATTGAAAGAAAAACTCCCTGACTATTTTTATTTTACGTTAAGACTATTCTATTACGTAATATAATGAAGAAAAACATTTAATGAATGTTTATGTGATACAATTTTAAAATAAAGGCTACAGCTATACTCATCTAAAGTTATTTTCCATTTTAATTTTTACACGTACTGATTTTAAATTAATGTTATATGACATGTAAAAAATAAATATTGACAAATGTAAGTGAATAAAGAGAATAAAAACGTAATATCTTCCTAACACAATAAACCACAAAGAGAATTAATATGGAGACTAGAATCAAACTAAAAACGGAGGTTATATAAAAACATTAAACGAAGAAGAATTTAACCAAATATGTGACTGCATATAAAGAGAACAAAATAACAAGGATTGAAGTACCAATTGTACTTGAAATGATGTTATTAAGTTATGGTTGCTTTTAATTGGAAACATTATTCATTATCCATCCACTATGATTTGCTGCAGTTGTTGGCAGACACGATTTATGGAATTCTTTATGAAGAGACCCTCATTTAAGGCAATCCATTCGAGTTTAGGACATTGACCTATCTAAATTGCATGCAAAATTCATGAGAGAGTTAATCGGTATTTTATAGAAATAATTGAAATAAAGAACAGAATTTTATTCGATAACGCGAAGAGCAATGAGCGTTAGAACATTGTTTAGTGACACTATGTATTTTCTAAAGGTTTTAGTCTTTAATTTTAGTTGAAGCAGAGAAAGAACCGTATTTTATATAATTAAAAAATAATAATATAAAACAACAAATAAAAACAATACGTAATATTTCGAAATGTACACTGAATATGTTGATAAAATGAGTAAGGGAGACGAATAAACCCCCAAAATGTAAGTTAGACAAAGAAACACGAGAAGATGGTGGAGGCAAAGAAACAGGAAAACTGTAATGTAAACCTGAAAAGGTAGTGTCGTAAAATAGGCGGGTGGATGTGAGTGTGTGTATATATATATATATATATATTATATATATATATATATATATATATATATATATATATATATATATATATATATATATATATATATATATATGTATATATATATATATATATATATATATATATATATATATATATATATATATATATATATATATATATATATATATATATATATATATATATATATATATATATATATGAAATGAAAAACTCACAAAGTATCACGTGAGGGTGGCAAATGAATGCAATATCCCGCAGGAAAAAATGAAAAGGTGTTTCCAAGTACTCTCGAACTTTATTAAGTTCCTTATCAAGGATAACTACAAGAAATAATATTATATTAGAGGTATATATACAAAAGAAAAGTATGAAAGAGCGCCTCAAAAACAAGAAATCACCAATAAGGAAGAGGAAAGGGGGAAGGTAAAAACCACATTAAGGATTACAAGAAGCAGGTAGTAAGGTCAAACTAAATCGAAGGAAAGGGTAACAGATTCAAAGAAATGGAGATAGCCTAACTAAGGAGATTATATAACGAAGGGATATTGCATTCATATATATATATATATATATATATATATATATATATATATATATATATATATATATATATATATATATATATATATATATTATATTTATTATAAGAGGAGTAGGGCAAGGTCAGATCCGGGACATTAGCCTGAGGCTAATCACAGGACGAGAAGGGGGAAGGTAAATAATGGGGAATGTAGATTCTTAAACGAGGACGTGGAAATTAATTTGGTAATACTTCAGTTTAGGGGCGCACGATAGGGGGCGCTCTTTCTGGGCTACAATTTAGGCGTCAGACGTCATAAGGCGAAGCCCCTCATTTCGAAAGTAATTAAAAATGATAATTTTTGGTGAAAATAGCCTAAAGTAGGCGGCGCTATCGTCTTTATTATTTCGATAAACGTACAGAGCCGATCGCACGTTTATCAAAATAACAAGGACAATAGCGCCACCTAATTTAGGCTATTGCCGCCCAAAATTAACATTTCATTAGTATATGAGTATGTAATGGGGAGGCTGTGCTCCCAGACCCCTTCAATTGATTGAAACTGAGGATCATCGTAGGGAGTCTCCCCGCAGTGATATCTCCCACATGAGCAGTTTCCTTGAATTTACTCAAAAAAGGTGAAACATATTGGAACAGGTTCCCCGGCCAGGACCGGGGAACAGCAGAGGCAAGCGCGTGACGCAAATCTTCAGGTTTACCCTATCTCCACCTTTCACTATTATAATTGAGCCGCGCTTCTTTTAAATGAGACCACGATCTATAGAAAAGTTTAGTAAATTAACCGAGGAATTAACAAGAGTCGTATTGAAGTCGAACAAACCGTATTCAAAGGTATCGCGCTCTTTTAACTGTTCGGTTTCAGGGTTGCAAATGTTTAAAATTCTGTTGAATTAAGGGTTACCAGTGTGTGAAATTAATGGTTTAGTTTCACAGGAATAGTTAAATGAAACATACAAAGTTCCATACATTAGAAATTATAAAAAAAATCAATACAATACTAAATAATATAATTAAGTAGAAATGCAGGCACTTACTAAATAATAAAGAACAAAGGAAAAACAAAATAACAAAACAAATACAATACCCTTATTGGTCCCCGTTGAAGCTACGGCCCTACCTCATAAGGCCTGGATTGTATCAGAGAAACAGCGCCCCCTATCATGCACCCCTAAACTGAAGTATTACCATTAATTCAACAAAGAGAGTGAGTGCTCTTAGCCATTCGGATTAATTATGGGTTGCTTACTGGTTCTGAGTAGAGAAAGGTATTGAAAAAAAATATCTTTACTATTTACACACAAATACATCATGCATATATATAAGATTTATCGCACAAATGACATGGATACTCGTGATGACAGTTATGGGGTTAAGGAATTCGGGGGCGGGTTAAATCACGTGGGCCTACAAGGGGCGGCTGGCTACCCGACATACACACATACAAAGATTAGGATGACTGGATACAAATCCACGATAGTCGTAGGCTTTGCTTTAGGGTTTGAGGCCTTGGGAGTCGACGGTGGGTGGGAGGTAGGGGTGGGGGTGGTGATTACATGGGTCGATTACAATCGTGGGTTTATATTTGGCCCAACCGGAAGCACTTTGCGTCAGGCGCCGGAAGTTCTCCATATCAGAGACAGCCTTGGGCCAGGCGACTCCAAGCGGAGTTTCTGATATCGCTCGGAGGGACGGCCGCAAAACCTCCTCGCTCTCAGCGGTCTAAGCGTCTGCTTTATCGCCGAAAGTGAAAAAATACCGCCACGATCAGACTTGACATTCTTCAACCTTGGGGACCTCCTCGTTCCTCGTGGGGAAATATTCCCTTATTCCGACATGTCCTCCCTTCCGACATCTCCTTCCTTGCCAAGATGGAACTTCAGTGAAGTGACATTAGACAACGAGTGGGGATTGACATATCCCAAATTTTTCTAACTCAGAAAGAAGAAAAGGGGGTACAAACAATGGCGAAGTGCTTGGCAATGAATCGAGTTCCAGTACATATCAAATTAGTGTATCCATCTTAATAATTATAAAAAATAAAAACACAATAAATGATACCAAACAGAGGACATTAATTTTTACAAATATTACAATGGGTTAAATGAATTTTGAGTGGCGGCTCAAACACCTCAAGGTAATAGCTATGCGGGGTTATTTACCAGGAAGACAAGCGTACATAAAAGAAAATGAAATATATATTACAAAAGTAAATTACAAGAACAGGCAAAGCAAAATGGTGCATATATTAGAATTCGCGAGCAAATGTGTTTACGAAAAAAAAAATACAGAACATACAAAAGAAAATAAAATAAAATACAATGGCTACTTAATTAGCTTGGAGAACAGTCGAGAGAATTCCTACTCAAGCTATCCGGAATGCAATTTTCATAAACTTTGAAGTATACAATCTTCAACTGCAACCCCTGTAGGAACAGAATCCATCTCATAAGCCTTTCATTATTGTCGTTTATGTTCCGCACGTTTGAGAGCGGTTTGTGGTTCGTTTCGATGATAAACTCTTTACCTATAAGATACGTTTTACTGTTCTGTATGAGACAAATTATGGCAAGGGCTTCACGTTCATTAACGGCATAAGTTCTCTCTCAGGGGAGCAACTTTCTCCTCGCGTACGCAATATAAAAACTATCGTCGTTACCACCATATTATATGAGGACGCAATCTATTCCTATGTTACTAACGTCAGTTCTTATTTCGGACGGTAGGGTCCGAACAAGGACCTCGGGGGTTTTCTTTTTCAGCAGACCGTAGAAGGAAGAAGAGACGTAGGCAAAATTCTAAACGTACCATGGGTAGAAAGAAGACGAGCCAACGAACTACCTTAGCTGCTTCTTCGAGGTGTACATTGGCATGTTCATAGTGGCACATATTTTCTCCTCTTGTGATGCCAATTTATTCCTCCCATGTGGAATCCAATATAGGTTATAATGTCAAATGCAAAGTGACACTTAATGGGGCCGATTGTGAGGTTGTACTCACGCAAACGATTCAGCATGGCTTGGACGGCAACAATGTGCTGGTCCCAATCCAAGGGCAGCTACATAAATATTATCGAAATAAAAAGTTACGTTCGATAACCCCTCCGAAATTCAATTAATCATGTGGTTGTAAATACTACATGCAGTCACTAAGCCAAATTGGAGCCAGCGGAATTGCACGACCTTTTGTCAGTGGGGAATGCAGTATACTTCTTAACTTTGTCCTTGAGGAGGATTTCGTAATAGGACTTGCATATGTCTAACTCCGTAATGTACTTTGCATCTTCGAATAGGTGGAGGTTTTGGTCGATGAGAGGGAATAATTCGACGTAGAACACTGAGATGTAATGCCGTTTCCGAAAGTCGACGCACATAAGGTACGAACCATCAGCCTTTGGGGGAGCATTAATTAGACTTAAAGGGTTCAATGATATTTAGCTTCAAAAGATTATCGACCTCTGCGTTAAAAGTTATTCGTAAATGAAGGGGCAGGGTGTATGACCTAGATCAAATGGGTTCCTGAGTGTTAAGCAACATGTCGTGCTCAAAATTTAAGGAGGCTGCAGCTGAGTATTCGGAGTGCATGTAAGCTGGTTGCGGATTTTTAATTCGTGTAAAGGGGATCGATGAGGCCAGGCAAGTTGGGCAAAGGATACTTCTTATCATATTCAATGCAGGCAACTTGAACTACATTAAGTGGAGCGAGGTGGTAACTCGCTTCCATGGCTGTTTCCTCGCAATAGCCACAATATTATGGGTGCAGTCGTGGCGTTGATATCTTTTCAACATATTGACGTGAAATAGCTTTTTCCCTGGCGTGGTTTTGGAATAGGTAATCCACGGGGCCTCGTGATTTGATCACTTGGAAAGGGCCCATTCAGTGACACAGGAGCTTATTATTATTTGTATTGAGTAATAATATGACCCCCTCTTCAGACCTGAACTTCCTATCTTTAGACTTGCAGTCAAAATAGGACTTATACTTGTCCAGGTTTGTTTCTGCGTTCTGATATGAAATCTCAAGGCACTTTTCCAAAGTTTGCCAAAGATCTAGAAGGATTGTATTTCTTGATCCAAATACTGGTTGGTAAAAAGTTCTTTTAGAATGCTCATGAAGCCTCAAACATTCCGGCCGTACAGAAGCTCAAACGGGGAAAATCCTAGGGTGCGATGAGGGATTTCTCTGAAAGCGAACGGAGCCGCAGGCAAATAACAGTGCCACTCATGGGGCTTCTCTGCACGAACTTCTTCCTAATTTATTTAAGGTTAACGTTTAGCCTCTTGCAAATCCCGTTTCCCACTGGGTGGTAAGGGGTGGTAAACAGTGGCTTAACCATTAAAAGTTTGTCGACATATTCCATTAATTCAGATGTAAATTCTCGGCTCCGATAGGACAATACCTTCGTGGGCAAACCAACTCGCAAAGAGATAGCAACAAAAGCATCAACGCAGGAGATGCTTTTTATCTTTATTAGGGGAAGAGCCTCGGGGAACCGAGTGGCAAAATCAACGGGGGGAAGAAAAAAAACAGTGGCTCTCGCTTGACGGAAAGTGAATCGGGCCGATAAGGTCAATTGCCACTCGAAAGAAAGGTTCTGTTATAATGGATACCTTCTGTATAGACCTGGGTTGACGCGTCCTTTGGCGGCCATCTTTTGACAGATGCCACAAGATTGACAGTAGTTTGAAATGTGATGGTCGCAACGGGCAAATAAAAATATATAACGGCCCTCTGAGCAGTTCACGGGGATGGGGGAGGATAGTTTAAATGCACGGGTGGGTTACAATCGTAAGTTAAACCTCGAGAATGATGTCTCAGGGACTATTCGCACCGAAACCAGATCTAGACAAACCGAAGAATAGCCAATAGACTGGTGCTTACTTTCTTCGATGGGGTGTGGGAGGTGGCTTTTGCAATTACGAGTGAACTGAACGGAGTCAAATTGAGAATTTAAAGTGTCTCGTACTATCCGGCAGGCCTATATTAAATTTAACACTCCTTGAGCCTAGGTCTTATGTAGCCCAACCGGAAGAACTTTGCTTATAGTGCCGGAAGGCTTTCTCCATTTCAGAGATAGCCACGAGAACGGCGACTCCAGGTGGAGTTTTTGATATTGCTCGGGGGGACGGCAGCAACTTCTCCTCGCTCTTGATGGTCCAAGCGTCTGCTTTATCGCCGGAAGTAGAAGAATTCCACAACGATCAGACTTGGCATTCGTCAACTTCGCACGGCTCCTCGCTCCTCGTGGCGAAATATTTCCCTATTCCGAAATAGAGTAACAGGTAAACATTTTCAATGAGCTAGATAAATCTAAAAATTGGAAAAGAAAACGAAAAAATTTAATGTAAACAATGAATGGTAAACCTTGTGAATGAAAGAAAGAAACAGGGAAACATGAAAAGGCAAAAAAGATCTAGAAACTTTCAATGAACGGAAAATCAAAAAGGATGTCAAAAGAACGGGAAAACCTTTAAAGGGGTCAAGTAAGCATCCTATCTGTTAGCTAAACTAAACTAACGTGAATTTTTTTACATTAAGCTAAGGAATCGGAAAATTGGAATTGAACCAATGCACCGTAAAAATCGGTAAAAAGGTCAAAGAAAATATTAAAAATGCAAGGAAGCAAAGGAAACTTGGAACTTTCAAAGCCTGAGGAAGACTTAAAAGGGGGTGAGAATTCAACGGAACTATAAATTTCTTTAAAGAGACAAAGAAACTGGATAACATGCAATAGATGAAAATGAAGTGGTCATGTAAGTGCTGCAAAGGTCCTGAGTCTAATAAAGTTGGCAAATGGAAATAACAATTTATAAAGTACGCTTTTTAACCGAAAAATTACTAAAAGGCCATGGACATGGAAACCTGTTATAAAAGACTAAAACTACCAGAAAAAACACTAAAACAAACACTAATACAGAGGACAAAGCAAACGGTTAACAAAGGAGAAAGAAAATATGTAAAGGAAGCGAAGAAACTGGTAAAACTGTACAGAGAGCGAGGAAACGGACTATTATAAACTGAATTAAGAAATCATAAAACTAGTAAAATGTGCAAAAATGCCGAATAACTCTAAAAGTAAACAAACGATTCAGAAAAGTTCAGGTGATGGAATGGTTTGAGAAGACTTGTGCATAGTTTGGTCATCTAACCTGAGTTTTGAAATTTAAGTACATTCCTATATCAATTTTATGTATTTACATAATCTATAGTCATATTCATTTTTTATCATGCCTGCAAAGACTTTAACTTCCAAGGTTAGATATGAACGCACAGAGCAAATAATATATTAATTAAATAAATGTGAGAAGTTTTTATCATATGAACCCATTATCAAAGGATTAATCTAACTTTTCTCATTAAAAATAACTTTAACAAATCCAATTTTCACGATACAATCACTTGCTGATCTCCACTCGTGATGTTAATCGTAATGTTAAAAGATTAGATTTTTAATTGAATACAAATTAACGCGTGAATCCGTCACCATTAAAGTAAAATTGAGTGAATTTGGCAAATCCCTTTTTCGGAATAAGAATGATCAAAGGTTTTCCGATGAGATGTTTTAATAAGATAAGCCTAGAATATTCTTAAATTTTATCTAATGGGGCAATTATAAATGGTCGGCAAGAAGAAGAAATGAAAGTTTTTAATGATCAACGAGTATGAGCTTGAATTAGTTCAAATTGACCATATGAATAAGAAGCAACATGTGTGGTAAAAGAAGCAATTTTCAAAAAACTTTATTGCAAAATGGCCTGAGCGGAAGAGCCACTTGACTACTTTGTCTTTTGAACTCACTTTTGGTTAAAGAGGGAATTATAGAAGTCTAAATTGCTATGGAATGCGATGTAAAAGAAAAAATTACCGGACTAAAACTTATAACCTAACGTGTGGTAGCAGAACCCCTTATAGTAGTCAAAGCTTAGAATGAAAAACTTGTGTGGGGTAGAATAAGCAATTCACACTTAATTTATAAGCTATCAATAAAATTGGACGTTGTGGTTAATGGTTTTAAATATTAATCAAGAGCTTTTGGGGAAATTGAATAATGCTTGACTAAAACACCAAACCTAATAGCACAGCGAGCGAGCGCTGGCAACCTGTGATAACAACTCCAGGCACCATCCCACTATTGGAGGCCTTCTTATTCTGCCAGGGAGGTAAAAGGCACAAGAATGTCATTCATAGAACGCTTGGCTGCCACTTAATTGTTAGCGTGTTTGCATAACCAACTCCTCCAGAAGTTAGCAATCACTGTATGTACGAAGGGCGGTCAATAAGTTTTGTGAATGGGTAGGGCAAAACAGAGGAAGGGAGAATGGCTGTTTGTGGGCGTGTTAGGACAAGTTATGACAAATCAGGATCTGCAGCAGCACGCTCCTGCCTCGTCTATTTAAGAAGAAGTAGCTGATCGCAAATCGTCAGTCACAGATTTTTCAACAATAGAGAAGGTTATGCACCGCGCAGTGATAAAATTTTTGACCAAGGAAGGCAAGAATGCAAAAGAGATCCATGAACGCATGGTTGCAGTGTACTGCGACACCGCACCTTTCTATGCAACCATTGTTTGCTGGAATAGAAAGTTCCGCCATGGTCGTGAGTCCCTTGAAGATGACCCCCATCTAGGATGCCCGCCAGACGTGACGAACGAGGAAAATGTGGCCCGTGTGAAGAGAATGATCCTCGAAAATCGACGGGTGAAGTTTGAAGAAATCAAGCTTGAACTTGGAATATCACGTGGAAGTGTTATCAACATCATCCACGACAATTTTGCCATGATCAAGGTCTCTTCACCTTGGGTCTCTAGAAACCTCACGCCCCATGATCGACTTCAACGTCGTCAAAGTCCACAAGGCCAGAGTTGCACAAGCTGTCCTGCGCGAGTGCGGATTCGAAGATATCAACCATCCCACCTACACTCCATATCTAGCCCCCAGCGACTACTTTTTATTCCGCCAGCTCAAGGCTGCACTGCGTGTACGCAGGTTTGGGGACGATGAAGATGTCTAGTTCGCCGTCCAGGAGTGGTTTGAACAGCAGTCGGGAGATTTCTGGTTGTCGGGAATTCGAAGCCTCAGGGAAAAGTGGCCCAAGTGCATTGAAGTCGAGGATAGTTATATTAAAAAATAATAAAACACTTTTCCTCATATCTCGTTTCCTTATATCCGAATGGGAAAACTTATTGACTGCACCTCGTATATGGCACGGCAAAGGTTTAGTTATTACAACTAGACCCATATATATGTAAAGGGTCGTCTATGTAAGATCACTTCTTCCATTTCACCACTTTACCGATCTCTTCTCAACACTTTCTAGGGGGTTTGGCCTTGTTGCTATTGCGCTATACCTTAGAGGTATAGAAGAACCTCTGCCGAGGGAGTTGCCCAGTTCTTTCTGAGGTTGCTCATTTAATCATAACAATGAGACATAAAAGGTGCCTCCCACCAGGTCATGGGGCGCTATACCCTCGTTAGTTCATCTCAATTCAGCCGCTTGCCTAGATTGTAATTTTGATCTTTATGCAAATTTTTTTCTCGAGTCGGACTAAATGCCAAATCTGTCTATATGTAAACCATCAAGTACATATCATTATTGCCTTTCTATTCAATCAGTAGATGTGTGAGTTATGTGTAAGAGAGAGAGAAAGAAAGAACTAAATAAATAAAGAAAGAGAGAGATGACACTTTCCAACCAATATAAAAGTTAAAATATTTGACTCGCGAATTTAAATTCTTTTATAACCAATTTTTACATTCTCTGTTTAACTTTTTTCAATAAAACATTAACAGAAGTGGTAGGAGAAATTAAATATAAACAAACATGTACAAAAGTGAGGTGCAAAATAAACATGACCATGCAAATATTAAGGGGAAAGGGAAAACGAAAAAGGCCAAATCTAGGAAGGCAAAATTGACCATAAACAAATAGGAGGCAAAATTAAAAATGATCAACTTACATCTTTCTCTCACGGCTACTTCATCTAGCAAGAATATTTGGAACAAGGATGATAAATGTTTAACTTTGGGGGCCAAAAGCAGGAGAAAAAAGTTAAATTGCCTCTTTTTTTTCCTCCTATTTAATATTTACTTACTTCCTTTATCTATATTATTGCTCATTTTCTTATCTCTATTAATTCATATACTTTTTTATTAATTAATATGCAAAGTTATGGCATATTTTTTCTATGCAAAAAGTGAATGTAATGGTAGAGTTCAGGTATATTTTCAGGCGTGACGAATATGTAAAGAGGAGATAACTGGGTTTGTGATTAAGGAGTGGCAAGATTCAATGTTCGGATGATAATATGTATGTTCGAGGTCATATGGGTGAAGTTGATATTTCCAAAGATGAAACTACTTCATTGTCAGGTAAAAGTTGAGGTTGAGAAAAGGGCAATTTGGAATGAAGTGGTATGAGTGGTTGATGGAATAAGGAATAATCATTGATTAGTGATTGCAGTGAATCTGACTGAAAAAAAGAAGAGGATTGAGGCATGGAGTAGTAGAGTCATTAGCATAGCTAGAGGTAAGGAAAAGGCAGAGTGGTGTAATTTTTGAAAAGGTTAAAGGCTGAGTGTAAAATATGAATAATTTGATCTTGGAGCTAAATGCTGCGATTACAAATCTTTTTTAGTACAAATCTTCTACATATGAACAATTGTTGCTTTATTTTAAACTTCAGTTTAAGTTATCCTTATAGCGATAACAAAAGCCTTGCTTGATCTTTTATTTTTATAAATGTCTTTACGACCTTTAAATCTTCCCAATTACAGTGATTTCTTTAACTTCAAGACGCAATTTTCTAATCCTACTCCTGGATTTGATCAGAAAGGCAGAAACTCCAAACTGTGTTCCAATAGTTTTCGTAAGAGACATTTTAGGTGAGCTTTCACGAGTATTAGATTTAATCATATATAAACCTGATGAAGGTAATGGCAGAGTATTTTTAAAACAAACTGAATAAGTTTGTTAAACCATCATTATTTTAAATAAATAGACAAAACTTAGGGGGAGAAAGTATTAGTTTAACATTAAGGGAGAAGTTAAGTTTAAACAATTTATGATGAGGAAGGTTTTCTTGCCAATTTGCTAAATCAATATTTATCAGAGGACCTGGCGTCGCAAAATGACTCCTTTGGCCAGATGTCTATAATGCCCATATTCCTTTACCGAATTATAAATTAGCCAGGTTTGTCGTTATATATGTATTTTTCTGGCACCCAGTGAAATAAATTGCTATAAATAATTCATACAAATTCAATATAGTTTCTGAAGTATAAAATTCAATTAGAACATTTTATGGTGAATTTTGATGTTACTTTTCTCTTTCCACTGATCCCATGAAACAAAAAAAATAAATTATTCTTAACCAAATATTTTTTGATACACAGAATTTGCACGGCTTTAAAAATAATTAAATTTTAAAGACGTTTTTGGAATGAATCGTATTTCACCTTTAACAAAATATGTACTGGAGAATATACTGCATGGTAAAGGGCTCTCCCATTCGCCTAATTTTTTATTAGAACTTATTTTCCAACAATGGCACCTGAAGTGAGAAAACTTATTTTATTGACGACAGACTTTCTGTTATGAAAGTTACTTTTCAAACGCGTTATTGTTGTGTTTTATTACTTTGTTGCACCCAAATATAACTGATACAATACAAACAGATAAGGTAAAGACAATTTCCTTCAAATGTATATAAAGATAAAGATAACGTGTGTACTTTCAGTTTAAGAAAATCGATTTTTAACTGGTTAAATTTATATTTGGTTAATTTGTCATCTTCCTTAACAAATCACTACAATTATGTTTCTTCCACTCCTTATAGTTTCCTCCATATTAAATTATTACATACTGATTCGTCTCTCTTTTAAGAAATTGCGGTTCAACTCACAAGACAAAACAAGTTACCCGCCCATTATTGACAAAACAATAAAATATTTTTATTCCTTAAAATAGTCTCATAAATTTACCCATACCAGTGTCTCAAAAGAGAGACGTTATTTTGAGGTAGCATAAATGGCCAACTTTACCGTTCTTTCCGTACACAATTTATGGAACGTGAAAAGGAATCTCAGATTTGCGTTCCCCCAAAATGACACCGGAGGCATTTTATTGACAAATGAAGATTGCATTGCTATGTAAAATATTTTTATTGATGCTAAAAGAGCATAATTTTATAATATAGTGGCATCATCCTGTGCACCTTAAAGTTCCGATCATCAAGAGAATAAAAGCAGTAATATAATATATTTTCGGCATTCATGACTAGTTTAGAAACTTCTCTTCTTATCTTTCAGTGCTACAAAGAGAAATGTGGGTCACATACACTCTTTTATACAAACCAATGCAAAGAGAAAGTAACAAAAAAAATAAAATGACAGAGAGGAGAATAATATAAGAATATAAATTTTCAATTCTTAAAGAGAATAGCTCAGGTTGGGATGAATCACGTGATACTTGTTTGACGGATATCAAACTGCTTAGAGAAGGACACCATACCTCATCTCGTATCCATAAGAATTTATGTGTATAATCTTCTTCCCTTATTTGATTTTATTCTTAATTTTCCCTTCTGTTTTCACTGGTTTTGTCTAAAATGTGTAGATAATTTACAATGTCCATTGTACAGCTAAATAATGAGGCTAGAAATATTAGGAACATTTCCTCGGCGCACTTTTGGTCACATATGGGCAGAAGAAAATGAATGTTAAGATAATTAATAAAATTAAGTACTCCTGATGATTTCAGGTTTCTGATCTTCAATATCAATTCGCTCTTCTTCCGCATTGATGAATATCTCTAAATTAAAATGCCAGACTTTCTTCAAAACCTGACTCTTATAAAACCACTCAACCAAGAGACTACGATTTTCCTTGCGGTTCCCTTCCAACTTTTTATTAATTTCGGATATTACAGAAGTACTTTGACATACTTATTTATTTAACATTTACCCAATGGTACCTATTGTTATATTAGAATAATCCTATATCGAATAAATAATGTTCTTTGATTTAATTATTTAAATTACTTTTGAATTCAACTTAAATTTTTCTTTATAATTTAAGTGTATTATATTTAGATTCTAAATGACATTTAGTCCCATGTCATTTACTTACAATCATATAAATAATTCTAAGAATTTATTAAGTATCGAGGGTAAAAAAGTAATAAGAAAGTTTAAAGATTGTTTTTGTATTTTTGGAAAAATTAGCTTGAGATTAACTGAGCTCAATCGGGACTATACATTCCAGAATAAATTGATTAAAGATCATACACAGTAGTTTTCAAAATCCCTTTTTGTATCTTCTTTGGGTAACTTTGATCATACAATCAAACCTTCTTGCTTTTGATTGCTTTATTTTTTCATATACTTAAGCGTGGCGGATAAGTTATTGTTCCTCTAAATCAGCATTTTCTCTTAGTGCGGAGAACCGTGGTAAGTCTACAGTAGAAAACAGTAAATGCTTGTTCCCAATCTTTGCTATAAGTCCCTCTTTTCTACTAGTTGTTGAGACATCCTTTCGTCTTGGTTTTCTTTTGTTTACGTAAATAAAGAGACGTTAATGCTCACCTTTGTAGTTCTGTGCACGGTCTTTTCCATAATTCACTTTCGTCTTCATAACGTTTCGCTTGAACACTCTACACTAGAATATCTTTTTCCTGGAATCCTTTTTTATCAATCTTGGGTCATATCCTATTTATATATGTTCTTCTTTATGCCTAGTGTCCGTTGTTTTTATTTTGTATTATTTTAAGGAAATATTTACTTACGTTCTACTCAAATCTCCATTTACTAATACAACTAATAGGAATTTAAGATTTATAAAAACCTTAAATATCAAAAAGTTACGAAAAGAAATCTTTGACATGAATTACATTGAAAACTTTTCCTAAAAATGAAAGGAGAATCCCATAGAAAATAATAACTTTTAAATTACAGCCTCTAAATTTCTGCTTATTCTTATAATTACTCGGACTTTTTGGGCTGAACTCTAGAAATGTTTTTCATTTAAGAAATTTCTTTCGAAATATTTAGAGGAAAAACATTAAATCAAAAACTTTTGGAACCTGATTGCTCATTTTCAGGGTGAAAAGGGGTAAAAAATGATTAGAAAGGTATTTATCGAGGCAACTAGTGGTAATTGAATAAAAATTATGGAAAGTTGTATTTGTTTTGTTCCTTTGTTTTCTAGGGGAAAAGTCAATTAGGAGAGAATTTTTCTTATTACCTACGCGGAAATAAAAAATATATTAATAAAATTATACTTGGCAAGAAGCCCTTATTTTCTCCGTCTGGTCCTACAGCTTGAAGTGGAATTCGAACAATAGGTGTCTATAGCATTTGGGAAGAAACTCAGTAACATAGAACATCGACCAATAAATAAACCATATATTTAGACCATATCTAGAAATCCTTCGATATTGCTCCAATATCTTATCAACCTCAAAATAAAAATATCAAACATGTCTTATCATTGAATGTCGAATCACAGACATAGCTCCACCAAACCTTCAAAAGAGAACTACTTGTAATATGCTATTTCAGAACTTCTTTATAAATGAATCATGGAATAAATCTGCTTCTCAAAGACGGCATTGGCACGGTCTTTCTTGGACCCTCATACGCCAATTCTTATGTACAGGTCAAAACTAGAAAGCAGAAATATTGATGAAAATATTTGTTTTTAATTCAAATCAATCAGGCTTTTGGAGAATAAATGCCCCATCTAACTCTTTTGGACAATATGGTTCCCACTTTTGTTTATTTAAAGAATAGAGAAAAAGGTTAAGGATATAAATTAGATAAAGGTAAGAAAGTATATAAATTTTAGTTACAAACATACGGTTAGGTTGTTGCGCTACAAAAAGAATCAAGTAAATTTTGCTTGTATTTTTTCTTAAAAACTTAAGGCTCATCTTAAGCAATAAAGTAGATTTTCCCCTTTGAATTTAAACCACAGTACAAACAAAGGCGTACCCCACTCACAGAGAACTAAATCTCGAAAGTACGTGGTGAACCAAGCGAAATTGAAAGGGCGTGGAAGATCTATTTGTAATTAATCTTATAGATGTCAGCAGCAAGGTTACTTAAGACGAAAGCTGGTCGGCGACTATCTTGTGAAATTATGCCCTAGAAATAAAAATAGATAAGAAGAAGCTTCAAAATATATGCTACCTAGAAGGTAAGAAGAGAATAGCTAGAAGAAATAAATCTAAGGTAGTCTGAATCAAGTTTGAGACTTGCAAGGGCACTGGGAGCAATAGAATATACGATGCACCGCCTAGTGTGAGTAAATACGTAGATACTCCGTTATTTATTTATAGATTAATAATTAAAATAGACCCAAGTGAATGGAGCTGAATTGAGTGCACCTAGCTAGGGCAGCAGGAAAAAATCCCCTCGGCGGGAAAAATCTGTCGGCGGAAAAAAGCCCCCGAGGAAAAATATCCCCCTAGAAAAACCCGGCGAGGAAAAACCTCTGGTGGTACAAAATATCGGAGGAAAATAATTGGTTATTTTTACAAGAAGTCTTTGTAATGGATATTTGTAGTAGATCCAATTTTGTATTTGAAGAAATAAAAAAGAATCAAACAAATAAATTAAATCTACAGCGCTATCAGACAATGCGTATACTTAATAAATATTATTTATTTTTTCTTCAATTAGTTATATTGGAGGAGAAGATTACTTTTTGTAGGCAAATCAAGTTGGGCATAAGAGAAAAACCAACCATGGTACTAAGAAATTCAGGATTATCCCAAATATTGTATGAAATGTTTGCTGGAAATAGAAGAAAAACTGACCTGAGCTAACCCAAAATGCGTAAACAACACGCGGTCATCACAGATTTAAGTATTCAATTTTTTCCAATTTCTTTTGATTTTGGCCTTCTTAAGGCCCAGGTACTTAAATGAGTTCACATGATTGACGGAAAAGATTATATCTGTATTCAATTTTAGTTAAGTATAGAAGAAAAACCGACTAATGTAAATCCTGGACTAGACCTAAAAGTGTAAACGAAACGTGGTCATAAGAACTATAAAACTTTTTTCAATACTTCTTATGTATTTATAAGATTCGTTAATTTTAAATTAAATGTCTTTTAGTAAGTCCGTAAATACCAACGATTGAAGAGTTTCTTTTATTGAAGTTTTTATTTAGCACCCTCAAAAGTGGCTTATTTAATTTATCTCAATACTGGAATAAATTGGCTCTTTGGAAGTAAACCCTTTCATTCACTTACCTGCTCGCTACTTTGTTGCCTGTTGCTTTACTTTAAGTACTGGTATTAACTAAATATACCCATTATGGAATTCGCTCATTTAAATAAATGAAAATTAAAGTACGATAAGAAGGATATGTGCATAGCAAGCAAAATAATTAGCAAACAGTGTTGTATGTTATGAGTGTGTACAGTGACGTGCTAATGTACAGTGCAAAGCTGAAATTAAAGTAAAGGTTGGAGAGATCGTATAAGAGTGAATACTTATACACATGCACCTGATTCAATTGCACTAGAAATTCTTATGCTTTGCAAAAGATCAAATCCAAAGCCAAAGAAAGGCCTGACACTCCTTTGCAAATAATTCTACAAGAAATTGAAAAAGTGGATGAAGGTGCAGCAGCAAATTTACCTACAATCAGACATTTAAAAATAAATTTGTGGCAATGTAGACAGACAAGTCACAATACATTTCCATTACCCTTGAGTACATCAGATCTTACCAACCCAGAAGAATTTTATGATCACCACAAGGAATGAAGATTTTCTGTTATGTGATTCTGGCACTCAAAGTCCCAGAATTTTGATTTACAGTACTCAAAAAAACTTTCTTTATTTGCGTAAGTTTACACAATACACGCTTTGATTAATGATATTGTAACTCCCTGAATATATGTCGTAGAATGACTCCCGACGATACCATATATTACACTATTCGTTGAGGGAACTTCCTTAATTAACTTTAGAGTGCGTTTTACTGTCTGGCGGCCGGTATTATGTATCTTCAAAATGCTTAAGAAGTGGAACTGAGCTCAAGGATAATAATATTGCTATCATTAATAAAATAGAGTTTTATTAATAATAACTATAAACAAAACACAAAAACGGAAAATATTGACAAACAGAATGGAAAGGGTCGTGGAGACTCGGGCTAATCCAAGGATTTAAGGGATCAAAAAAGGTAAAACAAATATGGAGTTAAAGAGATGGGATGGTTCGATAAACCATTTAAAGCACAGGATAGAATTGACAAATAAGGGATCAGTACTCAAAAGGTGACGCTTGGCTTACGTAACTTCATTAGGGTGCAGTGGAAGGTACTTGAAGGAATATTCGGTCCGCTGGCGAGTTCCAGCCGAAGGGGGGGGATAAAAGGATCCTGACAAGGCGTCTTCGAAAGGAGAACCGTTACTCGACGAACGGCTCGACGGACAATGGCTGTTCTACTTTGTTCACTTCTGAACAAAGGGGGGATGAGAACCGTCTCTTGTCTACGGGCTCAAGAACAATACCTGTTCTAATGTTGTTCTCCTTGAACAACAGGGAGGGGTGAGAACCGTTTCTTGGCGAAGGGCTCAAAACGAACAATGGCTGTTCTAATGTTGTTCTCCTTGAACAACAGGGGGGGATGCCTTGGGGACTCGGCGTCACTAAAGGCTCGAACCTTTGGCACTCAAGGAATATTGTCCTCCTTCTGGACAAGTGATGGTGAATCTCGAGGTCGAGGTCCCTTGGCGCACAAAGGGAGAGAGGGTCGTGGTGATGTTTCGCGACGAAAATCTGGATCTCCAATCTGATCTTAGTGGTAAAGTTTCCATATAAATAGCCAGGACATCTCCTTGGCGTGGGGGAGAATGGGGTGGAAGCTTCGAGGGAACGCACAGCTGGGCCGGAGAAAAATGCCTTATCTGTCCATAAGCCTAACTCGATCTGGCGAGGTCGGCGTATGGGGGCGAACGGGGGGGACGATAACCTCCTTGTTTAAACATTGGCGTCCGGTAGCTGTTGATAAGACTCCAAGCCTCGAATCGAAGATGCACGTGGGCCTCCTCGAGGTTTTAACTAATATGGGATAGGAGTTGAATTTAACACAGATTCAACTCGTTCTATCACACCCCTTTATTCCAGGGAAAGTTGTCACTTCGAAAAAAAAGAGAGAAGGGACAACGATAGAGCTCCGTTGTAGGGAACTCGTTTTCTTGTACCAACCTGCACCTAACTAGTATTACCTCAATACATGATTATTTTGATCTTTAGATTACAGGGGAAAATAACCTTTAATACAACTTAATAAAAAAAAAGGGCATGGAACAATGAAATTTTATAGACTTAGTACATACGGGACAAAATAATTTATACGTAAATTAATAAAAACAAATATATATACATAAAAAAAAATTAGACATTGAGCGTTACAAAATTCAGACATATACATTAATTAACTATATTACAAAAGAATCTTAAATTAAGTCGTACAAGACGGTATATACCTACATGGAGATACTAATCCTATGAATACAATTGTTCTACGCTATTCGGTAACGCATTCCTACTGAGTGCGTCAGCGACCTGGTTATCGGAACCTTTGATATAATTTATTTTAAATTGATACTCTTGCAAGAGTAAACTCCAGCGCATGATGCGGCCGTTTGAGTGTCTCAAATTCCTAATATAGGCTAACGGACGGTGGTCGGTTCCTATTCGAAATTCTTTACATATCAAGTACAGCTTGAATTTGTCTATGACCCAGATAATTGATAGAGCTATCTTTTCTCTAGTGGCATATCTTTTTCCGCGTGGTAATAATTGACGACTAGCATATGCAACTGGATGACTCGTTCTGTCATCCACGTATTGAAGGAGTACACCTCCAATGCTCTCGTTGATCACGTCGGTCTTAACCCCAAAGGATTTTTCCGGGTTGGGCAACTTAAAAATGGGGGCAGAAATGAACTTACTTTTGAGCTGATTAAAATGGGAAACAGCGACATCATTCCAACGTAAACGATCGGGGAAATTCTTTTCCTGAAGGGGGCATAGGGGGGCCAAAATTGCAGCGAAATTCGGAACAAATCGCTGATAGGGAGAAGCTGATCCTAGGATCGATCTTAATGGCTTCTTTGTCATCGGGAGGGGCATGTCGGCGATTGCCTTAATCTTGTTCTCTTGGGGACCTAACTAGCTTGGTCCTATTTTGAAACCCGAATATTTAATGGGTTCGTGAGCAAAATAGTATTTGCTGGGGCCAATGGTGAGGCCATTTTCACGCAGTTGCTCGAAAAGAGCTAATAGGGCGGGTAAATGGTGATTCCATTTAATTAGTTCTTGTATCTGACTCTTCTGACGTGGTGTCAGCTGCGCGTCACTTTTCAGGTCAGAGGGTTCCAAAGACTCGCCTGGTAGGGAATGAGGAGGGTAATCGGCATCAGGTTGGATGCACACTGTCTGGATTACCTTAAGGGACTCCGCGGGGCAATCCTCTTCAAGCGCCGATGCTTCGTCCAGTTCTACGAAGGTATCTCCATGGGCGCGTTGGGGTTTCTTTTTTTCTTGGGGTCCAGGGACAGTCTCCGTGTCCTTGTCTGGGGCCTTATCACCTAAGGGTGTTAGTGATTTACACTCCTTTTGTGCTGTCCTAAAGTCCTGGTTAAAGGTTTCCGAGAAATCGGGCGGTATCGGGGTTCTGATGGGGACGGGCTCCTGGGCTTCTTTCTTATCTCGGCCTTGAGGAAGGGCGGCCTGAAACACAGGGTCGAAACTTACTTGGGGGCTCTTTCCTATAAGTACGGAACAGAATTTTATTGGTGCTACAATGACTTCAGCCCAGCCATTATAATATTGACACTGCAGGTAACATCTAGCGACGGGGAATCGGTTCGCCCGCCCAAGGTAGTCACGTACCACCGCAAATTTTTCGTGGTTAGAGGCCACTGGGAGGAGTTCGTCGGACACGATGAAGCATGTACATCCTGTGTCCCTGACGAGAGTCGATACTCGACACCTGTCCACGCTGCCCTCCTCATATTTCAAAGTTCCCGCTGAACTTTTATCAAAAAAAATATTTACCTGGTGGCCTGACGGATGGGGAGAAGTTTCTGCTTGGGTCTGCACCACCGGGGGAGCCGGGGTTGCATTAATCTGGTGAACTTGGTGGGCTGGTCCGCTTTTAAGCCTAGAATTTTGGGGGCAATTCCAGCTCATGTGGTTTTCTACACCACAGGTGAAGCATATGGTTGGTCGCTTCGGGAAGAGAGATGGAGGAGAAGTCTTAACGGGAGGTTTGGAGTCCCGTTGTTGGTTTTGGGGAAAGAAGTTTGGGGGTTTTACGGGGCTCGGAAACTTTGTCAGCTTTCCTGGGAAGGGGCGCGAATCCTTCCTTCTTTCTTCTCGTTGGATTACTCTTTCCCTTTCTATTACTTCCATTTTTCTTTGAAATTCTGCTTCAATCCGAGCTAACTCAATCTGATGGTCAGCTTGTCTTATCCGTTCCTCTCTTTTTCTTTCTTCTCGTTGTATTTCTCTTCTTTGCTCCTCTTGAATGTACTTAATTAGTTCTTTTCCGGAAAGTCCACAGGACTCTCCTTGCGCTTTAAAGATTTGGAACGGAGTCATCTTTGCACTTGGGGGCGCACTAGTCAACCAACTAAAATTCCTTGCAATTATGCCTCTATAGAATTAGCCTACCTAAATATGGGCACTGACCTATTCGTACTTGGTTTCTCAATCTAAATAACCACTGACTAAAATCACAAAAAAAAACAACAAATTATTATAACCGTTCCTTGAGCTACTCCAGCTTCTTAAGTTTCAAAAAAAAGGGGATAGCAATCGTTAAAACAAAAGGGAACTACTATATTCTATTATTATAACGAATAAAACTATGCTTTACTCGACTGAGACCAGTGTTTGCAAAGATATAGCGTTAAACCTTACACACCTGATACCAAATTAAATAGTATATATATATATGTCGTAGAATGACTCCCGACGATACCATATATTACACTATTCGTTGAGGGAACTTCCTTAATTAACTTTAGAGTGCGTTTTACTGTCTGGCGGCCGGTATTATGTATCTTCAAAATGCTTAAGAAGTGGAACTGAGCTCAAGGATAATAATATTGCTATCATTAATAAAATAGAGTTTTATTAATAATAAATATAAACAAAACACAAAAACGGAAAATATTGACAAACAGAATGGAAAGGGTCGTGGAGACTCGGGCTAATCCAAGGATTTAAGGGATCAAAAAAGGTAAAACAAATATGGAGTTAAAGAGATGGGATGGTTCGATAAACCATTTAAAGCACAGGATAGAATTGACAAATAAGGGATCAGTACTCAAAAGGTGACGCTTGGCTTACGTAACTTCATTAGGGTGCAGTGGAAGGTACTTGAAGGAATATTCGGTCCGCTGGCGAGTTCCAGCCGAAGGGGGGGGATAAAAGGATCCTGACGAGGCGTCTTCGAAAAGAGAACCGTTACTCGACGAACGGCTCGACGAACAATGGCTGTTCTACTTTGTTCTCTTCTGAACAAAGGGGGGATGAGAACCGTCTCTTGTCTACGGGCTCAAGAACAATGGCTGTTCTAATGTTGTTCTCCTTTGAACAACAGGGGGGGTGAGAACCGTTTCTTGGCGAAGGGCTCAAAACGAACAATGGCTGTTCTAATGTTGTTCTCCTTGAACAACAGGGGGGGATGAGAACCGTTTCTTGGCGAAGGGCTCAAAACGAACAATGGCTGTTCTAGGTTGTTCTCTTCTGAACAAAGGGGGGGGGATGAGAACCGTCTCTTGTCTACGGGCTCAAGAACAATGGCTGTTCTAATGTTGTTCTCCTTGAACAACAGGGGGGGTGAGAACCGTTTCTTGGCGAAGGGCTCAAAACGAACAATGGCTGTTCTAATGTTGTTCTCCTTGAACAACAGGGAGGGGGGATGCCTTGGGGACTTGGCGTCACTAAAGGCTCGAACCTTTGGCACTCAAGGAATATTGTCCTCCTTCTGGACAAGTGATGGTGAATCTCGAGGTCGAGGTCCCTTGGCGCACAAAGGGAGAGAGGGTCGTGGTGATGTTTCGCGACGAAAATCTGGATCTCCAATCTGATCTTAGTGGTAAAGTTTCCATATAAATAGCCAGGACATCTCCTTGGCGTGGGGGAGAATGGGGTGGAAGCTTTGAGGGAACGCACAGCTGGGCCGGAGAAAAATGCCTTATCTGTCCATAAGCCTAACTCGATCTGGCGAGGTCGGCGTATGGGGGCGAACGGGGGGGACGATAACCTCCTTGTTTAAACATTGGCGTCCGGTAGCTGTTGATAAGACTCCAAGCCTCGAATCGAAGATGCACGTGGGCCTCCTCGAGGTTTTAACTAATATGGGATAGGAGTTGAATTTAACACAGATTCAACTCGTTCTATCACACCCTTTTACCCAATAAAACTGAATTAACTTATGCCATACTGCTTAACGCACTCCAAAGTTTTAACGACATTTCAAAACCAGACACGATTTTGGTAGATTTTGAAAAGGCAATGCACAAAAGCATTCAATCTGTGTTTTCAAAAAATGACATTAAGGGATCTTTTTAGACCTTTGCCAAAGTATCTATGGAAATATTCAACACTTTGGTTTTTCTCAGGAATATTCCAACAATCCAAATTTTTCACTCAAAATAAGAATTATTTCAGCATTCTCTTTTTGTCCCCCTTAACAATGTAATCGAAGCATTTGAAGCACTTGCTGAAGAATTACCTGAAAAGGCATTATGCAAATTAGATTATTTTGAGGATACCTACATTGGTAGGCCAAATAGGAGGATGTGAAAGCCTCCAAAATTCCACATGCAAACATGGAATATGCATACAAGGACAAAAAAAGAGCTCAAATATTGGATGTTCTCATTCTAATATTTGGGTATTTGTACAAGGCGTTCAAAAAGAGCTTGCGCTACAAGAAGCCACAATGGAACAAGCTTGCGCTGGTCATCCTTCAAAAGATCATAAAAAATATATAAAGTAACAGCATCTAATATTCGAAACCTTATTAATAAATTTGAAGAACGTCCTATTTTAGATATTTTAAGAGGAGTGGCTTACTATTTGTCCTTTTAATAGTTCATAATTTTTAGCATATTTTGATTAGGTAGTTAATAAAAGATTTGACTCATATATTTTTAAAGTTTTGTAACTTGTACTTGTATATATGTTTACCATAAATTATTGTAATGAATTTTTTTAACTTGCAACTATACTTTTTATTTCTTATAAATTGTACATTTTGTAATTTGTCTTTAATTTTTACAAGTTTTTAACTCATATGTATAAAGCATTATTCTAATAATTTCTCGCACCATACAACTTATCCTGTAGAATTTTATAAGTTTGTATAATAAATGTACGAATATGTTAACTATAATTATAATAAAGCCTATTTCCAATGATATTTTAATATTTTATTCCATAATGTCTGTATATTTTGGGCAATTCTTTAAAACTCAAGACTTTTTTCCGCGCGTTTTTTTCCGGGAAAAGTTTTTTCCTCGCGGGTTTTGTTCTGCAGAGAGCTTTCTTCCTAGTGGGCATAGATGGCGCTGATGAAACCGAGACCCAAAGAGGAGAAGAGGCACTGGAAGCAGTAAGGGAAATTAACTGAAGTAAAAAAACTACAATTTGAATGCCTGATCCTTTTTGTTAAGCGGCTGATGTCCACCTCCTCAAAAAAAAGGCGTCTGTAAGAGTCGTTCACAGTTCTAAAAGAGTACTAATTCAGCGGGAAGGCTAAAACAGAACTTATTTGTTGAGACCACTGAAACAGTGCTCATTATTCCTAAAGCCGAAAACTGAACTCATTCTTCCAGATCCCTAAAAAAAATACTAATTAGTTGAGGGAAGTTACCCAGTACTCACTCTTTCAGATCACTAAAACTGTATTCTTTTATTAAGAGCACTAAACCGTAGTGTTTTGTTAAGAGCGCCAAAAAAGTATCGATTATTTCAGATCAAGTCTACAGATTTCTTCATTTGTAAGCGGTACTGTATTACCTAAAAGTTCAGATCACTAAGACAGTTTTAAATCTTTAAGAGCACTAGATCAGTACTCAATCTTTATGAAGACTAAACAGTACTCATTATTTTCAACGGCTAAAAAATAAAATTCCGCCCTCGGTAGAAGTAAAACAGTATTCCTTACTTCAGATCACTAAAACAGTATTCATTCTTGAAAAGGACTAAATGTACTAGGTATTTCAAATCACCAAAACAGTATTAAATTTTTCAAATAACTTAGTCAGTATTCATTCTTGGAGAAGACTAAAACAGTGCTCATTCACTCTTCTTATTGAGAAATAAAGGTTCACCTCATACCATAGGTTTGGGTAAAAGGCAATATCTCTCTTCCTCTGATCGCACTTTATAATGATATGTCATTTATTTAGTTTTTCATTTTTTGCCTTTTTATTAAAAGTGTCATTCGGAAGCCGCTTTAAGGAGAGGGGGTGTTTATAATGAGGTTCAAACTTGTCAAATTAGGAGAATCGAAATGGACCGAATATTCATATCCAGAGTAACCAAAAGAAGTTAAGTGATCGAGGAGAGAGCGGCTGTAATAGTCAAAGAAACTATCTGGTCCTATTTAAATATCGTTAAAGTTAATCCAAATATTATAACTAAGCATTAATATTCTAATATTCCTACATACTATAAATTTTGAATCAATATCCTTCTCATTTTCTCTTATCAATACCTCGAGTCAAATTGCATCCGTTCATTCACTTTTCATGTATATTTTAAATTGAAAAGAGGAAATTTCCGGATCAATTTTTCTCATGTCGAAGCTTTTATGTTCCACACAGTGGCGTTTGAGTATCTCATCAGAGGCATCAAAGGTTTTCCTTTGGAATTATCAGTAAACTGGAAGTATTTTGGTAGGGAATTCTTTATGCGTGTAGCTAGAATTTTTCCGCTTATTCTCCCGGAAGTAATTTTCAGCCCGCTCTTTTCTTTGTTACTTGGCTTCGAATCTGATTTCAATTTTAATTAATTTCTCACTCAGCATTGAAATACAGAAAGGTTTCGGTCAATTGTTTTATGTTAGGCAGTCTCAAAGAAATCTAAATTCTAGTTTGTCTAATTTACGCACCCAAATGAATTGATTACTATTTCTCTCATTAATCAATGTAATAAAACATTTTAATTTAGTTTTATAACCATGTAATATTAGCATTTTAAACCTTTTGGGTTATAGTTTGGCATTAACATAAGCAGGTTACGAGAAAATCTATTCAGTCTAAGATTTTAGGGCAAGTTGAGGGTAAGGCTTTGTCTGGGCGATCTTATTTCTAAATTTAGCCTAAACATCGAATGCATTAAGCTTTATTACTTATTCCACAATTTACTCCGTTATAAATAATAGTTTAGTTTCTAATTAAACCATTAACTGGCCTTTTTATTGTAACAAACTTCCAAACTCAGTGCATTTATGGTCCTGTCTTATCATTTTTATTTTATTTTCAATTACAAAGCAGAAAGATTTTAAATAGGTCTTCACATAATTAAACTCATTCTCACCTACATTGTCGAATTTTACCTTAAGATTCAGAATTTGAAAATCATAATATTCATGCATTTATATATTGAAGGAATCCATACTGTTTGTTTTTTTTCCTTATGAAATATTCAATTCGCTTAGACCAACTTAATAATAATTGGTTGCCAAAAAGATTAAAGTCATTTTTAGATAGTTCAAGTTGTCACAATATGTATTGCTTTTACATGCCACCATTTTATTGACATTGCTACTGAGGATTTTCAAGCAAATTGAAAGCATTTAAAATTAATAGGGTTTCATCCCCTTTTCTTCAATTTTTTTCTTTGTTCCCTCATTGTGATAGGACGGTCTGAGGCCACTTAAATTCAGCCGCTATCACATGTTAGAAACACATTCTATCCACGTGCATCTTCGAGAGGAAACAGAGCGCGTTATCGCCCACCATAGCAAATGTTTAATCAAGCAGGTTCACTCGCCCGTTTCACCTCCATATGTCGATATCGCCAGATTGAGTTAGGCTTATGGGCAGATAAGGTATTTTCCCACGTGCAACCGGGGCATTCCCCCGAAGTCCCCCCTCAATTATCCCCTACTCCATGGAGTTGGCTCCGGGTACTTATACAATAACTTTTTCCAAATGAAGCAGATCCCGATTATGTTCGCGAGGCATCACGCTAAACCGGTCTCCCTTGTGCACTTAGAAACTCTTTACCTCGAGAACCCCCTTATTGTCCAGAAGATGACAATATTTCTTGAGTGCCAAGGTTTGTGCCTTCGAGACACCAAGAAGAGAACAACGTTAGAACAGTTATTGTTCTTTGAGCCCGTTTGACAAGAGACGGTTATCACCCCCCCCCCTTTGTTTAGAAAGAGAACAACGTTAGAACAGCCATTGTTCGTCAAGCCCATTCGTCAAGAAACGGTTCTCATTCCCAAGACATCACGCCAGGATAATTTAATTTCCCCCTTTTAACGTTCTTCAAGAGAAAGCTTGGTTTCAACAATAACCTACATTATTCATCTAGAACATCTCCGATTTGCTGTAACAAAGATCGCTTGTACTTCCGAGCCCCACTTCGCTCTCACTTTTCGAAGACAGTCCTTCCCCTTCGTTGAGGATGACCCTCCGAAGAACCCTTCTTCTGGAAGTCGCCAGTGGACCGAAGATTCCTTCGCATCGTCTTCCTCCACACAACAACTAGGTAATTATGTAAGCTGAGCATCACATTTAATTATCTAACCTTTTGTCAACGCTACCCTGTGCTTTAAATGGTTTAGCAAACCATTCCCCCCCTTTAATTTTTATTTGTTTACATTTTGAAATCTCTCCAAATCTTAATCCTCGGATTAGTCAGATATTCCCACCACCCTTTTCATTTTCCATCTATGTAAAAAAATTTTTTTTGTGTGTTGTTGATAGTTTAATTATTAAAACTCTATTTTATTAATGATAGCCATATTATTTATCCTTGTGCTCCGTTCCACTTCTTAAGCATATTGAAGATAAATAAGCCTCTCTAGGCCCACCCCTCATTGTTGACTAACCTCGAGCGTTCAGATTACCACGCACTCGAAATATTAGAATAATTCCCTGAACGAATAGTAGTTATATATGGTATATCGTCAAGAGCCTATTCTACGACACTCATATTGTTTGGAAAACATTGATAATAATTCGTGTATTGTTTCAAAATCCTTCGTTAAAAAAGTTTTTATTCATATTTTAATACCACCCGGTATTACAGGGGGACTAACTTGGAACTAATATAAAACACCGACGATCTGGCAACAAAGGAAAAAGCATACATTACATGGATTGTTCTGGTCTCAAAATACTTCATGGCGTCTACGACAAAAATATCTTAGGTCTGCACTTTAGGCCTCAGGAGAAGGAAAGGGACGCATCTTTTGAGAAAATTACCTTTCCTATTTTGTCAGCGTTGAAATATTTTATTTTTAAAAGAACAACAACATTTCTTTGTCTTTTAAAGTATTACAGAGATTCAATTCAGTACACCATCTTTATAGCCGTGTGTAATTTGTCAAACATCGTAATTTCTTTTAATAAGAAACAGGTTTTCAACTATTCTCTTAAGAAAATCACGAATCTAAATTTTACAATTCAGTCCGTCCAGTTCGCTGTTTTTGTTGTTTATCTCCTGCTCCTACTACTGAGGGGGAGATCACTCTTTATTTATTTTTAAAGTGATGAAGAGGGGGGTGAAAATGAGGTGAAAAGAGAGAAGATAAAACATAAAAAGAGATATGGTGAGTACATTTACAATTTTGGAAATGTGGGTATTTATTTATATAAAGCAAATTAGATAAAAACTGGCATACGCCAGTTGCACTCACAACAAGGAAAGCTTAAGCAAACAAATCACACAATTCTAAATACCAGCTCGTCGAACCCAAAACAATTGTTTAGTTTGCCATAATTCGAGATCCTCTATGGTACGCAATGCAAACCTAATTGTATCTAACAAAACCTTACCTAATTGTACAAACTCACGTTCAATATTAATTATAACTCCTAAGTATATTAAATCTTTCTGGGAACAATGATGCATTTCTCCATGTTAATATTAAACGATGAACCAAACAAAATGTCCAGTGCATTCAAGAGATTATCCAACTTCCTCGTGAAGAGTAGATCGTCCAAGTAGACAAAAGCTCTGAACTCACAATTCCTTGCCACCTTGTTGCAGATAGTAGCCATTATGTTCTATATTATAAACGGGATTCCACAGAAACCCATAGGAAGCTTTGTAAGGCAAAAATTTATTTTTATTCATTTTTATCCCAAAATTCTTTGGAGTCAAAGTGGACAGCTTAATGGGGTAGAACCCATGCCATAGATCGATCTTAAACGCATAATCGCCGTTTTTTAACTTATTGAAAACCTTATTTATATTAGCTAGTGAAAACCTATGAGATTTAAACAGTTTGGTCAAGGCTTACATGTCATCTATTGCTCACACCGTGGGTAACACTTTAGGCACCACAAACAATCTGTGTGCATATCTGATATTATCTCTTTCGCGTAAAATTCCTGCTTTCACCATTTCTAAAACTAAGTCTAGCATCTTAAAGCTAGTTGATACAAAATGATTGTACTTTGGGGGGAAAAACTCTTTTAGCCTTTTGCTTGAAACCCTTAACTATATTACTTGTCCCAGGGACATTAGTTAAGTAAGCTGTTTTTAATTAACCTAACGTTATTTTGAGGAAAAAAGTCTGTTATTTATTTTTGCCTTTTATTTAGCGGATCAATTATGGGCGACACCACTTCATCTTCGTTATTACCATTATTATTATTATTATTATTACTGTTTTGATAATTATTATTGTTATTATTGTTTCGATTATTATTAATGTCATTATTATCATTATTACGATTACGTGGGTCCAAGATATATGGATGTCCGCTTAAGATGTCCGGAAGTTCCCATGACTGAGTTCATGTATCACTAAAAGTCTTCCTGTATCCTTGTTCAGTAAATTTCTGGAAGATTGCTGCTTTTCATCGTGTATTACTGAGTTCCGCCGCGACTCTCGCCGCCAGCTCGAGGCCTACTCCCATATGAACCTCTGCCTCTAGTGCCGATTGGGCCAGGTCCAGATGATGAAGAGGCATAGTAGTGTCCGAATTGTCGTGGATATCCTGTCTTCGTGGCCAACGCTCTGTCAGAATAAACCATACCTGAGTCATCTAAGGCCGTTCCCGAGAATCCCGGATGGCCGGTCCCCAGTTGTAATTGAGGACCAAGTAGTATAGGTAAAGGCGTGTTTTGAGCGAGGCTAATTTCTCGTGGCTGAGGAAATCCCGCAAGTTCTTTATGAGGAGGAGTTGCTGGATCTATTCTTTATTCCGCTTTTTGAATAGGGGCGAGTTGATTTCAGAGCGGAATTTGGTTAAGGTGAGCTCGGAGTTTGTTGGTGATGCGATTATTGTTGCCGTAGTTATCTGAAGAACTTTTGGTCCCCTCTTTGCTGGAGGAGACAGCGGCACTGGGACGTCTTCGTATGCTGTGGGGGCACGGGCTTCAAACGGTAGAACTACCCAGGAGGCCACAACCTGGGAAGTTAGCTGTCACATCGCTGCTGAAATGAGAATGCCTGTGTCCTCTTCTTTAGATCGCTCGAGTTGAGGGTCCAAGTCATCAATCGTATCTAGCCTGCATGATGTAAAACATTTCGAGTGAGTGAACGTTTCCCTGATCGTAGTAATAAGATTTTAGCAATCTTTCTCATATGATTTACTCTTAGAATCAATCAATAATAATTAACCGAATTTCTTGAGAGGTGATCATTAGTAATTTCTAAAGAGGATGTCAAAGTTGATTAGGCGTTCTAGGCGAGACAGTTCGTTTTATTGTGCTCACCTATAATAATAATATTGTTATCTGATAAACTTGATTAATATTATGAGAAAAATATAATAAATCCCTGATATACGTACTATTATTTTATTAAAACATTTTATAATGAGTGTAAATCGGTGTTGAAATGTGAGCACGCTTCACTATAACTAAATTTCTATGTTTTGAAGTCAAGTTCGGAGAGAAGGGTCTAATTTTACACGTTTGTGTGACTGTGTGATCTTTGCTCCAATATTTGTTCAAAAGTTCTGCCTACAAATTCCTGGCTCAACATTTAAATAATTCTTGATTGTAAAACTTTTTCTATATTTAATATAATTTACTAAATTCGAAACCTCTTCATATTCTTTTGGATACTTTCACAATAGTTTTTTGGACCTTAATCTAATTAAATTTCCGCTTTCTCATAATTCAAAATCATACACAATTTATTCTATAAAATAGCTGAAAAGTTTTCCTATAAACAATTACGATCATTCATTATGCATTCTGTCAGCTATGCTCCCCTCCCTCTAAAATACTATTCACCTGATTAAAATTATTCAAGCAATCCATTAAACTTTAGGTGGATACATGTTTTCAAACACACAAGTATATAAACGGGTATTCAATTTCCACTCAAACTAATGCACAGCACAAACTCCTTACAACTCCCTGAGCAGATCTGTTAACGAATTTCGTGTCTTAATCACTCACACTCCAATAAGCGAGATCGCAAATTGTATTTTAAGCCCACTAATCCAATTAATCTCAATCTGTTTCCCTTAATCAGAAATCAAATAAGAAATAAAAAATTCTGCAGAGAACGAAAATTGAAATGTCCTTCTCGGGAGAGAAGCGAAATAATATTTTGGATTGTTTTGTTGGTTGGATTCTTTAGGTAAAAAAAGACAAATTTGTTTTGAGAAAAAATCAAATAGTAGAGACTTGAAATTCAAGCATCAGAGCAATGGAGAACACCAAAACAACAGAGGACAAACATTGGTGCTCATTTGTAAGGTGGAGTAGACCCAACAAGGAACCTCACAGTTTAGTATCCCGTTGGCCCTATGAAATCTTGAAATTGGGCTGACTAGGCAGTCTCTTTCCACGTCAGATTGTTGGCACTATGAAGAGATGGATAGAGGACGATTAACTGACTCGTGATTCTAATAATAAATAAAGTTACTAATTAACAAATCAAAATGAGAATAATAATGATCCTAATAATGTTTCTGCCTGTCTCATTATACCAACGCAAATTACGGGAGCGTGGCTTCTCTTCTCTTAATTTTAAAGAGGGGTGTAACTTAACGGCTGCATATGTTGTCTATTAAGACTGTTGGGCGGAGTCAAAGGGTATGTGCATGTTGTGTAGGCACATGTCCACCAAAAGAGTTTTTACATTTGGACATCTGACCGAGCTTATCAAGCCGACATTTCTAGCAAAATTGATTTCGAGGTTTCACAGGTTTATGTAAAATCTGACTGGTCAGATCTGAATTCGTTCTATGTGTGTCCAGATGATTCCCACTGCCTGGGTTATCTGTTTGTTCAGCTTCAAAGGGCGTAAGCAAGCCATCGAACCACGGAAGATAGCTTTTTCGCTTGCCAGAACTGAAGTAGTCCTAAACTGATATTAAGGTCTAGAAAACCGCATTTCTTTCTTTAGAGTCATTCCTTTTACCAAGCAGTAACCGGGTTACCATTCAAACCAAGCAAGATTACCTGAAAAAACAATTTTGAGTCAGACGAATTCGACTATAAGGCCGCCTTATCCGCCTTATCAAGACCCCATACAGTGGGGTAACGCATCGTTACCCCATAACAAGTGACCAATCCTATAAACTGGTAAACCTTTCGACCGAGCAAAATGGTAACCGAAAAGAAAATATTAAGGCAGAGTACCAACGACAAGCAAAACAAAACGAAACGGAAATCGTGAACGCCATCACTATCACCATCACCAATCTTTTTTGAGACAGCAGCATCGGCTTTGTTTGAGATTTTATCGAGGCCAAGTTTCACATATCGAGGATAAATAAGGAGGAAACAAATTTTTTTTCCGTCCTGGCTGCACTACTTTCATACATTCTCGATGAACTTCCAGCTACAGTCATGTTTGGCCAATACTACAAGCTCCTAAGAACTGAAGTATTCGTGCTCTTCGAAAGAACCAAACGGGAGCTCTACGAGAAGCTCATTGCCTCTTCCACGTTCACTGCTCGACCTTCAATCAACCTTGAGTAATTGCGCAGAACGGCTCGACAGGTAGGAGTTGAGAAAGAACTCGTGAAGCAAAAATTTATTCAATCCATGGCATCAAACATTGCGCTTATAATCGCCACCCAGAAGAACCTAACCCTGGCGTAGCTAGAAAAGCTTATAGACGAACTAATGCTATTTTACAGGGCACAGTATCCTAGCTTTAATTATAACAGGGATAAAATTAAAATGAGTGACACATCTTTTTCCGATATAAGTGTTCTCGATTTGAATAATACGTGTGATAATCATAGAAATAATGTGCAAAATACGGGAAGTGCCCGCTTAGTGCCTATGGTTGTGTATCCTAATGGAAACCATTCTAACTTTGTCCCAAGTAGTCGCGAATATAGTGTCAATAGTATATTTATAGGACTACGACCTCTTCGCAGGAATAAAACACCTGCGGTATATTGATCCAATTTGTAGTTCGGAGTAAGTGAAAAATTCTGAAAGCCTTAGCTTATGTCGTGGTATTCGTGAGCGGATACCTTCGCTGCAGAAAATGCAGTCTAATTACGTTGAAGAAGGCCTAAGGGGTAGACTAGCTGCACAGAGCTAATGAGAGGTAAGAGTATGAGAAGATTAATGATTGGTTAAAAGGAAGATTTAAATAGCAGGTTCCATTCAAGGTTATTTAAGATTAAAAACAAAAGTAAAATTTAATTTCACTAATAATGCTAATTATGGAAATGTCTACAAAGGCAGTGAAATGGGTGAAGAATGTTGCTCCCAGTGAAATCATAAATCAAATGCAAATCAGTATAACAGGCAGCAAAAATTGGGAATTGGTCAGATAGAAAAAATGTTGGTAAACACTGGGGAATCCAAATAAAGGATCTAGAGGTAGATATCAGGTGGCGAGGACAAAAGGGGGATATTCCTCTAAAAGGAGTAAAAATATTTTAACTTGACGGCTTAACTCTTGGTGAGAGAAGCGATTCATAAGAGGCGAGCTAGTCTTGCGGCTCGAGGGGCGTTGTACTCTTGACGGAGTGGTCGGAATTACTTGGGGCACGAGTAAGGTAATTTCCAGGTTGAGTGAGACACTCTGGAATTGGCATGACTAATCTCAGATGATGGGAGAGGTTTCCTTGACAGAATGAGAAGAGTGGTTCGAGCAATTTTCCAAAGAAAAAGTTGTTTCACAAATTTGCCGATTAACTGTGGCCAAACTCATGACATTCTGTCTAGTCGACGAGACCTAAATCAGAGGTTCGATTCGAGTTGAGTAGTTATATTTTTGCGAAAGGGGGGGTGGTACTCTCTGATGAGTAACGATTGAACTTAGTTTAACTAGCCTGCTGGCTTCCTACCTAGAAAGCCTCCAGGCATGGCAGTCTCTTGTGATTAACGATGGGCGCCAGTCGCTTTAAGCACTGACGAGATAAGACGACCGAAGAAGCTTCTTTTCTGGCCAACTCTGGCTTCCAGGCGGGGCAGGGTCGGAAAAAGGCGTCTCAGAGTGGGATATTCCGAGTGATCAAATAAACACAAGTGTTAACAGCCGCTCTGAAGTTTTCCCACGTGAGAATAATTCTCTCTACGTGCGTTTAAAGATCTAGCTTAGGCCTATGTGGTCTATGCTTGAAGAGGGTGGTATCAAGTTGGATATTATGGTTCGTTCCCTCACAGCGCAGATAGCCAAAAATACGAAAACACGTTTAAATGAAACCGTTCACCCGGCCATCTTCGCCACCCTAATCGGAAAACGAGCACGGCATGCCATTAAAGTGCTATGGTTTGCATTCCAGTATTCCATCATCGCAGCGAAATTAGATAAAATTAAGTGCGAATATTTAATTGATACGGGGACAAGTGTGTCTATAATTCCGATTCGTTTTGTTTGTACGGGTGAATTACGTAAATCTAGTGTAAACATTACAACCGATAATAGTGGCAAAATAACAGTGCACAGGGAAGTATACCTATATATAATTATCCATAGCATTCGCCGCTCATTTACGTGGTCATTTGTGGTCGAGGATATCTCTTCGCCATTATTATGGATTGAATTTTTGGTGCAGTTTAATCATTAAATCAAACTAAGCTTAAGTCAAACGTTAAGCAATCGTGTGAGACTGCCGTAGCACTAATAATTAATGACCTACAGTATCTACGGCCTAGTTACAAGGCTATATTAGAGAAATATGAAACCTTGTACAGCCTCGCTCTTACTAAACTAGCCCCTCCATCACCTATCTCCGTGACACATACGATTTAGCCCGCAGTGCACTATCAACATTCGCGCGACCAAGGGTCCTTTTTAATAAAGAATCTACAAGTTGGTAAAGTAACGTTCGAAACACTATTTAAGAAGGGGTTGTGCGCCGATCGCAATTGCTGCAGGCTTCGCTAATTCACATTGTCCCGAAGAAGGTGACTGGTGAGTACAGGGTGGTCGGCGATTTTCGTACACTTAATGCAATTACGAAACCGACAGATATCCAATCCCAAGAATACAAAGTGTAGAAAACAACTTCCTGCTAAAACAATTTTCTCTCGGTTGGATCTACTTCGTTCTTACCATGAGATCCAGATGAACCCGGTGGGCATAAATAAGACTGCTTTGTATCTCTTTTTGTGTTATGGGATTATATGAAATTACCTTTTGACCTGAGGAATACAAATTGCACATTCCATTTTCACATGGATAACCTGTCTCGGGGATTAAAGTTCGTTTATGTATATATGTATGACATCCTGATATTTTTGCACAATTTGGACAACCATTTAGATCATTATATGAAGTATTAAAATTCTTGTTCGAAAACAGTCTAAGGATATCCCTGAAGAAATGCAAGTTAGCGAAAGAAGGGATTGATTTTCCATGACATCATATTTCGGGTACGGGATTTTCGCTCACCATCTAAGAAAATGAAGGAAATCGGGGACATGCCCTTAGAAAAAGGCTATGAGGAACTCAGACGATACTTGGGCATGTTGGTCTACTATCGATGGATGATTCGAAATTTTGCCGCGATTGCAGTAACGGTGACCGAGCTCGCATATCTCCAACTCAATGCTTGTGAGCTCGAATAGAACGATGATGCGCGAAAAAATTCAATAATACTAAAGTAGATTTGATTAACTCCATCAAGATTTGTTTTCCGCTGCCCAATGACTCACCATATAAAATGCTGACGGACTGCTCTTAATACCCGCCAGATGCTGCCCTTCTTTAGATGGTGAATGGATCATCGAAACCAGTGGCATTTATTCGAGTAAAGGAAGCATTCACAGCAAACATACTCCACATACGATATAGAACTCCTGACAGCGTATTATGCTGTGATCCACCATAGGCACATGATTGAGAGTCGCCATGTTACCTAATGCACAGACCAAAATTTGTTATTATCGGCTTTCTCGTCACCATTGTGTGCCAAGACGGACAGGCAGCAACGCCTTTGGGCCGAGATTTTGGAAGACATAGGTGACATCACCTAGGTTCGTGGTCAGACAATGTCGTTGCTGACTGCCTATTGAGGGAGGTCAATTCTGTCAAATTGACTCGCTTGATCTCTAAGCTTTAGTCGCAGCGCTTAATAACGATGAAAAAAGAGAGGAACTACACTCGTGAATAAAATTTTTCCCTTTTCACGAAGAAGCTCACCTATGGTGTGAAGTACCATCAAGATACCCATGACCGTTCGTCCGTACGGCATGCAAGAGGATAATCTTCAAACAATTGCACAATTTTTCCCATCTTCGAATTAAAGCATCCCTCCGTCTAATCAAGTCTCGATATTTTTAGCCTAATATGGACAGAGTGAATCGCTCTTTGGCACGGGAGTGCCTCCCATGTCAGTTCTCCAAAATTGATCACCACAGGAAATCTTCAATCCTGCTCATTTACATTCCCTCGTCAAGATTCGAAACCATGCACATTGACATCGTCGGACCACTTCCACCGTGTACCTTTCATGTGCAATCCTACCCGTCGAACAACCGATATCTTTTATCGTGCATTGACCTGGCTACAAATGGGTCGAAGCACTACCTATTCCGGACATAAGTGCTGCAATGCTTGCTTATTATTCTTAGACGGATGGATTTCCAGATCTAGAGTCCCGTTATACGTGATAACCGACAGAGGAGTTCAATTCGAGTGCGAATTGTTCAAAGAATTATCAGCCCTCATTACTCCCATCGCCCGTTAACAAGGATGGCTGATGGCTCTTCCGATTATCCTTTTGGGCATTGGCTTCCTATCTAATGACTCAAGTTTTTCGACTTTCACAGCAGTCACAGGGACTACACTATTGTGTTCGAAGCCCTTGGTTTCATCCTCATCGTCGAAATCTGACTCAAAATTTATTAAGGAGATAGCCACGACCATGTCACAAGTCGATTTTACATAGGCATCCAAATGACACCTGCAACTGGCCATCAATTCTTTCCTGCCCGAAGCGCTTTGTAAGGCAAGGCATGTGGGCATCTAAATAGATCGTGCTCGCAAACCGTTAGAAGCACCATATACTGTCACTTTCACGGTGGTCGAACGCAAGGACAAGGTCTACAAATTGGATTTCCCTAATGACAAACAAAATACTGTCTCAATAGACAGGCTGAAACGAGCAAAGCATCCTCTCTCTTATAATGACAATGAACTAAATGATCAACTGAACTCTTATGCAAGAGATGGGAAAACGACCTTTTGACCTTAACGTTATGATGAAAGAGATGAAATTGAAAACAATGGCGTTAGGGACAATCGGAGAAAAACCTGTCCAGGCTCTAGAGATGAAAATGATAAGCTAGACAATTTCACACGATGAGAGGGAAAGTTTAATCTCGCTAAGATCCGTCATTCTTTTTTTTTAAAACCGGTTGGATGGTAGAATAGAGTGATTTGAAAGTTTTTAATGTACGCCTTCATTCCAACGCCACGGACTATTATAATGAAAAGGAGACAAATTGTTGGCATGCCTCAATATTTGGTATTATAGCCATATGGACTAGTTTAAAAGTACAAAGACCCCGAAATGATAAGTATATATACAAACATCGAAGGCAAGTAAGAGTTTAGCAATTGGCGATGGAAAAATATTTAACTCGGAGAGGGTTTAGTTTAGAAAGCAAAGAACCTCATCTGAAATAATTTGTTTTCGAGGGGGAGTCTTTGTGGCAACAATTGCAAGGTGGAGTTGTATCAATAGGGAACTTCCCAAATAAGCCCTATGTTGGCCGTATAAAATCTTAAAATTAAGCACACAAATCGAACACTGAAATAAAATGCTATTTTGTAACAATAAACTAATTGTAAATAATGTTAAATCTCAATTTATAATGTAGCAATGCAAAACAGAATATGTTGTAAGGATGTAAGCGAAATCGCAGCGTTCCTACACGAATGTACAATCATACACACATAAGGAAACACATTTAAGCAGAAGGTCTGGAGACAGATAACGGAGGCAGTGGAAAACAGTTCGGCACACATACACATAGAACGATTTTGGATATGACCGACCAGACTTTACATGAATCTGTGCAATGAAAAAATCAATCTTGCTATGAATATCGGCTTGATAAGCTCCGTTAGATGTCTATATGCAAATACTCTTTTAGTGCATTTGTACCTACAGTGAACATGGACACACCCTTTGCCCCCTTCCAGCAGTATTAATACAGAACACCCTCAGCCGTAAAGCACGGCCCCAAGTTGAGATTAAGAGAAGAGAAGAGTAGCCATGCCCCCGTAATTGGTGGAGGTATAAATAGACGTGCAGAAACCTCATTTAAATCGTTATTATTATCATTCTGATTTGTGTATTAGTAGCCTTATTTAGTATAAACATCCCGAGTCAGTTCTGCCCCCTCTTTCCTTCAGGCCATGGTCCTAAATATATGACCTTGTAGGAGATTTTCAAGGAAAACTAATAGTCATCCCCAAAGGCGTGAAAACACAAAAGAGGCACGAAAAACTCAGCTATTTCGCTTTCCCGAACTGAGGTCGCCCTAAGCCGAGATTAAAGCTCACATCTACCATTTTTAGTAAAGATCCAATTTATACTAATCTTATTCTCAAAGACCTGTGATAACCCTCACGTTTCATCTGATGATTCGGTAATTACACCTGTTCACTCACCGTACTTATTGTCTTTTATTGTATCACAATATCTATCTTGGAATCATCACATCTCTAACGGAAGTAGCTGTGCCTCCAAAACACTGGATCTCCTGTCCTGAAGCCGAAAATACTTTAATATTAAACAGATGCCTGGATTATACCAAGAACTGTTGTATTCCTGTCCGTAGTTGTCAGAAATCACAGGAAGAGATGGAGGAAGACACGCGCCGCCTCATCATTCAATAGAGAGAGAGAGAGACTACAGACATATGGGCGATCCTTTACGTCTGCGGTAATAGACGTGCGAAAAGATGAGAGGCCGTGAGACGCGGCGATGACTCAAAATACCGCCTTTACTGGAGCCACGAAAAGTGTGGGAGCCCAGAAGGTCCCATCTGAAGTGAGACAAAGACTGACCTCGCCAGCCTTAGAACCTTCTCACCCTAACGCTAAAAGGTAGAGTTTATTTTCGTCTAGTGATGTGCCTAAGCCTAGAACCCCTTGCCCCCTCCGGACGGAGGGATAAAAACCCCATTCAACCGCTATAAATCCTCCGGCGCCAGAGTTGGAAGGCAGTATCAGCCGAGTATCCGCATCCTCCCTGTACCGTCAGTATCCTCTGTCCACCCACGTCGATAACTGCTATTCGCTTCCCGTTGGACTCCGCAGAATTCTCGCAGAATCTCTCAAACTCCCGTTTTTCAAGTTAATTCACGTGAGTCTACCTTGAACCGCTTCACCCGCTCCTCGAGCGTGGCGCGCTCAATCTCAATTCCTGTTACTCGAAAGCAAGATTTAAATCCCACACCCTTCCTGTTATAGTCATTATCCAGAGACTAGTGTTTGAACTTTGCGCCAAGGCAAGGATTACACGCTCGAACCAAATCGTCGGGGTAAAAGCAACTATCCTCTACAAGTGCTCTCTCTGCCCCCCCGCTACCCACCCCCAGTATAAGCCTCATCGTCGGCTTCGTCTACGCTCAAGGTCATTCGAGCGTCCCTCGTTTCATATCCTCCGTTGTTTGTACGGTGACCGCCCTCACCAAGTCTCCCTCTAGTGTGTGTATAGCTCATGTTAAAACTTCTTTTAACCTTACAAAATGATATTGATTTACATATTAGTAAAGTTATTTTTGTACCCGTTTTTCTGTACCCATATATTAAACTAGGGGAGGTGTGTAGGGTTAACCTATGATATCTATATTAATCTGGCGTAAGGAGTGCGGGGTAAACCTACGACAGGAGTCCTCCTCTAGAGTTGAGGGTGATTATATCTCTGTACACTTACTTGATAAAGGTATCTCCAAAGCCATCCGTCTTATAAACTACGAAGAATAACCTTGAAACTTGTCTCTCTTGACCTTCCCCGTGATGTTAGTTCACATTTCCTCTTCTACAGGTATTAACTTTGGTCTATACTCCAGTTTACTAGCCGTTTTATTCACTTACCACCTTGAAAACCATGCAATACTAGGAATCCTCCTAAATTGCATGCTTTGATGCCTACTCCTTTTCTTACACATCAAAACTTTGAAAGTCTTTACCTCGTTTTGCTCAAAACTACGATCTTTCACAAAAGGTCTTTCAAAAATATCGTTAAATACTCGTCCATGTCTCTCTTCTTTGTTTCCTGAATCTATATACATTTTCACTTGAGCGTTCAGCCTAAAAAAAATAATTAGCAAGTAATGCAAAATGAATTCAGTATTTGAGTTATATATTTATTTGAATTTTAAAACTTAGATTGACCCCTTTTGCTCTAATTACAGAGAAAAATCTTCTTTGCATCAATTTCACCAAATATTTGCAAATTTGTGACGCTAACGTTTTTGTCACAGCTTGTAATATTTCATATAGTTCTGTTTTACTTTAATTGTGTTACTTCTTATTGATTTTCCAGACGATCACAATAAATTTTCTATTGGATTTTTGTCTGGGCTCTGTCCTGGACACCATAAGGCTGATCTATTTTCTTCAAACTATTTTTTGGTGTGGTTGGATGTATGGCATGGGGCATTGTTCGGGGGAAATATAGTTTCATTGTACAACAATGTGGTATAAATTATGAATTTCATTATTCTTTGGCATAAAAACATCTAGCCTGGCCCTGATGAAGTTAAGCAGTCCATATTTTAATAGAACTACTTCCCTGTTTTACATATATTGACACACAACCAAGGTGACAGGCTTCTCTCACTCTTCGTAACACAAAATTGAACCTTTTAAATAATTTTCTTCCAAGATATATTTAAATTTATATGAAAAACAAAGATACAATAGTCTTTTAAATACTTTATATTTACTCTTATCTAAGCAGAACTTATCACCATTTCTTCGTGTCCAATTTATTTTATCATTGGCACAATGAAGAAGATCTTATGTTCTCTCTCACCTTGAATCTTTTTAGCACTTGATCTTTAGGTCTCCTTCTAACTGTCCTGGATGAAAGTTTGGAACGTGAACATCATTGATCTTACTATCATGATCAGATGTTTTTTTGTGATTTTGTATTGATGGGTGAAGGTTAGCTGTCTTCCTTAAGAGTTATGAAAAGGTATCTGTCACCTTAACTTCCTGGCACAAAAAGGCTCCTGGTGTCTACATATCGTTTATATATTATATATTTTAGCAATGCTTTCTTATGATAAGCCTTCGTTATGGAGAAGTTAGAGCTGTGCTTCCGTTTGTTCTTAAGTTTCAGTCTTATTGCATATTGAATAAATATTGAATTAATAATACTTTAAATTTAAACTGAAAAATAAAAAATATTGATTAAATTCTAATTTGAGAAAGAAAACACTATTTTATTAATTATGCTATTTAGTAAAATACTAAGTACTTCAAAATTTTTAACCTTATACTAAAAAATATCAAATTACACATTATTTACCCCTAAAATTATGAATATTATAATTTCTAAAGTATTTGATAAAGTTAAATAAATAAATCTATGAGTGATACTTTTAACATTTAGCCATTTGTGTAAATATTATCATAGCTTCCCAAATAGAGAATATTGCAATTTATGACATCTGCGGCAAATTTGGTTTAGATTTGTCTCATGGCTGAAGGATAAATAACCCTATTTGATTTGATTTGCTTCTGTTCATAAAAGAAAGAAAATTTTCTACTCCTCTATTGATTCCGGCAAATTTATTTAGGGTAAATACATCATTGTAATTAATTTCTTGGCCTGGTAAATCCACGGCCAACAAATACAGCATTATGCTTTAACATTATTCTTTTTATTTGCGAATTACTTAAATATATTCATAAAATTCTATGTGTTAATATTGATTTCATTTTCACTTTTAATATTAAATTAACACCTATAATATATAATGTACAATTTAATCTAAGTATTTGAATAGGATTTATATCTTTAATCGTAATTGTTAGCATATGAGGTAGAATAAAAGCAATAATATCATAGTCAAAATGCGAAAAGCTAATTTAATATCAATGCAAAAATTTAATAAAAATCCTTGGTGAGGTATTTAATGTACAACAATGAAATTAAAAGATGATGTATTGCCGAAACCATGAATTTACCTACGATTTTTTTATTGTTGTAAAATTACGATCTGGAATACTTAACGCGATGTATTTACTAGCACGGAATATATGACGATGAATTTAGCAAGTGGAGGGGAGAGAATTCATTAGATTCAGTGTTTATTGAATAATAACAAGATAATTACTCTATTTTATCTTATATAGACATATTAATAATTTTATTTTTTTAACGTTTCAGTTATTATAACAAAGCATAAAAATAAAAGACATTTTTAATTTACTTTTCGGCATTCCTTAGATGAAGAGAAAAAGTAAGTAAAGTACAACTCAGATTCGGTCTAAAATCTTTTGACTTGAGCGGCAAGAACATTATTTTAGTTCTAATCAGAACAGTACAATAATAAATAAAGTCATAAATGCAAGAAATCTGCCAGTTCCTTATGGCACCATTTGCCTACCCCAAATAAACATTTTTTCCTTTAAATCCTTCTTTACGTTTGCCTCTTCCTTCGCGCACGCAAACCTCCTACCATTCTAGCATCCTCTCGATATATATGTTACCTCAATCTATTTCTAACAGGTATTTTTACCACTCACGTCTGCTCTGCTCCTCAATCAGAGAAAATCTCTGAGTATGAAAGATGGCCAGGAATCGCAGGGAATTTTTAATGTTTCCTTAGCAGTCGGACGTGAGTCGGCGAAAGAAGGATTGCGGCTCTCAACTCGAGCCGTATTTAAAACGGGGTAATGGATGCTCATTTATCAGCCTCTATGGTATAGTCTATTCTCAGAATTTTAGTCTCAATTTTATAGCGAAGAGGCTCTCAACCTGTCCTTATGTAAAAGGTTACCTAGAAAGTAATTATAGTTTTAAGTACGAATCGCAATTACGTGTTAATCAGGAATCCGATAGATATATTAATTAAATTAACTAGACTTTGCTTCACCATGTTTTTGCTGGTGTGCAATTAGGGCTCTCATGCTACTGCTATTAATCTAAAGTATTTATAAAATATGAACTCCTTTATAGAATCTTAGTATGCATATTTTTTATCTAAAGCATTCATCCTATAAGCTTTAAAATGAATTCATGGAAATAGGGTGTTAAGGGTGATAGCTTCGATACAATACTCCCCTTTATTATGTTACGTACCCCGTGGAAAGATAGGACGAACATCACCTTAAAAAAATAATAGAACATAGTTTAATTTCTAGTGCTTTTTTTTAACGACAATTATGGGTTCATTGAAACATATAGTTGACACTTTTTGTGGCTTACGTTTTTTCATGTCTCAAAATATGGTGAATGCAAATGGTATTAGATGTTGTCCATCATTCGGAAACCACCTTGAATAGCTTGAATTTTGTATCTAGATTATGGCAAGGGACTTTATATAAATCATAATTCCCATATGGGCGTATATAATCTATTTTCTATTGAACAAAAATTGCTTTAAAAAATGTCACTTTGGAACCGATAGCTTCATTTGGTCATGGTGTTACTCTTGTGTCAGTTTAAGGGAAAATTAACTTATTCTAATTTCTTAATCTCTATTGGTATCGAGCAGATAAACTTTGACTTATTTGTACCTTAATTTTTACAACTCAAGGCTTCCGTAAATACATCTCGCCTATTTGTTTAAATAGTTTGACATCTCAGGATGTTTCCATCTATAACGTCCTAAATTTCATCGGCATTCATCAAGACGTGGAAAGTATTGAAACCTACTTTGTACCGCCGATCAGTAATATAAATTAAAGTTTACCTCAGACCAGTTGGGGATATGCGTAGTTTATGTTCCCTGCAGTGTCGAAAGTTGTTGGTCCCTATGGGGAAACTTCCCTGAAAATCAGACGAAGACTTCGGTCAGATTTTTCTCATAAATGGGAAAAAACCTGTAGGTCTTTGGACATAAGGTGCCGAAGGCTTTGATAGAGAGTGTTGTGATGTAAGGAGAAGGAAAAGTTGGCAGGACAAAATTGATTTACAACCTATTATGCTGGATTGATTGATCAGAAGCAAATTTAAAAGATTGAAGTTTTACTTCCTTACGATTGCCCAGACATACAACCAAGCTTGAGATAGTCCTTTCCCAAATTCGATGCACAAACAAAAGCGGCAAGATAACCAACATACAAGGTTATCTTTTGTCATCTTTAAGTGTAAATTCATAATGACTGTATTTTATTCACTTTGAACTTTGCTTTATTTGCGAATTCTATGCCATTGACGATTATAAATTTGCTATAGGTTCAGATGTAATGTTATTAACTAATTAATCATCTGATTTTTTTCATAACCAAAGGTTTCCTCTAACTATATCATTGAAATACCTTTAAAAAAATATTATGCTTATTCCTTTGTCAACCCAAAACTACTATTAAAAGTGCTCCGGTCGAAAATGAATTAGTCATCGGTTGCTATTGAATCGAACTAAACCTGTACTCAACAATTTTCTCCCTCTATATATAATTTACCTACACTTTCATTCCACTCTTCTATATTTGGTGTACTCAAATTAACTTTAATTTTAATCCCTCAGGTATGGTGTCAATCCTTAAGGGACACTTCCTTGTAATTTTCCATAACAGATAAGTTGAGCGGAATACCACAAGTCATCACCTTCTCAGGTTTCGATTAAATCTGAATATTTCATAGTTAATTTGTCACTTTGCTCGATAAAAACAAGAATTTTACCTAATAATTAGCGCCTGCAGAAAGAAATTGTCGATATTTTGATGCCATTAGGGCGATTTTTCTGGGGCCACAGACACGTAGAATAACAATAAAGAAGAGGCATCGTTGTAAACTCGTTAAACCTTTTTTTCAAGACCCTAAAATAGAGTTTTATGGAAGTTTTTCAACATCGTTTTCTTGCTTCTCCCCAAGAGGGGTATTCGGACATGGTAATAACCAGACAGAATTGAAGAAAAGCACTTAACAGAAAAGCGTACAAGAAAAGTAGTTGAGAAGTAATAAGTAATGCTGCTGAGGTTTGTATGGAGCATTAAAAGGTTTAACCTTTGACTATGAATCTGTTCTTATATAAAATGACCTAATTTAACCGGAAAACCATGAAAAAAAAATCATAACAGTCCTGAGAATTTCACAAGCCCGACAAAATCAATGCATTGTTGTTTGCTATTTATCGCCCAAGAAATTTTAGGAGTTCGCCCAAAATATTTGTTTAAATAGGAAGGCTAAAAATTACATACAACTTTATAGTTAACATTTTTTTAGCTAAATGGAGAGGATACCCAGGTTGACTGAGCGTAAGAACCTCCTCAAATACAAAAGTAAATAATTTGGGGCAATTTCAAGAGGCGGAATGAAATACAATATTTGTTTTTGTTCATAATTCCACTTTTTCCAGTTTCACCTTAAAGGGCTAAAATAGCTCTTTTTATGGTATCTTTTGTCGAATTTACGCCGAGGATCGATTTTATGAGTAGGAACTCTTTATGTTTTCGAGCACTTAGGAAATCCTGCTTTTGACCTTACCTGCTTCGTCCTTCAGGATTTATATTGTTTTGAGATCATTCTCGCCTTCCTTCGCAGCAATTTCGAAAATTCTAAATTTTTAAGCAAAATAGGAAATAAATTGTCAATAAAAATCTAAGAAAATGCTGTGACTTAATGGCTTGGAATCCCTGATGCTCAAATATCCTAGCACTAAGAATAAACACTAATAAGGAATTTATTATGGGTGCAGGAACTCCTCTTACCACTTAGCCGAATTAAGAGACTAAGACCTGATTAAATGGCGGATGATGAGGATAAACTCTAACTAACGAAAGCATTTTCAGTGGGTGAAATTATAATAAAAAATGAAAGAGAAAAAATAAGGAAAAGGTGAATAAAAAGATAGAACAAGACGTAAATAGAAACTCAGGGAGACATTTGCCAGAACAACTTATAAACCTTTTACTCATAAAGGAAGACTAAGGTATGGAAAATGGTGTAAATTACTTATCACTAGTAAATGTAAGAGGAGATTACTAGTTGTCCTCGGGACCAGGATCTGAGACTGCTACTGATCCACTTCAAGAAACTCCACGAGGTATTGTAAATATCAAGGATGACATTTTATTCGTTCGTATCTCGATCTGGGTCTAAAACTTACGAACTCAACCCTCCTTCTTAAGATATGTACACTCTAAAATGATTTTACTACACTTCACCACACATGCACATCACCTCACATCCCTACACAGCAACTCACTTCTGCACATCAATACAGTGTAGCTGACTATATTACAGTTCTGTAAAATATACACCATCACACTACGTTTCCCTACAATAAATATTAACCCAAACCATAATTTCAGAGGTTATAATCGTACTGATCCAAAAATACCTTAGTTAATTAATGAACTAGATGGGTATTCCCCGCGGGAAAAAGAAATATAAATGATACCAGGCCATTTAGCTCTTATTTTTCACCGCCGCATTCAGGAAATACCCGATCATTTGAAAAGACACGTCACACGGTGGGGGCTGGTTAATCCTTCACTAGTAAAGTTATTTTATTTCATTTCCTTCATTTTTTGAATGAAGCTTTGTTAAATAAAGACGAAAGCTCCTGGCATCATATATTTTTTTGTTTTCCTGCATGCAATTTACCTCCTTATTATCACTTTATTGAAAATCAGCTGGAGTACAAGAATAGGACGACGCAACAATTCCCGCAGTCCTTTAGAGCATTATTTACGTACTGACCTCTCAAAACACCTCATGGCTTTTCATACCTCTCTCCGGTCTTAAACTCATTATTCTTTGAATTTTACTTTAGGTCTGAGAACTATTCGTAGTTATCCAACCAAAGTATCTCGGGAGAGATGCGCACCCACTCGGTTTATAGGAGTACCTTTGTTTGCCCGCGGTATGACCTCTTCTAGATTTTCATCTCATAACTTCAAATCGTGTCGATCTCTGCCAGCTGCAAACGGATGTTAGATTTAAATTGGAGGAAAGCAATACAACACCAGCAACCGCACTTTGGCCTCCCTGCAACATTGCCTGCATTAAGACCTGTGGCTGTATATCTTCCACACATTTTCGCTTTTTTGTATTCACCAAATTCTTTACACATCTCTCCTTACTAACTCTCTTCTGGATACGGCCTCGTTGCAATTACTTTCAAAATCTACTCTAACGAACCTCGCACCAAAAGCTTTGTGGGAGATATCGCCACTTTACTTTTCACTTATTACTTTTGAATGATAATAATACTTTATTACAACGATTTTCAGAATTGGGGCCCTAAGAACAAAAATTAAGAGACAGGGTTGCTCTTAAGGGACTCAGGAATAGAAAATTTCTACTATTTCGTTTTTCTTTATTTCGGATTATGACACAAAATATGGACGTCCCCCTCACCTTCGCTAGGGACATAAAGAAAAAGAAAATAGTGAAAAGAGGTCTTTATCATAACGAAGAAATCCTTTGTCAATTTAAAAAATCCTACCTCTAGCGATTTAACGGGAAAAAGAAATATTGGAGAGAGTTAATGAACTCAAAACAAAGACCCTAAGGAAAATAACAACACAAAGACCCTAAAGAGAGTAAATAACAAATTGATATACAAAGAAAGATGAAGGGAAATGAGCCCCTAAATCATTACAGACCTGTTTTGTCCTAATCCTTCCCTTTGAAATCAAGGAATGCCGGACAGGACCATGAAGGAACTCGACCTCTAAAGAGAAATCCCAAGTATTAGAGTGTGCTAAAGGTTAGAAGAGTGTGTTAAGTTTGGTTGTTTATGCGATTGAGTGTTATTGTTTCTGATAGAGAACTTCTAAAGGGAGTGGAGGAAAGGGTAGTGAAGCGGTTAGTTAAGTGAGCACGCTCTTTATTAAAAAGGTATACAGGTAGAAGAAGATGCAAAAGATCTCATATGGAACTTATGGCAAATTTCTATAATGAATTAAAAGAACTGATGAAAATTAAAGATATAATTCTGATAAAGGAAAGTAATTAAATGAACGAAAATAGAACTAGAAAAGGTGAAATGACAAAATTATAATTAAAGAAAAATTTATAAAAGAGCAAAGTGAAGAAAAAAGAGAAGAGAGGCTAAAGAAAATGGCCGCCTAATAAAAAACAGTTTAGAGAGAAAGAGTGAAAGTTATATATAGTTGCTAAAAGTAAAAAGCACAGAAAGCTGAAACGAAGCAAAATTTAGTGATGAAGTTGAAAATAAACCAAATTAAAAAAATAAAATTCATAGAGGAATTAAAAGAGAAACCCTGGGGGCAAGCAATGCTTGATAAACTTCTTTCGTTCTCACAGAGAAGGATAATAAATTTAGGCCCGCAGTCGAAGTAGCGCGCTCAGCTTAGCTACATTCTTTGGATTAACGTGACACGTTCAGGCTCGTAATCGCTGTCAACCTTTGATATTTTTATCTGTTTAATGTGCGTGGGACTATAAGGTCATAGGCAGAGTGGTCATCTTTGAAGGTAATTTGTGAGAACATTTAACATTCGGGAATAACTACCGACATAGAATAGGAGGGAATAAAAGTTAGATCAACCCTAAAACGACAGCCTGTCTGATTCTCTCCCTTCCCTTTCTCCCTCGCTCCGAGGAGCGAGGGAGGAGGGGGGGAAAGAGAGATAAAGAACCTGCCCCCTTGCTTTCATCTATTATTTCCGGTCCAGTAATAAATGGAAGTACATATAGGAAGTGTTTGGGGGAGCGTGGGTGGCTTACTGATGGAGAATATTTTTAATCGTTGGCGCGTCATAAGCTTAGGAATGTGCGCTCTTAATGCGAAAACCAGGCATTTTATATAGCATGACTTCATCCTGTGACTCAAGCAATATTACAATCACTTCTGTTTTCTTTGTAGCAGATAGCAAATTGTTTGCTGCTTATTGACGTGTTGACCAGCGTTGATGATTTTTTTGGTTGGAAAATTAATATATGAATGAAAAGAGGAAAAATTATAATTGAGAATGAAAAATGTGAAAAAGTGTTAAAATAAAGAATATTATTAAACTATTCCCAAAAATGTAAAAACAAACTTTAAGAAAAAAGTAAAATAGAAATCTTTGCATATTTTGAAGCTCTATAAGTATAAATTAAAGGGAATCACTGATTAATTGTGTTGATATGGTAAAAGATAAATATCCATGCTAAAGGTAATTTAAAAAAGAACAATCGTAGATTCCTCCGACCCCAAAAATATTTATTTCAACAGCATTACATAATTAAAGGAATAATAGAGGCTTACATCTAACTCTGTTAGTAACTACAGCATTTAAAATTTGGCTTTGGAATTCTATTCATTTTCAGGCCTCATTACCAGAAACTTTGCTTCATTCTTGCTTACAATACATCTACAGCTCAACATAAATTTCTGGATTTGCTTAGATGAGGCGAGTTTAGCACATTCCATATATTTTATATGACGTTTAGTTCTCTCTATTATTACTAAAGGAAACCCATAAATTATGTTCCAATCTGTCTTAAGGTTAGTATGCTGTTCTTGGGGGGATAGGATTCCCCTGCTCACTTCAAACCATGTCTTCTGCAAGTATGGTTTATTTTTAGCTCAGTAGCCGTTGAGCTCATTAGGATGTAGGAACGTATTGGTTTATGTCTCTGAAAAATTGAATACATCTATAATCATCTTTGGCTATTTGCTTCTTACGCGTTTCTGGACTTCTATACCATTGCTTATAATCATAGAAAATATGTTTTATTCAGTCTTAAAATGACGCCGACATATAAGTCACTTCTATCCAATATTCAGGGACGCTCAAGGTCAAATGGTTGACCTTGACTCAACTCTGGTCACAACAGAGATGGGAGATCTAAATGTGTGTGAGGGAAGGAGGAGTGCTAAGGAATTAAATTCAAAATGGAGAGTGCGATTGGCTATATTAAATTAATGAAGGCTGCGGCTATGTGGCTAATGAAAAAGTAGAAGAAAATAGACTGTAATATTTACAAAGTTATGCACAATAAATATATTAAATAAGATAAGGTCAATAGATACTGGATGAATACAAAAATAGAATTAACAGAGCTACTCAGTCTGAGATATACGGGAGGGGGGGGGAGAGGCGATACAATCCTTTGTACATACACACACTGGAATGACTGGTAGGGTAGCAACAGATGATTCATCTCAGCTGGCTTGGGTTCGAGGTTTTAAGAGATGAACTGGGAATCGGCTGGTTATTTGAGGGACGTTAACTACAGGAAGTTTAAACTCTAGTAGTAACACTAACTGGAGGAAGTATTCGTGGTAAAACGAAATTTACCGAAACCAAGGATGAGCTAATTGACTAAGGCTCAGACCCTTCGGTCTAATTCTAGCTATGGCCCGTCAAGAAAAGAGATTGCGATCGAGAATGACGTGTTTCATTGTGAAAGGCAGACATATACTGTCGAAGCCCGATTGGCAGCAACAATATATAGGGACCAACCGGAACCGTAACTGCCTCCATCGGGGCGAGGGAAATCTCTCCAGGAACCAACACGGCGCTTAAGTGGCGAAAAAGAGTACTCCTGCGGGGGTTTCTTGATATTATTCTAGGAAACGATAGAAGCGCGCGTTTGAGATTTCAATCTTTCGCTTATCGCAGGAAGCAGTCCAATATCCTGATTGTTCTCACGGTCCTCGCAAATGTGGACTGAGCTCCTGCTTGACCTCGGGTTTTGATGAGCCACATGGCAGCAAGGAGCCTCTATTCTTGACATTCCTGATAATCACTTCATTCCTTACCTTAACAGTGTTTTCTTAGCTGTGAATAGACCTGGGTAGGTTTGTCTAAGTAAATGTCTGTGGGCATTCCCTTTGGTTTTCCTTCGTTGCCTTCTTCTCCCCATTTTGAGGTAAAATAACAAGTAAAGGTATAAAGAAACATACCTTCTCTACACCGATTTGCATTTCACGGCTTATTTCAGAAATTATTGTAGAATAATGTTCAATAAATAATAATTTAATGGACCTAATTTTTTTATGGGTAAACCTTTTCTTATACATAGCAGATGCATGTATATAACAGATAGTGTGTATATATATATATATATATATATATATATATACCAGGAATATGAAGACATATGCAATGGTTTTGGACATTTTATTTTCCGGACGTTTCGGTCATTAACGATGACAATCATCAGCGAATTCTAAATACAGAGAATTCTTCTTATAAGAATAACTAAACACAACAAAAAAAACATTACAGGAGTCAAAAATGATAACCGAAAGGAATAAGTTAAAATAAAATATATAATCCTAAACCGTTGAAAGCAAATTGGTGAAAATCTATTAATAAGAAATTGATGTAATATCTTTAAAAATACCTAAATTAAATAATAATCCCATGAGTTTAAAATATGCATAATTTTCATGAATTAAATGACTATCGAAATTCAAAAATTGTAAACTATAGCAATAAAGTTGAAAGCAAGGCATGAATAAATAGATTAAAAAAAGAAGATTAAATAATCCCATGAGCAGCAAATATCAATAATAAACATGAATCAAGCGGAATACAAAATATTCACTATAAACCACAGCAAGACAGAATTATATTTCTCTCTCTCTCTCTCTCTCTCTCTCTCTATATATATATATATATATATATATATATATATATATATATATATATATATATATATATATATATATATATATATATAAATATATATATGGGATTCATTCAAGTCCACATCAAGGGAGCATTGTTTATTTTTAATTGCAGCTTCTTCATAGCTTTCATTATAATTTCGGTGGATGACGAGGCGTGGAAAATTACTCTGAAGAGGCACACTTATTAAATAATTACTATGACTTGCGATAGGCGATCTTAAGAATTTATATTAACAAGTGATTAGCTTTTGAATATCTCCGAGTATTTTATTTGTTCTACAAAGCAATATAGATCTTATATACTTATTTTACAGAATTTTCAGGTTAAAATTTAATTTTAAACGAATTTATACATCAACGCTAATTTTTATTACTTTTAATTAAAACTCATTTGGTACGGTATGTTCCAAGTTTCTTTCTAACAGTCGCCCTCAAAGGAGTGTGTCATAGAATTAAGCAGTTATCGCCTAATTCTTGATTCATTCGTTCGTTCGGGAAAGAACTACGACAGTCCAAAAATATTAATTGGAACTGGGTTTTAGTTATTCGAATCCTTTAACTATGGTTGGCCTGCATTGGTCTTATTTAACTAGGCTTTGGTAGTTGGAAAACTTCAAAATGTATTGCAAAAATAATCTTCAATTACACAACCAAACATATAATACAAATAATTACACTCTCTAGTTATTAATTAATTCAGCAATGGGAAAATTATCAATAATTACTAATAATTACTCTTGCAGTAAGGGCCTTATACTCCGAGTACTAACTCGAAGAGGTTTAGGAAGAAACTACGCAATGGAATCCTATCCTTAGGGGCACAATAATTTGTAGATAGCATTGTATAGACAAGGATGGCAAATAAAAATAAAGAATGAAAAGTAGCGAAACGACTTTCGATCGCGCTTCCCGCGTCGCTGGACAGCCGTTAGCGAGAGCTTTAAACCATTAAGCCATCCTAAGTCCCAAAAAAGACCTATTCAAGCAAAGCATTTAACCCGTTCACCTGAACCTCTCGTGCGCTACACAGGACCCCTCTAGAAACGGAGCGTATTTTCAGGAATTGAAAGGAATGGCGTCTGGAAAAGTTATTTGTGGACTAATGTTTTCCACGTTGCTGGACAGCAGGTAGGGAGAGCCTCAAACCACTCGACCATCCTGAATTAAAAAAAAGACTCATTCAAGCAAAGCATTTAAGCCGCTCGCCTGAACTTCTCGTGCGGTAAAAATTCACTTTAGTTATCTGAGATGACTGGGGATGAGACCCACTTCACGACCCTTATTCGGCGGACATCGCACCGCCTCGACGAGGAAAGGTAATGAGTAAAGATCTTACTATTTGGGGGGATACCACAAGTAGACACTCGGGAAAGATTCTCCAAGTAGACGCTCAAAAAGGGAAGATTCTTCTGTAAACGCTCGAGGGGAAAAACTCCTGTGGGGCTGAGACTATGACGCCGCCGTTCTAAATATTATCCTAGCTACGAGACGGTATGACACCGTGTTATACCGCTCAAGGATATACGCTGTCAGTGGATGACTCCACAGACGTGTTAAAAGAAACCGCCAAATACCTTCCATATTTTCCGGCTTGGCTCACTCGGGAGCAATTTAGAGACAGCGCACTACCGCCACCTGGGGTATTCTCTAAGTGGGTGGGGCGTACGTCTTCAGGACTCTTCCTTTAGCAGATTTTGACGGAATACTTCCACGATTAATTTTGTGACTGGGAATATATAAGAGTTCGCCGGATCTCTTATATTTGCTAAAGGAAGCAATTAAGCCCTGCCTCACCTCCTCGGCGTTTATAGTTCTGCGGCCGGGTTTGATGGTCCAACTGAACTCAAGAAATTTAGGGCTAATCTCGCCGGATGTTTGCCGACGGGCGTAGGGCATTGCTCTTCCCGATAACTCTCGTTTCACACGACTCCTTTAAACAAAATCTTACTCGATCTCTCTTTCTCGGACACACCTTCCTCTCCAAAATGGAACGCACAAGAGAAGTAACATCACAATTAATAGTAATTAAAGGTGTACACCGGCTATTCCCCCGAGAGTAATGCCAATTACAAACAAAAAGAAATACATAATATATACATACAATGGTTTTATAATAATTACAATCGTGATTTTAAGAAAACATGTCCACCCGTTACTACGATACCAAGGGTAATAAATAATTCAACCAGGGTATTGCTACGACTACATAGAAGCACATTCACAAAGAGAAAAAGAGATCATAGTACTTAAAACTAAAGTTCATGTTAGACATGGCCAAGTTAAATTACACAACTTAAAAGTTCTAAAAAAAATTAAAGCAGTGGCACATCAGGACTCATTCACACCAGATAGGGGCGTATATTTACAATAAGGGTCCTAACAAGGACCGAGAGTTAGTTATACATATGTACATATGTACCTGAAATAATTACTAAAGAATTAAGGTAACCCTAAATTTCATTGGGGCTTGCATCAATGGGGTCGCGATTTAGGCTATCCGCTATACAATCCTCTGAGCCTTTTAGATATGAAATTTTAAATTGGAATTCCTCCAAAAATATGATCCAACGCATCAGTCTACCGTTATTGCTTTTTTATGTTTTTCAAGTACGCCAGCAGCTTGTGATCTGTTACAATAGTTAACTCTTTGCCTAATAAATAAGTCTTGAATTTTTTTATTCCCCATACAATAGCAAGGGCTACGCACTCGATTACATCTTAATTACTCTCACGCGGTATCAGCTTTCGTCTAGCGTATGCAATAGCTAAACACTCGTCATTAGTTCCGTATCGGAGTAACGCGCAACCTATCCCGTCGTTGCTAGCATCAGTCCTGATGCTAAAAGGCTCGGCTTGATTAGCTAACCGCAAGTTCCGGTCAGACGCGAGTTTACCTTTGAGTAAATTAAAGCTAACAACTGAAGACGGGGTCCAGGGGAACCGATCATGGTTTCTCTTCTTTAGGAGATCGCATAAGGGGGCGCAAAGCGAGTTAAAGTTCGGAATAAATCTCCTGTAGAAGGAGATAGAGCCTATAAAAGGCCCTAATTGCTGTTTCTTACGGGTAGCGGCATTCTCGTGTTGCTGTAATTTTTAATTCCTGCGAGCCTAATCATAGGTTTCCTATGCGGAATCCCAAGTAGTTGATTGTTTCGAAGGCAAAATGACATTTGTTTGGCCCGATAGTAAGGTTGCGGCTTCTCAACCTTTGTGGCAGAGAATGAAGGGCAGTTAGGTGGGTTTCCTAATCGTTCATGGCAGCATATATGTTATCAAAATAGAAGGACACATTAGGCAATCCGTCTAAAATCTGTCTGATCATCCGGTTGTAGTTGCTACAAGCAGTGACGAGGCCAAAAGGAAGCCTTATAAATTGCATTAACTCCTGTTAGGGAGTAAAGGCAGTAAATCTCTTTACACTATCCTTCAGAGGAATCTGATAGTACGTTTTGCATAAATCTAGTTCCCAAATATAATTCGCCCTTTCAAACAGGGAAAGAGTTTGGTCAATTAGCAGAATAGGCTCCGCGTCAAACACGGTGACAGCGTTCAATTTCCTAAAGTCGATACACATCCTGTATGACTCATTCGGTTTTCTTATTATGATCACGGGGGAACAATAGTCAGATTTGTAAGGCTCAATAAATTGCAACTTTAATAGATTTTCCACTTCTCTATTTAATTCTTCCCTCAGGGGGATAGGCAAGGGGTATGGTTTAAACCTAACAGCATCTTTGATCGTCAACTGAATATCGTGCTCGAATTGGATAGCACATCCAAGTACGTCGGAGAGGAAGTCACGGAACCGCTTGAGGGTGGTTAGGAGCTGAGTTCTCTGTTGAGGCATTGTCTGTTCGCTAATTTTAAGCTGTTCTGAAGTGGTCTCCGTTATTTAGGGCATGTGAAAAGGGTAATCCTCGTCTTACTTGAAGAAAGCCTTTTGGACAACTCCCAGGGAAACCATGGCAAAGTTTCTTTCGAGGGCCGATTCTTCAGCAATTGCTACAATAGGATGAATTCCTGCACGCAGGTGATACTTCTTGAGGAGGTTGATATGGAAAAGCTTATTTCAGCTTAGAGTTTCGATCAGATAGTGTACATGGCGCCACGATTTTCGACTATCCTAAAAGGACCTTTCTATTGACTCAAAGGTTTGTTAATGTCCGTCGGGAGCAATAACAAAACTTCTTCACCGGGTTTATTCCTCCAATCTTGAGATCTTCCATCGAAGTAGACTTTATACTTGGCCAATTTCACGTCAGACTTTTGGTAGGCCAACTCGCTGTATTCTTCCAATTTCCTACGGAACTCGATCAAGTAAGAATACGATGACTGTATTTCCTGGTCAAAACTAACATTTGTAAAGAGCTCCTTAACACACTCAGAGGCCTCCAAACATTCCTGCCATACAATAATTCAAAGGGCGCGAATCTCAATGTACGATGGGGCATCTCCCTATAAGAGTAAAGAGCCACTGGCAGATAACGATACCATTCGTTCAGTTGATGAAAGCAGTGTTAAATGAAGGTTTTTATTATGAGAAGTTTTCCAACCTGCTCCATTAAATGAAAAGTAAATTGAAGGCAGCGATCTGACATAATTTCCTAGAGTAATCCAACGCAGGCTTACTCTGTCAATCTATTTAAGTGAAACGGTATCGGGGAAACTGTTAGCGAAATCAACTAGAATCAGGATGTAATTATGCCCCTCGCTAGATGACGGGTAAATCAGGAAAACTAGCTCAATAGCTACACGGAAGAAAGGTTCAGAAATAATGTGGCCCTTTTGCAATGAGGCCGTCTTAACTCGCCCCTAAACTGCTCTATTTTGACATATATCGCACGCGACAATATTGCTAAATTTCTTCGGCTGCCCCAGGCCAATAACTTCCATATTTTCCGGGCTTGGCTCACTCGGAAGCAAAGTAGAGACAGCTCACCACCACCACCACCTGAAGTCTTTTCCATGGGATGGAACGTCTTCGGGACTCTTCCTTGGGCGAATTTTGACGGAATACTTCCACGATTAATTTTGTGACTGGGAATATATAGGAATTCACCGGAACTCCGAAATTTGCTAACAGAAGCTATTTAGCTCTGCCTCACCACCTCGGCGTTTATAGCTCGGTGGTATGGTTTTGATAGTTTAACTGAAACGAAGAAATTCTCGGCTCTTCTCGTTAGAGGATTGCCTACGGGCGTATGGCATTGCTCTTCCCCATAAGTCTCGTTTCAAACGATACCTTTAAACAAAATCTTACTCGATATCTCTTTCTTCGACCGAGTGTTACTAAAATACTTTGAATATACCTTCCTTGGCGAGTCAATATTCACGGCCTCCAGGGGGCTTAAAGCATTGTTGGTTGCATATTATTGCTTATACTTATATGGCAGCAATTTCTGTGATTAAAATTCATTTAAACTACTAAATTACACAATATTACAAGGTGTATTGAAATTTCTAATCGAAATTATTCATTTTCATTTTATCATCCGGAAGAATTATTGTTTAAGAACTAAAAATAAATCATTTTGTTTGACAACTTAATATGTAATCTAACTTTAAAATTATACTAAAACTTTATTCATTTCAACTGAAAAATTTAAATTGGCCTAATTCTTTTTTAAATTAAATATTTTTTTGTGGGCGGGATATATGCCGTTTTCCAAACCCTTTCATTACTGAATTCGTAATTTTGAACCAAATATCCCATTTTGCCAAATTTGTTCAAGTTTTCGCGGCTGGAACGAATTCGCGATATCTGCACAGTATTTCACGATCAACAGGGTTAGAGGGTGGATTGAAAAATTAATAAAATTTAATTTAATATCCCTTTTTTATATCTCAAATTTTGCAGTGTTGTGCTACTAAGATTAGGGAAAAATGTTAATAAAGAAGTAGCAGGTGAGAAAATATGAAAATGTTGTGATGGATTGGATATTTCTTATTAAAAGGCAAGTCGATGCCTATGATATATATTCTAAACTTAAAGTCTTAAAATTAACCATTTCATCAGTGTCATTTTATCCATCGTAGTTCTATCGCCGGCAAAAAAATATAAATCGCCAAGTAAAATTAAATTTTGCAATTTAAATTGAAATTTTGCAATGATTTTCTATTGGAACCAAACATATAAGTTACTATTTTACATATAAATCCATTTGATTATTTGTAATAAATTTTATTGTTTTTGAGAAACAGGATAATAACTCCATGTTTGTACGAGGTTCCTTATTGACGTTTCAATCGTCCTGAGCTTCTACAGATTGACCTGAAATAATTATAAGAAGAGAAGAGAATAGAGATAGACAGAGATAAAAAGGAGCAAATAGATTAAAGTATGACAAAGAGAGTAGAATTGTGAAGTTAGAGGATGGAGTGGTTAAAGTAAAGATATTTTATTGCATTATGAAATGAGAAAGGTGGTGGGATTTTAGAGCATGAAAAGAGACTTCGCTTATGACCGTTAAGTGTAAGTAATACCTCAATGTAAGCAGTGATGTACGGAGTTAGGCAGTAAAGCAGATAATGAAGTTTTTCTTACTATTGTAAGATATAGCGTCTCCCCACAGAGGGGTGAAAACAATCTCGTGTTCCTTGACGGCAACAGTGAAAGTTATAATAGTCATTAGTACAGTTCTTTTTCATACTCTTAGAATATTTTATTAGGTACAGTGACATGCTCGGCGTGGATTCAGTGTGAAGTTGGATACTTATTGCCATATTAACCCCATCAACTAGTCTATTATTTGTAGATTTCTTATTTTCTAACTTTGACTTTATTATCTATCGCGCCGTTGAATTAGCTTTGACTTGCTCTCGATTCATTTTGATGCTAAACTTTGCTTACGTATAAAAGGGTCTTCTTCCTTCGCTAGTCCCCTTTACTATTCTTAGCTATTTAATAGTATTCATATGTGCTGGTATTGCGATGGGGTTTTCTGGGATTTGGTGTGTACTGTGGATCTTTTTTCCTAGTTTCTTCACTCTTAGTTAGCACTGCTTAGTGTTTTTAATTGGCTTAACAATAGAATTCTTAGAATATTTTTAATCTCTTGATTTGATATTTGTAATGATAGATACCGCTTTATTTTCTATCAGCTACATTGTCCCTTTTACGTGTTTGGAATTCTGGTGCAGTGAAATCGGCCAGTCGCACTTCATGATAGCTATGTGTATTTTTAAAGGTTAATTCTGATTATATTGTTAAGAGGGTATAGCAGGGTAAAGCACTACTTTACCTGCTTTTATTCGCTCTCTTGTTTGTTTTATAAAATCGACCTTTAAATTTACCTCTCATCACTGTTCCCCCTTTCGAATACCTTTATGGCCCATTTTCTATTTTATTTTCTTTTTTGCCATTGTGTTGCTTTTTATATATTTTGAGGAAAAGCATCGCGCATTTAAGTCTGTGCGTAATAGTGAAGGACTCATTTGGGGGAACATAATAAAGAACTTATATATGTATAGAGAGGTGATTGCGTCTTTGGGTGCTGGACAGATTTGTAAATACCAAGGAATATATTGGAGGCTAAAAATATGATCTATTTAATTTATTTATTTATACATTCTACGTACTTTGATTGAACGAGGCGTACCATCGTATCCCTTGCCAATGAGCTGTTATTTATTATTCAAATTCTAAAACTTTATTTTTCCTTGTGTGTATGTACTCTATGTTCAGATATTATTAATATGCGTGGCTCTATTTTGTTTTTCATATCTTTTCTTAGCTGTTGATTTAAAGGATTTTTAGCGTCTCTATTATGTTCATATTCTGTAGTTTATTTTATTTTTGTTTCTCATTAATTAATTTATGCCTTTTGGTTTTCTACGGTCTAATTCCTTAGTCCAATCAATGTGGTCGATTTGTATCAGGTTAAACATTACCGTCTTCTGTGACTCGCAGTCGTCGGGCCTCTGCGCTATTTTTTTCTAATGTGATTTTAATATTTCTCTGAGTAACTTAAGGTGTACCCACATTTGCATCTAGCTTGTCTACCTTCTTCACTTACGTCTCTTATCTTCTTTCTATAGGGCGTGGCTGAGAGGTATTTTACTAAACTTTAATATCTAATTACTTTGCTCAAATTTTGCCTTATAATTGGCTTTTTTTGCGATGTATCATTCTCTGACTTTTTTATTCATGTTTTCACTGTCACTTATGCTTTCATTCTCTTGTTTCAAGTACTCCGCTTTATGTGTTGTTCTACCACTTCTTGGGGTCCTTGGGAGACAGATTTCTTTATTAGCGTTTTCCGTAACCATCAAAAAGAGTTTACTTCTAGTTGGATGGATATTCGTTGTTGGATATACATATATACCTGCTGGATGTTTCTAATACCCTTGTAATATCTGCAATGGTCACATGACATTGGCTTCTTTAAACTATGCACCTATTACTTTTTGAAATCAAGTGTATATTTCCCTCCGTTATTTTGCTTCCCTGTATTTTCTCTGCTCCTCTTTTGGTCCAAAATTTTATCCTTCTTTACAGGAACGACAGTGACATCGATATTTGTTTTTATCAGAGTTAACTTGTACTAGTACTTAAATATTGCGTGCGATACAAGCCTCAATGCCAGCAGAAATTTTGCGGTAATTTACATCTCTGCCCTAACATTATTAACTTCCTTTATTTTAACAGTTTATATACAAATTTTATTTAACGACAATTTAAAAGTTTTAATTAAAAAATGAAATGAATAACGTATTAGTCCATTTGCTCGCTTGAAAACCTACCACAAAGTTAGTTATATTATAATTTAACTCTAATTTACTAATAATCCATTACACTATATCTTAACTTTAGGATTTTCCTGGATTTTTCATAAGATGTATTTCGTTTAACAAATTGTGTCAACAGAGACTAAAATAAAATTATTACATCTTCTCTAGCTCCAAAAGGGCACACTTGCATCTATCTTTTCCGTATTTCACAAAAATTGCATAAAAGAAGATTTTAGTTTCTCTTTAAGCCCCCAAAACAAGAAACTTAGGATTTGTCATGCAAAATATCGAAGAGCGCTTTCTCCATGTTAAAAAGATGAGGGGCGAATTTTTCCACTTTAAAAATGAGAATGGAGCATTTCTTCTTAATCCATCAGATAGGACACTTCCACAAGAATAGGGGAAGTACAGGTTTTTCCATAATTTAGAAAGCATCACCAAGGAGATCGACCTAATATTAGACCAAAACCCGTCGCAAGAGATATATGGGACGCTGATCTCAGTTCAGATGTCTGGTATGTATGTAGCTCAAGCTCATCTTATAGGAAGAGGTACCACAGGTTTGGTGAGTTCACCTATAATTTACCTAAGTAAAAATACAAAAAATGATATTTTGTAAGTGAACGAACATTTATTCGAACACAAGTACAGTACTAGTTTCGAAACTTTAAGCTTAATCCTTCAGCTGTACAACTACTGGCAAAATATTACGCTAAGACATTTTGAAATGGAATATACCCCTGCATGCTAGTTAACAAATAATCTTCTGGATTTATTTCATCATTTAATTAACGTATGTGATTCTGACAACATTTTCTGGATCATAGCAATATTTAAAACAGAAAACCAAATGGGTTCTTAACAAAGAGTACCCTATTTCCTCTAATTTGTCCAACCGTCGTGGAATACTTTTAATTAGATGTATGGACCAATATTTCGTAAATTCAGCCTTAATGCGTTTAGGTAGTTAATTTATACTAATGCCAGAATTGGAAAAATAATGTTTTTTTAAACCTAATTACCTTCTTCACTCCAATAAATTTAAATCTGAGTAGGAATTAACTTAGCTCTCCATTCAAATTCAAAAGGTTTGCCGCATTAAGTTCATTGTCCTTCCGTATATTGTTCTTTCGTTTTCTTAAAACATGCTCATCATAAATTCTTGTTAATTCAAACAAAATCTCTCAAAAAATGAACTAATCCTGACGAATTGCAAGCTCACCCCCCATCAAATTGAACCTCTATATTAAATTAACTCTAAAAATTTAGATGAAGTTTGTTGAGGAGGAAGTGGACGATGCCTACCGCTTCGAGTTTAATAACACAAATATTCTGTTAGCATCGCCTAGTCGAAAGACATATATAAATGTTTAGTCTACTAACGAAGTCATCAATAACACTGGTCAACAAAAAAAGTTTTTCCTCATAGTTCTGGATCAAAATAGTCTGATTTAGGGTAGTTATATGTGCTGAATTCAATAATGAGATTCATATATGTAGCTGTATCGGGCTCAGTTATCCAGAACTAACATACACTGTAACTATATATTTGGTGCATCAAGTTATTCATACACTAATTTATATGTTTATTGGTTCCATTTAGGCAATAATTTTTCAAAATTGTGCTTTTTTGTTTGTTTAAGATTGCCTAATTATTATAATGCACATCTACAACCGTCTAATTTCTAATTACTCTGAACTTAACAAAACATGGAACGTGGCAAGTTCGTGAACGGTGCTGTTCATTTGTTTTACATATGTAGCGCCTTCACTCTTGGTAGCCTCGAGAAACCAATCATAAAATTGTTCGACTGAACTACAAAAGTTACTTCAAAATTTCTTTGGGTAACCAAGACAAAAAAATGGGCATCTCATATAGCCTGTAAATCTTGTGTAAACCATCTGAACGAGTGGATGTCTGGTAAGCGATGCTCAGGAATGCCGTTTGCTGTAACATTGATATGGCTTAAACACAAAGACCGCAGCAGTGATAGATACTGCTGGGTCAAAAACATCAAGGGAATAACCATCAAAAGGCGAGGTAAGGTGCAGTACCCCAATATTGCTTCTGCAATTACAGCAGTTCCGCACATCGCTGAACTCCTAGTCCCAAATCCACCGACTAAACAAGAATTGACGAGTGATTCAGAATCTAATTCCACTTCAAATGAAGACGACTAACAGCATGACTCTGAAAATACCAGGCCTAAAATTTTCACTCAAGAAGCGCTTCATGATCTTATCAGTTACCTAGACTTGTCCAATGAAAGAGCCAAAGTTATTGAATCCAAACTAAAGCAGCGTATCCTGATGGAACCTGGAGTGCGTATCATTATAGTTTGTTACCGACACAAAGAGCTGTCTGCATTTTTCAAGATGGCAACTTGACTTTTTTGCATAGAATCATTTGAGAAATAACCCAGACATTAGAATACACGCGACTTGAAGAGTCATACCAAATCAAATTCTCATTTTTCATGATAAAATGCCCTTCAGAGGCGATCCTATCATCAACTTGCACAACAATCGGGTGGTGAGCTTCGGCCAAGATGTTTCTGGGGTCCACTACATGTGAACGACCAAGCAATCTTCCTCCGTGATGATATTCGGTGTTGTGATTCTCGGTCAGTTAAGCTTCACCGTGGGGGATAATAAGGATATCTTGATCACGAAATGCTTTCTTTGGAAGAAATAAATCACGAATAAAGCAGATTAAGTATTTGCTAGGACAGTGCCCCTGAGTCTTTGGGTTTGAACATGCATACATTTGATCGAAATAATTTTGTCCTCCGCATTCACCAAACCTCAATTCCATCCAATAAAACGTATGGGGGCCTGTTGAGGGAAAGCACTCCTATGGTCCGCCACAGAAACATCGACGAGCCTAATTTTTCTTTCAACCGTGTGTGGACCAGCATTAGGAGGGACTTCGCCTGCAGCGTGTGCGTGGTTTCAGATTGCACTGAGATCGCGTGCTCGCCGACGAAGACGGGTACATAAATTAATATTAAAATTTAAACATATATTTAAACAATGAAATCTTGTCTAATAGCATCCGAGCTATCAATGTTAACTTTGTTGGGAGCATTGTAACGAGTGCAACAGTACTTTTAGCATACCCAGCACAGTGGTAATTTAAAAGTTGATAATTATCCTACAAATTCACCAGGAGAAATAAAACTGAAAATCGTATCTACGTCCTTATCTTTATCTTCAAATTTTGGATAGAACAGAAAAAAACCCAAACCTCGCACCTATCAGCACATATTTAAACCAAGTAAATTTTATGACCACCTCCAAACTACTTGCACAATGTATAAAATGGAGGATATTTCCGAAAAAAATAAGGTAATATAATTTATATTGTTCCCCGACTGGGGTTCATAGCCCATTTGAAAGGAACCCAAGAAAAGTTAAGATTTAGTGGGACTTCGACTCCATGAATCGGGACAAAGGTTTTACCTTATTGAAGCGTACATTATAGTTAGGCCGATGCATAATTTCAATTTATGAAGTTAAATTACATACAAAAAATATTAATACATAGATATATTTTCCTTTATTTAGATATTTTCAAATAGAATTTTAATTTATCATTAAACAAATATTTTGTATCTTGCAAGCTTATTGTGTAAAATAGATTTATCTAAATATTATCTACTAAAAATTATGGTTATGAGAAGCACAGGTAAAAATAACTTTTCTAGGGGGACTCAAAGTCAATAGTGGTTTTAAACCACTCATATACAGGACCCACATGAACAGCACCCTAAACGTACAGGAGCATTTTTAATTAAAACCTACTAAATCATAACTTTTTATAGAAAATAGTCAATTTCAACACAAACTTTATATTGTATAAAATGTAAGTGAAATTCCTGTAGTTTTTCATCTACCCGGTACATTTCTACTTTCAAGGCCAAGATTGCGTTAGCTCAACCCAATAATTTTATAATCCTTTTCCACCTTTTCCCTTAGTTTCACTATCCCACTATCCTCTCCCTCATTTCTCTGTTTAAGAATTTACTTACACTCAGAATGCCTTAAGTTTATCTTTGATACAGAATATAAATAACATGTAATTACAGTGAAGCCTTGCCTTTATTTATCATAAGACTGATAATAATGAGAGTAGATTTAAATGCGAAAACTTATTTTGTTAAGTAGAAGTAAAATGTAAAAAAATAGTAAAATCAAACGTGATATCAATTTAATATAATATATCTTTTTGATTTTTCTATAGTTATTTTATGATGGAAATTTGAGAGAACTTGTAGCGTATATTGTAATGTATTTTGAGGACGAGCGCTTTGCAAATAGTCTCTCTCTGCTGTCTCTTACTAAAGTCAACTTCTCCTAAAAAAAGATCCATTTTCCATATAAGCAAATTTTACTTTCAATGCAAATAATAGCGGTCTATTAAGAGCAATACTCTAAATTTGATTATAATTAGACGACTAGTTACGAAGCATCACTTTTCATCATTCAGCTCTGCAGATTTTCTCTAATACACTTCATTACTAGGAAATGCAAGATATAAAAGGCAATAAATGATGTTCTGAATATTATTAATGTCACTATCGATTAAATTTGATGACATTCTACACGCTCGCAGGTATATTTTAGGGATAACAAATTTCTTTATTTTATCATAGTAATGCAATTCAGAAATCATTTGTCTCAATAAAGAGAAGGTTTACGTGACAAACAGCTTTGATTTAAATCCAAGAATCTCCACGTAGATTATCTGATCCACATTATATAACTTTCCTACTCATTATACCTCAGAATTCTAACGTCATCTGCACAGATTATAAATATTATCTACAAATGTCACTGTCATTCTAAAGGGTAATTATGTTATTTCACTAATTATTAGTTTCAAATAATAATTGGCCTTAAGAAAGGAATATTTAGACTTATTCTGACCTAAAATTAATAATTATAAGAGTAGTTAAGAAAATTATACAAAATCGATGTTAATAATGTCACTAATTCACGCTTTGATCTTTCGTCGTGGTAAAATACCCAGGATAGAACATAGGTATTATTAAACATTACATGAATACAATTTTCAAAAATGTTACTTTTGATTTTAGGTTTGAGATATATAGTATGAGTTATTCATTTGAGAATATAGATGGTGGAAACAATAAGTGTACTCTGATATTTATTTAAATTCAGAAGACAATGCAATATTAGATAATGTTTAGAAAATTTGATACTTGGATAAGCATGAATATAGTCCTTCTTCTCAAAATTTACACCATCCAAAGTCATTGGAGTTTAAATAGGAGAAGTGGCAGGAAAAATTCCCTTTGACCAAAACCCATTCAAAGTTCGGATTCGTCAGTCTTGAACTTTTGAGAGCGCTGCGTGTGAGGTTATTATATGGTGTCATACGCCACAGAGTAAGTCTTTCCTTCAACTTATCAAAGTAAACAAGTCTATTGATCTTTCTCCCCATTCAATGAAGATGAAGATGGGTTCTTTCACCCATTATTGTTACGGCAGCACACACCATCCCTGAATTGGCTTCTCTCTTTGGAATGATATCCGCTGTTCAAATGGAATCTCATTTTCATTTTGCACCAAAATAATACATGTATACAGTCGGGCGAAAGGGGATGAGGGGGGACTAGAGACTGCGAGTCGTCAAGGATCCTTTGGAGGAGCAACTTTTCTTTTCGTCCAACTTTATTTTGGTGTGTTTGTTAAGTAAATATCCTTCAACTATCTTGAATTAACGAAGTTAAAGATCATCTTACACTATTTTTTACAGGAGGCATTGTTCACTTGAATCTGAAAATATCACTCGCTGTCTTCCCGTTTCTATACATCTACTCGATTGCTTCACATTTTGATACCCTATTTGTAACCTAGTTTTATTTAATAAAAATATACAAGGTGATTCATTAATTTCAATAAAATCTTGAAGACCCGCAAGAAAGAAATTAATAACCTTTATATAAACATATTTAAAATGCTTTATAAAACTTAGTCTACATTTTATTTCTACACCGTCTAGTTAAAGAAATTTTAACCTATTTCGTAAATACTGTTTTACAAATATTATATTTTTCTATTTTTTGAAAAAGCGAAAACCAGTTTGAGAATTTACCACATGAAAAGGAAAATTTATGAAAGTTGTCTAAGCCGAATTAGATAGCTAATGAGATGGTGCACAGCATTGCAGATCAGCTTCAATGAGCGCTTAGGAGTCTTTAATTTATATTTTTATTACTCAGGTTCCACATCTCGGACAAAAGATGATTCATTATACTTATTTTATATCTCGTTCCCTAAAAGTACTTTTTGCCTTCATCTTTTATTTATTGTTTCTCTGTTCTGTCACTCTTGTAACATACTCTCATCGGATTCTTTCATTTAGTTATTACTAAATAAAGATAAACAACCAAACAAATCTAGGCAATCAGTGACTGATTTACTGATTCTCCTTCATTAAAAAAAAAGTCGATGAAATCATTTACACCAGTAACGGTTTCGCAAGTGAGTCTTAAGTGTTAAAGTTAGGGGAGTCAAAACTTGTGGGCCTCACAGAGGAAAACTACTTGACATTTAAGGAGTATGGGGTGCGCATCTTTCCCTGTCTCTCCAAGAACAACGATTGCACCTCATATGGTCGACGTATATTAACTGATGCCCTAGGGAAATGAGATGCAGAAAAACAAGAGATAATCATGGCGATAATTGCATAGGAAAATTAAATGGAAAGGAATGATCCAGCCATTTATAACCCCTAACAGCTGCCTTACTTAAGTCCGCCCTTTTGTTACTAGAATCTTCCAAGACAAAAATAAAAATTAAGTTTGCCAAAGAGAGAAAAAATAATAAAAAGGGAAAGATAATATCAGGATAGATAGCAGAAAATCAGTTAGAATTGATCAATTTTGTCATGTATTTTAGCTAAAAGTAAAATCCACCCAAATTCATTAAACATAGTGAATAAGAATTTAGCATCATCGATTTCATTAGCAAATTTTATGAACTCAGAATAATGAATAAAAAAATTTTAAAAATAAATGGATTAAAGGAGCAGCATCATTTTTGTTGTTTATAATATATCTAACATTAGTGATAATACTAACCTTACTACTTACCAAGAAATACAAACTCTTTTCTTTCATTTTTAGTATTATTACTATGTCTCATTTTGGATTTGTTATTCCGCTGGTCTTAACTTCTTGACTTTTTTAAAATAATAATATTCCACAATATATCTTAATCATAGCCATTTACAGTGACCTAATTAAAACAGGGAATTTTATAATTTTTTTCAGATATCGAAATTTACAAACATATAAGAAGGTCTGATGTTAGCGAAAGAGACTCTTCTCCTCGACCCGAAGACACGACGGTGATGTCCAGCTATTTCGTGGCTTGCGACCGCCACTAACACTTCTTGGGAGAGAGCTCTTTGAATTCCACTCCTTTCGGGGAAGTCGCGTCTATCCAAATCTGTCCATCAGGCGGGAGCGGGAGCATATATACCCAAAGCTATTCAAAACAGAGAGAGAGAGTGAGACATTCTTAACCTTCGTTATCGGGCGCGATAAACTGAGCGCCTCCTTAGGGGAAGTGTCAACGCGTTGGATCAGTAGCCAGATTGACGATAGCGGCGGGGCCATAACGCGGTTCACGGTGAGGCAACAAAGCAGTCTCCCGACCCGAGGGAGGGGGAGGAAGGTTGAGATGACTAGGAGGAAGCTTTGGTGGGAATTTCACCGGAGCCTGGCGGCTGGTCAAATGAAAGAGAGGTTGAGAGGAAGGGGGGATTAAAGACTCGTTTTCTCTCCCGAAATACTGTCTTAGTAGGTGGGAAAATAATATTATTTAAAGAGGATTCCTCCATATATATATACATCATTATGAAATCTGGTGAACAGATGTGTCAGTGTCTTTAAAAGGTTTTGAAAGAGATATTTTAAAGGTAACCCTTTAATTTTGTTGCAATTTCCAAAGCTAAGTACCGTTTGAGTTGCATAAAAGACCAGGGTACAACCCTGCCATATTTATTTATCCCTTACTGTGTTGTGTAAGTTTGGACCGAGAACCTTTATTAGGAACTTGAGGTAGGAGACAGAGCTTCTCCAGCAGTCACATTAATCCCAGACGGATTACTAGAGTCCAAGCCCTTCTTATCTCAAGAAGGCTCCTTTTTTTCAATTTGGATTCATTTGTTTATTATATTAGTGTGGGTAATGGATAACAAAGCTTCTGCGTTTAAACAAGGGTATTCTTCCGTATGTGAGTACTTTCTGACTCAAGCCCATTCTCTGCCCCATGGTGACGCTCCATTAAATCCTTTCTTTCAGTGAACTTACACCTCGTAATCCGAACCAAATGTCGTCGTTCGAGAGATTCAAACTCCAGGGATAATTCCACGGCTTAAGTGGCAAAGAACTCTTCACCTATATACAAGAAGAAGAGAGAAAAGAGAGATCTGAACAAAAAGAGATTAGAGAAATAGCTGAACAAAGAGAGATTAAAGAGAGAGCTAAACAAAAAGTGATTAGAGATAGCGAAGAGCGCGAGAGAATTCGCGAATATGAATTGGAGTTAAATCGCGATCGACTCAAATCCCTTTTAGCCGATTCCCGTGCAAATGCCCCTCAATCTGCTTTCATTAGATTTCTTAATTTCAAAGATCTTTTCTCGCTTACTATTAGAAAAAAATTTAAGTAAACCATTGGGATATCTAGAGAGACGCTGTCTCCAAACTTATTCTTCTTCTTAGTTCTCAGCTCCGGGCCTCTGTGTTTCTCTTCCCTTGGAAGTCACGGTGGATTACTCTTCCCTTAAATCCGAACTTCTCGCGTCGTATAATATGACGCCTGATTTCTACCTCGCCAAATTTCTTCACGCCCGCATCCAACCAAATATGACCTTCCATCAATTTGGGGATCCTTTTTCCCGTCATTTCAATTTCTGTCTAGACGCATCGAAAGTCTCCCACGATTATGAGTCCTTGGTAGACTTTCTCCTAGGGGATCAGTTGATGGCGTCTCTAACACCAGAGACCCACTACTTTGTGAAGGATCGTCGGTGCAACTCGTTTAAAGTCTGCATAGAAGAGGACTTATATCTATGCGGCGAGTCACAACCTATACTCGAAGGAAAATAAAAAGCCTCTAACTTTATCCTATTCAAATAATATTTATAACTCACAGTTCCCTCATAAGAACTAATCAAAATTTGTCAACGTTACGGACACCTTTAAGCTCAGAAGTTTCCCTCCATGGGAGCATCGTGATGTTAAGCCCCTCATCTCTAATCCCCCGGTGTTATACTTTTCCCGTAGGCCAATTGTCCGTTTCATGTGCTGTTTTGAAGGTCACACCCGCCCGAACTCTCCACAAAATTTCCATTCACCAAGTACACCGAGTGAATGCTGCTCCCGTTCCTCTTCATCGCTTTCATAAACCCCAGCTCTAATCTCACCTCCCAGTGTCTCAGGGCACTAAGTTAATTTTCTCTTCGACAAGAGCTCTCCAGGAGGTTTGAAATTTGAAAAGAGAAGCATTAATGGGTCCCGAAGCTCCACTCTACTCCACAATAGAGTGTGTGCATGTATCAGGGAATCTAATGAACTTCTTCGCCTTGTAGCCAATGACCAAAAAAGGTTTGAGGTAGTATATGACTACCTGGAACGCGCGAACCTCTTCCCCATTGTAAACTGTGGCCTAGAGTGTCAATATTTCTCAGGAAACTATGAAATCGTGTCAGCCCCGATCAAATTATGCTCTATTTTAGAAGGACATTGCTCCCAATTCGCATCTAACCTGGTGGCTCTGCCCGGTATCATGAGACCCCAGGTAAAGAAGGATTCCCAGACGCCAACTGCCCTTGAAACCATCTTAGATTTGGATTTTAGCGGCATTATGAGAGTAGAATTCGCTTAAAGATAGAAGGAGTGTCTAAACCACCTTCTGTCGTGGGAAAAAAAATCTCGAAGCCTCGAGGAGGATTCTTTCCGCGGTAACAAGATAGTTTTTTGTATAATAAAAGCAAGCTTGTTCTCTCCTGCTTGCTTGGATAGCGTTAACCTCGAGATCCACACCCTCTGTATTCCCTGTTTGGATGTTCACCAGGCCATAAAAATTGCCCACAATAGTGCGTTTTCTGACCACTTTAGCCACAATAAGAATGCTCAGCGGATTTTTCGGTATTTCTACTGGCCGGGTGCTGCAATTGACTTTTCTGAATACTGCCAATCCTGTGACATCTGTCAAAAAAACACGGCAAAAGAGCGTGTTAAACCGGTCTCCTTCAAAAGGGACCGATGATAAAGGAACCTTTTTTCCATTGGCCATAGACCTTGACGGCCCCATTCGTCCCCTTCCAGCAAAGGGCATAGTTATCTCCCTACCCTTGTGGAGTGTGCAACGCGATTCCCCGACGCCGTATCAATAAAATTCATTCATAAAAACTGATCGAACAAAGATTTGTATGGAATTTATTTATTTTTATAGAGATGAAAGGCCTCGTAAACAGGTGATAATATGTCATTTTTGATATATCCACTTAACTTAAAGTAATAGCGCGAGGAGGGCCTGAATTAGTCGTAGGCGAGCCTAGCTTCCGCAACAAAGAACTAAATGGCAATCAGAAAAGTAGTTAATTTACTAAATTTGTTTCCTGTTTGCAATAATTATTGCTTTCTAATCGGATTATTTTTATAAAATTAGATTAATGAATATATTCTTTAATAAAATTATAATATATACATATAAAAAAGAAAGGAGACCATAACTAGGTAGCAAATAAATTTCATAATCACTCAATACACCTACATCAATGTTCAGTGACTATTTCATCACAGGAATTACCAAAATCTCTGCCAAATTGTTTTCCTAATGGTGTGAATCTTTCTCAAAAGTCCCCTCATTATTATTATTTCAAAAGCTAGCCTTAATACCTATTAACCCTAATATGGGCATGACTGGATGGGTATTCCATACGCCTAATCACTAATTCTACTTCCCAATGCATTTGCGGGACTACAGCATTCAAGTGCTTCCAACTATCTCAAATGATGTATTAAACGCCTCGAAATGCTTGGATCGGCTCTCGATTAATTTGAAATAACAGAAATAGAGAATAATGTAATTAGACAAATACCCAAATGAAATTACCCAACTCAAATTAAAAGAATGATAGTGATTTGAAATTATTTGTGAAATAAATCATTTAAATAGAGTTGAACCCATTATTCTTCGGGGAGGGAATCTCCCTTATTATTTTGAGTCTGAGCAAAACGTGATTTTAAATGTGAATGTTTCAGTTTTCAGAGTTCGCTGTTTGAAGGTTAAGGAACGATTAGGCTCCAACAAGAGGATATTAGTGAGAGATTTGAAGTAAATTTATAGCTTTTATCTCAACAGGAAATACTTAGGATTGTATTAATTTGATATCATCAATCGATAGATAATAAAATAAAATATGAATAGGGAGAACAAAATTATTAGTAAAGTGCCCCAATGTATCGACGAAAGGCTAAATTTATTTTCGAATCACATATTTTTCATCTTGAATTAAACACTAAATAATTAATGGAATTGCATAGAAGTGATCAAAATGGTTAGAGAAGATAATATAAAAATAAGCGTATAGAGAGGTAAAAAATGTAGATAACACTGACTGGGAATCAATATTAAGCAGTCGCCATATAGTGTAAATCAGTTGCTTTCCTGTAAAAAAATGAATGTGATGCGTTTGTTTCAGTTGATATCCTTATGTACCCGAGAGTTTTGGTTGCAGCTGTGGCCAGACCTATGCAAAGAGTACGGCTTCTTAGTAGTTCATACGCTCTTTATAAGTTCATGTATTACCAAGTGGTCGGAGCATCCTTTCCTGTTCTCTGGAATACGCAAAAAATGTTTCATCCTTACCAACACTAAAATCCATTTTTGTTTCAGGACAGAACTTTTCTTTCCTATACTATTCCGAATTAGGTTTATATTATTCTTATTCTTATAGGAAAGTGCAGAATCAATCAAGAAATAAAGGAGAAATATATCGATGGAAAATATTGTGTTTTCTCGTGAGTTGCCGATTTTATCAGGTCCGAACAAAAATGAATAATTGCCGAACTTAGGTTATATAATAAAAATAAAATACTTATAAATATGAAAATATTTATTCATAAATATAAACAGTGTTTACTAGCCACACATTCTCTTTATTAACAAGCTTAAAAAAACACTTTTACAATTCTTTATGTTTCGATGCAAAATATTAATCCAACTATTTCCAACCTCTTCAAAGTGATGTGAACCTAAGAATACCCAAATGGTTTTTTAATCTCCGAAAAATTGAGAATAAGGTCAGGAGAATATGGAGGATTAAGCAATATTTCCTTAACCAAGCTCCTCCAAGACATCTTTGGTAATTCAAGCTCTGTGAGGACGGGCATAACGTAATGGACGATGGCTCCAATTCTTTTGACTAAGGAGGGATTCCTTTGCTCTAAAGCGGCTTTGAAACGACGATGTTGTTAGCAGTAAATATTGGCATTAATTGTTTGATTGTTGTTTAACAGTTCTTAATGGACAATTCCTTTAATATCCCACCATACACTCAACAGGACCTCTTTTAGATGAAGTCTTTTTCTCGGTTGTTGAGAAATTCTGCTTCCTTGACTGATATGATAAAGACTCCACTTCTCATTAACAGCGACGATCTCGTCCAAATAGTGCCTGAAGATATCTTGGAAGGAAAGAGTCAAAAGAAGCAACAGGCAGTTGCAGACTCGCGGTGGAATAAATCGAGCTGAACCCATTTTCCATTCACCGTAATCTTTCCAATGCTATTTTAGTTTGCGTAGGAGAGTCGTATGGATTACAATAAATTGTCATGCGAGTTTCATAGACATAGAAGTTGGAGCAGGAGTTGCTGGTACAACAGCTACCAACTCTTTTGAATCAAATTCTTCTGGGCAATCTTTTTTTGTTCCTAGACTGAAATCACATTTTGGAAATGGGAGGACATAGGAGTGAATACCGACGAAATTATGACAAATATTTTTATAATCTGAATCCTAGGTATAAATTACTAATTCTAGCATGCCTAAACGATAATAAGAGTGACTACTTAAATAATATCTAAAACTTTATTCCAATAAATCGGATAATACTTACGTTCCAACCTAATAGTTTGCGTAGGTTTAAGAGAGTGTAGAAAAGGAACAATAAAAAGGAAGATAGATGATGAAAGAGAAAAAGTATTTGGTTCTGTGAGTAAACGATATATCACACTGATTTGTATCTATATTTGTTCAAACGCTGTCGCTCTACTACTTGGAAAAGTGGATTCACTCTAATAAACTGAAACGTTCACATTTACAATCACGTTTTGCTCAGACTCAAAATAATCTGGGAGATTCCGAGCCCGATAAATAATGGGTTCAACTCAATTTAAATGATATATTTCTCAAATAATTTCCAGTCCCCATCACTCTTTTAATTTGAGTTAGGGTAATTTTAAGAGAAATCAATTAAGCAAGTAACTATTCAACATTCTGCCTCATTTTTATAGCCTCTTAATATACATTTCATTGTTATACTTCGTCTTTACCTTGAAGTTTGGCACCTTTACTAAACATAATAACGAAGAGTTGCATGAACTACTTGTTTCTCGATCCCAAAAACGTCTCCTCATAATTACGTATCATCTATCTATTTTTAAATTGCCTTGTTTAAATCTTTCTTATGCCCCATCTCAAATACATTCCTATGGAGAATGAATAGACTTCTATATTAATAAAAAACAACTAAATCATAAAATGCATGACAATTCTATTGTGACGAGAACTACCTAACTCATTAAACATAATCTAACCTTCAACACATAATAGCTTCATAGGAAAGAGTAATATCCCCCTTCCTCGTATTATATATAACCCCAAACTCTGTTAAGATTTTTTTAAAACTCACCCCCTATTCTAAACGTGAGCATAGATTTGGAAATAACCTAAAAATAGTTTTAAGATTATTCTGTTGCTTAAAAGTGCTTGAGAAAATTCGAAAAGTGAATAGAAATTGAAAGAATTCTGAGCAAACTTTTAAAGAGTATTAAGTGCTAGATTTATTCACCAGTCAGATTATTATCCTTGTCCAAACGATGACGAAATTATAGGGGTTGGTAATATCACCTGTTTTCATTATTTTGTTCAATCAATGAATGTATTCGTAATATGGGCCGAAGTGTGTTACAGGTAACGGATGGCACCTAACTTTTTATTGGGGGTATTATGTTACCTTTCATTGCTTATATGAGCTATCTTAAGACGGAAAGCTCCTCCGCAAAATGTATGTCCATGGCCCTATGTATGTATGTACCTATCATAAACCTACATATGTGCAAAACCAAAAAATAACACCGTGGGTGAGAAGATCATTTTGGGTTACTGTGTGTGTTTCATTATGCCACCTTTGTGTCATTGAGGGTTCATTTGTTACTAGGAGCTTAATTTGTGTATTATATTCGTGTGTGCGATTTACGCGCCACCTCATAAGAGACCAGTTGACAAGTTATAATTGGCTTCACAAAGGTAATCCGAGGAGGAGACCAGTGTCACTTGGAATGGGACACCTTACTAGATTGTTTGCGGCCTTTACCTTTAATTCCAGGTCGGCAAACCCCAAAATATATAATGTATAGATTTTATAACACTGTAATGTACCCACACAGCCACACGAACATATAAAGACAGACACAAATAAACGTAAAACTAAGAACGAGAAATCAAAGGGGTGTTAGACTACAGAATCCTCTTCGGATTACCTTCTTCACCTAGCCCCCTTAATTTTCTCATCGAAATACTCTTTTCACCTAATTAGCTAAATTTCCTTGTTGGATTAAACTCGACTCAATAAGTAAAATCTTTATGTCGGATTACGGTATTACCCTTTTCGCTTAATATGTTGGATTTTCTCGTTCGATTAACCTTTTCATCTAATAGGCTGGTTTTCATCTTCGGATTACCCCTGTCACATAATAAGCTTAATTTCATCCTTTTTGGAGCACTCTGTTCTCTTAATAAGTTTAATTTCCACGTTGGATTACCTTCTTCACCTAATAACGAATTAAAATTAGAACAAAAGAGGAGAAATAATATTGGTGATTTAGTTATAGCGCTTTTTTTAAAGTAACGCTCTCCTTCACCATTTGATGGGTCTAGATAGGGTTAAAAATTATAGCGGTGGATTTGCAAGTTGTACAACAGACGATCGAGAGAGAGCACAAGTTTCTCCTTTGAGGTAGGGGTCGGGGAGTCCAGCTACCGCTTCTCCAAGTTTCAGTTTTCGACAGGCAATTACCCCCATTAAACAATGAAACCCTATGTGGGGGATGCGGGGTAGGGAGCTACAAATTTATTCAATATATCCTTAATCAGAACAACGTACACTACCGAGAAAATTAAGAGAACGATTTTCCTTTATAAAAATATTTTCCGAAAAATAATAATTAAGTAATTGAAATTTCAACGGGACATAAATGCATGTATTTAATATATTTTATGAAGATATAATTTTTAAAAAATCTTATATTTAAAAAATGACATTAAAAAACTCACAAAATAAAATATCAAAAAGTACATAATAAGAGAATAATCATTCACCGAATTGCTTAGACAGCAAATGCATTAGGAAGAAAACAAAGTGTAACATCGATGAAAATTAAAATATTTAATTAAGGTATTGAATCCTTTGTTTTCTATCAATTACGCTCAACGACGATCACAAGACCTCAACAGTTTCTAGCAAATTTCTAGTGTTATTTTGTTCCATTTTTACTCAATTATCGTCTATAAATCCATCACAGTTTGAGGCGGCTGGTCTCGAACCTTGTCTTAAAGGATCTTTCAGATTCTCTCAATTAGGTTGGTCAGGTCCGAACTCTGAGTAAGCTACTTCATTTTTACGATATATTCTTGTTAAAAATAGAATTTAACTTGTTTTCTTTGTGGCATGGACAGTTGTTCTGCATAAATACTTGTGACTGGTTCAAAGATAATTAGAGTGAAAGTATAGAATGTTGTTGTAAAAGGTTTAGTTACACATTCGCATTTATCGTTCCAATTATTCACATTAGTGGCTCAAATGCTTGGGAACATCCTCCATACCATAAGGCTGTCTCATCCATGTTTAGTAAAATCATTAACACATTTTGGGATAAGTCTGTCACATACGGGGCTTCTAAAAAAAATCTGTCATCAGGTCTAACTAAATGACACCAGATGTATTTTGGCGACCGAACAAGGTGAAACGGCTCTCTTCTCTGGCACATTTAGTTCTTACTTTTGTAAAGATTCGTGTTGCCTTCACAGAGGGATCCCTTAAGGAGAAGCGTTTAATAGCTCTCTCTCTTCAGGATATTTATAGCTTTTGTTACAATGAGTTACAATGAAAGAAAGTACCCTAGGAGACCTTACGGTCCATTCAAAGAGGGTACCTTTGGACTAGCAATCGAACGGGCACATTACTGCTCAATTGTTATGCGTCCCTAAACGGCCACTTTTGAAGACTTTGTCTAGTCTTGACTTGACTGGTCAAGAGATTTACTGTTGACAACTTCCACTGGAAGTGCGTTCCACTTACCGCAGATACTGTAGGTGAAATAATTTCCACACAGATTGCGGTTGTAAGGCTTCAGTTTAAGTTTGAAGCCGTGATTGAGCGTTCTGTTCTCACTCAGTGTGAAAATATCCCGGTAGTCAACATTGTCGAACCATCGAAGTATTTTGAAGACTTCGATGAGCTGACCACGCAGTCTACGGGTTCCCAGCGAGAACAGATCTAATTCTCTTAGTCCATTCTCATAAATTCTATGTCGGATAGAGGGAATCAGCTTGTTTGCCCTGGCTTGTACGCGTTCCAATCTCGCGATGTCCTTTCGCAATGAAGGACTCCAAAATTATACGGCATACTCCAGGTGCGGTCGTACAAGCGAGTGTAACAGGCACAGTACAATCTCTTGATTCCGATTACCAAACTGGCGCTTAATATAGCCTAGCATCCTTTGGGCCTTTTTCTCCGCCTCAATGCACTGTTTCGAGAACTTGATGTCGGTAGTGATTGATACACCCAAGTCCTTCTCAGTGTCGGTGGATTCAATAGCAGTACCCTTAAGGATATACTGAGATGGGGGGTTTCTGTGGCGGATATGCATCACTTTGCATTTCCCCACGTTAAAAGGCATTTGCCACGAGTCCGACCACTCCCCAATCTTCCTAAGATCTTCCTGCAGGCGGGCAGTATTTCCATTCTTTGCAACGTTCATACCAAGCTTGGTATCGTCGGTAAATTTGGAAATCTTGGCAACCATGTCACCGTCCATGTCGTTGACGTAGGTGATGAATAGTAGTGGTCACAGGAAAGAACCTTGAGGCCCCCCGCTAGTAACGGGCACCCACTCAGAAGACTGTCCATTCACCACCACCCGTTGCCGTCTGCCACTTAGCCAGTTCTCAATCCAGCCAGCTACCTTTCCATCTATTTCAGCGCTCGCACTTTGCGCAGAAAACGGCGGTGTGGTACCTTATCAAAGGCTTTCTGAAAGTCTAGGTAGACCACATCAATGCCTTGTCCCGATCGTGCTCACTGAAAATGAAGTGGAAGAATTCTTCAAGTTTTGTCAGGCATGACCGTTGCCTTCGGAAGTCGTGCTGGGAACTCCTCAGTAGCAGGTTTGACTCTAAATACGACGTCACTTTGTCCACCATGATGCTTTCGATGAGTTTACCGACTATCGAAGTTAGACTGATAGGTCGGTAGTTTGACGGTTGGTTACGGTCTCCTTTCTTGAAGATAGGAGTCACCTCCGCCTCACGCCAGTGTCTAGGAACGCATTTTGTCCGGATTCACATGTTAAAGATAGCGCACAAATGTCGTGATACTTCATCGCACACTTCCTTCATCACTTTAGGTCGAAACCCGTCCGGTCCCGGGGACTTATTCGTCTTTAGGTCAGCGATCATTTTCTTTATTTCTCCTTCAGTGAAGTCCATTGCCTCCAGCTTTTCCCCCGAGTAGGAATCCGTCGGCTGGGGAATGGGACCACACTCTTCAGTTAACACTGAAGAGGAGTAGTCGTTGAGGAGGTTAGCATTTTCTGCATCTGAATGCTTTAATGTCCCCTCCTCATACCTCAAAGGGCCAATCGTTCGACGGATTGGTTTACGGCTGTTCACATATCCAAAAAACTCCTTGGGATTCTCTTTACAGAGTCTCGCCACTCGGAGTTCCTCAGACCGCTTAGCCACCTTCATGCTAGACTTCACTCTCCTGGCTAGCTTCTGGTATTCGTCAAAGTCACCCGAGATTTTCGATTGCCGGTACACATTTCTCTTCTCCCTTAGCAGTTGCCCGATTTCTCGATTAAACCACTTTGGTTTAACAGAGGACCAAAGGGGGCATTTCAGAGGAATGAAACGTGATTGAAGACTCATGAATGGGGTTTTGAAACTGTTCCAAGAGTCTTCAACAGCCTCGCACTCTTCTAGCCTCGCGTCAGTCAGTCCCGCGCGTAGACCTGCACAGTCTGCTGTTCTAAGATCGAGTTTCCTTGATTTACTACTTGCAGGCTCTGCCTTGGGAACTTTGACTACAAATCTAATTAGTCGGTGGTCACTGCCACCGAGTTCTTCGCCAACAGAGAGGTCCTCAACGATGTCATCCTCAGAGGTGAAAACCAAGTCAAGGATATTGTCTCCTTCGTTGGCTCTCTCACCCATTGAGTCAGGAACTCGTTGTTCGTGAACTCCAGGAGTAGTGCTTTCTCACCACAGGGTTCTCTGGTTTCCCAGTAAACTTGTGTGTTGAAATCACCCATGACGATACACACTCTGTCTTCGACAAGTTCTCCTAGTAGCTGGTACATATCTCTGTCCTTTTCAACGAGTTGGGCAGGAGTTCTATAAAGCACCAGGGTCCTGTATTTGGCAGGACCTATTTCTAGGTCAACACCTAGTAGTTCATGGTCAGATACGATGTTGCAATCCGTCGAGTTGAGAGTATCCTTGACATACAACATCAGACCGCAACCCTTTCTGTCTGGCCTATCTTTCTGGAAGATCTGGTAACCGGGAATCGTGAATTCACCTTTAAAATCTCGGCTTTGTGGTTTTAATCCACGTCTCCGTTATGGCCACCATCTCAGGTTCCTCTGTTGCTACGAGGCCACGGAGCTCAAGAAACTTATTCCTGATTGACCTCGCGTTGAACAGAACTTTTAGGGAGTCCCCCAGTGTAGGACTCCCTACGCTCTTCCGTTTCCCGGCTTCTTTTGTGTGGCAGTAACCCTCTTTGCCACATCTAAGAACGTCGTTCCAGGAGTGATACGGGCATACTCTCTTATGTCCGCCTTTACTTTTGGTCGGACGCTCCTCTGCGCCTGCTCTACGACAAACTGGATTAAGTTACAAAGTACAACCTTTTCCTTGAATAAAAAGTGCACTTCGTCACTATGGTAAAGGTCGTTTTGACCATAAAAGGTGAGGTAAGGGTCTAGAAAGAAGACCCTTTCCGCCGTACAGAGGTCGGACAGGCGCTGGTTTAGGGTCACGTTCCTTGAGTGAGCTGTCCGGCTAGGACCTCTTCTTGGAAGCATCCCTACAACGACCCGTTTTGCGAGTTCGCAATCCACAGTCGTCCACGGCTCCCATGAGCGTGTTAAGAATTTTCTCGCTGGGGCCTACTTTGCCTCCTCGGAGGTAGAGGTCATTCCCACTCACCATCAGGGCAACGACTGAATTCTCGGAGATCTGAGATTTCTAAGCCTCTACCCTAATGTGGTGGTTTCCCCGTCGTGGCTGGCAGTTTACCTTCACACTAGAGAAAATCGCCACAAGGGTAACCCTCGGACAATTCCGTGCAGAGGTTTGAGGCTTTCCTTGCGAAAGCGAACTCTCGGTTCCCTCTTTCTTCTCAATCTTATTTTTCTTGTTCTTAGTTTTCTTATTCATCTTTTCCCCCCTATCTTCCTTTGTTACATACTCATCTGTTTTTCTCTTTTCTTCCTCTGCTTCAACTTTCTCTTGTTCAGCTTCTACTTTATCTTCTGTTTCAACTTTCTCTTCTTGCTGTTTCTTTCCCTTCCTTTTCTTTTTCTTTGAGGGTTTATCCGTAGCATGCGGACCTAGCTCTAGGGGTAATACTGCAGATGCAGTGTTTAGTACAGTGCTTAACGTTAGCTCTACTATTCTGACCTCTAGCCTGCGAATCAGTCCGGCGTGTTCTAATTCGAGGCTGCTTATTTTCTCCTCCAACTTTCTGGATCTTTCCTCGGAAACCCTGCAGGTTTCCTTTAGCTCCTTAATTAACCCGTTTAAAATACGGTCAATGCAGGAACTGGACGGGTGGCATTTCGAAAAACACTCCTCCGGAAAGTCCACGCACCACTTATCTATGTGGCATATTGTGCATGTGTATTTTAGAGCTCCTGGTCCTTTCTTGCCGGTCATTTTGAACAATTTCTCTCTTTCAATACTTTGCGACCAATCAATGATAAAAAAGGGGGTTGGTGAGTTCTCTTCGCGTGAGTCACTCCTGCCAATTGATCGGAGTCGTTTCGGAGTCTTCCAGAAGGCACGCTCCATGTGCTGCTGTTCGTCCGACCAAGTCGTCAAGCCTCGACGTGCCGTGGCTCCCAACCAAGCAGCACAGACGGTCCCCGAAGGGGCCATCGATTTGTCACCAGGTGAACAACAACGAAGCACGCCCCTTACTAAACTCCTACTAGTTCCATTCCTAACGGCCAGGATCTCGGAGCAGCGTTCAATGGATATCCTGCCCCACCAAGAGACTCGACCCAAGGCTTTTTATTGGCCTAGCAACCAACCTGGAAACAAAGGGCCATCACCTCGGACCGATGCTCCTAGAGGCACCCATCAACGGGCACTGGAAAGGGTCAATAATTACGCGCCAGGGAAGGGGTTAACGGGGCACTACGCTCATCCCATTCATCGTGCCTCAACGCCTAGGACACCTCTAGTCCTAGTCTCTCGCAACCAGTGAGCGTCGATTGGCGTTGTTTATAGAGGTTTGAAAGCCTCTCTTCTGACGTTTGAGGTAGCTGCCAGGTCCTTATATGTAGATAGGGGGGAAAAAGAGAAAGAGTGACGTGATAGAAGTAGGTTTTTGGGGTGTTTTTTTCTTTTTGTATAAGTGGGAGAGATAGGATAAAAGTAAAAAGGATAATGATAGAGTAGAAAAAGGAAGGAGTGACGCACTTAGTCTGGAATCTCGTTTTCGACATACCTTCGAAAAGTCAAAGGTACACACAAGCTCTCTTCCCGCGACAAAGGGGCGTCAGAGAGCTCCTGGTCCTTTCTTGCCGCGGGCAATAACACTCCTGGACCTTCCTACCTCTCTTGAAATCACAGAAAGAGTTCCCCTAAAGTGTTCCAGGGAACAATTCTCTGACGGAGCTCAGGATTCCACCTCCACGTGGAATAACATCTTTGCAGAGTGAGTACGAACAAATGGAAGGAGTGACGCACTTAGTCTGGAATCTCGTTTTCGACCAAATTGAAAAGGAAAGCCCTACCAGGGGTACCTCTTCTGGGTACCCCCGCGGACATAGCTCGAAAAGTCAAGGTACACACAAGCTCTCTTCCCGCGACAAGGGGGCGTCAGAGAGCTCCTGGTCCTTTCTTGCCGCAGGCAATAACACTACTGGACCTTCCTACCTCTCTTGAAATCACAGAAAGAGTTCCCCTAAAGTGCTCCAGGGAACAATTCTCTGACGGAGCTCAGGATTCCACCTCCACGTGGAATAACATCTTTGCAGAGTGAGTACGAACAAATGGCAGGTGTACAGTTCTTGCCAGAGGATTTAAAAAAAAACTCTAGAATGTCCTTAATAATATAGTTCTCGTATTTTGCACGTGTCAATATTTTATTTTGATCGAATATTTTGTATAATTTCTTGAATATACGATTGTATAATATCAAATCTTCATAAAATATATTGAATGCATGCCTTTATTTACCATGGGAATACCATTTAACAATTTATCATATTGAAAATGTTTTAATAGAAGTAAATGGTTCTTTTCTTTTTCTAGATAGTTTATATTTCTCATCTTTTCCTTCCTTATACAACCCGGGTTTGACCCCTTTTCTTCACACACATCACACCTTATTTTCCTACACAGGATACATCTCTCGTACACAGGACACATCAATCTTCCTAAAAAAACGCATCAATCATCCACACATGACACATCACTCTCCAACACAGTACATACAACTCTCCCACAGGACACATCACTCTCACACACAGTGTCCATCATTATCTTACACAAGGCACATCACCACTCCTAAACATTGTACATCACTCCACCACACAGAACACATTTACTCTCTTATAGAAGACACAAAACTCTCACACATCAGACACATCACTCTTGCATGTGAATGAACAACAAGAGGAAAGAAATTAGAAAAAGGAGTCGAATATTGAGATGATTGCCATCAACGTCCCCATCGAATTGGGTCTGAGGTCTTCCGAAAGGGTAATGATGAAAACGAAAATATATCAACAGTTCAACAGTAAAGAGAGGTTTTACCGTGATTAGCCTGTAAGCAACCATCGGCATGCCCTTCCTGCCTCAAGGGAGGACCACCAGATGACAACAAGAACGTGTATTAGGGATTGGGAAAGCCAAATCGCAGGCTTCAAAGAGGGAAGTGCAATATGTTGTGAATGCGAAGGCAGTATGAAAGAAAAGTGAGTGGTGTCGGGATTGAGTATTTGTTTGATTACCTATAAGTAGAAAGATCTCTATGCTCGCATTCTTCAATATCGAATGCTGATTAGCCTTAGCTCCCTACAAGCACCCTTTTTGTGTTCTTACTCCCCCAGAATCAAAGCCTCAACCAAAATATGTAAATATAATTCCCTATTATCTGAGTTTGAGTGAGAGAGTAGGAGAAGCGAAAGAGTAGGAGAAGTAGGAATGAGGAGAAAATAAACTCCAAAACAATCGAATTCATATAGAAAGAATTGTAAAAATATAAGATAAAATGGGAAAAGAGAAGTGAAAATATAAAAAAATATCAGAAAATTTTGGAAAATTGTTACATAATTATTCAGCAAATTTGGGGAGTTATCCTAAAATTATGTAGGAAAATTAAGGATTTTGTTCAGGGTATGTAGGAAAAGTTGGAAATTTCCCCAAACTATGTACGATATTTGAAGTAATGCCTTAAATCTATGTAGAAAATTTATGATTTGTTCTAACATAATGTCGGAAAAGTTGGATAATTATCCTAAAACGATGTAGGATAATGTGAAGACATGTGCTAAACTATGTAGGTAATTGTAGAATTATCCTAAAAACTATGTATAAAAATTGAAAAATTGCCCTTAATGATGTTATCTTGTTCTAGAATTAGGTGGGAAAACTTAGGCGTAACATTAGTGTAAACCTATGTTTCGAAAATTGGAGGAATTTTTCTAAATCTGTGTAGGAATATGTTGGGAAATTACCGAAAACTATGAAGAAAAATGGAAAATTGTACAAAAGCTATGTAGAAAAATTGAAACTTTCCGTAACCTATGTTTAGAAAAAGTTCTCGAATTGTCCTAAAATTATGTATGAAAAGTTGGAGAAAATTCCTAAAACAATTTAGGAAATTTGTGAAATTTTTGTGAGAAAAGTTTGGAATTATCCTAAAACTGCTTGGAAAATTGGGGGAATTTTCTTAATACTATGTAGGATTAAGGAGGAAATTTGCCCCCAAACCATTTTAAGAAACATTGAAGAATCATCCTAACTTTAGCAAAATTGCCCTAACACTGTAAAGAAAGTAGAAAGTTATCGGTAAACTATGTAGAAAAGTTGGAAATATGTCCTAAAATTATGTAGGTAAAGCTAGAGAAATGTCCTATAACTATGTGGAAAAATAGTGTATTATTGTTTTAAAACTTTATCCGAAGTTTTGGAGAATATTGGTAAAATTATGTAGGAAAATTGGGCATTGACCTAAAATTTTTTGGAGAAGTTGGAGAATTGTCCTAAAAATATGCATTAAAAGGTTGGAAATATCCTTAAAACTATGTGGTAAAGGTTGCGAGATTTTGGACAACTATATAAGAAAATTTTAGTATAGTCCTAAAAATGTATAGGAAAATTTGAAGAAAGGTCCTAAAACTCTTAGGAAATTGTGTCTAATTATTATAAATCTATGTAGGAAAAGTGGGGTAAGTTCCCTAAAACTATGAAGGAAAAGGTTAGGGTATTGTTTTAAGATTATGTAGGAACAATGAAAGAATGTCCCTAAACTATTCAAGAAATGTTTAGAATTAACTAAAACTATGAAAAAAGAGTTATTGAATTGTTCTAAACTATATACGAAAAGTTTGGACTTTATCCTCAAACTCTGAAAGAAACTTAAGGAATTGTCCTAGAACTATGTAGGTAAAGTTGAATATTGTCCTAAAATTATATAGAAAAATTGGGAGGATTCTCCTGAATTTATTTCGGAAAAGTTGGGAATGGCCGTAAAATTTGGCAGGAATGTTTGTAGAAATGTCCTAAAATGTATAAGAAAAGTTTGTGGTATTTTCTTAAAGCTATATACGAAGATTTGTGGAATATTCCTAAAATTATGTGGAAAAAGTTGGTCATAATTATACAATTTCTCATTCCTGGGAGAACGAATCCAGTCCTTCAAACTTTCCCTCTTCTCACCTCTTCCCCATTTCATTGAATTTTCTGACCTGTGAACTAACGAAGATTCTGTGAGCTGACATCGCTTAGAGAATCTCCCCTGGTAAGAGCACCAGTATCTTTTCAAAAACATTACTCTTATTTATCGGTTTTCTTTCCCCTAGCCTTTAGCTACTCCCCTATTTGTTAATAACCCTAATACGTTGGTTTCGTGTCTTTCAAGCTATGCTTTGAGAGTAACAATTCCAGGAAGTTTCCATAAATTATGTAGATAAGTTTGAAATTGTCTTAAATCTTTTGTAGGAAAAGATGAACAAATTTCATAAAACTTTCAGAAGAAGTTTGAGAAATTTCATAAAACTATTCAGGAAAAGTTGTAGAATTGTCTTAAAACTCTGTAGAAAGAGTTGTTGAAATGCCTAACATATGTATAAAATGTTTATGCATTATCATAAAACTATGAATGGATTGTTAGGGAATTGCCCTAAAACTATGTAGGAAAATTTAGAAAATTTTCCTAAGACTATGTAGGAAAAGATGGAAAAATGGCTTAAACTCTTTAGGATTTTTTTTTACTTATCTTGAAGCAATGAAGAAAATGTTAGTGAATTATTCTAAAACTATGTAAAACAAGTTTTATAACTGTCATAAAAATATGAATGAAAATTGAGAAGTTTTTCCAAAACTATGTCGAAGCTGTTGTGAATTTATTTTGAATCTAGGAATGAAAATTTGGAGAATTGCCCTAATTTCTCTATAGGAAAATTTTGGGAAACCCATTCCAAGCGAAGGAACTGGGAATTATTTTTCTACATGTTGAAAAAGGTATAATTGCATAAAAGTTTAGTTAACTCCCTAATAAGAATTGAGGTTAAATTTTTCTAAGCACAGACGAACCATGACTAAAACCCTCTCCTAACAACCAACACGGAAATAAAATTAGACTACCGTCTCCTCCTTGATTGTTATTAGGACTTGAACAGTTTCATTGATGTTTAAAAGTAAATTTGCATAGAACGACATTTTTTTTATTTGTAGACGGTCGCAATATTCATATTTTGGGTGAATTGGAATTTTGTTAAAAATAATTAAATTATAAATAAAAGCCATCCTATATTTTGCTAAAAAAAAAAATCCTGCGTATTGTTTAGTGAATTAGATAAAAAGATATTTCCCTCTTTATTACGTTAGATTAATATATTTTGATAAAATTAAGAAAGGTATAATATTTTGAAGGCAGAAGTAAAAAGATAAAACGGGTTTACTAATATAATTATTAATTAACAAACGTCGGGGCCCCTCAATCAGAGGTTACCTGCCCTTTCGTGCCCACTGGCTTCAAACGCTTCCTAGTTATTCGTACTACTGATGACAGCATGTTGGCTAAGGGAAACATGATATATCAGAGGAGAGCTTTAGCTAGCGTGATTGGTAGAAAGCCGAAGCTGACACTTTTCTCGGCCGTTAGCCTTCTGGCGAATGCGTCGAATCCCTGAAAGCACCCTTTGGACAATTGATGGCACGCAGGTGAGTGTAACACCGCACTTAACCATGAAATTCGTGAAAGTCGTAGTGTATGCAAGGGAACTCGCGTACTATTCCATAGAATTCATCACCTTAGATATGGCCGATCATGGAGCGGTCAAGTTCGAACGTATGATGAGAAAACAGGGAGGGGCTTCGAGCCCCACCCCTACACTCTTGATCACGTTTGACTGTGACCGTTTCTCGTAAAAAGAAACAGACGTTCGCCTCCATTAAGTCGTTAGACGGACAGGAGGCAACACCCATGAAGTTCTCCGTGAGGCAATCTTCCCAGGTTCTAAAGCTGCCCCCAACCCGAAATAAGGACAAACCGAAAGGAAAAGACTCGCATGATGAGCCCAACCTCCCACGTTAAGTCTTCAAAGGCAAGAGCGCCTTCAGCCCATTGTCCCGGGAAGCGTACTGCCATCTCCATGAGAGTCTTCTCTTCGAAAACAGCCCCCGCATCTCCTCCGAGATAAGCCTGGAGGGCTTATTCCTTCAGTGGAATTGCCGTGGATTTCGGGCCAGCTTGAAGGAGCTGCGGAGGTTCGTCTCCTCCCATACTCCGTCAGATATCTTTTTTGCAGAAGACCAGGATGAGAGCGTGCCCCATGCCCACTCCCCCGGGGTATAAGGGTTTAGCGAGCCCACCACTACGTGATGGGGGCCGAGCAGGAGGATGAGCAGTTTTCACCCGGCATGATGTCTCCGTTCTGCTATTTGCTTTAAATACTTCCTTTCAGGCCGTAGTTGTGAAGCTGCACCTGGATAGTAGGTAAATTGTGATTTCCGCGTCCATACAACCGTAAGCGGAATTCAATGGGTAAATTCTGGGACGTAGTGGCACGGTTACCGAGGCTGTTTCTCATTCTCGGAGATCTAAACAGTATACACCTCCTCTGTGGAGACTACTTAATTAATCGCGAGGGTCAAGTCCTTGCCCACCTAATCGACCAGCTCGTGATGCATGTTCTAAATATGGATGAGTTTACGCATGACTGCCCAAGAACCGCTTCATTTTCCTGCCTCGATCTATATTTTTACTCTCTAGGTGCACAGACTAATATTTGTTGTGAGGTAGTCGATGACCTTTATGGAAATGATCACTTCCACATTCAAATATCATTTTCTTTGCTCCTGCCGCCAGAGAACCCACTTGGTGGTGCTTAGCGCGGGCACGGTGGTCCGCAATTCAGGAAATGACTGCTTTCTCAGTCGCAGTCGAGGACTTTAGGTCGGTAAATGAGGCCATTGAGTTCTTCTCCGGCAATTTATCGCCGTGGGCTTAACTACTATTTCTGGACCGTCTGGCTGTTTTGCAGGTGGACTGCTCTCCTGGTGGTCAGCCGAGTGTAAGACGGCCCTCAAACAGAAGCGTTATGCCTACATGCTCTATAAACGCCGCCCCAACGACCCCACTATCACAGAATTTCCTCGAGCTAGGGCTTGGTTCAGGTGTTTTTGAAGCACACCCGCCGCTCTTCTTGACGAGCATATATGTGTTTCCATAACGGGAAGACCCAACTAGCGTAGGTGTGGAAGCGAGTCAAAAGTATTCGTGGCAAGTTTTCGCAGGATCCCCCTTTCCTATTCTCCAGTAGAATAAAATCGCAATATCGGACCGCGCGTCCATGGCTAAATCTTTCGTAACCACTTTCTCTGCATTTTCTAGCCGAGATGCTACTTCACCAGCGTTTATTGCCTGTCGTGATATCGTGTCAGGCTGCCAACTGGACTTTACCTAAAGAGGCGGCGAACACTTCAATGACAGGTTCGCTCTGAGTGAGTTTCGTTCCCCTTTCACTTCGTGTGCGAACACCTTCCCTGGTCCGGGCGATGTCCCGTACGAAACCTTCTACACCTGGGTGAGCGAGGCATGGCGTTTCTTTTCGATTTGTTTAAAAGGATCTGGGTAGGTGGTGTCCTCCAAGTTTGATGGTAAATCGCTACTGTGTTTGCTTTTCGCAAACCGGGAAGAGCTCACTCTAGTCCATCCAGTTTTCACCCAATCTCTATACACGCCTGCGTGTGAAAGCTGTTAGAGAAATTGGTAAATGGTAGATTAGATTTTTTATGGACAGCGGAAGCCATCGTATTCTGCACAGTGCGCGAGAATTAGGCTACCAGATCAGCGTTTTGCTCTTCTTCCCACCAATTACATGGCATGAATAAGGGCAGCTTTTCGTGCTGCTTGTCAAAGAAGATGAGAACTTAAAGTTTCGTGCCATTACGCCGCGACTGTTACCAGGGACTCTCCCCCCCCAATGCCACGACAGCTCCAAGTTGCTTTCTATTGTCTCCGAATTGGACACACTCGCGGGACGCAGCCTCATTTGGTGGAGCGCTTGCGTGCGCCCTATAGTGACGACTGCGTTGCCCCCCCCAGAATGTTCGCCACATTCTTGTTGAATGTGTTAGTCTGGGTGATCTTCGCGCAAGTTACCTGTCCTGGTATCTGAAAGAGCAAGAACGCTACTGCTTGTCTTTTGTACTAGAGACGTGTTCGTGCACACTCACTTGTGGATTATACGACATTTTGGAGGAGACAAGCCCCCTCCACTTTATTCGGGGGGAGACAGTCCTACCGCCGACGCCGGAGCGCGTATCCTTCTTGCTTTTTGGCTTTGTTTTTTGGTGCTTTTTTTTACCCATTGTCATATTTACCGTTGTCATTTACATATTATTTGATTTTGATATAACCTAGTAATAGGCCTGCTCGAATAAGGTGACTCATGCCCAAGTAAGTAACTGCCAGGTAGGCTCCTAAAAATAAAAACAAACCGTATTTGTTTCTTACCCTTTAAAATATTGGCTGAGAAGCACGACGCAAGCAGACTACGGATGGTGTTTGGGAGTAGGGGACATGGACGTCTGGAGGTTCCGGGTAAAAAACCTGGTTACGGAATAAACTTGAGGCACATCTCCTTTATTTCTTAATGATGACGCCTAAAGTATAAATGATAAGGCGAGCTGTTTGGGCGTATGCAAGGGGATAGGGTGAACAAGCATGGGACATGCTGTTCCACGATTTAAGTCTCACACATTCTCAAGAATTAAATCTAACTTTAATTTGACTATTTTAATTTACCAATTCAATCTTTTACATAATTCCTTCCTTTATTGATATATTTGTGTGATTTCTTACGCTTTTTCAATGCATTTTGTTAGTTAATCGTACAAATTTATCCCTCATACTCATATTAGGATTTCACCATTATTCTTTTTAGCTCTTAGCTTCTATTCATATCGTAATTTTATTTTTAATTAACTACATACACCAAACACACACTATTTCTACTGTAAAAAAGAATGTTTCCTGAAACGGAACGTTATTAAAAATAATGGTTTACTCCTAACCAACTTTGCTCTTGATTGTTTTATTAGTGTCCGTTAATATCAAATAGAGAACTCAATTTTAGTCCTAATTTAATCGCACAATTTTCGATGCTGAGTCTGGATTGAAATATCCATCAGTGGTTACAATATTCTGTATTTGAATTCCAATTTGCAATTTTCCTCGTTCCTTAATTCACTTATTGCAAATTGTTCTAAATTGACCCTTCATTGAGTGCGAATGAAAATGAACCATTTTTATTTGATTTCAAATCGATTGATCCGTTCTTTTTATATAGTGTAGTGTGCTGATATGAGTGTATTTTTATACACTTCCCGAAACATGTCTTGATTTTCTTTATTTTATTCCAGGAAAACCAACTAATTTTAAACATCGCAAAGTCACATAAAAAAAAATCATGTGAGCTTTCTCAGCCGATATTTACACTATAAAAGAGAGGTGTTTTAATTTGTCTCCTAAGGATACATTTTCAGCGTAACTTGTTTTTCCACGATTTAAATGTCATACATTCTCTCACTTTATTTGACTCTTCTATTTTCTTATGTCGTAGCCATTATTCCCTCACGTCAGGTTATTAATTTCTTAATACGATTACCCGAATACCTTTTGACTTTTCACACATGATCATCTACAATCAGATTTCCAGGTTTTAGCTTAGCTTCAACACAGCCGAGTAAAAACGGTGCTCTCAATTTCACGGATGTTAAACCACATTATTTGTGGTAACTAGGGGTGATTTGATGGTGCAGTTTGTGACAAACCGTAAGTAATCTTCGGTAGATTCCACATTATAATATAAGTTATTCATTATTTCGAAATAAAATGCATCGAAACGAATGGAAATGGATGTTAGTTCAAAACCAATTAAAAAAACAAACCTAACCTCATCCAAAACAAATTAAATTTTTCTGAGATTGAATCAATTTAAAATCATTTTTCAAACCAAGTTTTTTCTCTCCATTGAGTTATCCATTTGTTTGGTAGTAGTTTGGATTCCTTCTGTGTTGTATGTTTCAAAATATAGTACTGTTGTTTAGAGTGTTCTTTGGTTGTTTTTAGTAAACAATCCGTCCTTTAATTATTGTCTTTTTCCTAAATCTTTGTTATTTTCTGTTCCTTTGCCTAAATCAAGTTTCCTTCATGAATAATGAGGAAATATTTTCGGATGTTTGCTGTTTTTTCTTGAGAAGGTTCTCCTCTTCTACCACTTCAATCTGGTTAACGGAACTGAAGCACACTCAGCCATTTTCTCCGTCACTAATTTCTAAAGAGTTTTCTTGTTCTTTTGGGTTACGGGTATACACAAGAATTTGGGGGGAATAATAATAATAAGTATCGTTTATTATATCAGTACAGCCCTGCGGCTAAAAATACATAGTAGATACATATATAGTTAGGGTATAATATTAATAAGAATATGTTAAAATATGAGAGTTGCTTAGTGATAATTAACATTAAATGTTTCAGAAATTTATGTACAATGGAAGTATAAATTCGTATTAACTAACACCTAATTTTAAAGTACTTATTTCATAAGCGAGTATATTTACATTGGCACGTGCATTTTACAAGCGGCGCTCGGGATGGTGAATGCAGGCAAAATGGAGGGAGGGAAGGGGACAGCCTAATGTTGGTTAATTATTTTTACCATTGATAAGACTGGTCTGTTAACATATCGATTTGTTCTGGTTCTTATAGGAACTAATATGTTTGTAGCTTGGACGTTGTAGCGAAAGGGAGGGTTGGATGGAAGGAGTAGGGCATGGTGCCGCTCGTTGGACAGGAGCTTTTGTGAGAACTGCGTCAGGGTGTGGAGGTGAAGGTCTGCGATGCTTGCAAGGTTTTAGGCGTGAAGGGCTTGCTAGTAATCTGAGTACTGGTGACCCAAGATAATTTTTAACGTCCTTTTTTCCACTTTTTATGGCTTACTTTTGTGGTTTTGGGTGAGGCTGCATGACCACGCGGGCGAGGTTTAATACAGCCTGGGTCTGATGAATGTTGTATATATGTTTATTAATTTTGAATTGGTTAGGCTGAGGGATTTGAAGTGTCAAAACATGAATAATTTGTAATTTACTGCTTTTGAGATTGCCTGGATGTGTGGGGCCCATTGAAACTGGTAGCGATCAAGACTCACAGAAGTTTGGTCTTGTGCACAGACGCCAGGGTGTGGTCAGAAATAGTAGGAAACAGAGTGGTCCTAGCCTTGTACCCTGTGGCATTTCGCAAGTGATGAGGAGGGGTTATGAAAAGCGCCCCCTGTTTCTTATGACCTGTTGACGCCCGGTCAGGAATCATTAATCCAGGGCACAATGGATAATGGTATGCCTGAAGCTGTGGCTTTAGTAATGAGGGTTTTATTATTTATTAAGTGAAATGCTTTGGTGAAGTCGATGAAAACCGAACAAACTGATATTTTGCGTTTTTCGAGGTTTTTGTAGACAAAATCTAAGAAGCTAATGAGGCAGTGGGTTGTGGATGAATTTTTCATATTCCCGAATTGATGTTGGTGCATCTGGGAGTTGAGGTCACTGTACTCCCATTGTGCCAAGAATGATTCGTACAATAGGCTAGGAAGGGGGGAGCGGGTGATGGAAATTGGGCGTAGGTCGTTGAGTGTATGTGTGTGTGGGGGGCGGGTGCTCCTTATGGTAGTTCAGTATCTAACCTTCCAATCCTTGGGGTATTTGTTCTGTTGTAGGGATGCATTGATTATTGATGTGAGTGGTGTTGTGAGTTATGCTGCAAATTCTTTAGCTAGTTTCATTTGTAGGTCGGACGGAGTTATGGCTTGGTTCGGTTTAAATTTCTTTAATCTATTCTAAACAGGTAGATGATCGATTATAGGTGTTGGGGTGTGGGCAAGGAGGTAAGCAGGAAGATTGGGGGAGAGAAGGGCGAGGCGCCGGCATCTGGAGGAGAAATGCTGGTTGATGGCTTGTGCAGCTTGTTAGTCAGATAAGTGGTTTGCACAATGCATGGAGCTATTATTGTTCAGGCCACATAATTTCAGGATCAAGGAGTTTTGGCAGATGTTGTTTTTCATAATGAGATCTTGGAATCTAAGAACATAATTTACGAGGTTACCTGCCCAAATAAAGTCTGCAAGGTTCATAACAACTCAAAATATGTTGGTATGACTAGCAGCACACTTTCCAGGCACTCGCAAATGCACCTGAAACATGGAGCCCCCAACAATCATATCGAGACTGTACATAACATCAGCTTAACCACGGATATATTGGTTAATAACATCACAATCTAAAGTAAAGAGGGAATTAAAGCCAGCCTGAGCACCTTAGAAGCCATCTTAATTAACAAAGAAAAGCCAGCTATCAACATCTAGGCTACGGCCTGGAATCGAACATTAAATCTCTTTTACAATTTCGCTCACACAGGAGTAGCCCGTTCCCTTGACATAACGTTCAAGCGATGAGTAATAAATATCCACGAGAATCCGTTTTCTTTTTATTACCATTTTCATTCTGACTCCACCAATAAAGGACGAAATACACTCTGAAGATGATGGCATAGATCGAAAGCTCAGCAATTAAAGTCAATTTTTTTTTTTTTTAACAGATTTCATTTAAAAAGAAGATGAACGTAAGAGAAGTTGTTTACCACCTACAAGATGAACTAAAAACGATAATAATAACAATGGAAAGTTTCGAAAAAAAATTAATATAGGCGAAATATTCCATGGTCTTTAACAAAATCTGAAAATAAGAAGCTCTTCGACCCATTTACACTGATATATATATATATATATATATATATATATATATATATATATATATATATATATCTATATATATATATTAGGGTGGTCCTTAGTTATAGGAATACAAAATAAATTCAACAAAAGTTCAGGTCAGAGCTCATCATATGATGCCACTTGGAGCAAAAACATCATGTGTGAAATTTGGTTTCATTTGAGAAAAATATTTAGGGGCTGCACATCGACATCAAAATTCTATTCTATTGGATAACATTTTCTAGCCTTCGGGTCCCCCTTCCACTTAGGAAGTATTAGCTGCTCAAAGCGGGAGTATCATAGGTGGCACTCTACTAATTCTTACAGATGTGGTTGGACCACCTTCAATAGGTATTGCATTTAGTCTTCTTCCCTTTTTATTTTACCATATGAATTCTGGATTAATGAAACCCCTACGTTCAGCTGAATTATTTGTCACGGTCAGTTCCATGGATATTTCTTTTGCTTGCTTGTAGTCCGGGTTGTGAATTATGGAAGCTGGGCTCAACTGCAGAAATTTGGACTTGATATCAAGCTTCTTGAAGACTTCAACTGTTCTTACTAAATCAAAATCTGCTAGCTGGGATGTATCTATCCTGTTCACCGGAAGTAAGACTCTTATTTTCAGAGCCTTGTACTTCTGACAGCACTCTCATTGCCTTCACTATACTTGCTTTACTTCATCTCGATAGACACACGAGGAACAAACAAGGCTAACACAGCAAATTCTTCAGAGAGATAACAGAGATTGTTTGAGAATTTGGCAAGCGTATTCTTGCTGATCGCATCATGAGTAGTTTGTTATTCTTTTAGACTTTTAAGGAACTAAAGACCCATCTTTGGTGCAAGGAGGTTAAAGTGAGCTTCTATCCAATCCTTTAAGTAGACCTGCAATGCAAAGATACACATTGATTGTAGGCTCTTCTTCCATTCTCTTCACCTGGAACTGCTTACAGAACATCCAAACTTCCAAGTCATATATTACCTTAGAAATCCACCGCGCAGGAAATTAATTCTGCTTGTTGGACCCCCCCGAGAAAGATTATTGAAAGATCAATGAGTTTACGGTAGTCATCTCGCAGATCTTTTTTATCCCTCAACAGATTCACTGCCCAATTCATAATGTCCTGTGCAATGACGTTGATTGCTAAAGCAACTTGTTCCTTATCAATGTCTGTGCTAAAGGAATTGGAATCGATTTGCAGCCAATATCCTTTGAATCTTTTGAAAAGTCTGACTCACAGTCCCTCACTCTTTCTCGATGTTGAGTAAAATGCCCTTCCTGCAAAGATTTCTTGTATGTGGTGGCGGCATGCCAAATAGAGAAGGTCTTCCTGAATTTGTTGCTCTATGAGCAGGCAAACTCTTGTTTTACGACAGTGGTGGAGATAGTTGTCGAACGAAATTCTTACGACTCCGTCAGTCATCCCCCATTCATTAAGCGTTCAGACAATAGACTTTGCCTGCTCTGAGCCAGTACCACTTGTATGTTTAGATACTTGTAGTAGTTGGCTAACTCCATTACTCCATTTCCTCTAATATTGACAAGGAGACGTTCGACTCATCAATTTGCTTTCATTAGGTCTGGCATTAACTTTTCATCCTAATAGATCACAAGAGGAACATCTGCAGAGAAGGATTCCTTAAGTTGGATAGATAATTTTTATCAGTAATATTGGCATTGCCTTCTGATTGTAGACCAGATTAATGTTGAGTTGCCCCGCATCTTCTTCAAAGGTTAGTACCCGCTCGGAGGCAACCATAGTGGCTTTCATGTTATTCAATCCAGTCCTATGGAAAGCTACTGCAACTTCAGGTGTGATAACATTTATTAAGGCTCTTTGTGTTCGTTTGGATTAGCTAGCCTCTACAAAGGCTCCTTGGGATTCGTCAAGAGTGATATTCTCACTAGAGAGGTTGTCTTCGTTGCTACTGCTGGACGACTCTAGAACTACCATTGGTAAGGACGTTGAGGCTTCCATTTCTGCGTCTATTGAGTACTTCACAATCGTGTAATTGCAGAGAGTTTATATTGAAAACACAGAAAACTTGTCAGAAAATGTTGGAACAAACGTGCACTGAGCTATAAACTGTAGCGCACTCCCTGTAATGAAATAAACTCGTTAAAACAGGATTATATTATGCAGTGGTCAATCTGACCTCTCAATCTTTCTAGGTAGTATACTCTATCGCTCGTTACCTGACTTTTGTAATAATTTTGTACTTTCTCAATGCCCTTTTGAATATAAAAAAAATAAAAGTTATGAAATTGGAGCGGCTGGCGATAAAAAATGCGGCTGATATTTCTTGAGTGTCTAATGATTTATCTAGAGAACCAATGGGCCCCCTCTTTACATGTTATATTTGAGCTTTCAAGAACTCTGGAACTTCATTCATTCTTATCATACACATTGTGATATGATGAGCTACATCAAACAGGTCCTTTATCTGCTTGGAAAACTGCTTTTCTTTGTAGATCCGATCATCTTGTTCGCTCTTTTGTCAGCGCTTGATATTTTTTGTACAAGATTTCGATTCTCCCAATGATGCTATCCTTTCGGCTTGTATGAATTCTAGGTTTATCCCAAAACTCCCAAACTGCAGCGCATAACTGGATGGATGACTGTCGGAATGGGAGTTTTGCTCCATGTGGTGGTGGAGTAGGAATGATAAGACATCTTCATCCGAAAGTAATTGCGATCCATTTATCTAATATTTTGCTCTAAAGAGTAAGGAATTATTCGCAAACACATTTTCTCCTAGAAATAGAATAATAGATTATATAACCAAGCTTCAAATACATAATCCCATTTTATAACGCTTTAACCCTTTGTTTACCATAATTTGAATTTCTGTTATCTTCTACTCTTGTTCCTTTTTTCCATTTAAATGTTGAATACCAATATTCTCCAACAATAACAGGTTTCAAAAAAGCTTAAATAAAGAAACATGTAATATTACTAGCACTGATATACAAGAACAAACATATGAAATAGCCAAATGAAACAAGAGGAAAAAATTACATCAGCCACGTGTGTCTGTGTCACGTTTGTAACTGTCACCACATAAGCTGGTTTGTCTCTGTGCCTAAAAAAAATTTAAAAAATCCGTGCAGGGAAACGATTCGAACCAGGCACACTGAGGCAGCGAGCACCGCTTTGATCACAGTTAAAAGTATGCCGTTAGTACACTACGCTACGCAGAGAACCAAAGAATTCTCTGAATAGAGTAGCTTTTAAGGAACTCTTTCGCCAGCTCGAAAGGAGACTATTAAAGAAATAGAAGATTAATTTGGAATTCAAAGAATAAAAGAGGAATAGATAAACGCGTGGCAGATATACAAATGTATATATCTCTCAAAGTAGCACGAGAGAATGATGAAAATGAATCCATTAAACCACATTGAAAGAGAAAACGGAATAATTTTTCCTTGCAGTAATATTTTTATTACCTTTTTTAAAAAAATCCGTGCAGGGAAGCGATTCGAACCTAGGCACACTGAGGAAGCGAGCACCGCTTTGATCAGAGTTAAAAGTATGGTTTAATGGATTCATATATATATATATATATATATATATATAAGGTGTCCCAGAACAAGGTTAACAGTACTTTGAATTAGTATACCTCAAAAACTATTAGAGATTATTGAGTTCTGTAAAACAAAGCAAATTTACCAACTATTTATCTGTCGATCCTCCGAAATTCATTAAATTCACTTTTACGATATTAATACACTAGTGGGTTTAGTGGAGGCTATCAAAATTATGTTTGCGCAAGGAAGTAAAATAATCTAACTTCGAGGTTTAAAATCAACAAATATATTTAAATCCATTTTTAACAAAAACACCTCTGCATATGGGTAATACAAATTCACTTTTTAAATTTCTAAGCACCGTTTCCTTCTACTTTTCTTCCATTTCTGCCCAAGCACAGTTGCGCTTTTGATCGCATTGATTGAACAACTTTTTTAATTAACTTGTGATTTTCCTTAAGTCTATTCACTTCACGTGTGATACTATCTCTTAAATGGTTGATGCTTTGTGGTGGAGTAGAATACACTTTATTTTTTAGATATCCTCATAAGAAATAATCGCACCGTGTTAAGCCGAGGGACCTTGGGGGCCATTCAATTACATGATTTAACGCGACAATGTGGTTGTCAAACGTTTCTCTTAGTTTTGTTCTTACAGCAAGCTGTCTATGAGCTGGTGCGCCGTCCTAAATATGTCAAATTCTATTGAATTGATTGCTATAAATCTGGCGGAATTCCGTGAAGATCCTTTCGTTGATCATGCTCAGGTAGGCAGCACCATTGAAGTTATTCTCGTAAATAAATGGGCCGACAGAAGAGCCATTTCCGCATATTCCGATCCACAGAGACACTTTCTGCTGACAAATACGTGTGTCAAAGTTGAATGCTGGGGGGTGGTTCAGCGGCGCATGTTGCTGAAGGTTATGGCTATTTACCTTTCCATTCATAAAAAAGGCTGCTTCGTCACCAATCATAATGTTTTCCAAGAAACGAGCAGGTTTATGGAGAAGCTATTCGACAAATTGTCTACGACGAGGAAAAGCTGTTTCAAGAAGCTTGTGTCTTTCATGCATCCTATAGGGATGCCATTTTAAGTCATGTTTAATAATGAAGTTAAATGATGACTTTGACAATTGTAACCCATTCTTTCTGACTGATATATGTCAATTTTGAAGAAGTGTCATCTGAACATTCGGGATATTTTCTGTTGTTCTTACTGTTCTCATACGACCCAAACAACCTTTATTTAGATTTAAGCATGTTCCCTTATGTTGGTATTTACGAAATTTTTCCAAATTGTGGGCTTGCCCGGTGGGTTCCTACCTGGAAAACGTTGTTCGAATGAATCTTTTACTTATTTAATACTGACAGTCTTAATACAGTTTATGACTTCAAATACGCTTTGATGGTTAACTGTATGATCAAAAGGTTCTATGGAAGTAAAATTTCACAGAAACGCTTTGATTTTCTTAGTAAATAAGAATAACGAGACTATACCACAGCCTGGCTAAAAAACACTGCAATTAGCCTATACTTTACTTGAAGAATCGCACAGTGACCTAGGCTCCCTACCCTTCTCTTGAAAGTTCACGGTGGCCTAGCCTTCCTAGGTCCGCTTCATTATTTACTTCTTTGCGCAAACATATTTTTAATAGGCTCCACTAAACCCATTAGTGTATCTATATCATAAAAGGGAATTTAATGAAATTTCCATAATCGACAGATAAATAGTTGATAAATGAAGCACCTTTTGCAGGACCCGAAAAACTTCCATTATTTTTTAGTTATACAAATTCTTTTATACTAATTCTTTTTAGGATTGTCTGGTAAAATCTCTTATCAAGATATTCACATGTTTGTCTTTTCGATCTTATATAGGTGTATACATTTTTTGGGATATCTTTATACTTGTTTAATCTTCTATTGTTTCAAAGAATTGTTTCTTCTTTTATATGTTATAGGTAAATAATCGCAATAAAAGTGGTATTAAAAGAGATATACAAAAACAATTTGGGCCTGTAACAATATACTCCTTTATACCTTGTGCTAACCTTCTGTAGACTTGAGGCCTATAGGTAGACTATTATCGAAGCAGCTAATTCGATTATGTCTTGCTTCAAGGCAAACGAGTACAAAATTTCTACTAGACCAACTAAAGATTACCTGCTGTGCTTAAAACCAACGACAGTCTCAAACGCTCGTCAAAATAACGCCTCGAAGAACATTTCTTTACAGCATGTCGTAGAATGCCGAGCTAATATATATTTATTTGTTTTATTAACTTTTAATAAACCAAATAACTTTAAATTGAGGCGTAAATTCGTGCCTCGGTGATCGCTTGAGGATCGGGCTCTAAGAGTGCTAAACTTGACTTTTATTCTATTGAATGAATAAACTGGGTTTCTTTCTTAGCTTTATTAAATACTGCCACTTCAACTCGTTCGGGGATAATTAAAACAGTGCATTTATAAAAGAAAAAATAGACTTTAATCAACATAACCCACCTCACTAATTAACATTAAAACACAAAGATCTAACACACGTATAAAAAGAAAATGGGATTACAGGGCTAGCTCTCGAGATAAATATTTACGGGAGGAACAATTTTTAAGTTAAAGGTTTTGTCCTTAGTCAGACATCCAATAAACTAAATTTTAAGCACGGGGACATAAATAACAAGATTATCCTTTACTTACATAAGGTAATGGAGATTAATACCAGTTTCCCATAAGAATATCCTCGGGGTTTTTGATCGCTAGATGGCGCTCGTTGACCTGCCTGGCGAGTTGACGGGTGACGTCACGAGGAATTTCGAGTTGGCGTAAGAGAATTAAAACAAAGACGCCGATGAGGAGGGTGGGTTCTCGTACGTTTATGACCTTGAAACGGTTTCTAATCTTGGGATATGATTATATTCTTTCCTAGCGATTTGTGTCTCGCTTATATAATTTCGATGTTGGATGAGAAATCTATCTAGTTTGGAGTTGTCAAACTCAGATAGAATAAGATTTGGAGTCCTCAATCTGTGTCGGTTGATACTCACTAATCTTGGGGCTCGAACGGCGCCGAGCTTCCTTGGTACAATCTGGTATTGTACAAGGACTGCAAATTCTCCTTAACTTGCAATAACTTTGTACCGGTGATTTTTGAGTCTTCTTGTCGAATTCAAAAAATCTTCTGTCAACCGGTGACTTTCTTGTCTCTCCAGTGGGAACGAACAAAAAGCCTCGTTTACACGGGTCCTCAGGTTATATACCCAACTTACTCCCGCTGAGGTGGGTGGGGAGGTCGATGGGGGGGGGGGCTCACAAGGTGGGACCTCGGGTTGGTCTGCCGCCATTTTGCGTCTGGTGGGCTCGGAGAGGGAGTAATACGAGATCGGCAGTTTGCACTTTTGACTGGGTGGTTTATAAGAACACCCTCGAAGTGCCTGCCTTTTGAGCTGAGGTCAGGAATCAGTCTCGTATCACTTACGCTTTTGCCCGTTCTCCTATGTTACCGGAGAACATCGAAGGGGCACAGCTAAACCCAGAAGTCTTTAGTTATTATTTCCTTAGACTATATAAACATATATATATTTATATATATACTAATTTCTTATTATTCCTCTACACAGCATTTTAATATTTTTTTTACGACATTACTGTAATGATGGTCGATATGTGACAAGAAATAAATATAAAATAAATAAACTCAGCGAAAATCTCTTCCGGGTATACCTACTCTACTTTCAAATCATCCCTATTCTAGTGACACTCATCTGCCCTGTCAGCTCTACCTGCTTCCCATTCATCTAGAATTACTTTTAATTTCTGACTTCATAAATGATAGCAATTTAACGCTTTGCCCTCACCTATCTTGCTCATTCAAGCTATGACAGCCCGTGAGATTTCTACTTCTAGCTTCGACCCCATGCTCGTGTTCCTCGAAGTCCTCTGTGATGTAAACGAGGTAGTCCGTTCTGACATTTGGAACTGGGATGTGGAAAGGTGAAGTTGTTTTTGTACTCTCGGTATCATGATTTGGGGCTTTCTGGAGTGCCTTTGCGATCAAACTCATATCAAATTATTGTTTTACTTTAAATTCTGACATAGACATATTTTTAACATTAATAATGATATGCAACCCAATAACTTAGGGACTGGTATAAACTATCGCGTCATTCTTTATCAGACAGCGTCCTGTAAACATTTGCACAATGGGGAAACAGAAACAAATCGATCAAGATCTTCGAAAACGTATTGTAGACCTTCATAAAATTGGCATTGGTTATAGTAAAATATCTCGTCAGTTGGTAGGATAATACGTCACTGGAAGTCTCAAAATTCTACTCTTCCTTTGATCAGTTCTGGCCGTCTTCGCAAGATAACCAAACGTGCAGGGAGATTATTAATAAGAAAGGTCAGTAAAACACCCAAGGTTACTCTCAAATAACTTCAGCGTGACTTAGAAGCAAGTAGAGTTAGAGTGAGTAAAAAGACATTTAGTCGATCGTTTTATAGCATGGACATCTACTCATGGTCTCCACAGAAAATCCCACTTCTTACAAGAAAACAGGTTCGTGATCGTTTGAATTTTGCAAAAGAGTTTGTTGGTAAACCTGCAGAATTTTGAGACATCGTAATTTGGTCATAATGGAGCTCCAAGGGTATGGCGAAAGAAAGCTATCGAATACGCACCGAAGAACACTACCCCAACAGTAAAATATGGAGGTGGTTCAATCATGATCTAGGGTTGTTTTAGTGCTGCAGGTGTTGGAAATATCGAAACTATAGAAAAAAGGATGAATGGAGAACATAATAGAAGAATCTTCAAGAAAAATATACGTCCAATTGTGCATTCTCTTAAATTGAAACAGGATTGAACCTTTCAACAGAACAATTATCCAAAGCATACAGCAAAACTGAAATAAAATTGGTTCAGATCAAATGATGTAAATGTTCTAAAATGACCTAGTCAATCTCAAGATCTAAACCCTATCAAAAATCTATAGAAGAACTGAAGCTCAGAATCTAAAATAGAGAACCAAGAAACATGACTGAACTGAAGAAAATATGAATTGAGGAATGGAGTAATATTAACGCAAATACATGTAAGAAGTACTTAGAAGAACACTCTAGAGTGGCTACAAATTGTTATTAGCAACAGTGTTTATGCTACTAAATATTAAAAAACGATTTGATATATGTGTTGTAAACTTTTGCGTTACTAATTAATTGTATTTCTTCGAAAAAAAATATATTGATGTTTTTGTATGGTCCTGATGATTTAATTTATTGTTTGAATACATATCCTGTCAGTAATAAAAAGTTTCATTTACCCATCGTCCTTACAAATACATAAACATTTGCTTTTAATGGTGTGTTGTAAACTTTTGCGGGGCACTGTATATATATATATATATATATATATATATATATATATATATATATATATATATATATATATATATATTGAGAGCAGAAGCGTTACGCGTTGCCAGGCGTATACGTATATTTAGGATAAATTAGAAGGTTAAATTTAGGAAGTTTATTATTATATATTAACTTCTTGGTACCGACGTTTCGCGTAGGAACTCATTGTCAATGATATGAGATTATAAATATATACAAACATAATATTTTTTTAGAGAAGTTATCACATATTTACAAATTAATTATATGAGAAATGGGAAGCAGCAGAGATTGAAATATTTAAACTATAAAAATACCGGCCCTCTAACCATAATTACCCACGAATTACGCACGCCAAATCAACTCCCCCCAAAACAACCCGTATTTTTCAAATATTTCTATTATATCCGTTTTTACAACGAAGACATCCAAAACTAATTAATCTCAGTTTTATTTCAAAAACAAAAACATATTTCCTATTCCCTAATAGACGGAGGAGGGAGTCGGGTTCAATTGAGTGACTTTCGCTCTTGTCCCAGCAGCGGCATACGAGGGGGCGATGGGGGAATGGGCTTTCCCAATTCGAGCGCGTGGAAGGATTTATATACAGAATCGAGTGCAATTGGCCGTTAGTAAAATCAACTCCCCCCAAAACAACCCGTATTTTTTAAATATTTCTATTATATCCGTTTTTACAACGAAGACATCCAAAACTAATTAATCTCAGTTTTATTTCAAAAACAAAAACATATTTCCTATTCCCTAATAAACGGAAGAGGGAGTCGGGTTCAATTGAGTGACTTTCGCTCTTGTCCCAGCAGCGGCATACGAGGGGGCGATGGGGGAATGGGCTTTCCCAATTCGAGCGCGTGGAAGAATTTATATACAGAATCGAGTGCAATTGGCCGTTAGTAAAATTAACTCCCCCCAAAACAACCCGTATTTTTCAAATATTTCTATTATATCCGTTTTTACAACGAAGACATCCAAAACTAATTAATCTCAGTTTTATTTCAAAAACAAAAACATATTTCCTATTCCCTAATAGACGGAAGAGGGAGTCAGGTTCAATTGAGTGACTTTCGCTCTTGTCCCAGCAGCGGCATACGAGGGGGCGATTAGGGAATGGGCTTTCCCAATTCGAGCGCGTGGAAGAATTTATATACAGAATCGAGTGCAATTGGCCGTTAGTAAAATCAACTCCCCCAAAACAACCCGTATTTTTCAAATATTTCTATTATATCACTTTTTACAACAAAGACATCCAAAACTAATTAATCTCAGTTTTATTTCAAAAACAAAAACATATTTCCTATTCCCTAATAGACGGAAGAGGGAGTCAGGTTCAATTGAGTGACTTTCGCTCTTGTCCCAGCAGCGGCATACGAGGGGGCGATTAGGGAATGGGCTTTCCCAATTCGAGCGCGTGGAAGAATTTATATACAGAATCGAGTGCAATTGGCCGTTAGTAAAATCAACTCCCCCCAAAACAACCCGTATTTTTCAAATATTTCTATTATATCTGTTTTTACAACGAAGACATCCAAAACTAATTAATCTCAGTTTTATTTCAAAAACAAAAACATATTTCCTATTCCCTAATGGATGGAAGAGGGAGTCGGGTTCAATTGAGTGACTTTCGCTCTTGTCCCAGCAGCGGCATACGAGGGGGCGATGGGGGAATGGGCTTTCCCAATTCGAGCGCGTGGAAGGATTTATATACAGAATCGAGTGCAATTGGCCGTTAGTAAAATCAACTCCCCCCAAAACAACCCGTATTTTTCAAATATTTATATTATATCCCTTTTTACAACGAAGACATCCCAAACTAATTAATCTCAGTTTTATTTCAAAAACAAAAACATATTTCCTATTCCCTAATAGACGGAAGAATGAGTCGGGTTCAATTGAGTGACTTTCGCTCTTGTCACAGCAGCGGCATACGAGGGGGCGATGGGGGAATGGGCTTTCCCAATTCGAGCGCGTGGAAGGATTTATATACAGAATCGAGTGCAATTGGCCGTTAGTAAAATCAACTCCCCCCAAAACAACCCGTATTTTTCAAATATTTCTATTATATCCCTTTTTACAACGAAGACATCCAAAACTAATTAATCTCAGTTTTATTTCAAAAACAAAAACATATTTCCTATTCCCTAATAGACGGAAGAGGGAGTCGGGTTCAATTGAGTGACTTTCACTCTTGTCCCAGCAGCGGCATACGAGGGGGCGATGGGGGAATGGGCTTTCCCAATTCGAGCGCGTGGAAGAATTTATATACAGAATCGAGTGCAATTGGCCGTTAGTAAAATCAACTCCCCCCAAAACAACCCGTATTTTTCAAATATTTCTATTATATCCGTTTTTACAACGAAGACATCCAAAACTAATTAATCTCAGTTTTATTTCAAAAACAAAAACATATTTCCTATTCCCTAATAGACGGAAGAGGAAGTCGGGTTCAATTGAGTGACTTTCGCTCTTGTCCCAGCAGCGGCATACGAGGGGGCGATGGGGGAATGGGCTTTCCCAATTCGAGTGCGTGAAAGAATTTATATACAGAATCGAGTGCAATTGGCCGTTAGTAAAATCAACTCCCCCCAAAACAACCCGTATTTTTCAAATATTTTTATTATATCCGTTTTTACAACGAAGACATCCAAAACTAATTAATCTCAGTTTTATTTCAAAAACAAAAACATATTTCCTATTTCCTAATAGACGGAAGAGGGAGTCGGGTTCAATTGAGTGACTTTCGTTCTTGTCCCAGCAGCGGCATACGAGGGGGCGATGGGGGAATGGGCTTTCCAGATTCGAGCGCGTGGAAGGATTTATATACAGAATCGAGTGCAATTGGCCGTTAGTAAAATCAACTCCCCCCAAAACAACCCGTATTTTTCAAATATTTATATTATATCCGTTTTTACAACGAAGACATCCAAAACTAATTAATCTCAGTTTTATTTCCAAAACAAAAACATATTTCCTATTCCCTAATAGACGGAAGAGGGAGTCGGGTTCAATTGAGTGACTTTCACTCTTGTCCCAGCAGCGGCATACGAGGGGGCGATGGGGGAATGGGCTTTCCCAATTCGAGTGCGTGAAAGAATTTATATACAGAATCGAGTGCAATTGGCCGTTAGTAAAATCAACTCCCCCCAAAACAACCCGTATTTTTCAAATATTTATATTATATCCGTTTTTACAACGAAGACATCCAAAACTAATTAATCTCAGTTTTATTTCAAAAACAAAAACATATTTCCTATTCCCTAATAGACGGAAGAGGGAGTCGGGTTCAATTGAGTGACTTTCGCTCTTGTCCCAGCAGCGGCATACGAGGGGGCGATTAGGGAATGGGCTTTCCCAATTCGAGCGCGTGGAAGAATTTATATACAGAATCGAGTGCAATTGGCCGTTAGTAAAATCAACTCCCCTAAAACAACCCGTATTTTTCAAATATTTCTATTATATCACTTTTTACAACAAAGACATCCAAAACTAATTAATCTCAGTTTTATTTCAAAAACAAAAACATATTTCCTATTCCCTAATAGACGGAAGAGGGAGTCAGGTTCAATTGAGTGACTTTCGCTCTTGTCCCAGCAGCGGCATACGAGGGGGCGATTAGGGAATGGGCTTTCCCAATTCGAGCGCGTGGAAGAATTTATATACAGAATCGAGTGCAATTGGCCGTTAGTAAAATCAACTCCCCCCAAAACAACCCGTATTTTTCAAATATTTCTATTATATCTGTTTTTACAACGAAGACATCCAAAACTAATTAATCTCAGTTTTATTTCAAAAACAAAAACATATTTCCTATTCCCTAATGGATGGAAGAGGGAGTCGGGTTCAATTGAGTGACTTTCGCTCTTGTCCCAGCAGCGGCATACGAGGGGGCGATGGGGGAATGGGCTTTCCCAATTCGAGCGCGTGGAAGGATTTATATACAGAATCGAGTGCAATTGGCCGTTAGTAAAATCAACTCCCCCCAAAACAACCCGTATTTTTCAAATATTTCTATTATATCCCTTTTTACAACGAAGACATCCCAAACTAATTAATCTCAGTTTTATTTCAAAAACAAAAACATATTTCCTATTCCCTAATAGACGGAAGAATGAGTCGGGTTCAATTGAGTGACTTTCGCTCTTGTCACAGCAGCGGCATACGAGGGGGCGATGGGGGAATGGGCTTTCCCAATTCGAGCGCGTGGAAGGATTTATATACAGAATCGAGTGCAATTGGCCGTTAGTAAAATCAACTCCCCCCAAAACAACCCGTATTTTTCAAATATTTCTATTATATCCGTTTTTACAACGAAGACATCCAAAACTAATTAATCTCAGTTTTATTTCAAAAACAAAAACATATTTCCTATTCCCTAATAGACGGAAGAGGGAGTCGGGTTCAATTGAGTGACTTTCACTCTTGTCCCAGCAGCGGCATACGAGGGGGCGATGGGGGAATGGGCTTTCCCAATTCGAGCGCGTGGAAGAATTTATATACAGAATCGAGTGCAATTGGCCGTTAGTAAAATCAACTCCCCCCAAAACAACCCGTATTTTTCAAATATTTCTATTATATCCGTTTTTACAACGAAGACATCCAAAACTAATTAATCTCAGTTTTATTTCAAAAACAAAAACATATTTCCTATTCCCTAATAGACGGAAGAGGAAGTCGGGTTCAATTGAGTGACTTTCGCTCTTGTCCCAGCAGCGGCATACGAGGGGGCGATGGGGGAATGGGCTTTCCCAATTCGAGTGCGTGAAAGAATTTATATACAGAATCGAGTGCAATTGGCCGTTAGTAAAATCAACTCCCCCCAAAACAACCCGTATTTTTCAAATATTTTTATTATATCCGTTTTTACAACGAAGACATCCAAAACTAATTAATCTCAGTTTTATTTCAAAAACAAAAACATATTTCCTATTTCCTAATAGACGGAAGAGGGAGTCGGGTTCAATTGAGTGACTTTCGTTCTTGTCCCAGCAGCGGCATACGAGGGGGCGATGGGGGAATGGGCTTTCCAGATTCGAGCGCGTGGAAGGATTTATATACAGAATCGAGTGCAATTGGCCGTTAGTAAAATCAACTCCCCCCAAAACAACCCGTATTTTTCAAATATTTATATTATATCCGTTTTTACAACGAAGACATCCAAAACTAATTAATCTCAGTTTTATTTCAAAAACAAAAACATATTTCCTATTCCCTAATAGACGGAAGAGGGAGTCGGGTTCAATTGAGTGACTTTCACTCTTGTCCCAGCAGCGGCATACGAGGGGGCGATGGGGGAATGGGCTTTCCCAATTCGAGCGCGTGGAAGAATTTATATACAGAATCGAGTGCAATTGGCCGTTAGTAAAATCACCTCCCCCCCAAAACAACCCGTATTTTTCAAATATTTCTATTATATCCGTTTTTACAACGAAGACATCCAAAACTAATTAATCTCAGTTTTATTTCAAAAACAAAAACATATTTCCTATTCCCTAATAGAGGGAGGAGGGAGTCGGGTTTAATTGAGTGACTTTCGCTCTTGTCCCAGCAGCGGCATACGAGGGGGCGATGGGAAAATGGGCTTTTCCAATTCGAGCGCGTGGAAGGATTTATATACAGAATCGAGTGCAATCGGCCGTAAGTAAAATCAACTCCCCCCAAAACAACCCGTATTTTTCAAATATTTCTATTATATCCGTTTTTACAACGAAGACATCCAAAACTAATTAATCTCAGTTTTATTTCAAAAACAAAAACATATTTCCTATTCCCTAATTGACGGAAGAGGGAGTCGGGTTCAATTGAGTGACTTTCGCTCTTGTCCCAGCAGCGGCATACGAGGGGGCGATGGGGGAATGGGCTTTCCCAATTCGAGTGCGTGGAAGAATTTATATACAGAATCGAGTGCAATTGGCCGTTAGTAAAATCAACTCCCCCAAAACAACCCGTATTTTTCAAATTTTTCTATTATATCCGTTTTTACAACGAAGACATCCAAAACTAATTAATTTCAGTTTTATTTCAAAAACAAAAACATATTTCCTATTCCCTAATAGACGGAAGAGGGAGTCGGGTTCAATTGAGTGACTTTCGCTCTTGTCCCAGCAGCGGCATACGAGGGGGCGATGGGGGAATGGGCTTTCCCAATTCGAGCGCGTGGAAGAATTTATATACAGAATCGAGTGCAATTGGCCGTTAGTAAAATCAACTCCCCCCAAAACAACCCGTTTTTTTCAAATGTTTCTATTATATCCGTTTTTACAACGAAGACATCCAAAACTAATTAATCTCAGTTTTATTTCAAAAACAAAAACATATTTCCTATTCCCTAATAGACGGAGGAGGGAGTCTGGTTCAATTGAGTGAATTTGGCTCTTGTCCCAGCAGCGGCATACGAGGGGGCGATGGGGGAATGGGCTTTCCCAATTCGAGCGCGTGGAAGAATTAATATACAGAATCGAGTGCAATTGGCCGTTAGTAAAATCAACTCCCCCCAAAACAACCCGTATTTTTCAAATATTTCTATTATATCCGTTTTTACAACGAAGACATCCAAAACTAATTAATCTCAGTTTTATTTAAAAAACAAAAACATATTTCCTAGTCCCTAATAGACGGAAGAGGGAGTCGGGTTCAATTGAGTGACTTTCGTTCTTGTCCCAGCAGCGGCATACGAGGGGGCGATGGGGGAATGGGCTTTCCCAATTCGAGCGCGTGGAAGAATTTATATACAGAATCGAGTGCAATTGGCCGTTAGTAAAATCAACTCCCCCCAAAACAACCCGTATTTTTCAAATATTTCTATTATATCCCTTTTTACAACGAAGACATCCAAAACTAATTCATCTCAGTTTTATTTCAAAAACAAAAACATATTTCTTATTCCCTAATAGACGGAAGAGGGAGTCGGGTTCAATTAAGTGACTTTGGCTCTTGTCCCAGCAGCGGCATACGAGGGGGCGATGGGGGAATGGGCTTTCCCAATTCGAGCACGTGGAAGAATTTATATACAGAATCGAGTGCAATTGGCCGTTAGTAAAATCAACTCCCCCCAAAACAACCCGTATTTTTCAAATATTTCTATTATATCCCTTTTTACAACGAAGACATCCCAAACTAATTAATCTCAGTTTTATTTCAAAAACAAAAACATATTTCCTATTCCATAATAGACGGAAGAGGAAGTCGGGTTCAATTGAGTGACTTTCGCTATTTTCCCAGCAGCGGCATACGAGGGGGCGATGGGGGAATGGGCTTTCCCAATTCGAGCGCGTGGAAGGATTTATATACAGAATCGAGTGCAATTGGCCGTTAGTAAAATCAACTCCCCCCAAAACAACCCGTATTTTTCAAATATTTATATTATATCCCTTTTTACAACGAAGACATCCCAAACTAATTAATCTCAGTTTTATTTCAAAAACAAAAACATATTTCCTATTCCCTAATAGACGGAAGAGGGAGACGGGTTTAATTGAGTGACCTTCGCTCTTTTCCCAGCAGCGGCATACGAGGGGGCGATTAGGGAATGGGCTTTGCCAATTCGAGCGCGTGGAAGAATTTATATACAGAATCGAGTGCACTTGGCCGTTAGTAAATTCAACTCCCCCCAAAACAACCCGTATTTTTCAAATATTTCTATTATATCCCTTTTTACAACAAAGACATCCAAAACTAATTAATCTCAGTTTTATTTCAAAAACAAAAACATATTTCCTATTCCCTAATAGACGGAAGAGGGAGTCAGGTTCAATTGAGTGACTTTCGCTCTTGTCCCAGCAGCGGCATACGAGGGGGCGATTAGGGAATGGGCTTTCCCAATTCGAGCGCGTGGAAGAATTTATATACAGAATCGAGTGCAATTGGCCGTTAGTAAAATCAACTCCCCCCAAAACAACCCGTATTTTTCAAATATTTCTATTATATCCGTTTTTACAAAGAAGACATCCAAAACTAATTAATCTCAGTTTTATTTCAAAAACAAAAACATATTTCCTATTCCCTAATAGACGGAAGAGGGAGTCGGGTTCAATTGAGTGACTTTCGCTCTTGTCCCAGCAGCGGCATACGAGGGGGCGATGGGGGAATGGGCTTTCCCAATTCGAGCGCGTGGAAGAATTTATATACAGAATCGAGTGCAATTGGCCGTTAGTAAAATCAACTCCCCCCAAAACAACCCGTATTTTTCAAATATTTCTATTATATCCCTTTTTACAACGAAGACATCCAAAACTAATTCATCTCAGTTTTATTTCAAAAACAAAAACATATTTCCTATTCCCTAATAGACGGAAGAGGGAGTCGGGTTCAATTAAGTGACTTTGGCTCTTGTCCCAGCAGCGGCATACGAGGGGGCGATGGAGGAATGGGCTTTCCCAATTCGAGCACGTGGAAGAATTTATATACAGAATCGAGTGCAATTGGCCGTTAGTAAAATCAACTCCCCCCAAAACAACCCGTATTTTTCAAATATTTATATTATATCCCTTTTTACAACGAAGACATCCCAAACTAATTAATCTCAGTTTTATTTCAAAAACAAAAACATATTTCCTATTCCCTAATAGACGGAAGAGGGAGACGGGTTTAATTGAGTGACCTTCGCTCTTTTCCCAGCAGCGGCATACGAGGGGGCGATTAGGGAATGGGCTTTGCCAATTCGAGCGCGTGGAAGAATTTATATACAGAATCGAGTGCAATTGGCCATTAGTAAATTCAACTCCCCCCAAAACAACCCGTATTTTTCAAATATTTCTATTATATCCCTTTTTACAACAAAGACATCCAAAACTAATTAATCTCAGTTTTATTTCAAAAACAAAAACATATTTCCTATTCCCTAATAGACGGAAGAGGGAGTCAGGTTCAATTGAGTGACTTTCGCTCTTGTCCCAGCAGCGGCATACGAGGGGGCGATTAGGGAATGGGCTTTCCCAATTCGAGCGCGTGGAAGAATTTATATACAGAATCGAGTGCAATTGGCCGTTAGTAAAATCAACTCCCCCCAAAACAACCCGTATTTTTCAAATATTTCTATTATATCCGTTTTTACAAAGAAGACATCCAAAACTAATTAATCTCAGTTTTATTTCAAAAACAAAAACATATTTCCTATTCCCTAATAGACGGAAGAGGGAGTCGGGTTCAATTGAGTGACTTTCGCTCTTGTCCCAGCAGCGGCATACGAGGGGGCGATGGGGGAATGGGCTTTCCCAATTCGAGCGCGTGGAAGGATTTATATACAGAATCGAGTGCAATTGGCCGTTAGTAAAATCAACTCCCCCCAAAACAACCCGTATTTTTCAAATATTTCTATTATATCCCTTTTTACAACGAAGACATCCAAAACTAATTAATCTCAGTTTTATTTCAAAAACAAAAACATATTTCCTATTCCCTAATAGACGGAAGTGGGAGTCGGGTTCAATTGAGTGACTTTCGCTCTTGTCACAGCAGCGGCATACGAGGGGGCGATGGGGGAATGGGCTTTCCCAATTCGAGCGCGTGGAAGGATTTATATACAGAATCGAGTGCAATTGGCCGTTAGTAAAATCAACTCCCCCCAAAACAACCCGTATTTTTCAAATATTTCTATTATATCCCTTTTTACAACGAAGACATCCCAAACTAATTAATCTCAGTTTTATTTCAAAAACAAAAACATATTTCCTATTCCATAATAGACGGAAGAGGAAGTCGGGTTCAATTGAGTGACTTTCGCTATTTTCCCAGCAGCGGCATACGAGGGGGCGATGGGGGAATGGGCTTTCCCAATTCGAGTGCGTGGAAGAATTTATATACAGAATCGAGTGCAATTGGCCGTTAGTAAAATCAACTCCCCCCAAAACAACCCGTATTTTTCAAATATTTCTATTATATCCCTTTTTACAACGAAGACATCCAAAACTAATTCATCTCAGTTTTATTTCAAAAACAAAAACATATTTCTTATTCCCTAATAGACGGAAGAGGGAGTCGGGTTCAATTAAGTGACTTTGGCTCTTGTCCCAGCAGCGGCATACGAGAAGGCGATGGGGGAATGGGCTTTCCCAATTCGAGCACGTGGAAGAATTTATATACAGAATCGAGTGCAATTGGCCGTTAGTAAAATCAACTCCCCCCAAAACAACCCGTATTTTTCAAATATTTCTATTATATCCCTTTTTACAACGAAGACATCCAAAACTAATTAATCTCAGTTTTATTTCAAAAACAAAAACATATTTCCTATTCCCTAATAGACGGAAGAGGGAGACGGGTTTAATTGAGTGACCTTCGCTCTTTTCACAGCAGCGGCATACGAGGGGGCGATTAGGGAATGGGCTTTCCCAATTCGAGCGCGTGGAAGAATTTATATACAGAATCGAGTGCAATTGGCCGTTAGTAAATTCAACTCCCCCCAAAACAACCCGTATTTTTCAAATATTTCTATTATATCCCTTTTTACAACAAAGACATCCAAAACTAATTAATCTCAGTTTTATTTCAAAAACAAAAACATATTTCCTATTCCCTAATAGACGGAAGAGGGAGTCAGGTTCAATTGAGTGACTTTCGCTCTTGTCCCAGCAGCGGCATACGAGGGGGCGATTAGGGAATGGGCTTTCCCAATTCGAGCGCGTGGAAGAATTTATATACAGAATCGAGTGCAATTGGCCGTTAGTAAAATCAACCCCCCCAAAACAACCCGTATTTTTCAAATATTTCTATTATATCCGTTTTTACAACGAAGACATCCAAAACTAATTAATCTCAGTTTTATTTCAAAAACAAAAACATATTTCCTATTCCCTAATAGACGGAAGAGGGAGTCGGGTTCAATTGAGTGACTTTCACTCTTGTCCCAGCAGCGGCATACGAGGGGGCGATGGGGGAATGGGCTTTCCCAATTCGAGCGCGTGGAAGAATTTATATACAGAATCGAGTGCAATTGGCCGTTAGTAAAATCAACTCCCCCCAAAACAACCCGTATTTTTCAAATATTTCTATTATATCCGTTTTTACAACGAAGACATCCAAAACTAATTAATCTCAGTTTTATTTCAAAAACAAAAACATATTTCCTATTCCCTAATAGACGGAAGAGGAAGTCGGGTTCAATTGAGTGACTTTCGCTCTTGTCCCAGCAGCGGCATACGAGGGGGCGATGGGGGAATGGGCTTTCCCAATTCGAGTGCGTGAAAGAATTTATATACAGAATCGAGTGCAATTGGCCGTTAGTAAAATCAACTCCCCCCAAAACAACCCGTATTTTTCAAATATTTTTATTATATCCGTTTTTACAACGAAGACATCCAAAACTAATTAATCTCAGTTTTATTTCAAAAACAAAAACATATTTCCTATTTCCTAATAGACGGAAGAGGGAGTCGGGTTCAATTGAGTGACTTTCGTTCTTGTCCCAGCAGCGGCATACGAGGGGGCGATGGGGGAATGGGCTTTCCAGATTCGAGCGCGTGGAAGGATTTATATACAGAATCGAGTGCAATTGGCCGTTAGTAAAATCAACTCCCCCCAAAACAACCCGTATTTTTCAAATATTTATATTATATCCGTTTTTACAACGAAGACATCCAAAACTAATTAATCTCAGTTTTATTTCAAAAACAAAAACATATTTCCTATTCCCTAATAGACGGAAGAGGGAGTCGGGTTCAATTGAGTGACTTTCACTCTTGTCCCAGCAGCGGCATACGAGGGGGCGATGGGGGAATGGGCTTTCCCAATTCGAGCGCGTGGAAGAATTTATATACAGAATCGAGTGCAATTGGCCGTTAGTAAAATCACCTCCCCCCCAAAACAACCCGTATTTTTCAAATATTTCTATTATATCCGTTTTTACAACGAAGACATCCAAAACTAATTAATCTCAGTTTTATTTCAAAAACAAAAACATATTTCCTATTCCCTAATAGAGGGAGGAGGGAGTCGGGTTTAATTGAGTGACTTTCGCTCTTGTCCCAGCAGCGGCATACGAGGGGGCGATGGGAAAATGGGCTTTTCCAATTCGAGCGCGTGGAAGGATTTATATACAGAATCGAGTGCAATCGGCCGTAAGTAAAATCAACTCCCCCCAAAACAACCCGTATTTTTCAAATATTTCTATTATATCCGTTTTTACAACGAAGACATCCAAAACTAATTAATCTCAGTTTTATTTCAAAAACAAAAACATATTTCCTATTCCCTAATTGACGGAAGAGGGAGTCGGGTTCAATTGAGTGACTTTCGCTCTTGTCCCAGCAGCGGCATACGAGGGGGCGATGGGGGAATGGGCTTTCCCAATTCGAGTGCGTGGAAGAATTTATATACAGAATCGAGTGCAATTGGCCGTTAGTAAAATCAACTCCCCCAAAACAACCCGTATTTTTCAAATTTTTCTATTATATCCGTTTTTACAACGAAGACATCCAAAACTAATTAATTTCAGTTTTATTTCAAAAACAAAAACATATTTCCTATTCCCTAATAGACGGAAGAGGGAGTCGGGTTCAATTGAGTGACTTTCGCTCTTGTCCCAGCAGCGGCATACGAGGGGGCGATGGGGGAATGGGCTTTCCCAATTCGAGCGCGTGGAAGAATTTATATACAGAATCGAGTGCAATTGGCCGTTAGTAAAATCAACTCCCCCCAAAACAACCCGTTTTTTTCAAATGTTTCTATTATATCCGTTTTTACAACGAAGACATCCAAAACTAATTAATCTCAGTTTTATTTCAAAAACAAAAACATATTTCCTATTCCCTAATAGACGGAGGAGGGAGTCTGGTTCAATTGAGTGAATTTGGCTCTTGTCCCAGCAGCGGCATACGAGGGGGCGATGGGGGAATGGGCTTTCCCAATTCGAGCGCGTGGAAGAATTTATATACAGAATCGAGTGCAATTGGCCGTTAGTAAAATCAACTCCCCCCAAAACAACCCGTATTTTTCAAATATTTCTATTATATCCGTTTTTACAACGAAGACATCCAAAACTAATTAATCTCAGTTTTATTTAAAAAACAAAAACATATTTCCTAGTCCCTAATAGACGGAAGAGGGAGTCGGGTTCAATTGAGTGACTTTCGTTCTTGTCCCAGCAGCGGCATACGAGGGGGCGATGGGGGAATGGGCTTTCCCAATTCGAGCGCGTGGAAGAATTTATATACAGAATCGAGTGCAATTGGCCGTTAGTAAAATCAACTCCCCCCAAAACAACCCGTATTTTTCAAATATTTCTATTATATCCCTTTTTACAACGAAGACATCCAAAACTAATTCATCTCAGTTTTATTTCAAAAACTAAAACATATTTCCTATTCCCTAATAGACGGAAGAGGGAGTCGGGTTCAATTAAGTGACTTTGGCTCTTGTCCCAGCAGCGGCATACGAGGGGGCGATGGAGGAATGGGCTTTCCCAATTCGAGCACGTGGAAGAATTTATATACAGAATCGAGTGCAATTGGCCGTTAGTAAAATCAACTCCCCCCAAAACAACCCGTATTTTTCAAATATTTCTATTATATCCCTTTTTACAACGAAGACATCCAAAATTAATTAATCTCAGTTTTATTTCAAAAACAAAAACATATTTCCTATTCCCTAATAGACGGAAGAGGGAGACGGGTTTAATTGAGTGACCTTCGCTCTTTTCCCAGCAGCGGCATACGAGGGGGCGATTAGGGAATGGGCTTTCCCAATTCGAGCGCGTGGAAGAATTTATATACAGAATCGAGTGCAATTGGCCATTAGTAAATTCAACTCCCCCCAAAACAACCCGTATTTTTCAAATATTTCTATTATATCCCTTTTTACAACAAAGACATCCAAAACTAATTAATCTCAGTTTTATTTCAAAAACAAAAACATATTTCCTATTCCCTAATAGACGGAAGAGGGAGTCAGGTTCAATTGAGTGACTTTCGCTCTTGTCCCAGCAGCGGCATACGAGGGGGCGATTAGGGAATGGGCTTTCCCAATTCGAGCGCGTGGAAGAATTTATATATAGAATCGAGTGCAATTGGCCGTTAGTAAAATCAACTCCCCCCAAAACAACCCGTATTTTTCAAATATTTCTATTATATCCGTTTTTACAAAGAAGACATCCAAAACTAATTAATCTCAGTTTTATTTCAAAAACAAAAACATATTTCCTATTCCCTAATAGACGGAAGAGGGAGTCGGGTTCAATTGAGTGACTTTCGCTCTTGTCCCAGCAGCGGCATACGAGGGGGCGATGGGGGAATGGGCTTTCCCAATTCGAGCGCGTGGAAGGATTTATATACAGAATCGAGTGCAATTGGCCGTTAGTAAAATCAACTCCCCCCAAAACAACCCGTATTTTTCAAATATTTATATTATATCCCTTTTTACAACGAAGACATCCCAAACTAATTAATCTCAGTTTTATTTCAAAAACAAAAACATATTTCCTATTCCCTAATAGACGGAAGTGGGAGTCGGGTTCAATTAAGTGACTTTCGCTCTTGTCACAGCAGCGGCATACGAGGGGGCGATGGGGGAATGGGCTTTCCCAATTCGAGCGCGTGGAAGGATTTATATACAGAATCGAGTGCAATTGGCCGTTAGTAAAATCAACTCCCCCCAAAACAACCCGTATTTTTCAAATATTTCTATTATATCCCTTTTTACAACGAAGACATCCCAAACTAATTAATCTCAGTTTTATTTCAAAAACAAAAACATATTTCCTATTCCATAATAGACGGAAGAGGAAGTCGGGTTCAATTGAGTGACTTTCGCTCTTTTCCCAGCAGCGGCATACGAGGGGGCGATGGGGGAATGGGCTTTCCCAATTCGAGTGCGTGGAAGAATTTATATACAGAATCGAGTGCAATTGGCCGTTAGTAAAATCAACTCCCCCCAAAACAACCCGTATTTTTCAAATATTTCTATTATATCCCTTTTTACAACGAAGACATCCAAAACTAATTCATCTCAGTTTTATTTCAAAAACAAAAACATATTTCTTATTCCCTAATAGACGGAAGAGGGAGTCGGGTTCAATTAAGTGACTTTGGCTCTTGTCCCAGCAGCGGCATACGAGGGGGCGATGGGGGAATGGGCTTTCCCAATTCGAGCACGTGGAAGAATTTATATACAGAATCGAGTGCAATTGGCCGTTAGTAAAATCAACTCCCCCCAAAACAACCCGTATTTTTCAAATATTTCTATTATATCCCTTTTTACAACGAAGACATCCCAAACTAATTAATCTCAGTTTTATTTCAAAAACAAAAACATATTTCCTATTCCATAATAGACGGAAGAGGAAGTCGGGTTCAATTGAGTGACTTTCGCTATTTTCCCAGCAGCGGCATACGAGGGGGCGATGGGGGAATGGGCTTTCCCAATTCGAGCGCGTGGAAGGATTTATATACAGAATCGAGTGCAATTGGCCGTTAGTAAAATCAACTCCCCCCAAAACAACCCGTATTTTTCAAATATTTATATTATATCCCTTTTTACAACGAAGACATCCCAAACTAATTAATCTCAGTTTTATTTCCAAAACAAAAACATATTTCCTATTCCCTAATAGACGTAAGAGGGAGACGGGTTTAATTGAGTGACCTTCGCTTTTTTCCCAGCAGCGGCATACGAGGGGGCGATTAGGGAATGGGCTTTGCCAATTCGAGCGCGTGGAAGAATTTATATACAGAATCGAGTGCACTTGGCCGTTAGTAAATTCAACTCCCCCCAAAACAACCCGTATTTTTCAAATATTTCTATTATATCCCTTTTTACAACAAAGACATCCAAAACTAATTAATCTCAGTTTTATTTCAAAAACAAAAACATATTTCCTATTCCCTAATAGACGGAAGAGGGAGTCAGGTTCAATTGAGTGACTTTCGCTCTTGTCCCAGCAGCGGCATACGAGGGGGCGATTAGGGAATGGGCTTTCCCAATTCGAGCGCGTGGAAGAATTTATATACAGAATCGAGTGCAATTGGCCGTTAGTAAAATCAACTCCCCCCAAAACAACCCGTATTTTTCAAATATTTCTATTATATCCGTTTAAAACAAAGAAGACATCCAAAACTAATTAATCTCAGTTTTATTTCAAAAACAAAAACATATTTCCTATTCCCTAATAGACGGAAGAGGGAGTCGGGTTCAATTGAGTGACTTTCGCTCTTGTCCCAGCAGCGGCATACGAGGGGGCGATGGGGGAATGGGCTTTCCCAATTCGAGCGCGTGGAAGGATTTATATACAGAATCGAGTGCAATTGGCCGTTAGTAAAATCAACTCCCCCCAAAACAACCCGTATTTTTCAAATATTTCTATTATATCCCTTTTTACAACGAAGACATCCAAAACTAATTAATCTCAGTTTTATTTCAAAAACAAAAACATATTTCCTATTCCCTAATAGACGGAAGTGGGAGTCGGGTTCAATTGAGTGACTTTCGCTCTTGTCACAGCAGCGGCATACGAGGGGGCGATGGGGGAATGGGCTTTCCCAATTCGAGCGCGTGGAAGGATTTATATACAGAATCGAGTGCAATTGGCCGTTAGTAAAATCAACTCCCCCCAAAACAACCCGTATTTTTCAAATATTTCTATTATATCCCTTTTTACAACGAAGACATCCCAAACTAATTAATCTCAGTTTTATTTCAAAAACAAAAACATATTTCCTATTCCATAATAGACGGAAGAGGAAGTCGGGTTCAATTGAGTGACTTTCGCTATTTTCCCAGCAGCGGCATACGAGGGGGCGATGGGGGAATGGGCTTTCCCAATTCGAGTGCGTGGAAGAATTTATATACAGAATCGAGTGCAATTGGCCGTTAGTAAAATCAACTCCCCCCAAAACAACCCTTATTTTTCAAATATTTCTATTATATCCCTTTTTACACCGAAGACATCCAAAACTAATTCATCTCAGTTTTATTTCAAAAACAAAAACATATTTCTTATTCCCTAATAGACGGAAGAGGGAGTCGGGTTCAATTAAGTGACTTTGGCTCTTGTCCCAGCAGCGGCATACGAGAAGGCGATGGGGGAATGGGCTTTCCCAATTCGAGCACGTGGAAGAATTTATATACAGAATCGAGTGCAATTGGCCGTTAGTAAAATCAACTCCCCCCAAAACAACCCGTATTTTTCAAATATTTCTATTATATCCCTTTTTACAACGAAGACATCCAAAACTAATTAATCTCAGTTTTATTTCAAAAACAAAAACATATTTCCTATTCCCTAATAGACGGAAGAGGGAGACGGGTTTAATTGAGTGACCTTCGCTCTTTTCCCAGCAGCGGCATACGAGGGGGCGATTAGGGAATGGGCTTTCCCAATTCGAGCGCGTGGAAGAATTTATATACAGAATCGAGTGCAATTGGCCGTTAGTAAATTCAACTCCCCCCAAAACAACCCGTATTTTTCAAATATTTCTATTATATCCCTTTTTACAACAAAGACATCCAAAACTAATTAATCTCAGTTTTATTTCAAAAACAAAAACATATTTCCTATTCCCTAATAGACGGAAGAGGGAGTCAGGTTCAATTGAGTGACTTTCGCTCTTGTCCCAGCAGCGGCATACGAGGGGGCGATTAGGGAATGGGCTTTCCCAATTCGAGCGCGTGGAAGAATTTATATACAGAATCGAGTGCAATTGGCCGTTAGTAAAATCAACTCCCCCCAAAACAACCCGTATTTTTCAAATATTTCTATTATATCCGTTTTTACAAAGAAGACATCCAAAACTAATTAATCTCAGTTTTATTTCAAAAACAAAAACATATTTCCTATTCCCTAATAGACGGAAGAGGGAGTCGGGTTCAATTGAGTGACTTTCGCTCTTGTCCTAGCAGCGGCATACGAGGGGGCGATGGGGGAATGGGCTTTCCCAATTCGAGCGCGTGGAAGGATTTATATACAGAATCGAGTGCAATTGGCCGTTAGTAAAATCAACTCCCCCCAAAACAACCCGTATTTTTCAAATATTTCTATTATATCCGTTTTTACAACGAAGACATCCAAAACTAATTAATCTCAGTTTTATTTCAAAAACAAAAACATATTTCCTATTCCCTAATAGACGGAAGAGGGAGTCGGGTTCAATTGAGTGACTTTCGTTCTTGTCCCAGCAGCGGCATACGAGGGGGCGATGGGGGAATGGGCTTTCCAGATTCGAGCGCGTGGAAGGATTTATATACAGAATCGAGTGCAATTGGCCGTTAGTAAAATCAACTCCCCCCAAAACAACCCGTATTTTTCAAATATTTCTATTATATCCCTTTTTACAACGAAGACATCCAAAACTAATTCATCTCAGTTTTATTTCAAAAACAAAAACATATTTCTTATTCCCTAATAGACGGAAGAGGGAGTCGGGTTCAATTAAGTGACTTTGGCTCTTGTCCCAGCAGCGGCATACGAGGGGGCGATGGGGGAATGGGCTTTCCCAATTCGAGCACGTGGAAGAATTTATATACAGAATCGAGTGCAATTGGCCGTTAGTAAAATGAACTCCCCCCAAAACAACCCGTATTTTTCAAATATTTCTATTATATCCGTTTTTACAACGAAGACATCCAAAACTAATTAATCTCAGTTTTATTTCAAAAACAAAAAAACATATTTCCTATTCCCTAATAGACGGAGGAGGGAGTCAAGTTCAATTGAGTGACTTTCGCTCTTGTCCCAGCAGCGGCATACGAGGGGGCGATGGGGGAATGGGCTTTCCCAATTCGAGCGCGTGGAAGGATTTATATACAGAATCGAGTGCAATTGGCCGTTAGTAAAATCAACTCCCCCCAAAACAACCCGTATTTTTTAAATATTTCTATTATATCCGTTTTTACAACGAAGACATCCAAAACTAATTAATCTCAGTTTTATTTCAAAAACAAAAAAATATTTCCTATTCCCTAATAAACGGAAGAGGGAGTCGGGTTCAATTGAGTGACTTTCGCTCTTGTCCCAGCAGCGGCATACGAGGGGGCGATGGGGGAATGGGCTTTCCCAATTCGAGCGCGTGGAAGAATTTATATACAGAATCGAGTGCAATTGGCCGTTAGTAAAATTAACTCCCCCCAAAACAACCCGTATTTTTCAAATATTTCTATTATATCCGTTTTTACAACGAAGACATCCAAAACTAATTAATCTCAGTTTTATTTCAAAAACAAAAACATATTTCCTATTCCCTAATAGACGGAAGAGGGAGTCAGGTTCAATTGAGTGACTTTCGCTCTTGTCCCAGCAGCGGCATACGAGGGGGCGATTAGGGAATGGGCTTTCCCAATTCGAGCGCGTGGAAGAATTTATATACAGAATCGAGTGCAATTGGCCGTTAGTAAAATCAACTCCCCCAAAACAACCCGTATTTTTCAAATATTTCTATTATATCACTTTTTACAACAAAGACATCCAAAACTAATTAATCTCAGTTTTATTTCAAAAACAAAAACATATTTCCTATTCCCTAATAGACGGAGGAGGGAGTCAAGTTCAATTGAGTGACTTTCGCTCTTGTCCCAGCAGCGGCATACGAGGGGGCGATGGGGGAATGGGCTTTCCCAATTCGAGCGCGTGGAAGGATTTATATACAGAATCGAGTGCAATTGGCCGTTAGTAAAATCAACTCCCCCCAAAACAACCCGTATTTTTCAAATATTTCTATTATATCTGTTTTTACAACGAAGACATCCAAAACTAATTAATCTCAGTTTTATTTCAAAAACAAAAACATATTTCCTATTCCCTAATAAACGGAAGAGGGAGTCGGGTTCAATTGAGTGACTTTCGCTCTTGTCCCAGCAGCGGCATACGAGGGGGCGATGGGGGAATGGGCTTTCCCAATTCGAGCGCGTGGAAGAATTTATATACAGAATCGAGTGCAATTGGCCGTTAGTAAAATTAACTCCCCCCAAAACAACCCGTATTTTTCAAATATTTCTATTATATCCGTTTTTACAACGAAGACATCCAAAACTAATTAATCTCAGTTTTATTTCAAAAACAAAAACATATTTCCTATTCCCTAATAGACGGAAGAGGGAGTCAGGTTCAATTGAGTGACTTTCGCTCTTGTCCCAGCAGCGGCATACGAGGGGGCGATTAGGGAATGGGCTTTCCCAATTCGAGCGCGTGGAAGAATTTATATACAGAATCGAGTGCAATTGGCCGTTAGTAAAATCAACTCCCCCAAAACAACCCGTATTTTTCAAATATTTCTATTATATCACTTTTTACAACAAAGACATCCAAAACTAATTAATCTCAGTTTTATTTCAAAAACAAAAACATATTTCCTATTCCCTAATAGACGGAAGAGGGAGTCAGGTTCAATTGAGTGACTTTCGCTCTTGTCCCAGCAGCGGCATACGAGGGGGCGATTAGGGAATGGGCTTTCCCAATTCGAGCGCGTGGAAGAATTTATATACAGAATCGAGTGCAATTGGCCGTTAGTAAAATCAACTCCCCCCAAAACAACCCGTATTTTTCAAATATTTCTATTATATCTGTTTTTACAACGAAGACATCCAAAACTAATTAATCTCAGTTTTATTTCAAAAACAAAAACATATTTCCTATTCCCTAATGGATGGAAGAGGGAGTCGGGTTCAATTGAGTGACTTTCGCTCTTGTCCCAGCAGCGGCATTCGAGGGGGCGATTGGGGAATGGGCTTTCCCAATTCGAGCGCGTGGAAGGATTTATATACAGAATCGAGTGCAATTGGCCGTTAGTAAAATCAACTCCCCCCAAAACAACCCGTATTTTTCAAATATTTCTATTATATCCCTTTTTACAACGAAGACATCCCAAACTAATTAATCTCAGTTTTATTTCAAAAACAAAAACATATTTCCTATTCCCTAATAGACGGAAGAATGAGTCGGGTTCAATTGAGTGACTTTCGCTCTTGTCACAGCAGCGGCATACGAGGGGGGCGATGGGGGAATGGGCTTTCCCAATTCGAGTGCGTGGAAGGATTTATATACAGAATCGAGTGCAATTGGCCGTTAGTAAAATCAACTCCCCCCAAAACAACCCGTATTTTTCAAATATTTCTATTATATCCGTTTTTACAACGAAGACATCCAAAACTAATTAATCTCAGTTTTATTTCAAAAACAAAAACATATTTCCTATTCCCTAATAGACGGAAGAGGGAGTCGGGTTCAATTGAGTGACTTTCACTCTTGTCCCAGCAGCGGCATACGAGGGGGCGATGGGGGAATGGGCTTTCCCAATTCGAGCGCGTGGAAGAATTTATATACAGAATCGAGTGCAATTGGCCGTTAGTAAAATCAACTCCCCCCAAAACAACCCGTATTTTTCAAATATTTCTATTATATCCGTTTTTACAACGAAGACATCCAAAACTAATTAATCTCAGTTTTATTTCAAAAACAAAAACATATTTCCTATTCCCTAATAGACGGAAGAGGAAGTCGGGTTCAATTGAGTGACTTTCGCTCTTGTCCCAGCAGCGGCATACGAGGGGGCGATGGGGGAATGGGCTTTCCCAATTCGAGTGCGTGGAAGAATTTATATACAGAATCGAGTGCAATTGGCCGTTAGTAAAATCAACTCCCCCCAAAACAACCCGTATTTTTCAAATATTTCTATTATATCCGTTTTTACAACAAAGACATCCAAAACTAATTAATCTCAGTTTTATTTCAAAAACAAAAACATATTTCCTATTTCCTAATAGACGGAAGAGGGAGTCGGGTTCAATTGAGTGACTTTCGTTCTTGTCCCAGCAGCGGCATACGAGGGGGCGATGGGGGAATGGGCTTTCCAGATTCGAGCGCGTGGAAGGATTTATATACAGAATCGAGTGCAATTGGCCGTTAGTAAAATCAACTCCCCCCAAAACAACCCGTATTTTTCAAATATTTCTATTATATCCCTTTTTACAACGAAGACATTCAAAACTAATTTATCTCAGTTTTATTTCAAAAACAAAAACATATTTCCTATTCCCTAATAGAGGGAGGAGGGAGTCGGGTTTAATTGAGTGACTTTCGCTCTTGTCCCAGCAGCGGCATACGAGGGGGCGATGGGAAAATGGGCTTTTCCAATTCGAGCGCGTGGAAGGATTTATATACAGAATCGAGTGCAATCGGCCGTAAGTAAAATCAACTCCCCCCAAAACAACCCGTATTTTTCAAATATTTCTATTATATCCGTTTTTACAACGAAGACATCCAAAACTAATTAATCTCAGTTTTATTTCAAAAACAAAAACATATTTCCTATTCCCTAATTGACGGAAGAGGGAGTCGGGTTCAATTGAGTGACTTTCGCTCTTGTCCCAGCAGCGGCATACGAGGGGGCGATGGGGGAATGGGCTTTCCCAATTCGAGCGCGTGGAAGAATTTATATACAGAATCGAGTGCAATTGGCCGTTAGTAAAATCAACTCCCCCAAAACAACCCGTATTTTTCAAATTTTTCTATTATATCCGTTTTTACAACGAAGACATCCAAAACTAATTAATTTCAGTTTAAATTTCAAAAACAAAAACATATTTCCTATTCCCTAATAGACGGAAGAGGGAGTCGGGTTCAATTGAGTGACTTTCGCTCTTGTCCCAGCAGCGGCATACGAGGGGGCGATGGGGGAATGGGCTTTCCCAATTCGAGCGCGTGGAAGAATTTATATACAGAATCGAGTGCAATTGGCCGTTAGTAAAATCAACTCCCCACAAAACAACCCGTTTTTTTTCAAATGTTTCTATTATATCCGTTTTTACAACGAAGACATCCAAAACTAATTAATCTCAGTTTTATTTCAAAAACAAAAACATATTTCCTATTCCCTAATAGACGGAGGAGGGAGTCGGGTTCAATTGAGTGAATTTGGCTCTTGTCCCAGCAGCGGCATACGAGGGGGCGATGGGGGAATGGGCTTTCCCAATTCGAGCGCGTGGAAGAATTTATATACAGAATCGAGTGCAATTGGCCGTTAGTAAAATCAACTCCCCCCAAAACAACCCGTATTTTTCAAATATTTCTATTATATCCGTTTTTACAACGAAGACATCCAAAACTAATTAATCTCAGTTTTATTTAAAAAACAAAAACATATTTCCTAGTCCCTAATAGACGGAAGAGGGAGTCGGGTTCAATTGAGTGACTTTCGTTCTTGTCCCAGCAGCGGCATACGAGGGGGCGATGGGGGAATGGGCTTTCCCAATTCGAGCGCGTGGAAGAATTTATATACAGAATCGAGTGCAATTGGCCGTTAGTAAAATCAACTCCCCCCAAAACAACCCGTATTTTTCAAATATTTCTATTATATCCCTTTTTACAACGAAGACATCCAAAACTAATTCATCTCAGTTTTATTTCAAAAACAAAAACATATTTCCTATTCCCTAATAGACGGAAGAGGGAGTCGGGTTCAATTAAGTGACTTTGGCTCTTGTCCCAGCAGCGGCATACGAGGGGGCGATGGAGGAATGGGCTTTCCCAATTCGAGCACGTGGAAGAATTTATATACAGAATCGAGTGCAATTGGCCGTTAGTAAAATCAACTCCCCCCAAAACAACCCGTATTTTTCAAATATTTCTATTATATCCCTTTTTACAACGAAGACATCCAAAACTAATTAATCTCAGTTTTATTTCAAAAACAAAAACATATTTCCTATTCCCTAATAGACGGAAGAGGGAGACGGGTTTAATTGAGTGACCTTCGCTCTTTTCCCAGCAGCGGCATACGAGGGGGCGATTAGGGAATGGGCTTTCCCAATTCGAGCGCGTGGAAGAATTTATATACAGAATCGAGTGCAATTGGCCGTTAGTAAATTCAACTCCCCCCAAAACAACCCGTATTTTTCAAATATTTCTATTATATCCCTTTTTACAACAAAGACATCCAAAACTAATTAATCTCAGTTTTATTTCAAAAACAAAAACATATTTCCTATTCCCTAATAGACGGAAGAGGGAGTCAGGTTCAATTGAGTGACTTTCGCTCTTGTCCCAGCAGCGGCATACGAGGGGGCGATTAGGGAATGGGCTTTCCCAATTCGAGCGCGTGGAAGAATTTATATACAGAATCGAGTGCAATTGGCCGTTAGTAAAATCAACTCCCCCCAAAACAACCCGTATTTTTCAAATATTTCTATTATATCCGTTTTTACAAAGAAGACATCCAAAACTAATTAATCTCAGTTTTATTTCAAAAACAAAAACATATTTCCTATTTCCTAATAGACGGAAGAGGGAGTCGGGTTCAATTGAGTGACTTTCGTTCTTGTCCCAGCAGCGGCATACGAGGGGGCGATGGGGGAATGGGCTTTCCAGATTCGAGCGCGTGGAAGGATTTATATACAGAATCGAGTGCAATTGGCCGTTAGTAAAATCAACTCCCCCCAAAACAACCCGTATTTTTTAAATATTTCTATTATATCCGTTTTTACAACGAAGACATCCAAAACTAATTAATCTCAGTTTTATTTCAAAAACAAAAACATATTTCCTATTCCCTAATAAACGGAAGAGGGAGTCGGGTTCAATTGAGTGACTTTCGCTCTTGTCCCAGCAGCGGCATACGAGGGGGCGATGGGGGAATGGGCTTTCCCAATTCGAGCGCGTGGAAGAATTTATATACAGAATCGAGTGCAATTGGCCGTTAGTAAAATTAACGCCCCCCAAAACAACCCGTATTTTTCAAATATTTCTATTATATCCGTTTTTACAACGAAGACATCCAAAACTAATTAATCTCAGTTTTATTTCAAAAACAAAAACATATTTCCTATTCCCTAATAGACGGAAGAGGGAGTCAGGTTCAATTGAGTGACTTTCGCTCTTGTCCCAGCAGCGGCATACGAGGGGGCGATTAGGGAATGGGCTTTCCCAATTCGAGCGCGTGGAAGAATTTATATACAGAATCGAGTGCAATTGGCCGTTAGTAAAATCAACTCCCCCAAAACAACCCGTATTTTTCAAATATTTCTATTATATCACTTTTTACAACAAAGACATCCAAAACTAATTAATCTCAGTTTTATTTCAAAAACAAAAACATATTTCCTATTCCCTAATAGACGGAAGAGGGAGTCGGGTTCAATTGAGTTAATTTCGCTCTTGTCCCAGCAGCGGCATACGAGGGGGCGATGGGGGAATGGGCTTTCCCAATTCGAGCGCGTGGAAGAATTTATATACAGAATCGAGTGCAATTGGCCGTTAGTAAAATCAACTCCCCCCAAAACAACCCGTATTTTTCAAATATTTCTATTATATCCCTTTTTACAACGAAGACATCCAAAATTAATTAATCTCAGTTTTATTTCAAAAACAAAAACATATTTCCTATTCCCTAATAGACGGAAGAGGGAGACGGGTTTAATTGAGTGACCTTCGCTCTTTTCCCAGCAGCGGCATACGAGGGGGCGATTAGGGAATGGGCTTTCCCAATTCGAGCGCGTGGAAGAATTTATATACAGAATCGAGTGCAATTGGCCATTAGTAAATTCAACTCCCCCCAAAACAACCCGTATTTTTCAAATATTTCTATTATATCCCTTTTTACAACAAAGACATCCAAAACTAATTAATCTCAGTTTTATTTCAAAAACAAAAACATATTTCCTATTCCCTAATAGACGGAAGAGGGAGTCAGGTTCAATTGAGTGACTTTCGCTCTTGTCCCAGCATCGGCATACGAGGGGGCGATTAGGGAATGGGCTTTCCCAATTCGAGCGCGTGGAAGAATTTATATACAGAATCGAGTGCAATTGGCCGTTAGTAAAATCAACTCCCCCCAAAACAACCCGTATTTTTCAAATATTTCTATTATATCCGTTTTTACAAAGAAGACATCCAAAACTAATTAATCTCAGTTTTATTTCAAAAACAAAAACATATTTCCTATTCCCTAATAGACGGAAGAGGGAGTCGGGTTCAATTGAGTGACTTTCGCTCTTGTCCCAGCAGCGGCATACGAGGGGGCGATGGGGGAATGGGCTTTCCCAATTCGAGCGCGTGGAAGGATTTATATACAGAATCGAGTGCAATTGGCCGTTAGTAAAATCAACTCCCCCCAAAACAACCCGTATTTTTCAAATATTTCTATTATATCCCTTTTTACAACGAAGACATCCCAAACTAATTAATCTCAGTTTTATTTCAAAAACAAAAACATATTTCCTATTCCCTAATAGACGGAAGTGGGAGTCGGGTTCAATTGAGTGACTTTCGCTCTTGTCACAGCAGCGGCATACGAGGGGGCGATGGGGGAATGGGCTTTCCCAATTCGAGCGCGTGGAAGGATTTATATACAGAATCGAGTGCAATTGGCCGTTAGTAAAATCAACTCCCCCCAAAACAACCCGTATTTTTCAAATATTTCTATTATATCCCTTTTTACAACGAAGACATCCCAAACTAATTAATCTCAGTTTTATTTCAAAAACTAAAACATATTTCCTATTCCATAATAGACGGAAGAGGAAGTCGGGTTCAATTGAGTGACTTTCGCTCTTTTCCCAGCAGCGGCATACGAGGGGGCGATGGGGGAATGGGCTTTCCCAATTCGAGTGCGTGGAAGAATTTATATACAGAATCGAGTGCAATTGGCCGTTAGTAAAATCAACTCCCCCCAAAACAACCCGTATTTTTCAAATATTTCTATTATATCCCTTTTTACAACGAAGACATCCAAAACTAATTCATCTCAGTTTTATTTCAAAAACAAAAACATATTTCTTATTCCCTAATAGACGGAAGAGGGAGTCGGGTTCAATTAAGTGACTTTGGCTCTTGTCCCAGCAGCGGCATACGAGGGGGCGATGGGGGAATGGGCTTTCCCAATTCGAGCACGTGGAAGAATTTATATACAGAATCGAGTGCAATTGGCCGTTAGTAAAATCAACTCCCCCCAAAACAACCCGTATTTTTCAAATATTTCTATTATATCCCTTTTTACAACGAAGACATCCAAAACTAATTAATCTCAGTTTTATTTCAAAAACAAAAACATATTTCCTATTCCCTAATAGACGGAAGAGGGAGACGGGTTTAATTGAGTGACCTTCGCTCTTTTCCCAGCAGCGGCATACGAGGGGGCGATTAGGGAATGGGCTTTCCCAATTCGAGCGCGTGGAAGAATTTATATACAGAATCGAGTGCACTTGGCCGTTAGTAAATTCAACTCCCCCCAAAACAACCCGTATTTTTCAAATATTTCTATTATATCCCTTTTTACAACAAAGACATCCAAAACTAATTAATCTCAGTTTTATTTCAAAAACAAAAACATATTTCCTATTCCCTAATAGACGGAAGAGGGAGTCAGGTTCAATTGAGTGACTTTCGCTCTTGTCCCAGCAGCGGCATACGAGGGGGCGATTAGGGAATGGGCTTTCTCAATTCGAGCGCGTGGAAGAATTTATATACAGAATCGAGTGCAATTGGCCGTTAGTAAAATCAACTCCCCCCAAAACAACCCGTATTTTTCAAATATTTCTATTATATCCGTTTTTACAAAGAAGACATCCAAAACTAATTAATCTCAGTTTTATTTCAAAAACAAAAACATATTTCCTATTCCCTAATAGACGGAAGAGGGAGTCGGGTTCAATTGAGTGACTTTCGCTCTTGTCCCAGCAGCGGCATACGAGGGGGCGATGGGGGAATGGGCTTTCCCAATTCGAGCGCGTGGAAGGCTTTATATACAGAATCGAGTGCAATTGGCCGTTAGTAAAATCAACTCCCCCCAAAACAACCCGTATTTTTCAAATATTTCTATTATATCCCTTTTTACAACGAAGACATCCCAAACTAATTAATCTCAGTTTTATTTCAAAAACAAAAACATATTTCCTATTCCCTAATAGACGGAAGTGGGAGTCGGGTTCAATTGAGTGACTTTCGCTCTTGTCACAGCAGCGGCATACGAGGGGGCGATGGGGGAATGGGCTTTCCCAATTCGAGCGCGTGGAAGGATTTATATACAGAATCGAGTGCAATTGGCCGTTAGTAAAATCAACTCCCCCCAAAACAACCCGTATTTTTCAAATATTTCTATTATATCCCTTTTTACAACGAAGACATCCCAAACTAATTAATCTCAGTTTTATTTCAAAAACAAAAACATATTTCCTATTCCATAATAGACGGAAGAGGAAGTCGGGTTCAATTGAGTGACTTTCGCTCTTTTCCCAGCAGCGGCATACGAGGGGGCGATGGGGGAATGGGCTTTCCCAATTCGAGTGCGTGGAAGAATTTATATACAGAATCGAGTGCAATTGGCCGTTAGTAAAATCAACTCCCCCCAAAACAACCCGTATTTTTCAAATATTTCTATTATATCCGTTTTTACAAAGAAGACATCCAAAACTAATTAATCTCAGTTTTATTTCAAAAACAAAAACATATTTCCTATTCCCTAATAGACGGAAGAGGGAGTCGGGTTCAATTGAGTGACTTTCGCTCTTGTCCTAGCAGCGGCATACGAGGGGGCGATGGGGGAATGGGCTTTCCCAATTCGAGCGCGTGGAAGGATTTATATACAGAATCGAGTGCAATTGGCCGTTAGTAAAATCAACTCCCCCCAAAACAACCCGTATTTTTCAAATATTTCTATTATATCCGTTTTTACAACGAAGACATCCAAAACTAATTAATCTCAGTTTTATTTCAAAAACAAAAACATATTTCCTATTCCCTAATAGACGGAAGAGGGAGTCGGGTTCAATTGAGTGACTTTCGTTCTTTTTCCAGCAGCGGCATACGAGGGGGCGATGGGGGAATGGGCTTTCCAGATTCGAGCGCGTGGAAGGATTTATATACAGAATCGGTGCAATTAGCCGTTAGTAAAATCAACTCCCCCCAAAACAACCCGTATTTTTCAAATATTTCTATTATATCCCTTTTTACAACGAAGACATCCAAAACTAATTCATCTCAGTTTTATTTCAAAAACAAAAACATATTTCTTATTCCCTAATAGACGGAAGAGGGAGTCGGGTTCAATTAAGTGACTTTGGCTCTTGTCCCAGCAGCGGCATACGAGGGGGCGATGGGGGAATGGGCTTTCCCAATTCGAGCACGTGGAAGAATTTATATACAGAATCGAGTGCAATTGGCCGTTAGTAAAATCAACTCCCCCCAAAACAACCCGTATTTTTCAAATATTTCTATTATATCCGTTTTTACAACGAAGACATCCAAAACTAATTAATCTCAGTTTTATTTCAAAAACAAAAAAACATATTTCCTATTCCCTAATAGACGGAGGAGGGAGTCAAGTTCAATTGAGTGACTTTCGCTCTTGTCCCAGCAGCGGCATACGAGGGGGCGATGGGGGAATGGGCTTTCCCAATTCGAGCGCGTGGAAGGATTTATATACAGAATCGAGTGCAATTGGCCGTTAGTAAAATCAACTCCCCCCAAAACAACCCGTATTTTTTAAATATTTCTATTATATCCATTTTACAACGAAGACATCCAAAACTAATTAATCTCAGTTTTATTTCAAAAACAAAAACATATTTCCTATTCCCTAATAAACGGAAGAGGGAGTCGGGTTCAATTGAGTGACTTTCGCTCTTGTCCCAGCAGCGGCATACAAGGGGGCGATGGGGGAATGGGCTTTCCCAATTCGAGCGCGTGGAAGAATTTATATACAGAATCGAGTGCAATTGGCCGTTAGTAAAATTAACTCCCCCCAAAACAACCCGTATTTTTCAAATATTTCTATTATATCCGTTTTTACAACGAAGACATCCAAAACTAATTAATCTCAGTTTTATTTCAAAAACAAAAACATATTTCCTATTCCCTAATAGACGGAAGAGGGAGTCAGGTTCAATTGAGTGACTTTCGCTCTTGTCCCAGCAGCGGCATACGAGGGGGCGATTAGGGAATGGGCTTTCCCAATTCGAGCGCGTGGAAGAATTTATATACAGAATCGAGTGCAATTGGCCGTTAGTAAAATCAACTCCCCCAAAACAACCCGTATTTTTCAAATATTTCTATTATATCACTTTTTACAACAAAGACATCCAAAACTAATTAATCTCAGTTTTATTTCAAAAACAAAAACATATTTCCTATTCCCTAATAGACGGAGGAGGGAGTCAAGTTCAATTGAGTGACTTTCGCTCTTGTCCCAGCAGCGGCATACGAGGGGGCGATGGGGGAATGGGCTTTCCCAATTCGAGCGCGTGGAAGGATTTATATACAGAATCGAGTGCAATTGGCCGTTAGTAACATCAACTCCCCCCAAAACAACCCGTATTTTTCAAATATTTCTATTATATCCGTTTTTACAACGAAGACATCCAAAACTAATTAATCTCAGTTTTATTTCAAAAACAAAAAAACATATTACCTATTCCCTAATAGACGGAGGAGGGAGTCAAGTTCAATTGAGTGACTTTCGCTCTTGTCCCAGCAGCGGCATACGAGGGGGCGATGGGGGAATGGGCTTTCCCAATTCGAGCGCGTGGAAGGATTTATATACAGAATCGAGTGCAATTGGCCGTTAGTAAAATCAACTCCCCCCAAAACAACCCGTATTTTTTAAATATTTCTATTATATCCGTTTTTACAACGAAGACATCCAAAACTAATTAATCTCAGTTTTATTTCAAAAACAAAAACATATTTCCTATTCCCTAATAAACGGAAGAGGGAGTCGGGTTCAATTGAGTGACTTTCGCTCTTGTCCCAGCAGCGGCATACGAGGGGGCGATGGGGGAATGGGCTTTCCCAATTCGAGCGCGTGGAAGAATTTATATACAGAATCGAGTGCAATTGGCCGTTAGTAAAATTAACTCCCCCCAAAACAACCCGTATTTTTCAAATATTTCTATTATATCCGTTTTTACAACGAAGACATCCAAAACTAATTAATCTCAGTTTTATTTCAAAAACAAAAACATATTTCCTATTCCCTAATAGACGGAAGAGGGAGTCAGGTTCAATTGAGTGACTTTCGCTCTTGTCCCAGCAGCGGCATACGAGGGGGCGATTAGGGAATGGGCTTTCCCAATTCGAGCGCGTGGAAGAATTTATATACAGAATCGAGTGCAATTGGCCGTTAGTAAAATCAACTCCCCCAAAACAACCCGTATTTTTCAAATATTTCTATTATATCACTTTTTACAACAAAGACATCCAAAACTAATTAATCTCAGTTTTATTTCAAAAACAAAAACATATTTCCTATTCCCTAATAGACGGAAGAGGGAGTCAGGTTCAATTGAGTGACTTTCGCTCTTGTCCCAGCAGCGGCATACGAGGGGGCGATTAGGGAATGGGCTTTCCCAATTCGAGCGCGTGGAAGAATTTATATACAGAATCGAGTGCAATTGGCCGTTAGTAAAATCAACTCCCCCCAAAACAACCCGTATTTTTCAAATATTTCTATTATATCTGTTTTTACAACGAAGACATCCAAAACTAATTAATCTCAGTTTTATTTCAAAAACAAAAACATATTTCCTATTCCCTAAAGGATGGAAGAGGGAGTCGGTTTCAATTGAGTGACTTTCGCTCTTGTCCCAGCAGCGGCATACGAGGGGGCGATGGGGGAATGGGCTTTCCCAATTCGAGCGCGTGGAAGGATTTATATACAGAATCGAGTGCAATTGGCCGTTAGTAAAATCAACTCCCCCCAAAACAACCCGTATTTTTCAAATATTTCTATTATATCCCTTTTTACAACGAAGACATCCCAAACTAATTAATCTCAGTTTTATTTCAAAAACAAAAACATATTTCCTATTCCCTAATAGACGGAAGAATGAGTCGGGTTCAATTGAGTGACTTTCGCTCTTGTCACAGCAGCGGCATACGAGGGGGCGATGGGGGAATGGGCTTTCCCAATTCGAGTGCGTGGAAGGATTTATATACAGAATCGAGTGCAATTGGCCGTTAGTAAAATCAACTCCCCCCAAAACAACCCGTATTTTTAAAATATTTCTATTATATCCCTTTTTACAACGAAGACATCCAAAACTAATTAATCTCAGTTTTATTTCAAAAACAAAAACATATTTCCTATTCCCTAATAGACGGAAGAGGGAGTCGGGTTCAATTGAGTGACTTTCACTCTTGTCCCAGCAGCGGCATACGAGGGGGCGATGGGGGAATGGGCTTTCCCAATTCGAGCGCGTGGAAGAATTTATATACAGAATCGAGTGCAATTGGCCGTTAGTAAAATCAACTCCCCCCAAAACAACCCGTATTTTTCAAATATTTCTATTATATCCGTTTTTACAACGAAGACATCCAAAACTAATTAATCTCAGTTTTATTTCAAAAACAAAAACATATTTCCTATTCCCTAATAGACGGAAGAGGAAGTCGGGTTCAATTGAGTGACTTTCGCTCTTGTCCCAGCAGCGGCATACGAGGGGGCGATGGGGAAATGGGCTTTCCCAATTCGAGTGCGTGGAAGAATTTATATACAGAATCGAGTGCAATTGGCCGTTAGTAAAATCAACTCCCCCCAAAACAACCCGTATTTTTCAAATATTTCTATTATATCCGTTTTTACAACGAAGACATCCAAAACTAATTAATCTCAGTTTTATTTCAAAAACAAAAACATATTTCCTATTTCCTAATAGACGGAAGAGGGAGTCGGGTTCAATTGAGTCACTTTAGTTCTTGTCCCAGCAGCGGCATACGAGCAGGCGATGGGGGAATGGGCTTTCCAGATTCGAGCGCGTGGAAGGATTTATATACAGAATCGAGTGCAATTGGCCGTTAGTAAAATCAACTCCCCCCAAAACAACCCGTATTTTTCAAATATTTATATTATATCCGTTTTTACAACGAAGACATCCAAAACTAATTAATCTCAGTTTTATTTCAAAAACAAAAACATATTTCCTATTCCCTAATAGACGGAAGAGGGAGTCGGGTTCAATTGAGTGACTTTCACTCTTGTCCCAGCAGCGGCATACGAGGGGGCGATGGGGGAATGGGCTTTCCCAATTCGAGCGCGTGGAAGAATTTAGATACAGAATCGAGTGCAATTGGCCGTTAGTAAAATCACCTCCCCCCCAAAACAACCCGTATTTTTCAAATATTTCTATTATATCCGTTTTTACAACGAAGACATCCAAAACTAATTAATCTCAGTTTTATTTCAAGAACAAAAACATATTTCCTATTCCCTAATAGACGGAAGAGGGAGACGGGTTTAATTGAGTGACTTTCGCTCTTTTCCCAGCAGCGGCATACGAGGGGGCGATGGGGGAATGGGCTTTCCCAATTCGAGTGCGTGGAAGAATTTATATACAGAATCGAGTGCAATTGGCCGTTGGTAAAATCAACTCCCCCCAAAACAACCCGTATTTTTCAAATATTTCTATTATATCCCTTTTTACAACGAAGACATTCAAAACTAATTTATCTCAGTTTTATTTCAAAAACAAAAACATATTTCCTATTCCCTAATTGACGGAAGAGGGAGTCGGGTTCAATTGAGTGACTTTCGCTCTTGTCCCAGCAGCGGCATACGAGGGGGCGATGGGGGAATGGGCTTTCCCAATTCGAGCGCGTGGAAGAATTTATATACAGAATCGAGTGCAATTGGCCGTTAGTAAAATCAACTCCCCCAAAACAACCCGTATTTTTCAAATTTTTCTATTATATCCGTTTTTACAACGAAGACATCCAAAACTAATTAATTTCAGTTTTATTTCAAAAACAAAAACATATTTCCTATTCCCTAATAGACGGAAGAGGGAGTCGGGTTCAATTGAGTGACTTTCGCTCTTGTCCCAGCAGCGGCATACGAGGGGGCGATGGGGGAATGGGCTTTCCCAATTCGAGCGCGTGGAAGAATTTATATACAGAATCGAGTGCAATTGGCCGTTAGTAAAATCAACTCCCCACAAAACAACCCGTTTTTTTTCAAATGTTTCTATTATATCCGTTTTTACAACGAAGACATCCAAAACTAATTAATCTCAGTTTTATTTCAAAAAAAAAACATATTTCCTATTCCCTAATAGACGGAGGAGGGAGTCGGGTTCAATTGAGTGAATTTGGCTCTTGTCCCAGCAGCGGCATACGAGGGGGCGATGGGGGAATGGGCTTTCCCAATTCGAGCGCGTGGAAGAATTTATATACAGAATCGAGTGCAATTGGCCGTTAGTAAAATCAACTCCCCCCAAAACAACCCGTATTTTTTAAATATTTCTATTATATCCGTTTTTACAACGAAGACATCCAAAACTAATTAATCTCAGTTTTATTTAAAAAACAAAAACATATTTCCTAGTCCCTAATAGACGGAAGAGGGAGTCGGGTTCAATTGAGTGACTTTCGTTCTTGTCCCAGCAGCGGCATACGAGGGGGCGATGGGGGAATGGGCTTTCCCAATTCGAGCGCGTGGAAGAATTTATATACAGAATCGAGTGCAATTGGCCGTTAGTAAAATCAACTCCCCCCAAAACAACCCGTATTTTTCAAATATTTCTATTATATCCCTTTTTACAACGAAGACATCCAAAACTAATTCATCTCAGTTTTATTTCAAAAACAAAAACATATTTCCTATTCCCTAATAGACGGAAGAGGGAGTCGGGTTCAATTAAGTGACTTTGGCTCTTGTCCCAGCAGCGGCATACGAGGGGGCGATGGAGGAATGGGCTTTCCCAATTCGAGCACGTGGAAAAATTTATATACAGAATCGAGTGCAATTGGCCGTTAGTAAAATCAACCCCCCCCAAAACAACCCGTATTTTTCAAATATTTCTATTATATCCCTTTTTACAACGAAGACATCCAAAACTAATTAATCTCAGTTTTATTTCAAAAACAAAAACATATTTCCTATTCCCTAATAGACGGAAGAGGGAGACGGGTTTAATTGAGTGACCTTCGCTCTTTTCCCAGCAGCGGCATACGAGGGGGCGATTAGGGAATGGGCTTTCCCAATTCGAGTGCGTGGAAGAATTTATATACAGAATCGAGTGCAATTGGCCGTTAGTAAATTCAACTCCCCCCAAAACAACCCGTATTTTTCAAATATTTCTATTATATCCCTTTTTACAACAAAGACATCCAAAACTAATTAATTTCAGTTTTATTTCAAAAACAAAAACATATTTCCTATTCCCTAATAGACGGAAGAGGGAGTCGGGTTCAATTGAGTGACTTTCGCTCTTGTCCCAGCAGCGGCATACGAGGGGGCGATGGGGGAATGGGCTTTCCCAATTCGAGCGCGTGGAAGAATTTATATACAGAATCGAGTGCAATTGGCCGTTAGTAAAATCAACTCCCCACAAAACAACCCGTTTTTTTTCAAATGTTTCTATTATATCCGTTTTTACAACGAAGACATCCAAAACTAATTAATCTCAGTTTTATTTAAAAAAAAAAACATATTTCCTATTCCCTAATAGACGGAGGAGGGAGTCGGGTTCAATTGAGTGAATTTGGCTCTTGTCCCAGCAGCGGCATACGAGGGGGCGATGGGGGAATGGGCTTTCCCAATTCGAGCGCGTGGAAGAATTTATATACAGAATCGAGTGCAATTGGCCGTTAGTAAAATCAACTCCCCCAAAACAACCCGTATTTTTTAAATATTTCTATTATATCCGTTTTTACAACGAAGACATCCAAAACTAATTAATCTCAGTTTTATTTAAAAAACAAAAACATATTTCCTAGTCCCTAATAGACGGAAGAGGGAGTCGGGTTCAATTGAGTGACTTTCGTTCTTGTCCCAGCAGCGGCATACGAGGGGGCGATGGGGGAATGGGCTTTCCCAATTCGAGCGCGTGGAAGAATTTATATACAGAATCGAGTGCAATTGGCCGTTAGTAAAATCAACTCCCCCCAAAACAACCCGTATTTTTCAAATATTTCTATTATATCCCTTTTTACAACGAAGACATCCAAAACTAATTCATCTCAGTTTTATTTCAAAAACAAAAACATATTTCCTATTCCCTAATAGACGGAAGAGGGAGTCGGGTTCAATTAAGTGACTTTGGCTCTTGTCCCAGCAGCGGCATACGAGGGGGCGATGGAGGAATGGGCTTTCCCAATTCGAGCACGTGGAAAAATTTATATACAGAATCGAGTGCAATTGGCCGTTAGTAAAATCAACCCCCCCCCAAAACAACCCGTATTTTTCAAATATTTCTATTATATCCCTTTTTACAACGAAGACATCCAAAACTAATTAATCTCAGTTTTATTTCAAAAACAAAAACATATTTCCTATTCCCTAATAGACGGAAGAGGGAGACGGGTTTAATTGAGTGACCTTCGCTCTTTTCCCAGCAGCGGCATACGAGGGGGCGATTAGGGAATGGGCTTTCCCAATTCGAGTGCGTGGAAGAATTTATATACAGAATCGAGTGCAATTGGCCGTTAGTAAATTCAACTCCCCCCAAAACAACCCGTATTTTTCAAATATTTCTATTATATCCCTTTTTACAACAAAGACATCCAAAACTAATTAATCTCAGTTTTATTTCAAAAACAAAAACATATTTCCTATTCCTTAATAGACGGAGGAGGGAGTCAAGTTCAATTGAGTGACTTTCGCTCTTGTCCCAGCAGCGGCATACGAGGGGGCGATGGGGGAATGGGCTTTCCCAATTCGAGCGCGTGGAAGGATTTATATACAGAATCGAGTGCAATTGGCCGTTAGTAAAATCAACTCCCCCCAAAACAACCCGTATTTTTTAAATATTTCTATTATATCCGTTTTTACAACGAAGACATCCAAAACTAATTAATCTCAGTTTTATTTCAAAAACAAAAACATATTTCCTATTCCCTAATAAACGGAAGAGGGAGTCGGGTTCAATTGAGTGACTTTCGCTCTTGTCCCAGCAGCGGCATACGAGGGGGCGATGGGGGAATGGGCTTTCCCAATTCGAGCGCGTGGAAGAATTTATATACAGAATCGAGTGCAATTGGCCGTTAGTAAAATTAACTCCCCCCAAAACAACCCGTATTTTTCAAATATTTCTATTATATCCGTTTTTACAACGAAGACATCCAAAACTAATTAATCTCAGTTTTATTTCAAAAACAAAAACATATTTCCTATTCCCTAATAGACGGAAGAGGGAGTCAGGTTCAATTGAGTGACTTTCGCTCTTGTCCCAGCAGCGGCATACGAGGGGGCGATTAGGGAATGGGCTTTCCCAATTCGAGCGCGTGGAAGAATTTATATTCAGAATCGAGTGCAATTGGCCGTTAGTAAAATCAACTCCCCCAAAACAACCCGTATTTTTCAAATATTTCTATTATATCACTTTTTACAACAAAGACATCCAAAACTAATTAATCTCAGTTTTATTTCAAAAACAAAAACATATTTCCTATTCCCTAATAGACGGAAGAGGGAGTCAGGTTCAATTGAGTGACTTTCGCTCTTGTCCCAGCAGCGGCATACGAGGGGGCGATTAGGGAATGGGCTTTCCCAATTCGAGCGCGTGGAAGAATTTATATACAGAATCGAGTGCAATTGGCCGTTAGTAAAATCAACTCCCCCCAAAACAACCCGTATTTTTCAAATATTTCTATTATATCTGTTTTTACAACGAAGACATCCAAAACTAATTAATCTCAGTTTTATTTCAAAAACAAAACATATTTCCTATTCCCTAATGGATGGAAGAGGGAGTCGGGTTCAATTGAGTGACTTTCGCTCTTGTCCCAGCAGCGGCATACGAGGGGGCGATGGGGGAATGGGCTTTCCCAATTCGAGCGCGTGGAAGGATTTATATACAGAATCGAGTGCAATTGGCCGTTAGTAAAATCAACTCCCCCCAAAACAACCCGTATTTTTCAAATATTTCTATTATATCCCTTTTTACAACGAAGACATCCCAAACTAATTAATCTCAGTTTTATTTCAAAAACAAAAACATATTTCCTATTCCCTAATAGACGGAAGAATGAGTCGGGTTCAATTGAGTGACTTTCGCTGTTGTCACAGCAGCGGCATACGAGGGGGCGATGGGGGAATGGGCTTTCCCAATTCGAGCGCGTGGAAGGATTTATATACAGAATCGAGTGCAATTGGCCGTTAGTAAAATCAACTCCCACCAAAACAACCCGTATTTTTCAAATATTTCTATTATATCCGTTTTTACAACGAAGACATCCAAAACTAATTAATCTCAGTTTTATTTCAAAAACAAAAACATATTTCCTATTCCCTAATAGACGGAAGAGGGAGTCGGGTTCAATTGAGTGACTTTCACTCTTGTCCCAGCAGCGGCATACGAGGGGGCGATGGGGGAATGGGCTTTCCCAATTCGAGCGCGTGGAAGAATTTATATACAGAATCGAGTGCAATTGGCCGTTAGTAAAATCAACTCCCCCCAAAACAACCCGTATTTTTCAAATATTTCTATTATATCCGTTTTTACAACGAAGACATCCAAAACTAATTAATCTCAGTTTTATTTCAAAAACAAAAACATATTTCCTATTCCCTAATAGACGGAAGAGGAAGTCGGGTTCAATTGAGTGACTTTCGCTCTTGTCCCAGCAGCGGCATACGAGGGGGCGATGGGGGAATGGGCTTTCCCAATTCGAGTGCGTGGAAGAATTTATATACAGAATCGAGTGCAATTGGCCGTTAGTAAAATCAACTCCCCCCAAAACAACCCGTATTTTTGAAATATTTCTATTATATCCGTTTTTACAACGAAGACATCCAAAACTAATTAATCTCAGTTTTATTTCAAAAACAAAAACATATTTCCTATTTCCTAATAGACGGAAGAGGGAGTCGGGTTCAATTGAGTGACTTTCGTTCTTGTCCCAGCAGCGGCATACGAGGGGGCGATCGGGGAATGGGCTTTCCAGATTCGAGCGCGTGGAAGGATTTATATACAGAATCGAGTGCAATTGGCCGTTAGTAAAATCAACTCCCCCCAAAACAACCCGTATTTTTCAAATATTTATATTATATCCGTTTTTACAACGAAGACATCCAAAACTAATTAATCTCAGTTTTATTTCAAAAACAAAAACATATTTCCTATTCCCTAATAGACGGAAGAGGGAGTCGGGTTCAATTGAGTGACTTTCACTCTTGTCCCAGCAGCGGCATACGAGGGGGCGATGGGGGAATGGGCTTTCCCAATTCGAGCGCGTGGAAGAATTTAGATACAGAATCGAGTGCAATTGGCCGTTAGTAAAATCACCTCCCCCCCAAAACAACCCGTATTTTTCAAATATTTCTATTATATCCGTTTTTACAACGAAGACATCCAAAACTAATTAATCTCAGGTTTATTTCAAGAACAAAAACATATTTCCTATTCCCTAATAGACGGAAGAGGGAGACGGGTTTAATTGAGTGACTTTCGCTCTTTTCCCAGCAGCGGCATACGAGGGGGCGATGGGGGAATGGGCTTTCCCAATTCGAGTGCGTGGAAGAATTTATATACAGAATCGAGTGCAATTGGCCGTTGGTAAAATCAACTCCCCCCAAAACAACCCGTATTTTTCAAATATTTCTATTATATCCCTTTTTACAACGAAGACATTCAAAACTAATTTATCTCAGTTTTATTTCAAAAACAAAAACATATTTCCTATTCCCTAATAGAGGGAGGAGGGAGTCGGGTTTAATTGAGTGACTTTCGCTCTTGTCCCAGCAGCGGCATACGAGGGGGCGATGGGAAAATGGGCTTTTCCAATTCGAGCGCGTGGAAGGATTTATATACAGAATCGAGTGCAATCGGCCGTAAGTAAAATCAACTCCCCCCAAAACAACCCGTATTTTTCAAATATTTCTATTATATCCGTTTTTACAACGAAGACATCCAAAACTAATTAATCTCAGTTTTATTTCAAAAACAAAAACATATTTCCTATTCCCTAATTGACGGAAGAGGGAGTCGGGTTCAATTGAGTGACTTTCGTTCTTGTCCCAGCAGCGGCATACGAGGGGGCGATGGGGGAATGGGCTTTCCCAATTCGAGCGCGTGGAAGAATTTATATACAGAATCGAGTGCAATTGGCCGTTAGTAAAATCAACTCCCCCCAAAACAACCCGTATTTTTCAAATATTTCTATTATATCCCTTTTTACAACTAAGACATCCAAAACTAATTAATCTCAGTTTTATTTCAAAAACAAAAACATATTTCCTATTCCCTAATAGACGGAAGAGGGAGTCGGGTTCAATTGAGTGACTTTGGCTCTTGTCCCAGCAGCGGCATACGAGGGGGCGATGGGGGAATGGGCTTTCCCAATTCGAGCGCGTGGAAGAATTTATATACAGAATCGAGTGCAATTGGCCGTTAGTAAAATCAACTCCCCCCAAAACAACCCGTATTTTTCAAATATTTCTATTATATCCGTTTTTACAACGAAGACATCCAAAACTAATTAATCTCAGTTTTATTTAAAAAACAAAAAACATATTTCCTAGTCCCTAATAGACGGAAGAGGAAGTCGGGTTCAATTGAGTGACTTTCGTTCTTGTCCCAGCAGCGGCATACGAGGGGGCGATGGGGGAATGGGCTTTCCCAATTCGAGCGCGTGGAAGAATTTATATACAGAATCGAGTGCAATTGGCCGTTAGTAAAATCAACTCCCCCCAAAACAACCCGTATTTTTCAAATATTTCTATTATATCCCTTTTTACAACTAAGACATCCAAAACTAATTAATCTCAGTTTTATTTCAAAAACAAAAACATATTTCCTATTCCCTAATAGACGGAAGAGGGAGTCGGGTTCAATTGAGTGACTTTGGCTCTTGTCCCAGCAGCGGCATACGAGGGGGCGATGGGGGAATGGGCTTTCCCAATTCGAGCGCGTGGAAGAATTCATATACAGAATCGAGTGCAATTGGCCGTTAGTAAAATCAACTCCCCCCAAAACAACCCGTATTTTTCAAATATTTCTATTATATCCCTTTTTACAACGAAGACATCCAAAACTAATTAACCTCAGTTTTATTTCAAAAACAAAAACATATTTCCTATTCCCTAATAGACGGAGGAGGGAGTCGGGTTCAATTGAGTGAATTTGGCTCTTGTCCCAGCAGCGGCATACGAGGGGGCGATGGGGGAATGGGCTTTCCCAATTCGAGCGCGTGGAAGAATTTATATACAGAATCGAGTGCAATTAGCCGTTAGTAAAATCAACTCCCCCCAAAACAACCCGTATTTTTCAAATATTTCTATTATATCCCTTTTTACAACGAAGACATCCAAAACTAATTAATCTCAGTTTTATTTCAAAAACAAAAACATATTTCCTACTCCCTAATAGACGGAAGAGGGAGTCGGGTTCAATTGAGTGACTTTGGGTCTTGTCCCAGCAGCGGCATACGAGGGGGCGATGGGGGAATGGGCTTCCCCAATTCGAGCGCGTGGAAGAATTTATATACAGAATCGAGTGCAATTGGCCGTTAGTAAAATCAACTCCCCCCAAAACAACCCGTATTTTTCAAATATTTCTATTATATCCGTTTTTACAACGAAGACATCCAAAACTAATTAATCTCAGTTTTATTTCAAAAACAAAAACATATTTCCTATTCCCTAATAGACGGAGGAGGGAGTCGGGTTCAATTGAGTGAATTTGGCTCTTGTCCCAGCAGCGGCATACGAGGGGGCGATGGGGGAATGGGCTTTCCCAATTCGAGCGCGTGGAAGAATTTATATACAGAATCGAGTGCAATTAGCCGTTAGTAAAATCAACTCCCCCCAAAACAACCCGTATTTTTCAAATATTTCTATTATATCCCTTTTTACAACGAAGACATCCAAAACTAATTAATCTCAGTTTTATTTCAAAAACAAAAACATATTTCCTACTCCCTAATAGACGGAAGAGGGAGTCGGGTTCAATTGAGTGACTTTGGCTCTTGTCCCAGCAGCGGCATACGAGGGGGCGATGGGGGAATGGGCTTCCCCAATTCGAGCGCGTGGAAGAATTTATATACAGAATCGAGTGCAATTGGCCGTTAGTAAAATCAACTCCCCCCAAAACAACCCGTATTTTTCAAATATTTCTATTATATCCCTTTTTACAACGAAGACATCCAAAACTAATTAATCTCAGTTTTATTTCAAAAACAAAAACATATTTCCTATTCCCTAATAGACGGAAGAGGGAGTCGGGTTCAATTGAGTGACTTTCACTCTTGTCCCAGCAGCGGCATACGAGGGGGCGATGGGGGAATGGGCTTTCCCAATTCGAGCGCGTGGAAGAATTTATATACAGAATCGAGTGCAATTGGCCGTTAGTAAAATCAACTCCCCCCAAAACAACCAGTATTTTTCAAATATTTCTATTATATCCGTTTTTACAACGAAGACATCCAAAACTAATTAATCTCAGTTTTATTTAAAAAACAAAAAACATATTTCCTAGTCCCTAATAGACGGAAGAGGAAGTCGGGTTCAATTGAGTGACTTTCGTTCTTGTCCCAGCAGCGGCATACGAGGGGGCGATGGTGGAATGGGCTTTCCCAATTCGAGCGCGTGGAAGAATTTATATACAGAATCGAGTGCAATTGGCCGTTAGTAAAATCAACTCCCCCCAAAACAACCCGTATTTTTCAAATATTTCTATTATATCCCTTTTTACAACTAAGACATCCAAAACTAATTAATCTCAGTTTTATTTCAAAAACAAAAACATATTTCCTATTCCCTAATAGACGGAAGAGGGAGTCGGGTTCAATTGAGTGACTTTGGCTCTTGTCCCAGCAGCGGCATACGAGGGGGCGATGGGGGAATGGGCTTTCCCAATTCGAGCGCGTGGAAGAATTTATATACAGAATCGAGTGCAATTGGCCGTTAGTAAAATCAACTCCCCCCAAAACAACTTGTATTTTTCAAATATTTCTATTATATCCGTTTTTACAACGAAGACATCCAAAACTAATTAATCTCAGTTTTATTTAAAAAACAAAAAACATATTTCCTAGTCCCTAATAGACGGAAGAGGAAGTCGGGTTCAATTGAGTGACTTTCGTTCTTGTCCCAGCAGCGGCATACGAGGGGGCGATGGGGGAATGGGCTTTCCCAATTCGAGCGCGTGGAAGAATTTATATACAGAATCGAGTGCAATTGGCCGTTAGTAAAATCAACTCCCCCCAAAACAACCCGTATTTTTCAAATATTTCTATTATATCCCTTTTTACAACTAAGACATCCAAAACTAATTAATCTCAGTTTTATTTCAAAAACAAAAACATATTTCCTATTCCCTAATAGACGGAAGAGGGAGTCGGGTTCAATTGAGTGACTTTGGCTCTTGTCCCAGCAGCGGCATACGAGGGGGCGATGGGGGAATGGGCTTTCCCAATTCGAGCGCGTGGAAGAATTTATATACAGAATCGAGTGCAATTGGCCGTTAGTAAAATCAACTCCCCCCAAAACAACCCGTATTTTTCAAATATTTCTATTATATCCCTTTTTACAACGAAGACATCCAAAACTAATTAACCTCAGTTTTATTTCAAAAACAAAAACATATTTCCTATTCCCTAATAGACGGAGGAGGGAGTCGGGTTCAATTGAGTGAATTTGGCTCTTGTCCCAGCAGCGGCATACGAGGGGGCGATGGGGGAATGGGCTTTCCCAATTCGAGCGCGTGGAAGAATTTATATACAGAATCGAGTGCAATTAGCCGTTAGTAAAATCAACTCCCCCCAAAACAACCCGTATTTTTCAAATATTTCTATTATATCCCTTTTTACAACGAAGACATCCAAAACTAATTAATCTCAGTTTTATTTCAAAAACAAAAACATATTTCCTACTCCCTAATAGACGGAAGAGGGAGTCGGGTTCAATTGAGTGACTTTGGCTCTTGTCCCAGCAGCGGCATACGAGGGGGCGATGGGGGAATGGGCTTCCCCAATTCGAGCGCGTGGAAGAATTTATATACAGAATCGAGTGCAATTGGCCGTTAGTAAAATCAACTCCCCCCAAAACAACCCGTATTTTTCAAATATTTCTATTATATCCGTTTTTACAACGAAGACATCCAAAACTAATTAATCTCAGTTTTATTTCAAAAACAAAAACATATTTCCTATTCCCTAATAGACGGAAGAGGGAGTCGGGTTCAATTGAGTGACTTTCACTCTTGTCCCAGCAGCGGCATACGAGGGGGCGATGGGGGAATGGGCTTTCCCAATTCGAGCGCGTGGAAGAATTTATATACAGAATCGAGTGCAATTGGCCGTTAGTAAAATCAACTTTCCCCAAAACAACCCGTATTTTTCAAATATTTCTATTATATCCGTTTTTACAACGAAGACATCCAAAACTAATTAATCTCAGTTTTATTTCAAAAACAAAAACATATTTCCTATTCCCTAATAGACGGAAGAGGGAGTCGGGTTCAATTGAGTGACTTTGGCTCTTGTCCCAGCAGCGGCATACGAGGGGGCGATGGGGGAATGGGCTTCCCCAATTCGAGCGCGTGGAAGAATTTATATACAGAATCGAGTGCAATTGGCCGTTAGTAAAATCAACTCCCCCCAAAACAACCCGTATTTTTCAAATATTTCTATTATATCCGTTTTTACAACGAAGACATCCAAAACTAATTAATCTCAGTTTTATTTCAAAAACAAAAACATATTTCCTATTCCCTAATAGACGGAAGAGGGAGTCGGGTTCAATTGAGTGACTTTCACTCTTGTCCCAGCAGCGGCATACGAGGGGGCGATGGGGGAATGGGCTTTCCCAATTCGAGCGCGTGGAAGAATTTATATACAGAATCGAGTGCAATTGGCCGTTAGTAAAATCAACTTCCCCCAAAACAACCCGTATTTTTCAAATATTTCTATTATATCCGTTTTTACAACGAAGACATCCAAAACTAATTAATCTCAGTTTTATTTCAAAAACAAAAACATATTTCCTATTCCCTAATAGACGGAAGAGGAAGTCGGGTTCAATTGAGTGACTTTCGCTCTTGTCCCAGCAGCGGCATACGAGGGGGCGATGGGGGAATGGGCTTTCCCAATTCGAGTGCGTGGAAGAATTTATATACAGAATCGAGTGCAATTGGCCGTTAGTAAAATCAACTCCCCCCAAAACAACCAGTATTTTTCAAATATTTCTATTATATCCGTTTTTACAACGAAGACATCCAAAACTAATTAATCTCAGTTTTATTTAAAAAACAAAAAACATATTTCCTAGTCCCTAATAGACGGAAGAGGAAGTCGGGTTCAATTGAGTGACTTTCGTTCTTGTCCCAGCAGCGGCATACGAGGGGGCGATGGGGGAATGGGCTTTCCCAATTCGAGCGCGTGGAAGAATTTATATACAGAATCGAGTGCAATTGGCCGTTAGTAAAATCAACTCCCCCCAAAACAACCCGTATTTTTCAAATATTTCTATTATATCCCTTTTTACAACTAAGACATCCAAAACTAATTAATCTCAGTTTTATTTCAAAAACAAAAACATATTTCCTATTCCCTAATAGACGGAAGAGGGAGTCGGGTTCAATTGAGTGACTTTGGCTCTTGTCCCAGCAGCGGCATACAAGGGGGCGATGGGGGAATGGGCTTTCCCAATTCGAGCGCGTGGAAGAATTTATATACAGAATCGAGTGCAATTGGCCGTTAGTAAAATCAACTCCCCCCAAAACAACCCGTATTTTTCAAATATTTCTATTATATCCCTTTTTACAACGAAGACATCCAAAACTAATTAATCTCAGTTTTATTTCAAAAACAAAAACATATTTCCTATTCCCTAATAGACGGAGGAGGGAGTCGGGTTCAATTGAGTGAATTTGGCTCTTGTCCCAGCAGCGGCATACGAGGGGGCGATGGGGGAATGGGCTTTCCCAATTCGAGCGCGTGGAAGAATTTATATACAGAATCGAGTGCAATTACCCGTTAGTAAAATCAACTCCCCCCAAAACAACCCGTATTTTTCAAATATTTCTATTATATCCCTTTTTACAACGAAGACATCCAAAACTAATTAATCTCAGTTTTATTTCAAAAACAAAAACATATTTCCTACTCCCTAATAGACGGAAGAGGGAGTCGGGTTCAATTGAGTGACTTTGGCTCTTGTCCCAGCAGCGGCATACGAGGGGGCGATGGGGGAATGGGCTTCCCCAATTCGAGCGCGTGGAAGAATTTATATACAGAATCGAGTGCAATTGGCCGTTAGTAAAATCAACTCCCCCCAAAACAACCCGTATTTTTCAAATATTTCTATTTTATCCGTTTTTACAACGAAGACATCCAAAACTAATTAATCTCAGTTTTATTTCAAAAACAAAAACATATTTCCTATTCCCTAATAGACGGAAGAGGGAGTCGGGTTCAATTGAGTGACTTTCACTCTTGTCCCAGCAGCGGCATACGAGGGGGCGATGGGGGAATGGGCTTTCCCAATTCGAGCGCGTGGAAGAATTTATATACAGAATCGAGTGCAATTGGCCGTTAGTAAAATCAACTTCCCCCAAAACAACCCGTATTTTTCAAATATTTCTATTATATCCGTTTTTACAACGAAGACATCCAAAACTAATTAATCTCAGTTTTATTTCAAAAACAAAAACATATTTCCTATTCCCTAATAGACGGAAGAGGAAGTCGGGTTCAATTGAGTGACTTTCGCTCTTGTCCCAGCAGCGGCATACGAGGGGGCGATGGGGGAATGGGCTTTCCCAATTCGAGTGCGTGGAAGAATTTATATACAGAATCGAGTGCAATTGGCCGTTAGTAAAATCAACTCCCCCCAAAACAACCAGTATTTTTCAAATATTTCTATTATATCCGTTTTTACAACGAAGACATCCAAAACTAATTAATCTCAGTTTTATTTAAAAAACAAAAAACATATTTCCTAGTCCCTAATAGACGGAAGAGGAAGTCGGGTTCAATTGAGTGACTTTCGTTCTTGTCCCAGCAGCGGCATACGAGGGGGCGATGGGGGAATGGGCTTTCCCAATTCGAGCGCGTGGAAGAATTTATATACAGAATCGAGTGCAATTGGCCGTTAGTAAAATCAACTCCCCCCAAAACAACCCGTATTTTTCAAATATTTCTATTATACCCCTTTTTACAACTAAGACATCCAAAACTAATTAATCTCAGTTTTATTTCAAAAACAAAAACATATTTCCTATTCCCTAATAGACGGAAGAGGGAGTCGGGTTCAATTGAGTGACTTTGGCTCTTGTCCCAGCAGCGGCATACGAGGGGGCGATGGGGGAATGGGCTTTCCCAATTCGAGCGCGTGGAAGAATTTATATACAGAATCGAGTGCAATTGGCCGTTAGTAAAATCAACTCCCCCCAAAACAACCCGTATTTTTCAAATTTTTCTATTATATCCCTTTTTACAACGAAGACATCCAAAACTAATTAATCTGTTTTATTTCAAAAACAAAAACATATTTCCTATTCTTCTAATGGACGGAAGAGGGAGTCGGGTTCAATTGAGTGACTTTCGCTCTTGTCCCAGCAGCGGCATACGAGGGGGCGATGGGGGAATGGGCTTTCCCAATTCAAGCGCGTGGAAGGATTTATATACAGAATCGAGTGCAATTGGCCGTTAGTAAAATCAACTCCCCCCAAAACAACCCGTATTTTTCAAATATTTCTATTATATCCGTTTTTACAACGAAGACATCCAAAACTAATTAATCTCAGTTTTATTTCAAAAACAAAAACATATTTCCTATTCCATAATAGACGGAAGAGGAAGTCGGGTTCAATTGAGTGACTTTCGCTCTTGTCCCAGCAGCGGCATACGAGGGGGCGATGAGGGAATGGGCTTTCCCAATTCAAGTGCGTGGAAGAATTTATATACAGAATCGAGTGCAATTGGCGGTTAGTAAAATCAACTCCCCCCAAAACAACCCGTATTTTTCAAATATTTCTATTATATCCGTTTTTACAACGAAGACATCCAAAACTAATTAATCTCAGTTTTATTTAAAAAACAAAAACATATTTCCTATTCCCTAATAGACGGAAGAGGGAGTCGGGTTCAATTGAGTGACTTTCGTTCTTGTCCCAGCAGCGGCATACGAGGGGGCAATGGGGGAATGGGCTTTCCAGATTCGAGCGCGTGGAAGGATTTATATACAGAATCGAGTGCAATTGGCCGTTAGTAAAATCAACTCCCCCCAAAACAACCCGTATTTTTCAAATATTTCTATTATATCCGTTTTTACAACGAAGACATCCAAAACTAATTAATCTCAGTTTTATTTCAAAAACAAAAACATATTTCCTATTCCTTAATAGACGGAAGAGGGAGTCGGGTTCAATTGAGTGACTTTCACTCTTGTCCCAGCAGCGGCATACGAGGGGGCGATGGGGGAATGGGCTTTCCCAATTCTAGCGCGTGGAAGAATTTATATACAGAATCGAGGGCAATTGGCCGTTAGTAAAATCAACTCCCCCCAAAACAACCCGTATTTTTCAAATATTTCTATTATATCCGTTTTTACAACGAAGACATCCAAAACTAATTAATCTCAGTTTTATTTCAAAAACAAAAACATATTTCCTATTCCATAATAGACGGAAGAGGGAGACGGGTTTAATTGAGTGACTTTCGCTCTTTTCCTAGCAGCGGCATACGAGGGGGCGATGGGGGAATGGGCTTTCCCAATTCGAGTGCGTGGAAGAATTTATATACAGAATCGAGTGCAATTGGCCGTTAGTAAAATCAACTCCCCCCAAAACAACCCGTATTTTTCAAATATTTCTATTATATCCGTTTTTACAACGAAGACATCCAAAACTAATTAATCTCAGTTTTATTTCAAAAACAAAAACATATTTCCTATTCCCTAATAGACGGAAGAGGGAGTCGGGTTCAATTGAGTGACTTTCGCTCTTGTCACAGCAGCGGCATACGAGGGGGCGATGGGGGAATGGGCTTTCCCAATTCGAGCGCGTGGAAGGATTTATATACAGAATCGAGTGCAATGGGCCGTTAGGAAAATCAACTCCCCCCAAAACAACCCGTATTTTTCAAATATTTCTATTATATCCGTTTTTACAACGAAGACATCCAAAACTAATTAATCTCAGTTTTATTTCAAAAACAAAAACATATTTCCTATTCCCTAATAGACGGAAGAGGGAGTCGGGTTCAATTGAGTGACTTTCACTCTTGTCCCAGCAGCGGCATACGAGGGGGCGATGGGGGAATGGGCTTTCCCAATTCGAGCGCGTGGAAGAATTTATATACAGAATCGAGTGCAAATGGCCGTTAGTAAAATCAACTCCCCCCAAAACAACCCGTATTTTTCAAATATTTCTATTATATCCGTTTTTACAACGAAGACATCCAAAACTAATTAATCTCAGTTTTATTTCAAAAACAAAAACATATTTCCTATTCCCTAATAGACGGAAGAGGGAGTCGGGTTCAATTGAGTGACTTTCGCTCTTGTCCCAGCAGCGGCATACGAGGGGGCGATGGGGGAATGGGCTTTTCCAATTCGAGCGCGTGGAAGGATTCATATACAGAATCGAGTGCAATCGGCCGTTAGTAAAATCATCTCCCCCCAAAACAACCCGTATTTTTCAAATATTTCTATTATATCCCTTTTTACAACGAAGACATCCAAAACTAATTAATCTCAGTTTTATTTCAAAAACAAAAACATATTTCCTATTCCCTAATAGACGGAAGAGGGAGTCGGGTTCAATTGAGTGACTTTCGCTCTTGTCCCAGCAGAGGCATACGAGGGGGCGATGGGTGAATGGGCTTTCCCAATTCGAGCGCGTGGAAGAATTTATATACAGAATCGAGTGCAATTGGCCGTTAGTAAAATCAACTCCCCCCAAAACAACCCGTATTTTTCAAATTTTTCTATTATATCCCTTTTTACAACGAAGACATCCAAAACTAATTAATCTCCGTTTTATTTCAAAAACAAAAACATATTTCCTATTCTTCTAATGGACGGAAGAGGGAGTCGGGTTCAATTGAGTCACTTTCGCTCTTGTCCCAGCAGCGGCATACGAGGGGGCGATGGGGGAATGGGCTTTCCCAATTCAAGCGCGTGGAAGGATTTATATACAGAATCGAGTGCAATTGGCCGTTAGTAAAATCAACTCCCCCCAAAACAACCCGTATTTTTCAAATATTTCTATTATATCCGTTTTTACAACGAAGACATCCAAAACTAATTAATCTCAGTTTTATTTCAAAAACAAAAACATATTTCCTATTCCATAATAGACGGAAGAGGAAGTCGGGTTCAATTGAGTGACTTTCGCTCTTGTCCCAGCAGCGGCATACGAGGGGGCGATGAGGGAATGGGCTTTCCCAATTCAAGTGCGTGGAAGAATTTATATACAGAATCGAGTGCAATTGGCGGTTAGTAAAATCAACTCCCCCCAAAACAACCCGTATTTTTCAAATATTTCTATTATATCCGTTTTTACAACGAAGACATCCAAAACTAATTAATCTCAGTTTTATTTAAAAAACAAAAACATATTTCCTATTCCCTAATAGACGGAAGAGGGAGTCGGGTTCAATTGAGTGACTTTCCTTCTTGTCCCAGCAGCGGCATACGAGGGGGCAATGGGGGAATGGGCTTTCCAGATTCGAGCGCGTGGAAGGATTTATATACAGAATCGAGTGCAATTGGCCGTTAGTAAAATCAACTCCCCCCAAAACAACCCGTATTTTTCAAATATTTCTATTATATCCGTTTTTACAACGAAGACATCCAAAACTAATTAATCTCAGTTTTATTTCAAAAACAAAAACATATTTCCTATTCCCTAATAGACGGAAGAGGGAGTCGGGTTCAATTGAGTGACTTTCACTCTTGTCCCAGCAGCGGCATACGAGGGGGCGATGGGGGAATGGGCTTTCCCAATTCTAGCGCGTGGAAGAATTTATATACAGAATCGAGTGCAATTGGCCGTTAGTAAAATCAACTCCCCCCAAAACAACCCGTATTTTTCAAATATTTCTATTATATCCGTTTTTACAACGAAGACATCCAAAACTAATTAATCTCTGTTTTATTTCAAAAACAAAAACATATTTCCTATTCCCTAATAGACGGAAGAGGGAGACGGGTTTAATTGAGTGACTTTCGCTCTTTTCCTAGCAGCGGCATACGAGGGGGCGATGGGGGAATGGGCTTTCCCAATTCGAGTGCGTGGAAGAATTTATATACAGAATCGAGTGCAATTGGCCGTTAGTAAAATCAACTCCCCCCAAAACAACCCGTATTTTTCAAATATTTCTATTATATCCGTTTTTACAACGAAGACATCCAAAACTAATTAATCTCAGTTTTATTTCAAAAACAAAAACATATTTCCTATTCCCTAATAGACGGAAGAGGAAGTCGGGTTCAATTGAGTGACTTTCGTTCTTGTCCCAGCAGCGGCATACGAGGGGGCGATGGGGGAATGGGCTTTCCCAATTCTAGCGCGTGGAAGAATTTATATACAGAATCGAGTGCAATTGGCCGTTAGTAAAATCAACTCCCCCCAAAACAACCCGTATTTTTCAAATATTTCTATTATATCCGTTTTTACAACGAAGACATCCAAAACTAATTAATCTCAGTTTTATTTCAAAAACAAAAACATATTTCCTATTCCCTAATAGACGGAAGAGGGAGTCGGGTTCAATTGAGTGACTTTCGCTCTTGTCCCAGCAGAGGCATACGAGGGGGCGATGGGTGAATGGGCTTTCCCAATTCGAGCGCGTGGAAGAATTTATATACAGAATCGAGTGCAATTGGCCGTTAGTAAAATCAACTCCCCCCAAAACAACCCGTATTTTTCAAATTTTTCTATTATATCCCTTTTTACAACGAAGACATCCAAAACTAATTAATCTCCGTTTTATTTCAAAAACAAAAACATATTTCCTATTCTTCTAATGGACGGAAGAGGGAGTCGGGTTCAATTGAGTCACTTTCGCTCTTGTCCCAGCAGCGGCATACGAGGGGGCGATGGGGGAATGGGCTTTCCCAATTCAAGCGCGTGGAAGGATTTATATACAGAATCGAGTGCAATTGGCCGTTAGTAAAATCAACTCCCCCCAAAACAACCCGTATTTTTCAAATATTTCTATTATATCCGTTTTTACAACGAAGACATCCAAAACTAATTAATCTCAGTTTTATTTCAAAAACAAAAACATATTTCCTATTCCATAATAGACGGAAGAGGAAGTCGGGTTCAATTGAGTGACTTTCGCTCTTGTCCCAGCAGCGGCATACGAGGGGGCGATGAGGGAATGGGCTTTCCCAATTCAAGTGCGTGGAAGAATTTATATACAGAATCGAGTGCAATTGGCGGTTAGTAAAATCAACTCCCCCCAAAACAACCCGTATTTTTCAAATATTTCTATTATATCCGTTTTTACAACGAAGACATCCAAAACTAATTAATCTCAGTTTTATTTAAAAAACAAAAACATATTTCCTATTCCCTAATAGACGGAAGAGGGAGTCGGGTTCAATTGAGTGACTTTCCTTCTTGTCCCAGCAGCGGCATACGAGGGGGCAATGGGGGAATGGGCTTTCCAGATTCGAGCGCGTGGAAGGATTTATATACAGAATCGAGTGCAATTGGCCGTTAGTAAAATCAACTCCCCCCAAAACAACCCGTATTTTTCAAATATTTCTATTATATCCGTTTTTACAACGAAGACATCCAAAACTAATTAATCTCAGTTTTATTTCAAAAACAAAAACATATTTCCTATTCCCTAATAGACGGAAGAGGGAGTCGGGTTCAATTGAGTGACTTTCACTCTTGTCCCAGCAGCGGCATACGAGGGGGCGATGGGGGAATGGGCTTTCCCAATTCTAGCGCGTGGAAGAATTTATATACAGAATCGAGTGCAATTGGCCGTTAGTAAAATCAACTCCCCCCAAAACAACCCGTATTTTTCAAATATTTCTATTATATCCGTTTTTACAACGAAGACATCCAAAACTAATTAATCTCTGTTTTATTTCAAAAACAAAAACATATTTCCTATTCCCTAATAGACGGAAGAGGGAGACGGGTTTAATTGAGTGACTTTCGCTCTTTTCCTAGCAGCGGCATACGAGGGGGCGATGGGGGAATGGGCTTTCCCAATTCGAGTGCGTGGAAGAATTTATATACAGAATCGAGTGCAATTGGCCGTTAGTAAAATCAACTCCCCCCAAAACAACCCGTATTTTTCAAATATTTCTATTATATCCGTTTTTACAACGAAGACATCCAAAACTAATTAATCTCAGTTTTATTTCAAAAACAAAAACATATTTCCTATTCCCTAATAGACGGAAGAGGAAGTCGGGTTCAATTGAGTGACTTTCGTTCTTGTCCCAGCAGCGGCATACGAGGGGGCGATGGGGGAATGGGCTTTCCCAATTCGAGCGCGTGGAAGAATTTATATACAGAATCGAGTGCAATTGGCCGTTAGTAAAATCAACTCCCCCCAAAACAACCCGTATTTTTCAAATATTTCTATTATATCCCTTTTTACAACTAAGACATCCAAAACTAATTAATCTCAGTTTTATTTCAAAAACAAAAACATATTTCCTATTCCCTAATAGACGGAAGAGGGAGTCGGGTTCAATTGAGTGACTTTGGCTCTTGTCCCAGCAGCGGCATACGAGGGGGCGATGGGGGAATGGGCTTTCCCAATTCGAGCGCGTGGAAGAATTTATATACAGAATCGAGTGCAATTGGCCGTTAGTAAAATCAACTCCCCCCAAAACAACCCGTATTTTTCAAATATTTATATTATATCCCTTTTTACAACGAAGACATCCAAAACTAATTAATCTCAGTTTTATTTCAAAAACAAAAACATATTTCCTATTCCCTAATAGACGGAGGAGGGAGTCGGGTTCAATTGAGTGAATTTGGCTCTTGTCCCAGCAGTGGCATACGAGGGGGCGATGGGGGAATGGGCTTTCCCAATTCGAGCGCGTGGAAGAATTTATATACAGAAAGGAGTGCAATTAGCCGTTAGTAAAATCAACTCCCCCCAAAACAACCCGTATTTTTCAAATATTTCTATTATATCCCTTTTTACAACGAAGACATCCAAAACTAATTAATCTCAGTTTTATTTCAAAAACAAAAACATATTTCCTACTCCCTAATAGACGGAAGAGGGAGTCGGGTTCAATTGAGTGACTTTGGCTCTTGTCCCAGCAGCGGCATACGAGGGGGCGATGGGGGAATGGGCTTCCCCAATTCGAGCGCGTGGAAGAATTTATATACAGAATCGAGTGCAATTGGCCGTTAGTAAAATCAACTCCCCCCAAAACAACCCGTATTTTTCAAATATTTCTATTATATCCCTTTTTACAACGAAGACATCCAAAACTAATTAATCTCAGTTTTATTTCAAAAACAAAAACATATTTCCTATTCCCTAATAGACGGAAGAGGGAGTCGGGTTCAATTGAGTGACTTTCACTCTTGTCCCAGCAGCGGCATACGAGGGGGCGATGGGGGAATGGGCTTTCCCAATTCGAGCGCGTGGAAGAATTTATATACAGAATCGAGTGCAATTGGCCGTTAGTAAAATCAACTTCCCCCAAAACAACCCGTATTTTTCAAATATTTCTATTATATCCGTTTTTACAACGAAGACATCCAAAACTAATTAATCTCAGTTTTATTTCAAAAACAAAAACATATTTCCTATTCCCTAATAGACGGAAGAGGAAGTCGGGTTCAATTGAGTGACTTTCGCTCTTGTCCCAGCAGCGGCATACGAGGGGGCGATGGGGGAATGGGCTTTCCCAATTCGAGTGCGTGGAAGAATTTATATACAGAATCGAGTGCAATTGGCCGTTAGTAAAATCAACTCCCCCCAAAACAACCAGTATTTTTCAAATATTTCTATTATATCCGTTTTTACAACGAAGACATCCAAAACTAATTAATCTCAGTTTTATTTAAAAAACAAAAAACATATTTCCTAGTCCCTAATAGACGGAAGAGGAAGTCGGGTTCAATTGAGTGACTTTCGTTCTTGTCCCAGCAGCGGCATACGAGGGGGCGATGGGGGAATGGGCTTTCCCAATTCGAGCGCGTGGAAGAATTTATATACAGAATCGAGTGCAATTGGCCGTTAGTAAAATCAACTCCCCCCAAAACAACCCGTATTTTTCAAATATTTCTATTATACCCCTTTTTACAACTAAGACATCCAAAACTAATTAATCTCAGTTTTATTTCAAAAACAAAAACATATTTCCTATTCCCTAATAGACGGAAGAGGGAGTCGGGTTCAATTGAGTGACTTTGGCTCTTGTCCCAGCAGCGGCATACGAGGGGGCGATGGGGGAATGGGCTTTCCCAATTCGAGCGCGTGGAAGAATTTATATACAGAATCGAGTGCAATTGGCCGTTAGTAAAATCAACTCCCCCCAAAACAACCCGTATTTTTCAAATTTTTCTATTATATCCCTTTTTACAACGAAGACATCCAAAACTAATTAATCTGTTTTATTTCAAAAACAAAAACATATTTCCTATTCTTCTAATGGACGGAAGAGGGAGTCGGGTTCAATTGAGTGACTTTCGCTCTTGTCCCAGCAGCGGCATACGAGGGGGCGATGGGGGAATGGGCTTTCCCAATTCAAGCGCGTGGAAGGATTTATATACAGAATCGAGTGCAATTGGCCGTTAGTAAAATCAACTCCCCCCAAAACAACCCGTATTTTTCAAATATTTCTATTATATCCGTTTTTACAACGAAGACATCCAAAACTAATTAATCTCAGTTTTATTTCAAAAACAAAAACATATTTCCTATTCCATAATAGACGGAAGAGGAAGTCGGGTTCAATTGAGTGACTTTCGCTCTTGTCCCAGCAGCGGCATACGAGGGGGCGATGAGGGAATGGGCTTTCCCAATTCAAGTGCGTGGAAGAATTTATATACAGAATCGAGTGCAATTGGCGGTTAGTAAAATCAACTCCCCCCAAAACAACCCGTATTTTTCAAATATTTCTATTATATCCGTTTTTACAACGAAGACATCCAAAACTAATTAATCTCAGTTTTATTTAAAAAACAAAAACATATTTCCTATTCCCTAATAGACGGAAGAGGGAGTCGGGTTCAATTGAGTGACTTTCGTTCTTGTCCCAGCAGCGGCATACGAGGGGGCAATGGGGGAATGGGCTTTCCAGATTCGAGCGCGTGGAAGGATTTATATACAGAATCGAGTGCAATTGGCCGTTAGTAAAATCAACTCCCCCCAAAACAACCCGTATTTTTCAAATATTTCTATTATATCCGTTTTTACAACGAAGACATCCAAAACTAATTAATCTCAGTTTTATTTCAAAAACAAAAACATATTTCCTATTCCCTAATAGACGGAAGAGGGAGACGGGTTTAATTGAGTGACTTTCGCTCTTTTCCTAGCAGCGGCATACGAGGGGGCGATGGGGGAATGGGCTTTCCCAATTCGAGTGCGTGGAAGAATTTATATACAGAATCGAGTGCAATTGGCCGTTAGTAAAATCAACTCCCCCCAAAACAACCCGTATTTTTCAAATATTTCTATTATATCCGTTTTTACAACGAAGACATCCAAAACTAATTAATCTCAGTTTTATTTCAAAAACAAAAACATATTTCCTATTCCCTAATAGACGGAAGAGGGAGTCGGGTTCAATTGAGTGACTTTCGCTCTTGTCACAGCAGCGGCATACGAGGGGGCGATGGGGGAATGGGCTTTCCCAATTCGAGCGCGTGGAAGGATTTATATACAGAATCGATTGCAATGGGCCGTTAGTAAAATCAACTCCCCCCAAAACAACCCGTATTTTTCAAATATTTCTATTATATCCCTTTTTACAACGAAGACATCCAAAACTAATTAATCTCAGTTTTATTTCAAAAACAAAAACATATTTCCTATTCCCTAATAGACGGAAGAGGGAGTCGGGTTCAATTGAGTGACTTTCACTCTTGTCCCAGCAGCGGCATACGAGGGGGCGATGGGGGAATGGGCTTTCCCAATTCGAGCGCGTGGAAGAATTTATATACAGAATCGAGTGCAATTGGCCGTTAGTAAAATCAACTCCCCCCAAAACAACCCGTATTTTTCAAATATTTCTATTATATCCGTTTTTACAACGAAGACATCCAAAACTAATTAATCTCAGTTTTATTTCAAAAACAAAAACATATTTCCTATTCCCTAATAGACGGAAGAGGGAGTCGGGTTCAATTGAGTGACTTTCGCTCTTGTCCCAGCAGCGGCATACGAGGGGGCGATGGGGGAATGGGCTTTTCCAATTCGAGCGCGTGGAAGGATTCATATACAGAATCGAGTGCAATCGGCCGTTAGTAAAATCATCTCCCCCCAAAACAACCCGTATTTTTCAAATATTTCTATTATATCCCTTTTTACAACGAAGACATCCAAAACTAATTAATCTCAGTTTTATTTCAAAAACAAAAACATATTTCCAATTCCCTAATAGACGGAAGAGGGAGTCGGGTTCAATTGAGTGACTTTCGCTCTTGTCCCAGCAGAGGCATACGAGGGGGCGATGGGTGAATGGGCTTTCCCAATTCGAGCGCGTGGAAGAATTTATATACAGAATCGAGTGCAATTGGCCGTTAGTAAAATCAACTCCCCCCAAAACAACCCGTATTTTTCAAATTTTTCTATTATATCCCTTTTTACAACGAAGACATCCAAAACTAATTAATCTCAGTTTTATTTCAAAAACAAAAACATATTTCCTATTCTTCTAATGGACGGAAGAGGGAGTCGGGTTCAATTGAGTGACTTTCGCTCTTGTCCCAGCAGCGGCATACGAGGGGGCGATGGGGGAATGGGCTTTCCCAATTCAAGCGCGTGGAAGGATTTATATACAGAATCGAGTGCAATGGGCCGTTAGTAAAATCAACTCCCCCCAAAACAACCCGTATTTTTCAAATATTTCTATTATATCCGTTTTTACAACGAAGACATCCAAAACTAATTAATCTCAGTTTTATTTCAAAAACAAAAACATATTTCCTATTCCATAATAGACGGAAGAGGAAGTCGGGTTCAATTGAGTGACTTTCGCTCTTGTCCCAGCAGCGGCATACGAGGGGGCGATGAGGGAATGGGCTTTCCCAATTCAAGTGCGTGGAAGAATTTATATACAGAATCGAGTGCAATTGGCGGTTAGTAAAATCAACTCCCCCCAAAACAACCCGTATTTTTCAAATATTTCTATTATATCCGTTTTTACAACGAAGACATCCAAAACTAATTAATCTCAGTTTTATTTAAAAAACAAAAACATATTTCCTATTCCCTAATAGACGGAAGAGGGAGTCGGGTTCAATTGAGTGACTTTCGTTCTTGTCCCAGCAGCGGCATACGAGGGGGCAATGGGGGAATGGGCTTTCCAGATTCGAGCGCGTGGAAGGATTTATATACAGAATCGAGTGCAATTGGCCGTTAGTAAAATCAACTCCCCCCAAAACAACCCGTATTTTTCAAATATTTCTATTATATCCGTTTTTACAACGAAGACATCCAAAACTAATTAATCTCAGTTTTATTTCAAAAACAAAAACATATTTCCTATTCCCTAATAGACGGAAGAGGGAGTCGGGTTCAATTGAGTGACTTTCACTCTTGTCCCAGCAGCGGCATACGAGGGGGCGATGGGGGAATGGGCTTTCCCAATTCTAGCGCGTGGAAGAATTTATATACAGAATCGAGTGCAATTGGCCGTTAGTAAAATCAACTCCCCCCAAAACAACCCGTATTTTTCAAATATTTCTATTATATCCGTTTTTACAACGAAGACATCCAAAACTAATTAATCTCTGTTTTATTTCAAAAACAAAAACATATTTCCTATTCCCTAATAGACGGAAGAGGGAGACGGGTTTAATTGAGTGACTTTCGCTCTTTTCCTAGCAGCGGCATACGAGGGGGCGATGGGGGAATGGGCTTTCCCAATTCGAGTGCGTGGAAGAATTTATATACAGAATCGAGTGCAATTGGCCGTTAGTAAAATCAACTCCCCCCAAAACAACCCGTATTTTTCAAATATTTCTATTATATCCGTTTTTACAACGAAGACATCCAAAACTAATTAATCTCAGTTTTATTTCAAAAACAAAAACATATTTCCTATTCCCTAATAGACGGAAGAGGGAGTCGGGTTCAATTGAGTGACTTTCGCTCTTGTCACAGCAGCGGCATACGAGGGGGCGATGGGGGAATGGGCTTTCCCAATTCGAGCGCGTGGAAGGATTTATATACAGAATCGAGTGCAATGGGCCGTTAGTAAAATCAACTCCCCCCAAAACAACCCGTATTTTTCAAATATTTCTATTATATCCGTTTTTACAACGAAGACATCCAAAACTAATTAATCTCAGTTTTATTTCAAAAACAAAAACATATTTCCTATTCCCTAATAGACGGAAGAGGGAGTCGGGTTCAATTGAGTGACTTTCACTCTTGTCCCAGCAGCGGCATACGAGGGGGCGATGGGGGAATGGGCTTTCCCAATTCGAGCGCGTGGAAGAATTTATATACAGAATCGAGTGCAATTGGCCGTAAGTAAAATCAACTCCCCCCAAAACAACCCGTATTTTTCAAATATTTCTATTATATCCCTTTTTACAACGAAGACATCCAAAACTAATTAATCTCAGTTTTATTTCAAAAACAAAAACATATTTCCTATTTTTTAATAGACGGAAGAGGGAGTCGGGTTCAATTGAGTGACTTTCGCTCTTGTCCCAGCAGCGGCATACGAGGGGGCGATGGGGGAATGGGCTTTTCCAATTCGAGCGCGTGGAAGGATTCATATACAGAATCGAGTGCAATCGGCCGTTAGTAAAATCATCTCCCCCCAAAACAACCCGTATTTTTCAAATATTTCTATTATATCCCTTTTTACAACGAAGACATCCAAAACTAATTAATCTCAGTTTTATTTCAAAAACAAAAACATATTTCCTATTCCCTAATAGACGGAAGAGGGAGTCGGGTTCAATTGAGTGACTTTCGCTCTTGTCCCAGCAGAGGCATACGAGGGGGCGATGGGTGAATGGGCTTTCCCAATTCGAGCGCGTGGAAGAATTTATATACAGAATCGAGTGCAATTGGCCGTTAGTAAAATCAACTCCCCCCAAAACAACCCGTATTTTTCAAATTTTTCTATTATTTCCGTTTTTACAACGAAGACATCCAAAACTAATTAATCTCAGTTTTATTTCAAAAACAAAAACATATTTCCTATTCCCTAATAGACGGAAGAGGGAGTCGGGTTCAATTGAGTGACTTTCACTCTTGTCCCAGCAGCGGCATACGAGGGGGCGATGGGGGAATGGGCTTTCCTAATTCGAGCGCGTGGAAGAATTTATATACAGAATCGAGTGCAATTGGCCGTTAGTAAAATCAACTCCCCCCAAAACAAACCGTATTTTTCAAATATTTCTATTATATCCGTTTTTACAACGAAGACATCCAAAACTAACTAATCTCAGTTTTATTTCAAAAACAAAAACATATTTCCTATTCCCTAATAGACGGAAGAGGGAGACGGGTTTAATTGAGTGACTTTCGCTCTTTTCCCAGCAGCGGCATACGAGGGGGCGATGGGGGAATGGGCTTTCCCAATTCGAGTGCGTGGAAGAATTTATATACAGAATCGAGTGAAATTGGCCGTTAGTAAAATCAACTCCCCCCAAAACAACCCGTATTTTTCAAATATTTCTATTATATCCGTTTTTACAACGAAGACATCCAAAACTAATTAATCTCAGTTTTATTTCAAAAACAAAAACATATTTCCTATTCCATAATAGACGGAAGAGGGAGTCGGGTTCAATTGAGTGACTTTCACTCTTGTCCCAGCAGCGGCATACGAGGGGGCGATGGGGGAATGGGCTTTCCCAATTCTAGCGCGTGGAAGAATTTATATACAGAATCGAGTGCAATTGGCCGTTAGTAAAATCAACTCCCCCCAAAACAACCCGTATTTTTCAAATATTTCTATTATATCCGTTTTTACAACGAAGACATCCAAAACTAATTAATCTCTGTTTTATTTCAAAAACAAAAACATATTTCCTATTCCCTAATAGACGGAAGAGGGAGACGGGTTTAATTGAGTGACTTTCGCTCTTTTCCTAGCAGCGGCATACGAGGGGGCGATGGGGGAATGGGCTTTCCCAATTCGAGTGCGTGGAAGAATTTATATACAGAATCGAGTGCAATTGGCCGTTAGTAAAATCAACTCCCCCCAAAACAACCCGTATTTTTCAAATATTTCTATTATATCCGTTTTTACAACGAAGACATCCAAAACTAATTAATCTCAGTTTTATTTCAAAAACAAAAACATATTTCCTATTCCCTAATAGACGGAAGAGGGAGTCGGGTTCAATTGAGTGACTTTCGCTCTTGTCACAGCAGCGGCATACGAGGGGGCGATGGGGGAATGGGCTTTCCCAATTCGAGCGCGTGGAAGGATTTATATACAGAATCGAGTGCAATGGGCCGTTAGTAAAATCAACTCCCCCCAAAACAACCCGTATTTTTCAAATATTTCTATTATATCCGTTTTTACAACGAAGACATCCAAAACTAATTAATCTCAGTTTTATTTCAAAAACAAAAACATATTTCCTATTCCCTAATAGACGGAAGAGGGAGTCGGGTTCAATTGAGTGACTTTCACTCTTGTCCCAGCAGCGGCATACGAGGGGGCGATGGGGGAATGGGCTTTCCCAATTCTAGCGCGTGGAAGAATTTATATACAGAATCGAGTGCAATTGGCCGTTAGTAAAATCAACTCCCCCCAAAACAACCCGTATTTTTCAAATATTTCTATTATATCCGTTTTTACAACGAAGACATCCAAAACTAATTAATCTCTGTTTTATTTCAAAAACAAAAACATATTTCCTATTCCCTAATAGACGGAAGAGGGAGACGGGTTTAATTGAGTGACTTTCGCTCTTTTCCTAGCAGCGGCATACGAGGGGGCGATGGGGGAATGGGCTTTCCCAATTCGAGTGCGTGGAAGAATTTATATACAGAATCGAGTGCAATTGGCCGTTAGTAAAATCAACTCCCCCCAAAACAACCCGTATTTTTCAAATATTTCTATTATATCCGTTTTTACAACGAAGACATCCAAAACTAATTAATCTCAGTTTTATTTCAAAAACAAAAACATATTTCCTATTCCCTAATAGACGGAAGAGGGAGTCGGGTTCAATTGAGTGACTTTCGCTCTTGTCACAGCAGCGGCATACGAGGGGGCGATGGGGGAATGGGCTTTCCCAATTCGAGCGCGTGGAAGGATTTATATACAGAATCGAGTGCAATGGGCCGTTAGTAAAATCAACTCCCCCCAAAACAACCCGTATTTTTCAAATATTTCTATTATATCCGTTTTTACAACGAAGACATCCAAAACTAATTAATCTCAGTTTTATTTCAAAAACAAAAACATATTTCCTATTCCCTAATAGACGGAAGAGGGAGTCGGGTTCAATTGAGTGACTTTCACTCTTGTCCCAGCAGCGGCATACGAGGGGGCGATGGGGGAATGGGCTTTCCCAATTCGAGCGCGTGGAAGAATTTATATACAGAATCGAGTGCAATTGGCCGTAAGTAAAATCAACTCCCCCCAAAACAACCCGTATTTTTCAAATATTTCTATTATATCCGTTTTTACAACGAAGACATCCAAAACTAATTAATCTCAGTTTTATTTCAAAAACAAAAACATATTTCCTATTTTTTAATAGACGGAAGAGGGAGTCGGGTTCAATTGAGTGACTTTCGCTCTTGTCCCAGCAGCGGCATACGAGGGGGCGATGGGGGAATGGGCTTTTCCAATTCGAGCGCGTGGAAGGATTCATATACAGAATCGAGTGCAATCGGCCGTTAGTAAAATCATCTCCCCCCAAAACAACCCGTATTTTTCAAATATTTCTATTATATCCCTTTTTACAACGAAGACATCCAAAACTAATTAATCTCAGTTTTATTTCAAAAACAAAAACATATTTCCTATTCCCTAATAGACGGAAGAGGGAGTCGGGTTCAATTGAGTGACTTTCGCTCTTGTCCCAGCAGAGGCATACGAGGGGGCGATGGGTGAATGGGCTTTCCCAATTCGAGCGCGTGGAAGAATTTATATACAGAATCGAGTGCAATTGGCCGTTAGTAAAATCAACTCCCCCCAAAACAACCCGTATTTTTCAAATTTTTCTATTATTTCCGTTTTTACAACGAAGACATCCAAAACTAATTAATCTCAGTTTTATTTCAAAAACAAAAACATATTTCCTATTCCCTAATAGACGGAAGAGGGAGTCGGGTTCAATTGAGTGACTTTCACTCTTGTCCCAGCAGCGGCATACGAGGGGGCGATGGGGGAATGGGCTTTCCTAATTCGAGCGCGTGGAAGAATTTATATACAGAATCGAGTGCAATTGGCCGTTAGTAAAATCAACTCCCCCCAAAACAAACCGTATTTTTCAAATATTTCTATTATATCCGTTTTTACAACGAAGACATCCAAAACTAACTAATCTCAGTTTTATTTCAAAAACAAAAACATATTTCCTATTCCCTAATAGACGGAAGAGGGAGACGGGTTTAATTGAGTGACTTTCGCTCTTTTGCCAGCAGCGGCATACGAGGGGGCGATGGGGGAATGGGCTTTCCCAATTCGAGTGCGTGGAAGAATTTATATACAGAATCGAGTGAAATTGGCCGTTAGTAAAATCAACTCCCCCCAAAACAACCCGTATTTTTCAAATATTTCTATTATATCCGTTTTTACAACGAAGACATCCAAAACTAATTAATCTCAGTTTTATTTCAAAAACAAAAACATATTTCCTATTCCATAATAGACGGAAGAGGGAGTCGGGTTCAATTGAGTGACTTTCACTCTTGTCCCAGCAGCGGCATACGAGGGGGCGATGGGGGAATGGGCTTTCCCAATTCTAGCGCGTGGAAGAATTTATATACAGAATCGAGTGCAATTGGCCGTTAGTAAAATCAACTCCCCCCAAAACAACCCGTATTTTTCAAATATTTCTATTATATCCGTTTTTACAACGAAGACATCCAAAACTAATTAATCTCTGTTTTATTTCAAAAACAAAAACATATTTCCTATTCCCTAATAGACGGAAGAGGGAGACGGGTTTAATTGAGTGACTTTCGCTCTTTTCCTAGCAGCGGCATACGAGGGGGCGATGGGGGAATGGGCTTTCCCAATTCGAGTGCGTGGAAGAATTTATATACAGAATCGAGTGCAATTGGCCGTTAGTAAAATCAACTCCCCCCAAAACAACCCGTATTTTTCAAATATTTCTATTATATCCGTTTTTACAACGAAGACATCCAAAACTAATTAATCTCAGTTTTATTTCAAAAACAAAAACATATTTCCTATTCCCTAATAGACGGAAGAGGGAGTCGGGTTCAATTGAGTGACTTTCGCTCTTGTCACAGCAGCGGCATACGAGGGGGCGATGGGGGAATGGGCTTTCCCAATTCGAGCGCGTGGAAGGATTTATATACAGAATCGAGTGCAATGGGCCGTTAGTAAAATCAACTCCCCCCAAAACAACCCGTATTTTTCAAATATTTCTATTATATCCGTTTTTACAACGAAGACATCCAAAACTAATTAATCTCAGTTTTATTTCAAAAACAAAAACATATTTCCTATTCCCTAATAGACGGAAGAGGGAGTCGGGTTCAATTGAGTGACTTTCACTCTTGTCCCAGCAGCGGCATACGAGGGGGCGATGGGGGAATGGGCTTTCCCAATTCTAGCGCGTGGAAGAATTTATATACAGAATCGAGTGCAATTGGCCGTTAGTAAAATCAACTCCCCCCAAAACAACCCGTATTTTTCAAATATTTCTATTATATCCGTTTTTACAACGAAGACATCCAAAACTAATTAATCTCAGTTTTATTTCAAAAAAAAAACATATTTCCTATTTTTTAATAGACGGAAGAGGGAGTCGGGTTCAATTGAGTGACTTTCGCTCTTGTCCCAGCAGCGGCATACGAGGGGGCGATGGGGGAATGGGCTTTTCCAATTCGAGCGCGTGGAAGGATTCATATACAGAATCGAGTGCAATCGGCCGTTAGTAAAATCATCTCCCCCCAAAACAACCCGTATTTTTCAAATATTTCTATTATATCCCTTTTTACAACGAAGACATCCAAAACTAATTAATCTCAGTTTTATTTCAAAAACAAAAACATATTTCCTATTCCCTAATAGACGGAAGAGGGAGTCGGGTTCAATTGAGTGACTTTCGCTCTTGTCCCAGCAGAGGCATACGAGGGGGCGATGGGTGAATGGGCTTTCCCAATTCGAGCGCGTGGAAGAATTTATATACAGAATCGAGTGCAATTGGCCGTTAGTAAAATCAACTCCCCCCAAAACAACCCGTATTTTTCAAATTTTTCTATTATTTCCGTTTTTACAACGAAGACATCCAAAACTAATTAATCTCAGTTTTATTTCAAAAACAAAAACATATTTCCTATTCCCTAATAGACGGAAGAGGGAGTCGGGTTCAATTGAGTGACTTTCACTCTTGTCCCAGCAGCGGCATACGAGGGGGCGATGGGGGAATGGGCTTTCCTAATTCGAGCGCGTGGAAGAATTTATATACAGAATCGAGTGCAATTGGCCGTTAGTAAAATCAACTCCCCCCAAAACAAACCGTATTTTTCAAATATTTCTATTATATCCGTTTTTACAACGAAGACATCCAAAACTAACTAATCTCAGTTTTATTTCAAAAACAAAAACATATTTCCTATTCCCTAATAGACGGAAGAGGGAGACGGGTTTAATTGAGTGACTTTCGCTCTTTTCCCAGCAGCGGCATACGAGGGGGCGATGGGGGAATGGGCTTTCCCAATTCGAGTGCGTGGAAGAATTTATATACAGAATCGAGTGAAATTGGCCGTTAGTAAAATCAACTCCCCCCAAAACAACCCGTATTTTTCAAATATTTCTATTATATCCGTTTTTACAACGAAGACATCCAAAACTAATTAATCTCAGTTTTATTTCAAAAACAAAAACATATTTCCTATTCCCTAATAGACGGAAGAGGGAGTCGGGTTCAATTGAGTGACTTTCACTCTTGTCCCAGCAGCGGCATACGAGGGGGCGATGGGGGAATGGGCTTTCCCAATTCTAGCGCGTGGAAGAATTTATATACAGAATCGAGTGCAATTGGCCGTTAGTAAAATCAACTCCCCCCAAAACAACCCGTATTTTTCAAATATTTCTATTATATCCGTTTTTACAACGAAGACATCCAAAACTAATTAATCTCTGTTTTATTTCAAAAACAAAAACATATTTCCTATTCCCTAATAGACGGAAGAGGGAGACGGGTTTAATTGAGTGACTTTCGCTCTTTTCCTAGCAGCGGCATACGAGGGGGCGATGGGGGAATGGGCTTTCCCAATTCGAGTGCGTGGAAGAATTTATATACAGAATCGAGTGCAATTGGCCGTTAGTAAACTCAACTCCCCCCAAAACAACCCGTATTTTTTAAATATTTCTATTATATCCGTTTTTACAACGAAGACATCCAAAACTAATTAATCTCAGTTTTATTTCAAAAACAAAAACATATTTCCTATTCCCTAATAGACGGAAGAGGGAGTCGGGTTCAATTGAGTGACTTTCGCTCTTGTCACAGCAGCGGCATACGAGGGGGCGATGGGGGAATGGGCTTTCCCAATTCGAGCGCGTGGAAGGATTTATATACAGAATCGAGTGCAATGGGCCGTTAGTAAAATCAACTCCCCCCAAAACAACCCGTATTTTTCAAATATTTCTATTATATCCGTTTTTACAACGAAGACATCCAAAACTAATTAATCTCAGTTTTATTTCAAAAACAAAAACATATTTCCTATTCCCTAATAGACGGAAGAGGGAGTCGGGTTCAATTGAGTGACTTTCACTCTTGTCCCAGCAGCGGCATACGAGGGGGCGATGGGGGAATGGGCTTTCCCAATTCGAGCGCGTGGAAGAATTTATATACAGAATCGAGTGCAATTGGCCGTTAGTAAAATCAACTCCCCCCAAAACAACCCGTATTTTTCAAATATTTCTATTATATCCGTTTTTACAACGAAGACATCCAAAACTAATTAATCTCAGTTTTATTTCAAAAACAAAAACATATTTCCTATTTTTTAATAGACGGAAGAGGGAGTCGGGTTCAATTGAGTGACTTTCGCTCTTGTCCCAGCAGCGGCATACGAGGGGGCGATGGGGGAATGGGCTTTTCCAATTCGAGCGCGTGGAAGGATTCATATACAGAATCGAGTGCAATCGGCCGTTAGTAAAATCATCTCCCCCCAAAACAACCCGTATTTTTCAAATATTTCTATTATATCCCTTTTTACAACGAAGACATCCAAAACTAATTAATCTCAGTTTTATTTCAAAAACAAAAACATATTTCCTATTCCCTAATAGACGGAAGAGGGAGTCGGGTTCAATTGAGTGACTTTCGCTCTTGTCCCAGCAGAGGCATACGAGGGGGCGATGGGTGAATGGGCTTTCCCAATTCGAGCGCGTGGAAGAATTTATATACAGAATCGAGTGCAATTGGCCGTTAGTAAAATCAACTCCCCCCAAAACAACCCGTATTTTTCAAATTTTTCTATTATTTCCGTTTTTACAACGAAGACATCCAAAACTAATTAATCTCAGTTTTATTTCAAAAACAAAAACATATTTCCTATTCCCTAATAGACGGAAGAGGGAGTCGGGTTCAATTGAGTGACTTTCACTCTTGTCCCAGCAGCGGCATACGAGGGGGCGATGGGGGAATGGGCTTTCCTAATTCGAGCGCGTGGAAGAATTTATATACAGAATCGAGTGCAATTGGCCGTTAGTAAAATCAACTCCCCCCAAAACAAACCGTATTTTTCAAATATTTCTATTATATCCGTTTTTACAACGAAGACATCCAAAACTAACTAATCTCAGTTTTATTTCAAAAACAAAAACATATTTCCTATTCCCTAATAGACGGAAGAGGGAGACGGGTTTAATTGAGTGACTTTCGCTCTTTTCCCAGCAGCGGCATACGAGGGGGCGATGGGGGAATGGGCTTTCCCAATTCGAGTGCGTGGAAGAATTTATATACAGAATCGAGTGAAATTGGCCGTTAGTAAAATCAACTCCCCCCAAAACAACCCGTATTTTTCAAATATTTCTATTATATCCGTTTTTACAACGAAGACATCCAAAACTAATTAATCTCAGTTTTATTTCAAAAACAAAAACATATTTCCTATTCCCTAATAGACGGAAGAGGGAGTCGGGTTCAATTGAGTGACTTTCACTCTTGTCCCAGCAGCGGCATACGAGGGGGCGATGGGGGAATGGGCTTTCCCAATTCGAGCGCGTGGAAGAATTTATATACAGAATCGAGTGCAATTGGACGTTAGTAAAATCAACTCCCCCCAAAACAACCCGTATTTTTCAAATATTTCTATTATATCCGTTTTTACAACGAAGACATCCAAAACTAATTAATCTCAGTTTTATTTCAAAAACAAAAACATATTTCCTATTCCCTAATAGACGGAAGAGGGAGTCGGGTTCAATTGAGTGACTTTCGCTCTTGTCCCAGCAGCGGCATACGAGGGGGCGATGGGGGAATGGGCTTTTCCAATTCGAGCGCGTGGAAGGATTCATATACAGAATCGAGTGCAATCGGCCGTTAGTAAAATCATCTCCCCCCAAAACAACCCGTATTTTTCAAATATTTCTATTATATCCCTTTTTACAACGAAGACATCCAAAACTAATTAATCTCAGTTTTATTTCAAAAACAAAAACATATTTCCTATTCCCTAATAGACGGAAGAGGGAGTCGGGTTCAATTGAGTGACTTTCGCTCTTGTCCCAGCAGAGGCTTACGAGGGGGCGATGGGTGAATGGGCTTTCCCAATTCGACCGCGTGGAAGAATTTATATACAGAATCGAGTGCAATTGGCCGTTAGTAAAATCAACTCCCCCTAAAACAACCCGTATTTTTCAAATTTTTCTATTATTTCCGTTTTTACAACGAAGACATCCAAAACTAATTAATCTCAGTTTTATTTCAAAAACAAAAACATATTTCCTATTCCCTAATAGACGGAAGAGGGAGTCGGGTTCAATTGAGTGACTTTCACTCTTGTCCCAGCAGCGGCATACGAGGGGGCGATGGGGGAATGGGCTTTCCTAATTCGAGCGCGTGGAAGAATTTATATACAGAATCGAGTGCAATTGGCCGTTAGTAAAATCAACTCCCCCCAAAACAACCCGTATTTTTCAAATATTTCTATTATATCCGTTTTTACAACGAAGACATCCAAAACTAACTAATCTCAGTTTTATTTCAAAAACAAAAACATATTTCCTATTCCCTAATAGACGGAAGAGGGAGACGGGTTTAATTGAGTGACTTTCGCTCTTTTCCCAGCAGCGGCATACGAGGGGGCGATGGGGGAATGGGCTTTCCCAATTCGAGTGCGTGGAAGAATTTATATACAGAATCGAGTGAAATTGGCCGTTAGTAAAATCAACTCCCCCCAAAACAACCCGTATTTTTCAAATATTTCTATTATATCCCTTTTTACAACGAAGACATCCAAAACTAATTAATCTCAGTTTTATTTCAAAAACAAAAACATATTTCCTATTCCCTAATTGACGGAAGAGGGAGTCGGGTTCAATTGAGTGACTTTCGCTCTTGTCCCAGCAGCGGCATACGAGGGGGCGATGGGGGAATGGGCTTTCCCAATTCGAGCGCGTGGAAGAATTTATATACAGAATCGAGTGCAATTGGCCGTTAGTAAAATCAACTCCCCCCAAAACAACCCGTATTTTTCAAATATTTCTATTATATCCGTTTTTACAACAAAGACATCCAAAACTAATTAATCTCAGTTTTATTTAAAAAACAAAAACATATTTCCTATTACCTAATAGACGGAAGAGGGAGTCGGGTTCAATTGAGTGACTTTCGTTCTTGTCCCAGCAGCGGCATACGAGGGGGCAATGGGGGAATGGGCTTTCCAGATTCGAGCGCGTGGAAGGATTTATATACAGAATCAAGTGCAATTGGCCGTTAGTAAAATCAACTCCCCCCAAAACAACCCGTATTTTTCAAATATTTCTATTATATCCGTTTTTACAACGAAGACATCCAAAACTAATTAATCTCAGTTTTATTTCAAAAACAAAAACATATTTCCAATTCCCTAATAGACGGAAGAGGGAGTCGGGTTCAATTGAGTGACTTTCACTCTTGTCCCAGCAGCGGCATACGAGGGGGCGATGGGGGAATGGGCTTTCCCAATTCTAGCGCGTGGAAGAATTTATATACAGAATCGAGTGCAATTGGCCGTTAGTAAAATCAACTCCCCCCAAAACAACCCGTATTTTTCAAATATTTCTATTATATCCGTTTTTACAACGAAGACATCCAAAACTAATTAATCTCAGTTTTATTTCAAAAACAAAAACATATTTCCTATTCCCTAATAGACGGAAGAGGGAGACGGGTTTAATTGAGTGACTTTCGCTCTTTTCCTAGCAGCGGCATACGAGGGGGCGATGGGGAAATGGGCTTTCCCAATTCGAGTGCGTGGAAGAATTTATATACAGAATCGAGTGCAATTGGCCGTTAGTAAAATCAACTCCCCCCAAAACAACCCGTATTTTTCAAATATTTCTATTATATCCGTTTTTACAACGAAGACATCCAAAACTAATTAATCTCAGTTTTATTTCAAAAACAAAAACATATTTCCTATTCCCTAATAGACGGAAGAGGGAGTCGGGTTCAATTGAGTGACTTTCGCTCTTGTCACAGCAGCGGCATACGAGGGGGCGATGGGGGAATGGGCTTTCCCAATTCGAGCGCGTGGAAGAATTTATATACAGAATCGAGTGCAATTGGCCGTTAGTAAAATCAACTCCCCCCAAAACAACCCGTATTTTTCAAATATTTCTATTATATCCGTTTTTACAACGAAGACATCCAAAACTAATTAATCTCAGTTTTATTTCAAAAACAAAAACATATTTCCTATTTTTTAATAGACGGAAGAGGGAGTCGGGTTCAATTGAGTGACTTTCGCTCTTGTCCCAGCAGCGGCATACGAGGGGGCGATGGGGGAATGGGCTTTTCCAATTCGAGCGCGTGGAAGGATTCATATACAGAATCGAGTGCAATCGGCCGTTAGTAAAATCATCTCCCCCCAAAACAACCCGTATTTTTCAAATATTTCTATTATATCCCTTTTTACAACGAAGACATCCAAAACTAATTAATCTCAGTTTTATTTCAAAAACAAAAACATATTTCCTATTCCCTAATAGACGGAAGAGGGAGTCGGGTTCAATTGAGTGACTTTCGCTCTTGTCCCAGCAGAGGCATACGAGGGGGCGATGGGTGAATGGGCTTTCCCAATTCGAGCGCGTGGAAGAATTTATATACAGAATCGAGTGCAATTGGCCGTTAGTAAAATCAACTCCCCCCAAAACAACCCGTATTTTTCAAATTTTTCTATTATTTCCGTTTTTACAACGAAGACATCCAAAACTAATTAATCTCAGTTTTATTTCAAAAACAAAAACATATTTCCTATTCCCTAATAGACGGAAGAGGGAGTCGGGTTCAATTGAGTGACTTTCACTCTTGTCCCAGCAGCGGCATACGAGGGGGCGATGGGGGAATGGGCTTTCCTAATTCGAGCGCGTGGAAGAATTTATATACAGAATCGAGTGCAATTGGCCGTTAGTAAAATCAACTCCCCCCAAAACAAACCGTATTTTTCAAATATTTCTATTATATCCGTTTTTACAACGAAGACATCCAAAACTAACTAATCTCAGTTTTATTTCAAAAACAAAAACATATTTCCTATTCCCTAATAGACGGAAGAGGGAGACGGGTTTAATTGAGTGACTTTCGCTCTTTTCCCAGCAGCGGCATACGAGGGGGCGATGGGGGAATGGGCTTTCCCAATTCGAGCGCGTGGAAGGATTTATATACAGAATCGAGTGAAATTGGCCGTTAGTAAAATCAACTCCCCCCAAAACAACCCGTATTTTTCAAATATTTCTATTATATCCGTTTTTACAACGAAGACATCCAAAACTAATTAATCTCAGTTTTATTTCAAAAACAAAAACATATTTCCTATTCCCTAATAGACGGAAGAGGGAGTCGGGTTCAATTGAGTGACTTTCACTCTTGTCCCAGCAGCGGCATACGAGGGGGCGATGGGGGAATGGGCTTTCCCAATTCGAGCGCGTGGAAGAATTTATATACAGAATCGAGTGCAATTGGACGTTAGTAAAATCAACTCCCCCCAAAACAACCCGTATTTTTCAAATATTTCTATTATATCCGTTTTTACAACGAAGACATCCAAAACTAATTAATCTCAGTTTTATTTCAAAAACAAAAACATATTTCCTATTCCCTAATAGACGGAAGAGGGAGTCGGGTTCAATTGAGTGACCTTCGCTCTTGTCCCAGCAGCGGCATACGAGGGGGCGATGGGGGAATGGGCTTTTCCAATTCGAGCGCGTGGAAGGATTCATATACAGAATCGAGTGCAATCGGCCGTTAGTAAAATCATCTCCCCCCAAAACAACCCGTATTTTTCAAATATTTCTATTATATCCCTTTTTACAACGAAGACATCCAAAACTAATTAATCTCAGTTTTATTTCAAAAACAAAAACATATTTCCTATTCCCTAATAGACGGAAGAGGGAGTCGGGTTCAATTGAGTGACTTTCGCTCTTGTCCCAGCAGAGGCATACGAGGGGGCGATGGGTGAATGGGCTTTCCCAATTCGACCGCGTGGAAGAATTTATATACAGAATCGAGTGCAATTGGCCGTTAGTAAAATCAACTCCCCCTAAAACAACCCGTATTTTTCAAATTTTTCTATTATTTCCGTTTTTACAACGAAGACATCCAAAACTAATTAATCTCAGTTTTATTTCAAAAACAAAAACATATTTCCTATTCCCTAATAGACGGAAGAGGGAGTCGGGTTCAATTGAGTGACTTTCACTCTTGTCCCAGCAGCGGCATACGAGGGGGCGATGGGGGAATGGGCTTTCCTAATTCGAGCGCGTGGAAGAATTTATATACAGAATCGAGTGCAATTGGCCGTTAGTAAAATCAACTCCCCCCAAAACAACCCGTATTTTTCAAATATTTCTATTATATCCGTTTTTACAACGAAGACATCCAAAACTAACTAATCTCAGTTTTATTTCAAAAACAAAAACATATTTCCTATTCCCTAATAGACGGAAGAGGGAGACGGGTTTAATTGAGTGACTTTCGCTCTTTTCCCAGCAGCGGCATACGAGGGGGCGATGGGGGAATGGGCTTTCCCAATTCGAGTGCGTGGAAGAATTTATATACAGAATCGAGTGAAATTGGCCGTTAGTAAAATCAACTCCCCCCAAAACAACCCGTATTTTTCAAATATTTCTATTATATCCCTTTTTACAACGAAGACATCCAAAACTAATTAATCTCAGTTTTATTTCAAAAACAAAAACATATTTCCTATTCCCTAATTGACGGAAGAGGGAGTCGGGTTCAATTGAGTGACTTTCGCTCTTGTCCCAGCAGCGGCATACGAGGGGGCGATGGGGGAATGGGCTTTCCCAATTCGAGCGCGTGGAAGAATTTATATACAGAATCGAGTGCAATTGGCCGTTAGTAAAATCAACTCCCCCCAAAACAACCCGTATTTTTCAAATATTTCTATTATATCCGTTTTTACAACGAAGACATCCAAAACTAATTAATCTCAGTTTTATTTCAAAAACAAAAACATATTTCCTATTCCCTAATAGACGGAAGAGGGAGTCGGGTTCAATTGAGTGACTTTCGTTCTTGTCCCAGCAGCGGCATACGAGGGGGCAATGGGGGAATGGGCTTTCCAGATTCGAGCGCGTGGAAGGATTTATATACAGAATCAAGTGCAATTGGCCGTTAGTAAAATCAACTCCCCCCAAAACAACCCGTATTTTTCAAATATTTCTATTATATCCGTTTTTACAACGAAGACATCCAAAACTAATTAATCTCAGTTTTATTTCAAAAACAAAAACATATTTCCTATTCCCTAATAGACGGAAGAGGGAGTCGGGTTCAATTGAGTGACTTTCACTCTTGTCCCAGCAGCGGCATACGAGGGGGCGATGGGGGAATGGGCTTTCCCAATTCTAGCGCGTGGAAGAATTTATATACAGAATCGAGTGCAATTGGCCGTTAGTAAAATCAACTCCCCCCAAAACAACCCGTATTTTTCAAATATTTCTATTATATCCGTTTTTACAACGAAGACATCCAAAACTAATTAATCTCAGTTTTATTTCAAAAACAAAAACATATTTCCTATTCCCTAATAGACGGAAGAGGGAGACGGGTTTAATTGAGTGACTTTCGCTCTTTTCCTAGCAGCGGCATACGAGGGGGCGATGGGGAAATGGGCTTTCCCAATTCGAGTGCGTGGAAGAATTTATATACAGAATCGAGTGCAATTGGCCGTTAGTAAAATCAACTCCCCCCAAAACAACCCGTATTTTTCAAATATTTCTATTATATCCGTTTTTACAACGAAGACATCCAAAACTAATTAATCTCAGTTTTATTTCAAAAACAAAAACATATTTCCTATTCCCTAATAGACGGAAGAGGGAGTCGGGTTCAATTGAGTGACTTTCGCTCTTGTCACAGCAGCGGCATACGAGGGGGCGATGGGGGAATGGGCTTTCCCAATTCGAGCGCGTGGAAGGATTTATATACAGAATCGAGTGCAATGGGCCGTTAGTAAAATCAACTCCCCCCAAAACAACCCGTATTTTTCAAATATTTCTATTATATCCGTTTTTACAACGAAGACATCCAAAACTAATTAATCTCAGTTTTATTTCAAAAACAAAAACATATTTCCTATTCCCTAATAGACGGAAGAGGGAGTCGGGTTCAATTGAGTGACTTTCACTCTTGTCCCAGCAGCGGCATACGAGGGGGCGATGGGGGAATGGGCTTTCCCAATTCGAGCGCGTGGAAGAATTTATATACAGAATCGAGTGCAATTGGCCGTTAGTAAAATCAACTCCCCCCAAAACAACCCGTATTTTTCAAATATTTCTATTATATCCGTTTTTACAACGAAGACATCCAAAACTAATTAATCTCAGTTTTATTTCAAAAACAAAAACATATTTCCTATTCCCTAATAGACAGAAGAGGGAGTCGGGTTCAATTGAGTGACTTTCGCTCTTGTCCCAGCAGCGGCATACGAGGGGGCGATGGGGGAATGGGCTTTTCCAATTCGAGCGCGTGGAAGGATTCATATACAGAATCGAGTGCAATCGGCCGTTAGTAAAATCATCTCCCCCCAAAACAACCCGTATTTTTCAAATATTTCTATTATATCCCTTTTTACAACGAAGACATCCAAAACTAATTAATCTCAGTTTTATTTCAAAAACAAAAACATATTTCCAATTCCCTAATAGACGGAAGAGGGAGTCGGGTTCAATTGAGTGACTTTCGCTCTTGTCCCAGCAGAGGCATACGAGGGGGCGATGGGTGAATGGGCTTTCCCAATTCGAGCGCGTGGAAGAATTTATATACAGAATCGAGTGCAATTGGCCGTTAGTAAAATCAACTCCCCCCAAAACAACCCGTATTTTTCAAATTTTTCTATTATATCCCTTTTTACAACGAAGACATCCAAAACTAATTAATCTCAGTTTTATTTCAAAAACAAAAACATATTTCCTATTCTTCTAATGGACGGAAGAGGGAGTCGGGTTCAATTGAGTGACTTTCGCTCTTGTCCCAGCAGCGGCATACGAGGGGGCGATGGGGGAATGGGCTTTCCCAATTCAAGCGCGTGGAAGGATTTATATACAGAATCGAGTGCAATTGGCCGTTAGTAAAATCAACTCCCCCCAAAACAACCCGTATTTTTCAAATATTTCTATTATATCCGTTTTTACAACGAAGACATCCAAAACTAATTAATCTCAGTTTTATTTCAAAAACAAAAACATATTTCCTATTCCATAATAGACGGAAGAGTTAGTCGGGTTCAATTGAGTGACTTTCGCTCTTGTCCCAGCAGCGGCATACGAGGGGGCGATGAGGGAATGGGCTTTCCCAATTCAAGTGCGTGGAAGAATTTATATACAGAATCGAGTGCAATTGGCGGTTAGTAAAATCAACTCCCCCCAAAACAACCCGTATTTTTCAAATATTTCTATTATATCCGTTTTTACAACGAAGACATCCAAAACTAATTAATCTCAGTTTTATTTAAAAAACAAAAACATATTTCCTATTCCCTAATAGACGGAAGAGGGAGTCGGGTTCAATTGAGTGACTTTCGTTCTTGTCCCAGCAGCGGCATACGAGGGGGCAATGGGGAAATGGGCTTTCCAGATTCGAGCGCGTGGAAGGATTTATATACAGAATCGAGTGCAATTGGCCGTTAGTAAAATCAACTCCCCCCAAAACAACCCGTATTTTTCAAATATTTCTATTATATCCGTTTTTACAACGAAGACATCCAAAACTAATTAATCTCAGTTTTATTTCAAAAACAAAAACATATTTCCTATTCCCTAATAGACGGAAGAGGGAGTCGGGTTCAATTGAGTGACTTTCACTCTTGTCCCAGCAGCGGCATACGAGGGGGCGATGGGGGAATGGGCTTTCCCAATTCGAGCGCGTGGAAGAATTTATATACAGAATCGAGTGCAATTGGCCGTTAGTAAAATCAACTCCCCCCAAAACAACCCGTATTTTTCAAATATTTCTATTATATCCGTTTTTACAACGAAGACATCCAAAACTAATTAATCTCTGTTTTATTTCAAAAACAAAAACATATTTCCTATTCCCTAATAGACGGAAGAGGGAGACGGGTTTAATTGAGTGACTTTCGCTCTTTTCCTAGCAGCGGCATACGAGGGGGCGATGGGGGAATGGGCTTTCCCAATTCGAGTGCGTGGAAGAATTTATATACAGAATCGAGTGCAATTGGCCGTTAGTAAAATCAACTCCCCCCAAAACAACCCGTATTTTTCAAATATTTCTATTATATCCGTTTTTACAACGAAGACATCCAAAACTAATTAATCTCAGTTTTATTTCAAAAACAAAAACATATTTCCTATTCCCTAATAGACGGAAGAGGGAGTCGGGTTCAATTGAGTGACTTTCGCTCTTGTCACAGCAGCGGCATACGAGGGGGCGATGGGGGAATGGGCTTTCCCAATTCGAGCGCGTGGAAGGATTTATATACAGAATCGAGTGCAATGGGCCGTTAGTAAAATCAACTCCCCCCAAAACAACCCGTATTTTTCAAATATTTCTATTATATCCGTTTTTACAACGAAGACATCCAAAACTAATTAATCTCAGTTTTATTTCAAAAACAAAAACATATTTCCTATTCCCTAATAGACGGAAGAGGGAGTCGGGTTCAATTGAGTGACTTTCACTCTTGTCCCAGCAGCGGCATACGAGGGGGCGATGGGGGAATGGGCTTTCCCAATTCGAGCGCGTGGAAGAATTTATATACAGAATCGAGTGCAATTGGCCGTTAGTAAAATCAACTCCCCCCAAAACAACCCGTATTTTTCAAATATTTCTATTATATCCGTTTTTACAACGAAGACATCCAAAACTAATTAATCTCAGTTTTATTTCAAAAACAAAAACATATTTCCTATTTTTTAATAGACGGAAGAGGGAGTCGGGTTCAATTGAGTGACTTTCGCTCTTGTCCCAGCAGCGGCATACGAGGGGGCGATGGGGGAATGGGCTTTTCCAATTCGAGCGCGTGGAAGGATTCATATACAGAATCGAGTGCAATCGGCCGTTAGTAAAATCATCTCCCCCCAAAACAACCCGTATTTTTCAAATATTTCTATTATATCCCTTTTTACAACGAAGACATCCAAAACTAATTAATCTCAGTTTTATTTCAAAAACAAAAACATATTTCCTATTCCCTAATAGACGGAAGAGGGAGTCGGGTTCAATTGAGTGACTTTCGCTCTTGTCCCAGCAGAGGCATACGAGGGGGCGATGGGTGAATGGGCTTTCCCAATTCGAGCGCGTGGAAGAATTTATATACAGAATCGAGTGCAATTGGCCGTTAGTAAAATCAACTCCCCCCAAAACAACCCGTATTTTTCAAATTTTTCTATTATTTCCGTTTTTACAACGAAGACATCCAAAACTAATTAATCTCAGTTTTATTTCAAAAACAAAAACATATTTCCTATTCCCTAATAGACGGAAGAGGGAGTCGGGTTCAATTGAGTGACTTTCACTCTTGTCCCAGCAGCGGCATACGAGGGGGCGATGGGGGAATGGGCTTTCCTAATTCGAGCGCGTGGAAGAATTTATATACAGAATCGAGTGCAATTGGCCGTTAGTAAAATCAACTCCCCCCAAAACAAACCGTATTTTTCAAATATTTCTATTATATCCGTTTTTACAACGAAGACATCCAAAACTAACTAATCTCAGTTTTATTTCAAAAACAAAAACATATTTCCTATTCCCTAATAGACGGAAGAGGGAGACGGGTTTAATTGAGTCACTTTCGCTCTTTTCCCAGCAGCGGCATACGAGGAGGCGATGGGGGAATGGGCTTTCCCAATTCGAGTGCGTGGAAGAATTTATATACAGAATCGAGTGAAATTGGCCGTTAGTAAAATCAACTCCCCCCAAAACAACCCGTATTTTTCAAATATTTCTATTATATCCGTTTTTACAACGAAGACATCCAAAACTAATTAATCTCAGTTTTATTTCAAAAACAAAAACATTTCCTATTCCCTAATAGACGGAAGAGGGAGTCGGGTTCAATTGAGTGACTTTCACTCTTGTCCCAGCAGCGGCATACGAGGGGGCGATGGGGGAATGGGCTTTCCCAATTCGAGCGCGTGGAAGAATTTATATACAGAATCGAGTGCAATTGGCCGTTAGTAATTCAACTCCCCCCAAAACAACCCGTATTTTTCAAATATTTCTATTATATCCGTTTTTACAACGAAGACATCCAAAACTAATTAATCTCAGTTTTATTTCAAAAACAAAAACATATTTCCTATTCCCTAATAGACGGAAGAGGGAGTCGGGTTCAATTGAGTGACTTTCGCTCTTGTCCCAGCAGCGGCATACGAGGGGGCGATGGGGGAATGGGCTTTTCCAATTCGAGCGCGTGGAAGGATTCATATACAGAATCGAGTGCAATCGGCCGTTAGTAAAATCATCTCCCCCCAAAACAACCCGTATTTTTCAAATATTTCTATTATATCCCTTTTTACAACGAAGACATCCAAAACTAATTAATCTCAGTTTTATTTCAAAAACAAAAACATATTTCCTATTCCCTAATAGACGGAAGAGGGAGTCGGGTTCAATTGAGTGACTTTCGCTCTTGTCCCAGCAGAGGCATACGAGGGGGCGATGGGTGAATGGGCTTTCCCAATTCGACCGCGTGGAAGAATTTATATACAGAATCGAGTGCAATTGGCCGTTAGTAAAATCAACTCCCCCTAAAACAACCCGTATTTTTCAAATTTTTCTATTATTTCCGTTTTTACAACGAAGACATCCAAAACTAATTAATCTCAGTTTTATTTCAAAAACAAAAACATATTTCCTATTCCCTAATAGACGGAAGAGGGAGTCGGGTTCAATTGAGTGACTTTCACTCTTGTCCCAGCAGCGGCATACGAGGGGGCGATGGGGGAATGGGCTTTCCTAATTCGAGCGCGTGGAAGAATTTATATACAGAATCGAGTGCAATTGGCCGTTAGTAAAATCAACTCCCCCCAAAACAACCCGTATTTTTCAAATATTTCTATTATATCCGTTTTTACAACGAAGACATCCAAAACTAACTAATCTCAGTTTTATTTCAAAAACAAAAACATATTTCCTATTCCCTAATAGACGGAAGAGGGAGACGGGTTTAATTGAGTGACTTTCGCTCTTTTCCCAGCAGCGGCATACGAGGGGGCGATGGGGGAATGGGCTTTCCCAATTCGAGTGCGTGGAAGAATTTATATACAGAATCGAGTGAAATTGGCCGTTAGTAAAATCAACTCCCCCCAAAACAACCCGTATTTTTCAAATATTTCTATTATATCCCTTTTTACAACGAAGACATCCAAAACTAATTAATCTCAGTTTTATTTCAAAAACAAAAACATATTTCCTATTCCCTAATTGACGGAAGAGGGAGTCGGGTTCAATTGAGTGACTTTCGCTCTTGTCCCAGCAGCGGCATACGAGGGGGCGATGGGGGAATGGGCTTTCCCAATTCGAGCGCGTGGAAGAATTTATATACAGAATCGAGTGCAATTGGCCGTTAGTAAAATCAACTCCCCCCAAAACAACCCGTATTTTTCAAATTTTTCTATTATATCCGTTTTTAAAAGGAAGACATCCAAAACTAATTAATTTCAGTTTTATTTCAAAAACAAAAACATATTTCCTATTCCCTAATAGACGGAAGAGGGAGTCGGGTTCAATTGAGTGACTTTCGCTCTTGTCCCAGCAGTGGCATACGAGGGGGCGATGGGGGAATGGGCTTTCCCAATTCGAGCGCGTGGAAGAATTTATATACAGAATCGAGTGCCATTGGCCGTTAGTAAAATCAACTCCCCCCAAAACAACCCGTTTTTTTCAAATGTTTCTATTATATCCGTTTTTACAACGAAGACATCCAAAACTAATTAATCTCAGTTTTATTTCAAAAACAAAAACATATTTCCTATTCCCTAATAGACGGAGGAGGGAGTCGGGTTCAATTGAGTGAATTTGGCTCTTGTCCCAGCAGCGGCATACGAGGGGGCGATGGGGGAATGGGCTTTCCCAATTCGAGCGCGTGGAAGAATTTATATACAGAATCGAGTGCAATTGGCCGTTAGTAAAATCAACTCCCCCCAAAACAACCCGTATTTTTCAAATATTTCTATTATATCCGTTTTTACAACGAAGACATCCCAAACTAATTAATCTCAGTTTTATTTCAAAAACAAAAACATATTTCCTATTCCCTAATAGACGGAAGAGGGAGTCGGGTTCAATTGAGTGACTTTCGCTCTTGTCACAGCAGCGGCATACGAGGGGGCGATGGGGGAATGGGCTTTCCCAATTCGAGCGCGTGGAAGAATTTATATACAGAATCGAGTGCAATTGGCCGTTAGTAAAATCAACTCCCCCCAAAACAACCCGTATGTTTCAAATATTTCTATTATATCCGTTTTTACAACGAAGACATCCAAAACTAATTAATCTCAGTTTTATTTCAAAAACAAAAACATATTTCCTATTCCCTAATAGACGGAAGAGGGAGTCGGGTTCAATTGAGTGACTTTCGCTCTTGTCCCAGCAGCGGCATACGAGGGGGCGATGGGGGAATGGGCTTTCCCAATTCGAGCGCGTGGAAGAATTTATATACAGAATCGAGTGCAATTGGCCGTTAGTAAAATCAACTCCCCCCAAAACAACCCGTATTTTTCAAATATTTCTATTATATCCGTTTTTACAACGAAGACATCCCAAACTAATTAATCTCAGTTTTATTTCAAAAACAAAAACATATTTCCTATTCCCTAATAGACGGAAGAGGAAGTCGGGTTCAATTGAGTGACTTTCGCTCTTTTCCCAGCAGCGGCATACGAGGGGGCGATGGGGGAATGGGCTTTCCCAATTCGAGTGCGTGGAAGAATTTATATACAGAATCGAGTGCAATTGGCCGTTAGTAAAATCAACTCCCCCCAAAACAACCCGTATTTTTCAAATTTTTCTATTATATCCGTTTTTAAAAGGAAGACATCCAAAACTAATTAATTTCAGTTTTATTTCAAAAACAAAAACATATTTCCTATTCCCTAATAGACGGAAGAGGGAGTCGGGTTCAATTGAGTGACTTTCGCTCTTGTCCCAGCAGCGGCATACGAGGGGGCGATGGGGGAATGGGCTTTCCCAATTCGAGCGCGTGGAAGAATTTATATACAGAATCGAGTGCAATTGGCCGTTAGTAAAATCAACTCCCCCCAAAACAACCCGTTTTTTTCAAATGTTTCTATTATATCCGTTTTTACAACGAAGACATCCAAAACTAATTAATCTCAGTTTTATTTCAAAAACAAAAACATATTTCCTATTCCCTAATAGACGGAGGAGGGAGTCGGGTTCAATTGAGTGAATTTGGCTCTTGTCCCAGCAGCGGCATACGAGGGGGCGATGGGGGAATGGGCTTTCCCAATTCGAGCGCGTGGAAGAATTTATATACAGAATCGAGTGCAATTGCCGTTAGTAAAATCAACTCCCCCCAAAACAACCCGTATTTTTCAATTTTTTCTATTATATCCGTTTTTACAACGAAGACATCCAAAACTAATTAATTTCAGTTTTATTTCAAAAACAAAAACACATTTCCTATTCCCTAATAGACGGAAGAGAGGGTCGGGTTCAATTGAGTGACTTTCGCTCTTGTCCCAGCAGCGGCATACGAGGGGGCGATGGGGGAATGGGCTTTCCCAATTCGAGCGCGTGGAAGAATTTATATACAGAATCGAGTGCAATTGGCCGTTAGTAAAATCAACTCCCCCCAAAACAACCCGTATTTTTCAAATATTTCTATTATATCCGTTTTTACAACGAAGACATCCAAAACTAATTAATCTCAGTTTTATTTCAAAAACAAAAACATATTTCCTATTCCCTAATAGACGGAGGAGGGAGTCGGGTTCAATTGAGTGAATTTGGCTCTTGTCCCAGCAGCGGCATACGAGGGGGCGATGGGGGAATGGGCTTTCCCAATTCGAGAAATGGAAGAATTTATATACAGAATCGAGTGCAATTGGCCGTTAGTAAAATCAACTCCCCCCAAAACAACCCGTATTTTTCAAATATTTCTTTTATATCCCTTTTTACAACGAAGACATCCAAAACTAATTAATCTCAGTTTTATTTAAAAAAAAAAAACATATTTCCTACTCCCTAATAGACGGAAGAGGGAGTCGGGTTCAATTGAGTGACTTTCGCTCTTGTCCCAGCAGCGGCATACGAGGGGGCGATGGGGGAATGGGCTTTCCCAATTCGAGCGCGTGGAAGAATTTATATACAGAATCGAGTGCAATTGGCCGTTAGTAAAATCAACTCCCCCTAAAACAACCCGTTTTTTTCAAATGTTTCTATTATATCCGTTTTTACAACGAAGACATCCAAAACTAATTAATCTCAGTTTTATTTCAAAAACAAAAACATATTTCCTATTCCCTAATAGACGGAGGAGGGAGTCGGGTTCAATTGAGTGAATTTGGCTCTTGTCCCAGCAGCGGCATACGAGGGGGCGATGGGGGAATGGGCTTTCCCAATTCGAGCGCGTGGAAGAATTTATATACAGAATCGAGTGCAATTGGCCGTTAGTAAAATCAACTCCCCCCAAAACAACCCGTATTTTTCAAATATTTCTATTATATCCGTTTTTACAACGAAGACATCCCAAACTAATTAATCTCAGTTTTATTTCAAAAACAAAAACATATTTCCTATTCCCTAATAGACGGAAGAGGGAGTCGGGTTCAATTGAGTGACTTTCGCTCTTGTCACAGCAGCGGCATACGAGGGGGCGATAGGGGAATGGGCTTTTCCAATTCGAGCGCGTGGAAGAATTTATATACAGAATCGAGTGCAATTGGCCGTTAGTAAAATCAACTCCCCCCAAAACAACCCGTATTTTTCAAATATTTCTATTATATCCGTTTTTACAACGAAGACATCCAAAACTAATTAATCTCAGTTTTATTTCAAAAACAAAAACATATTTCCTATTCCCTAATAGACGGAAGAGGGAGTCGGGTTCAATTGAGTGACTTTTGCTCTTGTCCCAGCAGCGGCATACGAGGGGGCGATGGGGGAATGGGCTTTCCCAATTCGAGCGCGTGGAAGAATTTATATACAGAATCGAGTGCAATTGGCCGTTAGTAAAATCAACTCCCCCCAAAACAACCCGTATTTTTCAAATATTTCTATTATATCCGTTTTTACAACGAAGACATCCCAAACTAATTAATCTCAGTTTTATTTCAAAAACAAAAACATATTTCCTATTCCCTAATAGACGGAAGATGAAGTGGGGTTCAATTGAGTGACTTTCGCTCTTTTCCCAGCAGCGGCATACGAGGGGGCGATGGGGGTATGGGCTTTCCCAATTCGAGTGCGTGGAAGAATTTATATACAGAATCGAGTGCAATTGGCCGTTAGTAAAATCAACTCCCCCAAAAACAACCCGTATTTTTCAAATTTTTCTATTATATCCGTTTTTAAAAGGAAGACATCCAAAACTAATTAATTTCAGTTTTATTTCAAAAACAAAAACATATTTCCTATTCCCTAATAGACGGAAGAGGGAGTCGGGTTCAATTGAGTGACTTTCGCTCTTGTCCCAGCAGCGGCATACGAGGGGGCGATGGGGGAATGGGCTTTCCCAATTCGAGCGCGTTGAAGAATTTATATACAGAATCGAGTGCAATTGGCCGTTAGTAAAATCAACTCCCCCCAAAACAACCCGTTTTTTTCAAATGTTTCTATTATATCCGTTTTTACAACGAAGACATCCAAAACTAATTAATCTCAGTTTTATTTCAAAAACAAAAACATATTTCCTATTCCCTAATAGACGGAGGAGGGAGTCGGGTTCAATTGAGTGAATTTGGCTCTTGTCCCAGCAGCGGCATACGAGGGGGCGATGGGGGAATGGGCTTTCCCAATTCGAGCGCGTGGAAGAATTTATATACAGAATCGAGTGCAATTGCCGTTAGTAAAATCAACTCCCCCCAAAACAACCCGTATTTTTCAATTTTTTCTATTATATCCGTTTTTACAACGAAGACATCCAAAACTAATTAATTTCAGTTTTATTTCAAAAACAAAAACACATTTCCTATTCCCTAATAGACGGAAGAGAGGGTCGGGTTCAATTGAGTGACTTTCGCTCTTGTCCCAGCAGCGGCATACGAGGGGGCGATGGGGGAATGGGCTTTCCCAATTCGAGCGCGTGGAAGAATTTATATACAGAATCGAGTGCAATTGGCCGTTAGTAAAATCAACTCCCCCCAAAACAACCCGTATTTTTCAAATATTTCTATTATATCCGTTTTTACAACGAAGACATCCAAAACTAATTAATCTCAGTTTTATTTCAAAAACAAAAACATATTTCCTATTCCCTAATAGACGGAGGAGGGAGTCGGGTTCAATTGAGTGAATTTGGCTCTTGTCCCAGCAGCGGCATACGAGGGGGCGATGGGGGAATGGGCTTTCCCAATTCGAGCGCATGGAAGAATTTATATACAGAATCGAGTGCAATTGGCCGTTAGTAAAATCAACTCCCCCCAAAACAACCCGTATTTTTCAAATATTTCTTTTATATCCCTTTTTACAACGAAGACATCCAAAACTAATTAATCTCAGTTTTATTTAAAAAAAAAAAACATATTTCCTACTCCCTAATAGACGGAAGAGGGAGTCGGGTTCAATTGAGTGACTTTCGCTCTTGTCCCAGCAGCGGCATACGAGGGGGCGATGGGGGAATGGGCTTTCCCAATTCGAGCGCGTGGAAGAATTTATATACAGAATCGAGTGCAATTGGCCGTTAGTAAAATCAACTCCCCCTAAAACAACCCGTTTTTTTCAAATGTTTCTATTATATCCGTTATTACAACGAAGACATCCAAAACTAATTAATCTCAGTTTTATTTCAAAAACAAAAACATATTTCCTATTCCCTAATAGACGGAGGAGGGAGTCGGGTTCAATTGAGTGAATTTGGCTCTTGTCCCAGCAGCGGCATACGAGGGGGCGATGGGGGAATGGGCTTTCCCAATTCGAGCGCGTGGAAGAATTTATATACAGAATCGAGTGCAATTGGCCGTTAGTAAAATCAACTCCCCCCAAAACAACCCGTATTTTTCAAATATTTCTATTATATCCGTTTTTACAACGAAGACATCCCAAACTAATTAATCTCAGTTTTATTTCAAAAACAAAAACATATTTCCTATTCCCTAATAGACGGAAGAGGGAGTCGGGTTCAATTGAGTGACTTTCGCTCTTGTCACAGCAGCGGCATACGAGGGGGCGATAGGGGAATGGGCTTTCCCAATTCGAGCGCGTGGAAGAATTTATATACAGAATCGAGTGCAATTGGCCGTTAGTAAAATCAACTCCCCCCAAAACAACCCGTATTTTTCAAATATTTCTATTATATCCGTTTTTACAACGAAGACATCCAAAACTAATTAATCTCAGTTTTATTTCAAAAACAAAAACATATTTCCTATTCCCTAATAGACGGAAGAGGGAGTCGGGTTCAATTGAGTGACTTTTGCTCTTGTCCCAGCAGCGGCATACGAGGGGGCGATGGGGGAATGGGCTTTCCCAATTCGAGCGCGTGGAAGAATTTATATACAGAATCGAGTGCAATTGGCCGTTAGTAAAATCAACTCCCCCCAAAACAACCCGTATTTTTCAAATATTTCTATTATATCCGTTTTTACAACGAAGACATCCCAAACTAATTAATCTCAGTTTTATTTCAAAAACAAAAACATATTTCCTATTCCCTAATAGACGGAAGATGAAGTGGGGTTCAATTGAGTGACTTTCGCTCTTTTCCCAGCAGCGGCATACGAGGGGGCGATGGGGGTATGGGCTTTCCCAATTCGAGTGCGTGGAAGAATTTATATACAGAATCGAGTGCAATTGGCCGTTAGTGAAATCAACTCCCCCAAAAACAACCCGTATTTTTCAAATTTTTCTATTATATCCGTTTTTAAAAGGAAGACATCCAAAACTAATTAATTTCAGTTTTATTTCAAAAACAAAAACATATTTCCTATTCCCTAATAGACGGAAGAGGGAGTCGGGTTCAATTGAGTGACTTTCGCTCTTGTCCCAGCAGCGGCATACGAGGGGGCGATGGGGGAATGGGCTTTCCCAATTCGAGCGCGTGGAAGAATTTATATACAGAATCGAGTGCAATTGGCCGTTAGTAAAATCAACTCCCCCCAAAACAACCCGTTTTTTTCAAATGTTTCTATTATATCCGTTTTTACAACGAAGACATCCAAAACTAATTAATCTCAGTTTTATTTCAAAAACAAAAACATATTTCCTATTCCCTAATAGACGGAGGAGGGAGTCGGGTTCAATTGAGTGAATTTGGCTCTTGTCCCAGCAGCGGCATACGAGGGGGCGATGGGGGAATGGGCTTTCCCAATTCGAGCGCGTGGAAGAATTTATATACAGAATCGAGTGCAATTGCCGTTAGTAAAATCAACTCCCCCCAAAACAACCCGTATTTTTCAATTTTTTCTATTATATCCGTTTTTACAACGAAGACATCCAAAACTAATTAATTTCAGTTTTATTTCAAAAACAAAAACACATTTCCTATTCCCTAATAGACGGAAGAGAGGGTCGGGTTCAATTGAGTGACTTTCGCTCTTGTCCCAGCAGCGGCATACGAGGGGGCGATGGGGGAATGGGCTTTCCCAATTCGAGCGCGTGGAAGAATTTATATACAGAATCGAGTGCAATTGGCCGTTAGTAAAATCAACTCCCCCCAAAACAACCCGTTTTTTTCAAATGTTTCTATTATATCCGTTTTTACAACGAAGACTTCCAAAACTAATTAATCTCAGTTTTATTTCAAAAACAAAAACATATTTCCTATTCCCTAATAGACGGAGGAGGGAGTCGGGTTCAATTGAGTGAATTTGGCTCTTGTCCCAGCAGCGGCATACGAGGGGGCGATGGGGGAATGGGCTTTCCCAATTCGAGCGCATGGAAGAATTTATATACAGAATCGAGTGCAATTGGCCGTTAGTAAAATCAACTCCCCCCAAAACAACCCGTATTTTTCAAATATTTCTATTATATCCCTTTTTACAACGAAGACATCCAAAACTAATTAATCTCAGTTTTATTTCAAAAAAAAAAACATATTTCCTACTCCCTAATAGACGGAAGAGGGAGTCGGGTTCAATTGAGTGACTTTGGCTCTTGTCCCAGCAGCGGCATACGAGGGGGCGATGGGGGAATGGGCTTCCCCAATTCGAGCGCGTGGAAGAATTTATATACAGAATCGAGTGCAATTAGCCGTTAGTAAAATCAACTCCCCCCAAAAGAACCCGTATTTTTCAAATATTTCTATTATATCCGTTTTTACAACGAAGACATCCAAAACTAATTAATCTCAGTTTTATTTCAAAAACAAAAACATATTTCCTATTCCCTAATAGACGGAAGAGGGAGTCGGGTTCAATTGAGTGACTTTCACTCTTGTCCCAGCAGCGGCATACGAGGGGGCGATGGGGGAATGGGCTTTCCCAATTCAGACGCGTGGAAGAATTTATATACAGAATCGAGTGCAATTGGCCGTTAGTAAAATCAACTTCCCCCAAAACAACCCGTATTTTTCAAATATTTCTATTATATCCGTTTTTACAACGAAGACATCCAAAACTAATTAATCTCAGTTTTATTTCAAAAACAAAAACATATTTCCTATTCCCTAATAGACGGAAGAGGAAGTCGGGTTCAATTGAGTGACTTTCGCTCTTGTCCCAGCAGCGGCATACGAGGGGGCGATGGGGGAATGGGCTTTCCCAATTCGAGTGCGTGGAAGAATTTATATACAGAATCGAGTGCAATTGGCCGTTAGTAAAATCAACTCCCCCCAAAACAACCCGTATTTTTCAAATTTTTCTATTATATCCGTTTTTAAAAGGAAGACATCCAAAACTAATTAATTTCAGTTTTATTTCAAAAACAAAAACATATTTCCTATTCCCTAATAGACGGAAGAGGGAGTCGGGTTCAATTGAGTGACTTTCGCTCTTGTCCCAGCAGCGGCATACGAGGGGGCGATGGGGGAATGGGCTTTCCCAATTCGAGCGCGTGGAAGAATTTATATACAGAATCGAGTGCAATTGGCCGTTAGTAAAATCAACTCCCCCCAAAACAACCCGTTTTTTTCAAATGTTTCTATTATATCCGTTTTTACAACGAAGACATCCAAAACTAATTAATCTCAGTTTTATTTCAAAAACAAAAACATATTTCCTATTCCCTAATAGACGGAGGAGGGAGTCGGGTTCAATTGAGTGAATTTGGCTCTTGTCCCAGCAGCGGCATACGAGGGGGCGATGGGGGAATGGGCTTTCCCAATTCGAGCGCGTGGAAGAATTTATATACAGAATCGAGTGCAATTGGCCGTTAGTAAAATCAACTCCCCCCAAAACAACCCGTATTTTTCAAATATTTCTATTATATCTGTTTTTACAACGAAGACATCCCAAACTAATTAATCTCAGTTTTATTTCAAAAACAAAAACATATTTCCTATTCCCTAATAGACGGAAGAGGGAGTCGGGTTCAATTGAGTGACTTTCGCTCTTGTAACAGCAGCGGCATACGAGGGGGCGATGGGGGAATGGGCTTTCCCAATTCGAGCGCGTGGAAGGACTATATACAGAATCGAGTGCAATTGGCCGTTAGTAAAATCAACTCCCCCCAAAACAACCCGTATTTTTCAAATATTTCTATTATATCCGTTTTTACAACGAAGACATCCAAAACTAATTAATCTCAGTTTTATTTCAAAAACAAAAACATATTTCCTATTCCCTAATAGACGGAAGAGGGAGTCGGGTTCAATTGAGTGACTTTCACTCTTGTCCCAGCAGCGGCATACGAGGGGGCGATGGGGGAATGGTCTCCCAATTCGAGCGCGTGGAAGAATTTATATACAGAATCGAGTGCAATTGGCCGTTAGTAAAATCAACTCCCCCCAAAACAACCCGTATTTTTCAAATATTTCTATTATATCCGTTTTTACAACGAAGACATCCCAAACTAATTAATCTCAGTTTTATTTCAAAAACAAAAACATATTTCCTATTCCCTAATAGACGGAAGAGGAAGTCGGGTTCAATTGAGTGACTTTCGCTCTTTTCCCAGCAGCGGCATACGAGGGGGCGATGGGGGAATGGGCTTTCGGAATTCGAGTGCGTGGAAGAATTTATATACAGAATCGAGTGCAATTGGCCGTTAGTAAAATCAACTCCCCCCAAAATAACCCGTATTTTTCAAATATTTTTATTATATCCGTTTTTACAACGAAGACATCCAAAACTAATTAATCTCAGTTTTATTTCAAAAACAAAAACATATTTCCTATTCCCTAATAGACGGAAGAGGGAGTCGGGTTCAATTGAGTGACTTTCGTTCTTGTCCCAGCAGCGGCATACGAGGGGGCGATGGGGGAATGGGCTTTCCAGATTCGAGCGCGTGGAAGGATTTATATACAGAATCGAGTGCAATTGGCCGTTAGTAAAATCAACTCCCCCCAAAACAACCCGTTTTTTTCAAATGTTTCTATTATATCCGTTTTTACAACGAAGACATCCAAAACTAATTAATCTCAGTTTTATTTCAAAAACAAAAACATATTTCCTATTCCCTAATAGACGGAGGAGGGAGTCGGGTTCAATTGAGTGAATTTGGCTCTTGTCCCAGCAGCGGCATACGAGGGGGCGATGGGGGAATGGGCTTTCCCAATTCGAGCGCGTGGAAGAATTTATATACAGAATCGAGTGCAATTGCCGTTAGTAAAATCAACTCCCCCCAAAACAACCCGTATTTTTCAATTTTTTCTATTATATCCGTTTTTACAACGAAGACATCCAAAACTAATTAATTTCAGTTTTATTTCAAAAACAAAAACACATTTCCTATTCCCTAATAGACGGAAGAGAGGGTCGGGTTCAATTGAGTGACTTTCGCTCTTGTCCCAGCAGCGGCATACGAGGGGGCGATGGGGGAATGGGCTTTCCCAATTCGAGCGCGTGGAAGAATTTATATACAGAATCGAGTGCAATTGGCCGTTAGTAAAATCAACTCCCCCCAAAACAACCCGTTTTTTTCAAATGTTTCTATTATATCCGTTTTTACAACGAAGACTTCCAAAACTAATTAATCTCAGTTTTATTTCAAAAACAAAAACATATTTCCTATTCCCTAATAGACGGAGGAGGGAGTCGGGTTCAATTGAGTGAATTTGGCTCTTGTCCCAGCAGCGGCATACGAGGGGGCGATGGGGGAATGGGCTTTCCCAATTCGAGCGCATGGAAGAATTTATATACAGAATCGAGTGCAATTGGCCGTTAGTAAAATCAACTCCCCCCAAAACAACCCGTATTTTTCAAATATTTCTATTATATCCCTTTTTACAACGAAGACATCCAAAACTAATTAATCTCAGTTTTATTTCAAAAAAAAAAACATATTTCCTACTCCCTAATAGACGGAAGAGGGAGTCGGGTTCAATTGAGTGACTTTGGCTCTTGTCCCAGCAGCGGCATACGAGGGGGCGATGGGGGAATGGGCTTCCCCAATTCGAGCGCGTGGAAGAATTTATATACAGAATCGAGTGCAATTAGCCGTTAGTAAAATCAACTCCCCCCAAAAGAACCCGTATTTTTCAAATATTTCTATTATATCCGTTTTTACAACGAAGACATCCAAAACTAATTAATCTCAGTTTTATTTCAAAAACAAAAACATATTTCCTATTCCCTAATAGACGGAAGAGGGAGTCGGGTTCAATTGAGTGACTTTCACTCTTGTCCCAGCAGCGGCATACGAGGGGGCGATGGGGGAATGGGCTTTCCCAATTCAGACGCGTGGAAGAATTTATATACAGAATCGAGTGCAATTGGCCGTTAGTAAAATCAACTTCCCCCAAAACAACCCGTATTTTTCAAATATTTCTATTATATCCGTTTTTACAACGAAGACATCCAAAACTAATTAATCTCAGTTTTATTTCAAAAACAAAAACATATTTCCTATTCCCTAATAGACGGAAGAGGAAGTCGGGTTCAATTGAGTGACTTTCGCTCTTGTCCCAGCAGCGGCATACGAGGGGGCGATGGGGGAATGGGCTTTCCCAATTCGAGTGCGTGGAAGAATTTATATACAGAATCGAGTGCAATTGGCCGTTAGTAAAATCAACTCCCCCCAAAACAACCCGTATTTTTCAAATTTTTCTATTATATCCGTTTTTAAAAGGAAGACATCCAAAACTAATTAATTTCAGTTTTATTTCAAAAACAAAAACATATTTCCTATTCCCTAATAGACGGAAGAGGGAGTCGGGTTCAATTGAGTGACTTTCGCTCTTGTCCCAGCAGCGGCATACGAGGGGGCGATGGGGGAATGGGCTTTCCCAATTCGAGCGCGTGGAAGAATTTATATACAGAATCGAGTGCAATTGGCCGTTAGTAAAATCAACTCCCCCCAAAACAACCCGTTTTTTTCAAATGTTTCTATTATATCCGTTTTTACAACGAAGACATCCAAAACTAATTAATCTCAGTTTTATTTCAAAAACAAAAACATATTTCCTATTCCCTAATAGACGGAGGAGGGAGTCGGGTTCAATTGAGTGAATTTGGCTCTTGTCCCAGCAGCGGCATACGAGGGGGCGATGGGGGAATGGGCTTTCCCAATTCGAGCGCGTGGAAGAATTTATATACAGAATCGAGTGCAATTGGCCGTTAGTAAAATCAACTCCCCCCAAAACAACCCGTATTTTTCAAATATTTCTATTATATCCGTTTTTACAACGAAGACATCCCAAACTAATTAATCTCAGTTTTATTTCAAAAACAAAAACATATTTCCTATTCCCTAATAGACGGAAGAGGGAGTCGGGTTCAATTGAGTGACTTTCGCTCTTGTAACAGCAGCGGCATACGAGGGGGCGATGGGGGAATGGGCTTTCCCAATTCGAGCGCGTGGAAGGACTATATACAGAATCGAGTGCAATTGGCCGTTAGTAAAATCAACTCCCCCCAAAACAACCCGTATTTTTCAAATATTTCTATTATATCCGTTTTTACAACGAAGACATCCAAAACTAATTAATCTCAGTTTTATTTCAAAAACAAAAACATATTTCCTATTCCCTAATAGACGGAAGAGGGAGTCGGGTTCAATTGAGTGACTTTCACTCTTGTCCCAGCAGCGGCATACGAGGGGGCGATGGGGGAATGGTCTCCCAATTCGAGCGCGTGGAAGAATTTATATACAGAATCGAGTGCAATTGGCCGTTAGTAAAATCAACTCCCCCCAAAACAACCCGTATTTTTCAAATATTTCTATTATATCCGTTTTTACAACGAAGACATCCCAAACTAATTAATCTCAGTTTTATTTCAAAAACAAAAACATATTTCCTATTCCCTAATAGACGGAAGAGGAAGTCGGGTTCAATTGAGTGACTTTCGCTCTTTTCCCAGCAGCGGCATACGAGGGGGCGATGGGGGAATGGGCTTTCGGAATTCGAGTGCGTGGAAGAATTTATATACAGAATCGAGTGCAATTGGCCGTTAGTAAAATCAACTCCCCCCAAAATAACCCGTATTTTTCAAATATTTTTATTATATCCGTTTTTACAACGAAGACATCCAAAACTAATTAATCTCAGTTTTATTTCAAAAACAAAAACATATTTCCTATTCCCTAATAGACGGAAGAGGGAGTCGGGTTCAATTGAGTGACTTTCGTTCTTGTCCCAGCAGCGGCATACGAGGGGGCGATGGGGGAATGGGCTTTCCAGATTCGAGCGCGTGGAAGGATTTATATACAGAATCGAGTGCAATTGGCCGTTAGTAAAATCAACTCCCCCCAAAACAACCCGTATTTTTCAAATATTTATATTATATCCGTTTTTACAACGAAGACATCCAAAACTAATTAATCTCAGTTTTATTTCAAAAACAAAAACATATTTCCTATTCCCTAATAGACGGAAGAGGGAGTCGAGTTCAATTGAGTGACTTTCGCTCTTGTCCCAGCAGCGGCATACGAAAGGGCGATGGGGGAATGGGCTTTCCCAATTCGAGCGCGTGGAAGAGTTTTATACAGAATCGAGTGCAATTGCCGATAGTAAAACCAACCCCCCCCAAAACAACCCGTATTTTTCAATTTTTTCTATTATATCCGTTTTTACAACGAAGACATCCAAAACTAATTAATTTCAGTTGTATTTCAAAAACAAAAACACATTTCCTATTCCCTAATAGACGGAAGAGAGGGTCGGGTTCAATTGAGTGACTTTCGCTCTTGTCCCAGCAGCGGCATACGAGGGGGCGATGGGGGAATGGGCTTTCCCAATTCGAGCGCGTGGAAGAATTTATATACAGAATCGAGTGCAATTGGCCGTTAGTAAAATCAACTACCCCCAAAACAACCCGTTTTTTTCAAATGTTTCTATTATATCCGTTTTTACAACGAAGACATCCAAAACTAATTAATCTCAGTTTTATTTCAAAAACAAAAACATATTTCCTATTCCCTAATAGACGGAGGAGGGAGTCGGGTTCAATTGAGTGAATTTGGCTCTTGTCCCAGCAGCGGCATACGAGGGGGCGATGGGGGAATGGGCTTTCCCAATTCGAGCGCATGGAAGAATTTATATACAGAATCGAGTGCAATTGGCCGTTAGTAAAATCAACTCCCCCCAAAACAACCCGTATTTTTCAAATATTTCTATTATATCCCTTTTTACAACGAAGACATCCAAAACTAATTAATCTCAGTTTTATTTAAAAAAAAAAAACATATTTCCTACTCCCTAATAGACGGAAGAGGGAGTCGGGTTCAATTGAGTGACTTTGGCTCTTGTCTCAGCAGCGGCATACGAGGGGGCGATGGGGGAATGGGCTTCCCCAATTCGAGCGCGTGGAAGAATTTATATACAGAATCGAGTGCATTTAGCCGTTAGTAAAATCAACTCCCCCCAAAAGAACGCGTATTTTTCAAATATCTCTATTAAATCCGTTTTTACAACGAAGACATCCAAAACTAATTAATCTCAGTTTTATTTCAAAAACAAAAACATATTTCCTATTCCCTAATAGACGGAAGAGGGAGTCGGGTTCAATTGAGTGACTTTCACTCTTGTCCCAGCAGCGGCATACGAGGGGGCGATGGGGGAATGGGCTTTCCCAATTCGAGCGCGTGGAAGAATTTATATACAGAATCGAGTGCAATTGGCCGTTAGTAAAATCAACTTCCCCCAAAACAACCCGTATTTTTCAAATATTTCTATTATATCCGTTTTTACAACGAAGACATCCAAAACTAATTAATCTCAGTTTTATTTCAAAAACAAAAACATATTTCCTATTCCCTAATAGACGGAAGAGGAAGTCGGGTTCAATTGAGTGACTTTCGCTCTTGTCCCAGCAGCGGCATACGAGGGGGCGATGGGGGAATGGGCTTTCCCAATTCGAGTGCGTGGAAGAATTTATATACAGAATCGAGTGCAATTGGCCGTTAGTAAAATCAACTCCCCCCAAAACAATCCGTATTTTTCAAATATTTCTATTATATCCGTTTTTACAACGAAGACATCCAAAACTAATTAATCTCAGTTTTATTTAAAAAACAAAAACATATTTCCTAGTCCCTAATAGACGGAAGAGGGAGTCGGGTTCAATTGAGTGACTTTCGTTCTTGTCCCAGCAGCGGCATACGAGGGGGCGATGGGGGAATGGGCTTTCCCAATTCGAGCGCGTGGAAGAATTTATATACAGAATCGAGTGCAATTGGCCGTTAGTAAAATCAACTCCCCCCAAAACAACCCGTATTTTTCAAATATTTCTATTATATCCCTTTTTACAACTAAGACATCCAAAACTAATTAATCTCAGTTTTATTTCAAAAACAAAAACATATTTCCTATTCCCTAATAGACGGAAGAGAGGGTCGGGTTCAATTGAGTGACTTTGGCTCTTGTCCCAGCAGCGGCATACGAGGGGGCGATGGGGGAATGGGCTTTCCCAATTCGAGCGCGTGGAAGAATTTATATACAGAATCGAGTGCAATTGGCCGTTAGTAAAATCAACTCCCCCCAAAACAACCCGTATTTTTCAAATATTTCTATTATATCCCTTTTTACAACGAAGACATCCAAAACTAATTAATCTCAGTTTTATTTCAAAAACAAAAACATATTTCCTATTCTTCTAATGGACGGAAGAGGGAGTCGGGTTCAATTGAGTGACTTTCGCTCTTGTCCCAGCAGCGGCATACGAGGGGGCGATGGGGGAATGGGCTTTCCCAATTCAAGCGCGTGGAAGGATTTATATACAGAATCGAGTGCAATTGGCCGTTAGTAAAATCAACTCCCCCCAAAACAACCCGTATTTTTCAAATATTTCTATTATATCCGTTTTTACAACGAAGACATCCAAAACTAATTAATCTCAGTTTTATTTCAAAAACAAAAACACATTTCCTATTCCCTAATAGACGGAAGAGGAAGTCGGGTTCAATTGAGTGACTTTCGCTCTTGTCCCAGCAGCGGCATACGAGGGGGCGATGGGGGAATGGGCTTTCCCAATTCGAGTGCGTGGAAGAATTTATATACAGAATCGAGTGCAATTGGCCGTTAGTAAAATCAACTCCCCCCAAAACAACCCGTATTTTTCAAATATTTCTATTATATCCGTTTTTACAACGAAGACATCCAAAACTAATTAATCTCAGTTTTATTTAAAAAACAAAAACATATTTCCTATTCCCTAATAGACGGAAGAGGGAGTCGGGTTCAATTGAGTGACTTTCGTTCTTGTCCCAGCAGCGGCATACGAGGGGGCAATGGGGGAATGGGCTTTCCAGATTCGAGCGCGTGGAAGGATTTATATACAGAATCGAGTGCAATTGGCCGTTAGTAAAATCAACTCCCCCCAAAACAACCCGTATTTTTCAAATATTTCTATTATATCCGTTTTTACAACGAAGACATCCAAAACTAATTAATCTCAGTTTTATTTCAAAAACAAAAACATATTTCCTATTCCCTAATAGACGGAAGAGGGAGTCGGGTTCAATTGAGTGACTTTCACTCTTGTCCCAGCAGCGGCATACGAGGGGGCGATGGGGGAATGGGCTTTCCTAATTCTAGCGCGTGGAAGAATTTATATACAGAATCGAGTGCAATTGGCCGTTAGTAAAATCAACTCCCCCCAAAACAACCCGTATTTTTCAAATATTTCTATTATATCCGTTTTTACAACGAAGACATCCAAAACTAATTAATCTCAGTTTTATTTCAAAAACAAAAACATATTTCCTATTCCCTAATAGACGGAAGAGGGAGACGGGTTTAATTGAGTGACTTTCGCTCTTTTCCTAGCAGCGGCATACGAGGGGGCGATGGGGAAATGGGCTTTCCCAATTCGAGTGCGTGGAAGAATTTATATACAGAATCGAGTGCAATTGGCCGTTAGTAAAATCAACTCCCCCCAAAACAACCCGTATTTTTCAAATATTTCTATTATATCCCTTTTTACAACGAAGACATCCAAAACTAATTAATCTCAGTTTTATTTCAAAAACAAAAACATATTTCCTATTCCCTAATAGACGGAAGAGGGAGTCGGGTTCAATTGAGTGACTTTCGCTCTTGTCACAGCAGCGGCATACGAGGGGGCGATGGGGGATTGGGCTTTCCCAATTCGAGCGCGTGGAAGGATTTATATACAGAATCGAGTGCAATGGGCCGTTAGTAAAATCAACTCCCCCCAAAACAACCCGTATTTTTCAAATATTTCTATTATATCCGTTTTTACAACGAGGACATCCAAAACTAATTAATCTCAGTTTTATTTCAAAAACAAAAACATATTTCCTATTCCCTAATAGACGGAAGAGGGAGTCGGGTTCAATTGAGTGACTTTCACTCTTGTCCCAGCAGCGGCATACGAGGGGGCGATGGGGGAATGGGCTTTCCCAATTCGAGCGCGTGGAAGAATTTATATACAGAATCGAGTGCAATTGGCCGTTAGTAAAATCAACTCCCCCCAAAACAACCCGTATTTTTCAAATATTTCTATTATATCCGTTTTTACAACGAAGACATCCAAAACTAATTAATCTCAGTTTTATTTCAAAAACAAAAACATATTTCCTATTCCCTAATAGACGGAAGAGGGAGTCGGGTTCAATTGAGTGACTTTCGGTCTTGTCCCAGCAGCGGCATACGAGGGGGCGATGGGGGAATAGGCTTTTCCAATTCGAGCGCGTGGAAGGATTCATATACAGAATCGAGTGCAATTGGCCGTTAGTAAAATCAACTCCCCCCAAAACAACCCGTATTTTTCAAATTTTTCTATTATTTCCGTTTTTACAACGAAGATATCCAAAACTAATTAATCTCAGTTTTATTTCAAAAACAAAAACATATTTCCTATTCCCTAATAGACGGAAGAGGGAGTCGGGTTCAATTGAGTGACTTTCACTCTTGTCCCAGCAGCGGCATACGAGGGGGCGATGGGGGAAGGGGCTTTCCTAATTCGAGCGCGTGGAAGAATTTATATACAGAATCGAGTGCAATTGGCCGTTAGTAAAATCAACTCCCCCCAAAACAACCCGTATTTTTCAAATATTTCTATTATATCCGTTTTTACAACGAAGACATCCAAAACTAACTAATCTCAGTTTTATTTCAAAAACAAAAACATATTTCCTATTCCCTAATAGACGGAAGAGGGAAACGGGTTTAATTGAGTGACTTTCGCTCTTTTCCCAGCAGCGGCATACGAGGGGGCGATGGGGGAATGGGCTTTCCCAATTCGAGCGCGTGGAAGAATTTATATACAGAATCGAGTGAAATTGGCCGTTAGTAAAATCAACTCCCCCCAAAACAACCCGTATTTTTCAAATATTTCTATTATATCCGTTTTTACAACGAAGACATCCAATACTAATTAATCTCAGTTTTATTTCAAAAACAAAAACATATTTCCTATTCCCTAATAGACGGAAGAGGGAGTCGGGTTCAATTGAGTGACTTTCACTCTTGTCCCAGCAGCGGCATACGAGGGGGCGATGGGGGAATGGGCTTTCCCAATTCGAGCGCGTGGAAGAATTTATATACAGAATCGAGTGCAATTGGCCGTTAGTAAAATCAACTCCTTCCCAAGACAACCCGTATTTTTCAAATATTTCTATTATATCCGTTTTTACAACGAAGACATCCAAAACTAATTAATCTCAGTTTTATTTCAAAAACAAAAACATATTTCCTATTCCCTAATAGACGGAAGAGGGAGTCGGGTTCAATTGAGTGACTTTCGCTCTTGTCCCAGCAGCGGCATACGAGGGGGCGATGGGGGAATGGGCTTTTCCAATTCGAGCGCGTGGAAGGATTCATATACAGAATCGAGTGCAATCGGCCGTTAGTAAAATCATCTCCCCCCAAAACAACCCGTATTTTTCAAATATTTCTATTATATCCATTTTACAACGAAGACATCCAAAACTAATTAATCTCAGTTTTATTTCAAAAACAAAAACATATTTCCTATTCCCTAATAGACGGAAGAGGGAGTCGGGTTCAATTGAGTGACTTTCGCTCTTGTCCCAGCAGAGGCATACGAGGGGGCGATGGGGGAATGGGCTTTCCCAATTCGAGCGCGTGGAAGAATTTATATACAGAATCGAGTGCAATTGGCCGTTAGTAAAATCAACTCCCCCCAAAACAACCCGTATTTTTCAAATTTTTCTATTATTTCCGTTTTTACAACGAAGACATCCAAAACTAATTAATCTCAGTTTTATTTCAAAAACAAAAACATATTTCCTATTCCCTAATAGACGGAAGAGGGAGTCGGGTTCAATTGAGTGACTTTCACTCTTGTCCCAGCAGCGGCATACAAGGGGGCGATGGGGGAATGGGCTTTCCTAATTCGAGCGCGTGGAAGAATTTATATACAGAATCGAGTGCAATTGGCCGTTAGTAAAATCAACTCCCCCCAAAACAACCCGTATTTTTCAAATATTTCTATTATATCCGTTTTTACAACGAAGACATCCAAAACTAATTAATCTCAGTTTTATTTAAAAAACAAAAACATATTTCCTATTCCCTAATAGACGGAAGAGGGAGTCGGGTTCAATTGAGTGACTTTCGTTCTTGTCCCAGCAGCGGCATACGAGGGGGCAATGGGGGAATGGGCTTTCCAGATTCGAGCGCGTGGAAGGATTTATATACAGAATCGAGTGCAATTGGCCGTTAGTAAAATCAACTCCCCCCAAAACAACCCGTATTTTTCAAATATTTCTATTATATCCGTTTTTACAACGAAGACATCCAAAACTAATTAATCTCAGTTTTATTTCAAAAACAAAAACATATTTCCTATTCCCTAATAGACGGAAGAGGGAGTCGGGTTCAATTGAGTGACTTTCACTCTTGTCCCAGCAGCGGCATACGAGGGGGCGATGGGGGAATGGGCTTTCCTAATTCTAGCGCGTGGAAGAATTTATATACAGAATCGAGTGCAATTGGCCGTTAGTAAAATCAACTCCCCCCAAAACAACCCGTATTTTTCAAATATTTCTATTATATCCGTTTTTACAACGAAGACATCCAAAACTAATTAATCTCAGTTTTATTTCAAAAACAAAAACATATTTCCTATTCCCTAATAGACGGAAGAGGGAGACGGGTTTAATTGAGTGACTTTCGCTCTTTTCCTAGCAGCGGCATACGAGGGGGCGATGGGGAAATGGGCTTTCCCAATTCGAGTGCGTGGAAGAATTTATATACAGAATCGAGTGCAATTGGCCGTTAGTAAAATCAACTCCCCCCAAAACAACCCGTATTTTTCAAATATTTCTATTATATCCCTTTTTACAACGAAGACATCCAAAACTAATTAATCTCAGTTTTATTTCAAAAACAAAAACATATTTCCTATTCCCTAATAGACGGAAGAGGGAGTCGGGTTCAATTGAGTGACTTTCGCTCTTGTCACAGCAGCGGCATACGAGGGGGCGATGGGGGAATGGGCTTTCCCAATTCGAGCGCGTGGAAGGATTTATATACAGAATCGAGTGCAATGGGCCGTTAGTAAAATCAACTCCCCCCAAAACAACCCGTATTTTTCAAATATTTCTATTATATCCGTTTTTACAACGAGGACATCCAAAACTAATTAATCTCAGTTTTATTTCAAAAACAAAAACATATTTCCTATTTCCTAATAGACGGAAGAGGGAGTCGGGTTCAATTGAGTGACTTTCACTCTTGTCCCAGCAGCGGCATACGAGGGGGCGATGGGGGAATGGGCTTTCCCAATTCGAGCGCGTGGAAGAATTTATATACAGAATCGAGTGCAATTGGCCGTTAGTAAAATCAACTCCCCCCAAAACAACCCGTATTTTTCAAATATTTCTATTATATCCGTTTTTACAACGAAGACATCCAAAACTAATTAATCTCAGTTTTATTTCAAAAACAAAAACATATTTCCTATTCCCTAATAGACGGAAGAGGGAGTCGGGTTCAATTGAGTGACTTTCGGTCTTGTCCCAGCAGCGGCATACGAGGGGGCGATGGGGGAATAGGCTTTTCCAATTCGAGCGCGTGGAAGGATTCATATACAGAATCGAGTGCAATCGGCCGTTAGTAAAATCATCTCCCCCCAAAACAACCCGTATTTTTCAAATATTTCTATTATATCCCTTTTTACAACGAAGACATCCAAAACTAATTAATCTCAGTTTTATTTCAAAAACAAAAACATATTTCCTATTCCCTAATAGACGGAAGAGGGAGTCGGGTTCAATTGAGTGACTTTCGCTCTTGTCCCAGCAGAGGCATACGAGGGGGCGATGGGTGAATGGGCTTTCCCAATTCGAGCGCGTGGAAGAATTTATATACAGAATCGAGTGCAATTGGCCGTTAGTAAAATCAACTCCCCCCAAAACAACCCGTATTTTTCAAATTTTTCTATTATTTCCGTTTTTACAACGAAGATATCCAAAACTAATTAATCTCAGTTTTATTTCAAAAACAAAAACATATTTCCTATTCCCTAATAGACGGAAGAGGGAGTCGGGTTCAATTGAGTGACTTTCACTCTTGTCCCAGCAGCGGCATACGAGGGGGCGATGGGGGAATGGGCTTTCCTAATTCGAGCGCGTGGAAGAATTTATATACAGAATCGAGTGCAATTGGCCGTTAGTAAAATCAACTCCCCCCAAAACAACCCGTATTTTTCAAATATTTCTATTATATCCGTTTTTACAACGAAGACATCCAAAACTAACTAATCTCAGTTTTATTTCAAAAACAAAAACATATTTCCTATTCCCTAATAGACGGAAGAGGGAAACGGGTTTAATTGAGTGACTTTCGCTCTTTTCCCAGCAGCGGCATACGAGGGGGCGATGGGGGAATGGGCTTTCCCAATTCGAGCGCGTGGAAGGATTCATATACAGAATCGAGTGCAATCGGCCGTTAGTAAAATCATCTCCCCCCAAAACAACCCGTATTTTTCAAATATTTCTATTATATCCCTTTTTACAACGAAGACATCCAAAACTAATTAATCTCAGTTTTATTTCAAAAACAAAAACATATTTCCTATTCCCTAATAGACGGAAGAGGGAGTCGGGTTCAATTGAGTGACTTTCGCTCTTGTCCCAGCAGAGGCATACGAGGGGGCGATGGGGGAATGGGCTTTCCCAATTCGAGCGCGTGGAAGAATTTATATACAGAATCGAGTGCAATTGGCCGTTAGTAAAATCAACTCCCCCCAAAACAACCCGTATTTTTCAAATTTTTCTATTATTTCCGTTTTTACAACGAAGACATCCAAAACTAATTAATCTCAGTTTTATTTCAAAAACAAAAACATATTTCCTATTCCCTAATAGACGGAAGAGGGAGTCGGGTTCAATTGAGTGACTTTCACTCTTGTCCCAGCAGCGGCATACAAGGGGGCGATGGGGGAATGGGCTTTCCTAATTCGAGCGCGTGGAAGAATTTATATACAGAATCGAGTGCAATTGGCCGTTAGTAAAATCAACTCCCCCCAAAACAACCCGTATTTTTCAAATATTTCTATTATATCCGTTTTTACAACGAAGACATCCAAAACTAACTAATCTCAGTTTTATTTCAAAAACAAAAACATATTTCCTATTCCCTAATAGACGGAAGAGGGAGACGGGTTTAATTGAGTGACTTTCGCTCTTTTCCCAGCAGCGGCATACGAGGGGGCGATGGGGGAATGGGCTTTCCCAATTCGAGTGCGTGGAAGAATTTATATACAGAATCGAGTGAAATTGGCCGTTAGTAAAATCAACTCCCCCCAAAACAACCCGTATTTTTCAAATATTTCTATTATATCCGTTTTTACAACGAAGACATCCAAAACTAATTAATCTCAGTTTTATTTCAAAAACAAAAACATATTTCCTATTCCCTAATTGACGGAAGAGGGAGTCGGGTTCAATTGAGTGACTTTCGCTCTTGTCCCAGCAGCGGCATACGAGGGGGCGATGGGGGAATGGGCTTTCCCAATTCGAGCGTGTGGAAGAATTTATATACAGAATCGAGTGCAATTGGCCGTTAGTAAAATCAACTCCCCCCAAAACAACCCGTATTTTTCAAATTTTTCTATTATATCCGTTTTTAAAAGGAAGACATCCAAAACTAATTAATTTCAGTTTTATTTCAAAAACAAAAACATATTTCCTATTCCCTAATAGACGGAAGAGGGAGTCAGGTTCAATTGAGTCACTTTCGCTCTTGTCCCAGCAGCGGCATACGAGGGGGCGATGGGGGAATGGGCTTTCCCAATTCGAGCGCGTGGAAGAATTTATATACAGAATCGAGTGCAATTGGCCGTTAGTAAAATCAACTCCCCCCAAAACAACCCGTATTTTTCAAATATTTCTATTATATCCCTTTTTACAACGAAGACATCCCAAACTAACTAATCTCAGTTTTATTTCAAAAACAAAAACATATTTCCTATTCCCTAATAGACGGAGGAGGGAGTCGGGTTCAATTGAGTGAATTTGGCTCTTGTCCCAGCAGCGGCATACGAGGGGGCGATGGGGGAATGGGCTTTCCCAATTCGAGTGCGTGGAAGAATTTATATACAGAATCGAGTGCAATTGGCCGTTAGTAAAATCAACTCCCCCCAAAACAACCCGTATTTTTCAAATATTTCTATTATATCCGTTTTTACAACGAAGACATCCAAAACTAATTAATCTCAGTTTTATTTCAAAAACAAAAACATATTTCCTATTCCCTAATAGACGGAAGAGGAAGTCGGGTTCAATTGAGTGACTTTCACTCTTGTCCCAGCAGCGGCATACGAGGGGGCGATGGGGGAATTTGCTTTTCCAATTCGAGCGCGTGGAAGGATTTATATACAGAATCGAGTGCAATCGGCCGTTAGAAAAATCAACTCCCCCCAAAACAACCCGTATTTTTCAAATATTTCTATTATATCCCTTTTTACAACGAAGACATCCAAAACTAACTAATCTCAGTTTTATTTCAAAAACAAAAACATATTTCCTATTCCCTAATAGACGGAAGAGGGAGACGGGTTTAATTGAGTGACTTTCGCTCTTTTCCCAGCAGCGGCATACGAGCGGGCGATGGGGGAATGGGCTTTCCCAATTCGAGTGCGTGGAAGAATTTATATACAGAATCGAGTGAAATTGGCCGTTAGTAAAATCAACTCCCCCCAAAACAACCCGTATTTTTCAAATATTTCTATTATATCCGTTTTTACAACGAAGACATCCAAAACTAATTAATCTCAGTTTTATTTCAAAAACAAAAACATATTTCCTATTCCCTAATTGACGGAAGAGGGAGTCGGGTTCAATTGAGTGACTTTCGCTCTTGTCCCAGCAGCGGCATACGAGGGGGCGATGGGGGAATGGGCTTTCCCAATTCGAGCGTGTGGAAGAATTTATATACAGAATCGAGTGCAATTGGCCGTTAGTAAAATCAACTCCCCCCAAAACAACCCGTATTTTTCAAATTTTTCTATTATATCCGTTTTTAAAAGGAAGACATCCAAAACTAATTAATTTCAGTTTTATTTCAAAAACAAAAACATATTTCCTATTCCCTAATAGACGGAAGAGGGAGTCAGGTTCAATTGAGTCACTTTCGCTCTTGTCCCAGCAGCGGCATACGAGGGGGCGATGGGGGAATGGGCTTTCCCAATTCGAGCGCGTGGAAGAATTTATATACAGAATCGAGTGCAATTGGCCGTTAGTAAAATCAACTCCCCCCAAAACAACCCGTATTTTTCAAATATTTCTATTATATCCCTTTTTACAACGAAGACATCCCAAACTAACTAATCTCAGTTTTATTTCAAAAACAAAAACATATTTCCTATTCCCTAATAGACGGAGGAGGGAGTCGGGTTCAATTGAGTGAATTTGGCTCTTGTCCCAGCAGCGGCATACGAGGGGGCGATGGGGGAATGGGCTTTCCCAATTCGAGTGCGTGGAAGAATTTATATACAGAATCGAGTGCAATTGGCCGTTAGTAAAATCAACTCCCCCCAAAACAACCCGTATTTTTCAAATATTTCTATTATATCCGTTTTTACAACGAAGACATCCAAAACTAATTAATCTCAGTTTTATTTCAAAAACAAAAACATATTTCCTATTCCCTAATAGACGGAAGAGGAAGTCGGGTTCAATTGAGTGACTTTCACTCTTGTCCCAGCAGCGGCATACGAGGGGGCGATGGGGGAATTTGCTTTTCCAATTCGAGCGCGTGGAAGGATTTATATACAGAATCGAGTGCAATCGGCCGTTAGAAAAATCAACTCCCCCCAAAACAACCCGTATTTTTCAAATATTTCTATTATATCCCTTTTTACAACGAAGACATCCAAAACTAACTAATCTCAGTTTTATTTCAAAAACAAAAACATATTTCCTATTCCCTAATAGACGGAAGAGGGAGACGGGTTTAATTGAGTGACTTTCGCTCTTTTCCCAGCAGCGGCATACGAGCGGGCGATGGGGGAATGGGCTTTCCCAATTCGAGTGCGTGGAAGAATTTATATACAGAATCGAGTGAAATTGGCCGTTAGTAAAATCAACTCCCCCCAAAACAACCCGTATTTTTCAAATATTTCTATTATATCCGTTTTTACAACGAAGACATCCAAAACTAATTAATCTCAGTTTTATTTCAAAAACAAAAACATATTTCCTATTCCCTAATAGACGGAAGAGGAAGTCGGGTTCAATTGAGTGACTTTCGCTCTTGTCCCAGCAGCGGCATACGAGGGGGCGTTGGGGAATGGGCTTTCCCAATTCAAGTGCGTGGAAGAATTTATATACAGAATCGAGTGCAATTGGCCGTTAGTAAAATCAACTCCCCCCAAAACAACCCGTATTTTTCAAATATTTCTATTATATCCGTTTTTACAACGAAGACATCCAAAACTAATTAATCTCAGTTTTATTTCAAAAACAAAAACATATTTCCTATTCCCTAATTGACGGAAGAGGGAGTCGGGTTCAATTGAGTGACTTTCGCTCTTGTCCCAGCAGCGGCATACGAGGGGGCGATAGGGGAATGGGCTTTCCCAATTCGAGCGCGTGGAAGAATTTATACACAGAATCGAGTGCAATTGGCCGTTAGTAAAATCAACTCCCCCCAAAACAACCCGTATTTTTCAAATTTTTCTATTATATCCGTTTTTACAACGAAGACATCCAAAACTAATTAATTTCAGTTTTATTTCAAAAACAAAAACATATTTCCTATTCCCTAATAGACGGAAGAGGGAGTCGGGTTCAATTGAGTGACTTTCGCTCTTGTCCCAGCAGCGGCATACGAGGGGGCGATGGGGGAATGGGCTTTCCCAATTCGAGCGCGTGGAAGAATTTATATACAGAATCGAGTGCAATTGGCCGTTAGTAAAATCAACTCCCCCCAAAACAACCCGTTTTTTTCAAATGTTTCTATTATATCCGTTTTTACAACGAAGACATCCAAAACTAATTAATCTCAGTTTTATTTCAAAAACAAAAACATATTTCCTATTCCCTAATAGACGGAGGAGGGAGTCGGGTTCAATTGAGTGAATTTGGCTCTTGTCCCAGCAGCGGCATACGAGGGGGCGATGGGGGAATGGGCTTTCCCAATTCGAGCGCGTGGAAGAATTTATATACAGAATCGAGTGCAATTGGCCGTTAGTAAAATCAACTCCCCCCAAAACAACCCGTATTTTTCAAATATTTCTATTATATCCGTTTTTACAACGAAGACATCCAAAACTAATTAATATCAGTTTTATTTCAAAAACAAAAACATATTTCCTATTCCCTAATAGACGGAAGAGGGAGTCGGGTTCAATTGAGTGACTTTCGCTCTTGTCCCAGCAGCGGCATACGAGGGGGCGATGGGGGAATGGGCTTTCCCAATTCGAGTGCGTGGAAGAATTTATATACAGAATCGAGTGCAATTGGCCGTTAGTAAATTCAACTCCCCCCAAAACAACCCGTATTTTTCAAATATTTCTATTATATCCGTTTTTACAACGAAGACATCCAAAACTAATTAATCTCAGTTTTATTTCAAAAACAAAAACATATTTCCTATTCCCTAATAGACGGAAGAGGGAGTCGGGTTCAATTGAGTGACTTTCGTTCTTGTCCCAGCAGCGGCATACGAGGGGGCGATGGGGGAATGGGCTTTCCCAATTCGAGCGCGTGGAAGGATTTCTATACAGAATCGAGTGCAATTGGCCGTTAGTAAAATCAACTCCCCCCAAAACAACCCGTATTTTTCAAATAATTCTATTATATCCGTTTTTACAACGAAGACATCCAAAACTAATTAATCTCAGTTTTATTTCAAAAACAAAAACATATTTCCTATTCCCTAATAGAGGGAGGAGGGAGTCGGGTTTAATTGAGTGACTTTCGCTCTTGTCCCAGCAGCGGCATACGAGGGGGCGATGGGGGAATGGGCTTTTATAATTCGAGCGCGTGGAAGGATTTATATACAGAATCGAGTGCAATCGGCCGTTAGAAAAATCAACTCCCCCCAAAACAACCCGTATTTTTCAAATATTTCTATTATATCTGTTTTTACAACGAAGACATCCAAAACTAATTAATCTCAGTTTTATTTCAAAAACAAAAACATATTTCCTATTCCCTAATAGACGGAAGAGGGAGTCGGGTTCAATTGAGTGACTTTCGCTCTTGTCCCAGCAGCGGCATACGAGGGGGCGATGGGTGAATGGGCTTTCCCAATTCGAGCGCGTGGAAGAATTTATATACAGAATCGAGTGCAATTGGCCGTTAGTAAAATCAACTCCCCCCAAAACAACCCGTATTTTTCAAATTTTTCTATTATATCCGTTTTTACAACGAAGACATCCAAAACTAATTAATTTCAGTTTTATTTCAAAAACAAAAACATATTTCCTATTCCCTAATAGACGGAAGAGGGAGTCGGGTTCAATTGAGTGACTTTCGCTCTTGTCCCAGCAGCGGCATACGAGGGGGCGATGGGGGAATGGGCTTTCCCAATTCGAGCGCGTGGAAGAATTTATATACAGAATCGAGTGCAATTGGCCGTTAGTAAAATCAACTCCCCCCAAAACAACCCGTTTTTTAAAATATTTCTATTATATCTGTTTTTACAACGAAGACATCCAAAACTAATTAATCTCAGTTTTATTTCAAAAACAAAAACATATTTCCTATTCCCTAATAGACGGAGGAGGGAGTCGGGTTCAATTGAGTGACTTTGGCTCTTGTCCCAGCAGCGGCATACGAGGGGGCGATGGGGGAATGGGCTTTCCCAATTCGAGCGCGTGGAAGAATTTATATACAGAATCGAGTGCAATTGGCCGTTAGTAAAATCAACTCCCCCCAAAACAACCCGTATTTTTCAAATATTTCTATTATATCCGTTTTTACAACGAAGACATACAAAACTAATTAATCTCAGTTTTATTTCAAAAACAAAAACATATTTCCTATTCCCTAATAGACGGAGGAGGGAGTCGGGTTCAATTGAGTGACTTTCGCTCTTGTCCCAGCAGCGGCATACGAGGGGGCGATGGGGGAATGGGCTTTTCCAATTCGAGCGCGTGGAAGAATTTATATACAGAATCGAGTGCAATTGGCCGTTAGTAAAATCAACTCCCCCCAAAACAACCCGTATTTTTCAAATATTTCTATTATATCCGTTTTTACAACGAAGACATCCAAAACTAATTAATCTCAGTTTTATTTCAAAAACTAAAACATATTTCCTATTCCCTAATAGACGGAGGAGGGAGTCGGGTTCAATTGAGTGACTTTCGCTCTTGTCCCAGCAGCGGCATACGAGGGGGCGATGGGGGAATGGGCTTTCCCAATTCGAGCGCGTGGAAGGATTTATATACATAATCGAGTGCAATTGGCCGTTAGTAAAATCAACTCCCCCCAAAACAACCCGTTTTTTCCAAATATTTCTATTATATCCGTTTTTACAACGAAGACATCCAAAACTAATTAATCTCAGTTTTATTTCATAAACAAAAACATATTTCATATTCTCTAATAGACGGCGGAGGGAGTCAAGTTCAATTGAGTGACTTTCGCTCTTGTCCCAGCAGCGGCATACGAGGGGGCGATGGGGGAATGGGCTTTCCCAATTCGAGCGCGTGGAAGGATTTATATACAGAATCGAGTGCAATTGGCCGTTAGTAAAATCAACTCCCCCCAAAACAACCCGTATTTTTCAAATATTTCTATTATATCCGTTTTTACAACGAAGACATCCCAAACTAATTAATCTCAGTTTTATTTCAAAAACAAAAACATATTTCCTATTCCCTAATAGACGGAAGAGGGAGTCGGGTTCAATTGAGTGACTTTCGCTTTTGTCCCAGCAGCGGCATACGAGGGGGCGATAGGGGAATGGGCTTTCCCCTTTCGAGCGCGTGGAAGAATTTATATACAGAATCGAGTGCAATTGGCCGTTAGTAAAATCAACTCCCCCCAAAACAACCCGTATTTTTCAAATATTTCTATTATATCCGTTTTTACAACGAAGACATCCAAAACTAATTAATCTCAGTTTTATTTCAAAAACAAAAACATATTTCCTATTCCCTAATACACGGAGGAGGGAGTCGGGTTCAATTGAGTGACTTTCGCTCTAGTCCCAGCAGCGGCATACGAGGGGGCGATGGGGGAATGGGCTTTCCCAATTCGAGCGCGTGGAAGGATTTATATATAGAATCAAGTGCAATTGGCCGTTAGTAAAATACTGCAGGCTGTGGGACTCAAAGGCTATGAAACGGAGGTACCAAAATAATATTTAATATATACAAGTGATATAGGACATATTTACAAATGGAAAAATGTTGAAAACGGATATTTATTGTTTACAGGGATCAGATTAAAGAATTGCCGGGAGCGATTAAATAAACTCAAACGTGAGCTTATAAGCGCACCTACGAGTCATCAATCATTTATAAGTCAAGCTTTCCTAGTTCAAATAAAACCACTCCTCAGAGCAGCAAAAATGAGTTTCTGCTGGTGAAGTATCCTGGTTCTAATGTCCAGTCGTCACAAAGAGTACAAGTTTGGGGTGTGAGGAGGAAAGCTGACGGATGTGTGTAAGTAAATATCAATAAAACTAAGGCCGCTTCTTGTAGCCAATTAAATGCTGGGTAGAGAGAATGTATTGATACTTAAGGAAACAATAATAAAAACAGAGTTTTATTATAAGCGTGTCGTAGCGTGATCTAAACACCTGACACAAGAATATAATGTCGTAGAGTCAAACTAAATACTAGCCGAGGATTGACTCTGCGTTGAGGTGCGAAAGAAGGACTCCAAAAGTTGTGATACGGATCCTAGTGGGAGTGTTAAAAAAACAAATGACTAGACGAGGACAAAAGTCCAAGAGAGGATGTACGGTGATTGCTTCCAGGGAAAAGAAGGAGAGTACAAATAACGGGGAGAATCACGTGAAGCCTAATTGACTGGAGGTTTTGGAAACTACGATTAAATGGGGCGCTTTAAAGTTTCACTTTCAAAAATTCCTTCTTCTTTAACCTCGAAGAGAACGAAACCGATACCCGAGTGATAGATGCCTGTTTGTGTCTATCGTCTTTCGGGCGGGAACTCTGGCCTTAGGTGATCGATGTCTAGTAGAGAGGTGAAGCGTCGCGTTTGTAGCTGGAAGCTGTTGGAACGTGGAGAAGGGCGTACGAGACTGTACGTGGCTGTTAACCAAGACGGGGCTGTAAGCTACTACTTTCTCAGAGCTTTTCCAGAATTAGTTATGCTGCTTCGGTGGAAGCGGGTCGCCGGGGATCTCATTAGACTTGGCACGACAAATGGGAGGGGGAAGGATATTCTCGGCGGGCAACACAGCCTCGCGCAAACGTTCTCGACGCCGTAGGTCTGGTGCCGATCAGACGATGAGACGGGGAATAAACAGAACCCAAACGGATCAGGCGGTCGCGCGAAATACTCGCTGCTCCCTTGAGGCTGTCTGACCACGCAGCTGCATCTTTTTTAGGCGCCACAGGTAGAAGTTGGGTGCTAGAAGAGGGGGGGAAACTTTCTCTTTCTGACAAATCGAATAGAGGAAATTTAAAGATATGTGTACACTTTATCTCGTATCACAGTTGACCATAGAACTTTACTTAGAAAAAATGTCCGAAAGTACTACCCCGAAATTACATTTTATACTTTTAACCATTATTTTACTGTTGTCATTTTAAGGCATTACTATTCAAACGAACCTTTAAATATGAAAGAAGTGAGGAACAATTGTATGTTCTTTGCCTCTTGCCTTTAAAAAAGTAATTTTCTCTTTTATTTTTAAAAAGTCCTCCTATATAAAGTAATTTTATTAACTCCTATCTAAATCAGCATAAAACTGTCATGTGAAAAGTTAACTCCAACACTCTATATTAATGAGATTTAATCTTTAAAATGTGAATTAATAAGTTTTGACAATTTCGAGAACTAACTCTGCACAGTTCTCATGTCTAAGTTTTCGCATTTTTCCATCAAGTTTTCTATCAAAACTTTTACATACTTACCTTCTCTTTTTCATACAAGTAATTGGGGCCCTTATTTGCCTACAATGGCGATCAGGTTTTCCACTTTCTTCCAATACAGAGCAATTACCTAAACTTTACTGTCATTACAACCAATATCTTGTTGCTTTAAAATAGGATCATCTGTATTGCCCATTCCATAAACTTACGCCCCGAAATTTTTCTTTTTAGTAACAATATTCAGAGCCTTACTGGACCGTTCCCTTAGTTCCTATGCGAATTTAGGAAGTAGCGGGAAATAGATCATTCCTTTCACTTAACCGAACAGAAAGAAATCACACATTGTCAAGTCAAGTGAACGTGGGGGCCATTTCAATTGCACGTTGTCTCCATCACCAGCACGCCCGATTTCTCTTTCTGGCACTTTCTGATTACACTCTGAGTTTCCAGTGTGATGTAGCCCCATCCTGTGGAAAAAATTAACGGTTTATGTCCATTGGTCTCAATTTAGTCAAGTATTATGTTCTGAAGCATATCCCTTTCCTTTTCCTTTATGGCATGTGGAATTTCATCTGCGAACATTTTGCTTATTTACTTTGCAATTAGTATGGAATGTGTCATCGCCTGTGTAAACAAGACGGTTTTCAAAATCGTCATCTTCCAATTTCGCTTTCTTCTCTTCACGGAAAGTTCATGCTTCTGCCTCTTACCCGGCTTCAAAGCCTACACAAGCTGAAGCTTGTAAGGGATCAGTAGCAAGCGTTTCCTTATGTTATAATATGCCAAACAGTTGATTCAAGTTTTTGCGTTTGTTCTTAGCAGAGCTTTCTTTAGATTCCGACTAAATGTTTGCGGAAGATAGTTCAACATATCTCTCGCAACAGCTGCCGTCTAGATGCTTTTTGCCGACAGAAACGCTTTTTCTCTTGAAATATCTTATGCGGGCACCAAATGCTTTTCCCCGCTGGCGCTACTTTATGGATCCAAGTTCTAACGAACCCGCGTTACGCATTCACATATGGGCGTTATTCAATACACAAAACGCCTTTTCGGAGGCATTAAACGGTATGCCTATTTCTAAAAGGAGAAAAAAATATGTAAGATTATATTTTAGAAAGATATTGAATTCTAGACTGACTGCTAAAATTTGAGACAATTTGAACGAAAATTGTTCCCGATATTAGGAAATGAAATGAGGTCAAATTTGGGGAGATACCCGGAATATTTATACGTTTAGAAGACTTAATAGTTGAGATCGCGGTTATTGATTGTTCCACTATTGAAGCTAGTCATATTTTAGGAAAAATGAGAAGCAACAATCTTAAATTAGTCTTGAGATAAGGAAGAAGCCGAGGGCACATGCCCGAGCCTACCTTTAAACGCCTCCACATAACTCTTCTTTCATTCTAAGCCTACCTCTAAACACATCCACATAACCCTGCTTCTCTCCCGAGCCTACCTCTAAACTCCTCTACATAACCCGATTGCCTCCCGAGCTTACCTCTAAACGACTGTACATAACCCTGCTTTTCTCCCGAGCCTACCTCTAAACGCCTCCACATAAACCTTTTGCCCTCCCAAGCCTACTTCTAAATGCCTCTACATAACTCTGCTTTCCATCCGAGCCTATCTCTAAACGCCTCTACATAACCATTATTTCCTTCCGAACCTACGTTGAAACGCCTCAACATAACCCTTCTTCCCTCCTGAGCCTACCTCTAAACACATCCACATAACCCTGCTTCCCTCCAGAGCCTACCTCTAAACCCCTTAACATAACTCTTCTGCCCTCCAGAGCCTACTTATAAACGCCTATACATAACCCTGCTTTTCACTCGAGCCTAACTCTAAACGCCTATACATAACTCTTCTTTCCTTCCAAACCTATCTCTAAACGCCTCGACATAACGCTTCTTCCCTCCCAAGCCTACCTCTAATCACATCCACATAACCCTTCTTCCCTCCTGAGCCTACCTTTAAACGCATCCACATAACCCTGCTTCCCTCCCGTGACTACCTCCAAAATGCCTCTACATAACCCTATTGCCTCCCGAGCTTACCTCTAAACGGCTCTACATAACCCTGCTTTCCTCCTTAGCCTACCCCTAAACGGCTCTACATAACCCTGCTTTTCTCCCGAGCCTCCCTTTAAACGCCTCCACATAACTCTTCTGCTATCCCGAGCCTACTTATAAACGCCTCCACATACCCCTTCCTTCCCACCCGAGCTTACCTCTAAACGCCTCTACATAAGCCTTCTTCCTTCCCGAGCCTACCTCTAAACGCCTCCATATAACCCTTTTTCCTTCTCTAACCTACCTTTAAACGCCTCTACATTACCCTTTTCCCCTCCCGAGCCTACCTCTCACCGCCTCAGCATAACTCTTCTGCCCTCCCGAGCCTACTTCTAAACTCCTCTACATAATTCTGCTTTCCACCTGAGTCTACCTCTAAACGCCTCCCCATAACCCTTCTTCCCTCCCGAGCCTACCTCTAAACGCCTCCAAATAACCTTTCTTCCCTCCCGTGCGCAGGAACAAATTATTTTTATGTAATGAAGGAGAGAAGGATTTCAGCGAGGTCCATCACTGGGATCCCGAAACCAAGCTCGAAAGCATGGCCTGGAAGCACAGGGGCTCTCCGACCCCCATCAAGTTCAGGACCCCACTCTCAGCCGGTTAGAACAAGCACAAAGAAGTATTATTATTATTATAATAAAGAAAAGTGTGATTGTATAAGCAGGTATGAAGAACTTTTACTATTTTATCTTTATTATTTTTATTATTATTATTATTATAAAGATGATTAAGCATTGATATTCATGCGAGTCCTTGAACAGGCTTAAAGAAGTTTTATTAATATTATTTTTGTGTTAGGGGTACTATTAAATTTTCATGGGAGAGGTTAGGGGGTGGGGACAATTAATTACACTAATCCTATTTCCCATCAATAATGAACACCTTCATTATAAACTGAGTTTCTGCTTAGTCTGGACAAGTCCCGATTCTGAATATGTAAATTAAAAATGTTAACAACGGACACCATTGTAATGACGATCGTCGTTTTTTTTAAGGTGGTCTGAAATTAAATATCTCTAAACTCGCTCCTAAGATATTTTAGAGTTATGCGAATAAGATCAAAGAAATCAAAGATACACCAAGGTTTCATTGTTTTCTTCAACTTCTCATTTAATATAGAGCTGGTTTTAATTTTACATCATTATCCTACACCTCTTTTGTCCCAAATATTTTCACCTTTTAAGCAAAGCCCAAAATTTCTTCATGTTGTTAATTATAAGATATCGTATAACAATTAGCTGATTATTATTACCTAACTTTTTCTATTCATACTTTTGCGTTTTGCTATGATTTCTTCCTTTGGAGGAACGCCTTTTATTTTCGTTCTCTCGCGAAGATTTTTTTTTTATCAATTACCAGCGTCGACATAAAACTATTTCACTATTATATGTATATAAGTTGAACTTGGTGCTTAAACCAAGTTAACTTAGAGTTAGGTGTGACCACCGGGTAACTGGCTCGAGGAGGAGCTTTTTCTTCTTAGTTTCGGAAGTCCTCAAGGTCGAGGACTATCAAGGTAATTTGTGCTACACCAGACTAGTGGGGGGGGGGCTCCCTGACGAGAATCAGTTGAACTTGGTTCCAAAAAAAAGTTAACTTAGAGTTTAGTGTGACCACCGGATGACGGGCTCGAGGGGGAACCTTTTCTTCAGCGTTACGTAATTCCTCACGGGCGAGGACTATGCCTGAGCTTTAGGATGCACTCAGATAGGAGGAGTCTATCTGATGAGAGTAAGTTGAACTTAAACAAGTTAACTTAAAGTCTGGTTTGGTAGCCAGGAACTAGCTCGAGGATGAGCTTGCTCTTAGTTCCAGTCTTAGTAACCCGGCCTCTATTGCCGGGGACTTAGTGGCCTGGCGACTCACGTATTCTACCTAGTTTTTCCCAACTTCTTGGTATTTATACCTCATCACCCCACTGGGGGTAGAGGTAGGAGGTAGGGGGCTTGTGGAAGGGCCGCAGGAGGGTACTTACTCCAACTGTTTTTCTCAGAGAGTCTTAACTCTGCTCCAGCTGGCCTTCGAGCTTAAGAGAAACGCGTCTCCAATTTCGTACTTGAGGTGAAATTGAATATACACTTGTAGGGGAGATCTTGCCATTTAAACTCATACGGCTTTTTATAGAGACGAGTGGCGAATGGCTGTGGTTACGAGCTTGACCCGCAGTGCCGGGCCCGGATGTTTTTGCGGTCAACGTTCCGTGTCTCAACTGGGAGAGAACGGGAGAGTCTACAATGTATATATGTGCTTCTTTGATAAGGTTATGAAATTCTTACCTCCTAAACTAAGGAGGATCCTTGCAATTATTGAGAAATTGCTTTCTTTGTGTATGAAAACCTCATGTCAAATGGGTCACGTGGTTTGAATTAGCGACTATTTGTGAAAAAATGTGTTGATTATGTGAATGAGTGTTTGAGGGAGAAAGGGCTCATTGGACCGAAAGTGGATGCTATTTTATACCATTTGTGTTAATAGGGAAGAGTATGTGTCTAAAGTTCCGCCCTATGGCTTGTTTGCATAAGATGAACTCAAACTGAAAGAAATGTTAAGACTTAAATTAGTCTATTGATATGAAGGGACAAATAAGCTGGAAAAAAATAAGGGGGTGATTTGTTATATAGGATATAAAGTGAGGGAGAGAGCGTCTAGATTTTAGTGGGGTTATAACCGGCCAAGTCGACATTGTTGGGACCTGTTTGAAGGTGGACTTTTAATTGTTGCAATGTCTCAGACGGCATATGTTTTAGTTAAATATTTAGCGGGAGATTTTTTGTATTTGAGGAGTTATTAAACAATTTGGTGTTTAATTGAGAGATTTATATTGCAAATTTTGTGGGTACGTCGGCCTTATATTATGCGTTTGTTTTCAGGTTTATTATTTCTCTATTTATCTAACTTGAAGAGAGAATTGTTGTTGTTTCGCTAATTCTATTTTTTTTTGCGAGTACTCATTAACTCGTCCTTGAGAACTAGATTTTAGAGCAGAGAAATTATTTACGAATATATTCGGTTGCTTTTCATCATTTCAGTGTTTAAATTTGTTGCTGTATTTGTTCCTATATTTCGTTGTATTGTGATTAGATTAGTGATGCGAATATTATCATTTTCTTGATTTGAAATTCCGGTGGTGTTTGTTCTCGGATTTTTTAAAGTTGAAATTTAGCTTTTATGCATTTTATGTTTTCTCTTGCGAAGTTTGGTTTTAAGATTTCCCTTAATTCTAACGTGATGAATGATTTAACTGTATGAGTCCTGCGAAGTTATACAAATAAATATTATATGATTTTCTATATTTACACATGTCTTCCGAAAGACAACGTCAGTAGTGTCATTGTCAACAGAATGGGAAGTCCCTCTATTTGACCTGCGGCCTTTTGTCATAAGATGAGGAATGGTAATTGCACTGATGGTTTCCCATGGTTCAAATCACTTACGAGTGCTTCTGAATGGCTAAATGTGGCTTCTGCCACTAGACGGCAGGACCTAGCGCAAAATCCGATGACAGATATGAAATCTCCTGGTTGAATAACCATATGCCAACGGTCATATGGGTCATTTCATGTCTCTAAATGGGTACAATTAAACTTCACTCCTTTTGAAAAAAAAAGTGAGGACTAGACCTGGCGCTTTGCCCTAGGTAACAAGAATGCCTCTGCACTTGCACGATTATATACCTTCCACTCATTTTTAATTCCTATATCTTCACATTTATTAACATATATATTATGAAACATTCTCCCAAATATGCCCTTACTGGACAAAGAACGCGCCTTAAAATATAAACAAATAAAAATACTTAACTTGTCGAGAGACGAGCGCCTTGTATGCTCTCAATCCCCATTTTTAGAGTAATTTACTGGTTACTAAACAACCAGAAATACAGTTATTTAGAACAGTAATATATGTTATTATTAGTTATTGATACCGATTGATACTGTATAAATTAGAGCAACTCTAATAAACGAATTAATTTACAGTTTTCCTAACATGATTTTTAACTCACCCTTCTCGAGCAAAATTATTTGCAAGGATGATAATTTATACCATTTTATTTCGATCCAAAACACCTTAACTTCATTGTTCACTGTAAAACCATTCTTTATTTATATTAATACAATGTCCCTCTGCAGAATTCAAGTAAATCATCAAAGATAGGAAAATCGTGAAGGATTAGATGTAAATAAATAATATTAATTAGTAAATGGAAGTAGTTGATAGGATAAATCCTCAATAAACGCCGTGGAGTAAATTGATGGCTAAAAATTATAAATTATGAATTCACCAATATTTTGAAAAGGATAACTACTAAATTATTTATATAAACTTTTTTCATCCTCCGCCCCTCTTTTTTCAGACTCCCCGCTTCGATATGAAGAGAACGAATTGACTCTCGAAAAATGACATAAGCTTTTGTTATTTTCAAAAATGAATTGAATCGGATTTTCTTTGAAAGACGCATGAAATCATTTTACGATTTCAAATTAAAGGAATCTATTGAAAAAATATTTTTTTCACCAAATTATCTTTAAATCCGAACGAAGTCATTAGCGATCTCTATTGGATTTCATTTAATTGGCTCTCTACTCTTCGTCTCTCAGGTTATAGATCAATGTAATGAAGTTGCTGTAATTTGCTTCATTACGCTAGAGAACGTTGAATCTTTGGAAGATTTATTCCGGGAGAGGCAACTAAAAGACTTGGGAATGGGAAAACAAACATTGCATGCTGGGTCAAGGAGGAATAACTATGGTTGTTGCGGTTGGGCACTCACACAGCCATCTAGGTGAAAGGTTTTACAAGGATAACCATACTACTCAAAATATCATCTTGAGTAGGAACGCAACTACGAGCAAGCATTTGTCACGATTTATCTAAAGTGGTGCTTTAGGTTTAAATGAGAACAATATGGAAATAATGTTAAACAAAAATTAATATAGTTTTATATATCTAAGATTCAAAGGAAATTTAGACGCATGAAAGGCTAGGGTATTGGATGGTTACATCAATGTAGGTTCTTTACTGTCAAGTATTGACAGTCTCCAAGTAGAATTATGGTTTAGGATTGTACTTCGAGATCGAATTTGGTATTCAAGTAAAAATATCCTGGTAGCCCTACAATATTCTAATGTAGTGATATTTTTTCGTTTAAAAGCTTATTTCTTATTTTCTTTATATGTATTGTTGCTTATTATTTTAAAATAAATTTAGCGACCCAGTTTCTAAGTTTCAAGAAAGATATATTTCTTGACAAAGTCGAAAAACCACCATGCGAGAGGTAATGCCCATTTAAAAAATGTTTAATTAATCATTCGAGATTAAATAAAAAAAATCTTTTCCAACCAATCAACCCAACAGCTACCTATAAATATTTGGTAAACTTCATTAACTTAAAACTTTGCATGATAAAATGTTTTTATGTCTTCCAGCTTTTGGCAGAGATTTCCTTCAAATATAAAAATTGATTTAGATTTGATTATTATACATCCAAAGAGGCTTTTATATTATTAAAAATGGACATAGTTTAAGTCGTTTTGGATATATTTCTATGGAATATTCATCATATCTGTTATCGCTCCTAATATCTATATACCCACTATATTATTGTTTATACAGATCCAGCAATGTACCTAAATATCATATAAGGTAAATGTCACGAAAGTTTTGGTGAGATGGACTAATAAATTCCTAACACTGAATTTTCTTAGCCATTAACTGGTAAAAGGATAGAAAAAACACCCAAGGAAAATTTTCCTTTGTTAAAGAGCTAATGAGAAAATATATTTAATCATCCACCCCTGAGGGGGGAAATTCAATGAAATCGAAAATGAGAATATTAAAACAACAAAGTTCAGAAACAGGAAAATTGAAAGGATTAATGGAATTGAGGAAGTGAAAAATCTTACTTCACCTCAAATTCTAGGGCTATGAGAATGAATATCTAAACATATATAATTAAAAAGTAAAACCTTACATGATGTAAAAGGATATAGAAAAGTGATTATAAATATTTCTCCTTCTTAGTTTGAAGATAATCCAGTAAAAAACAGATTCCCTGGAAATTCTTATATTTCACCAATATGCGAAAGAATAAAACCCTAAAATAGAATAACGAAATTATGCGAATGAATGAAATCTTTCACTCAGTATTAAGTTTGTAAGTGAGAGAATTAGAGTCAGTCTTTTTGGAACAATTTGTTTAGGAGGATAATATTTAAAGATGCATAAAAGTAATATTAAAAAGTTTAAAGGGTCAGGAACTAAGAAAAAAGGCGTTTTAACCTCCTCTATTAAAACTTTTTAAATGCCTGTCTTAAGATACGAATCACACAAACTTCGTAAGAAAGACTTTACAAAATGAATAATAATGAGGTGACTGGTGCTCTAAACCTCTTTAAAATTGACCATATCATTTAGACTTCATGATAATCTTTATATTCTTGATTAAAATCTCCAAAGTTATTATCGCCTAAATGACCAAAACAGCTGGTTGGAAGAGAAAATTAGACTATTTTCATTCGTAAGCTTTTGATCAAATAAAATGGGAAAGGTAATTTCGGGATTTATGATCGTAAAAAATTTTGGTAAGATAAAAATTTAATCTGTAATTTTTATATATAAAATTACGTAGTTTAGCATATAAAGAGGGTTTTGTGCTCGTTGCCTTAACATTTAGTGAATTTCTCCATTTTTTCGATTTGTTCAGAGAAGTTAACTGAGAACTTTTATAAATAATTGGTTTAGAAATTAAGGAGAATAATTTAATTTTCATTAATATTCATCGTTTTATCTTGAAGTCAGATTGAATTGATAATAGTAAAGAGGATGGAATAATTGAAAGAAGAAGCAGAAGAAAGATATTGTGATATCATCTTTTGGGACATTCCGAATTTTTGTTCTCTCTCAAAAAAAATGAAAATTAATCGATTTTCTATTTTACTTTTGTTTATTAATCTAACCTAACCGAATATCATCTAACCATAGCCTACCCTAACCTAACCAAACAAAACTAAACAAATACAAAGCTAACCAAATATTTTACAACAACGCGATAGGTGATTTGACGCTATTTGCAAGGCGTCCTGTTTCGAATTTCGAAAAGATGCTGCAAGTAATTCACGGCCGATCACGGGGATATCTTAGCATCAATGGTTCTACCGTGGGTCGGTCAGAAAAATCCCTAAACAGGACCGTAAGGCCAAGCCTGTGCATGAGTAGTTTAGGTTAAACATGAATTACTGGTGGGAGGAATTTTTGCTACCTCAATCTCTTCGTCTAAAGCGCGTTGGCGCAATTTGACGGCAAGGTCTGTAAGGTCCACCACAGCAATGTCGAGCTGCTGAAGTCCTTATTCAAACGCGTGAGGCTCAATATGAGGAAGGACTTCGTCAAAATGTGTGCACGGCCTTCAGGTCTCGCCTGGAGGGTGTTCTCGCCACCGAGGAAGGTCAAATTGATTAATCTTACAATTTAAACACATATTTATATGTTAATTCAATGAAAACTTGTCTAACTGCCTCAAAACTATGATTGTGTCCTTGTTGAGAACGTCGTAACCAGTGTGACAGACCTTATGCCCTATACTTTTATAGAGTTATATACAGCAGTAAAATATGCAAGGATATGAATTCTTTTTACGGACTTTGAATATTATTTTGAAAATATTTAGAACGGATACATGGAAGCGACAGAATATCACTATTCATGTAAAGAATAAAATCATGGCCTCGAGAACAAGTCGCTCTTCGTGGAAATGATTGAATCCACTTAAGTTTATGTATTAACCATATAAAATATTAAAGCATGGTAAATTTATTGTGTCTAGGTTTAAAACAATCTCTTAACTAACTTTTGAATATTTATAGAAAATTTAGGATTTGAATTGAAGAGCATACGATAAGGGGTGAAGTAAATGAAAAAGGACAAATATACTTGGATGTGAATAGATGTGTGAATGTTTTAAATAGATGTAAAAGGTTATTTGTTACGTTCTTCTGGTAATTTTGATCTTTAAAGGTTCGATCTGTAGGTTTTAGTATTGCGTTTCCTTTCGAAGAATAAGTTTGAAGCCAAAGTGATGATTAGATGTTAGGCCCCATTTAATAACAAGGATATTCACTGACTGCAATATTTTTTCTAGTATTTTTTCGATTTTAGTCAGAATAGATATAAAGCGATAATTGGAGAAAGTATGGGAATATCTTTAGTGTAGGGAAGTTTAAAGAGAATTGACTGAGGGAAAGATAGTAGTCCTTGTAGGCACTTATATATTTCATTGTTAAAACTGGGGTCTAAATTATGTTTTTTTTAATTTACGTTTAAAATTAGTAGCATATATATATATATATATATATGTATATATATGAATTTATATTGGCAGGATACCATGTTGAATGCATGATTTGTAGAAGTAAACAGCGATGGCTGATTGGTTGGCTGTGTACTGCAGCTTTTTAACCTTTTCAAAGACTCACTTTTTAGTAAGCGATTAGGGAAGTAAATTTGCTGTCAAGTGCCATTTATTGTTATCCAAGACGTCTTTCAACCCTTTGAAGGTTTATCTGAGGACAAGCGTTAGAAAATAACAGAAAATGGCTGTCATTTATGTATTATTATCTCACCATAGGAATGATGGATGTTTTGCTATTTTGCATTTCTAGGTTGTGTGTCGTCCGTTGCTTTGCAATATGGCGTTTGATATCATCGTCTTTGGAGGTATGATGTTAGCCGCCAAAACATGGTTATTGATTTCATTACAATGTACGAGGATGTGCAATGCTCACATTCACCGACGTTACATATATATTCCTACACAAGTTTAACACTTGCAAGTGAACCATCGCGGGAATGAAGCCCTTCGTTATGGCCAGAGAGCAAGTTTCTTTGGCTTATATTAAATTACTAATTTATTTTTTACATTGTTTCGATGTGGATGACTTTAGATTAAGTAATGGCTATGTGAAATTTTTAGTTTTCTCTATCTCCTGTGTTAATGAATGCTTGGTAATAATGGCCTATTTTCCTTCAGTTTTCATTATTCTTTCTTGGGTTGTAGTGAGTCAGTCTTCTGCTTTATGGGATTGTAAATTTAGGTTTGTAAATAGCCCTTATTTACGAACAGCTAAAGTTCATTATTTTTTATATTTATCAACTACAATCCATTTTGTAAGAGTGAGAGAAGGCCCTGTTGATGAGGGCCTTCATTACCGAATTTGTATATCGATCAGAACATTCGGATGATTCTTTCATGCAGAAGCTCAGAATTATTGATTTATCCTAAACTTCAGCCATAAAACTTGCCTCTTGAGAATAAACGAGGACGTCGAAAAATAGTAACATGGAGTTATTTTCTGTTCCTTAGGTGAAGTTTCCTTGAATGTTTGAAGAAGAGTAAGGAAAAAGATAGGTTATCTGCATTGAGGAATATGTTTTCTTCATTTGAAACCACAGATCTTCGTCCGATTCATTGACTAGATGATATTAAAGAAAAGTGAGTGTATGAAATAATTATAATTTCTACCTATTCAGAATTTTTATGGCATGAGTATTATCTAAAAAAGTAGTAATGTAAATGAGCTTTATTTAGATTTGTAATATTAACTAATATTAACTAAGGAAACCCACCGGGTTTTTTATCTGGTATGTTAATCTTAAACTCGAGGAGGGTTTTATAGTTTACACCAAGCAATATGGAATTGAATTCTTTAATCAGAATGTTACTTAACCTCTGAGTGGTAGGCCATATTATTTGACAGGATCTTTACCACACTTTCACTTCTTACTTGAAACACCTCATACCTTATGATTAATGGGTAAAGTAAAAATTTCAGGGAGCGACCTTTAAATGGGACAAATAAAAACTAAAACTAACTTGGTAACTCATTTGAATTCAAATTCAAATACTGAGGGATCAAAAATTTGCGAATGAAGGTGTGATAAAACGCACAGAATTTCTGACTTTCTCAACGCTGTTATATCAGAAGCAGTTTCTGGTCTGAAATAGATAGAGCAACTACATCATCTATCCTGCCCGATAATCGAGTTATTTGTATACTTTCTTTTAAAACTTCAAGAAAAAAGGGCCCAAATAGGATGAGTTTAACACATACATAAATGTTTAATTAGTCCAATGTCCCATTTTCTAAATGTATTTTGTTTTTAACTTATAGTTTATAATATGCTTTGAGATGCCCTTGAGATCAATCATGTTCTTTGGTCAAGTCACTAGTTAAACTACTTCTGAACGAACCAAGTACTTATATCAATCCTTTGGTGGCAAAATTTGTAGACATATGCTTACCTGTGGTTGAAGGTAGCTCTATCTATATATAGGAGATTATCTATATCATTCGGTAAGATTTCTTCCAAGCTATTGATAGTTCGTTTGGTGTTGTACATTATATCCACGAAATACGCTCAGATTCATTTTCATTAGAAAAATTATTAGAAAAAATCATTTCTCAAATGTTTCCGTTTTAACTGAACAATTCCCAAATTGAATTAGTAAATTCAAATAAAGAGTTTATCATGCATAAAATAATAATGGTATAACAAAAACGCTTTTCAGAGTGAATTTTCTCAGCTTTAAGCAGTTAAAGAGAGCTTTAAGTGATATTTAATCTAAATAATTAAATAACATTTGTTAATTGGTTTTCTGAAAAAAAGTTGGGAAATTAATTGCAAAGAACGGATGTCATTTCTCTTTGGAACATTCATAATGGGAAACATTTTTCTATGCGATCATTCTTCGCATCAACATTATTTTTAAGAGCTTTTTTAGTTGGCACAAAATATCATTACCCGACCTAATACTTTGAATTAGGGTTCTTATTTTATTTATCTATCCATTCTTGCTACTTAGAATTTTTTGGTCTATTTTTTGTCACGGAGCTTTTTTGTACCATAGCTATGTACCAAACATAGCAACTCGTATAACATTACATATTATCGATATTCAAAGACATATAACAGCAAGGTTCTAATCGACAGAATTTCATGAGGAATACAGGTAACTAGAACCTTCAGTGATATACCATAGGTATATGGTTTGAAAAAGAATAGTCCAACTAAGGAGCATGTCGATGAAATGATGTGTCCATGAAGAGAGTTTGTGAGGGGGAATGCTTGGTTTCCTTTAGCCAGAGAAGTGCCTAGACCCTCTGAGATTCCTCAGTTTATCACCCCCCAAAACAAAGATGGACTAATTTGCCGAAGTTATTAATGTGTTGTTTAGTGCTTCATAGCTCATTAAACATCTGTAGAGACCCTTTAAACTACACGGGAAAAATATCAAATAATAAGTTGCGTGGGCGCAAACGAACATAGCTTCACTTTGTAAAAATTGGGACTTCTCGCAATTTAGGTTTAGCAGATCAATAAATTTCACCAGAAATTCCAAATCTTTTATCACTATGAAAAACAAGCACATACCCTGTGTATATTTGATGAAAGGGTTGTAACGAATTATGTCCCAAAATTTAATAAAAAGCATGTATCCTTTTTTGACATGGTAAAGATATTTTATATTTAGAATGCAGGTGACACAGGTTAATCAGGGTAATATCGAGGTGAAATAAGTTCAGAATGAATAAAAGAGACAATAACTGCAATAAATCCTTAAGTCTACGTAATATTCTTTAAACAGAAAAATAAAGGAAACTGTTGCCACGGAGAAGAATTTCGCACACCTATGAAAGGAATTTAGATTTAGATACAGGTTACCAAAATAGTGGAAGTAAAAGTTTGACAGACAAGAAAAAGAGTTTGAAGATAATATTTAAAACAAAAGTCTCTTTATCTTTATGTGCATGTGTTCTTCTGTGCATTGGAAAAAAACAATTGTGAATGATTCTTATTTCTTGCACACAAATTTGAAAAGGTTGTGAAATAAAAAACCTTTTTCTCTCACACACCTTCTAAAGTTTGTGAGCGAAGCGAACAAGCGGTGCAGGCCAAGCGAAAAACGCCTTGATGTGGATTATTGCGACTGCGAAGAAGAGAACTAGTTGTGTGTTTGAAGACAGAGAAAGCGAAGGATATACAGAGATGGAGACGGAAAAGGGGAAAGAGAGAGGAGCAGAGGAGAGTGAAGGGATAAGAAGGGAGTGACAAGGGTGAGTAAGAGTGGAGAGAAAGGACGAGGAGAGATAGAGGCAGAACGATAGGCGTGATAAAGAGGGAAAATAGAGGGCTGATGAGAGGAAGAGAGATGAGCATTAGAGTGAGGAGTAGATATAGAGGGGGGGATACATAATAGGAGAGAGGGAGAATTAGGGAGATGAAAATCTTAGGGTGAAAGGGGCTGGAAGAGGAAGAATAGGAGTGAAGAGAGTGGATGGGAGAGTATGTGAAGAGTGGGAGAGAATAAGAGGAAAAATAAAGAGATAATGAGATGGGGCGAAAGAGAGTGTGAAACTGAGAGGGAAGATTAAGTTTGGATAGACAGAGGAAGCGATATAGGTGGTAAGTGGAAGGAGGCTAGAAAAGAAAAGTGATGGGAGACATAGGCGTAAGAAGAGCGCTGGGTGAGAGAGGGATAGGAAGAGCGGAAGAGAGAAAAAGTAGTGGAGAGAGGTTATTGTATGATGAGATAAAGGGAGATAAAGGGAGGTAAAGAGAGAAGGGTGAGAGAGAGGTAGAGTGATAGAGGTAGAGAGAGTATGGTGAGAGAAAGATGCTTGAGTAAGACGGGGAGCAAGCGAGGGAGAAAGAGAGATGGAAAGTGCGAGTGAGATGGGGAGTGTGAGTGGGAAGGTAAAGTGCAATTCGGAAGGGAGAGTGCAACTGGAAGAGAGTGAGGGGGAGATGGATAATTAAAAAGTGAGAGAGAGGGCATAAAGGAAAGAGTAGAGAGAAGACTAGGAAAAAAAAGGTAGAATAGGGAAAGTAAATATTGCATAAGATAGAATAGGTGAGAGAGGGAGGGGAGAAAGAGAAATAAAGTGAAATTGTGAGTGAGATAGGTAGACAGATATTGACGCGAGATAAGAACTGATACAAAGGGAGAGAGAGAATCTAGAGAGAGGGAGTGAGAGGGGGAAGAAGAGAGTCGAAGAGACTGGAGAGAGAGTAGTGTAGAGAGAGCGATGGACCCAGGTTTTAGTATACAGAATGTGGGAGAGGCAAAAGAGGAGAGATGAGGAAGACGGGAGCAGTGATTTCTTTTAATTAAGGAGCTCATCTGGCGATGGCCACAAAGGCTATAATTCTTCGTAAGTTAATATTGGCTATTGGTAGCTACCATAAAAATACCACAAATCCAGAAGAATATGAGAGAGAGAGGGGTAAGATAGGGGGAGATTGAGTAAAAGCGAGAGAATTGGGATGAGAGAATGGAAGAAAGAAATGGGAGAGAGAGCAAGAGAAGGGAAGAAAGCTATTTAGCAGGAAGTAAGAAAGAGGGGTGGGAAGGGATATATAGGAAGAGAGCCAGCGGGAATGGAAAGGGAAGACAATTTAAGGAAGAGAGATAGAGTGTGTTTGTATATATGTGAAAGAAATTATGTAATTTTGAAGCGAAGGCGTCCTTGAAGGTGGAGTACAGTTATGTGTGATTGTCTCTCCTCTTTGTGGCTCCACCTTGTCAATCGTGTGTCACTATGATTTAAGTAGAAGGAAAAGAATATTTAATTGAATTGTGATCAACATTAAATTAGTTTTTAAAAATAAGCCAAAACTTGAAGAATCATTGATTACTAAAATAAATATTCAAAGAAATATTGAGATTTAAAATAGACAAAGATAGAAAATAATTTAGATTTATCGGGGAATCCATATGTTACAATATGACACTGTTGTGTTCTAACAGTGTTTAGATATTTACCTTGTTTCAATTTAATTTTCTTATATCTTCCTTTAACATGTATCCTGTGGAGTATGATTATTATTATTTAAATCTTGTTTTTCTAACAACTTTGTGGTATGGATTTTTTTATCTACATCTTAGCTCATAAATTTCATATCCCATGTCAGAATAAATTACCAGACCCCGATTCTCGTTTCCTTTCACTGATATTTAATGATGATTATCTTACCATCCTCTAGACAATTTTTTCGGATTTTCTTCCTAAGACCAATGATATATGGCAGTCTTAGTAATATTATTACCAGCTTTCAGTTCTTATCAAATTCATAAACAGAACTATGGAACCAATCTCCAATTCATCTCCATATTGAGACATGTAATTATGTATTCCTGCAGAAGTACACCAGAAAACCATAAATTGGAGAGAGGAAGAGGGATAAATCCATGGATGATGGAGTAAGAAAATTAAATTCTTTTCCAAACATGGTCCGACGTCAGTCAGCATTGACACTTCCTCCCGGGGTAAAGAGGAGTTTGCAAGGTCTCGGACAAAGTGAACCAAAAGTAGACAGAGCCATTAAGAATATATTATTGTAGAGATATACGGGTTAACCGAGGCAGTTAAGAAATTGAGAGTGTATATATATCGAGGTATTCCTTATGGCGAGGAAATAAAGTGAAAGAAAAACAAAGCCCCTGTACCCGGTTTCTGGTAACATACAAGAACGATAAAAATGGTAAATTTAGGAGATAGTTATTCTTTACCTCTGCTCAAAATGCCTACCCTCCGAAGGTGTATTTATAAACAAGCAATTCAAAAATTCAAACTGTCCATCTCGTATTACGTTCTCCCGAGAGCGCAACGACGCCAAACCTCGGTTAAATCGATACCTACTTCTGTTGATTCAACATGAGATCCAGTTTCACTAATTTCAAAATGTCGAGGAAGAGAAATAACAGACGCTCCAAAAGTGATTGCACCCTCGGGCCTCCCATTGCTACCCCCTTGCCTCCTCCCATTACCCCAAGTGAGTAATTCTAGTATAAAACGGTTCGTCAGGAGAAAAAGTAAACTATTTTCGTTTTCGTCACGACATCGATAAGAACTTGCTGGGATAGAATTCCCCCAGTAAGTTAAGAATAACTTAAACTTTCTTGGGCAATAACAGATTGCACCAAACATAATCAGCACAGTTCCATTACCAAAGATCGTCAATAGATCTTACCTCCAAGTATAATCGGCATAGTTCGATGACCAAAGATCGTCAATTGATCTTACCACCAAGTATCGTCGGCTCACTTCGATTACCAAAGATCGTCAAGTGATCTTACCCTATCAGAGTTTAGCACTCCCAAACTAGATAGATTTTTCACCCAAAAGAGAAGCTCTACAAGCGAAACCAAATCGCTAGAAAATTATATAGTCAGCTGCATGCCTCGTCTAAGAAACCCTTTTTAAGGTCACAAACTTACGAACCAACGCCTCCTCAATCAGTGTTTTGTTTTGATTCCTGCTATTCGTCGCCTCAAAATTCCGCATGACCTCACTCTTCCAACCCTCGTTCGAAGTAACGCAATCTAGTGAGAACTAAATAAACTACACTCACATCGCCTCCCCGGACAAGATTCAACGAAGGTATTTCGTTTGGATTCTTTGTGTAATCACCATACCTAATGAATTAATCAATTTTATTTTCATGTCCCCGTGCATTTACGAGCAACGTAGATTATTTGTATATCTTAGAGACGAATTTCTTTTAAAGTAAATGGTTCTCCCTTACAGCAACCAAAAATGTGATAGTCAGAAAAGGGTCTTAAGAACCATTTTTAAGTTGTATTTTGTACGTGTAGATATTAATTTTGTTTGAGTTGATTAATGTACAGTAAAAGTCTATTTTGATTGAAGTGTTTAAATTATCCTTGGACGGGTTGTGTTGGCAGTATTTATTATATTAAAGAGAGAACTACCCTTTTTATTCATTCAATAGAATAAAGATAATAAAAACGCTCTTAGAGATCAATCGTGAAGTGATCACTAGAAGTACGAACGTACAACCCATTTTTCTTAATCATAATAATAAATAAGAATAATAATAATAATAATCTCGGCTAACTCACGACAATTATAGTAGATGCATTTCGCAACAATTGAGTGGGAAAAAGGAAAAATCGGTAGATAAGAGCTTAAAATAAAAAAAAAGGGCTTTTTTCGTTAAGTCTTCAACATTTATAAAACACAATTAGTGATATAATTTGGGTTTGGGTAAACATTCCCGGTAATTTTGACTATTAACTAAAATTTGGAAAAATATATTTGAGAAGAATTCTGAATTTCACCAATAATGTATTATTCATTTCGACTTTCATATTAATAAGTAAGAATAATAACAAAATATTGAAAATAGTCATGAATACATATTTATTCTGCATATCAAATACTCAATCAGTTTGAAACAAATGGATAAAGTTTTCTGCTTAGGAGAAAATGAGTTACAGACCTAAATTTTGTAACTCCACTTCTTAATATAATAATAGAATTATTTTAAATACATTTCCAAAATAGGCTTTACAACTAATTAAATCTTACTAAAAATTCCAAAAATAAATAATTAATTATATAATGAAGGTGGTATTGACGGATTGGCGACAAATGTACAGTACCATCAAAACACTAGAAACCTAATACTAAAACTAAACTTTCTGGAAAAATTGTAAAAAATATGCTCTAATTTTTCCTCGGATTGCGTCATAGATTTACTTTATAAATACTGGAAGGAGATTGAGAAAAAATGTACTGCCTATTAGAAGATAGTAATCTTTCCAAACTAGAAAAGAATGAGTATAAATGCATCAATAACCAAAAAACATCCTCATGAGTTTCACACATATGTACATTTGAAAAAACTATTTCTAAAAATTATGTAAGCCATTGTTCTGAATGGCATGATCACATCTTTGAACCAAGAAGTTCACCAATTTGTCGCCTTGTTCTCTCTTCATAATCAGTAAATTGCCGAAATTTAATTGCCCCAACCATGCCTATAACACTCTTTTTACTATGAACATCCGTTTCATTATGACCAACCATTACAATTGCAATCACCTCTACCTCGTCTCGCAAACTTATAACAGACATATTTAAAATATTTGATTCTTCGTAACATAAAAATAGGTGATATAACATAAACATAACTTTCATTTGCTATCTTACCTACACTCCAATTCCAACTCTTTCATGTTAAAAAAAATTAACCTCAGCTATACCAAGCAGGCTTCTGAATAACATGTTTATTGTCTGGAGATGAAGAACTCAAGGGGTAGGACAACTTGAAGCCCTCTTCTGTCCTCACATATCAATACATTGTTACCTTTTAGCCTCTCATCTTTTACCTAATAAATACGATTTGTCACGTTTATAACAAAAGAACTTCTTTCCTTTTCTCATTAAACAGTTATATTCTTTCCTGTCTCTCTTTACCCTTTCCTATATTTATGCAGACTTGATCTTTGTCCGAATTTGATGGGAATATTTGTCAGTACCAGGTGTTTCAACATAAAAAATACAACCCCTATTTAAATATACTATACAGTCTTTGCGAAATCACTGACTCTTGCTTTGTATCTCACGTATATTAAACAGTTGCCATTCGGCATACGGAATTACAGTACAAACGTAATAATTAAGAATGTATTTAATGTTTAACAAATAAAGAACTACTAAATATTTTCTCCTAGGTTGAATAAAAAAGGTTTTTCTCATGGGTTAAGAAGTCTGATGAATCTCTTGACAATTTAAACATTCTAAGAAAAAATTTGTAAAAATATACAGCTAAGTTAACAAAGGACCGTAAAATCATAAAAAGTATAATTAAATCGCGGAAGAATCCTAACACATCTGCATATTCCTCAATTAATTTTATTGATAAAAATCTTGCATCCCGTGCAACGATTCTTTTATCATAAATTTACGAGAAACCTTACAACTAATTATGTAGTTACGACGGATATAAAACTACGCAGAAGCGATCAATAATTTCTTTCAGTTGAACCCTCATTTTATGTTCGTTTTATGACATTCTTATATATATATCCACCTTTCCAACGTAAAGGTGACATATAATTCGGAAGAATTAAATAAATTTTTCATTTATATAATCGCGAAATAAATAAATTATACCATCAGTATTATCAAAATAATATTAAATATTTAAAAAAAGGGGGAGAGAGATTTCTTCAATCAACCAATTGAACTTTTTTATCGCTTGCTTATTCCTATCCTTCATATGCTTCATATAGATAGGCAATCTGTCATAGAAATGAGTTTTCCTGTCTAATTAATTATAAAATTGCTTTGCCATTAAAGGGTAGTTGGCCAATGCCTAGAAAACCAATTCAGATATAGGAAAAAGTATATTAGTTGAATTACTTTATTTTTTCAAACACATGACACATTGTGCAAGAAAAATAATGCAAACCCCATTGAAATTCTAAAATGCAAAATATAAAATAGAGATTTTAGAAAATTTAAGTAATCCCCTTTTCCAAGGCGAATATAAAATTGCCAAGTAGAAAAGTTGCTTTTTTTCGATTAATCTTTAAAATTTGGTCCATTAACTGCATTTATTCCTGAGGCTTTAACAAAGAAACTCAGTGTTTGGCACTAAATGGGCTTCACTTAGTGATTTTCCCGATCAGACCCACTGTCTTCCTTTGCAGAAAATGGTGTTCGTGAGATTATGAAGAAAACCTACAACTTAGAAGTGTGCAATATTTATCCTGCGTCAATTAAGCAACTTTAATTACCTCTATGTACTTGGTAATAAATATATTCTTAAAGCATTGCCAACAGCTAGGTATTGGGTTTATTTAAATATTTAAAGCCACCTACAGTATTATTTCAGTTCTCTACAAGGATAAATACTTATCTATCATATCATTGACCCTTGTCGAGGAATTGCCTCCCCACATTTGTCCGAGAATTATTCTTCCACTGTTGGCCGTTTAATATTTACTCCGATAATATACCTTCTTGTCAAAGTATTTATTTACTTACTGAATTTCAGTTAGCCAGTCTGTCACCACTTAGTAAGGGAAATAATTCCTCTATTGGCTGAGTGGACTCCGAATTCGTCTAAAGCAGTCTAATTACTGAATTATGAGAGTACCACAGCGTATAATCAGTTATAAGGAAAAAGCCGGTCAGCACGCAAGGATACAGTAAAACACTAGGAATTAACCCCAAATATATATCTTTTAATTTCCCAATTAGCTCAAATATTCATATTTGCAAGAAATTCTCCTAGTTTAACATGGCTCGCAGGATTCGAATATTGGCCTACTCCTGACGAGAGCTTTAATCAAAACATAGTAGGCTTCACGTAAAAAAAACAATTGCTAGATAGCTAATTTCTAGAAGCCTCTATGTTACAGAGTTAAACTACCATTTACTATCCCTAATCTCACTAAAATTTTACAAAAGTCACGAAATACTATTTCTTCCTTAGTTAGCTTGGGACAGTTTTAAAAATATTAATTAACCAAAATGAATATATATAGGTATTCGCACTTAGATGACCTTGATCGGAACAGGGGTTGATGGATATCACTATACTAGGTTTTTCAGCGAGTCTTCCGGAGACACCAGACTTCACGACGAAGGAGCCATTCAGATGTCTTGTTATAACGATCAAGGGGGGAGGTGGGGGAGAGGGTTATCAAGGTGACCGAAAAACCCAATGTCGATCTCGTCTTATGATTTTATCGACCCAGTTATAAGTCTAAAAGACGACCTTAGACTTCTCAGCTTATAAGCACTTGCAGCGATTACTTTATCTCAATAAGGGGCAAGGCATTCTTTGGAGAAAGGGGTTGTGCTCTCTGGCTTAAGGATTACTCTTCTTTGTATCTTTCGAGTTCTTCTCGTACCTTCGTCTACTTCTCAGAGTTACCAAAGTGGGTTTTGGTATAGGGAGTGATCCCAAAAGTAATTAAAGGGAACTTACTTGGAAAAAAAATCTTGTTCATTCAAAATTAATGAGATTTCGACTTGAGAGTCCCTCAAGGGGGAGCTGATAACTTCTTTTATCTTGCTCCCGAAATTCCGTTTCAGAACTTAGAAATTTTGATCCAGCCAGGCCACTTGCTAAGTCTGCGAAGGATGAATCGGTATAGCACCAATACGAAGAGGAGACGAACTTCGAAATCTTAGAAGTCGACTCCGGAACAGTGTGAGGGACTGATCGCAAAAATCTAGTCCTCTCTCGTCTCTAACAGAATCCTCAGTTTCTTTCTTACGGGGCATATTTATAGCCCGGGGACCGCCCCAACTAAGAGGGACGGGGTTATGTCACTTCATTTAACTACCATAAGTAATTTTTTCCTCCTTTTATGTATATTTATATATATATATATATGTATAACTGAATCAGGAAAATAAGGAACGTGAGGAATTTATGAATAACGTTACAGCCACGAGGAAAATGAAACAACGGAGAACTGCGAGGCCTTTCGACTAATGGTCCTTTACTGAGCAGACTAAAAGACAGGGGAAAAGAGAAAGATATTTATACACCTGATTAATGAAAATATAGAATATGAAGATTAAAAGGGGTGGGATTAACAGATACCTGGATAAAACCTATTAACAAGATGAGTCGTCAGGGTTAAAAAAAAAAATATATATATATTTTTTACGGGTTACAAAAGAAAGGGGGAGGCAATGCTTGGGAATAACATATGCAATATGAAAAAAAAAGAAAAAGTTTACACATGATAACTAGAAAATATGACAAAAGAAAAATATGAGGAAAGGTTTTTTTTTATATAAATAAGCTAAAATAACTTCTATGTGGTAATCATTAATTCAGAAATTTTATCTTTAAAGTCATTCTTAAACATTCTTTTGGTACAAGGGTCCAAAAAATACATTCCAGGGCTGAGATTAAAATTCGAAGTCAGTTGTATAAATGCTGATTCTAAAAGATTTCGTGAAAAAAAGTCATTGGATTTGGCAATCACAGAACTCTCCTTCCAATTAATACGATGGGAATTTTCACTCAAATGGATAAAAATGGCATTTGATGTTTGCCCAGTGCTTACAGAGTACTTATGTTGCTTAATACGCACATTCAGATCCTTGCTAGTTTGCCCAATATAAAATGAAGGGCAATCCAAACAAGGGATTTTATAAATTACGTTATTTGTTTCATTAGGGCAATTTTTTATTAACATTCTTTTTAAAGTATTTGTATAAGAGGAAACAAGATTTACATTAAGTGTTTTTAACAATGTTTTTACGGTTTCAAAGCTATTAAAATAAGGTAAAATGAGGATATTCTTGGGCGCTTCCTTCTCAATAGTACTTTCGTTATAAAACTTTTTTTTGGCTTTATTATAACAAATATCAAGTATATTTGCTGGATAACACAAGTCTGTACCGATTTTTCTTATAGATTAAATTTCCTGATCCAAATATTGAGGACTGACAATGCGCAACGCACGTAAAAACATAGAGGACAAAATTGATATCTTAATATTAAGATGGTGGCCTGAATAAAAATGGACATAGGTTAAGTTGTTGGTTGGTTTCCTATAAATACTAAAATTACAATTAAATGATTCCCTATGTATTAAGACATCTAAGAATGAAAGGCAATTGTCTTTCTCTAATTTAACAGTAAATTTTATGGAAGGTACCTGGTTATTTAAATTGGAAAGCAAATTATTTACATCAATATTAAAAGGCAAGATAATTAAAATGTCATCAACATATCTATACCACTTCAAGGGGATATCAATGATATTAGGTAAATATTGTTTTTCGAAGAATTCCATATACAAATTTGAGAGTCTGCCCTTTGCAAATTTGAAAAATACTGTGAGCTTCCCCCAAATCAGGTTGACATAATTAAAGGTATTGTTTATGGCGCCACCAATGTTAGTCATGAAAGTAATTTCCCCGCTCGGTATAAAAAAAGCTTAGCCGATCTTAAAAAAGATAACGCATTACATATCACAAAAGCCGACAAGTCGAATAGTATCGTAATTCTTGATAAAAATGATTACATATCGCGCATGCATGCCCTACTGGCTGACGGTGTGACTTACAAAAAATTAACAAGGAACCCCTTAGATCAAGTTATTAAACATTTCAATAGTATACTGAAAAAAATCCTTAAAGATAAGAAGGAATTAATAGGTGTTTTGTCAGAAAAATTTCCCTCGTTACCTTACTTATACGGGTTGGTAAAAACACACAAAGATAACAACCCTATGCGGCCTATCATTAGCACAGTTGGTTCAGTTTCATATAAATTATCAAAATATATTACCAAACTGTTGTCCCCTTTACTTGGAACAATATCTGGTTCTCATTTACTAAACTCCCTTGACTTAGTAGAAAATATAAATCAAATTACTATTTGCCCCAATGATAGGTTGGTAAGTTTTGACGTTTGCTCTCTCTTTACCAAAGTCCCTATTGATTCCATTTTAGATTATCTTAGTAATGAGCTTACTCATCATGAATTACCTCTATCTGTAAGTCATATTATTTCACTCATTAGGTTGTGCATTTGTGACTGTAAGTTCATTTTTAATGGTGAATTTTACCAACAAATATTTGGTATGGCAATGGGCAACCCCTTATCTCCCCTACTCTCAAATTTGTATATGGAATTCTTCGAAAAACAATATTTACCTAATATCATTGATATCCCCTTGAAGTGGTATAGATATGTTGATGACATTTTACTTATCTTGCCTTTTAATATTGATGTAAATAATTTGCTTTCCAATTTAAATAACCAGGTACCTTCCATAAAATTTACTGTTGAATTAGAGAAAGACAATTGCCTTCCATTCTTAGATGTCTTAATACATAGGGAATCATTTAATTGCAATTTTAGTATTTATAGGAAACCAACCAACAACTTAACCTATGTCCATTTTTATTCAGGCCACCATCTTAATATTAAGATATCAATTTTTTCCTCTATGTTTTTACGTGCGTTGCGCATTGTCAGTCCTCAATATTTGGATCAGGAAATTGAATATATAAGAAAAATCGGTGCAGACTTGTGTTATCCAGCAAATATACTTGATATTTGTTATAATAAAGCCAAAAAAAAGTTTTATAACGAAAGTACTATTGAGAAAGAAGCGCCCAAGAGTATCCTCATTTTACCTTATTTTAATGGCTTTGAAACCGTAAAAACATTGTTAAAAACACTTAATGTAAATCTTGTTTCCTCTTATACAAATACTTTAAAAAGAATGTTAATAAAAAATTGCCCTAATGAAACAAATAACGTAATTTATAAAATCCCTTGTTTGGATTGCCCTTCATTTTATATTGGGCAAACTAGCAAGGATCTGAATGTGCGTATTAAGCAACATAAGTACTCTGTAAGCACTGGGCAAACATCAAATGCCATTTTTATCCATTTGAGTGAAAATTCCCATCGTATTAATTGGAAGGAGAGTTCTGTGATTGCCAAATCAAATGACTTTTTTTCACGAAATCTTTTAGAATCGGCATTTATACAACTGACTTCGAATTTTAATCTCAGCCCTGGAATGTATTTTTTGGACCCTTGTATCAAAAGAATGTTTAAGAATGACTTTAAAGATAAAATTTCTGAATTAATGATTACCACATAGAAGTTATTTTAGCATATTTATATAAAAAAAACCTTTCCTCATATTTTTCTTTTGTCATATTTTCTAGTTATCATGTGTAAACTTTTTTTTTTTTTCATATTGCATATGTGATTCCCAAGCATTGCCTCCCCCTTTCTTTTGTAACCCGTAAAAAATATATATATATTTTTTTTTTTAACCCTGACGACTCATCTTGTTAATAGTTTTTATCCAGGTATCTGTTAATCCCACCCCTTTTAATCTTTATATCCCATATTTTCATTAATCAGGTGTATAAATATCTTTCTCTTTTCCCCTGTCCTTTAGTCTGCTCAGTAAAGGACCATTAGTCGAAAGGCCTCGCAGTTCTCCGTTGTTTCATTTTCCTCGTGGCTGTAACGTTATTCATATATATATATATATATATATATATATATATATATATATATATATAAATTGCACCTTTTTTTGTTATATATATATATATATATATATATATATATATATATATATATATATAAAAAATTATATTTTGGGGGAATGTCTTTATATATTATTTGAACTGCAACTTGGCAAACCATTAATCTAAGCCCAGGAAACCGTAATTTGCCCTCTTTATTTATCGCTTAGACATAACTCAAGCGGCCAGTGGCCAGCTGTTTGCCCGTACTAAGAGTCTGAGCGCCGAGCTAGTCTATACAGGTATACCTGGATAGTTTCTTTCGCTCATTTCTCTTCCACTCAATCTGCTGCTGCAAATCGTATTTTGAGGGGATGTATTAATTTCCCCTGCCTTTGGCGTAAACAGATTACACCAATGTCCTTGAATATATCATTCTGTAAGACAACTTGTTGCAAATTTTAGTGAAATATTTCAAGTTACAAATTACTGCCAATTTTTAAAATAAAATAAGTAAAAAAGGATCTCAAAGGTCGAATGGGTGAATTTTAGCTCGGCATAGAAGAATAACGGGAGGGATGTATATTGATTTTCAATTAATTATAATCAGGAAATATAATATTCCAACAGGAAAAAACATATTAGAACAATAAAGTGGTAGAACAGAAAATTAAAAATAATCTTTTCAGATAGAAATATGGTGACATTGTTGCTATATATATATATATATATATATATATATATATATATATATATATATATATATATATATATATATATATATATGCAACAAAGTCCTCAGGGAAAATTAATACGAGGATTCCAAGTACTTTCGAAATTTAGTTCGAGTTTTATATCGAGGAATAACAAAAGTATTGAAAATTGTAATATTTATAAGGATGATACAGAAGAGAGGGAACGCCCACACAAAAGCAACAAACCAATCAACAAAATAAATTAATATGAAATGGAAACCTTAGGAGGAGTGAAGCTAAATACAAAATAAGATCATTAAATCAGGTAAATTCAAAAGACTAAAGGTTGACAAGAGGATTAAAATACTGCCTTAGCAATTAGAGAGTAACAAGCAGTAACAAGAAAAGGAAGTACCCTAGGAGACCTTACGGTCCATTTAAAGAGGGTACCTTTGGATTAGCTATCGAGCAGGCACATGGCTGCTTAATTGTTTTGCGTCCCTAAACGGCCACTTTTCAAGACTTTGTCTAGTCTTGACTTGAACTGGTCAACAGATTCACTGTTGACAACTTCCACTGGAAGTGCGTTCCACTTACCGCAGATACTGTAAGTGAAAAAATTTCCACTCAGATTGTGGTTGTAACGCTCCAGTTCAAGTTTGAGACCGTGATTGCGCGTTCTGTTCTCACTCAGTATGAAAATATCCCGGTAGTCAACATTGTCGACGAACCCTCGAAGTATTTTTACAACTTCGATGAGCTGACCACGCAGTCTACGGGTTTCCAGCGAGAACAGATCTAATTTCCTTAGTCTATGCTCATAACTTTTATGTCGGATAGAGGGAATCAGCTTGGTTACCCTGGTTTGTACGCGTTATAACCTTGCGATATCCTTTCGAAAGGAAGGACTCCAAATTTGTACGGCATACTCCAGTTGCGGCCGAACGAGGGAGTTGTACAGACAGAGTACTATCTCCTTGTTACGGTATGCAAACTGGCGCTTTATGTAGCCTAACATCCTTTGGGCTTTCTTATCTGCCTTGATGCAATGTTTTGAGAACTTGAAGTCGCTAGTCATAGTTACACCCAAGTCCTTCTCAATGTCACTCGATTTAAAAGCAATGCCCTTTGGGATGTACTGAGATTTGGGGTTTCAGTGGCCGATATGCATCATTTTGCATTTGTTCACGTTAAAAGGCATTTACCACGTTTCCGACCACTCTCCAATCTTCCCAAGATCTTCCTGCAGGCGGGCAGTATTTTCATCCTTTGCAACGTTCATACCAAGCTTGGTATCGTCGGAAAATTTGGAAATCTTGGCAACCATGTCACCGTCCATGTCGTTGACGTAGATGATGAGTAGTAGTGGTCCCAGGACAGAACCTTGAGGCACCCCGCTTGTAACGGGCACCCACTCAGAAGCCTGTCCATTCACCACCACCCGTTGCCGTCTCCTACTTAGCCAGTTCTCCATCCAGCCGGCTACTTTTCCATCTATGCCCAGCGCTCCCACTTTCCGGAAAAGGCGGAGTTGTGGTACCTTATCAAAGGCTTTCTGAAAGTCTAAGTACACCACATCCACCGCTTTGTCCCGATCGTGCTCACTGAACACGAAGTGGAAGGATTCCACAAGGTTAGTCAGGCATGACCGTTGCCTTCATAAGCCGTGCTGGGAACTCCTCAGTAGCAGGTTTGACTCTAAATACGACGTCATTTTGTCCACCGTCATGCTCTCCATGAGTTTACCGGCCATCAAAGTCAGACTGATAGGTCAGTAGTTTGACGGTTGGCTTCGGTCTCCTTTCTTGAAGATAGGAGTCACCTCCGCTTCACGCCAGTCTCTAGAAACGCATTGGGTCCGTATTGACATGTTGAAGATTGCGCTCAGGTGTTGTGACACTTGATCGCGCACTTCTTTCAACACTTTAGGTTGAAACCCATCCGGACCAGGTGACATATTTGTCATTAGGTCGGTGATCTTCTTTTTTATTTCGCCTCCGGTGAAGTCCATATTCTCCAGCTTCACCCCGAGTAGGAATCCATTGGCTGGGGGATTGGACAACACTCTTTAGTAAACACTGAAGAGAAGTAGTCGTTGAGGAGGTTAGCATTTTCTGTATCTAAGTGCTTTAATGCCACCTCCTCATTTCTCAAAGGGCCAATCGTTCGACGGATTGGTTTACGGCTGTTCACATATCCAAAATCTCCTTGGGATTTTCTTTATAGAGTCTCGCCACTCAGAGTTCCTCAGACCGCTTATCCGCCCTTATGCTGGACTTCACTCTCCTGGCTAGCCTCTGGTATTGGTCAGAGTCACCCGAGATCTTCGATTGCCGGTACACAGTTCTCCTCTTCCTAAGCAGTTGGCCGATTTCTCGATTAAATCCCTTTGGTTGAAGAGAAGACCGACGGAGACATTTCAGAGGGATGAAACATGATTGAAGACTCATGAATGGGGTTTTGAAACTTTTCCACGAGTTTTCAACGCCATCGCACACTTCTAGCCTCGCGTCAGTCAGTCCAGCACGAAGACTTGCAAAGTCTGCTCTTTTCAAATCGAATTTCCTCGGTTTACTAGTTGCAGGCCCTGCCTTCGGGACTTTGACTACAAATCTAATTAGTCGGTGGTCCGTGACACCGAGCTCTTCCCTAACAGAGAGGTCCTCAACGATGTAATCTCAGAGGTGAAAACCAAGTCAAGGATATTGTGTCCTCTCGTCGGCTCTCTCACCCATTTAGGGAGGAACTCGTTGTTCGCGAACTTCAGGAGTAGTCTGTCCTCGCCACAGGGCTCTCTGGTTTTCCAGTCAATTTGTGTGTTGAAATCACCCATGACGATACACACTTCGTCTTCGACAAGTTCTCCTAGTAGCTGGTACAGATCTCTGTCCTTTTCAATGAGTTGGGCAGAAGGTCTATAAAGCACCAATGTCCTGTATTTGGCAGGACTTATCTTTAGGTCAACACCAAGTAGTTCATGGTCAGATACGATTTTGCAATCCGTCGAGTTGAGAGTATTCTTGACATACAACATCACACCTCTACCCTCTCCGTCTGGCCTATCTTTCAGGAAGAACTGGTAACCGGGAATCGTGAATTCACATTCAAAGTCTTGGCTTGAGGTTTTAATCCACCACCCCATTATGGCCACAATCTAAGGTCCTCTGTTGCTACGAGGCCACGGAGCTCAAGAAACTTATTCCTGACTGACCTCGCATTGAACAAAAGAACTTTGAGGGAGTCCCCTAGTGTAGGACTCCCTAAGCTCTTCCTTTCCCCGACTTCTCTGTTTTCGTGGTTACATCTTTTTTGACGACCTCCGAGAAGGTCGTTCCAAGAGTGACACGGGCGTGTTCCGCACGTCCGCTTTGGCTCTGTTTCGAACGCTCCTTTAGGTGCGTTCCACGACATCTTGAATTAAGTTAAAGAGAAAGGCCTTCCCTTTAAAGGAGAGATGTACCCCGTCCTTTTGGTAGAGGTCATCTCTACCGATAAAGGTACGATAGGGGTCCACTAAGTGACTCCTTCTGCCGTGCAGAGATCCGCCAACCTTCTGTTAACTGCGACGTTTCTCTCGTGAGTGGTTCGGGATGGACCTCTTCTCGAAAGCATCCCAACCACCACACGTTTGCGGGTTTTAAGCCCTATCTCATTTACGGCTCTCATCACCGTTTGGATGGTCTTACCACTGAGGCCAACCTTCCTCCCTCTGAGGTAGAGTTCGTTGCCGCTCACCATCAGAGCAACAACTGAATTCTCAGAAATCTGAGCTTGCTCTGCCTCTACTCTGATGTTCTGGTTACCCCGTCCTGACAGGCAGCTTACCTTCACGCTAGTGCGAAGGCGGGCCACTAGCGGCGGCTGCAGATCCCGAGTTTGCGAGTCACCAATGAGGGTGACCTTCGGAAACTTGGTCTCTGAAGACAGGATCTTCCCTTGTGGAAAAGGCCTCCCCTTTTTCTCTTCACTCTCCACATTCTTATCTTTCTTTTTCTTCTTGTTTATCTGTTTTTCTACTATTTTTGGTTCTACTTTTGTTTCAACTTTATTCTTTTTCTTTTTTTTCTTCGTTTCTCCTTTCTTCTTTTTCTCTTTTCTCTCGCCTCAGCTAGCTTAGCCTCAGATGATGCCGGAATCTCCGCTTGAGTATCAGTGGATTCCGACACGTCAGTAGGCAGCACCTCTTCTAGGCATCGAATCTGAGCTGCGTTAAGGGCTTCGAGTTTCTCAAACTTTCTTTCAGGGATTTTAGCTTTCTCCTCTGAGGCTCTATAGAGGTCTTTTAATTTCTCCACCTCTCGCGTCAATATGCAAGTAATGCAGACACTTTTAGGGCTGCATTTTGAGTAGCAGCCCTCCGGAAAGTCAACGCACCACTTTTCTAACTTCAGAGGTTAGGATTGAAAAACCAAGGTAGAATAAGTACAAATGTTCCAAGTTGTTGGCGCTCTTATTGCAGTTTTCCTTGTATCCTGAGGCTCTTGTTCAGGTGCTCAGCCATCCTTAAAAAGTAGCTTGTCACTTTGACCGAATATTACCATAAAATTATAAATAGGTAAGTATCCTCTCCTTGGGGGCTGGTACCTTGCAATAATTTGTATATCTCCTGTCGTGTTTTCAAATTTGATGGCCAAGTATGCTTCGTCTAATGGCCCAGTTACTACTTTGAAGTTAATATCTCTAGTGGTATTGTAAATTATTGTATGGTTGAATATTTTAATGGGACAAGTTTCCAGGTTGATGTTAATTTCTTTTAATATGATAATCTCTGGCTCTAGTTTTAAATATAAATTGAAAAGCGAGTGCATATTTGCATCACAACTTGACACATTATGAGTTATTATTTTAAACTTTCTCTCTTCTCCATTTAGATATTCCTTTTTGTTCTAATTATGATCTTCTCTCTGTTTTCTTTATTTTTCTATCGCAGAGGGACTTCGTTTTTCCACATCATTTTTCATATTTCTTTATATTAAAACATATCTCTTTTGGAATTTTTATGGCTCCACTCATTGAGCATTTGTGGACCTCATTGTCTGAGTATGGACCCTTGAATTCCTATTTCTAAAGTCCTTTCTTAATTCTTAAAATGATGTTCTTGGTGTTTCTAATGGATAAGGGCCTAATTTCCGAGATTAAATTCTCAAGTTGAACCCATTCCATTCCTTAGTTTCTTTTTGTGTTTGATGGCAGGTGACTTTCTCTCCTACTCACTCTTCCTATTTACTTTATCTTCTTGTTGTGATTCAGAGCAGCTCGCCTTGGCTAATGGTGTTTCCACCTCCATTCTCTGTTCTTCATTTTGTGTTTTCTTTTGCCTGAGCCAAGGGTCCCTCTGTAGTCCCTGATTGGTATTTTGGATCTGACTGGGCTCTATGTTTCTTCTTCGAGTGTTTAGGTTACCGGAACGGAGGTAGTGTACTTTATGATTAATACATCTGGGGATGGCGGGTTACCCGGGAACCACTTTGGATCAAAACTGTTATTTATTCCTCAGCATTTTCTTTAAATATTTCGAATAGGTTTCAGGATTAGCTACATTCATTACATGTTCAGGTTGAATGCACGCCAGGATGTTTAGTGATTTCTCTTGCTTGAGTTCAATAATATTTTTTGTTGGCTCGATCTGTTCTGCCGTAGCTTTTGTTACTTTTGCGTTTTTAGACTTTTCTTTTCTCCTTTTAATTTTGCCTTCCCCTTTATTCTTCTCTTTATTATATCTTTCTTAACTGAACATGCCATCGCCATCGTACGATGGTTTCCACCATAGTTTACACACTTCTTCTCATGGCTTTTACAGTTCCTCCATGTGTGTGAGTTTGAACTACATTCGGAACATTTCTTCCCTTCTTTCTTTGGACAGTCACTTGAGTTATGCTTACATAAGGCAAAATAGTTAAAACAAGTCAGTACATTGATAAACTCATCACTTTTAAACTAGCCTTGCGTTATCTTCAAGCTGACTGCAAGTATCTAATTTTCTCTTGCTTTACGCGCCATGCCTGGTCCCTGAATATTACTTTAATACATGTTGTTTAAATTTCTTCCTTTCGCCCACCTTGACATTGTTCTAACTCTTATAATCTTACCACAGTAGGCTTCTATTTGGGTAGAGCCTTTGACTTCTAAGCCTTTTTATGTAGATAATATGTTGCCTTCTCGGCAAGTAGCTTGTCTACGTCTTTTTAAGATTTGCATATATCAACGTAAGTTGTAGAGTAGTCGAGTAATCTAATCAGTAGTATTCCGAGCTCACCGTAGATAGGGTTGTATAACGAAGTTCAGGCTGGTTTTTGCGTGCCTTTAAGGGTTCGCCAAGGGATCCTTTTCGATGCTTTCATTTTGTTATTGTTTCCTATTTTTTCTTTTCTTCATCTGGTGTATTAAAGAGAGCGAAAGGAAACTAAATAGGTAAGGGAACACGGCAAAGGTGCTGTTCTGATGAAGTTATTTTTCTTTCTTAGTCTACGACGTGTCAGTAAACCGTACTTCTCACCTAACTCCTAACCCTAGCAGTATTTGCTCCACCTCTACGGATTCGCCACGCACACAGGTCTAACCCTTCCCGGGCTGTGCTTCAGCCTGCTCTAAGTTAGCCGCCCGGTTCAGATATGGCTCTCGTCCGTGAAAGTATTTAAGGAGGAAAACTCTCTTGTAGTCTTAGGGACCCACCCCATGGGACCCCTCTGGGTAGTGGGCTCCCTTCCTATTGGCACCCTTTTTCTGCTGTTGTGGAAATAATTTCCCGTCACACAAGCAAAGAAAAGATTGGTTATGTGATGTCAGAAGTTCTTAATTATTCCGCCTTTGCCTAGACCAAACATGATGAGTAACTCCGTACCACAGACAATTAATTTTCCAAATATGAAAATAAATGAATGAAAAGAGGAGTGCGAGACAAAGAATAGCTTTTTTGACCCTCCCAGCCCCCTTTTGCCATCATGGAGCGGCCAAGAAGGAAGGGGGAAGGCCCGGTACTCATTTGTAGACCCTATAGTCACACTGTCTAGAGCCAAAGTAGGCTCCAAGCACTCAGAGTACGGCGGATAGGAGTGAGAGGCAGAGGAAGAAGAAAGTTTTAGGATACGACCTCGAGGAAAATAGTAGGAGACAAAAGTGTACTTAGTTAATCATGGGACCTACAGCTTTACGTGAATCCGAACCACGATGTGTCACTTGTCTCTATTTATAACTTTGCAGTTTATAGTGAACCCTGTCCTACGCATCTACTGTGAGTCCCGTGTGCGAATGTGATAGTAAAAGAGAATAGATGTTAAAGGCTGAATGAAGTAAGAGGTTTGCAAAAAGATCCTAGTTGCCTGGAGACCTGGCTTATCTCTGTCCATTATAGGTAGTGAGTATCCCACATTGCTGTTATTTTTTAGGGGGCGGGGGTATATGTATCTATTTTTAATATGTCTAATTAGTGGTGGTATTTACGAGTATGAGGCAACGTTCAAACCGTTATTAGTAATTATTCTTACTAAGAACTGGTATTCGTATTCCTTACCTAGTTATAATTGACTATATGCTATTTTCTGGTGATGCTTCGGTTATTTAATTACTCTTAGTTGTCTCCTGAGTATTATTCTCTTTCTCTAGTTGTAGATTTCTTCTTCGTCCTCTTCTTCTTCTATTATCCTTGCGAAAAACTCGAGAATAATCTGTGTGGTATACATCCTTCTTTTGGGGCCATTTGGTTAGTTAATTAAACTCCTACTTCATTCTGTGTCTTTTCTATGACTCTCCTTGCTCTTTTTGCAATTATTCTTTTAAGTGGCTCTATCTTGGCCTCCCTGTGCCCGTCTCTTAGTCTTTATCTTTCTCCTCTTCTAGTGTTTGTTATTAAGTATTTAGCTAGGTTTTGTACTTTTTCGAGTCTAAATAGGTTAATTCTCGAGATCGTCTACATCGCGATAGTAGTATATACATCTGAGATGCTTCTCATGTACACGGATACATTATAAACTTATTCCTGTTAGTTATAATTTGACATTTTTCTTCGTATCTAGGAATGCTTATTTTCTCTTGTGCAGTCATCATAGCTTGCATTGAGCCGTTGCTATATGGACAAACTATGATCTGGGTGAAAACGTCGGCAAATTGGATGATCGAGCAGCCCTCATTTCTTGCTGGTGGTATATCTGTTGTGTACATTGAATAGAGAGACGTACTCAAATATCTGCCTTATGGTAAGCCTGCCGTTAGCTCGAATATTTCTCCCTGATGTCATATTTCCACATAAGCACGTCTCTCTATTAAATAATTATATAAATTCCTTTCGATTTTGTTCTTCATTCCTAATCTGAGTATCTTGAGTTGCATATTCCTCTGCCATACTTTGTCAAATACCTTGGACACGTGGCGGCATACGATGTCTATGCTAAAGTTTTCTCTCTTTGCTTTCGCTATCTTTTCAAGGATGACTTCAAGGGCCATCTCCGTGCTTCGGGTGTTCCTGAAGCCAAATTGGCAGCCATTTCTCAGGCCATTATCATCGAGGAATTTGGACAATCTCTTACATATTAATTATTTTTTCCAATACTTAACCGATGAAATCTAGTAGCGAGATGGAGAGGCACTTACCCACTTGCTCTGGTATATCATTTTCGTCACTTTCAGTTCATCAGGAAAGTATTCCTTGTTCAAGAAGGTATTGAAGACGTTTTTCACTTCTTTCAGTATGTTCGAGGGAGCTTGAAGGTAATTTAATCTGGTGAGTCCCGATCTGTCTGGGGCTCTCTGTCGGAAGTTCTTTATCGTTTCTTTTAATTCCTCAGATGTAATAATTGCGTCTATTTCGTCAGTGTTGTTTCTTCTTTCCTCGACAAAGTGGAAATGGCATGTCTTTTTGGTCTCTCCACTGAGTTCGTCCACGATCTGATGTTCGAAATCAATGCCATAGTCCTCATTCTAGTCCTCGCTAATTTTGAATACATTTTTTTAGTGCTCTCTGAATAATGCCTCTATTTCTTCCTTATCTTCTAAAATGTTGTTTCCTGCATCCTTAAGTTTCACTTTATCCCGTGGTGTTCGAGTCTTTAATCTGTTTATATATTTCCAAAATTCCTTTGGTGATGTTCCCACTTCTATTTTATCGATGTTCTGATCCCATTTCTCTTTCTGTTTTTCATAAATTAGTGCTATTAGGTCTTTTTCTGTCACCTGAGTGCGTTGTCTGCTTCTCTTGATGTTCCGAATTTTATCATATTTTCTGCCGCCCGGCCGAACTCCTGGCTCTAAGCCACAATTTCTGGTGTCCACCTAAATTTGTTAATACTTTGAGACGAATTAATGGGGACAGCCCCCTTCTCTGCCCTTTTAATTTCTTCTCTGATCCTATCCATCTCCCCGTCAATTTCCTCTAGAGTGACTTCCCCGAGAGGGCTGGGCACGTACGTCTGAAGTAATTCTTTGTACTTATCCCAATCCGCTCTATGGTATGCCTCCCATTTCGTCGAAGGGATTTGTATAGGATTCTTGTTTATGTGTATTAGAGTCGCAGTGTGGTCAATTCAAAGAACATCCACTGGTTCCATAAAATAGTTAAAGGGCAGATTAAAGTTAGCCAGGCAGAGGTCAAGTTTTGTTGCGTGTTCTCTTCATAAGTATGTAGGGAAATTGGGTCAGTCTTACAGTATACGTCTATTGATAAGCGTGTTAAGGTGTCTTTCGACTCTGTTTGTATTTCTGTACCAAGAAGCTCCGAAATGGGCGTTTAAATCACCCACCAAAATGACTGGTACCCTATAGTTGAACAGTTTAGTAAAGTTCTGTACTGGTAATTGGGGGCGCCTGGGTGGCTGGCATCCAGTTGCGACAATTATGTTGTTTAATTCCATTTTAATTTCTATAGCTAAATATGCATCCTTGTATTGTTTTGTACTGCAATCCTTGCTTGACAGCTATTGCCGCTCCGTCCTGTGTTTCTCCTGAAAGAATTGTGTTAATAACATTTTAGTTCCATATCTTTAATTTCTCGTTTTCTGTTTCTACCATGTTCTGATATTAGTATAACATCTGGGTCAATCTTTCTGAATAAATTTCAGTACATAATCTCCTTGTCTTTCCATCCGCATGTGTTAAATTTTAGTATTTTAAATTTCCTAATATCCATAATTCAATTGTCCATTTCGGTTTGTTTAGTAGTTTTCCGTTTTGTTTGTCCTATCTGTTAAGTTATCGGTATTTCTTCTTCTTTCTCTGGTTTTTCTTTCGTTTCTCCTGGGTTCCCCCTCTACTGACTGCTTCGAGTTCCTTCCGGTAATTCATCTCTGGGTGATGGACCTCCTTTTACTTGAGGATTTAGATTTGTTAAATCTTTAAGCTTTCCTGCAAGTAACCCGTGTGCACTCTTGCTTTGTGTCCACGGAGGTATTTTCAGTCTCTGAGTCATTTCCTTTGTATCCTCTTCTGTTTCTGTTACCAGTTGGTTTCCTTTCGCCTTTTCGATTAACCCAGGTTTTGTCTTTTCGGTGACTTTGATTTTGAAAATGGCCGATGAGTCGAATTCTTATGGGAATTTCATCGGTTTGAGCCCGTTTTCCTGTAACATGCTGTTGACTGTTGTTGCATAACTTCCATGGTTAGCTATAGTAATTACGTGGGCATGTAATATAAAAGCAAGTATTTTTACGTTCAGCGTACCATCTAAATTAAGTTAAGTTAGCGGTCCTTGTTGGTCACTTTTTGCCATTGCTGCGTATGAGTTTTGATTTACGTTTGGGCATAGTTCCCTGTCCCCCTTTGTAGTTAATGGATCTTTTATCTGTGTTGTTTCAGTCAAGCCAAGAATGGCCTTCAGTTCCACATTTAGAATGGATGATTAGGTCATTTGGGGGGCAATTTTGAGTCGTATGTTCCTCTAACGCATAACATCTGAAGCTTATCTCTATGCATGGGAAGACATCTCTTTGTATGTGGACGGATGGAATTCTCATATTGAAAGTGAGAAGTCCCTGTTTGATGATCCTTGAAGCCATTTCGGTAGATTCGAAAATGACCTTGAAAACGTGGCTGTGATCTTAAAATTTGACTACCTCTGATATCTTGAGCCATTTATGCATCTCCTGTATTTCTTCTTTTATTTATTGGCATGAGTGCTCTCCTACCCATTACTCGATTTTTCGGCAGATGACACTTCTGTTAGCAATGAATTGTCGGGGTACTCTTGTTTTCAAATCAAACTTCCTTAGCGTAATGTTCCCAGCAGATGATAGTAGCTACTCTACGTCTTTATTTTCTTGGTGAATAAGTGTGAATCCAGAGGGTGTCTTAATACATTTAAATAGTGGTATTTCCAGATCAGTAAATATCCATTGCACTACTTCTTTTGGGGATCTTTTCCTTCCGTTGGGTATGAGTTTAAGGGAAAGCCTTTTGAAGTTTGGTGTGTCCATCTTCCTTCGGAGTCATCACCTCTGTGAAGAGAGGGGTTTTTCTGTCGATTTTTAGCTGTAAAGACTTTATCCAGTCTCCAGTAGTGTGAGGAGCGCCAGTATCTGTCATGGTTCTATCTCGCCTACCTTCTAAATTTCGCACTCTCCTTGATCAACCCTATGTATGTGGACCTAGCCCTAACAGCGGATCACAGTTGGGTTCTGGCTCGTGACCGAGAATCGGCCCCCCTTTTCTGGCTCCCTAAGAGGGTCTCCTGCAGAGGTTCACTATACCTTTCTACCAACTGCAACTGATACCTCGCCGGTGGCCAAGTTATGTAATGCTAGTGAAAAGTAAGTTTGAGGTATAAGGTATGAATAAAGAGCAAAGAATTTAACATATGGAATAGCAACCCCTTCGACGGGGGCCACTTCGCTCAAGAGGAACAGAAGGAATCTCTAATCAGCCCCAGGGGGGCATATATTTCTTCTTAGACGTTTTCTTGAGAAAGGCGCATTTTTAGGTCCTCCCGAAAACTTTTCCTCCTTTACCCGAAACAGCCTTTACTAGTTCGCTGTGGGAGAGCAAGCATGCAGACTGAGTAAGGCCAAAAATGAAAATTAAATGAAAGGGAAAGTGGGAGAAAAAGTTATAGATCCCCGTGCCCATCCCTCACCTACGACCAGTCCCTCCCGGAGGAGGGACCAGGTCAGGGTTGGGTGAGGCCCGGTTTCCCTGAGTTTCCCCAGCGCCCTCCTCCCTCTGAGCCTGAAGGCACCGAGGACAAAGAGCTCCAGAGAGGGGGGGAAGGGTAGGGGAAGAAAAAAGAAGTAAGGATAGGACAGACTGAAATAAAGTTAAAGGCTTGAAAGTTGAGTTGGCCTGTGGACTTGCTGGACATTGGACCCGGACCACGGTGTTTTTATGTTTTCCTAGGTTTAATTGTTACGATTTGCTGTAACTGTCCTTGGTGTTAGTGTTTGGCCCATCTTTGGATAGCGGCAATGAGGATGATTGAAGTGGAAGGAAGTTGAAGGTTTGCAGAGAGGTGTAAGTTGCGTGAAAGTCACGCTAATCTCTGTACTATAAACTAATTTTAGAGTTACGTTCGAAATAAGTTAGAGTGAAAGTGTGTCTGTTTGTTTATTTCTGTGGTTGTTTTGTTATTATGTTATGTGTGTATGAAATGGCGTTCAAACCGTTGTTAGCGTTATTTCTTTTCCTGCTATGTTAATAACTTGGGTTTCTGTGATTTTTGTAGCATAATTCTCGTATCTGTATCTGTTTTGTGGGCTCATGTGCCTTGGTTATTTATTTGTTTCCTTCTCCTTGTATTCATGTTGTTTTTCCTTTTACGTTCATTTGCACTTATTGGTTAGTTTTGTCATTCCTTGTGGGTATCAAGTACAATCCGGTAAGTTTGTCATTATTCGGGAAATTTTTGACACAATCGGGTTTCCTTATTTGGTTAACACGTAAATATCCTCCTCTTCCCTTTGGCCCGCTTAGTTTTTAACACTAGGAAACAGCATATATTGTCTCCATCCTGCCCTTCCTGCTATTGGATTATTTAGTTCCTCTTCTATTTCTTCTTGTTTTTTTTCGGATTTTTTCGCTCTTTTTTCAATTATTTTGGTTATTAGTTTTATTTTCGCTTCGATGTGTAAGTCTTTGTTTTTTCCTCTGTAATCATTGCATGTTCGTAATTATGTATACTGCCCTATTCTGTATACGTTTAATTCTTATTTTATTGCTTCTTGAAACCGTATACATGGCAATAGTTAGATATATCAAGGTCGAATGTATCATGGCCTGGTAGATCTTTTTCTTATTTTTCATGTTTAGATTTCTTAATCTGTAGAGTAAAGTTAGCATGCATCGTGCTTTGTTTATTCTTTCGGCCACGTGTTTCTCGTAACCATTTTTGGTAATAGTTAGTCCTAAAATCTTGCCTTTCCATTATAGCTGTATCGCTCTACATCTAGGTAAACGTCAGATAGTTTTTTGCTATACATAGTTACGAGGGGGGAATCAATAAGTTTTGCAATTCGGATATAAGGAAACGAGATATGAGGAAAAGTGTTGTGCCACTTGTCCATGAGTCTTCAAATTCCCAACAACCAGAAATCTAACGACTACTGTTCAATCCACTCCTGGACGGCGAGCTGGACATCTTCATCGTCCCCAAACCAGCGTCCACGCAGTGCAGCCTTGAGCTGCTGGAATAAAAAGTAGTCGCTAGTGGCCAGATTTGTAGTGTATGGGGGATGGTTGAGCTCCTTGAATCCGCACTCGCGCAGGGAAGCTTGTGCAACTCTAGCCTTGTGACAGGGGCATTGTCGTGGAAGAGCAGGACGCCGCGTGTCAACTTGCCCCGCCGCTTCTGAAGGATGCACTTCTTCAACTTAGCCAGTTCCTCGGCATAACATTTGCCTGTGATGGCCCTTCCACGAGTTGCATAGTCCACCATCGACACTTCCTCAGAATGCCAGAACATGGTGGCCATGATATTCCCGGCTGAGGGTTGGGTCCAGAACTCGATGGGGATCATGGAACCCCTGTGCTTCCAGGCCATGTTTTCGTGCTTGGTCTCGGGATCCCAAATTTTCCTAGTTGGTCACGTCTAACGAGCATCCTGGATGGGGGTCAGTTTCAAGGGACTCACGAGAAATGGCAAAACTCCCTATTCAAGCGATCATGGTTGCATAGGAAGGGGCGGTGTCGGCGTACACTGCAACCATGCGTTCATGGATTTCTTTTGCATTCTTGCATTCCTTGGTAAAAAATTCGATCACTGCGCGGTGCTCAACCTTCTCCATTGTTGAAAAATTTGTGACTGACGATCTGCGATCAGCTACTGCTTCTTAAATAGAAGAGGCAGGAGCGTGCGGCTGCAGGTCCTGACTTGTCATAACCTGTCCTAACACCCCCACAAACAGCCATCCTCCTTCCTCTGTTTTGCCCTACCGATTCGAAAAACTTATTGACCGCCCCTTGTATAATTTTAAACTTATCTTTATTCGTTTTAATTTTTCATTTGGGTTCATACTCGTTTAAATTTTCTATTTATGTTTCCGTTAGTCTGGCCTTCATCTGAGGGTTTCGATAAACACATAGAATTAATTGAGTGACATCATCTGCTTATTGTATGTTCACACAGCCCTCGTTCATGGGTGGGGGAATGTGCGAGGTATACACTGAGTATAGCGAAGGACTAAAATATCCCTCCCTAGCAAGACCCACATTAAGTTTGAATCTTTAAGCTTGGAAATTCCCCGTGTCTATGTATGCATATCTTTCCATGACGTAGTCGCATAAAATTCTTTTCAAATAGTGTTCATTTTCAGAGTCAGAATTTTATGTTGTATGCCTCTTTGCCAGAATTTATCGAATGATTTCGATACGTTCCGGCATACAATGTCCATACTGCAACTCTCTCCTTTCACTTTGTTGTTCTTTTTGTAATCATGCTTGTTCTTCTGAAGCTGAATTGTTGATTGTTCCAGAGATTGTTTTCTGTGAGATATAGGTCGGAAGTTTTTGACCTCCGAAGGTGGTTTTCCCGACATCGGATGAATATCATTTTGGCTTTTTTTAACTCATCGGGGAAGTATCCTGTGTTTATACAAGCGTTAAACACGTTCATTATCCCTTTAAGTATATTATCCGGTGCTTCATATAGTTTTTTTATGGTGAGGTCCGATTTCCCAGGTGCCTTTTGTTTGAAACTTGAAATGGTTAGGTTAGGTTAGGTTAGGTTCGCATACCGTTCCTCTTCTACGTAGTGATATGGGAAAGTCCTCTCTATCTGTACATTTAGTTCGTCAATTATTTCGTTTTCGAAGTCTATATCGTAGATTTGGTTTTCCTCTTTACCTATGTTAACAACTCCTTTCCAGTGTTCCCTGAACAATTTTTTAATCTCGCGTTCATCTTCGATTAATTTCCCGTATCTGTCCTTAATTTTTTTTTTTTTCCCCTTAGCATTTCGCATTTTTTTTATCTTTTTCTAAATTCTCGGAGTAATAGCTCGTTGTCAATATTTTTAACGGCTATGTCCCAATATTCTCTTTTTTTGACCGTTATTAGGCTTAGTAGTTCTTTCTTCTTCATTTTAAGATTGCGGTATTTTTCCTCTGACGTTCCGTTTCTTATTATGTCCTCGTTTATCGCTTTTACTTCTGCATTCTTAGCTTTCATTTCGTCTGTCCATATAAAGTAGTTAACTGTTTTGTATGTGTTCCTGGTATTGCAATCGCATAAGCTGTTTGTATTCACGTCCTTATTTTTTCCAGCTCGCCATTGATTTCTCCTGAAGTATCTTCATTTAGTCTGTTTGGTGCGTCGTTAGTCAAGTCTTATTTGTATTTTCCCCAGTCTGCTCTACGGTATGCCTTCGATTTTTTAGCAGGTATTTGTATTGGTTCCATATTCACGGAGGGTAGTGTTGCTGTGTGGTCGCTGCAGATAACATCTACAGGTTCAATGTCGTAGTTAAAAGAAATTTTAGTGTTTGCTAGGCAAATGTTTGGAGTTGTCGCTGTTCTTTCTTTAATTAGTGTTAGGAAGTCTCGTCCTAGTCTTCTTATTATCCGTCTGTCTATTAGAGCTTGTATGTCTTTTCATGTTTGGTTTCTGTTCCTATATCCTGTCTACGTGCATCTTGGTTTCAGGTTTCTTCAAAGCAAGTTGGAAGTCTATTGTTAAATATTCTTAAAGTTATTTATTGGGACTCCCGGTCGTCGTGGTGGTGGGTATCCCGTAGCGATTATTATATTGGTTAATTCCATTTTTACCTCAATTGCGAGGTAAGATTCGATTAGCCCTTGCTTTGTTTTCTACTCTATTCCTTTCTTTATGCTATTGCAGCTCCGTCGTATGCTTCGTTTGTGTGATTAGTCGCTATTACGTCGTAGTTCCATATTTTAAGTTTGTGAGTCTCAAGGTTAATCCCATGACCTGAAATTAGAATGATGTCGAGATCTATTCCTCTAAAGATATTTTTGTATGTGTTTTCTTTATCCTTCCAGCCATTCATATTTATCTGTAGAATTCATAATTTACTATTATCCATCTTGTTTGTATGTTCTTAAGCTGTTCGTATTCATGGGAGAGTGGAAGTATTACATAAATTTATTTGCATCTTTTCCTGGTATTTATGCCTTTCATCTCTGTCCTTGCTGAGTTCTGATTGTTATCTGTTTCACATTTCGCGGTTAGTATCTCCGGTCTTTGGTAGCAATACGAGGTGATTCTAGTCGATTTTCTTTTTGGTTTTTGTTTTTGCGTGTGTGTCTTTTGACGTTTTTATTATTATTCTCGTCGTTGATGCTCTCAGATTCTGTTTTCTTGCTTCCTGTGTCTTCCTCTTGTTCAAATTGGGTTTTCTTTCTTTGTGTTTCTTGCAAGAGTTTTTTATTTGTATCTTCTGAACTTTTTATGTTAAATATAGCCGATGAATCAATATTTTGCAAGAATTTCATAGGCTCTAGCCCATTTTCCTTGAGCATGAAGTTCAACGTGGTGGCATATGTTCATGTTTGGGTAATGTTTAAGACGTGTGTGTGTCGAATGCATGTCAGTATTTTTACGTTCAGAGTTCCGTCAAGCGTCATTTGAGTAGTCGTTCCATTGTTTTTCTTTGCTGCCACTCCGCATATGAGGTATTTCATGTTCCTTCTTTTCTTTGTTGTGTTTCAATTTCTTTTGTCTTTATTTTTCCTTCTCGCTTTGGACATGGCATTGCCATTGTTGTGTAGCTCCCTCCGCAATTAACACACATTTTCCTGGAGTTTGCGCAGCTCCCCTAAGAATGTGGGCCATGTATTCTAAACATATTTCTTCTTCCTTTCTTGGACAGTTTGCGTTGATGTGATCTTCCATTTTGTAGCATCTAAAAGAGATTTGTATATTGTAATACTGGTCCCTTTGAATGTTACAAGTTTGGATTCTCATACTATATGCGAGGATTCCCTTCTATAGTGTCTGTAGAGAAATAGCTACAGTCAGCATCCCGGAGGAGTATAGGTATATTAAAGCTCCCCCCCCCTCCCATGAGGAGAAGCGTGGGAACGGTAGCCGGCGAATAACCATAACTGCTTACCCTGTTTGATCTCCCCACCGCTTTAGGCAGTTGGAGCTAACATCTGTTTTAAGACGACCACATAAAGCCCTTAAACGACGCTCTAACGATCCAATTATCTAGGAGACCCATAAATCCGTGGTTATGAAAAAAAGCGGTGCTAGTCAAAAGGCACGACAAGTAGCGGTGCGGTTGCGAGCCTCTAATTAGCGAGCCGACTTGGGCACTCCACTGCAACCCTCAGCAATTCTCGCTCTTCCCAAATGAGAACTCACCATTTGTGTGCAACCCCCCCTTCCCTGCCTCTGTGGCCTGGTCACTTCCCCCTTTAGATGGGGCGGTAATCCGCCTATAAATAAGCCCCGCAAAGAATGAGAGAAGATTAGAAGTCGATACGCCAGAAGGAGGATCAGTTCGTGAAGATCGATCCTTCAGCCCGACACGAAGAGTAGAAGTATATACGAAAGTAGAAGAATTAGTTCGTGAAGATCGATCCTTCAGCCTAGACAAGAAGATTAGAATTCAATGAGAGAGAAGAAGGTTCAGTTCGTGAAGATCGATCCTTCTGCCATACAAGACTATTTCCGTGAGAAACGATAGGATCAGATTGAGAAAATCGATCCTCCCTTTCTGCGCCGTATTAATATAAATTGTGAAGCTTTATATCGGTGCCATACCGAAGAATCCTTTACTGACTGTAAAGAAGTCTGACTGAAGAAAAGCAAAGCCGCTCAGCCTCGAGTGACTCTCATATCTTGAGCTCCGTAAGAGTCAGAGGAGAAGAACCCAGCCCCAACGAGCTCCCGTTCTTTAATTACGTTGAAGAATCAGCCCCCCCCCCACAGGCGGCAAGCTATCATTCCTCAACGAAATTCAACCATCGACCACAGCACTCCAAAGCGAGAGATAAGTCCTCCAGCGAAATCCGTCAATCCCTAATACCTCCTGTCATGTAAGTTAGAAAGACCATTTATATTCATATAGCGATAGTAGAACTTTAGTACGTCTCACGTTTTTAAGGGGAGTAGAAACCATTGTTCGTGAACCTAGGTCATATGTGCTTGTAGACGAGAGTACTTTAATTTAATGTTTTACGCTAATCAAATAGAGTCACGATAAAAATACTAATCGGCAATTGGTGTGTTTACGGGTAGCCTATTTGTTTATTTTTGTCATCGTATCCGTGCGATGGGACTAGATGCCAAAGATAGAAATGTGTTAACTGTTTGTTTGTTATAATTAAGTGTTTCTTTTAAAATATATGTTTATGTTGGTATAAATCTGATGTTTCCTCTTATCCTTACGTGTTTAAATAGCTCTTCCTTAAGAACAAAACTACCCTATTAGCACTCTTAGATCAAAGCCTACTTCATTAAAGAAGTAACTCACGCACCACAAAGCATAATGCTACAAAAAGGGTGTCAAAGAGTAGAGTGATTAAAAAAGGGCCATTCTACGACAGTGTCTTTGTTACAATCTCGGTTGACTCGCACACTATTTTGAACACATGTGTGTGTTCCTTAAATTTGATTATGTCGTGTATCTTCATCCAGGTTTGTTGTTCCATTATTTCATGTTTTATTTAATCTGGGGAGTGTTCCCCCACCATAATTCTACCTTACGGCCCACGATGCTTCGGTTGGCAATAATCCGGGGTGGTAATTCAGCCTCTAAGTCGATTTTCCTTAAAGTAATGGCTCCCCCCGATGAAGTTAGCAGTTTGACATCATTGTTTTCCGCACATATTACAACAAATCCATTAGCTGTTTCTATGCATTTGATCAGGGCGATTTGTAAATCATTGAAAATGCTTTGTGCTACATCCTGTGGTCTCCGTTTTATTCCTTTTTGAATTAGCCGAAGTGGAAGCCTTTTGTTGAAGTCCTGTAGGTCCATGTTAAATTTTTCATGTCCTTCCAAGGTAGACGGTCCTGTAAAAATAAGTTAGTAGATTATTTACCCCACTCTACTAGTGGGAGAAGCCCCCTATCTGTTCCTAATACATCTCACCTGCCTGATCTGGAGCGCACACTCCCTGACCACTCTACGTAATTAGGCCTAGCCCTATAAGCGGTCCTGCTGTCATATTCGGGTTAAGCCCCCTATCGGGCTCAACTTTGGGAGTTCACTTAACCCTACTACTGACTGCTTTTGAGACTTGTCTGGTGCTCAGATTATACTGTGCTAGATGGAAATAAAGTAGGAGAGTTTCAGATATAAAAAGGTATAGTATGAGATAGGAAAGATTTAAGCAGATCACCGCTTTACGGTGATTCACCGCGAATCAGAAAGAGGAGGTCTCTGCACTCAGTCCGATTTGCGCAGTTCTTTCTTCCTTCTTCTCTTTGGTATGTACTTAAACGTCCATAAAAAATGCTTTCTTTGCAAAGTTATTTCAATTGTAAAGATTGATGTAACTTAGCAGTGCGTAGTTTGCTGAGAGTTGTCAGATAAACTGAGCCGTCAAAATGGCCAAAAATGAAAAGTGAATTTCAGTAACGCTTATGTTTGAAAGTCAGTGAACTTAAATTTTTCCTTAAAATTTGTCTTAGTGCTGATTGGCTAATGTTGTAGTGGAGAATCAGCTAACGTATCGCTTATGTCTAAAAGAATAATTTAACGTAAACTTGTCCTTAAAAATATGCTTAACGCTGATTGACTAATATTTGTATCACCTATGTTTTAGTAGAAAAACTATATGTAGCGTATAATTTAAAAAAAAAAATTATCATTGACAAGTCAGTTATTTTTTGTCCATACCTTGAAGACAAGTCCACGCTCCCACCAAGTAAAGATGTTTGAATTCAGCTCCAAAATTTCCTTTTACCTTTTGAGGAAGCTACGATCACCAAATATCAAGCCTACAAAACAAGAAAAGATCCTTTTCTAATTTTGAGTGGCCGCTTTGTAAATACAACCCGGTTACTGAGGAATTTATATTCGGCCAAAGTCTCCCTTATAATGTTACGAGAGAGACTAGAAATCTTGATGAAGGGTATGGAGAAAAATGTGGGACACAAAATGGGTATGGAGAGGGAAAGGACCGTTATAGCTAGTGTTTAAAGCCCTCGCTCTCTTTAGCATTAGAGTCATTCTGGAACGGCAGAGCCTAGGAGGAGCAATACTTTGAATGGAGTTAAAGAAGTAAGCAGACTTTTAGCCTAAAATTCAGACGTAATCCCGACATGGAAAAGGTAGGGTTGTTTGGGGGACCACTTTATCCTTGTTTATTTAAGATGGTAGTACTAGCCTGGGTGGCTGTTGTCCAAAAGCCTACTGGTTTCCAGTACCCAGACGGATTTTTTTCTTCTCTTGACATAAATACATATCGAAAATTAGAGAATAAAATGTACTAAATTATATAAAGTTTATATATATATATATATATATATATATATATATATATATATATTACTATGATTAAAAAGGGTAAATTGCAGAAAGAGTACCTATCTATAACACTGAATGAATTGTTGTTAGTGAGGGATCGACGTTCATATCTTTTTGCGAGATTAATCTAGAGCGATGATCAATAATAATATAAAGTTCATTTTTACTTCTTCATTTATAACAGAAGAAGTATAGCAATATGATTTAAAGTTACGCATCCCCACCTTAACGCTATGAAAATGCAATTTATAATGGATTTATAAAGTTTATTTATGGAATGTCCCATAAATAATATTCTTATAGTTGCAAATTGAATGTTTTATGCATTCATTCATGAGTTTATTAGAGCACGTAGCCCTTGTTTCTACTCTTTTAATTGTTGCTCATCAATTTCTTTCATTAATGACATGCTGCTGAAATACTAGTATTAAAATTTCGATCAATACAAAAATAAAATGATTGTATTAGTAATATGACTATATTTCATTTAAGAATGGCCTTTACTTTTATCGATCGAGAATAAGTTTAGATAAGGATATTTTCATTTGACTTTTTATGTATGATAATAATTCTTACAGGTGAAAAAAGAGCCTCACAAATAGTTTAAGTATCTTACGATATTTATTAAATTTCAATAGAAAACTAATCTCCGCAAATTTGCCAAACTGGCTTAAAATTAATTTAGTACACAGAATTTTACAGAAACATACATTTTCTTATACTAAACATAATAAAATCTTGTTTACTATGTTAAATGCAACAACATAGCACAAACGGCAAAACATTAAATCAAGTTTTGGGGAGAGAGAACAATTTTACAATAATTGACGTCATTTTCGAAAGAGAGATATTCTGGCACTATAATAGAAAGTATAAAGTTAGCAACAATGTTTCGAGTTTTAATGCGAAAATTAAAAAGAAACATGTAAATTGTGTTATAAATATAATGGAACTTAAAACGATTGCATCTGAGGCATATTGGAATGTAAATGGTATCAGCAAATATTACCACTCCTAAATCATCTCGAATCTATAGGATGGAAATAAATAAGAGCAATCTGTGGGGCCATTTTTTTCCATTTATCGTATAGAGCTACAATCATGCTCAAACTCAATCCAGAATTACAAACCCAAAAAGGTTCCTTTCAGATGTCTTGAGATTTATCTGAGATAGAATTGAAGAGACGGATTAAACCGAATCTCCTCTTTACCTAAATCAGGCAAGAATTCCCCCCCCCCCCATCTCTAAGTTCTCCTAGTTCATGTCATGAATAATTGTAGCAACACTTTTCTTTTGAGTTTGCAATCTTGCCATTTGAATCAAATTGAGGATTAATCCACTCAAATTTATTTCGAAAAGATTAGTCGACTTCCTATCCTGAAAGGGGCAACACTTTTTAAAACAAAAACGAAGACAATTACTATAATCATGCTTTATTGCTGTTTTATGATGTCTATAAAAAGTATCGTTAATTTACTTTATGATAATTTAGAGTGATAAAATTGTGATCTCTATAACACTTAAAATCTAGCTCTTCCTTTCCATTTATCGTTTGTCTCTTTCCATCTGCCTTCCCTCCTGAATCAGAAAATAATCCCAAAGTGTTTTAGTTAATTTTTATTTAACTATTTACTAAACTTTAGACACACCCATGAGTAGTGCTCTTAATTTTATACTTATTATAAGTGCCAATCGAATAGTGTGGTAACTCTCTTCCCTGATGGCAACAAACTATTTATCCTACCTAGTAGTTCCATACAGTGTGTATAAGGAAGCAGCTAAATTTGCCTTGAAGCAACCAAGGATTACTAAAATAACTATATATATATATAATAGAGTTACTTTTCACAACCAAAATTAGGAAAGATAAAAGTTTTATTTGAGATTTTATACTGTGGTATATATTTTCGTTTCCTTTATTATTCAGAGCATTGGCTAACTGGAAATATAAAGATAATATATTAATTACAAAATTGTGCACTGAAGTTTATATCGGTTTCCATAACAACTATTTTTCTTGAGCAAAATATTATTTATAGAAGATATACCGGTAAGTGAATATATTTCCTGGCGTAATCTTTATTTTCCTATTCCATAAGGATCCATTCTCTTTCGTATCATTCTTCGTTTGTTATTCTGAAGACGATCCTTTTGGTGGCAAAACCATCTTCTTAATGGCTGCTAATGAGATCTTTATGATATATTGGATGCTTCCAAAGACAGTCAAAAATAGGTTTATTTTATTTATTTCAAGTTTTTTTGGCAAAGAGCGAAGAAATAATATACACTAGAAAGTCAGCGATTAGAGTTTGGCCAAGAAAATGATGAATACTTTTATGTCCAACGAGGGAAAAAAGTAGCAATTGGATAGGGAGCTCAAGTTTAAATATGCGAAGAGAAAAACTTCGAAAACTACTTAAAACCGAGGTAGTAAAAAAAAACAACGAGGTCATCACCACCAGGATTAAACTTTATATAGCAGTTCCTAAAGTGCTTAATTTAATGAAAATGTAAATGTGTAGCAAGCACATTGCGCAACTAGACAAAAGTGGAGAATAGTTGGAGTGTGTGATTTCGAGAAAGCAAATTACTTTCTACCAAATTCTCTCTCACAGAGTAACGCAAATGCTTTTACAACTATATGCGGTAGGAGAAGAACGTTAAAAATTATGTTTAAAAGAGACCTTCTGCTTCATATATGTACATACTCGTAGAAATGGATGAAGTGGATATAATGTGAAATATTGAAATGTCCCTATTTGTAAATTGAAAATATTAAATGAATTTTGAATAAAGAAATTCATTTTTTATTATTTTTTGTTGGTACCTCGAGCGTGAAATTGAGCAAACATTAACTTCTCAGAAAAAATAATGCAGTGCTAAAGTTCCTAAAGCCCTAGTCCTCCTTTCTTTAGCTTATTAATTCCTTTTCATAATATTAGTTATGGTTAAAAGAGGTATAGCAATGTGTGGATGCTTAAGAGAGTGTAGATAATTATTGTAGTTCATTGGACTTATTTGGATCTTCGAATAGCAGGCACATCTATTAGTAGACCTAGCGCACTGGATTAATGAAATAAATGTTAATATCAGAGTTAATACTCCTTATATTTAATAAAATTACCATAATAATTCAAAATCAGACTAAGATACAATATTTGTGATGTACAATATATATTTAATATTATATTAATATATATATTACCCAACTTATTGTGCTTAATTGTATCGTATATATCATGTGAATAGCTCAGTTAAATTACTTACGAAAATAATATGAAATATAAGATTTCGTATTTTAAAGAATATATTGAATCAACTCGATTTATAAAATCTTTTCGATCAAGCTGGATTTTTTCAATCTTATGTTTAAAATAACCAAATAACTGAACCAGCAATACTACCATACTATCAATTCAGGGTAAGGAACTGAATTTATGAAGTAAATTAATAATAAAAGCAACAAAAGCAAATTAATAATTAAAATTAATATAATATTTTAGAGGAAATTATTATGGTTGATTGCTAGCCGGAAAAGCAAAGAAGGGTCGAAGAATTGGCTCGCAATACGAATATTATTTTACTTTTCTTATAGCTAAAATAGTTAAAAATATTTTATTCCATTTGTTATTTCTCTCTTTATGATTTGATAATTAAGGTATGATCATTGTTATGACAAAAAAAAAAAAAAAAAAGCAAGACGAAATACATCTGAATCACCTTTGCCTATTTCCTATGGCTTAATGAGCATCTAGTGTGCTTCGTGTTATTGTGATTTCCCTTACACACACACTCACCAACACACACACATATATATATTCGCGTAGTTGGATAGCAGTCTTTCTTGAATGCAAATTTTGTTAAAGACCATGGTGTATTTCGCCTTAATTGATTTCCTTTGGCAACTTTCTCTTCTTCTAACTATCGTTTTATTCCATCTTATCGATGGTGGATCACTGTCCTGTCTGTATTCATCTCTCTTTTAATTTAATGTGTTTGGTAAAAACCAAACTAAATTGCTAAGCTTTCGATCTTATTCGATCACCTTCGGAGCGTTTTGATATGTTCCTGCCTCCTTTATCCATTAATGTAGTGAGTGGAGTGAGGCGAAATAAATCCCCCTTAAAAATCGTTTTCTTTCATTCTGTCAGATCCTCAATCTACTCACTACATCGGTGAAGGAGGCAAGAGCATATCAAAACGCTCCGAAAATGATCGAATAAGATCGAAAGCTCAGCAATTTAGTTTGTTTTTTACCAAACAAATTCATTTAAAAAAGAGATGAATACTGGACAAGTGATCCACCATCTACAAGATGGAATAAAACGATAGTTAGAAGAAGAGAAAGTTGCCAAAGGAAATTAATTCAGGCGAAATACACAATAGTCTTCAAAAACATTTACATATATATATATAAATGTAATGCCCTACATAAAAAATAAAAAGGTGCTTTCAAGTGCTTTCTAGCTTTATTCCTTTCATGGTCAAGGAAAATACAAGAGAAAATAATATAATTAAGCTAGTAAAATATAAAGCACCGCCTCTAAGACAAGAAATTACCAATGAGGAAGTAGGAGAGGGAAGGGCAAATTCACATTAAGATGTAGCTATAAGAGGTAGCAAGGTCAAACCAAGAGGCAGAAAGAGTCAAGAACAGAGCCAAAAGGGTTAAAACAGTTAACGGAGAAAGCGATAGTCTAAAGAGGGAGATTAGGAGAGACACGAGAAGTAAACAGATACGTAGGAGAGAGGAGCAAGAAGAGATAAAGATAAATAAAATAATGTTAATACAAAATCAATGCAATAATTAAATTGACAAATTGGGTGCCTATAAAAGTAAATATTGTCGTAAAACCAAAATGTTTTTAACATTAAAACGGATAGCAGGAGCTGTATTATAAAGCGTCTTTTTGCAGAAGAAAGACAGTTTAGAAGAAACGGATAAGGGTAACATAGTTTATGGCCAATTTCAAAGATATTGGAGAATTCAGAATCCATATATTCAGGATTAACAACTCGAAAGCCCGTAAAAACATAGAGGAAAAAACGAAACGTTTGACTTTGGGACTATGCGAAGAGTAAAAATGAATATAAGAGTTTGAATTAGTAGGTTTGCGATAAATAGAGTATATAAAACCAGTCGGTGTTCTATGAATAAGAAAATCGAAAAAGTGTTTCATTATTTTCAACCTCATGGGTAAATTTAATGGAAGCGATGAGTGAATTATGTTTGGTAAGAAAGCTATTAACATCTTAAGAGTTAGGCTACAGGTAAATGAAATCTTTAATATACCTGTACCAAACAATAAGAAAGTCAAGTAGCATCTCCGTATTAATCAGCATGAATAAAATGAGAGGTGAGCTTTAAACAATAGTGCTTTTGGGGCATATGTTCGAAAATATCCACTTAATTAATTGGAATTCAGCAAAACATCCACACCAATCACATTCACTGGCAGAAAAAATCCTCGCCTATCAACTTTCCTAGCGAGGTTTTTCCTTTTATTCGCAGTGGCCAAATTTAACAATCGTTTACATATAAAATATATTTCACTTTGACTAAAAACTCTGCAAAATTCTCCTTTGAATCGGAAAAAAAGAAAGTGGTGCACAATAGAAATCCTTTTGGCCATCCCAGGGACCCTGAAAACGAAGAAAGGATTTCGGCACCTACATGAGCGGAGGCAGCGAACCCCTACATGAAACTGTAACAACTACACAATAGTTGTAAATTTAAACTAATTTTAATAATGAAACCAAACTACTAGCCTCGTTTTATTGTTAAGCTACACTGCCTTAATATTTTTTTAAACTAACTGACACATAAACAAAAAAGGTTTTCGAAAACTTTAACTTGAATTAATTACTCTCGTCAGGCCCCAATCTGTCAACCGTCCTCAGATCCCCCCAAATAAATAAATTCTAGCATCACATTTTTTTGCCCTCGCGGTCTGGTACTTTTACGGATCCAAGGGAATATAGGGAAAGGCATCCGGGAAAATGTTTTGTTCTAGCCGAAGCCGAGATACCAGAGAGGAAGAAAGAAATTCAAGTCTCCCCCAAATATATTTTGAAAAATATTTCAAGAAAAAAATCCCTTCAAACTTCGACTGTAGACATTTTCTTATATCTTTAACTTGTTTTATAACTATTTAAAGGTGTGGATTTATATTTCATTATCCTCTTTAAAAGTTAGAGTAATGTAAATCACCTAAATATGAAATATTTGTAAGAGGTGAAAGTAAAATAAAGTTCTCTTTTGAACCACATGATTCTTAATAGTTCCTCCTTTCATCATTTGTTGGTGGTTTCGAAGTGTAATATTCCAGTATTTACCCTGGTTTATATTCCTCCCCACTGACCACATAATATGCTATTGAAACGTGAATGATATATTTAGGCACATCGTTTAGTAGTTTAAAGATCCTGAATAAATATAAGGAAAAGCTCCATATTTGTAAGTTTCCTAATATCTCCCTCATAAAGAGCTAATTAACAACGTGGCTTTAATAAAATGCAGCTTTGAGATTAGCAGAGACTAATGACAACCCCATGTTTGTAACACCTCACAACATCACGCCGAATGCAACCTATTAACTCGTGCCGTCACTGTGGAGAACCATATTGGTCATCAACACAACTCTTACACTCGTCTGACACTACCACTGCACTGCAAATGCCAGACTTCCGACCAACCTCCAGGAAAACTAAACATTAACTCTATTGGAATACCACTTGACTTGATGCAGCGAAATTAAATTCCAACCATAGACCTTGTTAATAATTTGAAAATATGGACTTTTCTAGTGAACTAATAACTCTAACGTCATTAGCTGTCACACGAATTCAATTATCTTTCAGCCATCTCTACATCTTAGAATCTTACAGCTTTTTCTAATGTATATGGCATTAATACTTATATTCAACTTAAGCATATTCATATTTTTTCCATCTAGCTGTGGTAGACATTGATTTGTAAACGGAATCGCTAAATCGTATCAATTCTCTGTTATTATGCTTTCATAAGACCAAAGATTGCCTAGTAATGATATAATAATATTGAACCAATTCCTATCAGATTAAAAATTGGATTTTCACATTGAGGAGAAACTGGAAAAAATAGAATAAAGAAAAAAAATTGTATGTCATTCCGCCTCCTGGAATTGCCCCCAATTATTTACTTTTGTATTTGAGGGGGTTCTTACGCTCAGTAAACCTGTGTATCCTCTCCATTTAGCTAAACAAATGTTAGCTATAAAGTTGTGTATAATTTTTAACCTTCCTATTTAAACAAATATTTTGGGGTAAATCATGAAATTTCTTGGGGGATAAATAGGAAACAGCCAGGTATTGATTTAAACGGGCTTGTAAACTTCTCAGGACTGTCATGATTTTACTTCAAGGTGTTCCGGTTAAATTAGGTCTTTCGATATAAGGACAAATTCATAGTAAAAGGCTAAGCCTTTTAATGCTCCATACAAACTTCAGCAGCATTACCTATTACATCTCAACTTCAATTCTTATACGCTTTTCTTCTAAGTGATTTTCATCACTTCTGTCTGTTTATCACCATGTTGTCCGAATACCCCTCTTGGGAGGAGGAAGAAAACGATGTTGAAAAACTTCCCTAAACTCTATTTTAGGGTTTTGAAAAAAGGTTTAACGTCTTTACAACGATGCCTCTTCTTTATTGTTATTCTTCGTGTCTGTGGCCCCAGAAAAATCGCCCTAATGGAATCAAAATATCGACAATTTCTTTCTGCGAGCGCTAATTATTAGGTAAAATTCTTGTTTTTTTTCGATCAAAATGAAAAATTAACTAGGAAATATTAAAATTTAATCGAAGCCTGTGAAGGTAATGACTTGTGGTATTCAGCTCAACTTATCTGTTATACAAAATTACAAGGAAGTGTCCCTTAAGGATTGACACCATACCTGAGGGATTGAAATTGAAGTTAATTTGATTACACCGAATATAGAAGAGTGGGATGAAAATGTAGGTAAATTATGTATAGAGAAAGGAAATTGTTGAGTACAGGTTTAGTTCGATTCAATAGCAACCGATGACTAATTTATTTTCGACCGGAGCACTTTTAATAGTAGTTTTGGGTTGACAAAGAAATAAGCAAAATATTTTTTTAAAGGTATTTCAATGTTACAGTTAAAGGAAACCTTTGGTTATAAAAAGAATCAGATGATTAATTAGTTAATAATATTACATCTGAACCTATAGCAAATTTATAATCATTCAATGGCATAGAATTCGCAAACAAAGCAAAGTTCAAAGTGAATAAAATACAGTCATTATAAATTTGCACTTAAAAGAGACAAAGGATAAACTTGTATGTTGGTTGTCTCTCCGCCTTTGATTGTGCATCGAATTTAGAAAAGGACTATCTTAAGCTTGGTTGTATGGTGAGTGATTGTGCAGAATTAAAACTTGAATCCCTTAAATTATCCTGCGATCATTCAATCCAGCATAACAGGTTGTAAATCAATTTTGCTCTGCCAAATCTTTCCTTCTCCTTACATCACAACATTCGCTACCAAAGTTTTCATCACCTTATTTTCAAGGACCTACAGGTTTGTTCGCAGTTATGAGAAAATTATGACCAAAGTCCTTGTCTGATTTTCAGAGAAGTTTCTCCACAGGGACAAACAACTTTCGACACTGCAGGGAACATAAACTACGCATATCCCCAAATTTCTATTAGTGATCAAAGAGTACTACATTGATTTATATTACTAGTCCTAGGTAAACTTTAGTTTATATTACTGATCGACAGGACAAAGTAGGTTTCAATACTATCCACGTCTTGATGAATGCCGATGGAATTCAGGACGTTATACATAGATGGAAACATCCTTAGCTGTGAAACTATTTAAACAAATAGGCGAGGTGGACTTACGGAAGCCCTGAGTTGTAAAAATTGAGGTACAAATGAATCAAATTTTATCAGCTCGATACCAATAGAGATTGAAAAATTAGAATAAGTTAATTTTCCCTTAAACTGACACAAGAGCAACACCAAATGAATATATCGGATCCAAAGTGACATTTTTAAAAGAAATTTTTGTGTAATAGAAAATACACTATATACGTCCCCATAGAGTAAATATAGATGTTATTTGGGGATAATAAGAATTATATGAATTCCCTTGCCATATTCCAAATCCAAAATTCAAGCTATTCAAGGTGGTAACCGAATGATGGATAACATCTTATACCATTGGCTACCACCATATTTTGAGACATTAAAAAAACGGAGGCCACAAAAAGTGTCAAGTATATGTTTCAATGAACCCATAATTATCAGTGAAACAGAAAGCGCTGTAAATGAAACTGGGTTCTATTATTTTCAAGGTGATGTTCGTCCTATCTTTTCACGCGGTACGTAACATAAGAAAGGCGAGTTTTGTATCGAAGCTATCACCCTTAACACCTTATTTCCATGACCTTATTTTAAAGCTTATAGGATGAATGCTTTAGAAAAAAATATGTAAATTAAGATTCTATAAAGGAGTTCATATTTTATAAATAATTTAGGATTAATAGCAGTAACATGAGAGCCATAATTGCACACCAGCAAAATCATGGTGAAGCAAATTCTAGTTAATTTAATTAATATATGTATCAGATTCCAGATCAACATGTAATTGCGTTTTGTACTTAAAGCTATAATTAATTTATAGGTAATCTCTTACATAGGGACAGGTTAAGAGCCTCTTCCCTATAAAATAGAGACTAAAGTTCTGGGAAAAGACTATACCATAGAGGCTGATTAATGACCATCCATTACCCCGTTTTAAATACGGCTCGAGTTGAGAGCCGCAATCCTTCTTTTGCCCACTCACGTCCGACTGCTGAGGAAACAATAAAAATTCCCTGCGATTCCTGGCCATCTTTCATACTCAGAAGTTTTCTCTGATTAAGGAGCAGAGCAGACGTGAGTGTTAAAAATATCTGTTATAAATAGGTTGGGGTAACATATATATCGAGATGATGCGAGAATGGAAGGAGGATGCGTGCTCGAAGGAAGAGGCAAACGTAAAGAAGGATTTTAAGGAAAAAATGTTTATTGGGGTAGGCAAATGGTGCCATAAGGAACTGGCAGATTTCTTGCATTTATGACTTTATTTTTATTGTACTGTTCTGATTAAAACTGAAATAATGTTCTTGCCGCTCAAGTCAAAAGATTTTAGACCGAATCTGAGTTGTACTTTACTTACTTTTTCTCTTCATCTAAGGAATGCCGAAAAGTAAATTAAAAATGTCTTTATTTTTATGCTTTGTTATAATAACTGAAACGTTAAAAAAATAAAATTATTAATATGTCTATATAAGATAAAATAGGGTAATTATCTTGTTATTATTCAATAAACACTGAACCTAATGAATTCTCTCCCTTCCACTTGCTAAATTCATTTTCCTATATTCCTCGCTAGTAAATACATCGCGTTAAGTATTCCAGTTCGTAATTTTACAGCAATAAATAAATCGTGGGTAAATTCATGGTTTCGGCAATACATCATCTTTTAATTTCATTGTTGTACATTAAATACCTCAACAAGTATTTTTATTAAATTAGGCATTGATATAAAATCCGCTTTCCACATTTGGAATATAATATTATTGCTATTCTTTTCCCTCATAATCTTACAATTATGATTAACGATATAAATTCTATTTAAATATTTCGATTAAATTGTATATTATATATTATAGGTGTTCATTTAATATTAACAGTGAAAATGATATTAATATTAACACAGAATTTATGAATGTATTTAAGTAATTCGCAAATACAAAGAATAATGTTAAAGCTTAATGCTGTATTTGTTGGCCGTGGATTTACCAGGCCAAGAAATTAATTTAATGATGTATTTACCCTAAATGAATTTGCCGGACTCGAAGGACAAGTAGAAATTTTTCTTTCTCATATGAACAGAACTAAATCAAATCGAATAGGGTTATCCTTCAGCCATGAGACAAATCTGAACCAAATTTGCCGCAGATGTCATAAATTGCAATAATCTATATTTGGGAAGCTATGATAATATTTACACATATGGCTAAATGTTAAAAGTATCACTCATAGATTTATTTATTTAACTTAATCAAATATTTTAGAATTTAACATATTCATAATTTTAGAGGTAAATAATGTGTAATTTGATATTTTTAGTATCAGGTTAAAAATGTTCAATTAATTAGTATTTTACTAAATAATATAATTAATTAAATAGTGTGTTTTCTAAAATCAGAATTTAATTAATATTTTCTATTTTTCAGCTTAAATTTAAAGCTATTATTAATTCAATATTAATTCAATAAGTAATAAGACTAAAACTTTAGAACAAAGAGAACCACAGAGCACAGCTCTAACTTCTCAATAACGAAGGCTTATCATAAGAAAGCATTGCTAAAATATAAAAAAATATGAAGACACCAGAAGCTTTTTTGTGCCGGGAAGTTAAGTGACAGATACCTTTTCATAACCCTTAAGGAAGACAGCCAACCTTCACCCATCAATACAAAATCACAAAAAAAACAGCTGATCATGCTGGTGAGATCAATGAAATTTACGTTTAAAATATCGTCCAGGACAGTTAGAAGGAGACTTAAATAACAAATGCTAAAAGGTGTCAAGGTGAGAAAAAACAGAAGATCTTCTTCATTGTGCCAATGATAAAATAAATTGGACCTGAAGAAATGGTGAAAAGTTCTGCTTAGATGATAGTAATTATAAAGTATTGAAAACACTATTGCATCTTTGTTTTTCTTATAACTTATAAATTAAATTTAAATATATCTTGAAACATCTGTGAATATCTATGACACAGGGAGGTAATTCTATTAAAATATGGGCTGCCTAACTTCATCAGGGTCAGGGGAGATGTTTTTATGATAAAGAAGAAAAAAATTCCTAACTTATACCACATTGTTGTACAATGAAACTATATTTCCCCCGAACAATGCCCCATGCCATACATCCAACCACACCAAAAATTAGTTGGAAGAAAATAAGATCAGCCTTATGGTGTCCAGCACAGAGCTTAGACGAAAATTCAATAGAAAATTTATGGTGATCGTCAGGAAAATCAATAAGAAGTAACACAAGTAAAGTATAACAGAAGTATATGAAATATTACAAGCTGTGACAAAAACGTTAGCGTCACAAATTTGCCAAAATTTGGTAAAATTGATGCGAAGAAGATTTGTGTCTGTAATTAGTGCAAAAGGGGTCAAACTAAGTTTAAAAATTTAAATATATATCAAATCTAAATACTGAATTCATTTTGCATTAATTTCTAATTACTATTTTGAGGTTGAACCTTTAAGTGAAAATGTATATAGATTTAGGAAAAAGAAAAGAGAGACATGGACGAGTATTTAAGGATATTTGAGAAATTGAAAGACTTTTTGTGACAGATCGTAGTTCTGAGCAAAAAATGTAAAGAGATCAAAGTTTTGATATGTATGAAAAGCAGTAGACATCAAAGCATGCAATTTAGGAGGATGCTAGTATTGCATGGTTTTCTATGTGGTAGGTGAATAAAACGGCTAGTGAACTGGAGGATAGAGCAAAGTTAATAACTGTTGAAAAGGGAATGTGAACTAACATCACGGGGGGACAAGGGAGACAGGTTTCAAGGTTATTCTTCGCAGTTTATAAGACGGATGACTATGGATAAAGCTTTATCAAGTAAGTGTACAGAGATAGAATCACCATAAATTTTAGAGGAGTACTCCTGTCGTAGGTTAACCCCGCACACCTTACACAAGATTAATATAGATGTTGTACGTTAACCCTACACACCTTACACCAGTTAAATATAGATGTCGTAGAATAGGGTCAAATTCACCCTTTCTGCTTTACAATTGCGTGGGAAGTTTTAATATAAGTAGAGTGCAAATTAACTAAGAGTAGTTTTGCTAATAGTCGACTATCTTGGAGTTCCGGGATAACAGAAAAACAAGTACAAAAATAACTTTACTAATATGTAAATCAATATCATTTTCAAGGTTAAAAGGAGTTTTAACATGAGTATACACACACTAGATTTACTCGGATATCAGCGGATAAATGGGCGAGGGAGACTTCGTGAGGGCGATAACCGTATGAACAACGGACAATATGAACCGAGGGACGCTCGAAAGACCTTGAGCTTAGAAGAAGCCGACGATGAGGCTTATACTGGGGAATGAGGGAGGGGGGGAAGCAGAGAGAGCACTTGCACAGGAGAGTTGCTGTTACCCCAACGATTTGGTTCGAGGGAGTAATCCTTGCCTCGGCACAAAGTTCAAACAATAGTCTCTGGATAATTACTATTACGGTAACAGGAATCGACATTGAGCGCGCCGCGTTCGATGTGCGGGTAAAGCGGTTCGAGGTAGACTCACGTGAATTGACGTGAAAACCGGAAGTTTGAGAGATTTTAGGAGAATTGTGCTGAGTCCAACGGGATGCGAATAGCAGGTATCGACGTGTGTAGACAGAGGATACTGACGGTGCAGGGAGGATGGTGGATAATCGGCTGTTACTGCCTTCCAACTCTGGCGCCGGAGGATTTATAGGGGTTGAGTGGGGTTTATCTTCCTCCGTCCGGAGGGGCAGGGAACGGTTCTAGGGTCAGACGCATCATTAGACGAGAATAAACTCTCTCTTTTAGCGTGAGGGTGAGAAGGTTCTTAAGCTGGCGAGGCAGACTTTGTCTCACTTCAGATGGGACTTTCTGGGCTCTTACACTTGTCGCGGCTCCAGTGAAGGCAGTATTTCAAGGCAACGCGGCGTCTCTAGGCATCTTATCAGTTCGCACCTCTATTAGCGCAGACGTAAAGGATCGTCCAGGTGTCTGTTATCTCTCTCTCCATATTGAATGACGAGGCGGCGCGTGTCTGTCTCCATCTTTCCTTGTGATTTCTGACAACTCCAAACAGGAACGCAACAGTTCTTGGTATAATCCAGGCAGCTGTTCAATATAAAAGTATTTTCGACATCAGGACAGGATATGCAGTGTTTTGGAGGCACAACTAATTCCGTTGAGATGTAATGATTCCAAGATAGATTTTGTGATACAGTAAAATACAATAAGTATGGTGAGTGAACAGGTGTAATTACCGAATCATCATATAAAACGTGAGGGTTATCAAACGTCCTTGAGCGTAAGATTAGTATAAATTTGGTCTTTAATAAAAATTGCAGATGTAAGCTTTAATCTCGGCTTAGGGCTACCTCAGTTCGGGAAAGCAAAATAGCTGAGTTTTGCGTGGCTCTTTTGTGCTTTCACGCCTTTGGGAATGACTATTAGTTTATCTTGAAAGTCTCCTACTATGTCATATATTTAGGACTATGGAGGGAAGTAAAGAGGAGGAGGAACTGACTCGCGATGCTTATACTAAATAACGCTACTAATACACAAATCAGAATGATAATAATAACGATCCCAATAAGGTTTCTGCCCGTCTATTTATACCTCCACCAATTACGGGGGCAAGTCTTCTTTTCTCTTCTCTTAATCTCAACCTGGGTCGATGCTTTACGGCTGAGGATGTTCTGTATTAATACTGGTGGGTTGGGTCAAAGGGTGTATGCATGTCCACTGTAGGTACGTATGCACTAAAAGAGTATTTGCCTTCAGACATCTAACGGAACTTATCAAGCCGACATTCATAGCAAGATTAATTTTGTCATTCTACAGCTTCATGTAAAGTCTGTCCGGTCAGATCTGAAATCGTTCTATGAGTGCCGAACTGTTTTCCACTGCCTCCGTTATCTGTCTCCAGACCTTCTGATTAAATGTGTTTCCTTATGTGTGTATGATTGTACATTCGTGTCGGAACGCTGCGATTTTGCTTACATCCTTACAACATTAACTGTTCTGAATTGCTACATAATAAATTGAGATTTAAAATTATTTACAAGTAGTTTAATGTTACAAAATAGCTTATTATTTCAGTGTTTGATTTATGTGCCCAATTTCAAGATTTTATAGGGCCAATATTGGGCTTATTTGTGAAGTTTCATATTTATACAATTCTACCTTGCAATTGAGTGCCACAAAGACTCCCCTTTGAAAACATAAATTATTTCAGATGAGGTTCTTGGATTTCTAAAGTAAACCCTCTCCGAGTAAAGTATTTGTTGCATCACTAATTGCTACACTTTTACTTGGCTTTGATGTTTGTATATATACTTATCATTTCGAGGTCTTTGTACCTTTAAAGTAGTCCATATGGTTCTAATACCAAATATTGAGGCATGCCAACAATTTGTCTCCTTTTCATTATAATAGTCCGTGGCGTTGGAATGAAAGCGTACATTAAAAACTTTCAAATCACTCTATTCTACCAAACAACCGGTTTTAAAAATAAAAGAATGACGGATCCTTAGTGAGATTAATATTTCTCTGTCATCGTGTGAAATTGTCCAGCTTATCATCTTCTTCTCTGGAGGCTGGACACGTTTTTCTCCGATTGTCCTTAACGCCATTGTTCTCAATTTCATCTCTTTTATCATAACGTGAAGGTCAAAGGGTCGTTTTCCCATCTCTTGCATGATAGTTCGGTTGTCGCTGATAATTCATTTCATTGTCATTATAAGAGAGGGGATGCTTCGCTCGTTTCAGCCTGTCTACTGAGAGAGTATCTTGTTTGCTATCGGGGAATTCCAACTTGAAGACCTTGTCGTTGCGCTCGACGAACGTTAAAAGGACAGCATATGGTGCTTCTAAGGGTTTGCGAACACGATCTCTTCATATCCCCACAGGCCTGGCCTTACAAAGAGCTTCGGGCACGAAAGAATTGGGCGCCAATTGCAGGTGTCATTTGGATGCCTGTGTAAAGTCGACTTGTGACATGGTCGTGGCTAGATCCTTAATAAATTTTGAGTCAGATTTTGACGATGAGGATGAAACCAAGGGCTTCGAACACAATAGTTTAGTCCCTGTGACTGCTGTCAAAGTCGAAAAACTTGAGTCATTAGGTAGGGAGCGAATGCCCAAAAAGGATAATCGGAAGAGCCATCAGCCATCCTTGTTAACGGGCGATGGGAGTAATGAGGGCTGATAATTCTTTGAACAATTCGGACTCGACTTGAACTCCTCTGTCGGTTATCACGTATAACGGGACTCTAAATATGGAAAACCATCCGTCTAAGAAGAATAAGCAAGCATTGCAGCACTTATTCCGGAAAAGGTAGTGCTTCGACCAATCTTGTAGCAAGGTCAATGCAATATAAAAGATATCGGTTATTCGACCGGTAGGATTGCACATGAAACGTACACGGTGTAAGTGGTCTGACGATGTTAATGTGCACGGCTCCAAATCTTGACGAGGGAATGTGAATGAGCAGGATTGAAGATTTCGTGTGGTGATCGATTTTGGAGAACTGACATGAGAGGCACTCCCGGGCCAAAGAGCGATTCACTCTGTCCATATGAGGCTAAAAATATCGAGACTTAATTAGACGGAGGGATGCTTCAATTCCAGGATGGGAGAAATTGTAAGTGGTCTGACGATGTTAATGTGCACGGCTCCAAATCTTGACGAGGGAATGTGAATGAGCAGGATTGAAGATTTCGTGTGTTGATCGATTTTGGAGAACTGACATGAGAGGCACTCCCGGGCCAAAGAGCGATTCACTCTGTCCATATGAGGCTAAAAATATCGAGACTTAATTAGACGGAGGGATGCTTCAATTCCAGGATGGGAGAAATTGTGCAATTGTTTAAAGATTATCCTTCTGCATGCCGTAGGAACGAATTGTCATCGGTATATTGATGGTACTTCACACCGTAGTTGAGCTTCTCCGGAAAAAGAAAAGATTTTTATTCGCGAGTGTAGTTCATCTCTTTCTTTATCGTTATTATGCGCTGCGACCAAAGCTTGGAGATCAAGCGAGTCAATTTGACCGAATTGACCTACCTCAATAGGCAGTCAGCAACGACATTGTCTGACCACGAATGTAGGCGATGTCACCTATGTATTCCAAAATCGCCGCCCAAAGGCGTTGCTGCCTGTCTGTTTTGGCACACAATGGTAACGAGAAAGCCAATAATAACAACTTGTGGTCTGTGCATAAGTTAACATGGCGACCCTCATTTATGTGCCTAAGGTGGATCACAGCATGATACGCTGTCAGGAGTTCTATATCGTATGTGGAGTATGCTTGCTGTGAATGCTTCGTTTTCTCGAATAAATGCCACTGGTTTCGATGATCCATTCCCATCTGAAGAAGGCAGCACCTGGTGCGTATTGGGAGCAGTTCTTAATCATTTGATATGGTGAGTCATTGGGCATCGGAAGGTAGATCTGGACGGAGTTAATCAAATCTACTTTAGTACTATTGAATGCTTTTCGCGCAACATCGTTCCATTCGAGCTCACAAGTATTGGGTTGGAGATATGCGAGCTCGGTCGCCAGTACTGCAATCGCGGCAAAATTTGGAATCATCCATCGATAATAGACCAACATGCCCAAGTATCGTCGTAGTTTCTTATTTCCTTATAGTTATGGCATGTCCTCAATTTCCTTCATTTTCTTAGCCGCTGAGCAAAATTCCCGTACCCTAAATATGATGCCATAGAAAATCAATCTATTCTTTCGCTAATTTCCATATCTTCAGGGATATTCTCAGACTGTTTTGGACCAAGTTTTTTAATACTTCACCTAAGTGATCCAAATGGTCGTCCATATTGTCCAAAAATATCAGGTTGTCGTACATATATGCATTAACGAACTCTAATCCCCGATACAGGTTATCCATGTGAAAATGGAATGTGCAATTTGTATTCCTCAGGTCAAAGGGTAATTTCATATATTCCCATAACCCCCAAAGAGATATAAAGCAGTCTTCTCTATGTCCCCCGGGTTCATCTGGATCTCATGGTAAGAACGTAGTAGATCCAACCGAGAGAAAATTGTTTTAGCAGGAAATTGTTTTCTACACTTTGTATTCTTGGTATTTGATATGTGTCAGCTTCGTAATTGTATTAAGTGCACGAAAATCGCCGACCACCCTGTACTCGCCTGTCTCCTTCTTCGGGACAATGTAAATTGGCGAAGCCTGCGGCGATTGCGACCGGCGCACAACCCCTTCTTAAATAGTGTTTCGAACGTTGCTTTACCAACTTGTAGATTCTTTATTAAAGAACCCTTTGTCGCGCGAATGTTGGTAGTGCACTGCGGTCTCAATCGTATGTGTTACAGAGATAAGCGATGGAGGGGCTAGTTTAGTTAGGGCAAGGCTGTACAAGGTTTCATATTTCTCTAATATAGCCTTGTAACTGGGCCGTAGATGCTGCAGTGCATTAATTATTAGTGCTACGGCAGTCTCACACGATTGCTTAAGGTTTGACTTAAGCTTAGTTTGATTTAATGATTAAACTGCGCCAAAAAGTCAATTTCTAATAATGGCAAAGAGATATCCTCGACCACAAATGACCACGTGAATAAGATGCGATTGCAATGGATAATTACATATAGGTATGCTTCCCTGTGTACTGTTATTTTGCCACTATTATCGATTGTAATGTTTACGCTAGATTTACATAATTCACCCGTACAAACAAAATGAATCGGAATTCTGAACATACTTGTCCTTGTATTAATTAAATATTCACACTAAATTTTATCTACTTTTGCTGCAAGGGTGAATACTAAAATGCAAACCATAGTACTTGCAATGGCATGCCATGCTCGTTTTCCGATGAGGGTGGCGAAGATAGCCGGGCGGACGGTTGCATTTAAACGTGCTTTCCTATTTTCGGCCATCTGCGCTGTGAAGGAACGAACCATAAGATCCACCTTGATCACGTCCCCTTCAAGCAGAGACCACATAGGCCTAAGCTAGATCTCTAAACGCAAGTAGAGAGAATTAATCTCGTGTGAAAAAACTTCAAAGCTGCTGGTAACACTTGCGTTTGTTTGATCATTCAGGATATCCCACTCTGAGACGCCTTTTTCCGACCATGCCCCGCCTGAAAGCCAGAGTCGACAAGAAAAGAAGCTTCTCCGGTCGTCTTATCTCGTCAGGGCTTAAAGGGACTGGCGCCAATGGTTAATCACAAGAGACTGCCATGACTGAAGGCTTTCTAGGGAGGAAGCCAGCAGGCTAGTTAAACTAAGTTCACCCGTTACTCGTTAGAGAGTACCGCCCGCCCTTTCGCGAAAATAGAACCTCTCATCTCGAATCGAACCTCGGATTTAGGTCTCGTCGACTAAACAGATTGTCGTGAGTTTGGACACAATCAATTGGCAAATTCGTGAAAAGACTTTTTCTTTGGAGAATTGCGCGACGTACTCTTCTTATCCTGTCAAGGAATCCTCGCCCATCATCTCAGATTAGTCAATCCAATTCCAAAGTGTTTTACCCAACCTGGAAATTACCTTACTAGTGCCCCAGGCAATTCTGACTCCTCCTTCAAGACTCCCCAGTGTTTACCAATATTTTTCCTGTCTGACGAAATCCCAATTTTTAATCCTCGTTAAACTGATTCCTATTGGAACTATGATTTCACTGGTAGCGATATTCTTCACCCATTCCGTTTGCCTTTGTATAAATTTTCATAAATAGAATTATTAGTGAAATTGAAGTTTACTTTTGTTTTTAATCTTAAATAACCTTGAATGGAACCTGGTATTTAAATCTTCCCTTTAACCAACCACTAATCTCCTAACGCACTCACCTCTTCTTAGCCCTGTGCAGCTAGTCTATCCATCTGGTCTTCTGCAACGTAATTAGACTGCATTCTCTGCAGCGAAGGTATCTGCTCACGAATACAACGACATAAGCTAAGGCTTTCAGAATTTTACACTTACTCCGAATTACAAATGCGATCAATATACCACAGGTGTATTATTCCTGCGAAGAGGTCGTAGTCCTATAGATATACTATTGACACTAATTTGCGACTACTCGGGACAAAGTTAAAATGGTTTCCATTAGGACACACACCCATAGGCACTTTCCGTATTTTTAACATTATTTCTATGATTATTACGCGTATTATTCAAATCGATAACATTTATATGGGAAACAGATTTGTCACTCATTTTAATTTTATCACTGTTATTATTAACGCTAAGATACTGTACCCTGTAAAATCGCCTTAGTTCGTCTACAAGCTTTCCTAGCTACGCCAGGGTTAGGTTCTTCTGGGTGGCGATTATAGGCGCGAGTTTTGATGGCAGGGATTGAATAAATTTGTGATTCACGAGTTCTTCCTCAACTCCTACCTGTCGAGCCGTTCTACGCACTTCCTCCAGGTTGATTCAAGATCGAGTAGTGAACCAGGAGGAGACAATGGGCTTCTCGAAGAACTCCCGTTTGGTTCTTTCGAAGAGCACGATTACTTTGGTTCTTAGGAGTTTGTAATATTGGCCAAACAAGACTGTAGCTGGAAGTCCGTCGAGAATGTCCAGAAGTAGTGCAGCCAGGACGTGAAAAAAAATTTGTTTCGTCCTTATTTATCCTCGATATGTGAAACTTGGCCTCGATATTCTCAACGAAAGCCGATGCTGCTCTCTCGTTAAAGATGGGTGATGATGATAGTGATGGCGTTCACGAATTCTGTTGCATTTTGTTTTGCTTGTTGTGGGATAATCTGCCTTCATATTTTCTTTTCGGTTACCGTTTTGATCTGTCAAAAGATTCACCAGTTTATAAATTGGTCACCAGTTATGGGGTGACGATAAGTTACACCAGTATCTGGATAAGCGGATAAGGCATCTCACAGTCGAGTTTGGTCTGACTCAAAATTGTTCTTTCGGGTAATCTTGCTTGGTTCGAATGGTTACCCGGTTATTGCTTGGCAAAAGGAATGATTCGGAACAAAAAATGGCGGTTTAGTAGACCTTAATCTCAGTTAAGGACCACTTCAGTTCTGGCAAGCGAAATGGTTATCTTCCGTGGTTAGATGGCTCGATCACGCCCTTTGGAGCTGAGCGAACAGATAACCCAGGCAGTGGGAATCATCTGGACACATATAGAACGGATTCGGATCTGACCCGCCAGATTTTACATAAACCTGTGAAACCTCGAAATCAATTTTGCTAGAAATGTCGGCTCGATAAGCTCGGTCAGATGTCTAAATGTAAATACTCTTTTGGTGGACATGTGCCTACACAACATGCACATACCCTTTGACTCCGCCCAACAGTCCTGATAGACAACATATGCAGCCGTTAAGCTCCACCCCACGGTGAGATTAAGAGAAGAGAAGCCACGCTCCAGTAATTTGCGTTAGGAAAATGAGACAGGCAGAAACATTATTAGGATCATTATTATTCTCATTTTGATTTGTTAATTAGTAGCGTTATTTATTATTAGAATCATGAGTCAGTTAATCGTCCTCTATCCGTCACTCCATACTCTCCACAATCTAACGTAAAAAGAGACTGCCTAGTCAGCCCAATTTCAAGATTTCATAGGGACAACGGGATACTAAACTATGAGGTTCATTGTTGGGTGTACCTCACCTTGAAAATAAGCACCAAAGTTTGTCCTCTGAGGTTTTGGTGTTCTCCATTGCTCTGATGTTTGAATTTCAAGTCTCTACTATTTGATTTTTTCTCAAAACAAATTTGACTATTTTTACCTAAAGAATCAACCAAGAAAACAATCCAAAATATTATTTCCCTTCTCTCCCGAGAAGGACATTCCAATTTTCGTTCTATGCAGAATGTTTTATTTCTTATTTGATTTCTGATTAAGGGAAACAGATCGAGATTAATTGGATCGCTGGGCTTAAAATACAATTTTCGACATCGTTCATTGGATTTGTGAGTGATTAAGACACGAAATTCGTTATCAGATCTGATCAGGAAGTTGTAAGAAGTTTGTGCTGTGCATTAGTTTGAGTGGAAATTGAATACACGTTTATATACTTATGTGTTTGAAAACAGGAGAACAGTTGTGATACCTTTTTGCATGTATCCACTGTAAGTTTAATGGATTGCTTGAATAATTTTAATCAGGTGAATAGTATTTTAGAGGTGGGGGAGCATAGCTGACAAAACGCATAAGGAATGATCGTAATTGTTTATAGGAAAACCTAGCAGCCCTTTTATATAATGAATTGTGTATGATTTTGAATTATGCCTCATTAAACCTTTACATTCTGGAGAAAGCGGGAATTTAATTAGATTAAGGTCCCCAAAACTATTGTGAAAGTATCCAAAAGAATATGAAGAGGTTTAGAATTTAGTAAAATATATTAAATATAGGAAAGGTTTTATAATCAAGAATTATTTAAATGTTAAGCCAGGAATTTGTAGACCGAACTTTTGAACAAATGTTGGAGCAAAGATCACACAGTCACACAAACGTGTAAAATTAAACCTTTCTCTCCTGAGTTTGACTTCGAAACAGAAATTTAGTTATAGTGAAGCGTGTTCCCATTTCAATACCGATTTACACTCATTATAAAATGTTTTAATAAAATAATAGTACGTATATCAGGGATTAATTATATTTTTTCTCATAATATTAATCAACTTTATCATGTAACAATATTATTCAAAGATGATGGTGGCGTAAATAAATAAGCCCAATAAAACTAACCATTTCGCTGGGAACGCCTAATCAACTTTGACATCCTCTTTAGAAATTACTAATAACCACCTCTCACGAAATTCGGGCAATTATTATTGATTTTCATCACGGTGGCCATACAATAGCAGAAATTGATGCTTAGAGTAATTCATATGGGAAAGATTGCAAAAATTTTATTACTACCAACACGGAAACGTTCACTATCTCTAAATGTTTGACATCAGGCGGGTTAGATACGTGATAACCAAGTGCCCTACGATTGAGAACTTTGACCCTCAACTCGAGCGATCTGAGGAAGAGGACACAGGCATACATAATTCAGAGCGGTGCGAGAGCTTACTTCTCAGGTTGCTGCCTCCTCGGAAGTTCCACCGTTTGAAGCCCGTGCTCCCACATTTTACGCAAACGTCCTGGCTACGCTGTCGCCTACACCAGAAAGGGGACGCACAGTTCTTCAAATACTTACGGCAAGAATAATCGCATCACCATCACCTACGAGCTAGTCTCAACCAAATTACTTTCTGAAATCAACTCGCTCCGTTTAAAAAAGCGAGGAAAAAATAGATCCAGCAACTCTTCCTCATATACACGTTACGGAATATTTCCTCAGCAACGGGGAATTATCCTCAATCACAGCACGCCTTCGCCTCTACTACATCGTTCTCAATTACAACTGGGGACCGGCCATCCGGGATTCCCGGGAACGGGCCTTAACTGATTCAGGTATCGTTTTATCTGATAGAGCGTTGGCCACAAAGACAGGATCTCCACGGCAATTTGGACACTACTATGCCTCTTTATCATCTGGACCTGCCCCAATGGGCACTAGAAGTAGAGGCTCATATGGTAGAAGGCATGGAGATTGCGGCAAGAGTCGCAGCGGAACTCAATAATACAGGACGACAAGCAGCAATCTTGAGGAAATTTACTGAACAAGGATACAGGAAGACTTTTAGTGATACATGAACTTAGTCATGGGAACTGCCGGAAATCTTAAGAAAACCTACATATATCTTGGACCCACGTAATCGTAATAATAATAATAGTAAAATAATAATAATTAAAACAATAATAATTACAATAATAAAAACAGTAATAACAATAATAATAATAATAATAATAATAATAATAATAATAATAATAATAATAATAATAATAATAATAATAATAATAATAATGGTAATAATGAAGATGAAGTGGTGTTGCCCATAATTGATCCGCTAAATAAAAGGCAAAAGTGAATAACAGACTTTTTTCCCTCAAAATAACGTTAGGTTAATTAAAAACAGCTGACTCAACTTATGCCCCCGGGACAAGTAATATAATTAAGAGTTGCCAAGCAAAAGGCTGAAAGAGTTTTTTCCCCCAAAGTACAATCATTTTCCCCCCAAAGTACAATCATTTTGTATCAACTAGCTTTCAGATGCTAGACTTAGTTTTAGAAATGGTGAAAACAGGAATTTTACGCGAAAGAGATAATATCAGATATGCACACAGATTGTTTGTAGTGCCTAAAGTGTTACCTACGGTGCGAGCAATAGATGACATGTAAGCCTTGACCAAACTGTTTAAATCTCATAGGTTTTCGCTACCTAAAATAAATAAGGTTTTCAATAAGTTAAAAAACGGCGATTATGCGTTTAAGATCGATCTATGGCATGGGTTCTACCCCATTAAGCTGTCCACTTTGACTCCAAAGAATTTTGGGATAAAAATTAATAAAAATAAATTTTTGCTTCACAAAGCTTCCTATGGGCTTCTGTGGAATCCCGTTTATAATATAGAACATAATGGCTATTATCTGCAACAAAGTGGCAAGGAATTGTGGGTTCAGAGCTTTTGTCTACTTAGACGATCTACTCTTCACGGGGAAGTTGGATAATCTCTTGAACGCACTGAAAATTTTGTTTGGTTCATCGTTTAATATTAACATGGAGAAATCCATCATTGTTCCCAGAAAGATTTAATATACTTAGGGGTTATAATTAATATTAAACGTGAGTTTGTACAATTAACCTCGGTTTTGGTAGATACAATTAGGTTTGCATTACGTACCATAAAGGATCTCGAATTATGGCTAATTTAACAATTGTTTTGGGTTTGACGAGCGGGTATTTAGAATTGTGTGATTCATTTGCTTAAGCTTCCCTTGTTGTGGGTGAAACTGGCGTATGCCAGTTTTTATCTACTTTGCTTTATATAAATAAATACCCACATTTCCAAAATTGTAAATGTACTCATCATATCTCTTTTTATGTTCTATTTTTTCTCTTTTCACTTCATTTTCACCCCCCTCTTCATCACTTTAAAAATAAATAAAGAGTGATCTTTTCCTCCTGAACAGGAGTAGGAGATAAACAACAAAAACAGGAGACTGGATGGACTGGATTGTGAAATTTAGATTCATGATTTTCATTAACAATAGTGGGAAACCTGTTTCTTATTAAGAGAAATTACGATGCTTGACAAATTACACACGGCTATAAACATGGTGTACTGAAACTCTATAATACTTTAAGAGACAAAGTAAAGTTGTTATTATTTTAAAAATAAAATATTTTAACGCTGAAAAAATAACAAAGCTAATTTTTTCAAACGATGCGTCCCTTTCCTTTCCTGAGGACCAAAGTGCAGACCTAAGATATTTGTGTCGTAGACGCCATAAAGTATTTTGAAACCAGAACAATTCATGTATGCTTTTTCTTTTGTTCCAAGGTCGTTGGTGTTTCATTTTAATTTTAAGTTAGTCCCCCTGTAATACCGGATGGCATTAAAATATGAATAAAAACTTCTTCTAGGAAGGATTTTGCAACAATTCGCGAATTATTATCAATGTTCTTCCAACAATATGAGCGCACAAAGAAAAAAATTGAAGGAAAGGGGATCAGACACCAGTAATTTCAAATGATTTCTATTTGCTTGAAAATCCTCAGTGGCAATGTTAATAAAATGGTGGCATGTAAAAGCAATACATATTGTGACAACTTGAACGATCTAAAAATGACTTTAATCTTTTTGGCAACCAATTTTTATTAAATTGGTCTAAGCGAATTGAATATTTCATAAGGAAGAAAACCAAACAGTGTAAGTATGGATTCCTTCAATTTATAAATGCATGAATATTATGAGTTTCCAATTCTAATTCTTAAGGTAAAATTCGACAATGTAGGTTAGAATGAGTTTAATTATGTGAAGACTTATTGAAAATCTTTCTGCTTTGTAATTGAAAATAAAATAAAAATGATAAGACAGGACCATAAATTCGCTAGGTGTGGAAGTTTGTTACAATAAAAACGCCAGTTAATGGTTGAATTAGAAACTAAACTAATATTAATAACGGAGTAAATTGTAGAATAAGTGATAAAGCTAAATGCATTTGATGTTTAGGCTAAAATTCAGAAATAAGATCACCCAGACAGAGAATTACCCTCAAATTGCCCTAAAATCTTAGAATGAATAGAGTTTCTCGTAACCTGCTTATGTTAATGCCAAACTAAAACCCAAAGGGTTTGAAATGGTAATATTACATGATTATAAAACTAAATTAAAATGTTTTATTACATTGATTAATGAGAGAAATAGTAATAAATTCATTTGGTGTGTAAATTAGACAAACTAGAGTTTAGATTTCTTTGAGGTAGCCTAACATAAAACAATTGACTGAAACCTTTCTGTATTTCAAAGCTGAGTGAGAAATGAATTAAAATTAAATCAGATTCGAAGCCAAGTAACAAAGAAAACAGCGGGCTGAAAATTACTTCCGGGAGAATAAGCGGACAAATTCTAGCTACACGCATAAAGAATTCCCTACCAAAATACTTCCAGTTCACTGATAATTCCAAAGGAAAACCTTTGATGCCTCTGATGCGATACTCAAACGCCACTTTGTGGAACATAAAAGCTTCGACATGAGAAAAATTGATCCGGAAATTTCCTCTTTTCAATCTAAAATATACATGAAAAGTGAATGAACGGATGCAATTTGACTCGAGGTATTGATAAGAAAAAATGAGCAGGATATTGATGTAAAAATTTATGGTGTGTAGGAATATTAGAATATTAAAGCTTAGTTATAATATTTAGATTAACTTGAATGATATTTAAATAGGACCAGATAGTTTCTTTGACTATTACTGCCGCTCTCTCCTCGATCACTTAACTTCTTTTGGTTACTCCGGATATGAATATTCGGTCCATTTCGATTCTCCTAATTTGACAAGTTTGAACCTCATTATAAACACCCCTTCTCTTTTAGGCAGCTTCCGAATTAAACTTGTAATAAAAAAGGACAAAAATTAAAAAAAGTGAATGAGCACTGTTTTAGTGCTCTCAAAGAATGAATACTCACTTAGTTATTTGAAGGAATCAATACTGATTTAGTGATTTGAAATACCTAGTACTTTTAGTGCTTTTAAAGAATGAATACGGTTTTAGTGTTCTGAAATTCGGAGTACTGTTTTACTTTTACTGAGGGCTGAATTTTATTTTACTCCATGAAAATAATGAGTACTACTTAGTCTTCATAAAGATTGAGTACTGATCTAGTGCTCTTAAAGATTTAATACTGTGTTATTAATCTAAACTTTTTGGTAATACAGTACCGCTCACAAATAAAGAAATCTGTAGACTTGTTCTGAAATAATCCCTACGTTTTGGTGCTTTTGACCAAACACTACGGTTTAGTGCTCTCAATAAAAGAATTCAGTTTAAGTAATCTGAATGAGTGAGTACTGGGTAACTTACCTCAAATAATTAGTATGTTTTAGGGATCTGGAAGAATGGGTACAATTTTAGGCTTTAGGAAGAATGAGCCCTGTCTCAGTGGTCTCAACAAATGAGTTCTGTTTTAGCCTTTCCACTAAATGAGTACTCCTTTAGAGCTGTAAACGACTCTTACAGACGCCTCTTTTTTGGAGGAGGTGGACATCAGCAGCCCAACAAAAAGGATCAGTCATTCAATTGTAGTTTTGCACTTAAGTTAAATTCTCTTACTGCTTCCAGTGGCTCTTCTCCTCTTTGGGTCTCGGTTTCATCAGCGCCATCTATGCCCACTAGGAAGAAAGCCCCCGGCAGAAAAAGCCCGGGCGGAAATATATTCCCCGGAAAAAAACGCGGGATATAAAGCCCGCAGTTTTAAAGAAGTGCCCCAAATTTACAGACATTATGTAATAAAATATCAAAATGTCATTGGAAATAGGCTTTATTATAATTATAGTTAACATATTCGTACATTTATTATATAAATTGTAAAATTCTAGAGGATAAGTTGTATGGTGTAAAAATTTATAAGAATAATGCTTTATACATATGAGTTACAAAATTGTAAAAAATAAAGACAAATTACAAAATGTACAATTTATAAAAATAAAAAATATAGTTGCAAGATAAAAAAATTCATTGCAATAATTTATGTTAAACATATATACGAGTATAAGTTACAAAACTTTAAAAAAATAAAAGTCAACTATTTTTTAACTACCTAATTAAAATGTGTTGAAAATTATGAACTATTAAAAGAACAAATAGTAAGCCACTCCCCGTAAAAAATCTAAAATAGGACGTTCTTAAAATTTAAAAATAATGTTTCGAATCCTAAATGTTGTTTCTTTATATATTTTTTCTGATCTCTTGAAGGATGACCAGAAAGCTTTTTCCTTTGGGGCTTTTTGTAGCGCGTGTTCTTTTTGAACGCCTTGTACAAATACCCAAATATTAGAATGAGAACATCCAATATTTAAGCGAAACCTACGATGCCATCCTTCCACTGAATTATTTGTTTTACGGAGCTCATTTGTTGTCCTTGTATGCATATTCTATGTTTGCATATGAAATTTTGGAGGCTTTCACATCCTCCTATTTGGCCTACCAATGTAGGTATCCTCAAAATATGTAATCTAATCTGCATAATGCATTTTCAGGGAATTCTTCAGCAAGTGCTTCAAATGCTTCGATTACATTGTTAAGGTGACAAAAAGAGAATTGTGAAATCCTTCTCATTTTGAGTGAAAAATTGAGATTGTAGGCATATTCCTGAGAAAACCAAAGTGTTGAATATTTCAATAGATACTTTGGCAAAGTTGGATAAACATCCCTTAATTTTATTTTCTGGAAACACTGATTGAATGCTTTTGTGCATTGCCTTTTCCAAGTCTACCAAAATCGTATCCGGTTTTGAAATGTCATTAAAACTATTGAGTGCGTTTAGCATTAGGACATAAGTTATTTCAGTTTTATTGGGTGAAAGGAAATATGTATATGCACGGAGTTACAATATCATTAATCAATTCGTGTATTGTGTAAACTTACGAAAATATAGAAGGTTTTTTTGAGTACTGTAAATTATAATTCTGGGACTTTGAGTGCCAGAATCACATAACAGAAAATCTTCATTCCTTGTGGGGATCCTAAATTCTTCTGGGATGGTAAGATCTGATGTACTTAAGGGTAATGGAAATGTATTGTGACTTGTCTGTTTACATTGCCGCAAATTTATTTTTAAATGTCTGATTGTAGGTAAATTTGCTGCTGCACCTTTATCCACTTTTTCAATTTCTTGTGGAATTATCTGCAAAGGAGTGTCAGGCGTTTCTTTGGCTTTGGATTTGATGTTTTGCAAAGCATAAGAGTTTCTTGTGCAATTGAATCAGGTCATGTGTATAAGTATTTACTCTTACAACGATCTCTCCATCCTTAACTTTAATTTTAGCTGTGCACTGTACATTAGCACGTCGCTGTACACACTCAAAATATACAACACTGTTTGCTAAATATTTTGCTTGCTATGCAAATATCCTTCTTATCATACTTTAATTTTCATTTATTTGAATGATCGAATTCCATAATGGGTATATTTAGTTAATACCAGTACTTGAAGTAAAGCATCAGGCAACAAAGTAGCGAGCAGGTAAGTGAATGAAAGGGTTTACTTCCAAAGAGCCAATTTATTCCAGTATTGAGATAAATTAAATAAGCCGCTTTTGAGGGCGTCAAATAAAAACTTCAATCAAAGAAACTATTCAATTGTTGGTATTTACGGACTTACTTGAAGATGTTGAATTCAAAATAAATGAATCTTATAAATACATAAAAAGGACTGTTTACACATGCTGGGCTAGTCCAGGATTTATATTAGTCGGTTTTTCTTCTATACCTAACTAAACTAACATACAGATATAACCTTGTACGTCAATCATGTGAGCTCATTTAAGTACTTGGGCCTTAGAAACGCCATAATCAAAATAATTTTTTATAAAATTGAATACTTAATCTGTGATGACCGCGTGTTCCTTAAGCATTTTGGGTTAGCTCAGTTCAGTTTTTCTTTTATTCACAGCAAAATTTACATACAATATTTGGGATAATCCTGAATTTACGATTATTATAGTTGGATTTTCGTTTATGCTGCTTACAAGATGTAATCTTGTGCCTCAAATTTAACCTGATTGAAGAATAAATAAATAATATTGCTTAACGTACGCATTGTGTGTCAGCGAGGTAGAATTTACTTACTGGTTTGATTCATTTTATTTATTCAAATACAAAATGGATCTACTACAAAAACCCATTTCAAAGACCTTTTCGTAAAAATAAATAATTATTTTCCTCCGGTATTTTGTATTACCGGGTTTTTTTATTCGGAGGGTTTTGTACGGTGGGATTTTTTTCCTCGTTTTTTCCGCAGGGGGAGTATTTCCTCCGGGAGATTATTTCGTCTTAAGTCTATTTTAATATATAATCTATAAATGAATAGCGGGGTATCTACGTATTTACTCACACCAGTCGGTGCATCGTATATTCGATTACACACGGTATTTGAGGAGTAGCACAACCTCTCGGACTCAGTACCCTTGCATGGCTCAAACTAGATTTAGACTACATCAAATTTATTTAATTTAGCTATTTTCCTCTTACGTTTTAGGTGTCATATGTTTAGAAGCTTCTTCTTATCTCTTTTCATTTCCCGCGGATAATTTCACAAGATACTTGCCGACCAGCTTTCGTCCTGAGTAACCTTGCTGGTGACATATAAAAGATTAATTAGAAATATTTCTTTCACGTCCTGCCAATTTTTCTTGGTTCACCACATTCTTTCGAGTTTTAGTTCCCTGTGAGTGTGGTACGCCTTTGTTTTGAAGAAAAAACACAAGCAAAATTTACTTAATTCCTTTTGTAGTGCAATTACCTAACCGTATGTTTGTGACTAAAATTCATATACTATCTCACCTTTTTTTAATTTATATCCTTAAATTTTTCTCTATTCTTTAAATGGACAAGAGTGTGAACTATATTGCAAAAAGAGTTAAATGGGGCATTTATTCTCCAAAAGCCTGATTTTAATAAAAAACAAATATTTTCATCAATATTTCTGCTTTCTAGGTTTGACCTGTACATAAGAATTGGCGTATAAGGGTCCAAGAAAGACCGTGTCAATGCTGTCTTTTAGAAGCAGATTTATTCAATGATTCATTTATAAAGGAGTTCTGAAATAGCATATTACAAGTAGTTCTCTTTTGAACGTTTGGTGGAGCTATGTCTGTGTTGTTGTTTGTGCGGTTTGGGTTTCTTTCGATTGTTGGTTCAACCAGGATTTTTTACATTGTGATTCGACATTCAATAAAAAGACATGCTTCATATTTTTATTTTGAGGTTGATAAGATATTGGAGCAATATCGAAGGATTTTGAAATTAACTTGATTTCTAGATATGGTCTAAACATATGGTTTATTTATTGGTCGATGTTCTATGTTACTGAGTTTCTTCCCAAATGCTATAGACACCCATGGTTCGAATTCCACTTCAAGCTGTAGGCCCAGACTGCAAAATAAGGGCTTCAAGCCAAGTTTAATTTTATTAATATTTTTTTAATTTCCGCCCAGGTAATAAGAAAAATTCTCGCCTAATTGACTTTCCCACCAGAAAACAAAGGAACAAAACCAATACAACTGTCCATAATTTTTATTCAATTAGCACTAGTTGCCTCGATAAATATCTTTCTAATCATATTTTACCTCTTTTCGCCTTAAAAATGAGCAATCAGATTTCAAAATTTTTGAGTAAAATCTTTTCTCAGAATATTTCGCCAAAACATTTCTTAAGTGAAAAACATTTCTAGAGTTTGACTAAAAAAGTCCGTGTAATTATAAGAATAAGCAGAAATTAAGAGGCTGTTATTTAAAAGTTATTATTTTTCTATAAGATTTTTCTTTAATTTTTAGGAAAATTTTTTAATGTAATTCAGTTCAAAGATTTCGTTTCGTATCTTTTTTATATTTGAGGTTTTTTTAAATATTAAATTCCTATTAGTTGTATTAGTCAATGGAGTTTGGAGTGCAACGCAAGTAAAGATTTATTTATAATATTACAAGAGAACAACAACGGACACTAGGCATAAAGGAGAAAATATATAAATAGGATGTGGAGAAATGGCTACATTAAGCATCCTGGAGGAGTATAGGTACATTAAAGCCCCCCCTCCCTTATGAGGAGAAGCGTGGGAAAGGTAGCCGGCGAAAATGCTTACCATGTGTGATCTCCCCGCCGCTGTGGTCAGTTGGAGCTAACATCTGTTTGAAGGCGACCACCTAAGGTCCTTAAACGACGCTCTAACGATCGAATTACCTACGAGACCCATAAACCCGTGGTTATGGAAAAAAAAGCGGTGCGAGTCAGAAGGCACGCCAAGTAGCGGTGCGGTTGCGAGCCTATAATTTGCGAGCTGACTTGGGCACCCCGGTGCCACCTCAGGAATTCTCGCACTCCCCAGATGCTAACTCACCATTCGCCACCCCCCCCCCTTTGCCTCTGTGGCCTGGTCACTTCCCCCTTTAGATGGGGCGGCAATCCGCCTATAAATAAGCCCCGCAAAGAAAGAGAAGAGGATTATCAGAAGTCGATACGCCAGAGGAGGATTAGTTCGTGAAGATCGATCCATCGGCCAGACAAGAAGATTATTAGTATTCGATTCGCCAGAAGAAAGATTAGTTCGTGAAGATCGATCTTTCAGCCAGACAAGATTATCAGAATTCGATACGTCAGAGGAGGATTAGTTCGTGAAGATCGATCCATCGGCCAGACAAGAAGATTATTAGTAGTCGATTCGCCAGAAGAAAGATTAGTTCGTGAAGATCGATCTTTCAGCCAGACAAGAAGATTAGAAGTCGATACTCCAGAAGAAGGGTTAGTTCGTGAAGATCGATCCTTCAGCCATACTAGACTATTTCCGTGAGAAACGATAGGATCAGATTGAGAAAATCGATTTCCCCTTTCAGGGCCGTATTAACCTAAATAGTCAAGTTTTATATCGGTGCCATACCGAAGAAGCCTTTTCAGTCTGCAAGGAAGTCCGACTGTAGAAAAGCAAAGCCGCTCACACTCGAGTGATTCTCACATCTCAAGCACCGTAAGAGTGAGAGGAGAAGAACCCAGCCCCACGAGCTCCCGTTCTTTAATTACGTTGAAGAAGCAGCCCCCGTCACAGGCGACAAGCATTCCCTTCCCAACGAAATTTCAACCAGCGGCCACAACACTCCAAAGCGAGAGATAGGTCCTCCAGCGACATCCGGCAATTCCTAATACCTACCTGTAAGTTAACAATAACATTTATATCTCTATTGCGATAGTAGAAGTTTAGTACGTCCCACGTCTTAAAGGAGAGTAGAAACCATTATTCTTGAATCTAGTTCATATGTGTTTGTAGATGAGAGTACGTTAATTTAATGTTTTACGCTAATCAAATAGAGTCGTGATAAAAATACTAATTGGCAATTGGTATGTTTACTGGAAGCCTATTTGTTTATGTTTTGTCATTGAAAGATCTTTGAGGCCAAAGATAGAAATGTGTTTACTGTTGGTTTGTAATATTTAATTTAAAATACATGTTTATTTTGGTTGCTTCTGGTGTTTCCTCTTATCCTTATGTGTTTAAAAATAGCTCTTCCTTAAGAACTAAACCACTAAAATAGCACTCTTAGAACAAAGCCTAGTTCATCATAGAAGTAACTCACGCCCCTTAAAGCATACCGATACTAAAAGGGTGTCAAAAAGTATAGTGATCAAAAGCAAGGGTCATTCTACGAAATAGGATATGACCCAAGATTGATAAAAAAGGACTCCAGGAAAAAAATAATATAGTGTAGAGCGTTCAAGTGGAACGTTATGAAGACGAAAGCGAATTATGGAAAAGACCGTGCACAGAACTACAAAGGTGAGCATTAACGTCTCTTTGTTTACATAGACAAAAGAAAACCAAGACGAGAGGCTGTCTCAACAACTAGTAGAAAAGATGGACTTATAGCAAAGATTGGGAACAAGCATTTACTGTTTTCTACTGTAAACTTACCACGGTTCTCCGCACTAAGAGAATATGCTGATTTAGAGGAACAATAACTTCTCCTCCTCGCTTAATTATATAAAAAAAATGAAGCATTCAAAGGCACGAAAGTTTGATTGTATGATCGAAGTTACCCAAAGAAGATACAAAAAGGGATTTTAAAAACTACTGTGTACGATTCTTAATCGATTTATTCTGGAATGTATAGTACCGATTGAGCTCAGTTAATCTCAAGCTAATTTTTCAAAAAATACAAAAACTATCTTAGAATTTTATTCTTAATTTTTACCCTCAATACTTAATAAATTCTTATAATCGCTAATTTTTGATATGATCGGAAGTAAATGACATGGGACTAAATGTCATTTAGAATCTAAATATAATACATTTGAATGATAGGGAAAAATTTAAGTTGAATTTAAATGTAATTTAGATAATTTAATCAAAGAACATTATTTATTCGATATAGGATTATTCTAATATAAAAATAGGTACCAATGGATAAATATTAAATAAATAAGTATGTCAAAGTACTTCTGTAATATCGAAATTAATAAAAAGTTGCAAGGGAACCACAAGGAAAATCGTTGTCTCTTAGTTGAGTGGTTTTAGATGAGTCAGGTTTTGAAGAAAGTCTGGCAATTTAGTTTGCTAGTTGGCATTTTAATTTAGAGATTTTCATCAATGCGGAGAAAGAGAGAATTGGAATTAAAGATCAGAATCCTGAAGTCATCAGGAGTACTTAATTTTATTAATTATCTTAACATTCATTTCCTGCTGCCCATATGTGAACAAAATTGCGCTGGGGCAAATGTTCCTAGTATTTCTAGTGTCATTATTTAGCTGTACAATGGACATTGTGAATTATCTACACATTTTAGACAAAACCAATGCAAACAGAAGGAAAAATTTAGAATAAAATCAAATAAGGGAAAAAGATTATACACATAAATTCTTATGGATACGAGATGGGGTATGGTGTCCTTCTCTAAGCAGTTTGATATCCGTTAAACAAGTATCACGTGATTCATCTCAACCTGAGCTATTCTCCTTAAGAATTGAAAATTTATATTCTTATATTATTCCCTTCTTTGTCATTATAATTTTTTTTTGCTACTTTCTCTTTGCATTGGTTTGTATAGAAGAGTGTGGGTGCCCCCCAGTTCTCTTTGTAGCACTGAAAGATAAGAAGAGAAGCTTCTAAACTAGTCATGAATGCCAAAAATATATTATATTATTGCTTTTATTCTCTTGATGATCGGGATTTTAAGGTGCGTAGGATGCTGTCAATATATTATTAAATTATGCTCTTTGGCATCAGTAAAAATATTTTACATAGCAATGCAATCTTCATTTGTCAATAAAATGCCTCCGGTGTTATTTTGGGCGAACGCAAATCTGAGATTCCTTTTCAAGTTTCATAAATTTTGCACGGAAAGAACGGTAAAGTTGGCCATTTATGCTACCTCAAAATAACGTCTCTCTTTTGAAACACTTGTATGGGTAAATTTATGAGACTATTTAAAGGAATAAAAATATTTTATTGTTTTGTCAATAAAAATGGGCGGATAACTTGTTTAGTTTTGTGAGTTGAACCTCAACTTCTGAAAAGAGAGACAAATCAGTATGTAATAATTTGATAGGGAGGAAACTATGAAGAGTGGAAGAAACATTATTATAGTAATTTGTTAAGGAATATGACAAATTAATCAAATATAAATTTAATCAGTTGAAAATCAATTTTCTCAAACTAAAAGTACACACGTCTTTACCTTATCTGTTTCCATTGTATCAGTTATATTTGGGTGCAACGAAGTAATAAAACAAAACAATAACGCGTTTGAAAAGTAACTTTCATAACAAAAAGTCTGTCGTTAAATAAAATAACTTTTCTCACTTCAGGTGCCATTGTTGGGAAATAAGTTCTAATAAAAAGTTCAGCCGTAATCAGGCCAATGGGAGAGCCCTTTACCCTGCACTATATTCTCCAGTACATATTTTGTTAAAGGTGAAATACGATTCATTCATAACAAATTTTTAAAATTTTAAATATTTTTAAAACCGTGCAAATTCTGTGTTACAAAAAAAATTTGGTTAAGAATAATATATTTTTTTGTTTCATGGGATCAGTGGAAAGAGATAAGTAACATCAAAATTCACCGTAAAATGTTCTAATTGAATTTTATACTTAAGAAACTATATTAAATTTGTATGAATTATTTATAGCAATTTATTTCACTGGGTGCCAGAAAAATACATATATAACGACAAACCTGGCTAATTTATAATTCGGTAAAGGAATATGGGCATTATAGACATCTGGCCAAAGGAGTCATTTTGCGACGCCAGGTCCTCTGATAAATATTTCTTCAGCAAATTGGCAAGAAATATTTCCTCATCAAAAATTGTTTAAACTTATGTTCTCGCTTAGTGTTAAACTAATACTTTCTCCCCCTAAGATTTGTCTCTTTATTTAAACTAATCATTGCTTAACAAACGTATTCAGTGTGTTTTACAAATACTATTAAAATATTAATAACACAGTTTTTAGTTTCTGCCTATCTGATAAAATCCAGGAGTAGGATTTGAAAATTGCGTCTTGAAGTTAAAGAAATCAGTGTAATTGGGAAGATTTAAAGGTGGTAAAGACATTTATGAAAATAAAAGATCAAGCAAGGCTTTTGTTATCGCTATAAGGATAACTTAAACTGAAGTTCGAAATAAAGCAACAATTGTTCATATGTAGAAGATTTGTACTAAAAAAGATTTGTAATCGCAGCATTTCGCTCCAAGATCAAATTATCCATATTTTACACTCAGCCTTTTACCTTTTCACAAATTACACCACTCTGCCTTTTCCTTACCTCTAGCTATGCTAATGACTCTACTACTCCATGCCTCAATCCTCTTCTTTTTTTCAGTCAGATTCACTGCAATCACTAATCAATGATTATTCCTTATTCCATCAACCACTCATACCACTTCATTCCAAATTCCCCATTGCTCAACCTCACCTTTTACCTGACAATGAAGTAGTTTTATCTTTTGGAAATATCAACTTCACCCATATGACTTTAAACATACATATTATCATCCAAACATTGAATCTTGACACTCAATAATCACCAGCCCAGTTATCTCCTCTTTACATATTCGTCACGCATGAAAATATACCTGAACTCTACCATTACATTCCCTTTCTGCATGGAAAGAACAAATATGCCATAACTTTGCATATTAATTAATAAAAAGTATATGAATTAATAGAGATAAGAAAATGAGCTATTATATAGATAAAGCAAGGAAGCAAATATTAAACAGGAGGAAAAAAAGAGTTAATTTAACTTTTCCTCCTGCTTTTGGCCCCCAAAGTTAAACATTCATCATCCTTGTTTCAAATATTCTTGCTAGATGAAGTAGCCGTGTGAGAAAGATGTAAGTTGATCATTTTTAATTTTGCCTTTTATTTGTTTATGGTCAATTTTGCCTTCCTAGATTTGCCCTTTTTCGTTTTGCTTTTCCCTTTATTTTTTGCATGGTCATGTTTTTTTTGCACCTCACTCTTGTACATGTTTGTTTATAATTAATTTCTTCTTCCACTTCTGTTAATGTTTTTTTGAAAAAAGATAAACAGAGAATGTTAAAAATGGTCACAAATGAATTTAAATTCGTGAGTCAAATATTTTAACTTTTATATTGGTTGGAAAGTGTCATCTCTCTCTTTCTTTATTTATTTAGTTCTTTCTTCCTCTCTCTCTCTCTCACACACAACTCATACATCTACCGCTTGGATAGAAAGGCGATAATGAAATGTACTTGATGGTTTACATATAGAGAGATTTGGCATTTAGTCCGACTCGAGAAAAAAAATTTGCATAAAGATCAAAATGACCATCGCGGGAAAGGCCGAAAGGGAAGCGGGTGATTTGAGATGAACCAACGAGGGTAGAGCATCCAGTGATCTGGAAGGGGCACCCTTTATGCCTCATTATTATGATTAAATGAGCAACCTCAGAGAAAACTGGGCAACTCCGTCTGCATAGGTGTTTCTTTACCTCTAAGTTATAGCGCAATAGCAACCAGGTTGTACCTCCCAGTAATTGTTAAGAAGAGATCGGTAAAGTGTTGAAATGGAAGAAGTGAGAAAGACGCGAAGATAATATATATATACACTGCAGGTTTGGGGTTATGGGATACGTTTGTGCAAACTAAAGGTTTCGGGGCCAGGATGGCACGCAACCCTTTATATATACTATCTAGTTGCGTTTGTAAAAAAGGTTGAATGAAGAGAGTGGAAGGGGAGGGGGGTAGAGGACAAAACAAAAGGTTGTGGTGAATAGCAACAGGTTTTAAACAACCACACGAAGCAGAGCCAAGGCAGGATGGTGAATCAACTCCCCCTGCCCCATCATCCGCCTATTTCCACAAATGCATGGACGAAAGCTGGTCAGCGACTAACTAGCAAAATCAGCCGACGGCCGCCAAAATAGGCGAAAAATACATCTAAATTAAGGAACGAAAAATGGGGAATTGAAAATATCAAAAAAAGGATAAATTCCAGGTAGTGTAAATCTAGTAGGAGACTTCCAATGGCACTTGAGATGCGGCGACTTTCGCTCCTTCTGGTACCAGGGATATCTGCGGGAGGAATCGGCTCAATTCCGGAAAAGAGTAGAGGGTAAAATGTTACGGTGGGAAGACGGGAGGAGAAATGATAACGGTGTTCTCATTGGCTGTGTGCTGATAACGCTGATAAGATATACCTACCACCGCGGGCCCTAAGTCTAGCTCTTCCGCCCATTAAGCGGCCAACTCTTTTCAGACGCTGAATTATATGTCCGTCGCGATACGATTGAACGTAACACCTTGACGCCTGAAATCTAACACCATATCCACTACGCAAGCAAAAGTTCAACACAGGCAGAACATTGGACCAAGAAACACGAATCCAATGCGTACGGATCTAAACATATCGGATCTTCCATAGACGATCCTTTACATACATATGGCTCTAGTTGTAACAACCAAACAGTTGCCTCGCTATATACATACAGTGATCGGTTACTTGTGCAGGGGTTGTTTATGCAAACACGCTCACAATTAAGTGGCAGCCGAGCATTCTAGGAATCACACTCTTGTGCCGTTCCTGTGCGTGCCAGAATAAGTAGGCCTGCAAAGGCGTTACGGTGCCTGGTGTTGCTATTGGTCGCTCGCTGCGCTATTATGTTTGGTGTTTTAGTCAGGCATTTAGCAATTCCTCAATTTCACCCAAATCTCTTTATTAATAGTTGATGTCATTCACCACAACGACAAATTTTATCGTTAGCTTTTAAAATTAAGTGCTGAAGTGCATATTTTACCCCACACAAGTTCTTGATTCCAAGCTAAGACTACTATAAGGCGTTCTGCCCTCACATGTTAGTCTATGAGTTTTAGTTCGGTAAATATTCTTTCCCTTCGCGTTCCATCGCAATTTATACTTCTATAATTTGCCTCTTCAACCAAAAAGGGCTCAAAAGACAAAGTAGTCTCGAGATTTACCAAATTCACTGAATTTTACTTTAAAGGTCACGGATTAACGCGTTAATTTGTTTTTAATTAAAAATCTGCTCTTTTAACATTACGATAAATATTTTAATATATATCATTGATTAATGCATAAAATTTTAATTAGTTGTATCTCATTTTTGGTCATATAATTTATCGTTTATCGAGACTTACGAAGAAATAAATTCAGAAAATAAGTGAGTGGATATCAGCAAGTGATTGTATCGTAAAATTGAATTTGTTAAAGTTATTTTAATAAGAAAAGTTAGATTTATCCTTTGGTAATGGGTTTCTAGGATAAAAACTTATCACATTTATTTAATTAATATACCATTTTCTTTAAAGGTTCATACCTTGGAAGTTAAAGTCTTTGCAGGCATAATAAAAAATGAATATCACTATAGATTATGTAAATACATAGAATTGATATAGGAATGTACTTAAATTGCAAAACTTAGGTTTGATGAACAAACTATACGAAATTCTTCTCATACCATTGCATCACCTGACCCTTTCTGATTCGTTAGTTTACTTTCACAGTTATCCGTCATTTTTGCACATTTTTCTAGTTTTACGATTTTTTAATTCAGTTTTTAATAGTCCGTTTTCTCGCTATTTGTACAGTTTTACAAGTTTCTTCGCTTCCTTTACATAATTTCTTTCTCCTTTCTTAACTATTTGCTTTGTGTCAAATTTACTAGTTTACTTTGATGTATTTTTTCGGGTAGTTTTAGTCTCCTATAACAGCTTTCCATGACCTTTGCATTTTAGATGATTTTCGGTTTCAAAGCGTGTAAGGGTGAGAAGACGTATCAGAGGAAAACTTCCTTCCAAAGCGAGAATATAAATACCCCATTAAAATTACCAACTCAACACGGACTCGCCGTAGCGTGATGGCAGAGTGCTGGCATTTAGATTCAAAGACCTGCGATCGAAACTCCGAAAATCCACAATTTTTACGAAAAAAATTCACGAAGAAAACGAAAATCAAGGAAAACAGAAGAAAATGACTTCAAGGGCTAACTCATCAAGAAGCAATTATCACGTCATCAAGAATTAAGAAGAAATCATCGCGTCATCAAGAATTAAGAAGAAATCATCGCGTCATCAAGAATTAAGAAGAACTCATCACGTGATCAAGAATTAAGAATGAATCATCACATCAAGATAAATGCAAGTTAATATGAAGATACATCAAGAAAAGAAGATCAAGAACTAACCCAGCCAAATTTTAGAAGAAGGAATCTCAGCCAATAAACATACTAAGAGTCAGATAAATGAAAGTTATATGTTTCAAGAGGCAACTTCAGTCTAAGATAAAGTTATAATGCAGTCCCTCCCCCCATAAGCGCATTTTGTAAATTGTTATTTCCATTTGCCAACTTTATAAGACTCAGGACGTTTGCAGCACTTACATGACTATTTTATTTTCATCTATTACATGTTATCCTGTTTCTATGCCTTTTTAAAGAAATTTCTAGTTCCGATGAATTTTCCCCCTTTTTAAGGTCTTCCTCTCTCTTTGCAAGTTTCAAGTTTTCTTTGCTTCCTTACATTTTTTAAATTTTATTTGGCCTATTTAACAATTTTTCAGGTTTCATGGGTTCAATTCCAATTTTCCAGTTCCTTAGCTTAGTGTAAAATAATTCACGTTGCTTTAGCTTAGCTAACAGATATAATGCTTACTCGACCCCTTTAAAGGTTTTCCAGTTCTTTTTATATTCTTATTTATTTTCCTCACATTAAAAGTATCTAGATCCTTTTTGCCCATTCATGTTTCCCTTTTCCTTACTTTTATTTCCAAGGTTTACCATTCCTTGTTCTAAATTGCACGTTTTCCGTTTCCTTTTCCCATTTCTAGATTTTTCTAGCTAATTGAAAATGGAATATTTCGCCACGAGGATCGAGGAGCCACCCTAAGTTGAAGAATGCCAAGTCTGATCGTGGAAGAATTGATCTACTTCCGGCGATAAAGCAGACGCTTGGACTACTGAGAGCGAGAAGAAGTTGCCACCGTCCCCCGAGCGATATCAAAAACCCTGCCTGGAGTCGCCGTTCTCGCGGCTATCTCTGATATGGAGAAACCCTTTCGGCACCAGAGGCAAAGTTCTTCCGGTTGGGCCACATAAAACCTAGGCTCAAGCAGTGTTAAATTTAATATAGTGCGAGACACTTCAAATTCTCAATTCGACTCTGTTCAGTTCACTCGCGAGTGCGAAAGCAACAATTCCCCCTACCCTCCTCCCCTAGAAGGAAGTTAGCCCCAGTCTATTGGCTATTCTTCGGTTTGTCTACTATCTCTTCTTGGTGCGCATAAGTCCATCAGACGTCATTCTCGAAGTTAAACTAACGATTGTAACCCACCTATGCTAACAACCTAGTCTCCCCCCTCCTCCTCAACTGCGGCTAGCCAGCTGCACCTTGTAGGCTCTCGTGAGTAAACCCGTCCCTCGAATTTCTTAACTCCGTTAACTCCCCTACACCCCAACAAACTACACGCTCCCATCCACCTTGACTCTCCTGGATCTCCACCAAACCTCTCAACCAGCAGCCGTACTAGTTTCAATGGACGTTGAATCCCTTTTCACATATGGTCCCTTGGATGAAACCATCGAATTAATAACCAAGGCAATCTACCATACCCAAGGTAATACACCTCTTACCATTGACAAGGATATACTGTTTCACCTCATTCACGCATGCACAAAATAAGCTCCATTCTACTGCCCCGATGGGAAAATGTAAGTGCAAATCGATGGCGTCGCGATGGGGTCACCTCTTGGTGTCCTCTTTGCCAATTTTTACATGTGCTCACTTGATAACAGGATTTTCCAAAACAATATAACACCCAAGCTTCCCATCTATATCGAGGATATTTTCCTGAACACAGTTAATTCGACCAGGTGAACGACTTCGTTTAAACATTTAAGAATGAATCGTGCCTAAACTTCACCCATGAAATTGGAGATGAAGGATCATTTCCCTTCCTGGATATCCGCATAAGTGCCCAAGACTCTAAATTTGTGACAGAGGTATACATCAAAGCTACGAATTTGGGGTTCTGCTTAAACGGCTTTCGGATTATCCGGAAAGGTATAAGAGATCAGTCATTAACGCGTTAGTCAACAGGGTTATCGCCCAATCATCCTCGTGGGCTGCCGTTGACCTCAAACTAAAGAGGGTATCACAAGTTCTCATCAATAATGGCTATCCAGAACGATCCATCGAAGAACTTATAAAAGAAAAAGTGGATGTGGCCACCAGTACCAACGTCCAGTCTACCCCAAAGAAATGCAATATAAACATTTATTAGAAGGCTCACATGAACCCTGGCTACCGTGAAGACGAAAAGGCTCTAAAAGCCATCCTACAACGGAACGTGACACCAATCGATACGAATACAAATATTAACCTAATTATATTCTACAAACCAAAAAACGAGCAGCTGCATAATGAATAATAGCTGCCTTCCGCCTATAGGTGAGCTCCAAGAGACCAACGTTGTATATGAATTTTCGTGCAAAGTCGGTGACTGCGAACACCGCAACTCCAAGTACATCGGCTTAACCTACACAACCCTCTCAAGGCGGTTGACAGCTCACCTTCAAGACGGAGCGATAAAAAGGCACGTTCCCTCCAATGGAACTGTCTGGAAACGCGAGGAGCTAACTAAGTACACCTCGATCATCATAAGGTTGAAAGATCAACGAAGGTTAAGGATGGCCGAAGCCGTAATTATACAAGCAAGGAAACCGGCCATTAACGTGCAGCTCCATCCAGAGACCATACTCCCAGCATCTTGACGTCCCCGAGTTGAGCGCCATTAGAAGAAGCACGCACCGACACTTAATTCCGTTTGTAGCACATAGTTTCCCCGTTCCCCGTCTTCCATTTATCCTTGCTTCCCCTTACCTAAAATTTAGGTATAAAATCTCACCCTCCCCGTTATACACGGTTTTGTAACGTATAGTTTTCCCTTCTAAAATTTTTTAATGTGCCGTACCCTGACTTCTCCTTGCCATTACCTCCATTACCTAAAATATAGATATAAAAATCTCCCCCTCCCCGTTATATATGTTTTTGTAATATATAGTTTTCCCTTTAAAGTTTTCTTGTGCCATGATTGGCCAATTTTTTTACGATTATTGATAGAGAAAAAAAGAGGAAAAAAAGGGTTTAAAATTTCCCTGTGCCATGATTGGCCAATTTATGTACGCTTATCGATAGAGAAAAATGAATATATACAGTACCATATTGTAAAAATTATAAGAATTACTACCAATGTCGGGGTATGACATTATAATACATCAAAACCATATTATATCTATGAGGGAGGGATCGATAACTTACAGGTGAACCGACGAAGGAACGGAACACCGCTAGTTTAGACGGGCTGAAATGCGAGATGAGAGTGCAACAAGGTCAGGTAACAAATGGGCAATGGCAAAGCTCAAGGTTATTTAAAGAGGCATGAGCAAAAATATAATTTTATTCACACAAAAATAATGAGAGAATTGATGGTTTAAAACACCTCAGAGAACTAACGGTCGAAATCACCTCAGTAAACGAAGGGGGGAATTGTAGTTATAAATCAGACTATGAAGTAGAAATTAAGGTATTACAAGAGGAGACTATTGAATCAAGGGGGAGGGGGATTAACTCAATTTGGTTACTGAAAGGGGAAAGAGGGGTTGGCTTACGGATGTCTTCTGATCGTGAGGTGAGGCCGCTCGGAACTCCTGAAATAAGGGGCGAACGATTGAGGGATTTGACAAGAGTTGATTAGAAAAGTCCAGAAAATCACTCGGTGGCCATCTTTAAGTGGAATTATCTCACTAGCTGGGGCTAATTAAAAATACACAAAATATTTCAGCTGTCCCTTTGCTTTGTTGTTAGCCCCTGACTTGGAACTATGGAGAATCTTCTAGGCCTGGGCGAAACTTCTCAACTCAGTGTCTCTCCATGGGAGTCGAGTGCTATTTATGCCCGAGGCTCACCCCAGGGTTTGGGGGGTGGTAAGCGGGAAACAGCTCTACTCTCGAATGGCCTCGAATCTTCTTGCAGAGGCTATTCTGCCCGTGTCAAAGTGAATCGTGGTGGACACGTTTCGAGACTACCGCTTGTGGAAGGTCGGGGGGTAGGCTTACCAATTAAGGCTTAACCGAGCCTTCTGCAGCGCATGAAGGTTTCGTGTGCTCAAGAGATTCCACGTGGGGTTCCCTCACAACCATATTTTCCTGAAGATGAGCCACTGCGTTTGAAAGACGTCTAGGAATAAAATATAACTTTTGTGACTATTTTCTCTCTCCTCGAAGATCCTGTTAAGAGACTTATAAGACAAATCAAGAAATTGCAAGTCAAAATCAATAACGCTGCCGCAGCTGTTGACTTTAATAACGCTTGCATACAACATGGCCTTGTACCTAAATATATATATATATATATATATATATATATATATATATATATATATATATATATATATATATATATATGCATATTGTATTTGTGTGTAAATAGTAAATATATTTTTGTTCATCTTTCTCTACCCACAACAGATAGGTGACTCATAACCAATCCAAATGGCCAACGGCACTCTCTTTGTTTTATTAATTTCCACGCACTCGTTTAAGTTTCTACCTTTTCCCCTTTATTTACCTTCCCCCTTTCCGTTTGTGATTAGCTTACAACTAAGAGCGCGGGTCTGAACTTACCCTCCTACCCTTAAAATAAATAAATATATATATATATATATATATATATATATATATATTATAAAAATTTATGTCAGGTGTGCGATCTTTAAATCTTAAGAAGATCTTTTTAAAGTGTTTTTATTTTTATTTACCTTCCCCCTTTCCGTTTGTGATTAGCCTACAACTAAGAGCGCGGGTCTGAACTTACCCTCCTACCCTTAAAATAAATAAATATATATATATATATATATATTATAAAAATTTATGTCAGGTGTGCGATCTTTAAATCTTAAGAAGATCTTTTTAAAATGTTTTTATTTTTGATTTATTGTTTCTAAAGGGATTTTTACAAGTGTTTGGTTTTGGAGCCGTGTGCGCATTTTTCTGTGTTTAATTTGAAACTGGCCATCAAGCTTAAGTGCCCTAGCACAATTTTATTTACCTTATTGTACTCTCGGATCCGTGAAATGCACACTAAGATCTCTGTGATATTTTACGTCTGTTTTTGTGTAAGCGTGTTATTTTATTCGTCATATTTTTATGTTAAGCCACTGTAAGCGTTAGTATGTCTTCGTTCGACACTTTTAAAGCGCAAGAGAAATCTCTTGGTCTATCAAGGAAAGAGTTCTGGGATAAATTCAAAAAGAAGAAAGAACAGCGAGAGAAGAAAAAAGAGAAAAAGAAAGAGTAGAGAAGGAAAGAGAAGAGAAAGAAACAAAAGAAAAAGAAAGAATCCCCAGTATGAATTGGAGTTGCCGAGAACAAGAAACGAGACGCTTTCCATCAATTTCCGGAATGCCATCCCGCAAACCGCGTCCGTGAAGTTTCCCATCTTCTTGGAAGGTGAATATTTTGGGGCTTATTTAATCTATTTCAAGAAAATATTCGAAGTAAACAACGGTAACATTGAGGCGTAAGGAGTAGCCAAACTCCTTTGGTTGCTCAGTTAACAGCTTCGAGATATTTTTATTTCTCTCCTTTAGGAAGCAACGATCGATTATTCGACGTTGAAATCGGAAATACTATCAGCAGTATCCATTACTCCGGATTACTATGGCGTCATATTCCGCCACGCCCGTATATAACTTGCACAACTTTGGGTATGGGCTTCTGAGTCATCTCATTTTCTGATAGAATCGTCTAAGGTTCCCCAAGAGTTGGAATCTTTGTTTGACTTTAGCCTTAAGGACCAGCTGTTGAAATCACTCCCCTCGGAAATAAAATCGTTTGTGATGTACCAAGGGTCTTTCACCTTCAAGGAGTGTATCGAAGAGGCCGACATTTTCGCCGGGAGCCACAACTGCCACTCTAAGGGATGAAAAAAGCATGAACTTTCATCCTTCAAACCAAAAGGTTCACACGTTGAAATTTCCTCCCCATAATATAACAAAGTCCCTAAAAGTAACCGGTCCCGTGTAAGCCCCAAAATTCACTTCATCAGAACATCGTGACGTGAAAACTTTCTCATCCAATCTCCCACTGCCTTCCTTCTCCAGCAGGTTGATAGTACGTTATTCTTGCGTTGCTTAGGGCTAGGTATGAACGTACACCACGTACACCAAATTAGTGCTACACCCGTGCTACCATCCTCGCAAGCAGAAACTTCTCCACCTTCGACCGCATCGAGCTCCGCTGGCCACCATGTTAATTTTCTCTTTGGAAAGTCTTTCCCTGGAGGTCTTAAATTCGAGACTGGAGCCGTGAACGGCTGCCGGGTCTCTACCCTTGTTAGAGATACAGGGTGTATCTGTATCGTAGTATCGGATAATCTACTCTCCTCGGAACCCTGAACCAGGACATATTTGCGGGAGTACACGTCTACCTGGGAGGAGCGAACAAATTCCCTATTGTGAAGAGCTATATTGAATGTGCATACTTCACCGGCTGGGCTGAGGCCATAGCCGACCCAGTCAAGTTCTGTTCAGGTTTAATTAGATAGTGACCCTGGGTATCCCCTAGCCCTGTGGCTTAACCCCTGGTTACGCGTTCTCAGACGAAGAATGATTGCGAGACGCCTGCCTCGCTTAAAATCTCCTGCGATTCATTGTTCATCAAGAAAACGAATGAAGAGTCAAAAAGAGTGATTCACTTCGCTAACTCTGGGTAAAGGCACAAGATAAGGTGCAAGAGCCCATCCGTGCGAACAAGGTAATCTCCTACCTTGTCAAAGATAACCTTTGTGCGGTCTGTGGTCCGAAGATGATAATTGCGAGGCCCATGTATTTTGTGTTCCCCGATATCACGTCCATCTTATTTTAAACACCGCCCATGATAGCCTATTCACCGGTCACTTTTGTCACACTATTTCTGTTCAGAGGGTTTTTAAGTATTTTTATTGGATCGGTGCAACAATCACAGTTCAAATTACTGTCAATCTTGTGCCTTTGCTCAAAAGACGGCTGCAAAAAGACGCGTCAAGCCCGCGCCTTTGAGGAACGGACCCATCATAACAGAACCCTTCTCTACAGTGGCAATCGACCTTATCTGCCCAATTCCTTCCCCGTCTAGGGAGAGGCACCGTTTTGTTCTTATCCTCGTTTAATTTGCCACTCGGTTCCCCAAAGCTCTCCCCTTAAAAAAAGATGCTCAGCATCTCCTGTGCTCATGATCTTGTTGGTATCTTTTGGTGAGTTCGTTTGCTCAAGGAGCTATTGTACTATCGGAGCCGATAATTTACATCCGAATTGATGGAATAAGTCAGCCAACTCTTAATGGTAAAGCCACTGTTAACTACCCCTTACCACCCAGCGGGAAATGGGATTTGCGAGAGGCTAAACGCTACTCTCAAATCAATTGGGAAGAAATTATGTGTAGAGCAGTCCCATGAGTGGCACGGTTATATGCTTGTGGCTCTTTTCACTTTCAGGTAAATCCCTCATCGCACCTTAGGATTTGCCACGTTTGAGCTTCAGTACGGCCCGAATGTTTGAGGCCCCAACAGCATTCTGAAATAACTTTTTACCAACCAGGATTTGGATAAAAAAATACAATCCTCGTATGCCTACCTTCTAGCACTTTGGCAAAATTTAGAAAAGTTTCGAGATTCCATACCAGAAAGAAGAAACAAATCTCGACAAGTATAAGGCCTATTTTTACTGCAAGTCAAAAGAACAGAAAGTCCAAATCCGGAGAGGGAGTCTTATTATTATTCGCCACAAATAATAATAAGCTCCTGAGTCACTGGATGGTCTTCTTCCAAGTGATCGAAGCACGAGGCCACGTGGAATACCTAATCAAAACCTCGACTAAGAACAAGCTGTTTCACGTCAATATGTTGAAAACTTATCACCGCCGCACCTGTGCCAAGAATATTGTTGCTATTGACAAAGAACAGCCATGGAATCAAGCTAGCCACTCGATTTCCTTAATCTGGTGCAAGTTGAGTGCGTTAAACAGGATAAGGATTAGCCTTTGCCCACCTAGCCCGGCGCCATCGATTCCTCTTTACCCGAATTAAAAAACAGCGACCAACTTACCTCCACTCAGAATAGTCAGCAGCAGCCTCTTCTAAGTCATTTTGGACAAGTGATATCCGAAATTCCTGTGCGAGCACGACATTTTGCATACCACTTAGGAACCTATTTAATCAAGGCCATACACCTTGCCCCTTCATTTACAAAAATCTTTTAACGCAGAGGTCGAAAATCTTTTGGAGCTAAATATCATTGAACCCTCCACGTCTAATTAATGCTCCCCCATTGTCATGATTGAGAAGGCTGATGGTTCCTACCTTATGTGCGTGGACTTTCGGAAACGGAATTCCGTTACAGTGTTGTAATTCGAACTATTCTCCTCATATCGACCAAAACCTCCACATATTCCAAGTACATTACGGAGTTCGACATATGCCATGCCTATTACCAAATACCCCTCAAGGACGAAGTAAAGAAGTCTACTGCATTCCCCACTGACAAAGTGTCGTGCAATTCCGCCAGCTCCCATTTGGCTTGGTGACGGTGTGTAGTCAATACAACCGTATGATGCATTGAAATTTGGACGGGTTATCGAACGTAACCTTTTATTTCGATAATATTATGTAGCCACCCTGGATTAGGACCAGCACTTGGTTCCCCTACAAGCCCGGCTTAATCGTTTGCGTGAGTACAACCTCACAATCGGCCTCAGTAGGTGTCACTGCATTTGACACTATAAACTATCTTGGATTCTACGTCGGAGGAATTAATTGGCACCCCAGGAAGACAGAATCCGTGCCACTATGGACATGCCAATGTCCACCTCGAAGAAGCAGTTAAGGTTGTTCCTAGGCTTGTCTTCTTTAAATGCTCGGTACGTTCAGAATTTTGCCTCCCTCTCTGCACCCCTTTGGGATCTGATGAAAAGAAGTCTCCCGAGCTCCTTGTCCGAACCCCGCCGTCCGTCGTCTATTCAAATCAACTTGAAGTAAAACTGGCTTCAGCCCCACTGATCCGACTATCCAAACCCCAAAGACCTTTGGAATAAGAATTGACGCTAGTAATATAGGTATAGGCTGTCCTCATATAATATGGAATTTTCCTATTGCGTACGTGGGTAGAAAGTTGCTCCCCTGAGAGATAAATTATGCCATTAATGTAAAGCCCTTACCAAAATTTGTGGTATACAAATCTGTAAAATGCATCTTATAGGTAGAGTTTGTCATTGAAAAGGACCACAAACCGATCTCAAACTATGGGGAAAATAAAAGTCAATAATGGAAGGCTTATTAGCTGGATTCTGTTCCTACAAGAGATCCAGTTGATGATTGTATACTTCAAAGCTTCTGAAAATTCCATTGCGCATAGCCTGAGTAGAAACCCTCTTGACTCATCTTCGAGCTAATTAAGTAACCATTGTCTTGTATTTTATGATTGATTTTTCTTGATTTTTTTTAATCACATTTACTCGCGAATTATAATTTATGTAGCATTTTACTTTGTCTGGTTCTTTTAATTTACTTTTCTAATATATAGTTTATTTTTTTTTATGTACTCTCTTGCCTTGGTTGCAAATAGCCCACAATCGCTATTACCTTGAGGCGTTCGAGCCGCCACTCCAAATTCATTTAAACAATTGTGATATTTGTGAAAATTTATGTCCTATGTTTGGTATCATTTATTGTGTTTTTGTTTTGTATAATTATTGAGATAGATACACTAATTTGAATATGTACTGGAATTCGATTTATTGTCAAGTACTCTGCCATTGTTTGTTCTCTCTTTCTTTTCTCTGAGGTAAAAAATTTGTGATATGTCAACCCCCATTCGTTGTCTGATGTCACTGCATTAAAATTCCATCTTGGGTTGGGAGGCCCCCGAGGTTGAAGAATGTCAAGTCTAATCGTGGGAGAATTCATCTACTTTAGACGATAAAGCAGCCGTTTGGCCCACCGAGAGCAAGAAGAAGTTGCTCCTCCTACGACTGACTCTGATATAGAGAAACATTTTTGGTACCTGAGGCAAAGCGCTTCCGGTTGGGCCACATATGAATCCATGATTGTAATATACCCGGACAATCACCCCTCCACCCCCTTTGAATTCAAGGCCTCAAAACCTAAAGCGAAGACAACAACATTTGTGGATTTGTATCTAGGCATCCCAATCTTTCGACGTGTGTACGTCGGCTAGCCAGCCGCACCTTGTAAGCTCTCGTGAGTCAACCCGTCCATCAATACCTTAACTCCATAACTGTTATCGCGAGTATCCATCTCATTTGTGTGATAAATCTTATATATTTGCATACTATATTTGTGTGTAAATAGTAAAGATATTTTTTTTCGATACCTTTCCACGCACTCGTTTAAGAATGTATATTTCCCATTATTTACCTTTCCCCCTCTCATCATGCTATTAGCTTCCAGCTAAGGTCATGCACCTGACTTTGTCCTGTAGGCAAGCTACAAAGTAATGATGATGAAAACGGGAATTTCAATGTTGCCTATCTACGATTATCTTAAAACTGTGGCACAGGAAACACATTCAGATATCCTGATCTTCGGGACGAGTCTGTAGTAAATAAGCAACACATTTTGAAAGTGCTTCCTACTCTTCATACTCAGTAAACTAAAGGATCTCTTGGTTTATATAAAGTTGGCATTTCATTTCAAAATTATACTATGAGATAGGCCTAATGGTTTATGTTCTGAAATTGCGACTTGAATGTGGGAAACGATTCCTTCCTTTTTTTTTTACCTAATATGAATGTGAAAAAAATACATATAATTTTTATATTTCATTACCGTAAACATTTCTGTCTGATTCCCAGTTATTAATTCCTTCTAAGTAAAACATTAGACTTTCTAAAATTACAATCGTTACATATGGCCGGACCCTCCCATATGAATGTATGGGACCACATGCCTCCTCGGGAGCATCCGTAGAATATTTTAATAATTTTGTGGAAATCATCATTCTCTTATTTATTGGTATAAGACTACATCACAATTGCACAAGTTATAGAAAGGATGATAGAATATACGAATTAAAAAATAAGTCATAGAATTTTATTTATAGTATTATTGCAATTATTTTTTGGAAAATCGCATGGACCCTCCCGGTTCTCCGCTACCTAATTAATGATTATTTGTGTCATTTGAATTTTTGTGTGAAATGATAGACTATAATATACTTATTGGGTCAACTTAAAAACTAAAGGAAAAATCATTTAAAAATATTTTGGCAATTTTTATAAAAGAAACTTCACCTGTACTAATTGAAAACAATGCATAACATTATATTAGGTATTTATCCACAAAAATAATTAAGCCAAATGCTCATAAGTTTGCCAAAAGGGGACAAAGCAAAATCTTAGAAAACTACCATGAAATTTAAAATACCCTCTTTCCTTAATTCAAAACTATATACATTTACAATTTTAAATTGAAACGGTTGATGTCAAAGATATTTTTTTGAGGTTATACAAATTTGAAAAATATATTTCATAATATAATTGCACTTGTTAATTAACTCCTTATTTTAAGGTAAAGAAGCGAAAGAAATTTTAAATCAGAATTAAACAAGAGAATTAAATTGACAGAAAAGGCAAATAAGAGGAATTTTCCAGAATTGTGGACTAATAATGATGAAAGCATAATAATGTTCTCTGTATTTTTTGTAAGAAACAAGTGAACAGTACTTACAAAGTATAAAAGACAACACTTCAAGGTAAATCATGACTTTTGGTAAAATCTACCAAAGTACTTGATAAATATAGAGCGCAAAAGTTAAAAAAGAAACCTATTTGAAACGTTTTAATATTCCACATAATATTGTCCAGCGTGGAAAGCCTTTTAGGGAAGGTAAGTTTCTTAAGAAGGCATTTATGAACTGAGCACAATTCTATTTAAAGATTTTGAGGATAAATCGGTATTATTAAGTGCCGCAAAGTTCGCCTATTTGCAGAAACAGAGCTAAAAGTTGAGAAGTGATTGGCCATTAACTCTAAAATAGAGAATTAAATAAAAAAGTATTATATGACTGTGATTTTTTAAAATAGCTTGAGGAAAACACTGATATAACCTTCTTTGCTTGAATAATTTTTTTTTCTAGGTATCTGTTATTCTGAAATGCCTGATGTGGGGAAATTGCACGTAAAATTATTTTTCCAGCACGGAAGTGACGTCCTTGCGTTAAAGAAAATTCTAGAATTTGGTTGAGCTTAAATTGGTAAGCCTTCCCCCCCCACATCCACAAGCGGTAGCCTCAAACCGCGTACAACCCGGACCCCATTTTTGCGAGTTAGAATCGCCTGGGCGTGAAGGTTTAAGGCCATTCGAGAGTAGGGTTGGCCAAACACCCCATGTTTCCCCCACCCCTGCGTTGGGGAGCCTCGGATATATAGAGCTCGTCTTACAGGTGGGAGATACAGAGTTGAGGAGTCTCTATAGGATCCAAGAAGCATTCCCCCTAGTTCAAAGTCAGGTTCTTAACAACGAAACAAAGTAATGGCTGAACTTTTTGTGTCGTTGAAATTAGCCCAGCCAGTGAGGTATTTCCATTTGACTATCGCCACCGAGAGAGTTTTTCGACTGCACACATCAACTCCTGTAGAAGCCCTCCTCGCTCCCGGACGTTACCGCCCCCGCCCCTTGGAGAACCATCATCACGTGAACTTCCCACTCGCCCTCGCCCTCACGTTTATTGCCTGCAAAAGACATCCATGAAACCTTACCCTGACGTCTCACGAGGAATCCTCTATAAGCCAACTGCTCTCCCCTTCAGCAACCCACTTGAGTTTATCCTCCCCATTGGAATAGTCTCCTTCTGTAACGCCTTAATTTTTAACTTCAGAGTCTGATGCATAACTTTGCAATTCCCCCCCTCATTTACCAATATAATTTTTGCCATTGATTCTCTTATTTTATGTATTAAAATTATATTTTTTTGTACATGCCTCTTTAAATAACCTTGAGCTGTGCCATTGCCCAAACTTTACCAGACCTCGTTTGGCACTAAATTCTCGCTGCTCCGCGCGTGCAAACTCGTGGTGTTCCGCCCCTTTGTCGATTCGCCTTTAAGTTATTTATCCCTTCACCATAGATATAATATGGTATTGATATAATATAATGTCACACCACGACACCTGAAGAATTACTTACTTTAGAAGCATAACACAGGTTATGCTTCATACACGATATTGTTCTAAAGCTTTTCTGTTGCAGGATCAACGATACAGTCATGGCCAAATGTTTTGAGATTACTATATTTTGGCCTAAAAGAAAATTAATAGAGCTAATCAAACGTCGTATTTTATTTTAGTATTGTGTTTGCATTGCGAAAAAGTGCGCCATCATGCTTAAAAATACAGTCATCATCATAAAAATGGTGCTTAACTGATAGGAAAAGGTATTGATGGGGCACGTTTTGCTACCATTTTTAGTTCTCGGAAGTGGTCTTAGGCAAAATTATTAGTGCTATGGTTCCCTTAGATTAGAAGAGCCCTAGACATGGAGAGTGTCCGGATGCTTTACCATGGGCAGGAGACAGAATTTGTGGAACCGTTCTCTTTTACCTGCGGCGAAGCGCCAGGTCAAGGCGTTGCTTTATTTCAAAAAGTGTTTAGTTCACTTGTACCCATTTAGAGCCATAAAGTGACCCATATGACCATGGAACATATGGTTATTCACCCTAGAGATTTCAAATTGCTATAAGATTTGACGCTGAGTGGCACCATCTAGTGGCAGAAACCATCAATGCTATAACAATTTATCATTTTATCACAAAACGCCGCAGGTTATTGGAGGGACTTTCCTTCTTGTTCTCAACCTAATGAAGGATCATTCAGGATCTTTAAACAACCGGAAGGTAGTTTTATCAGAGATTATCACTCCACACAAATCTTCATTAATCCATTCTTTATATTTTCTACAAATATTCCGCCTATTATTAAAGTTCTACCTGAAGAGTTGGAGGTTCTTTCCATCCCTTCTCGACTTGAGACCTTTGTTAAAATTTATCCGCATCCCTATGTCCCCTGAAGCATTCACACATGGTTCTTTCCAATTGGTTGCAATCTTGGCACTGGAAGCAACCCGATCCTTGTGCTGAGACCTAACATGGAAGCAATCTTGGCTTTCATGTGAATCTCTTGGGCGACTTAAATTCCTATTTACGGAGTGTAACCGTCTTTGTAATGTCTTTAATCATCCAAAAGAAAGTGTTTCCTGATGCAATACACTTAGTACCTACATATCTCCTTGGATTTTAGGCTACTCTGCACAGAGAAACAATGGTGGAAGGCTATTCTTTGCAAATATCTATTTCATGAATTAAATAAATTCAAACATTTATTTATATAAAATTATTACAAAACTAGGTTTTAATTATACTACATTTTTCATTTAACCCATATTTGTCTAATTTACCCTTTTGATTGAAAGGTTAGTTCAATGAACTGAGGCTCACCTACTATAGGGACAGGAGCAGAGCGCGAATTTGGCTTCAAGGAAGCAATACACTGTCTTATCTTATTAGTTTAGAAATGCTATTTTTTTATTAAACCTGCAATAATTTAAATCTTAGAATAATTATTCCTATCACGTTAATTTTAAAAACGAATCCCAAACACATAAATACCAGGCAATGGCTTCGCCACTCTCCCCTATGGGGTGAACTTGCGCTTCGTTACTTAGATTAAAATTTAAAATCTAAAAAAAAGCAGCCATGGTTAAATTTTTATAAATTTTCTGAACTTCGCCAATTATAATAATTTTAATAGGGAACAACTTCTAAACTCAATTTTTCCCCTTTCAAAATGTAACGTTGCAAAATGTAGAGTTATAGAATAGAAGAAATATAAAAATAAATTTTCTGAACTTCACCATTTGTAATTCTTTAGGTTTTAAAAAAATTCACAAAATTTCGATACTTATAATTATTTTTAAACTTCACCGTTTTGTTTTTTTGATATTATAAAAGAATTATTAGAAATAAATTTGATAAAAAAACATAAGTGATAAACAAACTAAGATGAAATTATTATTCAAATACTTAAAAAGTCCTCTTCTTAAAGTAAAGAGTTAGTGAATATATTAGTCACCAAACTTCAGTGCATGAGTATATCAAAATGTGTGCCAGTTACGACAGATGTTCATTCAAATTTTACCTTTTCACTTTATTATACATAAAGATGTTATGTGCCTTAAATTTATATTAAACGAACTTGAAACGTTATTAAAATTGAAAATAGGATAATTTAACCGATATCATTAAGAGTATTACATAAAAATTAATTCAATTAAACGATATTGAACGAAATTATAATGGATTATGGGTATATAATATTATACATTGACCCGGGTTATTTTGGGCAAAGTTATTAACAAAAATGTCTCATCTTTAAATGAGATCAAACAATTTTTTAGACATGAAATATTGTAAGACTTTCTTGAGTTGATTGTTTGGTGAATAAATATAACTTTGACGCTAATTTTTGGTGTGTAAACTTAGGATCTGACAAGGATAGGGAAAAGTGGCGTCTAAATAATAAGCGAGGATAATAAGCGAGGATAATTGCGAGGATATTAGGCGTGAGTGTAAATTACAATTTTGAGACGAGAGTGATTTAACTCTCAAGTTGGTAAAATGTTAATCAAGAAGTTCTCGTGATATAAATGCAGATAAAACTTTTACAGAAAAACAATTATTAAAAGGAGTTACAAACAGGTAAATAAAAATACGACGCATTACACAAATTGCCATAAGACTCAAATTTGTGTGAGTTGAAACAGGCCTGAAAATTAGGTTTGTAATTACAACTAATTATTTAGTACACTCCGCGTTAAGAGAATATATAAACCTTAATATAAAGTTGAGAAGTGAACGGAATGAGAAATACTGTAAGGGAGAAGGCGATGGAGAATGATTACAGGTAGAGTTGAGATTCTTGAGCTCGTGGCGAAAGACGGATACGAATGAGATTCTCTAAAGCTTTATCCTGTTTGTAAATTATATGATAATGTATGTTGTAGTGTCAAGCTTCCATTTTCTATCATTACACCTCATTGAGCGAATAGCCTCTGGCTTATCATTCCCACTTAGAGGAGTTCGTAATTGTGTGACACAAATAACGGCCCTCTTCACAACCGAGCATTTAGCTCGAGAGAAATTACCCAAGTGATAATGGCGCACTTTCTGAGCTGTCTATCGAATGCCCGGCGATCGTGGTGCTCTGTGGATGGACAAACCACTTACTTACTGGAGAACTCGTGGGCGAGATAATACGAGGGGTCGAGGCGCATAAGTGTCGTTTCCTGAGTCAGTAGGTTCATGATATTTGCTGATCTATCAATGCATTTCAATTAAATTAATGTTAAGTTACGTATTGAAAACATGAAGAGAAGACAAATATTTATTTTATTTTATGTACATAATGATTTAAATAGGGAAATAAAACCTGTATGCTACAAGATGATGTAATTCAGAGGTAATATGAACGCTTTTTTGTTTCGTTAGCACTATGAAGTCTAGGTGTGTCCTCGCCTCAAGTATCTGGCAGGGTTTGAGCTGATATTTTCTAGTTTGCATTTCTGAACTTCAAATCTTTGATGATATTTGGTACAGTTTTGTGCAAACACATTGACCACTCTTCAAAATTTATGCAGTTCATATATGGTAAATGGTAGGAGAGGTTCTTTTAAACTCAACCAATACAAATTTGCCTTCATATTGAATGGTTAACATGATATTTACCCTAGTGACAGACACCAATCGGATGACTTTCTTCCTTAACATATCCAAATAAACCTGTTGATTGATCAAAACCCCTCCCCCCACTTAATAAAAATAAAATGTTATTTTGAATCCGTTGAAGCAACGGCCGCCCACATCCTTAAACAAAAATGCTTTTTCACTTTGAAACACTTCAGCTGTTAAACTGGTAATTCATTTTTATTTTCCTCCCAAACACGATCATGCTTTGTGTATTGTGTGGCCTCCCTAGTGAACACCTTCTCATCAGTCCAAAAAACAGAAGACTGTGAGTTATCAAAAAGTAGTTTAAGGTGCAACTTTTCTCTTCCAACTCTCTTTATTTTGGTATGTTTGGGAGGCAAATCTTTTATCTATCTTAAATGGGTGACGTTTATGATAATCTTTCTGCACTTTTGGCATGGTCGAAAAGCCTACTTTGGTTCCCAAAGCCAGTTGTTTGGTACTCATACTTTATTCTTCTTCATCGTATTCTTGAATAGGGTTGAGGTCCTAACTTGTCAGGGCTGGAGAGAACTTACAATTGCAAGGCAACTGCCTGACTCTTTAGGCCATTTAATTTTTATCTACTCACGTGATCAAGTAGTGTGTCGAGGTATCCCTGTGTAAACTAACTCGGCACATAGAGTCGTACACAAGCACGGTCAGACAGACGACCAAAGGCCGCTTGAGATATGTTCTGAGGCGATTAATAGAGAGTGCAATTTACGGTTGACCTTATTTTGACTAATGGCTTGCCAGGTTGCAGTTCAAAGGATATATAAAGAACAAGACCCAAAAATATAATTTTAATATATATGATAAATGGGGCACTTTATATATATAAAAGGGGAGAACAAATTACTTAATAAAGGTAGTTAAATTAATTCTGTTGGTTTATGATATGACAGAAGCCAAATTTAAAGTTTACTCGAAAGATAGAAATTAATTACAATTTAGCGGGAAAATAAATCGAAAGATGAATGTGGGTGAGGATTAACGAGTTAATTTGGGGAGGACAATACAAGATCACTTTACCTTTAAGCGCGGGTGTATTGAAGCAGGGGGAGATACGGCACAGGTTTTAAGTATATACTTCTTGGTGTCCTGACGAGGAGGACTCGAAGATGAGGTTTGATTACATCGTGATGAAGAATGAGATTTTGTCTTCTCCAGAGAGACGTAATCTCAACTCGAGACGATGGAAAAAGATCCTTGGGTTATTAATTGAGAAAAATGATGATAATATGGATGATGACAAAGTTTTGTTTCACTAACTTTTAGCTCCCTAAGAGAGAAATTTTATCAAGATTTAAATAACGAGATCAAAGAAATAATTCATTTACTAAAATATGCCAATCAAACAAATTTTAACAAACTTAAGAAAAATAAATGTCTTTAATGCCTCAACATTGATAATTTGGAAGTGGTTTTAGTATAATTACATTCCAATTCTACTTTGAAATAGATATTTATTATTTTTAGTTTCGACTTATAATCAAATGAGATAGATTGGTTGATTAGATGCAGCTATTACACGCAATATTGTTAATTATTAATAGGATAAAATACCATCCTTGGGACATTTATTCCCCTCAAAAGAATGACCTAAGATAAATGATAAACTTTTTTTTAACATATGCTTTAATTTCTTCAATGAGCTGCAACAAAGAGAAAATGAAAAAAAAGTTAAACTGAGGATATCATTTAGGCTTATTTAACATTGAACTAGGTCATTTCCAAAAAGGATTAAACAGGCAATTTTTTATTGTATTTCGATACTTGAAATTGATCAGGTGGCAAGAACATCTTTACTACATATAAAGTTAATTAATTTAATCAATTATTTTTAAATTGATATTTTGTATTCATTTAAATTGTCATACCTTGGTGCTGCAAGTAATTGCAAGCTTAAACTTTCAATATATCTGAAATATCTTTAAAATTCGTCTCGTTAGAAAAATATCAGTAATCCCAGCAAACATTTATTTAACCGAATAAATATACATAGGGCGATTTTCATTCAGAAACGACAAAGTGAGGCGCTTAAAGCTTCAATTGTTCCGCAGCTTCTTTGGAGTCTGCCAAAATGTCCATCGTACAAATTGTATTTTTGACAATTTTCCAACTGTGTTCCAACTCAGTCTACAAGAGCAAAATCTACACAACCAATCATTAAGTAGAATGTCAACCACCTTGTGACTCTGGTCTCAAATGCATATGGTGTTCATCCAAATTGTTCTGTCAATCAGGGTGCTTCAGTATATAAGACTGGTCTCTGACATTTTTGTTGTCAAGCTTTTATCAACTGATTCTTATGCATTACAATGCGGTGAATTCAAATTTAGCAGTGTTTTTATTAATCAGGTCAAACCTTTTTGCTATGGTCTTCTTTCTTTAAAAAGCTCCAAGTTTTATTTGCTCTGTGCTATTTCCTGAAATAAGGAGATGTCATAGCCCCTGATCATATAATTGCAAACTTTGACTATCATTTAAAATTATTTCTATAGTCACGAATATGTTTGTATATAAAGAGAGTATCTCTCTATGAGAAACTAAACAGTATTTAACTCATTAGAATTTGCTATTGTAATTAGATTCCTAATCGCTATTGATATGGCTTCTATCAATTGTTTTCTCCTAAGCTTTGTGATTTGTGATTAATGTGCAAAATTTTATATTTCATAGTTATAATGTTATATTTTTAAATTGAACCCTACACTTAGACGTAATAAAAATATATGCTAAGATTGTTAAAAATATATATGTTCAATGTCAAAGACCAATAAAATATATCTATTTTCCATAACAATGGTTGTTTTTATCTATTTTCGTGTATATATTTTCAATGATTAGATTAGTTAAGATGTACACAGGTCTATTCTAAAATGATGTTATTTTAAATCATTTCTTTCCCGACAATTTATTTCTGAATTATAAATATTTAAATTTTTTTTCTTTATTTCAGAAGATCATAAAAATGAATAGAAAATGCAAAAATGAGCCTAATAAGATTTGTTTATCTGCAGTCAATTATCAATTAAAAATAACGCCATTTGTGAAAGCAAGTTACCGTAAACGCACATTTTGGAATGATATTTGGGGATTAAGATAAAAAGCTTGATTCTCATTTCTGTTGTAAGACCGGTGTTGAAAATCTAAGAAGATGGACTAAAGGCAAAGTCAATTCACTGCCCTTTGGTATACCGATGCAGTGGCGAGAAGGCAAAGATCATGTGGCATATTGTTATATTTTCCTACCTGACTAATAGGTTAGATTTTCATTGTATTTTTAATTATAATAATCTATTAATTCATCATTTTTAATATAGAATGTTTGAGTATATTTTTCTCTGTAATTTTTAACCATTAATAAGTTCTTTTCAGGAGTGAAAAGGAAAAACTAGCAACATGGTTTTATCCTTATTTGCCTTATACAAGACGACCAGTTTCTCCCGGCCGAGAGGTACGCATACCAGCATCATCAGTTAATCTGGATATTTTTGAAGAGAGCACTAAGATAAATGGAGCTATTGACAGTTATTCATTTATGCTTTCAAATTTTAATTAAACCAACCTATTCCTTTTAAATCAAACCTAACTAAACGACTTGAGCAGAGACATGGGTCTATCGAAAGAAAAAGCCTAATTACTTGGTTCAAAGTTTGTGAAACTAATTTTATATCTCCAAAAACAACCGATTACTGGTAGCGAAGCAGAAATGAAGAGTTTTTCTCCGTTCACGAAAATACTATGTTGGTATATTTCAAAAGTGTAATTGGATTAATTAGAGCTCTAGGCTTCTTAAAGAAATCAGATGAATGGAAACACTGTATAGTGTCATCAGACAGAGGTTTAAAGGCTGTGCTTTTGCATATGAGAAATAAAGAAGCATCTGTTGCATTTACACACTCTGTTCAATTAATTGAGAATTATGAAACCATGAAGAATTTGCTGAATGATTTTAAGTTTTATCTCCATGAATGGAAGATTTGTGGAGATCTAAGGGTAAGAAATACATATATGTTAAGGATATTTATATAAAGAATTATATTTCAGTAGAACATTATAGTTACTATATCTAAAAACACATCTTTTTTAAATTACTCTCATTATCAAATAAGTTGCATTTTAAAGAGAAAAATGGCATCTCATATATAAATATCTCACATTTTCATTGAATTTTTTCATAGATTCCGATTTCAGAATAGTCCAACAAAGGCCATCTTAACACTCTTTTAATCCTGTTAAATATCAAAACCTGGTCAATCCTAATAAAATTGTGGTTAAGGAGAAGTTTTGTAAAAACAGTAAACAGTTAAATCCCAACGTTCCTTTTTGGTCCCCAAAAAATCAAAAAGTTAGTATTGCAAAATTAACTGCAGGTATTTATAATGGTCCTTAAATAAGGATGGTAATGAAAAACCCTGGATTCACACAAGTCAAAAGTGAGACAAGTAAAATGCCTGGCAATCATTCAAAGCACTTGCTCTTAATTTTCTATGGAATTAAAGAAGACGAGAGTATGAAATCATTGTATAAGTTTTACATAATACCAAACTTTCAAATCTTACGGGAGAGAATGCCTGTTACACTCCACTTTTTAATATCGCATCTTGACTATTTCCCAAGAAAATTATGGAGAACACATTGAAGAACAGGTGGAAAAGTCCCACCAAAACAAGAAGTGCATGGATGAAATATATCAGAATAGATGGGACATTAATATGCCGGCGTCTAAAAAGAGGGTCACTAGTAAAAAAAACACCAAAGAAAATCTCATTTTTTCTAATTTTTCTCCTTTTATATTAAATTATCGCAAATTATAGAAATCATTATACTTTAAGTGTTCTATTTCACAGTTTCTTCCAATTTCACCTTTAAAAGTTGTTATAATTATAAGATCTATTAATTTTTAAACGTGATCTGCTGACCAAAAAGTCGCGTGCTCTCCCCTATTGTGATTTATAAACTCACGACCTCCAAATCTTTCAATAATTCCCGGACTAACTTTGAGATTACCTTGAGAATTCTATCTTTCACAGGACAATGTGAAATATAATAAGGGTTTAAAATTTCTTTAGAATCGGAGGAAAACTTATGATGTTATGGCCAAAACAATATTAATGCCGGACTTAACTTGGGAGGTCTTTGGCAATCATACCATTCAAAACAGAATTTAGAACATGATGAGGCTTTTAAATCTTGTTAGAATTGGACGAATAGTTACAATGTTATTACAAAAACACTAAAACGCAAAACGGAGACCGACTGACATGTGATGGAGAGTCGCACGCGACAAGAAATAATTGTTTTAAAAAAACTTTACCTGATTAAAAATGTCAATGGCAAATTGGGATTCAACGGATTGAAATCCATCAAAAATCAGTTAAAAAGAAACCTTTACAGTTTTGAACCGCAGGGCTGTATAATAAATTTAGGAGTAGTGTGGACAGGTTCTAAGAAAATATTGGTAGCCAAAAAGATCTCTTTCAGAGGAAAAAGTGTTGGTTCCTTCCTTTTGTTTTCACAGTGATGTAGTTTGTCAGAAGACCTGGAAAATATATCGTCATGAGAGAAATAAAACTACACATTGCGAATTCCACGATAATATACAGCACATTGCCACAAAAGAACCAGAAGCCACTACAAGAAATATAAAGTTCCCCTTTATTTTAAATGCTGGTATACGATGCACAGCTAATAATTTCAGAGCAAAGAAAACATAATCAGCAATTCGCAGATTAATAATATTTTTCGAAGTAAAGCATCTAAATAAACTTTTATTAATAATCTATTTTATTTACATTCTTAAAAGTCAGCACCTATGATGAAGAAACAAATGATTGGGCTTTAACGGATTAAATTGTGGATTAAGTTAATTGTACGAAAAGAAAGGGAGGTACCTACATTGGAGCAGCCATAAAATCCTACACGGATTTACTGATATAAATTAGCACTCAAATTTGAGTTAGATAACCAAGTGAGGAGTAGACAAAAAAGATTAAAATGTAGCAAACAAAAGATCTAACACAGCAACGGAACATATTATTGGAAAACACAGCACCATTCAGGCCTAAATTTATTCCGCAGACGCAAGAGAAAAACCTACCCCTCCCTTCCATATTGGGCACCAGAAATTCAAGCCATCAGGAGACAACGGGTCACACTAAAACAAAATTAACTAAAACAATTAAACAAGAAAAAAACTCACAAATACAAGCTCAAAACAAAGTAAAACGACTTGCTCACATAACAAATAGTAGCAAAGTCATTATAAGCCTAAAGAGTTCCAAACAGTTTAACAAAAATACTACACAATTACATTCAGCAAACGACACAATAGAGATAGTCTCAAACAAAAAAAATACAACCAAACTAACTCATCAAGCACTCGACTTCTTTTAACACTTAAACCTCCATCTATAAGTTCTCAGTTTTATGTGTCTTAAACAACTCTTTCTAAAGGAACGAGACTACACTATATTAAAACCGCCAGACGAATCACATATTCAACGCATGCATTCAGCTGCATATTGTCCAGACTTAACATCAAAAATAGCCAAATTAGTCTCATAACAGATAAAATTCTATCACTCACAAACATTGCAAACTACAGCTACTCAGCCAACGCAATATCCAAAACCTGTAAGCATAGTACAAACATAAGAATTCATATATATATCAAACACCGTCCCTTACCTTACTTACACGATCATATTAATCTCCTCTCTACCCATTGCGAAGTTATATATGGAGCGCTTAATCAAAAAAAAGATCACGCCACAAAAAACCTTAGTCCCTTTACAACATGGTTTTAGAAAACAACATTTTAAAACTACATATTATAAAGACTTCAAGTAAAGCATCCATAAAGGCATGCACAATTAAAGCCACACAGAACTATTCTTGTATCACTAGGCATTGGCAAACCTACGATGCAACCCTCAACTACAACGAATCTTACAAAATATACAGCAATAAAATGCACAACAAAACAAAAAGATTGCCAGCAAACTAATGTTGCCTCAACATGACTATGTGATATTTACTGGCCAGAACTCAATCATACAATTTAACAAAGAGTGTTCGAAAGGGTAAATATGGTCAATTACACTTTCTAACTACTATATGTATGAAATAGCAAAGCCTGCTTACCCTAGATACGCACAGTTGTATGGCAGGAGAAATAAAGCTCACTGCGCCTCCTAAAACAAAGAAAAAGCTATTCAGCCCATCAAACCATAGCTCACACACGACACATGCATCCAACCTCATCAGACTCAATATACTTGCATCTAAATCCAGCGCTTTCCTTATTACCTGCGATTCGTGTGTACACTTTTACACGCTTACACTAACAATAAACAGTAGCCTAGATAACACACTGTCATATTACTTGCCATAATACTCAGTATTTCGTATAAAATTTAATGTTTTATGTCGAGTACGTATGTACGTTTGATTCGTGTATAAGTAAATCCGTTACTTTTCTCTAAGAGTGCTTTAATTTAATTCTCTAACCATTTGCTGCGTGCGAGGATCTAATTAAACAACTGAGAAAAAAATATAACTTTGAATATATAAAAGAATGTAATATTACACTTTTAAATACACTTTCGCACGGAATGGGGAATAACAAAAAATTAATGAATTTGGTATTCGTTTTACCCTTAACTCAGAGTGTGTCGACAGTTGCGTGACCTTGAAAGTGAGCTTCCTCGCTGAGGTGATTTGGGGCGAGTTGGGCTAGAGACTGCCTTGCTGAGGTTAAGCAAGCGAAGGGAGGTGTTGCGGGAAAACAGCTGATTCTTTTTCAGGGGTTAGTTGAAGGCTTGTGACGAGGTTTCTCTTCACTTGACGATGTAAGTGGAAGGATCTGGCTTCTCGCTGATAAGACTTAACCCAGATGTGAATCTTTTCTCTAATCGGAATTCAGGTTGGTATTTGTCAATGGTGAGGGGTATTTCTTTTTTTAGAAAACTCCGATACGGGATTTTCTTCTGGTATGAGAGTTGGCTCGCTCGGTTCCAACTATCTTCTTTATTCCCTGTTTGACTCAGGGACTCGTCTTCTTCTCTCGAGAGCTACACGGATTCTCCTCTCAATTTCTCAAGATCGAATTATATATACGTCGATTATTCCCTGGGCAGGGGGGAGAAGAAGGAGTTTAGGAGGGTCAAATCCTCACTAGCTTACAGATAAGCCTCTCTCCTAGGGCATAAATTTTTAACACTATGACACTTCGCCCCTTTAGGTTTACGCACGAGGAAGGTGAGATTTTGTATATTTGGCCAAAATAGACGTAAACAATCGAAGGAGAGAGTAAGTCTGTTCATAGATTTTCTGCCAATAAAGCCTTAGGCAGCCAAACTTTCATTCTAACGGCTTTCACACCCTCCTATGTTAATATTAACGGACTACACCTATATCCTTCTTTGTGAGTTAATTCGAGGGATCTTGAGGCAGTGAGGTAAGGGAAGGGGGTGAAACTATTGGACCATGTGGAACGTAACGGTTGATGCCCTATAAACAAACTTGCTGCTGCTTCTCCTTGTTATATTGATTTCTCTACATTTCCTCCATCCTAAAGAATGTAATAGGGAGGAAGGAGGATTCAAGTGAAAACTAACCAACAACACACACAAAATAAGACACATGTCTTGGAACGCAATTCCAGGTCCAACTGTTACAGTGAAAATACAATGGTCAATCATCATACTAAGATAAGACTTAATGTAATTGTCCGCACACGCGCGCACGTATATAGACAGGTAAAAAAGGACTTTAACCCTCGCTCGTAAGGCCAGGCAGTCTGAAAGAGACAGCCCAATTTAAACTAAAAAAAACATCAATAACAAAAAAGAAAAGTAAAAGAAACTGACTATTAGTCTGCACTTAAGCAGTTAATCCTTACACCAACTAAACACTTAACACATTAATATATACCCAAAAAATTTGGTCTTAATACTAACGGGAGTTTAATTACCCACCTGTGAGGGTTTGGCTCAAGTTATCGGCTATACAATTATCGGAGCCTTTTATATAATCGTAGGCTATGGTAAATTGGTACTTAATTAACAATACACTCCATCGCATGAGTCTGCCATTCTGGCCATTGCTGTTACGCAATGTGGACAGCTAAGATGGGACACTGAATTAACTGGTCGAAAACTGATACTATAATCCATAGTAATGATTTTATATAGAGAAATATCCTGGAATCATTTTTAATCTCTCACACAAAGGAGAGTAATCTCAACATTAGCCCAGACGTGTTTTCGCTAGATCCAATTTCATCACTTTTCCTAAAATCCGACTTATCTGATAGCATTAAAATGTTGACCTCATAGGTGAACGTGCTTTGTATAAATACTGAGTGTCCTATTTTTTCTCACCATTGAGTTTGAAAATGTCTCATAGACGAAAGTAGTAACTCCAATCTGCTCTTTATTCAGTTTCCTTTCGTAGAACATATTCATCTATATATATATATATATATATATATATATATATATATTACTTGATTTTAAAAACTAAATCTCAGTAATTCATTTATCAATTTCTTTTTCATTTTTTTCTAGAGTACATCAAGATTTTTAGATGTTTATACATGTTTACTATACAAAGGTTTCCAATATTAATTAAGTCAATAGACCTAATGCACAATTACAATAATGTATACGTGTTAATCAAAAATTTTATGTTATAATAACCTATTTTTTATCTCGAATAAATTTCAATAGTGGTTATTTTATATCCTATACATCTACTATAATAATTCTAGCAGAATGAGGTCAAAGCGCAACCACGTGTCCTTCTGTACCCATGTGGATCCTGAGATCCCTGCATGGAGCTGTTAAAGCATGGCTGCTCCTGGGTAAAAAGGCAGCCTAAGCCGTTATCACACGCCCAGCTGTATTTGCCTTGGGACCGTTTTAATCGTCTTCCCCGGCTACTTCTCCGCAAACATTCTGGCCTTCCGCCTGAGGATTGAAGCCTGTTAGACATTCCAAACCAAAGTTATCACGATTCCCCCTTCCTTCGAAGGAGTCGCTGACTTTTCACCAAAACGTACGCGCGTCTGGAGGGCCGTCACAACCACCGCACTTGGCGCCTATATAACCATTCGAATGAGTTTAGAGAGCAGCACTGTTAGACTTCCAACCTACTCTGGCTAACGAGCTGAAGGAGGCTCTTACCCACCACCCCAACGGCGATTTTGATTCAGGTCGAAGGCTAAATCGATCCGTGAACTCTGCCGTAGTCAATCTGCAAGTATGCCCATCCGTGAACTCTTCCATATTCAATTGGCAAGTATCGACTTGAATAAACTCTGCCACAGTAAATCGGCAAGTATCTGACGATGATTTCCAACTTTAAAGACTCTAGGAGTGCTCCCTCATCTGAAGCAAGTGGTAACTTACTTATTCCGAAGCATTCATCGTACCCCAACTGGCCCCTTTTCGGCAACGAGCACGTATGGTAATCGTAACCGTTGCCGCATGCAGATTGATCTTGAATCTGGCTTACCCCATTGCTCCTTATTTGTGTGAACGCCCCGGTTTAAAAGCCCCCTTTAAATCACCAAACTGAATCTTACCTCTTTAATCCCTTAATTAACCTACCGGTATCTCGTGTGGACCTTTAATCCCGTCTGCACGACCATTCCCTTTAAAACCAATATTTGTGTAAATAACATATCATTTTTGTTGTAAGTAAAGATATATTTTCGTCATTGTCTTTCATTTGCAACCCCAACGCACACCAACTACCTGTTAATCTTTAGCCAACTTGCAAAGTTAATAATATACCATCCCCACTGGATTCATGACAATTTCCCCTCTCACTAACGGTCTTCAACCAACTTCGGCCATAAGCCCCAAAGTACCTAACTATATATATATATATATATATATATATATATATATATATATATATATATGTAGAGAAAGAGAGAGAAAGAGAGAGAGAATCTGGCCATTCCATGCAATGATAATAATTTAGATTGGGAGAAAGAGACGAACTATTAAGTCATACTGGTAATATTCTCTTGTTCTTTATTACCATAATAATATGGATTTGGTTATGAAGTGAGAAGATATATTATTTTTTAATAACAATCCTTTTACGTGATGGGAAATGCATTAGAGTTGTGTAAGATCTTATTAAAGCATCATTAAATAGTGTGTTACAGGCTATTAAAGCATAATTTACATGTCTCTTACTCTCAAATAAAGCATAATGAAGAGATCAGATGTGTTACTCTTAGTGAATAATTTAATGATGTATCACATACTATTAAAGAATAATTAAAAAGGTTGACACATGATATTATAGCTTATTGAGAACGTGTGTTGAATGCTATTGAATTATATACAAAATGTCTTCCATGGTAGTAAAGGATAAACACATTATGTTCAACGCAATTAATATATATATATATATATATATATATATATATATATATATATATATATATATATATATATATATATATATATATGAGGTGTGATATACGCTATTAAAGCATCCATAAAGGGTATGTTACAAGGTGTTAAAGCATAATCAGAACTTATGTTGGATGCTATTCTTAAAACCTAATTAAATCATATAACGTGTCTTGTGTGGAAAGAAGCATAAATTACCTGGATGCTGAGGACGTGCCTCAATGGAAATCTCATCAAATTATAATTAGGGGGAAAACTAAAAAGTTAATCCACTTTTCAAATGGGATTAAATGGAAAATGGACTCTAATAGCTTTTTAAATTAAAGAATACATAATGAACATCAGAATCGCGGCCTTGGGAGAAAGATAAGTGCCTTAGGTGAATGTAATTAAAAGTATGACGACGGTTAGGGAGGAAGGCCTCATATGGAAAATGAGAAATGAAGGTGTTTCTATGAAGATAAGGTGAATGTATGAGATTGAATGGATCAGTTTGTCGAAGGGAATGGAAAGCTTTGTCCTTTATTCGGCTCATTGTGAAAAGAGCACAAAAGTAAAACTATTAATGGCTAAGTGAAAACAACGTTATAAGATGCAAGAGGCAAAGGAGAGTACGAAGGGTATAAAAAATAAAAAAAGAGCGAAAAATTGTTTTAAACCCAATGGAAAATGAGAAAAGTATAATATAGAGAAGGAGACAGAAAAATAGTGTAAAGGTCAAAGAGAAAAAGGGTGTAAACTTCAACAAAAGAAATAAAATTGGTGGAAATGTCATAAGAAAGAGAAAATTGTGTTCAAATTCATCAGAAAAAGAGAAAAAAATGTGTAAGGCTTATGAAAAAATTTAGTTAAATGTTGCGAAGGGCATTAAAAAAAATATAAAAATTGTGTAAACGTAATAAGCGAAGAAAAAATAGTGTGAAGGTCATAAGAAAATAAAGAGAGGAATGTTTAATGGAAAAAAAAAGAAACGTAATTAAATTTCGTTTCTGGAACTAAAGAGCTATAAGAGAAAATTATGGCCAAGAAGGAAACAAAAATTTGCCAAAATTGAATGAAAAGAATTCCTTTTTTTTCGCAGGAATTTTCCTTTAAAATGTCTGTATGACTCACTTTTTCCTGTCGCGGCAATGTTTTCCCTTAATGTGTGCATAAATCTCTTTCCCCGCCTGCTTCTTATTTTGCAAGGGAATGTTTCATAAAGATTGCTGCATTCAAAGCAAACTTGCATGAATTATGAAACGCGAGAATAAATAAGTTGAGTATTGCGGAATACATGATTGTATATTATGTATATTGCCATAAACATAAGAAGCGAATCGACTTGAACAAAAACTAACCTAATATTATTAAATTTACCTACCCTTTTTCCCTTAATCAACGTCAACTAAGGAAAGCTATAGTAAAGCAAATGCTAATAAGCTTATGTAACTTAACCGTATGTGTATAAAGTTAATTGAAATTTTCATGGTAATAATAAAAACACATTATTAAATGTTAGGATAAATTTATATATTATGGAGTTGTTGTTTTATGGCACTAGTAATTGTTAAATGTATCAGGATATTGACTAATGCAGCTTTTTGACAGTCGATACTGTAATTTATTAACATTACTGAAGCAAAGTCTGTTCCACTTCTTTCAGCGACACTGGATGAGCTAAACGGTTCAATACCTCTCGTTTCAATAAAAAGCCGTCACATTTGGATATGTTAAAATCTGTCAATTGTAGAGGACATCACATGTGTTACAACTCACTCTGCTGCTCCTTTGGCCAGTATTTAATCATTCAAGTGGTGTCTATCAATACATCATATTTTTGGAACACTGAGTCACTATCGGTGAACTATGTCTATCGTGTGGATGGACTCGCTCACTCAAAACTGACCAAACGTTTTGACCGTTAACTCTTTTATATAGAACTATAGAATGAGTAATAATATTCTAGGATATAGCTGAAATAATCATTACTTTTCTATCTCCATGCCTTACTTGGCGGTGTTAGGTAATAATGTTCAAAATTTTCTTTGGTTTGTCTCCATAGGTAACTAAGTCCAGAGTATAAAAGAAGGATGTGGAATGATTCATCAGAATAAATTTCATTCTCTTATTCTCGTGTTTGTTTAGCAGTATATCATTTATTCGCTTTTTGATATTGACGTCAGGAAAGATAGATTTGGCAATTGAAATCTTGCAGTCTAACCAGCTGCATAAAGCTCTCAACTAACAATATTGGTAAGGGCTTGGTTCAGTTCTAAGATACTCTTACTGCTGTTGCTTTATTGTTTTTTCACTACTTTTTGTTACTTTGTGATACTGGTGACTGAAATTCACCTTCCGTAATCAGGTTCGAAAAACAAGTTTTTTTTGTGGATTTTTGTATGTTAACATCTGTTCAAACCTTCCGCATGAATCACGCGCAATTCTACAAGTATGCTAATAACTATCCATAAATTGGCCTTCGTTAGAAGTCGGATATCTCATTCTGCCTGGAAATAAAACATAGATGCGTAAGACGCAACGAATCAATTTTAAAGAAATCAGGTGTGAATGTATAAACTATTTCTTGGCAATTGGATTTTTTATTTCTGTAAAATCGTTGTTAAATTTTGAGGATGCTGGCGCTTCGTTTATTTTCGCCTCCTCCTCTTATTTCGAGCGATCGAAACAATTCTTATTTTCTGATACCAAATAAATTCAATCACTGATAAAAAATTGAGAATAATTAATTTAACCGTTTTTCTTCCTCTTTATTTGGTAAGAAAGGAAGGAATAATAATTGTATGCGTCCCTTTTTATCAAAAGAGCCAATTTAATAAAACAAAAAAACATCCCATTGGCCCCTTATCACTTCCTTGGGTTAGTCATTTAGAAGTGCATTTGATACAACTACCACAACTTAATGCAATCTTGGTGTGACCACGCCACTGCGATGCAAATTACGGTAGGTTAAGCTGAAGTTGCGCTGTGAACTCTCACTTCTTTATTATTTAATGGATCGCTATCAGGGAAGGTGGTTTGAAATTCACACATTATGCAACAGCCTGCCTCCACTTTAACCTGACCGCTCCCCCCCTCCCAGAACATTATCCTAGAAGGCGCAGCCACACTTTATGAGGAAAGGTAGACGGGACCAACAGAACAGCCTATACGATCAAAGTTTTTCTTCCTTAATCTTCCAGGCGGTCGAGGGAGTAAAGGTCGTCTGATTCTGGTTCCAAGGGAACATTATATTTCAACAAAAACATTGGGACAAATTGTTTCTGCGTCTCTAGAACCATCAGATTTGGACAAGTTCGGATTTTCATATTGTTAGGAATACACAGCAATTTAATATGCTCGATTCACCTATATATAAAAAAATCTAATCATCGGTATATTATATTGACTCACTTTTCAAGAACGATATCCACAATGATCTTTATTTTTTTAAATGTCAATATTATTTAGACCGAATATATATAACAGAAGTGAAGTAGATTTAACTCAAATTTTATGAATAAAGTGCAAAATCTCCAAAGTGAATTTGAAATTTTACTGGTTCGCCAAAATGTTGTCTCAAATAAATTTCACAAAACATATTTGTCTTGCGTAACTTGCGTATTTAACTGTCATTTCAACGAGAAAAAATCTCACAGTTTTAATCCAAACTTATGTCTTTCGGCCCAAAGGTTAAACAATAATGATAGTTGGTTTTACCTATGAGTTTGAAAGGTAGCAAATATACTTTTACGCTTAATTAAGATCGTTATACTCGTATATCATCGTATCAAACTCAGAAAACGGTTACTCAGTAAGTTCTAAATCTTGACACACAAACCCTTCAGTTGGTTTGACAAGATTATTAAGTATGAAATTGCTGATTTACGAAAAAAGCCATAAAGATTAGAAAAAGATAGAGTAGGAAATTCTAAAACAATTTAACACGTATTGAATTACAGTAAAAGGAAAATGTCAGTTTGGGGGATGCAAAAAACTGTAAAAGTTAATTTAATATAAAAGTTTGTATAGCATACATATTCACGAGGAAATATCGTAGTGCATATAAAGGGGATGTTTTTTAATCACTAGCGTTTAGCGAAGCTGAGTTTTATTCACTACCTAAGGTAACACTTCATTTAATAACTATTTCTCCTTACATCAAGACCCTTTGACCTTTTTAACATTAATCATCTGTTGAAGATTTAATTCAGTTAAGAATTAAACTAATCTTGGCTATTACAATAGGGGAGCAGTAATTAGATGTGGAGGGTTCAATGTTATTTAGCTTCAAAAGATTTGCGACATCTTCGTTAAAAGTTTTTCGTAAATGAAGGGGCAAGGAGTAAGGCCTAGATCGAATGGGTTCCTGGGTGGTAAGCAATATCTCGAAGTTTGTAGGATAACCTGGAATTTCGGATATCACATCACCAAAATAACTTAGAAGAAGCTGCCATGACTATTATTGAAGGAGGTAAGCTGGTCGCTGACTATTACTTCGGGTGAAGGGGAATCGATGGCGACGGGCAAGGTGGGCAAGGGATACTCGTTATCCTGTCCAACGGAGGCAACTTGCACAATATTAATGGGATCAATGGGGTAGTTCGCTTCTATAGCTGTTTCTTCGTCATTTGCCACAATATTAATGGGATCAATGGGGTAGTTCGCTTCTATGGCTGTTTCTTCGTCATTTGCCACAATATTATTGGCGCAGGCGCGGCGGTGAAACTTTTTCTACATATTGACGTGAAACAACTTTTTCCCTGTCGAGGTTTGGATTAGGCAATCCACGGGGCCTCTTGATTTGATCACTTGGAAGCGGCCCTTCCAGTGAATCAAAGGATTATTATTATCGGTGGGGAGTAATAATAAGTCCTCTTCTCGGGCCTTGAACATCGGTCTTTAGACTTGCAGTCAAAATAGGACTTATACTTGTCTAGGTTTGTATTAGCATTCTGATAAGCAATCTCAGGGCACTTTTCCAACCTTTGCCGAAAATCTAGAAGGTATGCATACGAGTATTGTATTTCTTGATCCAAATCTCGGTTGGTAAAAAGTTCTTCAGATTGCTTATGGGGCCTTAAACATTCCGTCAGTCCTGAAGCTCAAACGTGGCAAATCCTAAGGTGCGATGAGGGATTTCCTAGAGAAACAGGCAAATAACGCTGCCACTCATGAGGCTGCTCTGCACACAACTTCTTCCCAATTGATTTGAGAGTAGCATTTTGCCTCTCGCAAATCCCGTTTCCCGCTGGGTGATAAGGGTTGGTAAACAGTGGCTTTATCATTAAGAGTTTACCGACATATTCCTTTAATTCAGACTCAAATTGGCTGCCGCGATAGGACAATACCTCCTTGGGCAACCTAACTCTCTCAAAGATAGAGAAAAGTCCCTCAGCAAAAGAGATGCTGTCTATCTTTTCGAGGGGGATAGCCTCGCGGAACCGGGCGGCAAAATAAACGAGGGTAAGAAAAAAACGGCAGCCTTCGTTAGACGGGGAGTGAATCGGGCCGATAAGGACGATTTCCACTAAGGAGAAGGCTTCTGTTAGGATGAATCCCTTCTGTAAGGCGCGAGCTTGACGCGTCCTTTGGCGCAGGCGCGGTACAAAAGCGGTACGAGATGAACTTGTTCATATGGATCGACTCTTACACCTTACCTTTTGCCTTTACCCAGATGAGCAAAGTGAGTTATATTCCTTTTTTATTCTTCGGGAAATTTTCATTCGTATGTCGCTGAACACTGAATCGCAGGCGATTTCAGGTGGGCCAGGCGTCTCGCATTCCTTCTTCGTTTGGGTACAGGTAATTTCGTCTTGAGCCAAAGGAGTGGGGGATACCCAGAGGTACTTTCTAATTAAAACGGAACAGAACCTGATGGAAACGGCTACGGCCTCGGTCCAGCCGATTAAGTATGCACATTCAATATAGTACTTCACAATGGGGAACTTTTTCGCTTGTTTCAGGTACTACCTCTATCTTGAACAAGGGTGTAGACATAGCAGCCGTTCACGGGCCTGGTCTCGAACTTAACGCCTTCAGTGGAGCTCTTTTCAAATAGATATTTAACGTGGTGGCCAGCGGAGCTGGATGCGTTCGAAGGGGAAAAAGTTTCTGCTTGCTACGAGGGTAGCACGGGGGAGGCACTAATTTTGTGTACTTGATGTAAAGAACTGCTACGTAGTTGAGAGTTCTGAGGTCAGTTTGTTCGCACATGGCCCTCGACACCGCAAGAATAAGATAATTTCAGCCTCCTGGGCAAGGAGGGCACTGTGAGATTAGATGAGATTGATGAGAAGATTTAAGTTTCACTAGACCGGTTACTTTTACGGAATTTGTTATATTATGGGAAGGAAATTTAAAATTACCACCCTCTGGGTTTGGGGGATAAAATTTCTTGCTTTCTTCTTTCCTTAGGGGAGAAGTTGTGGCTCGCGCTAAAGATGTTAGCCTCTTCGATACACTCCTTCAAGGTGTAGCACCTTCTGTACTTCACGAACGATTATATTTCGGAGGGAAGTGATGCAAAGAGCTGATCCTTAGGGATGAATTCGGCCAGAGCTTGAAAATCATGGGGAATCTTAGATGAGGCTAAGCAGGAATTGAGATATCTCTGCAGCGTATACCCAAACTTCCGATAAGTTTGGTTAGGTTGTATACGGGCGTGGCAGAATATGACTCGATAGAAATCCGAGGTCATGTTAACTACTGCTAGTAGTTCCAATTTCAACGTTGAGTAAATGACCATTGCTTCCTAATGCAAGGAAATAAAAATGTCCGGAGACGGAGAACTGACCAACGGCAAGAGTTTGGCTGCTCCATCATCCTCTATGTCCCAGCTGCTTACTTGGAATATTTTTTTCAAATTTCTTAATTAAGACCTCTAATCTTCACCCTCCGTCAAGACGGTTTGCGGGATGTCGTTTCCGGAGTTGAAGAAAAGCGTCTCGTTTCTTGTTCTCTGCATCTCCAATATATACTGGTTTATTCTTCCTCTTTACTCTCTCCTTCTATTCCGTTTCTCTTTCTTTACTTTCTTCTCTCGCTGCTCTTTCTTTTTCTTGAATGGAATGTGGGAGAGAAGCTCCTTGCCTGACAGACTTAGAGATTCTCTAAGCCCATTAAAATTGCCTAACGAAGACATACTGACGCTTACACTGGTTTAACATGAAAAGATGACAAAAACAGACGGAAAATATCACTGTTCTCTTACTGTACTTTTCACAGACCGGAGAGGACAACACAAGAAAATAAAATTCGGCTAACGAACTTAAGCTTGATGCACAGTCTGAAAATAAACACATAAAAATGGGCACACGGCTTTGCGAGGTAGATACCGAAAAATGCACTGCTTTGTGACCTTGACAAACCGCAGTTCAAAAGTGGAAGATCATCTCTCCACAATTCTCAGTGACCAGAACAATAAGATTACAAGATCAAAAAAGAAATGAAAATTTCAAAAGACCTTTAAAAAAACTTTTTAAAAACCTTTCTAAACCTGACACCAGATGATATAATATACACATATATATTTACTTTATGTCTTAGGTTAGCGGGGGTTGGTAGTAGTATATATATATATATATATATATATATATATATATATATATATATATATATGTAGAAGACTCACAAAGTATCACGTGAGTAAGCAATAAAAGCAACAAAGCCCACAGAGAAGAATAATACGAGGATTCCAAGTACTTTCGAACTTTATTTCGAGTTCTTTATCAAAGAATAACAGTAGTATTGAGAATTGTAATATTTTTAAGGATGATACAGAGGAGAGGGAACGCTCACACAAAAGCTAAAAACCAAGCAAAGGTAAATACCAAATAAGATCATTATTATAGGTAATAATAATCTTATTTTGTATTTAACTTTGCTCCGCCTAAGGTTTCCATTTAATATTACTTCATTTTGTTGATTGGTTTTATGCTTTTTTGTGGGCGTTTCTTTCCTCTGTATCATCCTTATAAATATTACAATTTTCGATACTTCTTTTATTCTTTGATAAAGAACTAGAGATAAAGTTCGAAAGTACTTGGAATCCTCGTATTATTTTTCCCTGTGGGCTGTTGTATATATATATATATATATATATATATATATATATATATATATATATATATATATATATATATATATATATATATATATATATATATATATATATATATATATATATATATATATATATATATATATATATATATATATATATATATACCAGGCAATGGCTTCGCCACTCCCCCCTACGGAGGGGGGCTTGCGCTTAGCTACTAAGATTAAAATTTAAAATCTAATAAAAAAACAGCCATAGTTAAATTTTTCTAAATTTTCTGAACTTCGCCAAATATAACAATTTTAAAAATGATCTATAAACCAAATTTTCCCCCTTTTAAAATATCACGTTGCTAAAATATAGAGTATAGAAGAAGAAGATATATATATTTGTAATTCTTGGGTTTTAAAAAATCACAAAATTTTGATAATTATATTTATTTCTGAACTTCATCATTTTGTTTTTTGATATTTTTAAAGAATTTTTAGAAATAACTTTGCTAAAGAAAACATAACCAAACTTTGATGAAATTATTATCCAAATACTCAAAAAAATCGCCTTCTTAGATAATAGAGTTAGTGATGAGATATTATGTTTATTATAAGGAAATGAAGGCAAGGTCAGATCCCGCACCTTAGCTGGAGGCTGAGCCGCAGAAGAGAAAAAGGGGGGTGGAGGTAGATTCTTAAACAAGTGCGTGCAAATTAATTCAACAAAGCGAGTGCAGTTGGCCGTTCGATTTGCTTATGGGTCGCCTACTGGTTCTGGGTAGAGAAAGGAGAAGAACAAAAATATCTTTACTATTTACACACAAATATAATATACATTTATAAAATTTATCGCACCAATAACATGGATACTCGCGATGACAGTTATGGAGTCTAAGTAATTTGGGCGACGGGTTGACTCAAGCTGCGGCTGGTATGTCGACGTGCACACGTACAAAGATAGGTATGACTGGATACGAATCGACTAATGTCGTAGGCTTTGCATTAGGGTTTGATGCCTTGGAAGTCGACTGAGGGTGGGGGGGGTTATTGCACTTGTAGCTTACAATAGTAAGTTTAACCTTGAGACTAACGTCTGAAGGAGTATTCCCACTGGAACAAGATCATAGACAATTCAAAATACAGACAATGGGCTAGGACTAACTTACGTCGGGGAGGGGGAGTGTCTTGCTTTCTTACTCGCGATTGAACAGATCGGAGTAGAGAAGTTGAAGTGTCTCGTACTACGTGGCAGGCCTATACCAAATTTGGCACGGCTGGAGACTGTGTTTATATGTAGCTCAACATGAAGCGCTTGGCCTCAGGTGCCGGAAGAGTTTCTCCATATCAGAGACAGTCGTGGGGAGGGTGACTCCAAGCGGGTTTTTTTATATCAGTCGGGGGGGACGCGGCAACGTCTCTTCAGTCTCGGTGGTTTAAGCGTCTGCTTTATTGCGGGAAGTAGATAAATTCTCCCAAGATCAGACTTGGCATTCTCCAACCTAACGGGGCTTCTCATTCTTCGTTGTGAAATATTCCGACAAAATGTATTCGGCTAGATCATGCAAAAATAAACCAGATGTATTTTTTAAAATCTGCAGAGAATATACTGTTCTTTGTAATAGGAATCGGGTTAACTGTTTAAAATAGATTGTTTACCATGCATATTTTAGTAGTACAAAACTTGGTAACCAGAAAAAAGATATGGTGCCACACATGGTATGCAAGACATGTATTGAGTATCTGCTTCGTTGGACCAAGAACAAGAAGAATTGTATGAGTTTTCTAATCACATGATTTAGAGGGAGTGAATAAATTATAGTGTAGACTGTCGCTTCTTCGCTATTGCTTTGAGTGAGACCAAGAGAAAAGCCGGAGCCGCCTCAAGTATCCTGACATTCACTCAGCACGTTCTTTTGTAGCTAAGTGTTATGAAATTCCAGTACCTTTCTTTCAGAACGTCCTGACATTAGTGACAAAGATCTTCTAGTGTGGAAAAAATGAAAAAGAATAAGGAGTGTTTCTTGACGATGATACACGACATCCTTTTCACAAAGGATCTAAATATTCTGCTCGCGACGCAGCTTGTCAATGTCCTCTGACGAACTGTTGGCATCCATGTTGAAGGAAAGACTTCTTCTCTTACAGTTTTTTCGACAAAAATGAGGAATCCATACCTAACTGTACATTCTGGGCATGTGGGATAGTAGGGATAAAGCTCAGCATTAGAAGAAAAAGGACTGCTCTATAGGGGAGGTATTTGTGCCTTTTAAAGCAAGGAACCTCATAAACAACCCTCCAGTAAACAGAGACAGATATTTTTCCCAGCAATGCACATCAAGTTATACTTTACCAAAGAGTTCACCAAAGCTTGTGCCACGCTTTTCCAGGATTGAGCAGGGATAAGTTGAAAGCTGGCATCTTTAAACTATCATCAACTCCGTCAGCTCATTAGAGATCCAGATTATGAAAACTACATAAATAAACGAATTCGAAGTGGAAGTGAGAAGGTTTATTGTTCTGATCGTGAAGAACTTTATTAGCAACACAAGGTCAGGGCCTACACAGAATTTTTCACCAATGGGTTGACTGCTTTCATAGACCTCGGATGTAATATGGTCATCAAAATGCATTACTTATTCTCGTATATCGATCGTATAACTGATAATCTGGGATGATTGATCGATGAGCAAGAGAAGAGATTTCTTCAGGACATGAAAGAGTTGGAGAGCAGGAATCATAGACTCTGAGTTGCATTCATGATGGCTGAATACTGTTGGACTCTGATAAGAGACATCCCTCCCGCTGAGCAATATAGGATTTTGAAGAAACGGAAGTTCATTCAGTGAATTCTAAACAATGATGACCCGATTTCTAATTTACACGTAATTACCTTTATCATAGTTTGTTTTCAATGTATACTAATAAATTTTTGTAACAGTTAATTAATAAATTGTATTAGAAAATGATCTTTTTTATTCTATAAACTATTTTGGATAAGAAATATTAACAAAATATAAACCGAAATGTCACAAAAATGTAATGAATTTAATATAAGATCTGATTTTTTGAAAAAAATACACTTAGCACAAAAATCTGACCTGATCGGAGAAAACCGAAATCATTTCCGTAAGCAAACTAGTCTTATATGAGTGGCAAATAATCAGACGACTTAAAATTATTTTTTATAACCTAGTGTTATTTATTGAGATTTTTCTTACCATGAAATATATATTTATTTCTTGATATGATGGGTAAAATCTTTAAGATTATTTATTCGAATGTTTTTTTGTCTGCAAGATGAAATTTAATTATTGTCCGACAAGGTAGAGAGAAGATTAATGCAAATAACTCGGTGTATGTATGAATTTCTTTCCTGTGTAAGTACGTACGTTCTTTCGTGTAAACATTTTCGCATGCATATGATAAGGATATATTTTACGCTTCATATATTTTTAAAAATGAGAAACACAACGTGAAAATTGAGCCAATAGTTTGAAAGTAAATCCTTAAAACTGCTGAAGTTTTAGTAAGTGAAAGCTTGGAAATACATAGTCGTTACGAATAAAGAGGAAAATCATTAAGAAAATTGCTGCTTAATACCAGCGTTTAATTACTATGACGTGTCCGATGATGTTCAAAAAATTTCTTTATTCTTTTAATCCAAAATCGTAAATTCCTTAAAACCTTCAAAAAGCAAATGTCTATCAATATTATTTGCATCATGGAAGTGACAGTGAACCATAGATCCAGAACATTTGTAGAGGCCTGAAGTGAGCTAATTGCCGCAATGTATAAAGAAAGATTAAATTGTAGTCAGTTATTAGAGGAACTTCTCTACGTTTTTCGAATTGGAATAAAAAAACGAGCGCACGAAAGATATTCCTTCAGGTAGAGAAGAACGTTGTAGTCAAAGGTATTCGATTAATGCTCAAAGTTTTTCAGATAGAAATAAATTATTTGAAGATGCACCACCAGCGGGACCATAGGAAAGCGTTAGTTTCCATGAGTTGAAGTTTAAAAAAGAATTAAAATTCTGCCCAAATGTTAAGTGATTGCATTACTCATTAACTGATTTTAAAAAATACTGTTTCTTACCTATCAGTTTCTACCTCGTTGTAGAAGTCTAAATACCGCGTACATAAGTGTACGTAGAAATACTCCGACACAAGCTGCGTGCCCTCTCGTATCTCTAAATGCACCTCTCGCCTCAGATTCTCTGTCGCTCTTTTTCGCGCCACCGTAAACTCCGAGATGGCTCAAATGCGTGAATGACATTCTTTCTGCCCAAAGATGAAAAAGGTCTTTCGCGCGACGATACGGATTTTACTAGAATTCAATTCTCTCTCGATTTCTGCTCGCGAAGAAAATAATAAGAAAACTTCTCCCTGGAATCAGGCAGAAGATCTTGGACCTACGTCGAGTTTGTGTGGAGCCCGATCCACAAAGGAAACCATTCGTCCGCTACAAGGAAGGAACTTCTCGGGGAATTGGTAGTTGCCGTCACGGTACTTGTAGTTGCCAAACTTCTCCCAGGCCCCCTACGTTAAGAGTTTGAGGCTACACAGGTCTTTCTTCTGCGGATTATCCTAGATGTAGCTAGGTAATCGGTTTTGGCTACCCAATCCAGGAGACGAATAATCGGACAGGTACTTAGAGGAAGAAGTCCGATTTGAGACACCGTATATCTCACCTTCGTGATCCGACAAAGGATAATTATGTCACCGGTCTAGGATTACTTTCTCATTCGGTAACCTCGGACGGCTGGACTAAGTGCGATCATCGTCACCAGAAGAAGATTTTCACCGTCCCCTTCAAAAATACTTACGAACTCAAAAGGTATCGTTAATTGAATTATCCCCTCTCCTAACTTAACCAGTTTATTTCTGAACTTGAATATTCATCCCGAGCCCATAACCTCGAGTATTAGAAGTGCTTAATTCAGTGTTTAACTCAATAATAATATTCCCTTCGTTCTCTCTGGTGTTATTAAGACGCAAGCATCCCAGTAAGTAATTTTCAAGTAATCCCCATGACATTCAGTGCAAGATTAATTCTATTTATATTTATATACGCTTTTGCTTATTTCAAATTAATGTACATTAAAGATTATTTTTGTATTTTTATGTTTAACTAATTTAAACGATCCATTGGCAATTATTTATCAATGCACTCAGCTTAAATCTCAATATTACACCGATCCCCCTATGGTTGGCTTTTACTGAGTGGGGGAAACAGTCAGGTGATCATCATCTTAGTTTTCATCAGAATTTACGCACCGGGGTTATTCTTATTCCCCGGAAGTGGCTAAGGTTTGTGTATTAGATACGCTTCATCTCCGCTTCACCTCGGTGCGTTATTAAAATATATGTCCAGGAAGTGGGACTAGGATTACCCACTCACTAAACCTCGATAATCATATAGAAGAAACGCATCATCCCCTTCACCTATATTTACCTGATATCGACTCCTGCCAGGTTTTAGGATTTGCCGTTGGGAAATTCCACCTGACACAGTATCATTTCTATAATATTAATGGGATAAAATAAAAAATCCCTACAATGAGATCTTTGTGTCACAGTTTAAGAAAGGTTAGAAAATGTTGAAATGTATAGTAGTAAGGCATTTTATTTTCATGATTTTATCTCTTTAAATTTGGGGAGCATCGGGTATGCTAGCATACTCATGAAAAATCATAGTAGTTTCTATGTTGCCTGATCATATATTTTCAGATATTTTCTTGATTAACTCGAAAGCATTTGCACTTGGGGGGGGGCTATACAAAAGTATATCGTTTATTTATTAAAAGATGAATGGTAAGTTAACGTATTGCAATCCATATTGTGAAGAAGTTGTAGTAATAAAAAGCTGCGAGTTGTGCTACAATATTTCTCTTATCTAATCTTAAAGCATATGAAAAATCTTTCAAAATAGAGATATGACCGCTAGTACTTTTAAATTTAATTAATTCTGCTGAATATTCTTTTTATTATATTATTCCGCAATATATAGGTAAATACAAATGATAATAATTCTTCTAGCCGTTAAATATATTTTAGTATAAAACAATTTCACCAATTCAGTTTACAACCTACAGTATACATGAAAGATCTACGTATAGATTCAATTGACATGAATGTAATTCTGATACAATAAACATTTGAGAACTTTTGTTGCTCGTAGCCTTGGGGAAAACCCTGGTACGTTTACGAGTCCCTCAGAGCTTGGCAAAGTATAAGTAAAAACTTTCTTCAAATGGGAAGAGACGCGGATTTTGTTGGCTCGGCGTTTTTCCGATTATGGTAGAGAAAGTTTGATGAACGCGTAAGTCTCGTTTAAAAATTAATAGAACAAAAATAGAGTAGACATGCGTAAGATATTTACTTTTTAAACTGTAAAGGAAGAAACTATACTTTAAAGTTCAACATACAAAAGAATGTGGGAGTTCGTGCATATTAAAGCCTAGTCTTTGGACCATACGGTAGCTGAAAAAAAGACGACCCAAACATCTCCCATCTGAAAAGTAATTTTCAACAAAGAATACTAATAAGGCTCGAAGATAGAAGCTGTTTGCTGCTGTTAGCCATAGATAGTTCGAAGATTTAACCATAAAGAAAAGAAAAAGAGATGAATTTATATTGTAAATCTTATTAGGGGACAAGCAATTATAACGAAAAGCTATAAACATATTAGGCTTCAGACGTGCACAGGAGGAAAAACGAATTGCAGCCTTCCAAGATTGTAAAGAAGCAGATTGCAATATTTAGAAGTCTTATAATAAAAGCATCTTAGATCCATTTATATTGTTCAAATATGCTGCAAGCTGTTTAAAGTTAAAAGGAGTAACGATTGTGCCTTTTTACTATTAATTAGCTTAAGCTGTTTATAGATTAACAATGTCTAATCTTCTCTTAAGCTAGTAATACATAGACAAATTTAGGGTAACTTATTTTAGTGTGCCACATTCATTAATCGGTGGAACAAGTTTTACATAGTGTAATTATCATCTCGATGTGCTCTCAAGTGTTAAGAGTGATGAGAGGTTTCTTCCATTTAATAATATTAATTAATTAAGCGCAAAAAATAAGAGATCAATCTTTAACATACCGAGAGACAAACATAAAAGGAGACGAAGATCATGAGAATAAAAAGTGGAAGATACATAAAGAAAGATTTTTTTTAGTGTGTTTGAATAGTTTTATGAAATAAGAAGCCTCAAATTTCTGTCTACATAATCAAGATAATTTTTCCTGTATTAGTTCTATTCTAAATTATAATTTGGACCAACAACCAAAATGCACCCAAGACCAGGATAACAATTTTCAACTAATCTTAGGTCGCTGATAAGGAATATCATATTCAAAATGGTTTGTTAGCTCTACTTTTCAAGATACACCTACGTGTCACAATAGATTCCAACAGGCTTGCGGCAGTGTGTTTCCTACCATAGTCGCAGTCTCACTGCCCTTCAGTATTGTTCCAGCAGACATAGAAGGTCGTTGTGTTGTGCCTATTTACCCTTTGTGGTGAAAGGTAAGTTATTTTCCTGGTGAAACACTTTTTAAACCTATAATATATATTCATTGAGCAAGCTATTTGTATCCATGTGAAGCATTTTATATTAATTTTATTTTCCTACTGAATGATATAAATACTTCGGTATAGCTGTCATGCTCTGTATTTTAATGATAAATTCCTGAATAAATTTTTTGTTCATTTTCTAATTGTTTGTTGCTTTCATCTTTCAGGTGCCGCGTACTTGTGTGAATAAGGCCCATGTAAATAAGGCTCATGAAATACAAGGTAAAAGCTCTGACAAAATCTGTTCAGGGATTCAAGTATTTATCATCAAAATTTCCCTCACTGAGCAATGCTTAGATAAAATATGGAGTTTTCTTTGGTCGTCATATTCGATATCTTCGTGAAAATGGTGACATTGAATCAGCCCTTAATGGGGAGGAGAAAGCTGCTCAAGAAGCATTCAACTTAATGGCGAATAGATTTTTCGGAAACAGAAGGAAAGGAAACTATGAAGAATTAGTGGACAACCACATCAAGACTTACAAGAACATAGGATTTAAATGTAACTTAAAATCCACTATTTTGTCTTACATTTAGACATTTTATCAGCGAAATGTGAGGCAGTTAGTGACGAACATGGTTGAAAAGTTTCACCAAGATATTTCAACCATGGAAAAGCAGTATCAGTGTAAATGGAGCACAACAATGTTTGAGACTCTTGGTGGACATTGGCAAAAGAGGATTTTTTAAGTCACTTTAAACCTGCACTTGATTTCGTGAAAAATAATTTCAAGAAAAAATTCCCCTCATTTCAAGATCTGCATAGATCTTCTTCTAAGGCGAGGAAGCCCACACTTTTGCCAATACATCCCATCTCAAAGACATACATTTGGAATGAAAGTATTTGCGTTGTGTGATTGCAAACCAGGTTATGTACTAGATATAATTATTCATATCTGAAAGGGGACTGAAATTGTTATTAAGCCCCATTTAGACATTAGTGGATCAGTAATAATCGCACTTCCTTAAATTTATTTAAATAAGGGACATATTCTTTATACTGACAACTGGTACACTTGCCCTGCTCGTGTTGAGAACTAATTTCATGAAAGAGACAAGCGCTTGAGGAACCGTTGGCCAAAGTAGAAAATTTATCTTCAAATTTAAAACATCTAATGAAAGGTGGATTGTTACTTGCACAGTGCAATAACATTCTCTGTATAAAATGGTGTGACAAACGGAGTGTACATGTTCTTACAATAGTACATGCTTAACAAATGTTTGATAGTGGTAAAAAAGATAAAGATGGAAATGTTGTATGGAAACCTAAATCAGTAATTGAATATAATAAGAAGATGCGTCTTGTAGAGAAGAGTGATGTGTTATTGAGTGGAATTGAATATGTACATTTTTTTCATATGTTAGACTCATCTATGCTCAATGCTTATTTTATGTATAAGTATTGGAAAAGTGTCGATAGATCACTTCATGACTTTTCAAAAACTGTTATAACACAGATGATGGAAAAATATTATAAATATAATCGAGGACCAAATGGGCAAATAGGTAATAAAATACTGCGTCTCATTGAGAGGCATTTTATGAAGCCTATTAAATCAAGGAGGAGATGTCACGTTGGTGCTCACACAAAAAAAGGGGAATAGAAAACTCAGCGAGCGAATTTTATTTGTGAAGAATGTGATGTTCCCCTGTGTGTTTATCCCTGTTTTAACAAATATCACTGTGAGAAAGATTTTTAAAATTTTAAATTTAATAAAATATCTGTCCATAATATAATTATATTTTTGTTAGAATTTTTCTATTTTCCTTAGAATAATGAGTAATTTACTTTTTTTAATAGTCACCGTTCAAAAGGCTAGGGAAAATGGTTTAAATCAGGCCTAGGATTAAAACGGGATTTCCAATTTCGCGCATTCCATTGGTGTTCGAACATGTATCTGAATTTTTTTATGCGTTTCTCAAAAGGAATAAAAGTTTGAACCAGTCAGCTATTTTTTATTAGTAAATCATGTAATTACAGTATTTAATTATTTTAATAAAGTTTAATTCATATTATGAGAGAAAGAAAAGGGTTTGAATGCCCTTTTACGCCTGGCAGGAAGGACGCAGAAATATTCGCCAAAAATTTTATGAGCGTTCTTGTTCAAACTGCTTAGTGTGGAAATTGGGAAAAATTATATCTGTAATCAGAAAGTCGAAACAAATGGTCTCAATAAAATTGTGAGTAGAAGATAATTGAATTATTTCTCTTAAAAACCTTTAGCACTGAGAATAATGCCTTGAATTACAATCGACTCAGTCAAAGTGTTAAGAATCACACAACTTTTCAAAAAATGTTGACCCGATTATTAATTTGGGATAAGCAAAAAAGCCTTTTTATTGAATGTTTTCTCTTCAGAATAAATTATTTTATTTAATATTAAGTAGATAATATCTTTCAATCATATGCAAGTCATTATTTTCTGTTAACGATGTATCTATGGAAGATAAATATGAAGCTGGGTAAAGTGGTTGGGTTGTCTTTGAGGTTGTTTTCATGGATCGAGAAACCCGTATTTAAAGTCTAAATTTATACTAGGAATTTTCCTTTATTATTTTTATTCGCCGAAATAATATTAAGGGAATAAAAACAGTCACCTGTTACTAAATTAATTATCTCTGTTATTAAACTTGAAAGCGAGGCAGTAAAAGCTTGTAACATTTTATATTTCTTGAACCTTTCGATCGCCGAGCGGATTACGGCGAACTCAAAAGAGTTTGGCACCGAATACTCAAGAGAGCCTTTACTCCACACCTAAAACGGCAAAGCTCTCTCACACACACATATTCTACAATCATATTTTCCATATAATTCCTCGAGTCTAACGTACTGATATAAGCCTACACACAAAATCCATAAAACAAATGCAGTTTTTGATCATTTACGTTGCTCTTAATACATACATTCAGCCCAAGTCGTCTAATTTGTGTTTTTCCTGTGTATGGAGGAACAAAAGTAATAGCCCCTATTCTGCGGTTGGTGAGAAATTGAGATGCAAATATATGCACACTTTCAGCCAATCAGCTCTTTTCCGAGTGCCTTTGCCTTTAGTGAGCTCTCGAAGCCTCTTTGAGCGCAATCAATGAGTGACTTTAGCTGTAAAAGATCAAGAAAAAATGAGTGATTAACATTCAATTGGATCGCAATAAACGTTTTAACGCTATTCTTGTCTCATATTAATCAGGGATTTATCTCTATTTTTATTACTCTTTAAGGAGAAGATGAGGAAGCAAAAGATTAGAATAAAATAAGAAAAAAAAGTAGAAAAGGAAAGATAAATAGAAGATAAAAACAGAAAAAGTAAGAAAAGACGAAATATAGTATAAAAAGAAGGAAAATGAAAATGAAATGGAAGATGGACAATGAGGAAGAGAAATCAGAGAAAAAAGAGAGGAATTTGAATATAAGAGATAAAAAGTAGTTGAAAAAGAATGAGAGGAAACAATTACCTGGAAAATGGAAACAAAATAGCAAAGAGAAAGACAAAAAATACCTTGAAGGATTTGTTTCCCACTGTTATAATACTCATTCTATTCTTCCTCACTTTGTGCCATCCTTGTTTACTAAGGATAGGGCAGAATATGTATAATTATTACACAGGCCTGCGTTTGAAAAATTTTTTTATGTTGCCCAGGATTTTTTTTGTGGGTTCTTAATGAATCCAACCTCTTGAGCTCAAAAATAAATGTATATTTGTTCAATCAGGTCAGATTTTCTCAGTACAGCATACACCATTTTCATTGAGATTACCTCATTTTTTCTGAATTTTAAAAAAAAAAAACTTTCTCTATCTAATAATACTTTATTACTGTTATATCATATAAACAGGAATACACGTATGTAAACTATAATTCTTTTAATAAACAAAAAAATAAAAGAATGCAACATAATAAAGAAAATAATTATAATTTCGAAGAACAGACGCCCTTGACGATTTTCGTTTGTGCCTGTCATCTGGTGCATCACGCTTCAAACACCAACAGTAGTCAGCAGGCATGTTTCCGTTCCATTTACACTAGTACCTGGATTCCATTGTTTTTATGTCCTGGTGGAATCTTTGCCCCTGTTCTTTACTATAATTTCCGCAGTTGTCGGAAAAATAATCCAGATGGGACTGTAAAAAGTGTATCTTTATAGACATTCGAGCTCCCAAATGTTTGAGACTTGTTATGAGCTGATTGACCAGGGCAACATATTCTTCTAGGGTTCTTTTATTGCCTAGAAAATTGTTAACTAGAGCTTTGAAAGCTTTCCAGGCATCTTTTTCTATGTCCTTCATTGATGCATCAAATTGCTGATCAAGTTCCTGATTTGAGGTCCATCAAAAATTCCCCCATGGAGCTCAGCGTCACTGATTTGTGGAAATTTTGAAGAAGAAATTTAAAAGCTTGGCCTACTTTATTAAGGGTTTTGACATAATTTTTCATTATGCCAAGCTTTATATGCAGTGGAGGAAAGAGTATTTTTTGAGGAGGCACTAAAGGTTCAGCTATCACATTGTTTGATCTAATTCTAAATGCTTCTCGTAGAGGCCAAACCTTCTTCTCATAGTGCATACTATCTGCACGACTGTCCCATAAACATAGGAAACCGGGATGCTTCGTGTAGCCTGTTTGCGTCCCAAGCGTAAGAGACACTACTTGAAAAAAATTTAGCACGGTATGTAAATTCAGTGTTATATTTCTAAAAACAAATTCAAAGTAATATTTCTTAAAACAATAAGAATATCAATATCTACTGAAAAATCCTGTATGCCGATGCATTAAATCATACGTATTGGAACTAATTGGATATATGTACATCTTATTTTGAGTTTATTGAGTTGTGTTGTATATCTTCTCAATTAGGATAAGTTCCCCATTAACCCAATAGGATGCATTAACCTATAGGGACACACTTCAACAAAAAATAGTAACTAAAAAATGACTCATGATTTGCAGATTTGCATTCTTGTAAAATGTAAGTTGACCAAAAGGTGTATACAAATATTAACAATTAAAAATGAAAATGTCAATATCAAAAAGCTTAGAAATGCCAAGTGTAAAATTATCTTACCTTTAAGTCACCACATATCCTCTACTTATAGCTAGAGTAATTTATTGCATCCAGCAATTTTTTCATATTTTCATAACTTTCAGTAAGTTGGATTAAATGGCCTATAGGAACGGAAGCTATCTTGCTACCAATATTCAGTAACACAGCTTTTAAACTTCTCCTGGAGGAATCTATGAACAGTCTCCATTTCATGGGTTGTAGATAATTCCAAGAGCCTTAACAAGTCCTTTAATATTGGCGCAGTATACTAAAGAGCTGGAAGAATGCTGTAACAAAATAGCTTCGAAACTCTTGTTCTCTATTTCCGTACCCCCATAAATGGTGTTTTTTAAGCGAGAAGATTACTTTCACGAAGTCGAGAGCCAAGAAGTTGTGTATTCGCATTTGAAACCCCCAAATCCCTGGTCAGGTCATTTAACTGAACTTGAGTGAATGGTCTTGCGACCATATCATGTGTGGAAACCTGATAAGACTCAGATGTGTCATAATCTTGGTCAACTTCCATATTAATCTCTTCATGTACCTCTATATGTTCAGGGGGAGGAGGTATAGGAATTCCTGGGCCATGGGGCAGGGGTTTGATGGCAGAAGAAACATCCGGATATGCCACACTATGCTTATTATTCTTATTTATACCTGTGGAAAATAAAATTGCATATTCCATAAAGGAATTGATTTGGAGTTGCAGATAGTACATAAATGTTTAGTAAAGGATATGTTCATGCTGAAGTAAACTATGTTAGTTTTTAATTTTATGCTAAGTCTTTGCATAATAATGACATTTTCAGGAGCCAGTATAATACAGAAAGCTTAAATACTTAATACAATGCTCACCTTTAAGATTTGTCTTGCAAAAATAGCAGTCTGTAGTTTGGTCCTTGCCATCTCTCCACACCATGGGAACACCAAAAGAGAGGGACTTCTGTTCGCCCTGACACCAGCGTCTTAAACTTATTTAGCATCCCTTGCAGCAGATATGTGGTGCAAAACTTTTATCTTGATCTCTTAGCCTTACTCCAAAATATGCATGATACAAAGATTTTATTACAGGAGGGATTGTACTTTGCTGCTCGGGAAAAGTCACTTTGCCGCAAACATAGCAAAATCTGTCGGAGCTATTCTTACATTTTCTGTTCATTTTTAACTCAACCACTATCATTATTATTATTCTTATTATTATAATGCTAAGCAATTTTTAACCTGCAAAATATAAACCTATTTGCATAATTACTTAAAATGTACACAAAAGTTACTGCGAATAGAGCAGTGCAAAAACTATTGAAATTTGATGTAATATAGGAGATGTATAAACTATAAAATTATTATCACCCCCTGTATCGCAAAAACTGGAGGTGATAGAGAAAAAAGGGTGATAGATTCGGATTTAGGAGGCCAATTTGATTAAGAAACACTATAGAAAACCTAAGGTACATTTTTGACGCAGACCAGTGTTATCGGCTTAAATTCACCTTTTGTAATTACATAGTGGTAAATACTCTACACATATCGCCTGTACTTTCCTTGTCCGGTATCTCAAGTGCTGGTAAATACATCATGGAAAAATTGATCGTCTCTTTAAGATTGTCAAGGTTAGTATTAATACACTATAATAACAAAGATTACGGTATAGGTAGGTACCTTTTATCGTATAGGACTTCCTTTATCAAAGAGAAGCTCACAACCTGACGTCGCGTCGAGTCCACAAAAGGAGGCAAGATCTCTTTAGAGATGTTTATTATTGCCGTCTCAATAGCTACCCACACTTTCCTGATTTTGGTCGGTGCCGGATCTTTCACGCCACTTCTATCTTTTTGGGGATTTGGTTCATTTCGAATAAATCGTATCCATTTCATTATTCAGAACTCTCTAGAATGAACCTCGAACCAATTCTGAGCATTTTGGTTCTAATGACACCGAGCATAATCCTGCTCAAATTTCCCAGCATTGTTGGAATAAATGAAGTCCATATCAGCTCACTAAGCAGTGCAATCTGGACGGCTCTGGTTGATGACCAGTTTAGGCAGACCACTCTACCCAAGAAATGATCGTGAATAGGCTTCACACTAGTGTGGGACCATCATCAGCATGCAAGGTGCCAGGTTGACAACTAGATAGCATGACATAATAAGTTCTGTGACACACCTGAACTGTGCCATCAGCTTGAAACAACTTGAACCGTGACTCACCAGATCACACCACATGTTGGCAGTAATCCATAGTCAAATTACTTAATGTCATGAGCCCAGGGACGGCCTTATGTCAAGTTTGGTGGTGTAAACAAAGGCATACTGGTAGGCGTCTCTTCCATATCTCATGGAAGTTTAAAAAGTTATAGTAAGCTGACGGAAATGCGTTTGGTATTTCCTGCCTTGTATTTGGAAGTGAGTTGAGTCCGTGTTGCTAGTCTGATGCCATGGAAACTTCTAGACAGACGCTGCTGGTCATGAACATTAACCGTCCACGGAGGCGTGGTTAATCTCTTTTATTATGTTTTCCCGATACCATGATTGAAGAATTTTGTATGTCTACACAGTTTCTAAAATGTGATCTCCCATTCTTCTGTGACCCACTAACATGACCTGTTTGAACTATAATATTTCACGCCACTTTGCTATTAATAATCTTTCCAGCGTTCAAACTGAAACGCAATATATGTATCACATCACAACTGATACAGCTGATACAGACTGTGGGGGAATCCCACGTGGAATTTCTTGTCCAGCATGGAACTTCCATGCGCTGTAGAAGGTTCTGTTAGGCTTACATAGGTGAGTCTAACCCCCCCCTCCTTACACAAGCGCTAGCCTCGAACCGCGCCACCACGGTCCACCTTTAGATGGGTTAGAATAGCCTCGGCACGAAGATTCGAGGCCATTCGGGAGAGAGCTGTTTCCCACTCCGCCCCTCCCCCCGCGAGAAGAGCCTCAGACATATATAGGGCTCGTTTGCCATGAGGCAAACACAGAGTTGAGAAGTTTCGCCCGGACCCAAGAAGATTCCCCTAGTTCCCAGTCAGGTGCTAACAACAAAGCAAAGTGACGGCTGAACTATTTGTGTAGTGGAATTAGCCCCAGACAGTGAGGTAATTCAATTTAACTATCGCTACCGACCGATTTTTCCGACTTCAGTCATCAACTCCTGTCGAAAACCTCCTCGTTCGCCCCTCGTTTTGGGGTGGCTGAAATACTCTCCCCTGGACCGGACGTTACCGCCCCCCCCTTTTTTTGAGAACCGTCATCACTTTAAATTCCAGCTCAGAAGCTCCGAGCGGTCTCGCCTCACGTGCAGAAGACATCCGTGAAGCCTTAGCCTGACGTCTCACCCGGAATCCTCCTTAAGCCAACCCCTCTCCCCCTTCAGTAAACCATTTGAGTTAATTTCCCCCAATTTGAATAGTCTCCTCCTGTAATACATTATTTTTTTTTTCATAGTCTGATGCATAACTCTGCAATTCCCATCCTCGTTTATCGATGTAATTTTTCCCATCAATTCTCTCATTTTTATGCAAATAAAATTATATTTTTGCACATGCCTCTTTAAATAACTTGAGCTTTGCCATTGCCTATAATTTACCTGACCTCGTTTCACTCTTTCTCGCTCTTTAGCTCCTCTAAACTCGTGGTGTTCCGTCCCTTTGTCAGTTCACCTTTAAGTTATTGGTGCCTTCCCTATAAATATAATATCATATTGATATAATATTATGTCATACCTCGACACAGACGATACAATTCTAAGAATTTTCATCATCTCTGAGTAGAGTGCCGGTGTCCACAAATATATTTACATACAAATCGCTATTCTTTTAATTTTGCCACTTTACTGTATATAAATTGTTTATCTACTCTTCAACTAAGATATTTTGTCACTGATTTTCATTATGTTTCTTCTTACTATAATCTAATCGATAAATTACAATTATTTTATTAAAAATTTTAATTAAACAATTTTATTAATAACTATTATAATTATTATAGTTTATACATATTACTTAGGACTGTATTTTAAATTTTAAATGGGGAACTTATCTTAAAGTTTTTTACGCATCAGCAAATTAAAATCATGGTAAATTTCCTGAGCGATGTGTTAACCTTCCAATGAATTTACCCGAGATGGATTGCTGAAGATGGAAATACCAGGCAATCAAATTACGATGATGAATATATTGTAAGATATACGGTGCCTTACGGTTGAGTGAGATCAATCCAATGTACTCCCACGGCAAAAGAGACGGTTAAAATACCCATTTGATATAGTTGTTTTTACAGCTGTTAAATGGGTCTATTGGCTACAGTCAGTTGCTTGGTGTTCGTGATACGTTGTGAAAATGGCTACTGATTGCCAGACTAACCATAATATAGAGGGGAAATTAGGGTAGAAATTGTGATCTAAAATTCATTGAGCGATTTGAATATGAGACCGTCAGACGGCTGCGGTCAAGAAAGTGAGATGGATATCGGGAGATAGAAAAAGACTAAATTTTCTATATCTAAATATAGAAAATATTTATTTTGAAACTAAACTCGTTGTTGTTCTTTAACAACTTGGCAGGATCTGTAGGCCATGTCAAAGAGACGGTGGTTACCCTCTCTCAGGTCCTCAGGTTCCCATGTGCTCACTTGATTATATGGGGTAAGGAAATAAGAGTAAAGTGATTATATACTGTACAGCAGATGTAGGGTTACGTCAAGCTTTGTATGGAAAAATAACAAAGGTAATGTGGGGATAATTTTGCTGGAAAAGATCGGGTGCCTGTAATACCGAGCTTATCTCTTGCTAATACGGGAAAGCTTTAAAGATACTGTGAAAAAACAGAAAATAATTCGATAGAGCGACACAACATGTCCCGTCGAAAGGAAAGATGTACCTTATATTCTTTGTAATAAACGCAATTCAATGCACAGAGAGAAACCTTAGATCACAAAAGATTTCGAAAAAATCGTAAAATTCGATAAAGTGTAAAATAGACGGAACTTTCGGCGTCAACAACCAGAAAAAAAGGCAATTGTTCTTTGTCCTAGTTCAACCAGAATTACGAGGATTTGCGAAATTATTCTCCTTGAAGGAATGAGGTATGCGTAAGCGTAAAAAATCAGACCCAGTACATTCGAAAAAGAATTATAAAGAGTCGTGTCCAGATGCAGCAGGTATATAAGCGTTCGTAATATTCTGTCTCCTTTGTGGAATACTCGAACCGTGTCTAAACTAGCCTGGTAGAAGACTTGGCGATTTGCAAGAGGTTATTCGACTATCTTTATATTTCTGAGTGAAGGAATAGATCAGTAGTCATTAAATGCAGCATGTACACACTCTCTCTCTCTCTCTCTCTCTCTCTCTCTATATATATATATATATATATATATATATATATATATATATATATATATATATATATATATATATATAAATATATATATATATATAAATATATATATATATATATATATATATATATATATATGTATATTTATATGAATCCACTAAGCAACGGATTTTTTCGAAAAAGGTAATAAAAATATTACTGCAAAGAAAAATTATCCAGTTTTCTATTTCAATGTGGTTTAATGGATTCATTTTTATCATTCTCTTGCACTACATTGAGAAATATATACATGCATATTTATATACATATATATATATATATATATATATATATATATATTGTTGAAGTATGGCCAAGTGTACAGGAATATGCGCGCACAGGCTTTAAGATAGGCTAGGCAAGGCGACAACTGTTATTTTTCTAAGAATGCGGCGTGACCAAGGAATATACCAAACACAACGAGAAAAATAGATTTTAATACACACTAAATAAAGGGCAAAACAATAAATATGGATATATATGGCTACATTAATAATACGGAATTAGTTTCCTCATACTAATTAGATAAATATGGTAATTAAATGGTTATAATGGGAGATTGTGGGAAAGGAAAGATTTACTTCCTTTGAAACTCAAGAGTAAAGCGGGGCAAAATTGGGGGGTCTTGGTGACTTTGATTACTTACGGGGCGTGGCTAAAAACCCGCAGAGCGGGTGTGGCTACTTTCTCGAACTTGTGTTTTGCGAGATGCTGGCTTCTTGTCCCCAAGAGGTCACCGGATGAATTTCGAAAAGGGGGCAGGGAAGATGACTTTTCCACACTCGGTTTGAGCGAGCTAACAGGTCTCTTATCCTCAAGAGGTCACCAGAACAACTTCGGAGGACGGCTTCTCCAATTCTTGATTCGAAGGCTGTTCAGGAAGGCTGACGTCGCCTCACGAGACTCTTCTCCCTGCCTCAATGATACGGGTGTGATGTCCGGCTCTTCCGTTGCTTGCGAGCATCACTCACAATTCTCGGGAGAGAGCTCGTTGAATTGCACTCCTTTTGGGGAAGTCTCGTCTAGCCAAATGTGTCTGTAATCCTGGTGATGGTGCATATATACTTAGAGTTCTCTAAAATAGGAAGAGAGAGAGGCATTGTCGAACTTTCGTTATCGGGCGTGACAAACTGAGCATCTCCTTAAGGGCAAGTGTCAACGGCAGGGATCAGTGGGCAAGACGGACGACTAGCGGCTGGAGCCATAAAAGCTGTTCACGATAAACCTACAAAGTAATCTCTCGACCCGAGGGTGTGGGGGTGAGATTAAGACTGCCTGGGAGGTAGCCTAAATTTCAGCGTCATGTCTCGGTGTGAATTTTGCGGAGACGTGGCGGCCAGTCCAAAAAGGGTAAAGTCGAAGGGTGGGGGGAGTAACGGCTCGCTTTCTCTCCCAAATTAATATCTTAGGAGGCGGTGAAATACTATTATATATATATATATATATATATATATATATATATACAGAGAGTGAGAGAAAGACAAAGACAAAAAGAAAGAACAAAATATAAATAAGAGTTTTCATTTTAGGACATCGAAGTTAAATCACTTTACATTTTGCGAATCCCCCAAATTATCGATTCTTTATATATAGCGGCTGTATGACATCATTTGGTGTATGCTGTGCAGATCTGGCATCGCTAGATGTAAAAGGACAGTAGTGGAACGCTTTTACAAACGAGGAAATAAGTTAAAAATTTAATTAGCGATTATCCTATATCACCTTTAAGTGCTTCTTTTTCATAGCTTTCTAAGAACCTAAATATAATTTTGTTTCTGCTCAGAATTATTTTTATGTTCCAGATGTTATTTTCTCCCCACCCTTCCTTTCCTAAGATTTCATAGGTTTAAATATTTGCAAATAAAAGTTATTTGAAAGTTATCATTATTTATGTTGTTATACCACCTCACTGGTGTAATAAAAAAGGCGAGAAATCACATTAAATGATAAGAAAACGAGAAACTTTCACTGAAATGATTTAAGAAATTTAACTGAAAATGCTGATTAAAAAGAATTTGGGTGATATTATTTCTAATTACATAGCAAGTTAATACCCAAATTGTTACTCATATATAGCAAGTAGATACTCAAATTACTACTGAAACATAGCAAGTGAATACCCAAATCGCTACTCAAAAATATAGGTGCCAGTGATTAGAATTTCAATACTTATATTTATTTCTGAACTCCACCATTTTGTTTTTTGAAATTATAAAAAAATTATTAAAAATAATTTTAATAAAAAAACATAATGATAAACAAACTAAGATGAAATTATTATTCAAATTGTCAAAAAAATCCCCTTCTTAAATTATACAGTTAATGATGATGATGATGATGATAATGATGATGATAAAGCTTACAGCATACATTGAAACAAAGACAAAGCTATTTATATTAACACAGTACACATGCAGCTCACCTCATCACACTCAAAAGAGTTCCACCAAATCCATCACTTTCTTCATAACTAGCAAATTATCTTCACAGGTTTTGGCTTAAAATAGCAGCTTCGATACCTCAGTGCCAAAATCACTTGCAAAACCTTCATTTGGAGGAAATAATAAACCATAACCACAGACTATAAACAATTTTTATGGTAATTCACGTACTTTCCAGGTCCTTTTGGGGGCATCTAGCCTCTCTCAAAGATTCTTCAATACTCTCCATGTCATATAAAAAAACACAAAGAACAAACAAGGCTGGAGAACAAACATACTAACAAATCACCTATATTATCAAACAAAATCATCACGATACACTACACTGCATTTCAAAATTCTCACCCTAGAGAAGAACATTACGTTAACACTTAATTTTGAAAGCAGGAGAGATACTCTGCCATCTCACTACACAGCTGCTTGCTTGAATATATAGAAACTCTCTCCCAGTGCTCAATATCCTTCACTTTCACATATCACCCTGTTGTACGATGTGCTACCTGAAATTTAAACTCATGTATCCTCCCTTACTCAAAATTAGATTTAACTATCGTTACTACCTGTACAGAAGGCATCCTTACACACCAAGGTATACATAATGAAACAGTGTGTTACAATCTATCACACACTCCAACAACGTTAATTATGAGCTTTTTGGCTCTGTCTTGATACCTAGTATGTGCCATATACTTTTTTTAGGTCTCATAGTTTGTTACATAGAAATTCTGAAGATCAGCACAAGAATAATAACATAAATAAAGGATATGAAACTAATTCGTTAAACACATCCTCTTTTCCATTTACCTGTTTATCTCCTTTTGACGTCCTTTTGGAACTAGCGACGAGTTAATTTGAATCTTTTCTGGTTCTTAAATTCTGCGCTAAAATAATCAGGAACATTCATAAATTACCGGAGAAATCTTTTAACTAGAATGAATTGGTACATTATTAAAAATTACATCAAAGTAATCGTCATTATTTTTTCCTAAAAGAAGCCGGCTCGATAATTTATTATTCAGAAATTAGTCTGAGTTTTATTCGGGAAATACTAAGCAGCGGTGACATTTCAAAGGATTTGGAGAAAAGTCTGCATAACCACCATTTCCCAAGCTTTTGATGAATTTTACCTGATCCTAAACAAAAAGGGTCGGCAGGGCGTCGATTCAAATTAATAACACGCTCTAGGATATAACTACATATGTAAACACACATAGAAATGTGAGGAAGAAGACTGACCTACAGCCAGTACGCCTACACGTGTGTTAATAATGTACAAGGAGCTGGGCCGGTCACCAGAGACATATAGGAAGGAGTATATTTAAATACATTTGATCTCTTTATTATAATAATTAGTTATTAACCACAAAGGTATTCATATTACAACATGAATAACCTTATTTATTCAAATGCCTTCATTATAGTGATAATCACAGGCAAGTTATAATTATAATAATTACTAATTATTAGAATGATTCTTCTCCTGCTTCTTCTTGGTCTTAATATTCTATAAGATAATATATGCCAGTAATGGTTGCTTGTTTGCTTGGTCCTTCCGTCCCGCTACCATATTAAGCTCCCAGACCATATTGCAAATAAAGTCATAAAATACTGATAAAAAAAATAAAGAGAGATGATACAGAAGCGATTTTTTCTTCTTATAAAAAGAAATAAGGATAAGACATTGATTAAGTAAGACGAAATCACTTGTGTATCTTCTTTTCTTTATTCTATGTGTTATTAACCACCGACAATGTCACGTATTATTTTGATTTCCAGCTTATATATATATATATATATATATATATATATTTATATAGTAGCAGAGATGCTCGTCGTTACCCTGCTAAGATGTGCTTTCGAAAATAAGGTAAGATGGATTTGAACTTTTTCTTTTCTGATTCTTTACAAACGATATTCTCATTTTATGAACTACACTTAATCTTGTTCAGCAACGCTACAAAATTTCTTGGTACACAATTATCTAGATTTCATTGAGGATGAAATACGAGCAAACTACTTTTGTTTTTAACTCTAGAGCAATCAACATAGAATTGACCATAAGAAAAACAGGTTTCCTCAAATTGGAACTATGCCAATAATAAAGTCACCTTACAATTCACATTGCAAAACTCACACATTTCTTGTACTTCTTATATTCTGGCAAAATATTATTTTTATTTGCTGATTATTATTATTTTTAGGCTGAAGGCAGATTCATGAGAGGTGCGCACTCTCCTTATCATATAATAAACTTAAAATGAGTAAATGTTTGACCCGCGCGCCCGGCAGTTTAGGCCTACGCGTGACTGACCGTTAGTTAAGAGCGAACAAAGTTGTGGCAAAATAAAGATCGATCGTCTTATCTATCTATAACTCTATATTTTAACAACGGAATATAAAAGAATTTTTATCTCTCGGTGCGGATGTGCTTTTTTAGAAGGGTAGAGGAGGAGGAGGAGAGAGGAGTGAGGTGGAATGAGAGTAGGGGGAGAGGGAAGGAGAGGCAGAAATTTGTTTTTCTTTTCTTTTGCTAGTCTTTTGTAGGGGAATAGGGGAAAAAAGGGGGAAGCGGGGGAGGGTAAAAGGATATGGGAGAGAGTGGGATAGGGTGGAGGAGAGGGACAGGCGTGAGGTAGGAAGAGAGAAGGGGCAGGGGGGAGAGAGGTGGAGATATCTTTTTCTTTTGGTTAGGATGTCCTTTTGTAATGGGGATAAGGCAAGAGAGGGCGAGCTGGGGAGGGTAAAGAGATATGGGAGAGAGTGGGGGAGGGGAGAAAATCAATTCTGGTGTGGGAGTCGAACCAAGCAGACTAAGGCAGCGAGCAACGGTTTGGATCTCAATTGAACAGAGCTTTTAACCACTCGGCTACGCGGGAGACCAAAAACCTTTTGAATAGCCTTTAAGGCACGCTTCGTAGGTTCGATCGGGACTGTGAAAGAAAGGGAAATTAATTAGGAATTCAAAGGACAAAATGGAACATTGAGTTAAATGCGAGGCGAATATACAAAGTATATCTCTCTTGAGCGTAAGAGAATGATGAAAATAAATCCATCATACGCAAGAAAGAGAAAATCGGATAATTTTTCTTCGGAAAAAGATTTTTCCTAATTCCAAAAACTACATACTGGGCTGGGATAGAAAAAAACACACTGAGGCAGTTAGCAACCGCTTGATCTCAATTAAAGAGAGCCTCTAACCACTCGCTACGCGGGAGACTCAAAAATCTAGCGAATAAACAAGCTTTAAAGGCTATCATGAGAGATCTATTTTGTATATTTCCCGCGCGTTAACTTAATTTATCCTTTTGTTCTTTGAATTCCCAATTAACTTCTCTCATTTTACAGTTCCCATCAACCTTGCAAAGCGTGCGTTAAAAGCTTCTCTATTCGAAAGGTTTTTTGGTCTTCCACGTAGCCGAGTGGTTAAAGGCTATCTTTAATTGAGATCAAAGCGGTTGCTCACTGTCTCAGTCTCCTTGTTTCGAATCCCACACTAATACGTTTTTTTTTTGTATTAGGAAATAACCGATAAAGATTCTTTTTAGCACATTTTTGCAGTTTTATGTGTACGTTTTATATCTGACACTCGTTTTCACCGGAAATGCATAACTTCTCCCATAATGGACTGAAGTCCATACTAGGAATAGTATGTATTTTCACCAAAAAAGAGCTTCAGATCTGACTGTTATACATAAAGCTGTATAAGAAAAACATATTTTTAAATTCATTAAAGAGATTTAGAACAGAACTAACCCGGATAATTAAGGACGACGATAGAGACACCTACTTGTGGCTATTTTTTAAAAAAATGAACATTTTTAGGTACTTTTGAAATAGGGGTCTTGGCCCCCATAACCCCTAATTAATTGGATGAGATTGCACCCCACACACACTCCACAACTTAATAAAAACTCGTAATATTTCTAATTCGAAGCCTTATCCAAACGTCGATTGCTAAATCTCGTTAGGACTCTAGATTAAATCAAAGCATTGTGCAGAAAACATTTTCTAAATTAACAATAGAAACTGAAGACACGGAGATCTGCGAAGCGTCCAGGATAAACAAAATATGAAGAAACTTGTCATTGTTTAAGAAGCAAGAAGACGCTTGCACAACTAATAAACCATGGTATTGGTTGAATATCGACAAAAGAGGCATGGGCAAATCGCCTTAAGATCTCAAAATCCCAGGTCTAGGTGATTGAATCAAGGCGAAAGTCGAAGGAGCAAGGTCAAAAATGAAGCAGAAAGATTTGAAGTTCGCAAAATAGGAATATATTTTTAAAAAGTAAATAACGACGTTATTATTAAGTTCCAGAAGTTAAAAATGGCATCAGGGATCATCATTGTTTTCTCCATCTTGCTGTATGCTAGATTTATTTTCATCATGCGATCGCACTCATGAGAGATATATGTACTTTGTATATTCACCGCGCGTTAACTCGATTTCTCATTTTGTCCTTTGAATCCAAAATTAATTTCTCTCTCTTTTACAGTCCTGATCGACCTTGCAAAGCGTGCCTTAAAGCTTTTCTATTCTAAAGAATTCTTGGATTTCTGCGTAACCAAATGAATCGATGCACTCTTAAATTGAGATCAATGCGATTGCTTGCTTACTCAGTGTGCTTGGTTTGAATCTCAGCCCAGTACGGATTTTTTCGAATTATGAAATAACATTATCCTGTTTTCTCTTTTTTGTGGTATGCTGGAATTATTTTTATCATTCTCTTGCACTCATGGGAGATATACTATATATATATATATATATATATATATATATATATATTAGCCTGACGTTTCGGAACTCGACTAGAACCTTCATCAGTAACTAACGAGAGAAGAGGAAAATATATATATATAAAAGGTTTTAAAATTTTAAAAAACAAACTGAATGGATTTAAGACTAAAATAACCCATTATATTCGAAATAACAAAACAATGTTAACAAATTGCAAAGAGACACTGACTGCTTTGCAATTTGTTCATACGAGGGGTGGTCAATAAGTTTTGCGAATCGGTAGGGCAAAACAGAGGAAGGGAGGTGGCTGTTTATGGGGGTGTTACAACAAGTTATGACAAGTCAGGACCTGCAGCCGCACGCTCCTACATTGTCTATTTAAGAAGCAGTAGTTGATCGCAGATCATGTCACAAATTTTTCAACAATGGAGAAGGTTAAGCACCGCGCAGTGATCAGATTTTTGATCAAGGAAAGCAAGAATGCAAAAGAGATCCATGAACGCATGGTTGAAGTGTACACCGACACCGCCCCTTCCTATGCAACCATTGCTCACTGGAATAGGGAGTCCACCATGGTCGTGAGTCGCTTGAAGATGACTCCCGTCAGACGTGACAAACGAGCACAATGTGGCCCGTGCAGAAAGGATGATCCTCAAAAACCGACGGGTGAAGGTCGAGAAAAGGGAGCGAGAACTTGGAATATCACATGGAAGTGTTATTAACATCATCCACGACAATTTGGCCATGACCAAGGTCTCTGCCAGTTGGGCCCTTAGAAACCCTCACGCTCCATGATTGAATTCAACGTCGTCAAAGTCCACAAGGGCAGATTGAACAAGCTGCCCTGCGCGAGTGCGGATTCGAGGAGCTCAACCATCCCCTCCTACAGTCCAGATCTGGCCTCTATCGACCACCTTTTATTCCGCCAGATCAAGGCGGCACTGCGTGGACGCCGGTTTAGGGATGATGAAGATGTATATCTCGCCGTCCAGGAGTGGATTGAACAGCAGTCAGCAGATTTCTAGTTGTCGGGAATTCGAAGCCTCAGGGACAAGGTGCGCAAGTGCATTGAAGTTGAGGATAGTTACATTGAAAAATTATAAAACATTTTTCCTCATATCTCGTTTTCTTATATCGGAATTGCATAACTTATTGACCGCCCCTCGTATTTGTGTTTTTGTAATACTCTGAGTAATAATAGGAGTGTCCAATGGGAAACAGTTATCTCTTCACTCTCTTTCCTCTTTTATCTCAGCTGGTCTAGAGTTCACTGAAGAAAGTGTGCTAGAATTGTATAATTTTATTGCAGAGATGCTAGCTCATTACTTCAGTTGAGAAAGATTTCGCAAATTTTATTACGCGAAAGAATACATCTTAACTTCGCATTTATACAATAATATCAGGATTTGGGAAATATAGGTTAACATGCGATAAAAAACGTTCTCTTAGCCAGTTCAGTAAGAAATAGAGATCTTATTCAACATAGTTGAATCAGTGTCGAAGACGTAATAAGAAAGTCCATAGGGTGCGTTTTCGACAGCTAGGAATTTATCGAAGTTCATTACAGCGTATTCTGACTCAAAATTTGAAACTTCAGCCATATGAAGTTCAAGTAATCCAGCAATTGCACATCTCAGACGTTCAAAATCGACTAGAATTTGCACGTTCTATTCTGGAGTGAATAAATGATGAAAGATTTATTTCGGTAAATTATGTCTCATTAGCTTCATTTATATCTTATTGGACGCGTCAATAAACAAATTTGATGATTCTGGAGCGTTTAAAATCTTAGGCTAATAAATTTTCCATTCATGAGCAGAATTTTACAGTCCCGTGTGGCGTAACAAGTTCACGAATAATTGGAAGATATGCCTGATATGTAGTTCCATCAAGGTCGATGAGGTCACATAAAGCAATAGAGATAATGACAGTGCTTAGACCTGCCTTTCCCGGTTGATTGATTTCAGGATTTGTCATCTGTCTTGGGCACGGCGATCTCCTGATTTAACTGCTCCAATTTCTTTTCTTTCGGAATCAAAGAAAAGGTTTCAATATGCCTTTTAATTGTCAAGCTTTAAAATATAATATTATCTAAGAAGTTCAAAGAATAAACACAGATGTTTTGAGCAAAGTGATGAATATTGTTTGCAGAAAGGGCAAGATTGTGTAAAAAATTAATGCTGGTTACTTAAAGGATATAATTATTGACAAAATATTGTATCCTTAGATTTAAATTTCTATTTATTTTACTTTTTCTTAAAATTCCAGAAAATCTCTTTTATTTAAAATCCACAACGCAATTTTGTCAATGGTAGTTGATATTTTGTGATCTTTTTCAATGTTAAAATTACTTTTCTGCTACCTGTTTTAAAGCACTGGGTTGATTTAAAAGCCTTGGTATCTATCATTCAGCAAAATGATATTCAGGCTGTTATAAAAAGTCCTGTTTATGAAAATTAAAATTCATTTGATTTAGATTTATAGAATTTCCTACTCAATATTAATTATATTTTTGTTTTTATGCGACCATTATTTGTTTTTCAATCTTATTGGATACTTGAGATAAAAATTGGCCTATTATACAACAAGCCAAGGCTTCGCCACTGCTCCTTACTGGGGAAGCTTGCGCTTAACCGCGTTCGCTAACAGCCCTTTGGGCCATTGGCGTCCGGTCTATTTGGCCTTTGAAACCGCCTTTTCAACATCATTTCAATCTTTTTTATACTAAAAAGAACCCCCCAAATATATATAATTCATACTTCATTCTTTAATTATTAAGCCACACTTTACAAAAATTAATTCATTCTGAATTTCTTTCTTCAATCCGCTTCTTTCCTTTAACAAAAGAGAATTCTTCAATTTTTCCTCTTCCTCTTATATTGCCATCTATTCTTATTCTTCTTACTATTAGTATTGATATTAGTAGTATTCTCATTCTCTTCATCTTCTTCTCTTCACCTTTTTCGTTCTCTGCTTCCCCTCTTCCTTATCTTCTTCTTCTCCAACCGCTACTATCCAATCTCTTATGTCTCTTCATTTCGCTCTTTTTTTCTGTATCCGTCATCTTTTTCTCCTATTCCTCCTTGCTTTTATTTTTCTTTTCTTCTCTTTCTTATCCATCTCCTCTTAATTTACTTCTCAACTTCTCCACATTCTTATTCTCATCCTTCTTTTTTTTCTTTTCTTCTCCTGTTCTTCAAACTTAACTTCACTTCCTCCTATTTATTCTCTGCTTCTCCTCCTCATCCTCCTTTACTTCTCTTCTTCATATTATTCTTTTTCTTATCATCATCCTTTTCATTAACTTTTTCTGCTCCTGCTCTTCTTTTTCAACTTCTTTCTCCCCTTCTTCCTCTTCTTTCATCATTATTGTTCCTTTTCTCATCTTCAACTTCCTTCTCTTCATATTCTCCTACTTTTATTTTCTTCTTCTCCTCTTGCATTTCTCTATCTTTAACCCATCCCCAAATTCCCGTTGTTAAAATATATTGTTAGGGACAAATGGATCAGCTTCTTCACTCCTCATTTAGCGCTACTCGTTTTTTCGGTGCCAATAGTTAGTTCCTTCTGATAAAAATTAAATTTGAAAATTTACTTTAGAAATAACTTTGATTAAAAAAATACGAATATACCAAAAATATAATAAAAAAACAGCCATGGTTTAATTTTTTAAAATTTTCTGAACTTCCCCAATAATAATAATAAAAAATATAATAATAATAATACCTTGATATTACAAAGCTGCAAAAACATACCAGGTCATTTATTGACTAAGGAAAAAATACTTTTACCCTTTTATTCACTTCTTTTCAATAAAAACGGGAATTCTGTAAGTTCATAGGTATTCTATGCTTTGCTTTGTTTAAAACAATGTGTATAAATAGGTTTTTCTTGTACTTTTTCTATTTTCTCTTTTACATTTTGCCATACATTTACAATTAGCGTTGCCCCTATCATAAATGATGGAAAGCTATAGCTTCGCCTTAGGCAGCATGGATGGTCTCATTGGATGCCGCTATTAAGAGCACCTTATTACTCTTTCAACGTTTCAAAGAAACTGCCAGCTACGCTATGTAAAGAAGGATGCTAAATAAATACTACCCATAGAGGAAAAAGATTTTTAACACTTTCATTGCATTGCTACTTTCTGGATTCTTTATAAAACCATATTTGAGTTGAAAATCATTGAGCAAGACAGTTTATCTCCGTCACTGAATAATGATAGTTTACAACTCAACTACCTGTTATTTTCTGCAAAATTAATTCAATTTAAGATATATTCGCATTAAAATTATAAAATTTATATTTTGTGAAATCTATAACATTTATGTGACATTATTAATTCTAAATAAATTTGTAAACACGGTAATTTAGTGATTCGTTAGGTGTAATCTGATAGAAGAAAAACATGACACCATCGAAAATATATAGGAAATTTATCATGAAATGAAATAGATCAAACACAAAAACGCAAACACTGTCGTAGGTTAATGTTAGATCACAGCCTATTCCAAATTCCTCAGCCCAAGAGTAACTTAGAAACGGATTAGTCCGTTATGAGCGTGGGGGAAATTATAAAGACAAATCAGAGTCTAATATTAAGTCACAGAGTGCAGTTTATGTTGGCCAATGCTTAGCTATCGTGGAAGGTTCTGGGGTAATAAAAACGGAGTACAAAATATACTTTACTCATATTAAAATAATATATTTGTAAAATAAATAGAGGGTTTTAAGAAAGGTATATAAACATAAGAGACGTACACGAGTCTCAGCTTTAAAGAGAGAGCTTGTCGGTGTCGACCACCATACACACGAACTGATAATGAGAGATGGGAGGCTTAAATACCTTGAACGCACGCGAAGCTAAGATGACCGAGGCTTAAAAAGGGGAAGGAGAGCTTGCACAGGAGAGTTGTGCGTGGTGGTTACCTCAAAGATTTGGTCCGAAGGAGTAATCCTGCCTTGTTAGGGACGGCGTAGTGTCTAAAATAATAGCATCTTGACCAACCACTATTATGCGAGAGGAACTCAGATTTTGCCTTACGGTTTAGAATTAGGAATCCAGGATTTGAGGCGTCTCGTTCGGGTAACAAATACCAAAGAGTACGAGTTTGACTCTCGCGAGTATTAGTAGAATACAAGGAACTTGACGGGTTCTTCAAAGGTTCGCGCGGAACTAACGGACGGGAAGATGGCAGATAATCGGAACACAAGCGGTTACTTACTGCTGTCCAAGTTTGGCTCGGGCATTTTATAGGGCTGAGAAGAAAGGGGCTTTCCCCCGCACACGAAGAGGGTGGTTTCCAGTCGACAGACGCTGTGTCCGATTCACGCCATCCCAGGATAATCCTTGGCGTGACCTTCGAGCTCTTTAGCCCATCATGGCCTTCGCGATTTTTGACCCTGGTTACCGTCGAAAAAAAATGGTTGAATATCTTAATTTACGCAGACGGGGAATTACTAGTGTTGGGCAAGACATGCAACCGGTATTCTCTCTATTGTTCCAAGCCGGCAACTTGAATTATGCAAAAGGGGTCCAGGGGGTAGCTAAATTCCTTAAAAGACTCTTCGTCAATTGCTACGATCTGATTGATGCTCGCGCGTTGGTGGTACCACTTCAGCATGTTGACATGCAAAAGCTTTCTTCCTAAGGGGGTTGTGATGAAGTATTCGACGGGGGCCACGTTTCTTGACTACTTGTTAGGGCTCCTTCCATTGGTTCAACAATTTGTTGTTGTTTGTGGGGAGAAGAGGCAAAATTCCTCTCCGGGGTTAAATTTTCTTTCCTTGGAATTGCAATCAAAGTATATTTTATACTTGTGCAAATTGATGTGGAAGTTCTGATACGCAATTTTGGCGCACTTTTCTAGCCTCTGTCTCAAATCCAGTAGGTATGAATAAGATCCAAGTCTTGATCCAATTTCGGATTGTAGTAGAGTTGCTTTAGGATACTCAAGGGTCCTCTAGCGTTCCTTCGAAAAAAAAGCTTAAATAGAGCAAGTCCTCACATACGGTTTGGGAATTTCAGGGTAGGCAAAGAGAGCTACCGTAAGAAAATGTTACCATTCAGTAGGTTGATCGGCACACAACCTTTTTAGAATGGCTTTGAACTACCATTAAGCATCTCAAACATTCCATTCCCAACTGGGTGAAAAGGGGTGGTAAATAAGCGCTTAATAATTAGTAATTTACCGACGTACTCCATCAATTCGCATGCAAATAAAAATTTCGGGGCAGGAGATACTGTCAATTTTCTTGAGGGGCACAGCCTCGGGGAACCTGGTGACAAAATCGACCAGAGTTAAAATGTAGATATAGCCTTCGCGCGACGGGGGTTTGTATCAGCTCGATTAAATCGATAGCTTCTCGGGAGATGGGTTCCGAGATTAGGATTTACTTGTCTAAAGGCTCAGTTTTAACTCGCACCATTATTGCCGTCTTTTGGCAAATGTCCCACGAACGACCATATCACAGAAATTTCTCGGTCGGGCCAGGCAAATAAAAATATTGAAAGATCCTTTTAGCGCTCTTGGTGTGGCTAAAGGGGCCAGCAAACAGACTATCTTAAGCAGTTTGAAGAATTCGAGAGACGTGGTAGTGAGGTACACATAGTGTGCGGAACTTGGTGCACACGCGATACAAGAGGTCATTCTTGTTGAGGAAGAAAATCATCTTATTCGCTCTGATAGTTTCGCGTTTTGTTCTCGGTCTTTGTTCATAGTGGGCGAATAGTCTCATTGCTAATCAAACTCGGAAATTCGGGGGCACACGGCGGTTCCAAAGTTAGAGGGCTTTGAAGTTCCTTCTTCGCTCGGGAACGGGTAGTTACGGGTTGAGCCATGGAGGCGGGAGATACTCGTGGGGACTGATCAATTAGGACCGTACAAAATTTGATGGGGGCTGCAACGAATTCAGCCCAGCCAGTAAAATAGGCTCATCCCATATAACAATTAACAATGATGAATTTATTGTTGCGCCCCATGTAATCATGCAGTACGGCAAACTTGGTGATCGAAACCACAGGGAGAGTAGTTCATCTGAAACAATAATACGCGTGCCTTCTTTATCACGGACGAAGGTGGAGATCAGGCAACCATTCACTGCTGAATATTTGAATTATAGGGCCCTAGGGGGACTTTTATCAAACAAAATTTTTAGCTAGCGGCCAGCGGTAGTCAACAAGTTTTAAGAAGAGGGCACTTCTTTTCGCGATGGTAGGGACGCAGAAGTGCTTCTAAACTGCGAGTTCTGAGGCCAATTGTTTCTTACATGACCCGCATCTCTACAGGGAAAACAAATGATGGTCCTCCTTGGGAATATTAAAGCAGGGAGTTTAAGAGCAAGGGGCTTTACATTACGGTGGTCCGACGAGAAGAGGGTTCGGGTTTGGTGGACCCAGTCATCATGACGAATTTGTTACCACTGTTAGGAACAACTTCTGACTTCTTCCTTTCTTTGGGATAGCAGTTGTGGCTAGCCGCGATGCATTTCTTGAGAGTATGGCAATTCTGATCTTTCACAAAGGATCTGATTTTCGAAGGAAGCGACGAAAGAAATTCGTTCTTGAGGACGAAATCTACCAGAGCGTCGTGTTGACGACGAACTTTGGACGCATCAATCCAAAGATTAAAGTAACACTGCAGGGAGTAGCCAAACTGACGGAAGTTCTGGTTTGGTTGAATGCGACAATGCCAAAACCTAGCTCGGTAGAAGTTCCAGGTCATATAATAGGCGGCGAGCAGCTCGACTTTTAATAAGGAGTAATCAATCGTTACTTCTGAAGGAAAGGGGATGAAACTATCCATCCCCGAGTTGGGAACTCAGCAGGGGAAATAATTGTGCTACGCCGTCCATCTCGATGTCCCAATGACACACCTTGAAGTTCTTCTCGAATTCCGTGAGATAAGACCCTAAGTCTTCTCTTTCTTTGAATTTATGGAAAGCGTCTCGTTTCTAGCCCCCCACATCTCCAATTCGTGGCAGCAAATTCTATCTCTTTCTTCGCTTTCTCTTTCTCTTTCTTCGCGTTCTCTTTATTTTTCTTCACGTTCCTTTTCTCTTTATTCGGCTCTTTCTTTTCTCTCCTCCTACGGGATGTAGAATATTAAGTCTTTTTCGTTGAGTCCAAGGGTCTCACCTTGGGCCTTTAAATTTCAAACGAAGAAATGTTACCGTTTTTACGGGAGAGAAGATACAACAAGAAATAGAATAACGCACGACAATGAATGTGGCGGTATTTCTAGGAACGCACGGACGGAAGTGTGACCGGATTTTGCTCGACCGAACGAAATGACGAATAACAAAAGGGAAAAAACTCTGGTGGAAAATAATGCAATTAATTCGCACCGTGCGGATTCTGTTCGTATGGTCAATCGGGGAAAAATTGTGGGACTAGATTTTACCTAAATCCCTCACAGTGATAGATGTGAGAGTTACAGCACCCCTATGGACATCTATACATAGAACAAGGCAATTTTTATATGTACCTTTAACTTATGGCAGATGAAATGAGGCCTTGAAGGAAAACAATTCAAATACGTGGAGAAATAAAATAATGGTAATGCACGGTCACGAAAAATAAATTCACACAGAATAAATAAGTAAATTGAAACGAGAAAATTCAAATGTGCAAGAAGGAATTCCTCACTTTTTGATCTCCAGAACCGGAAACAAGATTAGCCAATAATTTCACAAAGGTTAACAAATTAATTAACCAAGATTAACCCAAATAAACTTGATAACAGGTTAATATAATATAGATATTAATATATGTCGTAGGTTGATGTTAAATTTTAACATTTTAAAAATTTCTTAGCCCAAAGAGAGAGTGGTCTAGGAAAGGATTAGTTCGCTATGAACTTGGGTGAAATTATAAATAAAAATCAGAGTGCAATTAAGTTTCAGAGTGCAGTTTAGGTTGGCCAATGCTTAGCTATCTTGGGAGGTTATGGGGTAATAGAAACGAATTACAAACTATACTTTACTACTTTGAAAATATAAGGAGCGGTCAATAAGTTTTGCGAATCGGTAGGGCAAAACAGAGGAAGGGGATGGCGGATTGTGTGGGTGTTAGGACAAGTTATGAAAACTCAGAACCTGCAGCCGCACGCTCCTGACTCGTCTATTTAAGAAGCAGTAGCTGATTGCAGATCGTCAGTCACAAATTTTCAACAATGGAGAAGGTTGAGCACCGCGCAGTGATCAAATTTTGGACCAAGGAAGGCAACAATCCAAAAGAGATCCATGATCGTATGGTTGCAGTGTACACCGACACCGCCCCTTCCTATGCAACCATTGCTCGCTGGAATAGGAAGTTTCGCCAGGGTCGTGAGTCCCTTGAAGATGACCCTTGTCTAGGATGCCCGTCAGACGTGACAAACAAGCACAATGTGTCCCGTGTGGAGAGGATGATCCTCGAAAATCAACGGGTGAAGGTCGAAGAAATCGAGCGAGAACTTGGAATATCAGATGAAAGTGTTGTCAACATCATGACCAAGGTCTCTGCCCGTTGAGGCCCTAGAAACCTCACGCCCCATGATCGACTTCAACGTCGTCAAAGTCCACAAGGCCAGGGTTGCACAAGCTGCCCTACGCGAGTGCGGATTCTAGGAGGTCAACCATCCGCTCTACAGTCCATATTTAGCCCCTAGCAACTACATTTTATTCCGCAGCTCAAGTTGCACTGCGTGGACGCCGCTTTGGGGACGATAAAGATGTCCAGCTTGCCTTCTAGGAGTGGATTAAATAGCATTCGGGCGATTACTGGTTGTCGGGAATTCGAAGCCTCAGGGACATGTAAAACAAGTGCATTAAAGTCGAGGGTAGTTATATTGAAAAATAATAAAACACTTTGCCTCATATTTCGTTTGCTTTCATCTGAATTGCAAAACTTATTTACAGCCCTTCGTAATATATTTACAAAATAAAAAGGGGTTTTAAGTAAGGTATATAAACCTAGGAGACGTACTCGAGTCTCAGTTTTAAAAAGCGACTTAGGCGGTGTCGTCCACTATACACATGAACGGATAATGAGAAATGGAACGCTCAAATGACCTTGAGCGCATGCGAATCCCAGATGACGGAGGGTTAAAAGGGGTGGGAGAGCATGCACAGAATAGTTGCGAGTTTTAGTTACCTCGAAGATTTGGTCCGAGGGAGTAATCCTGCCTTGTTATGTAAGGGGAGATTCAAAAATAATATATTTTTGACACCGACTATTACGCGAGAGTAACTCAGATCTTGACTTTGGGTTTAGAATACCAAATCAAGAATTTGACGTGTCGCGTTCGAGTAGCGGGTACCAACGCGTACGAAGTTGACTCTCGTGAGTTCTAGGAAAATACACGGAACCTGACCGGTTCTTTAAGGGTTAGCGCAGAACTAACTAAGACGTTTAAGAATTAGATACCCGAAGATATTCGGGACACAGACGGTTGCTTACTGCGTGCCAAGTCTGCCAGCGGACGTTTTAAACGGCTGAGACGGAGGGGCTTTACTTCGCGCCTGAAGGGAGAGAAGTGATTACTTACTGCCTGACAAGTCTGGCGTCGGAAGTTTTATAGGGGTGAGACGGAGGAGATTTTCCCTAGCCCGATTCAGGCCTTCACGGACTTCGCGATTTTGCTCTTTGTTCATGTGGATTAAAAAGGGTCAACAGGTGTGTCATCTCTCTGTTTCCTTAAAAGAGACTACCGCGCGCGTCTTTTCTTGCCCTTTCTCTCATTTTCTGACACACACACAAATCTTTCACTTTATATATAATTAAAGGGTCTTTCAACAAGGACGCTCGAGCTTTGTCAGGCGATAGTGGCCATGTTCTTTAAGCGACATCTGGCAACCTTACTTGGCAAGTTACCTTGAAAGGTTAAAGCGTTGAACAGTGTGTGTAACTGTTCAAAATCAGTGCTCTGTTCAACAAACGTTCCACGCATTACGTGATTTCTATCCTCGACACAATCGTCTTGCCGCGTCCAATGTTAGACGCTTGGTGGCCAAATTCAAGGCGAAAGGGTCAATCAACAATCAGACCTTGCCGAAACGCAAGGTGTATTGAAAACATTGCTGTCGTAAATGAGAGTGTACGGGAAAATCCGAGGCAGTCAATTTCTCGTCGTTCACAAGAACTTGGCCTTTCTGCGAATTCAGTTTGGTTAATTATGCGTAGATACTTAGAATGCACCCGTATAAAATCAAACTTACAGAGGAACCTAAGGTAAACAACCATATACAACGCCGTGTGTTTGCTGATTGGGCTCTAGAGCATTTAGGGGTTGCCCCAAATTTCCCCCCAAAAATCATTTTCAGCAACGAGGCCCATCTTTGGATAAATGGATTTTAGGACAAGAAAAATTGTCGGATTTGGGACGAAAACAATCCACATGAGATACAACAGCACCAATTGCATCCCAACAAAGTAACTGTTTGTTGCGGATTTGCGTCTAGCGGAATCATCGGTCCGTATTTTTTAAGGAACGAATATAGGATTGCCATAACCCTCAACAGCGAGACCTACAGATCGATAATAAGCAACTTCTTGTGGCCTCAACTGGATTATATGCCATATATGGATACTGATGACATGTGGTTCCAACAGGACGGCGCCACGTGCCACACTGTGCACGCCACGATAGACATCTTGAACCACCGATTTCAGGGCAGGTTTATCTCGCGCGGCGGCGACGTCAACCTGCCACCGAGATCATGCGATTTAATGCCATTAGACTACTTTTGGGGGGCTACGTTAAATCGCAGGTCTATGCGAATAATCCAAAAACAGTTGATGTCCTCAAAGTCAACATAACGAACACCATCCAGCAAATTAGGCCAGATTTATGCAACAAAGTCATCAAAAATTGGGCCTCCCGAATACGTTTCACCTAGCGAAGCCGCTGAGGACATTTGAACGACGTCATATTTCACACTTAATGCCATAAAATTTGCTTTCAAATTTAAAATAAATTGAGTGCATATATCACACACAACTTGTTTTATTTACATTTAAAAATTGAGCGACCTTATTGAAAGAGCGTTTATATATATATATATATATATATATATATATATATATATATATATATATATATATATATATATATATATACATATATATATATATGGAAAAATATCAAAAACAAATTAGTGCGGTTAAGATAATGTCTATCATATGTGCCTCGTGTCGCGACACCATAATTTATTATCATAATACAGCGAACTGTGACTTATGTGCTACATGAATGCCTGTGTCACATTGGACACATTTCGCTGTGAAATAAAAATAATTGAATCATGAAAATTAGCAACTACGAGTCGTATATATTTATATATGTTTCCTTTCTTTAGTCATTCAGAATCAGATGTTTTGCAGCTTGCAGAAGTTGAATAAGGGTGTAACAATCGATAAAGATCATTTTTACTCGTGTGCGATTCTATATCTTACTATGTTGGTCCATCCGTCCCCGTTTAGCTTTAGTCAAAACATTATAACTATTAATCCGACTCTAACGAAATTTAAAACATTTATGTTGTTTTACATTTTCTTTTGATTGATATAATTGCCAAATTCCTCCCAAAGTTAGCCGAGAATTATTTTGTTTTACCAATATCATCATAACTATTCGGTTAATTCTTACAATATTTGTAACCCTTATGTTGTTATACATTCTCTTTCAAATGATATAATTGCCAAGTTTCTCGCAAAGTTAGCTCAGGAATTAGTTTGTTTTGGCAATAACATCATAACTATTTGGCAGATTCTAACTAAATCCAAAAGTTTTGTGTTGTTTTACATTCTCTTTCAAATAATTTAATTTCTAAAGTCCTCCCAAGGTTAGGCGGGAAATTATTTGGCAATAACTTCATAACTACCTTTAAGTTCTATTTTTTTTTTTTTTTTCATTCAGAAAAAAGGATAGAATCAACGATATATACAGAAACCAGATTAAAATAATGAAAATCACATTTCTTCTAGAATTTTTAAAGGAAAAAATGTTAAATTGTAAAGTTCCTATTTTTGGCTGGTGATACTTACGAGTATCTCAATAAAATAATTTTACTAGAATCATATTTATTTAACCTCTTTCTAAACGCATTTATTATATCATAAAATATATAGATGATATTTTATAGTGAAAAATTAATTGGTTTAAATAAATTTAAATAAACATATAAATGTACCATGGCTGTCTCACTTTGCAGCAGGCAAATTCAATGTGTGTACCACTGATGGCACACTTCACACTTAACGTGTTACAGAAGGTAAAATAATAGGTGCTGTTCATTCTATGCCATCGAGTTCTCTTTGCTTTTTTCAACCTCGATAGCTACGCGCAAATCATCTATACGCCCTAAAAAGGATGCTTCAAATGAGCTCACGTATTTCCCTGCGGAAATTTTTAAAGTTATCTTTGATTACAAGCATTTTTTAGCGTGGAAAGATAGATAATAGCTTCATCTTCGTGTGTATTGGTCTTTTAAGTTTTTTTCTGTGGAAAACAAAACAAAATAATAAACTAAAAGAAGCGTAACTGAAAATTTGGGCCAATTAGTAGTCTATTTGTTTTCTTTTGTTTAGATATATATGAAAGTTATATTTACTCTGTTTCTCTTACAAAAATATTGCTATCCTTTTGATGAATATTTGAATGATCATTTTCAAGGCAAAATATAGAAAAGTATTTACTTATTTATGTAAATTACTTTGAGAATTGCTTAGTAACAGCCATTATTTTACGTACGCAATTTATAAATAATATCTGCATCAATAATATAATTTGTATTAAATTATCGTGGATTAGGAAGAGTTTTACTACCATGAATCCTGCATATAACATATATCTCCTAATATAATTGTAGAAAGAATATTAATTGGTTAAAATTTTATCGTTTTTAGAAATGTAAAAATTAAAAAAGCAAAGTAAAAATATAAATAATAAAAGGTTCACCTTAAATTTAAAACTTCTTTCTTCTATATAATATAAACACCTGGAAATCTAAGACAAAAGTTTTCATTGAACTGAGCCAACAAAAAAAGAGCTGTTGTGCAAACAAATCTAAGAGAAATCAATTAAATTGATTATTTTATAATTTCGTAGCTATAAATCAGTTTTAATTTCTCGGATATAGAATGAAAAATAATCGCTTCTCTACGTATGACCAACAACTTTAATCAAGTGTCTGAGAAGGAATATGTAGAGAAAGGAACTAATTTTACATTTAAAAATGAAGCCTGATTCCAACTCATTATTTAATAAAGTATCTATAAACTTTATTGATGTCAACTTAATTAAAAATTTGGAAGTGAAAACAACCCGCTCTCGCAGCCATTCGGGACTCATTCCTAACATATCATTTACCATTTTCTCTATGTATTTTACTGAATGACGAGATGTTTAGAAAACATGGAATGATATTCTTCTTCTGGCTCTCAGAGTGAGTCACGTTTAGAAAAGATACATGTTTCTTTCTTTTGTAAACTATTCACACATTTTTATATGCACTAAATGACATTTTTGTGACAACTACATTTAAAAATCCTCCTTTATTCTTTCTTTCTTTTTTTAGTGAGGTTTTCAAGGTTTTGACAAGAGATCTTTAAATCAAAGCAACTTTTATTGACTGCTCCTGAGCACTTTAGTTTTTCCCATTCAGAAGTTCTAAAGTTAACTACATAGCATATGTCAAATTCTTCTATCTTTCATATAAGCATTTTGAAACCTAAAAAAATGCCTAGGACAAACAAACACGCCCATATTAACATTCAAACCATTAGTACCTATATTCTATACATCCAAGTTTAAAGGAAGGTAGATAGCACAAATGCCTTTGGGGAGATCTTTTAAGAACCAAGGCTTCGCGGGGAAAGATTCCTTTGAAAATGGACAGATACAACATAAGAATCGTCAGCAATTCATGTTTGAAAAACAATTTGTACTCATTGTGGTCAAATTATGTAGGGCAGAATAAAATGTTCAACTTCTTGGTCCACGATAGCCATAGAGGTGAAATTACTTTAGGGGACAGATACTAAGAAGTTTAGCAAGCTTTTTTCACTCCTTACCTTAATCCACAAAGTGGTAGCATAAATTTTTGCATTGGGGAGGAGAAGACAATAGCAGCGCCGAAAACAGCTAAAGAAAAAGGATGTATGTAAGCGAAAAACTTTATTAGTGGGAACAAAACTCAAGGATGCTACATTTCCTAAAATTACATAATAATTTATAATTTGGGAGTATTGAGATCAATTATTAAAATTATAATAAAATTAAAATTAAAATTAAAATTTTCCCATTATATTTGGTAGCTCTGAGCATTTATATTAGTTAAAAAAATAATTTGGGGAAGTTGATAAAGATAATAAATTTTATAGATTATTTTGAGGTTTGATATTGTATTTTAAAACAAATAATCAGTAAAAGGAATTCGGTTGATTAAGGAAACAAAATTCAGAAATTGAATTTTTTAACAATTACATGATTAATACTCTATATGTTGTCCTATTTAATAGAAAATTGCGCTAGTTGATCAGTAAATCAAATGGGGGAAAAATATTAAACAAGAAAATGCTGATTTGCCCGAAAATAAATCTTAATTATCTGAATAGAGTCTGGAAGCATATACAGGGGTGAGCAAATTAGGGTTAGTTATTCCATCGCCTAATTCCAAATCATTCACAGCATCAGAGTTGTAAGGGGTACGGGGGCGGAGGGTTACTACTGGCGTTCCTTTATTTGTAATGGTAGCGCTGGTAGATTTTTCCGAAATAGCCAATTAGATAGATGTGCGAGTGTCACGGCTAGAATTTTAGTGCTACATAAAACTAGAGCTAGATTCAATATAAAATCATCAAATATCATAAAATAAAGATGTTTTAATTGTAATATTTAATTATCCTCTTTTAGTTCGAGAATAGATTACAATGGTAGTTTGTGGTGCAAGTATGATTGGTTTTTAATTTATAAAAAAACAAAGAAATAATACAAAACATTTTAGAGCTGAATTTTTCAAATAGCAGCTAAACAAATTTAAATGTTCCGAATGAATTTGAAATGCAAACCACAATTTAAAGATATTCTGTCTTTAATTAGTAATTTTGCATAAAATATTTATATGGGTGGAAATACATTTTTTATTGAAAAACGAATATAGTAAGACAATCTAATTAAATATATATATTAGAACATAATTTCGATCTTTCAATTGAGTAGAAAGACGTAGTTTAAGGAGGATTTCTTTGTATAAAACAATATATAACTATATAATTCTCTAATATCTATCTTTATATATATATATATATATATATATATATATTTATATAAGTCCTATATTTAAAGAATAATTTTACAATCATTTTATTCAGTACAACTTATATTAATTACCAAATTTTTGGACGTATATTTTGTGCGGAGCTGTGGTCAGAATTAGCTATATTTTATTATATATAACCAACAATAAAATTTTGTACTTATTATTGCATGACGTTTAATAATTAAATGTTCGTTTTTATATGTTCGATAATATTTAGGTGGCGATGGAAATAAATGTGATGCAAAATTTAGTTAACACAACCAATTTGTTTAAGTATTATGTGCCATCATTAAGCTGACTTAGGTTGCAAAGGTTTTAAATATAAATATATATATATATATATATATATATATATATATATATATATATATATATATATATATATATATGTATGCAATGTTCCAGAGTATTACGGAAAATTTGTTTTAGAGTACTTTGCATCGTCATTCAATTCCTTATCAAGGATAACTGAATAGAGTTCAAAAGTATTCAGAAAAACTTCTTTTTTTCCTGCGGGATATTACAGTGAGAGGGCTTGAAGCCATGTTGGTTTTTAATTATTGTTGTATACTAACCACAAATTTAAAACCGTTATTGCCATAGGAAACTCTCCCATAGAGGTTTATTACCGGAACCTAGTAGCAGCACTACACCCAAAAGAATGGAATATGTTGCAGGTAGCTCCTGCAAACTTTATCTTCGTACTGCAGATAAACCTAATGTGAATAAGTGTTTGTTGGACTATCTGTAATCGTTTTGTAAAAACACCTAATATACAGTAGGTACAAGTGTGACTACCTTTTGAACCTCTTCCTTTGTATGCGTCATCTGGGAGGCGGCAGACCTCTCAGTCACTGCATCAAGATTGACAGAAAGGAACGCGACCCCTTCCTTCATAAGAAGAAGTTCGTTATTATGGTGACTGTGGTTGTACAGCAGCAGACCTGCGTTAGACTTCTGTAGATCTGATCAATAATAAAAATTACTATTGAAGACCTGATAAAGTCGCTTCTGTTGCACCATCTTCTTTTTCGCGTTTAAGATGAATGAGTTAAATAGGAGAGAGTAAAATTGGCAAATTTTCAAATCAGCTAAATCTTAGAAAGATAGAGGAATAAAAACTGAGAACGCAAAAGCAAAAAAAAACCACAAACCTCGAAGCATAGTTGGTGAAAGGAAGATTAATTAATTTATATTATAATTGTGCAAACTTTTAACGGGGAAAGTTATTAAACAAATGGAAAAGATCATAATAAAAACACAAGGGCAATCATGCAGCAAAAGGTATATAATTTACTCATAAATCAAGATTAGGCGAGCTCTTAAATATGCTTACCAAAGCTGATCCATTGTCTCAAATAGTTCAAAAAACAATGGCGTCAATTGCAGACTTGTAAATTATACACTGTTGTTTGTTTACAAACTATGAATTAACTAGGTTACATCAACGGCTTATTGACTCGCTTTCAGATAAATTATTATACTATAATTTTAACTAACATTTTTCTAATAACTATTAACAAAAGTTCTTAGAGAATATGTAAGAAATTAAATGCACAAACAGAAAATAGGACAAAAACTTAATTTTCGGACGATATTGTAAATACACAGAGAGAAAATTCCAATCAGGACACAATATAACGTTTTTAAATTCATTAATAAACAAAAACCGAAAACATACAAACGAAAGTTTCGGTCGCACAGAAAATCAAAACTTCCTAGTCCATTTGTTTATTTTGCCCTGTCTGGAAACTATATTTTAAAGTTAAAATTGTTGTTTTCAAACATATTGGAAGTACTGAACTATCCATATTAACTGAGTAACGGTATCAGGGACTATTATGTTTAAATTGCCTACCACATACAAAGATTTTACCCAGACTATTATGTCTATCTTCATTAAAAGGTTTCTAACCATTTATATTAAATTCACTCTCTCTTACAATACCAAAAGAAGTTGTATAACTTTGCCAACGCGAAATAGTATTTGGCTCTTTATTCACGCAATTGGCTTTGCACCATATGGATATTTCATTCAAATCGTTTAAGCAGTTTGCACAGATTTTGGGATGAAATTTTATATTATGTATGCAGGTTTATTCCTATGACCAAATCGGTAGCAAAGGTAGGAATTCTGCGCCAGTAACATAAATGCCTTGACTCGGTATCAATATACAATAGTATTTACCACTCAAGGATCATATCACGATCGAAAGTACCGAAGCATCTACAGGTACCTCTTGCAATCACCCCATCTTTTCTCTTCACACTTTTGATCTTCTCTGCTCCTTGTCCGGTCAAAGAGTTCATCCATATAGACTATTCCTTTCTCAAAATTCATAGCATAGTGCAATGTTACCTCCATAGGCGTACCATTAAGTGTCCAAATCCCACTCATTTGCGCTGCCTGGGCCCTGTTGAGGCATTCATAAGAATGCTACCGTAGAATAAAAAGGCAACTTTTGTCTCTCTATCAAGAAAATTTTCCAATATCAGGCGCTGATGTAAGATTTTATCCTTTAGTTAAAATGGTTCGACGAGTAGAGCAAATCATGAGGAAGAGTTTGAAGCAGGATAGCTAAAAAACCCTGAAGAATCTCTCGATAAGAGGCCCTAAATTCAAAATAGCTCCCCTCCTCACGTCATATTGTGTGTAGTTTAGGGATACTTAAAGAAGGCAAACCTGCCATCATTGGTTTGGTTAACTGCCGAATCGACAGGGAACTCGTTCGTTATGGAACCCTGCACAATAGGTAGGAAAGCATATTTTTTATATTCTTTTTCTTCCTTTCTTTTTAGGAGATAAGACAGATTGCACCATTTTATCTCTCCTCTCACAAAGTGGCCCATGGTCGAATGGGCCAGGCTCTCACATATCGTTATCAGAGATAGGGAAAGGATGGCTGTCATTGGGCCTTCATTATATCTGGAAGGCAATCCTGTATTTTTCTGTCTCTGCTGTTCATGTACCCTAAATAATCGTACCCGGGGGTGGACCATGGCTCCATAGTAATTCTCAGAGAGTCAGTGTCCCTCCACTGGGAAAAGCAAACCTTCCACGATGGGAGCTGGATTGGCCTGCGATCCCTACTATCGTCCTTGTGGACTAACAAACCACCGCCAGGAAAGCATCTGAATTCTGACTTGCATGCAGACAGCATGTAATTGGAGCAGGTAATCCTATCTCCATTTAGAAGATTTAGAGGAGAGTCATGTCGGCCCCCTACAGCGTGACCAGGAGATTGTCGGATAAAGGGTCTTGAGCGTGGCTCACTGAATCCGCCATCCTTGCGCCTAAAAGAGTAATCGCCTTATTGAGCCGCTGGTCCGCCCGTATGTGTACTTATTCACTGAACCCTACACCTCTTCCGAGATGGAGCTATTCGATTTCAGTTATCAAAGTGTTCAAATATCTGATCAAACCTTTTACAAATGGTGACTGATCGGAAGAACGCCGTTTCTACGGGTATCATTTGAAACATTGTACAAAAGATACCTCCCTGTGAGGATTACTCATAGTTAGAGGAAATAGGGAGCGGATTCTCTTGAAAAATGTGGTATCATAGAGAGAAAAGAGGGAAGGACCAGCATATCCAGTCACTTCCAAAGACTGGGAGAAAGTACATCTCCTCTTGATATCAGGTGTCATAGTCTACACACCTTACTTCCCTGTGTTGCCTTAATTCTAGAGAGAGGAAATAATGTTCAAAAACTTATAAAATATAAGTGCATAGAGGAGAATGGCGAAAGGCACCAGCTTTTCCATGCCCTGGCAACAGTGCAATTCAACATTGTAAGCTGGCCCATTTGATATGGCACATGGGCTTAGATGCCGTGTCGCTTTTCCCGGTACCAGGTGCAAATGACTATACCTTGTAACCAGATTTGGGAAAGTTGTTTAATTCAAAGGTAAGGAACAGGGGGAAACGCATTTTTTGAAAATCTCTGGTTGATCCCAAAGTAGTATTCCCGCTTCCTAGTGAGGTAAGTGGATCAACAGCGGCTGGAAGAAGGACGCGCCCAAAGTCTTAGCTTGGTGGCCCCAACACAGATGCTAAGAAATTCTCAAATTTTTGTGAGTATTTTAAACATACCTCAAAAGTCGATTTTGCCTTTTTAAGGTCAAAGAAAGACTGGAGCTACACTTAAAAACCAAAGTTGAGGAACATATTTTCCGTTTTGTCGACGAGGTCTCAAAGGATTTTGTTAAGTATGGTAAACAAAGCATTCTGTGCTAATGGAGAGGGGAGGAATGTTCATGATGCAGATTGTCTAAATGAAACCTTCACAAATTAAAACTTCACGCATCGAATCCATGCTTTTTCTGTTGAAAAGTTCGTGTTTTAGCAAGAGCTGACATTAACGTCGACGATTTAACCTTTTATTGTGTGCAATTAATTCCTGGAACCATCGCGATAGATAATAGAGCATGAAACAGATCAGACGTTTATGCTTATCTTTAATGCTCACAAGTCTGTAAATATAACATTTTGCTTAGCACTCCCGGAAACCTAACTAATTCTCGCTCTCCTTGCACTCTTGCAAAGGTACGTGCACGCTTAAGATAGAGGTATAGAGGAGAAAAATCTCCGAAGGTCTTCATCGCAAGCAATTAGAATCGTTTCTCGGAAAACAGTGAATGATTAAACGTGACACGTTATTCATTTCTCTAACCTCAACAGGCGGCCCTTGCTTCTGATACAATTTTGTGGGGACCACTGGCAGTGTTTACACTAATTTTGATTATACATAGTAGGACTTATTTTATTTGTATTTTATTCATCTTAGAGCCAATGAAGGCATCTAATGATCAGAGTGAAATTGGGAGGGCTATGTATACTCTTTAGTCTGTAGGATTGCGAAAAGAAGAAATGGAAGATATATGTTTGCATAGCCCTGGCCAAAAGTAATAGGTCACCCCAGTGTTTGTGGGTTCTGCTATCTCATTGTTAATGAAACTCGTGCACATGGTGGTTTATGGTATATTTCACAATATACATTTGTTTTTATATTTGGTTGACCCTCCTTTAGCTGCAATTACCGCTTTTATACGGCTAGGCATATAATCACCTTGTTTCTTGCAGGTGCTAGGTGCAATCTTACTTCATTCTTCTCTAAGTTTTGGGTACAAATGCTCGTAACTTTTAATTGTTGTGTTCTTGATAGCTTTGCCAAGAGTTGCCCATAGGTGATCGATCGGATTAAGATCGGGGCTTTGAGCTGGCCAGTACATAGGAACAATACCCTGTGTCTCAAACCATTTACGAGTATTCTTTTCTGTACGACATGGAACATTGTTCTGTTAAAAGATAACACTGTTTTTCGACATTCCTGGATGCAATTTAACAATTGATGGCTATAAAACATCCGATAACATAGAAACATAGGTAGCTGAATTCATCCTTCCCTAACATAAAAACATTTGTCCGAGTCCTGTGGAAGACATGCAGGTCTACACCATGATAGAACCACCCTCATGTTTTATGGTTGGTACCAGATATTTAGCCTTAAATTTTTCCCCAACTTTGCAACGCACGAAAGTTGTACCAGATGTACCAAAATCCTGAGTAAAAAACTTAAACAATAATATTCTCCTTATGTCGGATATTTCTTATTTATTTGGGGCCTAAGAACAGATCTTTTGAGTATATATGTTGATTGAATACTTATACTATCTTAACTCATAGTTAATTTCATTAGACGATAGGGCTTTCGACCATTGCTCACTGGTCCAATTTGAGTGGTTTTTGGCCCACTGAAGACGTTTATTTATATTCGCTTCAGAAATCCCTGGCTGTGTCCTGAATTCACAGCCTTTCAGACCGTACTCTACAAGCCATCTTCTAACAGTTCTGGTTAATATTTGTGATGCACTTGCCTATTTGAATTCCGCACAGAGCTCTGACAGTGTTTTTTTATGCTTCTGAGGGAATGACGGATGATGTATCTATCATCACGAGCCGTCGTAACCTTTTTCTACCTGTTCTTTGTATTGTCTTCACATCTTTTGACTCCCTGAAGCGCTTGAGAGTCGTTTGCACCGCACGCACATCAAGAACATTTCATCTTCTGAGCAATTAGCGTTTGAGACACTTCATCTTTATGATGAGCTACGATGTGACCTCGCTCACACTCACTCAGCTCCCATGTTTAAGGCATTTTACTGTTTATTAACAGTATCTAAAAAGTATTTGTGCATAGAACACTAGAATAATCAAGGAAAAATAAGTTAATTGTGGACGTTAGTTTAACACCTAATTGGTTACTTACATACAGTACAGTATAAAAGCGGTAATTGAAGCTAAAGGTGGGTCAACCAGATATTAAACAAATTTATATTGTGTAATATACCATAAACCACCATGTACACGTGTTTCATTAACATTTAGATTACAGAACACAGAAGCACTGGGGTGGCTTAATACTTATGGCCAAGGCTGTAGTTTATTAACTATACAGTAAAAAACTATTTAAAATATTGTCGTAGAATTGCTCTTAGTCTGGTCCAATAATTATTCTAGTCCTTGATCTGGACACACCGCTTTTGTTTAAGTCGATGGTATTGACCCTATGAGTCAATCTACGATCATATATATATATATATATATATATATATATATATATATATATATATATATATATATATATATATATATATATATATATATATATATATATATATATATATATATATATATATATATATATATATATATATATATATATATATATATATATGTATATATATATATATATATATATATATATATATATATATATATATATATATATATATATGTAGGCTTTAATTCCTACTGAACGTGCGAAAGCTGGTTAGAGGCGGGTTGTGCCGTAATACGCCAGGATTCTCACTATAAAAGTCCCACTTGTTACTTGGGGGAGGTTTTTGATTGTTGAATTCTAAGAGTGCATAATACAGGTTGAATAAATTAGCCGAAGGGATTCTTAATTAAAGTCTTGCCAAGGGTACGTCAAAAGGGAGGAGCCACAAATAAACACACGTAAAAAAAATAAACTTTACTTTACACAAATATAATAATTAGCAATAGTTAAACAGGCAAAATTAAGGATTAAATATTAAACACTAACGTTAAGCGTTTAGATTTATAATGACTCAATGAGAGTATCAATCACTGTTAATAAAATAGGTAATTTAAGAATAGAGGGATACTGGGTTTACAGATTACCATTCATTGTGATGGGTTGCAGAGACGACTACTCGGGTCCAGACGGGGTGGTTTGGGTGGCGTTAACACGAGTTTTCGGGGAAAGGGATGATAAGACGACGGGTCTGGGGCTGCTAGCTGCAGTTCCGGTTAGTTCACTCCTAACTGGATGTGACACTAACAAATAGTAACTTTCAGTAACTATATGTATGTTCCTTTTCTTTCTCAAGTTACGTTGAGCAACAGAGTGTATTCTTCTAGTGACAGACTCTGCGGGGCGGGATTTACTTCAAGAACACTTTGAGACAGCGACCAAGTTGACTCGGCGGTGCGTTGACAATCGATACGTTACGCCAACGACTCTCGTTTAACGTGAGGGTTACGCGAGTAGGTTTGGGACACTGCTATAGAGGGATGAACGGTGATGTTATTCATATCGCGGATTGTGGGAAATCTAGAGAAAGATTCCATTCACAACAATTCGCTTATCGCAGCGCATTCTGGACAATCTCCATGGTACCATAAAGAAGGCAAATATAATTTAGGCTTCTCTGTGAGATAGACCTTCTTTCGTCAGACTTCCTGTTGCCAGTTAGGGGAAGGGTTGGAGGCGAGAGAGAGGAGACAAAGCTCAACTCAAACGACAAATTTCTTTCGTTTCCACCATTGTCTGGTGTCATGCGAGTATGTACGATCCATACCCTCACAAATATATTAATCGGTTATGTACAAGAAATTCAAAACATAAAAGAGATGGGATTCCTTGCCTCAACTTAAATAAATGATAAAAATTGATTTGCAATTAGTCTGTGATAGAACGGTCTAAGGCCGCTTAAATTCAGCCGCTATCACATGTTTTGAAATACATGCTACCCACGTGCATCTGCGAGAGGAAGCAGAGCGCGTTATCGCCCACCTTAGCCAATATTTAATCAAGGAGGTTCATTCATCCGTTTCGCCTCCATACGTCGATCTCACCAGATTGAGTTAGGCTTATAGGCAAATAAGGTATTTTCCCAGGCGCGACTGGGGCATTCCCCAGAAGTTTCCCACTCAATTATCCCCTACGCCATGGAGACGGCTCCAGGTACTTATAAAATAGCATTCCCCAATAAGATCAGATCCCGATTATTCTTCGCGAGGCATCACGCCGATCCAGTCTCCCTTGTTCACATAGGAACTCTCTACCTCAAGAAATCCATTTTTGTCCAGAAAAGGACATTATCCCTTAAGTGCCAAGGTTCGTGCCTTCCAGCCTCCAAGTCAACAAGGCCCTGCTGTTGTTTAGAAAGAGAACAACGTTAGAACAGCCATTGTCATTTCAGCTTGTTTGACAAGAGACGGTATTCACTCTCTCTGTTGTTCAGAAAGAGAAAAACGTTTGAAAAGCCATTGTTCTTTAAGCCCGTTCGTCAAGAAACGGTTCTCGTTCCCAAGACATCACATCAGGATAATTTAATTCCCCCCTTTTCAATGTTCTTGAAGAGAACGCTTGGTTTCAACAATAACCTCCATTGTTCATCTAGAACATCCCCGATTTGCTGTCACAATGATCGCTCGTACTTTCGAGCCCCACTTCGCTCTCACTCTTCGAAGACAGTCCTTGCCCTTTGCTAAGGACAACCCCCCAAGAACCCTTCTGCTAAAAAATCACCAGTGGACCTAAGATTCCTTCGCTTCGTCTTCCTCTGCACCACAACTTTGTAATTACGTAAGCTGAGCATTCCCTTTAATCATCTAACCTTTTCTTAACGCTACCCTGTGTTTTAAATGGTTTAGCGAACCATTCTTTCCCTTTAATTTTTTTTGTTTACCATTTTAAATCTCGCCAAATCTTAATCCTCGGATGAGTCAGATATTCCCACGACCCTTTCCATTCTCCGTTTATGTAAACATTTTCTTATTGTCTGTTGTTGATAGTTTAACTAATAAAACTCTATTTTATTAATGATAGCCATATTATTATCCTTGTGCTCCGTTACACTTCTTAAGCATATTGAAGATAAATAAGCCTCTTCAGGCCCCCCATCCCTTCTGGACTAACCTCGGTCAATCAAATTACCACGCACTCGAAATATTTGAATAATTCCCTCAACGAATAGTTATATATGGTATATATATATATTGCTTAACTCTTCTTACTAGAAAACACTGTATTTTAAGGAATTGATAAGTATGATCTTTTTACATTATGTCGTTATGTTAATGTTAGTGATAGCGCGTGGTATTAAGTAATTGTCTGAGTATAATGAAAATATAATTGAGACCAATTTGGAACTTGAATTCCAGGAAAAGTGGAAGCGTATGGTGAACTAGGAGTTTCATTCTTCTTTTTAACTTATGAAAAAAGTAGATTTTGTGCATAGAACAAACTCAGAGATTGCTCAACTTGGAAGAAAGGTTTAATTCTCCACAAATTGCGTAATCTTACATGTCGTTTAAAGGAAACGAATGTGTTCCCGCCCAAAGCTTCTTGTCACCCGAAACGAGATAGAAATCTTATCGGGCGAAATAACAGCAGAAGATCCCTTCTCTCCCTCTCAGTGACAACCCAAGGCAAGAACGAAATCCCCCTGCTTGCTTGTGAATCACATATTCGCCAGTGCAAGTCGTATTGGAAAGATTGTTCCCCCGCCAACCACAAATTTTATATTTCTTTTGGACTGATCAGGATTTGATCGTTGTGTAACATTCTTTTTTATTAGAAATAAATCTGGTATTTTTGCTGCTCTATTGGAGACGTAGGTTGGAAAATATTGACCTACACGCATTGCAATTTTTATTTTTATTAAGAGCTCAATGAGGCTTTATGCTATTTTATCTTTTGTCTGAATCTACGTATCTCGAAGTAGGTTCTCTCGCGATAATAGCAGAATTATCGTACTCAAATTTTCTTAATAGGTTGTGTAACGGCAAAAAGGTTACAGTGAGGTGGTTTGGTATCCAGGAGTCATTACCAGTAGGCATATTGTGGTTTTAATTTATATCGCTCGGATGGATTCCTCTAAGGATTCTTTATATAGCAAGAGCAGCAATTTTAGACAACTATCTGTTATAGTAAATGGAGAATCTATACTATATATAGAGGCTTTTATTTTAAACTGACTTCTGTCGTCGTTCGGTCGCCAGAAAGGGCATAGCTATGAATTTATTCAAATCACCATACGCTGTGTGGGAATCTTTCCCATGGAAGCGGAACAGTTTGTAGTGACACCACCTGTCGATGATCAGGAACAAAATTTCTCACTTATCTCTCCTAGAATAAGACATTAAACCAAACGCTGTAATTAAAACAGACAGTAAACCAGATACTGTAATGCATGGGAAAAGAGCAATCTTGAACGAAATATTCAAGGTAGAGGCCCAATAAATTGGGCTGCGTCTCGCAACTGTGTCTCTTTCTGAGGTAAAAACGACGTGAATGTGTCATCAAATTTGAAAGAGGTCCGCGGTAAACGTCATGAACAATGACGCACGAACTTTGAATTCAGATCCGTCTTTTCACATCTCTTTTTCCATGTAGCCCAAATGTCTCTTCTGATTCCTGTCATTTCGCTAACGCGCTCGTTTTCCGCAAACTCTGCATGTCCAAGAAGATAATCTATATATTTTACGTACTTGCATCATCAGTTGATTGATGGATACTACAAACTAGTGAATGCGGACCAAGTAATCTCATTTATGATTCAATGTACTTCTACCAGCTTAGCCGTAAGAATAGAGGCAGCGACGGACTGGCCACTTTGGCTTCAAACAAGAAATAGAGATATGGGAAGCCAACCTTATCACTCTTTGGATTTGGAGCCATTCTTTTACACTAGTACAGTTCTTGCATTCCACCTCATGTGCTCCAAAGAATGACAATACTCTTGGTGCTTTGAAAGTTTGTTTGGGGAAGTTCTAGCGAGAAAAGTTCAAGGGGGTATCTAACAGCCAGAGAGATAAATCAACTTCCAGAATCAGTTTACTTGCCGCTAAATCGAAAGGCGCTGGGTATGATTGATATATCCCATTAAAATAAGAACCGTCGAGATTAGAATAATATAAATTTAGAGCTGAGAGCTATCGGGAATTACTCTTAAATCAAGCCTCGAGTGGCTAGAGAGCATCTCCCGGCACCACTATTTGATATCTTCGTTGCACTTGGCAAAAGTGATGAGACTAAGGACACTCGCTTGGGGCTTCGTTCCTGCATTATTATAGAGCGCTAGCAAAACGGGATCTAGCTATCCACCGTCAAAATACATTACGTATGAAGTTCCAATGGCAATTTATCAGATATTTATAAATCTATCGATTCTTTCCAAGGACTGTTTAAGACTTAGCGAATCATCAGAGAACCGGACACCACGAAACTAGTCGAGAAATTTAAAAAAATACGAGTTAAGAGTGCTAGAGAAAGACTAAACGGCCTAATAAACTGATCTAACCTCGAGTAAGATAGACAAATTAGTAATTTCCTTAAATCTGGACCACTGAGGTATTTACTTTAGGCAGGTAAATGAAACAGTTCTGAGACAAAGAAGTGTGAATTTATCCATAGTAAAGCAATAATGATCAATTTTGATTGCTCAGGACATTTATTAAACTGCCCCTAGGTTTGAAACCTTGGATTTTCAGAGACGATCCTTATTGTTCAAGTGTCTATGAACGAAAATCAGCCTACAGAAAGTCATAAAGTTCAATAATACTAATCTTATCTCGTTTGATTCCTGGAAAATAGAAAAACAAAAACTGTAGCCAAAAACTGAAGACAAAGGAAGAAAACAAGACAAAAAAATTATCTCAAATGGAAAAAATAAAAAAAAACAAATTGGAGAAAATATTTCAATCGAGACAAACTACACTACAAGTAAAAATAAAACTACCCCAAGTGTGACAAACTAAATAACGACAAGGAAAAGCAAACTCACTGATGGAGATGGATTGCTCACCACGCACATTTTAATAATTCAATTCCCCTTTCACGAATTTTTTCTCCTCCTTCACCTTTATATAACCCACCCTCTTCTTTCTCTTTTTCTAATTTCATATCAGTTATTTATTGAATCATGAGACAAAATGTATCGTTTGTAGATAGATGGTCCAGAACTAAAGACTCCGATTTATGATCAACAATAAATGGTATGACTGTACGAAATCAAGGAGTTTTCACGAACAAACAAGGCTAGTGTCATTAAACTATATCCTGCGGTTAAAGAGCTAGAAATTAGGGAAAAGGTCTTATGAAACTCTCTCCAGAGAGATTCTACTAGAAACCTAAAATGAGACGACTGAAGTTGAACCAAGGTTCACATAATCCAAGCTAATTTTGAGGAAACACGAAAATTAAACATCTGTATCAGAAAACACTTAAATCAATCCAAAAAGAACAAATAAGAAAAAAGAAGAAAAGAAAAATCTCAATTTCATCAAAGAAAAAACAAACAGAACAAAATTCAGAGCAAAATATCTCAAACGAGTCGAAACATATTGGCAAATAAAAGTGAAAAGATCCAAAGTGGGACATATTAACTGATAACACACCAAGTAGGAAACTCACGGCTGGGGATGGCCCACCGACCGGTCTATCTTTAAGTCTTCTACGCAACTTTCCCTCTACCATCGCCAATCTATAACTCACCATTTTCTCACCCTATTTTTTATTTCATAAATCTAAACTCAGATATCAATTGTTTTTGGAATATCAGCACATAAGTTCAAAGGCGGATAGATAACTTAGGTCATAACACAAACTTAATGGTACCTGTTCTAGTTGGCTGTATATCCGCCGAAAATTAGTAACTTATAAAATTTGTGGTAAAATTCATTTAAATAGATTCATTTTACACGACGAAACTTTGTCTCTTTGTTTTTTCGTTTCCATTGAGGAATCGACAGAATTGCTCAGTTTCTTCATAAGATAGTGTCCTTTCGCCACTAAGATAGGTTAATGTGATAATATAATAAATATAATTTATTTTAAACCGCTTTACTCTCTGATCCAATTAAGTTCTTCGAAATTATAATTTTTTTCTGCAATCATATATGAATATAATTTAAATAAATGCATTTGTAAGTCCAGATGTGTTTGCTCTGATACTTACACGAACCTTTCATACTATCACCATAGTTTGACATACGTGGGGTGTTATGCAATGTTGTATGTTGCTCCAGGGATGGTTTGGTATATACATAAATACATTCAATTTACCCACGAAGAAGTAGGAGAGAGATTTGAGCGTGATAAGTACGGTGGAAGGATGGTTGATGTGCTTGTTGGAATTGTAGTTATTTTTTACCAGTCAAAAGGAAAGACAAATCTAGATTTAAACTTGTGGTAGAACTGTCGATGAAAGAGAAAAAAAACTACTGAAAATAGTAGTAAGTTTTACACTGCTCCTATCAACATGATAAAAATCCCTCAACCAGATAATTAAAAGCCCATAAGGATCAGAGTGACAATTCTCGGGATAACCGAAGGCTACAAGACCAGTCCTTATTGTGGGGACGTCAATGGGTAGTAGAACCTAGTTTTGACACAAACCAGCGATCGTCCAACTTATTCCTGATATCAAGAGGAGCAGGGGGGCGTTCCCTTCAAGGGGTATTCGTATGAGTGCTCACATAGGGAATACTAGTATTCCATTAGCAGTCTCCAGAATAGAGAAGAAAATGACGATGTTCTCCCGTGAAGATAGGAAGGGAAAGATAGCTGTGTTTCGATTAGTGATAACCTTAAAGTTGTTTGTAGAGCTCTTTTGAACCTCGGACTAAGTTCAGCGCATCCGCCAATGGGCGTCTCTCTCATGACGACAATGGAAGTTTTTTTTTGAGTGTGACTTGAATAAAGTGGGGAATGAATAAGTTCGCTTCAATTTTACAGGAGGTGACTGTAAAAGGTTTTTAAACAAGTTTTGAGGTCGCAAGAAAAATGAACATTAGAGTAAGTATGAAAGTTTTAAGTGGAAGAATAGTATTTATATCCCGGTAAAAATAGAGCATCTGTGAATTTTCAAATCAGGAAAAGAATAAGACTGATAAATTCGATCAGATTGTGCATTAGGCAGTGCAGAGAGAAGAATTGTGTAGTAGCGATTTTGGACGCGAATCTACATACTTCGCCAATTTCTTTTATTTAGGAAATCTCGAGGTGTTAACATCAGAATAATTTCCTAGTTTATAAAGCATAAAAGTGAGAAAGGGGGGTGGATACGTTCTGTGGGATTGATTGATTCACGACATTACTATTATTTTTCCCGGAAAATGTAAAATAAAATTATTATTGTTTAGACGAAAGAATCATTACCCATAAAAATTTCTAGAGTTTTTGTAAAGAAATGTGCATATATTTAATAGGAAAATGTGAAGAATAAGTCAATAAATGTAGGTTAAACTTGAGTTTAAAGTAACACTGTTAAAAAATTAATATTTCAGTGCTTAGCCATCTTCACACTGTAACGTGAATGTGAATAATCGATACTTTACTAACCTCATATTATTGCAGTTTTAGTACAAAATGAGGTGGGGAAAACTGTGGTGTACTGCGACTGTCAAAGTTCAGGTTAAAGTAACAAATTTAACTTGCCTTATTAGGTGTGGTAGATTGGCCTTAGGGATGCAGCCATTTGCTCGAGCTGGGTGGAGCCTTCGGGATGCTGTGTAACGGCTGCTCAACATTGATTTAGAAGACAACTAGATTAGTAAAAGAATGAATTTCATCGAATCAGTCGAGCTGAAGGGTTAGCGCAGCTCTCAGTAGAGAGAAGGGAAAATCTGATCTCATGGCGGATAAATAATAACACTCAAGAGAGAAAGCATTTTATTATAAAACCATCTAATATTATTTAAAAGGAATCAGACAATTCTTATAATTAGTATAATTGATGGACATTATTAATCGTGGAATAAAGAGATTTTAACTAAGTACGTTCAGCAGAAAATTAAGCAGAGGAAGAAAATAAGCTGCAACACGAGCGCATTTTTTCGAATTAAAATCTCTTTTAGATATTCCTTCAAAAACAATGGGTAATCAAGGATGACATTGGCAGCTATGGTAGAACTGGAGAATTGCGCGCTTGTACTGCTCTAACCCAACCTTGTTAATCTGCTTCATTTCTAGTGTAGGATCGCGCCTTAACGGCTCCAATGCCTCGTTTTTATTCTGCTTCATTTCAAGTCACAGATCGCGCTATTAAGGCTCCAATGACTCCTTGTTAATCTGCTTAATTTTAGGTTGGGGATGGCGCCTTTACGGCTCCAACGTCTCTTTGTTAATATTCTTCATTTCAAGTGGGGGGGTTGCGCCTTTACGGCTCCAAGTTCTAGTTGTTAATCTTCTTAATTTTAGGTGGGGGATGGCGCCATTACGGCGCTAATGCCTCCTTGCTAATCTGCTTTATTTCTGGTAAGGGATGGCGCCTTTACGGCTGCAACGCTTTTCTGTTAGTCTCGTTTATTCTAGGTGATGGAACGTGCCTATATGGCTCGAACGCTTCGTTGTTAATCTGCTTCATTTTAGGTGAGGGATGGTGCCTTTATGGCAACAACACATCCTTGTTAATGTGCTTCATTTCTGGTGGGAGATGGCCCCTTTAGGGCTAAAACGCTTTATTGTTAATCTGCTTTATTTGGGTTTGGGTTTGGCGTGTTTACAGCTCCAACGCCTCGTTGTTAATCTGCTTCATTTATGATGGGGGATGGCGCCTTTACGTTACAAACACTCGTTGTTAATCTGCTTAATTTCAGGAGAAGATGGCTTGTTTAATGCTAAAACGCTTTCCTTTTAATCAGCTTCATTTTTGTTGGGGTATGGTGCATTTACAGGTCCAGCGCTTCGTTGTTAATCTGCTTAATTTTTAATGTGAATGGCGCCTTTATGGCTGCAGAGCCTCGTGGTTTATCTCCTTCATTTCAGGTGGGGGATGGCACCTTTACTGGTCCAACTCCTCGTAGTTCATTTGCCTCATTTCATGTGGGAGATCGCGCTTTTACGGCTTGAATGCTTCGCTTTTAATCTGCTTCGTTTTAAGTGAAGGATGTCACCTTTACGGCTACTATGACTCCTTGTTATTCTACTTTATTTCACGTGGGGGATGGTGCCTTTACGGCTAAAACGCTTCGTTGTTAATCTGCTTCAATTCAAGTGGGGGAGCGCGCCTTCACGGATCCAACGCCTTGTTGTTAATTTGCTTCATTTCTGGTGAGTAATGTTGCCTTACAGCTACAACGATTTCTTGTTAATCTGCTTCATTTCCGGTGAGGGAACGTGCTTTTACGGCTCCCCCGCCTTGTTTTTAATTTGCTTCATTTCGAGAAGGAGATGGGGCCTTTACAGCCTCAACGCCTCCTTGTTAATCTGCTTTCTTTGAGGTGTTGTTTGGCGCTTTTATGGCTCCAACACCTGTTTGTTAATCTGCTTCATTTGAGGTGGGCGATAGCGCCAATAGGGGTCCAGATCGTCGTTATTAATCTGCTTTATTTTAAGGTAGGAGATCACCAGTTTACGGCTCCAAAGCCTCGTTGTTAATATGCTTCACTTTTCATGAGGATTGGCGCGTTTTTAGCTTCAACGCTTCGTTGTTAATCTGCTTAACTTCTAATGAGGGATGGCGCCCTTACGGCTCCAACGCCTTGTTGTTAATCTGCTTTATTTCAAGTAGTGGATGGCGCCTTTGCGGCTTCAACGCCTCGGTGTTAATTTGCTTCACTTAAGACGGGAGATTGCGTCTTTACGGCTACAATGCATCCTTTTTAATCAGCTTTATTTACCGGGCAGGATGGCGCCTTTACTGCGTAAACGCCTCTTTGTCAATCTGCTTCATTTCAAGTGGGGGATCGTGCCTTTACAGCTCCAACGCCTCCTTGTTAACCTGCTTCATTTCTGGTGGTGGATTTTGCCTCTACTGCTACAATGCTTCCCTGTTGATCTGCTTTATTTAGGGTGAGGGAAGGTGCGTTTACGGCTCTAATGCCTCGTTGTTAATCTGCTTCATTTCAGCTATGAGATAGCGCCTTTACGGTTCCAACGCCTAGGTGTTACTCCTATTCATTTTAGGTGGGAGATGGGCAAATTACGGCTAAAACACTTCCTTGTTAATCTGCTTCATTTCTCGTAGAAGATGTCCCTTTTACGGTAACAATGCTGCTCTGTTAACTAGGTTCCTTTTAGGTATGGGAGAGCGCCTTCCGGCTCAAACGCCTGCTAGTTTATTTGTTTCATTTATGGAGGTAAATGGCCCTTATACGTCTCCAACGCTATACCGTTAACCTGCGTCACTTCAGGTGACGGATAGCGCATTTAAGTCTCCTACGCATTCTTCTTAATCTGCTTTATTTCTTGTACGAGACGGCCCCTTACGGCTACAACACTTCCTTGTTAATCTTCTTCATTTCTTTGGGGGGATGGCACCTTTACAGGAGCAACGCCTCGCTATTAATCTGTCTTATTTCATGTGAAGGATAGCGACTTTAAAGCTGTAACACATCTCTGTTAATTGCTTCATTCAGGGGGGAAGATATGGCCTTTACGTCTCCAACGCTTCTTTGTTAATCTGTTCATTTGAGGTGGTGGATGGCGCCTTAACGACTCCAACGCCTCGTTCTTAAGCTGCTTTATTCCAACCATTAGATCGCTCCTTTACTGCTCCAACGCCTCTTTGTTAATCTGCTTCATTTCTGATTGAAGATGGCAGCTTTATGGCTCCACGCCTCTTTGTTAACCTGCTCATTTCAGGTGACGGATAGAGCCTTTATGGCTCTAACGCCTCGTTTTAGATCTGCCTCTTTTCATGTCCAATGATTGCGTCTATGCACCTATAACGCCTCGTTGTTAATCTGCTTCATTTATGGGGGGATATCGTGCCATTACCGCGTTAATGCCTCCTTGTTATTCTGCATTACTTCGCGTGGGTAATGGTGGCCTTACGCCTCAAACTCTTCGTTGTTAATTGCCTTAATTCATTTGGGGCAGCACGCCTTTACGGATCCAACGCCTCGTTGTTGATCTGATTTATTCCTGGTGGGGGATGTCACTTTTACGGCTATAACGCTTCCCTGTTAATCTCCTTCATTTCTGGTGAGGGAACGTGCCTTTACAGCTCCAACGCCTCGTTGTTAATCTGCTGCTTTTCTGATGGAGGATTGCGCCTTTACGGCTCCAACGCCTCATTGTTAATATGCTTCATTTATGCCGGAGAGTGGCACCTTTACGGATCTAACGCCTTGATGTTAATCCACTTCATTTCTGATCGGAGATGGCGCCTTTACGGCCCCAACGCCTCGTTGTTGATCTGCTTAATTTCTTTTGGGAGATCGTGCCTTTGCGGCTCCAATGCCTACTTGTTAATCTGCTTCATTTCTGATGGAGGATGGCGCCTTTATGGCTCCAACGCCTTGTTGTTAATATGCTTCATTTATGCAGGGGAATGGCGCCTTTACGGCTCCAACACCTTAGTGTGAATCTGCTTCATTTCTGATGGTGGATGGCGCCTTTATAGCTCCAATGCCTCGTTGTTAATCTGCTTCATTTCAGGTGGAGGGATGCGCCTTCAGGGCTGCACGGTTCGTATTTACTCTGCTTCATTTTAAGTGGGAGATTGCGCCTTTGCAGCTCCATCGCCTCGTTGTTAATATGCTTTTTTTCAAGTGCGAGATCGCGCCTTTACGGCTCTAATATCTTATTTTTTATCTGCTTTATTTGACGTGGGGGATAGAAACTTTACGTCTCAAACACTTTGTTGTCAATCTTCTTCATTTCAAGTGGGTGATCGCGCTCTTACGGACCTAACGCCTTGATGTTAATCTTATTAATTTCTGGTGGGGGATCGCGCCTATACCGCTAGAACGGTTTACTGTTCAGCTGCTCTATTTTTGGTGAGAAAACGTTCCTCTACGGCTCCAACGCTTGGTTGTTAATCTGCTACTTTACAGGTTAGGGATGGCGGCATTACGTCTCCAAATCCTGCATGTTAATCTGCTTTATTTCAGTTAGGGGATTGTGCCCGTACGGCTCCAAAGCCTTTTTGTTAATCTACTTCTTTGCAGGTGGGAGATCGCGCCTTTATTACTCTAGCGCTTTCTTATTAATCTGCTTACTTTCAGGTGGGAGATCGCGCCTTTACGGCTCCCATATCTCTTTGTTATTCTTCTTCATTTCACGTGGGAGATTGCGCCCTTGTGGCTCCAACGCCTCGGTACTAATCTGCTTCATTTCATGTGGGAGATCGCGCCTTTACGGCTCCAATGGCTGCCTGTTAATTTTCTTTATTCCACGTGAGGGATTGGTGCCTTTACGCCTCAAAAACCTCGTTTTTATTCTACTATATTCTAAATAGAGAATCACCCCTCTTCGACTCTAACGTCTCATTGATAAGCAGCTTTATTTCTGGTGGGGGATTGCGCCTTTATGGCTACAACGTTTCCTTGTTATTCTGCTTCATTCCTGTTGAGGGAATCTGCCTTTACGTCTCAACCGCCTCGTTGTTATTCTGCTTCCTTTAAAGTGGGGGATTGGTCCTTTAAGGATTTAATGACTCCTTGTTAATCTGCTTCATTGAGGTGCCGGATGGCAGGTTTACGGCTACAACGCTTCCCTGTTAATCGGCTTCATTCCTTGTGAGGGAAAGTGCCTTTACGGCGCCAACGCCTCTTTGTTAATCCTCTTTTTTTGAGGTGGGTGATGGGACCTTTAAGGCTTCAACGCCTCCCTATTAATTTGATTCATTTCAGGTGGGAGATCGTGCTTTTACAGCTTAAACGCCTCCTTGATATTTTGCTTTATTTCAGGTCGGGGATGGAGCCTTTACGTCTTCAAAGCCTCGTTATATATCTGCTTGCTTTGACTTTTGGGTGTCGTCTAAACTTCTCCAACGCCTCGTTGTTAATCTGCTTCATTTCAAGTTGGGGATCTCGCCTTTACGTCTCCACTGCCTCTTTGTTAATCTGCCTTATTTCTGATAGGGGATGTCGCTATTACGGCTCCAACGCCTCGTTGTATATCTCCTTGATTTGAGGTCAGGCATGGCCCCTTTACGGCTCCATCTCCTCCTTGTTCGTCTGCTTTATTTACTGTGGTAGTTCGCGCCTTTACAGCCCCAATGCTTCCTTGTTTTCTGCTTTATTTCAGTTTTGGGATAGCTCCTTTACAGCTCCAACTCTTCCTTGTTAATCTGCTTATTTCACGTGTGGGATCGTGCCTTCACGACTCCAACGCTTTCCTGTTAATCTGCTTCATTTCAGGTGGGGGATGGTGCCTTTACGGCTCCTGCGCCTCTTTGCTAATCTCCTTCATTTCTGGTGGGAGATGGCCCCTTTATAGCTTCAACGCTTTACTGTTAATCTGCTTCATTTCCGGCGAGGGATTGTGCATTTACAACTCTTCTCTGTTATTCTCCCTCCTTTTATGTGGGAGATTGTACCTTTATGCTCCAACGCCTCGTTGTTAATCTGCTTCATTTCAGTTGGGGGTTCGCACCGTCTCAGTCCCAAACAGTTCACTTTATCTTTAGAATACACTGCATTTTTACCTTCCACCTATAATTACTTCAGTTCACGCTATGATTCTCTATTAACCACTACCAAACATTGCTTGGGGTGAGTTACTCGTTGTTTTAGGCTTAGCTTTGTAAAATAATAAAAATAATAAACATATTTGTGTAAATAAATACTTTGGTTAAATAGTTGAGTGTAAGTCTTATTAAATCTTAATATAAAAATTAGTATAGCATTTTGTCTAATTATTACCAATTTTCGCATTTTTTTTCTTATTTTTTGAACCCATCTGGTGACTGCCTACTTGGGGCATAAGTCGCTGTACTTTTTGCCATAAAATTCAACGTAAAAGCGTATTTCGAAAATTTTCTCTTTTTTTCTCAGAGGAAAATTTCCTAGTTCCTCCGCTTGAATATAAATCCCTTAGGATGATTGAATAGCGGAATGTTATCTGTAAGCCATCGAGTAAACTTGAGTTAAGGAGATTCATCTTACTAATAGTGTTAATCATGGAAAGTGGGTGAAAAAAAAGAGACATCATCAGTAGAGAGAGTAAATGAGAGACCAAAGTGACATAAAAGAATGCTAAGGGGACAGAGTTATATGTTATACAGATATGGACCAAGAATCTACCCTAGCGGAACAACAAAATGAACCGAATGTCGAGATATATGCATTGCAATATAAATAGAATACTCAGTGTGTTTTTTTAAGATTTAGATATCTTGAGATTAAGGCATTAAACTATTTTCTCTGTTGATGCTTTTTCTATATATTGTTATCTGTGTGACGATAGATTTATTTACTCTCGTCCAGGTCGAATTACATCTACTAAATCTATGTGAAATTTCTACTTGAAGAACTATAATATTGGCTCTGGTACTTAATTAGTGTCATTAAAGATTTAAAAAAGAGTATGTGCAGTTTAATATTATATATATATATATATATATATATATATATATATATATATATATATATATATATATGAATATATGGATATATATTAAGTAAGATAGAGTCAGGCGAAGAGCACATGTGAAACGAGCTTGCAGTTTTGTATACAATTATAGATGAGATATATGAATTTAGAGATAAGAATACTTATAAGAACTACTGACATTTCGAAAGTGGATTTCATATGCCTAATACCACAACATTTTTCTCCTGCCAATCATTTTGTTCAATTAGGTGATAAAGACATGAAATAGGATCCTGGTATCGCTTAGATTCCACTTTAACTCGGCGAAGTGATGTAAATCAATGTTGCTTCGATTTCGATAGTAGACGTAAGACCCCTTGATAGAGGTTGGATAATGTTGATTGGATAGCTTTCTACACTATACTGATATTTGTGACATGATCATTGATGCGAGTAGGCCTGTCCCCCACGCCACATAAATGCTCGATTAGGTTCATGTCGTCTATCGCTCAAACTAATTCTAGGCTTCTTGGGCACGATGACATGATGCATTATCCAGCTGGATAATGTATTATCTTAATAAGGATTACCTTAAAAACACAACTACCCTTACGTACCAGACATATATTCCTCGCTAATACCAGATTTTATTGCATGAGCAATCGTTTAAGACAAAAGAAAAATATCTAATAAAGACTACGTTTATATCTATCAAGACCATTTATAAAAAAGTATATCGAATAGGTGAAACGAAACTGCCATTATATCAAAGTTTCAAAGTTCCACCATCTGACATCCTTTCAGTTACATAGTGAGTGGAAAAAAGGCCTACTTGCTGTACCTAAATAATGATGAGGGGGAGAATTTCCTGCCCGATATCTATAGCTCAATTATTCTTTGGATCCTCATAGCTCCTGTGTGATCGCAAGTTACAGAGTTGTATCTTGAGGGTCAACCTGTAGCCAATTTCTATTGAATGCCGCACTTCAAATAATTGCAGAAAAGTGAGGGATATTTTAATATATTCGAAATATATGTACTTGTAATTTGATAAATAGCGTTGTTCTTTTTGTGAAGAAGAGAATATGATAAATTTATACAGTAGCAAATGACATTTTTTTCGAAGGCGGACTTAGATATTGGAATTGGCCTCCTAATTCTTCTCTTATGAGAGAAGATAATAATTTGTATATGAAACCTATAGAGGACATTTACTTAGGGAGGATTACTGAAAGAGAGATATTGTACGTAACCAATCTGAATATAAATTTGGTGGCTCATAACAAAGGAAATGTTTTTTAATCCCTCTCTAAATTATTAGGTAGTTTACTTCCTGTAGCCGTTTAAACCTACATTGTATGAATAGTTTATGTGGAAGAGGTTGGATTACGACCAAGTTCTGTACCGAGATACACAGCTTCATATTGATCAGATAATAGCCAATTAAAGGAATGTGTCACTTTCTCTTTCCTAGGCTAAGTCTACCTTCAAGGTTACTTGAGATACATTCATTTGACTACGTCATATCTAAGACGTTTGGGTCGAATATATATTCGGTAACTGAATACAAAGTTCAGCCAGCCGTATCCAACGTAAAGAGTTTTAGAAAGTTAGATACCATACCTAAACTAGAACAAACCCTTGCTTTTTCTGCATCTAAATTAGCAAGAAAGCCCTTCAACCGCTCACAGGGAATTAATTATTATCCACCTGATGTAATAACTATATGTAAAAGACAAGATTGAAGAAATTAGATGCATCACCAATGGTTCCAACCGCCGTCACGTTGAGTCACTCTTTCTGACCTTAGTTACCTGTTATCAAGCAAGAAAATGCGTAGCTAAGTCTTCTCTTATGAAAATATAAATAGATTATTTTCATTTTATTTGTTTACCTTTTTACTTTGACTTAAATGAGGTGACACTAATAAAGGTATCGATTTAATTATCGCCATTGAGCTTATTATCAATATTTTACACAATAGATTACCTTCGTAAACAACATTTATTTGCACTATTTAACAATGGCATCTGGTTGAGTTCTTAGAAACCCTATGTCTATCGTAGACTATTTTATTTTTTATATTGAAAAACGAATAAAGAATCTATTACATACTTGCCAGGATTCTTTACAATTCAAAATTTCACTCTAATTCAATGTTTAAGTGGGCGCGAATTAGATAGCCATTTCAATATGCAAAATCCCGAATGAGGAAAAGACTCTCCTGAATCTTTATAAAAATAGGCAAACTTAATCGAATTACTTTGTAATCGCTTTTCCCAATTATATACTATCTATTACCTTCTCTTCATTACTTTTCTTACGTACCGATGTGCCTTGCCTACAAAGAAATAAGTATTGATGGAATGCGATCAAATCTGTTTCTCATGAGGTGGAATAATTTTCTAGTTAACATAACTTAATACGGATTATTCTATTCCTGTGTAGATTCATCCACTATTTGATTCAGAAAGTTTGCATATAGAAATTCAAAAACAGGATTCCGTTCATTTAGCACAGTTTTATTTAGAAAATCTAACTGCAGAAACTTAGGACTACCGCATAAAACAACTACATTTTAAATAAATAAGGCTCAAGGCTTTTCAACAAAGAATCTGTAATATGGTCATCATCCATTACTAGTAACTTTGAACTCAATTGCTAATATTTAAGAGATATTATCTCTATTGTACTCTTTCATTATCGGGACTGGTTTTTCTGGTGACAAAAATAATGCACTGCCTTTTACTATCGCCTAATGCTTATTATAATTTATAGCACAGTAAGCCAAAATATCCATTCAAGTCCTTTATAGAACATTTCTTCCTTTTCTGCGTAACTACGATAATATACAAAATATTTCAACACAAAATAGGTTCTTCCATACACCAATCTGTTCACCTTTGTGTATAACCATAAGAAATCTCGCGTTAAATCAACATTATTTTGATTGGAGCCGTGATGAACGCCTGTCGACAATTCATAAGACCATTATTCAAGAGTCTTCTTAAGCATGATGCTCCTACGTCGGTCCGGTGCAGCTAGTTTCGCCTGAATAGCTCGTGTAGAGACGGTAACTTGGCAGTATTTTAGCCTACGTTGACCAACCATATCGGATTACAATAATCTCAATCGAAAGAAAGGAATCGTAGCCAAAGGGCTAAAATAAACTCACCCAATGCATCTCTAAAAATAAAAAATCTCAACCACGCCTATAGAGGAGACAAATGAGTGATGTAAGTAAATAAACAACGTCTGCTTACCAAAGTCACTTGCTCTCAATTATTCGAATTTATGTCTTAACGACTTTAAAACCACTAAAAAATTCCGAGACTAACCTTGGGAGGACCTTGGCAATTATATCATTCGAAAGAGAATGTAAAACGACGTAAGGATTTTATATGTCGTTAGGATCGACCAGACAGTTATTAAGTTGTCGTAGAATTCTTTCTGATAAAAACCCTACTTACCTGACACCACTTTTATTTAGTGTCGTAGAATTCCCCTCCTTTTTGTTCTATCTCTAAGAGTGCTAAGAGTGTCTAATATATATTGATATTATAAGAATATCTTAAAGAACAGAGCCGTTACCAAACACGTAAGGATATAAAAGAAACGCCCACTAATTCACAAAATCTACTTATATTTTATCTTTAACCATTGAATACACAACCTTTATACATTAACTACAGCAATACTCTAAATATTATTATAAACAAGAATTAATTAAATTAGTTGACCCACAAAATTTGGTTAACGTTTTCTCTAGACAAAACAATAATATAAGAATTAGGCTTACGGACTCATGTGGAGTTTAAAGGCCTCAGAAATGTTATTGCCTCACGACGCGTGCCGTGTGTCGAGATGGGCGAAATTCCACGGTCGTTTTGGCGAGGGTAGCAGCTGGGGGGTTCACACGTTCTTCCGGGGGGGGGAAGGGTTCTTTAAGGACGAGAACCAAGACGGTGCTTTATGCAACACCTAGGCAGTCGTGGTCTCTCTGGCGAGAGTGAGTCGAACTTGTTTCTTAAATCAAGTTAACTTGGAGTGCGGTGTGATCACCGAGTAACGAGCTCGAGGAGGAGCTTTTCTCCTTCGTTACTTATTTCCTTATGGACGAGGACTGAACTCGGGGAGGGTCTTCTTCACGGGCGAGGAAAACGGAGGGGGATTTCTCTGACGAGAATAAATTACTTAACGTTTGGTGTGGCCACCGAATAACGGGCTCGAGGGGGAGCCTTTTCCTTCTTCTTTTCTTAATTCCTCAAGGACGAGGAATACCCCTGGTGTTTAAGGTGCACCAGGATATGAGGAGTCTCTCTGGCGAGAGTAAGTCGAACTTACCAAAGTTCACTTATCGTTTGGTTTGATAACCAGGGACTTAGCTCAAGGATGAGCTTTTTCTTAGCCCCTTAAGGTAGGTAGCCCTGCCTCTCTTGCAGGGTACTTCTTGGTCTGGCGGGCCAAGTACTCTACCTCTCCAGTCTCGGTAGCTCGGTTGTGGATCCGAGGACTTCATCACCTAGAGACTGACGTATACTACCTCGATTTCCCTCAGAGTTCCTCATTTATACCTAGCACCTCCACTGGGGGAGTGGTAAGGGGGAGAGAGGGGCTTGAGGACGGCCCCAGGAGAGTTTTTTTTCCAAACGGTCTTTCCCACGAAGTCAAACATCGGCTCCTCGTTAGCCATCGAGATTGGGAGAAACCCGTCTCCAATTTCTTGTTCGACGTGAAACTGGATCTCACTCTCCTGGGGGAGATCTTACCTTTTTGACCTTTAGGGTCTTTCATGGCACTGGGTTGTGCCACGTTGTGGTTACGCTTTAGACTCGCCGATGCCTGGGGCGGATGTCCTTGCGGTAACCGCCTTGGGACTGCATCACGAGTGAACGGGATGGGGGGGGGGGAGTGACCATTCCCCTACATAAGTTATTGCCAAATAATTCCCCGGCTAACTTTGGGACGACCTTAGCAATTCTACCATTCGAAAGGGAATGCAAAACAACATAAGGGTTTTAAATTTCCTTAGAATAGGCCAAATAGTTACAAAAAAGCCAAACGCGGACCGACCGACCGACCGACCTAACAACCAACCTAGTGAGATATAGAGTTGCACGCGACTAAAAATGCAAATTCGAGCATAGCTAAACTATTTAGATCTAACACAAGAAGATAGCTCTTCGGGCTAATTTATTAAATTGGGCTCTCACTTATTCTTTCGTCATCTTCTATTTTTTTACTATAAAGCAACAAAACGCTTATCAAATAATTTTAAGCGTAAAAATATATAGAAAGCTAAAAGTGAATTCATTTAATTTTTAATCAATCTCTAAATTTTTTATGCAAATTGTATTTTTAGGTGAATGTTTTTCTCAAGTATCAAAAAACTTATGTTAAAGGGTGTAAAAGCTTGTATAGATTCATTCATTTTTCTACTTTTTTTCCACTAAACAAGATAAACTTGCGAAGTAATTTACAATATTACCTTAAAATATTTTAACACTATTTGTTACCATATTTCATTAAATTCTATATAATTTGGAAGAAAATGTATCGAAAATTCACTTTAAATTAATATATTAAACTTTGTAGTCTGGTATTATAAGTTTTTCCGTAACATTTTATTATTATAAATGCGTTTTTTTTGTAAACTACAAATAAATGCATAGTTCCCTTAGAGTTATGGGTTAGAAGCCTAGTTCCTCACTTGATAGTTTCCATTTCAGTTGGAGTTTGTGCTGTAGGATCTTGTCTCACAAACTTCCAATTAAACGCTAAATTTGACTGAAAGACCTTAAACTAGTTATACAACAATTAACTGCTTAAGAATTACCCGATATGCTTCCGGGACCTGATGGAGTTATGGAATATTATATCAAAGTACTATGCATGATGTCATAATTCTTTATTTATCAACTTAATAATAAAAATTATAACGTATTAGCCCACATTATATAGCTTTACAATGATATAAGACCTTTTAAGTAAAAAAATCTCTAATTATAAGACTATGGGAAAATCAAAAGGATCTACTCCAGCATAAACATTCAGGGAGAGTTCTAACTGAATCAAATAAAATTCTGACACTTAGGATATGATTATATACTAGATCCAATTATTTAAACATGATATTTAGTAATATTATTATTATTTTATTCATATCAGCAGGTGTAACTGCTGTATATATGGGGTTTGAAGAAATTTGAAATAATTTGGTGCATAGCGTTTGGCTCAGATTATGGACTTTCATCCTCTGGTATCAGTCGTTGCCTTTTGGACTATGAAAATGTCGTCAGAAATGAAAATGATGCTGGTTTTTCATATTTTATCTTTGATATGGCTTATTTTCCTTTGTTATCATTTAAATTACTATTTTTAATAAATCAACGAAAGTGACCAGCTAGAACGCACAATTGCTATAAGCATAAAAAGGGCCAGCGGGTGGCAATACATTGAAAGATTTAGGAATCTAGAAAGGAAATTAGTAGCTAGAAAGAACGGATTCAACATCTTTATGAAAATTCCAAAATTTGGAGAGTTTATGAGTGTTACGTTTGTTAAAGGTGCCCTGTTTATAGGGGAAAGGTGCGACTGGCTGATGTACATATATTATTAATAATCGTCACCCGAATTGTAAAGGGAAGGTAATTAAGTTCACGGATATTTTGGAGAGGTCCCTCAAGTCCCGCGAGTGAGGTGATAGGTGCTGTTAATCTCGTCTCTGACTCCAAAGATACTAAAATAATATTCCGTGAAGCCGATGAAAACCAACGAGGGCTGACAAATCTTTGAATAGATTGGATTCGAACTGGGCGTCTCTGTCGGTTAGAACATAGAGCGAGACACCAAATCTGGACATCCACCCGTATAGGAATGCCAAAGCAACCTTTGTGGCACTTATGTCCGGGGATCGGTAGTGCTTTTATACATCTTGAGGCTCGGTCGATACACGATACGGTCATGGAATATTTCACTCCCGCTCAGCAAAACGAGTTTAACGGGAACAAGACATAGGCGAGTACAACGGAAGGCTTTGTGACGCTAAAAAAACGTAATTAGTTCTTTACTATCGATCTTACGGTCTCTCTCTATCTGTCTGACTTAAATGTCTACCCAAGTGTTAAGCTCTCCATTTTTCTTTTATAAATAGTACAGGTGGCGTGGCCTCTTTTCGCATTTTGGACCACAATGTTTTTAGCTCCTCCCACTGGACTGGAATTTCTCATCTCATTGTCTCAGAATCTAATCAATTCATGGCGCCTACGATTTTTCTCCCTTTCGATAGAATTTTGTCCTTTCTGAGACGCAGAAAGCTGTCTTGTCCTAATACCTTTCTCAGTTTCGGAATGTTCGTTTTTATTACACTTGCGCCAAATTTTACTGCTATCTGAAATTTACCCTTTTCGCTTTATTCCTTGACTGGTTTACAGATATATATATATATATATATATATATATATATATTTGCCTTTGGCATTTGTTTTCCTATACCTGCAAGGCACTTTGCTGGTGTAATTCTAGTGTAATAAAGTTGACGACAAAATTAGGCTACTATTCCATAATATAATAGATTCAAGAAAAAAAATGATAAAACTGCAACGAAGTAGGTAAACGACAGTTAATGATATTATATTTATCTTAATATCAGGAAGCAAAAGTATAATTTAGTTAAAAGCTCTATGAGTTTTTATAGGCTTATGTTGAAGACAACAAGACACAGAGAAAATATTAAAAATAGGTAATAAAAATGAATACAAGCATTTTCTAACGGCATTATCCAGAGAAATTTATTGGTCGCACTTCAGCTGAGCGCAAATAAGATTCATAACTAAGATTAATATAAAAAGTAATGCTAAGTAACTTCAATAAAGAGCAAGTTGTAAATGTAATGACGTTGAAAAGGATATCTTTGTGAGAAATACATAACATTTTCAATTGAGATAAAGATTACTGTGAAGTTTGTTGGGATTTACCTTCATTCCATAGCGAACAGACCTGGAATTTCAACTTAAGACATAAAAGGTGAGGATATTAGACATTCTCTGTCGACTTGATCTCTTACTAAATATGCCATAAAACAGTGATTTTGGGAACACCAGACACAAAAGAAAATAAACTGATTAAAATAACCATTGACTGACAAGTGGGGTCTTCTTGGAGTGAATAATTTGGAAAGAACTTCGAGGAATTGGCCAGCAAAAACCATTAATCTAATTTTTGGGAACAGTGCCTTATGATAATTCTATCGAATGCTGAACCTAAATCAAGTGAGACGAATTAAAATCATGACCATCAACAAGGCAACTGCACGTTTTGCAAGTAAAGACAAAGAGCATCAGAGGACTTAAAAATTTTTCTGAATTATTAATCATTAGGTATTAACAAGTTATTATCATCTAAAAAGCCAATGAGACGCTAAACCTAAAAGCTTTCAAAGATTTTAAAATAAAACCGAGACTATAAAGCTGGACCTGTATTCATTATGGTCAATATTGAAAAGTGGCTAAAACATTATTGGATCTCGACTAATATTTGAAATAAGGCAGCATAATTTCAATAAAATTCAAAGAAAACCTTGCTTATTTGAGAGCTAAATTGGTGGTAATTTTCTTGTAAAAAATAGAAAGAAATCCTAGATGATAACAACACCAGACGAATCCAGATATTTCCCAAGCGTGGCAAGCTAGGAACATTTAAAAGAAAGGGATTTATGTTTATTATAAATAAAACAAGAGGAGTGCAAGGCAAACTGTTCAGTACACTGTTTTTTTTTGTAAAAAATGGAAACGATAAGACCAAACCTTGTTTAGAGCTAAATATAACCGTCTGCCCGATATAATTGTGCTATGCTTGGGTCCACGCCAAAGATGGACTTGAGTAATTGCAAACTGCAGGAATGAGAAATAAAGTAAAATTTAGGAATATTCTAAGTTGAGCAATAAAATAACATTAGACAACTGATTATGTTAGCTGATTTAATAGGCGTAAACATGAAAATTTATCCCAAATTTTACCGGAACACGAACGATTTCGCAATCAAACATTGACCTGGTTTTCACAATTGACTTCTCTACGATCCTTAAGAAACAAATCTTTGTTTTTACGATGACTTCAATTAATTTACTTGGGTATTCATCTATCATTAATAGAAAGATTAATATTAACAGCATCAATTTCACAATCCACACAAAGTTGCAGTCAGAAAAATAACGCCAAAGGGCAGCTTTAAAACCAGACCAATTAGCCCAGGATTTCAAAAATACGTTACGCTAAATTGGCTTATCTGATGTGAAGAAGTTAGTTACTGCTAACATAGAAACCATCCAACTTTATATGTGAGGGTTTTAACTTAGCCGGCGTGGTTCAAAGTGAGCGTAGAGGAGGGGGAAGTAATTTAACTATAGCAAAAATCCTGCCAGACGAGGAACAGGAAGAGTTTTAATATAATTCTCTTATGTACTTCTTGGACATGTTTAAATATGTCCCAGAAAACACCAAATTTGTCTTTTGAAAAGATCCTTAGGATAATTTGACTGATTCTTTTGCAATCTTGACCCATTTCGCAGCCATACATAATTATTCATCTCAGACGTCATAATTTAGAGATATCATAATGAGGACTAAAGTCAAATGAGTTCATGGCTCATTCCGCAGCATTAGGCGCTTTTGCGTCAGTTAAATTAAATACGACGAATCTTTCGTTAATTAAACACTGTTGGGCATCAGAATAGATTACCGAGTTTGGCTGATTTATGGAACTGATTTAAATGTTGGAATACATTTTAAGTTTTTTCAAATGTTAACTTTTAAGTTTTATTTTCTTTAAGGTTATATTCATTTGTTTTAATTTCCTCAAACAAGTATTTTTGACGTTGGATCAATCGTGAAATATAATGTATAAGTTTGAAATATATGGGCGAGATAAGTAATAAAAAGCCAGTTCAAATTATAGTGTGTATTTTTTACAATAAAGTATTTTTAGGGCCAAGAATTTCTAGAATTGATGAAGATTTTATCGATTTATAGAGAGATTTATAACCAACTATTCCATGGTGCCTGCCGAGCTTTCCAATACACAAAAGGATCATCCAAACGATGGAAACAAGCCTTTGACCAAGGCCATAGGGAGTTAAGCTCATAATCCTTTTGACAATTAGCAACTAAGAGTTTAATTTACCCATTGATATAACGGATCAGTTTGTAAAATTGTTAATTTGCGATGTTATAATAATTGGAGAGAAAGAATGAGTACACTGAATAAGGAATCGTTACACTTTGATTTAAATGCTTTTTCTAAGTGATGTGTGAATTGGTAATAAATTTTTGGCGGGGAAAATGCAAAACTATGTGTATCGATAGTATAAACTGTAGCACAAAAGTGGGAATATAGGTGAATTAGCTTTAGTACAATTAAGTTTAAACAAGATTTAAGTAGTAATATTTTATAATATTCTAATTTATCTAAACCAGCTATTTCAGCCTATTTTGCCTCTCCGCAGACATGGAACTAATGACTTTGTTAATAAATGAATAGCAGAGTAGAACAAATATCACGAAAACGTGTTATTTAACTTAATATACGAGGGGAGGTCAATGAGTTTTGCAATTCAAATCATTTTTTTTTTTTAGAGCCCATCTGGCGACTACCCACTTGGGCATAAGTCGCCGGAAATACCACAGCCTAGAACTAGGCTACTTTAAAATAAAATTATGAAAAAATAACAATGATAAATATTGGACAAACTTAACAATAAGGAAGCAATCTCCGGCAGCGGGGGGAGGTCACCCTCACCCCGATGCAGGAGCGTGAAACCTACAAAGAGAACAAACAAAAAACAAAATAAAAACTACTTAAATAAAGGGGAGAAGCCGGGCCTCCCCCCAAAAGTCAACAAGTCCATAAGTTAAAGTGCACGAACTCGTCCCGAGTACAAGGGACAGGCGATAGCAAATCCACCCATCCCGGTACTGGGACAGGTAACGTGCGCTCCATCACATAGCGATGCGTCACACGAGTGTGTCCGATTCGAGGACGACAGAAAACGACCTGAAGCCGTCGTTGAATTGGGGGTTAGGTCCATGGGAACAGTCGTGGCGCAATGGCACGCAACTTTAAGTTCCCTTCGACCGTCTTTCCTCTTATTTGCCAAGCAGTCCGAAGAGTTGCCCCTTTTCCTGCCATGTAGTCAGTGTGTGGAAGAGCGAAACGCTGGTTCGGGCGCAGAGTCCTCGCGGACTCTTTGGTGACCTCATCGGCGTGCTCATTCCCGCAATTCCTACATGTGCTAAACCCCAGCAGAAGATAATCTCGACATCCGCCCGGCTCGCCAAAACCGTGGCGTCACGGATATCGCGAACCATGGGATGCGGAGATTCCAATGCCCTTAGAGCACTCAGGGAGCTTTGTGAGTCGCTATAGATCACAATCCGGTCTCCGAACCGGGCACGTCGCGTAATCTCCAGTACTGAGTGGTGTATTGCCACCAGCTTGGCCGTGAACACAGTCGCAGCGCCTGGCAGAGCCCTGCTTACTTCAAACAGAGGGAATACGGCGTGGAAACCGACCCACTCTTGGGACTTAATGCCATCCGTATACACTGGCACGGTTCCAGCGTGACACGAGGTGTGCTCCAAAAAGTTCGAACGCAATACTCCCGGCGCTATACAAGCTTTGGGACCAGAGGCGTGGCGACAAATAGCCAAATGTGGTACCCTCCAGGGTTGCGTCCTGGCAGAACCAGGGACACACCAGGACCAAGAGCTATATCTAGCTTTCGAAGGAGTTTCCTGGCACTAAACCAAAGGGCTTATGGTATGACTGGCGTCTCTTGGCGGAATAGGCAACTTCGAAATCAGCTGCGGATGCAGTGAAAGCTGTTGGCGACTGAGGGAGGCGCCAGGATCGCGCGTACAGGCGAGTGATGCTCTGCACGCGGCGCGGAGAGAGTGGCATCTCCCCAGCATCGACCAACAGGCTCTCAATGGGGGAAGTGCGGAAGGCACCGGTCGCAAGCGAAGGCCGGTGTGGTGGATTGAATCCACCTTCCGCAATAAACGCTCGTCTGCAGATGCATAAAACTCGAATCTGTTGTCGAGCTTCGAACGAACAAAAGATCGATAAAAAAGGAGGGCAGTATCCCTATCAGCGTCCCCAAGCGCTGAACGTCACCGAACGGAGAATATCCATGGCGAGGGTACAAAAGCCCCTAGGGCTGCAAATATGAGCCACCCAGATGAGGCGTCGGTTGAATACAAGACCAAGGAAACGGTGCGACTCAACCACATCCAGGCGCCACCCATTAAGAAACAAATCTGGGTCGAAGTGGAGCCGTGGATGGCGGCAGAAGTGCACCACCTAAGTCTTGGCTAAAGAAAACCAAAACCTGTCCGCTTCGGCATAGCGAGAGACGTGGTTCAATGCCTGTTGGAGTCGACGCCCCAGAGTTGGCATCTGGGCCACGCCAAAAGAGATCGAAAGGTCGTCAACGTAGAGCGTATCGAGAACATCTTCCGGCAGCACCGAGGGGATGGCGTTGATGCTCAGCTTAAAAAGTGTGACAGTAAGGACACTTCCCTTTGGGACACCCTCTTCCTGCTCCTTTGGGCAGAAGAGAGCTCCCCCCACCCGTACGCGAAAACGAAGATCTTGCAAAAATTAATATATAAAGACTGGTAGGCGTCTTTCGCCCCCATCGTGTGGAGAGTCTCTATGATACCGTATCGCCATGCGGTATCATAGGCCTTCTTCAGATCGAAAAAAACACCATGGCATAGTGTCTACGAAGGACAGCCTCGCAGACGACATTTTCCAGTCGAAGCAGAGCCTCCGACGTGGAGTGGAACTTGCGGAAGCCGCACTGTGCCGAAGACAGATGGCCTCCGCTGTCCAGGAAAAAGGGTAGTCTAACATTTACTAATTTCTCCATCAACTTGCACACGCAAAAGGTTAGAGAGATTGGGCGGAAACCGGTCGGAGGAGAGTGATCTCTCCCTGGCTTGCGAAAGGCGAGCACAGTGGCGATTCGCCAGGAATCTGGGAGAAGACCTTACACCCAGATCCTGTTGAACAAATCTAACAGCAAGGCCATGCCTTGCTCATCCAGGTGTCGAAGCATGGCGTACGGGACATCGTCCTTACTATGGGCGGTGTCCGCGCACGAAGCGAGAGCGAAGCGGAACTCACTCACAGTAAACTTGTCGTTCAAGGATTCTCCGCAACTGGATGTAAAATCCAGCTGGCGGCCTTCCGCAAAATGATGACGTGCATTAAATTCTGGCGGAGCAGCATCCCGGCTAAATAATGCAGAAAAAGCGGTAGACGAGGAATTCCGCGACGGAAGCGGGGTCCATGATTGGGGTGCCATTCTCCTTGAGAACGGGAGGGAGGTCCTGCGAGAACTTGCCCCGAATCCTTTTGACTCGCTTCCAAACCTCTGCTAAAGGGGTCTTCCCATTCAGTAAAGACACGTATGCCAGCAAATAAGAGCGGTGGGCGTGCTTTGAAATATACCGGAACCTAGCCCTAGCCCGACGAAATTCAGCGAGAGTAAAATCGTTCAGGCGGCGCTTATAGCGCATGTAGGCATAACGCTTCTGTTTGAGAGCCGTCTCACACTCGGCCGACCACCATGGGAGTGGTCAGCGTGCAAAACGGCCAGACGTTCTAGAGAATAGTAGTCAGGCCCGCGGCGAGGAATTTGCCGGAGAAGAACTCAACAGCCTCATCTACCGACCTAAACTCCTTTACTGAGATAGAGAATTCAGTCATTTCCTGAAATGCAGGCCACCGCGCCTCGCCAAGCACCACCGAGGTAGGCTCTCAGGCGGCAGTTTCCCTAAAAATGATAATTGAATGGAGGTCATTGACCAACCCCTAATCAAAATCAGGCTGTGCATCCCAAGAGCACAAATATAGGTCAAGGCAAGAAAATGAAGCGGTTCTCGGACAGTGATGCGTAAGCTCATTCACGTTTAAGACACCTATCTCAAGCTCTTCGATCAAATTGGCAAGGACTTGTCTCCTGGGATTTATTGATTAATCTCCCCAAAGAGGATGCCTGCCGTTCAGATCTCCAAGCAAGAGAAAGGGCCTCGGCAATCGTGCCACGACGCGGCGGAAGTCCTCTGCGTTGAACTCAGCTGACGGTAGAATGTATGCAGAAATGATAGTATACCTCCTATCCAGGTGCAGCTGCACAGACACTGCCTGAAAGGAGGTATCTAAAGAGAAAGGGAGAATGGAGACATCATGCCGGGTGTAAACCGCGCATCCCCCAGACCGGCCATCTCGTAGTGATTGGGTCGCAAGACCCTTATACCCTGGAAGGGCGGGCAGGGGGCACGCGCCTAGCATGGTCTCCTGCAGAAAGATAGCTAACGGGGAACGGGACGAGACGAGCCTCGGCAGTTCCTCCCAGTTGGCCCGGAGTCCATGGTAATTCCATTGAAGGAATATGTCCAACAGAAGACCCTCACGGGAATGGCCGTACGCTTCCCGGAGGCAAAATCCCGGGTGCTATTGCCTGCACAAAGCGTTGAAGGCGCTGTCACCTTCCAGGACTTATTGGGGGAGGTTGGGCTCGCCATGCGAGTCTTTTCCTTCTACCGCCTCGAAACCTTAGTCGGGCGTTGTGGCTTCGGAGGCGGGGGGCCCTCTTTTCGAGGAACCATCGTCTCCGAGTCACTCGCTCCACCACTAGGCGTGGGTGAAGGAGCCGAAGCTTCTTTGTTGCTGTGCTCCTTTCGTGGCACAGCTTTAGGAACCCCGGAAGATGGCCTAGCGACCAACTTCAGGAATGTTGCCTCCTGTGAGTCTAACGACTCGCTGGAGGCACGTGGCCGTTTCACCTTACGGGAAACTTTTACGCTGGGGGAAGTGGGGGGAAGCCCTGGTTTGAGCCGGGGCTGGGTGTAAACCCTTTTTGCCGCCAGCTTTACCAGGGAAGCACCCGGGTTAAGTAGAGTCCGCAAAAGGGGCTCCGAATGGGCACGGAAACAATCGTGTTCGTTGGCCTGGATGGGCCAGGAGCAGAGAGTGCCTTTCTAACTATTGAGGCATATGACGTCCCAGGCAGAGCCAGGCACGCCAGGACCAATTCCTTAGCCTCGCGGAATGAGAGTCGATCATGGGCCTGAACGGCCAGGATTTCTTTTTCAAGGAGATAAGCACAACATTTCTTCGAAGAAGCAGGGTGCGGCTCTCCGCGATTGACAGACTTGGCAACACATGATTTAGATTTATCGTGTGCTGCCTTGGAGCAATTTACACAGAATTCGGGTGACCCCGACTTTGAACGTCTACAAGAACGATTCGTATGGCCGAAGCGGTGACAGTAATAGCACCGCCGCAGCAGTAGCACAAATGCCTTCACGCGGTAGCGGTACCAACCGGGGTGGGTCTCGAGGATCCTCCCTGTTTTCTCATCACAAGTTCGACCTTTACCGCCCCATGGTTGGCCAGCTCTAAGGTGATGTCCTCTATGGAGTAGTCAACGAGTTTCCTTGCATAAACTACTCCTTTCACAAAGTTCATTGTAGAGTGCGGCGTCACACTCACCGTGGTGCCATGAAGTGTCCGAAGAGCACTTATCTTGGACGCCTCGAAGGGATTCGCCGCATTCGCCAGAAGGCTCCCGTTTGAGAAACGGGTCACCTTTAGCTCTCTAAAATTATACTAGCTTATCCACTCCTCTGATGGATCATGTTGCCCTTGGCCAACATGCTGCCATCAGTAGAGCGAATAACGAGGAAAGGATGAAGCCAGCAAGCTCGAAAACGCCAGGTAACCTCTTAATCAAGGGCCCCGATGTTATCGAGGCTCCACCCTGTGCACTTTTGGTCTTTGTCATATTCGGACACTCCGTACCCGGAAGGGCAGAGGGGCCAGATGAGCCGATCTCGGCTTGGTCGCTTGCCAAAGTGGCAGCAGACCCATACGTCCCCGCAGCCCCCGCGGATGAAGAGGAGCCCCAAGTCTTCTTTGTCTTTTTTGTCTTTTTCTTCCTTTTCTTTTTTGGAGAGGAGGGCGGGGAATGAACTTGCTTTTCACCTCCGCCGGCAGAAGTCCCCTAGCCAGATGGACCGGCCTCAGCCAGGTACTTTTCTGATATGGAGAAGGTCCTGGTAGTCGTAAGGGCACTTGTCGGAGGAGATCCCTCCCCTCCTTGTACTGCCTCTGACACACTAGCCGCTTGAGGATGTCCTTGCATAGGGGCGGATTCAGCTTCGGTGTTTGGCGCCGAGCCCGGATTCCCCCCCATGGAAGGCCCTACCATCTGGGTTTCCTTAAGAACCATGTCTATCACAGGAGGGGCCTCCAGTTGGCCATCTTCTCCCAGGACATCGCAGGTCCCCTTAGGATCGTCACCAGTCTTGTGTGCGGAGGCACAGGCCTTGACCCCGGCAAGGTTTAATATTCTTGCCAGCAGGTCTTTTGAGGGAAGCGACCAAAGGGTCCTGGCTTCCCTCTCCCCCCTAAGGAGGTTTGCCCCTCCGAGCCCTTTCGATGAGAAGTGGCTGGCTATGGGCTGCCTGCTGGCTTTCTTGGCAGTCCCCTTGGAAAGGAAATAGGGGACTGCCGCTGGAAAAAGTGAGGTGCCCGGAAGCACCTCCAGAGAAGGGGGTGAGGGGAAGTGTCCTCCACCCCTAGGCGTAGGAGAGGAGTAAGCCTCCTCTCCGGTTAGAGAAATATGGAGGGTCCCCTGCGCAAGCACAAGGGAGGATCTTCATTTTTACACTGGAGCTGCCTTAGGGCGGCTCCGTCGTTTGTTCAGGTGGAATTGAAGGGTTTTTTTTTAGACTCATCATTGGGCATGGTGATCCTCTTTTTATTACGGGATGTAATCGCTCACCACATCTCGCAGTTGCCCGCACTGCAAGAGGTGCTTACAGGCCTGGCAGAGTCAGGCGCCCGCCATTTGGGACTACCTCTCCCGATGGTGGCCTGGCAGTCCATCGGCATGGTGGCACCACCTTAAACGGCGTAAAAGGTTCGATTGCGAAGAGAAGAGGAAAATGAATGTGAGGAAGGTATGATTGGGGATGAACAGGTTGTTAAAAAAAACCTATCCCAAACCGGAGCAAAGGGGTTAGGGAACGTTGTCCCCTCCCCCCTCAGCCCCGATCCGGGACGGTTGGCTTGAGAAGAAGGTCAGCATCTACCCTGTGAAATTAGAGGCTGATCAGAGAAATTTGGGAGAGAGGTTGTATGAAAAGCGAGGAAACAAGTGTTTTGAACGAAGGAGAAGAGGCTAAGCTGGGGTGGGACGGGGTGCTGAGTCCCGTCAGAACAGCGGCCAAGAGGGAAAATCGCCGCGCCCCTTACAGGAGCAATTCAGATAAAAGGAAACGAGATATAAGGAAAAGTGTTTTATTAATTTTCAATATGACTACCATCGACTTCAATGCACTTGCGCCATGTGTCCCTGAGGCTTTGAATTCCCGACAAGCAAAAATCTCCCGACTGCTGTTCAATCTACTCCTGAACGGCGAGCTGGACATCTTCATCGTCCCCAAACTGGCCTCCAAGTGGAATGAAAAGTAGTCGCTAGGGGCTAGATCTGGACTTTAGGGGGGATGGTTGAGCTCCTCGAATACGCACTCGCGCAGGGCAGCTTGTGCAACTCTAGGCCTTGTGGACTTTGACGACGTTGAAGTAGATCATAGGGTGTGATGATTCTAGGGACTCAATGGGCAGAGGCCTTATTCATGGCCAAATTGCCTTGAAAGATGTTGATAATACTTCCATGTGATATTCTAAGTTCTTGCTTGATTTCTTCGACCTTCACCCGTCGATTTTCGAGGATCATCCTCTCCACACGGGCCACATTGTCCTCGTTGGTCACGTCTGTGGGGCGTCCTGGATGGGGGTGATCTTCAAGGGACTCACGACCATGGCGAAACTCCCTATTTCAGCGAGCAATGGTTGCAGTGGAAGGTGCGGTGGCGGTGTGCACTGCAACCATGCGTTCATAGATCTCTTTTGCATTCTTGCCTTCCTTGGTCAAAAATTTGATCACAAAGATGGGATAACTTCACGTTTGAATGTGAACCCTTAATTGCAAATTGGCATTGCACAATCACCACCATATGTTATGTAAGGAGGCTAATTGGAAAATTCGCTATGCGCATGGTTAAAATGGGACCCAAAATAGCGGGAAGAATGCAAGACATCAAAATAGAGATTACTCATGTTGTGATTACTGAAGTATTTGAGAGGAATTCAAAATGAACAGATTTTCACAGTTTTGGTTGCAGGATATTCTTAATTCAAACGTAGTGACAAAACATTTGTGTAAATCATTTCCTGTTGATAATACAATTTCACACTTTTCTTGTCTCCATTCTACGCTTCACATAAAAAAAGTGAAATGAGACTTGATAGGATTATCAAAGATCACAAATTACAAATAAATGACAGCATGAAGTAGAAAAATGTGTATGATAATCATATACAATAATTTTAATTTTATTTTCATAGACATAATCACATCCCATATTTAGCGACCCATATGTAGACGTTTCTTATTAACTTCTCACCCAGGGAGAAGTATGATCTTAAAATACAAAATACATCGAATATTTAGAAATTTAAAAATAATTAGCTGCAGACAAAAGGCCATTTCAGAGTCAAGCTTCGTTGCAATATATTGTTGATAGGCCTTACCAAAGTTGTCCCACTTGCTTAGTCCACTTTCCATATGCCTTAAAAACTATAAAATTCCTTTGCTAAATAGAAGATTGCAGAAGAAAAACGTAAGATAGTTTTATTCTAATTTCAATCAGATAGATAGGTATCTATTGGGAAGTGGATTATTTTATTTACCATCTAAAGAATCTTACGGTAAAATTTTATCTTCACCTCATTCTTCTTTTATTTCTGCTCCTTTATCTTATAGAAATTAATGGCAGAATGCTTTTTCTGCTTGCCCTGTTATTGTTATTAATTTGCTAATAAGAACTATTGTTTGAATCAGCTTTTGTAGAATGAGGTCATTTTACATACACCTCTGAAGAATATTGTGTGATCAAACTTCTCAAACGGTTTTGTAACCAGAGTGGAAGTGTGATGCTTTATTCTTTCAAATTAAATTTATAAAGCTTTCTCTTTTTTAATATGCTTCCTGTGATCATAGTTATTTGTTAACTATTTTGGAGATCCGAATTACATGCAAGAGAGCTTCCAAGTAATTCTATTTCTCGTTGGATATATCTTTATCAATTTCACAAATCTCATAGCAGTGCAATTAAATTTTTATGTTCTCTTATTCTCAAAATTATTGAAAATATGCTGTTTAAACCTGCCGAGCAACGAATCTAATGTTTTACCTCCTTATCCATCGAATCTGCATTAAAAATTCCTTGTAAATAATCATTTATATGTCAATTTTCTAAAGATTTCGTAACTTTCTCTGACGTTTGAAATTATCCCAACAAATCTCACTTAAACATCTCTAACAATCCTTTAATCATACATAATTGTATTCAGACAGCTGAGCAATCTTTAATTAGTTCTTGACTATATCCTTCTTCTTACTCCTAGTAAATATTTCCTTACAAGTATATCCGACTATTGCTTTTTATACAAAATTTCGCACAAAATATGACGAATTCACTGAAATAAATACAAATGATGAATTGATTCATTTTCTTTAACAGATTTGAACAAGATCGAATCGCCATGTGAGGTAGCATCTACATTATCACGATTCAAATCTAGAATAACTTAATCGCTTCCCTGCGACATCTGCAATTAATTACCTTACTATCGAGTAACACTTAAAGGCTTAGTAAAGCTAGAAACCAATATTTTCCACATCGTGTACATTGATATTCATGCAACGAAAGCCAGCTTCTAATTCTTCAGAATTTTATTCTGTTAACTCTATTTTCTTGGTTTCATATTAAATTAGAACAGAAAATTGCAAAACTTGTAGTTGAGTCGGCGGCCCATTATAGTACACATTTTGCCACACTGCTCCGGGTAAATTTACTTACTGCAACTTGTTTGAAATAAAAACGCTTCTTAATGCCTGTTTTGCAATTAATTTATCCAAATATTTTTTAGGAAAAACTACTCCCAAACTTCTTGGTATCGTACACATCTAAGCAATGGTTACAAATTCAAAATCGTTTGCATGCAAATTAATGGGTAATGTCTTCACCAATGCCATTAACCTACAAGCGCTCTTTTTAAAATTAAATGGTTAATTAAACTTTCAGCTTCGACTTGAAATTTTAATGTAAATTACTTAGACAAATTTGAATTTTATGGCAGATATATATTAAGGGGAGAACTTGTTTATACTTTAAAATAACTGGTACACAAAATAAAATAATCAACGAGTGAATTAGATCCACACACAGACAAAAAATCTCATTTTATGGCCTAATCAACAGTGCTACCGTTTGATTCGTCATTAAAGAAAAAAATAAAGGCCCAGATAATTAATGTAAATAAATTTGATTGTAAATTTAAAGACTTAAATTAATTTTGAATAATGATTAAGTTTGGCTTAGAAATTGAGAATTCTGCCCGTGCTCCTGGATTTTGAACTTTTTACGTAAAATCTAATCAACTTTTCCCAACACATGTCCGATTGGATTTATTTCATGTGACTGACCTGGGCAATGAAGTCGTTTGATGCCGCTTCTGCTCATCCCATTCTTTTATAATTTTTGTAGTATAACAGGGAGCCCCATCTCTCATTAGGCCATAACTATATTTGTAGAGCTATCCCTTTGAAAACACTAATGGAATTCCCTCTTTAGGAATGGAAATGCTTTTCTTAGTTAATATTCTCAACCAACTGAAACAAATCTGACATTCGAACACTCTAAATTGCTTGCAATAATAACTGAAAAGGCAAATTTTTTCACCGAAGGTTGTAACTTTTTTATCTCAAACTTTTTAATTTGTAATCTCTAAGCACACACCCGTTCACTGTCTGGTTTTAATTAAGCAAAGCTTTAATCGTTAGAAAAAATTATATTGTGTCAAATTTCAAAGGTTTCCGCTTATTTATTCAGCTCATTCATTCTCTTTTATAATATTGGTCATAATAAACCTTCATTCTGGATGCACGGCCATAATATCTAAGAGAGTGCAGCTAGTTAATTAACTGCTGTTGTGGGGCTGATTTGAAAACTTCTAGTAATTTAGAAGATTTTAAAGGACATAATTTCTGAACGGAGCTTTTTCAACCTTCTTTACTCAATTTTCCTATATTTTACTTAACATTTTAACTCTTATTTTATTACTTTTTACATCCTTTAACATTTTTACTAATAATATTGTTTGTATAAAAATATTAATAGTTAATAGGCTAATAAAAATGATAAACGACAAAAACAAAGTTAATCTTTAAGTGTGAGGAAAATTTTGAAAATCGGTTTTGGTGTTTCGATAAAGGTTTTACCTATCGAATTTCAAAATTGTTATAAGGAACATTAAATAACGGGGTCAGAACCTCAACCTTCAGAGACCTAGGAAAATATATCATAAGGTTATTAGGAAAAATAATTTTTATAGTAAGCTAAATAGAAAACGGGGCGAACAATCAGATACATTGGGATAAGTGCAACAAGAAAGCATTGATTAATTACAGTAGTCAACAATGATTTTGCCACTTGTGTATTATCTTATGATTTATACTAAATCAAGTATGCTGATTCCGAATCTATCTGTAATCAGGATTGTTCTATCACGTAATGTTCCTAAGTTACACACTTACTCTTTAGTTACACATATGGGCAGTGTTGCTTCGGTTACCGTAGTGAGAGGATGTGTTGTGTGTGTTTATTTGAAGCCCTGGGCACCTCACAAATCTTGTACTGTGTGTTATACGGGGCTCACACACTGGTTAAATGGCAAACGGAAAGGTATACCTTTTGCTGTACCAATGGTGTGGCGTGAGCCAATAAAACATGTTTTTGATTGCTACTTTTGTATGACAAATATTGCGGGATTGGCAAATAAGAACAAGTCAAAAATTGTATATCTAGGGTGTAAGTCAGCTATAAAACCAGTACCCCATAATATGGAGATTCCAATTCCAGTTTCTCCATCAGCTAGTGCAGTTAAAGAAGGTGATTCATCGCCTGAAGAGGAGGATAACAATGATGTTTAAATGTATAAATAGGATTCTAAGGTAAAGAAGATCCAGTTGATAAATCAAGAAAGCCTGAATGATTTGGTAAGGAATCGGCCATTGTCAAACGAGAAAGCAGAACTGTTGGGCTCCAGACTACAGCCATAGAATCTTCTAGAGGACGGTTTAAAAATATCTACTTTCCGTAAACGCCATGACGCCTTAGCTGCCTTCTATAAGGAAGAAGATGGTGCTTGTTTTTGTAGTGATGTTAATGGCCTCATGAATCAGCTAGGAAACGAGCATTTACTTGATGAATGGTAACAAAAGACCTTTAATTCCTGTCGTACTACTTGTTGGGATGATAAAGACATATGACTCAATGAAATTTATTTTAGAAGGTGTTCATTGCTCGCATCATAAGTGGAATTTATGTGGTGATTTAAAGGTAATTTCTTCACTTCTTGAACTGCAGCTAGGATATACAAAGAATATGTGCTTCTTATGCCTATGGTAAAGCCGTAATGACAGGAATCATTATATGTATTGTCAAAATGTGGCTCGAAAGAGAAGAACACATAGTTGGCTGATACAATGCGAAGCATATGCCTTTGGTACATCCACAGAAGATCTACCTTCCACCACTTCATATTAAACTTGGCGTTATCACAATCTTTGTTAAAGCAATTGCCCCTGATTTTGATGGATTCCCCTATCTCAAAAAGAAATTTGGTGCACAAATAACCAATGCTGAACTTAAAGCTGGAATTTTTGTAGGGACGGAGATCAGAGAATTGATACATGACAGAGAATTCAGAAATAAACTAACTCCACTTGAGTTGTCAGCATGGGATTCATTTGTCGATATAGTGCAGGACTTTCTTGGTAATCATAGGGTTGAAAACTATAAGGAACTAGTGGACAACATGCTAAAGGCCTATCAACGAATGGGGTGTCAGATGTCTCTTAAGATGCATTTCTTGCATTCGCATCTAGATTTCTTTCCATCTAATATGGGTAATATTAGTGACGAACATGGGGAAAGGTTCCACCGAACTATCACAATGATGGAAAGCAGGTATCAAGCCGCTTCAACGAAAACATGATGAATGACTACTGCTATTTCCTACAACGAGAGGATCCTATATCCACGTACAAGCGCAAGAGCAAGAGTCTCAAACATTATTTAAGAATTTATAGTTAGGTGAGTACTACCTCTTTTATATGTAATACATATCTTGTCTGGGCCTGCAAAATAACGTATATAATGCCAAATATGGTGCGCCAATTCCAAACCTTTGCTCAGAAACGTCTCATTCTTCTCGAACTCGTAATAATTATATCATTACTTGATCCAAGGGGACAAAGTGAGCCATAGAACCTAGTTGCATAACTCAGGAACCTTACGTGCTAGGACTAATCTGAGCACAAATTTAGAATCAGCGCACCAAAATTGGTTAGTTACAACAACATTTACTCAAGTAGCAGAGACAAAGTTAAACTTTGTTAGCAAATGTTTTCTATTAGTCCGCTATAAAAGATTATGGATTCAAGAGAGTAGAACAGAAGAAAATGGTTAATAGTGAATATTACAACCAAATTCACTATACAAAGTCACTTTGTTATAAACACTTTTATTCAATTGAATACCTACGTGATATAAAAATATACACCCTGAACAATGTTAATAGCTGGAAAGGGAAATTTAGGATTTATCGGTTTTCTGCAAATTAATTTTGATGAAAAGTTTGCCAGCCTTTATTATTATTATTATTATTATTATACAAATACAGAAGTTTTCAATAGAAAGGACAAGCCTAGAAGACCAAGGATAGTCCCATAAAGAGACATACTGCAATAAAAAATAACATATAAAGAAAATATTTTTAAACAAAGTAAAACCATATTAAAAATATTTAAAAACAAATTCATTGATAAAACAATAATTTTATTAACCTTAGATTTAAAAGACGTAATATCAGATGCTGATATAGATTCTGATGGCAGTTGTATTACATCAAATAACAGGAAACGCTTTGTTGTTCCTATTAATAATGTTATTAGAGTGACGTGTGACTTGAGCTGCTGTAAAAGGCTTAGGCAGAGCAGGATGAAGTGGATGTTCATTATTATTAAAAACCTTAAATCAAAAAAATAATGACCCGACCAATCTACGTTTCTTTCGGTCAATATTTAGATTAGGCAACATAAATTTAAGATTATTGATTGCTCTATTGAGAAATCGAAGATGGCAATCCGAAGCCGACTTCCAGACAGGAGAACAATATTCAAATTTAGGCAAAGTAAAAGCAAAGAAGGAGCTTCAAACTGCATCATTATTACCAAAGGAACTCCTCCATTTTCTAAGTAGTCCTGTCTTCAGTGCAATGGACGAAGAAACTGAACGAAGATAAGTTTCAAAGGTAGCCTTGCTGTCTAAAACAACACCAAACAACTTAATATTATCGGAAGAATCCAGATAAATGTTATCAGGCAATAAAGGCAGATAGATGATTGGGATTTCAAGTTCTACTGCGACTAAAAATAAATGAGTGTGATTTTCTGTCATTGAAAACCATGCCACCACGAGTACATCAAATAGAGATTTTTCCTAAATCTCTATTTATAGAATTTGCCACCTCAACTCGATGTCTTGGTGATGGAATAAATCAATACAATGATGCATCGTCAGCATAGGCCATCATGTTATTCTCTAAGTCATGCCACATATCAGCAGTATATAAAGTAAATAAAATAGGTCCAAGGACACTACCTTGCGAAACACCAGAGACCACATCAACCATGGCACTACATTTCCCATCAAAAACTACACATTGCTGTCGATTAGATAAAAATTCATTTAAAATAGAATTTAAAAGGGCCACCTATGCACATTAATTTAAGTTTATATAACAAAACTTTATGATTAACTCTGTCAAAGGCAGAACGGAAGTCCAGTGATATTAGCCTGGCTTTAGACCCTGCATCAAGCTTAGATTGCAACTGGTGGACCAAATAAGACAAAGTATCGTAGGTCCCTACACCCTTTTTAAATAATCCAAATTGTGTAGAAGGTAGTAAAGAGTTTTCCTCCATTATTTATGAATTGTTTTTCTTCACGTGTACCACGCTAATAGCATATATCCTCTTTTAGAAGAATGTGACGTAGCTGAGGTTTCAACGATGAAGAAAATTCTTTCTTCTTCAAGGAAACTGCTTAAAGTACATCTTTTATTATTATTGGGGAGAAGTTTTTCGTCATGTGGACTGGGTTAGACGATTTCTGAAGGGCGCTTCGTTAAGGAAGAAGCTCTCCGTTTGTGGGACATCCAAGTATGTGACAGCTAGGTATTTGGGAAATATTGGCCTCTAGTTTAATGGGAATCAGGAACAAAAAGCAGTTATTTTCACGGAACAGGTCAGCCCCATGTATCGAAAACTACCATGACCCATATCCTAGGGTCCAGGACCTGCATGCACGCTTGCGTGAAACTTCCCTTTTACTGCCCCGTCACAAGAAATAAAGGTTTCAATGATCCCAGATTTTCATAAGGTTAAAAATGAGTTGTGTTCTTTTCAATGAGGAGATCAGCAGGACTCTTAACAGGCTTGATGGTGGGACAAATGGTTGAATCTACTTCGTAGATAACTAAAGGTTGAGACCTCAACAGCAGGAAAGAGAAGAAATGTTGTGTGCAGGTATAATTAGACACCTACTTGTTCCCCCAGTTAGGGTGCCTAATGCAGTTAAAGTGACCGCAGCCACCTAATGAAATCTCTTGAAAGAGGTCTTGGATCCATGGATAGATGACATACCTTTGTGGTTTCTAAGTACTGAACTTGCATGGATGAAAACATAACATCCATCTCGATAGGGTAAACCAAGCGTACCTGAGCTCAAATGGTATACAAGGTCACAAATTGATAATGTTGCCCCCAGCCCCTCCGGAACTTAATCCAAATCGAAAATTTTGCGTTCCAGATTTTTTTCGGAGGCAGTCTAACCTGCTACGATTAAGAAGAAATTGACAGCTTCCATGCATGATAGGGTTTTTGATTTCATCCGTCAAAATGATCTTCATATGTGCCAAAAAATATAAACCAGTTCTCAAGCGCCGGTTTTTTTAGCAAATATTTAAAATCGCATGGTATAGTTTTGCGTTTTGTCCACAAATCAACCTTAAATATCTACAGAGAATTTCCACGAATGTATAAAACTTTGCATTATCATAATCTTCACTATGTTATACTTATGTTGCTAAAACAAAATATATACTATAAAAAAGTGCATAAAATTTAAAATAAAATGATAGAAAAAATAATGTTGTATTTTTAGTTGTTTTTTCCCATATTAACTTTAAATATCTAAGAAAAATATTTTCACGAATGTATACAATTTTACATTATTTTAATTTTTACTATGTTCTAGTCATGTTAGTTAAAAAAAATTAGACCATAAAAAGGTCCATAAAATTTGTAATAAAATGCTATACAAAACCCCAAAATACGAATTTTGAACGAAACAATCTGAATAGTAACTACTGAACAAATGTACTATCCCCGGAAATGTACCATTTATCTTATCAATGACGTATTCTTTTCAAATTGAAACAACAATTATCGCATGATTGTATTACTTCACTACTGTCCGCACTAATTTGCACACAACTGTATATGGCATTTGGTTTGTGATAACTCGCAAATCTATAATTAGGTTGTTATATCTAAAATATTTCCGCCATTTGCCATTTTTTCGTTTTCACTCTTCGACTTTGTGCTTTATAATTATTACCCTAATTCGTTTATTTTTGTTGCTTACTGATTTAGTTCTTTTCAAGATTGAGTTATTTTTATAGTTTCTTTTTGTTACAAGAATTTTATTTTTGAACATTACGAAAACATTATATTTAGGACCAAATGGTGTGTTTTCAAATATATTTTCGAAATCTCATAGAAATCGAGCTTTGATGCATCGCTACGCCAAGGTTAACTGGTTTATTATATGGTGTTTTACAAAATTGAGTGCGTATTTTGATGAAATTGAAATCTTTTTATGAAAAGTTCTTTTGGAATTATGTTCATCATGTTCAAATTGTGCTCTGCACAAAACTTTAGTGTTCCATGTACAGTGTCCCAAAATCTTAATTTGTTCTTCAATCCTTTTTCAGAACTTTTTAATAATGAATACAGAAGAGTGGATTTTTGTTCTGATAGCTCGTATCAGAGGAGCGAAATTTAATGAGTTAAAAGAAAAGTTCTCAAGAAAGTTTAGAAAACCTTGACCTACAGACAACCCGATCCGTTTATTTTGAATAAACTTTTAAAAACCGGATCCGAACATGATAAGAAAAGGAGAGGAGGAAACAAGATTGACATCCAACAAAACTGAAAAAATTCAACAATTGTTTGAAAATGAACCAAGAACTTCGGTAAGAAAGGCCAGCCAGAGATATGATATGCCCAAGACAACAGTGCACAGTCTTGCGTTCAAAAAATATAAAAAAGCTTTGTTTCAATGAAATACTGCACCCCCTTAATGAAGAAGATTAGCAAAATCGAGCAGCAATCAAATCCACAGATATTAGAATTAAACATTCGGACTTATCTTAAGTAAAATAGAGCCTCCATTGTTTTGAATCCTTCTCACACGGAGTCTTTTTGAAAATGAGTTTTATATACTTAATTCCACACGCATAATCATAGTAATGTGGTAAGCAGCTGGAAAACGAGTACAACCAACCATCATGGTAAACCCCCGTTTCGGCATGTTTTGCCTGATTTCTAAGCTTAAACGCCCACTTCTTTGTTCATATACATATGTCGAGATATTCTTTGATATAAAAAGATGTTCTAAGCACACGTAGGAAACAAATGGCTTGTAAGGGCTTTCATTTTCTACCTAATTGAGCTGATCTCTCATTTTCTAAGAGTTTTTATCAAATCCACTTAGCCTCACCTTCAAACCACATGTTCACACAGGGACTAAATGTAAATAGAAACGTTTACATTGAGGGTTGAGATTGTAGTCAAGAATTGCATAGATAAAGTAGCCGCGAAAGGCCTTATGTTTTCCAGTAGGACACTGCTCCTGCATAGAAGGCAAGGCAGACATATGCGTGGTTGTTTAACAACGTCACGCTCCACTGGTCGAGAGACTGGTGGTCTCCCAGCACCCTAGAGTTTTTGTTGTGGGCATTGTTGAGTAGAATGTAAATAAGTATGCCCAGCAGATTTTACGATATCTGAGGACCGCCATAGTGGTGATAATGTCATCCATTGAGATGGAATCATTAATCAAGGCATGGAACCAGTTCAGTTAGCATTAGAAAAGCCGTTTTATTTAGGTATGTGGATAATATCACTTTCAATCTGTCATCTTTGCTTTTTAGAAGACGAAATTACATATACCAACTACACATTTATTAAATTGAATTATCTCCACAACGTCATCAATCAGAGCTTATCTAAAACTTAATATTTATACTATCGCACATAGGATAAAAACAAGGAGAATACAGGGTAACCCCCCAAAATCGGGTTCCAACTATTAACAGGCCTCATTTCTTAATTTTCTGCAAGGATTAAATGCAACTGTGGTAATAACTGGTTTATTGTGTTTAAAAATATCATATCAAAACATGAGAATTTTTTGACTTTTCTTCTTTATTCCAGAGCACGTGTTTGAGATGACCTCCATTTAGCTCTGTGCATTTCTTGAGGCACAGCACAAAGTTGTCCATGGCGTCCTTACAAACCGACCGAGTAATGGCTCTAATCTCCTGTCTGATGGCTTCATTGAGTTCCGTCATGGTCCAGGGTCTCACTGTGTACACTCTGTCTTTAAGGTATTCCCAGAGAAAAAAAGATCTGGTGGACTTAGGTCTGGTCTGTGAGCTGCCCACTCAAAATCAGTCTTAAGACTGATCACACGGCCACTAAAGTTCTCTTTCAGGCCAACTTAGAATAGGTTTGAGATGTGAGAGCTTGCTCTATCTTGCTGGAACTAGAACTTCCCCATAAGCAATGGAAGTAAGGTCTGCAGGTCCCTCTTGAAGGTTTTGAGGACCTCGACATACCGCTCCTTGGTGACTGTCACTGTCGTGCCAGATTCCTCGAAGAAGAATGGTCCGTTGATGCCTCTGGCTGAGATTCCAATCTATGCTCTCTATTACTATGTAATATTTTAATTGGTTTCAATGAGACATCATGTATCTCATGAACTTTTATATTCCTTCATTGCATTCGAAGAATTTCTTGAGCGGAAAAATTAAAGGAATTAAATCTTGAGAATGAAACTATCATTTGTTCTTCGGCAACTCTGCTGCCATCAATCACAATCCCCTACACTCACAGATTTGTAATCCTCTTCTTCCTTTTCCCATGATCTCAGAAGATTTGGTGATCTGAAATAACAGAACCAAACATTTATAATAACCAAACCTAAAAATCAAATATAAAAATCAATAGTAGACAAAAAATAAAACATTCCGATAACCATAAAATAATGCTATACCTGTGATTTAAAAATAATGGTGGGAAAAGTTAATACACATGAATCTCAAAAGAGATATCTTATACAGTAAATATATTTCAACTCTTATAAATTCATCACATAGGAAAACAAATTAGATTGCAGCATGCACGCAAGTTACATACAGGGTAAAGAAGAACAAAATAATCTTTAGAATTCTATTCGTTTCCAGTCTATTGGCGTCCTTCAACACCTTTAGCTCAGTTCAGATAATAATCTCATACGATGAGTGACAATAAGCAGTTTAGTGGCCAATGCTCCGGGTTCCAATTTAGTAGTTTTGCATAATATATTATAAACTAACGTATTTTTATTGTTTCATTCATTAATTTGCAGCGTCACCTCATTCTCCCCATCATTATTATAAACGTGCTTAGACCTTTCACTGTCTGCCTACGCATCTACTTTGTTACATGTTACTCCTCTCAAAGATTCTTTGGGACCAGCTTGGTGGTGTGCAAAATCAATCAAATCAGAGGAGTGCCTTTATTCAGCAGGCCATGGCCTTATTATGTAATTCCTTTTGTGAATAAGATCATGTTGGGAAAACAGCATGTTTTCATTTATCCTGTTTTGATCAGAGCCAGTACTATCTGAATGCTATTATAAAACAGCAAATCCACAAATAAATTTATTAAGCTCAGAATGACAATAAATAACAAATTTCTGTCCCTTTATCCCCCAAAGTGCGATAAACTCCTTAAGACATTGAGTTTTATATGCATCAGTTTAATTTTGCATCCGGAATTAATTACTTAAGTTGTTGTCCTCACCAATTTATTTCTTATATCTTCTGTGCCAAATTTGCTTTGGATACATAACACTATTCATAGTATTATTTATTTTAATCCTTTCGTTTCACAGCAATAGCTCTTTATTATAATATACGTTTGATAGTGTTGTTCTTCTCACCATTTGTTACAAGCACGAAGACGTTGATCGATGTCTCTGCACCACGAACAAGAAATGAATAATTCGCCTCTCTGTTACACGTTTGTGTTCATTCCAATGGAATTTTGTAGTTAACAACCATGGGTCATGCTTAGGGTGAGTGTACTGATTAGAAGGAGGCTCGACCTTTGAAGTATGATCGGAGTTTGAAAAAAGAAGTATCGAAGTCCACGTTGAGGTGATTAAGAGTAATGGTACACTCTAACGAATGAATGAGTAATGAAAGTTCACTAATCATCTATGATTGATTAATACAAAATACCGAAGATAACAAGGCAGGGTAGCAGCGCACATACGATCAAACAAAATTCATGAGGATGTAGAAAGAAAATGCTTTTGAGAGGCGTTTATGGTGAGTCAATGAATTCCAAAGAAGAAGTTGACCTGATCCTGTGTATAGCTTATTGAGTGCATGTGGTTTGAGAATAGTATTTGAGCGAGAGAAGCATAGATATAAAGAGTGAAATAGAACGATGCAAAGTGTGTCAGCCCTACGTTTACTTTTATTCTATCCTGGCTCGGTGGATAGAATACACCCGCGCCACGCAATCGGGAGATCATGGTTTGAATACCAGCGGAGAAAGTTTTTTTTACATCTTGCTTATTACAATTTTAATCTATTTTTACCCCTGACGACCATTAATATCATATACGTCGAGCTAATTTTTTTCCCTCTAGGTGATTTCTCAACATAAGAATCAAAAGTCAAACCTAACCAATATGTCGAATCGACCGTATATTTAGCGCAACAGATAGTGAATTTAAATATATGGAAAGAAGAAACCCAGAATGCTAAAAAGGTCAATAATTTTGGCAAAAATACATGAAAATTATACTCTCCATTTAATTTATAAAATCACTCTTATGATTAAAACAAGAAAACGCAAAAATCAAAATGTTTAGAGGAAACATTATTTATTATCATAGCTCTTTTATGACATTCACTTCTATCTTATTGCTATACTTGAACTTAAGGATAATATTAATATAGTGATTATTCTTAGACTTTGACAACTCTCGAATAACACTCGGTTTTGAACCAAAGAATAGATTTTATTTCATTACATATTTTGTCAGATGAAATGAAAGCAACAACGTTTTATTTTCCTCAAAATTTAATTAACCGAAACTAAAACTTTTAATTTGTATTTTAGAAGTTTACGACCAACTAATTTTTAACAATTGACAAAAGGTGGCTGCATTTTTAAGGAAAACGGAATATTTTTGTCAAGATTTTGGGAATGATTTAGAAAATCCCAAAATAGGTCTTTTGTTCCAAAGCCTTTCTACTTAATTAAATTTCTCTATTTCTTCATAGTTCATGAGCGAAAATAAGTCAACTAAATGTTTTGAAAAAAATAATTGACTTTGAAATTAAAGTGGCTATATTTTTTTTTAGAAGCGAGAGGATTTCTAATTAATTAAATAAACTTATGTTCGAGTTATCTTTCTTCTTTGAGGAGATCATTTATTTAGTTTTATTTGTATGCTTTAAAAATCGATTTAAATTTATTGTTATTTTTAACAATTTAAGAAAAAGCAAATGGATTGAAACGCCCGAATATTATAGATGCCAATTATTCATCCAGAATTATTGGATTAATTTATAAATACGCTCAACTGGTTTTTCTAAACAACTTCCTATAATCCTAGCCTTAAATACTACCCTTTATCTTAAAAATCAGTCTCTTTTTTTAGGAAACTTCTTAAATTTGATATCATTTACTACTTCATGCATGAGCTAAAATGTTCAATATAGTATAATGGACCTCAGGAAACACAAAAATAAAAACCACTTAAAATTCAAGACAAACCAGAGGAGAGCTTCCATATCGAAATTATAATCCAATATGTTGTAAAAACGATGGTCTAGTATCTCTTACCATCTATACCCCTACGTCCCTGAACTAATATAATTCCTCTTATAGCTATCAAGATCAATTAAGGCGATATTTTAAGTTAGTGAGACACTGGAAAACTTTATATTTATCCCATTTTAGTAGTTTGTATCCTGAGCACAATTATATATACATTCAAATTAGATTGTCCTCAATTGATTATGGCAAAAACTACAGCATTCTCTCAAGATTTAGTTTGCCCCTCTCTCTCAATGCACAAGTTAAACAATGGAACTAAATATTTCTTGCTATTGATAGAAATAAACCTGAAGCAATTTCTCAGTAGTTGTTCCTCTGTTAGACATAGGGAGTGGTCGAGTTTCTTGACCAATAAGTTCAGGGTTAATAAAAACTATAATCAAAGTGGACCTTGTTGTCGTTATGAGATTCTCCCTTCTTCCTTCTTACTAAAGATTACTTCAAAGGAATAAACCACGGGATGTTCGGAGAAAAATAAAATACATTCTGTAATAAGAAAAACGCTCAATTAAAGATGAAAATAAACAATCTACTTAAATATGACCACCAAAACTACAAATTTCGATTCCAAATCAAATTCATGAAGCTTTGCGACCAAATTAACCATATGCCATAAGGAGAGAAAAAGGTTAATATATAAAGAGAGAGGGAGCGTGTATATCATCATTGATATAGAGAACCGAATAAATTTAATTATTTATTCAATAACAGAATAAAATAAAGAATTAACCAGAGGAATGTAGTAAAAATTAACAGGAATGAAGGAAAAATCAAAAAAGAGGGAAAATAGAAACATGCAAATTTTTACACCATAAAGAAAACATTCACATCGGCAATTTACAAACAATCGCTTGTTAGATAATATATCATTATCATCATCATCATCATCATCATCGCTGTCGTAGTATGACCAAGTGTACGTGAATATGCGCACACAGGCTCTAAGGTAGGCCAAGCAAGGCGACAACTGTTATTGTCCTAAGAGTGCGATTTGAATGGATAGCGATTTGAATATATATATATATATATATATATATATATATATATATATATATATATATATGAGTACATAAATAAGACGGATTTAAGTTCCAAATAGTAATAAGATAACTCTGGTTAGGGAATGGTTATAATGGGAGATTGAGGGTAAGGAGTGATTAACTTCCTTTGAAACTCGAGAGTAAAGCGGGAGAAAACTTAGGAGAGGTCTTGGTGACGTTCATTACTCACGAGGGTAGCCACAACCAGCAACGGGGGGGGGGCTACGTTTTTCGACTTGTGCTTGCAAGATGCGGGCCTCCTGTCATCTTGGGGTCACCGAACGAACTTCCAAGAAGGAGAGGGAGATGACTTCTCCACACTCGGATTGAGCGAGCTAATGGGCCTCTTGTCCTTAAGAGCGTCACCAGAAGAACTTCTGAGGAGGGCTTCTCCAATCCTTGATCCGAAGGAGGATGAGAAATTCTGAGGTTGCCTCTTGAGCCTCTTCTACCTAAACCGAGGATAGAAGGGTGATGTCCAGCTCTTCCGTGGCTTGCGACCGTCAATCACACTTCTCGGTAGAGAGCTCATTGAATTGCACTCCTTCCGGGGTATTCGCGTCTAACCAAATCTATCTGTACTGTGGGAGCGGGTGCAAATATACCTTGAGTTCTTCAAATAAGGGAGAGAGATCGAGACATTCTTTAACTTTCGTTATCGGGCGTGACACTCCGAGCGTCTCCTTCGGTGAGGTGTTAAAGGCAGGGATGAGTAGGCCAGACGGGCAACAGCGGCGGGAGAAATAAGCGCGGTTCACGGTGAATCTACAAAGTAATCTCCCGACCCGAGGGAGGGGGAAGGGAAGATTGAGACGGACGTGAGGTAGCTTCGGTGTGTATTTCACGGAGACCTCGCGGTGAGTCAAAAAAGGGTGAGGTCGGAGGGGGGGGAGGTAACGGCTCACTTTCTCTCCCAAAGTAATGTCTTAGGAGGTGGGGAAATAGTATTATTCTAAGGGGATACCTCCACAATCACTAACTCTAATTTTCCCCTTTCAAAATATCACGTAGCTAAAATATAGAGTTATAGAAGATATATAAAATTTAATTTTCTGAACTTCACCATTTGTAATTCTTTGTGATTTAAAAAAAATCACAAAATTTCGATACTTATATTTATTATTGAACTTCACCATTTTTTTTTTTGATATTATAAAAGAATTATTAGAAATAACTTTGATAAAAAGTCATAACCAAACTAAGATGAAATTATTATTGAAATAGTCAGAAAAAATCCCTTCTTAAATTATAAAGTTAGTGAAGAATTACCAATGGTGAATTTCAGAAAATTCTAGGGTTGAATGTTAAATTTTTTCATATTTTCTGAACTTCACCATTTGTAATAACTGTTTTTCTTTGAAAAATTCCTAAACTTTGGATAATCGTATTTTTTTTCTGAAATTCACCATTTAGAGTTATTTTTTATAACAAAAATTGGTAAATAGAAGTGTACTTTTATCGATAAACTATGTTAAAACCTCTGTCTAGACTATATCAAATATCCAGAAATTAGTCACATCTTAAAACTATAAATTCAAACTATAAATAAAATTGGCTTTCTAAATTATAATGTAATTAATAAATTAATGTGCAATAGATAATTATGGTTAGTCTGGCATCGAAAACAAGTAATTAAAAATATTTAAAAGTAATTCCATTAGAATCTCGTCCGTAACTTCAGGTTTTACTATAAGAAATGAAATTATAAATTAAGAATGAAATTAAGAGAATGCGATAAGAATAAAATGGAAAAAATAAATTGAGAAAAAATAGCCTTTATATATATATATATATATATATATATATATATATATATATATATATATATATATATATATATAGAAAGTATAAGAAAGATATAAAAGATGAAAAAATCTATGATAATACACCAGCCTCAATATTACTTTTTAAAGCAAGAACAAATATTTTGATATTGATGAACCGAAACAGATTTAATAATCAGGCACTATTTGTCTTTTATGCAACCAAGAACTGGAGGATCTTTACCACTTTATTATATATGGCCCAGAGTTGGATTATATCAGAAAAATTCTAAAAATAATAAAAAATAAGGAAAATGATAATCGTAATAAAATAGTGGGTTGATTTCTATTTGAAATGTTAGACCAAGAAGGCAAAAAGAATGAATTCTATAAAATATGAAAAGTGAGAGAAAGAAAAATTAAAGAAATGATTCTCATCAAGAATAGCTTAAATATTCAGATATAATTCAAGTTTAAAAGAAAACGTAACTTTGTTGGGGAAATCTCACAGTTGAAAGACAAACATCTCTAATTGTGAGATGTTTGTCTTTACAAATTCAACCAGATTTTACTTCTTTTTATGATTGACAAGGTGAAGGGAATAATCCCAGAAGCTTATTTAAAACCTGTATAGTAGAAATATATTGCATGAGTTATATATTTCATGAAAAAAACACAAAAAACTCGAGATTTTTGTAGATCAATATTTTTTTATTGTATAATATAACATTCTTTGTTAATTATATGGGCTGTCCATGCTCATAAAAGAGAACTCGTTTAAAAGAGGATTCCGTAAACGTAACTGATTTGAGCTGATCTGATCTGATGATTTTGAGCAAATTGGTGAGATCAAAGACAGTAGGAGGTTTGCAGGATGACAGCGCAAACGATATAAAGATCATCGAAAGAGTTTACTCAAGAAATGCAACATTAAACTGTAAAACTTGAGACACTCACCTCTGACCGGCTTCAATGGCGAGCTTCCTGTCTGGAAGGTACTAAGGCCTACCCAACCAACCTAAGAACTAGAGCAGATTCCAAGAGGAAACAACGACACCAACCCTTTCTCTAGGAAGGCAAATTCCCTTGTGACGTAGACAATTGCATCTGCAGGTCACGAATAGCGCGGCATGCTCTTAGACGCACCCACCAGAACTAGACTAACCTGAACTTCTTCTAACGGCATGAAGAGACGTCATCGTCGTAATTGACGCATACTATAAGTAAGTACATAGAACCAGATATATTCATTAGCCACTGGAACAAGGAAACCTCCCTCCGAGAAGGCATCCTATGAAGAGACACCGTCATATGCTTAAAGCACTAAATTTTTTATAAAAGCATCTTGCCGCTATTAACTTATGGGGATATCAATTTATAAGGAGAGGATGTGGGCCATCCAGTCCCTAACCTCCGCAGTTTGCCTTGCCAATTTCAATAACTGCTAGAAGATTTCCAGGCATACATATATCTTCCACAAATCTCGATTCACCATTTTCTTTACAGCTCTCTCTTTAATTAATTTCATCTTAATACCATCTCGTTACTAACCAAATTTAAATTCTAAGAAAAAACATACGAGTAAAAAGGAAACTAAGGCAATGAACGCAAGAATAAAGAAAAAACTGTGAATAATTCTTTTAAACACCACTATGCATGGTAATAATAATAATATTTCGCTGATACCATAAGGAAACACATGGATAAACGTAAAAACGAGTAAAATAATAAAAGTTGAAAAGTTTGAAGGAAAAATTACGAGAAGAAGCGATCAAAATTGGACAATGGGTAGATTGATTCTAAAAAGACCCAGAAGATAACCTTGCAGAAGTTAAGATAAGGAATTATTGAGAATATTTGGCAAGGTAGAAGGGCAGAGAACAGTAATTGGCCCTGTACATTGCTTTTATTAACCTGACTCAAGCGATAGACTTACGAGTAACTAATGAAAGGATTTTTTGAATATGTTCTTTAAAATTGCATTTCCATTGATATTGCTTTGCATTATTTAATCCTTCCGCAATGAAATAATAAAGGCGAGGCAGTTTAACGACGTCACCTTCTCACCATCTCTACCAACATTAGCCAGTAAAGCGTTCTTGCTCAAACACACTTTTTTTATTATCTTTGATCTTCTTTTTAGAGGATGAAAAACGTACGTACAAGATCAGATGGTTGGCTTTTCAATCTTTCCGTCGCCGAACCATGAAAAAGGGACGCAACTCTTCATAAAAACGTCGTTTCCTGAGTTCGCAGCAATTTGCACACAATCACAGCCAGGCCTTCAGTCACTGATGCACCGCTTGTCCAAAGCGTGAGATGAATTCGGTTTGGGGAAAATCTATTTAATAATCCTAGAAAAATTAAACTGCGACACCAATCAGGGTCATCTCGGGTTATGAAGTAGCTGTTCTACGTCATGTCAGTTATTTCGGATCGGAAATTATTGATACCCTCAATTTAGAGGCAAAGGTATACAAAGGAAAAGTCCCTCCATTGATCTGCTTCGTTTTTTGATAAGAAGATAAATGGTTATTTCATTGATGGTTTAACATGGTTCAAATCACTTACAAGTGATTTAAATGGCTAAAGGGGGCTTCTGGTACTAGGTGGCGAACCAAGCGCCAAATCTGATAGAAGATTGGAAATCTCCAGGGTGAATAACCATATGTTTCATTGTCATATGAGTCATTTTAGGGCTCTAAATGAGTACAATTGAACTTTACTCCTTTTGAAAAAAAGCACCGCCTTAACCTGGCGCTTTGCCGGAGGTAAAAAAGAAAATGGAAAAGCAACAAAATCACCGCGCCGCTCAACAATTAAGTATTAAACAATGGCAAACCCACGGTTAAGACCAAGGGGGCAGTATGTACTGCATTGTTACTACATTGTTCTACAGTTGCTCTTCTCTCTGACATTTTTATATATTGCACCTACGTTGATCTATTAAATGCTTAACTTCAATATATATTTGTGTGTGTTCAAAAGTTTAAAATTTCTTCTGGATTTAAAAGATTTTAAGTATTCGCGAATAATAAAGAGTTAAAATACGTAATGGGTTGAGAAGGCACACGAATATTTAAAAAAATGTTTATTAGTGTCATGGTAAAACCACTCTATACCATACACTACTCGTATTTTATGTAGGGAGGGGGGTGAAAAATCAACTACTGTAACGCAAACCGTTGAAGAACTGTTCTCAGGGATTAACGACCGACTAGGAGATCACACTTGCGGGGGGTTTCTAATCCTTAATAATCAGACAGAGTGTATAAATGGTTGGCGAGATTTACTTGAATAGGCCGAGCGTGTCGTTTAAGGTTAGTTAAAGATAAAACGACAAAAATATAATTTTATTTACACAGATCAAGATAAGAATAATAAGAGTCAAACGGGAATTATTTCAATGAAAGAGTCTCTTGATAATTATCGTGAAGAGGGATTCTCAAATGGAATTAGCTGATTAATGTAACTAGGCTCAGGTCAGAAGGGGGATCTCGACAATACTAATAATGGAGGGGGTTTTCAGTCTTACGGGTCGATGACTTCGAGAAAGGTCCTTCTTATGATGAGGATAGTGTGGAACGATCCGATGAGGCAAGTGGGGTACGATCCGAATGAGGCAGGTGGCGCACGATCCGAACCAACCTTCCGATGATGATAGTCAAATTTCAAAGATGAGGTTCGACGGGGAATGTGAGAATTTTCGTAATTCCACTGAAAGAGGAATCTGCTTTTCCTCAAAGGTAATCGATGGAGATTTTCTTCGTTTCGATTAAATAAAGGGAGACTGTTGCGCAAATTCAAAGGCTTGCCGTTCACAGAAACTTCCAATTGACTTGGAGAGAATCACGGCTGGAGAAGTCTGCTGTCTGACGAACTCTCACGGGATGAGACGATAAGGACAGCCTTGAGGTGTTGGCTGGACTTGTCGAACATAAGAATAGCCCCAGTATTAGTATATCAAATTCTAAGGGGGTAGGGGGGTTTAAAGAAAGGAGTCACAAGCTACAGACATCTTAATCCGGAGACGGAGTCGATTTATCATTTAGCAGCAAGGGCGAAACGACAGAGCGGCTATTTCACACCTCGTCACTAGGGAGGAGGGGGGCTGGAGATGAGTTCGCAGGATTGGCAAATATTTTTCCAACGTACAAGGAGTCGAAAATTTGATAATGTTTAAAACAGCAAATCACATCGTCCATGCCAGGATACCAATAGCACGTGGACTCCGATAAATTCGAGGATGGGTCAGAAGTTGTTCTTTTACATTTAGATTAAATCGAATTATTTTGTTATCGTTGTTCCTAGTAGTATGACAGGCACATAAATTATGTATCATCTTTTCATTAATCAAAATTAAGTCTAATGTAATCAATTTTCGTGTCGATCGGTCAAGGATTTTTTTCCATGCTTTGTCATTTAAAAAGTTATTGTTAAGATTAGCGGGCCAGGGTTTTTTTGGCTACTTTTCTAGCTATTCTTTCGTTTTACCTAGAATACAATAAAAATGAACGTTTTTTAAAGCACTTTCTTACTGTTAATATTCCTAATTCAATTTTAAAACATGAGATTTAAATGCGAAAGTCGAATATTAAATGTGGTTATGCCTATAGTTTGTATATCTCTAGTTTCTTTTCGTTTTTTTTACATCGAAAATAGAAATTAACATGTTTTTTAGCAGTTTCTAAATCGAGAGCTTTGCCTACCATACCTCCTGTTTTTTTCGTGGTTGCAACCCCAACCCCCCAGCAATTAAAAAAAAGTAATAGTCCTAATTCTAAAGCAAACATGGGATTTAAAACGTTTAAATTATTCACCTTAACCCAGTGGGTTTAATTGTGCGGCGGTGACCCAGAATCCGTGGAACCTCTCTTTTATACAAGGATCTTTTTTTATGAAAAGAGAGGTTGCGTCATAGTCCTCTATATGGACCTCTATCCATCCATAAGGGGACACACTGTCTCTCGTATCCCATCAGACTCTCTTGATATTTTGAGTACTCTCTCCTGTCTCCGGATCTACGAAATTCTAGGAGTCGTTGACGGTAAGATGAGTGTATCCTTCCAATGAGAGATTTGAATAAGCCGCCCATCCATCAGATACCATCGTGGTTTCCGGCAAAATCCACGTATAAATCGCCGACATGAGAGTTTCAATGTTGCGATCTTCGAATGGAACGAAGAAAACTCTCTTCGATTCGCATTTGAATCTTCCAAATACCCACTGACCCTCCACTACACGACCACCGTTGTATTTTATCTTGCCGGCCCTCCAAGTGGCGCTGCGGGACTTTCAAAATAATGTAAAATAACCTCACACCAGAAACTGAACCAGGTGACGAGACTTATCCTGCTGACGTCAGTTTGCTGTGATATTTAGTCCATAGGGAAACGGATTACCACGAAACCAAAAACCAGAATAACGATTTGTTCGATAGTAAGATGCAAACCGGCAAAAAAACCTCTCATTAGGAGGGGAGATTTGGAATAACGCCTGGGCGATTGTCCCCAGCGGTAACAAAATATTTACGGGAACGGAAAAAAAACCTCTTTAGTAATTCTCAGTTTAGATTTACACGTAAGGTACTCGGTCGTGCCTTTTAGTAACTGATGGTGAGCTAATAATCCTTGGTTTTCTCAAGATCAGAGAAAACCACACCTAGATGGTGGACTGATAGTAAATATACTCCGCACGAACTAGCCATTTGGATAAAACTGACGCATAATGCCTACCCGCGATTATTTATACGAGACATGATTAATAGTTTGCATAAAGCCAAAATTAAAAAGAAGCAAAAAATATATAAAAAAGTTTTTTTTTTATTTCTGTTCGGTGAGCACAATTTCCTATTAAAAGAAAAAGTAATTTTATTTATTTAATTAAAAGAGCACTACGTCAAAAGACAAAGTAGTGGAAGGCGAGAGTATTTAGACTAGATCGATGATAAACTTCACTAAGAAATAGAAAATACCAAAATAAAATACCCTTTTCTCATCTTTAAAAACAAGAAGGAAAGCGAAGGAAAAATAAAAGGTTATAATTGTTCAATGACAGTATATAATACAGTCCGCTGATTGGCCAGTCAGATAACTGAAAAAAATTAAATAAAATATAAAAAATGTCAAGAACATCGCGTCCGAATTCAGGAGCGCTAATCTTAACAATTACCTTTACAATTCTCTAAGTTTATTTCTCCTACAGTCTAACCATTTATTGAAAAATTGTATGTTCCCATATTTGCAGTTAGCTCACATAACCGTTTATTTTTATTATGTAATTAAATTTACACCGTTCTAAAAATGTTAATATTTTGCTTTGTTTGTCTTGATTTTATATAACCCAGAACTGAATTTAATTTATTTGTATTTTTCACGAAATCGAAAGCTATTATCTGATACGTAATTAATATTTCATTCATAATCGCGACTAGTTCATTTTTTTTCCTAGAAAAAATCCTCTTCTAATTTCCTTTGAACATATTTCTGTTAACTCCAATAATATCAAAATCTCTTTAATTTAGTTGCTTAAATTTCTTTAGATTTCCAGAGTTTTGTTTGAATGTATAAGTACTGCATGATGTTTGTTATATGAAGAAAATAAACCTCATAAAACTTTTGTACAAGTACACTATGACAAAAACATAGAAAAGAAAGGAAAATCTTATAAAAATATTATCCAATAAATAATGCGGATCTATAAGGAATCAGCTATTTGTATTATTAAATACAATTCAACCCAGATTAAAATCATTTACCTATAAAGTGAACATAAACAAAACAGTAGTTCCAACTGATATTCGCCTACACATGCAACTTAAGAGCAAAAGAATAACCGAATTTATATATCGAAATCAACGAAAGTATGTAAGCTCTGCGCCCTAAACTCTTAAAGAGAAAAAGCATAAAATGATAGAAGAAGGCCACTAATTTCTTTTTCACCTGTTTAATTAGGACTCCACTTTCTCTTTTTCTCAAGCGACCAACCAATAAGGAAGGCAAAAATATGGAAAATAAAATTACTTTACAATAAATGCGCAGAACGATGACATTTAATTAATAAGCCCTTTTGACTTAAGAAATGAGATATTATATTTCTTACAATTCTAGTCTTATCTGACTGCTCCTGCTTTCTGAGCGCTATGTGTGTCCTGAATAGGTAGACATTTCCTATTTACATTATGTAAGACCTTCTTTCCTCATAGTTTTATGAGTAAGCATTCAACCATATATTGCTGTAATTTCTTGTACTATTTCATGTAATTCAATTTTTTGTCTTGCATTGAAATAAAACTGTGTGCTCAAGTACTCTTATCTTCTTATGTATATCAATAGGTTGAGTCATGTCGTAAAGGTGAATATCTCAATATTTATCCATAAAAACCTATATAAAGGGTGTTTCATATAGGGCGGCGAATTTAAAATGTGAATAATTAAAACGAATTTTTTCAAACATGGTTATATTCTGTATATTTCATAGGAGTTATGTCTCCAGTTTAGGTATGGCACACAATGTTTCATACCTGTATGCGCGTACATTTATCCGCTCCTTGAAATTTCCAAAAACTCTCTCACAGTTGTGTGACTCCAAACCTCCAACTACAAGCACGATATCAGCTTTGAGTTCAGGAATTGTGCGTTTTTCGTTGGTGTGTACCTGTGATTGCACATACCCCTATTAGAAGATATCAACAGGAGTAAAATCGCAAGAACTTGGTGGCCATTTCTGATCACCATGCAAGACTATCAGTTGTTGCGGCAATTTTTCGTTGAGAAATGCAAATGTTTGGCGCGAAGTGTGGCAGGGCGTTCGATCCTGCCTAAACCAAAGGCTGTCAATCTCCGTATATTCCAAATTCGGCCATAACTGAGTGGATATCATCTCTCGGTAAAGTTCTCCATTAATATTCACTGCATTCCCCTCATCTTCTTTGAAGAATAACGGTCCAAGTACTCCACCTGCACTAAAACAGTGCACCACACAGTCACTTTCAGTAGATACATTTCAGGATTTTGCACTATTCCATGATTTTAATTTCCCAAAATACGGGAGTTCTGTTTATTGTCAAATCCACTCAAGTGGAAGTGGGCCACAGAAAATAATGTTCTTTTCAAAATTTTCGTCGTCTGCAAGTCTCTCCACAACTCAGTCAGCAAATTTCTTCTGCCCACTGTGGTCAAGTGGCTGAGAATGATACGTAAGTTGAAATCTGCACCCAAGAATATGAAGATCTTTATTCAGATTCGATGGAATCAAGTAGTCGCGATATCCAACTGCTTCGAACGTCAGCAACTCGATTTTCCCGGACTAAGAGTGACACTGTCTCGCATAACAGAAATTTGTTGCTCCTTTGAAAATGAACGATTGCACTCAGGTGATTAATCCATTGTGACTGACTTAGTTGTTTTAAACTTCGTCATTAGCCTGCAATCCGTAAATTTGTTGGGTGATTCATTTCTCCCCAAAAATGATACCAAGTCTTCGACACTGTTTGCGTCACACCATCTCGTTTTGTTAAAAATCTCTTCAAAATGCAAACGCGCTGCTCAGTTATGAACTACTCTATAACCTACCGCACATAAATATTTCGAATAACAAATTACCATCTCTTAGTCAGAGTGTATAGAGAGAGCAAATATGATATATGCATTCTTGAAAACATAGAAGTGGCACCTAATTCAAATCTGCGCCCTTTATGGAACTATATATATATATATATATATATATATATATATATATATATATATATATATATATATATATATATATGTATATATATATATAATTAACTAAGATGAAAATTTGTGTTAATTATACAAGTCCTAGGCGAATTAAATTTTATGCAGTTCACAAAGGTTTTGCACTTTCTTTTGTGTATAGAATTCTTGCAAATCCAAATTAATTCCCAACCTATCGAGCGAATGGAGTTCTTTTTGCTTATTTTATCACCTCATTTTAGGAATTCTAACCATATGAGTTTTCATTTTCTGTCCATTCAATTTTAAGAGTGGAATTTCCCCATGACTTATTGAGCCGCTATGGGGGCACGTAAAAGAAAGTTATGGAAATTGGTAAATTAGCTTGAAATTACACACCTTTCCGCTGAGATTAAAGAAAATTTCATAAATTATGAATTTCCTTGAAAGTCTTAAATATATAACTCCAAGAATAATCTAAAAATTCTGATTATTTAAAATCAAACTGCTCAATAACTTTGCAAATGAGAAAATATGAGTATTTTGTTCTCATTAAATTCGAAATGTTGTTATAAGGAATTTTTATGTATAAACAACAAACATAAATGAATTCACATTATAATTATATATAATAAGGTAACAGAAGTTTGTTAGATTTATTAAATACATAAACAAAATTGTGTGCCTAGCAGTATGTAATTCAAGAGTGATCCATCTGTGAAGGTAATCGAAAAATTGTCCTCAGTTTTGGGACCTGATATTCACGTTTCCATGAATACACGATAAGAGCTTTAACATAACTTTTATTTTATTTATACCAAGAATATAGAAAATGAATTAGTGAATAAATAAATGATTTTTAAAATCCTTAATAATTACCTGACACCTAAAATCCTTCTTTGTGAGTTTGGCACAAGTCTGATGCTTTTTTTTAATATAGTGAGCAGAATGTTTAACAAAGATAAGGCATTCAACCATACAACTAGAACCTGCATTCTTAATCATACCAATATGGAGCGTATGTGTAAAAAATCTTCCTTCTTATGCGTCTTCTAAGTGTAGTAATTCATGAAGATTCTGCGCGATCGGTTATTCAAGCAGAGCGTCTTTGAGTTTGAGAATAGTTTCTAACCTGAATGGATTACAAGGACAACAGAGTACATATAGAGTAGATAATGACCTAAATGAATTCTCTTCTGTGACCACGTCAAGATAGACAACAAAGTGACAATTGCTGCATTTATTTTAAATCAATAAATAACATCTACTGCTTCAAGCGCCTTGTGAGACGTTCCTCTCTACTAAATGAAAGGTCAGGTGCTAGTGTAAGAGGAGCATATAATAGGACTCTGGAACCATTGCGCTGTGTTATATATTAATAAATATAAATTTACCTGGAAGAAGCGAGATTCAGCTATTAATTCTGTATAAGACTTAGTTCCGGGATTGACTTGCCATAAGACTCAAAAATAACCACTGATGTAAACTCGAACGAACAATGTAACAGGAAAGGAAAGGAGAAATGAGAAAGAAGTAATGAAATAAACAGGAGGTTTTTAATTGATACAGAACAGCTCGGAACTTTCTACAAATAAAGATTAATTACAATTAGTTTACTTAAATCATTAGTGTTTATCTGAAAAATCTTTATTTGAAATCCTGTAGAAACTTTTATGTACGTTAATTGTTATACGTAAATTTTATATCAAATGATCAGTGTAATTTTGTTTAATTATCATATGAGTTTATTACACGGTTAGTAAAGTTTCCTTCAATTAAAAGAAACAAATCAGTATTTCATGCAGATAAAATTGACCCATGCTTAAACAAAGTCTTTCTGGTGCATGGAAATCGAAATATAAATATTTTGACCTTAACTCTTCATTCCTTCTCTAAGGGGCATTCGTTTTCCAACCAGATAAGCAAAAGAGTCGGCCGAAAAATACATACTGGAAAAACAATAGCCATGGCAAACAAACCAGAGGTCAACAAGATAAATATTACAATTGAAAACGAGCAAAGTGAAATGCTTAGCAAGTATACCTATCTTGGCTAACAGATTATAATGTGACCATGAAAAAATCAAGAAATTTAACTCAAAATCACTCTAGGCTGAAAAGAATTGGGAAATAAAATTATCTTCAAATGCAAAAAGTACCTGATAAGAAGAGTATACAACAAAGCATTATCCAAAATATTAACTATGGAGCTATATCTATCTTGGTTAATAGCGTACAATGTGACGGTGACAAAATCAAGAAAATTAACTCCAAATCACTCTAGGCTGACAAGAATTTGGATTTAAAAGCCTCATCTTCAAAAGCAAAAAGTGCCTGATAAGAAGACTGTACAACCAATGCGTTATCCAAAATATGAACTATGGAACAAAATCTTGGAAACTGCCGTAAACACATTATAAGTTAGAACGACACAAAGAGGCAGTGAACGCATTATGATGGTGATCACTTTGCTGACAGAAAATCAGGCATTAGGATAAGTGGAGAAACCAACGTTCAGGATTTATTGGAAACTATAAGAAACCTGATATGGAAGTGGAAATAACATGTAGCACGTTTTATGAAACTAAGGGCACCCCTCAAAATTAACGATTTGATTTCACTTGATAGAAGACGAGAGAAAACAAGATAAAAAGAAGATAACAAAAAATACAGCAAACAATTTGCACAAGAGATAGGATTGGATTTCTCTCAGAAGTAGAAGGTGAATCCAGCCTCGAACTGCCACCCATTATCGGTAATAGCCACAACCAACCAGGTTCAGACCTGGTAATTTTCTTCCAAAAACAAACTACCCACAATCGCGTCCGGTTTTGGTAAATTCCTTGGTAATTTCCTTGAAATCGCTGACAGTAGTTATGAATTTGTTCTTCATTTTCGCCTTGATCTTATCTTTATATGTACTTGTAATTATTAATACTTTTAATTCTATATGTTCATTAAAGATTATATGCTTTTGGTATGGATTTAGGTTTGAGTTAACATTTGTTTACGTCACAAATTGTGTTTATCCTTTTAGCTTGATGATGGATTAGGTAATCTGAAACGTTGCTGGGAATAAATATGAATGTTACTGATGGTCGTATCCTTCCTACTACTATTAAAATTACGCCTTCTTAGAAGCAAACTTGTTGAATATATATATATATATATATATATATATATATATATATATATATATATATATATATCAAATCCTTGTCCATTATTCTGAATATGTGTATATAAAATGTGTTTATTTATATATTTGGACGACTATGATGATCATCATGTAGCTCATTAAAGTAGTAACAAAAAACAAAGGTAAGAATGTATGGAATTAAGAATTAATCGTTGAGAAAAAAGAATATGGATAAAGGGAATACAATTAATACAATAAATATAAAAATATAAATTAAAAAATCTTACCCACCATTTATCATTACCTATCACCCATTTATATATATAAATATATGTATATATATATATATATATATGTATTTAAAGGCACAAAGAAATGAAAACTTGTAACAAGACCCGGAAAAACGCTAAGGAAATTAATTACGTGGACCATTAAAGCTTAAAAAAGAAAATGGGAGATATAGAAACGGAAAATAGAGCAAACTATTTCTTTGGGACTTTAAATACATCTATTATATTTTGCAGTGTCATGTGATTTGCGATTATTATAAACAAAAAAGCCTGTTTCCCTTCCTACTAGAAAAACACTTGGCTTGTCTTTCACTGGATGAAAAACTACATTTCGTTATTCAAAAGGGTTCTTGAATCAACTTTTAGGGGTTGAGGATGGTAACTCTGGCGATGAGCATCGTGGTTATTTTAGCGAAGAGCGCTTGATCCCTCAGGTTCATATCCACTTCCTTTATTCATTTTCATATAGCGATTAAAATAGTTTGCCCTATTGACCATTTCTATAATTCTCCCATTTTCTTTCTTAAGTTTCAATGGTTTAATTTCCTTAGCGGTTTGCCGGGTTTCGTTACCCGTTTCCATTTTTTTGGCCTTTTAAATATATATATTTCGATATATAACTTTGTTTTAATACAATTGATACAATTTGAGTACTTTTTGTTTACGGTTGATTATTTGGTCACAAATAATCTACCTAATACAGGGAAAAGTTACTAAAGAGTTCAAAGAGGCAAATATAACACTATTTTGAACAAAGGCATAAGGACTTATCTTGAAAACTATCAGACATTTTGATACTTTTGTCGTTGATAAATCCTAAACTTCATAGTTAGAGATAGAATTGACAGCAACCTGAGGTAAATATGGTCATGAAACACATAAGGCAGCTCTTGACGCGGATGTTCACTCTAGTAATTTGTCTTAAATTCTTTACGAAATTATCTCAACATTTGAAAAAAATAAGCTCAGGATATTGGTCATTTCGCCTTCAAAGGGGTTTTGAAAAAGTTACAAATAAAGGAATCTTAATGATGTTAAATCCTAACAGAATAGTTGGAGCCTAAAAAGGATTAAAGACTGAATGGAAACCCGAGTTACTAATCTAAATTGGTCATCATAAGCATCGGACACTATCGGCTTCTACAGGTTTTTTTCTTTGGCTATTTATAAAAAATATATAAACTATCTTGACATGAATTCTTAATGTAAAATTTTTAAAAAAACAAATTCCTGGCAAATAATTTAGATACTAAAAAAAATATCCTATTGTCTCTCCTATATTCATAAAGACTTTAAATGAGAAGAAAATGAAAAAAAGATGGCAAATGAAATTCAAGATGGATGTTTTAAGTAATTCACATCGGTCATGAGAATTGCTAAAATAATAACAATATAGATGGTGAAAGTTGAAAGGCAAACAACATGAAAAATTTCCAGGTGAATTAATTTCGTGATATCGAAAATTGTGGAAGCATCCACTGTTACAGGACAAAAAGCCTATTTTGTTCAGGGATTCAAAGTTTGACATTTTGCTTCTCTATCAAAAACTTCTTTTTTTTTTCTTTTCCTCATATAGATCCTTTGAATAACCTCACTTGGAGTATAGGGAAAATTATCGTGTCCGTACTTATTGTACATGTGAAAATACATTGCAATATTTAAACGCAATGAACGTCGATCGACGATATTAATTCATAAACTTAGAGGAGATCGTACAATGAAATACTGAAACCCAATAATTTCCTTCGACCGAACTTTCGGAGTCTGTTCAGGAAACATTTGGAGGTAATTAGAATAATTAGCAGGATGAGTAGTATTAATTATGACTCTATATTTGGTCAGAATAAAGAAGTGGTAAATAGAAAATAGCAAATGACCTCCCCTAAACCAATTCGACACTCCGATTACACCCCCAAAAGTTTTTTGTTATTATAAACAAACATACATAGAATGGATTGTCTTACCTACTATTTCATTTATAGCACTAAATGCAATCGCTAAATAATAATTTAAGATTACTTTGCCGAAATCTGACTTGTGAAACTAATTATTTAACAATATCCTCTCTCTTTAATTTTTCTTCATCTCTAACTTCTGTACTAGTAGGTAGTTGCCAAATGGTCTCTTTAAAAAATCTCTAACTTTTGTCCTCTCTCTCTATTTTGAAACAGCCATGAGTCAATCTTAGGATCTTTGCTCGTTCGTAATTCTGTAATAATTCTATGATATTTCTAACGAATTTTTAGTCATTTCGAAGAAATTCCTTGGAAAGCATTAGTCTTATTAACTATTTATTCATTCACATCAACCATTTGCAATGAAAGACAGTTTCATGATTGCCATTTCAACGTGGTATTTAATTTGTGCAACTGCATTTGGAATGAATCAAGTGAGAGAGATTGATCTCAGGTAGGCTCAGAACAATTAAGAACAGGGACATGAATTTCAACCTTCCATTTAATGCTGTGGAGGAATTTGAATTCCGAAATTTCAAAGGAACTGGAAACTCTATCTCCATCTAAATGAGGATAAACATAGAAAGCATCCAGGCTTGAATATTTAAAAAGAGGCTCATAGGTAAATTGGCTAAATGGGAAGTGAAATTCATTTTTTAGTTTGTCACTTGAGGGAACCGCAACATTCCCCCTTCTCTCCCAGATCTTCGCTAGGGACTGGACTCAATTAATTCCCGTTAGAGCTAATAAAAATTGATTGAATTCAATGTCAATATTTTAGATTTTAAAGACATGTCTGCTTTTGCTGAATTCAACAAATGTAATGCAGTATCAAATATCAATTATCCCGGCTAAACTATTTCTTGCCGTAGTGGTATGAATAGGAGAAATTTTGTTGGACCAGATCTATTTTCCATTTAGATCATTTCCATCACCTTTCTTCTCCCTTTTTAACTTATAAATCTCATTCCAGCAATGTCATGGCAACTAATGCATCGAGCAAACGTCTTCCTGGAAGACTCGCAAATTCATTGCATTTAGAGATCAGAAACAAATTCCATTTAGGAATATGCATAATTAAGGAAAATGAAAGACTTATTTCCAATTGGTCTTAGTCGAATATATTTTCAAATTTTGTATTTACGTCATTCTTTATTGTTATTTCACTTCACTTCCTTCTCTTGTTTCATTATTTAGTATCAAAAAGTAATCTTATAAATTATGAATAATATCAATGAAACTATCAGGCAGGTTGGGATTGTAGGTTGAATTTCTTTCAATTTATATTAATTTAGCAAATAATTTCACCCTAGGCAAAGTGATGGCTTATAATATCTTGATGGAGAAACAAAAGATGAATTAACCTCTGAATAATGTCCAGTTGGAGGAGGTAGGAATTTTTCATCACAAAGAAATCCAACCTACCTACTATTTAGAAAACTCTTGAAAATATAAAAGAAAGGGAACTATTCTCAATTTAAATAAAATATATTCAAGATGACTGAAAAATGTAAGGAATAAAGAAAACATTGAGTGCGTTCATCAGTTATTTGTAGAAACCCCTAAAGTATCCTCCAGATGAAATGTTACAGGACTTTTACAATTGTTATTTCTTGGAATTGTTCTTTAAGACTTGCACTTCTATCCATTTAAACTAATTCCTTGAAAATGATTTTGTTCGCTATCTCAGATTTGTTCACTGATCACTGAGACGTCCAGGAAGATTCATTGATAAGTTATTTGTTAGATACGAGGCTGCAGTCGATAGGAATGGTCAAGTAAACAGACAAAACTCCCCGCACTCTGCAGCAAGAAACCAACCGCCCGAAAATCCTGAGTATGAAAAGAGTATCAGTTGAGAAAAGTTGTCTTTGTTGGTGGGACTTTGTGTGAATGGATCGTTAATTTGTACATATTTTATTAATAGGAACTTAAATTGTGAAACTTGAAAATAAATTTTATTTCATATCTTTCCACAATTGAAAATTTTTTACTAGTAAATTAATTTCACAGTTATTGTTGTCTCATTGCCCAAGGTGTGGCCAATTGTTAGATAGGCATACGGCCTCTCCGGCTCTAGTAACGGGCTTCTGGCCTAAAGAAATTTAAACGGTTTCCAGTATATATATCCTAGTAATTTACTCTAGTATCGATGTCTGTCTTTGACAACAAAAGGAGAGGGATAATAGGAGAAACCACAAGTGGTACATTGTTTTTAATACTAAAATTTTGCTCCTCTGGGGCTTCTTCAGCGTAACAAGAAGCTAAGACAAGAAATGAACTGGACCGGTGTCTTATATACTCATGGGACTGGAGGACTATGGTCAGGTTTAAGCGCAGTCACTTGTTATCTATGAGCTCGCTGTTTTCTTTTCTTAATGTTTGCATTATTTTATTTTGCATCTTCCTATTTCTCCTTCGTGAACAACTATGATTATCGGGGAACTATTAGATTATCTATCGAGTTTTTATTGCGGTTTTCTCTCTCTTTTGCGTGCCATTTGTTTCAAGGTGGACGCTCATTGGAGTATAGAGGGTGGAAAGTCCAGCGTTGCTCTTATAAGAGCCATCTCTTTGTCGCTTTTGTTGGTTTATCTGAGATTCCTGAATATGTATAAAATTCTGACTGTCATACTTGCTATTTACATCCAATCCTTGACTGTAAATATCGAGTAAAGGGTAGGGTTAAGGAAACAACACCCTTCAGGTAGGACAGCCTAAATATCAAATGTCGGTCGGCCGTTAGCTCGTCATATGCTGGTATACACCTTCCACTTCATTATTTAACCGAAAAGGATTTTCTAGTTTCTTCTTTTATCCCAATTGGTAATTAAATTATCCCAATTGGTATTTGGGATATCATACCACTTGGGGTCGTAATTAATTGAATCCTTTCTATATGAGTGAAAGGGTGATTCTTTTGTTCCATTTCGTGGTTCCGGTGCCTCCTTTCTATAATTTTATTAGCTCGTTTATTATACGAAGTTCAACCTCTATATCAAAATCAGAATTCTTTTCATTGCTTAATATAAATATCTTTTTGAGCTCTCTCCTAATATTGCTTTTATTTCTTCTCGATTCGTGTTATTTCTCTTTCTCCATCTTTTGGGTTCGTTTTCTTTCTTAGCGGTTATCCGTACATCTTCTTATTTTCTCCCTGAAATTTTAGGATAAGCGTCATTATTCAGTTCTTCAATTCCATCTACGAATCTGCCATTTATGTTTAAATATGAGTTGAATCAGTTCCTCGTTAATTAGCTTATTTAGTCAAGTCGGTCCAAATCCGATGAATCACTCGTAACCTATAATGTATTATTTCCCTTTGATTTGGAAATACTTTTGTAGGTGGTTCTGTGGAGGGGTTTTCATAAACTTGTAGTATTTTCCTTTACAACTGTTATATTGCTTCTTTAATCATTTCAAACGATGCCGTGCCTAGTTCTGCTGCCTGTAATCTTGGAGCAGAAGCAGCAGTAGCAGCAGCTCATATTTTCTCCCAATTCAGCCTCGTTTACTTTTTCTAGGCGGTGATGGTATTTGTATAAGTTCATGTTGCTGATCATTGAATCACCGTTATAGTCACTAGAACGGTTTGGCCTGGTTCCATCTAATAGTGTAAGGATACGAAAAAGTTGGGCAGGCATATATCTTGCTTAGTGGATTTTCTTTCTTGAACAAAAGTGAGGAAGTAGAGACCGAGGCTTGGACAATGTTCTTGTTCATCAGCGTATTCAATCATCTTATCCCAGTGACTTTTCGCTAAACGGATTCTTAGCATTATGCGTTTAGAGCAACAATGAGAATGGCTGTTAACATCCGGTTAAAGTTGACAATAACTGTCTGGATAAGAAAGTCATTACGCCCCTGGGACGGTAGCCAATTCCAATCGCTATCTTCCCCAAATCCATCTAGACCAATATTTGAAAATAGGATTTTTCGTATTTTTTGATAACTTATCCACTTGAGAATGAGTCGCTGTTAACACATTCTTGTTCCAGGTTTTTCTTCCTTACTCATTTTTGTTGAAGCCGTGTTTGCAAACTTGTAAAATATCTGCATCGAGCGTGCTGAATATGTATTATATTTTACCCTTTTCCAGGTCTATCCATTAATCCTAATGTTATTTCTGTGCACAGTGAATTAACTAGTCTATTTATGACTACTTCTCGGTGTTTTGTTTGCGATTTGTTTTTATTGTCTCCGTATTAGTCTATTCTTCTTATTTCTCTAATTTCTTGTTGTGTTTGGAATCTTTGAATTTCTTTTTATGCCTATGTCTCACTTCCGTTGCTTTTATAATCTTCATATACGTAGGAGTGAATCTCATCCGTTTTTTTCTTCTGCTTCTTCTTCTGAGAATTTTTAAATTTTGTACTTTGTCATGCTTGGGTCTATGATTCCTTTATAAGTGTTATTCCAAAGATTTGGGGAAATATTAGATAGTTTTAATGTGGACAGGTTGTTTTCGTTAAGAAGAGAATAGAGTATTTACTCGTAAACAAAAGTTTTGTGTATGTTCGATACGCGTTCTTGTACTCCCCATGTAACAATCACTGATGTGGTTTATCGGCCATGAATGTTTTTTGTTCTCAAGGGAAGTTATCGATTATTTTCGCCGTTCATGCATGCGTTTGTGTCCTCTTGTTTCTTGTTTCTTCCTTTTCTTTTTTATATATTTTATCATTGGGCAGTTAAGGGAAATTGTCAAAAAAGAGAACCTCGCATACATTATTCTTTGTTGGTGTTTTGAATGGGACAGTCGTAAAGATGTTCATCTTCGTCACTATAGCCATCCCTTAGCATGAGAGAGATTTTCTCATTGTTCCTCTTTTTTCATGATTCGTTTCCGTTTCCCTCAATAATGAGTGTTTCCTGTGGTTTTCTGCGTATGCATCTGTATTAAGTTAGTGTATGTCACTTATCTTGTTCACTTGTTCTTTACCTAAAGTTGCACATGGATTCCCTCGTACCCTTTAGTTTCCAATTAACCTGCACTCAAACGATCAAAGATGATTGATGGAATAATGGCGCTGGTAGGAATCCTGTAGAGAAATGTCTCATAGTCGACTTCATAAGGGGTTACGATTTATCAACTGCCACTACCCGGCGGCATTCGCCAGAATCATCCAGTCCCACTAATTGTGCCTTAAACTCGCCTTCATCCATAGATAGAACAAGAAGTATGGGATTCTAGTCCATTAGAGCTTCAGATCGTAAACAATGAGAGGGATCTATAGCTATTAAGTATTCGCTCTACTACGAAAAACACTATGAATACTTGCCTTCAAATCTACCTTACATGCTGTTCTAAGTGGCATGGAACTCCAAAACTCTCAAGTACAGCGAAAAGAAAAAAAACGAAATTCTTTTTCCTTTTCTTGTTAGCTTTTCCGTCATTATTCACAATCTCGATAGCTCAGAATTATGCCGTCAAGCTTTTAGTGAGGAAGAAGACGGATAAGTGGGAATATGATGTTCCCAAAGATAGTAGATCGGATTGTTGCCAGTTTTTTTTTTGCAGACGGTAAATATCGGGAGAAGTGCATAGTTGTGACATTTCTTAATCTTTCTCCCTAGCAGTTCCTATAAAGCTCACAGAGAACTCCCCCGAAATTCTTTGGATAATTTACCGTTATTTGTCTAGTTTAATCCAAAGGTATCGACGATACTCCCCAGTATGAAGAAATTGCGTGGCTTACCTTCCTATTTACTATTACTGTGCAGCTTGGTACACCAGAGGGAAGAAAGGGGGAGGTTATAAGAGACTCACTCCAAATATATAATTTACTAGCTCACTTATCTTATAACTACATACAGTGAGACATAAACATGAAAATATAACAACGAGTTAAACCCGAACGAACGAACGAGCCAAAGTGATCACCTCTTTGATTACGTCACCAATACAACACGGTTTTAAGTACCAGGAGACACCTTTCCACGGCCGTATTCTCAGATCCGAAAATGCATCAACGCCTAATTTGAAAATTCCCTCTAAGCACTGAATCAGAGAGAGTGTAAAGTTGGAGGCTCCCCAAGGGAAGATTTTAGGGAAAGTGATTTTTCCTTAGCAGTTACTTAAATATTACTTGGCGTAAAGTGAGCAAATTCCTTTGGTTCTCCTTTTCCCAGTTGCATAGAGCAAGCATAGACGCTGCATGCTTTTTAAAAAGATGGACCTCTTTTTCCATTCTAAGGTATGTGGCCAGCCGCTTCTCGTAAAACACAATGGCAAGTTGATAACATAGTGCAATGAGAAAATTTAAAATGCACGTTGCGAAATAGTATCTAGATTATTGACCAGAACGAAAGCTGTAAGGCGATAAAATAGAATAATTTATGCCCCTAGGAACACATAAAAATAAAATACTATGTTCAAGTATATTTTGCCCACTATTGCAAACCTAGAAGTTAGGTACAGGAAGGTGTAGAAAGTATTATAGTTGTAATGAGAAAATAAATAATAAATTACTGGAGTTTAAATAAAAACCCAATGATAATAAAATAACAAAGGGAGTACTTATTTTTAAGAAGTACATAAAGAGGAGTTAAATAGCGTTAGACAAGTGAACTTAACTTCTGTAATTTGTAAAGTTCTTGATAAGATAGTTACAAAGGGTAGTTGGAATCATCTAGAAAGAGGTAGTTTAATAAATGATGTTGAGCATAGGTTTATAACTAGTAGATCATATATATCACCATAATAGAATATATGGATTATGTATCTAAACAATTAGATAGGAGATAGAATGTTGATGTTATTTACATAGGGTTTAGTAGAGCTCATGGTATGCTCAACATAGGAGACTAGTGCATAAATAAAAAATTCTTAGTATATGTGCTTGATATATGACGGAAAATTGAGGGTGGTACTGAATGAAGTTCGATTCCAATGGAGTAGGTTTATCAGTGGAGTACCGCAGGGATTAGTTCTAGACCCATTAATATTCCTCAGTGATAGAAATGATCTTAGAAATGGGGTGAAGAGCGCCGATGACATAAAATTAGAAGCTGTAGTAAATGTAGTTGTTGCTAACTTTCAATTCCATAGTGACTGAAATAAGTTAATAACTTAAGCACAATGGAGAACATGTATTGTAACCTTAAAAAATGTAAAGATATTAAGATGGTAAATGATGAAAAAAGATTTAGATATTTAAAGGATGGCTTTTGCTGAGTAAGGATAGGAAGAATTAAGAGTAGTAGTAGATATGTCATTTAACGTTTTTAATAAATGTATTTATTTCTAGATTTGTTTCATCATTCACATCTGGAATCGAACCGGAGAATCTTTGTTTTAAAATCCAGCACGCTAAACAATATATATATATATATATATATATATATATATATATATATATATATATATATATATATATATATATATATATATATATATATTAAGCCAATGTTTATTCTACCCAGAAATGCAATAGGGTTGCGCTATGTAGATGATATACTATGCATATAGCCTATAGAACATAATAAAATCACCATTCCAATTGCATTAAATACTCTAGTTTGTACCATAGATTCTACCAGGAAAAGCAGTATAGTTCCGTTATGTGGGTGTATATTATGCATATGGCCTCTAGAACATAATGGAATAGAATTTATAACTTCTAACTGCATTTAAATACCTAGTTCCTCTCTTGTTTTTTAAATTTCTAGGTGAAAACAAAATCTAATGTTTACAGTCTTATCATATGTAAATGTTAACTCCAATGAGCCTATCAATATCAATATATCAGTTTTTACATCAAATTATTTAGGAGCACTTAGATTCTGCGATCTAGAATCTAGGATACCGAATTGGATCTCATTCACAACATGGGAAATAAACCCAAATACCCTAGACTTATGAGAAAATTAGCTAAATCTACATTCTATGTATAAAGAGTTTGATATTGATCTAACAAAAAATCTTATAGTCTTAGGCTATAATGAAAATTACATCCACATTCCCCATATGCTTAGGAAGTTCTACATAAATGTTCCATTTACCAAAAACGTATCATTCCAAAGTCTATTTAATTATTAAACCTCTCCTACATATGTTATTTATTGCATTTATTTTATACCGTGTACCGATTACGAAAAGCTATACATCGTCCATTAAATATAACAAATGTACTTTGGTCGAATGATATATTGTAGAATTTTGCCATCTTAAATACACAAAAGATAATAATTTAACATCATTACAGAAATATTCAAATTTGACAACTTCGTCATTTAAAACATTTGTAAAAAACTCAAATATGTCAAAATATAACTCACTATAATAACTATAATCACTAAAATGAATCATAACTTGAAGTCGAAATTGTTCATATTTAGATACATATTTCTGTTAAATTTGTATGTAATTAAAAATTCTAAGTAAGCTTATTAATTTTTAATAAATTTTTGAATTTATGCTACATTCTCCCCAACTATTCATACTGCGATCTTTTTTCATCTCTCACGACGATCTTCTCTTATTTTAATTTTCGAACCTTTTATCCTCAGTTCATAGGCGATTTTTACCTCCCACATCCTTTGAAAATATTTTATTAAATGAAAGCGCTTGTGACTTTCTGTTTCCTTCTTCCTTAAATTTTTTTAGTATATATATATATATATATATATATATATATATATATATATAAATATTAGGGCGTAGTGGTAACACCCCCTTTTTGGGGGCTAATTTTGCTTGGAACTTTTCTTTTCCGTAGAGTGAGGCTGGTTGTATTCAGTTATTATAGTTATTGTTTCTGAAACTAGGTATGGGCAATTTTAGTACAGAAAGTAAATCGCACTTTACCTTCCTATGTATCTAAGGTTTAGACAATTTTAGATTGAAGAATTCCTTGTTTCTAAACTACACGGAGGGCACTATAAATTAATTGATGTATGACGAATTTACGAGATATAAACACAGTATTTCTTAAGAGGAGTTATGGCTTCACATTTTTGAGTGTATGTTATAGATTCACTCATCACATGTATAATTTCTGTTTTATACGAACATGTCTTTCTATTATTCATTTTTTGAGCTAATATGAGTAAAAGAACTAGAACATCAACAATCCACAATGTCTTTGGGTCCCCACGTCCTGAACCATTTAGTACGGTGCCAACCAAACAATAGTTTGGAAGATATATTCATTATGTCAAAGACACTAAATACAAGAGTAACAATGCTGTTATTCATCAAGTATCCGAGGCCCTTAATGAGTTTTGGAAATACACCAGTATTCAAGTTCAGCCGATAAAGAATGGTAAGAAATTTATCCCATCGTGATGCAACCTTTTGATATAGCAAGCTGCCAGTTCGCTGCTCTATTGGATTGCAAGTTTGAAAAGGAAAGAAAAGTGCCACGTCAAGAGTATGTATTTCTTATTAACTAAAGAACAGAATGTCGCGTGAAAATTGGAGGAGTGAATTTAAAAACAAGTCAAATGATTAAAAAGACAAAAATCAGAGAAGATTGAAATCAAGAAAGAAGAGAGGAAGAAAATTCCCAAAAAGAGAAGAGGAAAGAGAATACTACAATTTAAAATGAAGCCTTGGATGATGAAACCTCTTCTTTTGACATTTCTGATGATGACTGGAACATAGTCTTTGCGAGAACAGAAAACAACATCATACTAATACCAACAATTGCTATGGGAGTGGATCGGTATTTTATGACAAATAGATCTACTGCTGCTGCTCTTACGGGTGCAGACCTATTTGACTATGATATTATTAATTAAGAAGACCGCTCCCATATAATTGAACATCACAAAATCTGGAGGGCAAGGCAGAAGTAAAGGAGGAATATCAACGAACCTGAATGTTTGTGAAAAAGGAAAATTACTGCTTTGTTTTGATGCGATAAGAGACACAACACTTAATAAAATGAAGAAAGGGAATAAATTGTATGGAGAAAAATAAATTCAAGATCCCTATGTCTTGTAAGGGAAGTGGTACTGTATTTTTAGATCATCTATCTATTGAACGAGGAATAGGTGCAGGTATTGCAGACGAAAAGATGAAATGGCTTGATGAAAATGACATTAAAGATGAAAAAAAGGCAGTAGGAGCTGACAACACGGCAACTAATACTGCCTACAATAATGGAGCAATAAGAGGGCTGGAATGTCTGGTACATCGTCCTTTACAGTGGATCATCTGCAGCTGGTATCTAAATGATCTTTCTTTGAGCTACCAGTGCAGAAAATATATTGATCCAACAGAAGGTGAAACTCAATGGAAAGGACCACTTTGGAAAGCCTTAATCCCCTGTGAAACCTACCAGTATCACTAAATGGCTTTCAATGTATTACTAAAGGAGCTCCTCTTACATATCTTGATGTCAATGAACTTAGTCGGGACCAATATTACTTTTACATAATTATCAGTGCTATTAGAAGTGGTGTAATTAACGATAATCCACTACATATGAAACCAGGGCCAATATCTCCTGCAAGGATGCTGACCACTGCCAGCAAAATATGTCGACTCTATGTGCCAACACAAAAACCTAATAATCACTTGTATTTAGTCACCGATTCTTTCGTGTGTCATTATCGGCCTAACTGGTTTTACATCAAATTCTCTCCAAAATGTACGGATAGATCTAAAGATCTCCTGCAGCAGATCAATCTTCTACAAATAATCTAATCTGCAAGTGAAGCCATAACATGGTAAAAAATCCAAAAGAATTCCTACTGGGCCCATCCTGAGAACGTCCTTTTCGGAATGCTGGAAGACGTTGATCAGCAGAACAGGATCAAAGTCACTTCATTCTATCGTCTGAGAGAAAGCGTGATTTTAGAGTATCAGTTGAGAAAGTGTATGCATTATTTAGGTAATAAAAGTTCAACTCCTCACTTATTTTTCATTATCCTTCAGTTTAAATACAACTCTAATGTATTTATAAGAGCTTATAGCAAAAATCCAAAGAATCTTATGGTGTAAATCTTTCGGGCCCAAAAATAAAAAAAAAGGAAATTTGGAGCTCGAAAAAGGGGGTGTTCCAAATATTTCTCAAAAAACTTTTTCAACCTTTGAAATACGATGTGTACTCAAGTGTACAAAACTTGAAATGTGCACCTTGATTTCCAGAATTTTTAGCGATAATATGGCCTAATATATATATATATATATATATATATATATATATATATTTATATATATATGTGGGAAACAACACTCAAGGAACCCCTCTACTGCAGCTATTTTACCCTCACATGAAAATTGAAAATTTCCCAAACTTTTCACCGCTGCCTTTGCAAAATAAATTTTAAAGATAGAAAAACTCCTGATACAAATTGATGCGCGTAATGTATAGCAAAATATGATATCCGACACTGCTTTCCTTCTTGATGTGCGGCCATCATTCTCATCAGTTAGACAACACTCTAGGAACCACTGTAGCACCTAAAAATGGTACATTTCAATAGATCTCTTTTATGTTTCTCTATTTTACCATCACATAAAATAGAATTTTTTTTAAATATTTCAAAGTTCTCGTACCTAAATATCTCTTTAAGATAGAAAAATTTCTAAGAGAAATCCGTACGGTTTATTTCTAGAAAGTTTTAACAACCACACGTTCTAACTAATGAGAAAATTCTAAATTCAACTCATCTCAACTGAACTCTTGAGCCATTAAAACGTTTTTTAAATGAACCTAATCGTCTATTTTCTATAACAAAGACACTTCAACCCATGACGAGTAACTCCGGGCTGAGGGAAATCGATAATATTGGTGAAAAACGTTAAACTGTGTCTGGAATTTTATCATCACTACTTACACTTGCGTGCTTGAGGTTATAATTGAACTAATTTTGCTTTGATTAACATTCATTTAAAATGTCATAGGGATAAATAATGTTGTTTAATTAACGAACGTAAAATTCTTTTAATTATGATTTGAGATTTACATTTTAGCCCAAATTAGGTGCGGTTATTCAGTCTCTATTTCTTCTCAATTCGAAAATTCATTTGCAATCTTAGTTACAGGTTCTGTCCTAATTAAAAAATGATTATACTAATTTTTAATATGACTAGTTCAGATTACAAATCAGTTCAGTTTCCATTTTCGAACTTGAATTGCGTGGCAGAATAGATAACCTCAAATTCTTTCTTGTTTTTTTGAAGCATTAAACAAATAAAATATCAGATTTTCACTTGAATATGAGGGAAATTTGAATCGAGGAATAATTTGCTAAAATTTCCTACGAGTTTCTATTAAAAATTAAACTAAACGTTCTTTCCATGATCCAGAAATTCACTTCACATAGCTCTGACTCCACCGTTCATGCCATCATCGAGACACTTGTTCCTATGGTTTTCTTTTTCTCTCATAATAAGAGCTTTTGCCCCTTTAAAAATTTTACTGTTGTATTTTCATTTTTCTTTTATTCGCATCTATTATATAAATTCTTTTACTTTCTCTTTATCGTGATATGACTACGGCTTTTTTTGAGAGGTTCGAAATGGTAACATTCTTAATCATTTGCCTATAACTTATCCAATTTTCATCAGGTATGAATGAAATATTACTAAGGAACATAAATTTAGTATTGATCTTAAAATATCGGTTGTCTGGTATATTTTATCCATTATTAAAGTTTATATTTTACGATGAAAATTAAGTTAATTTAAATTATTTTCATTGTTTCTGTTTTATTTCGATTAGATGAATATTCTAGAACATGGTCGCACATATCCCTAAAAAATTATTTCTTCATTGTTAACCTGTTTGTAAATTATAAAATTTTACATATTTTAATTTTCTTAACTTAGAAATAATAATTATTAAAATTGTTATATAATTAACACAAGAATTATTTCTTAAATATGGCAGGAATTTGGTATCTTATTCCCTCACAATGGAGGTAAAGCAAAAAAAGATTAAAAAATGAGTATATTTACCCAATAAGACAATATACTTTACCATACCAATAAAATCATTGACATAATAAAGAAGAATGATTTCAAGAAATAAGAAGACGAATCATTATAGCTAATATAAAATAAAAAATAAGAAAAAAAATAGATCTGTCAGCTCCATGAGGCAGCGAAGCTTTTTAATACTCGGGGAAGTGCTCGACAAAAATATTGGTTGAGAACAACCAAAAACGAAATAGATAGCTTCATAAATAGACATTCATGGTGACATAAAAGCAAAAACCATTTCAAGAAGAAGAAGTTCGATATATGCTAAACTCAAATATAAGAGCAGTCTGTAGAGACTACTCTTCACTCTGAATAATAAAGAGAAAAAAAGAGATATGAGAATTTGGTTTATTTCAAGTACTCGAACTCTTACGAGATTACTCGGTTTATCTTTCTGTTGTATATTGCAAATTCTGAGTTTCATACCTTGTTTTTATACAAAACAAATTCAAAGGGAGCAGAACGTTAATAATAATATTAGAATTCAAAAGATATGGAAGATATACAGATAATTTTAGGTTTGGGATGAGCTACTTGATAAATTTGTGTGTGTAAGGGAAACAATCAAGATATATCAGCCGATGGAGCAGTTTCTTAGGGATAGATTGAATATTGAAAGCGAATCAATTATAGCCAAAACGAAAACTGTCGCCTTTTATTGCTATTTGAGTGATTTAAATAGTTTTTTATCACCGTCTATTTGATTTTTTTTAATTCGATATAATTAAAAAGCATTGGAAGTATTTTAGGGGCAGATGTTATTTTTCTGTTCGTATATGAGTTTGTATAACTTCTGCGATTTGTTGAATGTAAGATATAGTTCAATTTTTGCAAGGTAAATAAGTGGTACACAGCATTACATCTCTGAGGAAATGAAGGGTTGTTTCACGAGTTCATTTTTCTAGTGTGCCGGTAAAACTGACAACCATTTTTTTTACAATTACTTTAGTTTTTAATTTTAAATGTAAAGGTGGTTGTTTTGAGGTAGTTCATGTTAGTGGGACTTGTACTATTTGCACTTTTTGCAACACAGGGTGGGGCACGGCTAAGCGTGATCGAAATAAGCTTTATCAAAACAATTCCACTTGTCTTCTAATATTAATTATAAAACGCAATGTTCCTGAACTCACCTGACATTCCGCTAGGCAACACACCACTCCTGCTTTCAGCAACCTCATCTTTCTCATCTCGTACTCCTCTGCTAAAGGTCTGGTGACGAGTGCATATAACCCGGGGCTCCTCGCAGCACCCCTAGTTCCCCATTCTTAGCTATAATGACAAGTTTGCCAGTGCTCCTAGAACATCGCACAGCTAATTGCGATTGATATATTGGTTTTGAGTGATCCAACCACCTGTGTTTTTCCATCTTCACTCAGGTCAACCTTCCACAGATCCCTTTTACACAAATTAAACCGAAAAAAGCACTATCAGTATCGCAAACATTAATTAAATGACATATATGAAACTGTGCTACATCGAAACTTTCTCTATAAAGGAACTCCATGAGCCACTCTCATCATGTATGAATCCACTCCTTCAGATGACTTGATATCATACGTACTAATCCAACACTTACATATAGATACGTACCATGCAGTGCCTTCTAACAATTATTAATAATATATTCCTATCCATACTTTTGCCCCAAGAAAAGTGTTGAAGCATTATCCTTCCTTTCCTCCAGCTAGGAAAAGATCCTTTCAAATCCAATATATTACGGGCCAATTGATCTTGCCTCTTCCCTAGCCAAGTTACAGGAGCGCATGGTGAACAACCGCCTGATGTGGTATTTTGAAGAACAGGAGCTTCTTTATGTGTCCCATTTTCGTTTTCATCCAAATCGCTGCGCACTGGACTCTCTTATTCTCTTTGAAGATGATAATGTCCTTTCTTTCTCTAGAAGATATTCAAGGCACTGCAAACTTCTTCGCCTTAGAGAAAACATAAGATACCGTCTTGCCGTGCTTAATTCTAAAAGAACTATAAGACATCTGACATTGTGGACCCTTGACGTTGTTTATATGTAACTATCTGAAGAACCGCTTTTTCTCTGTCGAACCTTATGTTGATTACATTGCTACCTGTGTGACAATCTCTACCAGATTCACCATCTCTTTCCCTAAAACAATGGCTATTAACTTTATACGAAGTAAATCGATTCCATTCTAGGTCTTTATTGGTCCGGATCGCCAATCCAATTTTCTACCCAAGCTATATTCCTAGGTCATATATTTGCCCAACATATTACATGCAATATCATTTTGAAGACGATATAAGATCTGCCCCCGTACTTGCCCTTATACTGTCTTTATCTAGGCTAAACGGGCGCGCTTATCGACTAACTCTCGAGATCGATCGATCACTAGTTCTGTCAAAGCTTGATTAGCGCTACTAACTGTATGGCTCAATCTCCAAACACGCCTAATAAATTAAGTTTCCTACATCATCTAAGGCTTCCGCCTTGCTAGGGGAGATTTTATATCTCTTCATATGATATCTCTCTATGCTGAAACTGTATTACTTCCCATCCCGTCCCACCGTGATGAATATTGCCTCCGATTCTACATGAGATCCATCCGTTAGCGCTCTAAACTCGCTAGATTTCTCTGCTCCACAGCCCCTCCACCGAAGACTCACCTTTGCATCTTCTCTGGAGCAAACCTAGAAGCACTCAAGCTTTAAAACCTCTCTGTTACTCTGGAAAGAGCACTTACGTTACTCCGCGGACTGGCAGAAGGGCCCGATTTTATGAACCTCTCCTGAGAGAACTCAAGGTCCGGATACCATTCGCAACTTTAAGAGCGATTTTCCACGAGCACGTAGACACTCACCATGGTGAAACTTCTATTCATACCGAAGGGTCGAAAACGAAAGTACTTCGGCCGTTACCCCACTTTTTCTTCTATTCCCGGCGATTCACACTATGTTATGCAAAACTAAGTACGATTCCTGGAAGAGCACGGCTTTTCCTTCAAAAGATAATACCATAGCTACCTTCTCTTTCTCTCCTTTATTTTAATCATAGATTACTTTACTTACATTTATCTGAGTCTTTTCCACCTCTCTTATTTTACATGAAAGACTTTTCTTGATTGTTAGTGCTTTATTTTGATTTGCTTTAAATCTTTTAAAAAAACTCATATTTACAATTTATTTGATTGCCTCCTTTGTTTGCAGTACATATTTTCATCTCTTATTTTTAACACCAACTTCAGCCAGATGAACCTTAAATTATATTAATTTCGACAAACCATACAAACACGGCGGAATTGCTGAATTCATTGATTTGAAGTGTATGATAAGTTTTAAGTTTTTTGAAATTAACGTTGAATGAAACCGGTTTTTACTTAAAGGTGTAGAAAATAAATCGTCTTTGGTGTTAAAGTCACTTAGTAATTTTTGCAACATTTCTCATTATGTTATATGGTATTAAAGATGGATGCGATTAGTTTTCTTGTATTTTGTGATTAAAATATTTATATATGTAATAAGTAATTTAAGACCAATCATTAAGCGTCTAAGAGTTTCCAAGTATATCACCCTATCACTATGGAATAAAGCACCACCGATAAAAAAGTAAAAAATTCAGCATCAGAATGATTACTTTCCAAAAAATTATTAATAGATCCAAGCTAATTAAATGATAATAAATCTCAGTCTTTACCCTTTCAAGAGACAATGTAACCAGCTTGGAAATTTGGAGAAAAATTTTATATATTAACAGCTTAGGAATAGCAATTAAATATTTGAATAATAAATAATATATATTAGAAAACTACATACATATATATATATATATATATATATATATATATATATATAAATATATATATATAGTCGTGGTATTCGTAAGCGGATAACTTCGCTGCAGAGAATGCAGTCTACTTACGTTGCAGGCGGCCAGATACATAGACCAGCGTCTTAGTGGGGGATAGACCGACTGATCAAACACAGGTCTTACCAGCCGCCTTCAAGTTTTCTCCCGCGATTATCATTCCCTCTCTTTACGATTGGAAATCTAGTTTATGCCCTCGTGGTGTCTGCTTGAACGGGGGTGGTCTCAAGGTTGACCTTATGGTTCGTTCTCTCACATAAATATATACCATTGAGCTCTGGGATAATTATTTAGGTTTATACGTGTCGTGGTATGACATTACATTATATCAATACCATATTATATCTATGGCAGAGGACCAATAGCTTGAAAGCGAACCGACAAAAGGGACGGAAAACCACGCGTTCAAACGGGCTGAGTAACGTGAAAGAGTGCAACGAGGGCAGTTAAATTATGGACAATGGCAAAGTTCAAGGTTATTTAAAGAGACTTCTACAGAAATTGAATTTTATGTACACAAAAAAATTAATAAGAGAATCGAAGGGTAAAATTACCTCAGAGAATTAACGGGCAAAGATCACATCAATAAACGAAGGGGGGAAGATTAATTCAATTATGTTACTGAAAGGATGAGAGGGGTTGGCTTACGGATGTCTTCTGTACGGGAGTTGAGACCGCTCGGACTTCAGAGCGGGAGGTTGGAGTGATGACGGTTCTCCAAAAGCAACGGGGATGGGGAGGTAACTTACGGTCCAGGGGAGAGTATTTTGTCTACCCGAAATAAGTGGGGCTTCGACATGAGTTGATGAAAGAAGTCGGGAAAATTACTCGGGGCGATCATTCAGTGGAATTACATCCTGGCTGGGGCTACCTCCAAATGCACAAAATAGTCCAGCTGTCACTTTGCTTTGTTGCTAGCACTTGACTTGGAAACATGGGGAAATCTTCTGGGTTTTTGCGAGGCCTATCAACTCTGTGTGTCTTCTGCGGAGTCGAGCGTTATTTATGTCCGAGGCTCTCTCCGGAGTTGGGGGTTAGAGGGAAACAGCTCTACTCTTGAAGGGCCTCGAATCTTTTGGCCGCACTATTTTAGCCCGCATAAAAGAGAATCGCGGGGGACTTGATTCGAGGCTTCCGCTTGTGGAAGGATGGGGGGTAGGCTTACCACTTTAGGCCTAGCCAGGCCTTCTGCTGCAGATGGGAGTTTCTTTCTGCTAAAGATCTTCCACGTGGGTATTCCCTCACAATACGAATTTTAATCTTTGCTACATAAATTTTGAATTTTCCTTAATTCATTTCAAAGCGATTCCTATCATGTACATAGCAATTACATATACCACATTCCAGGAACATGATATGGTTCTATTCAAATAAATAATTATTAATCAGCGATCGCTAATTCTTATAATTGTGCTGCCTCTATCTTTTCCAATTTCGATGAATATTTCAATTTGTCCCCTCAACAAAGTCACTGTTTGGTGCGGATTTTCGTCAAACGGAATCATCGGTCCGTATTTTTTGGAGAACGAAGATGGGATTGCCATAACCCTCAACGGCGAGAACTACAGATCAATGATAAGAACTTTTTGTGGCCTCAACTGGATTATATACCTGATATGGATCTTGAAGACATGTGGTTCCAACAGGACGGCGCTACGTGCCACACTGCGCACGCCACGATAAACATTTTGCACCAATGATTTCAGGGCAGGCTCATCTCCCGCGGTGTCGACGTCAACTAGCCACGTAGATCATGCGGTTTAACGCTATTAGACTACTTTATTTAGCCTACCTTAAATCCCAGGTCTATGCGAATAATCCGCAAACAGTTGATGTCCTCAAAGTCAACATAACAAACAGCATTCAGCTAATTCAGCCAGATTTATGCGACAAAGGTATCCAAAAATTTGGCCTCCTGAATATGTTCTACCAAGCGAAGCCGCGGCGGAGATTTGAACGACGTCATATTCCCCACTTAATGGCATAAAATGTAATTTCAAATTTAAAATAAATTGAGTGCATATATCACACACAACTTGTTTTAGTTACATTTAAAAATCGAGTGACCTTATTGAAAGACCCTATATCTATATATACATATATATATATATATAAATATATATTGTAAAAGGATACCCCTTTTTTTCTCCTGCTCGACACGCTTATTACGTTGCAGCACACCACGTGGATAGACAGACCCCACGATTCCAAGAGTCATATGAAGGCGGAAGCTTAGATGTCCCCCCATCCTTCACATCGTACCATCCAAGCGAGTGTGGATAACATCCCCCACGTGGTCGAAAATTCCAGCAGTTTCCCTCGCGGAGATAAAGAGAGGAGTTTAAAGAAAGGTATGTCACCGACAGTTGGCGCCTCGAGCTGGCTCCTGGGAATTTACCAAAGTGGGGCTATCCTTATCTTCCCTGTGAAGGAATGCCTTGGAAGCACCACTGTGAGAGAATAGCCCTCGGAAATACCCCTCTATTCTTTTAAGAACACCTGAGTCAGCGCGATACTTTTAGAAAGTCAAGGAAGAATCTGTTACTCACTTAATCACCGTTAACAGCTGTGTTTGTTTTTAGACGCCGATCGTCTCCCTCCCCTGCGATTAGGCCGTGCGTCACCATATTAACCCTACCATCATATTGCGAGGCGAGTTTGATCGCCTGGAACGAAGCGTTATCTTGAATTGTGTTTGCTTAGATTGGAGCCAAGAATCCCACTGGGGACCGATTGACCCTGAGGCGTCTAGCAGAGCAGCCACTCGGGTATTAAACTAGAAGCGCTCCATCCCTCGAGGTGATTTAAAGCCCGCCATTCACTTCGTCCAGACTGCAGTCTGTTTCCCATGACTCCCCGTGATTCGTCGTTGTACGTCGTCGAAGATCTCGTCACCAGATCTACCTTCGTTAACCTTTGGCCCCTGTTCAGAGGAAAGCTATCGAGTCCTCCTCTTCCCGGATAATTGTGTGGACCTCTCATTTTTAACATCCTTTTAAGATTCCCGTCTCTTGAGACTAAGATATCCTGCCGATCAGAAAAATAGTGTAGAGTTGAGATTACTTCTCTCTGGAGCAGAGAAAATCTCAATCTTGATCAAGAACAAATCAAATCCCATCTTTGAGTCCTTCTAGTCAAGACTGCTCGTAGTATCTTCTTGAAGACCTGGGCCTTTGTCTTCCACTCCCCCCATCAAATTCGCTCGCACTTCAAGGTAAAGTGATCGTGTATGTTCAAGCCCAGATTCCTTTGTTAATCTTTACTTAATTCATTTAACTACCATAAGTAATTTGTTCCCTGCCGATCAGCAGAATAGTCTAGAGTTGAGATTACTTCTCTCTAGGGCAGAGAAAATCTCATTCTTCATCAAGAAGTAATCCATCCCATCTTTGAGTCCTTCTAGTCAGGACTGCCCGTAGTATCTTCTTGAAGACCAGTGCCTTTGTCTTTCACCCCCCCATCAAATTCGCTCGCGCTTCAAGGTAAAGTGATCGTGTATGTTGATGCCCAGAATACCTCGTTGATCTTCACTTAATTCATTTGACTGCCTTAAGTAATTTGTTCCTCCTTTTGTACATATATATATATATATTGCCCCCTTTTTTCATATATATTAAAGTTATATTTTACCATATTGTCTCTATATATCCTTTGAACTACAACTTAGCAAGCCATTAATCCAAATGTGGTGAACCGTAATTCGTACTCTTTTTTAATCGCCCAAACATATGTTCAGGAGGAAGAAAGAAATGAAAGGGCATTAAAACGAGAACAGAGAGAAGCTGAAGAGAAAAGAGAAAAAAACAGAGATGCTGATAATGAAGAGAAATAGAACTAAGAGAAGCTTAAAAAGAACTAAGAGAAGCTGAAGAGAGCTTAACACGAATCATTTGGAAACCCTTTTTGTTAGCTCGACAAATGAATCCAATCAAACCCTTTCGTTAAAGTTGCCAGTATTTAAGAACTGCGAGGATTTCAGCGCCTCTTTATCTCACTTTAAGAAAAATTTCGAAGTAAAACACTGTGATATTAAAGCCGATAGAGTCGCTCGACTACTTTCTCTCCTAAATACTAACCTCCGAGAAGTCGTCATTTCACTTCTGCTCGAGGCTACTCTCAACTACTCCTCCCTCAAGTTCGAATTATTATCGGTGGTTAATATAAAGCCCAATTACTATAGATCAAAGTTCTGCCAAGCGAAAATAACCCCCTGCCAGACTTACCGTCAATTTGGATTTACCCTCCAGGGTACTATTCAGTTCTGGTTGGAATTAGCTCAAGCCCAACCGCAAATACGAGTCACTAATTGATTTTGTTCTACGGGATCTATTGATAGCTGCACTACCCTCTGAATTCCGCACATTCGTGAAGGACAGACACGTCTCTAATTTCAAGGAATGGTTAGAAGAAGCGGATGTACACGCATCAAGCCACCATATTTGCCCGGAAACCCCAAAGAAGTATCATCCAGATCCCCATAAGTAAAAATAACCTTTCAAAATTTTCCTCGAGAATTTACCCCAAATTTTGAAGGTACATAGTCCCTTTACACGCAAATACTATTTACCCACAAGAATCAAGGGATATTAAGCCCCTCATAAATAATCCCCCAGCGTCGGATTACCCTTGTATGCTAATAATTTGTTTTTCTTGCGGAGTTCCGGCCAAGTGAGGACCCACTGTCCACAAAACTCCCAATTTCGTTCTGCTCCTAGTCATCAAATCCACCAAATAAGTGCCTCATTCTCTCATCGGCCCGCTCACCCTGATACGCCAGCAACTTTCTCAACAAGCAGTCGTCCGGGACATTAAGTTAATTTGCGTGTCAAAAAAGCTCCCTCGCTGGCTTGAGTTTGAAAATGGAAATGTTAATGGTTGTCGAGTGTAAACCCTCGTCAAAGACACCGGATGCACTTGCTTCGTCGTTTCCGAAAAGTTTCTCCCTCCAGTGACCCCCGACCACGATAAATTCGCAGTAGTCTATGACTACTTGAGGCGTGCAAATCGGTTCCCCGTGGTTCGTTGCTATCTTAAAGTGAATACTTTACTGGTTGGGCCAAATTGATAGTAGCCCAGATTACATTCTGCGCCGTGTTGTTCGGCCGAAGCACGCAACTCTCCCCAAACCCCCGTCGCTCAGCCCATCGTCACGAGGGCCCAAGCGCTAAATGACCATGTTTCCCTCGTCTCTTTGAAACCTCCTTATTCTCCAGAGTTTGCAACCCACAAAACGAGACTTTGTAATCGCTCAAAAGGAATGCGAATCTCTACAGTCCTTGTGAGAAAAAGCGAAAAGTGAAAAACGTAGATCCACCCGTGGTCAAAGGGAAGTCGCCTACCTCATTAGCGACTGACTCCTTTATCGCTACAGTTCGGATGAGGGTAAAGCTCCCACTCACTCGTTGTGTATCCCCCGGTCCCATGTTCCCCAAGTCCTCTGACTCTCACACGATGGATTAATGGCTGAACATCACAGTCACAACAAAACGTCAAGAGAATCTTCTGTTATTTCTTCGGGCCTGGTGCTGCCAAAGGAATTACCGAGTTTAGCAGGTCGTGTGACATTTGCCAGAAGATTACAGCAAAAGTACGAATAACACCTGCCCCCGTCCAGAAGAAACCAATTGTCTCGGAGCCTTTTTATAGAGTGGCCATAGACCTAATTGGCCCAATTCATTCCCCGTCTTGCTAAAGACACTCGTACGTCCTCACTCTTGTTGACTTTGCAACGAGATTCCCTAACACAGTTCCCATTAAAAAAAAATTGATAGCGTGACTTGTGTGGAGGCCCTTATTTCTATCTTTTCCCGCGTTGGCACCCCAAAGGAGATCTTGTCGGACAGAGGTAGACAGTTCACCTCTGATCAAATGGAACACGTCGGCAAGTTCCTTACGATCAAGCCCTTATTTACCTCCTCTTTTCATCCCGGCGCTAACGGCGTCTGTTCAACAGTTGAATGGCACACTGAAGACCATTATGAAAAAGTTATGCCTTGCTCAGCCCCAAGAATGTCATCGATACCTGCCGGTTGCCCTTTTCGTCTATAGAGAAATCTCCCAGAGAACTTTGGGATTTACCCCCTTCGAGCTCTTGAATGGCCGAAATGTACACGGACCAATGAGCATTTGAATTAACCTTTTTCTAATCCCCACCTGGATGAGATCAACTAGTCGTGTTCTTACGTGCTAGATCTTTGGAACAGGTTGGAAGAATGCGCCGATCTAGCGTACAAAAATTCGGACCTATTTTGACGCTAGATCCAAAGAAAGGCTATTTAAGCCTGGTAAAGAGGTGCTGTTCCTCCTACCCACGGAGACAAGCAAGCGCTTGTCCCATTGGAAAGGCCCTTTCCCAGTCCTAAAAGCCCGCGGTCCGGTAGATTACATAATACAGACCCGAATAGGGAACAAATTGTTTCATGTAAATATGCTTAAGCGCTATCACCGCCACGCATACATTAACAATATAATTATTGCCCTTGATGAAGAGGCAGTAATGGAAGACTCTTATTTATCTGAGACTCTTAATTTAATCCAAATCGTATGTGTCGAAGCGGACGAAAACTACCCTCTCCCATGCTCACCGGTTCTCGTGTTAATTCTACCCGGAACTCGATTTAAACCTCTGTTAAAACATCCTCAGAATACGCAGTGGGCTCTTTTGTTAGCTGAATTTGCCGGTGTAATTTGTGAGAAACCAAGCTATTCTTTGTGTTTTTAGGCATGATATAGCCCTTATCACCCAGGAGCCTAGTAGATCCACGCCCTACCCGGTACCAGTTCCTTGCGCCCTACTTTTAACGCTGAAGTGGAAAATTTACTCAAATTAGGGATAATTGAACCTTCCACGTCCAATTATTGCTCTCCCATTGTTATGGTCAGAAAGCCGGATCAGTCTTTACGCATGTGCATATACTTTAGAAAGCTAAACGCCGTGACAGTTTTCGAAGCTGAGCCTATCCCTTTCATAGACCAGAGCCTATATCTATTTGAAGAGGAAAAGTTTATTCTTAGAGATGGACATGTGTAAGCCCTACTATCAAATCCCCCTTAAGGATAGTGCCCTGAAATACACAGCATTTCCCACAGAAAAAGGCCTTATGCAGTTTAAGTGCCTACTTTTTCGTTTAGTTACTGCCTGCAGTAACTATAATCAAATGATGTGCAGGATACTGAATGGGCTAAGTAACATTTCCTTTTACCTCGATAACGTTTACGTGGCCACCCATACATGGGGACAGCATTTTACCTTCCTACAATCGCTCCTCAATAGGCTTTGTGAAAACGGCCTTACTGTAGGCCAGAGAAACTGCCATTTCGCCTATAGCACTATTAAGTGCCTCGGTTTCCCCATTGGTGAAAATCAAATAGTCCCTCAAAAAGAAAAGGTAAAGGATATCACCGACATGCCCCTCCGGTGTATTAAAAAACATTTACGTTTTTTTTCTCTTGTAAACATCCTTTTACCGTGTTTAATCCTGAATTCCGCTGCTATAGCGTCCTCCTTTAACTCCCCACTAAAAAAACGTTCCCCAGACCACTTGCATGGAACCCCAAGGCAACCGCCAATTTCCATCAGCTGAACGAAGAATAACATCAGTTCCCATAATGAGACTCCTATATACGAAGAAATCTTTTGGAATACGTACGGACGCTTATAATGAAGCCATTGGATGCGTCTTGCTCTAGTATGAAGAAAGCGGCAGCCGACACCCCATTACGTACGCTAGCTGGAAGCTCTCGTCACGCGAAAGGAACTACGCGGTCATAGAACTTGAATCTCTAGCGATCGTTTGGAGTGTACAGAAATTTCAAATATAGCTGTTAAGTATTGAGTTCGTGATAGAAACCGATCATCGACCATTGGCTTACTTAAAAAATTGTAAAAGCCAAAACGAAAAGTTTATGCGATGGAGTTTACTTTTAATAGAATACCAATTCCGCATAAGGGAAATTAAGGGGACAGAAAACTGGGTTGCAGACTGTCTAAGTAGGAATCCGGTTGAGGATCCTCCCCCTGCAAAGTAAAATGTGTTAAGCATTGTACTCCCGTGCACATAATTGACTCTGACTACTCGTTTTGGTTTTAGAATTCTACAACTCCGTCTTAACCGTGAATGTTTATGTTCCTTGGTTTTCATATAAAATTTTGTTTTCCTTTTGTACATATTTGTCATTTGGCTTTTTTTATTTTGTATGGTATGTTTCTTTATTTTTATTGATATTTGGTTCCAATACCCTTTTATGAATGAATTCTTTTGATTTTTTTGGTTAATCGCATTCATTTACTTTGTTTGTCGTTTTGTTTTGCCCTGGTTAACGACCAAACCCTCTTTAAGTGTACCCTGCACCAGGGATTAAAAGGAAGAAATTCATTTATTTTGTGACCACTGTGTCTACTTAAATTTAAATGCCCACCCTTATTGGGCACCTGTAGACTCAGGTCCGCATGTCTGGTAGAATTATATAATGTAAAAACCAACATTTTAGTATTTACATCTTCTTTCGTAATAGGACTCAGATGGGTCACGCTTCAGGTTCAGCATAATTTAGCTAGCAAATTAAGGATCCATTTTCTCTTATACCTGTTTTCCATTGACACTATATTTTTATGGAACCTCTCTCCATGTTCATCATTCGCATCTTCTGCATCCTCTAGGAAGAAAGACCGATGGGATTGAATAAAGTGAATCTTCAGTGGAATATTGCATCCGAAATCTTGATATCATTTGATTAGGCTCTCCAATATACGCTCTCGCAAGGCCCCTTTGTGATTTCCTGAAGTCCTTTGCATACATCTTTGAATGCCTACCGGGGCGCTTGCTCAGTTTTATCCATTACCACCTCGAAGTCCTCAACAGCTATCTTAAAATCACTTATTTTAGGGAAGATTACTTTGAAGTGTTGGAAACATGGCTTTTTATATTGCAGTGCTTCGGTAAATTAAGTGATTAAGGTTAGTTTTATATGCACTGGTGACAAAATGATTTTCTCCTTCTTATCTAGTGGCACATGAATTACCTTTTGGCATACAGGTGTCATAGTATCCCAAGGTGACCATTTTGACGGCACAAAATGTTCTGATTTGGCCCTACTGTCCTACTTGCAAAGGAAGCACATAAACTAGGTCTACCCAATGTGTAGCTCAATAAGTAGGGCTACTACTGTCAATTCCTCACAAATTAGTCACCCATGCTTCTTCTAAGTTATATGGTTAAAAAAAGCAAGTTTCGCATATATCTCATTTAAAATGATGAAGTGAGCAACTGGAACTAAAGGTATGGTGTTCCCAATGTGCAACCAAACCGCATTTATGCTGTAAATATATGCATCTCTGAATAACCTCCACTCATTTGGTTCATAAGTCAGCTCAAGGGCATTGATGTGGCCGTTGATATCATTATAATAAGTCAAGTTGTTTTCTTAAGTGAAGTATTGCTGTAGATCTGCTTAACGCTTTCTAAATAATTTTTTTTCAAGCATGTTCATCCAACAAGTTTCATTGTTGCAGACATAAGGCCCGGAGTTCACTCTGTTGCTTAGTAAGTGTTAGATCACGAACTAGATCATTGAATTCTGGTTGGATGATGAGGTATGGTTTCTTGTTAGATTCAAGCTGCGCCACTTATGGTGCATCTTGAGATTCTAAATCGTCTAAGTTCTCGTATCATCGCTGGTAGTTCAGATGGCGGCTGTGGTACAGAAAAATCACTTGAATGTAGAACTGGGGAAGTAGCAGACTGAAAATCTGGCTACAAGATAAGTTTCTTACCTTTTCTGTTGCAACTTGCAAAGAAATAAACTAAAATCTGATTTAAAATGGGTATTAATGGCTGTGATCACTGGCAGAAATAATGGAAGTACAACATAATATGTATTTTATCTTTTTAATTTATACATCTCTTGGAAATATATTAAAGACCAGAAATGAAAACATATTGAATACCCACCTTTAATATCTGTTAAGCAGAAGTAGCAATCTCTTGAATGGTCATTTGGCTCTCACCAGACAATGGGTACGCAAAACATGAAGCCAGGCCCTTTGCTTTTCAGGCAGGCCGAAAGGGAACTTGCACACCTGACACAACATATGTGAGATGCCCAGAGTTTGTCTTGGGCACCCATTTTACATCCAAAGTAAAACTCATAAAGGTTCTTTACATGTTTAGTCAACTTTCTTTTGTATTTTCTTAATGTAACTGATCCACACCTAAAACAGAACCTGTCTGGGGAATTTTGGCTTTCTCTAGGCAATTTAGCTGTCTTCTTTAAAGAAAAAACACTGTAATATGTGAAAAACAATATAAATAGTTAAAGCAAAAATATTAAATAAAATGTAGAAATAGAAAGCATTTATAGTAAGTTACAAAATTGAAGTTTTCCTGTATAATTGCTGATGGAAATATGACAGAATAAACCACTCCTGTTTACACTACTTTGTCCAACACTACTATCTATGTTGCTTATTTTATCCTTCATACCATTTTTTCCTACGTCTTCCGTGTGTAGTAGCTCTTGTTATGTTGTGGAATACTTAGTAATATCAAATTCGAAAGATTTTACGTGAGATGCACCCAAAAAATTATACAACCAATTTGTCTTGGTATGAATAGGAAAAAAACTAAACTTAAACAACGATGAGAAGTTCGGTGGGGAAGATCAATAAGTAGGGTAGGGTAGTTATATCTGTATAATTAGTAAGAATAATAAAGAAGGAGGAATAGTTCCCCTAGGCAATATTATTTTTTATTGCGACGATTGAAAGTGGATAGATTAAGACATGAAATCTTCGATTAAAAATAGTTGACAAAAATTAGCGTAAATTAATTACAATCACGAAAATTACTTGCGACCCATTAAAAGAGCCAGTGGATATTTTCTATTAAAACCTTATGAAATGTAATGAAAACTGAACAAGATGATAAAGAAAGGATATAAAATAAAAAATATAAGAAAATCTCTAAAATTTGACTTATAATCAGATTAATATGGTCAGTAATTTAAAAATGGCTCACTAACATCATCGACTAATTAGAGAGAATCAAGATAATTTGTAGAAGAAAAGCGATTCACTTTTAAAGATCTGAAAAATATTCTTATTAGTTTTTCAATGATATCAGCGCCTAAGAAACACACAAAATTAATTTTTACGAAGATAAAATTAGGTTTTCTAATTCTACCAACCATTTTGGTAATAATCTGGAGGGAAAATTAGCTCTTTTAATTTAAACTTCGTTATCTAAAGGTAAAAACCGTTAATTGGAATTTTTAAAGTTTTAAACTTGGATTTTATTATAAACTTTGGTTCATCAAATAAGTTTGTTTGTTGAATAAATAGGCTTTTGTTTGAAAGTATTTTAGCTCTTTGAATTTATAGAATTTTCCATTTTAGTGAGAAAACAGAATTGGGCTGAAAATTTTGGAGATAAAAAATATAATTAGCTTGAAGTTGCCGTGGTTATTTTTCTTATATTCAGAAATTTTAATTCAATTTACTTTTCCTTGGATCATTAGTTTTTTATTTATAAATTAATTTAACTTTTTAATGATTCCACTATTTCTAATTAAATCATTTCGTAGTAATGAATACTACTATATATTTTCGCCCAAATAACGTAATCAATGATAAATCATATTGATACATCCTCTGGATTATCTGTGATATACAAGTGTAACTAACAATTAATTTAGAATTAATCGTTAAAAGAACTTTATTCAGGGCATGATTGGACGAGTTGCATAATTTTTTATGTGCCCTGTGGCTTTTGTTGTCCTTGCATTTATGTTATGTTTAATCTAATTGTACTAAAGCTTTGTTCGATATTTTTTTGAGTCAATCGAGAGATTATGCGAGAGAATCTTAAATAGGATGTATTAATATCTCATCGGTTTTATAGAGACGAATTTATTGGGGATCATGTTAGTATGACCATGGAGCGTGTGGAACTGATTTCGAGCGAAGAGGTCTGTTGCAATGGTTATTTAATTAGGCATCTGTTAACTCTACAATCATATAAATAGAGATTAGATTTATTGGTGTAAAGCTGAGAGCTGATATAGTATATGACTCATGCAACAGTAGAATGATTGTAGAAGTTACGAATAGACCAATAATTAAGAAAGTGATAGAAGCTATAAATTAAGCTTCATGGTACATTTGATGACGACGAAAATGGAAAGTGATTGATAGCAATTTTTCTGCAACAGGTTTGTGTGACAAACACTTTAACTACATGGGTGTTCATATAAATATATATATATATATATATATATATATATATATATATATATATATATATCTAAATATATATATATATATATATATATATATATATATATATATATATATATCTATATATATATATATATATATATATATATATATATATATATATATATATATATATATATATATTAAAAGAGAAAGAGAAATTTGACGCGAATGAGCAATGAGACAGAAAACAGGAGTTTTGTAGAGGAAAGAGAAAGGGACATTAGAATAACATTAGAATCAAAGTGAGCAGAGAGTGGCACAATGAAGTCAATCCTGTACCGAGAAGGTAGAAATAACGCCAAGGAAAAAAAGGTTGAAATTCCTGGCCGGGACGCAAATCCGGGTCTGCTGATTGCCGGTCAGATGTCTACCGTTAAGTACCAAGCACAGTGACTCTATCTCGGCCAAAGTGTTACCACATCAAACCCAGTATCTTCCTAAACTAGGAACCTCTCCTATCTTCATCTCTAAATTATAAATAGAGTTTTATTAAGAATTATATTAAAAATGTTCTTTCAATAAGGTCACTCAATTTTTAAATGTAAATGAAACAAGTTGTCTGTGATATTTGCACTCAATTAATGTTGAATTTGAAAGTAAATTTTATGGCATTAAGTGTCTAATATGACCGCGTTCAAAGGTCTGCCGCGGCTTCGCTTGGTGGAACGTATTCGGGAAGCCCAATTTTGGATGACTGGGTCGCATAAACCTAGCTGAATTGGCTGGATAGTAGTTGGTATGTTGACTTTGAGGACATTAACTGTTTCAGGATTATTCGTATAGACCTGCGATCTAAGGTAGCCCCAAACAAAGTAGTTTAATGGCGTTAAATTGCATGATCTCGGTGGCCAGTTGACGTCACCGCCGCGCGAGATGAGCTTGCCCTGAAATCATTGGCGCAAAATGTTTATCGTGGCGTGCGCCGTGTGGCACGTAGCACCGTCCTGTTGGAACCACATGTTATCAGTATCCATATCAGCCATATAATCCAGTTGAGGCAAAAAGAAGTTGCTTATCATCGATCTGTAGGTCTCGCCGTTCACGGTTATGGGAATCCCATCTTCGTTCTCCAAAAAATATGGACCGATGATTCCGTTAGACGAAAATCCGCACCAAACAGTGACTTTGTTGGGATACAATTGGTGCTGGTGTATTTCATGTGGATTGTTTCCGGCCAAATCCGACAATTTTGCTTGTTCATAAATCGATCTTTATTTTGGTGTAGAGATCGTCTATAGATTGTATGAATGTATGTAAATATTTCAATGTCTTTGGCATCAAAACACAAAACGGTTTTAACTCTCATGTAGCAGACCAATTTTGAAAAAGATAGTTATGGTTAAATGATGCTAAAGTGAAAGATGTGAGGTGATATTAAAAAAAGAAGACAGAAGGAATTAGGTACAAGATATACACGAAAGAAAAGAGGATAAGTAAAGGATAAGAGATATAAGAAGATGCAATTAATTATTCAGACAATTTAACAATTGATTTGGATAAATAGTTATTCCTATAGTAACAAGCGTCTTCCATTCGGCTATGACCTTCGTACCCGTAAGTGGGTCATAGATGAGATGTACAGGGTTGCGTGCTCTCCAGTCTCCGGCACTGACAGAGTGCCCTCCTTATCCTAACGCCTACAGGAGGATTTGCGGCTATATATCTTCCACACATTTATGTTTTCTCTATTTTTATATTTCTTTTATATATCTAACTTTACAAATTGTTGCAGGATACGACCTCATTTCTATTGCGCTTTAAATTAGATAAAAATAACAACTCTGTCGTCTCTTTTAATAAATGTCATTATGTCCTCAAGACGAGCATAGTTCTCTAGACATTTTATTCGCTTAGCCATTTAATGTGTTTAAAATCTATTTTAGACCGAAATCAATGGAATCATTGTAAATATTAAATTATCGATAGAACATAAACGTTTGGGACGCTTAATACAATAAAGTAGTAGGAGATTAGTGTCAAGGAGTTACCAACCACAACAATACCGTTGTGATGGATTGTCGGCCACAAAGAACATACCAACCCCCAACACGGTTTGCTTCTTTGCACGAAAGAACTTCTTGACTGTCAAAATGACGGAAACTTTTAGGTTTTCTTCAGAACGCTATAATAAACATGCACTAAAATAACTTTATCTTATTTTTTCAATGTATTTTTTCCCCAAGTAGTTATGTCACTTTTTCAAAAGTATATCGGAAAAAGGTAAGTTAACAACGAAATAGATATTTAAATGTGTTTTATAATCCCTCTAATAGCTTTGCGTGTCTGCCGTCAGGATTTGTCCTCCTGTGTTGCCAACAAATAATATTTTTCCTCACACGTTAGATTGGAAAATTAATCATGTCGATAGAAATAAAAAAATAGGCCATTGTGGCTGCAAATATTTTTTTTATTTCCACGATAAAAATTAAATCAATGTATACAGGGGACTAAGGTGAGAAAAGGCCACATTTCAGGGATTTTGCGACCCTATTTTAAAGAAATTTCAAACAAAAGCGTTTCAAAATATTTTGACAGCATTACTTGAAATATCAGACTTACATTTATATTTATATATATATATATATATAAAATTTATATCTAATAGTTGTCCCTACATTCTTGGGTGAAATGAGCCTTCAAGCTTTCTAGGTAAACTGGTACTTTTTATTTTAAATAAAACGCGTGTTAAAAAATCCTTTACATTACATTACACTACTTTTATTATTGATATAAAGTCATTTAAGGTTTTCCTAAAGATTGACTGATTGAACATAATTTGAATTTAAAAAATGAGACAAAATTAGCTCTTTATAAAATTCGACAACGAAGTTAAAAATATATGCATACAAATAGCAATTCAAAATTACGAAAGAATATCCTTCGCACCGTGTTAAAAATATCTCTTAACTGCTATAAGTTATTACTAGTGTTATATAAAGTGTTAAAACGAGAATAAGAGAGAAAGAGAGGATACATAAAAAAATAATTATTTATAAACCTAGATTTAGTGTAAGAATAAAGCAAACTTCTAGATAATCGGTCATTTGGTATTTATGTTTGTCATTTAACTTGGAGATTATTAAAAGCTAAAAATAAATGCAAATATCTGAATTTTGGAAATCTTTTTCCCTTAAATGAAAAACAAAACAATAGAAGTTGAGATTAATTGCGAAGAAATATTTTCATTAATCAGGGCGAGAAGACGCCTGATATCTGGTTTCCGTTAATATTCATTTCACGATTCTCGGAAGTTTTATGGAATCTGTGAATAGGAAATAGGAGTGTTTAATCATTTCTGGGTGTGTTGCGGAAGTCTCTCGATGCAGTTTGCTTACTATTAATTTCTTTTAATAGTAGTATTAGGAAAAATACCTTATCTGTTATTTCTACTTCTACGAAATATCATTCTAGGTTCCTAATGTAAAATAATATTGAGAAGATGGAGAAATTCTTTATTTCAAAATTTCATATGACGCAAATCAAGTCAATTTAAAGTTTGATCTAATGCATTTGTGTAGCAACCATCTGGCGACAGCTTACAAGGGATTACGCTGCCATAATCATGTTAATGCCGAAAATTTAGGATAGAGCAAAATTCAAACGAGCAAAATACAAACCAATAAAAACCAACCCGCAACAAACAACAAAACTAAATGGAAAAAACAAACAAAACAAGTAGCAAAAAAACAAGATGAAGGGTGCACGCTCCAACAACCTGGAGAAACCCGTATTCCTCATGCGTGGGAGCAAACGACCGAAAACAAATGAGTTTGAAAGAAAATGGATTAGGCCAACTTCCTCCAAAAAGTAAATTAGTCAACAAGTCTGTGTACCCAACTCCGCCCGAGTAAAAGGCAAAGGAATAGAGGTACGACCTCACTCGTCCCGCTACCAGGACAGGTAACGTACGCGCAAATCACCCAGACTAAGAGACATTGTCAAGTTTAGAAGTCTACCCTCGATAGATGTGGGCATGGGGTTTGATACTCTGAATAATGGCTGATATACCGTAGCACCTTAGAAGAATATTTCTTTACTATTTTTATTTTCTTCAGGCAGTTTAATTTGTTTCTCCCTCATAAGTCCCCCCTCCAGGAGCCAGATTAATGGCAATAAACACATTTAAAAACCAAAATTAGCTAAGATTTATGGGTATTTTTACATCGGCGCTTTAGATCTGCGTGGCTCCGATCCAATTTTAAACTACAAGAGTGCGCTGAGATATGCATCAAACAGTTAATGGATATTATCATAAACATGCAAAGATGGGATTAAGGGAAAAATCCGCCATAATTATAAAAAATATGGTAGACAAATAAACAACTTATTTTAGAATAAGGCATTTTGAATTGAAATATCATTTCAACAACATATTTACTTCATATCCCCCCCATTAAATAGATAAATTTGTCATTTCCATGTAATCTGGTATTTATGTGAACAACTAGTTTCCTACCCCTCCACCTCGTTAACCTTAGATTCAAGCATTAAATTAATCACAGGTTAATATTTTTTAAAAGGAACAGACATTAACGCCTTTCTCTTCTGTTCGAACACGAAAAAAACTAAAAATTGCTAAATAAGGTGCTGCCACCTAAGTAGATTGTAAAACAAAGGGAAAGTCTTTATACTCTACATAAAGCCTTATTAATCCCATTTGTTTTTCGGCAGTTAGTATGCAAAGGTTGTAAAATAGAGAATAAACATTACACTCGTAACCAGTTTGTCTCTTATTGATATTTACTGCATGTAGGGGCTATCATAACTCCAATGCGTTTCAAAGAATTACAACTTTACTAGACCGAATATTTATTACCTCACAAATGTTTTTTTATTATTACCATCGAGCACTTTCCCATAAGTTAAGGAGATGGTGCATTTTAACGCCTCTATTGGCATGTTTGGACGGGGTTAATAACAAGCTGCGTCCATTAACGTTATTTTGACTTTGACCTAAAGTAAAACAGCTTTATTGAGCGCAGCTTTTCACACAAGCATACCCACCCTATTTGGTATCCGTTTGCGACTCATATAAACAAAGAATATAATTTGCTTCTAAAAACATTATGAAGCAAACAGCTGAAAGCTTATGATAGATACATAAAAATAGAAGCAACAGAAAAAGAATTATGTTTCTTTTCATATTCGGAGCGTTTTTGGGCGAGTTGATGCTGAGGTTTTCGATAATTTCGATGAAAGAATATTAGGAAATGAATTTTAATATATGTGCCATTTACCGGAATCGCTCAGATGACCTTAGGAAATCAAAGGTCTATGTCATGTCATGTTGCTTGGAATGTTTGGCTTCTAATGACTTCCCCTGAAATGGTGATAGCAAAAGATTGGCTATGAAGTCGATCAGACCCTTAGACCTTTAATAAAGTGAGTCATTTGTGAAAAAAATAAGAAACCTGAGATTTTTACTAAGATTATAACTTTCGTTTGTTTAATCTAAAATCTTTTAGACTTGATTTGATGAATATTACAACGCAAAGAAATATCTTTCCTTAATTGTCTATTTAAAAATAAAACTAAGTTAATAAAATTTTGTGAAATATCCACGAATAATGTAAACTCCACAAATATATTTAATTAATGGCGAGGAAATAAAAGTTTGACTCCCAAAATGAAATTATGATTCTGTATTCAGAGATTTGTTTATATGGAATTAATAATTACTCCATTAATTATTCCTATTTTTGTTTTAACCAGAGATACTTTCTTTTATAAGGCGTCAATAAGATTCAATAAATTGGGATGGGAGCTTGTAGCTTATATTCTGGGCCCACTGTATAATAGTTCAAGCTAATGTTCTTTTCTGGACATGCGATATACATTCCATACATACACGTTCTACAATATGATAAGAAATAAGTAATTTATCGTCTTTTCATCTCACACTTTGATAGGAAATACAAGTGGACTAACTTTTACTTTTGATCTATTTCACTTACATTATATTACTCCGCGAGCTATTTAGCCAATTATTTGGTAAACTCTTCTTCAAACTCAGTTTCTAAGAATTGATCTATGAAGTCACTATACATATAGCAAGATAACTAGTGGACTAAACTATCGCATTTTTAACTTAAAATCATCCAATACATCTAATGAATAGTGATTAGATATATATGTGCAAAATAAAATAGGAAAAACATGTTCAAAATATTTACTTGAACGCACAAAAAGGTGGCACTATGTTTCTTTCTCCGATAGTTTTAATAATGACTTAAGTTTCTTCATCTGGGTTGTGTCTATTCTTGCTTTACACGTAAATATTATCATAAATCCAATTTACCTTCGAACTAGTAATATTCAATTTTTGCTCGTCATCCATACTAATCAAACCGACAAAGAGTTTGAAGCAAGTTCTGAAAGAAATGATTGTCAGGGGATAAATTTTTTAATGAGCATACAATACACGAATTAAAGACTGTAACTAAAGATATCTTATTGTAGACGTATAAGAGTTTAGTAAATATATATATATATATATATATATATATATATATATATATTGAGGCCAAGGAAATAATAACAAAAGACATATGGGTTTAGCTTTGCCCCTCCGATGGTCTGCGGTAAAATAGGAGAACGGGCTGAATGGTAAATTTTACGAGACAGATTCCTGACCTCAGCTCAAAAGGCAGGCCCTTCGAGGGTGTGCTTATAAACAATTAATTCAAAAATGGAAACTGCCGATCTCGTATTACCCTCTCTCAGAGTTACAAGACGCCAAGCTTGGGAGACCAACATGAGGTCTGACTTTACGAGTCCAACACCACCTCTTCCATCACCCTACCAGAGTAATTTGTGTATATAACAGGTTGACATGAGGAAACATGGTTTTTCCCACCGAAGAGACAAGAAAGTCACCGGTTGACAGAATATTTTTCTAGGCTCGTGAAGAAAACAGAAAAATCACCCGTAGAAAGTTTTCTGCAGGTTAATGAGAACTTGCAGTCCTTGTACAATACCAGATTGTACCAAGGAAACTCGGCGCCGTTCGAGCCCCAAGATTAGTGAGTGTCAGTCTACCCAGTTTAAGTTCTCCAAATCTTACTCTATCTGAGTTGGAAAAACGCCAACTAGATAGAAAAAAGGAAGACAACAATTTCATCTCCTCCGGCAGAAAACGAGGTCAAGGTCGCCACAACCGCCTAAAAGTAGAAGGACTAAGCTTTCGCTTGAGCCTCTACCCAATCCAGATCCCTCGTGACGTTACCCGTCAAATCAACAGGAAGTTCGACGAACGCCATCTGTTAAGCAAACAACCAACTACTCGAGCTACGCCTCCCCGGAACAAAATACCGAAGATAGTCTAACTGGTCTCGGGTATTTAATCTTTATTACCTTATGTAAGTCAAGAATAATCCTGTTGTTTATGCCCCCGTGCATAGTAATTAGTTTATTTAATTTCTCGCCAAGGACAAAGATATTAACTTAAAATTGTTTTCCCCGTAAAATTCTATTTTGAATCAAGCCTCGAGAGCTCGCTCAGTAATCCCATTTTTTTTTTAAGTGTATTAGATCTGTATTTTTGGGAGGTTATTTAGTGAGAGGGTTTATGTTCATTAAAGTCTATTTTTTTAGTAAAAGCAGTGTTTTAATTATGCTCGAACGAGTTAAAGTGGCAATAATTGATAAAGTTAAGAAAGAAACCCCTTTTATTCATTCCCTAGAATAAAAATAAAGTTTAGAAAGCAATCACCGAGGCACGAAACAACGCCTCAAGTCAAAGTTTATTTGGTTTATTAAAAAAATAATAAAACAAATTTATATATATATATATATATATATATATATAAATATATATATATATATATATATATATATATATATATATATATATATATATATATATATATATATATATATAATTTCGGCTAACTCACGACACATTTAAGTGGTGTCAACGAAAGGCGGTTAAGTCAGAAGAACCCAAATTAAAGATTAGAGTTAAAAGCCCTTGCACATAACAAATATTTGCTAACCCGTTCGAGGAAAATTTAAATAAGGAGACTTCAAACAAGTCTTAAAGATTGAGTGAAGTGTATATACGAAGGTAGGAATTATACATTAACGAAGAGTGTTGTGTAGTGTGCTGTCGTCTTTTTGGATAGGAATAATCTAATCAAGAGGTTTAGAAAAAGGTAAGGTAAGAGTAGGATAGTCTTACGGACTCCAAGTTTCATACGTAACGTTCGTTATATCGGTGAGGTTTCGACGTAAAGGGCCAATATTTTTTCCTTGGAATTATTTTTAAACAAGGTCAAACCCTGGAATTAAAGGACATATAACTCCTTAAGGAGAGAAGGTAGAAAGATACAGATGTAGGCAGAATAGAGAAAGATACAGATGGAAGCAGAAGAGAGGGAAAAGATACGAGAACAAGAGATAGCATTTAGCAGTATTCTGTTGACCTCAATAATTAATTGGCTGGCTTTGTTTCTTTTAATCAAAGAATATTTAATGAAAGATAGTTAACATCTTTCGCTAAGAATAATTTGGGCGTCCTATCATCTTCTTTGTTTGTAAAGCTCCTGTTTCTGTTCCTCCCCTAACCGTGTATTTAATAGTAATTATTGTACATTTTATACCTGCCCCAATTATACTTTTTTCAAAGTTGTTAATTCCTTGTCTTTGGGTTTGAAAGTTCCCTAAAATAGTCTATAATCACAATTTAATTGACCATAGTCTCGCAGAGCAACTGATTCAAAAACTATAGGTTACTGTTATGTATACTACTAATTAAAAGGTTTCATGATGTAAATTTCTGTAATTATAATATATATTTATTTGTAATGTAAATATTAATGTAATATCGAAACAACAATCTCCAACTCCTCTAGTGATTACCCATAATACAACCAACTAACTTGCTACCAATACTTATTTAAGTTTAAATTTCTTTAATTTTAGGCAGTTCACCTCTAACCACTTAACTCGCTCCTACTGGAATTGATTTGCTCTAGATTTTGTGTAATTAATCAATTAATGTGCTCTATTCTTTGTGTGATTATTCAGTGCACTACTACTGCAGTGTAGGTCTCGTATTGTTGTCAAATTTGGCGCCTATGTACCTTAGACCTCTCTCTCAACGTGTGATAAGTATTATTAAGATTTTTTATTTGTATGTATTGTATATACTGTATATTTGTATATATGATATTCATGTTTCTCAAAACCTCATATATTTATTTATAACTTGAATTAATTAAAAGGAGAACTGCCAAATTACAAGCTTTGATTTACTATTTAAACTGCTCTCATTGTTGCTGATAATAATAACTATAATAATAATTTTAATATATTAATTTTCTATATTTTCTTTGTTTTGTCTTTACCAATACTAGGAGGAAAACTCTAGGTTTATGAATTATCTTAAGAGATTGATTGGCATAATTTGAACTCTGATTTAAGCAATTAATGTAACTTATCATTGTTACTTGACTGTTTGGACACATTTTTGTTTTCTTAAGACTGGCATAGAGTCCAGCTTAGCCTCTAATTGGTGTTCTATAACCTCATTTTCATAACGAGGTTCTTATTATTTTCTTTAGTGTTGTGGGACTTAACCCTGCCCGTAACATTCCCATACAAGAAAAGTTTTTGAAACAAATAACAGCTGTTTGGCGTCGAAATCCTAAGGAAGCTATAAAGCAATCAATTAACATACAGAATATTAATTTAATCTATTTTGTCATAATTATTTAATAAAAATAAGTCATGGCCGTCCACATCCTCTCGTCAAGCCCGTGAGTGTTATCCGACAAGCAAGTCTTTCTCCGCCGTGATTCTACTCCAGTAAATTGGTAGCTTCTATGAACGGTAAGCCTTTGAATTTGCGCAACGGTCTTCTTTTATTTAATCGAACTAAGAAAATCCCCATCGATTACCTTTGAGAAAAAGAACTTTCCTCTTCCAGTGGAATTACGAGTAATCCCACATTTTCGGTCGAACTTCATCTTTGAAGATTGGTTATCTTCATAGGAAGGTTTCTTCGGATCGTGCTCACATGCCTGATTTGGACCCTGCCCCAATTGCCTCATCAGATCTTGCCCACTTGCCTCATTAGATCGTTCTCCACTCGCCTCATCGCAAGAAGGACCTTCCTTGAAGTCACCAACCCGTAAGAGAATTCCCTCCATTTATAGGATTGTCAAGTCCCCCTCTTGATCTCAGCATAGTAACAGTGATTAATTAACTCTATTTGAGAATCTGTATTCATAATAATTATCTAAAGACTATATCAATTAAAATAAACCCCTTTTGCTATTTTTTGAATTATTATTTTGATGTTTGTAAATAAATATATATTTTTGTTATTTCATCTTTAACTAACCTTGAACGATACTCTTGGCTTATTCAAGTAAATCTCGCCAACCATTTATGCACTCTGTCTGATTATTAATGATTTGAAACACAACGCCCCAAGTTTGACCTTATAGTCAGTCGGTAATCCCTGCGAACAGTCCTTAAACGGTTCGCTTTGCAGTAGGTGATTAAGGCACCCCCCACATAATAGAGAAGTAGTTTATGGTATAGAGTGGTGTACCACGACACTGGCACTAAGGCCAAATATCAGAGTAACCAGTCGCTAAATGCCGTGGTGGGCAGTAGAGAAGATGATTTTGAATAGCTTTGATAAATATTACTTTCAAATATGATCAAAATAGTAGTTATGGATCTAATTAATATTCATATCCTGTCATCCTTCACATATTTTTCCTCTCTAACTTCAATCCTTGCCTCCATTTATTGAGTAAGCATCAAGTGGATCTTAGAGGCTTTCTGGCCATTAATTGTGTGATATTTTTATTAAATATTTTATTATTTGTTTTTGGTTTTATCACCAGAGAGAAGAGTAAAATGGATTGAATCTCTCTCCTTATCATAGTGGATAAAGCGGTGGAGTCCCGCGACTAGAAACCGCCAAGAGAGGAGTGAAGTGGACGGTGTAGCTTGTCTAAAGCCCCTGTTACCTTTGCAGCCAAGATGAATGGCGTTTCCTCCTGGCCCCACTATGGACTTTGCCAAATGGTTTGTCTGGTGAGCGAGCATGAGATAAAAGAAATTCGGCAGATGGCCCACCCCCACGCCCATAATTACCGGAGAACCATGTGCGCTATGTACATCAGGATGAGCTTAATGGCGGGTTGACGTCTCCCTGATTTGATGCTTGCCTGTGCTTTAACGTAGTCATCATTCTCCTCCTACTCGGTAATGACTAGGGGGGGGGGGGCGTGTTATATCAAAAGTTGGTTCACTGTCCACTATCTCGTCGTGCCCATCATCCATCAGCTGCTGTTTAAGCTGCTCCTCCGGTGGTGTGTCGTGGTTGTCTTGTTTCGCCTATGATTGGGCAAACATATCCACAGACTGGACGCCGGATATTTTTTTCCTGGTTATGCAATGCATGGTGAGTTGAAGGGTGTGAGGAGGAAATAACACAAGTGGTGAAGTGAAGAGATACTGGTACGCAGCGCTTGCTTTTTTAAAACCAGGGACGCACAGGATGGATTCAGCGAGGTCGACATTGCCACATCTGCGCATGGTCACCACCTCACTTAGGCCGGTCTGGATGCTGTCACTGACTAGCGGCGCAATATAGCCGTCTGACGGCGTCATAATTACGTGTGACGTTGGAGATCGGCGTCCCATGGATACTATCATCGGTGGTATACGGTAACAGTCGATTGCACTATGGTGTGTGGAGAATTTTAGACGTGAGGGGAGATTCGCCTAGGGCGCCAGTGGCCGCTGCTAGCCGACTATGCAACACTTAGGTTATGATGTCACTATGGACGCTACCCGTCGCCGATAGGTGCCGCCAGCCACTGTGTCCCTCTGACCCCTTACGTGTGTTGGAATGTGCTCACTCCACGCCGAGTACTTTTAGAAATTTTGAACATGCACAAAACATTTAAACCTGCTCCCTGTCCTTTGGTGCACTGCGCACCACCCAATTCTACGACGCACCTAGGACTTTGTTGAGCACGAGGCTAGCAACGGTCAAAACGGCTTGTCACAATGTCTGACGGGGGCTTTAGGCCTAGAGACATACAATATGCTGCCCACCTCCCATTTTCCTGTTTGTGATAAAGATTTACATTCTGTAGTTTGTTCTTTTTAACTTTTATTTAATATTCAACTATTTATTCTTCTTTCCATACATCTTAATTTCTTTTTCTTCAATATTTTCCTTGTAAGTTCATAACACGTTTTTGCTACCTAAGAAGTCAGAGTTTCTTCATACGAATAGAAAATAAAATTTAAGTCTTTTCTTCTCCGTGAAAAATATATTTAATCCACGCTCGCTTAAAATCTGGGAACCGCACAAAAAATCAATCTCTGCCTACAAACGATTCTGGCTCTTTGGGCATATGGTGATGAAGGGCAAAATAAATTTGACTTAATCCAGCATCCATTAAATCATTGCAAGGTGTCAATTTTGGCTTTATTCAGATGAATTCGCCTCAGTTTGTGAATAAAAGCATCCATTAATGGGATCTTGATAATATCCTTTTCTTTCGATAAAAGCGGACATAAATTTAAACAAATTCACTTTTTACTCCTTAAAGAAGTGAAGGGAGAGAGATTTTCAAAATAAAAGGAAGAAAAAGAATGAACGGAAAAAATGTAGTAGTAAGGATAATTAACTCTATATAATAGCGAACCAGATCAACTGCGGTGTGATTTAATCAAGCTGCTTTTCAGAAGTAACCACTTGTAGTTCTTCTGCCTTGAGCAAGAATCCTAATAAAAGAAAATAAGGAGAGAAAAGATGGAGATGAAAATGTTAATGCGAATAAAAAAGTAAATGAAGTCAATTATCAAAACAATTTGAAAACTTATGGAATCTCAAGTTGGTTCATATAAACCAGGAATAAACTGCCCACAGCTTCAAAAGCAAGAGTGAATAATAGTGACAGAATTATACTTTAGTTATGCAGTGAGGCGAAAAAGCTTTAAGACTAATATTCTGGTTATTCATTTCAAAATTTACATCTTGAAAATAATTATTTGTATATTTAAATTAGTGCAGATTTAGTAAAAAGTCGGCATTTAAAAAAAAAATAAGAAAAACTGCATTTCTTGGCTAAGGCCCAAATCGTACTCTTGCCTCGTTTTTGTAGGACTTGCGTTTTAGTCGTTGAAGATTTGCTATTTGATCAAATGATGAAAAATATGGGTTAAATGACTTTGGTCAACTGCAAAAAAAGGTTCTCTGGCGGGGGAAGTTAGAGCTGTTATAGATGAATTTCAGTTTGCTGAATTCATATCTGATCTCAGATTTTCTCATCACATCGCATTTTTGCGCTCTCGGTATACTCAATTTTCATGGATTTTACCATTACTATTAACTTTTTGTTACTCATAATTTCATGTTGTTAATATGTGCATTGCTGAATTTTTATGCGTTTTTATTACTATTTAGATTTATTAAGTATTATATATTACTTTATTACTATTTTCTGATATGATGAAATATTTTTCTGGTGACATCTGGCACCCCTCTCGTTTATTTGCAGCATGGATATACAATTTCAGGCAGTTAAAGATTGGCATGCATTGTGGGAGGGTAGTGAGTCCTTTTATGCGGATAGGCATTCATTGCAATTGTTTTATTGTTTGAGTTACGGCAGCTATTGCTACATCATGCCAAAGAAGGATATGCTGTAATGAACCAAACATATTTTGCTACATCTGTGGCTACTTCACTACGAAGGCCCAAAGGCACAACATAAGTAACTTTGTCAGGAAAACATATAAGGCCTATTTCAAAGTATCACTTGGAGATCAGGACAAAAGCTGGGCTCCTCACAGAGTATGAAAAACCTGCGTTGAAACCTTGTGATGATGGTTCTAAGGAAGGAATGCCAAGCCCAATTTTTGTGTGCCAATGGTTTGCTGAGAACCAAAGAACCATTTTGATAAGTGCTACTTCTGCTTTCTCAATGTAAAAGGTTTTGATACGAAAAAAAAACATCACTTGCAGTACATAAATATCCATTAAGCGATTCGACCAGTTACGCACTGTCATGAAATACATGTACCAGTATTTACTGAACTACCAGAGATTGAAGACTAGGCCATCAGTACATCAACTGCTACTACAGATGATAAAGGTAACCAGATTGCCATTTTTGAGGCAACTGATACAAATTGTGATAAACCTTCTCTGTTTAGTCAGCCTGAATTAAATTATCTAGTCAAAGATTTGTATTTGCCAAAGATGTCTGCTGAATTGTTGGCTTCCAGGTTGAACAAAAAAACTGGTGAAACTTGGCACTAGTGTCTCCTTTTATAAAAACAGAGAAGCAGAGCTGCGGAAGTTCATCCATTCCGAGGTCAACGTGTATATTGTAGTGATGTTGAAGGACTTCTGCTCACTATAAGACTGCCTGCATAAGATTCAAGCGAGTGGGCACATTTTATTGACACTTCTAAAAGGAGTTTGGCATGTGTTTTACGTCACAAAGGAAACATGTATGGTTTACACCTAATAGGGCACTCGGTAAAGATCAAAGAAGAATATGGCAGCATAAAAATTGTGATGGAGAGGTTGCAATATGATTAACATGGATGAGTAATATGTGTTGATTTGAAAATGCTAAACTTTCTTTTGGGCAAGCAAGCTGGTTACACAGAATACCCGTGTTTCATTTACTGTTGGGGGAGTAGGGCTACAGCAGAACACTAGATGAAAAATAATAGCCACCAAGAACCAATTTGACGCCTGGTGACAAGAACATCATTAATAGTCTCTGATTGGTAGGGAAAAAAATCGTCTTACCCACTTTGCACATAAAACCTGGTATGCTGAAGCAATTTGTCAAAGCCCTTGATCACAGTGGCGACTGCTTCCGCCACATATGTTTAACCTTTCAAAGCCTGAGGGACGAGAAAAAAATGGCAGGAATATTTGATGGACCACAGATAAGATCAATCCTCAAAGATGCCCAATTCGTTACAGCAATGAATGCGCAGAGGTAGAGCTTAGAACGCATTCTCTAACGTGGTGCAAAATATCTTTGGGAACAATAAAGCTGCAAACTTCAAAGGGATTGTGAAGCACGTGCTCTTGAGGGGAAATATTAGTTTAAATAATCAAGCAAACGGAAAATAAATAAATGAAAAATAAATATATGAGAATTTAACGCAAAATAGTATAATGGACGACGGAGATACCCATTTTAACAATTTATTTAAATAAACTATAATAGTTAGGGAATCGCAATTGCAAATTTTCACGCAATTCTCGCAGTTAAAGGCATTGTTATTTCCTTGTATTCAATTCGAGAGGGAATGGTTAAGGAAGTAAAAACACAAAATATTGAAGAAGACATAATTATATGAATCTATACTTTTCCTCGGGCTGTTTATGAGGTGAGTGAAAAATAGAAAGACTTATGTAACTATTTAAGTCAAAGCAAAAAATATTTCTATTTTTTCTTCCCACTGCCTGGAAAAGCTTATATATATATATTTAATTTCATTGTGAATAAACAACTGATCAAGGCTACAGATAAGGTGAGAGAAACTGTTTCAAAATAGTCTGGGTTCCCGCTGTTTTCCGGGCAGTTAGGTTTCAATCTCGTAAAGAAGAATACAGCATCATCAATGGTAACTTGCCTCGGATGCGTAAAAGTCTAACCAGTTAGAAATGATATACCTTCCTTTAATCAAGAACAATCAATCCACTACCCCAAAACAAGTGAAACATATACTTTAAAAGCTTTGATGGATAACGGCCAAAATACCTCAGCAATATATAAATAACGAGTAACTATTTGAACGAAATTGCCTCGAATTCACAATATTAGAAATGAAGCAAACCGAGAATTCAAATTATAATACCTACAAAATAGTGTTACGAATTTCGAAAAATGAACTAAAATGTCTAAGATGTGAAAGTTACTAATTCAAAATGAAATTGCATTCCTAGTGTTACATGCTGTAATGAACTCTATCAAGTACATAATAGGTTAGGGGTTAATTTTTTATCTAGAGTTTTCTCATTTAGGTGAGGTTAAAAGTTCAACAACTACTACATTTCGTACCACTATGTTGCTATATTTTCTATCACTGCTATTTTACGTTTTCATCAAATAAAGAAAAGTTCAAGTATCTTTACACTTAAATCTTTTGTGAAATGAAGCAAACAAAATTCGAACAACCAGATGTACCACATACCTCTCAAATCGAAATTTAGCAAAGTGACCATCATTGTAATTTTAATGGAAACCACAAAGAAATAGTCTTAACGACAAATTTGTGGCCATTTAGAGGGAACCTTAAAATCACAATCAGTTCTCAGGTTAAATTCTAAATTAATCCTAAACAATAATATATCAACAAGTATAATTCTATCGTAGTGAGAATCAATGCGTTTCATATCCAAAAACAAAACTCTAAAGCACGATTCGGATTCTTTCCCACCCGAATTGACACATTTTCAGAGTTACAAGGAAAGGAAAATAAGTACTCTAGAAGACCTTACGGTCCATACAAGGAGGGTACTTTTGGCGCCATCTTCAAAGGTGTCCGTTGGAAACCTCGAAGATCACTCGCAAGGATCTTAACAGCGATTTGGCAAGACTTTATCTAGTCTTAACTTGAACTGGTCAACAGATTCACTGTTGACAACTTCCGTCGAAAGTGCGTTCTAACTCCCGCAGATACTGTAAGTGAAGAATATTGCACACAGATCACGCTGGTATCGTTTCAGTTTACGTTTTAAGCCGTAATTTCTTGTTATCCCCTTACTGAGCTGGAAAATATCCCCGTTGTCAAGTCTGTCGAAGCCTCGAAGTATTTTAAATACTTCGATAAGCTGACCACGTAGTCTCCGGGTCTCCAGCGAGAACATATCTAATCCCCTTAATCTATCTTCATAAGTTTTATTTCTGATAGAGGGAATCAGTTTGGTTGTCCTGGCTTGTACGCGTTCCAATCTCGCGATGTCTTTTCGGAATAAACGACTCCCAAATTGTACGTCATACTCCAGGTATGGTCGGAAGAGGGAGTTGTACAGCTGGTAGGTAGGTCCCTAGTACATCCATTAGGATATTAAAGATTGTGCATTTAAAACAGTAGCTTTATTATGATGAAATAAAACATTCTTGTATATTAACTAAAATAATAACGGAAAAGACCGATTCAGCCTTGTAAAGTAAAAACGCACAAGGTTAATGAACGGCCTTTAACTAATTAAATTACACAAATGACTCAGTGCAAACCACTGACCTTTGCACCTCACCCTAATTGGGTTTATTTACAGTTCTGTGAGGCAAACCAGCGTAGAGTAAGACGGGTAAATTAAGCTTTACCTCCATTATGCGTTCGAAGTGCAAGATTATAAATATATCATAAGGGCACATACAATTAACTCTCGGTGAAAATAATAACGATGAACAATAATTATGGACTGAATTTAGCCTGATTTTTATTATGGCCAATTTAAAAAATGAAACTTATTTTAATGTCTGTATGAAATTTTAAAGCTCCCTAATCTTCCTTTGTCTTATCTTCTCTCGAACAACCAATTGAGTTGATTCGCTTAGGCCAGTGGTTAGTAGATGGGCGTGTGCTTATTGTCTTTGATGGTCTGTCGTGGAATGGCCAGGCTCTAGATTTATATATACGTAGGTACTTTGGGGCTTGAAGACCGATAGTGAAAGGGGAAATTGTTATGTGTCGAGTGGGGATGGTTTATTATTAACTTTGCAGTGGTCCTTTTTAAACAAATATTTCGGAGTGCAAGTTTGCCAAATATTAACAGGTAGTTGGTACACGCTATGGTTGCAGAAGAAAGACAATGACGAAAATATAACTTTACTAACAATCAAATGATATTTATATTTACATATAAATTGAATTTAAAAGAAATGGTCACCCAGACGGGGTTAAAGGTCGTAACGCCATCAAATAGGTTAATTAAGGGTTTAAAAAGGTCAGATTGAGTTTGGTGATTCAAAAGGGGGATTTTAAACTGTAGCGTTCACTCAAATAATGGAGCAATTAGGTAAGCCAGATTCAAGATCATCCTGTAGGTGGCAAGAGTTGCGATTACCTTACGTGTTCGTTGCTGAAAAAGGGCTAGTTTGAGTACGATGAATGCAAGGTAAGAAGTCTGTTTACCTCTTGCTTCAGACGAGGGAGCACTTGTCGCCTTGGATTTGGGAATCTTGTCAGTCCTAATCAAAATCGCCATTGTGGTGAGGGAGGGGGAGCGTCCTTTAGCTCGTTCTTTGGAATAAGTTCAAGTTCAAAGTACTGCTCTCTAAACTAAATCGAAGAGTTATATAGACGCCTGGTGAGGTGTCTCCAGACGCGCGCGCAAATGTGGGGAAAAGTCGGCAACTCCTTCGGTCAATGGGAGAACCGTGATAACGTTCGTTGGAATATCCAACGGATTTCAATCTTAGAGCGGAAAGCCAGAATGCTAGCGGAAAGGTGACTCTGGGGGACGATGACATCGGTCCCTAGGCAAATACAACTGAGGCGTGGGATAACGGCGTCGGCCTCCTCCTTGCCAGGGTTTAATTATGCTTTTTCAGAGCACTATGCAATGATCTCAGGATCCAGGTGGGTAGGGAACTGCACGTGGACGCTATTTGACCTCATTCGGCTGCAGGGTCGTTTCTTTGTTTATTAGAATGCATATTTCCTCCCTCGTTTATCGTTTTGTCTATCTTTCCTCACTTGCTTTTTCTCAGCGCCACTTGTGTAATATTTAGAAGTAGGGAATATCCCTGCCGGTTTTATCTCATTATAAGTAATTTAAGTGTTTGGGTTGGAAAGTTATGGAGAGGGAGGAATCTTTAGTAAAATGCGAACAGGAGTGGAATATCAAATAAGTATATATTTGGCCTGCGACATAAAATATATTCAAAGTTGAACCAAATAACTCAAATCTAAATATACTATCATTTTTTGCCAGGGCTACCAAAAGGAACCAATCAAGGGTCATCTGAGAATAAACATCATCTCTACCCAACCATAATGCTGATATAAACAACACCTATTAGAGGTTGTTGAGAATACTGCTTCGAATTTTTTACCATCCTAGGCTTAAAAACAAATTAATCGTGTAAGTAAAATATACAATAGTATTATCATTACACATTTAAAATGTATTCCTAAAAACAAAAAGCGACAATAATTTTGTTCCGATATATTTATATAACCTGCCCTTAATAGATTTAATTGAGATAACATATACTTAGTATTATCTTTTAAACAAAAAACATTGATCTATCTTATCTATCCCTGAACGTTTTTAAAAAGATGCATCTTATCTCATCTCACACACCTTATTTAAAATCAAAACATATTTAGTATCCCTTATCGATTCCCTTATTCAAGAGATAATTAAAGAGGTGACTTTGTCAAGAGCTCCTTTGCAATGCTTTTAGTCCTTGACATAATTGACTAAAATTTTGACAACATCCGTCTATGCACAGAACTCTAAATGCGTCCTAAAATACAATTTACGTAGTTAGAGATTAACCTCCTTCTTTTGTTAAATGACTATTTTTATGAAGCAGAGCACTCCTTTTGCTCATTTTGGGGAGCCTGAATGCACTCTATGTATTCCCTAATCAATTATTAATTACAACAACCTTGAACTCATCATACATATAACGAGTTCAGCCAAGTCCCAACTATCTCTCTTACTAAATTCTTTATTTTCTCTTCCACTGTTAATGACTTTTTACATCATACGTTAAAAGCCATCACCAAGCTATGCATATGTTTTGACCAAGTGTATCCTAAATCAACCTACCTGGTTTTCCTCTGTAAATACTGAAGCAAAGTAATCCTTAATTGCCTCATTGGTTGCTTTCCTACTGTTTTTAAATTTAATACGTCATATATCATCAATGCTCATTTTTAGCTATTTTAAATAAGTATATAATTATGTAATATGTTTACTGCTATTTTGAGCTGTTACTCTTTTAACACACCATTCTTTTTTAAATGATCTTATTTATCCCATTCGCTCTCTCGTGATTTTTCCATAGTGGCTTAATACATTTTCCTGCACGTTTTCCTACCGTTTTTAAATTTAATACATCATATTATGTTATTAATGCTCGTTTTATAGCTATTTTAAAGTAAGTATATAATTATAAAATATGTCGATTGCTATTTTGAGCTGTTACTCTTATTAACTCACCATGGCTTTTCTAAATGATCTTATTTATCTCATTCGCTCTCTCGTGAATTTTCCATAATGACGGTACATTTTCCTGTTAACTATAATTGTGATATAATGCTAATGGAATAAATTTAATAAACGTTTAAATAATTCAACATCTGGTCCATATTATGCTACTGAATTCCATATTCTATTATACTTAAGCAATTTTCCCATGTCTATGAGTTTTCCTTAATCCCCGAATTAACAGTAAAAGCATTTAGAATATTCATAGAAAATAAACCACCTCTCCCCATTTTAAATTAAAATATACCTGTTTGATATTTCTTACTGCTTACCACATGGTGATTTCTATTTACCTCATATGTAGTCAACTATACTTTGTTTGATTTTCAATATCCATCTATCTACCTGTAATTTCTGGCAACATATTTGGTCGTCAGAATATTTTTCATTGGCATAAAATGGTCATGAAATACATTTAATGAACGTTTAAATTATCTGACATCTCATCCGCATTCTACTGTAGCGCCCAATTGGGGTGGTAGAGTTGAGCCAACAAGGAACTTCACAAATGAGTACCCCGTCGAGTCTATTGAAATCTTGAAATTGGGCAAACAAATCGAACACTGATATAATATGCCTTGCTGTAATAATGAAATAATGTAGAAAAAAGAATATACTTGTAAATAAAGTTAAATGGCAATAATATCTGGCAATGCAAAACAGAATATGCTGTAAAGAGGCAAGTGAAATCCTAGGAGTTTCCACGCGAATGTACAAGCATATACACATTAGCAAGCTGATGTGAGCCGAAGGTCTGGACACAGATAATGGACACAGCTAAGCACAGATAGAACGGAGTCTGAACTCTCCAGCCAAAGTTTACATGAACCAGTAAAACAGCGAAGTCAATCTTGCAATGGAGTTCAGCTTGATAAGTCCGGGCAGGTTGCCAAAACGCAAATACTCTTTTGGTGCACACGTACCTACATTGAACATGTACACACGTAGTAACTCCGCACAGTATTCTGAGTAGTCAACACATGCACATACTTCTGACCATATACGCTCTCGATTAACATCACGAGTCCGTTCCTCGTCCTTACTCCATCCATCCGTAGTCTCAACAATCTGACGCGGAAGGAGACTTACAAGAAACACTGAGCATTAGCACTGATAGTCAGTCCATAGGTGTGAACGCACAAACGAACCACTAAAACCCCAACTATTTCTCTTGGCCAAACTAAGGTAGCCCTAAACCGAGATTAAAGCCTACAGAAAAGCCATTTTTCCTCCGAGTTCTTTCTTCTGCAAAGAAATAACCAGGTTAACATTTAAACTCAGCCTACAAGCTGATTACCTGAAAGAAACCTTTGAAGTGAGACCAAATGCGACTATAAGGTCGCCTTAACCGCATTAGCCCGACACCCATACACTGGTAACCCATCGTCACAACAAAATTGGTGACACCTATAAACTGAAAACCTATAATAGTACTGAATTCTTATTTTTAATTAACAAAATTTCGCTTGCTCCTTAGGTTTTGCTTATTCTTTGAAGGAACAGTAGAAACATTTGTATTATACGATTTGGTGGTCATTGGTCTATAGGATTGGTCAACGGTTTTGTAGTAAGGATGATTGCATGCCCTCCTGGACTAATAATCCTAATGTGGATCGGCATATATTTACATATATATTTAAATTTCACTTCCAGAAACCTAACCATTTCTTTTACATATATATCTCTCTGAAAAATCTCTAAGGATAGTAAATATTTTTGGTTGTTTAGTTTTAAATAAGAAAATAAATTTGGCAAACCAATTATATTTCCTTAAGGAAAATCTTCGTAGTTTCATCACCCTTCTAGTTTATTTCACTTTATTAGGGATTTCAAAAACCCTTTCATCTTTATCTTGATGTGTATGTTTTTCTTACATTCATCCTTAGCTTTAAATACGCGAGTTATAATTATGCTCATATTAATATTGCTCTCAGTAAACAACTAATATTTGTTACATTTTAATCTAAGATTGAGCACGAATCATTATTAGCGTATCAAAACTAGTTATTAAGGCAATAAATGTATCTAGTCAAAAGAACAATGCGAAACCTCACCCATACTGTAACGGGCAAGCTTGTGGGTTAATCATCATTCACGCCAAGCAAGTGCTTTCCCTTAAAATACCAATCAAACTACTCCTTGCTTGTCTATTATGAGCATCATCCCCCTAACATGAAGGATGCACTCCCAAACATGGTTACTAAGGATCTGTAACAGTATATCATAGCTACCTCATTTAAGTTTATATTTTAAATAAAGTTATAGAAAGTGGAAACATAAAGTGTTCAATGATTACATACTATTAATTGACTACTCTCTTGTTAGTTCTCTTAGGATGTATTGAATTTGTGAATCATGTAAATTCATAAAAATACACTCGTTTACAAATACGACTGCGAAAATCTTTCAGATTTAAAACAAACTTTGACTAGATATGTGTTTTTAAAGCTATTTATTATAAGGCTTAGTGAAACAGGCATTAGGTATCAAAGTTTGTACGCCACTTCATCCCGATCACTAAGGACCCCAACCATTGTCAAGAACACGATGAACAAGGTCAAACTATATCTAAAGAAAAGTGCAAGACAACTTTCTTTGTTTGCCAATGTAAGCCATGTGACCAGGTAAAATCGCTAAAAGATGATCTTAAACAATGTCCATTCAAGATAACTAAAAGATATCTACTGTCAAACCCAAACTAAAGAGAAGACGGTTTAAAGAGCAAAGTCAATCTTCCAACGGCTAATTGATGACTCAAATACCCAGGTCTCTGGGTAGATGAGGAGGTGTTCATTTTTTAAAGCCAAATAGAAGAAAGAATAACTTGGCCATGTGACCAGGTAAAATGGCTGAAAGATGATCTTACACAATGTCTATTCAAGATAGCTAAAAGATATTTACTCTCAAACCCAAACTAAAAAGAAGAAGGTTTAAAGAGCAAAGTCGCTCTTCCAACGGTTAATTGATGACTCGAATACCCAGGTCTCTGTGGAAATGAAAAGGTAACAACAAGGAGTAACAACAAGAAAAGAATGTACTCTAGAAGACCTTACAGTCCATTCAATGAGGGGACCTTTGGACTAACAGTCGAGTGGGCATATCTCTGCTCAAATGCTTTACTTCCTTTCACTGCAATTTTTCAAGATCCTGTCTAGTCTTGACTTGAAATGGTCAACAGATTCACTGTTGACAACTTCCAATGGAAGTGCGCTCCAACTACTAGATACTGTACGTGAAAAACTTTTCACACAGATTGCGGTTAAACGCTTCAGTTCTAGTTTAAAGCCGTCATTTCTTGTTCTGCTCTAAACAAGTGAGAAAATATCCCCGTTTTCAACATTGTCGAACCCTCGAAGTATTTTGAAAACTTCGATGAGCTGACCACGCAGTCTATGGGTTTCCAACGACAACAGATCTAATTCCCTTAATCTATCTTCATAACTTTTATGTCTGATAGAGGGAATCAGTTTGGTTGCACTGGCTTGTATGCGTTCCAATCTCGCGATGTCCTTTCGAAATACAGGACTCCAAAATTGTACGGCATACTCCAGGTGCGGTCGGACAGGTGAGTTGTACAAACACAGTACAATCTCCTTGTTCCAATATCCAAACTGGCGCTTTATATAGTCTAACATCCTTTGGGCTTTTTTCTCTGCCTCAATGCACTGTTTCGAGAACTTAAGGTCTCTAGTGATTTTTACACCCAAGTCCTTCTCAGTGTCGGTGGATTCAATAGCAGTGCCATTATGGAATTAACTAAGATTGGGGGTTTCTATGGCCTATATGCATCACTTTGCATTTGTTGACGTTCAAAGGCATTTGCAACGTGTCCAACCACTCCTCAATCTTCCCAAGATCTTCCTGAAGGCGGGCAATATTTCCATCCTTTGCAACGTTCATACCAAGCTTGGTATCGTCCATAAATTTGGAAACTTGGCAACCATGTCACCGTCAATGTCATTGACGTAGATGATGAATAGTAGTGGTCCCTGGACAGAACCTTGAGGCACACCGCTAGTAACGGGCACCCAATCAGAACCCTGTCAATTCACCACCACCCGTTGCCGTCTGCCACTTAGCCAGTTCTCGATCCAGCCAGCTACTTTTCCGTCTATGCTCAGTGCTCACACTTTGCGGAGAAGGCGTCGGTGTGCTACCTTATCAAAGGCTTTCTTGAAGTCTAAGTAGACCACATCTACCGCCTTGTCCCGATCGTGTTCACTGAAGACGAAATGGAAGAATTACACAAGGTTCGTCAGGCATGACCGTTGCCTTCGAAAGCCGTGCTGGGAACTCTTCAGTAGCAGGTTTGACTCTAAATACGACGTCATTTTGTCCACTATCACGCTTTTTATGAGTTTACCGAGGATCGAAGTCAGACTGATAGGTAGGTAGTTTGACGGTTGGCTACGGTCTCCTTTCTCGAAGATAAGAGTCACCTCCGATTCACGCAAGTCTCTAGGAACGCATTTGGTCCGGATTGACATGTTGAATATTGCGCTTAGGTGTCGTGACACTTGATCACGCACTTCTTTTAATACTTTAGGTATAAACCTATCCGGGCCAGGTCACTTATTCGTCATAGGACAGTGATCTTCTTTTTTATTTCCCCTTCGGTGAAGTCCAAATCCCCCAGCTTTCCCCCTGAGTAGGAATCCATTGGCTGGGGGATGGGACCACACTCTTCAGTAAACACTAAAGAGAAGTGGTCGTTGAGGAGGTTAGCATTTTCTGCATCTAAGTGCTTTAATGCCCCCTACTTATTTCTCAAAGAACCAATTGTTCAAAGGAATGGTTTACGGCTGTTCACATAGCCAAAGAACTCCTTGGGATTCTCTTTACAGAGTCTTGCCACTCGGAGTTCCTCAGACCGCTTAGCCGCCCTTATACTGGACTTCACTCTCCTGGCTAGCCTCAGGTCTTCGTCAAAGTCACCCGAGATCTCTTATGGCCGGTACACAGTTCTCTTGTCCCTAAGCATTTGGCCGATTTCTCGATTAAACCACTTTGGTTAAACAGAAAACCGACGGGGACATTTTAGAGGGATGAAACGCGATAGAAGTCTCATGAATGTGGTTTTGAAACTATTCCACGAGTCTTCAACAACATCGCACCCTTCTAGCCTCACGTCAGTCAGTCCACCACTAAGACCTGCAATGTCTGCTCTTTTCAAATCTAGTTTCTTCGATTTTCAAGTTGAAGGTCTTGTCTTCGAGACTTTGACTACAAATCAAATTAGTCGGTGGTCACTGCCACCGAGCTCTTCGCCAACAGAGAGGTCCTCAACAATGTCATCCTCAGAGGTGAAAACCAAGTCGAGGATATTGTCTCCTCTCGTTGGCTCTCTCACCCATTGATTCAGAAACTCGTTGTTCACGAACTCCAGGAGTAGTGCGTTCTCGCCACAGGGTTTTCTGGTTTCCCAGTCAACTTTTGTTTTGAAAGTCCTTATGATGATACAGACTCTGTATTCGACAAGTTCTCCTATTAGCTGGTACAGATCTCTGTCATTTTCAACGAGTTGGGCAGGAGGTCTATAAAGAACTAGGGTCCTGTACTTGGCAGGACCTATCTCTAGGTCAACACCTAGTAGTTCATGGTCCGATACGATGTTGCAATCCGTCGGTTAAGAGTATCCTTGACATACAACATTACACCGACACCCTCTCTGTCTGACCTATCTTTCAGGAAGAGCTAGGAACCAGGAATCGTGAATTCACTTTTAAAATCTCGGCTTGAGGTTTTTATTTACGACTCTCTTATGGCCACCATCTAAGGTTCTTCTGTTGCTACGAGATCACAAACTTCTAGAAACTTGTTTCTGATAAACCTCGCATTAAACAGAAGAACTTTGAGGGAGTCCCCGAATGTAGGACTCCCTACGCTCTTCCGTTTCCCGCTTTCTTTCTCTGTGGCGGGGTCACTCTCCTCATTGTGACTTCAGAAAAGGTCATTCCTGGAGTAACACGGGTGTACTGGCGTACGTCCTCCTTTACTCGGGGTCTGACACTTCTTTGGGTCCACTCTACAACATTCTGGATCATGTTCGCGGTTATAGATTTTTATTTAAAGGAAAGATGCACTCTATCCCTTTTGTACAGGTCATTTCTTTCGTAAAAGGTGCGGTAGGGGTCTACAAAAAAGACTCCTTCCGCCGTACAAAGATCTCCCAGGCGTTGGTTTATGGAGAGGTTCCTCGCGTGAGCATTGCGGGATGGACCTCGTCTTGGGAGTATCCCGACCACGACACGTCTGCGGGTTTTTAGCCCACAGTCGTCAACTCCTCCCATAACTCTGGTCAGGATCTTCCCGCTGACATCTACTTTACCGTCTCGTAGTTAGAGATTATTGCCACTTGCAATGAAGACAACTACTGAGGTCTCAGAGATGGATGGCCTATCTCTATCGACGCGGTGCTTGAGGGCACAACAGAGGCACCATCCGCGTCGTTGGGAGTTTCTTGTTGCTCTTGCTCTACCTTGGTGGCTGTCATCTCTGCAATGATGGTTTCGAGACGACGGATTTGAGACGCATGCTCAGATTCGAGGATTTTCCCCTTTTCTTCCATCCGTCGTGATTTTTCCTCAGAAAATTTGAAAAGTTCCTTAAGCTCCTGAAGTTCCACCCTTAGGACGCAGTCCGTGTAGATACTTCCAGAGTGGCATTTTGAGAAACACCCCTCCGGAAAATCTACGCACCACTTGTCCTTTTGGCATGTCGAGCAGGTGTATTTTAACGCACCAGGTCCTTTCTTTACAGTCATGCTGAACACTTTATATCTCAGAATACTTTGTGACCACCCAATAAAAAAGAAAAAGATCTATCAGAAGGCACGCTCCTTGTGCTGCTGTTCGTCCGACTGAGTCGTCAAACCTCGGCGCGCTATGGCTCCCAACCAAGCAGCACTGACTGACCCCGAAGGGGCCATCGATTTCTCACCATTTGAACAACGGAACACGCCCTGTACTAAACCCCTACTAGTTCCCTTCACGACGGCCAAGATCTCGGAGCAGCGTTCATTGATATCCCGCCACACCAAGAGACTCTACCCAAGGCTTTTTATTGGCCTGGCAACGAACCTGGGAACAAAGGGCCATCACCTCGGACCGATGCTACCAGAGGCACCCATCAACGGTCACGGGAAATAGGCAATAATTACGCGCCAGGGAAGGGGTTAACGGGGCACTACCCTCATCCCATTCATCGTGCCCAAACGCCTAGGACACCTCTGGTCCTAGTCTCTCGCAACCAGTGAGCGTTGATTGGCGTTCATTTTCCAAGCCAAATAGAAGAAAGAGTAATCGTCATTGCGCATAAAATAAAAAAGATTACTGTTGAACAGCAGAGATCTTTCAGAGACAAAATGTAGTGTCGGAAATTGTGTTGGTGGTCGTAACACCAAAGGACCCAGAATATATCTCATCTCTTTGAAGTGGAGGTGAAGAACATTCATGAAATGGCGGTGTACCATTTTCACAATATAAATCAACATCGCATTGAGCAAATAAATTAAGGTTGTGACGGAAAATTAAAAGGTTTTGTCAAAGAAATTATTTCTTTCAGTTCGTTATATTTGAACCCCATAGATTATAGAGTATGGTTGAGGAGAAATCCTGTACCAAATTTCATCAATTTTCGAAGTTCTAAAGTGCAAATGAAAAAATATGAAGGAAGAATTGGTTGAAACCATACACGCAAATTGCGTTCAGGTCATACAGACTTAGACTTCTTCGTGGCATCAACGCAAAGGTTGTCTCATTGAAAAATACTACATTTTGTAAGATATATTTTGTTCTTCCATTTTGGTCAAAGCAGTATTTAATATTGCATAGTGTCCTTGAAATAATTAAATAAATATCAGTCAACAACTACTGTAATGAAACTAAATTCATAATTTCTAGTCAAGTAAATAACTTTACTGCTTTAATATATCCTGGAAACAAAGTAAAATAGGGTATTACAATTTTGAATAAAAACTAATACAGAATGGAGGAAAAATGATAGGGCAGTTTTTACGGTATGGTGTTTAAATATAACGCAGATAATTAATTATATTGATTTTAACTTGCTTTATGTCAATGACCATGGAAAAACTCCCATACTACCCTTTTATTATTGTATAAATGTCGATTGTATAATCTATTGGAGTATTTTTATGAAACCTCATTAAGTATATTTTTATATTATTATTAATCTAGTGAAATATGCGAAGGGAGATTTATAAACTTGTGTTGCTTAGGTTAAGAACTAAGACATTTGAAGCAGAGATTGCCACAACCAAAGTAAAGGGTGGCTTTATATTTTTTGTCATTCTTATCAGATCTAAAATATTTCCTTTCTTTATTAAATTATCTTTCTCTCTCTCTATAATATAGGTAAAAATATGTTGCTTTATTCTATTTTTAATCATTAATCCTTGGTATTATCGTAAGGTATTATTATTTCAGTTATTTGGGACTTGCTACTCTAAAGATAATGATACTTTAAACAAAAAATCTCGGTTACAAGAGGTTTGGTGGAATTAACTGTCACCCAATGTAATTTCTTTTTGAGTACATTTTCTTTGCCCTTAAATCAAGTCCAGTTTTCTTATTTAATCGTCAATCCATAATAATACCTCATACGACAGTTACCTTAGCCCAATATTTGTCATTTACGGTTAATAAGTTAGTCGCATGTATTTCTGTGGGCACGACTAAATAAAGGTTATTATATAAATGCGTATTCTGAGTGTAATGGAGTTTAGCGCAGGTTTACAATCTTTCAGAGTATAGTTCTTTGGAGATATTCGAATAATTTATTTATTTTGGCGCTTATACAAAATAAGTGAAAGGATTACTTTTGCATATCATGGCATCGAAAAGAGTAACGAATCCACTTTTGCAATCTTCGTGGTAGTCTGGCAGCTAATCCCTATGTAGAGCACTACATTTATTTTCATATTCGCTTCATATTTATTCCGTTGTCAGTTAATTTATTTCTCTTTAAATTATGTAGCAGTCTTTTGATGTATCTTTTCTTCTTCTGCTTTTAATAGAACATCTGTCACTTTAATATTTCCACTCATACCTTCGTCAGGAATAACTTAACCATGCAAATAGCAGATATGTCCGTAATGTCACGATTGCTTCATTAGCTAATTTAGAGCTGACCATCCACGTGTCAAACTAATATAAGGCTTGAAGGAAGAATCTTGTTTATTTTATTCCCCCATTCTTTATAATTAATAATCATTATTTCATGTTTATAAAAAATATGATAAAGATAATTATTGGCAAAAATAGTATGTCAAATTAAAACATATTCTTCAGAGATTAATAAGAATATATGGACAAGATTGCATCTTTGCTCATGATGAATAATTATAAATGGTATCTATTATAGTATAAAACGGAAACTATTAACAGGTCGTTAATAAAGAGATATGAACCATTTGAGCTAATGATATTGGCCAAATTGTTGTAAGGTAGCCATTACTGGTAGATAGATTCCTTCATTCGTCGAAATGATAAGGACTACCGTATTTAAAAATTTAATAACTACCAACCAAACGGAGTTAGTTGGAGGTTATGTGATTATCGTTATATGTAAGTTTTCTGTTTGTGTGATTTATCTAAGATATCCAAAAATATTTATAACGTATTACGATTAAGTCTTGCGTAGAAAGACTTTATTATAGTTTGTGGCAGATCAAAATATTTTCGAAGTCGTATTGGCTTATTCCATTTATTTAAAATGGCGAGATCTGGCATCTTCCATCAACTTTTCCAATATCATTAATAAAAATGGCCTCGTTACCCCGAAACTGCAATAAAATAGACAAATTATGACATTTTACTAAAATAAGCGATTTGATCAGACATCGAAATTTATATTTTAGTGGCAATATTTACCTTCTCAGAGTACAGTAAAGAAGAGTAGTAAAAACTTATTACTCTGAACAAAATATAAGAGCCATAGTCTAGATTTAGCAAACAAATAACTAACTTTGTGTATCTTTTAACACTAGAAGTACCAAAATAAATCTTTCAACTTAAAATTACCAAAGGGTCAAAGTTATCACTTTGTCTTTTCTTTCATATTTAGTAATATTATGCAATCTTTTTATTTAAAAGATAAATGTTTTTCGTTTTCTGGGATTTTGTCTTTTATGATATATGAGCATAACAATATAAGGCTTCATAGATAAGGAGCTAAAACCCAATTTCCTCAGAGTATTAGATTAAGAGATAAACAGTTTTTGGTTTATCACATTTAAAACTTTGGGGATATTTCTAATATAATATGGTTAATTTCATAACCTTTTAACAATTTCAGTTAATATTCAACGGTACACAATTTAAGAAAATTAAAAGATCTTTCCGTAAAACAGTTTTGATCATAATTACAATGAATATTTTTACTTGGCAAAAGTACCTCTTTTGACACATGTAGACAGAAACAAACCTTGGACTATATTCTAGCTTTGAAAAATGTTTTACTTTTTCCCAAAACAAAATGACATGGTTGACCATTAGGTAGCAGACTAAAATTTGCTTTATCATGCTGACCAAAATTCATTTCCTTTATTTGTTTCTTTGTCCTGAATAAATCATCTATAAGACCCAAACAAATCTATTAGTGGATGAGTGTGTATGTTCGAACTCACTTTTGAACTCTATATGCATTTTTGTCATCCAAATCAATCTAGAATCTAAGATGCTTCTCTATTTGATGAGAAATATCTATCTATCTTTTTTGGAACTAAACTACACTTTCCATTAAGTTGAAGTGTGAAACTTTAAAATTTTCATTCGTAAAGTATTTAGACGAAGTTAGTTTTCGAGATTTCATGATATAGTATATAGCAGGAAATTCCTTTTTCTTATTCTAATAGCATCTACGATAGATGTCTTTTGTGCCATTCATCACTCAGCTATTGGTTGACTAGTAAAATTTTTATTATTTTTAATTGTAACATTTTTGAGATATAGTTTCATGGGCCAGAAGCAAACATCTGCTGAACAATCAATGGAAGCAGCATTACCTATATGATCTTTTCATAAATGGACCATAACATTGTAAATCTATTTCTATTTTGATGGCGGAAGAAGCCATAACCTTATAAACTTAAATCAAACTTGATAATTATTAGCCTTTGCTGCAGTTAAATATATGTATGAGTCCAGTATTGCAGAAAATTAACAGTATTATCCATCATTTTTCCTTTGAAAAATATGTCGTGAATTTAAATCGAAAGAATTTCAGAGACCCTTTAATTTGGTTTGTATTCTATGCTTTGGATTATGAAAAAAAAATAGTTGACGCCATACTTTATTGGATTACTGTTTCATAGGGGAATTTTTGGTGACTAACTTCTTGAGGGATTTGGAGACCTAAAAGCTATATAAGTCTTCAAGATTAATGAGGAAAAAGTTTTCAGCATTTACAATGCAATTCCTCATTAATGATATTAGACCGTAACATAATCTTATATTTAATTTGTAGTTTAAATGCTGTGTTTGATTTTATTCAATGCCTGAATATGCATATGAAGTTGAGCCAGATTAATGCCGAAATATTTTCTGTTGCTGCTCTATTTATCTCTCTTCACAGAAAAATATATATAATCTTAGTCCCAAATAGTGGTGCTAGAAAATTCGAATTGCCTTTTAATGTGTCTCATGTCTTCTGAATTAATTTTGTTAGCAAAATTAAATGAAATGCTCCTGCAACAAGCGTGACTTATTGGTTACCCCAGTCTTTATTCTGATTAAGAGCATTTTGGATATGCTTCGCGACATAACAAATAAATCAACTTCCATGTGATATGGTAATATATATATATATATATATATATATATATGGAGGGAAGATGAGAACACCCATAAGTGTTATAGAAATCTTCTTTACCGACCGACGTTTCTCTCCTTTGGATCTTATTCAGAGTAACAAGAAACTAGAAGCAGAAATTAACAGAACCGCTGAATTATGTGTGCAAATGAGAAACCTTACTTTATCAAGTCTTGAGAGTACATAAACCGGCGTTTTGAAACTAATATATTTTTTCATCTGATAAAATCAATTGACTAATCAAAAGATGCAGTTTGCTTTACTATGTTAGAAATATATTTCCAAGGCAAAATAGTGACAAATATAAATCCTAAATTAATCAGGTTTTCGTACAAATTTGAGTTCATGGTATTTTTTAAGGGCAAATTTGTTACTGCTCAATCTCCCTTAGATGCGAAGCAGGCCCAGAGAGGAAGAGTGCGGGAAGCTTCACCATGGCCAAGAGACATGACTTTTGAAAGCGCTCTCTTTTTCTTCTCCAATCAAAGGAACTTCCAGAAAATTACAAAAAGAAGAAGGAATCTTCATCACAGAATATCACTTTTCCCCATTCTTCAATAGTCCATTCCCTACATTTACTAGAAAGTGAAGGCCTATCCGTATGAATATTCATTGAGATATGAGGCTTCTGAGTAACCTTATTTGACTTTAGACCTATGTTAACAAGTCTCAGCCTCAAGGTGCGTGCCAAATCCTTCAAAACTGCCTATTTCCTATCATGAGAAAGCTTGTGACTGAAACATAACTGAACCTTTTGTTGATCTTATCTAAAAGCGATCTTGGAATTTATTTGAATCATTGAGCGTCCGGAGGACTTGTTCCCATGAGTGTATCCAGTCATTTTATACTCATTAATAATCCTAAATTTGATGCTCCTTGATGCAATACTTTTAGAGACTTTGTTCTTGCTTTCAGGGCAATTTGATAAAAAACATGAAGGGTGTACCTTATCCTTTTGAATTAATCATTTTTAGAATTAGAAAAATAGTCAAATATTGATCTTGGCCAAAAAATCTTGCGATATTGATTATAATTAAACAATATAATTTATTTAACCCATATTTGTTATTTGTTTTACTACTAGAACAGGACCAGAGCGAGATTGTGGATTCAACGAAGAAATGGAATGTTTTCTTATTATTTTTTTGAGCTGCTGCCTTATTAATAAAACTACAGTAGTTAAAATATTAGAATAATTATTTCTATCATAAAATTTTTAAAATGCATATAAAATATATATTATTAGCAAAACATTTGGCCATCACGGTATATATATATATATATATATATATATATATATATATATATATATATATATATATATATATATACATATATATATATATATATATATATATATATATATATATATATATATATATATATATATATATATAAATATATATATACATATATATATATATATATATATATATATATATATATATATATATATATATATATATATTATTTAAGATGTATAAACCACTTTAGTAGTATCGGTTTACGATATTACAAGACTAGTTCGGTATCTATTCTGATCTTCAGCTATATAATCAGACGACTGGATAGAAAAAAATCTTTATATATTTCTATGAGCAAATGGGGGAAAGATCATAGGAAAGAGAAGGGAGAACAAGCAAAACATAAATTAAGGAGTGTTGTTGTAGTGAGAAGAATTGAAACTTTCTTTGCTCCGTAAAAGCCGAAGAGCACGCTTGTACCACTTAAGGCCACCTTATACTTACTGCTAAATGGTCACCGCCTCAGTTAGGGCAACAGTATAAAATTTTGCTTTTCCACGGATTTTTGAGCAGAAAAGGTTTGCCTGCCATGTTTTTGTTCTGTGATCAGTCCTGTAGCATCGTATGCGCTGATTTAAGCGTATGCAATGCTACTGGTTGTGTGCAAGAGAATGTTTCTAGGACTTTAATGCCTTCGTCCAGTAACGGGTTGCAGTGTTTCTCGTCAGGGATGATGAAAGCATCAGAAGCCTTTATGCAGTTTTAGTAAGGGTCCTGGATCGCTTCCTTTCTTTAATTATGTCTTAGTTTGGGGAGGAGTTGTTTAATAGTGAATTCCTCTAGAAATTGCTGATCCTAGTTATGCGTACTTTGTGACGCGTGGAGAAGCTGTCTGACAATAGTGTTTATTTGTGTTTTTAGGTCAGTGTACTTTTGCGTGTGTATGAAAGTCCAGGGCGTAGATATACTGCCTGAAGGAGAGCGTCTGGCCTGTGTGCGTGTTGATTATGTTTGTAATAGGGGTGTCAAGCGCCTTCAATATTTAAAGTGTTTCCACGCGTAACAATGTGATTTGATATTTGCCTGTTTGCTCTAGGCGTAGGTAGGATGTTTTCACCACCAATAGCATGTACATAGTAGTTATGTGTATATGGGTGGGAAAGTGATCCCCTCTCATAGACTACTCATAGAACATGTCTCCAGATGTGTAAAAAATATAGAGCTAAATGATAGCTAAACACTGTTTCAACGAGGTTCTCCTTGCGAGTACCGCCCCCTGAACGGGGTGTGATTATTCAAAGTTACCTCCAACATGCACAGAGAAGGTTAAATTTCCATTTCTGTTCTTGGTCCGACCTACAAATTAGGTTTATTTACACTTTGGCAAGATTGAACTCAGTTTCATTGCAGGATGGCTCTGATTTGGGGTTCAGCTGTTGTCTTGATCGCAAACTCCCTTTCTGCTAAATCTAAGATTATGCCTTTTTTAAGGAATGGCAAAGTAGTAAAGAGGTTATATAAGGAGTCTTCACTTACGGTACTAAGTATCGACGCCCTGGGTGACCTCGAGTAATTGGAATCTCAACCCATTCTCGTTCGCGATATTTGTGAACACACAGCTGCTATGAGTCAAGTGGAAATCAAAATTATATTCGACTTGGTTCCTAGACATCTGAAAATTGCGGTAATGAGACTCGCAAATATTTACCGAAGGCTGAAGCAAACATACCATCGGTCCCTTCTTTGCCTCCTTACAATGAGAACATGGTAGGAGTCAGATCAGGCCTTAAGGCTGCCTGGCCAATGATATCGGAGACAACGGAAGGGAATCCAAATTTGCGTGCCATCACCCTTGGACTGTTCGCTTAGCCATAGCCCACAATATGTACCAAGCTTCAGATAGATTGTTCCCTTCTTTAAAATAGGCGCACATTTTAGATGCAACGGAATTGGACGCAGCTCTCACTCGCACTTTACTGCGATAACTGCGTCTCACTCAGAATACCTAGCATATTCTTTTTAATTGTCTCATTATAGACCTTAGCGCGTGTTACTTTTTCGGGTCTGTTGAGGAGCAGTGTTGCTAATTCTTGTCCTTTGTATCTTGAACGGTTTTGTGTACTCCCGATTTAAAATCTTTTCAATTTAAAGGAGGTTAGCGTCCTCTATTTTCTTTACCTTTTTGGTTTGGGAGCGGGTCTCCCTCGAGCGCCTGATCAGGTATTTTTGTCTCTTTTTTTTTGGTTGATAATCTTTTTAGGGTTATTAGACTTGGTTTTACTTTTTTTATTTTAACTTAGCCTAAAACTTGGCTATCTTTTCAAGTTTTGACCAATATTCTTTTAGTATCTGTTACTAGTTTTGCCCCTTAGAATAAAAGGACATGCAAGGCCACATCTTGCAAGCGCGAACACCTAATGCAAGTGCGTATACTGGAATTAAACATTTGACTATGGTGGAAAATCCCCTATATGTTCTCAATCAAGCCAACAAAAATTGAGAGTCATAACGGCTGATTCCTTTGTATGCAACTTCAAGCAGTAGATGGTAGATGAGTAATCCAATATTATTGTGGCTCGACATTAGTGAATTTTGGGGGAATTTGGTAAGCATATATACTCAATCTCACTTTGAGATTAAAAGTTCCAATTTCCAAATTAACAATTCGGTCACTAAATTAGGAGGCCATAAGATTTGTTCTATTTTTGATAGCAAAACATAAATGTCTTTTGCATTTTCTCTTTTTTTGACACTCTTTCCATGTTGGAGTCAATATTTTTCCAAGCTAGAGAATGAAAAATCCTAGATCGTCTCCATATGTCTTCAGCTTTTCAGAGGTCTGCATCCGATCATATTTTACATTCTTAAGCCAAACTAAAGTAGATTTCTTAATTTTTATCTCACAATACTTGCAATAGATATGGTATCTTAAGTAGAAAAAGACACTAATTTCAAATTGTTCACTCTTTCTGGGGTAATTAAATGTATAAAGTTCTGAAGAATATTTCAACAAAATCCGGGATAATATTTTTGACTGATATACTGTAATATCTTGAAGATCTTAGTGTTGAGTAAGTGTGTGGCTTAGTGATTGTGTGAGAAAATGTTTTTTCAAAGAGAATGAGGTATGGAGGGGGGGGGCATTTTATTATAACTTATTGGGGGGGGGGGCATTTTATTATAACTTATCTTATTTATCAATATCATTCCTTATCTTAAGATTTTCTATATTCGAATCTATTTATTTCTTTTTGACTGAAGTTACCCCTTCAAACATTGCCTTCCATTTATCTTGACATAATATTCTTGTTGGCGGAGATTCCTTCTTCTTTAAGTTGGCTGGGTTAACTCTTGATTTTCGTATCCTTTCTTTCTTGATGCATCTTCCAATTATCTTGACGTGAGGATTTCTTCTTGCTTCTTGAGGATGTGATGAGTTCTCCTTGCTTTTTGATGAGATGATGATTTCTTGGATTCTTGATGAGTTAGCCCTTGAAGTCATTTTCCTTGAGTTCCGTTTCCTTCGTAAAAATTGTGGACTATGAGTTTCGAACGTGGCACCAATGGTTTTAAAAGCCAGCATTCTAGCCATCATTCTACGGCGGAGTCCGTTGTGAGATTGTAACTTAATGGGCTATTTATATTATCGAGTTAGAAGGAATTTTTCTCTGATACATTTTCGCACCCCTACAGAGACACCTCTTCAATCTCTTGATTCTTTTTAGATGAATAATGATCAGCTAATACTACAGCATCCACTGATGAAATATGGTTTAATTATAAAACCATTGCCTGTTTGTGTCTTGATTTAGTTGTTTAAAAGTCCAGCGAAGTGAGTCTGCAGCTATTAGGATAACATTTTAAGAGAATAGGATGTGTCCTTAATTCATTTTTTGGAGAAATATACACTTCCCAAAATAAATAAAATTCAAATTTTGCGCCCTTATTTGGTTTGATTACGTATTAACTATCATAGTCTATAGGCTTAGTAAATGCTCTATTGTGTTTCATTCTATTTACTTATTCGTATCAGTCCTTTGGTAGATCGCTTGTCTTTGTTCTCTTTATTTATGATGCCGTCTTGAGCTACCTTATGCGACATTCGCCTAGGTGGATTGTTCCTTGTAATAAAATGTATATCTGCAATTTCCAACAATAAAGGATGATCCCGAAAACCCTTTTTATTACTATTTATCAAAAATCAAACATCTAAATATTATGCATATTATCTATGCTGATGTTTTTAATTATCGTAACAGGTTAAGTTTGACGTATAAAATTAAATTAAATTTCAGGACGTCAAAAAAATGCTGCTAATAGTAATAATTATTATTATTTTATAGCCAAATAGGTTGATTCTCCATCTTTTACGACTTTCTACCCATAAATCTTTACCTGAGATAATCTAAATATCTGTGGCAACAAACACCTTCAATTTAGCGATCATCTTTCTTCTCAAACTGCCTTTGTGTTTGCAAATTAAGAAATTTTCCTTATTACATTTACATAGATTTTAGGGTGGGCCGCAATATTAAGTTTGTGCAAAAAAGAACTTTCCAATGCACTCTTCAGTTCTTTGGTGCAATCATTTTGGAAAATACATCATAGCATTATTTTAATGTTTTCTTAGTCTTGCCCAACCTGTCCCCTTCAGAATAGCTGGTTGTGCTTGCAAACAGCATCATATAGATTAGTGAAATAGACTCTTTCCTCTTGGAAGAGAAGGCTAAGTGATTTGATAAAGAATATCTTTTGTAGAAACATTCAGTACACCCTTCCTCATAAGAATATCTGTAAACCCTACGTTCCCCTCCTTTTCCATCCCCAATTAGTAATTGAGTGGTACCTTGGGAAGAGTTCCTCAGCCTTGTGAATAAAAGGTTATTAGATCCTGAATGCATAATATAAACTGTCTTCTGGTTAGAACCGTTCGTGATACCGTCCAGTGAATTAATGAAAACCTCAACTCTATCTCCTAAATATCAGTATCTCCTTCGGTGTCGTGGTTTATTACCTCAGGAGGTACAAATCAAGCATTCCTAAATCCCGAAAAGCTGAGATCAGAGCTTCAAAAAAAAAAAAAAGAATAAGAGTCGGCTATCAAGCATTTTCATAGCAAGATAAGAAGAGCAGATAATGTATGAAAAATAAAGATCAAGAAAGCAATATATCGTATTCAATATTCTCACACAAATAGAACTACCTCGTTCTTTTTACGGAATACGAGTATGTTATTCTTTCATGTATACCTACACATCCACTCATAGAAAACATACGAGTAGCTAAGGCTCAAATTTTATGAATTTTATCAAAAATATAGGATATGCAAATTCGGAATTCAGTGGCAGCCTTTAAATAAGACGTTGGTTTGCTTACAAATTTGTAATAAAAATTGAAAAGTGAAGTTCAATTGCATAGGTTCGAACCTCATCAATCTAGTGAATCTAGTATTGAGTCAGGGAATAACAAAAATACTGTTGTGCAAAAAGCTAAAAATAAAATTATGTTATAAAACAGCGAAAACAAATGATCACATATTTTGCTTTTAATGATTAAAATTCGAAAATCGAACAATAAGCCATCTCACTCAGAATACTTGCATGGATAATTCAAGTTAGATACCCGCGCATGAGTCTGGTAGGGATGGTACCCATTATCCTTGATGTCAGCTGCAGCATGTTTACTCACGCTATTTTTGGCAAATGCTTGCAAGGTGATGGCAAATGGCAATTGGCAAATGATTGCAGGGTGACGGCATTGTTAGACAACCAGAATAGATAAGTTTTACCGACCACCGCCCCCCTACAAAATCCACTGGGAGATTTCCATTGTTTAAAATCTTTGCAGAACAGAAACCTGAAAACTGGTTAACGCTTTTTCATTACCTTTCTAACATTCATGCTAGAAGAATAGGTTATGACAGACATGTAATTTTAACATCTTACTGAAAGTATACATCCCTACATGACATCTAAAACATTGATCCAACTTACCCTCTATGTACGTGGATTGGTACACAGCTATTTTTACCCTAAATCTTTATGTACTACAATTTATCAAGCCCTCTTACTATATATTTTTCCAAATAACTCTTAAGGTGAAAATTATGGTATATTAATACATTAAATAGTAGGAAACCTCATTCTTACTATAAAATAGTAAAATGGGAACCTCTAAGTATGTGCAAGTTATAATGATCATATCATAAAGATGAGCATATTTGAGATAATAGGGACAAGGAAGAAGCCTCATTCTATTCAAATTCACGCGTCTTGCAGCAAAGACAAGTTTCGTGGAATACGAGAAATGCGATGAGACGAAGGCTGGAGACCCAACTTCCTCGATTTTCATTAACTTTACGTATTAAATGAATCTTTGATGGTTTTTATTTCCTCTTTTGAGATCTTAAAGATAAAATCTTGGGACATTTTTGTCTATTCAGTGCTTAAATATTCCATATAATATATACTCAGATAAAAGGTTAGATGAGTAATAAATAATGGATAAGGTTAGAGGAAATGTATGTATTTACAACCTTGAAAATTCATATAGCTTTTAAATCTATAGGTCCAGATACTACCATTGGACTCGGTGATGTAGATATCTTTTTTTTTCGTTTATTGGATTATAAATGCAAAATAAAAGGAAAGAGGCATCTCTATAAGTAGTTTATATAAAGTGGTTCAGAATCTAATTTATAAAGAAAGGTAAGGTAAGTAAAAGATTTTGGAAGGCACTCTTGTTATTATTTTGATAAATAAATACACTCCCTTCCCCATATACGTGGCTCAGTATTATTCGTTTAAGTTCTTTATGTTTATGATCCCTTGCATTTTTTCTTTTCTCTCCTCATTAAAATCAATCAACTCCACCCAACGATTTAGATGCCACCTCAAAAGTGAGTTTCTGGTGATTGCAGCGCAAACTTTCTTCTTGCTCACTTTCAGGGTAGTTCATAGCAATGTCGTTGCTGTAACAAACGGTGATTGCTTCAGGTAGAACTTTTCCACTTAAAACAGGAGATCACGCTTATTTATACTACTCTTGGTTAGATTCCTTAGATGGTTGCCTTAAGGTGGTTGAACAAGACCGCCCTTGAAGTCCACTAAATCAGAGACTACCAATACTCCCCGCATGGTATAGAATAGGATGAAATTTGCTTGTCTTTTTCTGAAGTTGTAGACGAAGTTAGTGTTGAAATTAGGGTTATATTCAGGTAAGTCCTAATAATAATTTATCTACTAGATCGGAAAACTTTCATCCGAGCTGTAACTCTCTATTGTGAAAATATAGAGACAAAAGCAGAAAAAAATATTCTTTCGTGAGTACAGCTGCGTGTGGTTTAAACAAATAGGGAGTGAGAAACTAAATTCTGTCTACTTTGGGGTTCAGCTTTAAGAACGTTCCATATATTCTTGCCAGATGGACTGTATAATGAGAGGGGAGAATCTTTGAGGAAGAGAAATCCTTACTCGATTTCAGCCAGGACACTGACGGCCCTGATATAAACGAGACGGTTTCCAAATAGACCAAGCGCACTGGATATAGTCAGGATTTTTACTTCTCGTGGTTAGAGGAGGCGTCTGGAGGCCAGTGGGTTGAGGGGAGAGAAGGGGGGAGAGGTAAGTAATTAGGTTAGACTGCCTAGCACCAGGACGCTGTGGTACCTGAACGAGGCATCTGTTATTATGGTAGATATCGATTTCCCTACAGCCTATAACATTTAGCAGAAGGATTTGATAATAAAGTGTCGTTTTAAAAATCATTTGGTTCTCAATTATTCCTCAAAAAAAAATAGTTATTAATATATTTTTGCCAACCTTATATTGATTTCTGGGACAAATTAATATTTTTTAATATTTATTTTCATATATAATTTGTTTACCAATTATTAATCAGTTCGAATCTTAAAGCGTGTTTATATTCTGCATTATTGACTAAATTCAATCTTAAAACATTTTCCTTTCAATTAATTCATCCCTTTGCTTACAATCATCTAGTGCACTCATTATTCTCTTCTATTCAATAACGGTCTTACAAATGTAAAGAAGGTAGGTTCAGGAGTGCATGTTGGTGTCTCATTTCATGAAGAAAAGGTTATTCAATATACGCCATTTAATTTTCAAAGAAGCAGTTAAATGTTCTTCTGACCCTCTGAATTCATTTCCTTTAATATTAGTATTTAACTTAAACTCACCGATCCTAAATTGGTTTGTAGAATTTGGAAGTACCTCGGGCAGATCTGATCTCCTTATTCATTCCGCTTAAATGAACTTTTTCCAATTTTAATATCTCTTATTTCCAAGTAAGTTCTCTGTTTTTCACTTGTAGGATTGGAGATTTTGGGTCTTTAAAAATAATGCCTTTTGAACCTATCCTAGGGCATAAACATTATTTAATTATTAGCTAAGCTAAACTAACATGCTCTAACCTATTAAGCTACGTAAAGCCTCTTTAATTTCGTTTTCTTAATAAACCCTTTAGTTTGATAATGATTTCGCTATAAATTTGAGTTAGGCCTCTTTAAATTTACATAATAGTTCCTTATGCTTTGATGATGCTTTGACTCTTCCCTTGTTGAATTTTGTATAGATTTATTAGAGAGCATATTCAAAACGACTTCCCCATCCCTCCAAATAGGGTTATTCGGAGCATAAAGTCATCCGAATTCTTCCAATCAAAAAGGTGAATGAAAACCACATCAATTTCAACAGTCCAACCATCGCAAATAGAAATTAAAAGCTCGGTGGAAGTCGTAAAGGACAGGTGGCAATTAAATTATTTACAACAATAAATTGAAGATCTGCTCCTTGAAACTCAGAATATCCTAAAGGTGTAGCAAATTGCCACCATAATTTTTTTTTCATAAACGAGCCTTTTGCGATGTTCAAGAATTTTTCACTCGGCAAATAAATGTGCAAAAATGCACCCATTCTAAAACCATGGATAAATTTAACAATGATTATCTTACTACAAAAAAGGTGCCCTCTAACTTGTAATTACTCCAGTGAAATATTGAAGAACTCAAGTAATAATAATGATGACCTCAGCAAATTGTCAAATCTCGTATACTTACAAGGTCATGTAAGAGGGAAAGGACGTAAGGTATTTGGTTCTTTTTGGACCAGACACGCCTTTTATTATGAAGCTGAGGAAATGTTAAATAATTATGATAGAAAATATAGTAAAATGTTTTTGGCACACGTACTCAGTTGTAGATCTTGTCAGTCCACGCCAGCAAAAGAGTTAAGAGTATTTATGTCCCAATAAATTTGTCAATTGGAGACTCTCTAAAACCTTGAAATTCTCCAAAATGAGCGGCAGATATTTCTTACCTCTATTTTCCTTTGAAAACTCCCTTCCAAAAGAGGTTTTAATGTTAATCAAGCTCCATAGTGACTCTCATAGAGGCGATTAAGAGGAAGACACAAATCTCTTCTGACTTTGAGGTAAATGATTCACCCAATAATTTTAAAGATATGCCCACGCTACCTGAAAGGATTTTCCTCTTCAAAGCAAATTTTAATGTTGATTTGTTGAAATTTCTACTAATACTTCAGAAGTTGAATAAATTATCTATTATTCAATGGGATACACAAACTTGGGCAATGTTCATTTTATAAAAAGTGCAAAAAGTCTTATAATACCATTAAGGACCAAAACTCGTTCAGTTGTTTTGGACCCTACTATAAAAACTTTTGCTTCACCAATGTAGAAAAAGCCTCAATCCTTGATCAAGTGTTCTTTTCTTTCTAATTATACATCACCGGAGTCAATTAATTGTCACATAAGAATTTCAGAGGATGTTTCCTAGGCACAACACGTTCAAATTACCTCATCAGAATTACTGATCGAGCCTCAGTTAACCACATTTGTCTGTTTTTTGTCACCAACAGAAAATAAGCGCCACCCTCCCCACTCCTATTTTTTCCCAAAGGATATTTAAAGTTGAAGGGCAGTTTCTTCTATGCAGCAGTTTATGTTCTAAACCCAATCAACAAATTTCCCTTTTGCATAATTATCGAGAGTGATTAAAAACATGCATTGCTGAGAGGGATGGACTGGAAATCTAATTTCTCTTTATTACATGCCCCATTAGGGTTCAGAATTTCTCGATTGCTTTCTCAAAATTTTGACCTCTAAGCGCAGTATATTAAAAATGCATGCTTCTAAAAATGTTCCCTTTATTCCCCCTCCTTGAATCAAAATGTGAGATTTAGAATCAATACAAATTGAATCTTTAGTCAAAAGGAATGAAGAGCTTCATCTAATGGAAGTTTTTAGGTAGATAATGAATAGAATAATGAAAAACTTTGTGCTCAACTTCCAGGAAAGTAGTCCTATCCATTTTACGCCCTTAATATTGAATATCCAAAGGAAAATTAGCTTAATCCATTAAACAATTACAAATAAAACCTAATAAATTATGTCATTAGAATAATATATTCTAGCATTAATTATTATAGACTCTGTTGTAGACAATATTAAGCTATTAATACAAATAAATATTAAGTACCATTTATTTCACACCTATCAGGCATGTGGACCAATGTCAATTTTATTCTGCATACTCAGAGTTGCACTTGGCCGTTCAGCTGACCTCCTCTATGGCAACGAGTGTCTTTATTCTGACGCACCACTTAACTATTAACTGTTCCTGGTTCTTCTGTTTTAGGCCTAAAATATTCTTTAGTATCAGCGGCATTTCAAAGGCAAGCATAATAATCGGTTTACAATTTTTTGACAGGAAAGCTCTCAGATATTTTTACCAGGAGATTAATCGTATGAATTAAACATCTCTACATTACATGGTTTCAAAGCTACTTGCGGCTAATATAATGTAAATTGCAACGTAGTCTCTCCTCTAATGTGTAACATTTCTGACACTGCTCAGCTTGAGAGAGAGAAAGAGAGACAAAAAGTACGTTTTTTCTGTGCATTACTGGTTGCAGTATACAACGAACACACTATCCTGCATTAGTTGCCTTGCCATTTCTGAGGTAAAGATAGGTGATGTATTCTCCTCCAATGAGTGTGGAGGGGCGGGGGTATAGATTGCTTTTGCCACTTGTTCAACAAATGTACCCGACTCTACTTATTTAGCCGTGCTCCCGTGGACGGTAAAATAGAAATCCCCTCTATAGTGGTGGAGACATTTCGTGTGATGCGTTTTACTTTCTACCCTTCGATTTTCAAAGGAGCCTTGGCCTCATTTGTCTATAGAGAAATTGCATAAACTTCTTAGCCTCGTCTTAGGTCATTAAAGAAAAGCCTATTAATCAAACTTCCTTGATTTCATGCGAAAGAAGAGGTCAAGTGGAGAATTATTCTCCACCCAATCCCTTGGCTTGTGAAAAATTCGGGAACGTCTCGTTGCGCTTAACAAATCTTGCTTTCGGAAGCATCAGGCCAAACTCTCATTATTCTTGACAAAGTAAATATTACGACTGTGGAGGTAGAGCGTAAAAGCGACGACTAAGCCTGCCTTGCAGCCCATTTAATCATTATTTGAAAATCGATTGACCGCACTTCTCGCTGGATCTGTCAGATTTGACATCCCTTACGGAGAGCGTAAATGGGGAATAATAAACAGACTGCGTCACCGCAAATCAAACCTTCTTATTAGAGCAGCTTTCTCTTTTTTAATTGAAGGCCAAGTGACAACAATGAGGTAGCACGCAATAAAATTCTAGGGAGAGATTTGTTAAGAATGTTGGAAAGTTAGAGGAACTAAAAACCTGTGGGTGGAAGATATAGTAAGAAAACAATTCTTGCAGGCATCTGATCCAGGAAGCCAGACAATTCAACAGATTTCATCTGACATTCCGGAGTATCTTTTGGCCTTTTGGAGATGGAGACCAACAAGTACTCGGCACTAAGTAATAATACCAGAACTGGCAGAAATTGTACTAGTTATTGAGGATACGCCGCGATCTCATGGTACATATGTTTAGATCTTAGAACTACTTAAAGTTATTGATAACCATTAAAAAGCGGACTTGTTGCATACCGCAAACGGAAACCAATCAAGGTCAAGTGATAAATTATATGATTTTAAATCCTTGCGAAATTTGGGATTCATCAATAATGCGCGAATGGAGTGGCACAATGTTAAAAGAGTGAAATATTTAAAGTGGAAAAGAAGAGAATGGTAGTGACTATTTTTTAACAATAGAGATTGCAGAAAATTATCCTATATGAGAGATAGATGAAAGGGAACCGTGATTTTCTGGGGAATTGAGTGATTAAAGTGGAATTAGATGTAAGTCATGTGATAGAAGTAAAAAGAAGAAGATAGTTCTTTTAAGTTAAGAAAGGCATGGTTAACGGTTGTGCATGAATGTGTTAACTCTAGAATTATGTGGCTTAAGTTGAGATTTACACAGGCAAAACTACGCCTATTTATAATTTATGGAGCCTCTAATGATGCTGAGAAGGATAGATTCTAGAAAATCCTGAGACACAAATGGGAGGGAATTGTGAAAAGGCATCGGCTGATGGTTGTACAAGATTGTAATCCCCGAATTTCTAACTGGAATATTTAATACGCGCCATGAATGAAAATTGAGTGACAGTTCTAGGATACTGTGTTGAAAAAGACTCATTTTAAAGAAACACATTATTTCTGAAAAATGGGGTGCATAAAAACACAGGGCAGGAGTTAAGCAGAGAGAGAGACGTTAAGATCGATTAATCTGTGCCTAATAAAAATAGTGCTGTCATGGATTTCATGTAAAATTATTAATAATAGGTATTAATAGAAAACTTCCTGATCATCTGAGAGTACTATTTAAGATAAAATAAGTTGATAAAAAAATAGAAAGATATATAGAACGTAAAAAAGAAGTTTTACTTTATTCAATGAGGGAGAAATGGTATAGTATATGATAATGCTTGAGAGCAGGAGAGACGAAATAAATGCTATAGAGATAGAGCAACTGTAAACTAATATTTAGGGCATACTATTAGATAGTGCAAAGACTGTGTGTGCAGGTGTACCATACTTGTAAAGAGGAAACGAACTTCTATATTGTAGAGTAACCATGTGAACTTATAGAGTGACGATATGAAGTGCATCGTGAAAAAGTTCTTTATGTTAATCTCAGGGAGCTACATTTAAATGAACCCTAAAAGTGAAAGAGAAGCTTTCGTGGTACAACCCACTCTTTACCATACACTACTCCTATATTATGTGGAAGGGGTGACTTAACCACTTACTGCATCGCAAACCGTTGAAGGATTGTTCGCAAGGATTAACGACCGACTAGGAGGTCACACTTGATGCGTTGGGTTTCAAATCCATAATAATCAGACAGAGTGCATAAATGGTTGGCGAGATTTACTTGAATAGGTCGAGAGTATCGTTCAAGGTTAGTTAAAGATGAAACAACAAAATATAATTTTATTAAAGGAAATTATTTAAATTGAAACAGTCTCTTGATAATTATTATGAGAAGAGATTCTCAAAGGTAATTAATTATTTAATGTAACTAGGCTCAGGTCAAAAGGAGGAACTTAACAATAAAAATAATGGAGGGAGTTTCAGCCTTACGGTTTGATGACTTTGAGGAAGGTCCTACTTGGGATGAGCCGAGTGGGGAACGATCCGATGAGGCAAGTGGGGCACGATCAGATTAGGCAAGTGTGGCACGATTAGAACCAACCTTTGGATGAAGATAGCCAAACTTCAAAGATGACAGTCAACGGGGAATGTGAGAATTCTCGTAATTCCAACTGAAACAAGAATCTTCCTTTCATCTTTGGTAATCTATGGAGATTTTCTTCGGTACGATTAAACGAAAGGACACTGGTGCGTAAATCCAAAGACTTGCCGTTCAAAGAAGATACCAATTGACTTGGGTAGAATCAAGGCTGAAGAAAGCTGCTTTCTGACGAACGCTCGCGGGATGAGACGATAATGACGGCCTTAGGCTGTGGGATGGACACTTCGAGCTAAAGAATAGCCAGAGTATTTGTATGCCCGATTTTTTAGACAAAGGGTGAGTTTGGAGAAAGGAGTCACAAGCACCAGACATCTTAATCCGGAGGCGGAATTAATTTATCATTTAGCAACGAGGTGCGAGACAGCCCGGCTCTTTCACACCTTGTCACCGGGGGGAGGGAGGCTTGGGACGAGTTCCCTGGACAGGGAAATATTTTCCCAACGTACACTCGGCAGTCGAAAATTTGAGAATGTTCGAACAGGCAGTGACGTCGATCATGGCGCGATACCATAGCACGTGATCTCAGATGAATTCGTGAGAGGGGGGGCAGAGGTTGTTCTTTTACAGAAGTAAGGCAATTGATTAAACAAATAGCATTCAAACAAAACATGAATGATGATCTGGGTGGAACTCAAAGTTTTGTGAAAGGAAGAAAGTAAAGTGAGGAAAAAGTAGAACAATAGTTGTTTAAACAATAAGGATAAAATTGGCGGGTTATTAATGAGCAATGCACAAGTCAAATGAAGCTGGTGAGAATAATTTGTTCGAGTTTTATAATCTGGGGTTGAAATTCAAAATTATAGATGGTTGTGAGAAGAATTGGTACCAGGCGGATTTATAAACCGTTTCTCTTTGTCCCTAAAGGAAAATTATGTTGAGTGAGATTATGCGTGGAATCGGATAACCGATTTCAGTAATATTTGTGGTAGCTACTATTTTGAAGACCCCTGGCTCGAAACCCAAATTGAAATGTACTTCTCTAGAGAGATAAGGAGCGAATGGTAAAAAGATGTATGAAGATACAAATTCAAAGGTAGGATCGAGGTGTGCTTAAAGAACCGATTTAGGGTTCAAGAAGCTGTTCAGGTGATGTTCATCACGAAGTAGGTTAATCTTTGCACTAGTTATAGAGTTATAAATATTACTAGAGAATTATAAAAGCAATAGAATATGGAGGATTCATAAGGAATAGTGAGAAATGGTAATGTTAGTTTAATGATATGAAATTAATGAATGAAATTATAAAAAAGGATATTATGAGCGAAGGTTGAGGTGAGAAGTTGCCTATATCAGAAAATAGAATTATAGAGTTGTTTTTCCTGAACAGAACTAGGAGAAGAATGGCGATTGGAAGTGGCTTGAGATGGAAAGGGTTGATTAGCTTCTAATATGACACCAACAAGAATGAAAACTCTAAGTACTGAGCAGCCACCTCACCCGATACTGCAATTTGCACAATAACAAAAACACACCCACAAAACACAAAACTATTCCTGCCAAGTTGATTAGAGTAAACTTGTCGATCAACCTGGAAAACTTTGCCAGGGTTCAGGATTTTAGTTATTATATTTTATTCATAACCTTTTCACACTTTTAACAACACATTGATCAATCTTCTTCCCTCCATCAGTCTTCCTTATATCTCATTCTTTGTGCATTGAGTGGAAATACCTTTTTTCAAGGGTAGACCAAATATTTTGACTCAAATACGCATATGCAGCAAATAGATAAACAAGAATTTATTGATATTAATCCAGGTACGCATAAACCTACGAAATCCCCTAATTTCTTATCTAAAGGAGAAATGTTTAACCAATTAGGATGTAAATGAGGAGATGGTAAAGAAGTGCTCCGCATGCTCTGGTCAGGTAAGGTCATGTCGCATCGCAGCCCTGCTCACCTGAGCCACCATTAGCCCAAAGTTGGACACTTGCGCACTCGTCGGAAAAGAACGAAAGAATTTCCATCACTAATGAATGAGGGGGAGGGTAAGTATGGCAGGATGTCAGAAATAGAGAGTCGAGAAGAGATTTTCTTTTAATTAAGAGTAGCAAAAGTTTAATATTTAAGGAATACATTGATTCTAAACTATTAATACGGATTCATGCATTCATATCCTGAAATCTCCCAAATTTATAGTTAACCAATCTTCACCACACTAAAAAAGACCAAAGTAGACTGAATAAGAACATATACAACTAAACATTTTTAGGATCAGCCTCATCTTCAGAACTTTAATGGAGAAAATTATAAAATAAAATTTTGCATGAATTAGATTTAATTAAAGAGTACAATAAAGAAGAAATGATATCAGATAATATCAAAATGTTTCAGAAAATGTTAATGCATTTTTGACACAATTTAGAGTGTGATAATTGTTTATATTTCGAATTCAAATTCGGTTTATTTTTTAAACAGATGACCTAAAACGCGGAATTAATTGCTATTTAGATGATACAAGGAATTCAACATTACTCTCTTAATTTCAATTTCTTTCTCGGCATATACTCTGATATGTGATGGGTCCGGCTTTCTAAGGAGGAAGCCAATACAGACAGCCTTTTCCCGATAATGTTCAAAACTTCACGGACACGTCATTACCTACGGTTGATCCTATGTAAATTAAATGGTTTAAGTCATAATAATATAAAAATAATATATTTGAGGAATAGAAAGGGAATCACGTCTTCTTACTAAAAATAAGTTTTGATTCTTTGCTCCTAATTATATGCAAATTTAGAATGGACAATTTATTTTAAGACTTTTGACTGATCATTTTACAGGCCAGTGTATTTCGTTAAAGATATGGAAAATATTATATGCAAATATAAATACTTTAGGGACTGTCGTAAGGCCTGCTTTTTCCTTCCATAAATTTAAAATAAAAATGTAGCTATTTATCATCAGTATAATACTGGTGTATGATAACGAAAAATCTATGAGTGAGATAGAATTTTTCTAGGTTCTATTTACCCTAAAAGCATTAATCTCGATTCTCCAAGTTTCAATTATATTTAACATGATTTAATTAGGAAAAACAGCCCTGAATGTTCATTTTTAACTAATTTATTCTCAGTTTCGGACTTTTAATACTCTCTACTATAATCAAAAAATATATCCCGAATAGTATCATTCTTCACCTTATTTCACAGTTTTTTTCCTGATCTGTTTGTTTATCGTATTCCTGTTAATACTTGGTAATCCATGAAAATATAACTAATAATCTAAACTCCTATTTTCTTAATATTACATTTCTTTCATAAAATATAAATATCAATCGAAAATATAGCTACTTCTTTATAAAATCCTTTTTTAATCGGCTTCCCTGTTTATAATTTTGTCCTATTATAAACAAAGTTAATAGACAGTTCATGAACTCCTCTTGAAGGTCTACTAGTAAACAAATATTATTACAAATTGTGTTACCCTTTCTTTTTTTTGTTTTATATCAACTCTTGTTCAGTTTTTATATTTCAGTCGTATTATTGTTATCGTTTTACAAACTATTTTGTTCCCTATGTGGAGCTTTACGCAAGGTACACCATCTGAACCTAAAACATACAATTTCTCTTTCTTGTTTCTTCTTTTAACGAAATCTTACTTATAAGAACATTTATCACCATCACGCTGTTTCACCTTAATCCTTGGCAACTGACTCAAGCTTAAAGACTTCAATGATCGAGGGGCAGTGTTCGATTTTATCACGCAATTTCAACCATTATTCGAGTCTAATCTTCCGTCTTTTTTTTTAGGAGGTCGTCTAGTTTATGATTTCTTTCTGCCATTATCTGTCGTTTCCTCTTAAAATGCGTGCACCTATTTCTATTTTAGATGTTCTTTTACCTTTTGCTAGTAACCAAACATATTTGTCCGTTCTTATGAATGTATTTAATATAGTTTCTTGGGTTTAGACTAACCTTAATCGACTTAAGTTTTTAAGTTTATCTTTATTTGTGAAGGCCACAGTTTCAATTCCATAGAGTTTTAGTGTAGAATGCAGTGGTTAAAAATGTTTCCGTTTTTTAACATAGAGAAATGAAGCTTTTAAATAAGTTGCTAAGCTTTCCTGCGGCCCACCAGACTCATTTGGCATTTCCCCTCAGGATACACAAGATTTCCCAAGTGTCCGAAATGTTGTACCTGTCAGAAAATTGGATATTATTTAGATTTTCTCTAACTCCTGTAATAGGTAATATTGATCATATTTTTGTCCTGAAGGAGCTTTTTTTCTGAGTGTAAACATAATGGCTGGTGATAATTGTGTTATCATTGATTGTGATAAATGTTGAAAAATTAAAATAATACGATATCATTATGAAAGCGAAGGTGGTTCAAACATCTCCAATTAAATTTGATTTCTCTTCCAAAAGTCCTGCAAACGTTTTGGGAAAGATGAAGTCTTTATGTCTATTCTTCGTATTTCTCTTTTCCCAATAGAGAGTGCAGTGAAAATGACGATTTTGCGAGAATGCTTGAATTGTGCTTTTGTACTGGGTGTGTAAGGTATTTGAAGACATATTTATACTTACACAAAAATGACTCTTAGAAACAAATATTAATGTCGTTTTTGCTAATAAAATGTTAGGATAAGAATAAACGGATTGTTTTGCAATTTCATTTAATAAAGTCTCCTTCAACTTTGATAACGGATTCTCTGAGATGTCTGAATCGCCTACATGCTAGGATCAAGTGGTTCTGGATCATATTGGACATCACTCTGACTATGAAGTTTTTAGGGATTCTTTTCTGTTATAACGGTGCTCATTAACCTCTTTCTCAACTACACTAGATACATAGTAGTCTAATGGATTGAGATCTGGGGAGCTAGTTGGCCAAATGTGATGGGTTATGGGATCACGAAACCTTTAATCCATCCATTCCAGCGTTGCTTGAGCCTTGTGTGATGGTACTGAGTGTTGTTGAAACACATAATGGCTTTCATTGCGGACATTTTTGACCCATGCCTTAACCATCTTTGGCCTCTAACTCCTTGCCAACTTTGTAGACGAAGGATCTAGCGACTTTTAAAAATCTTTCTATTTCTAAATTGCTATGTTCAGCCTTTATAGCCATGATAACTGCTTGCCTCTTCCTTTTTTGGGCAAGCATAGTGACTGCTATCAATAATTAGGAAAAAGAGAATTTATGAAGTCAAATAATATGCTGCAAGAGTAAATATAACATATGTTATCAAGGATCTTACGCACGCTGTATATTCATGAGTGGATCATAGAGGTTCTCCTCTTCAGCTGAGTTTGATATACTATAGGAGAGTTAATCATTTATAATTAATACCTATATATTTTAGAGCGTTGCAATATTTTTGTTAGTTTAAAAAAAAATAGTTTATTTTTTTTTAAATAAAAAATCTCACTAAATAATCAATATTATCTGCTAACAACGCATTCAATGATGAAAAATATTTGAATTTCCGCCATCTTAGAATAATTCGATGTGAAATAAAAGATTATAATTTTAAAATTCTGCTTTGAACCGGACCGAAATCGAGTAATTTCTTTAACGTTACAAATTCTCTACAAGGCAAAGAAAGGTTTGTTTATTGATCGGATAAGCAGCTAAATTTTAACCCAAAATTGTTTTATAATTATTATCTGCTAATAATATTTACTACGTAGTTAAAAGAATTCATTCTCACTTTAATAAGTAATTCTTGAATTAAAATTGTTAATTCTAGATTAAATATTTTGTATATAGTAAAGCAAACTAAGTTTTCACCCTTAAATGTTTCGTTATTGATGCCTTAGTTTGTTCATACAAAGTAAGTCTCTAGCCCTAGCAAGTGTGCAACTGCTAGTAGTTCTAAGAAAGGAAAAGCATGTCCCCGGTGGATCTACAGCTAATTTAAAGCAAAAATAAAAGATAGTTAATAACTTATACCCAGTGTGCACCCATCAATTATGAAGTTTGTAGCATGAAGCAGGCAGATGCATGTGGCCTTCGGGTGATTGCATGCACTCTAGTCCTCAATGCCCGCAAGAAGATCTGTGGTCTCATTTCTTCCACAGATTTTCATTTTTTTTATCTTTAGCACTTTCTTCACATATATTTTCTTACACACTTTCAGTATGAGATTCGCTCGTTTGTTTGTGCTTTTAATTAAAAAATTACTTTTTGGTAAAAATATGAACTGATCAAGGAACTTTTCTCTGCTCATTTTGTTTCATCGGAAGAAAAATCACGGAATTTAAAAAAGGTTTAGATTTAACACATCAAACTCTTGCTTAAGGTTGACATATCTTGGTCCTCAGAAAGATATTTAAACTTAAGTGCTCTTGTACCAAATATCTGCTTCCGACCTTAGCAAACAGGACCTTATCGAAAGGTATTTGCCTCTAGGAGCCCTGAAATTCAGCTTCTCTTGGCATGATTTCTCTAGAGTTTCAGACTAATTATTTTAATTTTTGTCCTTTCTGTCTTTCCTTCGTTAGAGAGATGTTAACGTCTGAAGGTGCAGAAACCTAACCTTTAGATCAGTACTTTAATTAAGTGATTTTGTCATTGGAGTTTCCCGATGCAGATTTATTTTTGGAATTGTCCCTTCAATCAGATAGCAGAATTCATTTCTTTTATGGGTGCGACTTTTGTGATGAAGGATAGATAGTGAGTGACAGAGTCCTCACGTTTCGATGACTCTCCGCTTGAGGGTGCATAGCTGCTGCATGTGTAATGTGAGAGGACTTTTATGGGATTCAAGAGTGAGACGGTGTTTGAAAAGAAATTTTAATATTTTGTGTACGATCATTAATATCGTACACTAGTGAAGTTCCTTGTGTTAACGAGTTAATTGTCTCAATGAGTCTGTATTAGTTTCTCTAAAATGAAGGTAATATGTATGGTCGCTTAAAATGAACGGTCGCTATAGATTGTGGATATAAGCAGATGAAGATGCGTTGTTAAAACTGAGTCGACCTCCTGTTGTAATACGGAATTTAAGTGTAATGTACTGCTGAACGCTGCTATATAGAGAGATGCATGTGCGAATCTCGTTAATTACTGTGGTTAAAATAGTAGGCAGAACGTCTAAATAGTTCTTTTTGTGTTAGGAAAAGATGTAAAACAAAAAGCCTTCGTTTATATAGTGGATAGCAAATATTCTATCTCTCAGTGTTCTCTTTGCTCTCTAGGTAAACGCAATTCAAGTGAAAGTGTGTTTATCAGAAGTTTGAGTTTAACATGGTTCACGCACATATTACGCATCATTTTTAAATCTCCTAGTACTCAGCTTCGTCTTTAATGCTGAAGGTCTGTAAGTTACTCCACTCCATTGACTCCTAAGGGCTTATGAGCACTAAAGGATGATGCTTTTCATTACTCCCTACATAAAGAACACTATGAAGAATTTCCTTGGCAAAGATTTTATCTTGTAGAATTCCTCAATTTTATTCTACATCTTTACTTTTACTCTCAAAGGAAAGTATTATCCCTTCTTTTAAACCTTACACAGTGAAATATTTTTGTGTGCTTCCACTCCACTATAGTTGGAAAAATAGATAGCTAGATGGTCCATTTCTGAGTTTGATTTAAACCTCAATAGACGTAAAGATAGGTCAAACTATTTTAACCGTTATGCGAAAATGAATAAAGAAGTGGAATTTAAACCTGTGTCATCAAACGTTAATCGCCTATATTTGACACGACGCTCATCGCCAGAGCTACCGTCCTTAAATCCCCAAAAGGTTGATTCAAGAAGCCTTTTAAATAACGAAGTGTAGGTTTTTATCCAATGAGAGACAAGATAAGTGTTTTTCTAGTAGGAGGAGGAAGGGCTTTTTTTTGTTTGTAATAATTGAAAATCACCACACACTTAATATATATATATATGTATTTAGGGCCGAAAGAAATGGAAATTAGTAACACAACCCGGAAAAACGCTAAGGAGAATATTCCGTCTCTCACTGGATAAAAACCTACACTTCATTATTCAAAAGTCTTTATCAATCAACTTTTGGGGGCTTGAGGATGGTAACTCTGGTGATGAGTGTCATAGTCATATAAGCGATGAGTGTTTGATGACATAGGTTGAAATCCCACTTATTTATCCATTTTCATACCACGGTTAAAATAGTTTGCCCTATCTTTCCGTTTCTACATCTCCCATTTTCCTTCTTAAGCTTTCATTGGTTTACGTGATATTTTCCTTAGCGTTTTTTTGGATTGTGTTACCAATTTACATTTCATTAGGCCTTTAAATATATATATCCCCGATACGTCGTGGCAAGGATTAATAGGGAGCTAATTAGTTTAATTAGATTTTTGCTTCCACAATAAATTTATCACCCATTTAGTGTGTCGGCATCGGTTTATTTAATATTTTCTCGTAAATTCCAAAGAAATCTTTAATATAGGACCCACTATTTTGTCGTGCAAACAATCTTACACTAAATATTTCCATTCTATGATTCTCCTTTCAAATGGACCCTCCCTTCTCTTTCCCGCTTTTATTGGGATAAACGAAAATGTAGGCGGATATAAAGTAAAATATTTGATATCTTGGCTAAAGATTTTATGCGAAATATTTATACGCGTTCCCCAAGAAACCAAAAATATTTGCATAATTTCATCTTTCGACTTAGGTTTCCATAGTAGACGAGAAAAAAGTCTTGTCATTTCCCTCCCGTTGTCATGGTTACCAATTCTTGTCCTACCCTTAGAGTGGCGATGTAATTTGAGTCAGAGTAAAGTAAAAACCCCCCATGGGTGATTTTCAGTGCTTGTAGAAGAATATCCTCACTATAGAATGTTGGTATTTCAGTCTTTTTAAAGAAGACATAATAGACGACCTTTACGAAAATATGGGCTAATGAATTGATTCTAACTATTGCAGAAGGACTATTAGGACTTTTCTCTGTGAATTTTATCAATATTATTAATTTGTGCAGATGCAAGAATTTGAATCTAATTGAAGTGAACTCCCTCAGTGTGGAAATCTAGATATTTTACTCATATCTATTCATCTGGTTTGTCCATTATTCGTCGGGCGTGTACCTATTAATAAGTCTATGGTTAGTCTATTCGTCGTCGTTCATGTACGTATTAATAAGTGTATGGTTAGTTTAGATATATAAATAATCTAATACTGCTATTATTCTTTGTTTATTTTCACCTCATTTAAGAATCATTATTTCGCCCTTCTTCTCTTTGCACCAAATAAGTGTGGTAGGCAGAGGTCAGACACGACACAGCTGATTTAAGGAGTAAAAAAGTGTGTGGGGGGGAGAAATTAGGGGATGATAGAATATAGGTATGACTACCAAACAAGTTGTAAGTCCTAATTCGATTAGGTTGAGGAATAAGTTCTTGCGTTTTTTAATGTTGCGTTGATTTAAGTTTTGTTGACGTTATTTGTGCACATATTAAGAAACAATAATAAATAATGAGAGCAAAATTTGAAAAGGTTAGGCTACGTCTCTTAACAGCGTAGACTATTAGGCCTTTGCTTAGGCTACGTCTTGAAGTTGAGTAATAAGTCATTGCGGTTTATTTAAAAGTTGTGTTAATTTCATTTTTCGTTCTGTACCATCAAAATGGAATGTCAAGTTGAAAAGAAAGGCGCATTTTCGACACTTGTTATTCATTTTCAATCGAGACAGGAACAATGCAAACGCAGCCAAAGCTCGTTGCGATATTTGTGGTGTTGTGTACGGAGAAAATGCTTTATCAGAAAGGACAGCTCAATGGTGGATTTCACGTTTCAAAAACGGTGATTTCAATCTCAATGACGAAGAACGTTCTGGTCACCCCATTAAGTTGGATGAAGATCGATTGAAGGACTTTATTCATGAATTCCTCGTCACTCGACTAGAGAATTGGCTGTAAAATTGGCGTGTGATCAGAAAACTGTAGTGAATCACCTTCATTCGATGGGGAAAGTTCAAAAACTTGGTGCATGGGTTCCGCAAGCTTTGAGCGAAAGCAACAAACTTCAACCATCCACGATTGCTGCAGGCTTGCTTGATCGTCACAAGGCTACTCGTGGATATAAGGACAGATTTCTTCACCGCATCATCACTGGCGACGAAAGTGGTGTGTTTATGTCAACATGAACTATCGAAAACAATGTCTTAACCCCAATAAAAACCACTTCCACGATTGAAGCAAGGACTTGATCCACGAAAGACGATGCTCTCTGTGTGGTGGGATTGTGAAGGCATCATTCTTTATGAGCTCCTTGCGAACAACGAGATTGTCAATGCAGAACCCTACTTTCAACAAATGTATCGAATCGCCGAAGCTATTTTTGAAAAGCAACCTCTTCGACGTTATGGAGTCCTTCTGCAACACGACAATGCTCATCCTGACATTGCCATTATAACAAAAGACGCCATCCAAACGCTTAATTAGGAAATCCTGCAACATCCTCCATATTCACCCGAATTGGCTCCATCAGATTTCCATCTGTTCCGATCGCTCTCCGAGAATGTGCGCGGCGTTTCATTCAATACTGATGTGGAATTAAGAACCTGGTTAGACGAATTCTTCGAGTCAAAATCCAGAGATTTTGATTGCAGAAGCATCGAAAAACTAGATGAACGTTGGGAATGAGTCGTAAATAACAACGGAGAATACATTATTGTTTAAATTGCATATTGTTATCGATTAAAAATGGATTTTTTCTAAAATTGCTAATGGTAATGAATAAATTTGATAAAACCGCGAGAACCTATTCTTCAACACAATATATACATAATATAAATATACTGTAGATTCATTGATTCTAAACCTATCAAGCCATTTCGGAATATAATTTGTGTCCTACAAAGTTGTGAGAACTCAGATTCGCGGGATGAGGCACAAAAAGAGATTTCGTCGAATCCATGTAAAATATGTAGCTACATAAAAAAACACATTCCTACTATCATTCTTCCGAAAGCTTTAACTATTCTAGCAAAATTTACGTCGATTGAAGGACTTTATTCATGAATTCCTCGTCACGGTAGCACACAATCCAAGCGAATATTTAATTTAATATACATATATAATTAAAAAGAAGAAAAGTCAAAGTTTAATATGATAGTTTAGTAACAAATCATGCCTTTAAGTGACCGCCATCAAGCCTATGAATTCCATTGAAACTAGTCAGCCTCGCTCAGCGCAAAATAAGTTCGGCAAATGCAAAAATCCTTGAATGGGGCAGACGATTGATTGGAATTATAAATCGCTCTGTTTACCAATTTTCGACTTCAAGACTTATTGCTCAGGTATATATATAAAAAAAGAGGCTCTATTAGGGCTGTAACTAATATCCTCTGTAAAATATTCACGTTATCTGCTCCACTACAGATTCTCTTTTCTTATTTCATTCTTGATGTGCAAAACCTCTTTAGAAACGATTTCCCAAAACCTTTTTCTTAACTGTTCTTTTTTATTAAATACCTTAAATTGAGTCGAAAGGAAAGAGCTTTTGTTTAAAGTGTATTTTAATTATTTTTTAATAAATATTTACGTAATTAAATAATTTTTTCAGAAAATTGTCATAAATAAACAAGGCAATTGCTTCGCTACTAAGATTAAAATTTAAAATCTCAAAAAAAGCAGCCATGGTTACTTTTTTAAAAATTTTCTAAACTTTGTTAATTATAATAATTTTAAAAAGGAACTCTAAACTAAATTTCCCCCCTTTCAAAATATCACGTTGCTAAAATATAGTTATAGAAGAAGATATATAAAAATAAATTTTCTGAACTTCACCATTTAGAATTCTTTGGGTTTTCAAAAATTCACAAAATTTCGATACTTATCTTCATTTCGGAACTTCACCATTTTATTTTTTAGATTATAAAGGAATTATTAGAAATAACTTGGATAAAGAATGTAAATATACTTAGGTGGCAACGGAACTAAGGAAAACAAACATTTATTAATTTTTCACCCATCTTCAAAGGTCCCGTTATACAATAATGAAGTTGGTGATACGATGATGGGAATTATTCAGGAATATGCGTATTAAGAATAGCTTTCCACAAGAAAAGAATTTAGACAATTTTGAAGGAAATTAGCTTACGAAAAAGGTGAAGCTAAAAATATAAATTATTTGGGTCTTTTAATCTTTAAAACTTTATGGTTGATATTAATTACCGACACTATCTGAGTCTAGCGAAATTGTCTAGTTTTGAATTTATAATATGGTTTAATTAGAGATTTGCAATCTACAACACTAGGCAACAAATCTAATTTATTGTTTGTTACAGACAAGTCGAGGGTGCTGAATCCGACTTTAAAAACCAAAATTCTCTATCACGTATAAATTTTGTGTAATGACCCCCACTCTCTCCTTTTCGCTATTTGTTCCGATTAATAAAAAAAAACCTCTTTATTTTGTAATTTTGTAATTTTGTAATTTTGAAGCAAAAATATTTTAAAAGTGGGGGACCTTCCTTCCTTATTCTGGCTTAGCAGAGACAGTGTACATCATTGGCGAAGTTAAAACCTGCTCCCTCCCAAGTTATGAAGATTTTATTGTATTGATTAAGTTTGTTATGCACTTAAAGTTTAAAGAAACTTTGCTGTAACCTTCTAGTTATACTTTTGTGAGACATCAAAGTGTTTTTTTGCAAAAACCAGCAATAATCCCCCATCATATTTGGGTTAAATTGTCCTTGGTACCTCGTCTCCATAACCAAAGGTTTTTTAGGAAAACATTTACCATGTTCATCACTAACCACTCCCAGATTTTCAGCAAAGAAATCGAGATGAGAATGCAGAAAATGCATTTTAAGTGACATTCTACATCCCATCTTTTCACAGGCTTTTAGCATATTGTTTACTATTTCTCGGTAATTTGGAGATTTGAAATCGCAGAGAAAGTTTTCACTGACTTCCACAAAGGATATCCATGATATGAGTTCCTTTTCAGTCAGACACAAAGTAAAGAAATCATCAGAAACAACTCTGCGAATTTGTGGTCCTGTGAAAACTCCAGCTTCTATTTTTGTATCAGTTCATGATCATTTAAATTTGTCTTTTAAATATTGGAAGCCTTCACTTCTTTGAACCATATCCTTTACAAGATTTTTCATTAACCCTAATTTAATGTGAAGAGGAGGAAGATGAACTTTTTTTAGATCTACTAGAGCATCATGCTTAGCATTATATTTGCTAACAATGTGTTCTTCTCTAGCTGCCCACGGAATTGAATTGTGGTCCTTCGAGGCTTCATCTCGTCCCGTAAGTGGAAGTTATAGGAAAATAATATTATTCTTCGTATTGCTCTTCTAGGAGTGAAATCTCTCCTGCAATAGCTTTCATGCGAGTGTTCCCTCCTATTGTTGGTTAGCAAAACCATTCGCACGCCTGTTCGTACGTGAAACAACCAATAATGCCGCCATACTCGTGGTCGTTTGTTAAGTTAATTCTTGTTGTTGTGCCCATTGCGTATACAAGCAAGCATGTCACCATTTAAAATTTTAAAGGCCTAAAGTGATTCACTTGGAGTCAGTGGCAAAGATCGGGTGGCCTATATCCTGGAAGGGGAAAGAAGAGAAAGAGAAAAGGAACGAGAAGAAAAAAGCGAAGAAAAATAAAAAGGAACGAGAAGAAAGAAAAAAAATCGCTCTCACGAATTGGAGATAACCAAAGCGAGGAACGAGACGCTCTTCATAAACTCCTCGCCAGTTAGGCTAGACGCACTGCTGTCTACGACCATAAAACGTCCCGTCTTTAAACAAAGCGACGACTTCGCGTTTTATCTCACCCACTTCGAGAAGATCTTCGAAGTGAACCAGTGGGACATCGAGACGTACGGCGTAGCACAAATATTGCCCTTGTTGAGCTCTCAACTCAGAGAGATTTTTATCTCCCTTCCATCAGAAGGAACAATTGACTACTCATCGTTAAAAGCCGAGTTGCTCACCGCTTACAACATTACCCCAGATTTCTATCGAGCTAAATTTAGGCACTGTTGCATTCAACCTAAACAGACATTTCGACAGTTTGACTACTCCTTACAGCGTCATTTTATTCTTACATTGACGTGGCCAAGGTGCCTCATGAATACGACGCCCTGGTCGATTTGGTCCTCAAGGACCAATTTCTTGATTCGCTCACTTGGTAATTAGATCCTTGGTGAAGGAACGGAAGTGCCATACTCTTAAGAAATGCAGCGATGAGGAAGACCTCTACACAGCTACCAACAACTGCTATCTGAAAAAAAAGGAAGAAATCAGAACCACTATCCCCTAAATCTAAAACCAGGAAGAACAAATTTGTTCCTAATGATTGAAATAAGTTTGTTGAGGAAAATGGGCACGCAAAGCCCAAACCTCTCTTCTCGTTGGACCACTGCGAGTTAAGCCCATTTCTTCAAATTCCCCTACCTCATCGTCCCCCAGGAGGAGCATCGTGTGCTATTCCTGTGGAGTGCCTTGCCACGTGAGATCCACCTGCCATCAAAACTCGAAATCTAGAAGCACCTCTCCTTCCCAACAGTTACACCAGGTCAGTGCCACTTCTACGCCCCAGCGTTACAAAATGAAGTCCACACTTCTTCGAACCTACTGAATACGTCTGGACACCAGGTGAACTTTTAGTTCGATAAAAGTACCACTGGGAGCCTCCAATTTAAAACTGGAGCCGTGAATCGGTGCCAAATCTCAACCCTCGTCCGTGATACTGGAGGCACGTGCATCGTTGTATCCGATGAACTATTCCCCCTGTGAATCAGGGCGAATTATTACTTAGGTGCACCCAAAAATTCCCTATTGTTAAATACTACATTAAATCGAAGTATTTTACTGGTTGGGATCTAGTCGTGGCAGCCCCCATCAGGTTTTGCTAGTTCCGAATTGGTCAGTTCTCCCCAGGTTTCTTTCGCTTCCGTGTTTCAACCCAATACCACCCGTTCCCGCATTAAGAAGGGAGTGAAAGCCCCTACAGCTCTGAAACCCCCCGTCTGCTCCCGAAATACATAGTGCAATGACCTATTACTTTGTCAAAAGCCAGAGGATATGTGATTTCTTCCTCCCCTATTGACCAAACCTCAGAATGAGCCCCCCTAAACCGTCAATGTGAATTAGATGATTTCCTTCCTTGTCAAGGACGACCTTCTCAATCGAGTGTGCACCGAGTCCGGTAGACTATGTGTATCCCATTCCCATGTCTCTACAATCCTCAAACCTCTCATGATAGCCTATTTGCTTGTCATTTTAGTCACACGACGACCACTCAGATAATCTTAAAAAAATTGTATTTGCGTCGCGCGACCAATGAATTCTTTGTTATTGTCGTTTGGGCGCCATTTACCAAAAGACGGATATAAAAGAACGAGTCAGTCCTCCGCCCTTGCAGAAGTAACCACTAATCTCTGAATACTTCTCCCGAGTAGCTATCAACCTAATCGAAACGAACCATCCCCGTCGAGCGAATGCCATAGTTATCTTTTAACGCTGGTCGACTTTGCGATTCGATTTTCAGAGGCCATCCGCCTCAAGAAAATCGATAGCATCTCCTGCGCTGAAGCTCTTATTTTTATATTTTCCCGTGTAGGACTGCCCAAAGAAATAATCTCGGATCGTGGTCGTCAATTTACCTTCGAATTAATGGAGTACGTTGGTAAAAAATATTGATGATCAAACCCCTGTTTTCAACTCCTTTTCGCCCAAGAGGAAATGGAATGTGCGAAAGGCTAAATGGAAGCCTCAAGGCTATTCTCAGGAAGTTGTATGCAGATCAGCCCAGTTAATGGCACCGATTCCTTCCGATAGCCCTCTATGCCTACCATGAAATTCTCCCTCGTAATTTAGCTTTCGCCCTTTTGAACTTTTATATGGTTAAAACGTCAGAAACCCCCTGAGTATCGTAAAGGAACTTTATTCCCATCAGAAATTTGATCAAAATATCCAGACTTCTTAGTTGTACCTACTGGGTTTAAGAGAGAGGCTGGAAAAGTGCACCGAAATTGCGTTACAGAACGCAAACATCAATTTTCACCAGTAGTATAAGGAAATCTTACCCCAGAGAAGAAGTTTTGCTTCTCCTCCCCACGGACAACAACAAATTGTTGAGCCAGTGGAAGGGCCCCTACCCCATATTCTAGAAGCGTGGCCGCGTTGATTACCTTATTGAAACCCCCTCGGGAATAAAGGTCTTCCATATTAATATGCTCAAGCGGTACCACCGGCGTGCGAGCATCAACCAGATAGTTGCAATCAACGAAGAATCCCCCATGGAATCTGGCTACCCTCTGGACCCCGTGTGCGTAATACAAGTCGCCTGCGTGGAGCAAGGCAAGGAATATACGTTGCATGTTTTGAATGACTTTAATAATTCTCGCCGGCGGAAATTAAGATATGCAACCAGTTACTATCTCATTGAAAGGATCAACTGCAAACGCTCTTGAGTCGTTTTGATGACGGCATCACCCAGATCCACGGATGTACTACACACTTTGAGAACAAAATACAGCTAACACCATGGAATAAATCCATTATAACCCTACTCACTGCCTATACACCACCCGGAAATGTTTAATTATAGAGTGAATAAACTTCTAAGGTTGAATTCATCGGAGTCAAGCTACTGTTCCCTGGTTGTGATAGTAAAGAAGGCCGATGGTTCTTATCGAATGTGGATTGATTTTAGAAAGCTAAATTCGGTTACCATATTCGATGTCAAACCAATCCCCAGCATAGATCAAAACATTCACCTTTTTAAATAAGCCAAATTGATCTCTGAGTTGGATTTATGCAAGGCCTATTATCAGATCCCCTTGAGGGAGAAAGTGAAGAAACTTACTGCTCTCCCCACCGAGAAGGGAACTATGCAGTTTTGGAGCCTCACAGCAAGTATAACCGGATGATGAGGAGGATTTTAGAAGGCTTACCTACGTCACCTTCTATTTTGATAATGTTTATGTGGCCACCGAAGATGAAAAATAACCCCCTCTTAAAACCATTATGTATTGACTCCGGGAATACAACTAGACAATTGGCCCCGTCTAGTGCCACTTCGCTTCCATATCGGAAATAATCGATTAGCTCCACAGGAAGAAAAGGTCCGGGCCATCGTGGACATGCCGTTGACCACTAATAAAAAGCAGCTGTAATCGTTTTAGGCTCTGCATCATTCTATCGTCGCTTCATACTTAACTTTGCGACTGTTTCCACACCATCTGCCAGTTATTAAAGAAGCAGGCCCTTGAACGCCTCGAGTGGACGCCACTTTTAACTCACAGCTTCAACAACCTCAAAGAGAAGTTGGCTCCACCCTTATCCTCCGCCTCCCTAACTCGGACAAAGTGTTTGGCATTCGGACCGACGCGAGTAATGACGGTATAGGATGTGTCCTCTTCCAATATGAGAATAACGGCGAAAGCTTCCCCATTGATTATGCAAGCAGAAAATTACTCGCGCGTGAGCAAAATTACGCGGTAATTAAGAGAGAAGCTCTCCCTATTATTTGGGGAATTTTTAAATTTAAAATGTATTTATTAGGCAAACGGACCACAAACTCCTATCATACCTACGTAACGTCAAGAACAATAAAGGTTGCTTGATGCGTTGGTTTTTGTTCCTCCAGGAATTCTAATTCTGCATTTTGTACTTAAAAGGCACCGATAACTGTATGGCTGATAGTTATAATATGAATCCGTCTGATCCTTCTACAAACTAATTCCTAGCCATTTCACTTTTTCAATCCATGTATTAATTGGTAACACCTCAGTTTCGGGGCGCACGATAGGTGGCTCTGTTTATAGGCTACAATTTTGGACTACAATATATGTCTTATGACGTCAGATGGTAGCGTCAGATGTGAACAATTACGAGGTTATAGTTTCTTGATTGAAATTCTGGATCATCGCAGGGTGGTCCTCCCGCAGTGATATCTCTCCCCACGAGCAGGCCAATGGAATTTACTGTTTTTTTGACCCCCAACAGCTATTTACTGGCAAAAAAACTTAACCTTAATAACAAACAATTCTTACTTTTATAGGTTTTTTAATTAATTTATGCGCCTCTAGATAATCTCAAAGTTTTTCACGATTATACAAACTAAAGCCGAATTCGAATAACGAAGAAACACATGGAGAGCACGAAAACACCATAACGAAACAAAAACATTTGCAAAACGGGTCCTATTTATAAGCTAAGACCTTGCCAGTGAGAAGCTGTTATCGTTCGCAGCAAACAAAAAATACGAAAACAAAACCACAAACAATAAAAGACATCAAGAAACCTTACCTAACTTAGCAAAAACTATAAACGTGCAGAGGCGTATTTATTTAGTAAATAATACAGAATAAAAGTTACAAATCCCCCAAACAACAAAAAAATATAACGCCGTGATTGGTCACACCGGAAGCTACCGTCTGACGTCATAAGAGATATATTGTAGCACAAAATTGTAGTTTAATAACGGCGCCACCTACCGTGCGCCCCGAATCTGAAGTATTACCTATTAATTTTGTTCTTGAAATACAATTGTATATTTAACCATATAGTAAGAAAACGCGTATTTTTTATGTATATATAGTATCTTTGTGTTTGTTTGTTTATATGTGTACAATGAATTCTTTTTTTATCCCTAAGTTTTGTTTTGGGCTGGAGAATTGTATAATCGTATTTTAAACTTACCATCTGCACAGTGAGCTCCAATTAATTGTATCATAGAGAAATATATCCCTCGGCAACCTTGTGTAAGTGTATCCTATGCCCCCCCCCCCACCACCACCATCACTAGCTTTACTACTTTGTATTTTGGCTGCATGTTCTAGGTACTCTCAATTTTATCCGCTATTGTCATGTAACTTTAAGTTATATTCCTCCCCTACTAATCATTCTCCGATGTCACTTGTTCTTCTTGTCAAAGATCACAGAGAGATAGAGAATGGAAGATATGCGCCGCCTCGCCCTTCAATAGAGAGAGAGAGAGAGTGAGAGAGAGAGAGAGCAAACAGACACCTGGGCGACCCCTTTTGTCTGCGCTAATCAAGGTGCGAATTTATGAGACGCCTTGAGACCTCGCGAGGACCTGAAATGCCAACTCATTAGAAACCTGCTACAAGTGTGAGAGCCCATATTGTCCCATCTGAGGTCGGACAAAGTTCGCCTTGCCAGCTTAAGAACCTTCTCGCTTTCGCACTAAAATGCGAGTTTATTCTCATCTGCCTATGCGTCTGACCCTAAAACCATCTCCTTTGGATGGAGGGGGGAAAACCTCATTCAACCCCTATAATTCTTCCGGTGCCAGAGTTTGAAGGCAGTATCCGTCGAGTATCCACCGTTCTCCCTACCCCGTCAGTATCCTCTGTCCGCCCTTGTCGGTACCCGCGATTCGCGTCCAATTGGAATCTGTACAATTCTCGCAGAATCCCTCAAACTTCCGGAATTCTCGTTAATTCACGTGAGTCTACCTTGACACGCTTTTCCCCGCTCCTCAAACTCAGCTTGCTCAATCTCGAATCGTTTTACTCGAAAGCAAGATTTAAGTTCACCCCCGTAATAGTCATTATCCAAAGACTATTGTTTCAACTTTGCTGAAAGGCGAGGATTACTCCCTCCAACGAATTCTTTGAGGCAAAAGCAACGCGCAACTCTCCTGTGCAAATGCTCTCTCTGCCCCCCGCCCCAATGTAAGCCCTACCATTGGCTCAAGTTACGCTCAAGATCGTTTAAGCGTTCGTCGGTTAATTTTGTCCATTTGTTTGTAAGGAGAGCGTCCTCACCACGTAACGGCCCCCCCGCCTTATTAGCTGCTGAAAATTTGTGTAAATTTAATATGTGTATAGCCCATTCTAAAACTCCTTTTAGTTTGGTAGCATAATATTCATTTGCAGATTAGTAAAGTATTTTTTTGTACCTGTTTTACTGTTATCCCGGAACTTCAAGATAGTCGACTATTGGCCAACTTACTCTCAGTAAATTTTCACTTTGCTTTTATTTGGAAACTTCCCACGCACTCGATTTTTTATCTGTTTGTTTTTTTACCAATTTTATGTAGGAGAATGGTCCTTTCTAATCACTCCTCACACAAAATGCTTTAGTCGTGGTATTCTTTGTGGTAGTGATATAATTCTTTGATGAAGTAAGGATTTGTTCAAAGAGTGCTTATATTGTTATTTTAAAGAAGAGCCGCATGACACACGTAAGGGTATAGAGAAACGCACAATAATTCAAAAAATAAACTTATATTTTAACTTTAACAATTTAATACAGAAAAACTAAACATTAACCACAGAAATACTTGAAATATTATAATACAAAATACTTACTTTAATTAGCTTGCCCCTCTACAATTGGCTAAATTCGCTACACACTTCAATATACAATATTTAGGCTTATTGACTCTACTTGAGTTTTAATACCTCAGGAATGTTATTTTACTCCTCGACGCGTGCCCACCGGCCAGATGGAGGTAGACGAGATCACGAGGTTCTTTGGGCGAGGATAGCAGCTGGGGGTCCACACGGAATTCAATGGAGGGAGGGGGTCTTCAATGACGAGAACAATCACGGTGCTTTAGGCGGCACCAAGGTAGGCATGGTCTGTCTGGCGAGAGTAAGTCGAACTTGGTTTTTAAACCAAGTTAACTTAAAGTTCGGTGTGACCACCGGGCAATGAGCTCGAGGGGAAGCTTTTCTCCTTCGTTACTTAATTCTTCATTAGCGAGGACTGTACTCGGGGAGGGTCTTCTTCAAGGGTGAGAATCGATGACGGGGCGTTTCTCTGACGAGAATAAGTTGAATTTGAATAAATTAACTTAAAGGTCAGTTTGGTAACTGGGAACTAGATCGAGGATGAGCTTGTTCTTAGTTCCAGTCTTTCTCAAGGGCGAGGATAACGGAGGCATGAGGGGGGTTCTCTGACGAGAATAAGTTAAACTTGGTTTCTCAACCAAGTTAACTTATGAGTTTGGTGTGGCCACCAGGTAATGGGCTAGAGGGGGAGCCTTTTCTTTCTTCTTGTCTTAATTCCTCAAGGGCGAGGAGTTTCCCTGGCATTAACGATGCACCAGGATAGGAGGAGTCTCTCTGACCTAGAGTAAGTTGAACTTAACAAAGTTAACTTAACGTTTGGTTTGGTAACCAGGGACTAGCTCGAGGATGAGCTGCTTCTTAGCCCCTTAGGTAGCTAGCCCTGCCTATCTTGCATGGTACTTCGTAGTCTAGCGACCGAAGTAATCTACCTGTCCACTCTCGGTAGCCCGTTCTCAATCCGGGGACTTCTTTCCCTGGAGACTGACGTATTCTACCTCAATTTTCCTAAGTGTTTCTTATTTATACCTCGTCACCCCACTGTGAGAAGGGTAATAGGAAGGCTTGGGGACTGGCCCCAGGGGTTTCTTATTCCAAACGGTTAGTCTCACTAAGTCTTACATCTGCTCTCGTTAGCCTTCAAACTTGAGAGGAGCGCGTCTTCAATTTCTTGCTTGATGTGAAATTGAATATCACTCTTGTAGGGAAGATCTTGCATTTTAACCTTTAGGCCTTTCATAGCGACGAGTGGCGAGGCGCTGTGGTTACGAGTTTGACCCTAAGGGCCAGGGCCAGATGTTTTTGCGGTAACTATCTCGGGTCTCCACTGAGAGAGAACGGGAGGGTGACGATTCCCCTACACTGCTATTATTTTCATTATTTTACAATCACGAATAGGCTCACCTTAAAAGAAAACTAGGGCTTATACTCTTTAGTTAAGATGTACTATGCCACCCCTTGCCTTCTTTTCGGTCTGGATACAACGATAAAATGGACGGAATAATATAAATTTTGACAAGAATTGTTTTGCTTAAGATGCTTTCATGTTTTCTTTGTTTTTCACACATTCACTCTCACACCACTATCGCTCCCATTCTCGTGAAAGAAGTCTTCCAATATGTGCAAAATACGTTAAGCATTCAACTGGCATAAAACTCTACAGAATACTGGTTAAACCTCTAGATTTTTCTAGTGTATCCTAGAGTCATTCCAAGTATTTAGTGTACCCTGTCCCATGACATGCGTTAAATGGCACCGTAAATACGCGTGATGCACAGAATTACATACAAATACATATATGTACGATGAGGCAAGTTATGTATCTTACCCGTTATTTTTTAAGAGATTACACATTATCGGTGTATTTCATAAGACAGAAACGAGAAATCTGAACTTAAAACAACTCACGCAAGATTTGATTGCGGTGTTGAGCGAGCATTTATGGAGCAATTATTTAAGACTAATAGTAAATGGTTGGGTAAAAACGTTGAATGGCGTTATGTAAGTAGCAATTGGTTTTGTACTATTAATTATATTTTTTATGACCCAATACGACTCTTAATACTATTCCAATTTCTACTGAGGTAGTACTATTAGAAGAACAAAAAGAACCCCAACTATTCTTACTAAAACTGTTATTTTATTTCTACTTTTATTCATTGTAAGTTGAAAAAAAATATTCAACTGATTTTTTCATAATTTCAAATATTAATTCCAAAAGAGGGGATAAATTAATACCTGGCAGCCTCTGCTCTCCTCTAATCTCATCATTTTCTTAATCCTCTAACTGTTTCATGACCTCCATAGAAACTTGTTATGCCTCAAATTTCTTTCATATTCACTTTTGAGGCCACCACAATGAACCCATTTTTTAATTCTCAGCGTCGGTTCCTTTTTTAAATAGTAGCTCTAGATAATTCGAAAACGGGGTTCACTAAGCGCAATGTTATTCAATTTAATAATAATCAACTTCAGATGAAGGAATTTGAACGGATGAACAGAAGTGTTACGTTATTATTCAGCCTGGCAGACTGACTTAACTCGAGGAAAGCAGATGGAAAGGAAATTGTTTCTCCGATCAGTGGCCTTTTACGGAAGCTCTATTTTCACAATGTAAATGCATAGAACGAATGGAAAATAGACCGAGTTATAGATTAACTGGGGTATTAAGGAGAAAGGATGACCTTTTTAATGCTTTTGCATACAAATAGAGAGGGGATTCGGTCAAGGGGTGACTTTGGGGGAAAAATGTTAATCTTATTTTGAGTGTGGGTAAATTACCACAAAACCTTTGATATGTATGTTTCGGATAATATATTAGTGCAGTAGGGGACAATTAGTTTACAAACCTTTAAAATTATGTCACCTGTGCAAGGACTCAATTTTTGGCCCCAAAATTTCAATAGGATATTATTAAACAAAAACTCTTTCCGTAAAGAAATATACTTTTTATCAATTGAAATTGGTACATTATTATTTTGTATTTATGATTTACTTTTATCCAACTTTTTTAAATATAAAAATATAAAATCTTTCAAAATAGATATGTTTGAATATGGAATCTACTGTTTTGTCACATGAATCCTTGCAATTTTGCTTTGAACAATAATAATGTTTTAAATGGGAAATAGGTCAACGCAATACTCTGCCCAATTGTTCTATGAAGTCCACCATAATAAGCAAAAACGGCTTGTCATCATCATTATCATCATTGCTAACTCTATAATATAGGAGGGGATTTTTTTTTAGTATCCTTAACTCTATAATTTAACTTGGTGAATATTTGAAATTTAAAAAATTTTTTTTTTTGCTTTGCGGACAAGTAACCTTTCAGGTTTTCGAGATTAGATATATTTGAAACTTTTATTCGCAGGGCTGTTTTTTGTATGTTTCGAGCTTTTATCAAAGTTCTTTCAAATCCTGAAGTTAATAAATGTATTAAAATTTGGGCCTTAGCTCTTTTTTACGATCATTTCGTAAATAAAGCAAATTTAGATGAAAAAAGAGATCTGACGAAGGTTTTTCTATATATCAAACCTGGTGAAATAACTTAAAAAAAAGGTTTCATGGTGTGTATGTTGAAAAAAGTGTTTGAAAAATTCTCAACTATATATAAATCTTCAAGGGATGAAGACAATATAATAAAAAGTGAAATAACTAAAAAAAAAATTTCCAGGGTATCTATGTTGAAAAAGGTGTTCAGGGTGTTGAAATAAAGAGTCTATAAAGGGGATTAAAAAAAGCGGTTTAGAAAGGCAAATAGGCCGTGGGCCACAAGCCGAAGGAGTGCCTGTGGAACCAAGTTCTTTCTGTAATAAAAAATACGAAGTATGGCTTGTTTCAATAATAATTTCATCTTAGTTGGTTTCTGACATTTTTTCTTATCAAAGTTATTTCTAATGATTCTTTTATTACATCAAAAAACAAAATGGTGAAATTCAGAAATAAATATAAGTATCGAAATTTTGTGAATTTTATATTTAAAACCCAAAGAATTACAAATAGTGAAGTTCAGAAAATTTATTCTCATATATCTTCTTCTTCTATAACTATATTTTAGCAACGTGATATTTTGAAAGGGGGGAATTTAGTTTAGATTTCCTTTTTAAAATTATCATAATTGACGAAGTTCAGAAAATTTCTAAAAATTTAAGCATGGCTGCTTTTTTAGATTTTAAATTTTAATCTTAGTAGACAAGCCATTGCCTGGTCGTTTTAAAACAGGATTTGGTTAAAACTATTTGTGAAAAAAATTAATTTTCAACCCTTTTAATGAATCCCTTCCTAGTTAAACTTCATTAAAGGGAATGATTAGGTCATATTTTGGTTGTTTTTCTAAATAGTTTTCTGATTTAAAAAAAAAAAGATTTATCAGGAGGAATGGGTGGATTTGGTGCTTATGAACGATAAATGAATATGAACACAACATACTCGTTTGTATTTAGAGAAAAAACTTACTATTGAAAAAACAACAATTAAAATCCCCTTCAAATTGAAAGTTACTAAAACAAATTAAATGTGATCATCCTTAGCAAGGTTTGTTACTCTGTAAATTTACATGCAAATATCAATTATTTATATCGAAGTAAAAGAAATTTCCTAAAATTTCGTTTTAACACATTTTCGCAAATTAATTTAAAAGTTTTTTTTCTTATTTAGTTTTATGTGTATTTTTCAGTTCTGACGCTCGTTTTCTTGGGAAATGTATACTTTTCACATAATAGACCGAAGTCAATACTAGGAATAGTATTCATTTCCAGCAAAAACGAGTTTCAGATCTGAAAATTACCCATAAAACTGCAGATCTAAAAAAACATGGTATTGGTTGTGTATCACTGAAAGACGCATGACTAAATCGCCTTTAGATCTCAAAAGCCCAGGTCTAGGTGATTGAATCAAGGCACTTGTTGAAGGAACTAGGTCGAAAATGACGCAGAAAGATTCCAAGTTAGCAAAATAGCAATATATTTTCGATAAAATTAACTACATTATTATTAAGTTCGGGAAGTTAAAAATGGCATCGGTGAGCATCATTTTTGAAATTAAAAAAGTTTTATGTTTTTAAAAAGTATAAAATCGTTTATATGTTTAAAAAAAAATTAACACAAATATTAAGATGTACATTACAATAATACTACTGTTAGCAGAGAAGCTGAGTAATTGAAACTTTATTGCTACATTTGATTAATTGCACAAATTAATCACAAATAAAAAAACATACTAGTAATTATACATTATTACCAAGAATCCTTTTGAATTTCCTATCTTTCACATTTAATCAGCATATTCTTTTTAATTCTCTAAAAATTTGTATGGTTAAAAGTTATTATTTCATTGCGCCATTGATAAGTAGTGCCTAGCAAAGTTATTTATGAATGTAAGTATTATTTTATGGTGATACGGTATTAGAGAGATGATTCATATGCATGCATTCAACCTCATAAATTTTAAAGCTAACAATCTCACATTCAGAAAGGCATGCGTATACGAAAGCTCCACATTTTGGATGGGAGAATGTTAATTCCTTTTTAATCCTTTCCGTAAATTCTGTATATAAGAGAACGAGTATCTCTTAAATTTCATCATTCTATTTCTCTTCTTATCTTACACAATTCTCTCTTGTGTTTGACGTGTTGAGAAGGACTGAAGAAATTTGAAATTGGGAATTTCTCTCCCTCCCAGATTGAGACAAGGTTGAATCAGGTCATTGGCCTCTGGCTTAGTTTTGTTATTAAATGCGTTTAAGAAACACTAATTTCGAAGATGTCGAGAAATCAGAAGAGTGAAATTGTGTACCATCTCCTTTTACATAGATAATGTGTGGGGAAACTTTGTTGAATCTGGGGGAACAAACATTATATATTTTGTAAAGTTTCTTTTACGAATTGTATGATGAGAAATTCTAAAATAATCAACGATAATGCTAGTGATGCACATAAATAGGCTAAATAAATAGCCTGTTTTTTATTATCACATTTTAATTAATGCGTCTCGCCATAAATAATGTATTATATTATGACAAATTCCTAAGCCTCAAGATTTATTATGGATTCCAATAACAAACGGCTGCCGTGAGCTTTGCGCACCGGAAAAGAATTACAGAAATGTCAGTTTGGACAGGCGTGTCATAAGTTCCCCACCCTGTCCTATATCATTAATTATTTTTTGAACTTTCATTTATATCCTAGTCCTCCTAATAAATATAAATATCTTATATTCGTATAATATTTTGTCTTACATGCAATTTATTCAAACCCCTTGAGATCTAAGCTAACATTTAAAGGGTTATCAGATTACAGAAGATTAAGGGGAGAGGATTTTGGCAATTACTTTAACGATTTATTGAAAATAAATGATCCATTCTCCTTAAGTTTTCAAAAGGTATTACACTATTTATTAATAGAGAATGTTAATTATAAAACTACTAATTACTTTTCTCATTTATCTAAATTTTTAGATTTGCTCTAGTTTATGGTTAATAGGGTGTTAATTCATTTATTAAAAAGACCTAGTCTGTAAATTTCTATGACTGTTAAAATGACTCTTACTGTATAAAATTCTAAGGCAACTGTTGACAATAATGCCCACTTCGCAAATCTATGACCACGCTAATATAGAAAAATAAATCCTTCGAACAACAGATCCTTAACTTCCATTCTGCAAAGTCCAAATGGATGTCTGTTTTAAAATATCATTCTACTAGAGACTACAAGAAAATTAAGGGGAGAAAGTCGAGATTCCCCCAGCAGCTAAAAGTCGCACAAAACAAACCTCTAATTTGTTTCAGATTCATACTGTAATTAAGTAATATTGCTACTGGTTTGCGAGGTCCAACTCGGGGTTAATGATGGCTTGCTATCTTTCTTTCAGAAGTGAAGATAGTTTATTGCTATTGAAGGGGTTAGGGACCTAAGTTAGGGGGTCTATTTGGAGTGTAATGCAATGAAGTATGGGTAACGTGATTTATGGTTGAGATTAAGAGCTTTAAACTCACTTCTAAGTTATTGCGGATGTTCATACTATTACAACTCTTCCTTCCCTGTCTGTTCTTTAGCCTGCTGTTTTACTACTCCTCCTTGTCGTTCCCTTCTTCCTATTACTAGAGCTTCAGAAAATCAGACAGCTTCCTTCCTACTAAGATTAATCAAATATAAACAAAACTTATTCTTTGCTAGCTCAATTTTCTGCCTGGGAGAATGCGCGCTGGAGGAGGGCGCTTAAGGTGCCTAAATAAAAGGTCAAATGGGAAGAACTTAAGTATTTGTTTGAATTTGCAAGTTTTGTTTACCTTCCATTACATCTTCCATTACATTTCATGTAAGATAATCTGTTTCATGTGTCTAAAAAAGAATTATTGCGATGTTTCGTATATGAGAGCATGTACATTCTTACGCGTGCTGGTACACAAACTTGTTTGTGTGTTTAAAAGGAAAATGTACAAGTATTCATGGTATATGTTTGGGAACTTATATAAACAAATTGCACTTAGATCTCTCTGTGAATTGCCATGAAAAGCACGGCTGCATGATAAATGCCTTTTGATATAGGTATATGAAAGAAATCAGTTTAAAATATTTACTTGTTCACGGCGTTTGAGTTTACAAGTAAAGTGGAGTGTGTATGTGTTTAACTTCTTTAAATTAGAATTATGGCTTGTGTTAAATATAACCTTGTGTTCGAACGATGTTAAAGAAACATTTGGAAAGTGTTGTTTTCTATTAATTTCACAATACAAGATCTCCTGGATTACATATGTCAATAATCTAACTAATCAACTTAATACTATTTAAGATTTCACGTTTCTAAACGAAACATTTTATTCCACACTTTAATTTTGTTTAAAAAGAAACATGCTTGAATAATAGGTAAATTAATTATACTTAAACATTAAAAATACGTAATAAATGAAACTATATAACGCTTTGTAATTCATACCGATGCTGCAACTCACCAAGAGCTGGAGCAGCAAATTGACGAAAAAGTGAACGTACAAATCCAAATGTAGCATATACAATGTCGAGGAACGAGGACGTGTGAACCAAAAGTCTCAAAAAGGTACACACGTCTGAAAGCCAGGCTGTCAGTTTCGGCACTGGGCTCGGGGTCAATTGAATTGGTGGATGGTAAATACCTTCCAACTAGAGTGAAGTATTATTAAGGTTGTCTCTTTGAATGGGAATACGTTTTCCTGGTTCGTCTCAAGGGTTATTCGAAAGATAACGACCTCTGCAAAATAAACACAAATAATAATCAAAACAAGGGTACAGATATATATTGAAATCTAAATGATAATTAGTACGACCAAAGAATATTATGACGGGCAAAAATTAAGGAAACTAGGTCCGGAAAAAATATATAAGTAATCCAATAAGTTTGATTTATGGAAAGACTTAGCATATCTATTGGCGTTACACAAAATGGGAGAATTCTTCCCAGGACTGGGGACGAAGAGGTGGGACTTACGAGGAAAGTAGTCCTGGTTACCTCTGGTGGATGAACTGAGGAGGTGTAAGACTAGTGGCCAGGTCTTTCTTCATGGTTCCTGATGCGAACGCGTCCAGAGACACTCCGAAGGGGGAAAAGTCTCAACCAATGTAGTGAGACGAGAGAAACCCAGAACAATCGTCTGGGGCGTAAACAGGGTTTCTGTAATCTTTCTCTGGTCAGGGCGGATTACGTGAAAACACTCAGACAGATACTCGGATCTGGAGGGCAAGAAGCTTGTGCTCTCTCTATCAGCTGAGGCTTAGCAGACATCACCTTAAATAGGAGCCACGGCCATTACGTTAGAAAGCTGCGCGCAGCAAGGCGTCCCAAAGGATATCGGACACTGCTTAAGCAAACATGGATCTTGATAATTTTGGAGCATAGACGAGACGAAAGGGTAATAGGCGAGATTCCCTTCTACCCCAAAAGGGGGAAAGATGAACACGGCTGCTGAACCTCAGAACGGGACAGCGTTATCAAACTGAGAGAAGATGGTAATAAAGCACACCAAATTAAATACAGCTGCGCTGATCCGTCTCGAACAGGGAAATTATGCGTGATAACGGTGTATTAAGTTTCATGCTCCCACATACAAATCAAACATATATAGAATTTATCCCGACAAATGCCCTTTGACATAGGTCAACATAAAATTAGATTATGAAAGATGTAATCAAAGGTAATGCAACTCTAACTGCTGTGAAATGGAAACAAAATGCAAGAACTTATTTTAATTTAGTGCAATAAAATAGGCTGTTAATAAAGGATTGTATACAATATTTAATAAAAAAAACAAACATACTTAAATGTAAGCGTAGTAAAAGGCTATAACTAAAATCATTTTCACTTTCCTTAAATTTTTCTATCTCGATGGCAATTTCCGGACACCATCTGGCAAGCTTGATCTCCTTCTGCAATTGAGAACTCAAATTATCACAAAGCAAAGATATGCCAGGTTTTGAAAAAAGTGCTGTTACATTCGGTTTTTTATTTTTCGAGAGGTTTACGTGTGTGATAGAGAAAGTTCAGTAAAACAAACTTAAAGTCTTACTTTTTATTTATGTCATTGCAACATCTTTTTCTTTGTGTGCAGATGTGGGCCACAACAAGCCCGACATTACCGGTAAAGTCTTACTTTTCATTTATGTCATTGAAACATATTTTTCCATTATGTGCAGGTGTGGGACACAACAATCCCGACATCACAGGTAAAGCTGAAAAAAAGAAGTCTTGATCGTGTTTGATATCATTATCATCTTTGTAGCGCTTCTTCATATTTCTTGTTCAATCTTAGGAAGTACTTAAATGTGTCAGTTCCAATGTCACGCTCAAAAATGGCAAGTTTGGTTTCGAATAAAGAAATATGTCTAAACATATCAATTTTTTGGCCAAAACCTTCGGGTTCAACATTCTGTTTATTCAAGTGCAAAGAGATCTGTGAAAATATCAACTGCCGAATCCAGGTCTCATCATGTAGTGCCGGATAGCCTTCAATTTGTTTCACGTCTAAGAAAACCTGTATCTTATTTTTGCATTCAACTTAGCTTTCAAGAACCTTGCCTCTACTAAACTACCGAGCATCATTGTGCATCAATAAACCACCATTAGTCGATTCAACATCATCCAGTAACGGGCTGAATTCACCTTTATGCAACGCTTGTGCTGATATCAAATTAACTATCTTGGTGATTAACGCTGTAATATTTTCCAGTTCTTTTTATCCAACACAATGCTTCTTGGTAAGCAATACATTAAAACTGTACTAGAGAATGTTTGACGATATTAGTTAAATGTTTTACAAAACCAAGCTTTTACTATTTGTTTAGCTTGATTTCATACAAATGTACTAAATTTGGTACATTAATACTGAAATAAACAGATGACAGACGCAACTGGTGTCGTCTGAAGCTATGCATGTGTTTTAAATTTCTAAGGTACGCAGTGTCGCGCGTGTCACTTAAAACTCCCTCGATTGTCATGGTTTCGCCGCAGTTGGAGTAGGAGATAGGCTAAAAAATGGGGAGGATCTGAAAGATCGACAGCACTTAGGCAAACCTAAAGTTGTCAAAATTATGGCTGGGAGAAAAACTTTCATGGTAATCAGAAGTCAAATGTTGGGTGGAATCAGTGTCCATGGCCATCACGAAGGAGGAAGGCAAGAGATTGTAGTGCGTGGAAAGGCTTCTGTTCAACAATCTTATGTGAGAACAACATCAGCAGCAAAGTCATAGCACCTAATTCTCATTTTGTTATCATTAAAAAACTTTCTCGGTTGAGCCGGTTATGAACAACCCGAACAACGACGTGGGAAGCTTAGAACAAACGGGTGCAAGACCGAAACGTGTGTCTATGACTAAGCAACCGGCCTCCTCGATGAAGCTTTTCGTCGTAACTCGCATGCCGAGAGGATGCCACCGATGTCCTTCTCCCACTTCTACAGTCTCACTCCGGCTAATTACAGGCATATCTTGGCCACAAAACTCCTGTTCTGGTTAAGAAAGATCATGAAGAAGTCAAAGTACGTCTATCAGCATGACAGCGTCCCGTCCCACACGGCCAAGACCGTATAGGAGTGGTTTTGATCAACCTGAACCTCTTGTCAGAGTGATAATGACCGACGCATTCGATTAATTTCAACCCCATCGAATACAGCGTTGCGGTGCATTTCAAAGTTGACGGGCAAAGATGACGATGTAAAGTCCCCCTTCAACTACGTGTTGGCAAGCATAACGATGTACTTTGTCGGCCAAATTTGCGCGGCCTCCAACTCTCGGGTGCAGTACGTGCTTGCAATGCCCGGCATGTGTGAAGAAAAGGTAAAAATCAGACGGTGATATCTTAACTATTCTATGGCCTTATTCGCTTACGCAAATTAAACAATAACACAAACACAAACAGAAAGTGATATGTCTACCGAATGTGAGGATTTGGAAAAAGTAAGGAAAATTAGATATTGCGCAACTTCTAAACATTTCTCAATTGATTTCCCGAGAACTTTAAAATCAAAATTGTAAGAATATCTCCAAACATTTTATAAATTCCTGCGTATTAAGAGTAGATATAGGAATAGATAAGTTAATGACGGAGCAGTGTAAGAAAATTTGTAGGTTTCTGCTTGGAACCAAACATTCAAAAAAGAGGAACTTGATCGGATTTTTGACACTAACTCTGCAAGAAACTTGTTAATGACTTAATAAAACAACTCTAAAATTTAAAACAATGTCACATTCTATCTATGACAAGCATCATAATCAACTTACTTTCACCTATTAGTTGCTTAGATAAGCGCATTAGCAACTAATAGGTGAAAGTAAGTTGATTATGATGCTTGTCATAGATAGAATGTGACATTGTTTTAAATTTTAGAGTTGTTTTATTAGGTCATTAACAAGTTTCTTGCAGAGTTAGTGTCAAAAATATTAGTCATATTGCATGGAAACACAAATTTCCTGTAAAATTATTTTTATTTTTATTCTAAAAACTGATTTTTTGAACTAACCAATTAGGTTGTAGTTATTAAAAAAACGGTGACTATCATTTAGCTAACTTATGGAATCATCAGATGAAACTGATAGAAAAACAACTCTCACATACAAATGAGGATCATATCGAAGTTTTGAATTCTTTCAAGTTGAAGAAACGAGAAAAAAGTGGTAGCTCTTGTCTTTATGAACACAGTGATTTTCAATTAAGGGTGAGATTTTAGCAATTTATATATATTTTGTTTTTCAGAATATGTCATCCCCATGTATGAATATATATACTTATAAAATATTGTGTCCGATACTATATGATAATAATAAGAAAATAGATATATTTATCCTAAATGGTACAGCAGAAAATTTTCCATTTTCTTTCGGTTGATTTGATTTTTTTATGGAAATAGCTAAAAAAATATAACAGAAAGGTTTCCTAATAATGTTAAAATATAATGAAGTTAATAATAATAACTATAACAATAATAATTGCAATAAGATTATAATATATTAATTTCTAAAATAATATACTGATTAAAATATAATTACTACTGGTGGTGATAATAATAATAATAATATTAATTGTTCCACTATACCTAGTAACAGGAAAAGTGCCAATATACAAAATAAGTTTTTTTCCAGACCCAACTAAATTACCTAATTCAATATTCTCTTAAAGGAAGAGAACTACAACAAAAACAGGCTAAGTGAGAGAGATATTGTAATATGTGAGTAAAAAGACAAAAATGAATCTCATATATTAAAGATACATGAGATTATGGCGAAATTTCACAGCCACATCTTTAATGTTTTAAAAGTTTTATGCACTAAACTCAATCGATACCCTTGAATAAAAAAACAATTTATATAGCAGCCTAAATAATTTTCAAAACCCTTTTTCTCTTACTCTACTTTAATTAGACCAATGTCTGGTGATGTTTCTTTTGTTTTTAGCAAGTGAAATTTTAAACACTGTAATTCATTTAAAACCACCCTATCAAAAAAGCGAGTATTACTTATTATGAGTCATGGTAGATGGCAAGAAATAAATTAAAACATTAGTTTATAAAATATTCAAAATATTGATGCTGATAATAAACTTTTAAATATTAGACCAGTAATAAATAATTTCACTATTGTAGAAAAAAACTATTAAAAGGCTGGGTGGTTTCGTATGAGTTTATAGAAGAAAATGGGCGACTATATATTTTTTTCAATTTGACCAAATTCTAATTTTGGCTTACACTTTGTCTGATGAAGTCGTACCCATAAAAATTATGAGCTATTTTTATAATTCCTTCATGTCGTCGCTATTGGGTTGTGGCATTGTTAAAGCTAAAAGATTACAAGGTCTATAAATCGATCAGATATTATCTAAAACTTCAATGTCTGGATACATTTCATGTATTGAAAACTTAGTGTAATGGCATACCCATTACTTCTGTAGATTGCTTGGATAAAAAATATATATCTTTACTTACACTCTTGGCTAATAAACTTTAATCCTTCTGGCAAAGAAATTAATTCCAATATTCAAGTTTCACCTCCAAATAGAGTAAATGCTTATAATAACATCGGTTAAGTGGATCAATATGATCAAATGATTTGTATTTGTTGTATTTCTGATTATTTTGGTGGGGGATATGTTGTTTCTATTTTGCGTTTGTTTTTCTGTATAAAGTTTGTTTTTGTGAATTTTAAGGTAGCCTAGTACTGGCTGAAATTCTAATTACGTGACTTGTTCTCTAAGTGGTGGTCGCAACATAGGCCCTGTAAAAATATATTGGATGTAAGGAGAAAGATATTTAGATGAAGGTTGTTTTATGTCGCTAAGGATGAAGTACTGTAAAAAGGAAGAGAAGACGTGAGTGAAAGTGAATGCTGGTTAATGGTAAGGGATAAGCTTTGGCTGTTATTTTATGCGGTAAAGCTCTCCTAAATGTATCATAGTTTCGGGTCAATGGAATGAGTGGATGTGAGGGGGAAAAAGAAAATGGTATTGTAGGAGAGACCTGAGTAGAGTGTAATATTAGAGTCAGTGGTGTTAAGCTTTAGACAAGTGGGAAATATTAAGTATCTTGGAAGTTTTGTAAATTAAGCTGATGAAGAAATAAAGAGACAGAAGAAAATGGTTAAATTTGAGGCTTCGATGATGATAGTGCACAAATGGCGGGAGTTGAATGAAGTGAAACCCAGACATTTGTGTAGGTAACCGATCTTGGGGATAGGTTTCGGAGAGATTACCCTGCCTCGTCAGTTGAAATGGTTATGAAGCTGTGTAATACTTCTTGAAACGACATTACTTATCCGTTCTCACTCCTTTCTTCTTCACGCTGACTTACGCATAAGAAACGAGGTAATTTCTTATAAAGAGAGGTTAAGTACATTTCTGTGATTGCGAAATCTATGATACGCTCCTTGCTATCTTCGGGAAAAGGGCCTCTTCCCTAATTAGAGAAGATCTTGATAAATGCAAATCCCATGCGAGAGTAATCTGCAAGGCTGCTATCGCTATTCGCTAACAACTTGAAATGCTGGCACCTGGTAGGTATATTCCAAATGCCCAGGAGCAATCTTTCTTAATAACATGAAACTAAAAAACGAAAACCTGTGGAATTTTTACATAATAGTAGGTTAAAAACACTTCCCGCACAATCTTTTAAAAAATGTTTTATTTATAGATTTAGTTAATATTTTATTTATAGATTTTTTTACAATATTATTTATAGATTTATACAGGATGTAAGACTAGGTAGACAAGATCGCCATCTACTTTCAAGCTAGTAATAGGAAAGCCTATGTCACTAAGTACAAATTAGCCGGGCATCCAATATGATGACTAAAGTTTAAAAAATTATCCAATCAATGACTCTTTCATGTTAACAGCAAAGTTTTCTTTTCTTTTCCTGCCTCACTCTCGTATCAACCAATCATTTGGAGGAGCCCCAATATGTCATTTAACAGCCTAGGATTAGTTTACTAAATTTCAACGTGGCCATTTAGATCTCCAAGATCAGTCCAGAAGTGCTTGACCCACATTTATTGACAATGGAAGTTTGTGCACCTGAATTAAAGCTAATCTACATCTGACATCACGCAAGCTGGCTTAAAAGTGTAGCGTCAGCCATCCAGCCATTTTGCAACCTTTAGAGGAAATGGACAAAATCAGAAAAACTGGACGTATGAATTCTGTGTGAAATAAACGACCTTAAACGTTAGTGCCACATATACGTCTGATTGGCACTACTCTGAAAGAAAAGTTGTTTTGGTTGTCTGAAAAAATTCTTACTGCAGAAGTGAAATGGTGTCTTTCCTCTAATATAGGACGCAGAAGATTCTCGACCTGCAAAAGTGCACCTGCAGAAATTCAGGCATGATAGCCGACCGCCTTCATAAGAAGCTTCTGGTATGTGTTTGATGGGATTAAAAGGAAGTGACTTACTGGGAAATGTTGGAAGGAAGTCAGTCTATTATTGCTCAGTTATACAGTCAAAAACTGCAATAGATGCAAATGGCAGATGTAATTGCGCAGAGTTGACCAGAATTTACTCATGTATGGTTTCTTAATGATAACCCTCGACCATACATCGCAAATAATCCGCGTAGAAAACTCTTAGAGCTCGGGTAGAAAGTTTTTCCTCACTCACCGTCTTAGCCAGTCATGGCACCAACCCACTACCATCTATTGTGGGCACAGCAGAACTTATTTAATGGCAAAACTTTCACAAATGATAATGAACTGAAAATTTTAGTTGGAGAATTCTTTGGTAGACCACTAATTGAATTTTACAACAATGGCCTCTTTATTTCTCCAGTCGTTGGAAGCAGGTGATGACAGACGCACTTCAGACATGTCAGCTAAAGCTTGATTAATCTTGCTACACCTACATCCCTTTGCGTTTGGGGCACGTTCTAGGTCATACAAAGCTCCACCAGATATCAAATTTAGGGGCACTTGACAAGGACCAATACGCAAGCAGTTACGAGTAATTTTATCTTTCAGATTCGAGGATAAAGAAGCAATCGCTCTTTATAAAGGACTTGACTTGATGTACTAGCGACCAAAAGTTCGAAATTTCCGTCAGATAGTTCAAGGAGAAATGCATGCACATAAGAGAAGTGAATTCAGGAGCGTAATTTAGGCTACCATTGCGCCTTATTCAAATGTATCCTTGGGGTATTCAAGCGAGCACTCGCAGACCCAGCATTTTATTGACAAAATCTATTCTTCCATATTAGTTCCTCTGTTTTTAGGCTATCAAGATCATTTTGGTGCTTATCCTTTGTCAATGTCCTTACCAAAAATGATTACCATGAGATAAAATTATCTGTATACAGAAGAGAACTCACTCTGATGCATATATTAATTATTTTTCATGCTATAATAATACTGTTATAATGATAATACTGGTACATTTCATCGATATTGCAGTTAGAAATATAGTCATTAAGGCGAAAAAACCCCACTCTCTCGAGGACCTTAGAGAGGAATGAAAGCTGTGAGATAGGGTGATAGCTAGAAGGTTCAGATGGGTTAAGGTGTGTTTTTTTAAGGAAAGTCGAATTAAAGCATGTTTGAAGAAATAGAGAACCGCCCTTGTTGCAAGTGAAGTATTAATGAGATGAAGAATCATGTGGGAGGACAGCTGGAAGAATTTGGTAGAGGAATTTGAGTGGAAAGACGTCATTAGGAGATCCAGGTTTGTTAGGGCGTGAGATAAGGCCAGTTACTTACTCAGAGGACGCCTCAGTGAGGACTTTAAACAGCAATATAGTACAGTCAGGAAGAACAACATGAGCTTGTTCAGATGACTAATCTAACACGGTGCGTATGTTAATAACTTTTTAGAGAAAAATTTAGAAAGAGTAAAGAAGTTGATGGAGGAAATTGAGCAATGCGAAGAAAGACGAGAGAGGAGACAAAAGATAGTCTGATGGTCATTCTTGCTCTCAGAAAGAAGTTTGTGTGTATGATACTCGCGCGCTGATTTTAATTTGGAAGAATAGGTCGATGTAGCAAGGCGATTTGCAAGTGAGAGGTGGGGCATGTCCTGCCCACAGGGCTCGTTTATGAACACGTAAGGAGTTTAATGGTAAACCAAGGGGCGCGGAGATGTGGATTTGAAGAAGGAGTGATAAGGGGGGTGTGCGCGTCAAGGCAGGTCAGTAATGATTGGTGCAGATAGTTTAAAGTTTGGTCAGGTGAAGCAGTAGTATTAATAGGTGGTAGGGCAGAAATAACGTATTTGAAGAGAGAAGTAATATCAATTAACAATAGTCGCTGGAAAGGAGTAGGATCTCGGGACGAGCGAGGAGGTAGCTGGTAGGAATATAAAATTTAAAATTGACCAAGAAGTGGTCGGAAATCGTATTAGAAAGGTCAGTTAGTGTTAGATTAGAGATATGAAGGTTCGAGTTGACTAAGGCCAGGATATTATTACCATGTACATGTGTTGGGAATTATACATATTGCGTAAGAGAAAAGAGGTCGATGATGTCAGTGAATGCACGAAAAGTCTTATTTTTGTTAGGAAGATTGAAGTCACCGAAAATAAGGAAAGAACCAGTAGGGGCTAGGTAGGAGAGTAGGTTACTAAAATCTTCGAGAAATAAGGCCGGAGATGAGCTGGTAGGGCAGTAAACGACCACAATAGTCAGAGCAGGCACAGCACAGGAGACAGCAATGAGAGCCTCAAATGAGGCTAGAGGGACAAGGGGAGAAGATTCAGGGAAAAGGATGAGTTGGGAATCAGTGCAACTCCGCCTCCACGGTGGTTCCAAGGAACATGCAGAAAAGAATGACCGGGAGGGGTTGCAAGGGTAGTGTATGGACCAGAATCAGACTAGAGCCAGGTTTCTGTAAGGCCAAAGAAGGAAACCCCAGTGCGAACAACGAGGTCTTGGAAATACTCCCAAGAGGAAATGAAAAAAAAGAATATATATATATATATATATATATAGATATATATATATATATATATATATATATATATATATATATATATATATATATATATATATAACACCTTTATGATATATAGTTACCCAAACAAAATTAAATTAAGGAATATTTCCTCGTAGGTATTATTTAGTGTAGTATTAGTTTTTACCGTATTTGTTCCACATTTAAATAACTGAAGGGAAATGTTTACATCAATCTCACTTCTAGCTGCATGATGTGCATGGTGAGAAAACGTTTCTGGTACATATGAGGAGCGGTCAATAAGTTTTGCAATTCAGATATAAGGAAACGAGATATGAGGAAAAGTGTTTAATTATTTTTCAATATAACTACCCTCGACTTCAATGCACTTGCGCCACTTGTTCCTGAGGCTTCAAATTCCCGACAACCAGAAATCTTCCGACTGCTGTTCAATCCACTCCTAGATGGCGAGCTGGACATCTTCATCGTCCCCAAACCGGCGTGCATGCAGTGCAACCTTGAGCTGGCGGAATAAATTGTAGTCGCTAGGGACCAGATCTGGACTGTAAGGGGGATGGTTGAGCTCCTCGATTCCGCACTCACACAGGGCAGCTTGTGCAACTCTAGCCTTGTGAATAGGGGCATTGTCTTCGAGGAGCAGGATATCGCGTATCAACTTGCCACGTCGCTTCTGACGGATGCACTTCTTCAACCCAGCCAGTTCCTCGGCGTAATATTGGCCTATGATGGTCCTTCAAAGAGGCGCATAGTCCACCATCAAAACTCCCTCAGAATCCCAGAAGATGGTGGCCAAGATCTTCCCGGCTAAGGGTTGGGTCTTGAAATTGATTGGGGTTGGAGAGCCCCTGTGCTTCCAGGCCATGCTTCCGAGCTTGGTCTCTGGATCACAGTGATGGACCTAGGTTTCATCACCTGACAGTATGCGTGACTTGAATCCCGCCGGGTCATGGTTGTACAGGAGCAGTAGCTCCTCCGATCTTTGACGACGTTAAAGACGATCATGGGCGCGAGGTTTCTAGGGACCCAACGATCAGAGACCTTGGTCATGGACAAATTGTTATGGATGATGTTGATCACACTTCCATGTGATATTACAAGTTCTCACTCGAGTTCTTAGATTTTCACCCGTCGATTTTCGAGGATTATCCTATCCACACGGACCACATTGTACTCGTTGATTACATCTAACGGGCGTCCTGGACGGAGGTCATCTTCAAGGAACTCACGCCCATGGCATAACTCCCTATTCCAGCGAGCAATAGTTGCATAGAAAGGGGCGGTGTCGGTGTACACTGCATTCATGGATCTCTTTTGCATTCTTGCCTTCTTTGGTCAAAGATTTGATCACTGCGCGGTGCTCAACCTTCGCCATTGTTGAAAAATTTGTGAATGATGATCTGCAATCAGCTACTGCTTCTTAAATAGACGAGCCAGAAGCGTGCGGCTGCAGGGCCTGACTTATCATAACCTGTCCTAACACCCTCACAAACAGCCATCCCCCTTCCTCTGTTTTGCCCTACAAATTCTCCACCTTATTGACCGCCCCTCCTATTAATAAGTGTAGGATTAGTTTTTTTTACCTAACTAGTATTTTTGTATATAAGTGAACGTTAAATTTTCCTCCCCCGAATTTTAATCATTGACGACTATCCGCAGAGTATAAATATATCCTGTCACGCCGCACTAAAAGGCTAATAATGGTTTACTTCTTAATATGTCTTGGTCCCAAATTGCTTCCTCAGACAATGTGATCCATAGTTTGAATGAATTCAACACAAGAGCACGCAGCACCTGAACTCAGTCCCATTTAACAAGGTTGTTCCGCTCAATAGAATTAAGTTTTTGCTAGTCACTAATACTGATATAATAAAATGATGATAATATTATTATTAAATTTTTTGAATTCATTCTACTCGGGCAGAATAGCCAATATTATTTTGATATTTTTTTATTGTTTCTAAATGGAGACTAAATTCGTTTATTTACAAGGTGTTTCCTCATTTTACTAAAATAAATAAGATTATTCCTTAGAGAAAAGCTGCTGATGTTGGAAATAAGTAGAGGGGGAGGGGCTAAAATTCAAAATTATCAATGTTCCATAAAAGGTTACCCGTGTAATGCTAGAAATCGAAAACTAACGAGGGCATCTAAAACAAATAATTTGTGCAAAGTTCAAATCTATGCAAGATGTTGCTCCTTAGACCTAATCGAAAACAAATGAAGCCATCTCCATATATATATATATATATATATATATATATATATATATATATATATATATATATATATATATTAGTGTAGATGGTAGCAGTCTTTCTTGAATTCAAATTTTGTTGAAGACCAAAGGAAATTGATTAAGGCGAAATATACCATGGTCTTTAACAAAATTTGCATATATATCTGCGGCAGCGTTATTGATTTTGACTTGCAATTTCTTGATTTGCTTTACAAGTCTCTTCACAGGATTTTGCAGGAGAGAGAAAATAGCCACAAAGGACATATTTTATTCCTAGACGTCTTTCAACCGCAGTGGGTTATCTTCAGGGAAATATGGTAATGATGATGGTATATTTATTTGAGAGAAAAAATAATAGTACAAATGAGCGTTACCAAAAATAGTTAATAGTGCTGAAAAAATTTGAGCGGAGAAGAGAAAGTTACAAGTAATAGGAAGAAAAGCAATGTGTTCTCCAGGTACACAATCAGAGGTCATATTTTTTTTATATTTACACAGTTATTTTAATCTTTCATAATAAATTGAGTAAAGTTCTCCAGGACATACTTGAGGTCAAATATTTTACGTTTTACAATAAGGAATTATTTTTTTTAGGACAGAGAATTATACCTCTGCAACTACATTTATCCATAACCCTATATTTTAAGAACGAGATTTTTTGAAGGTTTGAATAAGATTTTTTCTTTTAGTTCGGTTGTCACCTAAGTAGATTTATTTTTTTTATCAGTTATTTCTAATAATTCCTTTATAAGAAGAAGATGAAGATGAAGAAGAAGATGAAGATGAAGAAGATGAAGAAGAAGATGAAGATGAAGAAAAAGATGAAGAAGAAGAAGAAGATGAAAAAAGAAGATGAAGAAGAAGATGAAGATGAAGATGAAGATGAAAAAGATTAAGAAGAAGAAGATGAAGATGAAGATAAAGAAGAAGAAGAAGATAAAGAAGATGAAGATGAAGAAAAAGATGAAGATGAAGAAGAAGAAAAGGAAGAAGAAGAAGAAGAAGAAGAAGTAAAGGGTGTTCAGGATGTTAAAATAAAGAGTCTATAAAGGGGATTAAAAAAGGCGGTCAAGATTACCAAATAAAAAAGAAGAAGAAGATAAAGAAGATGAAGATGAAGAAAAAGATGAAGATGAAGAAGAAGAAAAGGAAGAAGAAGAAGAAGAAGAAGTAAAGGGTGTTCAGGATGTTAAAATAAAGAGTCTATAAAGGGGATTAAAAAAGGCGGTCAAGATTACCAAATAAGGCCGTAGGCCACACCCCGCAGGGTGCCTGTGGAACTAAGCTCTTCCTGTTAAGGAAGAGAACAGCGGCTTGTTTTAATATAATGTTGTCTTATGTAAAAATTTCACGAAATCTTTGTGCTTACTACCAAATGTTCATCATTATTCACGGTTTATTAAATGTCTTATTATTAATATTCTTAATCACTAAACTTTGTTATTAGCTACTGAATATTATATTCATTATTAACCCCTAAACTATTATTATTAACTACTAATTATTCAATATTGATCACTGTTTATTTACTGCTTTTATTATTTCCCGAATTCCTTTTGCTTACTACTAAGTATTCATTATTAATCACTGTTTATTAATACTTTTAATCACTGAACTTTGTTATTAGCTACTAAATATTATATTCATTATTAACCACTGAACTATTATTACTATTAACTGCTAAATATTCAGTATTGATCACTGTTTATTTAATGTTATTATTAATTTGCTTAACTTTGTTATTCTTATTAGCCATTAAATATTATGTTCTTTATTAACCACTGTTTTTATTATTTATTCACTTAACCACTGTCTATTGAATCTTTTTATTACTAATCGCTTAACCTTTGAATTTTAGTATTATTATACACTTTTTTCCTTTTTTTTCTTTCAACCACTGTTTATTAAATTAATTCGCTTAATCGATGGATTTACTGTTAACCACTAAATATTATATTCATTATTAATCACTGCCTATTATTCTTAATTGATTATTATCCACTGTTTATTAAATGTTTTTATTTTTACTTCGTTTAATCACTGAATTTTATAATTGTTAACTATCATTAGCTTTTACATATTTTTACACTGACGTTTTTTGACCACTTTTGATTTTCTTGTAGGTTGACAAGTTGACGGTGTATACACACGAGTCTGGGATGTAGATAGCTCGTTCCTCCAACATTCCTCCTATCTCCTTCGGTGACCATGGTCCTTCGCAGGTCCATTTCTAGTCCTCGCGAAGAATTCCATCGATCAGGGCCTCCAGGTCACCTTTCGGGGCCTTGCACTCTACAGCACCGAAGACCTTGAGATCCACTTCAGCGGCGTTGAAGAAGAACCCGCGTAATAGGACGTTTCTTTCCTCCGTGAGGGGTATTCCGGGATAGTCTAGGATGTCGTTGTCTTCCCCTTCTCCCCCGTGAAGTTTATATTCTTGTTCTTCTGTCTCTTTTTCCTTTCGAGATTTGTCATTTTCTTTTTCTTTTGCTGTTTCTTTTTTGAGCTTTTTTGGGGACTTTCGTTTTTTGTTTTTTCTCCTTCTGTAGTTATTTCTTCTTCTGTGGTATTCAGCTGTTGTTGATTGTCGGCAGATTCTTTTACCTTTTTTTTGGTCGTTTCATTTTGTTTTCTTGATACCTTTCTTCTGTAGTACCTGGTTTAATTCTTCGAAAAAGTGCCGGGGTTGGCCAGGTTTGCCAAGTGTGCGTAGATGACCATGATCATTATTTCTTTACATTCACTTAGCATCACGAGCTTTGGTGCCGTTATTTCTGTGTCTGTTGTTTTTGTTGCTTCTGCGAAGTTCTTTGGTTTTGCCTCCTTTTCTTTTTTGAAATGTTCACGTTTGGCTCTGAATGCCTCTTTGTGGACGGGACACATGGCTAAAGCCCTCTGGTCCCCTCAGCAGTTTAAACAGCGTGGTTTTTCTGAGGCATACTCCTTCCATCCGTCTCCTGGTTTAGAACAGATGGAGCATGTAACCTCGTTAGCTCGGCATTCACTTGCGGGATGTTTTTCCACTGCAAGGCATTTGAAGCAGGTTTCTAACTGAACGAATTCCTCCGGTTTTATTTTTTCAGGGGCTACCCGGAGGTAGCCCTTTGTGCCAATTCCGTGCTTGAGAAAATAACTTTGACTATATTTTTGCCAAACTTTTCCACCTTCGCAATTCTCGCCTTGATTTCTTTACAGCTGTTGTTCGTGAAGAAGGGGTCGAGCTTTCTGAGGATGACTGATCGACGAACCAGGATTCCGTGAGGGATAGAAGCTTTAAGTCTAATCTTCCGAAGGGCTCTTTAGCTTCATCTGACACGATCTTTTCGACGCCCTCGGGAGTCCAGTATAATGCTGCCCATCCGTTGGGGAGCTCAATTAGTCTTAGGAGGGCTACATTGAGAGAGCCAAAGTTAGTCTCCACGACCGTTTGCCGGCTTAGCTTTGTCACCCCACTGATGATACGGAGGGAGATCCGTTTGACGTCCATGGTGGGTGGCCACATGGCCCCTTTCTAGTAATGATGCTCCTCTTTATTTCTGGTATTTGTTTACTATTCTTCCGGAATTTCTCCTTTTTATTCCGAAAGAGAATGTCTGGCAAGGGCATCTTCATTTTTTCACTTAACCTTCCTTCTTTGCCACAATCAGACATGGTGAACACAACAAACAACTACCTCTCAACTCTTATCAGCGTAACATCCACAACCCTCTCAAGGTGGTTGGCAGCTCACCTTCAAGACGGAGCGATAAAGAGGCACGTTAATTCCAATAGAGATATCTTGAAACGGGAAGAACACCTCGATCATTATTAGGTTGAAAGATCAACGAAGATTAAGAATGGCCGAAGCCGTAATTATACAAGCAAGGACACCGGTAATCAACGTGCAGCTCCAGTCAGAGACCGTACTCCCAACATCTCGACGTCCCCGAGTTGAGCGACATTAGAAGATGCACGCACCGAAACTTAATTCCATTTGTAGTGCATAGTTTTCCCGTTCCCCGTCTTCCATTTAACCTTGCTCCCCCCTTTACCAAAATTAGATATAAAATTCACCCTCTCCGTTATATACGGTTTTGTAACGCATAGTTTTCCCTTGTAAATATTTTTTCAGGGGCCGTTTCCCGACACTTCTTTACCATTACCAATTTACCTAAAATCTAAACATAATGATCAATGATCTTTAAAGAGAGAAATTGGTGTAGTGATAGTTAGAGAAAAGATAGAAGTATGTGTAATTAAGAGAGAGAGTTATATGTGCCAGGTCGTCTGGCAAACTCAGTATTTCTAGGTATTTATATTTATTCTTGCGTTAAAAAGGTTTTAGCGTTCAAGCCTTTGTTTTCCTTTGTGTTTCAGTAAATTAATTGATCTTGGATAATTGCCAATGCAGTTATGCTTCTTGATTCTTCTTATTTGTGTTAACGTTTATTTAAGTAACTTATTGTGTCCACCTCGGATCTTTTAATATTATTTTGTATAGTTGTTTCCATTTTTCAATTTAATTCTTTTTAATTATTTCTTATGTATTAAAGATTTTATTTGTGTCCTATACGGATGTTTTATATTTCTTTTCTTGGTTTGTTTGTTATTTTGTTTGGTTTTGTCCACTTCGGATTTTTTCTTTTATTAAAATATGTCCACTTCGGATCTTTTCTTGAGTTATGTTTGTTTTCCATTTTTGTCAAGTTCAAATTTGTTTTATCTTCTTTTTTTAATATTCTTCAGGCATATATTGGTATTATATTAGTTAGGATCTTTAGCTGGCTACTTTTAAATGCCTGCTTAAAGTGCATGTTAGGGTATTCATTTCCAGGTAGTCTTAATGGGTTTGTAATTTCCTCTGAAATAGTTTGATATATTTTCTCCCATAGATTGATTGCTCTTTTATGCAAAGTTACATTAATCGGATCTATATTAGAAAATTCACGTACTAATGCTGAGGGGAGACGGTCCGGAAGATTTACATTTGACCTAAATCTCAGTGCCTTGTTCTGTACTCTCTGCGCTTTCCTTTGTCCTGTATCGCTCATGGTGTGTGTTGGAATGACGGAGTATAGGAGTATCAGTTTCACAAGCGCTAGATATAATTTCCTTTTGTTAGATGGTGAAATCAGTCTAAAACAAAAGAGAGATCGAAGCACCTTTTTGGCTCTGGCAATTTTCTCCTTGAGATGTGATTTAGAACCATTCCTTGTTATTTTTAGGTCTAGTGCTTTACCGTCTGTGGAGTACTGGCAACGTACACCCTCTGACATAACTTCTCTTGTACATCTGCTTCCCATTGGAATCATTCTGAATTTGACGATGTTCGTCTATATTTTATTCCTACTTTCATAGTTATTGACACTAGCAATTTCACCTCTTATTCTGTTTGCCACATCTCTCGGATTAGGGTAGTCGCTCGTTACGATCTGTGTGACATCGTCTGCCAATTGAGTATATTGGGCAAAACCGTAAGCAGGATGTGGGAGGTTGCTGGTATATATCGCTTATAGCGTGGAGCTAAAACATCCACCCTGTGGCACTCCTGCTTCCAGGTCAAAGAGCTCTCCTTTAGTTTCATTAATGCTGATCATTGGCTTACAATTTTCAAGGTAGCTGCACAGGATATTCGTCATGCCGTCCTCCATTCCAAGGTCGTAGATTTTATTTTCCAGGCCCAGCACCCAGACCTTGTCAAAGGCCGAGGCCACGTTTCTAAGTACGACATCTACATTATTGCTCCTGGCCTTTGCAACAGCAATCTTCTCTGTTATGAGGGCTAATGCGGTTTCAGTTCTGAGCTTTTTCCTAAATCCATGTTGTTGATCGTTATAGAGGTTTTTATTCTCTAAATAACTCGTAAGTCTTGTGTTCAGGAGCTTTTCGAATAATTTACCGATGAAATCCAATAGGTAGATCGGTCTATAGTTACTTATCTCTTTTTTTAGGTTTCCCAGGCTTTAACAAAAATATCATCTTAGGCTTTTTCAATGAATCTGGAAAGTGGCCAATATTCATGTAAGAATTGAGGATGTTTAAAATTGCTTGATTTACGTTAGGGGTTGCTTTTATTAGGTGAGTCTTCGTAATTCCGGTCAACCCTGGAGCTTTTTGTTTGAAACTCTTCAGAGCAGTTTTCGTATTCCTTGTATGTGAACGGCCTACCCTCCTCCCGAGCACGGCGAGTACGGTCAACTAGAAGATTAGGTGTGAGTACTTCACCAAGCTCTCTCAACCTTGTCTCGAATTCATCTTCGTAGTCCCCATCAGATTCTGCATTTTCCGCTTTGCTGATGCTAAATCTTTGTTCCCAATATTCTTTGAAATGACGCTCCACGTCCTCATCTCTATTAACTTCAACTCCGTTGATCTTTATATTTATTCTTTCCCTTGAAGGGGTTCCTATTCAACTCTTAATTTGACTCAAGAATTTTTGGGGATCAGTTTCAGTATCTAGGTTTGTCTTGGCATGACATTATTTTATATCAATACCCCATTATATCTATGGGGGGAAGGGACCGATAAATTCAAGGCGAACCGACAACAGGGACGGAACGCCACGAGTTTCGACGGGTGAAACAACTAGATAAGAGTGCAACGAGGTCAGGAATATTATGGGCAATGGCAAAGCTCAAGGTTATTTAAAGAGGCATGTACAAAAATATAATTTTATTTACATAAAAACAATGAGAGAAAAGATGGGTAAAAATTAAATCAAAGAATAAAAGGGGAAAACTACATCAGATGAACGAAGAGGAAGGAAATGTAGTTAGGAATCAGACTATGAAGTTATAACTTAAGGTGTTACGGGAGGAGACTATTTAAATGGGGGGAATTAAGGCAAATGGGTTACTTGAGGGGGAGAGGGGTTGGCTCACAGAAGATTCCGGGTGAGACGTCAGGGTAAGGCTTCACGGATGTCTTCTGCACGTGAGACGAGGCCACTCGAAGCTTCTGAGCGGGATGTTAAAGTGATGACGGTTCTCCAAAAATGAGGGGGGGGGGCGGTAACGTCCGGTCCAGGGGAGAGTATTTCAGCCAGCCCAAAACGAGGGGCGAACGAAGAGGACTTCGACAGGAGTTGACGAGAGAAGTTGGAAATATGACTCGGTAGCGATCGTTAAATGGAATTACCTCATTGCTGGTGCTAATTCCAATACACAAAAATAGTTCAGCTGTCACTTTGTTGTTAGCACCTGACTTGCAACTAGGGAAATTTTCTTGGGGTCTGGGCGAGACTTCTTAACTCTGTGTCTCCTTATGGAAGTCGAGCACTATTAATGTCCAAGGCTCTCCCTGGGGGTGGGGGTGGTGGGTTAGCGGGAAACAGCTCTACTCTCGAATGGTCTTGAATCTTCTTGGAGAGGCTATTCTAGCCCGCGTATAGGTGAATCATGGTGGACACGGTTCGAGGCTACGCTTGTGGAAGGGAGGGGGGGGGGGGGTTAGGCTTACCAATTTAAACCTAACCGAGCCTTCTACAGCGCATGGAGGTTCCGTTCTGAACAAGAGATTCCACGTGGAATTCCCTCACAAGGTTGCTAATTATATTGTCCCATGTCTCCTTGGATTTCTCAATGATGAAAAGTTTGATTGTTTCTTTTAGTTTTCGTAGCTCTCTATAACGTTGTGCTGTGTTACCGTACAGGTTTATCTCATTGATAAGGAGATATAATCGGTCCATTCTTTCGGTAATTTTCCCATCCCTCCTCGGGGCTAGGAGAGTTTTAAATCCAGGCCATGGGATAGCTTGACGTTCGGCCTTTTTGAATTTCACCATTATATTGTTAAGATGATGGTCTCTCTCCTCAATCGTGGCGCCTTCCAGTCTATTCACCGGTATGGTGCTTAAGTGATCTTTATAAGCTTGACAATTCGCCCTGTTCAGGCATCTCTGTTTGGGTATTTGGACCTGTATTGGTGAAGTTGATAAACGTAGTTACCATGCTGATGTGATCTGATGGTAAGGATCTGGAACTGTTACTGGGTTGAGAGCAAAGTTGGTGTTAGTCAATACAACATCGGGTGTTGTAAAAAATCTTCCTGTTAAGAATGTGGCAAAATCTGGATCTACTATTTGCACTATGTCCCTCCTAATTAGAAGGCTCAGTGTGTTCCCCGCTCAATTTAAAGCCGTAGCATATCCTGCCTTACTCTGCTCGAAAATTGACGCTATGCTTGGAAATGAGGATGATGTCTGGGTCCAGGTTCCTTATAATCTTGTTGTATATTCTTTTTTTATTTGTCCATCCGTTGACATTGAGGGAGAACCTTTTCAACTTACTGATATATCTAATTTGACTGTTCATAATTTTTAGTTCTTATGTGGTTGTTTAGGTTTATTCCTGGTTTCTATTGCTGGTGATGTTTTTCTTACGTTTCTCTCCTTTTTTTCAAAATCTCGTGTGCGAGATTGCAGCAGGATTCCTCGGTTATCACTATTATTCCTTGTTTCAGAGCCACTAGTAAGTTATCTACATTTATTTCCGCTTCATAATCATATTTATATTTCCCTTTCATGATCCCTGAGATGATGTCAGCTGTTTTCGATATTTAAGGTAATGGTGCGTAAGGTGAGCCGTTTATCTTCATGCCTATTTCTGCAGTTGTTTTGTAGGCTTTTGGTGCTGTAGTATTGTCCATTGGGACGGTCTCGTCTTTATTCTCAATTTGCATTGAAACAGTGGTATTCCTTTTCATTAGTGGAGCGTATTTCCGTCTGGACGGCACTAGGTGTCGACGTTTTAGGTCTGTTGAGGCGGGGGTCTCTAAATGAGGAGCGAGATCTTAGGGTAGCATTTGGCATTGTTTTGAGTTGAGCCTGCAACAACTCCCCTGAGTGAGGATTGTCTGGAAACCACATCGGCTTGAGCCCTGTGTGAATCAACATTTTGTCCAGTTCTGTAGCGATACTACCTAGTTTGATCACATTTGCAAAGTGCGCGTGTCGCATGCACATTACTAAATCAGGTCTCATTTCCGGGTCTATGTTCAAGAGTGTAATATTCTGTTTGTCCGTTTTAGCTGCTTGTGCGTGTGTTGTGGTAGCCTACTTATTTCTGTCCTCTATAGCCTGCATTTTATTGTCTGTAACTATGGATTTCTTTGTTGGACAGGCTATGGATAAGGTACGATGTTGGTTTTCACAGTTAATACATTTTTTCTGAAGGCTCTTACACTCTTCCCATGTATGATCTTTACCAGCGCATTCAGAACATACTTTACCCGTCGAAGGGGCACTCTTTTGTAGGGTGTTTCTCTAGTGCGTAACACACTTAGACTGGAACGAACATCCCACGCTCTTATCAGGATGCAGAGACTTTGGAGTTGAACATCACTGTTCCATTCTCGCAAGCTTTGTTTGTCATGTCGGTTGTTTGGAATGACACTTTAAAAACGTGTCTATACTCCTCTCCTTCGCGGTTTTTAAATTTATATATTTCTTCAAATTTGGCCCAATCTTGCTTGGACTCAATTTCATGTTGCATTACCTGTATAGAGTGTAAACCGACGTAAAGGTCTATGCGTCGACATACGATCGATCATTGAGCTGCAACTTGAGGGAGCACCTTAATAGCGAGGCCGATCTTCTCAAATCCTTCTTTTGACTTCTTACACAGTAACTTGTGCACGTGTCGCATATGGACGTGTCGCATATGGCTAGGTAACCATACGTTTGTTCTTTGACTCGGCAAAGTGCAATTCCTAGCTTTAAAAAGGCAAGTTCAAAAACCTTTTCCCGTGTAGATTTCTGACAGCGCTAACTCACCCTAAGGGGAACGCACTTTTCGCCATAGGAGTCGTCCATGACAGCTCCAAGGCGGTGGTTTCCTCTTGAACCTAACAGGCCCTTATTGCTAGGCGTTGACCTAATACTATTCATCGAGTTTCTTCTTTATCTGCTCTTCCTATAATCGTATCTAACAGGGTGCACCTACTTGTCTTGACCACTCCACCCTCGCGCCCCCTATAGGGCTTCCTTCGGGGATTTGGACACGTCAGAGAGAGGTGGTTTCTACAGACCTTGAATAGCAGAAAAGTATTCTGAAGTGGTGATGTGCTGCTGTGGTAAGAAAAAGATAAAATTCTTCCGCTGGTGGTTCGAGCGAGGCTCTCAGGAGTGCGTTCGCGCGCGCGCGAGCGTACGTCTGCAGCAAAGGTTCCTGTGGACTAGGTTGTGGGAATTCTGAGCAGAATAAACTTCTTCACCCACAAAGCTTAGTGGAAAATCCGTTGGCAGCAGTAGAGTTTTCTTGCAGTTTTCCTCCTTCTCCTATGCAGGGGCAGGTCTATAATTCTCCCCGCTATTTATGTTTTTGTAACATGTACTTTTTCTTTTAAAATTTCCTGTGCCATGATTAGCGAATTTTTGTACGCTTATAGATAGAGAAAAAGGAATATATACTGTACCATATTGTCAAAATTATAAGAGTTACTACCATATTTCCCTGAAGATGACCCACTGCGGTCAAAAGCCGTTTAGAAATCAAATATGGACTTAGTGGCTATTTTCTCTCTCCTCGAAGATCTTGTTAAGAAACTTGTAAGGCAAATCAAGAACTTGCAAGTCAAAATCAATAACGCTGCTGCAGCTTTTAAGCTTTAATAACGTATATATATATATATATATATATATATATATATATATATATATATATATATATATATATATATATATATATATATATATTTCTTACAATCTTAGTTACTAGTTCTCTCTTTTTGTCAGTCCATCCGGGTAAAGGAAACGTAAAGAGAGTCTTAAAGTATTAGTCAATTTCACGAATCAAACGCTAGAAATGTAAGTCAGGGATCAAGATTTCAATAATTTTGCCCTAACGACGCTTAATCTAGTCCATTCACTTCTCAATGAGGGCATTCAATCTTCGACTATATATCTGCCACACAGTTTTTCCCTGAAAATTCGTAGGATTGTGAAATTTATAGTTCTCTTTTTCTCCTATTCACCATCCTGTAAAAAAAAAAATTAAAAAATATATACAAATATACAAATACTTTACACTTAGTATTACATTAGAAATTATAAAAAAATTATAAATTCCCTATCCAAATAAACATAACACTTTATATTTATATATAAATATATTTATGCTTCCCTTACTTCTTTGGCAGAGCTCTCAGGTGAGATCAGGTGCCGGAGGTTTACCTTGATCTCCGACTAGCATGCCAAAATATGCCTTGTAGGCCTCACATATTGCAGCAGATCTCTCTAAAGAGTACTTTTTTGCTCTTATCTTAATAAAATTGCCACAGACATAGCGAATGCGGTGGTTGGATGCATACAACCTCTTGGTGCCATGTGTGACTAATGTTTCTATCAATGAAGAGTCACGATGTCTGCGCTGTGACGGATTGAGTTTAACTAATCTGTTGAGTAGCCATTCTGTGTATTTATACAGTCCTCTTCGCTGCCAGAATGCTGTGGAAATTCTCCAAACATATAAAGTAATTCTTGAAAGTTCTAGAAAGCTCGGCAGTTTATTTTTACTAAATTAGTAATGAATCTATGTGGAATCAAAGAGGTCCAGGTCGCAGGAAACAAAATATACGGAAATAATAGCTATTACTGCTGCATTACTGTTTCATAACTTTTCCATACAGTATATCATGATTATACCATAACTGAAAGACATAACCATTGAAACCTTTTATATATTTTTACTATTTCCATCCAAATAATGTTATTTACCATAATGGGCAAATTTAAAAATTCAATGTCCTAGCCACAAAGGCAAAGTTTTTGGATAAAAATTTAATTTTTTATTTATTAGAGCTACAAACATTTGGGAAATAACACTCTAACCGAGGCAAAATACAAAAGTGAAATTTTGTTACACAGTGTTACTTCTATTAGTTTTTTGTTAATTTTGAGCAAATAAAATTAGTTAAATTAAAATTGGTTTTATTAGTCGATAAATATCTAATTGTTCAGCGAAATCTTTCTAAAAATTAATGCTTCACTAAAATTGGCATAACTTCTACAAAGTTAAATGAAGCAATTAGTCATTTCAAAACCAAGACCCTACAACTATTCCCATCAAGTTCTTAAAGTTTTATTATGATCACAAAGTTATTCTTGATTTTATTAAACATCAAACTTAGGACATGTAAAAAAAGACCCTGTTGATTATAAAAGCAAATCAGAATAATTTCAGCTAACTAGACATTGATCAAACTTTTCTGGTGAAAAGTTTAGCCTCTTCATGGGAAGAGGATAAAATAAAACGGTAGCAAAAAAATTGGCGGTTTTACGAGCCGCAAACAACACAAGGGAGAGATTTGTAGCTTTCAGTGAGTTCTTAAGCGAAAATTGACGAAAGATGAGAACCTTTTTCAATTTTTATTAAATCTGAATTATCTTACTAAACGGTGACTCTCTTGAAACACCTTTTTATTCTCATTTATTGTAATGGAAGTTTAGAATTTTGGTTTGGGGGGGAAAGGGGAATGATAAGACAATAAATATGAAATAATCCAATTTAACAGAAATCACGATTCGTTTAATTAGCGACAATGTTGAGTATCCGTGTGGCACAGAGTTAAAAGTCCTCTGCCTTAAAATTATAAAGAATCAATACAATGCGTATATCAAGAAAAATATCTTAGTAACAAAGAGCCCTTTTTACTCTTAAAAAGTTTAGAGGCTTTTATAAGAGTGACAAAAGGAAACTATACTGCTCATACAACAAATCTTAACATAGCCTATAATTCCTAAACCTACATTATTAAAAACAATAACAACCACAAATTAATGAATACAAAACCAAGCGAAACAACGATGTATAGCTAACACACCCAGAATTTACAAAATCTCTCATCGCAAACTTCACAACGGAACCAACCTGAAACAGTTAACTCAGGTCATACAATTATGTGCTCCAAACATGGGAGAAAATGGAAGAAAAACTCCCTAACGATGTCTTGTTCTATATAATATTAAACAAACCCTAGAAGAGAACAACGTAGAACTACAAATGAAAATTGAAAAGTAGCAGAATAAGGACAAAAAAAAACCCGAACTGATTTATAACTAAGAAGAAATTTAATTGAAGCCAATTTCAAACACCAAAATCTTGCATGTGTACACAAACAAAAGCAAAATAAAATCATAGGGGAACAAATAAAGTAACCAGGTATTTTATAGGCAGCTCGAAGGAGAACACGCTGAGAGGAAAGGCTCGAATGCTGATTAACAAAATCAAAATTTATGAACAACACAACATCAAAATAAAAGCAAAGGAAATATGACAGCGTTTGCCAGGCAAACTCATCGACATGCTTCTCTCCATTCTCATCTTTATCCATCTCATATATCTTCTTTAACACAATATTTTTAACTATCCACCTACCTCACACACTACTTCGTTACTTAAATCATCACAATCCCAAATTAGCAAGTGCACATTTACATATCTCTTACATAAAGACTAATATGCCGTTTGAGGAGGTAATTGAGTCAGGGTAAAGGGGTTTAGAAAAGCAATAAATTTATTACACATTTTTTTATCTTAAATAGGGATAAAAAATGTAGCTACGCGAGATATACTACATTTTCTTTAAATTTTAGGAATTGAAGGCAAACTTAAGTTTGAGAAATGATTATCTAATAACATTCAATCTTGAGTAATAACACATAAAATCATATTTTTCCAAATTTGTATCAAATAAATTGAATGAATCATCTCGCTAGATTTGAACAAAAATGAATTTAGCTTTAGTTTAAATAAATGTAGAATTTAAGATCTAAAGCTTCTTAGAGAAGCTTAAATAGATGTATAGAAAGATTATATTTTGTGAGTTTCTTCTTATTTACTCTTATCTTCAATTCTGAACCTTGAATTAATGTTCTGCATTGTAATTTTTAAGTTATTCTTTAGGATTAATGTGCCTCTTATATCACTAATTCTTTTAGATTAATAGTTTGTTAAAGTGTGAATAGAAAATGCAATATGTGATAATGAGGAGAAAGGCGTTTATAATTAGGATGCTTGGCCCTAATGACCTTAATTAAAAGTCCAATTTGCAGTCATTTTGACCCCTTGATTGCTTTATTTTTAAAAGTTATAAATATTGTAGCTAAAATTGCCTCTAGTTGTATTTGCATATGTATTTACTTCATCATTCCACTCTTTGTCGGATTTTTCATTTGCTTTTAATATGTTCTACTTCTGTGAGTAAAACTAGGATAAGAATTACTCTAGTATAGAGTAACTTTTACTGATGATTTTTGCTGAGATTATTTAATTACAATTATTTTAAAATTGTATTCAGGTAAACAAGAAAATTTTACACTCCTGCTTCACACTGGCTTCAAACATGCTGAATCATACCTGTACATGTTGCCCATAATGTTATGTTGCATTGCAAGCAGGCAACCACGTTACCGTTTTACTTACAAAGATTCTTTTCCTAGAAGTACTTTTTGGTCGCTCCGCTGTCAAGATATACATCTTTTACCTGTTTTTCAGATTTATCATGACTCTTTGATTAAATGTATAGCTCAGTTTAACTCCTCTGTCAATCTTTGAATGAATGCTCTTCTGGAATTTTTCTCTTTAGTGACTACACTATAACTGATTAACGCATTTATGTTTATTAGATCCAAAGTATTTTGTAATGAATAAACAAGCCGATTCATTGTACATGTTTTGAAATGTGATTTCTGCCACTTGGACAACGATATCAACTTCATATTTAGTCTCATTATAACATTTGATTCGTTCTGGTATTTTCTTTGTATTATCATCTGAGAACATTTTGGTGGAGAGTGGTAAGAGGAACGACATGTTTTAGCCTTACCTTGATAAAAATTAAGTGTCTTATCATCATACTTTAGTAGAATAGAGAATAAAGCTCTTCATTCTTGCTTTTTACTGCAACAGGTATTTCAATCCTATTTTTATGTTTTGTTCCTGAAAGGCTGGTGCCTTTCATCTTCAGTTGCTTGGTCAGCTTCATAGATATAAAATCCCTATCATTTGTTATATTTATTCTTTGATTCACTGAAGGTTTCATTAGTCACATAACGACATAATTAGAAGCTCGTTTCTTGACGACCAATGGAAAACAATTTTCCAGATATTTTCTCTTTTTGGCAACACCATTTAGAAAAATATGAATTACTAATTCAATAACAAGATTAAATAAATAAATAATTTTATATTTCTACTGTTTTTTTTTAAATTTATTAATTTCTCAAGCAATTGATCCTTCGTATGCAAAGTATATGTTCTTCTACTTTTAGACATTATATAAATAATTATCGGTAAACTAAGTTGAGTAAGATTTTGTTAATTATACTAGAAACGATATTTTTCATGTTCACAAAATAGAAACGTCAGCATGTTTGCAAGGGGTTCTTTACCATAGAGTGGGAAACTAGTCTCCAAATGCCTGATCAATAATTCTGTTTTGGGCATGTCTATATTGCTTTAGAACATTATAAATGCACAAGTATGAGAGATTACGTGGCGAAGCCGCCGTTGCCAGCAATCCGTCTGCCACAAGAGAGAAATGGGTAAACATCTCATCAGACTCTTATCACACCAAAGGAGAAAGAATTTACTCTTTCATATCAGAAGAAATATAATAGGGAAACTGAGGCAAGGAAATGTGTAAACACCTATATCCTTTTATTTAAATATGTTTGACTGTCTTGTTTTAAGGACAGTTTAACGTTTGTTCCTATATTAGAATAATGTTGAGGTAGTCTCTCTACCTCAACAAGTTAGGAGAAACAGAATATGGTTAGTGTAACCACCTATATCCTTTTATTTAAATATGTTTGACTGTCTGGTTGTAGGTACAGTTTAACGTTGGTTCCTATATTAGAATAATGTTTCATCCTTTTTTATTCTTATTCCGATTTTATCAGATCTAAGTTTATCGGATGATATTTAATCTCCGGTTTATTATTGCCTTTATTTTCAATTCAGAAGTAAAAAATTGTCTACTTTTCTATTTAAGTAGAAAACAAGATAATCTTTGGCATAATTATTGTATCTTACCAAAAGATGAGAACGCTTATATTTTTATGACAATATCTTCCATAATATTTGGCTGATAAAAACTAAAGTGTTCGAGAATTAAAAGGTACACACTAGGTATGGGTAAATTTTGGCACATTTTGAGAAATAAATTGAAATTTATCAAGAAATAAGTAATTACATAAAAATAAATTAGATTGTTCAAAATGATCAAAAACTTAGGTTCTTTAAAGCGAGAACCAACATTATTTGCATTACAACAAATTTTAGTTTTATCTCGTTTATGTTTGCTTATTTTGTTTTTTACAGCTGGTATCCAGTAGTTACCATGCCTATGAAATCTGCCACGACTATCTTTTTGCGAGCTGGTCGTAAACAGGCAACAGCAAAATTTAATTTTAAATAGGTCTTTTGCAGAGCCTGCAAAGAGAGCCAAACGTGTACTTTATAATATTTTGTCAACCTATGACAAAATAACTACATATAATGTTGGTAAATCAAATGGAAAACCAAAGAAGAACTCAAAAGGGGAAGAAAGAGCGATTATTCCAATTGTGAAGTAGGTTCGTTTCCAGACGGCTGCAGCAATTTCGCGAGAGTATTGTGAAATTTTGGCCCTCAATTTCTGTTAAACACGACAATCTTCACGAACATCCACCCGCTACCAAAACATTGATAAATTCGAAGAATAAGAATACTCGTCTTACATTTTCCAACTCCACTTTAGTGATGGATTTTAGTTTAATCTGGGGGAATACGATGGCCGGAGGTTCTTTTATTGCACAACAGGCGAAAGATATGTTGTCAAATGCCCATAAATAAATATGAGATTTGGCTGATTTAGTTAGAAACGCACTGGGCCATTTCTGTTCTTAAAGCATATTCTTCCTCTAACCTTTTCAAGATTCTCCTAATGTCGTATCCTAACTTTTTTATATTTTAACGTGATTTTTTCGTGGAAGACTTTAATCGATACTATGTTTATACTCCTATGTAGGTCTTATTATCTTTTCTTTTTAAAACTGCTTGTAGTTGTAATAACCTATACAACCTATTTCCTCCTGTACTCTTGTAACCAAGCTTTTGACGAGTAGTGCACTGCTACGGAATATAACAACATAGACTGCACAAGGGTCATTCATAATTTTTTGTTTGCTTTTCTCTTAGGTTTGACAAATCGATGCAGTATTTTTAAACCGTGGATTTTATCTAGAACTCCTTACTTTTCATACCATTCTTTGCAAAACAAAACAACTCCCAAATTAAAATTAAGAAAACGAAAATAATAATAATTCTAAATATAATTGTAAACAAATAAGCAATGAGATTCTGGTAGGAAAAAGTTATTAGTCAGATACAATGCGAGCTGCATTCGATAATAGGAGTCATAATTAGACGCTTTCTGCAAAAAATAACTACTTAAAAGGTCCTCGTTTAACAATAGTATGAAAATTGCTTCAGGGAATATTGCATTTGATAGTGATCTTTACCTCAGGTAAGAAAAGTAAAAAAGTTTGGAATAAGAATGCGTGTTGCTTTTGATTTACTTGTGTCACTAAGATTTCATACTCAACAAGTGTTTTGATGTGACATTTGGTAGTGTTGGACTGGATTTTCCATTTTTATTCATAACCATTAATGGCCCAACTTTATGAGTTGTCATCCGGGTTTGCATTCTGGCTTTGTTAAAAGGGCAGTCAATAGGTTGAGTTAAATTGTAGTCAGGAGTTTCTTGGCTGTGTGGAACAAATAAAGAGTAGGGCTCAAACATCTGCCTCGAAAGGACTTGGGTCTGGCCTAAATTCAAGTATTTTCATACCGTAGTTTTTCTTATGCCAACATATGCAATTCATTTGGTGGCACGTGATTTTTCCTAGAGTATCCTTCAAGCCAGGATAAAGAACTATGTATCACATACCATTTTACCACACTTTATAAATTGAAGGCCTAAGAAACCTTCTGTTATATGATACATTCGTAAAGTTTTTAACAATCTTTTTAATACTTATGATCATATCAATCTACAGACAATACAATAACGGAAACAACAGTATAGATAATAACATAAAACTTTTCTGCAAGAATACGATCAACACGGATTACCTAAGCAATGAAAGGGTAATCAAAGAAATTATTAACCGATCCTTCAAGCCTAGAAATACAAAATAGAAAATAACATCAACTATATATTACTAAACTAGACGCACCGCCACCCTCATCATGAAAAATAATCAAAGTCCATACCTTAACGTAAACAAAGGACACACCTAATATATGAGTACAAATGCAACCTAGGAGACTGTCAGCTCCTCCCCCACTAATATATCGGAATGACAGAAACTAAACTATCGAGAAGATAGACCTACCACCTAAGCAACGGCCCCTCCCAAAACCATACAAGTCAAAACCATGGAACTATTCTCAACAGAAAAGTGTTAGAAGAAAACACCAAAATTATTGACCATGCACCAGATCGCCGGCAACTTCTTTTTCTAGAAGCCATTTACATACAAGAAAAAAAACCAAAGCTTAATATTTAACTCAGTTCAAACGGAATACTACCAAGCGGCAAAATTAGGAGCCGAACCACGTGGTATACATAATCCCCTACCTCCCAAACTATCAAACCCTTCATCACCTTAAATGTGACCCAAAATTTGACTTGCTTTTCTCAGCCTAACCCTCTCGACCCTCTCCTAACATGCTCATAAGTTCGTCTGTCTGTTTACACTAGCAGATCTTCCCGTTCGTTGGTACATTTTTTTATAATTCATTAAGATATAAATCACTTTTTAATCTTTTTACTTGTATTTTTATTTTAATCTCTAAATATAGTACAAGTGTATCGAAACGCGTAAGATAAATAGTGTTTTATTAAAGGAATCTTTTTTTATTCCCTTTTTAAGATTAAAAACCGACTGCCCCCCCCAGACATAAAAGCAAATAGAAGGAAAATCGAAAGATGTGAAAAGAAAATCACAAATGCGAAATTAACCGTCGCTTTCAAAAAAACTTGTTACGATGAAAATATTTTTCCCAACTTTACGCACACACACACACACATACACACATATAAATATATATATATATATATATATATATATATATATATATATATAGTAGATATATAAATACCCAGGTGATTACACTAAACATTTATTGGCCAGACGTTTCGGACCTTCGCTAAGACCATCCTCAGCGACTGTATCGACTAATGAGAAGCTGTAGAAATATTAGGGATAGCATTTGAACAGTTAGAAACATCTATTATATAATGGCTAAAAAAGCGGAAGAAAGCAAGTTAAATAAATAAAATTGACAATTGAAATAAAACACAAATAACAATATATAGAATTAATTGATAGGATCCAGTGGAATTTTGAAAAAAAATAGAAAGAAGTGAAGTTTAAACATCAACTGACTTGAATATCAAAAATTAAAGGCAACTGGAATAAACCAAAAAAATAACCTATTATATTAAATAATAAACAAAAAACAAAAAACCGAAAAAAAATGTGAACGAATTAAATAGACGGATAAACTTTTATCGTAGGGGTTGTGAAATCAACTAACCAAATATAGAAAGACTACTAATGAGATTTGTTCTCTTGGTGGGTTAGCAAGTTATTGTATAGAAGTGATGTTTTGGTTATATAGTGAATAGTGTAATTGAGGAGAAGTAATTATTTAGGTTTGTATCTATTTTATTGATGCAAAGTGACTCTAAGATTTTCGAATATAATATCAATTGTCCTTTTAAGTATTTCAGTAAACTTTAAAATAAATATAGGCTTCCAAATCTTATTAAATTTGTCGCTGTATTTGATGTATGTCAATTAATTTACCCTAATATATAGCTAGGACAATCTAAGGGCTATACTTGCTTAAAAATTGCTGATACAACTTAGTTATAATCAATGAAATATGATAAATATATTAGATTCCATTATTAATTGTTTGCAATTCAATGCCAGTGAAGATTTTGAAGGAGAACTAAATATAAAGTAATTAATTGTTCTTTTTGCATATTATAAAAAAGAAACATATATCACTTAATTACTACTGTAAACGTATCCCTTGACGAAGCCATTTTATTTGCAAGAAACATGTTTGGCTTGGTTAAAAATCTTGCTGATAGAATCCTATATCTAGTAAATGTTCACCAACTGTACTTGACATTCTCCTATCAAATATTGATACAAAATAAGATGGTAAATTATATTGCTTCTCTGACAACCTTTTCATAACTCAAGATTTGTAAACTTATCTCAAAATCCTGGTTATTATCCAAATAGTAGTAATCCAAACACTATCCTATACCTGGCAGGAATTCTTCCACATATTGCAGATCTGCTCATATACCAAGGTAAAATCTGGGTTCCAGTGATTAAGCACTATCCAACGAATGTTTTGGATGAAATCGAAATTCTTTAATACTTTGATGACTCTATCAGACCATATGGTTTGCATATCTTTTCCAGTTGATCATAATTCCCCATATGCAGAAAAGTTCAATAGGTCTAATCAGAGCACTAATCTGTTCTTCATGTATGTTGCGGAAAGGTTCTGTCTTTCCGGTTTAACAAGATCAAACAACCTGAGCTGAGGTTAAATCAACGTTGATTTGATTATGGGAAATCCAAGAATTTTGAAACAAACTAAGCAAAGAAAAAAATAGAAAAAGGTAGAGATATCTGAGCGCGTCAACTTACCTTCTTCTGAGTGATAAGCTCTTAACGTGTTTGGCGAAACACCCCATGGCATTTCCTCAACCTCAGTAAGAGCCAACTTTTGACACTCAAATTCCCTAAATAAATAGCCGAGCTACATAGATTTGAGTAGTCCAAAGCTCCCTACAAGATGATTCATATAAAGGGTGTTCTATCGAGACGGATCGCAGTAAGCAGTAAATACACATTGCAGCAAAATATATATTGAGTTTTTATGCCTCTTTCAACACTAATTTCAATCATCAATATATTAGTGATTGCAAGTAATGTTGAAAGAGGCAGAAAACTCAATATATATTTTGATGCAATTTATATTTACTACTAACTGCGTTCCGTCTTAATGGAACACCCTTGATAAACGTCAAATCGAAGTGTACCAGCGATTGACATAGTGATAATAGATAATGCAGCTTACCTCATGTCAAAACGAAGTGCAGATGTCAAAAGCTGGAGTCATCTGAGCATTAGTAAAAAGGAATCGTTACAAATTGAGAGGCTTATATAAGTATAAAGGTAATCAGAAACGGCATCCTAATTTTTTCTTATTTCTCAGATGCATTGTATTAATGTAATTATAGTTGGCGTTTCTTAACATTTGAGATTTTTCCTTTGATATGCAGATAGAGATAGATTAAGAATGTATTTCAGTATAAAATTTTACCCTCTTTTCATTCTCAGCAAGTTTCTTGGCTAAAAAAGGCTTGGAACAAGAATGCAACATGAAAATAGACGTACTTTGCGAAACTTTGTATTTATTTATTTGCAGATTGACGAAGAAAGTAGGCATCACAAATGATCAAACTAAACATTTCTGCAATATAACGGGCAAATAAGGAAGAAAAATCAGTAGCAGTCGAATTACAGTTCTATTTTAGCCAAATATGGCAATCAGATTGGCAAAGATGACAGAAACCATTTCGAATCCACTGAGATCGTTTTTGAAGAAAACTTTGATATTATGTCAAGCGAAAGAAGTTTTATACCCCTGAAAACCTTGAGATACTTTGAAGATAAAATTAAATGTACGATCTCAGGCCTGAGGCTAAGATCTCTTCCTCACTCTGGTTTTGGAGCTGTTTTAATTAGGGAAGCTAAAGTCATTCTAGAGAACTTTCCCACAAGAGCCTTAACAACCGTAAGTCATACCTCGTGTGGCGGCAAAAGCGAAAAGACAGGATAGACGTGTTTGTAATGCGGAGGCGTAAAACTGAAGAAAGCACTATTAGTACTAGGCGTTACTTATTCCGGTAGAGCTACTGTTACGGCATTTAGGGAATAGACCTTCCCGTCCCACTAGCTGGATCTTAGTGCCTCTAAGATTTACTATCTTAGAATCTCTCTCTTTTTAGGTATATATATATATATATATATATATATATATATATATATATATATATATATATATATATAATTATAATTATATAAATATATATATATATATATATATATATATATATATATATATATATATATATATATATATATATATATATATATAACGATTGCAAATATTATATATAAAGGGTCTTTCAACAAGGACGCTTGAGATTTGTCAGGTGATAGTGGCCATGTTATTGAAGCGACATCTGGCAACCTCATTGTGAACTGTTCAATTGTACTTGGCAAGTCAGGATCAAAAGTTATAGCGTTAAACAGCGTGCGAAAATTATCAAATGTTATTATCAAAATCAGTGCTTTGTTCGACAAACGTTCCGCGCATTACGTGATTCCTATCCTCGCCATAGCGACGAGGCCCATTTTTGGATGAATGGAATTGGGAACAAGCAAAATTTTCGGATTTATGACGAAAACAATCCACATGAGGTACACGTGCACTAATTGCATCCCAACAAAGTAACTGTTTGTGGCGGATTTTCGTCTAGCGGAATCATCGGTCCCTCTTTTTTGAAGAACGCATATGGGATTGCCATAACCCTCAACTGCGAGACCTACAGATCGATGATAGGCAATTTCTCGTGGCCTCAACTGGATTATATGCCTGATATGGATACTGACGACATGTGGTTCCAACGGGACGGCGTTACGTGCCAAACTGCGCACGCCACGATAGACATTTGGCCCCTGCGATTTCAGAGGAGGGACATCTCGCGCTGCGCCGACGTCAACTGGCCACAGAGATCATACGATTTAACGCCATTAGACTAATTTCTTTAGGACTACCTTAAATCGCAGGTCTATGTGAATAATCTGCAAACAGCTGATGTCCTCAAAGTCAACATAACGAACACCATCCAGCAAATTCAGCCAGATTTATGCGACAAACTCATCGAAAATTAGGTCTCCCGAATACGTTCCACCAAGCGAAACCGAAGCAGACATTTGAACAACGTCATATTACACACTTAATGCCATAAAATTTACTTTCGAATTTAAAATAAATTGAGTGCATATATCACACACAACTTGTTTTATTTACCTTTAAAAATTGTGCGGCCTTATTGAAAGACCCTATATTACTTTAAGTTTCATGAGGAAGGGATAAGTTTAAATAAAAACTTTTGCGCCCGAAAAACACATGAAAAGAGAGACACAGAATTAAACCTAAATTTACTGATCAAAAAAGACTTCCTCTTAACACCGATAGAAAATGCAGAATTTCTCAAAACAAGAAGTTTTAAAAAAAGATTAAACAGAGATATAGGTGATTATATTCAGACTCATAGATTATACAAACATTTTTATCGCAATATACAACATAAAGAAGGATAGAGATCACCGCCCTTCATGTAGGTAAGGCAAATATAGCTTACTTTAAAGAGGCGAAAATTAATAGTTCACCTTTGGTTTATGTATGGTTACTATAGATTTATGTATAAAATACTATTATTGCTATTATATAAAGTCTTTAGGATACAAAATAGGCAAAGAAAAAGGAAAATAAACAAATGTTTAACATAAATATATTTTTCTATATGACAGTATTTTATACATAATTCAATTATAACCATATATTATTGAAATATGTAAAAGATACTATTATTGCTATTATATAAAGTCTTTAGGATACAAAATAAGGAAATTAAAATACAAATAAACAAATGTTTAACAGAAATATAATCTTGTGTATGACAATCATTAGACACCCCTTCCATAAAGGACTTTTTCTTTACATCAAGCGAGATGACTTAGATAGGTGCAGAGATTCCGTTATTTGCGTATAAATTTTCAAAAAAAGAGAGAAAATTGTCTAAAGGCAACCTCGATAATATTATTATTTTATCAATGTTTCACCAAGTAGGCGAAGCATACTTAAAAATGAGCTAAATTGATTGAAAATTCAAAGGAGAAATGTGAAAGACAGTTAGATAATAGCGGTGCTTGCTACTTCACTGTGCTTGGTTATCCTCACCCATGCATGTTTTTTTTCAAAAATGAGAAACGAACATTTTTGCGAAGAAAAATTATTCTCTTTAGTTTCTGCTTCTTTGCGCTATGACTCCTTCCTTCTATTTCATCATGCTCTTGGTTTCATGAAAGATACAATATTATATATATATATATATATATATATATATATATATATATATATATATATATATATATGTACTGTTGAAATCCGCAACAATGGCAGCGGTATTCACTTTGAATTGTACTCTCTTTATTCCACTTGCAAGTTGCTTTACTAAAAATTATTCCGAAATGTCTTTCGCCCGTCGCAAGTTAACTTCCGGGAATGACCAATTACAATGATTTAGGTATAGGATGCTCCACTATATATATGCATAAAACCAAACATAGGCGCTGCCAAAAATTAAACATAAGCGCTGCAAACCTTTGATCAGATGCACTGTAACCTTTTGAGCATCAGCGCTGCCAAAATTTGAAACATAAACAAAGCCGCTGCAAAAGCTTTAACATAGACGGTATAAAATTCAACATTTACATTCAAAGATGTGGGGGCCCGCACCTACTCCTACAACCCGGGAGTCCAGCCAGGACCTTAGAGGGAAGCAACCACCGTATCTACGTATTTCGGTTAAAGTTCTGATAGCCAAACCCGCGAGTGCCCCTCCCTCTTCCGGTTTCCGATGCCAAAAATTCCGCCATATAATCACACCTCGTGAGGCCAACCCCGGGTTCCTTCATCATCATTTATCCACCCCATTTGGCAATTCACGTTCATGGATGCTGTGTTACGAATAATAGGGTGTCACACCAAACGAGCATAAAGTAACAGCGCAATAAAAAAGGGAGTACAAACTATTTTCTGCTGAATCAAAATACTACACCAACGAGTAGAGAGCATAAGAAGAATGTAGCCACGAGGGGCCACTCTCTCGAAGAGATGGCCCAGGATAACACGACGAGAATCCCCCTGCGGGCAATCGACGGACAACCTAAGCCCAGAAGAAAAAACATTCGAGGTTATTTATGGTAAGTTAAGCATTACCATGGTAAGAAGGCTGGATGTGGACTTGGCATACGTTGCTATCTGTGAGAAGGAGAAGGACCATTGAATTCATCACCAAAGAACAGTAAGTTGAGATCCTTAGGGGAATTGGTCTGCAGCCCGCCATACCAGCTCAGATCCTGGTCCACAAGAGCGTGGTATGCTGGCAGCTTGCCCCATGGATTGGTCAACACTCGAAAGAGGAAATTAAGGAGGAGACTCAGCTTCAGCACACCTATGCCAAGGTAGTCGAAGTGATCAACTTTAAGAACAGGAGAGATAAGTGACTACACTTACGTTTTTAAAGTAGTCTTTGCAGGTACATCAATGCCTTAAAATGCAAAAGAACATGGTCTGCTCATGTTTAATGACAAAGTAAGCAGAAACCGAAATGAGAAAGGAGAATCTACTCCAGTTTAATTCTGCTTTAGGTGCTACAGAATGGAGCAGCGCGCGACAAAAGACTGTAAGGAGCCACAAGAATCAAGCGCCAAATCCAGCAAAAAGGGCCACCATGGAGGACGTGTAAAAACAACTTCAAAAAGTGCGTAAACCTCAGGCAGGGACACAGGTTAATGGCCATGACCTGACCTGTCAAAAAAATGTGATAAAAAAAAACATGAGTTAAAGAAACACGAGGAAACGCAAAGAGCTAATACAACATACGCTCAAAAACAAGGGCGGCCCTCTCAGAAGTTGATACGAAAAAGATCTACCTCAAATTATAAAAAGAGAACTCAACCAAGATTCTGACGTGCATTCTTCACGTGCACGTCATGAATCTTACGCGTCCAAGAAAGTTTGCTAAAAATCTAAATCAAATGCTTGGCCAAAACGGTATGGAACAAATGTGGTCTTTGGACAAACCCCCTCCGGGGATGTCTTGCAGTTGCAGATTGCTTCAGACCAACAAACAGAGGTACAAGACGGCACCCAAAAATACATCGCTAAAATTGGAAATAAAACTAAGAAAAAGAAAAAAGAATCAGTGTTAGTGAAAACTCCTCCCAAACAGAGACAAGTAAAAAACGAAGAGAGAGAAAATGCTGAGTCGTCTAATTCTGGTTCCTTGGGGTCCTCAGACTCATCGAACTCAGAAACCCCTCAAAGAAATAAGACCAAGGGAAAGAAAGGGAAGAAGAAAAGGATGCGTGCGGATAACATTGATCTCATAATATACGCATGCGAACAGTTTTCCTTTCCCGGAGAGATGAAAGACAGAGAAGTATATCATGACATTAAATCATAAGTCTTTAAATGAGAATACGATGCCGAGTTCAGGGAGAAGAGAAACGGAAGCAAGAAAATGATAACCCAGAAACACTTAAAAGACAATATGGAAAGAGTGAGCAACAGAATGAGGATCCGGTCACTCAAAGTAGACGGATGGGAGGATAAAGCAACGGCATATTGAAACATATTTCAAGAGCTTGACCCAGAAATCATTCTTATAACAGAACACGGCATTAAACTACATCTGGTTAAAATATAATACCGGGCTACAGAGTGGTCATGAATGATCACTCACAGGAAAGGTTTATTGGTGCTAAAATAGCTGTTAAGTGGAACATCTCGTTCAAATATCAACCAGAACTGGACGAATCCTTTGTGGCGATTGAACGCCACACATTGGTAGGAAACCTCGTGATAGCAGCAACCTATCAACCCCCTCGTCAAGCCTATCTCCCGATAAATAACTTCTACACGCTAATTGGACATCGCAGAATGGCAATCTTAGGGGGCGGCGGGCTATGGTAGAATCAACGAAAGAGGAGAAAACTTGGAAGCGTAGCTTAAAATAAAGAAGGTTTCACATGGTTAGTGGTACATAATTTTTCCCTTAATTTAAGGTGAACTATTAGTGTATATCAGTGAATCTTTTAATGTTAAATGATATTTTAGTTTTGTTAATGCCGATAAACATATGATGCAAAGTTATTTGTATACGAGTAAAAAAATATTGAAGGTTGCATTTATAAAGAAGTTTACACTCGGAAAGGTGAAACAAGCTGATTACGTGAGATCAACTGTTGGCATATTTTGTAGGAATTATTTATGTTAACAGCTTTTTCCTTTCCAGACAATACAATAGCACGAAGAGAAAAAAGGAAATGCATTGATAATGAGAATTATATTAAAGATAAATAGAAAGGACTTGTAAAGATGAAGCAAGAAAGAATTCTCGTGTCCATACCAAAACATGAGGATTATAGTTGTATACACTAAAATGAGAGAATATTATTGAGAGTAGTTCGGCTATTTTTAGTCACTCAATGTTACATAAATATACTTAGAATTAAGCAAACTCTTAATTATAACAATCAAGAATCAGCGATATATCTTTAAGGTAATTTCTTGATTATTAACTAATAATTTCTTTTATCAAAACCTTTATTAATATCATTAAACAGAATATATATATATATATATATATATATATATATATATATCATATATATTATATACATATATATTTATCTTAGAACTATAAAACAGATTTTGTTATATAATTTTATTCAGGGTCATAATGACTAGTGTATTAGTCATCTCTTCTCAAATTTATATCTTTTGAATAGCTATATGCAATGACTCTTAGCATATCTATATCAATTTAATAAACGCCATTGTATATGTACTCATAACACTATTTTTCTCAGGTATTACATAGTTTATAGGTTTTCTTCTGCAATTTGAACATGACCTTCCAAATATCTATTAATAGAAGCATTTCTGATAAAATACCTTGGAACATGAAGCCTTGCGAAGAAGCAAATATTGATATGGTAAAGACTTTAGGTAAAGTAAAGTCTATCTACTTTGCAGGTTTCAAAGGATTTGAAGCCTTGCATTCACTCAAAAAAGAAAACTAGCACACAATCACAATGTCGAGTGGTTACGCTTAGGCATCTAACTCAAATCAAAGGAGAATTTGCTAAAAACCTAGCAGCAAAGGCATTTTTAAGCCTCCGCGGCTCTGTCCCCCTCGAGAAAAACTAAGCGTAAGACTCTAAGAAAATATTCTACTTTTTAGATTAGATCGATAGTTTTCTGCATAAACAGAAATACAGACAAACACAAGAACTAACTTGTTTAAGGGACATTTAAAAGATAACTAATAAAACGCACAGATTCTTGGTTGGATGGCTGAAATCAGTATAATAAAATTACAATCTATCTTTGTTAATTTATTTGCATTTAATTATGAAAATAAAGATTTATTATAACCTTAGTGGATATCAATTTTTTTAAGTTGTAATCTATCATAGAATCCTTTTCAGATTACGGAATTTCAACCCATTAACAATATTTTCAACATCAAACTCATAGTATTTAACTTGAAATAAGATTTGGTGTTGATGTAACCACGGAAAAACTATCTTATTAAATAAAAAACATTAGTCTACCAATTTTAAAAGGGGTGGGAAATTGTATTTACCTAATATATAATTATTTATGGGTCTAATTTTGTAAATAAAAATTTCTCCTATGAGAATTATATGAACACGCCGCTAGAAAGATGACTTGTGAATGATAGCAAACGATTTTTCTCACTAAATTACGAAGCAACCAAAATTAGTGATTATAATAAAAATAAAGCAGGGAATATTTTGGATGATGGGCAAGTATATATCATCCTCTCAGTGGGAAGGAGAGAAGATAGTATAATTATAATGCCTGAGCAAAAGGAAATGAAAACTTCTTATTTTTTTATGTTATATTTGTCCTCCATCAAATCTGAATATCTCTTACTCCACATGAAAGGGGCCCAACATAGTTTGAGGAATGAAGATTTCTTTCTATGGAAGTGGATGCCGAGTCCTCTCAATTTCATTTCAAAATGAACTATGTACGAGTATCTTGAGATGTAATAGAAGTGGAAGCAGTTTGTTTGGTTATTTTTATAGTAGTATAAATGGATTCATAAGATATATTATTTGTTTTAATAGAAATTCATTTAGTGGTGTAAGTTAGATATATATATATATATATATATATATATATATATATATATATATATATATCGTGACAAATGTGTATTATTTGAGGAAAGCACAAAACTTGGAACATTAGTAGACTATCATATTAACAACTAATTTTGAAAGTAGGCCCTGATGACTGTGGCAGGCATTTTTCGACATGACCGCTAGCGGCCACTATAACTTTACAAACCCTTGGAGTGTTCACCGGAAGACAATCTCAATAGTCACTATGCGAGGGTTAAGACACATGTAATGTTTTCACAACATTTGTCTTATTGCGTGTTTACCTCAAAAACTTTGTAAAAAGTTCCTATTAAACCCATTATATCATCTTTTTTTATTCATATTTTGCTAATTATAGACCATTTATTTGCAGGGCTGATGCTGGTAGTTGCTGGCGAACGAAAAATATAGTTACCTGTGAACAAACGGTTCCTAGTAAAAAGAAGATATTGAACAACTTCAGTATGTCTAAGAAATTCCAATTTGCTGCCCTTGACTTGCCTCTCCCATCAACATCAACCCACCCGAGTAAGGTTAACTGGAAGCTGTGTTGCATTTGACAAGAGGACCAAGCAGAGTCCTTCGCCGTCCAAGCGAATAGTATCTTGGAGTGAGTACAGTTTACTCGCAACTAATTTGATGAGATTCAGTGAGCTTGGACAACTACCAGAAAACATTCAGAGGGAAAGACCTCAATGAAGCTGACATGGTTGCATATAATGATTTGTATAATTGTTCATGCAAAATCAAATGTAATAATACAAATCTGCAAAGAGCAGAGAAGCGAAAATGCATGACGGCAGGAGAGGTCCATGACATACGGGATGCGTGCAAACGGCCCAGATTTCATCCAAAATTATCCAGTACAGAGAAGGACGAAGAAGCCCAGTGAGTCTTCTGCAGACAACCAGCAGGAACCGATGTATTTAACAAGTTACATCCTTTCAAATGGACAGTAAAGTTAGATTCTGAGCACCTATTCGTGAAGACACAGAACTGCTCAGCCAACTCAGTGCAGGAGACATGATTGCCCAGGATATCAAGAACCATAAGAAGTGCTTCATAGTTCTGCACAACAGTCTTAGAAAGGCCAAGTCTGAGGGGTCCAAGCACAAAGACAAGGAGCAAGAATTATCTGGTTCTGTCTTTGCCCGAACTTGTCCTCTATATAGAAGAAGCTAGGCTAGAAGAAGAGGCAGCACTGGTGTTCAGGTTAGTTGATCGTGTACAATTCTATCAAGCCAGAATGGAACAGCTAGAGGTTAAGCTCGATACGCGGGTCCACTTCACACGAATGAAGCAGAGACTCCTTTCACAGTTCACTGAAATACGCGCACAAACAAAGGGGAGGGACGTCCTGCTGGTATTTGAAGAAGACGTTGGTGCTGCTCTGGAAAGTGTGACTTAGAGAGTGATAATTATGTGGTCCATCTTGCACGTGCTGCACATACCATGCGCTACCGCATGTTTGAAGAAGCTAAACCCTTCAACGGATCCCCTGAATTTGGCAAGAAGAATTTGTGCCATTACTGCTGCTTGCCCTGGTGAGCATGGTCTTAGAGGGTCGCAACATTAAGGATCAGATGGCAGACGCAACCCCTGCACTGCTTGCCATTTCCCAGATGCTGAAGTTTAACTGCATCAAGCATACCTGGGCGCATCGCACCACATAAACTGTAACTGCCAGGTACAATATCGACCACTATCATAGTTCAATAACAGCAAAAAGTTCCTTCCGTGGTACATCCATCTCTCTCATCCAGCATCCATCTTTCACTGGCGAAGAAATGGACGGAAGCATTGTAATCGGTGGTGGATCACGAAAGTATTGCTCAGAGATGGTGGGCGACTTCCCACACTATTATACTCATGTACTCCCAGTTAATACCACCATAAGGAACCTGTCTGTTCCTGTTAGAGAAGTGGTGTCCTTGACCAGAGACGGCTTCAAGGAGCATGCTTAGGAAGAATATCTGTGTCTAAAGCACGCAACGCCGATCCTAGGGGACAATACTGGGACATACGAGAACATCTCGTGGTCAGCAATTCATGCCAGTCGCCAGCCCCAGTTAGCTCAAACCATGTGCCCCACTACCCTGCTTCTACTGTTCCTAGACAGTGCCCACATAGTGGCCATGATCCGGCAATCTTTGATTGTGGTAAAAAAATCTGTAAAACATGTGAATCCTGGCCAGACATCTGTCGTCACTTTGGACCGGCCACTCTTTGCCTTGGCAAAGCAGATTCAGTGGAAGTGACCAGAGAAGTATGGTAAAGATAAGAAGGTAGTGATGTTCGACGGGCTCCACATCGTGAGGGCTGACCTGAAGACGCTGGGCGAAAAGCTGCGAGGAAGTGGGTGGATACAAGCCTTGTGCAAGCTGGGATTACAGCGCCAGAGACAGCAGACTCCTTCATTCGAGCTGCCCATTTCACCCACACAAGAAGAGCTTATCAAATTAGTGCAGCGACACTGCACATCTTGCAACACAATGCGTATAAACACCACTGTGTGACATATTTTGATAATATAGAAGATCTGTCTAAGTTCGAAGACTGCTGTCACCAGAGAGGAGAAGACATTCCCAACTCTTTGTACTGGGCAATTATGCTGGAACCAGAGATGTTGCTACTGGTCTACGTGCGTTCTCTGCGGCAGGCTTCATTCACGATGTATCTCGAATCTGTGACGGAACTAGCCCCATGGTTCCATGCCTTAGACCACACCGACTATGGCATGCGGGTCCCTGTTCACCTGAGGGACATGGATTCGGTCCCAATGAGGCACCCAGAGGTAGCCAAAGAAGTTATGGCTGGCATCTTTACTGTACGAAATATTAAGGACGTGTACACTGTGATCCCAATCGACCACGCGCAAGAACAGAATAACGAATGCATGAAAGGAGATGATGGACCAGTTGACCTTACTCACAACCCAAGAGCCCTGCGGCGTTAGATGATTGCCAGACTAGAAGTTGCCAGAGCCATAGAAGAGTCCCAAGATGGCCATCACGTATGGGGGAGGCAAGAGGGCACTCGTTATTTCGACCAAACACCAAGTGTGCAGACCTCCTAGCCAAAAATGCCTGCGCCCTTGTCAGCGTCATGGAAGAGCTTCGTAATCCCTTTGATGAATAGAGCATGGATCTGATAGTCCTTGACACAAAGGAAATTGTAGGTCCTTTTGCAGTTAAGACTGTCAGGAATGTGAAGGAGATTGGCCAGGGGCAGTTCAAAGCTTTCACCAGAGACTGCCTAGTGGAAAGAACGAAGCCAATTGATGATGCGATTAGTCTGAACAAACTGAAGGTGTTCAGCACCTTCTCGCCAAGAAGTGTGAGCAAAGGGAAACAGCAGTTTGCCTCTCTCACAACGACATGACACTTTTCTCACGGCTCTACGTTAGTTTCCAGACGAGTGATGGAAACCTTTAAAGAATTCTCTAATGCACAATTAGAGGCTCCTGATGCCACATGCCTAGTTCTTGACGAGGCAGTCATTGTCAAGATGTTAAAGCATACGATAACCAAGAACTAAAATGACTATGCCCAGAAAGTCTTCATACAGTATTTGTCAAGAAAGCTTCAGACTGTTTGACGCCTTGACTTGGTCTGGCACCACTATATTGCTAATTCGCTGAAAGGCAGTGCAAGATCAAAGCGTGAAAAAAGGAGTGAGTAGACGCATCTTCGGTGCAGCAGTTATGCTTGGAAACTAACATAACTTCCTCCAAGTAGACACCAATAAGACCGAGCCGTTCAAGTTCCTATCAAAAGCTGTCTTCAAGTGGTTTGAATAGGATGATAAGCAGTTCGTTATCACTGATAAAGATGCAGTCCTGATTAAGCCACCGCTGCAAGACCTGTCCTTGCTGACTTCATGCAACCAAAACCAAAAAGAAGCTGTCACTCGAATGTTGTGGCATGCATCCCATGCAGCCAAACATGGTGACCACAAGATGCTGCTCAAAATAGTTGACACCGATGTAGTGGTGTTGGCTGTATCAGTGGCGCAGGGACTGCAACTAGAAGATGAACTCTGGTTAGAATTTGGCACTGGGAACAGTTTTAGTTACCTGCCAGCCCACGAAATAGCAGTTGGCCTACGATTATAGAAGGCACAGGCTATCCCTATATTTCACGCTCTGACTGGGTGTGAAACTGTATCTAGCTTTGCTGGCATGGTAAGAAAACTGACGGGACAATCTGGACCGTTCTACCAGAACTTACAGACGCACTGCTGAAGCTATCCTCTGCCCCAAGTGTCAAAGTACTAGACGTTGTCATACCCACCATACAGCAGTTTGGCATATTGCTCTATTAGAGAAACAGCACGTGCAAGGACATTGACAAGGCCCAGATGAAACTCTTTGCGAAAATGAACAACGTGCATCTGATTCTCCAAACCAAGGCAGCTCTGCAGGAGCATATAAAGAGGGCGGCCTACCAAGGAAGTGATGTGTGGGGCCAAACACTGTTACCATCTTCAGAGCTGCCCCATCCAGCCAGCTGAAGCTGGGTCACGAATGACGACGGAGTGTACAAGCCACATTGGACGAGGTTACGTAAGGCAGTCCACGCTTGCAATTATCTACTAGCGTACATGTGCAATAAGAGCTGACTGAATCGTTGCAAGTGCAAACAGGACTCACTTTAATGCACAGTTTTTGTGAGAGTGTGAGGGAGAGTGCTCTCAAAATTGATTGGCAACCATTTTGATTGAGCTGCGGTTATTTTGATTATGAATTGCAGCCATTTTGATTATGTTTTTGTTAATTCAGCTTATAATAAATGTTCAGACCAATATTCGTGTTATATTATCCTATTAATGACTTTTAAAATGGGAGATTGTAAAATTATAGTATCACTAGCAGCTATTTTATAAACGGCTGCCACAGCCATAAAAGAGTGGATTTGAGATGGCCCGATATCCAAATCTGTTCAGAATAGGATAGTCTTCTTGTATACCAAATTTGGTGCTTTTCTCACTAAATGCACAATTGGCATGCTAAGTTGCCCCACAATTTAACCTTGAAGGAAAAAAAGTATCGGTAGTCGGCGGGATTTAGGGATTTGAGAATGAAGTCTGTTATTTTATGTACAACCATTTAGAGGGACGTAATTTTAATACCAATTTGCATATCTTTTTGATGAATGAGAAGTCGGAACGGATAGAAAAATTGATCGATACAGAATATGGCAGTTCCTACAAGGTGGATGCGATTGGAAATGAATCTTGCCACTAAACAAGCCCGATTGCTTAGGATTTGATCATATTAAAAGCAGAAAAGTAGAGTTTGAGTACGCTTGAAAGTAGATCGGACCTTAGTTAAGAATAGAAGGGATAAATAATATAAAAACATAGGTATAACCAGATAGTTATTCGCAACAATCAAATATTTATAATTTAATTAATAATATAAGAGATAAATATAAGTTACCAACATTTTTCCCACTAAAATATATCTACAAAACCTTATAAACAGGGTTGAGAGATCGTTACAATGTCAAGAACAATAAACAGCTAATTAATTGAATCTCCTCTAATCAATGTATAGAATTTTGAGTAGAGAGTATTTTTTTTCAATTATGAAGCCATTACTGCCTCTCCAAATACTAATCCGCGGATAGAGCACCGGAGGCCATAATAATTATGAGTTTGGGATAAGACAAAATTAAGGTATCATTAGGGAGGTAATATTTCGGGTTTTCTTCCGTAGGACATTCGTTCTTGTTTAATAGACGCGAGAGACTTTCCAGAAGACGGACGGATTTAGAGAGAGACGGAGGGGGGGGGAGGAAAGGGAGTGAAAGTTTTACTCTCCCCAAATTATACGAAAACTCACAATTCACTTGAATTTACTCTTCTCATAAAAATTCAATAGATTATTTACGTTGTATTCATATTTAGCGTGTCTATTGAAGTGAAATTGAGATTAAGTGGCAATCTGAAAAAATAGTTCAGATTGTCTCAAATTCTAGAATGGAATTTTAACTAGAGTGTGAAGAGAAATAATTCTTCAATGTCCATAAGCCTATTAATGTTCCCTTATACCCATAGAAATTGCTCTAAGGTATTCCATATAGGAAAACAAATCAAGTATTTGGGAGCAAGATCACAATTGCTTCATTTTATAAAACCATTGATTTCTTTGTCTTTTAATGTTAAAAAAGAATTAAATAAAAGCAATATTAACAAATAAAAGGTAAAATAATTGTTTACACATGTGTAATTTTGGCTAATTGTGCCCTACCATATACAGTCTTAGTAAGATTGATCTGACTCACAGTGACACTTGCAAAGTCGAGAACGACTCTTAAGTCCAACTTCAATTAGAGTAGTAGTCGACTGCTTGGCAAGTCGTTGTAAGATGCATCAATCTTTCTTGCATAGAATCGCCCATGAATTTTACTTTACAATTACTTATTATCGAATAAAATTTTTTAATATATATTAAATCGATATTGTGGAATAAAATCATACATTCTATTTAAGATTAAGATTACTTTATTTTATTTAAATGACCCCAACCTTACATTATTTATCCATAGATTCCCCACTACATATAAGTAATTGATATTCTCTGCATATTATTCTACTATTAAATGACTCCGCTTGAAAATGACATTGGAGATGGAGAGGATTGCTACCATTACGGATACAACCAGGTTGCTAGACTTTAACTACGATCCAAGTGCTGAAAGTAGTCTCATCTTTAATCCTTCCCCTAATTGTGCATAACTTAACTTTACAACTTTTTCCTCACCTTTCAAACCAGCCTCTCTGGTAGAAATTCTCTCAGGTTTCCTCTACTTAGTTTTAAGCAAATATTAATAAAATAGATAATAATAAAATCAAACCATCTTTACTATGCATAGCGGAAAGAATGCAAACTGGAGTTAATCCATTTAATCACTATGAAGATCATCTATTTATCCATCTAATTAATACAATACCATGGACCTTGTATTCTTTCACTGGGATTAGGACTAGTTAATCCAGTCTTTTCGCCATTGCGGCGAACCAAGATTCTTGTTTAAACGAAGAATTTTCTACACAAAGAGGAAAATTTATGTCCTTGTTGGCATCGTTTGGATTCATCGAGACTGTCAGGCACATAATACTGCATGTATCATATATAGTTTAAAATGCATTCACTTAATACATGTTTTTTAATCAAATATAAGCCTCAGATATTTCTTATTAATGAAATCATAAGACTATGACTAGGGAAACAGGTATGGAGAAAAGAGGGGGGAGGAATTTTTAATTGGCATGTTCGTGAATTATAACTATATCAAAAACAAATATCGCTCACCTGAAGTGCTCTAGCCTGGCAGACCCATGTGCGTGTCTCTCGAAATAAGGATCTGAGCCAGATTTTCAAACGTGCATCTAAATTTTAAAATTTTTAGGTATCCTTCATTGCTTTATTTTGAAATTAATCTATGAATCTGATTCTCACCTCACCACTAAAACAGTGATTTCAGAAATTTCATAGTTCTTAAATTAAATTCTTATACTCACAAAATTTATTCTGCGTTTACTCTTCGGCCACACGAATTATTAGAGAATTTTACAACGCCATCTTCTTCCTACCTTCTCCATAAAGATTCTTAAGAGCTTTACCATCATACTTGTATAGCTTTTGCCTTGACGCCTGATATTCTATTAGTTACAATTCTAATGGGTTGTGCTCATTTCCCATTGTGCTCATTACCAATATGCTGTCTCCTGTTGCCATTACCAAGAAAATTGATGACAGGTGACAAATGGAGTCTTGTTAGCACTCCTGCCACCATTACACACGTGGAATTCTTCGCCTATATATCTTCCACAAATCATTCTTAGATAAAAGTAACCCCTTTTTTATAAATATCTATTTTCATAATTAGTGGGACGGCCTCATTGCAATCGCACTAAAAATTCTCTGACCCTTTAGGAACTTACATTACTTTGCCAATCGAACTTTTATATTCATCACCGATCAAATGCGTTTTTACATCGTCTCTCAGAGAGATTTCATGACTTTTACCAATATAGTTCTTTTCCTCATCATGTTTCATGTAAGAGAATCCTTCAGAATGCTTTCTGTCGCATTCACACAAGATAATCAAGTACTTTGCCAACCATTATCAATCTGACCCACTTATCATGACCCTTTTCCTAAAACCTACCATTCAACCTTGCTTTCTTTTTGCCAAGAGATTTTTTCAAACTTCATCAAAAACTGATTAATTAGTATATATTCTCATTATTTTTTTAATAGAGTAATCAGTCTCTTCCCTTCTCCATCTTTCCTCCAAAAGTTCATAGATAACTTTAGGATAAAAGAGTCTAACCTTGATTTGTATTCTCCCAAACTCTTTATAAATTAACCTCCTTCCTTTTCTGAAAACAACGGAAATTTTATAACTTAATCACTGGATGATATTTTAATCTGGTGTGCTGAAGAAGATTCAGCACACGAATATTATGAATTACAAATTAAGAGAGAATAAATTAGATTAGAAAGTATGAGTGGGGGAAAATTGGAGAAAAAGGGAGATAAGTTGTAGCCCCCTCACACTTGTTTGGTGTATGGAGTAGAATAGAAGAGGCAAAAAGTGCTGTAAAAGGCAAATAGGTTTTCTTGCAACTATTAATATTTTTTTCTCATAATTCTGGTGAATTGCTTTTGCAAAAAATTAAGCTGTATTCCTTAAAATGTGAATTACTAAAAAAGCGTTCCTTTTTGACCTGTCGTAGAGGAACCCTAAACACCGGATACCAGCATATAATATAGATGTTGTAGGGTGACCGTGAAGGGCTCATGCAAGAGAATCGGGCTACAGATACCAGTGCGAGGGTTAAATAAACAGAGAGTAATGCCGTTGGCCTCAAATAATTAATTCTTGGAGGTTCTGGGATTAGAGAAACTAATGGTAGAAAAATATATAACTTTACTATATACAAATAAAATATTTATTAGCACAAAAAAATAACTGACAATAAATAAAATGAGACCCGGGGTATCAGACGGGTGGGGAGTAAAGGGGATGCAAATGACTCGACGCGTAAGAGAGTCCGAAAGAAGATGTACAGTGATTGATTCCAGAGAAAATTAAATAGTGCAATAATCGGGAAGACTTACTTAAAGCATAATTGACTGGAGGCTCGAATACGGCAAGTACGTGGGAGGCTGCAAAGTTCCACTTGTAAGATTCCTTCTTCTTTTACCTCCCTGAGAATGGAGCGAGGGAGTACTCCAGTCGTTGAACGAAGTCGATTGTCGAGTGACAGATGCCTGTCCTTGTCTATCGTCCGTCGATGGGAACTCAGGCCTTAGATACGAGCAAGGACGGGTAGAGATAGCGCGTCACTTTTGTAGCTGGAAGCCGTTGGTAGGCAAAGCAGGGCGTAGAAGACTGTACGTGTATGCTAACCAAGACAGGGGTTGTATTGTACTAATTTCTCGAAGCTTTTCTCGAAGTATTTATACTGCCTCGGCGGAAGCGGATCGCTGTGACGGGGTCTCATTAGACTTTGCGCACCAGGGTGGGGAGGGATTGTCTCGGTGGCCTCACAGCTTTGCGCAAAGGTCCTTGGCGCCGTGTGTCTGGCACCGATCAGAGGGTGTGACGTCGAGAATGGAACGCCAAACGGATTGCGTGGTACCGCAAAAATCTCGCTCCCTCTTGGGGCTGTCTGACCGTGGAGGTGTATCTTCTCAGGCGCCACAAGCAGACTTTAGGTTCTAGGGTGGGGGTTAGGTAAACCTTCTCTCTCTGACACGCCCCTCATTATTTTTCCCCTTCTGACTAACAAATTCTCTAAATTAGTAATGCGTTTCGCTATCAGGCTTGGAAAACCTGTAAGTTTTTACTCGCATTGAACTTCAGTTACTTTTTTACCTCATGGTAATCAGGCAAGAGCTTAGAAAATGTGTCATCGGAAATCTCCCTTTATATTTCTCTTTTTATATTGATGAAAATAACATAAGAAGTGTTTAAGGTTAATTAGAAGCAATGGTTCACTATGCTCCCAAGGATGTTTAGGTTGTGGTAAAAATGAATCAATGTATTAGCTCTGATGAATTTATCACTACTAAATTATTCCACTCTGATTTATTATGGGATCAATGTATCAGGTGTATTTCTTCTCAATTTTTAGAAGCGATTGGAAGACAAATTTTACTTTTTACTCTATTTAAAAATTTATTCAAAGAGAGAAATTGGTAATTCAGGCCATGTCTGAAATGAAGTTTGAGATGGATCGGAGACGAAACTAATAGTTCAGTAGGAAATCGCTTAGTTAAATGTATAGATAGATAATGCAAGATGTTATTCTCCTGAGAGAATTTCTTCCTCTTAACAAATCTTCTTTTTTTTTAATTTTGTAGAATCAATTCTGGTTATCAGAGTAAGTGTCTTTACTTACGATCGTGTCGATTTGTGTGCGTCAGCCCGTAATTTAATTAAATTAAATGTGTTATATATTTTCATATATTATTCATATATAAATGTAACTTTATAGAAATATTTGCGTGAAAATCGTTTATTCTCTGAATCAAATCTAAAATTATCGGAAAAAATAAGTTCTGTATCTACTACAAGGATAGACTAAATTAGTTTGCGTCAGTAGTATTGAAGGTTGCACTTTGAGTCTACACACACGCACAAACTCACAAGCACATACAAACATGTACACCCATACACGATCATATGTACACACGCATGCCCATTTCTGATAAACACGAACTCCACCCTTTCACTCCCCTTTCCCCCCTAATTGGATGATCGCATAAATGTTCCCAGCCTCGACTCCCTCCATCTCCCCTCTTACCTACGAGTTTTGAATATTCATGTATATTCTCGTTTCATTCCACATTAGTAAATACTTAAAAATAATTAGTAGTGTTTATATCAATTAGTTTTTTCTTCGATCTTCTATATTTAATTTCTATACTTTCTTTACTAGAGTAATATTCTACAGTGGAAAGAAATGGACATCTTCTACAGTATAGTTCAACAGGATCACTAAATATGTACGATATGGGTAATTATTTTGAATAGAATTTACATATGTTTCATTTAAATAAATATCAACATCGCTGAAGAAAGTGTGAAGAATATCATTTGCGGAAAAATATTATACCCATCTTTAGGTTCGCTTCAGTTTGCCTATATAATACTGTCTGCTACCAGATATATAATATTTAAACGGAGTGAGGTTGGATGAGCATTGATTAGTGGAGAGTAAGATTGATAATTGCTATCAATGCTGGAAGTTTGACTCAGTTAACAGTAATCAAATCTCGCTCTGTCTTCGATTCGATATAACTTGTTGGGGAAAGAGGATTCATTTTTACACGTATAGGATTTACAGCCTATGATAATTTTATGAGAATATCTATTAATTATATGCTTGCTTATATTATGAGAGAAAAACAACCCCAGCTTCCTCATCATCTATTTTCAACTTTCTTCTATTCTTCGACTTCGTTTTGCGTCCATTTTCGCTCATTTATTCTACCGAGTTTTTGGAATTTCTTCTCATTATTACTCTCAGACTTTAACTTTCTTATAAAATATCATCTACTATCTTTAGTAATAATACTTTTCATTCTTCCAGCTGATGTTTCACAGATTGTTTTTGGGAATAGGTGGTAGACTAGGGATCCAAGACCATATCCTCTCTAAACTCTTAACCTTTTGAAACACGCGGGCCATTCAACGTTTTTTAATTATTATTTAATATCTGCTCCTAATGTGTTGGTAGTTTTATTGTGAAATGTCAAAGAAAGAATGGATTGTATCAAGTATTTAAGCTTTCTGTATTATACTGGCTCCTGAAAATGTCATTATTATGCAAAGACTTAGCATAAAATTAAACACTAACATAGTTTACTTCAGCATGAACATATCCTTTACTAAACATTTATGTACTATCTGCAACTCCAAATCAATTCCTTTATGTAATACGAAATTTTATTTTCCACAGGTATAAATAAGAAGAATAAACATAGTGTGGCATATCCGGATGTTCCTTCTGCCATCAAACCCCTGCCCCATGGCCTAGGAATTCCTATACCTTCTTTCCCTGGAGATATAGAGGTACATAAAGAGATTAATATGGAAGTTGACCAAGATTATGACACATCTGAGTCTTATCCGGTTTTCACTCATGATATGGTCGCAAGACCATTCACTCAAGTTCAGTTAAATGACCTGACCAGGGATCTGGGGGGCTCAAAGGCGAATACACAACTTCTTGGCTCTCGACTTCGTGAAAGTAATCTTCTCGCTTAAGAAACAACATTTAGGGGGGTAGAGAAATAGAGAACAAGAGTTTCGAAGTTATTTTTTACAGCATTCTTCCAGCTCTTTAGTATACTGCGCCAATATTAAAGGACTTGTTGAGGCCCTTGGAATTCCCTACAATCCATTAGAATAGAGACTGTTCATAGATTCCTCCAGTAGAAGTTTAAAAGCTGTGTTACTGAATATTTGTAACAAGATAGCTTCCGTTCCTATAGGCCATTCAATCCAACTTACTGAAAGTTATGAAAATATGATAAAATTGCTGGATGCAATAAATTACTCTTGCTATAAGTGGAGGATATGTGGTGCCTTGAAGGTAAGATCATTTTACACTTGGCATTTCTAAGCTTTTTGATATTGACATATTCATTTTTAATTGTTAATATTTGTATACACCTTTTGGTCAACTTACATCTTACAAGAATGCAAATCTGGAAAGCATGAGTCATTTTTGAGTTATTTTTTTTGTTGAGGTGTGTCCCTATGGGTTATTGCATCCTATTGGGTTAATGGGAAACTTATCATAATTGAAAAGGTATACAACACAACTCAATAAACTCAAAATAAGATGTACATATATCTAATTAGTTCGAATACGATGATTTAATGCTTCCGCATACAGGATTTTTCAGTACATATTCATATTCTTATTGTTTTAAGAAATATTACTTTAAATTTGTTTTTAGAAATATTACACTGAATTTACATACACTGCTAAAAATATTTTAGGTAGTGTCTCTTACCCTTGGGACGCAAGCAGGCTACACGAAGCATCCCTGTTTCCTATGTTTATTGACAGTCGTGCAGATATTATGCACTATAAGAAGAAGGTTTGGCCTCCACGAGAAGTATTTAGAATTAAATCTAACAATGTGATAGCTGAACCTTTAGTGCCTTCTCAAAAAATACTCCTCCCTTCACTGCATATGAAGCTTGGCATAATTAAAAATTATGTCAAAACCCTTAATAAAGTAGGCCAAGCTTTTAAATTTCTTCTTCAAAAATTTCCACAGATCAGTGACGCACAAATTTTACAACATTGCCGTCAATCCTGACACGCCTTTCCTAATAGCAGTCATTGAACAAAGAAAATCGATAGTCATTCTTCAATAGATATAATTTTGTATCAGAATTTTAGTATCGAATCAGGAATAAGTGCCAGTAATCGTCAAGGCGCATATCCACTTCCACAGCGAATTTAAAGTGAGAAATTTAACTAATCACAGTAATCATCCATAATACGACTGAGATAAATTTTAAATGAACTTCTTGAGAAGTCGAGGGTAACCATCCGAGCTTTAATGTAGTTAGAAAATCACAAACACAAGTTTGTGTATATCCGATGTAGACTTATGAAAAGTATGTTCTCGATATTTTGTACATCGTTGTGTAAATAAACCTCCGTGTTATTTAATACATTATGAAAGGTGTAGAGAAATTTTGTGTTCCTGTTACTTAATTAAAGTTAATCACTCAAAAGCAACGAGGGAATCTCAATCAGAATTCATAAGACGAGCGAAATCAGTAAAGAAATAACTAATGATCGAAATGATTTTCTTTCTAAAATTCACTGAAGTTTTAGTATATATATATAAACGTGTTTTAATGATATATCACACTTTCTTAAACCGAACAAAGTATAGGGGAATATGGTACTAGCAGTTGTTTAAAAACCTTTGTTTACTAAACGGGGGAAACTGAGCAAATCCATATGATCAAGAAGCAACACTTCTTGAGGGCACATTTAGAGACACATATAGACGATAATAAATAGGTTAGGTATTCTAAAATTATTAGGCTTTTGCCTCTTTTTATGTATAATTTGCTCAAGACTTCTTTGTTTAGCTATGCACCACAAGACCAATATATTTAGATACCCATGATAAATATTTGCGCACCTTTTGCCATGTCGTATTGTCAACCTTGGAAAAGACATTTATCAAATACTGCAGAAAACTTAATATGGCCCTAATATTAAAATTGCAAAAGGCTACCCCAAAATCACGAAACACCAACTCAATCACTCAACAGTCTTCACCTTCGACACATGAATTTTTTTTTAAAAAACTTTGTAAGTAACTAAAGTAAGAATAAGTTGATCCGTCATAGATATAAATACTATATTTTAGATGTAATATCATCATATTATAGAGTACATTTTATAAACTCAAATCATTTAAATAATTTTCTCGTTTTTGCCATTAGTGCCATTTACGTCTTTTATAGTCAAAGGGAAATAAAATATTGTGACCTTAATTCTTTCTCATTATTTGTTTTGGTTGAAGATGTATACATACACCTTATGTCTCACAGTTGCATGCAATTTAAACATTCAAACTGATAGTCAAGAGAAGAAACTCTAAACGTGTGTCCGTTGGTTTGGTTGATATAATAGATAATACGGGAGGCTTTGGTAGTTATCGCAGGGTTTGAGATCGACAACATTATAATTGCAATAGTTCAGCAACTGTTCCTGTCAGAAATTCTTCTCGTCTGATAAAAATACAAAGCCTTCAAGACCTAGGAACTTGCTTCAGTTTGTTTGCAAGCTTCGCATCACGTTTCTTTCGCTTGTCCATCATCTTCTGTGACATAAGCTGGCCCTTTCACATCCTGTATGATTAGTAGCCGATGTTGTCCACAACTAACTGCCTTATGATAGACTCTGAGACTCTTTTCTCTTTGACTATGGACCTTAATTAGTTCCTGGTATGGTTGTCGATGATGGCTTTGATCTCTTTTCGTAGTAGAACGGTTAGAGTTATATCTCCGAGCCGACATACGATTGGACTTAGAGTTTGACTCATCTCACACTTTACCGATCCTCTGCACAATGCACAGGTTGATTTTCGCGTTAGATCTCCCGGCATGAATAGCAAGCAGCACATCGTAACTTTTACAAATTTTGGGAGGATCGAATTTATCCATTAATTTGCTTTCTTCGCAAACGATGCATAAATAAGTCTGCTATGATATGACAAGGAGGGAAACGACGCAATACTTGACATAATACGAATCTTCATTTGTGAGGAATATTCTATCAATAACTCTGGCCTGTATTTCAAAACTTATTTTAAAATTCAATGGTTTCCCAATTGATTTAGAATCCTTTTTGCGTGCTAAATTAAAAAAATATCATTCATTTTCTTTGGTCAGGTCTGGTGTCTAAGATACACTCGATTTTTATTACAGCATATCTTTCCCAAATGGGGCTATTATCCAAGCGTATAGGGCTTGTTTTTGCCACAGCTGTTCATGGGTTACCTTAAATAACTAATTATTCTCTTTTTTTGAGGTCTAGTTGTGCAGTACGATGGATCGGAAGTGTAAGAACCATCTTTACAAATTTTCTTTCATCTGGGGACACATGGTTCTTTCAGACCGTCAAGCGAAAATCACGGATTTTATGAAGAAGCTTATTGCGCTTATTTTGGAGTCAAACTAGGGGACCAGGATAAGGCATTTGCTCCCCATATCTGCTGCAAAACATGTGTAAAGGAACTTCCGGGGTTAGAGGAATAGGAAAAGAAAGAGTATGGCATTTGGTGTCCAAATAGTGTGGAGGGAAGGGAAAGATCACGTTACCGAATTCTACTTCTGCATAACAAATTTAAAAGGCATCAATCGCAAGAACAAGAACCATGTTCAATACCCTGATGTTACTTCTGCCATAAAGCCAATCCTCCATGGACCAGATGTTCCTGTTCCTGAGCCGGATGTCATCATCGAATCTAGTTCTGATTTTGAATCTACTGACATGAATTGATACAGGTGAGTGTGGTGCATATGAGCCAGAAGAGGACGACCGATCGGTGCCATTGCCTCAAGCTGAACTCATGACTTGACACAAACTTGAACCTATCTAAGGAGTCTGACAGTTGCTGGGTTCTCCCCTTCGAGAGAAACATCTATTTGCCCAAGAAACAACGTTCTATTGGTATCGGAAACGCAAAAGCGAATTCAGAAAATTCTTTATGTTCGATGAAGCGTCTTCACTGATCTACTGTAACAATATTGCTGAACTGATGAAATTAATGGGTTGTAGTATGTTACCATCGAATGAAGACTTGTCATTGCCTCGTCTAACACAAGTCTCAAGGCAGTTCTTCTGAATAACGGAAATAAGGTTTCATCGGCTAAAATGAAAGAATTTCACAATAGCATGCAACGTCTGTTGTCTGCTCTCAATTATCAGGAACATAAATGGTTGATTTGTGGAGATCTTAAAGTTATTGGACTCATCCTAGGAATTCAAAGTGGGTACACAAAGTAACCAGGCTTTTTGTGCTTGTGGGATAGTCAAGTTGACGACCAGCATTATGTCAGACGAGATTGGCCATCAAGACAAGGGTTAAAACCTGGATCACACAATGTTCTGTCTTACCCTCTGGTTGAAACGAGCAAAGTATTACTTCCACCCTTACACATCAAACTCAGCCTAATGAAGAAATTTGTAAAAGCACTGGAGAGAAAAGGTGGAGGATTTGACTTCCTTTACCACAAGTTCAAACGAATCAGCATGGAGAAGCTTGAGGCAGGTATATTTGATGGTCCTTATATAAAAGAACTCATAAAAGACTCTAGTTTTGATGATTCCTCAAATCCTACTGAACTCTCTGTCTGGCTGTCCCTTAAGTTAATCATTGCAAACTTCCTTGGTAAGGACAGAAGTCCTCAGTACCAGCAGATGGTTGATGACTTAATGGAGAATTTCAGCAAACTTGGTGCGCGTATGTCAGTGAAAATGCACTTTATTTGGTGCCATCTGGACTATTTTCCATAAAATTGCAGAGACTTATGATGAAAAGAGGGAGCGCTTTCAACAAGACATCGGTGTTATGGAGGAACGCTATCAAGGCCAATGGGATGTGAACTTTCTAGGCTGACTACTGGTGGTGCCTTAAGAAGGATGTGTTGTCTGCTCGGCCCAATCGTAGGTCACTGAAGACACCATTCATTCATTAGTATCTTATTTTGTGCATTATACTATTCATGCTCTCTCTTAAAAATATTCTGTAAGCCTTCTGTGAGTAAATCGGTCCAATATTTGCTATTTTGTGTTTCATTCACAACAAATATTTGGAAATATAGGAGTTTTTGGTATGTGCTCTTATTTCAAAAACCTGACCTGATTGGGTGAAATAAACATTATTTTCAGATTCAGTGCAAAAAACTGAACTTCAATCAGGTATTATATATTTGACCTTGAAAACAACGCAAACCAGTGTTATTAATATTTGATGTGACCTCCTTTGCTTTTACTACCGCTGTAATGCATTTATGCATATTGTGGATAATTGGTTGGGGCAACCTTCCACCACTCAATGTGTGATACTAACCTTTATTCCTATTTTTGTTATTGATTATCTTATTGTTACCTTACAATTGGTAACTTTTTTAAATGTCTTCGAAAAAAGAGATTTCTGAAACTCAAAGAGCTAATAAAATCACTGCATTGTTAAGAGAAGGATTATCACAATTCATAATTGCAACAAAATTGAACTGCTCGAGAAACGGTGTCCAATTAATCATTTAAAGGTACAATGAGACCAATTCTTTTCAAAACCAAGATGGTCAAGATCGCAAAAGGTGAAAATCTCCGATAGAAGAGGAGTTGCTGGAACGGAGACCTCTGGCCGATAGAAAAAAAACCTCTTCTGATGTAGCTGCTGTGTTTCGGGCAGCATCAAACAAAGAAATATCAGGACGCACAGTGATAAAAAGGTTACTAGAAGCTGGGCTCAGAGGATGTAAGGCTAGAAATAAAACGTGGCTGTCTCAGGTAAGCAATAATAAGCGATTGTATTTGGCAAAATAGCATGAAGATTGTACTTATGATGAGTGGGCTAAAATTATTTGGTCTGATTAAAGAAACTTTGAGGTAGGTTATCTAATTAGTTTCCACAAATTTATTAAGCTTGTATATATTTTTATTGGATACCAAAATTTGTATTGGATATAAAAAATGATCAGTAAAATTTGTATATCTCTACAGAGCTTTGAAACCCCTAGCGCTGTTTATCTTCGTCGAAGAGGTGGGGAAGCTTATGATCCGAGATTTGTTGTCCAAACAATCAAATTTAGAGGTGGCAGTTTAATGGTTTGGGAATGCATGTTTTTTTCAGCTCCAGGATTGGTGTTCAATGTGAGGCGGAAATGAATTTTAACACATACACCAGCATGTTAGACCAGGTATATCAACCTTCCTTACGTAAAATTTTCAATGATCACATACCAGATGGTGTAATCTTCTAACAAGACAATGCCACACATCTAGAGACTCAAAGGGTTGGTTTGAAATGAAAGGGGTGACGTTGATGGAATGGCGCCCTCAATCTCCAGACCTCAACCCCTTTAAAGGTTTGTGGTTACACTTGGGCACAAGAGTGAGGGTGCACAAGTGCTTGTCCAAAACTGAATTAACAGCCAAATTCATGAAGAGTGGCAGAAAATTAAGCCAATCAGCCGTGCTTACTTAGTTTGAAGTATGCTAAAACTCCTAAAAGTGGTTATAAAGACAAAAGAAAGACACATTAAATATGAATTATTGATAGAATATACACAAAATATTTATTTGTATTAGGTTAACTATTAAATATATGAGTTTCAATCATATTCTTCAATTTATCAAACCTGCCCCAATAATTTTGGCTAATGCTGTATATCAGCTTTGATTTTAAACAGTTCTTTACATTTTGCTTCTACTTGATGAAATAGCTTATCAAAATAATTAATAGTTAAGTATTAGATTTAGTCGTGAAAAAAGATAATTTGAAAATTAGAAGTGTAATGGAAAAAACATTAAATTGTTGTGTCAGTTGTCTTAACTCAAAAAACGCAAAAAACAATTTCAACAAACAAATACAGAGAGAAAGGTTTGTAAATTTTATTTAGGTTGAGACGAAAAACTTCCATTTTTAATGGCTCAAAGGAAAATAGAAGGATTGAAAATAGCTTGAGGTATAAAAAAAAAGAAAGGATAATCTTAACTATAGCATTCTTATACTTATAATTGGGATGTAGGGTGAGTTTAGAGTATTAAAGACATTCCCTACCATCATGATCTATGTCAAACCCATTTGCCTAATAAGGCAACGGCAAGAGGAACAATATCAACTTTGGTGAAATAAGGCCATACAGGGGTTGGAAAAAATAAATGGAACAGGTTTTAAATTCAAGGAATATTTATTTAATATGGAGTTGGTCCTCCTTTTGTTTTCCAAATAGTTCGCAACGTCTTGAAATTGCTTCGTACAGCTTCCTGATTTCATTGAGAGGAATCTTGAGCCATTCTCTTTGCAATACCTGATCCAGCTGTTTCAGAGATGACGATAAAGGGTAACGATTTCTAACTTGTTGGTCCAAGACGCACCACAAATGACCAATAATATTAAGATCTAGAGATTGTAGGGGGCACTCCATGTGTTGTAGCTCACTCTTATGCTCTTCATACCTTCATATCAATTCTTAAACCACATGAGCGGTGTGTATTGTGGCTTTGTCATCTTGGAAAATTCACTAACCATCAGGGAATTATGTTTGGACCATGGGATGGACTTGATCTTTTAAAATATTTAGATATTCGTTGCTATTGATCCTACCATGCAGGGCAACGATTGGACTAAGATTATTGCATGATATGTCAGCCCAAACCATCATTGGCTCTCCTCTGTGTTTTACTATACGAAGAAGACAGTCAGGATTAAAAGCTTCTCGGGGCTGAATCCACATATACGCTCGCCCTACAGAGTGGGTAAAAGAGAAAAACTGGACGGGCCTGAGAATATTACGTGCTTTCATTGGTGTGTCGATCAGCCCTTGTGATCTCTACACCAGTTCAGTTTTGTCTGTCTGAATCTTTTGATGAGAAAGCAGAGGTTTCTTGATGGCGGCTCTTTATCAAGCTTTATCGAGCTCACGGCGATCATTTTCGTCAAAACTGGACTATTCAGATGATGATTTAGCTCTGCACTCAGTGTACGGGCAGTTGTAGTGGGATATTTCATCACAATGCGTTTCAACACTCGTCGGTCTCTTTCAGCGAGCTTCGAAGTCCAGCCGGATTCGGTCCTCCTTCTGCATCTTTTGCCCTTCTTCTTAAATTCTCCCATGGTCCTTAATATAGTAACTGTCTATAAACTAAGGGGGTTTACCTGTTCCAGTGACGGATGCTACTGATTTAGAACTCATTGAGCTCACGCATCGTATCATCTATACCACATTCTAAAAAAGAAATACAAATGATCATTAAAGATGATAAATAAAACTATGTATCTACAATAAAAACAAAACACTTGCACTGATATTTGGATGGATATTCGTAATATAGTGGCTAATTGAAATATTGGTGTTAAATTTCTATTGTTCCAATTATTTTGTCCAACACCTGTATTAAGTTGGATCGATTTTACATTTTTTTCGATTTTCATATTCTAATAGAGAGAAAAACTTGGATGTGAAAATATCCCCTGCAAAATATTTCAATTTGCATCAAAATTATTCCTAATAACTATAAAGTCGATAAAAAGCACCTCGCATGATGTTATAAGTACGATAAGTAGTAACTACAGCTCTTTTCTTACTAATTTTATAAATTTCGGACCCCAGAACTCACCTCGAAGAGTTGGCTCTACGTCGAGTCCTACCCTTTTCCAGCCCCAACCTCCAACCCTTTGGCTGCATGTCGATTTACATAAGGTAATCTTTCTTTGATTCAAATCGTGGTATATTTTTTGAGAGTGAAGACGGGAGCGGATAAATCCGCTCCTCTCTTCTATTCCACTCACACTGGCCGAGGCTTTGGTTGCTAACTTGATGAGTCTCTCGACCGCTTGAGTATGACAAGGGAATAATTGGATCAGTCCATCAAGTTGTCTCCAGTCTCAATAAACTCTTTTATTTGAGTATCAGGTATTGTTGGTTGCCAGTTGATCATTTCGTAATAGTTTTGACTATCATAGCATAGCTCATGTATGGCAAAGACTCGAATTTCCCGCGCTGATGATTGTTTCGAATCTTGCTTTTAATATTGTTCCCATCCCAATTTGTTGTATGTGTTGCTCATCATCATGTAGCATGGAGATCAAAATATTTACTCGGTAAGCAAAGAAAGAATTTCTGTAAAGGAGTTTGTTGGCGATTGTCTTAGATCTTTGAGGCATGGTCTGAGAGAGCCCCATCATTTCGAAAAATGTTTTGCGCTGTTAGTGAAACTGAAGTCTTTATCCTCAAACCAAATTGGTGCGTAAACTGTCATAATAAATCTCACAATTTTGTTTAACGTGCTGGAGGGTTCACTGGTTGAAACATAGAGGCGCAAAAATCTATTCGCTGTTGTTAACCACCTGGAATGCGCTATTATACATGTATTTCGAGCAGCGAGAGCTGAAGAACAGCTACCGCTAGACACTGCTCTGTAGATGTATAACAAATACTTTTGGTCAGTGCTCAATTCGGCATCATCTATGTCAATGTTGGGAAATGGAATGGCATCAAATTCTGTAATAGGAAGTTTTTTAAAGTCATTCAGTTGTTTCTTAATTTGTCCAGTAAAGCCCACTGGCCCATTTGTTTTGCCATCCAAGTCTTCAATGAGATGTCGCAGTGATAATTCATTACCGTGTAACAGGCATACGAGCCACTCAACTGGCCTTTATAGTATCATTTCAATCATACGAATGGCTCCAACCTTTCGACCTGTGTTCACTGTAATACCATCACAGCCCATAGCTACAAGTTGCCCGTGTTAATAGTGTTAGTCTATAGAAGGTTGATGATACCTGATGTTATTGCAGTGGCAGGACCTACGGCAGGAGTGAAATGTCGTATGTACTGGGATTCTGGTTCTTGAACTAAAACTATAGGCTCTTCTACCACAGTTCTTATATGCTTCACATGGTATATTTCTTCTTGTGCCTTTGTTTTATCTTTTAGTCCGTCAAAGAAAATGCCCTGTAAGGGTAGCGTGATCTTGTCATCCTGCTGATACTCAGAACGAACTCTTTTTTTGGCTCTTCTTGCTTATTTCGATCAATCACTGAACATACATCTTCTTTTCATTTCAAGCCAAGATCTTCTAACATCGAAGAAGCAATAAATAAAGCAGCTCTCTCTGAGACGCTCGTATGATTACAAAATTAAGCAAGTGCCTAGAGTTTAATTCTTGTTTTTATTCTTCATGTCATTTCTATGTATCGGTGTTAGTTCATATGATGGCGATGATTCTGTAGATGTATCCTCGGTTTCACTAGAGGCTGTTGGTGTCAAAGAAGGCTGTTCCTGAGAAGTTTCTTGTTGTTTACTAGTCGACAGTTCTTTATGTTCTGCGGTTCTTTCTTGTTTAATATTGCCAATCTTGTAACAGTCTGCTTGTTTGTATTTGTTGTTTTAGCTTCCAAAGTTTCTATTGCCGTTTTGTGTTCACTTCTTTGGTCGAGTAAAAACTGTTGCTCTTTCAATGGTACTCGTCGTTCAGGAGGGCAGCTGCATTTTGTTAAATAGGGCATTTACAAGGCGATATGACAAATGAGTCAGTCTTAGTTGATTTCTTGAAGGCATCAAGGATTTTCTGTAACGATTTGTTCTTCTTTAAAGAGTTAAGTGATTTAATGCTGTTAGCCATTTTGTCATGATAATTTCCCAACATTTTACTTATCCGTGCTGTCGAAACTGTTAGAATGGAAGCTAATTTCCACAAGTATTCCAGTCTCTTCATGAACATAGCGGCGATGTCTTTGAATGTAGGTCCTTCGTTGATGATCTTAACTCAGATCTCACATTAAGGTAGTATTGCACCACATCTTCACATGTGGCAAAACATCACAAATTCAAATCTTTCCCAGCAACGAATATTGGACACGCAACCGACCTTTTAGTTTTAGCGGTGGCTCTCCTGTAGAGATTAAATACTAATGTATTTCTCTTTTAAACAATGTAACCAAAAATAAAGTTATCAGAAAAACAACAAGGATATGATCAGAGATTGAACACACCGAGGAGCTACACACACACATACACACACACACAGACTGAAGACTCGAGGACCCAGTTGCAGAATACACACAGAGTACACACCTGTCTTTAATGCTGTCAAAAGGCAACTGAGGAAACTGCGCAGTAAACACTACATGTTACATTGTTGCCAGTGCCGGGAGAAAAAGATATTAACGTACGACAACGCGCTTAAGGAAATGATCATGTGAAGGGCTTTTCCTTGATTCTATAGTTATTAGGAACAATTTTTATGCATATGGGTTGAGGAATATGTTCTTGCTGTTTTATAAAATTTATTCTTTACCATTAACAATTTCCGTACAACCTCATTTTTAATTAATAAAAATATGCAATATAATCAATAATGTATTCTCAGTTGTTATTTACGACTTCTTCCCAACGTTCAACTAGTTTTTCGATGCCTTTCCAATAAAAATCTCTGGATTTTGACTTGAATAATTCGTCTAACCAGGTTCTTAATTCCACATCAGTAGTGAATGAAACTCCGCGCAAATTGTTGGAGAGCGATTATAAGAGATGGAAATCCGAGGGAGCCTTTCTTTCAACTTGACATTCCATTTTGAAGGTACAAAGCAAGATATAAATTAACACAACTTTTAAATAAACCGCAATAAATTATTATTCAACTTCAAGAAGTAGCCTAAGCAAAAGCCTAATAGTCTACGCTGTAAAGAGACGTAGCCTAACCTTTACAAATTTTGCTCTCATTATTTATTTTTTTTTCTAAATATGTGCACAAATCACGTCAACAAAACTTAAATCAACACAACATTAAAAAAACCACAAGAACTTATTCCTCAACCTATTACATTAAATTTGAGACATATTCTTCAGCCATTATATAAATTTTCATTTGATGCATGCGGTGAAATTGTGTTCTTGATAGTTGTAAAAAGGATATTGTAATATTAGCCCATGTCCAGGATTGAGTTCTATTGATGCTATGAAGATAACCTAAGACACATTAATTGATTATTACTGGTAGAATGGTTTGCAAATATAAATGATGATTTTTAGCTAGAAAATATTCAATCAAGTATTATTTTTCCTCAGTTAAAAATGACTCGTGGATACTGATATTCCTTTACCATCCTCCCCTTCCCAGGATTCCTACAGTCTTTGTAGAAGAGTGCAGTATCAGGAGGTTTTTGTATCCCTCCTCACGTTTTTATTTATTTCACATTCTCTACATTCTTTATTAACCAATTTATTCTTACTTCTCCTATTTAAGTAGTTTTCATTATTATCATTCTTTTATTATTCAACCTTATAATATATCGACTTCTCTTTAGTTTTATAGTCATCTCTGTGTAAAGTTTCGTTTTTGACATTCACACCTTTCAAGTATCTTCAATTCCGTAACCAATATTATTCTAACACGAGACCAATTTCAGCCTCCTTGTGATTTATTCCAACTTTCACGCTTTGTCATTCATTCTCTTGTTTCTCTCATCTTTTATTACACAATTTTTATAAATTTTCTTAATTAATATCCCGTATTATTTTATTCTGCAACGACGCATTTCAATCTTGTGAGTCGCAGGTTTATTTTTTCAATATCTGTGGTGAAGTCATGGCTGCGGTCTTAAATCGGTCTGCCATTGACATCCATTCTTTTGAGCGGTTTTCCCTTGGAGGAGTTTTTCAAAGGGGTCCGTTTTCTTTCCCGATTCACAGGATGCGATTTCCTCAGTGAGTCATATTTTAGCGTGAAAATGTCACACAATGTCAGAGGGTGTCATTCCTTAACTCTTCCACTGGACAACTTGCTATCTGAAAGATATGCAGTCCTTAAGTCGTGACGCTTTCTTGATAAATAAGTAATATCATAAGTAGAAGTTTCACAATATTCGTGCATTTTGCCTTAAATACATTTTACTTTACAATTAATCGAAAAGATGGTTATTATTTATAATAGGTGCCAACCTAAAATTAAATTAAAATCATGAATCATTGGTATATTTTATGTCCTGAAGCCAAATCTGTTATTCCTTTGTTGTGCAAATCATTCATGCATGATTATGATTGTTATAAGTGGCTGCAGTAAATCTTAAAGACCATTTCAGAATTATATCCTCCTACTTCAACTTACATAAATTATATTAAAGGTCCTAACCTATTTATACCTAGGTTAGGATAGGTTAGTTAATGATCTGTTCTAAATATTTTGTACCAATTTATACCTAGGTTAGGTTAGTTTTGGTTAGTATTAAAAGAAAGCATTTGCCCAACAAAATAAGAACAGATTTTGCTTTAGCACATAAAAATGAACTTGGTGACAAAGGTTTACACCTATTATTCATAATTATCGGAAATATTATAAAAAGTGCTAATCGGTGGTTTAGTTTAAATTTGTATCATCACCCGGGATCTCTACAGTACTGGTTCTATCTAATGGAAAAGGGTGGAACCACTTGGCAGGGCATTGTTTCTACTTAACAATGTAGGATTGCGAAGTTAAACGGTTAAATGAATGATAGAAAAGAAGAAACAATTGAACGAGTTAATGAAATTTGGCGAGAAATGAGGCGTGTGAAAAAATACTTTATCCTAAGAGAATTTACTCGGATCGAAAATTTAAACGATGCAAATGCGAGTTCGTGAAATTTTGTTGAAATGAGCGAACTGATAAATCTTCCTTCTATTAGAAAATAGCTGGGTGTTTAGTATAGAAAAGTTAACGCCATCTTTTATCGTTTGCCGGCTCTAAACAGGCACGACAAATATAGAGTGAGATTAATAGGAGGAGCAAAAGATGACCGAGATAGAGCACCATTCTTTTAGTGTCACTGTGGTAGGGGGAGGCGTGTCGCTGTTCTAGGTTACAAGACTAGTAGAGCTTTTTCCCTTCCTTTACCATATATACCCTAACTTTCATATCGATAATTTAATCAAGCTTCAAATTAAAGTAAGCCAATCGTTAAAGTGACCAGAAATACCTCCATTCGCTCTTAATAATTATTAGATTTTCGGAATCTTTAAATAATTAATAACCAATCACAGATAGTTGTTGCGCCGTCTGTTTTCATCGTGGACTTTATGGTTTTTCAGCCGTTATGAAGGTGAAACTAATTTTCCCAAGTGAGTGAACGACATCTCGGGTATTCGTAAAAAATTTAAGGTGTAAAAAAAAAATATCAAAGTTTCGTAGTAATGTTGTCAATCTCCTTCATTTTGTTGAAATCATCCTTGCAAAATTTGAAGTGTTTAACTATTCTAGTTTTATTTATACAGCAGTTTATTATTATTATTATAATAATCCATAAATCATAATAATAATATATAATATAAATTATTATAATAATAATAAATTTGTGGGGTAGCGAACTATGGAAAATTGTGCAAGTAAGATGGAATACGAATCGCAACTAATCTCTCTCAAAAGTTGTGACGATGAATTATCAAACAGATAATGGAGATAAATACATATATGCGATTGATAAAATGTTGTGAAAAAATAACTGCAACTAAAATGACAAGAGGAAATTCTTTCTAAGATGAGGGAGTTTACTGAAGTGTGAGGACGCGTTTGTTTAATGATAAAACCCCAAATGTTATGAAGGTACACAACATACATAGAGCATTCATTACCAGATTTGTTCTATCATAAACAAAGGCTTCCATATAGTTCCTCCTTGTCAATATCAGACTTTATTCACCTAATACTAATATGATAAGCAATGCCTTAAATATTTAACATCTCTATATTTCATCGAAAAGCGCCAAGTTAAAGTCGTAATTTTTTCTAGGAGCAAAATTATAAAATATGAAGGCAAACTGCGATAGAGAGTAAAAATGCAAGGCTGAATTTAAGAAGCCATTTGAGAATATGAATTCTGAGGAAAAGCAAATTTCAATATCTTAACGTATGTTAAGATGTTTCTTAGAAGGAATTTTTTAAGGAATTAGAAAAATAATAAGACTTACAATATTAAAAAATATTGAATATTGTAAGAGGTATTTTCATACTTTAAGAATGAAATATACTTTATGGCTTGCTTTTTTATAGGATTAGGTTTAAACATTTTAATATAAACCTTTAAAGAATGTAGCTCACAACTTATAATATTTAATACTAATTTAATCTAAGAGAATATAATATTCTTCATTTACTAATATTTCCCAAAGTATAATATTCTACTATTATATTAGAATAATATTTTATTTTGTCTATGAGTTCTAAATTATATTGAGGTCGCCATAAATTTGCACTGGTTCTCGAGTTTTTTATTTTCTTGGTTGATATAATCTTGGTATTAATGGTAGTTTTTACATATGTGTTTCCTGAGATTCCTTATAAAAACATTCAAACATTTATTCTCAAAAACTATGACATGATATTTCTATTAACATGAAAAAATTCCGAACATGTGCGTTAATGAGGGTTTTAAAGAAACTATAAAAACTTTTGATTTTGATTCTGTTTCTTTGAATAAAATAGTCCCAGGTGACACAAATATAATTGAAAAGCGACAAAATTATTCTGACTCGCAAGCTTAAACAATATAATAGGGATTGATGTGTGAATTTATTTCCTTACATTAAAATTTAAAATAGAATTCATTGGGGTTAACGAGCAGCCATAAGCTTTACCAGATTATTCCATTTAGCATCTGATATCGTTGCTGCGAATCAAATGATTCGATGAGTTTTGTAGTTTGCATTTTTAGTTTACGAAAAAATCTTCTCTTGTCAAAACACTATAGCATTGTGTTATACAATTAAGTAAACAGTTAAATTCCACAAATATTCACCCTTTATAAACGCTTGTAATTAATCCTTTGTACTTCCACTGAGATTTCCAATAGCGAAGTGGGCTTTTAAAATTATTAACGTAGAGGTAAGTGATTATATGTTGAATATGGGAGCGTTAATAAGGGAGAAATATAAGCTATGTAAGTAAACGAGAAACAGAAGTACCACCTGACGCCGCCAATGCTCCATAACCAATATTAATAAAAGAGGATAAACTTTTTTACTCGTAAAAAGTGAAAATAGGAAGGGTTTGATCCTATGCCATCGAGCGTTTTTCGCTTTTCAAAAGTCATTGTGCTAACTATTAGGCCCTCCTTCCTTCGTACCCCTCCAAAGGAATCTCGATTGGTTTTATAAAAAGACAAAATCGCATGTGCATGATATTTCTTTATTTTATGTGAGTTATTAACAGAGATTTATGTTATTTGCGGTTAATTTTTGAATCCCGTGTCCAAGGCTTACTTCTTCACCATAAAGAGACCTACACTGTTCTGCTTATGAGAGGCGCTGAATCATCTTGTGTGGCTATGTGGATGGTATCTATGGTGAGGTTTGTACCCCACCTATTCTCATTTTAGAGTGTGAAAGCTTCATTTTACATATATTATTTCATTTGCTTTCTATCTCTTGCTTCTTTTTAATCTAGGTTTGATCCATATTTGGTTTCATTTAAAAAAGAAACCCTTGTGTTTCACTTTTCTATATTAAGTATTGTTTCTAGATAGAAAAATAGATATATATATATATGTATGTGTGTATGTTCGTGAATAAATAGAGGAGACACCTAAGTGATTCCTTTAAAAAAACTTATTTGGGTTCATACTTCATTTTCATAATGTAAAGTCTTAGGCAATATATTTTAGCCTCCTTTCTTTTTTTTAGTATTACAAAATTACTATAACGATTTATACGTTGCATTTTAATTTAGTAATTTTATATCATAATTTAAAGTTGAAATATAAAACAATTAAATCTGAATCCTATTTCATTAATAAATACAGTCAAATAATGAGACAATTAAATAATTAAATGATATCTCTACTTCTTCAGGGCTGCTTCATTTCGTTTAAGCATGGTGTTGTCCAAATCCTTATAATATATCATCATGGCTTTTGTTTATCAACCACCAGTTTGATTATCACCCACAAATAATACATTGTGAAAAAATCTGGAGAGTTCTCGTACAAAGCCAGGAAATTTATTATTGCTTTTGCATCGTGACAAGGTGCGCCTTTAAGCTCAAAAATATAATCATCACCCCCGATCTGCTCCTAAGCTGTTGGGTTAAGTTACTGATGAAGCACTTTTTGATTTCACTTTAAAGTCATGGCAATGTACTTGAGCAAATTCTAAGGAGTCCAGTTGCTTTTGCTGAGAAGATACACCAGGCATGGAGATTGTAGGGATTACTTTACTCTAAGCAGAACACAGTGGTTGGTAAAGCGATACACTTTTCTTTTGCTAACAAGGCATCTTTCAAAAACACAAAGCTAGTGGAAGGTAGCTTTATAAGAGAATATTAATTAGACTCTCTTCAACAGTTCATTCTTGATATATCCTAAAAAATTGAAACCTGACCGTAATGTTCTTCTTGGAAAAATGCGGTTTGATCGCAGCCCTTCTGGATTTCCAACGAAAAGTCCACACTTTGCGAGATACCTTGTGACTGTAAAGCAACCCAATAATTGCGGTGGAAACTTACAAAGAGACAATATTGGTGTTGGTTTTAAGATGGTAGTCGTCCAGAATACATCATCACATTTTTTTTTTTTTTTTTTTTTTTTTATTTAAGGGGCTATCTGGCGACTGCCGACTTAGGCATAAGTCGCCGTAAACAAACAGCCTAGTTCTAGGCTACTTCAAAAAATGGAACAGGGAACAACAAAAAAGAAATAACAATAACAAAACAATAACAAAAACAACAACAACAACAAAAACAACAACAACAAAAATTAAGCCTGGTTAAAAAAAAGGGAGAAGGCCGGCCTCCCCCAAAAAAGTTAGCAAGTCCACCAGTCAAAGTGCACGCACTCGTCCCGAGTACAAGGGACAGGCGGTAGCGACCCCGCCCATCCCGGTACCGGGACAGGTGTCGTGCGCGAAGATCACCCAGACTGGGACATTCGACAAGAATGTGCCGAACAGTCTGGGGGACGACGCAGTCGTTGCAATAGGGCGCAGGCGAGCGCTCCACCAGATAGCGATGCGTCACACGAGTGTGTCCGATTCGGAGACGACAGAAAGCAACCTGAAGCCGCCGCGGCATTGGGGGATAGGTCCATGGGAACAGTCGCGGCGCAATGGCACGCAACTTTAAGTTCCCTTCGACCGTCTCCCATCTTCTTTGCCAAGCAGTCCGAAGAGCTGCCCGTATTCCTGCCATGTAGTCGGTGTGAGGAAGAGCGAAACGCTGGTCCGGTCGCAGAGTCCTCGCGGACTCTTTGGCGCCCTCATCGGCGCGCTCATTCCCCGCAATTCCCACATGTCCAGGAACCCAGCAGAAGATAATCTCGACATCTGCCCGGCTCGCCAAAACCGTGGCGTCACGGATATCGCGAACCAGGGGATGCGAAAATTCCAATGCCCCGAGAGCCCCCAGGGCGCTTTGTGAGTCGCTATAGATCACAATCCGGTCTCCGAACCGGCCACGTCGCGTAATCTCCCGTACCGAGTGGTGTATTGCCACCAGCTCGGCCGTGAAGACAGACGCAGCGCCTGGTAGAGCCCCGCTGACTTCAAACAGAGGGGATACGGCGTGGAAGCCGACCCCCTCTTGGGACTTGGAGCCATCCGTATACACTGGCACGGTTCCAGCGTGACACGATGTGTGCTCCAAAAAGGTCGAACGCAATACTCCCGGCGCAGTACAAGCTTTGGGAGCAGAGGCGTGGCGACAAATAGCCAAATGTGGTACCCTCCAGGGTGGCGTCCTGGGCAGAACCAGGGGCGCCACCGGCCCGAGATCTATATCTAGCTCTCGAAGGAGTTTCCTGGCCCTAAACCCAAAGGGCTTAGGGTATGACTGGCGTCTCTCGGTGGCATAGGCACCATCGAGATCAGCTGCGGATGCAGTGAGAGCTGTTGGCGACTGAGAGAGGCGCCGGGCTCGCGCGTACAGGCGAGTGATGCACTGCACGCGGCGCAGAGCGAGTGGCATCTCCCCAGCTTTGACCAACAGGCTCTCAATGGGGGAAGTGCGGAAGGCACCGCTCGCAAGGCGAAGGCCGGTGTGGTGGATCGAATCCACCTTCCGCAATAAACGCTCGGCTGCGGATGCATAAAACTCGCATCCGTAGTCGAGCTTCGAGCGAACAAAGGATCGATAAAAAAGTAAGGCGGTAGCCCTATCAGCGCCCCAAGCGCTGAACGTCACGGAACGGAGAATGTCCATGGCGCGGGTACAAGAGACCCTAAGGCTGCGAATATGAGCCTCCCAGGTGAGGCGTCGGTCGAATACAAGACCAAGGAAACGGTGCGACTCAACCACATCCAGGCGCACCCCATTAAGAAACAAATCTGGGTCGGGGTGAAGCCGTGGATGGCGGCAGAAGTGCACCACCTTAGTCTTGGCCAAAGAAAACCGAAACCTGTGCGCTTCGGCATAGCGAGAGACGCGGTTCAATGCCTGTTGGAGTCGACGCTCCAGAGTTGGCATCTGGGCCGCGCCAAAAGAGATCGAAAGGTCGTCCACGTAGAGCGTAGCGAGAACATCTTCCGGCAGCACCGAGGTGATGCCGTTGATTCTCAGGGCAAAGAGTGTGACACTGAGGACACTTCCCTGCGGGACACCCTCTTCCTGCTCCTTTGGGCCGGAGAGAGCTCCCCCCACCCGTACGCGGAATCGACGATCTCGCAAAAATTCAGATATAAACATTGGGAGGCGTCCCCTCGCCCCCATCGTGTAGAGAGTCTCCATGATACCGTATCGCCATGCGGTATCATAGGCCTTCTCCAGATCGAAAAACACCGTGGCGTAGTGCTGTCTACGAAGGAAAGCCTCGCAGACGGCATTTTCCAGTCGGAGCAGAGCATCCGACGTGGAGTGGAACTTGCGGAAGCCGCACTGTGCGGAAGACAGATGGCCTCCGCTGTCCAGGAAAAAAGCTAATCTAACGTTTACCAATTTCTCCATCAACTTGCACACGCAAGAGGTTAGAGAGATTGGGCGGAAACCGGTCGGAGTAGAGTGATCTCTCCCCGGTTTGCGAAAGGCGAGCACAGTAGCGATTCGCCAGGAGTCTGGGGAAGACCTTCCACCCAGATCCTGTTGAACAGATCTAACAGAAAGGCCATGCCTCGCTCACCCAGGTGTCGAAGCATGGCGTACGGGACATCGTCCGGACCATGGGCGATGTCCGCGCACGAAGCGAGAGCGGAACGCAACTCACTCACAGTAAACTTGTCGTTGAAGGGTTCTCCGCCACTGGAGGTAAAGTCCAGCCGGCGGCCTTCCGCGACATCACGACGTGCATTGAATGCTGGCGGAGCAGCATCACGGCTAGAGAATGCGGAAAAAGCGGTCGCTAAGGATTCCGCCACGGACGCGGGGTCTGAGATTGCGGTCCCATTCTCCTGGAGAACGGGAGGGGGGTCCTGCGAGAACTTGCCCCGAATCCTTTTGACTCGCTTCCACACCTCAGCTAAAGGGGTCTTACCGTTAAGTGAAGACACGTATGCCCGCCGAGAAGAGCGGCGGGCGTGCTTCGAAATATACCGGAACCTAGCCCTAGCCCGACGAAATTCAGCGACAGTGAAATCGTTCGGGCGGCGCTTATAGCGCATGTAGGCATAACGCTTCTGTTTGAGGGCCGTCTCACACTCGGCCGACCACCATGGGAGTGGTCGGCGTGCAAAACGGCCAGACGTCCTAGGAATAGTAGTCAGGCACACGGCGATGAGGTTGCCGGAGAAGAACTCAACGGCCTCATCTACCGACCTAAACTCCTCGACTGAGATAGAGAATTCAGTCATTTCCTGAAATGCAGGCCACCGCGCCCGCGCCAAGCACCACCGAGGTGGTCTCTCAGGCGGCAGTTGCCCTGAAAATGATATTTGAATGGGAAAGTGATCACTACCATGGAGGTCATCGACCACCCCCTAATCAAAATCAGGCTGTGCATCCGAAGAGCACAAAGATAGGTCAAGAAAATGAAGCGGTTCTCGGACAGTGATGCGTAAACTCATCCACGTTTAGGACACCCATCTCAAGCTCTTCGATCAGATCGGCAAGGACTTGTCCCCTGGGATTTATGGAGTAATCTCCCCAGAGAGGATGCCTGCCGTTCAGATCTCCAAGCAAGAGATAGGGCCTCGGCAACCGTGCCACGACGCGGCGGAAGTCCCCCGCGTCGAAGTCAGCTGACGGTGGAATGTACGCAGAAATGATAGTATACCTCCTATCCAGGTGCAGCTGCACAGCCACTGCCTGAAGGGAGGTATCTAAAGAGAAAGAAAGAACGGAGACATCATGCCGGGTGTAAACTGCGCATCCCCCAGCCCGGCCATCCCGCGGTGGTGGGGTCGCAAGACCCTTATACCCCGGGAGGGCAGGGAGGGGGCACGCACCTAGCATGGTCTCCTGCAAAAAAATAGCTAACGGGGAACGGGACGAGACGAGCCTCCGCAGCTCCTCCCAGTTGGCCCGGAGTCCACGGCAATTCCATTGAAGGAATATGCCCTCCAGGCCTAGCTCGGAGGAGACGCGGGGGCCCTCCTCGAATTGAAGACCCTCACGGGAATGGCCGTACGCTTCCCGGGGGCAGAACCCCGAGCGCTGTTGGCCGGACAATGCGCTGAAGGCGCTGTCGCCTCCGAGGACTTATTGGGGGAGGTTGGGCTCGCCATGCGAGTCTTTTCCTCCCTCCGCCTCGAAACCTTAGGCGGGCGTTGCGGCTTCGGAGGCGGGGGGCCCTCTTTTCGAGGAACCACCGTCTCCGAGCAACTCGCTCCACCTCGGGGCGTGGGCGAAGGAGCCGAAGCTCCTTTGTTGCTGTCCTCCTTTCGGGGGACAGCTTTAGGAACCCCGGAAGATGGCCTAGCGACCATCTTCAGGGGTGTTGCCTCCTGTGAGTCTAACGACTCGGTGGAGGCGCGTGGCCGTTTCGCCTTACGGGAAACGGTCACGCTGGGGGAGGAGGGGGGAGCCCTGGTTTTAGCCGGGGCAGGGTATGAACCCTTTTTGCCGCCAGCTTTACCAGGGGAGCGCCCGGGTTGGGTAGAGCCCGCAGAAGGGCTCCGAATGGGCGCGGAAACAACCGTGCTCGTTGGCCTGGATGGGCCAGGAGCAGAGGGTGCCTTCCTAACTATTGAGGCATATGACGTCCCAGGCAGAGCCGGGCGCGCCAGGACCAAGTCCTTTGCCTCGCGGAATGAGAGTCGATCCTGGGCCTGAACGGCCAGGATTTCTTTCTCAAGGAGATATGCACCACATTGCTTCGAAGAAGCAGGGTGCGGCTCTCCGCAATTGACACACTTGGCCACACACAATTTGGACTTATCGTGTGCGACCTTGGAGCAATTTACACAGAATTCGGGTGACCCCGACTTTGCACGTCTACATGAGCGATTCGTATGGCCGAAGCGGTGACAGTAATAGCACCGCCGCGGCAGTGGCACGAATGCCTTCACGCGGTAGCGGTACCAACCGGCACGCACCGACTCAGGAAGCTTGTCACAGTCGAACATGACGAAGAGTGTAGGGGTGGGTCTCGAGGCCCCTCCCTGTTTTCTCATCACACGTTCGACCTTGACCGCCCCATGGTCGGCCAGCTCTAAGGTGATGTCCTCAATGGAGTAGTCAACGAGTTCCCTCGCATAAACTACTCCTTTCACAAAGTTCATGGTAGAGTGCGGCGTCACACTCACCGGGGTGCCATGAAGTGTCCGAAGAGCACTAATCTTGGCCGCCTCGGCGGGATTCGCCGCATTCGCCAGAAGGCTCCCGTCCGAGAAACGGGTTACCTTCGGCTCTCTACCAATTGCACTAGCTAATCCTCTCCTCTGATGGATCATGTTGCCCTTGGACAACATGGTGCCATCAGTGGAGCGAATAACGAGGAAGCGTTTGAAGCCAGCGGGCTCGAAAACGCCAGGTAACCTCTGAATGAGGGGCCCCGATGTCATCGAGGCTCCGCCCTGTGCTCTCTTGGTATTAGTCTTCTTTGTCAGGGGCTCCGCAACCGGGGGGGCAGAGGGGGCGGATGTGCCGATCTTGGCTTGGTCGCTTGCCAGAGTGGCAGCAGACCCATCGGTCCCCGCAGCCCCTGCGGATGGAGAGGAGCCCCGAGTCTTTTTTGTCTTTTTAGTCTTTTTCTTTTTCGGTTAGGAGGGCGGGGAATGAACCCGCTTTTCACCTCCGCCGGCAGAAGTCCCCAGGCCAGATGGACCAGCCTCAGCCAGGTCCCTCTCCGAAATGGAGAAGGTCCTGGTTGTCGTAGGGGCACCTGTCGGAGGAGATCCCTCCCCTCCTTTTATTGCCTCGGAGCAGCCCTCAGCCATTTGAGGAGGACCTTGCATAGGGGCGGATTCGGGTTCGGTGCTTGGCGCCGAGCCCGAACTCCCCCCCATGGAAGGCCCTACCGTCTGAGGCTGGGTCTCCTCAAGGACCATGTCTATCACAGGAGGGGCCTCCAGTTGGCCATCCCCTCCCAGGACATCGCAGGTCCCCTTGGCAGTATTGTCACTAGTCAGGTGGTGTGGGGAGGCACAGGCCTTGACCCCAGCAAGGTTTAAAATTCTTGCCAGCAGGTCTTTTGAGGGAAGCGACCGAAGGGGCCTGGCTTCCCTCTCCCCCCTAAGGGGGTTTGCCCTACCGAGCCGCTTGCACGAGGGGCGGTCGGCAATGGGCTGCCTGCTGGCTTTCTTGGCAGTCCCCTTAGAAAGCAAAGGAGGGACTGCCGCTGGAGATAGGGAGGTGCCCGAAAGCACCTCTAGAGAAGGGGGTGAGGGGGAGTCCCCTACACCCGTAGGCGTAGGAGAGGAGTAAGCCTCCTCTCCGGTTAAAGAATTATGGAGGGTCCCTTGCGCAAGCACAAGGGGGGGGACCTCCATTTTCTCGGTGGAGCTGCCTGAGGACGGCTCCGTCGATTTTCTTGGGGAAGTTGGGGGTTGGGTTTTTTGTTGTTTTTTTTTATTCATGGGCATGGTGACCCTCTTTTGATTACGGGACGCAATAGCTCATCACCTCTCGCAGTTGCCCGCACTGCGAGAGGTGCTTACAAGCCCGGCAGAGCCAGGCGCCGCCATTCGGGACCACCCCTCCCGCCTGGTGGCCTGGCAGTCCTTCGGCATGGCGGCTCCACCTTGGACACGGCGTAAAAAATATAGGTTGTGAAGAGGAGAGGAAAAGGGATGTGAGGAAGATGTGGGTGGGGATGAAGCAGGTTGTTAAAAAACCCCCATCCCGAACCGGAGCTCAGGGGTTAGGGAACAATGTCCCCTCCCCCCCCAGCCCCGATCCGGGGTGGTTGGCTTGAGAAGAAGGTCAGCATTCTACCCTGTGAAATTAGAGGCTGACCAGAGAAAGTTGTGGGAGAGGTTGTATGAAAAGCGACGAGGTAGGGGAGAAATCGGGCTATCTGAAGGAAGGAAGAGAGGCTAAGCTGGGGCCGGACGGAGTGCTGGATCCCGTCAGCACGGCGGCCAGGATGGCAAATCGCCGCGCCCCTTACGGGGTACATCATCACAGTAGTATAATCAATCTTTATATATAAATCCATTAATTATCCTAAAGATGATAATCTTATTGAAATACCCTTAACACCGATTTTCTGGCACTTCATGAAATTTTGGTGCTGAGCAAAAATGGTTGCACGTTTTCTTTGGAAAAAACCATCTTTGGAATAGAGAGTGTGTCAACCAATTATTTTTTTCAATGATTTTGTTAATAATATGTAGAATATAATTTCATAATCTCGTTCATCTAACGCAATTTTGTTATCATTTTAGTCTTTTGATCAAATAGCAAATCTCCAAGGACGCAATCTCACCCTCTTACAGGAACAGGAACAAAGCGCGATTTAGGATTCAGCGAAATTATGTAATGTTTTATTCTATTATTTTTGAAACACTGACTATTTAATAAACCTACAATAATTTAAATACTAGAACGATTATTTCTTATCTAGTAAATTTTTAAAAACCAATTGAAATAACATGTATTGCTATGCAAACTTTGGCATTTAATGTATACATAAATACTGCATAACGTTCATATTTCATTGCCCAAAAATCTCGATACAAAATAATAAAGTAAATTCGGGAATAACAAAGACAAAGTTTTATTTATCGGAAAATGTATAAATATACTTAATGACCACACAAAATTACTATCTGGTTTGACCCTTTTCAACGTTAATAACAGCCGTAAGGCATTTCTTATAAAAATGTATAAGGTTCGTCCATGATTCTGGAGGCAATTTTTTCCCTCGTTTTCAGTAAACTTTTTCAATTTTACAAGAAAAATGACAAAGATTTATTTTTGGGAAAAACTATAAACATAATTAATAGCAACATGAATTTACTATTTGGTTTGAGTCTTTTTACCGTCAATACCCTGTCAGACATTTTTTATAAGAGTGAATGTGTTCCTTTATGATTCTAAAAGGATTTTATTCCACACTTATTCAGCAAACATTTTTAATTTAACAATGATACCAGATCATCTTTTATGCATACACTTCTCAGCTTCTTCCACAGTTGTTCGCCCTTGTTCATATTTGGTCTTTGAAAAGGCTAATTGAATACAGAAATGGGTAATTTTGCTAGGTATTTCTGAGTATATTGGCTGCTATGTTTGAGACACTGGTTTTGTTTATAGGGCAGTTGATTACCTAGTACCAAGTTTAATCACGATTGCTTAGCGTTTTTTCAAGTATGCACCAGTGCCAGCAGCAGCGAAAAATTAACATAACATTATCAAGCCTCTTCCAAATTTACCAGTATAGACGGTGATCTTTTCTAAGAAGGATTCGCTATAAATTCATGAGCCAGTGGCAGCTGTAGTGAAATATCTCCAGAAGATAATCGAATTTTATCGATATTTGATCGCACGCAATATGTTCTTTTCTATGAGTAATAACAAGATCACTGACAAACGTGCAGGGCAGATTGTTTTTTCCTAAATTTTCCTTACCATATTATCTAATTTAGTTTTTATTTCTCCCACATGCTCTTTAACGAACAACAAACAAGCTTCTTTATGAGCTCCCTTCAACAGAGGCTTCCTTCAATGCCCCCGGCGTGAAATCTCTCTCGGTATAAATGATGTTATAGTGTTACTAGGTGTAAAATATCACTGTTTGAAGCAAGATTTTATTTAATTCGTTATAGAACGAACATCTCTATGGCTGTTTCTTTGGTTGACATATACGCAGACCTTTTACTGTGAACCAATTTATTTATACTTTACAATAATTCTCCTTACAGAAGAAATTGAAATGTCCACAATCTAGAGAATTATTATATACCTATGTAAGGCCATATGCAGTTTAACAATATGGTTTCTTTTGTAAGTTGAATACTAACCGGTTTTCTCCATTGTAAACTGGAAAAGGTTTCCTTGGGGAAGTCGTGAAAACGAATGACAGAACTCAGTATATTTGCAGCTAATCCATTTTCTCGAACGTTGTTTTTAATTTTGAATAGTTTCCAAACAACTTTAATAACTTAAAGTGTCACGTTCTATGAAATAATGCCTATGTAACCATTAAAATAAAAGCAATCCATTTTGAAGATACATATGTATATTGACGTTGGAAAGAAACCAGCATTTATTTACTAAATTTACTGTTCTAAATGACTCCAATATACCAAACAAGGAAAATTAAGCTACTACTAAAATCTAATCCCGAAAAACCGATTTACACTCAACGATTATACAAATCTGTGCCTACATAATACCTATATGCCTATTATATACACCTTATATGTATTTTCGTCAGGTCAATTCTCATGAGTCTATATCATTCTGGCGCTATTATTTCTTACATTCTGTATAAGTCCCTCCTTGACCCATTTCATTTGATTTCCTTTGTCTTTTAAGTGTCAAAACCTCATTACATTTTTTTTCAGTTATCTTTGCTCAGCTTTCAATAATGGACATATTTTTCCTATTATCATAATTAATCTTAAGAGATCTAAGAGGATTGTAATTAAGCCTGGAATTAAATTTATCAGTTATTTTTGCTCGAATTGAGCGAAAAAGAAGAAAGAGGGCTAAATTAATGAATTTGGCGATTTTGTTTTAATCAAATTCTCATTTCAAGGGAATATGTCTAGTAGAAATATTCATTTTTTTATTTCCTTATCTCATTGTATGACTATTTAATGTTCTCATAGTATCTTTTCTTTTGCGTTAAATTATTCTTGATTTTCGTCTGTTCTTTAACTCTATTATTTCTCTTCACAATAAATTTATCAAAGGGAAGTGATATATAATTTGATATGCTGCTTTTTAATGTCTTATTTTTATTATACAAATATTTTTAAATCTTTTAATTTTATTTTTATATCATCTAATTCACTTTTTTCATTAGTTTTAAAAAACTGAGTTGATTCTTTGCATATTTATTACAAAAATTGCTTTAAAAATAGTTTATATGTTTTTAAATTACTAAAATGCTTAGCCCAATTAGGGCTTGTATCTGTTGAAATACTTTAAATAGGAAATTTTATCTGATATAATTACATATGCATACATAAATCTTCTGATTTTTAAAAATACCTGTTCAATTTCCGCAAACCACTAGTTATATTTAAAATTTATGAGCGAAAATAGTTGCAGTTGTTTATACAAACTCTTTTGTTTCTCCAAATTTATATACTGTTGGCACTTATTTTTTCAACATATCTTCGGAAATCGTATGAGCAAAAAACAATTAACTCATCGTCATGAGTGTCATTCTAATAAGATAGGCGAAGAACAAGTGTAGACAGAACCAAGTTCTTGCATTCAGACAATTATACGCACGTTTTTTAATGATGCAACAGTAAAAACTCTCCCAATAACTGTCGATGGACGAAATTTATCAACGATTCCTATTGCTTTAATTGGAAGATCATTGAAAGTTAACCTACCTAACAATATTACGCAAATATTTCAATGTTTAGTTGCAATGGAATATTAGCGAGAATCCTTTACCAAAAATCTTTGTATGGCTACAAGAGAAAAAAAGAACCAATTTCCTGTAAATCTCTAAATAGAGAAAACCTGATATGAGCAAATGTCCCTAACCAGGACTCTAAAGATGTTAGAAGTTAATAAGGAAAAAGGTAGAAAAATTTACATTCAATCGACAACGAAACAAAACATAGTCTCTCTAGGAAACAAATTATGATTTATTCTAGGAAAAATTCACTATTAATATTGGACATATTCTCCTGAAAAAAAAATCCTAATCTTCTTAAAGAGGAATCAAATTGCTTACCATTTATAGTAAGGAACTTGGTAAATTCTTCCTTCAAATGCGCTGTGAGTGAAGACGGTAGGAAGTTTTACATTTAACCGAATTCCGACCCAAAACAGAGTCTCTCTAGAAAACAAATTATTTTAAATTTACAAAATTTCAATGATGAAATGATCATCATCCTGCCTAGAACTGAATATCATAGGAAATATTTGGTTTAGGATAAAGGTGCGACAGGAAAACCACCTAAACCAATTAAGAAGATTTGTTGAGGTAGCTAGAACCTGAATGGAGGAAAATTTCCATTAAAGACAGTTGAATTTAATGGTTAGCAATGTTAAACGTTTGGAAGTTCTAATTACTAAGTGATAACACTTTAATCCTCCACTTTCGAATATAAACCTTCCTTATTGGCGCTATTATAAAATATTGCTGAAATAAAATAATAATTTTTCTTGTGATACTGAACACCTTATATTGGAGTTTTAGATTACCATCGGAATAAATATATAACATTTAATAAATTAAAAAAAACAATTAAAGGTAATGAGTAAATAATAAAAAAATCCATTATTGAAATAACTATATTTACACTTCTGCTCCCCACCTGCATATGTTTATGTATGTACATTTTTGTTTATTTTAGAGGATGAGTGTATATAATTTCTATTGCTATTTTATGATGTATAAACCGCACAGGAGGAGAGACAATTCTACCTCTGAAACTATGCTGCAGTTAAAATCATGAAGAATAGCTGTTAATTGTTTCTCTTGCATACATTTTCATTTCCTCCGTCATCACCACTTTTTTTATCTATCTCTTGAAATATCTTTCTTTTGAAGATTTTCTCACTGCTTTTTGCTTAAAATTCGGAAAATCTCAATTTTCTGTATGTTTCTTTTTATTCAAGATTACTTGCATTTGTTACTATCTTCGTCTTTTATTTTCTTGTCTCTCTATTTGTCCATCTCCAAGTAGATAGAACTTATACTATTGTAAACTTTGTTATCTTTCTTTTCTTCGTTCCTTTTCTTTATCTCTTTTTACCTCATATTTAAATCTTTCCTTCTTTGCCGTCATTTTCTACTGACGGTGAATATACTCGTTTGTTATCTCCTCTTTTCTGTCCAATTCAAAAAATAATATTAATTGCCTCAATTTTCAGAGCGATATTTTTCTTGGCTTGTCTTAATGGAGTCAGCTGAAAGGTCGTCGTTCTCTCCATCTCCCGCCTATCACATGTGTCCATTTAAGGCTTGAATGGAGGACTGTTTCCATGGCTGCCTACAGGGTGTCTACAAAGTATGGTAAGAGAGAAGACATGAGATCCGATCGAATTTGAATAGGGGATCTTAATTTTACCCCTTAAATTTAGCATATTCGTTTTTTCAAACAATTAAAAATAGAGTTCCTAAAAATCAGACTCATTAGGTTGAGTAATTTGATAGTAATTATAATGATAACGCCAATGAGCGAGCGAGATAAAAAATGAAAGGTATATTTCTCAAAGAGGGAAAGTTTTTTCTTAATGATCAGAGGATAATTGATCAGATTTCCTGGTCGAGCATCAAATTCCTAATTTTTATTCAAATTTGGTAGGGAACCATTTAAAGCAACCTTAAATACGTATTGCAAGAGCCAAAAATTTAAAGTATTTATAAATTCTGCTTTTCCCCATTTAAAGCATTGATTAATGGCACTCCTGATTAAATAAAACTTTAGACTCGTTGTTTTTGCATACAAGATATTTGTGTTTTTAAACCATCTGACAGAGACTACTTCCAGTTTTTCCGTTATACATTTCATGTAATTTTTATGTGAACTTTTATACAAACATACTTTATTAGGGGGGGTTATCTTAAGCAGAAATAGAATTTGGGTAGTTAAAGACTACTTTTAGTTTTAATAATACCTTTAAGGTAGGGGTTGTAAAGAATAAAAATACACTTAGGTTGAGATTTTACCCTACTCTGAAGAAGGTATTGATTTCATTGTTACTAAATTTTAATTAAGACTAAATGTTTTTTGCCACGCAAAATGCGCTTCATTATTAAAAAAGGCAAATTAGAAAAGCAATAAAAGATATTCTGAATAATATGGATTCCATTATCGAAGAGTTTAGGATAATATATAGGTAAAACAAAGGAAGATAGTTTCTTTATTGTATCACTATAACCAGATGAAAATATATATTAAGCATTCAAATGAGTAAGATGAGATAAGCATTAAATTGGAGATGATTCCAATCTATATTAAGGTGGAGGAGCATATGACGAGCAATCAACGGAGAGAGGAAAGTTTAATGAATAGTCAAATTTGAATTTAATGGAGGATGAGTTTTATTGAATTCACATAAAGATGAAATTAAATTTGTCAATTTATGTGATATTAAAATTGGTCATCTACAAAACACTCTCTTTTTATTTGTGAAATATTGGATGTTAGTTGAGTTTAGATGTATTTCCCTGAAATGACACAAATAACACGTGACAAACGATTTCCCGTTCAAAAGCCATATTTTTGCCTCTATTATTCTTTTTCATACATAAAAACGTTATTAATTAAATGCTCGTCCATTAATTGGATTAATACGACATGATAGGTTGGGTGATTTGAAACAGAAGTAAGTCTATTTGGAAAAATGAACTAGTTTCGTCAACTGTGAGAAGAAAACCACAATTCAGGGCAAAAAACTCGTGTTTTCTAATAGCACCATTAGCTTTCAGGATTTTCCTGGTCATCAAATTGAATATCATTTCAGAGATGAATCAGCTTGAGCTTAAGGAAGATACTCGCCTCTTTTTCACTATTCCTTCCGGATTTTGTATCTCTCACTGTCTCTTGAGCGTTAGTTTACTTATTATTATTTTCATTTTGTTGCATATATTTCATTCCTTTTAATATATAAAAATATTACAAGTACAGATACAGCTGTTTAGTGGTAGATAAGTATCCCAAACTTGTTTTGTCCATATGATCAAAAAAGGTAGTTATTCTAAAAGCCAGCTTTCATTTATATTAAACTATCAACTTGTACCCTGCTCTATTAAAGGTTTTATTTTTTATATTTTTTATAGCAAATAATATAAAGGTATATTGGTCAAATATTCTCTTATCTGACCTATTATGCATTAGTTACCTGTCTGAAATATAGAGGAGACATTGCCTTCTAAAATCTTTCTCTCCATAGGTCTGCAATCAAAGCGATCCATGCAAATTCTTAACTGAAATTTCATAATATGAATCCACGTTTTATTTTTCGCTCTTAGAGACAAACTAATCAAACTACATATTTATAAAAACAGGGAAAACTAATGAAAAAAAAATAGTTTTCCCATTTTTTTATTTGTATTACAAAAATCGAGTTATGCAATTCAGAGACAAATGAACTAAAATGGCTGCTATGACATTGTGAACGTAGCAAACGCCGATTACGTCATGTGACCAATGTTAGTGATCATTTGGCGACTGAAGACTTTTTTCCTGTTGACCTCATATATTTATGTTTTTTTTCATTAGTATCTTTTTATCCCTTGATATATATTCTATTTCTAACTGTAATTGGTGATTTCTTTAAACTAGGAGCTTCAATGAATTCCCAACCTTTAGAGAAGATATTTTTCTGCAATTTTGTAGTGAATCTCGAATGATAAACGAGCCTACTCTTGGTGTTATAAGATGTTTTCTTCAATTTCGCTTCATTGATGAAATGCCTCTGGTCTCATGATGACCGTTTATATTGGTTTCACAGCATATCTTTAGCGTTCTACTTTTTTACCACTTATTATTACTTGTGATAATTCTTGCTTATGGAAAAGTTTAATTCATTCTCTCTTTCTGTAATTTCTTTAGTTGTATTAATATTAATTATTTAGAAAAATGTTCATTAAAGTAAAGATTTAATTTTATATAAAAAATGTCGTTAATTGGTTAAATTCTGATTTTAATAATAATGCCCTATTTATTGATTGCACATCATTTAGGAAATAATAATTTATTCAAACATATTAACAAAGTATTCATTTTTATCCTAAATGATTATGAATAATATCCTAAATTATATAATGTTTGAGGAGGGGCCAAATGTAATTGTAGAAGAGGGTAAGTCAAAGTTTTTGAGGTGAAGCATGATATTAGAACCCATGGATGTTTGCTTATTGATAGTGTTAGAGATGAAACAATTTGACCACAAATTGTTAATGATAAAATATGATAATTAGCGAGCAGTTTGTTAGTGTATGACATGGATTTAATTCTGGATTGTTTTATTAACAGGAATGACATTATTCTCTTACAAACCTTTGTATATGGGAATGAGAACTTGTAAGTATAAAGAGGTGACTGATACTGCTCTGCGTTGTTATTGTGATGTAAGAAGAATGAATAATATGGACTCTTCAACACTGTGTGTGAGGGTGAAGACTGAAGGTAGATTTGGAAAAGCACATAACAGTTGGGTTCAGTATTTCAATGAGTGTTTGAGAAAGGAATTTGCTGAGTGACGAGAATTGAATGAGACTGCAGTGTATGAAAGGTTTGCAAAAATTTGTCTAGCCTTCTCTAAAGGGCTGGACTATAGGCACAGAAATTCCTACACCCTAACCACTTATATTGATAGTGATATAGATACATATAGGATGCAATCTGCCTTTATACTTTACTTAAGAACTTACCACTTTTTAAAAGGGTTGCTAAATTAAGACTTTTAATTGTGAACAAATTGCTTCACTACCTTTCCCTGATTTGTAAATTCCGATAACCCCAAATGTATTCACATCGCCTAAATGGAGAATTTAGAGAAAACGCACCTCTATTTATTCAATCCTTCTTCACCTATCAGTATATCACATCAATGTTAAAAGATACGTTTTTAATACTTTGTTGTTGCTTATTTAAGGAGTCGAGAGTCTTTAGTTCTTCCTAGAAGATGTTATCAAATTTAATAATATTTGAATTGACATACTATAAATATATTTTTACACTAAAAATATCCTTCGTTAAACCATTATATGAACATTGTACCAATCTACGTAGGTTATTAAAACGTTTTAACATCAATATTCTATTCAAATGTCAGAAATCAATGGCTATATTGCACAATCTGACAATTATCTTGGCTTTAGGGTTAAACAACATTAGTATGGTTAGAGAAGGAATGAAAAGTAATGCTTAATTTAAGCATATGTCTTAATAAAATCATAGAATAAAGTTAGAAATTACTTGAATATTCATTGAAAATAACAATATTATTTGAAGTAACATTTTTTAATGCATTTGTATAAGATATCACGCATTTCAATTTAATCGAAGGTTAATGAGGCTCGGATGAATTTATTAACTAACTCAGTAAGAATCATTTAAAAAAATCGAAACATCGTACATAGGCATATATTTTTCTTATTCTCACCGCATGGCGCTCTCTAAAATCCATTCATTTATGTTCCTTTTAAAATATTTGAGAACTCCACTGCTTGGGAAGTGGTCGGACACGTGGCAAATGCCTTTTAACGTGAACAAATGCAAAGTGATGCATATTGGCCACCGAAATCCTCAATCACCTTATATCCTTAAGGGCACTACTCTTGAATCCACCAACACTGAGAAGGACTTGGGTGTAACCAACACGAGTGACCTCAAGTTCTCGAAACAGTGTATTGAGGTGGAGAGAGAGCCCAAAGTATGTTAGGGTATATAAAGCGACAGTTTGGATATCGGAACAAGGAGATAGTACTGTGTCTGTACAACTCCCTCGTCCGACTGCACCTGGAGTATGCCGTACAATTTTGGAGTCCTTCCTTCCGAAAAGACATTGCGAGATTTGAACGCGTGCAAGCCAGGGCAATCAACCTGATTCCCTCTATCAGACACAAAAGTTATGAAGATAGATTAAGGGAATTAGATATGTTCTCGCTGGAGACCCGGAGACTACGTGGTCAGCTTATCGGAGTATTTAAAATACTTCGAGGCCTCGACAGACTGGACTCCGGGGATATTTTCCAGCTCAGCGAGGGAAGAACAAGAAATCACGGCTTTAAACTTGAACTGAAGCGATACCACCGTGATCTGTGTGGAAAATTCTGCACTTACAGTATCTGCGGTAGTTGGAACGCACTTCCGACGGAAGTTATCAACAGTGAATCTGTTGACCAGTTCAAGTTAAGACTAGATAAAGTCTTGGGAAATCGGCATTAAGATCCTCCCGAGTGATCTTCGATGTTGCCAACGGACACCTTCGATGATTGCGCCAAAAGTACCCTCCTTGTATGGACCGTAAGGTTTTCTAGGGTACTTATTTTCCTTGTCGCTCCTTATAGCAACTTCTGAGGTGAACAATTTTATGGACGCAAATTTCAGAAGTCTAAATAGATTTACAAGGACAGAAGCAAAGACGCTTCGTATCATTTATTACAAACTTTTCAGGGTTTCTTAAATCCCATTATAAGTGCTAACAAATCAATAATAAGAAAATAAAGATACGTACATTATCAGTGAGAGATAGAGAGAAAGAGGGGGAGAGGACGCACGCACTCGAGAGAGAAGGCACACCAGCGCGATACTTCTTAATTCACGCGTAAGAGGCACAAAAACGCGAACCCTGTGACGTGCTGAAGGCCCGACTTCGCGGAAGCCTGAGATGTGCTTAAGAGCACGAAAGGTTCCACCGGGGATTATCTTGCCGCGGTAGAAATCTAGTAAACTCCATTAGCCAAGCGAAGCGTCTCTCCATTAAAACCCTCCTCCTTCGGCCGCTGAGAAAAGCCCCTCCGTCTCACCCCTATAAAACCTCCGACGACGAACTTGAACAGCAGTAATTAACCGCCTGTGTCCCATGTATCCACGAGTTTATCCCATCCTTCCGTTCCCGTTAAAACCGCGTAAACCATTGAAGAACACGTCAAGTTCCTTGTATTCCTTTAGAACAAGCGAAAGTCAACCCAGTACTCGTTAATACCCGTTATCCGAACCAAACACTTCAAAATCTCGATTCGGTATTTTAAACCCAAAGGCAAGATCTGAGTTCATCTCGCGTAATAGTCATTTGTCAAGAGGATATTATTGTGGACTCTATGCTGTCTCTACCAAGGCAGGATTACTTCCTCGGACCAAATCTTCGAGGTAACCGCAACGCGCAACTCTACTTTGCAAACCATCTGCCCCCCTTTTGGAGCCTCTGTCATTTGGCTTCGCGTGCGCTCAAGGTCATTGGTGCTTCGCTTCTGTCATTGTTCTTCCAGATAGCTCTTTGAAGATGAGACTCGTGTACCTCTCTTATATTTAGATGCGTTAAATTGAAACCCTTTGAATTTTGTAAATAAATTATGTGCACATTAGTAAAGTATATTTTTGTACTCCGTTTCTCTTACCCCAGAGCATTGGCCAACCTAAAATTGCACACTAAATCTTAATTGCGCTCTGATTTGTATTTATAATTTTATCCACGCTCATACCGGACTAATCCATTCATAGGTCTCTCTCTCAGGCTGAAGAATTTTGAAAATGGTTGGGTTCTAACATCAACCTACGACATGCATAAAAATTTTTTCTAACACATGCGAAAAACTCTAACAAATAAACATCATGAACATGAAGCTTAATTAGGTAATAGATTAAATACAATTGGAATATGGAAAGAAAAACCAAGGAATGAAGTGATATGAGATAGAAACATATTGAAATTATTTTACAAGTCAATGATAAATTTACTGAAAAAATGTTTATTAATATATGACTAGATTTAATGAAATGGATGAGGAGTTATTATTTAAAGAGGGTTTGAGTTTTTTAATGTAAAGTGACTTTAACAGGTAAAGGACTGAGATGTTGCTTACTGCATCAAGTATCCTGAAGTTCTCAAACGTAATCCAAGAGGCACATTGCGAGAGGTGGTTTCGAAATAGGTGAGGGATCAGTTCTACCAAGATGAAGAAAGTTCTCTTATATCTAACTATATATATTTTGCATAAAGAGAAAGTAAAGGGTACGCCATGTTTCCCTCACATATACGAGGGGCGGGCAATAGGTTTTGCAAATCATAGGGCAAAATAGAGAAAGGGGGATGGCTGTTTGTAGGGGTGTTAGGACAAGTTATGACAAGTCACGACCTGCAGCCGCACGCTCCTGCCTCATCTATTTAAGGAGTAATAGCTGATCGTAGATCGTCAATCACAAATTTTTGAACAATATAGAAGGTTCAGCACCGCACAGTGATCAAAGTTTTGACCAAGGAAGGCAAGAATGCAAAAGAGATCCATGAACGCATGGTTGCAGTGTACATTGACACCGCCCCTTCCTATGCAACCATTGCTCGCTCGAATAAGGAGTTTCGCCATGGTCGTAAGTCCGTGGAAGATGACCACCGTCCAGGACACCCGTCAGACGTGACCAACGAGGACAATGTGGCCCGTGTGGAGAGGATGATCTTTGAAAATCGACGGGTCAAGTTCGAAGAAATCGAGCGCGAACTTGGAATATCACATGGAAGTGTTATCAACATCATCCACGACATTTCGGCCATCACCAAGGGACCCGTTGGGTTCCTAGATACCTCACGCCTCATGATCGACTTCAAATTCGTCAAAGTTTGCAAGGCCAGAGTTGCACAAGCTGCCCTACGCGAGTGCGGATTCGAGGAGTTCAACCATCCCCCTACAGTCCAGATCTGGCCCTAGCGACTACTTTTTATTCCACCTGGTTAAGGCTGCACTGCGTGGACGCCGGTTTGGGGACGATAAAGATGTCCAGCTCGCCGTCCAGGAGTGGATTGAACAGCAGTCGGGAATTCGAAGCCTCAGGTACAAGTGACGCAAGTGCTTTGTAGTCGAGGGTAGTTATATTGAAAAATAATAAAACACTTTTCCTCATATCTCGTTTCCTTATATCCGAATTGCAAAACTTATTGACCGCCCCTCGTAGTACAGTGCTATTTAATGAACAACTAAATCCTTACATAATTTTGAATCGTATACTATTGAGGTGTTGATCTTTGTATTCAAAAAGTGATCCTAGGCTTAAATTGTCAATGAGAACAATACACAGTAATTCATTTTCATTTTTTCGGATTTAGAACCAAAGCTTGGAAAGAAAAAGAAAACTATTAAATTATTAATTGTTCGTAATGGAGACAGATTTGAATATATTTTGAGAAACAAGCTTATTTTTTCACAAAAAGCGATTTTGGGGGACCAATTAAGGCAAAGTAATTTTGTTAAGAATTTGAATTCTAAATGAAGAGATGTAAATGTTCAGCAAAAGCTATATACTATTAAAAGAAAGGTGTGGATGGCATTAATTTTTAATTTAAACTCACAAAGGATAAAACATTCGAAAACTGGGCTTTTGGTACACATTCGACATGAAATTTCTATTTTCTTGGCTAATTTAAGCGTCACAATGGAGATAGTATTATTTTGTGTGAGTTCACAAGAAAATTAATATCACTATCTGTTGAATTACTGATCTGCTCATTCTTGTTCATGAATTTGTTTACAGATTTGACTGTATAGCAGAGGACGATTCTTGCCTGAAAATTGTACTTTCGACTTTAGGGGCTGGCAAGTGTGGGAAAGGATGCTGTTGCAGCAATTTCTTCTACACTCGTTGTGATTGAACATTCTGTGGCCGCTTAAATTCAGCCGCCATCACATGTTAGAAACACATGCTACCCACGTGCATCTGCGAGAGAAAGCAGAGCGCGTTATCGCCCACCATAACAAATGTTTAATCAAGGAGGTTCACTCCCCCGTTTCGCCTCCATACGTCGATCTCGCCAAATTAAGTTAGGCTTATGGGCAGATAAGTTTTTTTTATAGGCGCGACCGGGGCATTCTCCCAAAGTCTCCCACTCAATTATCCCCTACGCCATGGAGACGGCTCCGGGTACTTATAAAATAGCTTTTCCCAATTGAAGCAGATCCCGATTATCTTCGCGAGGCATCACGCCGATCCGGTCTTCCTTGTGCACCTAGGAACTCTCTACCTCGAGAACCCCCTTATTGTTCAGAAGAGGACAATATCCCTCGAGTGCCAAGGTTCGTGCCTTCGAGACGCCAAGTCAACAAGGCCCCCCCTGTTGTTCAGAAAGAGAACAACGTTAGAACAGCCATTGTTATTTGAGCCCGTTCGACAAGAGACGGTTCTCACCCCCTTCCCCTGTTGTTCAGAAAGAGAAAAACGTTAGAACAGCCATTATTCTTCAAGCCCGTTCGTCAAGAAACGGTTCTCGTTCCCAAGACATTATGTCAGGATAATTTAATTCACCCTTTTTTAACGTTCTTCAAGAGAACGCTTGGTTTCAACAATAACATCCATTGTTCATCTAGAACATCTCTGATTTGCTGTCACAAAGATCACTCGTACTTTCGAGCCCCACTTCGCTCTCACTCCTCGAAGACATTCCTTCCCTCTCGTTAAGGACAACCCTCCGAAGAACACTTCTGCTGGAAATTGCCAGTGGACCGAAGAATCCTTCGCATCGTCTTCCTCTGCACAACAACTTTGTAATTAAAAAAGTTGAGCATTACCTTTAATATTTAACCTTTTGTCAACGCAACCCTGTGCTTTAAATGGCTTAGCGAACCATTCCCCCCCCTTTAATTTTTATTTGTTTACCTTTTTAAATCTCTCCAAATCTTAATCCTCGGATTAGTCAGATATTCCCACGACCCTTTTCATTCTGCGTTTATGTAAACATTTTTTTTGTGTGTTGTTGAGAGTTTAATTAATAAAACTCTATTTTATTAATGATAGCCATATTATTTATTCTTGTGCCCCATTCCACTTCTTAAGCATATTGAAGATAAATAAGCCTCTTCAGCCCCCCCTTCCAATTTTGGACTAACCTCGGTCAATCAGATTACCACGCACTTGAAATATTAGAATAATTCCCTCAACGAATAGTTATATATAGTATATCGTCGAGAGCCTATTCTACGACACTCGTGCATCTACTAGGCCCCGCAAGTGCAGAAGTGACCCAGCTCCTTATACCCTCTGCCTAACATGGTTTTATGTGTAGGGCATTTCTCTAGGTTATAGCTGTAGTTCATCTTTCACCAATTTTAGAAACTTTCGATTATCTCTATCAAAAGTTATAGAAGAAGTGATATAAATAAATGCGTTCTGATCAATTTTGATGGCACTGTAAATATGTGTATGTTCGGTAACCTATAATAATAAGGAAAGAAAGATTCAAAAGGACTTTATTTTTTATAAGACCAAACTAGAAAGGAGAAGATAGATTTGACAGGGGATAAATGCATGTAAACTATTCCACCCGTTAATGATAAAGAAAAAAACGTTAGCTTCGAACTTATGTCATCTAACTCTTTTCACTATTTAGGACATTGCTCTAATGAATAAGCTGCATTCCAGGTCCCCCCAAATGATTATTTCCACACAATTTCTAACTGATCAGTGTAAGTGAACAACTTGCGATGAAGGAATTGCAAGGTGAAGTAGGCTAAACAAGGAAACTCACAAATGTGCATCCTGTTGGACTTATGAAAGCAATGTAGAATAACGCAAAATTAAATATATATATTAGGTTGAGGAATACGTCCTTGCTTTTTTTTAAATGATGTGTTGATTTAAGTTTTTTTGACTTGAATTGTGCACATATTAAGAAACAATAATAAATAATATTAGAGCAAAATTTGCAAAGGTTAGACTACGTCTCTTAAGAGAGTAGACTATTAGGCTTTTGCTTAAGCTACGTCTTGAAGTTAATTAATAGGTCATTGTGGTTTATTTGAAAGTTGTGTTAATTTAATTTTGGTTCTATACCCTCAAAATGGAATTTCTACGTTCAACAAATGTATCGACTCGATGAAGCTATTCGTGAAAAGCGACCTCATCGACGTTGTGGAGTTCTGCTGCAACATGACAATGCTCGTCCTTACTTGGCCAATATGACAAAAGACGCCATCCAAACGCTACATTGGGAAATCCTGACGCATCCTCCATATTCACCAGACTTGGCTCCATCGGATGTCCATCTGTTCCGATCTAACAATTTGCACGGCGTTTTGTTCAATACTGATGTGGAATTAAGAACCTGGCTTGACCAATTCTTCTAGTCAAATTCCAGAGATTTTTATTGCAGAGGCATCGAAAAACTAGTTGAACGTTGGAAAGAAGTCGTAAATAACAACGGAGAATACATTATTGATTAAATTGCATATTATTATCAATTAAAAATAAAGTTTTTCTATAATTGTTAATGGTAATTAATAAATTTGATAAAACCGCAAGAACTTATTACTCAACATATTATGTATATATATATATATATATATATATATATATATATATATATATATATATATATATATATATATATATTATTAAAGGTTAGCGTTAATTATTAAATTTTCAAATCTCTCGATCTTTCTTATGTTCCGTTTTTAGTCGTGAGTTAATTCTTGGATAAATTCGCTAAACAAAGCAAATAAATGTATTGGCCTGACGCGCTCGATACACATTATCAAAGGTTATTATTTATAACGAGTAATTGAAGAACGGGGCGTTATATACATCGTTATTTAGTTAAAAAATATACGAAGATACTTATAAGGAATTTAATTTCATAAAAAAAAATGTAAATTAAAATCAAATTTATTGCAACGGTTTAAACACAAAAAGTTACATTAAAATGATTTCTTTGAGACTGCTTCAAATGTTTAATTCCTAAGGGGCAGAGGATTAATTTGTCTGGGGATTATTATTCTGTGCCCGGGGATTTGAGGAAGGTAGGGTATGTTTGTTTGCATATGTAATTTTGAATGTTTTCTAACATATATATATATATATATATATATATATATATATATATATATATATATATATATATATATATAATTAGCTGTCGACGGTTTAGAGGATTATGATAGGATTTTGGTATTATCTTCAAGTGACTTCCGGCCTAGTTGTTTTCCATGTTTTTCCACCTTGTGGTTTTGGGGGCACCATTGTTTAAGTGGTAGCTCATTCTTCGTGTTAACTTTGTTGATGTCATTCCTATTTATGATTGAGGTAGGAGCTTACAGTCTCATATTTAGCAAGTATATTCATATATTAAATGACTTTTCTGCTTAGGTCATAGGTGAGGTCCTGGGTTGTATTTCATGATAAGGTTGTATGTTTGCTTACTTTTGTAGTAGATTATGAGTGATATATTATTTCCATTTTATGTTGATTTTACTCCTCTGTTTATGATTTTATTCATTTTCTTTCATCCGGGGACATACACACCGCTATAGCTAACAAGATGGAAAGATGGTATACATCACCTACAAGTAGTACCTATCAGCAAGACGAAAGAAACACTATTGAACTAAACTACAAGAATATTAGGAGTACAACGTACAAAACGAATATATATATTATTTCTTCCTTTATAACATTCCGTGGCTGGAGGGTGAGTTTTGGAAGCGACACCCGAATTGCAAGGTGAAGTAGGTTCAACGAGGAACTTCACAAATAAGCACCCATTTGGACTTATGAAATCCTGAAATTGGGCACACGTATTAATTACAGAAATGATAAAACATTTATTTGTAATTAACCGTTAGAGAATAAAGAGAAATACGTATATTACAAGTGTACATGTATTGAGAAAAAGTTGAGAGTAAGAAAGCCTTTCAAATAGCCTTCCCAGGCGAACACACAAACACACTCGCGAGGAAACAGCTGCGAGACGAAAAGGTCTCGATGCAGGATAATGAAGGCAGCTAAGTAAACCTAGAGTGACATCTAATCTGACCAGTCAAGGTTTATGTGGACCTGTGAAACGACAAAATCAACACTGTCATCCCTGCCTATGGATGGCGGTTTGATAAATCCACGATCACGCGATCAAATGCAAATCACATGACCACACTGAGCACGTACACACCCTTTTGAATCCACCCAACTATCTTAACAGAGTACACAAGAACATAATTCTCACACCGTAAGCGCCACTCCGGATCATGATTCAGAAAAATAAGGTAACGCCCATTCAATTCGTGGGAGTATAAATGGACGGGTGGAAACATTCTTCAGACTAACACAGAGACTCATAATTATTTATTCCTAATCACTCTCACTCCAACAGTCCATTTACGGATAACCCTGCCTCACGAATAATAACTCTCTATAAACTGGTAACGCGCCGTATAAACTGGTGACCACCTATAAACCCCAAAACCTATATAAACATATATCATATAAAGAATGTGTCAGGAGGCAGAAAATAGACAAGGGATTCATAATAAACGACTAATCACAATACATACACACGTGATATGGGAGATGCTAGATAACTCATAGTGAAAAGGAGAACATGATTCATTAGGAAAACGTTATGGAATATACTAGGGGAATAAAGGTGTCTTGAAATTTTAAATAAGTAAAAGCAACAGAAATATTACTAATTTTAGCTTAAACATATAATTCAAAACAGGTAGATGTCTCAGTTGATATACAAACAAAGATGTGAAAATAGGGGTCGAAGTATATCTGTGTAGACTACCTCTCGCTCAGAGTCGTACACAAGCAAGGGCAGAGAGCTGACCACAGGCCGCCTGAGATAGTTCGGGGCGATTAATAAAGAGTGCAAATTGGGATTGACTAGGTTTAGATTAATGGCATGCCAAGTTGGGATAACTATTTCCGTCTTATGCATATTGGAGTCAGACGCAACCAATGCCTTCATTACAAGCATCTATTCGTATGCCAAAAGGGTTGTTCGTGTTCGGGAGTCTCAGTCTGGGAACTCATGTTATTCATTCCTTCAGCTGATGGAAGTGGGTGGTCACGTTTGGGTTCCATCCAAGGGGTCTGGGGGACGTTTATTAGTAGGGATCTAAGGTGGGACGCTAATGCCGCGAAATTCGGGACAAGACCTCGCTAAAAGGATGTCGAGCCGAGAAAAGAGTGTAATTGCTTTTTAGTATGCGGGAGGGGCATGTCGGCGATAGCCTTTACCTTTTCTTTTTGAGGGGCATTTGATTTTCACCAATGTGGAAAGCGAGGTACTTAGTAGTGCTATTTGCGAAATGGCACTTGCTAGGCCCTATAGTGAGGCCATTTTCACGAAGTCTATTGAGGAGCGATTGTAGGGAGGTAAAATGTTTACGGGTGGCCAGGTACACATTATCGAAGTAAAAGGAAATGTTACTCAGCTATTTAATATCCTGCGCATCATTTGATTACAGTTACTATAGGCAGTAACTAAACCAAAAGGTAGGCGCTTCAACTGCATAAGGTCTTTTTCTGTGGGAAATGCGGACTATTTGCGGACACTATAGTAATGGAAATTTGATAGTAGGCCTTACATAAGTCAACCCTTGATATAAACTTAGCCTCTTCAAATAGATGTTTGCTCTGGTCTATCAAAACTGTTACGGCGTTTAGCTTTCTAAAGTCTACGCACATGCGAAAAGACTGATCCAGATTTGTGACCATAACAATCAGAGCTGTTATGTATACTAGTAGTTAGGTAAAATTATGTAATTTTGTATATATTTGAAATGTATAATATATATATTTGTAATGTATATTTTTAATCTATATTTGTAACGTTTAATATATATATTTGTAATGTATTTGTAATTTATATTTGTAATCTATATTTATAACGTTTAAAATATTTATTTGTAATGTATATTTGTGTAATATCGGAGCAAAAATCTCCAACTCCTTAATTAATTGCCCATAACACAACCACCTAACTTGCTACCAATACTTATTTAAGCTTAAATTTCCCCATTTTAGGCAGTTCACCTCCAACCACTTAACGCGCTCCTACTGGAATTAATGTGCTCTAGATTTTGTGTAACTGTTTAATTAATGTGCTCTATTGTTTTTTTATTTTTATTCAGTGCACTACTACTGCTACGTAAGTGTGATAAGTACTATTAAGATTTTATTTATAGTATAAACTGTAAATATGATATTCATGATTTCATATATTCATTTATAACCTTAATATATTATTTTCTATATTTTCTTTGTTTTGCCTTACCAATACTAGGCTGTGCTATAAATTGAACTCTGATTTAAGCAATTTATGTAACTTATCATCGTTACTTAACTATCTGTACACATTTGAGTTTCTTAAGACTGGCAGAGAGTCCAGCTTAGCCTATAATTGGCGTTCTCGAATCTCGTGTTCATAACGAAGTTCTTAATAATCTTCTTTAGGTTGTGGGACCTAACCCTGCCCGTAACAGAGCAATAATTCGACGCGGAATTTAAAAGTAGGGCGTAAGGAACTGTTACTGACTAGGGCTCAGATCTAATGGGCTCCTGGATGCTTAGGTCTATATCATGCTAAAAATACAAAGAGCAATCAAGCTTATCTGAAATTAAAGCGGGGAATTCAGTTAACAGAAAAGACAACTGCGTCTTCTGCGTTGGTTCTAACTAGGGGTTTAAATCGAGATCCGGAGTGGAGTTTACACGGAACCAGGGAGCGAAGAAAGAGGGTAGTTTTCGTCCGCTTCGACACATACAGTTTGGATTGAATTAAGAGTCTTCCATTTCTGCCTCTTCGTCAGGGGCAATTGTATTATTAGTGCATCCGCGTCAGTGAAAGCGCTTAAGCATATTTACATGAAAAGATTTGTTCCCTGAGGAGGTCTGTATTATGGAAGATACGGGACCGCGGGCTTCTATGATTGGGACAAGAGCTTGCTTATCTCCGTGGGTAGGAGGAACAGCACCTCTTCACCGGGCTTGTATCGCCTTTCTTTAGACCTTACGTCAAAATAGGTCATATCTTTCTAAATTTAGGTTCGAACTTTTGTACGCTCTATCGGCGCATTCTCCCAAGCGGTTCCGAAGATCTAGCACATATAAGTACGAAGACTTGATCTCCTCATCCAGGCGGGGATAAGAAAAAAGTTCATTCAAAATGCTCATTGGTCCACGTAAATTTCTGCCATACTAGAGATCGAAGATGGCAAATCCCAAAGTTCTGTGGGGGATTTCTTGGCATGTGAACACGGCCTCCAAGAGGTTTTGATGCCATTATTAGGACTGAGCATGGCATAACCTCTTCAGAATGGTATTCAGAGTGCCATTCAAACTTTCACAGACGCCGTTAGCGGCGGGGTGTAAAGGGAAGGTTAACAAGCGCTTGATCGAAAGGAGCTTGCCTTTTGTGTTCCACTAGCTCATAGGTGAACTGTCTACGTCTGTCGGACAAGATCTCCTGCGGAATGCGGGAAAAGATAAAAATAAGGGCCTTCGCACAATTCACGCTATCAATTTTTTGGACGGGGAATTGTCGGGGAATCTCGTTGCAAAAGCAACAAAAATCAGGAAGTACGAGTGACTTTCGCTAGACGGGGGAGAATTGGGCCAATTAGGTTTATGACCACTCCAAAAAAATGCTCCGAGATAATTGGTTTCTTTTAGAGGGGGGCAGGTAGTATTCGTCCTTTTGCTGTTCTCTTTTTGCAAATGTCAAACGAACTGCAAAACTCGGCAATTTCTTTGGCAGTACCGAGCCAGAATAAATAACAGATGATCCTCTGAGCCATTTTGTTGTGACTATAACGACCAGCCATTATTCCATCGTGTGCGAGTCGGAGGAATTAAGGAACATGGGAACGGAGAATACACAACGAACGAGTGGGGTTTTTATCCTTAGCAGAACTGGAGCGATAAAGGAGTCCGTCGCTTCTTGCTTTTTCCCACAAGAACTGGAGAGTGGGGCGTTCCTTTTCATCGCTTGCAAAAGTCTCGTTTTGAAGGGATGCAAACTCTGTGGCATAAGAGGGTTCTGTAGACAGGGCGGGAACAGCGTTCTTTAGCACTTGGGCCCTCGGAATGATGCGCTGAGCAAGGGGGCTTGGAGGGAGATGCGGCCGTGGCTAATCAACACCGCCCAGAATTTAATGGGGGGTGCTATCACCTTAGCCAAACCAGTGGAGTATTCGCTTTGAGATAGCAGCAGACCACGGGGAAGGGATTTGCACACGCCCCAAGTAGTCATTGACTAGTGCCAATTCATCGTGGTCGAAGACCACTGGAGGGAGCAACTTGTTAAAGAGGAAGAAGCAAGTGCATCCGGTGTCTCTTACGAGGTTTGACACCCGGCCACCATTAACATTTCCACTTTCAAAGTCAAGCATATCGGGGAAGCTTTTGTTGAAAGGAAAATTAACTTGCTGTCCCGAGGGACTGCTTGTTAGGGAAGTTGCTGGTGTTTCAGGGCCAGCGGGCGGATGAGAGAAATAGGCACTTATTTGGTGGATTTGATGACTAGGAGCAGAAAGAAATTAGGAGTTTTGGGGACAGTGGGTTCTCACATGGCCGGAAACTCTGCCCAAAAACAGATTATGGGCCTACGAGGGTACTCGACGCTGGGGGATTATTTATAAGGGGCTTAATATCCCTCGATTCTGGCGGAGAATGGTACTTTGGTTTAAAGGGAACACGTACCTTCACAAACTTGGGTGAATTCTTCGGGGGAAATTTGGATAGGTTACTTTTACTTTGGGGGGATGTGGGGTGAGACTTCTGGGTTTTTTTCGGTTATAGATGGTGAGTTGATGCGTGCATATCCGCTTCTTCTAGAAATTCCTTGCAAGATGACAGGCGTCTGTAATTCACGAATGGGCGGAATTCAGAGGGTAATGCAGCCATCATCTGGGTCCAAACAGAACTGTAAAGTTCTCTGCAGGGTGAATCCAAATTGACGGTAGGTCTGTCCTGGAAATATTCTCGCCGACGGAACTTTGATCTATAGTAATCAGGATTCATATAAACCGCCCATAATAATTCGGACTTGAAGGAGGAATAGACTAGATTCACTTCGGCCGGGAGTGAAATGAAGATTTTTCGGTGCTCAGTATTTAGGAGCGGAGGTAGTCGAGCGACTCCATTGACTTGAATATCTCAGTGGTTCACTTTGAAAATTTTCTGAGAGTGAGTTAAGTAGGCGCTGAAATCCTCGATGTCATTAAACACTCGCAGTTTTACCGCAGGGGTTTGGGAGGATTCATTTCTCGAGCTAACAGAAAGGGTCTCCAAATGATTCTTGTTAAGCTCACGCTCATGCTGACGAAATCTTTCTCGTTTTTCAGCTTTTCTCTGTTCTTTTTCAGCCTCTCTTATATCTTTTTCAGCTTCTCTTTGCTTCTTTCCTTGTGTCCTCTTATTTGTTTCTTCCTTCTGAACGTATGCAACTAGAACCTTGCCTGACAAACCAAGGATCTCACCTTGTTGACGGAAACGCTCAAATGAGGAAATTTGGGGGTTGTAAGTCCGCGTCTGTCCTCTCGTAGCGTCAAAGGATCTTACGCCAAAAATTAAGAAGCTTTGACGATCTTATCAAAAATCCTAACCGACATTTTGTTACACAAAGATTGCTTGCAATAAAGAAAATAACATAGAAAATAATTCAAAACTTGATTTCTATGTGACCAATGATTATAGGCCTTTAATACTGCACAGAGATTAGTAGGTGGTTTATAGTGGAGATCGTCCACCCAAAAAACAACACTCACAATGAAAAAAAATTAAGCACAAAATGGTCACCACAAAAAAAATGATCAATCAAAAAAATGAAGAAATTGTTCCACTTTCTTTGGATATGCTTGAACGAACTTGGCAAACTGTTACTGAATAACTTAACCTGCGAGGTAACTTGAAAAGGAAAAGGGTTCTCTCAAACAAAAGATTACCCAACTTTATCTGTCACCAGATAAAGATAAGGATAATGATTTTAAGAATCTGGATTTTTCACTACAAAATTAGCGAACTATACCTGACACGTGATAAATAAAACAGTATATATATATATATATATATATATATATATATTGTGATAGAACGAGTTAATTTCAACTCCTATCCCATATTATTAAAAACCACGATGCTGCCCACGTGCATCTTCGATTCGAGGCTTGGAGTCTTATCTCAGCTACCGGATGCCAATGTTTAAACAAGGAGGTTATCGACCCCCCGTTCACCCCCATACGCCGACCTCGCCAGATCGAGTTAGGCTTATGGACAGAAAAGGCATTTTTCTCCGGCCCGGCTGTGCGTTCCATCCAAGCTTTCACTCCATTTTCCCCCACGCCAAGGAGATGTCCTGGCTATTTATATGGAAACTTTACCACTAAGATCAGATTGGAGATCCAGATTTTCGTCGCGAAACATCACCACGACCCTCTCTCCCTTTGTGCGCCAAGGGACCTCGACCTCGAGATTCACCATCACTTGTCCAGAAGGAGGACAATATTCCTTGAGTGCCAAAGGTTCGAGCCTTTCCGACGTCAAGTCCCCAAGGCTTCCCCCCCTGTTGTTCAAAGGAGAACAGCATTAGAACAGCCATTGTTCGTTTTGAGCCCTTCGCCAAGAAACGGTTCTCATCCCCCCCTGTTGTTTAAGGAGAACAGCATTAGAACAGCCATTGTTCGTTTTGAGCCCTTCGCCAAGAAACGGTTCTCATCCCCCCTTGTTGTCTAAGGAGAACAGCATTAGAACAGCCATTGTTCGTTTTGAGCCCTTCGCCAAGAAACGGTTCTCATCCTTCACTTTTGTTGAAGGAGAACAGCATTAGAACAGCCTTTGTTCGTTTTGAGCCCTTCGCCAAGAAACGGTTCTCTTCCCCCCCCCCTGTTGTTCAAGGGAGAACAGCATTAGAACAGCCATTGTTCGTTTTGAGCCCTTCGCCAAGAAATGGTTCTCTTCCCCCCCCTGTTGTTCAAGGGAGAACAGCATTAGAACAGCCATTGTTCGTTTTGAGCCCTTCGCCAAGAAACGGTTCTCATCCCCCCCTGTTGTTCAAAGGAGAACAATATTAGAACAGCCATTGTTCTTGAGCCCGTAGACAAGAGACGGTTCTCATTCCCCCCCTTGTTCAGAAGAGAACAAAGTAGAACAGCCATTGTTCTTCAAGCCGTTCGTCGAGTAACGGTTCTCCTTTCCAAGACGCCTCGTCAGGATCCTTTTATCCCCCCCCCCTTCGGCTGGAACTCGCCATCGGACCGAATATTCCTTCAAGTACCTTCCACTGCACCCTAATGAAAAGTTACGTAAGCCAAACGTCACCTTTTGAGTATTGATCCCTTTTTGTCAATTCTATCCTGTGCTTTAAATTGTTTATCGAACCCTCCCATCTCTTTAACTCTATATTTGTTTTACTTTTTTTTAATCCCTTAAATCCTTGGATTAGCCCGAGTCTCCACGACCCTTTCCATTCTGTTTATGTCAATATTTTCCGTTTTTGTGTATTGTTTATAATTATTATTAATAAAACTCTATTTTATTAATGATAGCAATATTATTATCCTTGAGCTCAGTTCCACTTCTTAAGCATTTTGAAGATACATAATATCGGCCGCCAGACAGTAAACGCACTCTAAAGATAATTAAGGAAGTTCCCTCAACGAATAGTGTAATATATGGTATCGTCGGGAGTCATTCTACGACATGTATATATATATATATATATATATATATATATATATATATATATATATATATATATATATATCGAGGTATACTTGTGTAGACTAGTGAGGAGCTCAGAGTCGAACAAAAGCACGGACAGACAGCTAATCATAGGCCGCCTGAGATAGTTTGGGGGGATTAAAAAAGAATGCAAATTACGGTTGACCAGGTTTACTTAAATGGCTTGCCAATTTGCGGTCCCTAAGATATTCTTGGCGCCAGTCTAAGCAAACACAATTACATGATAAAGCGTCCTTCCAGACGATGAAACTCGCCTCGTGATATAGGGGTACGGTTAATGTGGCCGCGCACGGCGTTATCGCAGGGGGCGGGGGGATTGGCGTCTTAAAGCAAACATCGCTGAAGCGTGTGATTAAGCGAGTGACGGATTCTTCCTCGACTTTCTAAAATTCTCACGCTGGTTCACGTGGTCTTGAAAGAATAGAAGGGTATTTCCAAGGGGGTTCCTCTCCCAGGGTCCTTCGATATTATTCCCTCACATGAAAGTAAGTAAACAAACAACGCGTACAACTCAGACCTTTATAAGATCAAGAGTTTTCCATTCTTTCAGCTGGATCTATTTTGACCATTCTCATTGGCCCCTTGGCTAATTGGTTTTCTTTACTGGTGGGACTTTAACCTTATAAATTGAGAAATATCAACTAGCCTATTGATGTTTTTGCTATTGTATCGTTCCTATCAAAATTCCAAATACGTAAAAACATCATTCAAATCTTTCTGCTTTTCTATATATCTATCCTTTAGTGTTTTCATTCGCCTCGCCAAATTTTTGCTTTTATTTATTCTGTTTTATTATTTACTTTGACTATTTTTCACTAGAATTGTATTACGCTTTCCTCTTCTCCAAAGATTTCTTTCATAATAAGCATGTTGCGACCTTCTATACAAACCATTCTTTAATTAGTCTATCCATGCTCGTTTATCTACTTTACTCTATAGGTCGTTTTGGAGCATCGCTACTATTTGTGTCAGGTCTCTTTGACCTATTATTATTCTCCTAGGTTATAGATTGTAAAAACTTCCCTATTATTTTTGCTAATTTTAAATGAGTATTACAAATAACAATGAAAGTCGATTAAACTTCTTTTACAATGTAATTTGGAAAGGCTTATTTTGAATAGCAAAATTTAATGGGATTTAATGCATTCATGCTGAATTCTTCTTTCTTTTACTTTTCGTTTAGTTTGAATTTGCTTCAGATTAACACGTGATCACTACGTGTGATGGAAGAAGTAATAAGACAAATTACCTTAATGAACCTTTTAATCTGTTAGTTCATTTAGATTAACCATCACAGTTTTGAGTTAAATTGCACATATTCATTTTTATCATCAGCTTTCTCTCCTCTGAAAATAGTAGTTAATAATGTAAGAAGTTTGCTTCTTCCGAACACTTTAGTAGTCTGTTCTACATTCCATGTGCATTTCCTTTCCATACTCGGAATTTTCCTTGGGATATGTCCATATGGTGTCTTTGTTATCTTCTTTTCGCAATATATAATTTAAAAAATAATAAAAAAAATCCAGGCCTCAGCTTCCACGCAGCGATAAACCAACTGAAAATAGCAGCTAAACAAACCTTCTTGCTTCATCAGTTAAAACATTAAAGTAAAGGAAAAATAGAGGAGGAAAAAAATACGGCAGTTCTTATTTTTGCTGAGTCATAAAAATTGAAAGATTTATGAAGGGGTTTCTCTTTTGGGAGAATATTTAGATAACCTAAATGGCCTAAACACGTCTCATTTTCAAATCAAATTTATTTGGTAATTATTTGGAAGTTGATATACTGCTTATAATTCTTGTATATTAATATATTATTGATTTTAGTAAGGTGACGGTGAAGCGGGCACGCCAGAAGATCGGAATGCAGATCACACCGCAAGTGTTAAATAAACAAAATCGAGTGCGGTTGGCCTAAATAATCAATTCCAGGAAGTTCTGGAATTAGAGAACTTCCTTTACTATATACTATATACAAAGTAAATATTAATAGCAGAAGTAAATAAAGGGCGAAAAATGAAATGAGACCCGGGGTACCAAACTGGGGATGGGGATACAAATGACTCGACGGGTATGAGAGTTCGAGAGAGGATTTATGGTGATTGCAATTATCGGAGAGGATCAGGTAAAGCCTAATTGACTAAAGGCTTGAATACGGCGAGTAAACCGCGCGCTGCAAAGTTGAACTTGCAAGATTCCTTCTTCTTTAACCTCGCTAAGAAATAAGTGAGATAATTTTCCATTTGTTCAACAAAGTCGATAACCGAGTGATAGATGCCTGTCCGTGTCTATCGTCTCTCGGCGGGAACTCTGGCTTGGATACGAGCGAGGCCGAGTAGAGAAGTGACGTATTGCGTTCGTAGCTGGAATCCGTTAGAGATGGAGCAGGGCAAACGAGACCGTACGTGACTGATAACTAAGATGGAGCTGTATAGTACTGGTTTATCAAAGCTGGCATCAAATTTTGAGCTTTTCTTATTAGCCAGTGTCCGCGGGTATCATCCATTCCCGTGGATCAACCCGTGGTCACCCATTCTTAAGCGGAAATTTCTGCGTTTCAGAATTTAAAAATGTACTGAACGAGAAATTCACGAAAACTAGAATGAATATGATTAGCTTCGTCCCCTTTATAAAAAGAACCAGAATAAGGTGCAAAAAGCCGCTAGATGTGATAAGGTAATCTCTTATCTCGTTAAGGATGGCCTACTTTATCACGCTTGCTCTGAACGCAATAAACCTAAGTCCCGGGCATTATGTGTCCCCTACTCCCACGTTCATCTCATTCTGCAGTCCGCCACGATAGTCTTTTTTCCGGTCCATTTTAAACAAAAGAAGAAGCGTCGCACAGAGAATCCTCATGTATTTTTATTGGCCAGGTGCAACGAGCGAAACTTTACACTAATGTCGTTCATGCGACATCTATCAAAAGACGGACATAAAGGGGCGAGTTAAACCCCCACCATGCAGAAGGGACCCGTATCTCCGAACCCTTCTCATGAGTAGCAATCATTTTAATCGGTCCGATTTATCCCCCGTCAAGTGAAGGCAATAGCTACGTGCTGACCCGGTCGCCTTTGTAATCAGGAGACCTGAGCGCGTTCCTCTTAAGAAAATCGACAGTATCTCCGTCTTTTCTGTATAATAGTTAAGTTTATTGTTGTTTCACCAACTTCTATGACCAGAACCCCTAAGAAATTACATTAATTTGGCCAACCGCACTCTTACCTAATTTATTAATATCCACGCACTACGCAATTCTAAATTCACCCTAAACTTTATCGCGCTCCCTCTGCCTCAACCCAGGCGAGCGAAGATCAAGGATCTGACCTTGACCTATGACAAGTTCCATAGGGAATTTAAATTAATTTGAGTTTCGTTTCTTGCAAACAGGGCAGCCAAATTCACAGCAAAATACAATTTTACATTTCCCCTGAGGATATCAACAAGTTGAATAGTTTTGTAATGAAAGTGTCTTAGGCCTGTAGCTTTCCTCTCTTAAATGATATTTTTTTGGCCTGTTTCCAATTCATTTGGATCTATTTAAGATTGTGAGGCTTGAATTCACAACGGTGGCTAGAAAAGAACTGTTCCTCTGTTTCCATTTTTCAAGCACTTTGGGTAAATATCCTTTGCTTCTTACATCCACATTTCAGAACGTCAACCAGAGTTGAAAAATGAGATGGCAACAACTCTGCTATTTTTAATTTAGGTGTTCGAGTGTGAATGTCGCCAGTCCTGTCCTAATTTTAAAAGCATTTGTAAGTCAAATACCATCGTAGGATGGTAGTACTAAAGGCCCCGTAATTCTCAGCACACTGATGAATGTTTCAAACGGTGAAATAAGAAAAAAAAGTTAAATAGATATAACTATTATTATAATAATAGTCATTTAATTCCCCAAGATGACAAAAATAAGTCATAATTTTAGGTAGCTAACCAAGTAGAACTAAAATTATATTAAAAAAAAAATTAGAAATTCCTAAGTGGGGCTGCAAATTTTGAGCACCCTTCATTTATGTAATTGGAACGTTAAAAAGATTGACACACACTAATAGCATAGTATTCCATAGTATAGCATATTATACTATATCAGATTAGAGCTTAGTATATTATAGAGTATTATTGCATATCATAGTATAGCATATCGCAGCATTGCATAATATAACATAATATTGTATAATATAGCATAGTATATTATAGGATAGCATAGCATAGCACAGAATAGTATAGGATAGAATAGTCCAGCCTAGTCTAAAATGAGCATAATATTGCCACATACTTTAACATAGCATAGTAGAGAATAGCCTATCCTCGAATAGCGTGGTATTTTCTAGCATAGCAGAGCCTAGTATAGCCAAGCATAGCCTAGCCTAAACTAGCCTAGTATAGTATATCTTAACCAAGCATAGCATAGTATAACCTACTCTTTTTTGCTTAGTACAGCCAAACCTAGCCAATCATAGGATATCCTAGCTTAAAATAGAATAGCCTAGCTGTGCCAGGTCTAACCTAACCTAACCTAGCTCTTTATAATCTAGCTAGCCTAGTACAACCTAGCATAGTATAGCCTACTTTATCCTACCTTAGCTTAGAATAGCCTAGCCTAGGAGATCTTTGCCTAGCGTAGCATAGCCTAGTATTGCCTTGCTAAATATAGCCTAGCCTAACCTGGTATGGTTTAGCAGTGCATGTCAGAGCCTAGCTTAGCGTTGCCTAAAGTAGCCAACCTAGTATAGACAAGCTAGAATAGGCTATTATTTGCTAGCCAATATATCTTTGAATACGACAGCCTAGCCTAGCATACTATAGGCTTGTTTTGTATCTTGGATAGCATTTTATAGCCTAAATTATCATAGTATATCATACCCTCGTAAATTATACCTTAACTTAGCTTAGAATAGTATAGCCTAGCCTATAATAGCCTAGCATTAGTATAGCCTATGCTAGGTTTGGCTTGCTTAGCAGAGTATAGCTTATTATAGCTTAGTCTAGTCTAGCAGATTAACGGCCGAATAATTATGATGTTAGTGCCAAAACAAAATAGTTCCCAGGAAAACCTTGGGAAGACTTTGGGTAGTATATCAATGGAAAGAGAATGTAAAACAACATAAGGGTTTCAAATTTCGCTAGAATCGGCCTAATAGTTATGACGTTATTTCCAAAACAATAAAATCCCCGTTCTAGCCTTTGGAGGACTTTAGCAATTATATCATTCGAAAGACAATGCAAAACAACATAAGGGTTTCAAATTTCGTTTGAATCGGCTGAATTGTAATGATGTTATTACATATACCATAAAAAAAGCAAAACAGAGACCGTTCGACCGACATAGTGAGATGTAGAGTCACTCACGACTAGACTCGCACGCGACTAAACACTAACCATTAATGTTAACACTGTGTCAGGGGTTGGTGTGACCTAAGGTCCTTAATACTATCAATTAAGTATTGGTTAATATGCCCAACCATAAAGATGAATTTGGGATCTTCTCTAATTAATATTGATTATTTCCTTAACAATAGCTATTAACAGGATAAACTATTTGTGATGAGGTTTAAAATATTTGAGTATTGTATAGATTTCATGAATTTTGAAACCCCTTAAATCTTCATTAATTTTTTTAAGTATATTTTTATAATACCACACTGGAATTCATACAATATAATTTTACAGAGGGCTCTCATTCTTACCTTTTATACGACGAAGGGCATGTGATTACTATAGCAGTGGTAAGTCTCCTAAAAAATGCATCGGGCAGTTCTCAAGGAAGATGTTCATGCACAGCAAATAAGGAGTTATATCAAATAGACCGAAATCTAGTTTTACCCACAGGTTTGGGCACGTTAAATTATGCCTTTACAAACGTCTCTCAGTCTCACCTACTAATACGATGAGGGGAATCCGATTAAAATAACAATATTAAGTCTCCTACAAACTGCATCAAGCAATCTTCGGGGATGATTCATCTACACACTACATAAGAGGTTATATCAAATCGACATACAGGGGTTAGACAAAATAATTGGAACAGTAGAAATTTAACACAAATATTTCAATGAGCCATTATATTACGAATATCTATCCAAATTTCATTGTGTGTGTTTTGTTTTCATTGTAGATACATATGTAGTTTTATTTATCCAATTTAATGATTACCCTGTCCAACAATGATTTTTCTACAGAAATAAGAAAGTAGTTTTCTATTGTAGATTTTTGCGTAGTTTACGAAATCACTTTTATTTTTCATGCACATTTATTTTTTTATTAATATTAGATTATTAGGTATATAGAGGTATGAAATATTTGTTATTATTTTTATTTTATTTGACAAAAGGTACAAAGATAAGTGTAAACAAAAAGCGTATTCACCAAAAAAAATTAATAAGTCCTTTTAATGCATTTCAGAGTGTGGTATTGTAAAATATAATTAAAAAAATAATGAAGATTTAAAGTTTTTTAAAAAATTTTGAAATCTATACAATAGTCATATATTTTTAGAATATTTAGACTACTTTTTATGTACAACATCTTGTCTGTCTCTGTGCAGGGCCCAGCAGAAGTCAGCAAGCAATGAAGGACCCCATTTTTTATACTAGCAATATCATTGTGGATTCTTTCACCATGATCATCGCTGGCATTTGCTAGATTCTCTGGAAAGAAGAACAGATGGGAATGCCAAACATGCACCTTTATGGGCAAACTATATCCCAACTCATTATAAAAACTAATCAAATTCTGAACAAGAATTTGGTACTTTTCTGATTTATGCCTTCCAAGGAGAGCATTGCCTACACCTTTGAAACTATGTCAGGCCTAAAATTCTGGCTTGCTCAATTTTGCCTTAAACTCACTATCTACCATAAGTTGTCGAATTTGAGGCTCAACAAAGATTCGTTCTTTAATTTTAGCATCACTAATCTTAGGAAATTTTGTTTTTAAATATAAGAGAGATGGCTGGTCATGCTTTAAGGCTTTCAAAAATTGTTTCATTAAACCTAATTTTATGTGAAATGGTGGCAAAATTATGTTTTCTTTAGGAACCAATGGTTCACGTATGACATTATGACAACCTATTTTTTTCTCTTCTCCGCGAACTCTCTTGTCCCATTGACACTAAGAACACATGAATTTTGTGTAGCCTGACGGAAAGCCATTTAAAATGGCTACTACCTTAAGGTCAGCACATATCAACCATTTATGTTCACTGTATTTAATGCTTTTTAAAATGAAATCTGAATTCTTATAAGTTTCTTTCAAAACAACAGAGTGAGCTACTGGTATTGATGGTAGTTTATTTCCAAATGGCATAAGCAGGGCTTTACTACGATATAAAGAAGTGTCAATGAAATATCTCCATTGACTGGGTTCATAATGTATATCTAATTCTTCAAAGAGACGTGGAATATTTTTACAGTAGCATAAATTGTTGTCAAATAAAAATTTGCCTTGTAAATTGTTTGATCGAATGCGAAACTTAGTAATTTGAACATCTTCTGCTACTAAATTTCTTTCTTTCAGTCTCAAGGCCAGTAATTTACTCTGTTGTTTTGTTAAGTTTAGATCTCTTACAAGATCATCTGAATGAAGTTGTGAGCAAGGTCTTGGAGTAGCATCAACAGTTTCAGGAACATAAATTTAAGTTTCTGGTTCACATGATTCCAATATCTGAGTTAGAAAAAACGATTTCTGTAGGTGGTTCAGGTACTGGAATATCTTTTAGAGTTAGACAAAACAATTTGTGCAGGTGGTTTAGGTATAGGCCGAATAGCAGATCTAAGGTTGTGATATACCACAGCTGGAGCACACTTCGTTGTTTTACCTATAAGTATAGATATTATATGCAGAAAATTTAAAGTTATGTACATATGTGTGATTAAAATAAAGTGGTTCTAAACTTAATTAATTTTATATTTTTTAAAAATAATATTACAGTATACTACTCTTAAATATGGGTACAGTATGTCTACCAAAGAAAAATAGCGGTCAGTGGCTTGATCTTGGGGCTCTCGCCATACCATTGGAACACCAAATTAAAAGCTTTTTATTATTCTTTTAAACTATTTTGATAAAAAAATTAAAGCATGTCGTGCAACCAATATGTGTTGCCCATGGTTTATTTTGGTCGCCAACTTTACATCCAAAATACAAATTACATAGTTTGTTCACTAAAGAAGAATTTTTTCTTTGATTTTTTCAAATGTTACTGAACCACAGATGTAGCAGAATTTATTAGGGCTATTTTTACACTTTCCTCTTGACATTTTAATTAGAATTGTTGCTTTAATTTAATTTTTATTTAGTTAAATAACCTGAAAATAAGAAATACTTAAACAATAAATGTAGGGGAATCGTCACTCTCCCCCGACCCGTTCACTCTTGGTGGAGTCACAAGGCGGTTCACGCAAAGAAATCCGGCAGAAGGCATCGGCGGGTCAAAAGCGTAACCGCAGCGTTGGAAAACTCGGTGCCATGAAAGACCCTAAAGGTTAAATGCAAGATCTCCCCCAGGAGAGTGAGATCAAGTTTCACGTCAAATAAGAAATTGGAGACGTGTTTCTCCCAAGGTCGAAAGCTAACTCTCCTGGGGCCGTCCTCAAACCCTGCCCTCCTTACCACTCCCCCAGTGGGGTGACTAGGTATAAATGAGGAACACTGAGGAAAATCGAGGAAGTATACGTCAGATTCCAGGTGACGAAGTCCTCGATTAAAACAGAGCTACCTAGACTGGATTGGTAGTGTACTTGGCTTGCCAGACCAAGAAGTACCCTGCAAGAGAGGCAGGGATACCTACCTTAAGGGGCTAAGAAGCAGCTCATCCTTGAGCTAGTCCCTGGCTATCAAACCAAACGATAAGTTAACTTTGGTAAGTTCAACTTACTCTCGCCAGAGAGACTCCTCATATCCTGGCGCACCTTAAAAACAGGGGTATTCCTCGTCCTTTTGGAATTAAGAAAAGAAGAAGGAAAAGGCTTCCCCTCGAGCTCGTTACTCGGTCGCCACAACGAACTCCTAAGTTAACTTGGTGAGGAACCAAGTTTAACTTATTCTTGTCAAAGAAATCCCCCTCTGTTATACTCGCCCTTGAGGAAGACTGGAACTAAGAAGAAGCTCATCCTCGAGCTAGTTCCCGGTTACCAAACCAAAATTTAAGTAACTTATTCTCGTCAGAGAAACCTCCCTCATCGATCGTCGCCCTTGAAGAAGAACCTTCCCGAGTTCAGTCCTCGTTCATGAGGAATTAAGTAACGAAGGAGAAAAGCCCCCCCCCCCCCCTTTGAGCTCGTTACTCGGTGGTCACGGTGTGGTGGGGCGAATGTGAGTGTGTGTAAAGGGCCATTCTCCCACCCCTTTTCTCAGTACCCTCTCCCTCCCTCTGTAAGAATGTGTGTGAATGGGAATGGGTTTGTTTTATTTTTGTTTATTTCATGTATAAAATGATTACCATGTTTTTCTTTCTTTCCAGCCGTTATTCTGGAAAGATAGTAGCTAATTTTGAGATATCACTATAATAAGATAGTTCTTTGTTTAAATTAACTTTTATCAAAGCGTCATATTCTGGAAAGAGGTAAGCTAGTCGATGTATTTTCGAGTAATGCCCACTTATTAGTTTCGCCATCCATGTATAAATAAATGGGTCATAAAAGGAGGATATATCTCTTCTACAGAGAGTGGAAGTGTGGACTGGTAGCAAGAGGGGTTCTATAGACGAGTGCTCCACCCAGCCCTGAGAGGAGGGCTTTCGTGCCTCGCTAACCACCTGAACCGCCATACCCGCCTTCGTTGACAATCCTGCCTCCTTCTAAGTTAGCCAACTACCACCCACCTCCAGCAAGTGATAGCGCGTGCCCCCTTTTCGTTCGGTTGTGGTTGTGTTTTTTTTGTTTTGTGTAGAATATAAGTAAATTGTTGTATCCGCCTGTTATAAGATTCTCGTTTGGTATCGTATTTTGATTGAGGAATTTAGCCTCATTTTGAAGTGTGCACACTTCCCTAGTAAATATAAAATTGTTGTAAATATAAACTGTAACTATCATTGTATTTTTTTGTAAGTAAAGGGACAGTATATACAATCCGTTTTATTCTTCCTCGATTTCTCACGTCAGGACAGTGTAGGAAGCGGGTTGGATCGATTATCGATTGGGATTAGAGATCTATTTTCGGCCCGCTACATTTGGTGACCGAATAGGTACGTGAGACTTCGAAACTGGGAGCGTGACTGGATTGGATTGCACTCCATACCCAATTAGTGTGACAAGTAGTTTGATTGATTTTTCCCTTCTCCTATCTTTTTACTAACTTGGGAACAATGGCTGTAGCGGAAACATTGAATGAAGAAGTAGTGCGATTGAGACTGGAGTTGAGAAAGAAAGAAGAGGAGTGGGAAATGTTGCGGGGAATGATGGAGGGAATGGAAAATAAAATAAAAGGGATGAATGAAAAGACTGATAGGATGAAGAAGGAAATGGGAGACCGACAGGATCAGACGGACCAACGGATAAAGGACCTGTATAACATGATGATAGGGGCTGGATCAGCCCCAGGACCTACAACCCTGACCCCTGCTCCTACTGAAGGGACTTCGCTAAATGGAATGGATGGCAGTATGATTGAGTCTAAAGAAGATACTGTAAGTGGTAGGAAAGGGGGTGAATGGAAGAGAGTAGAAAGTAAGAGAGGAAGTAACCATGGTTCTAAGGTTAAGGATAGGAAGGCGAGAGGGAAGAGTGTGGATTCGCTATACTCAGATGAGGGAGAGAGTGACAATATGATTGGAATGAGTGAGACCGAGAGTAGCTCTTCGGAGAGTGAAGTGAACGTGGGGAAAGGAATTTTGATTAGGGAAGTGCTAAGGATTAATAAGTTTAGATTGCATGGGGGAAAGAGTATGGATGAGTTCTTCGGGGATTTTGAGCGGTACTGCAAGCTCAAGTACCCGCAGAACAAGGGTCACTGGGTGAGTGTTCTGGGAGATTGTTTGGATGGGAAAGTGTTGGAGTTCTTGCGAGTGATAACAAGTGTGGGGGAGCCAAAGTACGATGTAGTGAAGAAGAGATTGATTGGGCAGGTGAAACGAATGAAAGAGAGTGTGAAGTATAAAAGGGTGAATGAATTTGAGAAGGCTCGAATGGGGAAGAGTGAAAGTGTGAATATGTATGCACATAGGCTTGAGAGTATGGCAAGAACGAGGTATGGTGATGATGATGTAAATGAATGTAAACCACTGATGAGGAAGTTTTCGGACACGATCCCGCGAAAGGTGAGTGAATGGCTGAGTGGAAAGAGAAAGGAGAGAGTGAGACTGACAGGTGAACGGTTGATGTGGGAGGATGTGTTGGAACTGTTAGAAGATGGACGATTTGATGATGAAAGCGATCTAGAAGAGGATGGATGGTACAGTGTGAATGTTGGAGGTAAGAAGCCCAGGAGCTTTCATCCACCCCAGCAGTTTGTCAGCTACAGGGATGCCCTGAAGGCTGCACCAGCTGGAGTGATGTCAAACTTCCTGGGCCGGCAGAATGGATGGGCAAATGGAGGGTGGTCGAATGGAAGGGGGCAGATGAATTTCAAGCGTGGGAACGGATATATGAGAGAGAAGCCGAGGTATGTCCCAGCAAACGAGAGACCGAATGGCGGGAGGAAGATTGTGGAATGTCGTCGGTGTGGAAGGAAAGGTCATATGTTGGCAGAATGTAGTTGGACATCTGGTGCATGTTTTGGGTGTGGTAAGAAAGGGCATATGATAAAGGATTGCCAGGAAAGTGTGAAAGAGTGCTTCGAGTGTAAAGAAATAGGCCATTTGAAGAAAGATTGTCCGAGGTTGAATGGTGGAGCAACTGGTGGGGAAAGTAGGAAATATGCATGTGGTAATTGTGGAAAGGCTAGTCATTATGCAAGGATGTGTCATGACCAGAGGAATGTATGTAGCTATTGTGCGATGGAAGGACATTCGAGTGAAAAGTGTTGGATTAGACTGAGAGCGCAAGGTGTGAATGGAAAGTCTGAAGCGGGAAACTGAATGGTAAGCGGGTACCTGCTGAAGTATCCTCTGGGTGCATGAGTGTGAGTAATGTGTTGGTAAGTCTGTCTAGTGTGAAAGTGCTGTCTGGTAGGAAGTATGAGTGTCTGAGTGTGAAGGTGGAATTGAATGGAATTGAGTGTTTGGCTTTAATAGATTCTGGATGCAAGGTGAGCTTGGTGTATAAAGATGTGTATGACAAGGTTAGCGAGAAAGCCCTCCTGTCTGAGTGCAAGGGAAGTTTAGTAGGTATTGGTAATAGGAGAGTGCCTGTGATTGGAATGATAAGGTCATCTGTTCGAATGCATGGTATGATGATGAATGAATGTAAAATTTCTGTGATTGATAAGGTGAGTAGTGAGTATGGTGTGATTTTGGGGTATGATTTTATGAAAATGAATCGTATGGTTGTGCATCCTGCGAGTGATCAGATTGAGAGAAAGATTGGTAAAAATGGGATGTATAAGTTGTATGTAGGGAAAGATGGTAGCGTTTTGAGGAGTGTGTTTACTGGTATTAAGGGGACTGCTATGGAGAATGTAAGGCTTGTGAAGGGTGAACGGGTGTCTGTTAGAGTGAGTTGGAGTAAGGATGTTAGTTTGAATGTGAGTGAGAACACTGTGATATTGGATGGAAACGATGCGTGTTATAAGGTAAGGCGTGTTGCTTGTGTGTTTGATGGCTTGATGAGAATGAATGATCCTTTTGTATGTGTGCAGGCGGACCCCAGTGTGAAAGGGCAGGAGAGGTGAATCCAAGTCGGAGATGTACTGGGCCACCTCTCCACTGTTGATGAGGTAGGTATGGATGATAGTACGGATATCAGGGTGAATGTTGCGAATAAAAAGACATGTGAATGGATGTATAATGAGGTAAAGGACATGGTGAAATTGGATGGATGTTAGACTGAGTATGAAAGGGAGGATGTGTATCGAATGATATTTGAGCGAAAGGGAGCCCTCAGGAAGGGTGATCTGGATTTCGGGGTTGCAAAGCTCCCGGAATTCAAGATTGTCCTGAAGGAGGACTCCCCAATCTATCAGCGGCCGAGGCATTTCCCACGTCCGGTTGCTGATGAGATTGAGGAGCAGTGTTTGGAATTGGAGCAATTGGGGGTGATTGAAGAGAGCGAGAGTGCATGGAATATTCCAAATGTACCTGTACGTAAGCCGGATGGAAGATTGCGTCTGTGTGTGGATTATCGAAAGGTGAATGAAAGGACTGTGAAAGAAAGGTTTCCGATGTGTGTGGTATCTGAGTGTGTGTATAGTATGCATGGGATGGAGTGGTTTACGAAGCTGGATCTGGTACGGGGGTATTACCAGATGTCCATTGCTGAGGAGAGCCGGCCAGTAACTGCCTTCTCTTCCTCAAAGAGGCATTACCAGTTCCGGAACCTCAGCTTTGGGTTGACTAATGCTCCCGGAGCCTTCCAGCGGGCAATGAATGTTGTGTTGAGTAAGTTTGCGAGTAAGAATGTGATTGCGTTTATAGATGATATTTTGATTATGACTGAGACTTTTGAGGAGCATATGAGATTGGTGAATGATGTGTTGAGAACGTTGGAGAGTGTTGGTGTGAAGGTGAAAGTGGCGAAGTGTGAATGGTTTACGAAAGAAGTGGAATTCCTTGGGCATATGGTGATTGAGAATGGGTTGCGAAAATCACCGAAGTATGTTGAGAAGGTGCGAATGTTTCCTAAACCGGTGACTGTGAAGCAACTGAAGTCGTTTTGGGGTTTGATTGAGTTCCAGCGAAAGTTTATACGTGATTGTTCTGGTGTGAGTAAGCCTCTGACTGAGTGGATGGGCAAGAAAGGTAGTACGGTTGTCAAGTGGAATGATAAGATGAATGAGGCGTATGAGAGACTGAAAGAGGCAGCGGCTGAAGATGTTGAATTGGCTTACCCAGATTATAGTGTAAATGCTAAAATGCTTGAATTGTATACAGATGCGAGTGGGTATTGTATGGGAGGTTTTCTGATGCAAGAGCAGCGTTTGAATGGAGAGAATGTCAGGCGAATAATTGGGTATGTATTCAAGGCTATGAATGTTGCAGAACGAAAGTATTCGACTGTGGAAAAGAGCTGGCTGCGATAAGATATTGTTTGAAAGTGTTGCGTCCATTTTTGTATGGTGTGAGGTTTGTGATAAAAACCGATCATCAACCTCTTGTGTATCTGCAGCGTATGAAGTGGGCTGATAGTAGGATTGCAAGGACTTTGGAAGATTTGAGTGACTTTGACTATGTGATTGAGTATGTGCCTTTTTAACGGAATGGAGTGGCTGATTTGATGTCAAGGTATCCTGGTACGAATGATGAAAATGTGTGTGGAGTGAGTGATCCTGAGTATTTGCCGAAAGGAATTATGAATGGAAAAGAGAGTAAGGGTGGTGGTGATTCCTTGTTTGAGAGTGTATGGAATGGTTTGCAAGATTTGAAGAGTGATGGAGTAGATGTGAGAGTGCCCGATAGTGTAGATGATTTAAGAAAGGAGGTAATTAATGAAGTGTGTAGGAAGCCTGAAGGCATTGGTATGGCAAAGGTGCGGAACTTCATGAAAGAATTGAGAGCGATGTGTATGCAAGGGGTCCCGCCATTTCAGGAAGTGTTGATTGTAGTGAGTCGTTTGTATGGAGTGATTGTTTATGTGCACTTTGGTGGTGAGAGGCCGATTGTGTACAAGGATGAGAAGATGAAGGGTTTGAATCCTAATGTGGTACATCTGCAATGTTTAAGCGGTGTGCACTACAATTGGGTAATTGAAAAGTGTTCATATATAAGAGAAAAGAATGATTGTCTGGATGAAGATGAGTGTGTGTTGAGTGATGATATGGGAGTTAATGACAGTGTGGATATCAGTGCTGATGTTGGTGTGCTTGTTCCTTCTGTGTATTGCGAACATGGTGGACCTGATATGATGGAAGCGAGAGTGAAAGTTGGTGAAAGGTTGTTCTGTGGTTTGATTGATACTGGAGCGCAAGTGTCTTTAGTGAATGAGAATATTCTGAGTAAGTATGGAGAGTTTAGATGTTGCGAGCATAAACCTGTGAAGTTACGGATAAGTGGATTAGGGAATGGCATGATAGTGGCATGGGAACAGGTTAGTCTGAAAGTGAGTTTGGGTAATGGTGTGAATGTGAAGCATGACTTTGTGATTCTGAAAGGTGAGCAAATGCCTTGTTGTTTCTTGCTTGGTGTAGACTTTATGAGATTGAATGATTTGTCTTTGGATGCTGATAAGGATCGTCTTATGAAAGGTGAATGTGAGGTGATGAGGTTGGATGAGTGTGCAAAGAATGTTGTCAAGTTTTGCGGTATGATTGAGTTGGTCATGGATGATGAGAATGAGATTTTAAGTGATGATGATATTCTAGAGATGCAAGAGATGAGTCCTTTTGTTAGTGAGTTGAAGAGGTGTGTAATGATGCGTGTTGATTTGAATGAATGGCCAGAGTGTTTAAGTGATTTTAAAAGGTATGCTAAGGATTTTGTTGTTTGTATGGATGTTGTATATTTTGTGAGGCATGTGAAGGGTGGTGATGATATGTATGTACCTGTGATGTCCTTAGTTGGTATGATTGGTCTGGTGAAGGTTGTGCATGATAATTATGGGCATATGGGTAAGTTTAAGCTGTGGGAGTGTATGAAGGAGCATGTGTTCCACCCGTTTCTGAGAACTGTTGTGAATGATGTTGCAACTACGTGTGAAAGGTGTCAGAAGCGAAAGGTGCAAGGTGTGCAAGTGAAACCACCGATGTTGAAAGTTGATGCGAAAGAACCGTTTGAATTGGTAGTGATTGATTGTGTGTCTTTGCCGCGTACGAGTGCTGGGAATGTTGGTTTAGTTGTGATGGTTGATCATAAAAGTAAGTTTGTGTATGCAGCGCCTGTGAGAGATAAAAGGAGTGTGACTGTTGCGCGTGTGGTTGAGCAGTTGTTTTTTCCTATGTGTGTATGGAAGCCTAGAAGATGTCTGAGTGATAATGGGCCTGAATTTGTAGGGAAAGTGTTTGAGCAAATGTTGAGAGAGAATGGTGTGGAGCATGTGAGAGCAACTCCGTATGTACCGTCTTCAAATGGATTGGCTGAACGGACTATAAGAACCTTGTGTGAGATGTTGAGAATGATGAGTAAGACAGTGAATGACTGGGATGTGTGTCTGGGGAGAGTGTTGTGGGCGTATAATTCAACTGTGCATAGTGCAACTGGAATGTCCCCATGTCAGTTTGTGAGGAATTTTGAAAGGCGAGTGAAAGATAGGTTTCGTTTGAGTGAAAGTGAGCAGAGTGTATGGCGTGAGGCGCATGAAAGGTTCCGTTCATTTGAATTAGGTACAAAAGTATTGAAGGTGAAAGAAGTGAAGGGTAGGTTCAATGTATCAAAGATGAGTGAGAAGTTTGATGGACCTTATAGAGTTGTGAGAGTTTGGGAAAATGGGGTAACGTATGTTTTGGAAAGTTTGAATGACGGCATGACTGAGAGAGTGCAGGCTCATCAGAGTCAGTTAAGGAGATGGAGAGAACCTCCTGACTACCTGGTGAGCCATCCGGTGTATGGACTGTGTAGAGAGAGAGGTAAAGTGCATGATGATGAGATTGAATGTGATAGTATGGATCTGTCTGGGAAAGAGCTAGTCTTAGTCTCGAGGAGTAGAAAGCGTACAAAGAAGGGTGAAAGGAAGAATGCAAGTACGAATGAAAGTAAGTCTGAGCAGAGTGTTTCTGGTATGGGGGATCTTGAAAGGGAGATTGAGTTTTTGCGTAAACAGGAGAGTGATTTGGCTGGTATAAGTAGACGAGTGAGTGAGCTGCCTGTGCCTGATTTTTTTGGTTTTGGGAACAGTATGAATGATAGTGTGTTTGGGCAGAATGAACCTAGTGTGGCTGATTTTTCGGGTTTTATGAATGGTAATAGTAGGGGTGAGTTTGATGTAGTGAATGATGAAGTGGCTGATTTTTGCAGGTTTCTGGTGGGAACCAGTCGAAGGGGTTTCTGGTATGCCTGTTGAGAATACAGGGGATGTGAGTGACCTGTCTGTTTCGCAAGAATGTACCTTGAGTTGGATGAGAGCTGTGAGTGAGGAGCTGATGAATGGGGGTATGAAGAGTGAGGGTTCTGAACGGAAGAGTATGAAAGAATTCTGTCGTGAGATGGGAGAACTGGTAATGAGGGCTAAGAGTATGGTTGATGAGATGATAAATAGTGACGATTAGACTAACAGGACGACTGACGAACAACCCCGACTAATTGCTACGCGTAGCCAGGGACCAGTAGAAGAGTGTGAATGGGTGCAGAAGGGTGCGATTGAGCACAAGTGGTACCGTAGAGAGCGATTGAAAGGGTTTAGTGAGTGGCTGGTCGAATGGCTTAAGGAAGGAGGGGTGTGGTGGGGCGAATGTGAGTGTGTGTAAAAGCGCCATTCTCCCACCCTTTTTCTCAGTACCCTCTCCCTCCCTCTGTAAGAATGTGTGTGAATGGGAATGGGTTTGTTTTATTTTTGTATATTTCATGTATAAAATGATTACCATGTTTTTCTTTCTTAACAGGCGTTATTCTGGAAAGATAGTAGCTAATTTTGAGATATCACTATAATAAGATAGTTCTTTGTTTAAATTAACTTTTATCAAAGCGTCATATTCTGGAAAGAGGTAAGCTAGTCGATGTATTTTCGAGTAATGCCCACTTATTAGTTTCGCCATCCATGTATAAATAAATGGGTCATAAAAGGAGGATATATCTCTTCTACAGAGAGTGGAAGTGTGGACTGGTAGCAAGAGGTGTTCTATAGACGAGTGCTCCACCCAGCCCTGAGAGGAGGGCTTTCGTGCCTCGCTAACCACCTGAACCGCCATACCCGCCTTCGTTGACAATCCTGCCTCCTTCTAAGTTAGCCAGCTACCACCCACCTCCAGCAAGTGATAGCACGTGCCCCCTTTTCGTTCGGTTGTGGTTGTGTTTTTTTTGTTTTGTGTAGAATATAAGTAAATTGTTGTATCCGCCGGTTATAAGATTCTCGTTTGGTATTGTATTTTGATTGGGGAATTTAGCCTCATTTTGAAGTGTGCACACTTCCCTAGTAAATATAAAATTGTTGTAAATATAAACTGTAACTATCATTGTATTTTTTTTGTAAGTAAAGGGACTGTATATACAATCCGTTTTATTTTCCCTCGATTTCTCACGTCAGGACAGTGTAGGAAGCGGGTTGGATCGATTATCGATTGGGATTAGAGAACTATTTTCGGCCCGCTACAACACCGCACTCCAAGTTAACTTAGTTTAAGAACCAAGTTCGACTCCCTCTCGCCAGAGAGACCACTACTACCTTGGTGCAGCATAAAGCACCGTAATTGTTCTCGTCCTTGAAGAACTTCCCCCCCGGAATACCGTGTGGACCCCAATCAGCTGCTACTCTCGCCAAAACGACCTTGTGATCCTGCCCATCTACATCTGGCCAGGCGGCACGCGTCATGAGTCAATAACATTCCTGAGGCCTTTTAAACTCCAGATGAGTCCGTAAGCCTAAATCTTATATTATTGTTGTGTGTAGAGAATTAACCAATTTTTGTGGGTAAACTAATTTAATTAATTCTTGTTTATGATAATATTATTGCTGTAGTAATGTTTAAATGTTTTGTATTCAATGGTTAAAGTTAAAATATAATTTCATGTTGTGAATTAGTTGGCGTTTCTCTTATATCCTTACGTGTTTCGCAACGGCTCTGTTCTTTAAGATATTCAGATATCAATATATTAGCACTCTTAGCACTCTTAGAACAAAAAGGGGGGGGCATTCTACAACAATGAAATTCGTTAAAATTTCCAAAATTTGAAATAAAATTACATTAAAAAATGTTATTCTAATCTTTGTATTCGATAAAAAGTTAAATTTTGTTAGACAGTGTTATTTGCATTCCTTTTTCAAATCGTGGTATAGATGCTAAATTGCCTGACCTCACTTAGTTCAAAAAAGAGCAAATTATTGCAGCTCGAATTGCAGGATCTTTCGTCACTAGAAAAGCGAAACTCCTTGAGAGCTATCATATCAAAGACAATGATAGAATTTAAGAAGTAGGGCAAACTTCCTGAAGGAGAAGAAATTCCTGCAGGACTTCGAAGCTCGCTGAATACGACCGACGAGTGTTGAAACGCATCGTGATGAAGAATTACCGGACAACTGCCACTTAAGTCACTGCAGAGTTGAATCAACATAACACTAGCTCAGTTTCGACTAAAACTGTCCACCCTGAGCTGAATAGAATGCAAGAACGGCGTTCAAGAAACCTTTTGATGTTGAAAATGTGTAGAGATCATAAGGGCTGGTTGACAGAACAATGGAAGCAAGTAGGATTTTCCGACGAGTCCAGTTCTTCTCTTATCTAAAATACAGGGCGAGTTTATGTGTGGAGGCAGCCCGTGGAAGCTTTTAATCCTGACTGTCTTCTTTCAGAAGTGAAGCCCGGAGGAGTTTCAGTGATGGTTTGGGCCGGCCATAACTTAGGATTCTCCTGGTCCAATCGTTGTTCTGCATGGTAGGATCAACAGCGACGAATATTTAAATATTTTGGAAGATCAAGTCCATCCCATGGTCCAGACATAATTTCCTGAGGGTGAGTGCTTTTTCCAAGATAAAAATGCTTCAATACACACCGGTAATGTGGTTAAGATTTGGTATGAAGAGCATCGGAGTGAGCTACAACACATGGAGGGCCCCCACAATCTCCAGATGTTAATATTATTAAGCATTTGTGGTTCGTCTTGGAGCAACAAGTTAGAACTCCTTACCTACCACAGTCGTGTCTGAAACAGCTGGAGCAAGTATTGAAAGAAGAATATCTCAAGATTAATCTCAATAAATTCGGGAAGCTTTATATATCAATTTCAAAACGCATCGACGCTGATCAGAAAGGAAAAGGAGTACCAACTCAATGTGGGGGAATAAATAAGACAAAGACAAACAGACGCTAGTTTGTTTATACAGCGGAGAATGCGAGTAGCCATCGAGAGAAGAAAACGAGTCCCGGATTCAAACCAAGAATCAAGAAGATATTTGCAACCGAGCGGGATTTTGCCTCCCGATGCCGTTCTTTTGGTCGCTTAGAAGAGCAGACCAGTGGTATCGAGACCAACTCTCATACCATTCTCGTCCAGAGAAAATCCTTATCTCAGTTTTTCTGAATCAAACCAGAGATACCCCTCACCATTGAGGAATACCGACTTGAATTCCTCTTCCAAGAAAAGATTCAGTTCTTGGTCAACTCTTATCACCGAGAAGCCCGAATGTATAACACAGGTATCGGAATAACTTCCGTTCATCCAAGATCCCCGCACTTTTAACTTCAAGTCAAGAAGTCTCGTCTCACGTCTCCACCTCTTCGGGATAGGCATCAGCTGTTCTTCCCGAATAGACTTTGCACGCGTCTCTTTCAAGGAGTGAGCAGCATCAGCTGTTTTCTCAGCCATCATCACGTCAGCGAGGAAGGCTCCAGTCCAACTAGCCTCTAATTATCTGATCGAGGAGGTGCTCGTTCAAGGTCACCCAACTCAAGAGTCCCTCTTAATTAAAGGTAAATAGGAATCAAAAAACTTATTTATGTTTGTTAGTTACCATTCCGAGCGAAAGTGATTTTTGCTTCAACCATCGCATATTACTCATTATCCATTGGTAGTGTTAATTTTTGATTAGATCCTCTTATTATAGCATTAGTATATTTAAAGATTTAATATTTCATCTTTTATGTAATTAAAAGTATATTTTTTCCAGAATTGTTTAATTAGATCGTCGAACGCTTCAAATGGCAATAGATATATAATAATACGTAAACCGTAAACCACGACACTCAGTATTAAATAAATATTCATTGATTTTAACACGTGTTCCAATTATTTTGTCCAAACCCTCTATATAATCTCTGTATATATTGGTCATTCAATTTTAACCCACGCCGTCAACTAATACGGGACTGTTTTCACCCACCGGTTGGGTCACGTTAAATTATTACTTTAAAACCATTCGATAGATTTGGGGCCTTTAGATTGGTCCATTAAATTCAGGGAAATTTTTGAAGATGGTGAAAATGTATTAAAGTTTAGTTAGGTTTGGAAGAAAAAAGTGTTTAATTGTTTAATTAAGAGGAAATTTTTAGGGATATTTAATTTTTCCCTTCAAATTATGTAGACTTATTTTGGGGGACAGGACGTATTTTTGAGACATCAAGTAATACTTAAAGAAATAAATCGGAGAAATTTGGAGTACATCAGTCACATATCTGAACCATTTAAAATTAGATTTGGTAAAATAGCAGAGAGTAGAATGCCTCAGAATTGTCCACAAATTGATTAAAACGATAGGAAATTGAAGGGTACCGAAACTAAGGTGATAGTATTGTGGAAAGAAACCCATTCCTGAATTGAATACGTTATAAGCACACAATTTCTAACACTAATTGTTCCTCGTTCTACGTAAATCAAATTAAAGATATTTGGAACAAGGTTTTATAATCACGGTGCTCGCATGCAAGCTACCTAAATATCAAAGTTTTTAGCATAAAAATTATATCATGTAATTTTTTAGATTTCCTTCACGAAAAATAATTTATCATACGAATGAAAATAGTTTGATAATATACTCCTATTCATGGGCTTCATTAACATTTGATTCCCTTCTGTTGAGTCACAGATAGTTATATAAATATATTGTAATGCAGGTATCTAATGTAATTACCACAAGTTTCTTTCACCTGCTCATGATGATTTATATCCTAGCCGACAGAAAAATTGAAAGCTGCAAAATATTATCCTTGTTGAATTTACATTGAATGAGGTGTATTTCCCATTTATCATACCCAAACATTGTTCTCATGACCATTATTTGCGAAGCACCACGATATAAAATGATATTACTTTAAAAATTGCTTACGAACGAATAACATCTTAGCAAAATGGCTATGATAAATAAACCGAACTATTTGGGTTAATGTGAATTTCCTAGCCTCAGTGTCTTTATACTTTCTGAACTATTTTGGTTAATGGGAATTTCCTAGCCTCAGTGTCTTTATACTTTCGAAATATATCCTATCTAATTTATCGTTAATTGTTAGATAATCCGCATCGCTTTTTTACAAATATACCACTGGTTTCTCACCACTTACACCCACTATATTCATTCTGCTCTTTTGAGCGCTTAGCTCTGTTCCATAGGCTTTTACAATTTATAACACAATTTTTAATCCTTGAGCCTCCTCTTACTTGTTTGATCAGGATATCGGCGTCGAACATTTAATGAAGTACTTTTCCATCAGCTGTATCTTCAGTGCCTCCTATTCATTGATTCTGAGTATTTATATAAAAATTTAAAAAGAATTATTTAATTTTATATATTGTCGAGGAATAAATGGGTCACCTCCCTAGACAATACGTCTCTATATACATATATTTATCTAGTGTTGCGAGGAAAGCGATAAAAGCTACTAGAATATGTATATATAGAGTTATATATACATATGTCCTCTAATGTACGTACGCATCATTCGCTACGTACAAGTACGATCACTTCGTAAGAGTAATCCGTTGATTACGAAGTATAAGAGTGCGATTTACTACAGGGGCCGATACCGTTAAATGAGTTTACAAAGTTACAGTTCAAGGATATATTTAAAGAGTGAAAACCAAACATAAAATTTTGATAAGTTACTAGTTAACATATATATACATATATGAAATATAGGTAATGTATATAAGGACAATTCTGACAGAATATAGATTAATTGGCAATTGGCTAACGTTAATTACGCGTTAATCAGTTTTTAAATGGGATACCAGGAATCAGTTATACAGAGGGAATATTATACAGGTTGGAAGGTAGATCGATTAGCGTGAGATACTATTAAGGGTCGTTTTGCCTTAATTGGGTCATCTCGAGGAAGGCAAATCCTTTTGCGAGTCGGCGCGAGGAAATGGAGACGGACAATGGTCGTGAATCTCGAACGAATATCCTGACGGTCACGAGGATGAAGGGGAAGAGGACCAGAAGACGAGTTCACGATCCTTTTTGAAAACGGCTGATGGCACCTCTGCTCCAGAGAAGTGCAACTTAAAAAAAAACGAGACTCTGCGCAAAATCTCAGATGGGAAACTAGAGATCTTTGAGGAATCCCGGTCAATCCTTCTTGGAAGAAACGATCCGAGGCTTGCTCTGAACAGAGTAAGCTTTCACAAAAGAGATGGATCTGCATGGTGAGATCCAACCTCGATGGTATAAACGAATACCAGGGAGTTGGGGAAACAGACACGATCTGAACCGAAAGCAACGGGTTCCCAAACACACTCTGCCGATATTTAAATGACGGCCATTCTTTTGTTTTCTCCTCGTTGGCAGACTCAGACAACTAGCTGACCACTTCCGGCAGCCAGATGTATTAGCATTTTTCGCCTGACCCAAGTTTTAATGGCCTTTACGATGTGGGCGGGAAACTTTCGGCTAGCAGTTTACCGATTACGGAGATTAGCGCTTTCTTGGCGAGGTAAACGCTTTTAAAACGCCCGACTTAATTAACTGCACCTGTGAGACGGCTTACGGATATTCAAATTCTTTCTTCTTTTTTTCTTTGTGCTCAGAGAATTATACTTAGGAGAGAGAGAGAGAGAGAGAGAGAGAAGGAGTTCAGGAAAAAAAATGAAGGCGGTATTCTTCTTGGCGTCCCTTTCCCTTATATATATATTCTAATTATATTTATAATATATATAAAATTCATACGCATCTATCAAGAAAATTGGTCATCAAGTGCGTGAGGATACAATCCAGAAAAAAGAAAGGGTCATCTCGCTCTTTCGGCATTATTTATCATTGTCACATTAATGAATTTGCTACTTAGTTAAACATTCATTACATATAGCCTTGCACCTGTCCCTTTACACTTCATCTATCTACCCATGAACTAGGTGGCAAACGTTGAATGAAGCCTTGCTTGATAAAAATTAGGTTGCTTGAAATCTCCGTTTCTGTCTTTGTGGCGTTATATATAATAAAAGCGTGACTCGCAACTTTAGTAAACTCATCAGTAGTGGTTATTACAGTAAACCTAGAGCCGTCAACATTATATTCACATCATAACTGAACTTCTAGTAAACTAATAATACAAACCATAAATGGGCCCCTTTTACGATATACAAACGCAAATAAATTTTTGGCACAATCAAAATACCGTCAGGAAACGAATATGAAAATTCCCATCAAATATATTTTTATTTTTGCTTCTACATAAAATATTGACTAGTAAGAAAGTACCAAGAGCGTAATGGAAGCTCGAAGCGGTTAGAATTATATTTTGTACGGATTGATTTTATCAGCATCCGTATTCATTCTATCTACCAGCTCGCTTTGTTAACTGTAGATCCTTTTATATTCTTTTCTCTCTTCAAATCTAATAAGTACCCTAAGCACCTCTACTACACCTATCTACTGGGGTCTGATTATAAAATAGATAAAGACCTGTTTCTTCTAAAATAATTTTTGAAAATATTAGTTTTTACGGAAGGCAAATTCCTTCCGTTTGGTCCAATCCTTTCCAAACGAGCACGAACCTTCTCCCATTTCTGGGGAGTAAAGCCTCTGCCCTTTCACTCAGAGGGATCGGGAGTTTTGCCTGGGAGGCAATCAGAGGACTCTATCGCAGTATGCTCAGTGAATTTAGAGTGCTAAAAATATCCTCTAAGAAAGTCAAATCATTCCAATTTCCCACAGCAGAAGACACAGTTTCGAACCTTTAAAAACTTGACGACATTTTCATTTACCTTCCACAGATTCCTCGCTCACTCTCTACCTTTGTTTTGGGTAATATTATGTAAGTATATCTGGTATTGTTTCTTTGTTCATCGTAGGTCTACCTACGCGTTTCCGGAAAGAGGTGATTAATCTCTTTAGGATTCACATGGTTTATTATTATTAAACTTCAATCACAAACGTTTTCATTTTACCTTCATTTCAACAAACGAAAACATGTTAGAACTAAATCCGTTTTCGAATACCTCTGAAAAGAAACCGAAATTAATTAATTTACATTGTTTGATTTTGCTTCCTTATCAACTGCCAGCCTATACAACAATAAATATAATTGTAGAGTGGGTAATCATTTCTAACGGGGTATGACATGAGCCCCCCACCTCGATTCAATCCTGTTGTGTGCCCCTTCCCCCTACTAGGAAGTATTCTGCGTGTAGTTAAGTAGCAAATGAACTCCATTTTTTCTCTGGACCGCTAGCAGAGGGGGTGCTATAAAAGTCCCGAGCATGCAAGATCTTCCCTTCACTGTCACCTGGCCACTCACGGCGATGTCAAAGAAGGCGGGACAACACTTAAGTGAGGAGAGGTTGATTGAGTCTAGAAGACAGGTTGTGGATCAAGGGCTAAGAGGGGCGATCAATATCTTTGGCGAATCCGTAGAGGGCAAAACAGAAGGAAGGGGGACGGCTGTTTGTGGGGGTGTCAGGACAAGTTACGAAAAGTCAGGACCTACAGCCGTACGCTCCTGCCTTGTCGATTTAAGAAGCAGTAGCTGATCGCAGATCGTCAGTCACAAATTTTTCAACAATGGAGAAGGTTGAGCACCACGTAGTGATCAAATTTTTGACCAAGGAAGGAAAGAATGCAAAAGAGATCCATGAACGCATGGTTGCAGTGTACACAGACCCCCCCCCTCTGTATGCAACTATTGCCCGCTGGAATAAAGAGTTTCGCTATGGTCGTGAGTCCCTTGAAGATGACCCCCGTCCAGGACGCCCGTTAGACGTGACCAACGAGGACAATGTGGCCCGTGTGGAGAGGATGATCCTCGGAAATCGACCGCTAAGGGTTGAAGAAATCGAGGTAGAACTTGGAATATCACATGCAAGTGTAATCAACATCATCCACGACAATTTAGGCCATGACCAAGGTCTCTGTCCGTTGTGTCCCTAGAAACCTCACGCCCCATGATCGACTTCAACGTCGTCAAAGTTCGGAGGAGCTGCTGCTCCTGTACAACCAAGACCCGGCGGGATTCGAGTAACGCATAGTGACAGGTGATGAAACGTGGGTCCATCACTAAGATCCCGAGACCAAGTGCGAAAGCATGGCCTGGAAGCACAGGGGCTCTTCGACCCCCATCAAGTTCTGGACCCAACCCTCAGCTCAGAAGATCATGGACACCATATTCTGGAATTCTGAGGAAGTGTTGATGGTGGAATATGCGCCTCGTGGAAGGACCATCACAGGCCAATATTACGCAGAAGAACTGGCTGGGTTGAAGAAGTGCATCCATCCGAAGTGGCGTGGCAATTTGAAACGCAATGTCATGCTCCTCCACCACAATGCTCCTGTCCACAAGGCCAGAGTTTCACAAGCTGCCCTGCGCGAGTGCGGATTCGAGGAGCTCAACCATCCCCCCCTAAACACTTTTACTCATATCTCGTTTCCTTATATCCAAATTGCAAAACTTATTGCCTGCTCCTCGTACCTCCATTAAAGTCTTAAGGGAGCATAAGTTATCTCCTCTTTAGGAGCAATGCAACAACAACAAAATCATTATCAACATCAAAAGTAAAGAGGTAACTTTGGTTACTCTCTTCAAACCGGAGCTATCGAACCGAAAATCTATTAAGTGTCGTGCATATACGGAAGCAAACAGAGACCTAGATAGAAGAAAATACTTATTTTTTTAGCAATTAGAATTGATTGTTTTATATTATAATCGTTTAAGCTACACTTTAAAATAAGAAAATGGACCAAGAATTAATTACAATATCCATTCAAGAGCTGATACGATCTGTTCACCATTTGATGCCATGCGAACTGCAAAAGAGGCCTTTAGAGCTTTATCTGTAATGAGAAATATTTAAAGGAAAGGTTTTATGAAAAATAAAGGCTCGTATTAAACCTAAGTAAATCTGATCCTTCTGAATTAAATGGATGTTGAAGCAATAGAGGGCAAACGTGTATTTTTTATTTAGCTTGGTTTTATATTTTATGTTTATGCTAGGAATATTACCAGTCCACTCTTGACAAATTGGTGATAGCGTGGAAAAGTTGGCAATTTTTGACAAACAACCACATTTGTACTAAATATTTAATGAATTAATTAGATAAGAAAAACTAGATTGAATACTGGCGAAAATTACTATTCGGTTATTTCCGTCCTGGTGAGTTTTTTACCAAATGTTTTTTAAGTTAAAACAAAATTTAAAGTACCATAAAAACCATAATAAAAATAGGCAAATTACACGTAGGTATATATGTTAAATGTTGCCATAGATTTCTCCAAAGTTCAAGACTGAAAATATAGTATTTTGCTATATAAACTAAGCACATTTTCATTAAATTTATGTGTATTAGACCGAAAAGCATTAATTTTCCAGCGAGAAAAACTACATATCTCAGTCACATATGGGACATATAAACCTTATGAAAGGTACAGTAATGAATAGGTTGTATTTTATCTAATGAAAATAAGGTGTGCCACGTAAAAGATATAGGAAATTCTCCTATGGAGTAATCAGTGCAAGTTTGCTCTACATTCTACCTTTGTAAAATTTTCAGCTTCAAAAAACACATTCTAATTATCAACTTAGAAACAATTGATACCAAAAAAGGCTGTTGCATTCCAATTTACTTTCAATTGATGATCGGCAGTGAGCGGCCAATTTATTGAAGTATTTAAAGAAATAAACAGTTTATTAATACCAAGTATTACTCAGAAACCGTTTCAAACTAGTAAACACAATAGAGAACGCAACATTTATTTTCTATTTAAATAACTCAGGTTAAAATGTCAAGAATATAGGAAAGCACTACACTAATTAAGTTTAAGAATAAAATAACAATAATTTTTTCAAATTAGACCTTAGAGAGATAAGCGTTTGAACTTAAATCTGTATCATTATTATCTTCTTATTTTTAACTAACCTACACACCTGACTTTATCCCTTTCCTCTTTGTTCACAAATAACGACGAGTGGATCTTCGGGTCTTCGCGGAATCATTCCTCTGTAACCTTACTTCAGGAGATATGGCAACTTTACCAGTTAGTGATCCTCTCCATGCCACCCAAATATTTCGAGGGAGATTTACATACTTAAAAATTTAAGTGTATCATCTTTCAAAACGTGTGTGAAAATGATAGTGTACTATGTCTTTGAAAAAGATATATGCTAAATCTAGCACTACAAATACTTCAATATTACCAGTGAAAGTTCTTTCTCTGAATCTTGTCCCGCTCATCACGCAAGGTTAATTTTACTGATGTGTCTCTGCCATACCCCTTGGTTCTTCACCTCCTTCCCAGAGAAACCCTTTCCTCTGAGGGTGCGAGTTATTTTGTCCATCCACCTTCGCTTTGACCTTCCTTTTCTCCGTTTAACCTGCACCTCTAATTCCATTACACTTTTCCCACATATTCTCCATCTTTTCTCATCACATGTCCATATTATTGCAGTCTTTTCTGATGTGCTTCACCAATATTTCTTCAATTTTTGTTAGTCCTATTATATTTTCATTCCTGATCTTGAACTAATCCAATTTTGAGACTCAAAGCATTTATCTCAGCATACTCATCACTGCTAAATATATTATCTTCTCCTAGCATTCTTCATCGCCATATCCCAGCTCCATATGAGATAGTTGGTCTTAACACAGACATATAATCTTCACCATGACCTTCTTGCTTAATTATCGGTAAAAAGCACCGTTGATCCCTATTTCAAGTTTTCCAGACAGGCCGTCCACAATGAGTAATCCTGCAACTTAATCAGCTTTCTCTACTATCGTATTCTTCCTGCTACTCATGTGCCCATGATATGCCACAGCCATTCTCCATTGTTATAGTCTTCTCTCCACCACATCTTAATTTGTGTACTTATCTGCCTTTTTTTCTCCCAAACAATTTTTAACCATGAATGGTATCCCAATCTGGCCTACTGATTTGCCTTTCCTCATTTTTTTTAACTGAAGCCCTACTTCCTCTCTGATTAGTTCAAGTGATAATCCTTCAATTAGGGCAGCAATTACTAACATCAGAATCTCCTCATTCAGTAATTTTTTAAAATACTCCTAGATTTTTAAATACTTTTGGTCTTTCAGGAGCGTACCGTGTCCATACTTTTTCTGTTTTATCTGAGTGTAACCTTGGAGGGAATTTCTCTGGCCATCACTCTACTATAGATCTTCCTGAGATTATCTGGTGTTTCCAATATATCGTAGATTCGTCCAGAGCAGATGCTTTTGCTGTTGCCACGGATTTCCTTACTTCCATTTTCCTATGCTTTTAATTATTTGTCTCCTTGCTTCCATGAATTATCCCAATTTCTCTTTCTACCTTCTTTGTTTTGAAGGCTTTTTGCAGCTCGTCATTCTACATTTGCTTTTCTTTTTCCCTAGGCCTTCCTTTCTGTTGTCTTTCTCAATACTTCTCACCTGACTGTTTGCCATTCACCATACTTGCACAGTGTTGGTTTTACTGCCTTTAGAATCTTCTTCTTCAAATGATAATTTAACAGTGACTCCTTTAACTTCCACCACTTGATCATCTGTATATCACGCCTATACTTTTAGTTCTGCCTGCTCTACACCTCCCAATCTTTCAAGATAATTATCACCGTTTCCCGATTTAAGCCCCTTGAAGTTCTAAAAGTCTATTGATGTTTTCTTCTTCCGTTCCTATACGTCACAACATGTTTCTTTTTTTTCAAAGACACCTAACTATTGCATGATCAAAACCAGATGGAAAGTCTAAAATCCTCTCCCCTTCTTCATTCCTCTCTCCCATAATCCAGCCACCCTGCACCCTTTGAATGACTAGTCATTTTCTTCCCACATGTCCATCCAGGTATCCACTTGCACTCAATTTTCGAGTTCCACTCTATCTGTCTTCAAAAGATATCATTTTTTATCTCTTCACAACAAACTTGACGAGCATATGCACACATGATGTTTAGCCCTGTCTCCTAGAGTCTCAACTTCACATTCATCACTCTATTAATTCTTCCATAGGTGCTCACTATGCTATCTTTGAGACTTGGCTAGCACAATCCCAACACCGTTTCTGCCTTATTTGTTGGCTCCACTCTACAACAATTTTTAATCACCTCCCATCTCGTCACATTCATGCACAGCACTGCAACCTTCCTACTCTCCATCAGGTACACCAATTCTCTTACTTTCCATATCAATGTTTATAAATTCAGTGTTTCCAATCTTAACTTGAGTAGCTTCCTTAGGCAGGGTCGTTTCCGACCTGGTAATCATGAAGTTATAAAGGAATGAAAGAAAAGCAATATAAGCCTCCAAAGAGTGTAAGCCAATAAATGGGAAAAAGAATGCAAAGGCGACAAGGAAAGAGGTGGGAAAAAAGGGAAATTAAATTACGGAAAATATATATATTGCTATGCAAATGGATAGAGAGTGACGCAAAAAAGAGGGAAACGTGATAAAGTCAGACCTAAAAGAAATAATGGAAAAAAATCATCGAAGTTATATATAAAACAGAAGCCTAAAAAGTAGACAGTGTAAATAATTTATTTAAAATTTAACAAAAAATTGAAAAAATTGAGCCAAATTTGTTTTCTCAAAAACCTTGTTCCATTCAACCTTTCCTCTTCCTTTCCAGCAACATTTACGTTCCTAAATTATCTTATTAATTTCTTACTATAAAAAGGGCTGAATAGGTAGAAATCGAAATAGGTGTTGAAAATATAGTTTATAAAGATTAGTTGCCTGGTCTAATATATTGACACCTCCCATTCCAGAATTATAGGACGAATAAACGTGAGACCTGGAAACAGATATTTTCTTCTTCTCGGAAGTTGACCATCTTTTGACATTATAATTTGTTCCAATAGTTACTACGCGGTAATATATCCACTTGGCTATCAATATTGAATTTTCTGTTGCAACTCGGTAGTCATAGTGTTGTGAGGGTTTCCTTCATGTCTTGAGTGGAAGGGTGAGGGCTTGTATTTGTGCGATTTTCACGTCCTTTGCCCGTAGCTTTGAACCCTAGTTTTTTTAGTTTTGCCAGAAGGTCATTGTCGTAGAATGACCCTCTGTTTTGACCACTATACTCTTTCACACCCTTTTTGTAGCGGTATGCTTTGAGATGTGTGAGTTACTTCAAAGATAAAGTAGCCTTTGTTCTAAGAGTGCTAATTCAGTAGTTTTGTTCTTAAGGAAGAGCTATTTTAAACACATAAGGATAAGAGGAAACACCAGATATCTACAAAAATAAACATGTATTTAAATGAAACACTTAACTATAACAAACCAACAGTTAACACATTTCTATCTTTGGCATCTAAGATCTTTCGCATGGATACAATGACAAAAATAAACAAATAGGCTTCCCGTAAACATACCAATTGCCGATTAGTATTTTTATCGCGACTCTATTTCATTAGCGTTAAACATTAAATTAACGTACTCTCGTCTACAAGCACATATGACCTAGGTTCAAGAACAATGGTTTCTACTCCCCTTTAAAACGTGAGACGCACTAATCTCCTACTATCGCAATATGAATATAAATGTTCTTTATAACTTACATGGCAGGAGGTATTAGGAATTGCTGGATGTCGCTGGAGGACTTATCTCTCGCTTTGAAGTGTTGTGGCCGCTGGTTGAATTTTCGTCGAGGAGGGATAGCTTGTCGCCTGTGACGGGGGCTGATTCTTCGACGTAATTAAAAAACGGGAGCTCGTTGGTGCTGCGTTCTTCTCCTCTCACTCTTACGGAGCTTGAGATGTGAGAGTCACTCGAGTGTGAGCGGCTTTGCTTTTCTTCAGTCAGACTTCTTCGCAGTCTGTAAAGGATTCTTCGGTATGGCACCGATATAGAGCTTGACAATTTAGGTTAATACGGTGCGGAAAGGGGGGATTAATTTCCTCAATCTGATCCTATCGTTTATCACGGAAATATTCTTGTATGGCTGAAGGATCGATCTTCACGAACTAACCCTTCATCTGGCGTATCGACTTCTAATCTTCTTGTCGGGCTGAAGGATCGATCTTCACGAACTAATTCTTCTCTGGCTTATCGACCTCTGAATTCTCATATCGAGTTGACAGATTGATCTTCACGACCTGATCCTATTTCTGGCGTATCGACTTCTAATCTTCTTGTCTGGCTGAAGGATTGATCTTCAGGAACTAATCCTTCTCTGGCATGTCGACTTCTGATAATCTTTTCTCTTTCTTTGCGGGGCCTATTTATAGGCGGATTGCCGCCCCATCTAAAGGGGCAAGTGACCAGGCCACATAGACAAGGGTGGGGGGACGCGAATAGTGAGTTAGCATCTAGGGTGAGCGAGAATTGCTGAGGTGGCACTGAGGTGCCCAAGTCAGCTCGCTAATTAGAGGCTGCAACCGCACCGCTACTTGGCGTGCCTTTTGACTTGCACCGCTTTTTTTTCCATAACCACGGGTTTATGGGTCTCGTAGTTAATTGGATTGTTAGAGCGTCGTTTAAGGACCTTATGTAGTCGCCCCCATACAGATGTTAGCTCCCACTGCCCAAAGCGGTGGGGAGATCAAATAGGGTAAGCAGTTATGGTTATTCGCAGGCTACCTTTCCCACGCTTCTCCTTATAAGATGGGGGGGGATTTAATGTACCTATACTCCTCCAGGATGCTTAATGTAGCCATTTCTCTACATTTACCTTCCTCCTAAAGAAATTAACGGGGGGAGGGGGGTTATTCCAATCCGACGCTTACAATAATACATATGGGTAACTTACGGAACATTATATTATACAATAAATTCTAGTTCACTCGGGAATGCCTCGATAACATTTCACCTGACCTTAAATTAATTTCTATATTACTGTGCCAACTTAGGATCTTCTTACCTACCACTAGGGGGTTACTCGCCACTACATAATTACAATTCTACTGATTTACACTTAACTTTGCTATAATACGATAGTGGGGCTGCTCCTTAAACTTCGACTGGGTTCCGACTTAACGAGTTGGCCATACAATTGTTGGACCCTTTTATATAGTGAATGGAGTACTAGTACTCTATCAAGAGTAAACTCCATCTCAGGAGTCTTCCATTCTTACTCTTATTTTTACTGAAATATGACAACGGTTGATAAGCGCATTCCAACTTAAACTTGCGCCCTATTAGATAATATTTGAATTTACCTATAGACCATATTAAGGCCAAAGCTTCGATTTCTATTGTGGCGTAGGCTTTTTCTCTACTCAAAAGTTTCCTACTGACATAAGCTATGGTATAGGCTGTTTCGTCATCTTCGTATTGAATCAATCCCCGCCTAATCCGTTTTGACTAGCGTCCGTGCGAATGCACGGACGCTAGTCAAAACGGATTGATAAGCGAGCGAGATTTGGGATTTGTTGGGATTTGGTAAGCGAAGAATGGGCGCAGTTACGAGTTTTCCTTTTAGAACCTCCAACTAAGTTATTGCATGGGGGTTCCACGTGACAGGGTTCAACGCTGTCCTTTTTAACAAATCATTCAGTGGGGCCGCAATGGAAGCGAAGTGTGGTACAAAACGCCTATAGAACGATGCGGCTCCCATAAACGATCGGAGTTGTTTCTTTGTTTTCGGCTGGGGCATTTTGACTATGGCGTCCACTTTTTCTTGCTGGGTAGTCACGTGTTTTTGTCCTATTTTGAATCCCAGCTAGTCAATGGATTCGTAGGCAAAATAACACTTCGTCGTCCCGGCAGTTAAACCTTGCTCTTTTAATTTCTCCACCAATGAGCGTAAGGCGTGTACATGTGTCTTCCATGTACGGGTAGCTACGTACACGTTGTCAAAGTAAAACGACAAGTCACTTAGGCCAGCTATAATTCGCCTCATCATCCTATCATAATTGCTACCGGCTGTAAGTAGTCTGAAAGGTAGCATGGTAAACATTAACAGACCTCTCTCAGTCGCAAAAGCCGTCAGTTTTTTAAACTCCTTAGCGAGAGGTATTTGATAGTACGCTTTACACAAATCGAATTCGGTGATAAATTTAGCGTCTTCAAATAAATGGAGATTTTGATCTATTAGCGGGATGGGCTCGGCGTCGAAAACGGTCACTGAATTTAATTTTCGGAAGTCCACGCACATCCGAAATGATTGATCAGGTTTCTTAACCATTACTATGGGGAAGCAATAATCGGACTCCGATGGCTCTAAAATTCCCAATTTTAATAAATTCCGGACTTTCTTATTGAAGTCTTCTCGTAGGTGGATCGGTAAAGGATATGGTTTGCTTCGCACCACTGAATTAGTTTTTAGTTTTATTTCATGGATGAACTTCTTGGCACATCTGGGGGTTTCAGAAATGACTTCTGGGAGTTCCATGAGCAAGTTCAACATTTCCGCTTTCTGTTGAATCTCTAAGTGAAAATTTATCATTAGGATCTACCCGAGCGTCTTCCGGGGTAGGTGAGAGCGATGGAAGTTGGTATTCGTCGTCTCGTTCCACACACATGGTGTGTATGACTTGCAGGGGCGTCCTCGGGTAAACGGCATCCATCGGTTCTTCTTCATCTAGAAGGGTAATATTCTTTATGCACGCGCGGTGGTGATATTTTTTTAGCATGTTTATGTGATAGGTTCTTCGCCCTGTTGGGGTATCCTTTAAGTAATCGACTGGACCCCGTGCCTCGATTACTTCAAACCGTCCCTTCCACTGGGCCCATAACTTATTATTTTCGATCGGGAGTAATAATAAGACTTCATCTCCTGCTTTTAATTTTCGCACCTTTGCTTTCATATCGAAGTAGCCCCGATATTTGGCTAAATTTTTCTCGGCGTTCTCTCGAGCTAAGCCAGAGCAGTATTCTAGGCACTCGCGCATATCCATCACGTAGGCGTAAGACGATTTGATTTCTTGGTCGAGATTCGCGTTGGAAAATAATTCCTGAAGAATACTCATAGGACCTCGCACATTTCTCCCGTATAATAACTCAAAGGGCGAGAATCCCAACGTCCGATGAGGTATATCTTGGCAGGCGAAAAGGGCTGCAGGCAGGTATCTATGCCACTGTGTAGGGTTGTTTTGACACAACTTCTTCAATATATTTTTGAGAGTCCCGTTTAATTTCTCGCAGATTCCGTTAGCGGATGGATGAAATGGACTCGTAAAAGTGGGTTCGACTAACAGTAGTTTATTAAAATACTCCATCAATTCTAAGGTGAATTGGCGCCCTCTATCCGATAGAATTTCTTTAGGCAGGCCTACTCGTGCAAATATGGAAATTAATGCTTCCTCGCAGGAAATAGTGTCAATCTTCCGTAGTGCCACGGCATCTGGGAACCGGGTGGCACAATCCACTAGGGTGACAATGTAGGAGTATCCTCCACTTGAAGGGGGGTGAATTGGTCCCACCAAATCAATACCCACTCGAAAGAATGGTTCGGTTATAACGGGCACCTTTTTTAAGGGTGCGGGAGGTACCCGTCCTCTGGAGGGATCCTTCTGACATACGTTGCATGATCAAAAAGAGGCCACAATTTCCCTGGTGGCCTGGGGCCAATAAAAGTGTCGGAATATCTGCTGCGCCGTTTTGTTGTGCCCAAAGTGTCCGGCTAATATTCCATCATGCGCGGTATTCAAAATTCTTTGCGTGTATTCTTGAGGTACACACAGTGCTTTCTTGTTCTCCTCATCCTCTTCGCTGATAGTACGGTAGAGAAGTGAGTCTTCTACGATATACTGGATAGGTTTCTTTCCTTTCACTTGGAGAGTTTCATCTTTAATAGCTTTCTCCCATAGAGGTTTAAGAGTGGGGCATTCCTTCTGAGCACTGACGAAGGAAGTCAATTTGAACCCATTGTCTTCGAGGGTAATCCTCGGGGTCAACTTAGCAGGTTGCTCTTTCCTCTAGGTTTCTTGTGCCCGGGTGACTACTTGTTGAGCCACTTCTTGCTGGGGAATTAGGGGGGTTTTCCTGATTAGTACTGCGCAGAATTTAATCGAAGCTACTACCACGTCCGTCCAACCGGTGAAATATCTGCATTGTATATGACATCTCACGACGGGGAATCGATTGTCGCGTACTAAAAGTCGTGGACGATTGCGAATTTCTTATGGTTAGGTTTTACTGGGGGCAGCAACTTGTCTGATACCACTATGCACGTACATCCGGTGTCTCTGAATAAAGTGGATACTTGGCACCCATTAACAGTGCCCTCTTCCAATTGTAGGCCACCTGGCGAACTTTTGTTGAAGAGAAAGTTTACCTGTTGCTGGGGCCCTTTGGATGTTGGTGCGGGGACGTAGGACGAATCAGCTTGACCTGCTGGGATCGTGGCAGTCAGGTTTTGCACCTGTTGTCTCAAGGTCTCCCTCAGTCGGGAGTTCTGTGGGCACTGGAAACTCAGGTGACCTATTATCCCGCAGGTATAACAAGTGACGGGCTTCCTGGTATACGTGTTGGTATTAGGGTATGATCCTTGTGGAATCCTAACTTCTTTTTGATTTTTTTCTTCTCCAAAATTTGGCTTATAGGTTCCTTTTGCTGCTGATAACATAAAGGGCTTCTTCTGAAAATGCCTGGATGGCGGCCCATTTTTCTTTAGGGAGGGAGCCTTTTCTTTCTTGTACTCCCTCGGATATAGACGATGATATAACGCATGAGGTCAGCCTCGTCCAGACACTCGTTGAAGGTAGAAGCTTTTCGGTCCCTAACGATTGCACGGATTTCCTGGGGTAGTGTACTTAGTAACTGATCTCTAAGCATGAAGTTAACGACCGAAGCGACTTCGTTCTCTACGCCTTCGGACTCCATCCAAAACTGTAAGCTTCAACGAAGCTTGAAGCCAAAATGTTTGTATGTTTGTCCAGGCTTATACGAGCCTGCCTGAACTTCATCCTATGTTCTTCCGAGTTAAGATTTGTTGCTGAGAGAAGTTCGGCTTTGAGAGTGGAATAGTCTACATTCGCTTCTGAGGGTAAAGATACGAATATCTCTCTCATCCTACGATTGAGTAGCGGTAACAGTCTGGCGACCCCATCTTTTTTTAAGTCCCAATTATTGACTTCAAATATTTTCTCAAAATAAGAGAGATATGAGCATAAATCTTCTTCATCCCTGTACTCCGGGAGATTCATGCTGGCCGCTGGTGACATTCCTGTTCTGGATGACACTGACTGCACCTCTAACTTGTCTTTGCTAAGAGTTTTTTCGTTGGCCCTTAACTTCTCTCTTTCATCAGCTTCCATGTTCCTCTTTTCTCTTCTTTCTTCTCTTTCGTTTCTCTCTTTCTCCTGAATAAACGAGCTCAGATCGGTTCCTTCCAGTCCAAGGCTTTAACCTTGCTTCCGATAAAGGTCAAACAATGCCATCGCGCTTATGTCAGTCATCTACCTCGTTTTTAATCAAGCCTGACCTACTCCACCACAGAAACTTACCACTTGGCCTAACAATTACCTTCAGATTGTATCCACCTCTAACTTTACCAATTTTCCTCTCGTCAAATATTCTATTATTCCTGGTATTCCTTTTACATGTTAGCTCTTCCTTAAATAGACACTGCTGAAATCTTTCTAATACAAAACCTACAGACCTGTCACCACTTTTATAATTTGACGTAGAATGACCCTCGGTTTTGATCACTATACTCTTTCACACCCTTTTTGTAGCGGTATGCTTTGAGGTGCGTGAGTTACTTATATGATGAAGTTGGCTTTGTTCTAAGAGTGCTAATTCAGTAGTTTTGTTCTTAAGGAAGAGCTATTTTAAACACATAAGGATAAGAGGAAACACCAGATATCTACAAAAATAAACATGTATTTAAATGAAACACTTAACTATAACAAACCAACAGTTAACACATTTCTATTTTTGGCATCGTAGATCTTTCAATGACAAAAAAATAAACAAATAGGCTTCCCATAAACATACCAATTGCCGATTAGTATTTTTATCGTGACTCTATTTGATAAGCGTTAAACATTAAATTAACGTACTCTCGTCTACAAACACATATAACCTAGGTTCAAGAACAATGGTTTCTACTCCCCTTTAAAACGTGAGACGCACTAAACTCCTACTATCGCAATATGAATATAAATGTTCTTTATAACTTACATGGCAGGAGGTATTAGGGAATGGTTGGATGTCACTGGAGGACTTATCTCTCGCTTGGAAGTGTTGTGGTCGCTAGTTGAATTTTCATCGAAGAGGGATAGCTTGTCGCCTGTGACGGGGGCTGATTCTTCGGCGTAATTAAAAATGGGAGCTCGTTGGTGCTGGGTTCTTCTCCTTTCACTCTTACGGAGCTTGAGATGTGAGAGTCACTCGAGTGTGAGCGGCTTTGCTTTTCTTCAGTCAGACTTCTTCGCAGTCTGTAAAGGATTCTTCGGTATGGCACCGATATAAAGCTTGACTATTTAGGTTAATACGGTGCGGAAAGGGGGGATTAATTTTCTCAATCTGATCCTATCGTTTCTCACGGAAATAGTCTTGTATGGCTAAAGGATCGATCTTCACTAACTAACCCTTTTTCTCGCGGATCGACTTCTAATCTTTTTGTCTGGCTAAAGGATCGATCTTCACGAACTAATCCTTCTCTGCCGTATCGACTTCTGAATTCTCGTATCGAGTTGACGGATCGATCTTCACGACCTGATCCTATTTCTGGCGTATCGAATTCTAATCTTCTTGACTGGGTGAAGGATCGATCTTCAGGAACTAATCCTTCTCTGGCGTATCGACTTCTGATAATATTCTTTCTTTCTTTGTGGGCCTTATTTATAGGCGTATTGCCGCCCCATCTTAATGAGGAAGTCACCAGGCCACAGAGGCAAGAAGGGGGGGGGGGCAAGAATGGTGAGTTAACATCTGGGGAGAGCGAGAATTGCTAAGGTGGCACTGGGGTGCCCAAGTCAGCTAGCTAATTAGAGGCTCGCAACCGCACCGCTCCTTTGCGTGCGTTTTGACTCGCACCACTTTTTTTTCCATAACCACGGATTTATGGGTCTTGTAGTTAATTGGATGGTTAGAGCGTCGTTTAAGGACCTTATGTGGTCGCCTTGAAACAGATGTTAGCTCAAACTGCCCACAGCGGCGGGGAGATCAAACAGGGTAATCAGTTATGGTTATTTGCCGGTTACCTTTTCCACGCCTCTCCTTATAAGGGGATGGGGGGAGGGGGCTTTAATGTACCTATACTCCTCCAGGATGCTTAATGTAACAATTTCTTTACACTCATAACTTGTTAAAAAGTTGTTGTGATTAGATACATAGCTCAACAACTGCAAGACTACTTTACTACCAAGAGGCATTCTCTCTGAGCTTTGAATTGTTTGGTGGTTAGCTCCGCAATACGTGTTAAGAGCGTAACAATATCCACTAGAACTACACAGCATCCAATCTTTGTATCCAAATCGTATTGGCTTTCCACGTATAAATTGTTTTGTAGGATGCTGCCCATAATATTTCACCATAGCCTCATTGATGGTGAGATTTCTGTGAAAGATTCCCCACTACCAAAATTTTGAATTCAACAAAGTCATCAGAGGATAGAATTTGTACATTCTATCTGAATTATTGATCGAAGAATTATCTGCAAAGTGAATTGCCTTTTTATTTCTTGATTACAGGACATGCATGAAAAAACACATCCGACCCTTACATCTTCATCAAGAGACCAATATTTTTTCTCTGGCCAAACAGTTATATTCACTTAGAACGAAGATATTTTAAATGTATGTGTGGGGGGTTCGCCGAGATTATAGTTTTTATTTTTATTATGATTAATAAAGTGGGTCATACATAGGTACTTCCATTGATCGCTTTAGGATCGATCTATAAGAGCGCTTTTCTTATTTTTATTCTATTGAATGAATATAAAGTAGAGTTTTCTTTTTAATAAGCTAAATACTGCCAACGCAACTCGTTCAAGGATAATTTAAACACTTCAACCAAAATAGATCTTTACTGTACATTAATCAACTCAAACAAAATTAATATATACACGTACAAAATATCACTTAAAAATGGTTCTTAAGTCCCGTAACCGACACTTGGTTTCAGGTTTCTTTAAGGGGGAAAAATTTACATTAAAAAAAATTTGTCTTTAAGATATACAAATAATCTAGAATAAACACACGGGGACATGAAAATACAATTGATTACTCACATAAGGTAGTGGGGTTTATCCAGAGAATACAAACGAAATAGCTTTCTTCGAATTTTGTCAGAAGAGGCGTCGTGAGTGTAGTTTATTCGCTTCTCAATAGAGGGCGAAACTTCGACCGAGCGATTGACGAGAGACGTCGCGTGGAATATTGAGTCAGCGGAGGAGAAGGAATCTAAACAAAATGCCGATTGAAGAGTCGATGCGTTGGGCGTTTATAACTTTGAAAAGGTTTTCTCAGACGAGGCTTGTAGATGGCTGTATGATTTCCTAGCAAATTAGTTTCGCTTGTAGAGCTTCTCTTTTGGGTGTTAAACTCACGTAGGGTGAGATCACTTGACGATCTTTGGTAATCGAACTGTGCCGATTATACTTGGTGAAATCTGATATTGTGCAAGAAAATGATAGTCCTTCTTAACCTGCAGGGTGAATTTCATCCCGACAAGTTCTTATCGATGTCGTGACGAAAGGAAAAATCTTCTATTTTTTTCTCCTGACTAAAGGTTTTACACTAGAATTATTCCAACAGGTTAATGGAAGGGGAAGGGGGATAGCAAGTGGAGACCGGATGGTTCCTTGGTTTTTGGGCGTCTGTTATTTTTCTTCTTAGACATTTTGAACTTATGAAAAATGTATCTCATGTTGAATCGACAGAAGTGGGATTCAATTCCACCGTGTTTGGCGTCGTATTGCTCTGGGAGAGCGTAATCTGAATCAAGAGTTTGAATTTTTGACATGTCTGTTTATAAATTCACCCTCGAAGGGTAGGCCTTTTGAAAAGAAGTCAGGAATAACTGTCTCCTAATTTTACCATTTTTATCGTACTTGTATATTACCGGAGACTGGGTAGAGTAGCCTAGAGAAACCCAGGGATGTTTTGTTTATTTTCGCCCTAAGCAAGACCTCGATATATATATATATATATAATATATATATATATATATATATATATATATATATATATATATATATATATATATATATATATATATATATATAATCTCAACTTCTTAACTGACTCGGTTAACTCGTATATCTCTACAGTATGATAATTTTACTGTCGAGCAAATAATAACGTTTGAAAAAAATTAGCTGCAACACACTATCCCCGAAAATGGTTTTAAAAATTTGCATTGGATTTTGATCAAAGAATGTATCTATAACTTTCCTCCTTATTTCTTTAGCATCTGCTGTGCTAGGCATGACGTAACACTGATTCATTTTCTTCTATTTTAAAGCAGGGCGTGGAGAATTAACTTTTATTAGCTGGTTGATTTACCAGTGGATCCTCATCATTATCGTTTTCATCTTCAATTTCATTCTGACCTGAAAATGAAGAAAAAAGATTTCTTGTAGCCATACATATTTATATCATACTAAAATAGTTATATTTACAAACTTTTTTTCTTGTATAAGCAGTATGTATTCCCCTACCTGCCCTCAACTTCTGCAGGGAATTCTTCTGTGGCTAAATTATCATAATCTAATTCTTCCTGGTCAGTTTCTTCATCTAATCGATCAGGAGGTAATGCACCGATCTTCATTGCATATGTTTTTGAAGAAGACGCTAATTGCTCAATAGCGATGGGTAATCGATTGCGTAAGTTGAAATAAAATCATCTGAATTAATTTTTAGTTAACTAAGACTAACTAAGATTTCTGAATTGGTTAATTAAACCGTTATTTTCTCTTTGCCAGTCTTTTCTCATATATATTTTTTTAATTCTATGCGAAAGCAAAAAACGAATTTTTGATGCTAATTTGCTGATGATGTCCCGAATGTTTATAATACTAAGATTTAAAGACATGAACTCAAAAACAAAGATACTGTAACATCATTCACTGGCATTAGCATCTCAGTTATTTTATAATCTTTCACTACAGCCATTCCTTTTGAACTCTAACACGCCAATTTCGCCTTCATCTGATACATCTATTCTTACACAAATCTTGCCTGAAAATGTCACGTGATTCAACGTGTGTAAATATCCCAAAAGATTTTGACCTCATTGAAGGAGATGTGGCTTTATCTTTCTACGTGAGGAGGAATTATGAATCCGAGTTCTTCATTTTAGCAGCGTATTTTGGGTGGTTTAAATATTACGCATAGTACGGGATGAAATACGGAAATAATTGATATCTCAAGGAACTTGCGGTAGGCGAGATACCAAACTTTGTATCATAATCACCAATAAATGAAGTTTACGATGCCACAAACAATTTTTAAATGCGAATCGAACTTCTCACGAAAATAACCGCCAGACATGCGAAGACGATATCGAGATCTCGTATCACCGAGTTGCTAAAACCCTGGGAAGTTTTATCTGCCTTATTTGTCCTTCCGGGTCTTCCTTACCGAATTAAAACCTAAAACACCGATATAGTGTCAGTATTGTGGATTAAATCCGGGTTAGCTTGTATTTTCTTGTAGAACTTGATCTAGACAATCTTTGAGAATATTGATTTCATCTGTTAAAATCTCAATAAATTGCAGTTTGAGGTTGTATGCTGAACGATATTAAAATTTCCCAGGTTAAGTAAAATTGATGAGAGGTAACGCAAGTTCATTTTAAGAAATTTAACACACCACACCGATGAATGGGCACGTTGTGTAGCTTGTGAGATTATGTTTATTTAATTTCAACGATGTGGTTAGCGAGTTAATCTTGTAACCAAAGCTTAGAAAGTACTTTTCCAACTCTTTTCCTCTTTGTCTCTGTTTTACAAAGAATATCAAGATACTTTTGAAGCTTTGGCTACAAGTAAATAAATATAATCCCACAATTACTTAAAGTGACCTTCATCGGTGTGGTGTGGTAAATTTCTAAAAATGACCTTCTTTAACCTCTCATCAACTTTACTTAATCTTGGAGATTTTTCTATCGTTCAGCATACAACCTCAAACTGAAGTTTTTTGAGATTTTAAAAGATAAAATCAATATTCACAAAGATTGTCCAGGCCAAGTCCTACAAGAAAATACGTACATCCTATCGGAATTATCCATTGAAGAATTATCTGCATCTGCAAAATGAATGTACTATTTTATTTCTTGAAACATATTATGGAACATGCATGAAAAATCACAGTCGACCCCTACATCTTCATCAAGAGCCTAATATAGTTTTTCTTTGGCCAAATAGTTATAATCGACTTAGAAATAAAATACAAAAGAACATTTTTAACTCATCTAAATATATTTTAATTGTATGGTTATACACGCAGTTTTGGATACTAAAAGAGTAATATTCTACTAGCAGAGAGGGCCTATCACCTTTTATAAACTCGCAAAACGTTAATATTCAAACCCGATTCTGCAACCAAGAATTTGTCCACGACGCCATCTTTAATTATCACGAGACACCTGCCTAACTTACGCTTGTGCGTGTGATTTTGATGTTAATTTTTATTTTCCATACGTTTTAGGATACTAAAGCCTGTAATATTTCCTCATATCGTTCTAATAGTGTATAGGAGTAATGAGTTCACAAATAAACTATTTCACCCCGATGCTAAAACAATAATACTTCAACGGCGGCTCTTTGACATGCTTACGCTAGCTTGCGCCCTGACGGCAGATTTCCAAATGATTCCCACCACGATTTTATGGCCCTAAAATGCATTTTTCCAACAATTTAGTCTTACCATCGAGTTGCGGAAATTAAGCAATCTTGGGGGGACAAAGCCATATTTGGACGCAACGATGATTATACATCGCTAAACTACCCTATCCTTACCCCAACCAAATAAATCTTTATATAGCCACACCTTACTTTAGCTTAAATTTCTTAACCTAAACTTTTTAGGACGATTTGGGGTAGGTTTGGTTAAGTTAGCAAATTATGATCGTTGATTTCTCCGCATACGGCTTATTTTTCCCCCAAATTGCTTACTTTTCGTGGTAGCTGTGCTCACACCTGTGAAGCTACCTCAATGGTAAGCCAAAAAGCGTCAGAAAAAGATATATTATAGCCTAAAAACAGGGATGTTCTAGGCATTTAACTTTCCCTGTGATATTTCTAAAAACAAAGGCAGGAGCGTAACTTAAGCAACCATTTTGCCTTTTTTTTTAGTCTAACTCTCATACAAATAGTGAAACGTGCGCACGAACGTCACTTCCACCCATAGCATTTAAAGATGTCATCTTGGAAGAAATATTTTTCTAGCATTGTGGTTGAAATAGTCGAATTTTGACTTTATAGCATGTAATATAGCCACTACGCCATCGAACTATTACTCATTGGAACCTTTACAAATATCAGAAGCAATATAAGAAGCTTTAGTAGTCTAAAATGTGTGTGCCACTCTTATTCAAAATTACCTTATAATCAATGTTTTAAAATTCTTTATTAAGAGTGAATTATTTGAAAGTGTATTATGGAGGGAGGAGGAATATTACCCTTAACTAACCAAAACTATTTCGACAATTTTTTATCAATCGGAGAGGCTAACTAAATTTTATCGTAATAAGAAATATTCGATTCAGTGTATCCTTCGACTTTATATTTAAGGTTGCCTACTAATTAGAACTTAATTTTAGGTTTCTGATTTTCGACTAATTACCTACAAATTATTTAAAAATCAGTCATTAATAATGTGACGCAGAAGTTAAAGTTTAATCAGTGTAATTGGAAATTTCTATTTTCAAGGTTGACTAACAGCGAGAATTTGATTCGATTTTTTTAATTTTCGAAACGTTATTTATTTTAGCTATAATTTGGACAAGGTGTAATTTAAACGATTCTATATTCGAACAATTATTTTTCAAATATCGGGTTTAATTAATTGCTATTTCTAACAAGGGTTTCCGAATAAATATATACCTCTATATTTAATCGAGCATGGAAGTATTCTACAAGGAGTTTGAAATTGTTTTACTTCACAACAGAAAAAAGTATGGTTCAATCCCAATAGGGCTCTCGGTAAAGATGAAACAAGAATATGGCAGCATCCAAATTGTTCTTTGGAGGTTGCAATATTATTACAAGGATGGGTAATATGTGTTGATCTGAAAATGGTAAACTTTTTACTGAGCCAGGAAGCATGTTACACAAAATAAACCTGTTTTATGTGGTATTGGGACAGTAGGGCTACATCAGAACACTGGATTAATATTGATGGCAACTAGCAACCAGTTTAACGCCTGTTGAGTAGAACATCATTAAATATTCTCTGGTTGATAGTAGAAAAATCAGCTCTACCCTACTGCACAGAAAACCTGGTATGTTGAAGCAATTTGTCAAAACCCTTGAACACAATGGCGGCTGCTTCCGCTACATATGTTTAACCTTTTAAAGCCTGAGTGAAGATGAGAAAAAGACAGGAATATTTGATGGACCTCAGATCTCAGAGATACCCATTGTGTTACAATATTGAATGCGGCAAGGCTAAATCTTTGAACGCTTTCTCTAATGTGGTGCAATATTTCATTGGAAACAAGAAAGCTGAAAACTACAAAGAGATTCTGGAGGATCTGATCTTGAGTTTTCTATTAGTTTGAATGTAGAATGAGAAAACTAAGTTGCACGATTTACATAGTCACTTAAACGAATTTCCAAAAAGTTGGGTGATGATTTTTAGGGGCAAGGTAAACGCTTTGATCAAAATATTAAACTAATGGAAGAAAGCTATCAAGGCCGATGGTTCTCCAATATGATGGCAGATTACTGCTGGAGCTTGTTGAGAGAAGTTACAAATACTGTGCATCCCAGAATGGCTAAGAAGAGGAAATTTGTGCAGCTGTGGATCGACTTCAGGTAATAAAATTTATTTATCTCTCTATGTTTATGTCTATTTCTGATTGTTGTATCTCTAAAACCTGATGTCATAGACAAAAACCTATCGGATATTTGATATCAGTACCCCAAATTACCGATAAATCCACTAGAAACCCTTATGCCATAGAAGTTGTATTGACCATTGTGATCAATTCAATTACTCAAATTCCAAGTGATTGTCACTAAAGCGTTTTATATGAATAGAAAAAAAAATATGGGTCTACATTTCGATGGTAAATTTGAGTAGCGAATCTGGGTTAAATCCAGGACTGGAACCAAAGAGGTCCCACCCTTCCTTATTTTTTGAAGCGCCTCTCCCTCCGTCAGGAACTTCAAGTGCCGCTTTAAGTCCAACTTCTTCTCTCATAATTTTCCTTCGGTGGTAGAATAGCGCTCTGTGAAGGTCCATGAAGTCGAAGAGCACCATTCCTTTTTTATATTTATTATTAATATAATTGAAATATCCATTATGCATCTTAATAAAATTTAATAAAATACATCTTACTTTATTCTGTTTCTCTTAAACTAGTTTGAAGTTTGAACTATTGAGTACTTGTAGACTGTACAAGAACTCATACCTGGTTGCTTATAAGCGGGTCCACTTTCCTAAGTTTTTAAGATTAAGGTGTCAAAATTCCTACATTTTCACTCGAAACTCCCTCCTCCCTCTCTTTGACCCTCTTTCTTTACATTTCTTCCTACCCCAGCGAAATTTCACTTGTTGGTAACAAGAGTTACCTTTGATAATTAAAACTTATCTGCAAGGTAAATTTATCTCTTAGTCAAAGTTCAACTCATTCCTCTTCCTTTTAAGATTTACCAACAATCTTACTGTAATTTTTATACTCACAACTCATTCTATACCTTTCATTCACTCTATTTTTGCTTAGTGTTAGTTTGTTTCAAAGTTTCCATTTATTATTTTTTGTTTATTGATCACTATTTACCATATTGTAACTTTCAATCACATTTATACACTATGTCCCAGATAATAGTGATTTTTGATTAATTCATTCCTTTTCTTTTTATTCACCACATCTTGATTGATTAACTCGTTCACAATCAACCTGCTTAATATTCATTGCAATCAAACCTTCATTTAATTCAGTATTAAGCCATGTCTTCACTACCATCTATTTTAATCTAAGATTCAAATTATCAAGCAGTCTTTACCCCTGATTAAATACAACTAGCTCATTTAAATGCAATATTTTCAATACTTAGCTATACTCTTTTCTTAGTAAAACTAAGGTTATTGTCAATTACAACGAATGGTCGCCTGCTTGTTCATCTATGTAACTTTTATTCAGAATCATCTTATAAATTTACACTATATGGAAGCATATACCAATTTTACCACTACTCTCCTTTAATTAATATTCATATATCGTGTTCACGCAATAATTCGTTTGGTTATTAATTGGATAAAACCACCTCACACGTGAATCTGGTGTGAAAATTGGGTATCACTTTGTCCGTTAACACGTAAAGTCGTCGTTTGAGGAACGATTGTAATTTTACGCCTTTGTTATCACTAGTTTTTCACAGACGTGTTGCCTTAAGGGGTGGCAATTTTTGCTAATATTCAATAAACAACACAAGTAAAGTGAAATTTAAATAATACATATTAAATAAAGTAAACCTTGGAAGGTGTGTTACTGAAATCATCTCACTGATCGATTATATAAATTATATATATATATATATATATATATATATATATATATATATATATATATATATATATATATATATATATATATATATCGTGGTCTTCTTGAGCTGATATTTTTGATGCAGAGAATGCAGTCCACTTACATTGCAGGTGGCCAGATGGATAGACCAACTGCATATGGCTAATAAGAGGTGACTGCACGAGGAGATTAATGGTTGGTCAAAGGGAAGATTTAAATGCCAGATTTCAATCGGGGTTATTGAAAGATTAAACACAAAAAAAACTTAAATTGCACTATTAATGATAATTATGGAAATGTCTACAAAAGCAAATGAATGGTAGAATAATGTCGCCCTTAATGAAATAATAAATCAAATACTAATCAGTTTAGTGGGCCTCAAAATATTAGACTTGATCAGAGAGAAAATGTTGATAAACACTGATGACTGCAATTAAAGGCTCGGGAGGAGGATATTAGGTGGCGAGGACAAAAGGGAGGATTATCCTTAAAAAGGGGTAAAAGGGTTGTTTCTTATCGGCTTGACACTTGGTGTGAGGAGCGATTCTTACGATGAGAGCTACTCTTACGGCTCGAGGGGCTTTGTACTATTGATGGAGGGGTCGGTGTTTACTGGGAACGAGAAAGGTAGTTTCCAATCTGGGTGAGACACTCTCAAATTGGGATGAGTAATCAGAACGAGGGGCGAGGTTTCCTTGATGAGATGAGAGGAGTCGCTTGCGCAATTCCCACTAAGGAAAATTAGTTTTACGAATTTGCCGATTGACTGTAGCCAAACTCACGACAATCTGTCTATCCGACGAGACCTAACTCCAAGGTTCAACTCGAGACGAGGGATTGTATCTTCCTTAAAGGGTGGGCGGTCCGCTTGTACGAGTAACTGTTGACCTTAGGTTAAATACTCTTCTGGCTTTCTCACTAGAAAGCCTCCAGGCATAGCAGTCTCTTTGGAGTAACTATTGGGGTCAGTCTATTGAGGCTCAGACAAGATAAGACGACGGAGTAAGCTTCCTCTCGGGTAAACCCTGGCCTCCAGGCAGGGAAGGGTCGGAAAAATGTGTCTCAGCAGGGAATAGGCCGATTGATCAAACACAGTTGTTACCAGCCGCTTTGAAGTTTTCCCACGAGATAATAGTTCTCTCTTCTTGCCTTTATAGATCTAAGTTAGGCCCATGTGGTCTCTGGTTGAAAAGGGTTTTTTTTATATATATTCCGACCTTTCGTCTTAAGCTATTTAACATTCTCATAAAAGCTAGAATAAATAGGTGCTCGCTATTTTTATATAACAAGAGATAAAGAAAGGCGTTGTTGGATGGGTGAGGAGACCTAAAATGGGATCTTTTTTCTTATTATGGCGCAAATTGTCTCGTCAGCCATATGGCTGAACGGCCGGTTACTTGAGTGAGTAGATTCTCAGATAGATGTCTGGACTTCCTTTCTCATGCGCGGGAATTGAGGGCTAGGATTATATCACGTTGCTAAAATATAGTTCTAGAAGAAGATATATAAAAATAATTTTTCTTAACTTCACCATTTGTAATTCTTTGGGTTTTAAAAAATTCACAAAATTTCGATACTTATATTTATTTCTAAACTTCACCATTTTGTTTTTGGATATTATAAAAGAATTATTAGAAATAACTTTGATGAAAAAACATAAGTCATTAGCAAACTAAGATGAAATTATTATTCAAATACTCAAAAAATCACCTTCTTAAATTATAGAGTTAGTTAAGTGATGATGATGATGATGATGATGATAATGTTTCTGCCGACCTGTCCGAAACTGCATGCAGGAAACCCACGCCCATTTCCCTGCAAATCCTTCCAACAACCCACTGCACTGGCAAAACCTACCTGACATTATTTTTTCTTCATGAGAACAAAGATTCATCTACATATTTATATTATCATTCCATTTCCAAAGATCTTAATAGGATTTTTGATTAACGAGTTTGTGGACACTTAACGGAGATAATTCTATCAGCTCGTAACAGAATTGCAGGATATTTTTAGTTGTTCTGAACAAAAACTTTAGTTAAGTTTTTGCACCATAAATGAAAGAAAAAGATGATTGTTTACATAGGTTCATTTTACCTTTTTAACCAGGTATCCCTTCCCAATCTGGATTTACTTCGACACCCTTGTTTGTGACAGCGCCATACTAGTAAGTAATGGGACAACGAAAGTTTCATGCTCTGTCCATTTTGCAAATTCTCTGCTGATGCACAATATCTCTTTGTTGCAAGTACACTACTTCTTGTTCGATATTTTGCACCTCCCTAGCAAGTTCGTACGTTGTTTGTTATCATGGATGAAATCAATGCTAATGCTTTCAAACAAACCAATGAATATCGTAAAGATATCTGAGGATATATTCACTCGAGTAACTGGCCGTTCAGCCATCTGGCTAAGAAGATGAAATTGAGCCATAATACGAGTAACAGAAAATATCCCTAAAATGCAAAAGGAAGTATATAATTTTTAAATTATGTGATGTATAGTTTGTGCATTAACTCGTTTGTTTTATTTGTACAAGTCTGGTTTATTATGCAAATCAGGATTGCTCATGCGAGTTTCGAGTTTTGCTTGTTTGGAATGAGTAAAGTACTATTAAGATTTTCATGGTCTTTGTCTGCTTTCCTTTTTTAGATAGTTTCAAAAATAGTCTTGAATTATCTGAGAGGAGTAGTTACATGAATATCTTAATATAGTGTAGTCTTTATCCTATATTACCGAAAACGTTTAAATCCGTTAACCCTTAACTTAGTCCAATTTTCCCATTTAATGTTCACACGGAGGGCAAATTATATTGTAAAGCTGCCCCTTTTAATATTTTATTAATCTATTTTATTTTATTTAGAGAAGCCTAAGTTTTAGTTTACTCGATTCAAAAGAAAGCAATTTACATTCACATCTGTGCAAGGAATTAGTAAATTATAGATATTTTTCCTCAAAATTCTATTTTATCCACCATAGGTGTCATTTTCTTTGTTTGTGGAAGAAACTTTGGATTTTAAAATTATATAAAACACGTCTATATTTATATATCAAATTATTGCAAATCATTATTAATTAATTGGAATTTTGAACAGGCTTGAAATATAATTTTGTTTCTCAAAATTACTGAGGGTAGTTCACTTTAATCCCAAAAGAAATTATTGACGAATACAGCTTTAAGAAGCTTGTTAAATGCACGCATTAGCTGCGGTAAAAACGTTGACCTCGAAAATGATGAACAGACATACACATATTTAAGTGATAGGGATATTTAGATCTCTACAGAGAGCGAATCAAGTTTATCAGATAATTTGCACGAACTTTATGAGGAATCCGTCAATTATACTGTTTCGCAGTTTTCAACTGTTGGTTCAATTGTCCATCAAAGGCTTTCCTCTCTACAATGGTAAGGTCTGGTAGGAGAGTTTGATGTTGTTCTAAATTTCTTAGATAAAATCTAACGATTTAGGCGGGGATATAAATTAATAAGTACTAAAATATGATTGTAAGGACGTACTACTCTAGGAATTCCTTTCATCTATGGTTAGAAAAGGAAAAACAATAATTTGTTGAGATTTCAATTACCCTACCATTAACTTTACAAACTATACTTTGAATAAAGTTAGAGAGAGATTGGTCAATTTCATTCTGGATAATTTTCTTGTGCAAAAAGTAGAGGAACCTACGCATGATCAAAATACACTTGATTTGATTATCTCAACAGACGAGACTTTGGTAGAAAACGTTTGCCTGGGTGAGCATTTGACGACGAGTGACCATAATGTAATTAGGTTTTAAATTTATACGAGTGTTGAGTTAAAAGATAGTTCACAACTAATCCCACGATTTGGGAGTTGTAATTTTGAAACCTTCCGTGCACGAGTTAAAAGGATAAACTGGGGAAGATTTTTTCATAATAAGATAGTACAGTTAATGTACTCAGAGATACAGCTAAATGTGGATTCCGAGTTAGTTAAGTACGAACGTCTAAAGAACGGAAAGTCAAAGAGAGCACCAATGGTGGGTCAGCCCTTTAATAATGATCTTGAATCAAGTTTTAGTTAAAATGAAACGATAATAATTCCGGAAAAATGCGTAGACTCTCGAAGGCTGGTAAAACGGTCCGTTAGAGAAGCTAAGCTGAAATAACTTGATTTACATCTACGATGAAATTAAACGGGCGGATATAATTTACTTTGAGTTTAAATAGGCCTTTGATACAGTTCTTAATGAAAAGTTATTGATGAAAATTAGAGCAATTGGAGTGAGGAGTAACATAATTAAATGGGGCGTGTTCAAAAGTGGGCCCCAGTCACCAGCGGGGTACTACATGAGTCAGTTATTGGCCCATCATTATTTATTGTTTACATTAATAACTTGGATAATAGTGTTTAGAAGGATCTTTAAATTTTCTAATGACACAAAGCTGGGAGCCGTGCTCTTTCAAGACCCGATGTAGAGCAAATGCAGAGACCTTAATAAAATTGTCGAGTCGGCGAATAAATGACAAATAGGCTTCAACATAGGTGAATGTAAGGTCATGCATTTAAGATGTCATATCTTAAAAGTAGAATATCATACGAAAGGCCAAATCCACGAATCCGTTATCTAATAAAAAGACCTGATATTTTAATCTCGGGAAACCTTAAAGTCCCGGTGAAATGCGCAGAAGCTGGAAAAAAAGCAAACCGAATGCTAGGAAATATTGTTTGGAATTTTACTTTCAAATCGATAGATATAATCCTGTGCTCGGACGCTCACACCTCGAATATGCGGTTCAATTTTGGTCTCCCTTCCTAAACAAGGATATAGCGCAGTTGAAAAAATGCAACGTCTGGCTACTAAACTAGTACCTGGAATCCGAAACAAACCGTACAAAGATAGACTCCGCTCATTAACCTACTATCCCTTGAAAGTAGACGATTACGTGGGCGATTGATCGAGCTATTCAAAATCTTAAAAGGATTTACTAATATTGATTACAGACTATTGTTCGAGATGGATAAAAGGGCCAACACACGCTCAAAATGGTTTAAAATCCGTGAACAAACAATTAAACTCTACTATAGCTTAAAATTACGCAAATATGAAATAGCCTGCTCAACCGTGTAGTATAAAGCACGTCAGTTAATATGTTCAAAAACCGACTTCATAAGTACTTCAATAGTGTAAATATAAGGGAGTAAGAGTATAGAAGAAAACGACATAAGAAATAAGGAGTTGGGAATAGAATAAAATAAAATGAGCAATAAAAAGATGCCAGCGATGCCTCCCTGCATACAGTGATTGTGAATTCCCTTTTTCATTTTCTGTCTCTCCTAAAAGTATATTATTTTCATCACTAGCAGACAAAGACTGCGTGAGAAGAGAGTACTGTCCTATCAACCCTGCCCCTGGATAGAAGAAGCGTCTTCGTGTATTTGAGGGATAGCTGAACCTACATCTCAAGGGTACATATGTAGATAAGTGTGTACCGTAGAAGTGAAATAGTTAGAAAAGGCATGCAGAGAAAGGCTAAATGGTACACATGTAGATAAGTGTGTACCGTAGAGTTGAAATAGTTAAAGAACACAAAAACACGCCTGTAAAATTTTTAAAAAGCATGATACACTAACGTTAGAAAGTGGTAGTTAACGACTTCTGTAAGCGGACTGGCCTTGAGCGGACCATATTGTCTTCGCTGGTCCTTGTTTCTGGAGTAAATAACTAGAGTTACATACTTACAGGTAGCCAGCAAGTCTATACTAATATGCTAGTAGTCCTCCTTTAGACATAGTCGCCACGATGCTCACTCACGTGAAATTCAATCCACGACTTGGCTCCGTCTTTAAGAAATATCATTAGTCGTAAAATGCGAGTCAATTTTGTTCCTAAAACTATTCACGCTACCAGCATTTACTACCTCTGCCAGTAGTCTCTCCCATTTATCGATGATTTTAAAGGTCAATTTATTTTTTACTATGTTCCTTGGAACCATCCGTCCTTTCAGTTTAAAAGCGTTGTTATCTATACCATGGTCGTACTTAAAAAAAAATATAATCATAATTTACGTGTTCAAATTTATTTAAAATTTTAAAGACATCGATAAGATCACCCCGCAGTCGCCTAGTTTCGAGAATCGGTAGTTTTAATATATTTAATATAATAGAGGGAACTATTTTAGTCTAATTGAGGGTAATTATTTTAGTTGCGTGTCATTGAATTCTTTCCATTTGTTGATGTTTACATGGGTATGAGGTGACTACAATTGTATCGTAGATTTTAGGTCTAACCTTACTTTCTTATAGAGGTATGATTAAATCTTGGTGTTTGTAGTGAAAATTTCTCGCAATAGATCGAAGAATTTGATTTGTCTCGTTCTCATTTAAATTTTACCCCCAATTTTTCATGTCTTCTGCATATTCGGATAATCTACAAAGTAGGCCATTTTCCATATCGTTTACGTAAATAAGGAAGAACAATGGTGCCAGCACACCACTAGTTACATTTTTACACTCAGAAAATTACCCGTTTAAAACTATTCTCAGCTTACGATTACATAGCCACGACTATATCGACTGCTGGAGGTTCCGCTAATTGCATGAGCAAAAGATTTAGTAAGTAAGGGCCTAGGCGGAACGCTGTCGAATAACTTAGCGAAGTCGAAGTAAACTAGTCGAAAGAACTACTTTCCTCATAGGTTTTAATCATGCTGATATAAAATTATAAAAGATTAGTTGAATATGAACGTTTCTGTCTAAAGGCGTGTTGACTATCATTGATAAAATTATGCCCTTCAAAATAATCGATCACCCTATGAAGAATGAGGAATTAAATTAATTAACCTACGATGGATTTTTAACATATGAGTTGATAATTATTGCCCCATGAGTCGGAAGTTCTCTTTTTTCGTTCTTAAAAATAGGAGTTATATTCGCTTGCTTAAAATATAATGGCACGACACCTTTTTCTAAACAGGTGTTAAAAGATTTCTTGAGCGGTCCCACTAACACGTTTCGAATTTCTTAAAAAGAGCCGGATATTTTATATCAGGACCTGGAGATTTAATGGATTTTAACTTTTTGATATAAAATCTTTTTTTGCTTCGAAGAATTTGATAACAGTTAAAAGGTTATGCTTGTTAAAGTTTATCACATCGTTCGTTCATGGTATATTATGTTCGTCTTCCTTTATAAATGCCGATGCCACAAAGTTATTTTTTATATTGGTCACCTTCTCTGTATCCGAAACTAATTCGTTATTGCCATTTTAATCGGTCCTATTGTTTCCTTTATCGATTTTCTCTTGGACACATAATCGATAAACTTCTTAGGGTTACGTTTACTTTCCTTGGCAAATTATTTTTCAAATTTTCTTTCAACGTATTTCTTTGTGACATTCAATTCGTCAGGGTACGTATTTTTTTTTATTTTCTGCGGGAGAGTTAGGCTTGTGATGCTTGTATCCTTCAATTTAATATCGATATCATGATTCCACCATTTTGGTATACTTAAGGCGTTTTGTTTGTTTTTCGCAGAATGAATTGCTAATCTAATTCTCTAAAATGCTTGGTAACAAAGGACCAGCACTGTTTAACATTTTCTACCGTTGGATTCCACCTGATCTATTTAAACCCGCGGTTGAAACCAGTAAATTCCGCACGTTTAAAATTTGGCCCTTGAATATCATTATTTTCCTTGTTACATTTATATTAATATGGAACTCTAATGATTTGTGATCGCTAAAACCTATACCTTTCCCAATACCAATACTCGAGATTAGATTGATCTTGCTAGTTAGAATTACATCCAGGATATTTTTCCTTCGGGTTGGTTTATTGACTAATTGAGTTTAGTAGTTTTCTTCCATAAACTACAATAGCCTCTGCCCCTCGGGTCCGCGATTTACGTTTCATAGTTAATATTCTACAAATTAAATTCCCAATTAATAAAGTTAAACTATTTTTAATGTAACTTCCAATAATGATATATGATTCTATGTAAATCTCAATCTATTCAGGTTTCCAACAAACATATTTATTGAAAAAGCATTCGATTTTATTTTTGCCGCATATTACCCCAACTTCTATTCGAGATCCATTTTTAATTTCGGTTAAAATTAAATGATTTTTGGGTGTCGATTATTACTCCTCCACTTTGTCATTATTAATATTTTATACGCTGGTAGTTGCAATTCGGCGATATATAGTCACTTTGCTGTCTTCGTCCATGATTGCTATAATTTCGAAGCGGCGTAAGTGTGCTAAACATTTGAATTTGTCAAGCTTATTTCGAATACTACGCTCGTTACAGTAGTAGACATGTAAATTTGTTTTCTGAAACGGTACATTAATATTACGGCGTAGTGAGCTACTCTGCACTATGTGCTCTCTACTCTCCTTTGAGGTTCTGTGTGAAAATATACAAGAGAATTATTAATTATTGATCCCAGCCCCTCTGCGCCTTCCCCGTTTCTATGAAGGCCGTCTCACCGAAATAGAGCGATTGGTTGGAAAAATCGTCTCACAAATCGATAACGTACACTCCCACTTCCTGACAAAGAACTTTAAGAGCGTTATTAATATAGAATGCTCTTCCTTAGAAAACATTCGCTGCACCTAATGTTGGAAGGATGACTGTGAAAGACACGTTCCGAATCCTTTGTTTCAGCTTCCTCATTAGTTAGCGTTACCTTGCTAGAAGTTCCTCGGCACTTGTAGATAAAACATTATTAGTACCTATATGTATTATATGAGCTGTGTCTTGGGTATCTTTGCTTGTAAAATCTTCCATTGAATAGACAATATCCTCTACTTCTACTCCAGGATAAAATTAACTTCTCCGCATGGTTGGTCTTCTGCCGCAGAATCCCTCAAGTTGCCCCCTAATAATCGAATATACTACAAGTCACACTTTGGATTCATTATCTTGATTGGTACCCCAAAATGAAATTTTGCTAGTTAGGATTATCGGTAGTGTCTGCCAAGACCGTCTTGTTGGGGTTCCTCTCCGAACTGTAACGAACCAATCATCCCTGGTTCCAGAAAGCCGGCTATCTCGAGGGGCTAAATTAGCTGCGGTCGAAGGTCGTCGTTCATCTCGCTAGGTATGTATGTAATATATTTAAATAAATAATTACCTAACATAGTTATAGAGAGAAAGTTAAATAATTTCTTAAATAGGAGACTTCAACATGAGAAGGTGAGAGAAAAATTCATATCATTCCTGAACATGAACGTCGTAATTTATAACAGAAGAGCCTCTCTAAGATTAAAAGTAAATAGATACCTATAGAATACAGAAAGAGGAAAGCATTCAACAAAAAATTCCCCTAAAAAAAAATAAAAAATTAGAAATTCTTAGAAATTGATGTTATATAAATCGAAATGTTAAAAAATTTGTTTAAGACAAAAATTATTAACACCCTAATGATACATTTTAGCTTCATAATAAACAAAATCGAGACACGCATCTTTAACCAAACTAGTCAATTATTCCATCTCTATACAACTACTTGCCTATTTTATTATGCCAATATCTTCAAATACTTAATTAATTGTCTCGTATGACAAGGAAAAGATTCGATTCGGCCAAGTTAATTGAAACGACAGAAATTTCGAAGATGCATGCAATTGACAGCGCCGTTTGAATATTGGTCTCAGAAGCACGCATAAACACGCAAGAACCTAATAATGGAACAATCTGCTCAGTAGCAAGAAATGAGACTCTATAATCATGTTGCAAGTGGGAGAGGACCAAAATAGAAATTTTATTTTCCACATAATCGAGCTTATATATATGCATATATATATATATATATATATATATATATATATATATATATATATATATGAACGGAAATAACCTAAATCTTACATTTAAATTACCACAAATAACATTCGAAAATCCCTGACTAGACTGCGCCCAATCAATGTCGATACTGGAGTTTACATTATACTATATTGTAATTTTAAATTAACATACATCGGAGAGTCAGACCACTTTAATAATAGGATGAAAGAACATTTAACTGATATCAGAAGGTGAAGAAATTTGTCAAGTCTCTTTACGTACATGCAAACGCACGACCATAAAATTGATTTTTTGACCATGCAAAAATCATATATATTTCAAATAATCATATTGAAAGGAGAATTTCGGAATACATCACCATTAACAAAGTTGATAATTTCAATTTATCTGAAGGGCAATACAAATTTAACATTTATATATAATGAATAGAGTCGCCAATTGTATCTGTAAGCCCGCGAATGTTATGAGTCTTGGGGATTAGCAACTCTCCACTATGTTTTCTGGCCCCATTTCACTTTGTTTAGCTTGTCATTCAGGCCAGATTTATTCGAGTATATTTTTTATATCCAGATTTTTTACTGCTGTTTCATTATGTTCAGGATGTGTCTTAACTTATATATTCTTTGCTCCTTGTCTAGCATCTAGTTATTAGTTGAAATTTGCATTTTTTAACTTGCCGAAACTAGTCCGATATAAATAAATAAAATCTTGATTCAAATATTGACATTTACCATTATCTTCCATATATATATATATATATATATATATATATATATATATATATATATATATATATATATAGAGAGAGAGAGAGAGAGAGAGAGAGAGAGAGAGAGAGAGAGAGAGATTAAGATATCACATTAGCGTGATATATATCAGTGAATGCTAAAGGTAAACCCCAATATTTGAGTCAAGATTTATTTCTAACTATTGGAATAGATTCGGCAAGTTAAAAAATGCAATTTTCAACTAATAATGAAGAAGCTAGGCATGGGACACAGTATATATAAGGAAGCCACATCCTTAAGAAAATCAAACCTTGAAATAATCTGAGAAAAACTCAAGTGTATCCGGGGCAAACGACATCTAAACAAAATTAAATGAAACAGGAAGCAATCTGGAAAGTTGCTAATCTCCGAGAACCATTGCTTCCGGTGGTTTATAAATACGATTGACTACATTATTCGATATATATTTACTTAATTTATATTACCCTTCAGATAAATTGAAATCCGCAATTCTCCTCTCAATATAATTCTTCTATTTATAAATGATTTTTGCTTTGTTGAAATCAATTCTATGGTCGTGCTTTTGCATGTGCATAAAGAGACTTCCAGAGTTCGTACAGCTTCTGATATCGATTCAGAGCGCTTGCAGTTGATCCTTTTGACGAGATGGTAACTGGTTGCATATTTTAATTTCTGCAGGCGGGGAATGATTAAAGTCGTGCAAGACATGCAACGGGTATTCCTTGTCTTGCTCCACGCAGGCTACGTGGAATACGCAAAAAGAGTCGAGGTGGTAGCCAGGTTTAATGGGAGATTTTTCGTTGATTGTATCTATCTGGTTGATTTACGCGCTCTGGTGTTACTGCTTGTGCATATTAATATAGAAGAGCTTTCACCCTTAAGGGTTTTCAATAGTACGGTAATCGACGGGGCCATACTTCCTGACTATGGATAGCAGCCCTTCCACTAGCTCAACAATATGTGGTTTCCCGTGGGAAAAAGAAGTAAAACTTCTTCTCCGTAGTTGAATTTACTTTCTTTGGATTTCCAATTGAAGTATGTCTTATACTTTTGAATGGAAAATTGATGTCAGCGTTGTGTAACGCAATTTCGGCGCAAATTTCTAGCATCTTTCTTAAATCCAGTAGATACGAAAAAGGAGTCAGGATATTTGTATCCAATTTCTGATAAGAATAATGTTCTTTTAGAATATTCAGGGGGCCTCTGACGTTTCTACCATATAAAGCTTTAAACGGGGCGAAACCTAAAGTACGATGGGGAATTTCACGGTAAGCAAAGAGGGCTACCCAAAAGAAACGGTGCCATTCAGTGTGCTGATATGCCCTCTTAGAATGGCCTTGAGGCTTCCATTTAGCCTTTCGCCCCTTCTATTTTCACTAGGGTGAAAATGAATGGTAAACAGGTGCTTGAGCACCAATAATTTTCCAACGTACTCCATTAATTTGACGACCACAATCTGAGAGTATTTCTTTGGGCAGGCCGACACGGGAAAAGATGGAAATAAGGGCATCGGATCAGGAGATGGTATCGACTTTCTTGACATGTACGGTCTATAGAAATCGAGTAGCAAAGTCGATAGCTTTAAAATGTAATTATGGCATTCGATAAACACGGACTGGATAAGTCCAATTAGGTCGATATCTACTCGACAGAAAGGTTCAGAAGTTACTGGTCCTTTCATATGGGCGCAGGTCTGACTCGTTCTTTTATGGCCATCTTTTGGCAAATGTCTCACGAAGGACAATAACTAAGAAATTTGTCATTAGTGCCAGGCCAATAAGAACATTTAAAGATCCACTGAGCGGTCTTTGTGTTATTAAAATGAACAGCAAATAGGCTATCATGACCCGTTGGCAGGATTGGAGGGAAGTGGGAACAGGGTACACATAGTGTGCGGGACTCGTTGTCGTTGTTTTTGGTGCACTCTCGATAGAAGAGGTCGTCCTTGACGAGGAAGGAAATCACCTTATTCCCTTTGACGGTCAGCGTGTTTTATTCTGTGCTTTAGTCCAAAGGGGACGAAAAGATTCACTTTGACTCTGGTTTTAGGGAGCAAACGGGGGTTCTATAGGTGTAGGGGCTTTCAGTTCCTTCGCGGGGAAAAGTTTAGTAACAGGCTGAGCCACGGGGGTGGAAGAAACCATGGGGGCCTGACCAATTAGGACAGAGTGAAACGCGATGGGGCCTGCCACGTCTTCCTCCAAACCAGTAAAATACGCGGATTTAATGTAGTAGTGAACAATGTAGAATTTATTGGCGCGCCCCAATTAATCAAGCATAAGGACAAACTTATCGTGGTATGGAGCCACAGGTGGGATTAGTATATCGGATACAATGTTGCACATTCACCCTATATCGCAGACGAAGGTTGAGATTTGGCACCCACTCACTACTCCAGTTTCAAATTGGAGGGTCCCAGGGGTACTTCTATCGAACAAAATTTCACCTGATGGCCAGCCGTATTCGGCAAGTAGAAAAAGAGGGGGCTTCATTTTGCGACGGTGGGGACGTAGAAGTGGCACTGATCTGGTGTACCTGTTGAGAAGAAGGTGTCCTTCTAAACTGCGAGTTTTGAGGGCAGTTGGATCTCACGTGGCAAGGAACTTAAAAGGAATATAACACAATAGTCCTCCTGGGGAACGGAGAAGCAGGGGATTGGAAGAAAAGGGCTTAAAAACATGGTGGTCCAACGAGAAGAGCGATTGAGGTTTGGCAGGACCAGTCACATTCATGAACTTATTCCGATTATTAGAAACAAATTGGTTCTTGCTGGTGTTGGATTTAGCAGATGTGGGTACTTTACGAAGGATATGATTTCTAAACGGAGCTAGGTAATTGTCGTAGAATGACTCCCGACGATACTATATATAACACTATTCGTTGAGGGAACTTCCTTAATTATCTTTAGAGTGCGTTTTTTACTGTCTGGCGGCCGATATTATGTATCTTCAAAATGCTTAAGAAGTGGAACTGAGCTCAAGGATAATAATATTGCTATCATTAATAAAATAGAGTTTTATTAATAATAACTATAAACAAAACACAAAAACGGAAAATATTGACAAACAGAATGGAAAGGGTCGTGGAGACTCGGGCTAATCCAAGGATTTAAGGGATCAAAAAAGGTAAAACAAATATGGAGTTAAAGAGATGGGATGGTTCGATAAACCATTTAAAGCACAGGATAGAATTGACAAATAAGGGATCAATACTCAAAAGGTGACGCTTGGCTTACGTAACTTCATTAGGGTGCAGTGGAAGGTACTTGAAGGAATATTCGGTCCTTCGGCTGGCGAGTTCCAGCCGGAGGGGGGGGATAAAAGGATCCTGACGTGGCGTCTTGGAAAGGAGAACCGTTACTCGACGAACGGCTTGACGAACAATGGCTGTTCTAGGTTGTTCTCTTCTAAACAAAGGGGGGGGGGATGAGAACCGTCTCTTGTCTACGGGCTCAAGAACAATGGCTGTTCTAATGTTGTTCTCCTTTGAACAACAGGGGGTGAGAGAACCGTTTCTTGGCGAAGGGCTCAAAACGAACAATGGCTGTTCTAATGTTGTTCTCCTTGAACAACAGGGGGGGGGATGAGAACCATTTCTTGGCGAAGGGCTCAAAACGAACAATGGCTGTTCTAATGCTGTTCTCCTTGAACAACAGGGGGGGGATGAGAACCGTTTCTTGGCGAAGGGCTCAAAACGAACAATGGCTGTTCTAATGCTGTTCTCCTTGCACAACAGGGGGGGGGGGATGAGAACCGTTTCTTGGCGAAGGGCTCAAAACGAACAATGGCTGTTCTAATGCTGTTCTCCTTGAACAACAGGGGGGGGATGCCTTGGGGACTTGGCGTCACTAAAGGCTCGAACCTTTGGCACTCAAGGAATATTGTCCACCTTCTGGACAAGTGATGGTGAATCTCGAGGTCGAGGTCCCTTGGTGCACAAAGGGAGAGAGGGTCGTGGTGATGTTTCTTGACGAAAATCTGGATCTCCAATCTGATCTTAGTGGTAAAGTTTCCATATAAATAGCCAGGACATCTCCTTGGCGTGGGGGAGAATGGGGTGGAAGCTTGGAGGGAACGCACAGCTGGGCCGGAGAAAAATGCCTTATCTGTCCATAAGCCTAACTCGATCTGGCGAGGTCGGCGTATGGGGGCGAACGGGGGGGAACGATAACCTCCTTGTTTAAACATTGACGTCCGGTAGCTGTTGATAAGACTCCAAGCCTCGAATCGAAGATGCACGTGGGCCTCCTCGAGGTTTTAACTAATATGGGATAGGAGTTGAATTTAACACAGATTCAACTCGTTCTATCACAGTAATAAATTCATACTCGAAGACGAAATCGACCAGGGCGTTGTATTCATGAGGTACCGTGACGCGTCAATCGAAAAATTAAACTGACGCTGTAGGGATTAGCCGAAGTGTCGGTAGGTCTGGTAGGGTTGAATGCAAGAGTGCGTAAATTTAGTTTGGTAGGAATCAGGGGTCATGGTGTAAGCGGCGGGCAACTCTGCTTTTGACGAGGAGTAATCAATTTTTTCTTCTGATGGAATGGAGATAAAAATATCTCTAATTTGAGAGCTAAACAGGGAAATTAATTATGCTACGCCGTCCTTCTCGATATCCTAATGATTTACCTCGAACATCTTCTCGTAGTAGGTGATACAAGCCCCTAAGTATTCGCCTTCTTTAAAGACGGGAAGCTTTATGGTCGTAGACTGCCTTGCGTCTAGCCTAACACTCGAGGAATTAATCAAGAGCGTCTTGTTCCTCGCTCTGCTCATCTCCAATTCGTGAGAGCGAATGCTCTCTTTTTCTTCTCGTTCCTTTTCTTCCATTTCTTTTCTTTTTTCTTGTTCATTTCCTTCTCTTTCTTTTCTTTCGATTTTCTTGCTTCTTTCTTCTTTCTAAATTTACGCCATCAAATCTTTTCCACTGAATCCGAGTGACTCACCTTGAGCCTTAAAAATTTCAACCGCCGACATCTTACTGGTTTACGCAATGGGCACTACAACAAGAATTAACCAACGTCGCTAGTATGACATAAGTATCGGTTCTTTCACGCACGAATGAGAGTGCGAATGGTTTTGATAACCAAAGAATATACGAAAAACAAGGGGGCAAACAGGAAAACACATGCGAGAGAGCTTTTGCCATCGAGATTTAACCGTAATTGATTCGAGAGCACAGTAATACAAAGAATAATACTATTTCTCTATACCTTCCACTTATGGAACGAGATGAGGCTTCGAAGGGAAACAATTCAATTTGATGGGAAATAATAGAATAGTTTCGAGATAATAGAAAAAACGTTACGAATGTACCTTTACTAATATGGAAATCAATATAATTTTACAAGGTTAAAAGGAGTTTTAGAATTAGCTATACACATACTAAATGCACAGGAGTTTCCGCAGCTACTAGCGGGAGAGGTGGTGAGGACAGTGACCGTAGAAACAAACAGACACTATTGACCGACCCACACTCCAACGCACTTGAGCGTAAATTGGATTACACGAGAAGGGGGCTAAGAAAGCGCTTGTACATGAGAGTTGCGCGTTGCTGTAATCTCGATTTGGTTCGAAGGAGTAATCCTTGCCTAGGCGCAAATTTCCAACAATAGTCTCTGGATAATGCCTATTGAGTGGGTGAACTTAAATCTTGTTTTCGAGTAACACGAATCGAGATTGAGCGCGCTGCGTTCGAGGAGCAGGGGAAACGAATTTAAGTATACTCACATGAATTAACAAGAATACCGCGAGCTTGAGGGATTCTACGAGAATTGTGCAGAGTCTAACGGGATGCGAATAGTGGGTACCGACAAGGGTCCACAGAGGATACTGACAGGGCAGGGAGAACGGCATATTCTCCCTTCCAACTCTGGCGCCGGTATATTTATACGAGTTGAATGGGGTTTTCCCCCATCCGTGAGAAGGGAGGGTTCTAGTGTTGGACGCAGCGGCATACGAGAATAGACTCGGTCTTTTAGCGCGAGGGCGAAAAGGTTCTGAAGCGGGCGAGGGAAACTTTGTCCAACTTCAGTTGGGACCTTCTGGGCTCTCACACCTGCCGTAGGTTTCTGTGAAGCTGGCATTTCAGATCTCGCACCTCCATTAGGGCGAAACAGCGCGTATCTTCCTCTCTCTTTCTCTCTCATCTTAAACATATCGTAAACATATATACCTCAATTGGTAGTTTCATTTTTCTAAGTGACCTTTAACTTTTGGCCGCTGACCTTTTTGAGAAATATGTATTGCCTGCACTTGAATCTTTTACGAAAGATCGATGTTATATATATCTAAAAATGTTTATAATATATTGTCTCAAGGTTTTGTTAAACTTCTATAATAAATATTTAAATACACTAGTTCTTAGTGACTCTTATATTAATGCCGCTACTATATATATATATATATATATATATATATATATATATATATATATATATATATATATATATATATCCACTGTGTGTCATATTTGTTATGCCACCTACTTCCTGAATCGGTTATCATTATCTGATGAGATAGATGGATAAAACTTTAAAATATCTCTTATAAACCTTATTTCGATAATCATAGAGAGTTCCTAAATACAATAATATACATAATTTTATTGACCAGACATATATTTGTATTCCATACTTAATGTCGTTATATATTTCTCTATATACCCTCGAGTATAATTTCTATTATATTTGCATTTAATAACTTATCTACATACAACAAAATATGTATAACCCTTCCCCTCTCCTGTCTCCCATTTTTGGTTTACTCTAAAAAAAATTATTTTATCGCAATTTGCTAAAAATAATTATTTTCTTTTGCACCTTTTAAGTGGATTGGATACTTGGTACTAAGAAGAGAGTTTGTATTTTTTCTCATTCCACAAATTTTCGTTTCTACTTTTTGTTTTACTTTAGCAGAAACGCCTTTAAGTCGGGTCTTTATGGTTCAGATGCATAAGAACTTTTCAAATTACAGCATTCTTTTCATTAAATGCACATTTTGTTTTTGTTTGTAAAGGTTTACCATTGTTTATTTTGATTTTTCACTGTTTAATATCAAATTTACGCTCTTAATTTAATTCTTTTATATTCCTCACACGATTAGGGAGTAATTTGCAAAGCTTTATTCGATAACGCGAATTTCGTATAACGATAGTATTTTCAATCTGGAATTTAACACTCGGAGGTAAGACAAATCTCTTTCTTTTGGAATGAGGCTTTTGTAAATTATATTTAACAGAATCAAAAGAAGAGAAATAAAGGACACATGTGATCTTATTATATACTTACATATAAATAAATACTTTGGTTTTGTAAGATGAAGGAGACAAATGACATGCGAAGTTTGACCTCCAAAACACGCTTAATATCAGAATATAAAGCTAGTTTCAGGTTCTTAATGGTATTAAAGGTAATTAAGGTTATTAGATAACTTTTATTAACTTATTTCAAGGAACTTCATTGAAAAGTATTGAATATAGCAATGAGACCTGGGATCAAACGAAGCCATATATCTCATATTAAAAGACATGAAGTTAAAGGAGGAGGAGATAGAGTTACCCTTATAAGAACCTGCCTCTTTGTCAAAATCAAATTTCTATGAACAGATTATTAGGTGTTTTTGGTTGCTTCCCTTAACCGGTCCTTATCGGCTAGCACGATGGGTATCGAGAGAAATGTTCTCGGTTATTTTGTTCGATTTTCATAATCTTTGTGTTTGCCGACGTTTTCTTGTCTCGAGAATAACAAAAAGTTATCCTGCAAAAAATAGAAGTCCATTCACGAAATAAGGAGATAGTAAGTCAGATAACAGTATTTAGTTCCGATGTATTTTTTTGTGAATAGATTGTCGAGTGACGATGTTTAGCTATTAATTTTATTCCCCCACGGAATTAAATTGTTGGTCATTTGAGGGCAAATCTCGTGCATCAAGTTTTATGTATAGAAAAATGGTATGATACTTGGTTTTACGGTGCTAAAAGGACTGTAACTCTCGTCTCAAAGACAGTGAACTCTCACGGCTTTTGCCCTCTCGTGAGTCTTTCGCCTGCCTCCCCTTTTTTTCTTTGTGTTTTTGTTTGTTTAACAAAACAATTCGCTCTCCCGCCGGTGCGTAAAGAAATCCATAATACTGACATATTCATTATTGTGCGTTAATTTAATTCTTGTCGTTGAGCTGATCACGTAAAACGGGCAGCATTTCGCTATTTGAAATTTTCAATGCCCCACGTGAGTCACTCGGACACATTGGCAAAGATCTGATAGCCTACATCCAGGAAGAATAAAAAAGAGGAAGAGCCGAAAGATGAGACAAAGATGAAAGGAAGGAGAAGAAAGAGCCGAAAGATGAGACAAAGATGAAAGGAAGGAGAAGAAAGAGCGAGAATTCGCTCTCACGAATTTAAGATGAGCCGAGCGAGGAACGAAACGCTCTCCATAATGTCTTCAGGTTCTAGACTAGCCGCACCGCAACCTGCGACCATACAACTCCCCGTCTTAAAGAAGGCGAAGACTTCGGGTCTTATCTAACGTATTTCGAAACGAGCTTTGAGTTGAACCAGTGGGACATTGATACGGACAGCGTAGCACAATTATTGCCCCCGTTAAGCTTCCACCTCAGAGTGATTTTTATCTCCCTCCCATCAGAAGCACCAATTGATTATTCATCCTTAAAATCTTAGTTATTCGCCACTTAATTGACCTCTGAGTCCAACCGAGCTAAATTTACTCACTCTTGCATTCAACTCTACCAGACCTTCCGATAATTCATTTACTCTCTACAGCCTAATTTTAATTTTTGGATTAACCTGTCCACGGTAACTCATAAATATGACGCTCTGGTCAATTTCGTCTTCGAAGATGAATTTCTTACCTACCTTCCTTCTGAAATCAGATCCTTCATGAAGGAATGGAAGTGCCGTACCCACATGGAATGCATCAAGGAGACAGAGGTCTCCGCCAATCCCAAACCTCTCTTCTTGTCCCACCACCCTGATGTTGAGCCCGTTTCCCTCAATCCTCCTGCCTTGTCGTTCCACAGGAGAACCATCATGTGCTATTCCTGTGGTGTTCCGGGCCAAGGGGTATCCAGCTACCCTTAAACTCGCAGTTTAGAAGGACCCCTATTTCTTACTAGGTACACCAATTCAGTGCCAATTCTGCGCTCGCACAGTTGCACAGTGGCTACAAGGTAAAATTTATTCGATAAAAGTAACGATGGGTCCCTCCAATTTGAAACTGAAGCAATGAATGAGTACCCGATCTCAATTCTGGTCCGTGCACGTGCATTGTGTATCCGAAGAACTACTCCCCCATGTGGCTCCGGTCCACGATAAGTTTGCCGTAGTGCATGATTACTTGAGGCCTGCCAATAAATTTTCCATGGTAAACTGTTACATTAAGCATGTATATTTTATTGGTTGGGCTGAAGTCGTTACAATCCATACTAAGTTTTGCTTGGTATGGATCCGCCCCCGTGGCTCAACCGTTTAGTACCCGTTTCCGCGCGATGAGGGAACTGCAAACCCCTACACCTCTGGAACCATCATGTGCTCCCGAATTGCAGAGAGCGGCTACCCATGACTTTCCCAAAATCCAGAGGAAATGCGAATCTCATCATCTCTTGTGGTTCAAAGCCCAGAACAAAATCCGTGGAACTGTCAGAGGGAGTTAGGTAATTTCCTTCCTCGTCATGGACGACCTTTTCTATCGAGTGATTACCGAGGAAAATGACACCGAGTCTCTCACACTATCTGTACCCCATTCTCACGTCCCTCCATTTCTGCAAACACTTCACGATAGCTAAATTGCTGGGCACTTTAGTCACACGAAGACCGCTCGGATGATCTTCAATTTCTTTTATTGGCCTCGCGCGACCGAAGAAATTCTGCGTTATTGTTATTCGTGCGAAATTTGCCAAAAGACGTCAGTAAAATGAGTCACATCTGCGCCTGTGCAGAAGGGACTACTAATCTCTGAAGCCTTCTCTCGAGTAGCTATCGATCCAATCAGATCTAATTACGCCCTGTCAAGCGAAGGGCATAGTTACGTTTTAAGGCTGGTCGACTTTGCCACTCGAATCCTCGAGGTTATACCGCTCAAGAAAATAGAGAGCATCTCCTGCGCCGTTGTCCTTATTTCGATCTTTAACCGTGTTAGCCTGCGCAAAGAAATCCTCTGGAATCATGATCGTCAATTTGCCTCTAAATTAATGGAGTATATGGGTAAATTATTAATAATCAAACCACTGTTTACCATTCTTTTTCACCTGAGTGGGAATGGAATGTACGAGAAGCTAAATGGGAACCTCAATGCCATTCGCAGGAAGTTATGTGCAGATCAGCCCAATATATGGACCCGTTTCCTTCCGTTTCTTAGCCTACCGTGAAATCTCCCATCGTAAATTATCATTCACCTCCTTTGCACTTTAATATGGTAGAAATGTCAGAGGCCGGAATGTATCCTAAAAGAACTTTATTACAATCAGAAATTGGATCAAAATATCCATAATACTTACGCTTATCTACCGGATTTAAGAAGGAGGCTGAGAAGGTGGGCAAAAATTGCTTCTCAGAACGCCGACATCAATTATCACAAGTATAAAACATACTTTCATTGCAAGTCCAAAGAAAGGAAATTTAACCCTGGAGAAAAAGTTTTTTCTCTTCTCCACGGACAACAGCAAATTGTTGAGCCAGGGGAAGGGCCCTACCGCATAGTTGAGAAGCGTGGCCCCGTTGATTATTTTCCTTTTGAAACCCCCTTCGGAAGAAATCGCTTACGCAAGCAGAGTATTACTCGTGTGTGAGAAAAATTATGCGGTATTGGAGAGAGAGGCCCTTGCTAATATTTGCGCAATCTGGAAATTTATAATCTATTTATTAGGAAAGGAAGGTGTAGTAGAAACATACCACAAACCCATATCCTACCTTCGTAACGTTAAGAATAATAACAGTCAGTTAAAGTGTTGGAGCTTGTTCTACCTTGAACTGCAATTCTGCATTTTGTATTTAAAAGGCAACGATAAATGTATGTTGACAGTTTACATAGGAACCCTATAGATTCTTTTCCAAACTAATTCCATCCATTACGTTTCTGTTTTTTTTCTATGTATTAATTTTTGTTTTTCAAATAAATTGGTATATTCAACCATTTAATAAGAAAACGCGTATTCTTATATATATATATATATATATATATATATATATATATATATATATATATATTATATCTGTGAAATGATTTTCTTTAATCTCCTTCATTTTGAGGGGGTATGGTATAAACTTAGGAAAACTCACCGTCGGGCGAGTGAGCCACACTTAATGGTATAATAGAAAAAATATCCTTAGCCAACCATGCCGTAGTATCATATAACCTTGTGTATATGTATGGTGTACCTCATCATCCTCCCCCACAAGCTCTACTATTTTGTATTTCCGCTCCATTTTTGAAAATTTGTCCTAGGTATTCTCAACTTTATCCGCTATTATCATGCGACTTTAAGTTATATTCTTCGCCCATTAATCATTCTCTGATGTCACTTCTTCCCCTGAGGTTCCATTTGCTGTGGAACTTCATGCCTGCAGAACCTGAATGCTCCAAGATATTCAATTAATCAGATATAAGAAACAACAATGTCAAATCTGGCCTGGATGAGATCTTCGAAGCTCCCTCATCGGAGGAATCCGAAGAGGACAATGAAGAAGAAGATGAAAAGGCTGAAAATGAGGAGGGATCCTCCTCTTATGACAAAGAAGAGGGCCCCTGCACCCGTACACGAGCTACAAAGAGCAGGTCCAAAACCCGAGTCCTCCCCCCGAAGAAGCAAAACCCTGGGCACACTAAACCCGGCCTGCCAGCCCCCAAGAAGAAGATGAAAAATAAGAAGAAGCATAGGTAAAAATAATTCACCATGTTACGGAACGCAATGAAGATATTGGAAATTAATACCGATGGCTGGACAACGAAAAGGACTCTTTACGGAAATGCATTCAGTCAAATTGATGCAGACAACATCTTAATTTCGAACACAGGATCGACACCACACGTAGTGTAGAAATGAAAATCTGGAACTACGATGTGTTGATCACAAATTATTCGCAGGAGAGGATTGACGGTGCCGCTATTGCAATAAAGAAAGAGATTAAATGCAAGCAAATGAGAAATCTAGAAGAATCCTACCTTGCGATTTAGGTCGAACGAGAGATAGGAAAGGTAGTCTTTGCTACCGGATATCAACTGCCAAGGAAAGACGTGTTACCAATTCACACTCTCACTGGCCTATTCGGCAGAAGAGCCCCCAGTATATTAATGGGGGATCTGAACGCCAGATGCCGAGAATCCGGTTACAGAACCTTCAATGCTATAGGGATAAGCCTGGACCTGTTATTAGACAGAAATATTGCCCAACGAATGGGCCTCGACTTCCTTACCTTTGTCAGAGCAAAAATGTGCCACAAAACCAGACACCTGTCTGGCCAATCGTCAGCTGCCGTTCAATTACAAAATGGAACCAGTCCAGGTACCATGTAGTGACCATATATAGATCCTATAAACAGAAACTCTATTGAAGTTCCAGATGTAGTCAGAAATAACTTCAAAAGAGTAGACTGGATAAGGTGCGCGGGCCTTCTCGGGGCCGACGATCCGCCCAACTTGGACGATGCAATTCTTAAGGAGATTGACGAGGCACTCGAGGACCTCAAAAACCATCTCATAAACGCAGATAGGGCTTGTATCTCTGAATCCGAGTATAGGACTATCTCTACCTACAGATGGACTGAATACATGAAGGATATATACCGTGAGCTGAAATTATTGTATGAAGTCAACATCAGGAATGCTTCAGTTCACTCAATGCAAAGTAGGAAATAAATCAAAGATGAAGTCAACCAGTTTATCCTCGAACAACAATGGAGACGATGGAATGATGGGATGATGCGATCAACATCATAAACGAGTTTAATGAAAAAATACGTAGGGCGCACTTTCACCAACAGGGGGATAGACAGCGCGATGGAGATGCCGAGATTACCGAAAGAAGCAGTACTCGGACGCTCAGCTTATTCCGACAAAAAGCCCCAGGACAATCGGGCCTTACAAATTTTAACTTTGAAAAGACACTAGCTAATGAAATTGAGGCGATGAAAAGGATATATAACGCTTGTCTTAACATATAATACTTTCCAGATGCTTATAAATCGGCTAAGATGATTTTCTTGCCTAAGCCCGAAAAGGACCCAAGGTTGAAGTAGAGCTAACGGCCAATTTCACTTCTAGAATTTGGCGAAAAGCTCTTCAAACGATTTTCAATCGAAGACTGGTGTTTCACTTGGAGGAGAACTTCCTCTTCAACCCACATTAATTCGGGTTTAGGAGGAACCGAAGTACGGAGATGGTTTCTCGAAAAGGCCAATCAAAAGATAGTTTTTGGCTATCTGAGAGGATGCCTATTTTAAGTGTTACCTTGTCGTGTATGTTAGAAGAGCTCCTTCCGAAGGCTTTATGAAAGAATATCTGCCCAAAATAGCCTTTTAACCGCACAATTAATTGTGTTACTGCAATATTTTTTATTAATGTATAAAGGTGTGGCGGAGATGGAGAATAAAACAAATTTTCCATTCTCTTCGAAGTAAAAGGGTGACTCTTGACCAATAAGGAGTAAAGTTTAAATATAAATATCAGAAATATTTTTATACAGATCTTTTAAGCAAATAATATTTTAGTATGTATTTTTGAGTGAAGATTTGAGGAAAATTTCCTTCGTCATTTTTCAATTTAGTTGAAAATTGCAAACTTTTGCGACGAATTGCGCTGCATGGAGCAATTTTGTCCTCAACAAAGTTTGACAAGTGCTTGAACCTCGAAATCCTTCCTGTAAAGAATACCAGAGTTATTTTTTAAGCACAAAGGAGTTCGAGATTGTCATTAAAGATACCTTTTAGCCACGTTCTGTTGTTATAATGGGTAAATCAGTAGAACTCCATCCCTGGATAAGCGATCAGACTATAGTATCTGTCCAGGTTTTGAGTGGATTCTTCTCGAGTTTGGCTTGAGCAGAAGGCAGTACTCACTAAGCTGCTCATACTGAAGACCAGAGGCAGGGGATCTTGGGTTTACAGATGATTGTCCTTATAACTACATGTTAGTTTCAGATCTAGTGGGTTTACCTCAACAGAATTATTATGACGGCTGGAGTATGGAAACGAAAAATATACAAATTTTATTTTCAACATTATAAAGACAATACTGAGTTCAATACTTACATTTAATAAAGTATACTTGAATATGAACTTGATTAACATTTAAATCCATGCACGTGTATTTGCCAGAATCGTTTTCAGTCCCGCTATGGACAAGCAGAATAAGACGGAATTGATTCTCCTTGCTTAAATTTTGGTTAATATAATGTACCAATTTCAAAGACTAGGATTCGTTATCAATACAGTACCGATAAACCTACGAAATGAAGGTAATTACAATAAAAGGAAATGTACTACTAATAGTGAAAATTTTCATAAACGTGGTGGTGTATATTAAGTTGCAAAAATTATACAAAGTGTAATATTAAAATTGATGTTGTTATAAAAACCTTATTCTTAAAGAAATTAGCTTTGACTTATCTTCCTATTTTTTTGGCAATTTTTATTTTTAGAAGGAACCCGATTTGTCAATTTAATTATTGCATTGATATTGTATTAACATCATTTAATTTCTCTTTCTCTCTTATTTTCCATCTTTTCTTCGTTTCAATTGACTTCTCCAGTCTCTCCTAATCTCCGTCTTTGAACTTTCGCTTTATCCGTTAATCGTTTTAACCCTTTTGGCTCTGTTCTTGCCTCTCGGTTTGACCTTGGTACCTCTTTTAGCTAAATCTTAATATCAATTTACCCATCCCTATCTTACTTTCTCATTGGTGATTTCTTTTCTTAGAGGCAGTCCTTTCTCTTTTACTAGCTTATATATACCCTTATTATATTATTTTCTCTTGTAGTTACCCTTAAAAATGAACTAAATAAAGTTCCAAAGTACTTGGAAGAACATTTTTCCTTTTTTCTGCGGGACATTGCATTCATTGCCAACCTCACGTGCTACTTTGTGAGTTATTCATTTCATTATTTTGTGAATAGTGTGCCATTACGAGTTTCAAAAGTATACAAGGAATTAAAAGTTATCGGCAATTTTCTTGATAATAGGGAAGCGGTAAAGATTCTCTCAATTTTTGCGGATGTCAAGGAAACAGCCAACTTGACAATACGACATTAAACTTCTTGCTTATCTACCTAGCAATATTAAAGGAGAATATCCAGAACACTCTATAATTGGCTAATATCTGACAGTCACAAAAAAGCGAAAGGGATGCTTGGTGAGAGAGTAGGAGGTAACTACCATCATCTGCATGTTTTTGTCTGGGCAACAGTTCTTAGCTTTGGGAGGGTAGGATGAAACGGCCGATTTAACAGGACGAGGAAAAACTGCCCCCCATTATGATCCAGCTGTGCAGATCTAGCAAGGATTAGAGCTCCGACATGTGACCTAAAGCGTTGGATGATGCAGTAAAGATTTTGTCAGGCTAGGAGCAGTCTGCCAACTGGAGTTCATAGGCAAGCACTTCTATATAGGTAGGAGAGCAAATTATACTCATCATCAATAGAGTATGAGAGCTATGGGAAGATGAGTTGTCTAAAAAGGTCCTTAGAATTGAACCGAAGTAGAGAGCTAGGCCTCTTGGTAGCACGTCTCTCCTTAAAAAAGAAATAAATGTGGCCTTTTAAAACATTTGTGCGTGTGTCACACAATGTAGGCCTTCCAGAACTTGGGTAGAGCTTGGATTGAGGGTATTGGGGAAGAGCATGGAACATTGGATTTTAGGAATGGTTTTTGTGGTTAAGATCTAGGACGATGCTGATATATTAGAGATTTGGAAAGGGACTGCGAAGCCAAAATTTTAGAAGCGACATGAAGTTTTAGAAGATCTTGATGGGAAAGATTTTTCAGAAGGCCTTCGTGTTAGGGGTATTCAGGATGGACTTGATGGTAGAGTATTTGAGTCAGACCAGGTGGTAAGTATTATGGAGTAGCCGGGGGAAATAAAATTCTTGAGGGACTCGGAGGATGTTTTTGGCATGGTTTGGGCTTGTGGTTTTCGGAACACACTTTGAGGTATTTGTTATTCGGGATGGGCTTGTGGCAGAGCGCAACAGCCTTTTGGTATTTGAAAGTATCATGACCAATAATTTTGCAAGTGAAGCAATGTGTAGGAGTTAAAATATACCGGAGGGCCTCAAAATTAAATTATCAACAGGTACCGACACCGAGATATATATGAGGAGGTGTTGAATGAACGCGACAGTGTAGTGGTGGACATCCTTGCATTTCGACCTTATTATGTAATATGTATGTAGATCTTCATTTCACTCTGAGGGAAAAGATTCTCAAATATTTCTTCTACTCGATATCTTAACGTTACTTGGCAAATATTGTGCCATAGCTGCACTCTAGGGGATGTTTCTGGGCCACGGTGACTGTACACTTATTTATCTATCAGTAAGCTAGGAAAGAGTACGTGCATCCAGCATACCGGGTCTTGAAAAATAGAGATCCGTCCCACTATAGCGTCAAATATATCCTTTCTATAGAGATTATTGCAGGTAACAGCTAAAATCATTGCCTATAATTTGTGGGTGAGGAGACCAATGCAGAAAATTGTTTAGGCACCAGAAAGCGTTAAGAAGGACAAAGAAATATCGACGCTGTACTCTAAAAAAAGATGAACGTTAAAAGCGCCCTTATTGGCTCGCATTTTATACATGGAGTAGATGGTATCTCAGATGATGAGATACAATCCAGTCACACATCCGCAATTTTGTGCATGTTTTAGGTGATAACTCTGGTAAGAGCCGAAAATTGTTACAAGCTCTCATACTGACTAGTATGGGAAAAGAAAGCATATTAGCATTAGGGAGAAAAAGAATAACTAAATATCAGTGGCATTACGTTATTAGAAAAGGCAGATGGGGCATAGGAAATCCTGCTAACCTCCCTTAAATCAGAAAGGTGCGAGGCTATTTGCACTCAGCCCAAGAAAGTCCATAGACATACAGTCGATTAGTGGCGTTAATGGTGTCTTTGAACACTACTAAATCCATTTTGTAATTTCAATTTGAATGCATAAGCAGATTTAAATATTTGTTTTGTTTTACAAGCAATCGTTACAAAAACAAAACTTTGTTAAATTAAATATCTGAAGTATAGGATATGTGATTTATTTCCTAATCCACAAGAAAGCAATTGCTTTGCCCATTATCCAACATAAAACTGTTTTATAAAAGAACAACCTCTGACACTCCCCCCTCCCTACCATTTATCGGAGACCACGTGCTATTGGTATCCTGCCATGGAAGACGTCATTTTCTGTTTGAACATTTTTTAATTTTCGACTCCTGAGCACGTTGGGAAAATAATCTCAATCCTGCGAACTCGTCCCAAGCCTCCTACCCTCCCCCCTTTGTTGAAGTTTGAAAGAGCCTCTCTGTCTTGGCCTTGCTGCTAAATGATTAATTGACTCCGCTTCTGGATTAAGGTGTCTGGAGATTGTGACTCCTTTCTCCAAACTCCCCCTTCCCCTCTAGACTACGGCATACAAATACTCGGGTTATTCTTTAGTTCGTGGAGTACAGCCCGCACCTCAAGTCTGTCCTTATCGTCTGGTCCCGTGAGCGTTCGTCAGATAGCAGAATTCTTCAGCCATGATTCTACCCAATTCAATTGGTAGCTTCTGTGAACAGCAAGCCTTTAAATTTGCGCAAGGGTCTCCCTTCGTTTAATGGAACCGAACAAAATCTCCATCAAATACCTTTGAGGAAAAAGAAGTGTTTTTTTCAGTGGGATTACGAGAATTCACACATTCCCCGTCGAACGTCATCTTTGAAGTTTGGTTATCATCATCAGAAGATTGGTTCGGATCGTGCCCCAACATCCTCATTTAGATCGTGCCCCACATTGCTCATCAGATCATTCCTCACTCTGCTCATCGCAAGAAGGACCTTCCTCGAAGTCATCAACCCGTAAAACTGAAACCCCCTCCATTATTAGTATTGTCAAGTTCCCCCTTTTATCTTAGCCTAGTTACATTAATCACTTAATTCCATTTGAGAATCCCTTCTCATAATAATTTTCAAGAGACACTCTCAATTTAAATAATTCCCTTTTGTCTATTATTATTCTTATTTTAATCTTTGTAAATAACATTATATTTTTGCTGTTTCATCTTTAACTAACCTCATACGATATTCTCGGCCTATTCAAGTAAATCTCGCCAACTATTTATGCCTTCTGTTAGATTATTAAGGATTTCAAACACAACACCTCAATTGTAACCTCCTAGTCAGTCGTTAAACCCTGTGAACAGTCCTTCAACGGATCACTTTGCATTAGGTGATTAATTACCCCCACCCCGCATAATAGAGGAGTAGTTTATGGTATATAGTGGTTGTACCACACCATGTTCATCCTACTCAAATGACAGCTACTTTGGTAAAGTTTTTAACAATCAGTTGTTCTATTTCTTGGAATCGTTTCAATATTTGTTATTTCGAGGGAATGTCTTCGTAAGATTCATAAATCTAGTTAAGCACCATTTGAATTTCCTTAATGACATTGAATCACTCAAATTTTTAGTATTTTCTTGTATTTATAAATTATATATTAAAAATCTAAGTATCACAGCTCAAACGGTTAGGTTATTACAGGACAACTAAGATTCATATTAATCCCATGACTCAAATAAAAATTAGTTTTTAAATCTCAAGTTTAAACCGAATCCCTTGCCCTCTTTCAAGGTTGGACGATCAACCTATTAACTTATCACCGCGAAAATTTTGACTATACACATAAATTTACATGAGAACACTGTCTACTCAATGTAAGTTTTACCTGAAAAGTAACACAATTAATGCGCTAGATAGCACAAAACGGCAACACTTTCTCCCAAATGTCTTCTTTTTTAAAGAATGAATTGAGAACTTTACCAACCTTGGACCATAATCCGTAATGTGTATGGTTAGTTTAACATAAGAATATTTCGCCTGCTTAAGGGCTTTTACCAGTTAGGGACAAAACTTGCTTCATTCCCATAATTATCAGATTAAAATTTAACGAGAGATCTTTCTGCCAATGAGCCATGAGAGCTGATGGGCATAAATGGATTCCATTTACAATATACGAGTATATCAGATCAGTTATATGCCCTCCAAAAGGATCACGTTCATTAATTACATATCGGTTTTTAACAAAGGTTAGTGAAAAAAAATTCTCAGTAGCAAGAAGGAAATACACAAAAATAATAAATAGACAACTCTTATAATTATTAACATAAACTACATATTTTTAAATGTGTAACTTTGGCAAAAACATCGAAAAATCATCTGGGGTGAAACAATTAGAGAAAAGATCCAATTTCCCTAACTCAACATTATATTAAAGAAACAACCCTGTTAAAAATATAATACAAGTATTAGGATTATTCTGAAAAAATACTGAAAATAACAAAACACTAATATTAACGACACCTAAAAAATGCTAAACAAGACTTAAAGGTTAAATCAAATCTGAGAAGGAGAAAAATTCATTGAAATAACTAGGAAATCTAGCAAGAACTAAACCTTAGTAATGGCAACAGATAAGGAGCGAATGATTGCAGGCCATTTTATAGATATGCATTATAAGGAGTCCGTGAATGGATATAAATACTCACCAACAGTGAAACTTAGCTGTTTCCGTCTACTCACGTATTTATGCGGACAAAAGGATCCAACCCAAGTTGTTTGAACACTGCCCACTTTAGTATGTAACCATAATCAGCCAGGCTCGTTCTTGAACGTCACAAAGTCTTTGTCATACCAGAATACAACCTTCGGCTGAAAACAATTCGAACTCTGACTTATCGAACCACGCAACATATTATTAGTACTCCAAACAAAATAGTGTTATCACAAACATTGATTCGGCGCTGTCCGATGTTGTACTGTTAACATGTGTATTCTAATTGATCGATAGTTCCCTTATCAATACCACGTACAAAAACGCTGCATATATGAAAAAGGATATAGGTCTGGAACATTTTGCATTAAAAATGGAAGTATTTAGAGCCAATGTTGTATTTCTGTTAACCGGGTCAATTTTAATCAAACGCCGCCGGTCATGATCAGCAAACAACTGTGATTGGCCACTGCGCTTTCCTCAGGTAGTGGTATTGGCTTCCATGATATATTTTCAGAATGCAAGTGAAACAATCCATCGAGGGATGTGGAATGTGGGTAGTTTGCGAGAATGAATTTCCCTTCTGGTCCACACACCATTAATATTACTTAGGTCCCGTTTGAACTCCACTATTTATCATCGAATTGACATGTTTACTCTGACCAAGCAGTTGTCAGATTAAATCTTAGAGTTTCCTCCACTTCAATATACGGTGTCGTTTGCTACCATTACTTTTATCTACTGCTATTCAATGAGCTGTAGCACTTCACTAGTAATTGCTTTTAAGACCACATTCGCAATATGCGGTGCATCTCAGATCTCCATCTTTGGGAAAGATCTTTTCATTATTGGAACGCGGTCAGCCTCGAGCGACCAAAAGATTCCTGCATATAGAAAAACATCGTAACCAGTAAGACTTAAGAACCTAAATGTACATTCACAGGAGATTCTCTAAGGAAAATTTATTAAATTATTTTAAATAATAAAGGGGTTCACGAATATAAATTATACATAACCCTATATTTTAAAAACGAGATTTTTTGAAGGTTTGAATAAAAATTTTTCATTTAGTTGGGTTGTAACCTAAGTATATTTAGTTTATTTATCAAAGTTATTTCTAATAATTCCTTTAGAAAAAGAAGAAGAAGAAGAAGAGGAAGAAGAAGAAGAAGAAAAAGATAAGGAAAAAGATGATGAAGGTCGTAGAATGCCCCCCCTTTTTGTTCTAAGAGTGCTAAGAGTGCTAATATATTGATATCTTAAAAATATCTTGACGAACAGAGCCGTTCCGAAACACGTAAGAATATAGAGAAACGCACACTAATCCCCAAATAAACTTATATTTCAACTTTAAACATTGAATACACAACATTTAAACATTAACTACAGCGATACTCTGAATACTATCATAAACAAGAATTAATTAAATTGGTTTGACCCTCAAAAATTGGATAATTTCTCTACACACAACAATAATATAAGATTTAGGCTTACGGACTCTACTGGAATTTAAATGCCTCAGAAATGTTATTGACTCACGACGCGTGCCGCCTAGCCAGATCTAGATGGGCGAGACCACATGTGTCCTTTTGGCGAGGGTAGCAGCTGGGGGGGCCACACGGTATTCTAGAAGAGGGGGGTTCTTCATGGACGAGAACAATTACGGTGCTTTATGCGGCACCAAGGTAGTCGTGGACTCTCTGGCGAGAGGGAGTCGAACTTGGTTCTTAAACCAAGTTAACTTGGATTGCGGTGTGGCCACCAAGTAACGAGCTCGAGGGGGAGCTTTTCTCCTTCGTTACTTAATTCCTCATGGACGAGGACTGAACTCGGGGAGGGTCTTCTTCAAGAGCGAGGATCGACGAGACGGGGTTTTTCTGACGAGAATAAGTTACTGAAAGTTCGGTTTGGTAACCAGGAACTAGCTCGAGGATAAGCTTCTTCTTTTTCAAGGACGAGTAAAACGGAAAGTGGTTTTTCTGACGAGAACAAGTTGAACTTGGTTCCTCAACCAGGTTAATTTATGAGCTCGGTGTGGCCACCGAGTAACTAGCTCGAGGGGGAGCCTTATCATTTTCTTAATTCCTCAAGGACGAGGAATACCCCTAGTGTTTGAGATGCACCAGGATATGAGGAGTCTTTCCGTCGAGAGTAAGTTGAACTTACCAAAGTTAACTTAGCGTTCGGTTTGATAACCAGGGACTAGCTCGAGGATGAGCTTCTTCTTAGCCGATTAAGGTAGGTAGCCCTGCCTCTCTTTCAGGGTACTTCTTGGCCTGGCGAGCCAAGTACACTACCAATCCAGTCTAGGTAGCTCGGTTTTATTTGAGGACTTCGTCACCTGGGGTCTGACGTATACTACCACGATTTTCCTCAGTGTTCCTCATTTATACCTTGTCACCCCACTGGGGGAGTGGTAAGGGGAAGGGGCTTGAGGACGGTGCCAGGAGAGTTCTTATGCCCAACGGTTTTTTCCACCAAGTCTTACATCGGCTTCTCGTTAGCCTTCAAGCTTGGGAGAAACACGTCTCCAAGTTCTTATTTGACGTGAAATTGAATCTCACTCTCCTGGGAAAGATCTTGCATTTTGACCTTTAGGGTCTTTCATGGCGCCGAAAGGTGCGACGCTGTGGTTACGCACTTGACCTGCCGATGCCTTCGGCCGGATGTCTTTGCGGTAACCTCCTAGTGACTTCGCCACGATTGAACAGAGGAGGGGGAATGACGATTTCCCTACACACCTCCCATCGAAGAACTTAATGGGGGGGGGACTCCCGGAAACTCAAAACAACTTACTCAACCTAGTCCAGATTAGCAAAGTTATATTTCTTTGAGCCCTCTCCTACATTAAGTTCCCTTACACATGAGCGCGCTTGCGCGCGTTTACACAGGCAATGTGTCGAACTAGACCTACTCGTAATACAATTTTACATGAAAATAACAAAACCTTATGTCGTCGATTACCCACCAAAAAATAACAACAAAACAAGCTACTTCCTTACATTTCTAAGTTTTTGAGAACTTAAATCCTACCGATAAATATTAACACGAACAACAAATGAAAACATAATTTCACGCTCCTTAGGTACTGAAATAACCCTCAATGGTATTTCGTCTACGCCTATAGAGCAGCTGTACTTTATCGGCTCCTTTGATGTAGCTAATACTAAAAGGGTTCTCTAATACCAATACTTTACCGCGCCTAAGTCAGCCGTTCGGGTTATTGAGTATACCCCAGTAGGTTACTAAATGGTAGCGGTATTTCAACCTACTCGAATTACCCTTCTTATGGTACTTGGCTATCTTTAAACTGAACATTATAACTAGAGCGGCCTGTTGCAGCGGGGCATAATTGATGGGAGCGTAGGTCCCATAGCTCTCCTTTAACCAGGTACACGGGAAGATCGTGTCTGGGTTCAATCTTTGGGGATCGAGAGAACTTTTCCCTACGAAGTCGTTAATGGGCGTGGCGCTCACTACGACTTGGCGTCTTAGTGGTAACTCCGTGGACGTTCCGTTCAGGAAGGAGACTACTAGGGGTAGGGGATACTCATCCGTGTCTACCTTTTGATTACTCTTACATGGGTGTATCGCAATAGCACCTCTTTCTTCCTTCCTTGTCAACTCATTTGACTCACTTCTCTTAGTAGCTAGTTCTTCAGGTACACCTGTTCGTACCTCTAACCTACCTTCTACATCTTCCCTGATAACCATATTTAGGCGGGGTTCTCCTCGTAGGTTCTTCCTTAGGTACTCCTGCTGGTACTTCATTCCTACTTCCTACTTTTTCCATCGTTAAACCATTTGGCTGGGTTTCCCTCGATATTCCTTTCTTAGGTCCAGGCCGGGCTACAACTTCCTCGGCCTCCGTGAGATTCTCGATAGGTGCTCTTTTAAGTGCGAGCAATATTTCCTTTTCTTCTCTCTCTACTCTTTCAGCTTGAGCACGTTCTTTTTCCCTCTGTATTCTTCTTTCATTTATTCCTTTTTTAATCTTTATTCTCCTCTCTTTCGACTCTTTTTCCCTCTTTATTCTCCTTTCCTCGGCTTCTTTTTCTGCTTTCGCTATTTCCTTTGCCCGTCGAGTTCTTCTTACTTCATCTTCCAGCTTTATCTTTATTTTTCTTTCCTCTCCTTCTTTTTCTATCCTTATTCTGCATTCTCGTGCTTCTCTTTTCACCAGTATTATTCTTTCGCTTGTTTTACCTCCTCTAAGCATTTTTCTTTCCTCTGTTACTATTTTCCGCTCTATTCGGGATTCTTCACTTTTCCGGTTCATCCGTATTTCCATTAATTCACGTTCTCTTTTATCCTCTCTTATTATATCCTCTGTTTCTCTATCAAACTTCATTAATTTTTGTTCTTCTTCTATATCCAAAATTCTTTTTTCTTCTTCACAATCTATTCTCAGTTCTGCCATGACATAGTCATGCATCTCTTTGCCTTCAAGTCCCAGGCTTTGGGCTTGTTGGTAAAATCTCCCGACCGGATCCATTTTGTGTTGGTCCGTCGATTTTTCCTTTCTGTATTCTCAGGTTATTATGCCAGCCCTCACCAGGTAGCGTTTAGCATATCTTACCCTTAATCCCACTACTATGTTGATTGAAATACCACTCCGACAACAATTTTACCACTTGGCCTACCAATTACCTTCAGATTGTTACCACTTCTAACTCTACCAATTTTCCTCTCGTCAATTATTCTCTTATTCCTGATATGATATTCCTTTACGTGTTGGCTCTTTCTTAATTACACACTGCTGGGTTCTTTCTAATATAAAACCTACAAACCTGACACCACTTTTATAATATGTAGTAGAATGCCCCCCCATTTTTGTCCTAAGAGTGCTAAGAGTGCTAATATATTGATATCTTAATAATATCTTAACGAACAGAGCCGTTCCGAAACACGTAAGAATATAGAGAAACGCACACTAATCCCCAAATAAACTTATATTTCAACTTTAACCATTGAATACACAACATTTAAACATTAACTACAGCAATCCTCTGAATACTATCATAAACAAGAATTAATTGCATTGGTTTAACCCTCAAAAATTGGATAATTTCTCTACACACAACAATAATATAAGATTTAGGCTTACGGACTCTACTGGAATTTAAATGCCCTCAAAAATGCTATTGACTCACGACACGTGCCGCCTGGCCAGATGTAGATGGGCGAGATCACGCAAGTCCTTTTGGCGAGGGTAGCAGCTAGGGGGTCCACACGCTATTCTGTGGGGGTGAGGTTTCTTCACGGACAGGAAAAATTACGGTGCTTTATGCGGCACCAAGATAGTCGTGGTCTCTCTGGTGAGAGGGAGTTAACCTTGGGTCTTAAACCAAGTTAACTTGGATTGCGGTGTGACCACCGAGTTACGAGCTCGAGGGGGAGCTTTTCTCCTTCGTTACTTAATTCCTCATGGACGTGGACTGAACTCGGGGAGGGTCTTCTCTGAAGGGCTAGGATCGACGAGACCGGGTTTCTCTTACGAGAATGAGTTAATTAAAGTTCATAGGTAACCAGGAACTAGCTCAAGGATGAGCTTCTTCTTAGTTCCATTCTTCTTTAAGGACGAGTATAACATAGGGGGGTTTCTCTGACGAGAACAAGTTGAACTTGGTTCCTCAACCAAGTTTATTTATGAGTTCGGTGTGGCCACCGAGTAACTGGCTCGAGGGAGAGCCTTTCCTTTTGTTAAATCCTCTAGGACGAGGACTGCCCCTGGTGTTTAAGATGCACCAGGATATGAGGATTCTCTCTGTCGAGAGTAAGTTGAACTTACCAAAGTTATCTTAGCGTTCGGTTTAATAACCAGGGAGTAGCTCGAGGATGAGCTTCTTCTTAGCCCATTAAGGTAGGTAGCCCTGCCTCTCTTGCAGGGTACTTCTTGGTCTGGCGAGCCAAGTACACTACCAATCCAGTCTAGGTAGCTCGGTTTTAATCGAGGAATTCGTCACCTGGAGTCTGACGTACACTACTTCGATTTTCCTCAGCGTTCCTCATTTATACCTTGTCACCCCACTGGGGGAGTGGAAAGGGGGAAGGGGCTTGAGGACAGACCCAGGAGAGTTCTTATGCCAACGGTTTTTCCCACCAAGTCTTACATCGGCTTCTCGTTAGCCTTCGAGCTTGGGAGGAACACGTCTCCAATTTCTTATTTGACGTGAAATTGAATCTCACTCTCCTGAGAGAGATCTTGCATTTTGACCTTTAGGGTCTTTCATGGCGCCGAAAGGTGCGACGCTGCGGTTACGCCCTTGATCCGCCGATGCCATCGGCCGGATGTCTTTGCGGTAACCGCCTTGTGACTCCGCCAAGAGTGAACTGGGGGGGGGGGGTGACGATTCCCCTACAATAAAGAAGATGAAGAAGAAGTAGAAGATGATGAAAATGAGGATGAAGTGAAGAAGATGAAGAAGAAGAAGAAGATGATGAAGATGAAGATTAAGATGAAGAAAAAGAAGAAGAACAACAACAACAACAACAATAAGAAGAAGAAGAACTACAGAACTACAGATTCTAGGACCAGCAAGGACCCTAGGGTCTGCTCGAGGCTATTCCGCTACACTAAATCCATAACCACAATACACAATTATGTACGAGTGTATCTCTAGCATGCTATATATTTATTTTTTTTATTCGATTATTTTTTATTATTTTATTTTTTTTTAAATATATAATCTACTGTACACACTTATCTAGATGTGTACATTGTCATGCATATTAACTACTTCAACCTAGGGGTGGGGGGGGTGCTTTAAAGTTTTTTTCGTAACTTACGCAGCCCTCGACTGCTAGTGGTTAAAATCTAATTTTAGGATAGTAAGACTATTTATAGGATAGGTGGAAAAGAAAATAGATATCTAAACTATACATGCAAGAGAAATCGCCCCAGACATTTTTAGTCATCATTTTTACTCGTTGTTTCTCCCCTCTAAACTCCCTTTGCAAAGACATTTTTATTTACTGTGCTCAGACTATGTTATATTTATAGTATTTAAGTTCACGTCGAGACGATTTTTAAATATATTTACCGACGTACTATCTACTACGTGGGTGGGTAGCCTCTTCCAAATTTGAGTAATTTTAAACGTAAAATAGTTTGGGGCTATACTAGTGTTAAATCGCTTGTTCACTAATTTTAATCCGTATTGGCGAGTGTTTCCCTTATGATCCAATCTCGAACAAATTCCTATAATAAACGTTTAAAAATCATTTCAATATTTTAAATAATTCTATTAGCTGGCCACGTAATCTTCTGCCTTCGAGAGATGGCAAATCTAATGCCCTGAGTCTTTCCTCTTACTGCCTGTTTCTCAGCCCGAGAATTAATTTTGTCGCCCTACGCTGCACCCTTTCTAATTGCGCGATATCTTTGTTAAAGTATGGAGCCTAAAATTGAACCGAGTATTCGAGCAGTAGATGCACAAGTGATTTATATAACGGTAAAATTACATCTTTGCTTTTCGAACGTGAAATTACGTGTGATATAACCCAGCACACGATTTTCTTTTTAACATGCATCCGCGCATTGTATCGTGACTTTGAAGTCATCCGAGACTAAAACTCCTAGGTCTTTTTCCAATTTAACCACGTCGAGGACCTGGCCTTTCATGGTATACTCTACCCTCAAATTATGGCAACCCAAATGCATCACGTTGCATTTACTTAAATTAAACTGCATTTGCCACTTATCCGCCCATCTGACAATCAAGTTTAGGTCCTTTTGTAATTTTTCTACATCTGATCTTACATAGGCACGGTTGCCGAGCCTCGTGTCGTCAGCAAATTTAGAAATCGTACTAAATACGCCATTATCCAAATCGTTTATATATATTAGAAACAATAATGGGCCAAGAACCGAGCCTTGTGGCACGCCACTACTGACGTTGACCCAATCAGAACATTCATCATTTATAACTACTCGCTGCGAACGATCCTTCAGACAATTTCTAATCCAATTTAATATCTTACCCTTCACACCGACTTCTTTAACTTTCATTAATAATCTCTCGTGCGGAACGGTGTCAAACGCCTTTTTAAAGTCTAGATAGCTAACATCTACAGCTTTGCTTTCGTCGTAAACGCAAATCATTTTATGGAAGAATTCCAGCAAATTTGTCAAGCATGTTCTCGCCCGCCTAAACCCATGTTGGGAATCTTTAATCAGATTATTTAGCTCGAGGTGACTCACTATTCTATCTCTAATTACCGATTCTAAAAGCTTTCCAACTATGGAAGTTAGACTAAGAAAAAGACGAAGAAGAAGAAGAAGAAAAGGAAGATGATGAAGATGAAGATGATGATGAAGATGAAGATAAAGAAGAAGAAGATGGTGATGATGATGAAGATTTAAATGAAGATGAAGAAGAAGATGAAGAATAAGATGAATAAGATGAATAATAAGAAGATGATGAAGAAGATGAAGATGAAGATGAAGATGAAGATGAAGATAAAGAAAAAGAAGAAGAAGAAGAAAAGGGTGCTCAGGGTGTTAAAATAAAGAGTCTATAAAGGGGATTAAAAAAGGCGGTTAAGATTAGCAAATAAGGACGTAGGCCACACCCCGCAGGGGTGCCTGTGTAACCAAGCTCTTCCTGTTACGGAAGAGAACAGCGGCTTGTAACTTAATATTCAAGCTAGAGAACAGAGTAGCTTCTAGAGATATAAATTTAAGCAAGTGAACAATTGATTTTACACTCCACTTGTGCAAAATTTATTTTCTTATAGAATAAAATAGACTATAATACACTTCATTAAATATGTTTAAGAACGGAATTTATAATTATTACCTCAAAATTTAACAAGATAATTTTTAGTCGTTAAACTAATTCTTGATCCATTACTTCTCTTGGTTTTAACTATCACTTACCTCTGCCTCCTTCCCTCAACCCCTTCTACTTTTTATCAGGGACTGACCTCCCCCTCCTTCTCCCTTTTATCGGGAACTAAACTCTCATCCCTTCTTCTCCTTTTATCAGGAACTAAGGTCAAATCGAAATTACGGTTATTGGTGGTTTGCCATCTCATAATTTTCCTTTTTAAACTCCTTAGGAACTTTTCCCCTCCTAATAGACTTTTGTAAAGTTGTACAAAGTTGTTTTAATAGTTCGCTTTCTAATTCTTTAAGGTGAATCAAATAGATTTTATCTGAATCCACCGCTTTGGAACAGCATTTTGGGTTCCTTGTTGCAGGCGCCAGAGAGGGGCTATAAAAAAAAACATGGCACTTGGAAAATTTTATTTTATCAGCGCCATGATGGACAAATCTAAAAATGAAAACGATATCAAAATTATATTTTAAAAAGATTAATTCATTTGCGCATAAAATGACTTTCCGAGAGAATCATTTTTAATTTGAATCATTTTAAAGAATGATTTTCAATCTTAATGTTATATTTGTTGGTTAGTACCTTAAAAACGATATTTTTAGTGCCCACTCAGTTGCATCGCTCAAATATTGAGTTATTAATTATATTAGCTAAACTGATTAGTATTTTAAAGGATTAAATACGTTGTCAATCTTTCTTCTAACAGTGCTTTTCTATCTCCATGAATTATTTATCGCGTTCAATGCTGAAGGCGTTCCGATACTGAAGAGTACTCTCGCAAATGTGGGGATCACAAAGCACCGCACACGGAAAATGACATAATACAAGGAATTACCATTCAAGTATCATTCATTTTGTCAATATTTTAAGAAGTCCTGTTGGTCCTGCAAATGATCTAAATAAGAGAAAGGATCATTTTCCGCCAAATTTGGCCCTACCGTAATAAGAACGAATAGTCCTGGCCACATCAAGCAGCTTCCGCCTCAACTGCTTTCCAATGGCATACCAATTTCCAGGGATTGAAGAGGAGGTTAATTCACTAGATTAAATTGCTGTTTACTGCGGATGATTTAGAAGAGGTTAAATAAAAGCACAATAGAATAGCTAAAATTAACAAAAATAAGAGAAAACACTGGAGCAAATGCTAAGAGCAGTCCATAAAACGCATTCTCTAATTGTAATTGAGGAAAATATCATATTCATAGTTTAGGAAACGACGGCATAAAAAACAATAATATTACAATTCGCGTGCACGGGTTTGACCTGGTATCATTAAGATAAGCTTTATGGCTTCTGGCCGTCATCATGCTCACGAAGTGATTCACAAGGATGTCTTCATCCTGTGCCTTGGAACACATTCATATCCTCAAATCTCAAATTTCAGGAGTTTCGAAAAGGCCGATATTTTATTTACATTTCATTTCTTTCCGAAATCAGTGATTTTCATATACTTCAGATTACTTAGTAACAGTCCAATGGCCATGATACTAAAAGATTAGTCTCTTAGGACAGCCAACTCGAGTTTTTTTTCTCCCCCCTTAAAAAAAGGCGATATAATTCTTTTATCACTGAGAGTCATAATCAAATGAGGGCTTAGATCCCCCGTTGCTCTCTCCCATCGATCATTGTGGGAACTCCCCTAAGCTTTCTGCCATGCATTACTTTCGTCCTAACACTAGGCCCGACTTGGTGCACACATAATCAGCGGCTCAGGAGGAAACTGGTTTGTTGAATGGACAACAGAGAAATCACAGCTCATGGCACATTACTGAATTTTTCTTGAAACTTCAGGTTTTATATGTAATCTCGTCCTCTAGAAAGAAAAGGTCAGATATCCTAAGTGCTCTGAAAAACGTACCTGATGCAACGGCTCGTTTAATGTTAATATCATGATGAGAAAAGAAATGTATATAAAAGTTAGAATGGGTTGGTTTTTGATACACTGTGAAGCCCTTCTTCCCACTCTACTTTAAATTTTATAGGGGTAGGAGGTCGTTGAGATTTTTAAGGAAATTGTCAAATAAGTTTAAACTATTTATAGGCCAAATCAATATGAAATCATCTGCATACCTATACCCTACAAAATTATGATAGAGAACCACAGAAGGGAGTATCATTACTCCCTCATTATCATCAAGTAATAATAAGAAAAGAAAAAGGTGAATCTTTATTCGATGGACGTCGCCTTATCATTCCAAATACCTTCATTATAAAACAAATTATATCTCAGTTACTCGTGCATATGGTAGGAAATTATTTTTTTATTATTTACACCCGTCCATATCTCCCTGTCTTTCATATTTGCAAACCATACATTTTGCTTTTCTCCCAATTTAAAAATATAAAATTCATGTATAAAAATCATATCATTAAGATTTGATTTATTTCGTCTAATTAAATGATCAATTGGTCCAGACTCCTGTTGTAAAATGAATAAGTCTCTTTTCCTATAGAGCTATGCTCTTTGCACCTTACTATTATCCACTTCCTGCTATTATTGTCGTATTTTTTCTTTTAATTTACCTTCAGTAAATTTTCGCCTTGTTTTAAATCTACCTTTAAAATTAATAATCTATTGAGGTTCACTCAGGCTTTCAGACAGCCATTCATTTTTGTAATGAATTTAGGCGTTTTACTTTTCAAAATAATTAGACGGCCTTGCTGCTATCTTGATGAAATCGAAAAGAATTTTCTAAATAAAGACGACGGCCATCGTGTAAATAACTCTTTATTGAGTAAATAAAATAATTCACTTTAAGGAAATTTCTCTCGTCGTTTGGCCATCAATGAGAAGATGGTCAATTTTTCTGTTCCTAGTAAAGCTTGCATATATGAGTGCTTTAGGGGAGGAATCACGATGTTTAATAGCAAAGCTCATTTAATGGGGATATGGGCTTTTTACTACGTCCATAGAGTACAACATTTTAAGGATTTGGTGGAATTACTGGTTTAAAATCCTTAGAATCCGTGATCATACATTTTTAAGAACATTTAAGAGAGACTTTTTCAAACAACTGATTGCATTGTTTCTTTTATCTTTCACATTTTCGTGGTTTCTTAGTGTTTTAATCATTTTGATTGACTTAGATTTAGAGATATTACTTTATGTTGCACGTTACTTCTACGTATAATCAGAGTACTGTCAAAATCCTGTTGCTATAATGGAGTTCCTACTTTAATTCCTGGAGAGTAGAGTTCAGGTTTTTTGTAATCCACGATTTTTTGACTTTGTTTCTATTTTTATGCCTGCTAATTCGTGCTATCCCGCGGCTGATTTCTGTATGGCAGAGCGCCTTTAACAGTTTGTCTAGTGTACGGCTCTTACATCCAGTACCTTGGCAAAATCGTAATAATCTTCCGCATTCCTCCTTTGTTAATATGAAAAGCTTCGATTAAATCGCAGTCTTTTTTATGAAATCTTAATTTTCATGCGGAATTGGCCTTCCACATATATGAGTTTTTCTATGCGCTGTAGCATCATGTCCATTCCACAATAATACCGGGCAGAAATCACTAGAAATGCCCCCTCACAAACATCATTCATACTTAGTTTACTTAAATACTCCTCTTTTAGATACTTTATCTCTCAAACACTAAGTCACATAACCGACACAACAATCGTCCATCTTCCATCTCTTCCAAAATGTTGATAACCTAAAACTTATGTTTTTTAACGACGTCTATGTTTATCTATTCTTCTCCCATCCATATTCCACCGCACAACACTCTAAAGCACAATCGAGCTCACAACATTGAGCACACCATACACACATCGCTTACCGAGTTGTTCTTCACTCTCTCTACCATATCAACACCAACCATCCATCGCAAGTCTTCAATTTTTACTTCATGCACGCACTAATTTAGCTTAGACTTAAATGGTCCAACTCAACTATACCTAAATTAGTACCAGCATAATCTCATGCTTGCCTCTGCATATTCCTCTTTCAAACACAGCATTTACTACGTTTTTATCTTTCAAAATTACCGGTCGCAAGTTGATTAATCTCTAAAACTATTAATCACAATATATTGTGTCAATCACGATATAGGCTGTTTTTTTAATCACGATATAGGCTGTTCTGTCAATCACGATATAGGCTCTTATGTCAATCACTAATAGGCTGTTCTCTCAAACACGATATAGGCTGTTCTGTAAATCACGCAATAGGCTGTTCTGTCAATCACGATATTTGCTCTTATATATTAACAGCCTTGGAGTTATTACCACCCTAAACCGAATTCCCACACTAAAACACCATTTTTCACAATTCTTTATATTTGAGTTAATCTCCTTCTCTACCATTACGCCTCTTAGATTTCGATCAAATATTCAAACACTAACTCTCTCACATCATCAATTATATATCACTACGTAATTAGTGATAAAAATAGAGAGAAGACAAATCTCACACACATTTCACTTATTTATATTGTCGTTAGCAACTTTCGAGTTTATATATACTTCCTTATTTTCACCCTATGAAAAATACTTCTATAAAGCTAACATTTTATTCCTTTTTACAATAAAAAATCAGAAAATATATTAAACACCATTTAACTAACCACAACCCAACTAACACGTGAAACCATAAGAGCATCTTTTACCCAACGAGTAATAAATAATTTAAGATCCATCCATGGTCACTTATTAGCTCCCTTTGTGTTCTAAGGCAAACCAAATTCGATAATCTTGAATTAATCAACCGAAAATGAAGGAATAAAAAGGAAAAAGGGATATATAAGTTCTTAAATATATCTTAGTTTCAGGCATCGCTCAAAACTATAAATTTAAGCCAATATAAATTATTAATAATTCCTTAAATCAATTTATAAGCTTCTTCTTCATTATTATGTATGAATCAATCCTTTCGAAGTTCGACCTTTTCTCTCAATTCGAAAACTTCGATTCTCTACGCTGCTCCACCACCCACAAGAGATTCGATGTTTCTGATTTATTAATTTTGGATAATGGATTTTCAAGAGGTGATCGATTTTTTGCTACGTTTTTATTATCATATCATCCACTTTAGTCGCTTCGTTGCAGAATCGTCCTGTGGATTATGGGGCGCCGCCCAAAATATGATTCATTAATTGAACAAAACCGATATAGATGAAATTATCAAAGGAGATGCTTATTTGTTTTATCTAACATATTTTTAATTATTTTAAATCTGAATCTTCTGAAATTAGTTGGGGTGCATTTACCGACCTTTTAAAGATCGATCTAATCTGAAGTGCTCTCTCATACTATTTGTAGCTCACGAGAGTACATAAATTACCAAAAGGTGGGATACATATATATAGAATACTCTATAGAAAGCTCTATATAGAATTCATAATTTATAATCATAAATTATAAAGTTTATACTTTTATGTTTATAATTTTTCATCACTATTTTTCTGTCAATTAAAACTTCAATTATCACTTAATTTTTTAATAGGTCACACATTTTGTGGACACCATTTAGGCACACCGAGAGACATCCTTTCAAGCCCTAAAGGGACGGAGTTGACGGGTAAAGAGAGCGATAGAAGAATGAGTCCAAAAGTACTTGGATACATAACTTGGGGGCATTTATTTCTAAATTTTATTTTGGTCGGTAACACTCGAATCTAAATAATTTGAAAAAATTGTCATTTATATTTCAACGACTTGGTATAATATAAATAAATAAAGTTGCTTCACCATAATCTTTCTTTTATAAGCATAATATAAAACGACCAGGCAATGCTTTCGACACTCCCTCCCCTACGGGGGAGGCTTGCGCTTTGCTACTAAGATTAAAATCTAAAAAAAAAGCAGCCATGGTTAAATTTTTATAAATTTTCCGAACTTGACCAATTATAATAATTTTAAAAGGGAATTCTAAACTAAATTCTCCCCTTTCAAAGAAACATAAGTCAACCAAACTAAGATGAAATTATTATTCAAATACTCAAAAAATCCCCTTTTAAAATTATAGGGTTAGCGATGATAAGATATTTGTAATTTTTATATATCATCATCATCATCATCATCATCACTAACTCTATAATTTAAGAAGGGGATTTCTTTGAGTATTTGAATAATAATTTAATCTTAGTTTGGTTATGACTTATGTTTATTTATCAAAGTTATTTCTAATAGTTCTTTTATAATATGAAAAGACAAAATTATGAAGTTTAGAAGTAAATATAAGTATCGAAATTATGTGTACTTTTAAAAACCCAAAGAATTAACTCTATAAATAACTCTATAAATTAAGAAGGGTATTTTTTGAGTATTTCAATAATAATTTCATCTTAGTTTGGTAATTACTTATGTTTTTTTCTCAAAGTTATTTCTAATAATTCTTTTATAATATAAAAAAAATGGTGAAGTTCAGAAAAAATATAAGTATCGAAATTTTGTGAATTTTTTAAAACCCAAAGAATTACAAATGGTGAAGTTCAGAAAATTTATTTTTATATATCTTCTATTCAATAACACTAAAGTTTGCAAGGTGATATTTTGAAAGTGGGGAAATTTAGTTTAGAGTTCTTTTTTAATATTATTATAATTGGCGAAATTCAGAAAATTAAAAAAAATTAATCATGGCTGCTTTTTCTCCTAAAACTGCTGGGCAGAGTGAAAGGGTGTGTGGATGTTCAGTGTAGGCACGTGGGCACTAACAGAGTATTTGACTTTTGCCACCTGACTGGGCTTATCAACCCGAGATACATAGTAAGATTGTTTTATCTTCTTATGGGTTCATGTAAACTCTGGATAGTCAAATCAGATTCCATTCTATGTTTGTCCAGTTTTTGCCATTGCCTCCTTTATCTATATACAGACTTTCTGCTCACATCTCTTCCCTAATGTGGGTATGTTGTATGTTTGTACATTCGCGTGGGAACGCATAGATTTCGCTTGCATCATTACAACATATTTTGTTTTGCATCAATACATATTAAATTGCAATTTAACATTATTTGCAATCATTTGTTTTTTGTAAATTAGTTCATTGTTACATTATATTATTTCAGTGTTCAAATTGTGTGCATAATTTCAAGATTTCATAGTGCCAACAGATATTGCTTATTTGTGAGGTATCTTCTTGTGTCTACTCCACCTTCCAATTGGGTATCACAAATTCAAAATATGATGTAGTGGCTTTAATTGCAATGGAGTGTATTGCTACTCTATTTTTCCAAACAATTTATTCTAAGAGGCAAAATAAAGAAATATATTTCAAATGGAGTGAAATGTTTCGAAATCTACAGTCTTTAAAACAAAAAAAACTGGTGCAATACTCCACCAGTACTATTTAACCTTCCACTGTTGATGCTATCAAGCAATAATAGTAAGAATGTTAATCAAAAGATGAAGAAGTGACGTCACAGAAATCTCTTTGATGTCTAAAATGTATCATAAAAATGCTTAGTTTAATGTCTTCTTGATATGATTTACGAGTGGTGGAGCAAAGTTTATTGAGTTATTATTTAATAAAAATAAATAGGATTTGAAAAATAAGCAGCTTTAACGCTTTTAGGAAGGGATGGTTGTAAAATAGAGCATGATGTCTGTCATGTGAGGAAATATTTTCATTTAAAATAGAATGATAAAATAGTTGATGAAAAAACAATGTTTCTAGAAGGTTAAATTTCTAGAAAGAAATTTAAATCCTTTCTGGTAATTCATAATTTATGAGAGATATAAAATAAGGAATGGAAAAAAGCCAAAAAATTAAAAAAGCAAAATAAAAAGCCTTGGTTAAGGAAATTAAGAAAAAAAATCAAATAATTCCTGCGTAATTATTGCTGAGAAGAGGAGTAAGATTCATTTTAGCATTCCTTCGTACCAATGGCTCGGGAATCATAAGTAATTGAATGCAAGTCCAGGTTATTAAGTTCTAATGTTATCAACTATTTCAGAAAATAGGTAAAATTTGCACCATGAAAAGCCACGGATCTTTTTTAGGGTCACTGAAAGAGAAGCAAAATATACATCGTTTATTCTTGGCCTCGACATTCGCTGCCACCCTCGCTCCATTCACGTGACTGAGAACTTTAGAGCAGTTCTTACCGGACTTTGTTAACAATAAATAATATATTACATAATAGAGTGTGTTTTTAGAAATAAATGCTACATTGCTTTCTTAAAACTAGCAATTTTAGTACGATCTATCAAGACGTGTTATGGAAATACTATTACAAGAGTTGGGTATATTTTCATTGATCTGGTCAAGCCTGCGCAGACGCAACACATTAATGCCGTGCGAATTAATCAATCCGATACAATATAAAGATGTGTAATTAGTTATATTATTGAAATACTATTTTTTTATTTACTTATGTCGTTATTGAACCATTAGTATATGAAATTTATCCTAGCCAAGAAAATTAAGCTAATTGATGCCTTCATATCAGTAAGGGTGCCGCATTCCAAAGATAGATAAATTTATTAGAGGAGAACTTTATTGTAGAAATCATCTAAGTTTTTTTTGTTGTCCTTTTGGAGCGGTGTCATTATATATGCAATTAATTTTATTTGCTTTTCTTTTCATGTGAATATGAATAATTGAATTGGCCTGTGTGATTTAGACCAGGAGAAAATTATCTATTTTCTCTGTAAATTTTTCTTTGAAAGCCATTCTAGATAAACCTTTTCAAGACCAATAACCAGCGAACGACGGAGACATGAGAGCACTTTCAAACATCCACTTGTACATTATGTTGTCTTTAATTTAAGTGTAAGGGCTACCCCCTTAAGTATTGTAAACACCTAGTAATTAGGCCATGAAACTAGTCTTGTCTCGTGTCGACGTTGTCAAGTAAATATACAAACGATTTGAGCAAAATTCATATACAAAAGCACACGCACATATCTATAATACACACTTGAATAGTTTTGTTGTGAGGAGGAGAAACGTTGTTGGTTTTATGAGTTGAAGCACAGATTAAGCAGATATCATCATGAAGATAGTATTTCACAACACTGCTATCATTCTCTTCCTGCATTCACAACAAAACATACATCCTCTTTTGCCGTATCTTATGAGGCTCTCATAACCATTTGGGTTACGAAGTGATTTACGATTGAGGGTTGCTGGAAAAATAATATTTGGCCACCATGCATCTATAACGTAGGGGTTCGTGTTCACCTGAGAGTGTCATTCTGATCTTAACTGCATTCCATTATCCGGACATTGGGTCTATTTCTGGATGTTGGGGAATGAATACCTACCTCTATGCGAGAAAGCACGGAATCAGGCACAAAATTTCACCTGCCGAGATTAGACGGTATCATAAGTCTGAAGAAACTCACCCCTTATCCCACTTGTTATGTTTCCCCCGTTCGTATGTCTCCCAACTTCTTAGTCTTGTGCATGATAGCCTCTTCTCCGGATACCTCATCCATAACAAAATCTCCCAGAGAGTTTTTAATTATTTCTTTTGGTCAGGTGTGGGCAACGATATAGCAAATTACTGTCAATCGTGTGATGTCTGTCAAAAGACATCTGCTAAAGTGCACGTATCGGCAGCTATCCTCCAGAAAAGCCCCATTATAACAGATCACTTTTCCCGAGTTACCATTGAATATATTGGCCCAACTTACCGCTCGTCCATCCACTATAGGGTACATGTAGGTCCTTAACCTTGTAGATTTTGCCACTGTTTCCCCAAAGCAATCCTCTTTAAGAGGATTGATAGTGTCACCTGTGCTGAGGCCCTAGTATCCATTTTTTTTCTGAGTAGGCATTCCCGAGGAGGTGTTGTCCGACAGAGGCAGATAACTTACCTCTGAGCTTATGGAGTATGTCGAAAATCTCCTAATTGTAAATCCCCTGTTTGCCACTTCTTTCCACTCAGCTGCAAATAGTATTTGCGAAAAATTGAAAGGCACCTTGAAGACCATTCTAAAGAAACTTCGTCTCGAACACACTTGAAAATGGCACCGTTACTTGCCTGTAGCAATTTTGGCATACAAAGAGATCCCCCAAGGACTCTCGCTTTTGCCCCATTTGAATTAATGTATGGCCATAATGTTCAAGGCCCCCTCTGCATCTTAAAAGAACTCTTTGCTAACCCCCAACTGGATAGCGAAATTCAGTCTTCTTACTCCTACATACTGGGCTTTAGGAAACGCCTGGAGACATGTGGTGACATTGCTTATAAGAATGCAAATGTGAACCTGGAGAAATATAAAATCTATTTCGACATAAATCGTAGGAAATATGATTTAAGCCTGGCAAAGAAGTGCTGTTGATACTTCCCACGGAGAGCAAAAAACTTCGTAGTCAGTCGAAGGGACACTTCCCCGATATCGAGTCTAAGGATCCCGTGGATTACATTATTCGGACCCCCTCTGGAGTTAATGTATACCACGTAAACATGTTTAAAAGATGACACCGCCGCTCGAATGGTAATAATTTTTTGGCTATTGACCAAGTGTTCCCCGTAGAAGCGTCATACTCCTCTATCCGCCTTAACGTTATCAAGCTGGTTTGCATCTAAAAAGATGTTCCTCTTGGCGATCAAGATAAAAAGTGCGGTCCACATGCTGTTTGCCATAGTTGTGTGGAACATTTTCGTGAGTTGACGAAAGAAAAGAGAAATGGTCTTCCTTTTGCAATCTCCAAGGTGTGGTGAGAGCCAAATGATCATGTATCAGACTGTTATTTCTGTCTGGTGAATACTAAATATATTGGCAAGAAAAATTGGCACAAGATCTACTATCGCAAAACCCCCAAATTTCCTCTGTGATCCGTCCAGTACCTCATTTTGAGTCTTTAACAGTTCTGATTTTCAGTGAATAGGCATCTTCCGAGGATGAAAATGATGTACCTGATATGGACGTCCAAGGAATTGATTCAGAGTCTGCAGATTCATCATCAGATGCTGAACAGTCATTATCAAATCACTGTTTCGATCAAGAGGATTTGAATGACTTGATACGTGATTTGACGCACTCCAAGAAAGCTGCAGAACTTTTAGCCTCCAGTTTGATTGAAAGCCATATGCTTGACAGGTCGGTAAGGATATCATATTACCGAATAAGGAAGAGTACATTTATTAAGTATTTCTCTGAGGACAAACGACTTGTATACTGCCACGATGTTTCTGATTTTTTAACAAGTTGGAACTTGCACCTATATTCCTGCTGAGTGAAGACTGTTTTTGGATAGCTCCAAACGTTGCCTCAACTGTGTTCTTTTGCATAATGGCAATGACTTTGGTGCAGTTCCTCTTGGTCACCCTTTCCATCTGCGAGAAACTCACGATGATATCTGAATGGTCATGGATTTACTTAAGTACCATGAACACAATTGGATGATATGTGTAGACCTCAAGATGGTTAACTCCCTCCTTGGCTAGCAGAAGGTATATACCAAGATTCCATGCTATTTCTGTATGTGGGACAGTCGAGACCGTGACAAACACTGGGCTTCAAAAGTTTCACGATCTGTCTAAAGAGATTTGCCAGTTTGGGAAACTTTGGAAGCAGGATTGCCAAACATTGTACCTGAGCCAATCGTATGTCGAAAGAAGATCGTTTTTTCTCCACTTCATCTCAAACTGCGCTTAATGAAGCAGTATTTAAAGGCGTTGAGCACCGCAATGATTGTTTTCAGTACATAGTATCGGCGTTTCTTGCTTTTTCATCCCTAAATCCGAAGACTTCTGAGTGATTCTACATTCGTGAACACCATGAAGGAAAAAGAGAAGGCAGCCTGGCTCTCATTTTCTGCCGTTGTTCGTAACTTCTTGGGTAGCAAAAGAGAGCATAACTACTAGGATCTGGTTACTAATATGCTTTAAGCATATCGTCATCAGGGATGCAACATGAGTGTGAAGCTGCATTTCCTAAATAGTCACCTCGACCGATTTCCAGAGAACCTTGGAGCCCTGAGCGACGAACAAGGGAAACGCTTCCATCAGGATTTGATTACGATGTAGACGCGCGGACTACTGCTGGACGATTAGAAGAGCTTAACCAAAGAACACTTACACGAGAAAGAGTTAGAAACGCAAATTTTTGCCCGATTTAAATCAAGAAGAGGTCCTCAAGCCTGATGTACGGTCATTAATTAATTAGCATCTATTTGATTACAGTATTTGTAATCCTAATGTGTAATTCAAGTTTCTTCTCATATTCAATAAAATGTTTGTGCCAAAAAACCTGCTTTACTTTAAATAAAGCAAAAGAATTATTCAAGATTACTTCAGGGCATGATGATAGGTGTGATAAAATTAAAATTATTGTATAATATTAGTTATTGATATTACGAAAAATCTGTAGCATTTAGAGAAAATCTAATTTCAGATTTGAATTCAGTATGCTCGAATTAGGTAGGAAAATGTACTTTTGTCAATTCACCAAATACATTGTTCCCTAGTGTTATCAGTACTCTCATCTCAAGCAAAGGAAAACTACGCAAAACTAACACCGGATGTTGACAGCTCTTAATGAACATTACCTGCTATTCCATATGCGATTAATAATAGTTGTTCGTGATAAAAATATAACTTAGCCATTTGACTTAACATTTGGCTTTGGAATTACTCTGTTGCACATTTTTGGTTTATCTGTACCAATTTATCACTCATTACAAGCATTACTTCATAGCAATATCCTTGGTATCGATGACTAAAGCGCTCGCATTGTTCAACAGACATTCATCCCAAGTTCTACAATAAATGTCCAGAACTGAAGGAAGGAAATAACTTTGAAAGAGATCAAATATTCCATAGTAGCCAAAGATATAAAAATTAATGTAACTCCAATTTTCAAAATCAGGAGACTATTTGTTTCCCAAGAAACTTTGAAAATGCTAACAAAACGAGTTCCTGACCTCTAGCTGGATAGAGATTATCTTGACGTATGGTGAAATTTGGTCGTTTAAGGAGTTCTTCAATTTGAAGAGAGATGAAGAGGCCTTGATTCAGCTTTGCCTAAGTAGTCTTCTGAAATTTACTTTATCATACTCTAATAACTTCGTGTTAATCTTCTTTAATATTTTCAAAAGTGATTTACTAATCTCAAATAAATGAAATGAAGCAAAACATTTTGTTAAGATAAGAAAAATTCATTTTCAAAGTTAGAAATTCCCGGTTCGTATGTTTGTCGGAAAGATAATCTCGATCGTATGCAATGAGTGATAGTTGCTATGTTACTCCTAAAAGGAAACAGGAATCAGCATTGTTTTGTCAAAAAACTACTGATTTTCAAATCTCCCGCTTAATTTCCACTTGTATTCCCGGTATATAGAACAACCTCTATGGTCTCAAAAAGTCTTTAATGTTTAGTCAATGTCTTAGATTGAAGGATGGTTAATTTGTTCCCATTTGTAATTTCACTTACTTTAGTCTTCTCTCTGATGAATTAATGAATCGGTGCAACTGAGAATTATCATACTTTTGTAATGGCCCGTGGAATACTGCATGCTGCTGCAAAATATAAGGGCCCATGAACTATAAAATAAGATATAAGGTCTGTTTTAATCTTTTTCATGAAATATTAAACCTAGAGGTCATTCATAAGCAGATATTTTCCTACCTATCAGACGAAACGTCAATATTTCAGTTTTATCCGTCGATAATGCCATTTCATAACCACATTATTTAATTCTGCTTGAGAGAATTATTTTCTTTCGTTTTCTTTATGGGATCCAAAATATTAAATTCCTTCCAATTCCGGTGATGACGGAATGGGAAGATAATTGTTACGTGATACTGGAGGAATCACGTTTTTCAAAATGGGAGCAATCTTATACGTGTTTTTGGCTAAAAATTCAGACACGTTGACTATGCAAAAGGAGCAATTTGTAGCTACTTTTTCTTATAATAAAACGACATGCGGCCTTGGCTTTTTTAGTCTTGTTGAGATAGTTTTGTAATTGATTTGAATAAGCTGTACAAATGACTTCTGCCGCCTCTTTTCATTCTTAATGCGCAAGAGAACAGTTACTGAACAATTTGTAGATGTTCTTGAGTTCAATTGTAAGTGTGTATTCTGGCAAAGTAAGCCAGGATTGATCTTGACGGGCTTCAAAATTCTAACGCTAATCTTTCCCCAAAATCGAAAACAAAAAATATACCAGAATTGATGGCAAGAAAGTATATGGGTGTTGAAATGTTGCTATAAATTATATTCCCTTCAAGATTAAGACAAAGTGTTCATTATGAAAATTAAACAGGATAAGTGAACAAGGCTTGCATTTTAGGAATCAGCACACAAAAGTTTAAATTCAATCTGATGAATTTTGGTTGTCAAATATTATTTTTCTGGTTGATAGGTTGGATTTTCAAATGACTTGTTTGATTAATCTTTTGGATGCTCCACTAAATTCTCTCACGTAAGGTGCTATGTTACTGTGTACAAACATGCTAAACCCTTACTGTACTTGAACTTGGTCTAAATAAGTTTGTATATGCATAATTTACTTGTAACTTAATCCTGTTTCTCTTCACTTTTCCAAATATGATATCACAGCTATTGCTTTTTAAAACCCTTTTCAAAGTGCACAACTTTTCCAACTGAATTAAGTCAAACTGTGAATTTGCTTATTTTGAACAGCACCAGATATTCCAACATTAAGCAGAGTGAAACTAAAAGCAGGGAGGATATTTAAAGGTTCTCAGTTTTGACAGCTAATCTAGGACAATCACTTGGATAAAACATTGGATTAAATTTAAATCTCAACTTGAACTCAGTCACTGCGAATATCTTGGACAAACACCGAATTACAGATTAGTCAAAACCTGTCATTGAGCTGATTTAGTTTTTGTGGACTAGGAGCGAGTTTGTCAGTGAGAATACCCTTTCTCCCATCTCATCCTGAAATATTTCTCAGGAAAATGCAGAGACTTTAGTGAATAACAAGGGAAGCGTTTTCATAAAAACATTCTAAAAATGGAGGAAGGCAATTATGGCAAATGGAATCTCATCTTTCTGGCCTATTAGTGGTAATGCCTTAACCAGGCTGTGGTATCTCTCCAGCAAAAGCAAAACTCCCTGAAGGAGACATTCATTTCTGATTTGCCTGAGATCTATAAGAATTGTAAAACTAGTGAAGAGTGGTTGAATTATGCTACTAAATGAATCATTCAATACCAATAAAACAGAAAATGAACATTTCTAGTGTCTTTTATATAAGAAAATTATAGATGTCTTTCTCGGAATTAGCATAAGAATCCTATCTAGAACAATAAAGATTTACTTGACCTTTAAAATGACACAGCATATTGGATGGAATCAGATCGGTCCTTGAAAATCTTCCATTTGGCAGAGTTGAAGCGGATTAGAGAATATCCTAAGACTTATGAAATAATTTTGTCAACTTCGAAAGTCGGATTCCTAAAACCATGTCTTCAAAGCACTGGCTCTTTCCAAACTTAGATGCCTGCGGTCATAATAGTACCCTCCTTATTTCGAGACTATAATGGCCATGATTTCAAATTCCGTATAATCATGGAGCGATTTAACCAGCATGCTAACCTGTATATATATTTAGAGGTTCCAGTTTACTGTTCTACTCGTATGATTCATTTTGCATATTAAAGAGAGACAATATTTTAAAAAATATATCCAAAGCATAGTTAATTCTTACATTCAATAAAGTACCAATTCCAACCAAAACAGGGAAACTCACTGTTGTTATATTTCAGCGCATTTGGATTCATTAAGATATTTGTTCATGTTCCAGAAGATAATATCTTTAGCATTACTTAAATAATAACATTCATAATATAAGTCATCATTTATTAAATTTCTGATCGTATCAAGTAAAATTGGATGATGATATAGATGAACTGAGAGAAATTATGCCAACATTAATTTCGCATTAATTCTGATGTCATTAATCTTTTTATATCCATGGATAATTTTAATTTTCTACCTTACGCCTCTATAATCGATTAGCAATAGTTATATTTAAACACTCATTTTTTTTAACAACTCTTAAGACAATTAACCCTCTAACAATTCTTGTTCCATGCATTGCTTTTAACTGTAAAAATATTGCAGTCACTAATATTTGTTTTGATTTATATTATTTACATTTCGTTAGAGGATAAATATATATAGTGCTGATTCTTCACTCGAGTTTCACGTATATCAGAATCCTTATAAAAATGTGACTCGTATAAAACACGTAGAATTTGTCTACACTCTGCAAACAGAAAATGATTGCAAAAAGAAAATAATCTCACCAAAATTTGATTACGAATACTCATTTAACTATTTGTATTGGTTCACACAATTATATTTATTTTCTGAAAGTAGACATAATATGGTTTTAGCCCAATATTTTTAACTTAATTACATTTGAATAGTCTGTTTTTCAAAATAGGCAAATTTGGATTATCTACAATGAAAAGACTGAATTTGCTCATAAGCAATTCCCATTATAAAAGTGAATTTGATTTAATTGACTTATATATCCATTCTTTCACAACACAAAATGAAAGACACCTTCAGATCCCAAATTTCTCTCGATGAGGCATAACCGTATGATGGTGGTGGTTGTTCATAACCCTGATAAAATATCTATACAATTCATAGACATTGATCCTTGACAATTTTCTACTCAGCCACAAGATATCACAATAGGAGTTCTATCACTCTAAAGGTACGTAGGTAGATCAACCCACATAACAAAGGGAAACGTTTAGATAACCTCACCGCTTTTCACTGTAAATTTCTCTCCTAAGTTTCACCACTTCTCATTTGAAAGGAGAGGGCTCCTGCCTTGTATGTCAACAGCCCCGACGGAGAGGGATGGAATGATATTTATTCACAACAGCCACACTCACTTCAATAAACAACCTTCATTTTAATAAGTTTAGTAACCAACAAGCCTTCCCCTATCTATTTTCTCTATATACATCCATTCATACAGCAGTGTGTTCTCCAATCCTTAGGGGTATATGTGTATGATCATAGTCTAAATCATTTCTACATCAAACGCAAAAATTACCCGTTTTTTGTCGATAGACATATGCATCCAAATTATAAAATAGACACCTGAGAATCCTTTAGAAATTAAACAGAACAACAGTGTGAAACACTATACATTACATCCATTAGAGACATCAAAGCTAGCAAACACCTTTTTTGCAGTGAGAGAGAGGGCTGGAGAACTGGCTTAAGCCAGCCTCTTCCCCACTGCCTCCAGATCCCTTAACAGGCTTCGGGAGGAGTGGCAAGGAGGCCATGAGACAAAGAGGGAGAAAAAGAGTGAAGAGTAGAAATAAAAAAAGTTGAACAAAATGGTTTGGACGTGATAGTTGACATAGTTGTCGGTGGACCTACAGCTTTACGTGCGTTACGAAACACGGCGTATGTTTTTTCCTTTACCTATTCATTCTTCTATTTTGTCCCTTTTCCACGTGTAAATTGTTTAGTCCTTTAGGTGTGAAGGATAAATAAAAAGATGGAGTGAAAAGTAGAACGATGTATAGGTTTTTAATTTAATACTAGGTCGTATGGAGGTCATGCTAATCTCTTTCAGTTTGGTACCATGGTTTAGTTTGAAATTAGTGGGTATTAGTTAGTTCTTATCGGAGTTTCAGGCTATCCTACTTCGTTTTTTATGTTATTATTATATTTCTTTTTGTTTTAAGCCTTCAAAGCGCTGTTTTTTTTCTAGCACTCTTATAGTATTTTCGTAACTATTGTTTTCTTTGGTTGTTTGTGTACATATAAAACATAGCATTATTAAAAAAGAACTAGTAATGCCATTATCTCCACTTTTATTTCCTCTTGCTTGTGTTTTTCTATTAGATTCTTGGCTCTTTCCTCATTTATTCTGTTTATTGGTTGCATCTAAACTTCTCCGTACATCTCACGTTGTCTTCTCATTTCTCTTCTTATTGTCTTTTAAATAATTATTAATACTGCCATGTTTCGAATTCTTTATAGCTTAATATGATATTTGTCATAACTTCGAAGGAGCTCTGCCATGACTTAGAACAGAGTCGTTTGGGAAAATATAGAAGTTGGAGAGGGTTTTCTTATCTGACTTAAACCCGGGTTGGCGTGAAAAGAGATCATTATTAATTAAATATTTTTGGCCGAAATTATGAATTGGACAGTTATGGAAATATTTAAATGTAAGCAGTAAATAACATCTAAAGAAAGTATGCAATTATAACGTTAAGAGATCCCTGTTAGTACACATTTTCACATATGATCATGGAATTAAGGATGAGAGGGGTCTTTTTGCCCGTTGATTTTACTCCTGGCCACACTACCACCAAACTAGGCTTCTTTCTCTTCAAAGATATCGTTTGTTCAACCGGAATCTTACTTCTATTTTTTGCACAAACACAATCCTTCTTTGTGTTGTGTGCAAACAACTTCTGACCCATCCACTATCCTGGAGGATGCGAGTCATTATGATACCGTTGAAAGAGATGCATTTCCTTTTGGACTCACTTCTTTTTGGTTGGGTAGGAGAGAACCGTCAGTTACCTCAACATTTTTTGCAGGAACACATGGCTTACTTTAGCCCATAAAAAAGTTGTCTATTACTCCTACTTGAATTTCCCCAAATAATGCTGATCGTTTTTTGATTAGGGTTTGGTTTCTTACAGATCAGGGAAGGGTGGCCCTTACTCTTCGAAGAGAACTGCTTCTTTTTCTTCCAACCGTTGGATAGCTCTAAATTATTTATATCTACTTCAATGTGGTTGAACAGTTTGAAAATTTTGCCCACTGTTTTCCTTTTTCTATACAGATACACGAGTGATTTACATTTTTCATTCGTATTTTATGAATTTACACATAGTTTCACAAAATTCAGTAAATTATTAAAGAAGCTACAAGGAAGTAATTACCAGGGCGGTCAATAAGTTTTGCAATGCGGATATAAGGAAACGAGATATGAGGAAAAGTGATTTATTATTTTTCAATATAACTACCCTCGACTTCAATGCACTTGCGCCACTTGTCCCTGAGGCTTTGAATTCCTGACAACCACAAATCTCCCGCTGCTGTTCAATCCACTCCTGGACGGCGAGCTGGACATCCTTATCGTCCCCAAACCAGCGTCCACGCGGTGCAACCTTGAGCTGGCGGAATAAAAAGTAGTCGCTAGGGGCCAGATCTGGGCTGTAGAGGAAATGGTTGAGCTCCTTGAATCCGCACTCGCGCAGAGCAGCTTGTGCAACTCTGGCATTGTGGACAGGGGGATTGTCGTGGAGGAGCAGGACACCGCGTGTCAACTTGCCGCGCCGCTTCTGACGGGTGCACTTCTTAAACCCAACCAGTTCCTCGGCGTAATATTGGCTTGTGATGGTCCTTCCACGCGGCGCATAGTCCACCATCAACACTCCCTCAGAACCCCAGAAGATGGTGGCCATGATCTTCACGGCTGAGGGTTTGGTCAGGAACTTGATGGGGGTCGGAGAGCCCCTGTGCTTCTTGGCCATGCTTTGGAGTTTGGTCTTAGGATCCCAGTAACGGACCTAGGTTTCATCACCTGGCATTATGCGTGACTCAAATCCCACCTGGTCTTGGTTGTATAGGAGCAGCAGCTCCTCCGAACTTGTATGACGTTGAAGTTGATGATGGGGCGTGAGGTTTCGTGAGGTTTCTAGGGACCCAACGGACAGAGACCTTGCTCATGGCAAAATTTTCGTGGATTATGTTGATAACACTTTCATGTGATATTCCAAGTTCTCGCTCGATTTCTTCGACCTTCACCCGTCGATTTTTGAGGATCATCCTCTCCACACGGGCCACATTATCCTCGTTGGTCACGTCTGATGGGTGTCCTGGACGGCGGTCAACTTCAAGAGACTCATGACCACGGCGAAATTCCCTATTTAATCTAGCAATGGTTGCATAGGAAGGGGCGGTGTCGGTGCACACTGCAACCATGCGTTCATGGATCTCTTTTGCATTTTTGCCTTCCTTTGTCAAAACTTTGACCACTGCGCGGTGCTCCACCTTCTCTATTGTTAAAAAAATTGTGACTGACGATCTGTGATCAGCTACTGCTTCTTAAATAGACGAGGCAGGAGCGAGGGGCTGCAGGGACTGACTTGTCATAACGTTTCCTAACACCCTCACAAACAGCCAATTTCCCTTCCTCTGTTTTGCCCTACCGATTCGCAAAACTTATTGACTGCCCTTTGTAATTAATCGTATTTAAGCATATTTATAACGATTGGTGAAACATCATCACACTTCGTGTTTCCATCCTTTAGTATATTGCGAAAAAGTCGATGTTAATACATTTTTAATTGAAGAAATAATGCATAATTTGATATTTTCAAAAAGTGGTTCATCGATATACGTCCAAACAAATCATGCTATTGGTTCTTTTGTTCGACTCCGATATAATTAATATAATATAAATACAAGTCATTTAGGAATAAACCTTATTATAAATTAATGGTTTATTTTTCCACTTTCTTAATTTCGGATTATAATCCCCTATCTACCTTATTTTTTTACGGTTTGCCAAATGAATTCTTTTTCTATGTGTAAATTATTTCGGGGAGAATTATCCCTTTATTTATTATTGTTCGCTTTGAATTCATCTCGTTTCTATCAATGTATTTTTAGCTCTCTCTGCGATCGAAATTATTCCCCTATTATATTCTTTAGAATTAATACTGATTTTCAATTTGGCAAGTGATAAAGTTTTAATTGGGCAGAATATCCATAAGGTGTAGGTATTTATAAATACACAAATTTGATAGTAGTGATTACACTCTTGCATTTCCATCTCTGTAACGCTGCTCTTTATAACTCTAAAGATAAACTCTGTTTGCTTTTTGAATAAAATAAAGGGTTTAACTCCTCTAAGACATCTCTATCTACATTTGTAATTCTTTTTTAAGGTAGAGGAAGGGCTAAACCTCTTGGTCAAAGACCTTCAAAGAACAGACACGCAGATAAATCCGAGAGTTATCTGGTGCCCAGAACCGTATGTCTCTTTGGTTAAAGAAAAGATGTTTTTAACAAAAATGGCGCCCACGGATCTAAGAATATCATATACCTTAGCAAGCGATTATACTGGAATGACTCGTAGAGTCTTTTCTATCGTCGTAAAACTGCCTTTCTATGCGTAAAATTTATTCATTTCCTTCCTTCTTTTGTATGTTTTGCTTACCTTCTTCCGTATGATATCGATCGCCTCTCCCTTTCGTCTCTCCCTATGTTTTATTTTCACTTTATTCCTCTCCTTCATATCTGACTGTTGACTCTTTTCTCCTATTGTCATCATATTCTACTTAACGCTCTCAATTCTGCCCTTTATTATTTCTTCCTGTTCGGCTTCTAAGCTTAAACTTCCTCCTCTCTCATTATTCCGCTCTTTCCTGCTCTGACGTTTTTTATTCTTTATCTCCTCCTTCCTATCCAACCAACTTACTACCCTTTATCTCGTCCCTTGCTTATCATTCACTTTTTGTCTCTTACACTTTTCTCCACTTCCCCTCCACTCTCTTTTACTCCCCCACTTTACATCTTTCATTTAGAGAATTTTACTCCCTCCTCTTACCTTGCTTTGCCTCTAACTCTTATTTTTGTTTCTCTCTGAATTTCAATTCTATGCTTTCTTTTTTCCATTACTTCTTGATTCTTTGTTTGATTATATCTTCACTTTTCCTGATTTCTTTTCTTCGGTTTCTGATTTTTTCTTCTGTCATTCTTTCTTTTCTACATGTGTCGTACTTTCTTTAGTTTTTATATTTTTATTACTTCTTCTTCTCTTCCTAAAGCTAGTTTTTCTTTCTCTTAGCTTTCCTCATCTCATCCGCACACATTTTTGATTTGTTTGCCTCGTCATTGTTTTATCCTTTATCCCATACACTCTACGCTGCTTCGTTTGTTTCTGTTACATCATTCATTTTAGTATTAGTATTAACAGATACACATGCACACCCATGAATGTCTTCATACTCTCTACGCTACTTCCTTTGTTTATGTTATATCATTTATTTTAGTATTATTATTAACGCATACACTTTTACATGCATAAATATTTGCATACATTTATGAATACATCGTTTTTGTGTCTCTTTGTACACATAGACTCCGCTTAGTTACGTCAGGAAAGGATTGAGTTTGCACTTTTTCAAAGAGATCTGAAGTGTTTTTCAGACATGTGTTAATTAATGTTATGTGGAACTAAGGCCTTAGTTAATAGATAAGAGCGTTAAAAACTCAAAGAAATATATACTACATAGATATTACCCTTAATGAAAATTAAGAACTGATAAAATGTTTCACCAAAATCTTTTCACTAATATATAATTCCAAATATTTCTCACACTAAAATTTATTCTCCAACCTTTTAAATAGGGTTAAGGGATCAATAGAATTCCAAGGCACATGAACATCTAAATGAAATAGAACTTGATTAATGGATCGATAGACTTAGGAATGGAGAGAATTTTTCTCAATAATAATGACATTACTGTGTCAGAGGAGCAATCCACGAAAAAGGCGCTGGGGCACTTATTAGTATTAGGTTGGATAATAAGTAATTAGGATTTCATTAGAAAATTAAGATTTCTAGCCGATGTATGTAAGATTTTTGCTCGCAATATATTGAAAGATGTAAATTAGAGAAAAGAAAAGGTAGAAAGAGAGATAGTCAGAGAAGGAAAGAGGAAAGGGAGTGAAAGTTTCTTAAATTATATCATATAGATTTTCTGCCACAAAAAAATCTAACTACTGATACATTCAACATAGGGTACTTATGGTCACCTGAATTACGCTCTCGCTGTGCGTGGCAGCGCCGCAGAATCTACCTCGTCTCTGTCCTCGACCTTTATACTGCCACTATCTGCCGCGTGATTCCTCCTGCTTCCTCATGTCAGGGCACCTGCGTTCGTAACTCTGTTAACACAGAGATCATAAAGCGAGGCAATATTATTAATCTCTCATCAGTGATGAGCCGATTCAATGAATGCTGATTATTACTCTAAAGGTCCTGACTATTATCCATCAGTGGTGACGCGGAATTCATAGGCCTTTCATCAGGGGTCGAATATTCTTCTTTTAGTCGGCATTTTGCAAGCGCACCATCAATGATCACTTGCAAATACAACACAAACAAGAGCAATGACCGCAGTATTTATGAATTATTCGCTCACAGGACAAATACGGTGGCCCAAATTTCTTGTCCGCTGTTACGCTTTTATCATTTATCAAAGAGAGTCCTTGGCACTGGTTGACCCTGTGTGGCCTTTAATTTGATTCACAACAGGTCACTTCTCCCTCGAATAATTTTCGTCTGCCCTGTGCCGAAATGTATCGGAATCAATGACCATAGTTGTTATTCAAGTTAAGAATCTACGACTCCAGAAATTAAAGAATCAATCGCCCTCGAATCAATGGAGCAAATTTCGAAGCGATCATCAGATTAAGGGGCTGAAGGCTATTCACAAAATTGCACCAACTCTGAAATATTAAACCTTGTTCAAGCGCAGCTATAGCGAGCTTTTCTTTGCACAAACTAATTTCTAATAAGGCAAATTTTAGAGACTTACCTGAAACTAAAGTCGGGATAAGTGTTGTTGAACGTGGCAGATCATCAGCTACCAAGGAACTACTTTATCTCGTCGTCGGTACAAAATCAGCCGCAGTTTTCAGTACCCAACAAAATACATCAAAGGATGAATTAGATGGAAACGTATGCCTGTGTAAATTCTCTTGTCTCTCACCAGGCAAAAAGTGTATACGCGATATTAGAACAAATGCCTTATTTTTGCTAGTCAGTGAATTTAAATAATGAAAATTACTAACCATTGCTAAAGACAACGCTCCCACTAAATTAAGTTTTTCTTTCTACCCATTTTGTTTCCTTACTGTGCTATTTCTGGCGGGTTTTTTTATTTCTAATTTTAGTTATGGGATTCTTTTTTGATCTTAGGAGTTGTGTTCATAATGATACAATAAAGGGAGATTCCATAAAGAGCTCAATCCATTACCTTTTCCTCCTCTGTTTAATTTAATTTTCCTACTTATTATAGGACAGGAGAAACAAATAGCTTATTCATCCACTCGGAACTCAATAGTAATATAAGATCTGGAATAACTATACACTTTAACCCTTGTCTCTTACAACCAGGCAATCTAAGGCGTGATAAAACCTTTTTCCAGGATTAAGAAAAACTGGTTAATTATACCAACGTGTTCTCCATTTGCTACTCCTTTGAATTTAGTCAGCAGGGAATATTCCACCTACCATCTAGTTTGTTATTTTAGGTGACAAATAGGTTTGACCAGAGCTAATCGCTGTCTACTGAGTCATTATATTATTCTACTTCACAAATATTTGGCTCGTTTTCTAAATTAATCTCAAGAAAGCCGTAACCAAATTCCCATTAAAGAGTTAATCACCTCCAAAAAAGCTGCGTCTCAACCTTTAATGTTACATGATTTTCGAATTTTGCCTCTTTCATAGCTCATCAGTTCGGGGAGATCCTCCCTTCTAAATCCTTTTTGTAGACGATATAATATTTTCCCAATACCATTTAAAAGGTGTCATTCATCGTAAACCGTTTGCTGATTGACTTTTGCTGTATATTTGAAGTAAATAATGAGAAATGTCATATCACATACCAGACTTCCATTAACTGTTTTGCCCTTCTTATCCACAAAGGTTGAATCGATCTCAAATTTCCCTCCCAGAAGACATTGAAAAGCTTCAAGACATTTTATGTCTAATCAACTTTTAGAAATACCAACTCAAAAATGCTGTTGCCATTACCTCCGTTCATAGCAATCTCATAAATCCCGTCACATGCAAGTATTTGGCGCCATTATGCTGGACTGCGGACGATCAACTAGCCTATAATGCTAGTAAATAAGCACTTTAGACGGCCATCTTGGTATGCCGGTCAAGACTCGAGACTAATGTACTGTTAATTGGTATCGTCTTGATACATAAATGTAACGCCTTAAAAAACAGGACGAGGAGGTATGAGAGACTCGCGATTTTATTCCAGATTTTTACGAAATCTATTTAGGTCGTTTAACTGGATAGAAAGCACTTTCACCTTCTTTCAAGATTATTTTTACCATCGGGACAAATTCCTACATTCTTTGATGCACTTTCCATAAGACTTCACGGTATGATTGATATTCCTATCCTTTTCTGCTCTCTCGTTCATGCTATATATATAAAAATATGCAATAAACTAAAAGTCTATGTTGGATTCATGTACTATTGAAGTCCCCACCTACGGCAGCGTTATTAATTTTAACTTGTATTTTCTTAATATTCCTTACGAGTTTTTTAACGGGTGTTCGAGGCGAGAAAAAACATCCACGAATGACATTCATTATTCCTAAACGTCTTCTGAACGTATTAAGTCATCTTCAGAATGAACAGAAATGAAATTATTCACTAACTGCTATATTATATATAGCTGCCTCAATCTGCTCGGTTCGAATCCCACCCCAATACGGAATTTTTCAAGTTAATAAATAACTTTTTCCGAAGTAAAAAATTATCCTGTCTTTCTTTTTCTTTCGCGGATACACACACACACACACACACACACATATATATATATATATATATATATATATATATATATATATATATATATATATATACATATCATCGACAGAAAGAAGAGAAAAGAAATAATTTTTTTCTTCGAATAAAATGTATTTTCATATTTGCGAAAAATTCCGTCAGGGAGTGAAAGTCGACACGAAGGAATTCAAGGATGGCAGTTCAGGAAAGTAATAGAAGGAACAAGTTATAACGAATTAGAATCAGTAAATATAAAATGTCAAATGAGATACAAGGAGAAAATAGACAAACTCCTATAATGGAGCTATTTAAAGCTATTTAAGAAGGCATTTAAATAAGCGGATAATTAGGTAAGAGAATGTTCAAGAAATATTAGAATAATAGGGAAAATATTAAAGTGAAAGTAAAGCACTGCTGTAACAAGACTTGTTGATCTTGATGTTGTGCAATTGTGGGGCGTATTACAATGATTCAAGAATAAGTACATACATAAAGTTCCTTGATTCACAAATACGAACAAACAGGTCACCTAAAATATTATTTATGTAAGTTGCAACGACATGGCAACAAATGCGTAAAATTGTGAGCATAGATAAAATGAGGAACGCACAAATGAACATAAAATTCAGTATTACGCACCTCCATTTATCCGATTCATAAATTACAAATCGTTATTTACCTTTGTGGACTCATACAAAGTTAAAAGAACCAACATAAAAGAATAGACTTCTTAAATACGTCCTTACTATGATGTCCTTTACTTACATGATCTAAAGTAGCTATGCACCGATCTATGACGACGTAATTATAACTAAATTTATACTTTCTTCACAAATTCATTATGTTCAAGCCCTAAAAGCTCAATGTTAGCGAGAGATAGAGAGAGAGAGAGGAATCGATTCTCGCAGATAGAGAGAAAATGAGTATCGCACAGAGTAAGAACATTCCATTGGAACCTTTCAGTACACTTTCGGAGGGATATCTAAGTTAGACTAGAGCCTGGACACCATTTAGCGATATGGCGCTAAAACCATCACTGCCGTGTCTTTGAGACAGAGACGAGATCGCTTTTGTCGGCCAACAACAGAGCTTCCGGCAGAGTCATATATATTCCCCAGCTGATGAATGATCAAATAAGTATTCTTAAAGCATTCGTGGCACGAGCAGTATCCATGCCGTTTTCATGCAAGCAAGATTCACGCAGTGTCCACGCAGTAATCCCGAAGTACTCATGCAGCATCTTGAAACATCATTGGAATCATCCAACGACGACGCGCATTTCTCGAGCTACAACCGGCACTCTTAGCAGTCGCAAGCAGAAACCATTATTTGGAAAGACGGAGGTCAAGGCGAAGGACCCACTCAAGAATAACGCGCTTAGCTACGCTTCTCCCAAAATAATACTCCCCAGAGTGACTACTCGAGATCTCTACAAAATCGTAAGGCATTACATTTTCTTTTTCATCTTCAAAGAGGCGTGACGCTCCCCTACCGCAAGGCTCTCTTCGTAGTCTCCCCCAGATCCTCCTCGGGTAAATATTGTGCCTCGTACGGCTTAGACAATATCATTATATCTAAATTCATTTTAATTTTCATTTGCCCAACGATCAACGTAATTGTAAAAGTGAACCATTCTAATTAATCTCATATGTTGTTTGTATAATATTAAAGTTTATTTCTCTTCCACTTTTTATGTTCTATAACCACTAGAATCCTTCTAAAATAGTATCAAATTTGGCCAATATTAGAATTCTGCACTCCTCTTTAATCCCCACGTACTTAAAAGCGAGACATCCCCTATATACGTTTGTCACCTCCCTCCCCACGTCTAAGAACGGCAGCCAAGGTCAAGAAGGACTTCCTGATCTTACGACATATTATATATATATATAAATATATGGTACGTTTAATATAGTGACATTATTAGACAACTGCTCTACTTCAGGTCCAGCGGGATATCTTTTATTCCTCGAACTGGAATACTACATTTATAGGATAGCTAATCCACCAGTACAAAAAAACTGGTTTCAAAGTTACTCCTTTATTTTAGCCTCTCTACCATCATAGAAAAACGTTATTATTAATATCTTAACAGAGTTGACTGAGCCAAAACACTCTAAAGATGGAAACAGATCTAAGACAAATTAATATGGTTAATATAGCTGCATTATTAGACAAATGCTCTAGTTCAGGTCCTTCCGGATATCTTTTCCTCCTTGAACTGGAAGACTACATGTTTTGGCTAAGTCAACGCTGTTAATATATTAATAATAACGGTTTTATATGATGTTAAAGAGGATAACATAAAGGGGTAACTTTGAAAACAGTTTTCTGTGGACCTGAAGTAGAGCAGTTATCTAATAATGCCAATACATTAACCCTACCAATTTGTCTTAGATCTTTTTCCATATTTCGAGTGTTTTGGCTAAGTCAACGCTGCCAATATATTAATAATAACGTTTTCTATATATATATATATACTTTGATTATTACTTTGCTGTCAGTTTTAAAGGGTCGTTAAATAGGTTTATTTGCAAAGGCTTCTAAAATAGTGGGTTTAGGATATCAAGGAAACAATAATTCTCTCATTACCTTACTTGTAAATATTATTTACACGATTGGTATATGCGAGTGTATTTTTTTTGGGGGGGGGGATGTTAAAAGCTTAACGCCAGGGCTTGTTCGCCAATAACCTAGTTCGCATCGAGCGAATTAAGCGAGTTCTTTTGCGTTTGTTTTTTGGGAGATGTGCGTTATTTTGGGCTCACATAAATCCATTTTTGCACTTTCGCGGTGCTTATACCATTGGGATATAGAATCGGGCGGTGTAACTAAATTGTTGCTCCTTTTGAACAAGCACCTGTGGGATATTTTTATTTTCTCTCCCATCTTAGGCAATAATTGACTAATCCACTTTAAAGACCAAGCTACTCACTGTCTAATACATCAAACATTCAGACAATTTGGGTAAATCTTAAAAAGGCCCCTTAATTTCTGGTTGGACGCCTCAAAATTACCCTAGGATTACGATGCTATGATTGATTTCATCGTGAAGGACCAATTTCTTGCATCGCTACCATCCCAAATCCAGTCATTAATCAAAGACAGAAGATGCATCAACTTCAAGTAGTGCATTAAAGAGGGTGACGTATATGCCTCTTGTCACAACTGTCACCTTAAAGAAGGGAAGAAAGTAGAACCATCTTATGGCAAATCGCAGATGAAGAAGCACAAATTCGTCACTCACAACAAAAACAGCTTGGTCAAGGTAACAGGCCAGTTTAAACTGAATCCTGTTAGGAGGCCCATCAAACAAAAAGCTCGGCCATTCTCTTCAACCCCCCCTCCCCTCGTCAGCGTTCCCCAAGAAGACCGCCCTATTTTATTTATGCCGAATTGAAGGACATGTAAAACCAATTGTCCTCAGAATTCGTACTTGAATAATAACCTCTCCCACCAGGTGCACCAGGTGAGTGCCACTCCTTCTCAGACCCCGTCTATACCAGAAACTCTTCCCTCCTCAAGCGAACCAGGTCCCGCTAGCCACCAGGTGAACTTTTTGTTCAAGAAAAGCAGCCCTGGGGTCCTTCAATTCGAGACTGGTACGGTAAACAGCTGCCGCATCCCCACCCTTTTCAGAGATACAGGGTGAACGTGTATCGTGGTCCAGGATAAGCTACTTCCACCGATAGTTTAGTCATCGGTTCGCCTTCTCCATGACTATCAAGGACGCGCTAATTGGTTTCCTTTGGTAAAGTTCAAAATTGACTGCACCTACATCAGTGGCGGGTTAGAAGTAGAGGCAACACTCATAAAGTTTTGCGCCGTTTTGATTAGCCAGAGCCCTAAAGTTTCCTCACCCTCGGTGACTCAATTAGTGACCACCCGCTCTCAGGCGAAACAAGAATTCGAAACGCCCGCTCCCCTGTGAACTCCCGAAGCTTCGGATTATGGCAACATAATCAGGTGGTAAATTGATATCTTACCGCGTTAAGAATAATCCCCTCTACCGCGTATGCTCCTCTGGGCATCCTGCAGGAGCCCATCAAATAGTGGCAATAGATGAAGAATCGGCCTTCGAAGCAGATCACCCTTTCAGATCCTGGGTGTGGTCCAAATTGCATGCGTAGAGCAGGACGACGATTAACCCTTGCTCATACCAGATGTAAGGAAATCCCCTCCAATAGAGCTCTAAATAAATGACCAATTATCTTTCTTCCAGAGAACCCAGCTTGAAGCTGCCCTCAATCAATTCGGTGACGTCATCTCCAACATTCCAGGATATTCTACCCATTTCGAGTACGATATCCAATTAACTACGCAAGAGGTTGTTAGGTCCAAGCCGTATCCTTTGCCCATTCATTTAAGGGAAGAATTCAATTCCGAAATTGCAAAATTGTTAAAGTTACAGATAATTGAACCCTAGAAATCAGATTATTGTTATCCAGTTGTAATTGTAAAGAAACCTCATAATTCCTATATAATGCGTATTGATTTCAGAAAACTAAACGCTATTACCGTATTCGAAGCCGAGCCTATTTCCTTGATCAACCAATAACTTTATTTCTTCGGGAAGGCGACGTATATTTCTGAATTAGAACTGTGTAAGGCATATTACCAGATCCGTTTGAGGGAAGAGGTTAAAAGGTACACCGCGTTCCCCACCGAGAAGGGATTAATGCAGTTCCGTCGGTTTCCCCTTGGTTTCATCACTGTTTGCAGCAATTATAATCCGATGATGAGACGAATTTTAGAGTAGCTGTCACACGTATCCTTCTATGTTGATAACATTTGCGTGGCAACTAATGATTGAGGAAGGAACTTGACCACTCTTTACGCTCTGCTGCAAAGGATAAGGGACCATAATCTTACCATGGCTAAAGCAAATGTCATTTTGCCTTCGATACCATCGATCACCTAGAATTCCGAATAGGGAACAATAAATTATCCCCGCAGGAAGATAAGATCCGAGCCATTGGAAAAATATCACTGCCCATAAACCAAAATCCAATTAAGGTCCTTTATGGGTCGCCTACTTTTATCAGCCTTTAATCCAAAATTTTACCACCCTTCCCGTTCCCCTATGAGAGCTCCTGAGAAAATCGCATAGACATCGTCATCCATCGTCATTTTCAAGCAGCTTAAGGGTAAACTCGCGTCGGCCCCGATATTGCGATTGCCTAATCCCGCCGAGCCATTTGGCATTACGACGGATGCTAGCAATGACGGAATAGGGTACGTATTGGTCGAATACGGACCTAATAACGACAGTTTTCCATAGCGTACGATAGCCGAAAATTATTAACGCGTAAAAAGAACTACGCAGTGATTGAGGGAGAGGCACTGGCTATTATATGGGGTATTCACAAATTTAACGAGGAATTGATAGGAAAATAATTTTGATAGGAACCCCCCAAAACAAATTAAAATAATCTATTTCAAACGCTCTGATAATTGTTTAGCCGAACACCTGAGCCGAAACCCTCTAGATTTCATTCCCATTGAATCCTGATCCTACTATGTTATTCTCTTGTAAATATGACTGATTAAATTTCGTTCTTTAATATGGACCCCTTTTGTAAATAAACGCTACCCATTATTTTGTAACCGTGTCAGATGTTCCCTCTTCTGAAAGAACAGGATTTAAGCCTGATTGTTGTTAATTAGTCCCTTTGAGAATTGTCAATCTATGTGCATTGTTCAAGTCTCTAGGTATTTATGATTTTACGTGTTTCATTTAGTATTCCTTTTTTATTTATTTACCATGTATCCTATTGCTATTTTCTTTGTGATATAAATTGAATATTTTGGGAGGAGATTGTAAATTCCGTGTAGATTTAGGATTGTGTACACTTTTTTCCCTCATTTTGTGACGCGAGGTTTTGTTCACCTTTATTTATTTATTTATCGAGATGTCACTTCTCCCGAAAGTACCATCTTGTAGAAGGGGAGTAGATGTCAGAGAGAGAGAGAGAGAGAGAGAGAGAGAGAAAGCGAGTGGCGCAGATCAAGAGAAAAAGAGTATCTCACCACAAAGAACATTCCATTGAAACCTTTCGGTAAACTTCCAGAGCGATATCGAGATCAGACTGGAGTCTTGACACCATTTAGCGATATTATCATCCACGCCATGTTTTTGGGGACAGCGTCGGGCTCGCTTCCGTCGGCCAACAAAAGAGCCTCCGGTGGAGTTTTATATATTTCTCAGCCCGGAAATGATCAAATGAGTATTCTCAGAACATTCGGAACGCAAGCTGCATCTGCTCCACTTTCACGCAAGTAAGATTGATGCAGTGCCCACGCAGTACTCAAGCAGAATCTCAAGAGGTCATTGGAATCCTCCAAGGACGACGCACAATTCTCGAGCAAAAACCGGCACCCTTAGGACTCGCAAACAGAAACCATTATATGGGACGACGGAGGTCAAGGACGATGGAATCAGTGTTAGAATAACGCGCTTAGCTACGCATCTCCGAAAAGAATACTCCCCCGAGTGACAACTCGAATTCTCCTCCAGGAAATCGTAAGACATTACATTTTCTTTTTCATCATCGAAAAGGCGTGATGCACTCCGACCGCCAGGATATCTTCTTAGTCTCCTCTAGATCCCTCTCGGGTAATTATTGTGCCTCGTAAGGATCAGAAAATTTCATTATTTGTAAATTCATTTCAATTTTTTATTTTCCAGGCAATTAACGTAACTGTTAAACTGAGTCATTCTTGTTAATCTCATTTTTTGTTTGTATAATATTAAAGTTTTTTTTTTTATTTGTTTGTATCTTAAAACCGTTGGAACCCATTTTAAATATTATCCAAGTTGGCCAATGTCAGAATTTGCACTTGTCTTTACTCCCCAGGTACTTAAAAGGGGGACAGTCCCTATATTTTTTTGTCGCCTCCCTCCCTTCCTCTAAGGAAGGCAGTCTTCGCTTAATAACTGTGTACATTTATTAGCAACCTACAAACCATAAACTGGTATTTCAGAGGCAAAATCTCATAAGTACGTACATGAGATCATGGATTCAAACTTGCGTACATTTTCATTAGATTTTAACATATATTGTCCGATAAACTTAATTTGGGAGACACTCATAAAAGTACGGACCTGAGAACAAAGGATTTAAACGTAACTAATTGTAATGTAAGAGAAAACGTACAAACCTTAAATTACGTACTTGGAGAGCTAATAACTTAAATGTACCAAAAGAGAATAAAAGCATCAGAACAGTTCACATAAAACTTTCCCAAGATTGTAAGTATGCACTTTTTGTCTCCTCCACTCATTTGTTAATATAGTTAATAACATTAAAAGATTCTTTCCATCACATTCATCAAATCTTTCATCCTATCAGTCATATTTGACATCAATACCCGTCAGACATCTTCTCTGAATACTCTAAAATTGTGCCACTATGAAGTAGACCCAATTTTATTATGCTTTGGCTATAGTTTTTTTCTAGTTCACCCTGTATAACTTCAATTATGCAACAAAGGCGACCAGTCCATTGTAAAGCAGAGACTAAGCATAACCCAAGGACAGTTAAAAACGAAATTCATGTGCTAAATTTATAAAGCGCAAAATTTTAGCTACTTTCGTCCTTGACAAATTTGTCTTTTATTCTCTCGTTCAATAATAAACATCATTTTGTCCTAAAATTTCATCATTTGTAAGTTTTCTAAATTTATAATTACAAAAATCCTTTATAAGTAAGCAATTTTGAGCAGTTTTATGCCGTAACGGAAAAGCCTCAAGTTTGTGAATAAAATAATGCAAACGTAGGAGCTGCTGCCTAAATTCATGACGTCACTTGTCTTTATGGAAATATGACAGCGAGATTTCTTTCGCTACCTTGATTAAAATATTTTCTAAAATATTTTCTTGTAACATATCAAGATGGCTTTGAAAAGGTAAATTACAGTAAAAGTGGAAAATTGCAAAGCAGAGAAAGCATACAAGGAGACTGGAAGAATCCCTAATCCCTAACTTTAGGAATAGGGTAAGCCTCTTAAAACATCCCTTTCATCATCTTTTATAATGGTTTTCTTGAAAGTTTGGTGTTTTTTTCTTGTTGGTTTCGACATTGCCGTAAATATATGTGGTGCTAAATTCTCCTTTTCGAAGTTTGCTACCTAGAAGTGCTTGGGACTGTAGTGATTCTCGCATGTTGTGAGTTAACTTCGTTTCTTGACTTCTTCGGATGGGACTTAATTTATTCTCCTGAACTTTGAACGATCAACCTGACTGGTGATAAATTTAAATAATTTAAGTATTTGAAGATGTTTAATAAACAAACCTATTAGACTTGTCAGCACTTCTGATAGTGCTTTATGTATTATATTTCAATGTCCTGATATATTTCTCCATTTCGTTTGTTATTATTCCGTTGTTATTAAAGTATTATTTGTTTTCTTCAATATGTGGTTGCGAAGCTCATCTATGATTTTCAGAGTATTTGTTTGGTAGGGCTTCACACGGTCTTAATACAAACGTTCAAGGTCGATTTTCGTGTTCACTTCTTATACTAATATATATATTATATATATATATATATATATATATATATATATATATATATATATATATATATATATATATATATATATATGAATATGAGAAACTCACAAAGTAGCGCGTGAGTGGAGCAATAAATTAAAAAAATCCCACAGGAAAATGAAAGGTGAATTCCAAGTACTTTCCAACTTGTTTAGTTCATTATCCTTGATAATGAACTAACCAAGTTCGAAAGTACTTAGAATCCACCTTTCATTTTCCTGAACGATTTTTTTGCATAAATATATATATATATATATATATATATATATATATATATATATATATATATATATATATATATATATATATACCAACAAAATTGGTGTTAAGGGCGTCAACTTGAAATGGTAATTTTACGTATAGGAAATTAGTTATCGGTATTGCTCCTTTTATGCATTCTTCTTGATTCGAGTGCCATTTCCTGCTGCGGCATCGGAGTGTTCCAAAATGATGCTCTTCGGGCTCGGTTGTGATTTTCAGACCAATATTCGAAAGTTGCTGTCAGGGAGATGTCGCTTAATTCAAATTTATGCTCGTCCAATTATTGGGGCGAAGGCGAAGGTCTTCCTCCTCCTATGGCCAAAATGATTAATTATATATATACGGAGAGAGAAGATTGGGACATACTTGGCTTAAATGTGAAAGTGTGCCGATCTCTCTTTATAATAAACAACAAATAGGAGACAAATTTTGTACCTTATATCTTATAATTTAGCTTTAAATATCATAAAACCTCAATAATATAAAAAATTATCTTAGATAACATTTTTGTTTATTTAAATGTTTCTCCCTCACTTAAACTCTCTCTCTCTCTCTCTCTCTCTCTCTCTCTCTCTCTCTCTCTCTCTCTCTCTCTTTCTCCTACTTTAGTAATTATTATCATTTAACGCATTTTAAAATTTTACGTTAATTTAGGATAAAACTAGTTTAGTTTTTTCTTCAACGATTCATCTAACAAAGTAAATTACATTTAATAAAGTTTATTAGCTTAGTTATTATATAGTTCAAAACTTACCTTTGAGATTTCTGGAGGCTCAATGTTTATCGAAGTTAGTTTAGAACTAGAAAACTAATTAGACGAGTAAACGAGCCATAGAAAATAATGTCATTTTATAAGATAGTGACAACATATTATGTTGAATTATATAATGTTGAGTGTAGATAGAATGGTAAGCTCTTTAAATGAAAGGGATAAAAAATCCTTTTGCCGAGAGAAAGAATGAAAATAGGAAAAGAATTCCACGACATTAATAATTGAACTTCTGATGAAAAAATATTTATGTTCGCATTTTGGAAAATCAATTCTTGTCTCATTAATAGAGGTATTAAGATGATATTTTGCATGATCAGCAAATCACTTTTATTATGCGAATTTAATTAGCGGTTTTCTGGTAAGGGTAATATAAAAAATGGCTGTAAGTTTTATAACATTGATTATATTATTTGGCTATATTTATGCATTTCGCTCTCAATATAAATGGAAAATGTAGTGTCAATTAATTTCTAGATCGTTAAATTACAGAGGTTTTCAAGCTAATTATAAATACTGACCGTTTGACTTTATCATTATGACTTAAGTAAGAAATGAATATAAGAAACTACCAACGCCGGTTCTTATATTCATTTTTACTCAGGTCATAATGATAAAGTGAAACGGTCTGTATTTATTTCAATGTTTCTCCAGGAGTTAAGGGCCGCCAGCCCGGAATTCTTGGATCTTGAGATTTTCAAGATCTTTGAAATAGGTAACAATTTTTCTATCCTAAATCTTTCCTGCAGGATGTCTAGATTTGGCAAAATAATCCTTTTACAGAACCAAAATCCTTCCCGCATACAATTTTAAGAACTCCCTTGTTTTACCGTTTTCTAAGTCCTTTTCCTTGCTTCCTCTCCTCTTGAATAAGTTAAATATTTCTGTCATATTCAAGTATCACTCTACCATGTGCAAAATGTGAAATCATAATAATAACAATAGTATAGGGAAGGGGGTATTCTGTCGACTGTTTAGTTTGCACTAAGCAATACTTTAGGGAACCCCGTAAATAATTAAGTGTACGCTTGAAGCAACATAAATACAATATGAGGAGGCGAGAAAGTAGTAGTGATTTTTTTGGCCATTTATCTCAAAACCGTCCCCCTTATTAAATGCAACTCGGCTAAATCTATTTACAAACCGAATGACTTTGTTCAAAGAAATATTGTCCAAAGCTTATTTATTAATTTCTCTCTAATTTTAATATATGCGCCGATCTCTTTAAACTGGACCCTGCTTTTAAAAGGCTTATTTATAACTGAATTGCCCATTATAATTCTTAACCCTTTGATGTATTTATTTAGTTATGTTTTTCTCGTTTATTTTTATGTATTCACAATTAGGTGTGTATCTATTTAGTTTAGTGAACTAAATGTCTACATTTTGTGTTCACAGTTGGAATTTCCGGAAGTAGACCTTATCTATTTGGTTTTATACTTAATATCCGTCTTTGATAAGATTTTTCTATTTTGTGTCCTTTTGTTGTACATGGGCGGGGCATTACTCTGTTGTTTCTCATATGAAGTCCTGATGATAAGTATAGAGCTAGTTTCAAAACTGATAAAATGGACATTTCGCACCTGAAGATTCCTATAAGTTTCTAAGTGAAGCTTCGATATAGTAAAAGCTAACTTGTAGCCGAGTCAAACAAAGGTAGTTTAAACAAATTAAAGAAAAAAGACAGTTTACTTAAAAGATCTGCTCATCAGCTGATCAAATTTTAAGACCAATACCCTAAAACCTTAAAAAACCCTCAAAACAGAATTAAACCTTCAGAATAAAAACTCAGTAGTGAGTGGCTCTACCATTCTTTTTGATAACATCAAAAGTTCAATGTGGAATGCCTGGTAGGAAGATTTATAAGAGGGTCGGGGAAACATTATTCCAGGGGGTGAAGATGTCCTCGCGAAGGGCATTCACTCTCTTGATCTGATGTCCCTTTTTGTAGACTTATCTTGCCATCCATCCTCAATTGTTTTCACTTGGGTTTAGATCCGGTGAACACGCCACTCTCGTGGAGGATGGTCTTTGTCAGGCCGGCATTGTGAATTGTCGCATTGTCTTGTTCGAAGACCTAGTCATCACCACACAGACGAGGGCCTTCCGTCGTGAGGAATGCCATCTGCAGCATCTCTACATAGCCAGCCACCGTTTGACACCCCTGCACAACCATTGTTCCATTGCAGAACAAAGACCCCCAAACCATGATGTAGCCTCTACCACTGTGTCGTGTGAAAGGAATCTCAGGGGGGATCTGCTTGTCATGCCAGTAACGTTGGAAACCGTCAGGACCGTAAAGGTTATATTTTTTCTCATCCGAGAATAAACCGTCTTCAACTTTGCTATTTCCCATGTCTGATGCTCCCTGGTAAATAATACGCGGACAGTTTTGTAACGTTGAAGCAGACGAGGCGCTTGAGGCCGTTTTTTTTTTATTTTTCATGCCATTTCCTCTGATATGACGTCTAATGGTTATTGGACTGCAATGAGCATCGGTGAGTGCCTTAATCTGACTTGAGGACAGTGCCGTGGCTTAACAGACCACCCTGTTGCTCCACCAATCTATTGCTGGTGTAATATTTTAGGGTCTACAAATTAATTTCGCTGTTTCATACCTCTTGAGATCTTTCAGAAAATTATAAATCACTGTTTCACTGCGTCCAATCTCGGCAGCGATCGCACGCTGCGACAGGTCTGGCTTATGCAGTTTAACGATCCCACCAAGTTCAAATAGTAAATTTTACCCGCTCTAGCAATTATAACGTCTCAACACCGTGAGCTCCAAACAATAAATGAAAAAGAATCCGAGAATTTGCGCAAATTTCGACTATTATGCGTTGTGGTCTTAAGATTTTGGTCAGCTGTTGAGCAGCTCATTTGAGTAAACTGTCTTTTATTTTTAATTTGTTTAAACTTCCTTTTTTTTGTCTCGGAAGGTAAGGAATGTCCACTTTTACAGTTTTTCAACTGGTCCTATACTTATGATCAGCACTATATATACAATTTTGGAAAATCATTCGTTATTCCTTGATAATGAACTTAACAAGCTCGAAAGTGCTTAGAATCCGCCTTTCATTTTCCTGTGTGATATCTTTACATATATATATATATATATATATATATATATATATATATATATATATATGTATAGATAAATAGATAGATATGAAATCTGTAGAGATTAATAAGTCATCAACTTAGAATTTAGATAAGAAACGAATTATTCGTTTTAAGCCTCTGAAGAGGATAAGTTGTTCCCTATCGAAGTTCTAGGTCGTTTCCTTTTTAATTTCCGTGGAAATTTTAATTATATTTAGATGGGACGTGTCGTTATTCCAGAAGTGGTGTAACTGTTCTGTGCATACATCAATCTTAATAAGTATTTGTGTCTACTTACCTGTTCCCACCTTTAGATCTGACTTAATTTTCTTTACCAACGAAAATTCAACTCTGAAAATTCATATCGTTACTTGTATATACCTGGGCCATTGCCCTTTATCATTGGAGCGACGCTTTTCATGTAAGAAATAAATTAAATCCTTTCCTCATTTATAATCCTTACGCACAGATGTCCCTTAATAGATATTAGCGTATTTACCTATACCAATTTCATAATTATAATTAGTGTTGTTGTCATTGTTAAAATACAAATTCGATAATAAAGATAATAAGTTTTATCCAATATACAATAAATTTCGCAATTGATTCCATCCGAAATTTTATATTTCCAACAAACTCCGATTCCTAATTATGTTAAACATAAACAAAACGACATCAGAAAATAGTTCCTCTCTTCTACTTAAATATTAGTGTATGATATTCGTGATAAAAATTTACCTACAATTTGGTAACTGAAAAATATATTAAAACCATAACTCTTTTAAAAATTATTGTTATATATTTAGGGAAAAAAGATCTCTTGAGCTGAACGAAAATTTAACTTGCGGTCGAGACTTGTAGGAAAGCAACTTTCAGCTTTCCTAATTTCCCTTTCGCTTGTCATGCCATTCTGTTTACGGAAAAATCCCTTATTTTTCATCTTTCGTCGCATAGATACTTTTCTAAAACTTGCCGGTTGTTAATCTATTTACTAGTGTTAGATTAGTCATGAAAATTAGCCTAATTTGATACCATGCTATAGATAATTCTATTTCCTAACTATGGCAAGAAATCTAAAGAATAACATTTGCTTTTAAATTTAATGTCTGATTAATTCAACTGCATTTATCTGCCTCATTTTATTATTTGACTAAATCCTTTTAACAATGTTGATACTTTTTTGACAAATTTTTCAATTTAAAATAATAGCGGATTTTCGCTCTCAATGATGAAAGAGAAATATACATATATTTATATTCTGAATACATTTAGTATTTATGATTAAAATTGTAAAGTTATTTAGGACAGAGATGGTAGGTGAACTACATTGAATTAGAGACAAGAATCATTATGGGATAAAAGGATGATCTCTGCATTTAAAGAACGTGGTGGTTTTTATGACAATAGTTAGCCACCCTCTATATTGGACAGGGATTGGAGACAGACGTCATCCATTAAGGTTTGTCAATTTGTACGGTGAAAATTAATATTTGCAATTCCTTCATTAACGAGGTAATAAAATTTTTATTTGAATGTGCACATTTTAAATTTGCCATTATTTTTGTGATTGCTCAACATTTAGATTAAGTCTACGGTTGAAAATAACTAAAGAAATTCGTCTCAGAAAACAACATCAATTAATCTTAGCTTCTCAAAATGGCAGGAGATCCTATAAACATTTAACTTCTCTGCATAAAACCAATCCTAGCAGTAATCATACAACATATCCTAGTAATCAATAAGGAAATGCACATAATGTTTGAATGACAATGCTGGTAAGCCCCCAAAACCCAAAAGGGTCTGTCTTAGTTGGGATCAGGGACAGGCGTCCGTGACATAGTGAGTAGTTTTTACAACAAATAGTGCTAGTAGAACTCCTGATGCCTTAAATAGGGGGGGGGAACGAACATATTCCTCTTAATGGGTCTAAAACCCCTAATAAAATTCACTAGGACTCCATCGGCAGTGTTCGGGAACAGAGGAAAGAGTATTATCTGCTGTGAATACACGGATGGGAATGGAAACGGTGTTTTTAATTATTGTATGCTTGATGGTGCCTTTAAACTTCTTATCCCCTTTAGGGTAATTTTCAGCCTATCCGCCAATAGGCGTCTCGCCTATGACACCGCTGAGAGTTTTGTATCCGCGATAGTTGAGATTGAAACTCTCAATAAACGTCAGCGGCTGTTTTGCGGAAGTGTGAATCTTGATCTTCAATGCGAGCTCTTTATTAAGTGTAAGAATGTTTTCCATATTCCTTTCACGCATCCTTTGATTATACTTCTTTTCCAACGCTAGAAAGCGACGGTCTGCAGAAAGAAAAAGAAATTCCTACCCCTTCCATCCTTAGGAAATCTAAGTAAAAAGGGTAAATAACTCGGAATTAGTTGTTTTCGAACTATCCTCAAACTTAAGGGACGTGTAAGAAATTATCGGCTTACTAAGTGTTAAATAATTATTTTGGTTCCTGTACTGATGTACTATCATTGCTATAGCTCTTTCCTTTTCATTGATTTTCAAACTGAACTTAAATAGATGCCCTGGTGTTTGCTTGTAATTTAGGTTGTTTTTCCTCGTTTTCCTTCTTTTTTTTCTGAATTTTATTAAACCTAGTTATTTGTATCTTAGTTCTACGCAATTCAGATTTCTTAACGACTTTTCGCGTAATTGTCTTCTAGTTATTTAATCTATCGTGCTATCACCAGGTATAATAAAATGGGCAAATAGAATTATTCTACTAACCCTTTTGGGGTGTTGTTTTCCATTTCTAATTTCGAAATTAGCCGACATGAAAGGTGGATTATATATTGTGAGGGAATACCCACGTGGAAGATCTTTAACTGATGAAGGAACTCCCGTGTGCAGCAGAAGGCCCGGCTAGGCCAAAAGTGGTAAGCCTAACCCCCACCCCCCCATCCACAAGCGATAGCCTCGAATCGAGTCCCCCACGATTCACTTTTAGGGGGGCTAAAATCGCTCTGCAAGAAGATTCGAGGCCCGTCGAGAGTAGAGCTGATTCCCGCTAACCCCTAACTCAGCGGAGAACCTCCCCAGAAGAGACACAGAGTTGAGAAGTCTCGCCCAAACCCCTGAGGATATCCCCATGGTTCCAAGTCAAGTAAAGTCAACAAAGCAAAGTGACAGCTGGACTATTTTGTGTATTTGGAATTAGCCCCAGCCAGGAGGTAATTCCACTGAACGATCGCCCTCGAGTGATTTTCCCGACTTCTTTCATCAACTCCTGTCGAAGCCCTCCTAATTTCGGATGGCAAAAATACTCTCCCATTGACCGGAAGTTACCGTCCTCCCCCCCCGTTGCTTTTGGAGAAACGTCATCACTCCAACCTCCCGTTCTGAAGTCTGAGCGGCCTCACCCCAAGTGCAGAAGACATTTGTAAGCCAACCCCTCTCCCCCTTTTAGTAACTCAATTGAGTTAATCCCAACCCCATTTGAATAGTCTCTTCCAGGAATCACTTAAGTTCTAGCTTTCTAGACTGATTTATAACTACAATTCTCCCTTTCATTTACTGATGTGATTTTGCCCGTTAATTCTCTGAGGTAATTTTACCCATCAATTCTCTCACTATTTTTGTGTAAATAAAATTATATTTTTGTCATGTCTCATTAAATAACCTTGAGCTTTGCCATTGTCCATAATTTACCTGACCTCGTTGCACTCTCTCACGCTACTCAGCCCTTCTAAACTCGTGGTTTTCCGTCCCTTTTGTCGGTTCACTTTCAAGTTATTGGTCCCTCCCTCATAGATAGAATATGGTATTGATATAAAATGTACCACGACATATATATATATATATATATATATATATATATATATATTAATATACGTATTATATAAATCTGGTGTCAAGTGTGTTGGGGGTTTTACGAACCCGTGTCATTTTAATTTCGACATTAGAAGTTCCCTTGTTATTCACGTACATCCCTTTTATTTTAATTTTTGTATTGTACTGGCAGAAGGCTAGTTCAATTTATTTGAAGAGCAGTGGAACGTAATCTATATAGATTTTATGTTGGACCCCGGGTAATTAATTTTTTTTTATTGTGTTCGAATTTTGGAGACTCTCCTTGTTATTTATCCAAAAGAGTTAACGTCTTTGGTGTCCTAATTCCGGTAGGACCATTTTGATTTTTTTTCCCGCGTAGAAACAGCAGAGGTAGGTAGATGTATCTGAATTTCTTTTCGTGATCAAGGCCTTCACGAATATTCAAGTATTCATTTCGCGTGGGTAGTGTACTAGCTCGTTCGCGTATCAGTGTTCCCTCAGTTAACTACGTAAATATGTCATCCTTTAAATAATTCAAGAGTCAGGGTGAAATGTTAGGTCTTTTGGGCAAAGACCTGCTAAATTACGTACAGGAAGAAGAGAGGAACGAACAGGCAGAGCGAAGGGAATTAAAGAGGGAGAAGAACAAACTGGAGATGGAGATAGAGGAGACAAAACTGAAGATGGAAATGGAGATGGAGAAGAACAAAATAGGGATGGTAGAACATGAACAAATTAGGCTTCATGAGCTGAAAATGAGCCGAAATCAAATAGATTCTCAGTCCATCGGTTCCCGGGCTAAAATTCCCCAAACTCCTTCAGTCCACCTTCCCGCTTTCAATGATGGAGAGGACTTTGGGTCATTTTAGGCCAATTTTGAAGGAATCTTTCAGATCAATAGATGGGATCTCTAAAAAGATGGCGTCGCTCGCTTACTTCCCCTTCTAAATGCCAAGTTAAGGGATATCTTCGCATCCCTTCCTCCGGAAGCAACTTTTGACTCTTCCACGTTTAGAGTCCGAATTGCTAGCCGCTTTTCATATGAATAGCGAATTCTACTGCTCTCGATTCCGTCAGGAAAGGACCTGCCTTGGCCAAATCTTCAGACAACACGGGTACATCCTCCAAAGAAACCTTCACTGTTGGCTGGATGCGTGCAAGATTTCCCAGGTCTACGAGTCCCTTCTGGACTTCTTCCTTAGGGATCAGCTTTTAGCTGCCGTGGCTCCCGAAATTCGCGCCTTGATTAAGGATAAACATTGCGCCACTTTCAAGGAGTGCTTGGAAGAGGCCGATCTTTACGCGGGTAGTCACGATTTATACCCTAAGGATGTTAAAAAGGCTCCCCACTCGCCCCACAAAACAAAATTTTATGGCCCTAAGACCCCCCTAAATTGGTTCCAAGATTTACCAAAGCTCCTAGTCCCTCGACCTTAAGAAACTTACATCCATCGCAACACCGAGACGTTAAGCCCCTAGTTTCTTCTCCCCCGGTTGTGCCGTACCAAAAGAACCCAATCGTCTGCTACACCTGCGGAGTTCCCGGCCATTACCGCACGAACTGTCCTCAAAACTCCCGATTCGCAAACTCTCAGTCCCACCAAGTACACCAAATCTCGGACGCTCCTGATCCTCCTCCGTCGCCTCAGAAGACTCCTGAACCTCCCTTGCCCGCCAAAGACCCGGTCCATCAGGTAAATTTTCTCTTTAATGAGAACAACCCTGGTGGATTGAAGTTCGAAAACGGAACTGTGAACGGTCGCCGAATATCCACCCTCGTCAGTGACACCGGGTGCACCTGTATTATAGTTTCTGAGGACCTACTCCCCCCTGTTGGCCCCGGCCACAAGAAATTTGCAGTGGTCCACGACTACCTTGGCCAAGCCAGTCATTTCCCAGTAATTGGTTGTCACATCGAGTGTGACTATATGTCCGGTTGAGCCGAAGTGGTAGCAGCCCGAATGCAGTTATGCTCCGTTTTATTCGGTCAGAACCCCGTAATTCACGACCATCTCGTGGCCCAGCTCGTGATTACCCCGTAGACAGGCAGCCCTCGAATCCCGTGCACCTGTTTCCCTGAAAACCCCGATCGACTCTGATTTTCAAGCCCTCCGGAGCGATAAGTTTTTCCGCGTCCAGAATGCATGCGCAACTCCCCCCTCCCCTTTGGGATAAAACTAAAGTTCTCGAGCGTCAGTCCACCCGAGGTAACAAACGAGTCTCCTATCCCGTAAGAAGGACTTATTGAGAGGTTTGAGACCTAATTAGACCTTAAGTCACGGGAATAAAAATGCAAGCCCATCGCGAAGGTGCTGGTGCTACTTCCCACGGGAAACAACAAAATCCTTGGCCAGTGAAAGGGACCCTAGCCCTTCCTCGAGGCTAGAGGACCCGTGGATTACCTCATCCATACTCCGGTGAGAGCTAAGGATTTCCACGTGAATTGTATATATATATATATTAAACAATCTCTGTTCCTAATTATGATTTTTTGGGGGGTCCACTAAATTTTAAGTTTTTTTAGCCCATATTTATGCCTCTATTTAATTATAACCTTTTTTTGGGGGGGGGGGGGTTCCACTGAAATGTCGCCAATGTTCTACTGTGATTTTTCTTTGTTTAAAATTGTATTAGTTAAATTCTCTATAATCGAGCTGTTTAAGGCTTATGCTTGTAAATTTCCCACTGAGCTCAGATTTACGTTTTTTTTTGTGTGTATACCTGTCATAGCAGGTCAGAATTTCCCTACACCGTTGATTATTCTAGTTTAGTTTGACTAGGCGGGATGATCCTTTCCTACGCAACTGCTCTGTAAAGCATCATCTTTCAGTTACGAGATGTGTGAGGAATTCCCCACGTGGAAGATCTTTAGTAGAAAGGAATTTCCCTGTGCAGCAGAAGGCCCGGTTAGGCCTAAAGTCGTAAGCCTACACCGCCCCCCCCCCCCTTACACATGCGGTAGCTTCGAATCAAGTCCCCCACGATTCACCTTAATGCGGGCTAAAATCGCTCTGCGCGAAGATTCGAGGCCCTTCGAGAGTGGAGCTGTTTCCCGCTAACCCCCAACTACTGGGAGAGCCATGGACATAAATAACGGTCAACTCCCCGGAAGAGACAAAGAGTTAAGAAGTCTCACCCAGAACCCTGAAGATTTCGCCATAGTTCCAAGTCAAATGCTAGCAACAAAGCAAAGTGACAGCTGCGCTATTTTGTGTATTTGAAATTAGCCCCGGCCAGCAGGTAATTCCACTGAACGATCGCCCCCGAGTAATTTTCCCGACTTCTTTCATCAACTCCTGTCGAAGCCCTCCTCATTTCGGATAGCCGAAATACTCTCACCTGGACCGGAAGTTACCCCCCCCCCTTGCTTTTGGAGAACCGTCATCACTCCAACCTCCCGCTCTGAAGTCCGAGCGGCCTCACCTCAAGTTCAAAAGATATCCGTAAGCCAAACCCTCTCTCCCTTTTAGTAACCCGATTGAGTTAATCTCCCCCCCTTATTTCAATAGTCTCCTCCGGGAATACCTTAAGTTTTAACTTCATAGTCTGATTTATAACTACAATTTCCCCTTTCATTTACTGATGTGATTTTGCCCACTAATTCTCTGAGGTAATTTTACCAATCAATTCTCTCATTATTTTTGTGTAAATAAAATTATATTTTTGTCATGTCTCATTAAATAACCTTGAGCTTTGCCATTGTCCATAATTTACCTGACCTCGTTGCACTCTCTCACGCTACTCAGCCCTTCTAAACTCGTGGTTTTCCATCCCTTTTGTCGGTTCACTTTCAAGTTATTGGTCCCTCCCTCATAGATATAATATGGTATTGATATAATGTGATGTCATACCACGACATATATGTTATGATTCTTTGATTTTCATTATCTTTTGTTTCTAATACTTCTCTTCACACAGCTCTAAATATTCGGTGGGAAATATATGGGATATCTTTGTTATAGTCAATTATTACTTATTTTGTCTCTTTTGATACATTTTTGTTAAATTATAAAAGGGGAATCTATTATTAAGGTGAAAAAACTGACATATTGTGAGAAATTTGGATAGAAGAGAGAGAGAGGGATATGGCTGTAAGAGAGTGATGTGTCATGTGTGTTATGAAAATGGGAAAAAGATGTATCTTTGGGGTATATGAATGAAAGAGGAGAAAACTACGTTTTTCTGATTGAGCATTTGATCGATCAAATATGTGGATGGACCTGGTTATCGCATGCTTTTATATCGTGTATACTGCTTCGATTGTGGCAGCTCCCTACCACCCTTGCATGGTGGTTGATGGTGTAATTGTGGTAATTCCCCTTTCTAAAACTAAAACAAGGAGAAACCGGAACTTACCCTACCGACTCCCATGTCCGAAGAGACACTGCTGTTTTCACTCGATCCTCTTTTGCGCCCCCCTTAAATTTGCCTCTACGTCTTTCGGTTCTGTCTAGACCGTTCACAGAGGAAAAGAGGGAGTTACGTTTTTTGAAAAAGAGCTCCTTACCTTAATCATCAAAATCTTGAGTTCGCTCTCATTTTTATTTAAATCGTGAATAGGTGAACTGTGTAATCCAACGAGGAAATTCAATTTATTATGTAGATACGATAATCCAACGAGGAAATTCAACTTATGTTGAGAGTGTAATAAAACGAAAGAATTCAGCTTTCTAGGTGAAAAGGGGTAATCGAAGAAGGAATTGTGCTTATTAAGCGAAGAGAGTAATCCGATGAGAAATTTAGTAGTCTAAAGGCGGGTCGGGAAAGATAACAATTAGCGCTACCTAAAAAACTAGCAATTTATCGTTCTTACTTTTATGTGTATTTGTGTGTGTTTATATAGGTATGCGTGCAATCCGGTTGGAGAAAATTCTCACATTGTATATGCTTGTATTCGGGAAGCTGAAATCAAGGGTAATTGATGTAATCCATCTTTCAATGGATTCCATTTATTTTGACGCAAGTTTCCTCAAGAGATTACTGAATTGAAACCAAGGATAACTCGTCAGCTGAGTTGTTTTGAGGTCGCGCGGTAAACATACCTAGGTGTATGATACACACATAGGGCCATGGAGAAAGGGGTTTTCAAACAAACCTTCGTCTAATGATATTCCGTATAAATAAAGAAGGGGCACAATGCCCAAGGATAGTATGTTAGGTGTCAACTGGTACTGGTGAAAAACTAGTGTCCAAATTACTAACACATACAGTCACTGGACAAAATAATAGACACAGGTGATATTTCTAATCATTTTTCTATTGTTAGGACGTGGAAAATAATATCAATGCTACATAAATCTTAACTATCTGCAAAGGTAATATATTGTGCTTGATGTAATAACAAAATGTGTGTTTAAGTTCGAATAAATGGCGCCTCGGTAAAAACAAGCTATGGAATTGTTTAACGTTATTTAACTGTGTTGAAAGCGATGATGGCAGAGCTTAAACAAGAATAAAACATCCCCGAAAAGGGTCATTCATTGCTGGAGGCAAGAGTCAATGAAAAATTGTAGAGAATTAAGAGGATTTGTGTCGATAAATCACAAAACCACTGCCACTAATTTATTGCAGATACCAAACCCCATTTTCTAAAACATGTTTCAACCAAAAAAGTTTATTGAAAGTTAGGTACAGTTGTAATGTATAAAAAATTGATATATCTATTCCTTTTCTTATCCGTAACCAATACTAATAGATGCTTAAAATGGTTCAAAGACCAAAATAAGTGGAAAATAGAGCAGTGAAAGATTGTAATCTTGACTGATAAATCATCCTCCACGTTTTTTCCTTGTTTTAGTGAATTTACTTATGGGGGGGGCCCTAAAGATACTTTCAATCTGAATATCGGCCCCAACCGTAAGGCATGGATGTGCATCTGAGATGTTGTGAGCAGCTGTATCAGGGAAATTTCTTGCTCTTCTGCTAACTCGGATGATGTAGATTACTTCTAAGCAGTAATGTTAATTTTTGGTGACAAAATTCACCCAATAGTACAAACACTGAACCCAATGTTAACGCTATATTCTTGAAAGATAATACGGCGATTCACAAGGGTAAATCTGTTAAAAACTTGTAAAAAGAGCACAGTGGTAATGCACACCATTTGAATTGGCTCTACAATCACCAAGTCCTATCATTCTGAACATCTCTGGTGTGTTTTTAGAGAAGTATGTAAGTAAGAAACCGTCACTCCCTGCCTTAATTTCTGAAAGAGCTAGGACAGCTTCTTCTTCTTCGATGGATGGATAGGCCTAGTGCCACAGTCGAAATCTTGCAGGACTTTATTCCACGGCGTATATGAACAGTTACCTAAAATACGCTTCCACTATTTTTCCAATCTCTTTATATGCACCCATGGGTACAAAATCCCTAGATTTTAATAAAATTTTGCACGTGTAGGTTATCCTCATAAGTATGAGCTGAGAGATAAGACACTTATAATAATACAACGACTGACCGTTATTGAGCGAGAAATGGTAAGACAGTCTAGTATTTCAACCTATTGTTGTTGCCAAACAGAACGAATCTCAACGGTCATTCTCATTTTTCTCTTTTCCAGGGATAAAATAAACAAACAAATAAATATCAAATAAAATTTAATTTAAAAGAACCCTGCAGCATTTCAATAGTGTAGTTAAATTATCTGACGCAATACAGATTATAAACAATAAATTTGTATCTGCCAAGGATTTGGAAAGAAGGCAGACTTACTTACTTAACCTTTTTCAAGTCTAGTTTTACTGGACTTTCCCGAAACCCAACTTCGGCATTCAGCCTGAACTCTTTATGCAAAGGCAAGACAAGGTTAAATGACTTAAGTTGCGTGCTCTTAATTGTTTTAATAATTTTGAGAAAAAATAATTAACAAACATAGTGTCAGAGATCAGAGAAGGAGAGGAAAAAAAGATGCGCACGGCAACGCCTTTCAAGAAGAGAAAGAAAACAGACACCTGGTCGACCCTTTTCTTCTGCGCTAATTAAGGCACGGAATCACGAGAGGCCATGGTGGCCTAAAACCCCGTCGTCTCGGAAAGCTGTGAAAAGCTCGAAGATCCCATTGCGAGTTGCACAAAGTTTCGCCTCACCTACTTAGGATCTTTCCCGCGATCGTTCTAAAAGTATGAGAATGCCCTCGCCTGGCAATACGTCGGACGCTGGTACCCTCACTTTCTGGCAGAGGGGGAGAAAAACTGCATTCGATCCCACTATAGCTACTCCGACGCCAGAGTTGTAAGGAAGTATCCACCACCTGCTTTCCCCGTCTGTACCCGCCACCCGCCAGCCCCGTCAATATCCGCTGCCACCACGTCTCCGTCTGCACATCCTCGATTCTACCGTTATTCGTGTCCCGTTAGAGTCTGCTCAATTCCTCGCAGAACTTTTCAAGCTCTCCGTAATTTCGTTTAATTCGCGTGAGTCTACCCCGTACTCGGGTTACCCGCTCCTCGAACGGATCCCGTCTAGTCTCGATTCAGTGTTCTCAACTCGAAGGTAAGATCTAAGTTCATCCCGTTAGTAGTCATTATCAATAGACTATTATTTGAAATTTGCGCCAAGTCAAGGATTACTTCTTCGGACCAAATCTTGGAAGTAACAGCAACGCCCAACTCTCCTGTGCAATTGCTCTCTCTAGCCTCCCCTCCCCCCAATGTAAGCCTCCATCGTTGGCTTCGTGTACACTCAAGGTCATTCGTGTGACCCTTCGGTTAGTATATATTTTGTGTGTACGGCGATCGTCCTCGCTAAAGCCTGCTCCCTCCCTATAGACGCTGAAATTCCTGTAGATCTAATGTATTGTATAATTTACTTCAAATCTCCTTTTAACCTTGCTAAAAGAATATTGATTTCTTTATTAGTAAAGGTATTTTATACCCGTTTTTCAATTGTCCCGAAACCTACTACAAGATAGCTAACTATTTTGCCAACCTAAAATTCTGTTAATTTGCACTCTGTCTGTATCATAAGTCTCCCACGCACAAAGCCTTCATCTCTCTCGGCTGAGAAACGCAGAAAGAGTAGAACGCAACAGTATTCTACGACACGTATTATTAATTAAAGATTTATATCATAATTAGAGCACTTAAGCAGAGAGTTTTGTGAATATTGTGATGAAATGTTAACTGAACAGTGCTGCAAGTGTACTGGGGATTATGGGATTCATTGTCTACCTAGTCATGGTCTCCTTTCATTTTTTTAAAAATTAGATGTTTAAATTTGATTAAAAATCTATTTATTAATCTAATTTTCTAAAAAAAAAGAAGTTTTACAATCTAAAAGCCATAATGAAAATAATAATTAATGATGATATATACATAACATATTTTCGCTTCTTTTCTTTGCTTTTCTTTTGGATAAAGCAAAAATTCCCTTAACAAATTAGGATAATTTTTTTAAGAAATTACTTTTATTCCTAAAACTAAAAAAATATTAGGAAAATAATTGCTTACAACATATAATACCTGCCTCAAAGCTGCTTCGCCTTCTAAAGTATTACGACGACCAACCATAGGCAAAGGAGGAAGACGACGAGATTAAATGATGTTTTTTTATAGATTTCCATTATTTAAGATGTTTTACTATCTACATTATTTATTTCTTATTAGCCATTTATCAAAGATTAAATTTACACATTCAAACATTCAGAGTTTGGGGTGTTTTTCTCTACAATTAAATAATCCCTAGGCGTCAAAATCAATAGAACACCGTTGAAGCTGTGGTAAAATAGAGTGGACAATAAAGAGATATTTCTCTTCTCATAGTAAGGACACCAATGCAGTAGAGGGAGAAATCTAGTAAGAGTTTTTACCCTCGAGCTTCACTCAATAAAATGCTTTGTATTATTCAGTAGTGATATACTGATTAACGTAGAATCCATTCTACTGAAACTTACAGAGTATGGCAGCCGACCTAAAGTTGACCGGAATCGGAACTGCATCCACCTATTAACCAGACCGCGTGCGGCTTAACTTGACTGTAATCTGAATCTATTTTCCACTCAACAAGAGCCCTAATTCAAAGGAAGATTGGATGTAACCATGGACTTTAATATTTTAGTCAAAGAAATCATCCAAGACCTTTAATTAAGAGGAATGATATCTGGAAATTTGAACAAAACAACGATACCAACCACACCAGTAATTTTTAAAAAAACGGCTAAAACATAAAAATATAATTATAATACAGGACCAAGAGAATATTATTATTTCAAACCGATAAAAAATCAAGGACAGAAAAGGAAATTCCATGCTCAAGCTTGTCAAACATGGATTGTCAGTGAACTGAAAATGATCTGTCAAGAACAATGGTACAAAACACCGGGACAAGTGTGTTTAAAAAGGCATTTTCTTATAAGAAGCAGTTGCAAACTCTTATTTCAAACAGACACTCTACCACTCTATCCCGGTAAGTATTAGATATAATTTTGTTGAGATTATTGAATATTTATTGCATTAGTGTTATGAGATTATTGCTATATTTTATATTGAAACTGTCTACAATCCTTTAAGGATTATTATTTTTTAAGAATAACCCATATACATACAGGTCAAACATTTAATATATAATTAAGATGAAACTATGCAAGTAATAATATAAACTCTTTTTCAATCGTGAAAAGATCTATAATTATCACACTCTATATGAAAATATTTACATAGATTCATATAGGATTTGCAGGAAGACCCAATGTCGACAAACCTAAACATTCTTCCTAATTTCTATAATTATTAAGGTTTAGAGCTAGAACGCTCATCTTCTAGTTTCTATGCAATATGTTAACATTTATTGGCAACATTAGAAACTGAAAAATAAATTGAATAATTAATTATATGGGTACAGTGGAAAGAGATTTTACGATTAATGAGACAATGTTTGCCATTATTTTTTAATGTATTCTTTGCAAATTTTGGAATCGGTAATAGATTAAAAGATTCCTTTCAAGCATTAGGTCACAGTTAATGGCTATGGTTGATATATTGGGGAAAATTGTTAGTTATTAACATTAATCTTTTGTGATGCGATAGTAGGAAAAGGCTATCAATACTGAGATAAGCTGGGATGCCTCCTGGTTAGGAACTGCGAAGAATAACAACAAAATCTTGGTCGAATTTATATCAAATTTTGATGGGATGAATGGCGTCATATTTGAAGTCTAACATTTGGAAATAGTATATGTCGGTGTAGGGGCTTGGGAAAATTTGGACGAAGTGTGGTCATTTTTCTTATGTGATTTGACATAGTTGACCAATGATTTTGTTACAGTGCTTCTACAAAAACGCTTATCTATCTCATTCACGAATTCAACACTAAATATTAAAGCAACCTTTAAGAAAATATACAACTGAAGCTCTATTACAAAGACTAGATGGTAAACTTTACCAGCACATTTATGGAGTAGCGATGTAGTTCATATAAGGCCCTACATTTACGAACTTCTACAAGGAAAACCTAAAGGAAATACCAAATTTGTTTATGACATATACTTTATACTAACGATAAACATCAATTAGTACAACTCAAAAGAACCATCGAATCCTATTACATTCTCCAATTCAATTAAGAGTTGAGTGTAAGAGGTCGTTTTCTTTTCCCTGATGTAGACGTAAAAAAGACCAGTGTGAAAAATATACCACAACCATTTATTGAAAATCTACAGATTTCGATTGATGACATAACAAAAATTTGATTGCAAAACGAACTATAATATATGAGTAATGAAGTCATAAATAAGAAAAGCTTTCAAGAACTATTGGCGACACGAATTAATTCAGACAAGTGAGACCGTAAAATCGTCACACCTAACCATATGCAGAACCATGATTTACAAGACCGATGCATAAAGCATAATCTTTTACGTCGTTAAAACTGAATCTTTATATATTTACTTTAATATGTTAGAAATTGGACATAAATGCAATCTTGAGATCTGATGATTGATATTACAGTATTACTAACTAGCAAACACAACGTCATTTAATATAGAAAGAAAGGGTGGATGGTAAGCAGATTACATGATATAGATAAGGAATTAGTTTAAAATTTCCTATTAGTTTAAGCTAACTTACCAAGCAATGTTTGTAGATTTACTTCTTAAACTTGTTTACTTTAGTAATTGCAACGACATCCTCAGGCAAATGATTCCATAGGATCAATAACACATTGAGTTCTGCACGTCGGCAGTGAAAAGGACGTCTTACAAGATACTAGGTACATACCGCATCACCTTTTGGCATTTTACTGTAAATATTCAGAGAAATATGCATATCGTTTAAAGTTATAATTATTTTTACCACTGTAAATATTATGATAAATCTCGAATAGTACATGTGCCTTAAAGACATACAAAACGTGAATTGATCACATTAATTTTAGAGAAAAGATTTGGGGACACAATTGTTAATTACATATTTTAGTAACATTTTATCTCATCTACATTTTATTTGACCCCTAAAAAGGTCGCCAAAATAAAAAACTGAATGAATAACTAATATTTTATAAGATATATAATTATTATCTGAAATAAATAAGCCAATTACATAAACAATTCCTCCTTCATTTCAACAAAGAATAATGCGAAAAATCAAGAGTCACGAAATTTTCCTGCTTTGCAAAGAGGCCTACAGAAACATCCTCATTTGAGAGCTTCAGAAAATCCATAAGAAATAAAACTTATTACAAGAAGATATTTATTAACCTGATCCATATGGATGAAATATATAGAGATTATCCCTCATTAGAGAGATTCTTAAATGCCGGGAAAACTCAGTTGAAGGTACGTCTTGTCGGAATATTAATAAAGATAGAAATGTTTATGGTGATAGATGAAAAATAAAAAATAATTATATAACTTTAGCCACAGAAAAGATTGGTTGAATATAAGATAGCAGCTCTGATCTGAAAAGAGAATAAATGTATATGGCGATAGATGAAAAATAAGAAATAATTATATAACTTTACCTACAAAAAAGATTGGTTGAATATACTAACGTAGCTCTGAGCTGTTAGGAGAATAAAATTTTCCTAGAAATTTTATATTAAAGAGAGACTCACAATAGTCAATACATGTGGTAGCGTATGCAATATCGCATGTACATCTGTCTAAAAAGAAAGGTATTGACAATGGCCAAGTAACACACAAAAAAATGCATTGCTATTATTAAGAGGCTATTTTACGAATATTAACTTTGAGTATATTAAAGACGCCACTTCCCTCATCATGAAAGTAAGATGTCCCTGATATAATGAAAAATAAAAATAGAAGAAATTGTAGGCACAATGTTCCAAATAGCTTTTTTAGGAAATTCAATATCAGCGAATGAATTCCATATGACCTACTACCAAACTAAGAATGTCAGCAGAAGTTTTGAAATTCAAGGTAGAATTTATGAATTCATTGTTTTCTTATTCCTTCAATAAATCGGCATAATCAAAAATAGTTAATAAATAGAGATCCAAAGAAGAAGGGGAGAATTAGGATTTAAAAATAAAGATTATGGTAATTTATATTAATTTCTTACTCAATTCCATAGCACCAAATAATAACCTAACGCATAGATAACGAATACTTGATTACTAGCTCAAAATCGGGCGATTCCATAGTCGGGCTAGCCAGGAAAAAACAAAAAACGATCTCATTTCTTTCGTTTTAAAGATATTCACCCCAAATTTGGCATGAAGCACTCTGAGAGCAATTTACTTCGAGCTGGGAAGTCAATCTTTTATTCGACGAACAGATTCGGCGTGACGAACGAAAGTGTGACTTATTTAATGAAAAAGAAAAAATAAAGACCTTATATTTCTAAACGATGTTAGTTATATTCAATTCAATTGTATGTAATAAGGCTGTGTACAATGGGGTTCTTAGATACTACATGGTGTCTACTAATATCAAATTTCAGAATTCAATAGTCTTTCTAGGTACTTAAAAAAAAATAAATGGCAAAATCTCTAATTATAAGTGTAAGGAAAAATGTGTATATTACATTTAACTACAAACATATTTCAAGGTTTTTTCTAATTAATGAAATAAAGTAGGTATTATCAATTAAAGAAAAAAATAAGAAATCCATCCAGGGCCCACACCTGACCAATCTAGCAAACAATTATATTTCCATTAGGTATCATTTAGCTAGACCCCCGCATTTAAGTTTATAATTTTTTTCATAGCCCATGGGTAAGTACCGACTATATTATTCTGAAATACGTATAATAAAGTAATAGCTAGTAAATATCTAAGGTGTGGACACCCTGTACTACTAAGCTATTTTATGGTTAACCTGGATTCTAATATCTACCCTACAAAATAAAGATACATAACAAATGTCAGTGGCTACGCACACTTAAATTGACTTAGGACTTGTTTCTTATTAGAAAGTTGCTTCTTCTTGTAGTCACTTTTGCTCGTGGTAGCTTTCTCGGGTGCATCCGAGAAAGCCTTTTGAATGGTTATAACGGTTAGCTTTTGACACCAGATTTCTGCCCTTGACATGGAAGAGGGACCTGGCGATGGCAGGAACAACAGTGTTGACGAGGCTGAAACCCTTTTCACAGTCCAGCAGCGACATATCTAAGTCATTGCTCATTATTTCCTTGTAGACACTCAAGAACACTTCTTTTGAAGATTAGGCGGCTAGGAACGTGGCCCTCCTTTCGCCTGGTGTTGTAATCGCGTTGAAGAATTCTATTCAATTCATGACCATGTGGATGCACTGGTTTGGAGGGTAGAGAAAACCACCGCGGTCCTGGAATTCAATCATCTCTCTGAAGGTCTCTGGTTGCTTGTCTGGGTCGGCCATCTGCACTGAGGGCATAAGGGTGTTGCCTTCTACCAGAGCCTTCTGGCATGAAATACACTTTAGGAGGCTGCGTGCCTTTCTGGCAAAGTAATACACCATTTGTAATCATATGAATAACAGTACGGTATAAAAAATTAGATTTTATTGCTGTATTTGAACCTGTGTTTAATAAATTTACCAGGCAATGGCTTCGCTATTAAGATTAAAATTTGAAATCTAAAAATAAGCAGCCATGGTTAAATTTTTCTAAATTTTCTGAACTTCACCAATTATAATAATTTTAAAAAGGAACTTTAACTAAATTTCCTTCCTTTAAAAATATCACGTTGCTAAAATATAGTTATAGAAGTAGAGATATATAAATAAATTTTCTGAACTTCACCATTTGGGTTTTAAAATGTTGGCAAAATTTCGATACTTATATTTATTTTTGAACTTCACCATTTTGGGGAGGAAATTATAAAAGAATAATTAGAAATAACTTTGATAAAAAAACATAAGTCATTACCAAACTAAGAAGAAATTATTATTCAAATACTCAAAAAAATACCCCTCTTAAAGAATAGAGTTAGTGATGATGCTAAACAACAATAAAATATAATTTTACCATAATAACTAGCCAGAGATGATTTGATCAACCCAAAGCATCAGTGAAGGTGGAGTGTAGGGTGTGTATCGTAGTCACAACTTTTAATATCACAGTAATGATAAACAGTTATTTATGGATAAACAATACCATAGATTAGGGATGTACCGATCTGCAAATTAGCCGATAACCGATATATCGGCACCGATACAAGGTTGACGAAATCAAAATAAAAAATATATATTTAAGAATATTTTTGCCGAATGGAGGAGCTATTGCCGTATGAACAAAATGTGTTCAAGGATGCCATTTCTGACAATTTTAGACGATCGCAACCTTGTTTAGCGTAATCGGCCTCGTTTGTTTGCAAACGTATACAATACTATGAATAATAAAATTCGAACATAAAACGACCAGAAATTTGATATTTGTCGTTCTTTCCATTTTAAGAGAAGTCATATTGATCAAACTAGAATAAATTAATATTCCAAACACTAGGCAATAAATTTTAACATTTTGTTTGTTACAGACATGTGAATAAGTGTTTATAATTATTAGGTTGAGGAATAAGTTCGTGAGTTTTTTTTAATGTTGTGTTGATTTAAGTTTTGTTGACGTGATTTGTGCGCATATTAAGAAACAATCATATATAATCAGAGCAAAATTTGAAAAAGTTAGGCTACGTCTCTTAACAGCGTAGACTATTATTCTTTTGCTTAGGCTACGTCTTGAAGTTGAGTAATAAGTCATTGCGGTTTATTTAAAAGTTGTGTTAATTTAATTTTTGTTCTGGACCCTCAAAATGGAATGTCAAGTTGAAAGAAAGGCGCATTTTCGACACCTGTTGTTATTCATTTTCAATCGAGATGGGAACAGTGCAAACGCTGCCAAAGCTCGTCGTGATATTTGTGCTGTGTACGAAGAAAATCCTTTATTAGAAAGGAGAGTTCAATGGTAATATTCACGTTTCAAAAACGGTCATTTCAATCTTAATGACGAAGAACGTTCTGGTCGCCCCATTAAGTTGGATGAAGATTGATTGAACGACCTTCTTCATGAAAATCCTCGTCAATCGACTAGAGAATTGGCTGGACAATTGGCTTGTGTTTAGAAAACTGTATTGAATCACCTTCATTCGTTGGGGAAAGCTCAAAAACTCGGTGCATGGTTTCCGCATGTTTTGAGCGAAAGCAACAAACTTCAACTCTCCACGATGGGCGCAGGTTTGGATGCTCGTCACAAGGCTACTCGTGGGTATAATGACAGATTTTTTTCACCGCATCATCAGTGGTGACGAAAAGTAGTGTGTTTATGTCAACATGAGCCATCGAAAACAATGGCTTAGCCCCCAATAAAAAGCCACTTCGGCGATTAAAGCAAGGAATTCACGACGAAAGACAATGATGTGTGTGTAGTGGGATTGTGAAGGCATCATTATTTATGAGTTCTTTGCGAAAAATGAGATTGTCAATGCAGAACTCTACATTCACCAAATGTATCGACTCACCGATGCTATTGGTGAAAAGCGACCTCATGGACGTTATGGAGTCCTTCTGAAACACGACAATGCTCGTCCTAATATTGCCAATATGACAAAAGATGCCACCCAAACGCTTAATTTGGAAATTCTGCCGCATCCTCCATATTCACCAGACTTGGCTCCATCGGATTTCCATCTGTTCCGATCAGTCTCCAACAATTTGTGCGGCATTTCGTTCACTACTGATGTGGAATTAAGAACCTGGTTATAAAAATTCTTCGAGTCAAAATCCAGAGATTTTTTTGCAGAGGCATCGAAATACTAGTTGAACGTTGGGAAGAAGTCGTAAATAACAACGGTGAATACATTATTGATTAAATTGCATATTTAACTAGATTTTAAGGAAAAAAATCGAGATAAGAATGCAAAAAATGCATTTTAAGTGACATTCTACATCCCATATTTTCATAGGATTCCAGCATATTTTTTACTATTTTTCGATTATTTGGAGATTTAAAATGGCCGATAAATTTTTCACTGACGTCAACAAAGGATATCTATGCTTTGCGTTTCTTTTCATTGAGACGCAAAGTGAAGGAATCATCAGAAATAACTGCGAATTTGTGGTTCAGTGAAAACTCCCGCTTCTATTTTTTGCATCAGTTAATGATCCTTTGAATTTGTTTTTTAAATTTTGAAAGCCTTCACTTCTTTGATCCATACTCTTTACAAAGTTTTCATTAACCCTAGTTTAATGTGAGGAGGTGGACAATGAACTTTTTGGGGATCTACTATAGCATCATGCTTAACATTATGTTTGTCCACAATGTGTTCTTCTCTGGATGGCCATTCTCGCTTTTTATAGTGATTTTTATCATCTCTGTTATCCCATAGACATAAAAAGCACATGTACTTTGTGCATCCCAACTGTAACCCAAGAAGAAGTGATGCAACTTTCAAATCACAACATATGCTTCAGTTATGCTCTTTGTACTTATTAAGTTTCAGCAAAATTTGCATTGATTAATATTTTTCTTGAAGACCTGTAGCGTGGACTACAGGAATTGAAGCTTTTTCATTCCCATTGTGCAGCAGAACAACTTTAAGATTTACCTTACTAGAGACAATGAATATTGTCCAATCATTAGGATCATAGTCACAGCTGATTTACTGCATCAAACCATTAATATTTTTGCAGTAACATGCAGTATTTTCTTGTGAATAAAATTTTTATAACTTCTGCTGGCGATCTCAAAAGAAAGATACCCTGTCATTACGAAGGATAGGATTTCTTTCTTTTAATCTGCAGGCAAGTAACTTAGCATTTATTAACTCGAATCTAAATCTCGTAGCAAGGCGTTCAAACTTTGTTGGCAAAATAAATTTGGTTCTGTACCTTGATCAATTGGAATATATGTTTGATCTTCTTCAATTTCTCCAGAAATCAATGTAGAATCATCGTCTGAACTAAAACATTCACATATTGTTGTAGGTGGCTTCGGTACTGGAGTAGATTCATCATGTGGTGCCGGTTTCAACGCTGATGGGCAATTTGGATAAACAATTTTAGATTTGTTTTTCTCTGCAAATCCAGCCACATTTATTAGGCAGAAATAACAATCATCAAGGTGATTTGAGGGCGCACACCATATCATGGGAACAGCAAATAGCATTAACCTTCTCTTCTCATTTAACCAAGCTGTCAACATTGTGTTACACTCCGTGCAGCAAATATGAGGGGCCCAATCTTTATCCTGGTCCCCTACTTTGCATCCAAAATAGTCTCTGTAGGCTTGTGTCATCGTTACTGCTGTTTTTATTTTCCTTCGTTGTTCCACTGGCGTGAATTGCCCACAACGATAACAAAATATGTTGGGGCTGTTTACACATCCGCCTCTAGAATTTTGATAAACGTGTTATCTTCTTTACCAGTTACCAGTTATCACTAGCATAAAAGTTATCACAAATTAGTATGTATTAAGCTGAAAATCTGCCCCCCTCCAGTAAATAGAATTCAATGATACTTAAGCTTCAATGTAGTCTACTTTATATATATTAAAAATGTTAATATATATTGAATATATATATTATCTATTAATATATATTGTTATATATATATATTAAATATATTAAAAATATCATATTGGTACAATATTGAGCTAAAGTGTGAAATTACTTAAAAAGGCATATTTTTATTACACAAAACAAGACGTGATATGCAAATTCTAAAGAAAATATTTTGATCATCTAGCATCACCTATTATCTGCTCTGTAACAAAATGTCTGTTCCCTAGTGTAATAAATCCCGTGTTATCCACGAATTCACTTCACTTTATACACATCATATCATTGTCGTATTAGTTGAATCTGGAAGGAAAAGAATTAAAATAAGGTTGTTGATTTTGTTATTCATTTTTCATTTTCGAGAACTGACTGGATCCACCTTTGAGATATTGGTATTTTAGGCATTCCCTCCAGATTTGCAGCACATATGGATTTCCCAGATAGAGACAAAAACCCAAGAAGGCCGTATAAAACTTTATAAAATGAAAAGTTCTTCAGATTGAATTAAAGAAAATCAATGTTATTTAACTATGTCTTGTTCAGATTATTTTTGTAAATAATTCGAACGATATAAACATCCTTGTAATCCTAAATAATAATTTTAAATGTACGTTTCCAGGTATTTTTTGCAAAACTGTTGAAGAATGTCTAGCGAAAAAAACATTCTCCCACTGTAAAACAAGGAGATTGATCTATTAGTTTGTGGGTTATTCTATTGTAACTGGCGTTGGTACAATTTATGTATTAAACAACGTTGAAGGAATAATACTACATACTGTAAGCAAAGATTATCTGAAGTGTGTTACTCCTACTCTTGTCCTAGGAAGAAGATTTCTTTTTTAATACGAAAACGACAACAAACTAACCTGGCTTATTTCTTGTTTAAAGAATCAAAAGTAAGGGTTTTGTAATAACCATCACAATCGCAAGACTTCGACCTGATATAAAATTTTATGGCAGGAAATAATGTCCGCGTCCTTGCAAGACACACCCAAAACCGATGAATTAGAGAAGATTTGCAAAGACGAGTGGGTCAGAATTCAACCAGAATTCTGTTTAAACCGAAGTTTGCTATGGATACTCGAAACATTATTTTGGTGAGGCGATTTATTAAAAAAAATGAGATCATTCGAGATTAAGTAACCTAAACCCTTATTCAGGACCCCTTTATTTATTATTTGACTATTTATATTGTAATACCTGTGAAAGGTTTCACGACCTATACAGTTTTTCACGTTCAAATCATCTGAAACATTTAACATTATTTGAATACTCTATCCATACTTTTTACAAGTATTTCCCTTTACTGTGATATTTCTCCCTAATATCTAAGTTTCTGTTATCGGAAAATTTTGTAATTTTATATGATAAATTGTTCTCAAGATTTTTTATTATATTAAAGGGAAAAAGGCACAGAGAGCAGATCCCTGAGAAACAACGCTAATGAGAGATGCACATGATGAACAAATTCAATTGAAAACACTCCTCTCTCTCTATAGGTTCCTGCCAGTTGTCATTTGATTTTAGAACGTTGTCTCTTATTACGTGCGCATTAACATTATTAAGTGTCTTTTGTGTGTAATGGTGCCTTAGCTCTTTGTAAACTCGAGATAAATTACATATATAGCTTTATTTTGCTTAGACGCATGATCATTTCTTGAAAACACTTAAGCTAGTTCTTTAAGATAAGGAGAGCAGAACTAAGTTGCATATTCAAGCTAGGGATGCACTATTGATTTGAACAAAAAGTAATATTTCTTCCCTCTTATATTTAAAACTTCTCGCAATATATCCGAGTGTACGCTTGGTATGTTTTGCAATTTGGACGCAGTGTTTCGAAAAGATTAAGGGAGAGGAAATTAAAACAGTGATATCGGTCTACTCACCTGTTTCTAATCGAAAATCACCTAACCTATTATCAAATAATCTATTTCGAGAAGCGACATTTAAAACCAGGCGATTCTTAACTCAGCGCTACTCTTTGTTTACAGTTTATAATTCAGTGATCGTCATGTGCATTGGTTACCTCCTCTCTTGTGTCATTTAAGCATTCCTAAAGAAACGTTGGCCATGGGAAACCGAATCTAACATCTTTCTCAAAATAAAGACACAAAATGTGTACGGCTGGGGTAAGATCATACTTTTACTCCATATTGTTAAAAAATATAACCATTTGCTTAAGCATGAGAAAATTTCTTCTGAAACAGCAGTAGCTATCCTTAATTAAATTATGTTTATGATCGTTGATTTCGTTATTTAAAGTTAAGTACAAAATGTTCCACGCAATCAATGTTAAGCTAAAAGTTCTATACTTTATGAAATCTCTCTTCTCCCTTCTATAAAAATATGGCTTAACTTTGCTAACTTAGGGTTTTCAGGAACACTACCATCTTTTAAACATTTGTAGACATTTGATGAGTGATGATATGATTTCTTTTAAAATATTATTATGCCTTAGATTGATTATATATGGACCGAGAGATTTTAAAAAATTTACTTAGGCCATATAAATTGAGAGTTAAATCAGCGAGCAAGTTTGCTTTCTTCATTGAAATTAATTCGATTGAGAGAAACAAGAGTCTGACTTATGCCTACCTCCGGGAACGACTCGAAAATGGTTCACTCGATTATTTGTGCAATACTTCTGGACTATTAACCAATTTGATTGGCTTAATATAATTTTGAATTCAATTTTATATTGCATATTATAAAGTTAGTTGTTTTTTGTTTTTTTTACTTTGTGTTTTAGTCTATTAATTAAGGAACGTAAATTTTGTAGTTTACATTGTTGCGATAATAGTAGCTTTTTCTTGAATATAAAAGTTAATGTTATTATTGATCAGTCGTGAGCAGTTAATTTCACTAGGGTTAATCCCATATATTTCAAAGCATTTGTTTTTCGTAACTTATAAAGAAAATATATTACTTTTAAGTATCGTACGGCGAGGCGATGATGTTTATATTGAGGACACAAATCCACTCGACTTGTCTCATTATACGACGAAAAGCAACAAAATATAATTTTGAAAAATTTGGTACATTGCTTAGATTTTTTCCAAAGAAAATTTTAGTTTAAATGTTCTAATATTATTAGGACTTTTTCAGATATGTTCGCCAACGCAGACAATAAAAAAAAAGGAATTTATTTTAATTAAATCAGCAATCTTTCGATCGCGCATTAGATCTTTAAACATTTATTTGATTTAATTTGACATAAAATAAGCATTCGAGTTCCCTCTTTATCAGCTCTTTTATACCTAAAATTTACATTTATAAATTTAAAATAGCCAAATATCAATGTCAATTGTTGCTTAGCATCCTTCGCTTGTCTCAAATAATTTTTTGTAAATTTTTAGTTTTGCGTTGTGCTATTAATTGTATGCCAAATTTTATTAACTAAATTAAATATATTTAATACTGAAACTAAAATACTCATAAAATATCTGCAATACCTAGAGTAACGGTATCAGCAGCTACTACCTTTAAATTATGTCCAACATTCAAGAGGACCCTATAATAAATATTATACCAATTTATTTTTCACTTATTCAAAATTAGATATGTTCAAAGATTTTCAATATTCAAAGAAATGTTCAGAAAGTTCTGAGAAAACTAAGTGAAGTATTTGTCGAGGAAAAGTTTACTAGAAATCAATTGATATCATTGCACCTCTCCAGATGTTCGCTTCAATTTATTTTGGAGTTTGGAGTAAGAATCTGGTTTTGATAGTTGTCAAAAGAGGTTATCGTAATGGTCGATACTATAGCACATGGCTATTAAATATTTCTTCGTTATTAATACGAGCCCCCAGACGGATTTGGGATAGAAAATCCATGTTTAATATCTTGAAAGGTTTCGAAAATTTAAAATATTCAAACCAGTGTTTAGAAAGTTGTACAAAATAGTGAAACTTCGGAGAATATAAATTTATAAGGAATATCCCAGTGATTTTCCAGCTTATAAATTCTTACCAACTAAAATAGTTTCCGCAATGATTATATTAACAATATATATCATTAATTAATATTGAAAATTGCTTATTGATATAAATTTGTTAGCTCAAAGCTGCACAATTGTCGTTTCCTTGCTACCAACCTTATAATCTAATTTATATAAAAACAAAAATCAGTGCATATAAGATGCGCTTGCAAAATATAAGTAATAAAGTTATTAGCCAGATAGAGTTATTCACAATGTTTCATAATAGACAAGAAATGATTTGAGCCTATTTTCATCCAAATACATATATGTTACACTTTGAACTTTAATGATGAGTTTAACTTTGTTGACATCAATACTTCATACAGTAGTATTAAATTTCTTATAAATCTCAACGTTCAATAGAAAAATTATGTGATAAGAAATTAGATGTACACAAGAACATTTTGTTGTTAAAAAAGATTCTTAATATACTATTAAACAATATTAATTACTGCTTTCCTAGCAATTGATTTTTTCCTCTTCTTCATCACAGCGCTATTTTACATCTACTTTCCAAGATTTTCTCCAGACCAAATAGCTCGAATTATGAGGTAGGCCAGTAAGTTTTAGATAGGCTAGCTTTGAAAGCTTGAATATGACTAATATAGTAATTTTATCGTGCTGAAATCAAGGAATTTCTTATTCATGTTCTTGAATTCAAAATTCACCCGTTTACTATGGCAAATTTTGGTTGTCTAAATATTCTAAATTAATTTAAGAACGGACGACTGGAATCTAAAGCTCTATCTCAATGCCAATGCTAGTTGGCGTAATTTTTCTTTTGATCTTATTCAATCTTTTGATTTTAGTTTAATTTTTCGTTTATATCTCGTTTTAATTTTCTCGGTTGAACAATTTTGATTCTTTTATTTCCTCTCTGCCATTATTGTTTGTGCTTTTTCACATTTCATAAACCAGATACCAACGAAGTAAAAAAATTTGTAATTCTCGAATATTCGCCCAACTCCCCTCTCAGAAATATGTAATTAGATACTTTGCTTCTTGTTTCCTATAACTTCAAATTATTTTGTGTGGAACATCGCAGCATTTCTTAAATGAAACTTGACAATTCCATTTTTGACACACTGATATTTAGTGAGAAAAAGAAGAAGATTAATTAATGAAAACGGAAATCTCTCTTGAGTCTCCCTTGAGCATCAGAGCCGTGTGTACTGTGTTATGATTGTTTTGTTTTTGCTCAATTATCATTTCGTGAGTGTTTAAATTCTTGGAGATAGAAACAGTCAGCTGAATCTATTGGTAAATATACACTAGTGTTCTGAACAGTATTTTGGGTAGTTAGTGAGGCTGGCTATTCAATCCTCATCTTGTCATTTTTTCTGCCTGTCTATTTTTTCATTATTGTGAATATTAGATTAATGAGAGCGCATTGAAGGATGATTACGTAGCCAGGCTCTTTTAACCGAGCTCGTTAAGGTATAGCCAGTGAGGATTCAGATTTGTAAATTTGTCTCTTTTGTTTTTAAGCCTTGAGGAGCAATATTTGTACAGGGGTCCTTACCGCCTGAATTCCCATCTCTTTTATCTCGAGGTCGAGCTTTTACCTATTTCCCATTGAGGATATATGGTTGCCCCCTTTACAATATTTCTCACTTTTCGCTTCATTCAGATTCCTTTTTTAGCTTCTTTTCTTTTTTTCTTTCCAATTCCCATCTTTACTCTACTCTGGCATTATTAAACCCTTTTATTCTTTTAAACTCTTCTTTGAGTCGTGCGTGCGATCACTTAGCGAGTGAGAAAGGGTCTAGATCTGAACTAACCATTTTACTAGGGTTTTTTCTTCACTGAGATTTGATTGAGTTGGTTTAGGTTCTAGTCGTCATAACACTATTACCTCGTCGTCTAGAGGACAACGGAGCAGGGATTTATATAGAAGCAGAATGATAGCCGTCGGCATAAATGTGAAGGCCCCGTACTTTCTCCCTGATAGCTTTCTTGATTACTCCGACGCCTTACTTCAATACTTTGTGTCCTTTCGAAATTTAAACCTCTTTAATCGTTTCTGAGGTTACCGATTCCATCATTTTGATGCTCATTTGCGAATCGCCTATTAAATTTGAAAACCTAGTTGCATCTGGTTATATTTAGGAATGATAAAGTCGGTTCTCACGTTAGTGACATCACCTGTAACACCGGCGCGGGTTCCAAGATTTGCCACGTATGCCAATTTTTAGATCTCACTATTTAAAAAGTTAAGTTAAAAAAGGTGTTCAATGAGCAATAGTGTGCAATGTAAAAATAGTCGAAGGAAGAATAACAGTTACTAGAACCTAATCCAAATATGTCCATAATCGATTAGGCGCTGAACTCACGACTTCATATTGGATAAGGCGTTGAAATTTCACTGTCATGGCACGCGTTCGATCCCAGCGAGAGCGGTAGCAAAAGATTTCCCTCCTTAATTGACCGGTTAAAATATTATACACATCCTTTTATTTATTTATTCTTTCTCTCTATTAATCGATTAGGACAAACGCATACAGACCGTGAAGTACACCGATTGCTTTATCTTATTTATATAAGTTAATTATTCTTCTCTTGCTTACTCTCCTGTCAGAGTTGATGAGATGTTTAGCCAAAGTGATTGCTTCGCTTTAAAGTGGATTGCCGAATACATAATTTATTGTGTAAAATCTAATGTGGTGCATGTTTGTCCTCTCTAGTCTATTTCTACTAGAATTCTATCATATAGGCACTCTTGCGTGTTTGAACCTTATTTTCATTATTACTATTCGTTTTTTTACGTTCTGATGATGATTCTGATAATATATATATATATATATATATATATATATATATATATATATATATATATATATAAATATATATATATATATAAATATATATATATATATATATATATATATATATATATATATATATATATATATGCAAGATAATGGTAAACTACAATATTTGAAACAAGATTTTATTTATAACTATCGGCCTACTTTTGTCAACAAGCCATTTTAAACTAATAATGAAAACGCTAGGCAAGGAGCACAAAATTTATATAAGGTAAGACACATCCTGAACAAAATGAACCAACAGGAAACAATCTGGAAAAAAGTATACTCGAGTAAATATGAACAAATTAAAATGGAACCGGAAACAATCTGGAGAGTTGCTAATCCCTAATGCGCATTGCATCCGGTGGCATATATATACAATTGGCGACTTTATTCGTTATATATTTGTTAAATTTGTATTGCCCGTCAGATAAATTGAAATTATCAACTTTGTTTATAGTGATGGATTCCTCAATTCTCTTTTCAATATAATTGTTTGATTTATAATTGATTTTTGCATGGTTAAATTCAATTCTAGGGTCGTGCGTTTGCATGCACATAAAGAGACTTCACAAATTCGTACACCTTCGGATATCAGCTAAATGTTTTTTCATCCTCTTATGAAAGTGGCCTGACTATCCGATATATATTAATTTCCAATTATAGCATAGTATACTATAAACTCTAGCATCGAGATTGATTGAGCGCAGTCTAATCAGCGATTTTCGAATGGTATTAGAATATTTAAATGTAATATTTATGTTATTTCTGTTCGCATATCAGTTTAGAAGAGCCAACGCTGGACTAGATGGAAACTAATAATTTTTTTAAAATCATCTCTTCGTAGTGTGGAGGTAGCATAGAAGTTTTTTTTCGTACTTTGGAATGACATCTATTTATGACGTGAATTGGATTCCAATATTGTGGTTCACAATTATCTTCCACTGTATACATCACGTCAATGTGATATCCTTTATTATATATATATATATATATATATATATATATATATATATATATATATCTATATATATATATATATATATATATATATATATATATATATATAGTAGGGTAGATAGGTAGCAGTCTTTCTTGAATGCAAATTTTGTTCAAGAGCATGGTATATTTTGCCTTAATCAATTTCCTTTAGCAACTTTCTCTTCTTCTAACTCTTATTTTTATTCCATCTTGTAGATGAACGATCACTTGTGCTATATTAATCTCTTTTTTAAATCAAAAGGTGTGGTAAAAACCAAACTAAATTGCTGACCTTTCGATCTTATTTGATCATCTCCGGAGCGTCTTTATATATTCTTTCCTCCTTTACCGATGAAATGTGTTTTAGAGTCAGAATGGGTCGGATTGAAAAGAAAAATGTTTTTAGGGGATATTTATTCCGCCTGCTTTGAGAGCACCGTTAAAGGAAACGAGCCAATCCGGTGAGTGGAATTTTAAAAGAAGTTTATTGCTCGATTTCAGCTCAACGCTTGAATATTGATGGCGGGCTTTTCCTCGTTTATTACGATGGCGTCTAAGATGTTCAGCCTAGCTTGATCTCTCTTTTCCTTTAATTACGGTGTTGCCAACTTGAATATCTCTCGTTGGATTGATGTTGTTCGCACTTTCCATATAATTTTTAGGCCCTACGCTTTGCAGATGCCACGCCTCGAAGGGGTGGTAGATGTCATGCCAATATATTTTGAGTCATTATAAAGCTTGCAGTCTTTATTGTGGCAGATAAACTCGTAAACTATGTTGGTTGACTTTAGATTCGAGGAGTTTCGGCAACTGTTGTTTTTCATAAAGAGATTGTTGGCTTTTGTCGTTTTATAGTATATAATAAGTTGAATTTTATTCATTTTATTCTTAACATTGATGTTAGGGTTAATAATCATGTTGATGTTTTTTCATCTATTTTATAAGCCGTGGACATCTGATTTCTATAATACAGTTTGATGTTGTTTACTATCTCACTCAAGAAAGAGTTCCTGATTTCTTTTTTAATCCATGGACTAATTCTTATTGAAGGGATTTTCCCCACTCACTTAACTGTCTCACAAACTACAGCAAGCACAAAATAATTCGTGTAGAGACAATCGCAAAAATCATCGATATTGCACCTCTTAAAAATTGGCATTTATTGACTCCTCTAATTTTTTGTCTGCTCACCTTTATTTTGAATCCGACCATATTAAGTTCCGGAATGGATTAGTGGATATGTTGGGTGTCTAAATACTGGCAAGGAAAATACAGCAGTGTTTTGAATAGCTTTTTAGTTATGAAGTGTAGAGGGAGCTACAGCTACTCGGGCAATCGCAGGTATCCGCTAACAGATAAGCACAAAGAATTTTGTGTCTACTCCTGCTCTTATTTAACTCGGTATCTAGATGTTAGTAGACCAACATCTTGTTAACAAAGTAAATTTGTGTACCTGTAATTGATATTTTAGTGATTCTCTGATAGTGCCTGACCTTTACTAAGATTTTTTCTCTGCTGCTGTCGCACAGTCCCCTGTTAGAGTTTCTCCGGTCACACGATTACTTGCCTTTCTTGATCCATAAAGGTACATGCTATATCGATCTATGTACCAATGAAACCATTAGTGCTTGTCCAAAGTAAACACCGTCGTTTAAAAATTCAGTTAGATCCTAAAATTCCTTCCAAGAGTTTGTGAATTTATTCCCAATTCCTTTTCAAAGCCCTGTGACCAACTTTTTAGTGTAAATTGCCTTTGACTGTAGACCTAATGTTGCTGGCAATCTAGAGATAATCGCGATTATTTTAATAATTTTTGTTTTGTCCTTCGCGGATTCTAGTAGAGCGGAATATGGATCAACATTTATATTTGTCATTGTACTAAATTCCTGTTCATAATTCTTGATTTGTAACAAAAGTTTCCAACTCAAACAGTCGTGCTTTCATTTTCGATCGCTTTCAGAATCCAATTGGAAATTACTTTTCTGATCTTGTCTCGGTCGTTTAAGACGGGCAGAATGTTTCAGCGGTTCGTTTGACGAACAAACTCTAAGGGTTGAGAGAGGGATCAATTGTAGCTAAGGATACCCAGTATATGTTACAGGTCATTATCTAGGATTGACCTTTTTGAAAGGGTAGTATCTATGAATGAGATTTTTGATGGGTAATTAATTAGGATTGATTTTTTAAATAATTAATAATAATTCTTTATCACTTTAGATAAAAAAAATAAAGTAAAAATCATACTCAGGATTAAATTTGGTTAAGATAATATTGGTTAGGTTAGGTTAGGTTAAGTTCAAATAACCTGACCTAACTTATGTCATCATATTTCTCGTTTTACCCTTTGAATAATATTTTACCTTTTTGTTAGTTTAGAGGTGTTTGTTTAATTTGTTTGTGTTTTATGTTCTTAAATTGTTATTTTACCGATTATTTTTAAAAATACCGATAGGTTTTTGGAGGGCGTCCACTATGATTGATATTTTCGTGGGGTCATCTTTTAGGTTAGAAATTTATTTGGGATCATTAGTTAGGAATGATGTTCTCGGAGGTCACTAGCGAGAATTGACCCCGAGTTTGTTCGCTTATTAGGGCGAGAGTTAAAATTTATATTTTTTTCTAATGTGCTTAAATCTCCTTGGGTGCTGTGGTCCAAATTTCTATTAAAGTTTATCGCCCCTCAATTGCAGGTTGCGGGTTTCTTGTACAAGATCGGCACCCAGCGTCTAGCTTTCACCAGTCAGTAAAAAAAAAAATAATTAAACAAGTAAGTAAATCAACCGTTCCGAGAAAAATTTCAAAACATTGAACGACCTTTTCTCCTTTATTTTGTATATGGAGGACTTAAAATCTCAGACTCGACCTTATTTCATCAGGAGCTTTTCTCTATAGAATGGCAAAATTTAACCTCGAAAGCCACAGAGTGTAAACCAAAAAAATCTGCAAATGCAATTTTAAAAAACGCTTCTGCCGAATAAAATGGGTTTAAAAAGAGGTATGATGTAAAGAAAATGATCCTTCAGTATGCAATCTTTAGTATTAAATAACTACAGTGAAGCACTAAAGGAAAGTGATTAGGAAAGCACAAAAGCCTCGTCACTCTCCCACAATTTGACAAAAGGGAATTTAACTCTTGGGACGAAGTGAAAGGGAAAATCTAGACCAAGATCCGCTGCATTGATTTGGGCCAGGCGGGAAAAATGCAGGTGTGAGGGTTCGGACAGAGAGGACTGGCATTAAAGGCGTTCATGGTTGGGTTGTATTCATCTGTGTGTATATGTAAGTGTTCGTGGGAATTAGCTCGAAAAATGTACAGAACTTGGTGATGTATGAGCCTTTTTGTGCATGCATATGTTTACATCGCTGAACAATTGTTTTACCTCCTGAGAATGCAACTTAAAATGGGCTAATCCAACGGAGGACTTGTCTCAGAATATAGGATAGAGAGGGGATTTTATTACTTGTCTTCGTCGTTACCAATGAGTCCATCTACAGTAAAAAGTGATGTGGCATGTTAAGATGAAAAGTCTAACCATATCCGTCTTTGAGATTATTTTTATATTTTGGGTCCTTTCGTTATACATGATGGGGGGAGGGGGCATCACTCTGCTGTCACTCTGCTGTTTCACATATAAACATAGACCTTCGTAATATCTTTTCGTTATTCCTTGATAATGAACTGAAAAAGTTCATAGGTACTTAGAATCCGCCTTTCATTTTCCTGTGGGATTTTTGGAATATATAAGAATATAAATATATATATATATATATATATATATATATATATATATATATATATATATATATATATATATATATATATATATATATATATATATATATATATAAATATATATATATATATAAATATATATATATATATATATATATATATATATATATATATATATATATATATATATATATATATATATATATATATATATATATATATATATATATATATATATATATATATATATATATAAATATATATATAAATATATATATATATATATATATATATATATATATATATATATATATATATATATATATATATATATATATATATATATATATATATATACTATATATATAAACATATATATATATATATATATATATATATATATATATATATATATATATATATATATATATATTGTGATAGAACGGCTTGAGGCCGCGTTAATTTCAAACACTATCACATGTTATTTAAAACCACGATGCTACCCACGTTCATCTTCGCTTTGAAGCCTGGGGCCTTATCGCAGCCACCTGAGTCAATGTTTAAACAAGGAGGTTTATCTTTCTCCGTTCGCCCCATGCGCTGACCTTGCCACATTGAGTTAGGCTTATTGTCAGATGAGGCATTGTTCCCAGGCTCGGCTGTGCATTTCCTCGAAGCTCCGAATCCATTGTCCCCCACGCCAAGGAGATGTCCCGGGTATTTATATGGGAACTTAACCACTAAGATTCAGATTGGAGATCTAGATTTTCGTCGCGAAACATCACTACGACCCACTCTCGCCTTGTGTGATAAGGGACCTCGACCTCAAGATTCACCATCACTTGTCCAGAAGGAGGACAATATCCCTTAAGTGCCAAGGTCGAGCCTGTCGTGACGCTAAGTCCACGAGGCTTCCCCTGTTGTTCAGAAAGAGAACAACATTAGAACAACCTTTGATCTTGTAAGCCCGTTGACCATAAACGGTTCTCAGCCTCCCCCCCTGTTGTTCAGAAGAAAACAACGTAAAACAGTCATTGTTCTCTTAAGGTGGGTTCGCCAAGAAACGGTTCTCACCCTTCACCCTGTTGTTCAGAAAGAGAACAGCGTTAGAACAGCCAATATTCGTTCGAGCCCGTTGACAAGAAACGGTCCCCCCCCCCTGCCCTGTTGTTCAAAAGAGAACAACGTAGAACAGCCATTGTTCTTTTGAGCCTGTTCGCCAAGAGACGGTTCTCACCCCCCCCCCTGTTGTTCAGAAGAGAACAACGTAGAACATCCATAGTTCTTCGAAGCCATTCGTCAATAAATGGTTCTCATTCCCAAGACGCCACGTCAGGATCATTCAATTCCCCCCCCCTCCCTTCGGCTGGAACTCGCCAGTGGACCGAAAATTCCTTCACGTCACCTTCCTCTGCACAACAAGTATAATTACGTAAGCCGAACGTTACCTTGAGTATTTAACCCTTTTGTCAACTCTATCCTGTGCTTTATTCGTTTAGCGCACCATCCCCTCCCTTTAACTTTATATTTGTTTTACCTTATTAAATCTTTTAATCCTCGGATTAGCTCGATTCCCCACGACCCTTTCCATTTTCTGTTTATGTCAATATTTTCCGTTTTGTGTGTTGTTGATAGTTTTTTTAATAAAACTCTATTTTATTAATAATAACAATATTATTATCTTGAGCTCAGTTCCATTTCTTAAGCATATCGAAGAAACATAATATCGGCCAGCCTAGACAATCCACGGACTCTAAAGATAATTAAAGAAGTTCCCTCAACGAATAGTTATATATGGTATATCGTTGAGAGTCCATTCTACGACATATATATATATATATATATATATATATATATATATATATATATATATATATATATATATATATATATATATATAAATGTATATATCTCTCAAAGTAGCGCGAGAGAATGATGAAAATGAATCCATTAAACCACTAAACCACATGAAAAGAGAAAACGGAATAATTTTTCCTTTCAGTAATATTTTTATTACCTTTTATAGAAAAAATCTGTGTACTAAAGGCATACTTTTAACTGTGATTAAAGCGGTGCTTGTTGTCTCAGTGTGCCTGGTTTGAATCGCTTCCCTGCACGGATTTTTTCGATACAAGGTAATAAAAATATTAATGCCAGGAAAAATTATTCCGTTTTCACTTTCAATGTGGTTTAATGGATTTATATATATATATATATATATATATATATATATATATATATATATATATATATATATATATATATATATATATATATATATATATATATATATATATATATATATATATATATATATATATATATATATATATATATATATATCGATATACATATATATTTAAAATTGTATTTGAATTGCCCTTAGCATGTGAAATAGTTTATCTCCGATATTGGCTGGTCTCTTCATGGAATATTTTGAGACTGAACTCCTTCCCACAATTTCTCCCCCTATTTTTATATGGTTAAGGTACATTGACGATGTATTTTCTGTATGGCCTAATGGCCATGATTTTGATAACTTATTTAATCATTTGAATAATTTGCATGTCTCCATCAAATTTAAATATGAATGGGAATATGATAATAGATTACTGTTTTTAGATGTCCCCATTAATAAAGATCACCATGAATTAAAACTTGACGTTTATAGGAAACCAACCCACTTGAATGCCTATATACATTATTTTTCGTTTTACGATAATACTGTTAAAAAATCGGTAATTTTTAACCTTTTCCTTAGAGCATATAAAATATGTCATCCTTCCTATTTAGATTAGGAAATTGTCATTATCAGGACCATTTTTTCTAATTTGTATTCCCGCGATTGGTTCATATCGTCTGCCCATTTTGCAGCTAGGAAAAAATTCTATGGTGATAAGCCTTCCTGCACTCATGACTTCAACAAATGTATAACATTGCCATTTAATAATATATTAAATAGTTTAATGGACATATTTGGAAAAGCGGGTATTAATCTAGCCTTTAAATATAATAATTCCTTAAACCAATTGATGATTGGTAGAAAACCCAAAGAACATCATAACATATGAGTATATGCAATACCATGCAACGATTGCTATAAAGTTTATTCAGGGGAAACAGGGAGGAATCTAGACAAGAGATTGTACGAACACAAAAGAGATATTAGAGTGGGCAGCCAAAGCAGTGGAATATTTTGCTAAGTTAGAGACAAAAATCATTCGATCGATTACAATGAAAGTAAAATGGTATTTGAATCGGCTAACTATGTTAAGAGAAGAATCGTAGAATCGAGCTTGATATCGTCAGTTCCTAATTTAAATCTATCTGAGGGTCAATTTTCTTTTAATCCTGTAATACGAAAGCAAATAAACATAATATTGAAATGTCAGCCCTTCAATATGTTTAGGCCCCCCCCCCTGATTAGCCTCAAGTAGGGGATTGGGGGGAAAAAAGAGGGGATCTTTCACAACCTGACCCTGTGTTATGTATGTCAGCACTTTTCTCATATTTTCTATCCAGTGTCAGTTGAAAAAGGGTGTGAGATACACCGAAACTGTTATGAATTAAATTTTCTTCGGAGAATGTGGTGTAATTCCTGATATATATATATATAAATAAATATTATATGTGTGTTTATAATTCTATTCGAGTATTTATCTGTTTTACTCTCCCGGTTATCTCATGTATACATTTTTCTTCAGGTGTACCCATTTGTGTTAATATATTTAATTTGACTATAAACAGATTTTGCGCCTTGACCATGAAAAAATCTAGCATTTTTGCAGTGCGGGCCCCAACCAATTGCTGGTTATTATTTTGATTTATCTTTATAATTTTTAGAATTTGAGTCTATTATTTTAAATTTAGACCTATGATATTGAGGTTTCCTTACACTTAAGCTCCATATTCATTCATTTATAGATCATTTGTCTACGGCTGTCTTGTTTGTGTTAAAACCAGTTCAGTTTCTTTGACTAGATTTAGATCCCCATTTCTGTTTCCTTTTTGCCATCAGTATTAAAATATCAGCGATTGTTTCTCCTATTTTTCGAACGATCGCAATTATAACTTTACCCTACATCATTATCCAGATGGATACAATTAATTTACCTTTTCCCGTTAAAATAAATATTGTCCCAGAATTTCGTATTCAATTTGCTGGATTTCGTACTTCTATTTCTAAAAAATCATACCAAATAACGAATAGATAATCCCGAGTTTCAAATATTTTAACTGTAAATGATTAATAGTTGTTTTTTTCAATATCATACTTTATATTTAAATAATATTAACCAGTTTTCTTTTTTAATTATAGAATAGATAAATAGTATTTTTTAGCATATATTAAAAAATCGATACAATGTGTAATTTCTGATATTCCATCTTGAACAATTTCAAACGATAGTATGAATTATAGATATGCTAAAGTGCACCGCTTAATAAAATATAAGATTGTATTCGAAATATAATTTGTTCTGATTTTCAAGTCTAATAAAGTTACAAGATATTTTTGGCATTTAATCTGTATCGATCAGACGTTCGAACTGTTTCTGGGGCCACAACGCTTTTCGATCATAACTAGCGGTTATTCACGTATAAGCGTAAACTGCCAGTGAGGCGGTGTGACGTTTACTCATTGTAAACAATTATACGATAGGGAGAGTCGCAACTCTCCTGAATATTCCTGAATTACACAAATATTAATAAAAATGAGCTAGGAAAGATATTTTATTTCCACAATATCAGAATTTCAAACAATATGTATCTGCCTTTATCAGCGACATCACTTTTAATCTTGGGCAATGCCCGGAGACTATGCTAGGATCCAATGAATAGAAAACTGTCTCCATTAATTTGGTAGATATAACCGTGTCATTTTAATTGTATTTTAGCGAAACTTTTTAGTAACAGGGGTGATGTTGGCTTTTAGGTGCCCACTAAAAGAATAAATGTTTAATTTCTGGCTTTGTTATTAAAACAAATACAATTTAATATTCACAGTGTCGTTCCATTTGTATAGTCTCATTTTTCTAACAAAGTAGCTGAAAAATGTAAGGTTCCGTCATCTTTTACCATAATGACAAATAGCTAATGAAAGGACCACTTCACTATAAATGTTCAATTAACTTACTAGTATATGTGAAATCATTAAAGGACCTTCATATATAAACAAATTATGTAAACAAAAGTCTAGAAATTAAAGCAAAAAACGAGTACCGGATAGGAAATAAAGGAAAATACCATCAGAATCTTTTGTTTTTCTGAAACTATTACAATCACTGTCACTCCGATCCGATGCCCCTCACTCTGTCAGGGGTTTCATCATCCCGAGCTTATCTTGAGCCCTTACTATTCAGCTCCAGCTTTCTTTTCCATTAACAAAAACTAAAATAAGTCCTTGGATGCGCTTGGCCCAAATTACAAACGGATTTTTTCTTTAAACCCAAAAGAGAATCCATTGAATGCTGCCTATTGATGTCCTACTTCTCGAATAGGAGAATTGACTCTTTTGTATTTAATGAAAGATTCGTCGTATAAAGAAAGTTACTGTCAAAATCTATTCTAATTATAACTCCTATGATAGAACAAAAAACGACTTTTGATAATATGATGATCATTTCATGATCGACCACCATGTCTTACGGCATATTTGCCAAATATTTAGCAGATACTCAGTTCTTGGTCAATTGTGCGACGTATTCTGGTAATTATTTGACAAATTCTGGTGATCGCAAAAAAAGAGCAAAGAAACGTAAGCCCCAAAATTACACCAACTACAGAATTATTTCGGCATTGATGGACTCATTAAGGTATAAAGTTACTAATAAATTTGATATTTAATAGGATATCGAATGCATGGTTCGAAGTAGTGTTAGTTATATGTTATTAAAATTTGAGTCGTCATTAGGGAAGCTCTGTCCCTGGTTGATTTGAGTCCAAATTAAAGAAGCTCTGTCACTGGTTGACTTGAGTCTAAATTAGGAAAGCTGTCACTAGTTGACTTGAGTCATCATTAGGGAAGTTCTGTCACTGGTTGACTTGAGTCATCATTAGGGAAGTTCTGTCACTGGTTCACTTGAGTCCAAATAAGGGATGCTCTATCACTGGTTAACTTTAATCCTCATTACAGAAGCCCTATCACTGGTTAACTTGAATCCTTATTACGGAAGCCCTATCGCTGGTTGACTCGAATCCTCTTTATGGATGTTTTATCACTGGTTTGAATTGTGTCAACATTAGGGACCTCTGTTACTTTTTGAATTTAGTCCACATTACTAAATCTATATCACTTGTTCAATTTAGTCTAAATTAGGAAAGCCTTAATACTGGTTGACTTGAGTCCAGATTAGTGAACTCTGTCACTGGTTTACTTGAGTCCACATTAGGGAAGCTCTGTCACTGGTTTAATTCATTCCGGCTTAGGGAAGATCTGTCACTGTTGGACTTAAGTCCTCATTAGGGTGGGTTTTATCACTGGTTAACTTAAATCCACATTAAAAGAGCTCTGTCACTCTTTGCCTAGTCTACTTTAAGGAAGATCTTGCATTGGTTGACAGGAGTACTGCGCAGGAATGTACTGACACTGGTACACTTGAGACCCAATTAGAGATGCTTAGTCACTGGTTGACTTGAGTCCTCATTAGGAAAGCTTTGTTACCAGTTGGCTTGTGTAAACATTAGTGAAGCTGGGTGACTGGTGAACTTGAGTCCTCATTAGGGAAGTTCTGTCACTGGTCGACTTGAGTACAAATTAGAAAAGCTCTGTCACTGGTCGAATTGAGTCCAAATTACAGAAGATATGTCACTGGTAGACATGAGTCCACATTATGGAAGCTTTGTCAGTGGTTGACTTGAGTCTACATTAGGGAAGTCTTTCACTGGTTGAATTGAGGCCTCATTAGGGAAGATCTGTCACTGGTTCTGTTGAGTAAAAATAAGGGATGATCTGTCTTTGCTTGACTTAATTCCTTCTCAGGGATGTTCTGTCAGAGGATGACTTGACTCTTCATTAGGGAAGCTCTGTCACTAGGTTAACTTGAGTAGTCACTAGGGAAGCTCTGTCACTGGTTGACGTCAGGCATCATTGTTGGGGAAGATATGTCACTGGTTGACTTGAGTCTACATTATGGAAGCTCTGTCATTTTTGGATTTGAGGCCTCATTAGGGAAACCCGGGCACTGGTTGACTTGAGTCCTCATTAGGGAAGCTCTGTCACTGGTTGAATTGAGTCCTCATTGGGAGAGCTCTGTCATTTTTTGACTTGAATCCTCATTAGGGAAGCTCTGTCACTGGTTGACTTGAGTTATCATTAGGGAAGCTCCGTCACTGCTTGACTTGAATCTACATTAGGAAAGTCTTTTTACTGGTAGAGTTGAGTCCACATTAGTGAAGCTCTGTGACTGGTTAACTTGTGTCAACATTAGGAAAGATCTGTTACTTGTTGACTTGAGTCTACATTATTAAATCTCTGTTAGTTGTTCAATGTAGTTTATATTAGGAAAGATTTAATACTGGTTGACTTGAGTCCACATTAGGAAAGCTATGTCACTAGTTGATATGAGTAGACATTAGGGTAGTCTTACATTGGCTGACTTGACTCCATAATAGTGAGGCTCTGTCACTGGTTGACCTTCGTCCACATTAGGGAATCTCTGTCACTGGTTTGATTCAGTCCACATTATGGAAGATTTGTCACTGGTTGACAGGAGTCTACCTTATGTAAGCTCTGTCACGAGGTGATATATGTCCTCATTAGGGATGCTCTGTCACTAGTTGACTCGAGTACACATTAGGGTAGTCTTTCATTTGGTGACTTGACTCCATAATAGTGAGGCTCTGTCACTAGTTGACTTAAGTTCTTATTATGGGAGCTTTTTCACTATTTGATTTGAGTCCACATTAGGGAAATTCTGTCAGTGCTTGACTTGAGTCTACATTAGGAAAGTTCTGTCGCTGGTTCACTTAAGTTCAAATTTGGGATTTTCCCTTACTGCTTTACTAAAGGCCTCCTAATGGATGTTGTGCCACTGGATGACTTGCATCCTCATTAGGGAAGTTCTGTCACTGGTTCATTTGAGTCCAAATTAGGGATGCTCTATCACTAGTTGACTTGAGTCCTCATTAGGGAAGCTCTGTCCTTGGTTAACTTGAGTCCTCATTAGGGTAGATCTGTCCCTGCTTGGCTTAACTCCTCTTTAGGGAAGATCTGTCAGTGCTTGACTTAATTCTTCATTAGGGATGCTCTATCTTTAGTTGACTTGAATCCTCATTAGGGAATCTCTCACACTGGTTGACTTGAAATCTATGATGGGGCCTGAGAGAGTCGTTGGTTTGCTTACCCTGGCCCACACTTAGCACTACTTTACCTTTTTCTTAGTATTACTATTATTAATTATTATTATTAGTATCATTATTATTATTATCATTCCTATTATTATTATTATTTTTCAATGTTTTTCATATTTAAAATAAAATTCATAAAAACAACTAAAAATGAAATATAATATAATAAAAAAATATAAGTATTTATAAGGATATATTATTCTGTATCATATCTATTTATGATGTACTATTTTAAGTGCGTTATTACCACCCACTTTTGGATCGTGAGGACAAAAATTAAACTTTAGTAAATTTAGTATTTTACAATAGAAATAGGCAAAATAAGTTAATACATACATAAAAATGGATAAAATTCAATAAAGTAAATAGAGTAAGTTGCTAACAGTTAATACACAAAAGAGGAAAAACCAAAATAATACGAAATTAAACCGAGGCTAACCTCCGAAGAAAGTGATGAATTTCCCTGACGGTGAACAAGAGAGGGGATGATTTGGCGTAATTCTACGCTTGGCTCAGATTATAGTTTTTGTCTGCTGTTTGAGCCAAATTTATTGAGCTAGAATTCTGTTAATTACGAAGATGATTTGCCTACAAAAATGATCAGGAATAATAATCTTAAACTAACTAAAGAAAGTAATAGCCTTTACTTAAAAATAGACATGAAATTACCTTAAAAAGGTATAAATGAGGCAAAAAATAATACACAAAAACCTTAGCCGTTTAAGAAAGGGATTATAAATGAACAATCACCCAAAAAATACCCTCAAAAGGTATAGGTTATACCCAAAACACTTTTAAGGGGGCACAAAAATCTAGAAAAAATATGCACAAGTCAAAATTTAATAAATATATACAAAGAAACTTTAGGAAAACGGGACACACACAATGGAAGGCAAACGCACCTTTATGTTGATGTTTCCGAAACTAGAGTAAAAGTTTGGTTTAAAGTTTGCCCAATCTCGGGTCGTCTAGGCGCCGTGCGGCCAATGGACGCGCGAGAGGTGGTGGTTGGTCGTCTGAGAGTGAGCCGAGTCGCATTCGGACGATAGTTAAATAATTTGTGCGATTGTTGAGTTTCAGATGCCTTCCTTTACAACTTTAATTATTTTTTATGATCAGAATTAATTGATATCAGTATGAGGCATTAATATTAATTATTATTATTTTATATTATTGGATTTAAGCTTTATTTATTGTTATCATTACGCCCCTGTCTAAGCATCTTTATAGACGGCTCGAGTCCTTCCAGACTCATAAGGCGAAGAGGGACCTTCACCACGGGCTTGTGCCTCTGTAACAGCTAATACTTTCTTCATCTTAGCGAAGGATCTTGTTAAAGTTGGTCAATCAGACCAAAGTGATCCTTCCGTCAGTGGAGAGTAGGTGGTCCAACCCATTCCCTCCTCTCCTAAAAAGAAAAGACGGGTCTGCTGCCATTTTGGAGAGCGATTAGGCCAAGATCGCTACGTCCAGCACCTATACAATTCCTTGGGGAAAGTCTTAGACCAAGATTGAATTCACATTTGCGCTGATCGGAGCCTCGATTACGTCGGTGCCCCGCATTGAGAGACTACCTATTTTTTTAGAGACTGCTGCATTGTAACGCTTTTTGGTCATTAGCGCTAGTGAAGGCAGCCTATTGGTCAAGGGAAAAATGATAAAACAGAGGACAGCATTCACTTGCTTGAATGGTAGAGAGCCAAAGTTGTTTTGTTTCTTGGAGGGGAATCTTCTGGCGAATGTCTTTGTGTGGAGGAATCCCCTTTGAATAATATTATTTCCCCACCTCCTGAGACAGTATTTCGGAGAGAAAGCAAGCCGTTACTACCACTCCTCCTTCCGACCTCTACTTCCTTTGGCCCGACGCCAGGTTCCCATGAAGTTCACACCGAAGCTTCCTTTCGGTCATCTCAGCTTCCCCATCACTCGGATCGGGAGACTGCTTGGTAGACTTGCCGTAAACCGCGTTTATGGCCCCGCCGATGTAGCGCATCTGGCTGCTGATCCCAGCCGTTGACACTTCCTCGTAGGGAGGCGCTCGGTTCATCACACCTGATAACGAAGGTTAAGATGGTGCCAACCTCTCTTTCTGTTTTGAATAACTCTGTATATATATATATATATATATATATATATATATATATATATATATATATATATATATATACACCCGCGCCAGGCTGATAGACAGGTTCGGTTAGACGCAAGTCCCCGAAAGCAGTGCAATTCAACTAGCTCTCTCCCAAGAAGTGTGAGTGATGGTCGCAAGCCACGGAAGAGCTGAACATCACACCCGTGTCTTCGGGTCAGGGCGAAGAGTCTTGTGAGGCAACAATAACAGTTGTCACCTTGCTTGGCCTACCTTAGAGCCTGTGTACGCATATTCCCGTTCACTTAGCCATAACTTGAAAGTCAGATCCATCCAAATGGGCCATGATTAGTGCTCTTCGTGACCTTTATCGCACTCTGGTTAGTGTGACTCGAACTCTACTAAGAATTTAATAAAAGTTGTGGTTTATGCGATTGAACTCGTAGATTACTTAATAGATGAAATCATCTTAGAGTTGGCCGACCATGGAGCGGTCAAAGTTGAACGTGTGATGAGAAAATAACGAATGGCTTGGAGTCCCCCCTTTAAATTTTCGTCACTTTCAACTGTGAATAGGTCCTTGAGCCGATGCGTGCCAGTTCGAATCGCTACCGCGTGAAGGCATTCCTGCCACTGCCATGGAGGTGCTAAGACTGCCACTGCTTCGGTTATACAAATCGCTCGTGTAGACGGAGAAAGTTGGGTTTACCCGAAGTTGGTGAAAGTTGCTTCAAGGCCGCACACTATACATCAAAAAATCGTGTAAGGCTAAGTTGGCCAATCTCCTAGATACGCACCCAGATAGTTCGAAGCATTATGGTCCCTAACTCCTGGAGAAGGAAATCATAGCCGTTCAGGCTAAGGATCGTCTCTCATTTCGCGAGGCTAAAGACCTGGCCGTGATGATGCCCATGCCTCTTAGGACGTCTCATGCCTCAATCTTTAAAGGCATTCTCTGCATATGGCCTTACCAGGCCTACGCGCCCGGTCGTTTCTAATCTTATTCGAAAGCCTTCTGCGCGATCTACTTAACCTAGAAGATCGCCTAGTAGAGATGACAGCACAAAGGGCTCTCATCTAGCCTCAACTGAATCCAAGGATTCACCCCCTGCCCCATTTGTGCCCTTCTGCCCTAAGCTGAAAGAGTAACGCGCCTCCACCGTTTCATTCGACTCACAGGAGCAAAACCTCCAAAGGTAGTCGTGCGGTCGTCTTTCTGGGTTCCTAAAGCTGCTCCTTTTAAGCAGGAGATCCCCAAAAGATCTTCAGCTCCTATAGCCACACCAAGGGCTAAGATGGGTCGCTCGGAGAGGTAGATCCGCCAAAGTAAGGGCCGATGCATAAGAAGCCGCCCCTCACACCTAAGGTTTCGAAGCGGAGGGAGAAAAAGACTCGAAAGCGATCACAACATTGCATAATAGGTCCATAAAGAATACAGCATATTCAGCGCCTTGTGCGGCCAACAGCAACAAGAGTTCTTTATCTGAGAATCGAACGGCCATCCCAGGAAGAGCCTTGTCTTAGTGGAGTGCCCCCGTATCCCTTCAGAGAGAGAGAGAGAGAGAGAGAGAGACCTGTTCCTCCTGTTCCCCGTTATCAATTTTTTGTGCGTGCCCCCTATCCACCCTCAAGATTTTTAATGGTTTTGAGACCTACCACTACGAGATGGCACTAGCAGGACGATGCGCCATTTATACCAGGTATGATGTCTCTTTTTTCTTTGCTTTAAATACCTCATTTCATGTGGTAGCAATGCAGTTCTACTGAGATAGGAGTTATACTGTTATTGTTGCGAACATTCTATCGTCAGCCGACTTCGCCACAGGGGACTTCTGCCACACCATGGCCATTTCTAGTGCTCTGGAATTTGAGCAGTAGACACATCCTCTGAAGAGACGACTCGATTGATCCCTAGGGGTTAGGACTTTGCCGACCGGATCGACGAGTTTGAGATAGGTGTCCTAAATATGGATGAGTTTTCACATCACTGGCCGAGAACCACTTCCTTTACCTTTCTTAAGCTATCCCTGGGGTGTCTGGATGCACAGCTTGATTTTAGATGGAAGGTAGTCGACGAAATTCATAGTATAGATCCCTTTTCCATTAAAATATCATTTTCTACACCTCCACCGCCTGTCAGACCACTCGTTAGTGCTTGGTGACGGCACGCTGGTCCACATTTCAGGAAATGACTGATTTCACTGTAGCGGTCGAGGAGATTAGCTCTGCAGATGAGGCCATTGAGTTATTCTATGGTAACCTCATTGACGTTGGCCTGGCAACTATTTCTACAAATTCTGGTCAATTTGCCGTCCAACCGCTTCCTGGATTGTCAGCCTAGTGTGGAACGGACCTCAAACAGAATCGTTATGTCTACATGCTCTATAAGCGCCGCCCGAACGATTTCAAGGTTTGTTACTTTCGTCAAACTAGGGTTAGCTTCTTCTATGTATGTTTCGCTGACCGCCGGTGAACTTCCTAGTGGGTAGATGTGCATAAACCTAACCGGAAAACTCTGAGGCAGTGGTGTGGAAGCGAGTCAAAATGATTTGGAGAAGTTCTCGCAGGACTTCCCGCCCCCGTTCTCCATGGGACCGGAATCTCTGATCGCGCTATCGTGGCACAGTCTTTCACAACCATTTTATGTGCATTCTCTAGCTAGTATGCTGCTCCGCCAGCATTCAATACAAGTCGTGATATAGTTGGAGGCCACCGACTAGATTTTACTTCCAGAGGCGAAGAACCTGTCAATGGCATGTTTACATAGAGTGTGTTGCGTTCAGCTCTCACTTTGTGGGTGGGCACCGCCCCTGGTACAGACGATGTCACGTATACCACCTAGTTGCGCGATTCTTGTCCCTTTTGTTTCATTTGTTTAAGTGTGCAGGTTGATGGAGAAATTGGTAAATGTTAGACTAGCCCTTTTTCGAGACATGGGAGGCCACCTTTCTTCCACACAGTGCAGTTTCACGAGTTCCACTCGTGACGATGTCACGTATACCACCTATTTGCGCGATTCTTGGCCCTTTGGTTTGATTTGTTTAAGTGTGCAGGTTGATGGAGAAGTTGGTAAATGTTAGACTAGCCGTTTTTCGGGACATGAAAGGCCACCTTTCTTCCGCACAGTGCAGCTTCAAGAGTTTCACTCGCATCGGATGCTTCTCTCCGACTGCAAAATTCCGTCTGCGAGCGCGTCCTTAGTAGACAGAAATATGCCACGGTGTTTTTTGATCTGAAGAAGACCTCTGCTATATCATGGCAATGAGGCCTCAAGAGGAGAAACTCCAATCGATGGAAGTGAATAGAAGCCTTCAAATCAAGGAGTTATTGCGAGTACAGCGATTGCGCGTAAGTTTGGGGGTAGCCCTTTGTTATTCAAGTAAGTAGAAGGTGAGTTTCCTGCAGTAAAAGATAATCAGTGTCACACATTTGGCACTGAACATCAACGGCATTACTTGGGTGTTGCCAGAAGATGTTCTCGCTACTTTCTAGTTAGACCAACATTCGATCTAGTTGGAAGCGTTGTTGATGCCAACTATGGAAAGTCAACTCCAGCGGCTATCGTACCGCATCTCTCCCTATTCCGAAGCGCGAATGTTCCGGTTTTTCTTGGCCAAGACTAAGCTGATGCACTTCTGCCGCCAACCGGGTCTCAACCCTAAGCCGGACTCCCCTAGAAATATTGGATTCGCACCATTTCTTTGGTCTTGGTTTCGACGGAACCTCACTAACGAGGCTCATATTTAAAGTCTTAGTGTCTATTGTACCCGCACCATTGACATTCTTCGTTCCATGACGTTCAGCATCTAAGGTTCTGATTGTGCTATAGCTTTGATTTTGTATCGATTCTTTTTCCTTTCGATGCTTGACTAGGAATTGGAGATTTATCATCCAATCCCAATCGTATATTGCGGAAGGCAAAGTTGATCAACTACATTGATACCCGCCTGGTGATCAGTGCCTTGCTCCTATCACCAATGAGAGCCTTCTTCTCGATATTGGAGGGATGCAACTTGCTCTGCGCCATATACTCTGCATTATGCCCCTGTACGCGATAGCTAGCATCTGTATCAGACGCCAAAGGCTTTTACTACATTCACAACCGATCTCGACGGTCCTTATTCCTCATAGACTAGTAATACGCTATACCCAGAGGCTTAGGTATACAAAACTCCTTAGAGAGCTCAGTGTAGCTCTCAGGCCGGTGGTGCCTCTGATTCATCCCTGAGCGCCTCACTGGAGGCTACCACCTTTGACCATTTGTCGCAACGTCTCTGCCCCTAAATCTTCCAAAGGACCTGAAGTCTTTTTAGGGGCCTTTTCGGAGCAAACTTCGTGTCACGGTAGATCCGTGCGGGTGTATATGGTTGGCCGTATGTCCTAAGAAGGGATCGGTTTCCACGCCGTAAATCTTCTTTTTGAAGTCAGCGTGGCTCTAACAGGCTTTGCTTCTGTCTTCACCACTGTGGTGGTTGCGATACATAGCTCAGTACGAGAGATAACGCCTCATGACCTTTTCGGAGAACAGATTGGGATCTTCGCGTCTCGAAAAGCGCCTCAAGTGGTTTCGGAGCATTTGAATCTTCACATGCCCTGGATTGCTGTATTCATCACACCAGGCCAATTAAGCGCCAAAGCCTCTTTGAAGTCTGGGCAACAAGAACCTTCCATCCCTTGGCTCTTTCTCACACAGACTACATGGAATTAATCAGGGTAACCCTTCGGGGTGCTTAACAAACAAGATAGGAAACGGACAAGTAGAACTTAAATTTTCGTGCCATTGTGCAGAGACCGTTCTCATCTCTCCGCCCCCTCCAATGCTGCAAAAGCTTGAAGTTGTTTCCTAGCCTCTTCGAGTAAGGTACACTTTCGTGACTCATCGCACATTATTGCGATGACTGCGTTGTCCCTCGGTATCTTCCGCACCTTCTTGTTAAGTGTCACACTCCCTGTATCGGGGGGAGCAGGATTGGTACAGAACCTTGTACTCAGAAGGGGTTAGAGTACATAGCGTATTTTGAATAGAAGGAGCGAAAAGTAGTTCTTTCCTGGCCCAGGAGGCGCGGGAAGGAGGGGGTAGACCAGGGTAACCAGTTAAACTCCAGGTTATGTTGTTTGCGGGGAAACGATTTAAGGATGAGAGAGCGATGTTGTAACTGATTGTGTTGCTGATGACTTGTAGGTGATATCTTCTCTTTGGCATTTTCTTTGTGTCAGCAAAAATGTATTAGTTCTAACCGTTCGTGGAATCAGTTTCTCCACTTCCTTCTGCTAATATTTTAGATGGAGAGCATGTTCAATTGGTTAGTCTAGAAGATGGATATTCAACTGCTAAATAAATATCAAACCTTTTATAAATTCAGACGTAAACAAAACGAAGCCATTAAATTTGTATTGCTTGAAAGGCAGAATTTAATTGTAAATATTTAATTAATGATATCTCGTTGCCTTTACCCCTGCTGAATCACTTTAAATCCTCTTCCGCTGTTTTAACATTTTCCATAGTTTTCTTCATTTTAAATTGACAATGTACCTTACATTTACTCTGAAAATTGTTGCAACCTAATCTAAACTAGAGCAAGTTAAGTTAAGTTAGGTTAAGTTAGGTTAAGCTTGGTCATTCCAAACAATAACCATAGAAAAGAGATGTATCTCATCCTCACTCACAACCTTTAACCTATTACTTCCATCTGGAGGTGGGAGGTAACATAGTAGTTCATGCTTCCCTTTCTTCGCATAAGAAATTATTTGAGGGTTTATAGAAGATAAAAATAATTTTATTATACTGACCTTACTTTTGTTTAATACGTGCCAAATTTGACAAATTTCAGCTCAATTTGTCCAAAAATGTTGTCGACTAAAGCAAATAGATAAAAAAGCTTCACCTTCCACTTTTTATATATATATACATATAAATCTATATAAATATATATATATATATATATATATATATATATATATATATATATATATATAGATATATATATATAGATATATATATATATATATATATATATATATATATATATATATATATATATATATATATATATATATATATATATATATTATAATTGTAGTGGCCTAGCACATTGCAGAACATAAGAGGCAGTCTTGATTCTAACTCAAATTCGAATTTAATTGAGGGCTAAATGTCATTAGGGTTTTTAAGTTCATTATTTTCCACACCCTGGCCTTGGTTAAATTAAACCATCTACGCGCATTATAGGTTTCTTTATGAAATATTGGTCCATAGATATAATTACTTTTGCAAACTGTTCATCCACTCTGACTTCAACTTCATTACTTTTCCCATAAACCCATTCCAAATACTGACAGGTTCACCTTATCCAAAATCCCTTTGTTTATTTTCCAATTAAAAAACGCGAATTCTTTTAAACCCGAACCAACCTAGGGTCATCATGGTTTCCCTGCGAACGTAATCCCAAACTCGCATCTCAGCAAATTTAAGGGAATAGTGTTGTCAAATTAAATGGCTTTCTTCCATCTAAAACTTTCGCTACGCAGTTTTCTACCTATTCCTTCTTTTCCACTAAATGTAACTTGAAAAACCCCTTTATGAAGGTCTTTCACACTCGGAAGACATGCGTTCTGTGATGGTTCTAGGTTTTGAACATCTCAATACAAAAATGTTTGTAATTATTTTTTTTTATAACCATCTTTAAAACTTTTCCACAAAGTGGAATAGGCATGATCACCTCCGCTAAAAAATCTACTGGTGCAGCCAAGCGACTGCACTTTATAGTTAAAGATAAATCACTTGCTAGCTGCCTTCATGCCTGCACTGCAGTGCCAGCTTTCAAATAAACCTCCAAGAAAACGCTTAATCCACACAAGGACGCTGACTTAAGGCAACCATGAATAATTTTGTCCTTATAACAAAGCAGTTCTTTCACTATTTTATTTCCTTTACGCCAGCGGTTAGTGAGGGTGGCTTCTATATTTTTTTTCATAATCATAATGTAGAAATCGGAAATAGTAAAACTCATGCATTATTTTTACTTAGATCTAATAAGACAAAAGGAAAGTGGGGCAATCTACCACAATGTAAGTGGGTGTTAGGTTGGGGTAGAGGAAATGGAAGCGTGATAGCAACCAGACCGCATCTCGCAGAGAGTTGGTAAGGTGAGATCTGCAAAGAAAGTGGTGAAAATAGGGAGAGAGAAAACATGTGGAAGATCTTCATGTAGATATCGTTGCAAGGGGGCCAAACCGCGGTCTTGAGGATTGGACGGCACGCAAGCCTCTACATTCCATCTGATATTTGTTTGCGGCTGGAAGAGTTCGCCACGATTTGAAGATATAAGCAATGAAAATCTAGAGAAGGTCAGACCTCGCTCAGAGTTTGAGAAAGGAAAGAGATATGAGAAGCGATGAGGTTCTCTAAGAGGTCGGGAAGTAAATAATGCTTCTACAAGACCGCGGAAATGGATCCCTCGTCCGCTTCTTCTTTTTCTCTTGATTTTGAATGAAGTAAAGATAAGGAGGTAAATTGCCCAGGGGAAAAATAGATATGATGCTAAGTGCTTTCTTCTTTAATTAACAAAGCCTGTTTTAAAGAATGAGCGAAATGAAACAAAACATATTTTATAGTGAAGAAGGAGCCAGTTCCCACTGCGTGACGTGTCTTTCAAATTATTTGGTATATACTGAATGCGGCGCCGAAAAATCAAATAAAAACTGGTATCATATATCTTACATTTTCCTGAAGTTACTATGCATCTAGTTGATTTATTAAAAAAAGGTGTTCTTTCAGAGATAGAACACATTGTTTATAAGCCTCAGTGCACTTATATCTACTAATGTTATTGTTTGAGGGAAAATTTATTGTAGTATACGGTAGTGTGGTGGCGTTTATTGTACAGAACTGTAATGTAGTCAGGTGCTTTGTTGAAATGTGCAGTAGAGAGTTGCTGTGCAGTGACGGGCAGGTGTAGTAGAGTGAAGTGTGTATAATTTGATAGGTCACATATCTTACTAAGTAGGGTTGATTTCGTAAGTCTGGAGACCCAGCTCGAGATACGAACTTTGAAACTGAATTGCAACTACTCCCCTATTCCCTCGCACTTTACTAGTTAAGATTGGACAAATCTACCTCTAAAATATCATCCTTCAAATTTACCCCTCCTGTTCCTTGTGGAATTCCTTGAAGCGTAAATTGTCCAGGCTCAGCTCCTGGTGCAAAGGAAAACTAGTAAATTTCTCCTACAGCTAGAGGGAAATGTAATTTCCACCAATTTCTATACCCTTAATCATTCCTTTTGATGAAATACTTTTAAATTTCTTCTGACTAATGTCTCCTTGATTTGATCTTTACGTCCTATTGTATACATTTGTTCACCTTTTTTCTTAGTTATTCTCTTTAATTTCTTATTAGTTTTTGACCGAGTGAAAATGCCCTCATTGGTTAGAGTTGAAGTTTAAGTAGTGGAAAGTAAGTTATTAGTATTTATTCTTAGCACTAGGACATTTTGAACGCCAGGAAGTCACAGCCATTAAGTCAAGGAATTTACTTAGATTTTTCTGCCAATTTATGCCCTATTTTCCTTAAAAACTCACAATTTTCGAAATTGTTTTCTAAGAATAAGAAGGAGTTAGGTCACCTACGGCGGGAATGCTCCCAACTCCATATAAATCCTAAAAGAGGAGACAGCTCAGGTCAAAAGCAGGAGTGCCTAAGTGCTCGTAAACATAAATAGTGCCAACTCATAAAACTGATCCTCGAAGTAAAATTGGACATAAAGACTATCTAAAAATAGTCTGTTTTCCATTAAGGGGAAACTGGAAAGAATGCAATCAGGTAAAAAACAATGCGTAAAACATTTTTTTCTTTGGTATTTTAGAGGCCCTTAGGCTCAGTGTAAATGTGTATCCTGTAGATTTAGCTATAGAGGTGAGCTATAAGGTTGTGTACAAATTATAGCCTTCTCATTAAAAAAAAATAATGTTTGAAATAATGAAATTTTGAGGGTGATAAATAAAAAACAGCAATGTATTTATTTCGTTGGATCTATAAACTTCTCAGGACTTTCATGATAGTTTTGTTTTCAATGTTTTCACGTTAATTTAGGTCATATGTTATAAGAAACTATTCATAGTCAAAGGTTAAATCTTTTTATGCTCCATCCAGACCTCAGCATCTGTAACAATTCCTTCTCTACTCCTATTCCCATAAACTTTACGTCTAATTGCTTTCATCATTCTCATGTATGAATACCCCCATTGGGAAGGGGAGAAAGAAAAGGACGTTGAAAAGTTTCCCTAAAACTCTATTTTGGGAACTTCATAAAAAAGTTATATGGGTTTATATCGATGCCGCTTCTTTATTGTTATTCTACGTGTCTGAGGCAAAGGACTATAGGAAAATTGCCCTAGCGGCATCAAAATATTGATAATTTCTTTCCACGAGCGCCAATTATTAGGGAAAATTCGTGTTTCTCTGCACCAAAATGACAAATTAGCTAGGAAATATTCACATTTAATCGAAGCCTGAAAAGGTAATGCCTTGTGGTATTCCGCTCAACTTATCTGTTATAGAAAATTACAAAGTATTGGCACATCCCCGATGGATTGAAGTTCAAGTTAATTTGAATACATAGAATATAGAAGAGTGGGAGGAAAATGTAAGATAGATATGTATAGAAAGTGGAAATTGTGGAAGAGATGTTTGGTTTGATTCCATAGCAAATGATGGCTAATCTATTTTCAATCCAAGAACTTTTGATACTCGTTTTGTGGTAACAAATTGTGCAAAGTAAAAGAGATTAGCAAACTATTTTTTAAATGTCTTCCAATATCATAAGTAGAAAAAAGTCTCTGGTTATAAAACGAATAAGGCGAAAAGTTAAATAATTAAATTACATCTGAACCTACAGTATATCTCTTAATCAGTTTTTAGCATAGAATTCGCAAACAAGAGAAAACTCACAGTGACTGAAAAGACAAAGATCAATATGACTTTGCATATAAAGGAGGCAATGGGTGAAATTAAATGTTGCTGTTATCTCACGGCATTTATGCATCAACTTGGAAAAGAAATCTCAAGCTGGGCTTCTATGTGATGGTGCTCGTAAAAAAGAACAACTCTCTTTTAAATTTGTTTGTGATCAATCAAATCCTCCTAATCGGTTGTAACTCAATTTTCCTCTTCCAGATTTTCCCTTTTCCTTATATCACCAATTTCTCTACCAAGCTCTTCAGCATCTTTCGCACAAAGACCTACAGGTTTGTTCACACTCTTCAGGATAATATGGACCAAGCTTTCATTTGTTTTTAGGGACAGGAATCTTTCGACACTGCAAAGAACATGAAGTATACACCTCACTAACCTTCTATTACTAATCAGAGACCACAACGTTGCTTTCTATCACTGCTTGGTTGTACAACATCAGTTTAAATAGTTTATACGCTTTGATGAATACCTTAAGGATCTATGAGGTTGTAGAAGGAAACATCCTTATATGTCAAACTATTTACAGAAATTTGCGAGATGGATTTAAGGAAGACATGAGCTCGAAAAATCGAGGAACAAATGAATCAAAGGTATCAGTGCAATAAAAATGGATAGTTTAAAATTAGTATAAGACAATTTACCCTAAAATGACAACAGAGCAATACCATTGGTAAGTAAATCTAACACTCCGGAAGTCATATAGTTTAGAAAAATGGTTGTTAAATGAAATATAATTTATATATTGTAATTATGATGTTATTTTGGAAGAATTTGAGACATATAAAGTACCTTAACATTTTCCAAATCCAAAATTCCATCTAGCCAAGGTAGTAACTGAATGATGGACAAGAGCTGATAATATCCTCTACCATATTTTGAGACATGTTTGAACGTAAGCAACAAAGAGTGTGAACTGTGTATTTAAATGAACCCAAAATTGTCAGTAACACAAAGAGCTCCGACAAATGAAACGGCTTATATTCTTCTTCAGGATGATGCTTGTCCTAACTTGATAAAAAAGCCGCATTTGGTATGAAAGCTGGGCCTTTAACACCTTTTTCCTCTGATTTTATCTTAAAACTTATCGTAAGTGTATAGAGTGATGCTTTAGAAAATAATGATATATATCTATATATATATATATATATATAAGATATTATAAAGGATTTCATATGTTATAAACACTACATTCTATAGCAGTTTGCATGACAGCCCTAATTGCACACCAGCAGAGGCAATGGGAAGCAAATTCTAGTTATGAATGTATCGTATCTAGAATTCACATGTAATTTCCATTTGTAACAAAAACTATAATTGCTTTCTGAGTAACCTCTCACAAAAGCACAAGAGAAGGATATCTTCGATATAAAATAGACTCAAATCGCAAGAAAAAAAAGCCAGTAATGGAGAGGCTGATAAATAAGCATACCTTGTCCCGGTGGCAGATGGGTCGGGCTCAGAGACACAATCCGTCATTCAACCACTTGCGTGCGACTGCAAAGTAAACACTAAAAATCCCTCGATATTCGGGTCATTCAGTCGTTATTAGAGCAGATATGACTGGTAAAAATCACTGCCATAGTGAGAGAGGAATGGAGAGGATTATTGAATCGTAGGAAGGTGCGAAAAGGAAGAGGCAAACAGAGAGAATGATTATAAGGTGAGTGAAGGAAAAGATTTAAAGCAGGAGGCAAATGGTCCCATGGAGAATTAAGTAAAGCCTTGGATTTAGGGTTTTAAGTTGTTTTTTTTGTACCGTTCAGATTACAACCGAAATTTTGTTCTTGTCTCTCTAAAGATTTTAGACCGAATCAAAGTTGTACTTTTATTACTTTTTCGTTCCTTTAAAAGATGGCGACAAATACCTACACTAAAATGAGCCTTTAGGTATATAGTCTATTATAATAATTAAAACAGTAATAAAATTAAATTATCAAAATACCTAAATAAAATATAATACGGCAATACTCTTCTTAATATTCAATAAATTCTAAATCTAATGAATCCTCCCCTTACCATTTGTGAAATAATTCTTCCACACGTTAATCCATCGTGGGTATATTCAAGGTTTCGGCAATAAATCATCTGGTAAATTCATCGTTACATAGTAAATACATCCTAAAAATATTATTAAAGGAGGCCTTGATATAAAATTTACTTTTTGACCAGGATATATTTGCGTTTCTTTTACTTCACAAACTAACAATTATGATTTAGATATACATAAATACTATTTCAATATTTTTATTAAATTGGGGATTATTAATATTATAGATTGTCATTTTTTTATTTAAAAATAAGCGTTGAAATTAAAATTAATAATAACACATATAATATTTATAAATTTGTTTACTAATCCGAAAATAAAAAGTATAGAATTGAAATCACCAGGATGTATTTGTTGACCGTGAATTTACCAGGCGAAGAAGTTAGACAGGATATAATTACGATGATCTATTTATCCGAAATGAATTTGCCGGAGTTATTCGACTGACATGAGAATTATCCTGACTAAGTTCGCCACAGATGTTATAAATTGAGGTATTTATATTTGCAAAGCCACGATAATATGTAGACCGATGGAAAAAAGTTAAAAGTATCGCTCATAGATTTAACTTAATTACCATTTTATAATTTCTCATATTATTCATAATTTTGTTGAGAAATAAGGTGTATTTGAAGAAAAAGTAATCCTTCCCATGGTATTTAGCACCTAGTCCCTAATTAAATCCAATAGAACATTCGTGGGAAGCGCTTGGAAAATAATAGGAACTAAAACAAGTACAACTAAAACAACTATATCAAAAATTACAAGTTAAGAGGTAAATTGGTGAAATTCATGCCACGAAGATTTATTTTGTGTAAGTAAAGCAAAAGGGATCAAACTAAATTTTAAAATAATAAAATAATTTAAAAATATATAATCATATACTGAATTTATTTACCATAAATGGCTAACTAGTTTTTATGTTGAACGATCAAGTTCAAATGTATATAGATTTAGAAAACCAAAATGAAACATGAACGAGTATTTAAGGATTTGAAATCTATTTAAGGATTTTTTAAACATGACCTTGTGGATTTGAGAAAAAGATAAAGAGTTCCAAAGATCTGATGTGTAAGAAAAGAAGCAGGCATTTTAGGAGCGTGGCGAGTATTGCATGGTCTGGATAGTAGTGAGGGAATACAAGTCGCTAGTACAATAGAAAATTGACAAAAGTTAATATCTGTAGAAAAGGGAACGTGAATTGACATTTCGGTGAATGACAAGGAATGCAAGTTTCGAGGTTACTCTTGGGCAGTTTATATGATGATAGCTTTAGATAAAGATTTATAAAGTAAGCGCACAGAGATAGAACCACCACATAAATGAGAAGAGTACTTCAGACAGTAACGCAACATTCCCTTGTATAATCAAGCAGCTGTTAAGGAGGAAAGTATATTTGACATCTAAATAGGGTACACAGATTTTCAGAGGCATTCCTAGCTATTCCAAAGATTTGCTGAGTCAAAGATAGATTGAGTGATACCGAAACACCAAATAATTACAATGAGTCACGAGGTGTAATTACCGAACCATTAACGGAAACCTGACGTTATTACGGATCCTTGATCGCAAGATGAGTACAAATTGGGCCGTGGAGGTATTGAAATTGACAAGATATTTTCTGCACCACCTATAAATCCTGTCTTATTTGCATATTATATATCATTCTATATGATGTTTTATACTTTTAGCCAAGAGTGTTTGCCAACATTAAAATATGAGCAAGAAAGAAAAGCTTCCTGGAATATATTAACAAACTATAAAATTTTATTTTACAAAGTATTTGATTACTATTTTAAATCTAAGATTTTTAGATTCAAAGACTCGGAATATACAAGAGGCCTCGAGGATAAAATTAACATGAACCTAAGACTTGCACTAAACTTCATACTTAATAAGACACTATATAAGAACATAATTCTTACTCCCAATGAATTGATAATAAATATGAACCAAGTAAATTTATTATTATTATTATTATTATTATTATTATTATTATTATTATTATTATTATTATTATAATTATTATTATTATTATTATTATTATTATTATTATTATTATTATTATCATTATTATTATTATTATTATTATTATAATTATTATTATACAAATACATAAGTTTCCAATGAAAAGGAGAATCCTACAACACCAAGGAAACATACTGCAAGCAAAGAAAAATAGAGAAAAATGGAAAAAGAAATCATATTAAAAAAATATGTTAAAACAAAGTCAAACCATATTAAAATTATTTAGAAACAAAGTCATTGATTAAACAATAATATTTATTTACTTTAGATTTAAACGATGTATTATCGGATGCTAAAAAACATTCTTCTAGCATTACATTCGCTTTCCTACAAATATTAGGAATTATACAGCAAGTAAATTAAGTTGTATTACTTCTAACAACAGGAAACGCTTTGCTGTTATTATTAATAATATTATTAGAGTGATGGACGTGTGAATCAAGTTTTTGTAAAAGGCTCAGGCAGGAAAGGATTGAGTGGATGTTCATTATTGTTTAAAAGCTTAAATTAAAATAATAATGACTCGACCAATCTACGTTTTTGTAGGTCAATATTTAGATTGGGCAACATAAATTCAATATTATTGATTGCTCTATTGAGCAATCTATGATGGAAATCCGCAGCCGACATCAATACCTTACAAAAATATTCAAATTGAGGTCTAATGAAACAAAGAAGAGATGTCAAACTGCATCATTATTACCAAAGGTTTTTCTAAGTAGAGCAGTCTTCTGAGCAATGGAGGAAAAAACTGAACAAAAATGAGTTTCAAAAGTAAGCTGGCTGTCTAAAACAACACCAAGCAACTTAATATTATCAGAAAAATCCAGAAAAAAATAATCAAGCAATAAATGCGGATGATTTGGATTTGAAGTTCTATTGCGACTAAAAAAAATTAAGTGTGATTTTCCAGCATTCAAAACTAGGTCTTAACGAGTACTCCAAGTATAGATTTTCACCAAATCTCTATTTACAAAATTTGCCACCCTTAACTCGATGTCTTGGTCATGGAATAAATGAATACAATGATGCATCGTTATCATAGGCCATCATGTAATTCTCTAAGTTCTTCCACATATCAGCAGTATATAAAGTAAATAAAATAGGTCCAAGGACATTACCTTGCAGAACACCAGAGACCACATAAACCATAGAACTACAATTTCCATCAACAACCACAATTAATAATTATTACCCACTTTTTAAAAATGTTTTAAAGAATATACAAAATAAAATAAAACAACCAATTTTTAACCGAATGCAGTTTTAAAAAGAAGCAAATGTGTAATAATCAAGTAATCTCAAACTTGGTATAAAACTGGTGATCAGGATATACTCGTAGCTTGGGCGTCTCACATGCGTCTTTGCACCAAGGGCAAGAAAAGTTGTCTGAAATTTTGAATTCCTGTGGTATGCAGGAACCGACAAACCATCGCACTGATTGCTATAGGATTTTACAAGGATCAAGGGAAAGATCCGGAGCAGACTTAAGTATCATGACTGTCAATCAGCACCTCGTCTTGTATTTCATTGTGATGAAATTCAAGTACCTGTCTTTGGACAACTTCGTGACATTAATAACGAAGATTTTTTTGTGGTAAAGAAAGTGAAGATGGATAATTGGGTTTTACAAGAAGTTTCTACACATCCTTTCTCCAAATGGAGATAAATAATCGAGCACAGTTTCTGCACAAGCTTGAAGGAACACAGCAGAAAGCGATAGCTGAAATGTGTTTTGCTGCATAATGGCAACCAGTTTCCCTCTACATCTCTAGCTCACTCAAAGAAATGTTGATGTGTCTTAACCTGAAAATGCTGAAATTTTTATTGGAACAACTGTCCAGGATTACCAATTATCCGTACTTTCTGTGCATGTGGGATAGTAGTAACCGAGCTTATTACTAAACGAATAAGAACTGGACTCTACATCAGGTATTAGTTCCTTGCAGAACAAGGAACGTTATAAACAACCTTCTGGTGGACAGAGAAAGGATACTCTTCCCACCGCTGCACATCAAGTTTGGCTTGATAGAGGCTGCTTCACCCTCTTGTGTTACACATTTTCAGTATTGACCAGGAAGAAGTTGAAAGCTGGCATCTTTGAATGTCCTCAAGTCCATCAGCTTATCAGAAATCCAGAATTAGAAAACCTCAATGAATGAAATTGAACTGGTAGCGTGGAAAAAATTATTTCTGGCCTTAAAGAACCTTTTGGCAACAGAAAGGCCAGGAAATACAAAGAACTTCTCATTAATATGCAAATGGCGTTGAGAAACCTGGAAGGCAACATTAGCGGCAAAATATATTATACATTCTCACAAATTGATTCGTTTCCTGATAATCTGGTATTAATGAGCAACGAGGAAGGAGAGAGATTCTATTGGGACATGAAAGAGGTGGAGACCGGTTATCGCAGACGCTGGAAGGCAGTTCTGATTGCTGATTACTGTTCTAATCTAGGAAGAGACATCGCTAACACTGAACATTCTAGGAGTTCACACAAACGGAGGTTCATGCTCTGAATTCTAAACAATAATGACCTAATATCGAATTTATATTTACTTACTTTAATTAAAGTCTGAAATTAAATGTACACTAATCAATTAATTAATTGTTTTAAAAGATGAAGTTTTTATTTTAAAAAACTATTTAGGAGGAGAAATATTAACAAAAATTAACCGAAATTGTCACTAAAATGTAATGAATAAATTTTAATAATCGATTTTATTTTTAACTGAATTAAAACAAAAGCGTGACCTAATCGGAGCTAAGTGATGTTACTTTTGGATTCAGCGGAGCAAAATTGTTTTAAATCAGTTGAAAAAACTTCTAGAACTTAGAAAGATTTTTTTGTACCCCATTTTTATTTGCTAATATTCTATCAGTTTCATTTGGACAAGTTCATTTCCTAATAGATGATTGTAGTTTAAAAATAGATAGAGAATACAATGTTCACATAAAAATTCAACTATTTCTGAACTCTGTCGTGGTACAACCATTCTTATACCATACACTACTCCTATAATCGCGATCTGTGTGGAAAATTTTCACGTACAGTATTTGCGGTAGTTCGAGCGGACTTCCAGTGGAAGTTGTCAACAGTGAATCTGTTCACGAGTTCAAGTCAAGACTAGACAGGGTCTTGAAAAATGGCCGTGAAAGGACGTAAAGCATTTGAGCAAAGATGTGCCGGCTCGACTGCCAGTCCAAAGGTACCCTCATTGAAGGGACCGTAATGTCTTCTAGGGTACCTTCTTTCCTTGTTGTTACTCCTTATTGTTGTTGTTATATTTTGTGGGAGGGGGTGACTTAATCACCTACTGCAACGCAAACCGTTAAAGAACTGTTCGCAGGGCCTAAAGACCGACTAGGAGCTCAGGATTGAGGAGTTGGATTTCAAATTCTGAATAATCAAACAGAGTGCATAAATGGTTGACGAGAGTCACTTGAATATGGCGGGAGTATCGTCCAAGGATAGGGAAAGATAAAACAACATTAATATAATTTTATTTACAAAGATTAAATTAAGAATAATAATAGACAGAAGGGAGTTATTTAAATTGAGAGAGTCTCTTGATAATGATAATGAAAAGAGATTCTCAAAATGGAATTATATGATTAATGTAACAAGGCTCAGAACAAAAGGGGAACTTGACAATACTAATAATGGAGGGAATTTCAGTCTTACAAGTCTATGTATTCGAATAAGGTTCTTCTTGAGATGAGGCGAGTGGGGAACAATCCAATGAGGCAAGTGGGGCATGATTCAAATGATGCAAGTGGGCACGATCCGATTAAACCTCCCGATAAAGGTAGCCAAACTTCGAAGATGCGTTCGACGGGAAATTTGAGAATTCTCGCAATTCCACTGCAAGAGGAATCTTCCGTTATTCAAATGTAACCGATAGAGATTTGCTTCGGTTCGATTGAACGAAGGGAGGATATTACGCAAATTTAAAGGCTTGCCGTTCAAATAAGCTACCAATTAACTTGGGTAGAATCACGGGTGAACAACTCTTGCTGTCTGAAGAACGCTCAAAGGACGAGACGATAAAGACGGCCTTTAGGTTCGGGCCGGACTCTTCGAACTACAGAATTGCCCAAGTAGCTGTATGCCCGATTCTGGAGAACAGGAGGGGTTTAGAGAAAAAAGTCACAAGCTCCAAAATATCTTATTCTGGAGGCGGAGTCGATTCATCATTTAGCAGCGAGATGCGAGACTTAGCGAGTAGCTAAGTCTCGTCCCTCGCTGCTAAATAATGAATCGACTCCGCCTCCAGAATAAGATATCAATTCTATATTTAATGAAGCGTAAAAAATTTAATGAAAATTCCCTAAAAGGACTCTGTCAATAGAGAAACAGAAAATTATTAATGTGATATAAAATAACTCAGCATTGGCACTCACTAATGGAATAGTTATAGAATTTCACGTACCTACATAAATTTCACAATTGGAGTCAGCTAATGTACATTGTAGGAAAAATATTGGAGTTGTGCTCATGTTAATGGAAAAGGGTTAATTAAGGTCCCACCCGGAGACGAAGCGCGAAAGAGTCTTTCGCAGTTCGTCTCCGGGTGGGAGGAGGCCTGGGATGATTCGCAAGATTGGGAAATATTTTTCCAACTTGCTCAGCAGTCGAAAATTTGAGAATGTTCGAACAGGTTATGACGTCGTTCATGGCATGATACCTTATCACGTGGTCTTCGATGAAGTGGGGGGATGGGCGTCAGAGGTTGTTCTTTTACAGACCCTACAGCGAGCATAATTATTGTTGTGTTTTTAAATTATCAAAACTAATTCTTTGACCTTAATTAATTCTTTTCCCCTTACATGAGCACAACTCCAATATTTTTTCTTTAATGTAAATTAGCTGACTGCAAATCGTGAAATTAATGTAGGTACGTGAAAGTCTATAACTATTCAATTAGTGAGTGCCAATGCTGAGTTATTTTATATCACGTAAATAATTTACTAATTCTCTATTGACAGAGTCCTTTTAAATAATTTTCTTTAAATCTTTTACGCTTCATTAAATTTAGAATTCATCGTTGATTTTTATCTTCTTCATGTTTCTATTAAGCAAGATTTATTCTTTTTTCAAAAGATTCATTTTCTCTTTTATTTTCTCTTAACGCCGTATCTTGTTTTACGTAATTTCATTCTTTTAGCTGGTTTAAAACACTACCTATTTCTGTGATGATTTTCTTTTCTTACTCATATCTAAACTTTGCTCTTTCCGGGTTTTCGTTGTTTAATTTAATGCAATCGTCCGGTTTCTTAATTATTCTAATTTTATTAAGGCTGTTATTATTCTCACATATTTTTTAGGTCTCCATTTCAAGTTGTTTTTTTATAGTATCTTAGTTTTCGCAGAATCGCTGTTATAATTCCGAAATTATGTCTGTCCACTGTAAGATTTATCTTTTACTTAAATGATCACTTCGCCGATTTATACGAGTTAATTTAATTTACGCTGTTTTTACACTAATGACATTAACATTGTCAATTGTCAGTCATTTATTTCTCAAAGCATCGAACATTGAAAAATTTGTTATTTTCATTCAAGAAGGGAAAGATTTCCTTACTATGAATCGTCCAATGACAAGGTGCTAGAATCTTTAATTTTAATTATTTTAAGTTTTATTCTCTTATGGATATTATCCGGGACTTTATTTAATGCGATTATTTTAACTCCCTCTAAACTCATTTATAGTTACTTTGTTGTTATCAATATCTTAAATTCATTATTCTAGTAGGAATTTTTCTAATAGTATTTCTCTACGTTTATATATACATTTTTTCAGTTTCTTGTATCCCTACGCTTAAATGTACTGTGTAAGTTGAAATTTGATGAGAAACTGAACAAAAATCTTAGAACAATTTTTTTTTGTATAGAGCCCATCTGGCGACTGCCTGCTAGGGCATAAGTCGCCGGGAGCACGACAGCCTACAACTAAGCTCCTTTAAAATAAGAATATGAAAACATAATGATAAAAATTGAAAAAAAACCTAACAATTAGGAAGCAATCTCTGGCGTTGGGGGGAGGACCCCCTCATCCCGGTGCATGAGTGTGCAACCTACAAAGAAAACAATAAAAAAAGAATTTACTTAAATAAAGGGGAGAAGCCTGGCCTTCCCCAAAATTCAAGAAGTCCACAATTCAATGTGCACGAACTCGTCCCAAGTACAAGGGACAGGCGGTAGCGACCCCGCCCATTCCCGTACAAGGACAGGTAACGTGCGCGAAGATCACCATGACTGGGACATTCGACAAAAAAGGGGCGAACAGTCTATGGGATGACGCAGTTGTCAAAATAGGGCACAGGCGAGCGCTCCATCAAATAGCGATGCGTCACACGAGTGTGTCCGATTACGAAAGGAGAGAAAGCGACCTGAAGAAATAGCGGAATTGGGAGATAGTTCCATGCGAACACTCGCAGCGGAATGGCACGCAACTTTAAGTTCCCTTTTCGACCGTCTGCCATCTTCTTTGCCAAGCAGACCGAAGAGCTGCCCGTATTCCTGCCATGTAGTCTGTGTGAGGAAGAGCGAAACACTGGTCTGGTTGCATCGTCTTAATGGACTCTTTGGCGCCATCATCGGCGCGCTCATTCCCCGCAACTCCTACATGTCAAGGAACACAGCAGAAGATAATTTCGACATCCGCGCGGCTCGCCAAAACCGGGGCCTCCTAGATATCGCAAACCAGGAGATGCGGAGATTCCAATGCTCCGAGAGCACTCAGGGCGATTTGTGCGTCGCTATAGATCACAATCCAGTCTGCAAACCGGTCACGTCGAGTAATCTCCCGTACCGAGTAGTGTATTGGAACCAGTTTAAACGTGAAGACAGACGCAGCGGATGGCAGAGCCTGCAGACTTTAAACAGAGCGGACACGGCGTTGAAGCCGACCCGCTCTTGAAGCTTGGAGCCATCCGTATACACTGGCTCGGTTCCAGCGTGACACAACCTGTGCTTCAAAAAGGTCAAACGCAATACTCCCGGCGCCGTGCATGCTTTGGGAGCAGAGGCGTGGCGACAAATAGTCAAATGTGGTACCATTCAATGTGGATTCCTAGGCATAACCAATGGGGGCCACCGGCCCGAGAGCTAAACCTAACTCTCGAAGGAGTTTCCTGGCCCTAAACCAAAAGGGCATAGTGTATGACTGGCGTCTCTCGGTGGCATAGGCACTGTGGAGATCAGCTGCGGATGAAGTGAGAGCTGTTGGTGACTGAGGGATGAGCCAGGCTTGCGCGTACAGCCAGTGATCCACTGCACGCGGCGCAGAGCGACTAAATCTTCCAAGCATCGACCAACAGGCTCTCAATTGGAGAAGTGCGGAGGCAACGGTCGCAAGGCGAAGGCCTGTGTGGTGGATCGAATCCATCTTTCGCAATAAACGCTCGGCTGCTGATGCATAAAACTCGCACCTGTAGTCGAGCTTTGAACGAACAAGAGATCGATAAAAAAGCAGGGCAGTAGCCCTATCAGCGCCGTAACCGCTGAACGTCACGGAATGGAGAATATCCATGGCGTGGATACAAGAGTCCCTAAGGCTGCAAATATGAGCCTCCGAGGGTAGGCGTCGGTCGAATACAAGATCAAGGAAATGGTGCAATTCAACCACATCCAGGCGTACCCCATTAATAAACAAATCTGGGTCAGGTTGGAGCCATGGATGGTGGCAGAAGTGCAACGCCTTAGTCTTGGCCAAAGAAAAACGAACCTGTGCGCTTCGGCATAGCGAGAGACTCGGTTCAATGCCTGTTGGATTCGACGCTCCAGAGTTAGCATCTGGACCTCGCCAAAAGAGATCGAAAGGTCGTCCACGTAGAGCGTAGCGAGAAAATCTCCCAGCAGCACCGAGATGATGCCATTGATGTTCAGTGGAAAGAGTGTGACACTGAGGACACTTCCATGCGGGACACCCTCTTCCTGCTCATTTGGGCAGGAGAGGGCGCCTCCACCCGTACGCGGAATCGACAATCTCGCAAAAATTCAGATATAAACATTGGTAGGCATCCCCTCGCCGCCATAGTGTGGAGAGTCTCCATGATATTGTATCGCCATGCGGTATCATAGGCCTTCTGCAGATCGAAAAACACCGTGGCGTTGTTCTTTCTACCAAGGAAAGCCTCGCAGACGGCATTTTCGAGGCGGAGCAGAGCATCCGACGTGAAGTGGAACTTGCAGAAGCCACACTGTGTAGCAGAAAGATTGCCTCCGCTGTCCAGGAAATAGGCTAATCTAACATTTACCAATTTCTCCATCAACTTCGACACGCAAGAGGTTAGAGAGATTGGGCGGAAACCGGTCGGAGTAGAGTGATCTTTTTCTGGTATGCGAAAGGCAAGCACAGTAGCGATTCACCAAGAATCTGGGAGAAGACCCTCCACCCAGATCCTGTTGAACAAATTTTACAGAAAGGCCATACCACGCTCATTCAGGTGTCGAAGCATGGCGTACGGGACATCGTCTGGACCATAAGCGGTTCCGGCGCACGAAGCAAGAGTGGAGGTCAACTCACTCACAGTTGAAGGGTTCTCCGCCTCTGGAAGTAAAGTCTAGCCGGCCGCCGGCCGCCGGCCGCCTTTCGCGACATGACGATGTGCATTGAATGCTGGCGAAGCAGCATCTCGGCTAGAGAATGGTGAAAAAGCGGTCGCGAAGGATTCAGCCACGGACCCAGGGTCCAAGATTGCAAGCCCAATCTCCTGGAGAACGGGAGGGGGGTCCTGCGAGAACTTGCCCCGGATTCTTTTGACTCGCTTCCACACCTCTGCCTAAGATGTCTTCCCGTTAAGTTAAGACAGGCATACCCGCCAAGAAGAGAGACAGGCGTGCTTCGAAATATACCGGAACCTAGCCCTAGCCCGACGAAATTCACCGTCAGTGAAATCGTTCGGGCGGCGCTTATAGCGCATGTAGGCATAACGCTTCTGTTTGAGGGCCGTCTCACACTCGGCCGACCACCATGGGAGTGGTAGGCGTGCTAAACAGCCAGACGTTCTAGGAATAGTAGTCAGGCCCGCGGCGATGAGGTTGCCGGAGAAGAACTTAACGGCCTCATCTACCGACCTAAACTTTTCGACTGAGATAGAGAATTCAGTCATTTCCTGAAATGCAGGCCACCGCGCCCGCGCCAAGCTCCACCGAAGTGGGCTCTCAGGCGGCAGTTACCTTGGAAAAGATATTTGAATGGAAAATTGATCACTACTATGGAGGTCATCGACCACCCCCCAATCGAAATAAGGCTGTGCATCCGAAGAGCACAAAGATAGGTCAAGGCAAAAAAATAAAGCGGTTTTCGGACAAGGATGCGTAAACTTATCCACGTTTAGGACACCCATCTCAAGCTCTTTGATCAGATCGGCAAGGACTTGTCCCCTGGAATTTATTAAGTAATCTCCCCAGAGAGGATGCCTGCCGTTTAGATCTCTACGCAAGAGAAAGAGCCTCGGCAACCGTGCTACCACGCGGCGGAACTCCCCCACGTCGAAGTCAGCTGACGGAGGAATGTATGCAGAAATGATAGTATACCTCCTATCTAGGTGCAGCTGCACAGTCACTGCCTGAAAGGAGGTATGTAAAGAGAAAGGAAGAACGGAGATTTTATGCCGGGTGTAAACCGCGCATTGCCCATCCCGGCCATTCCGTGGTGGTAAGGGTGCAAGACCCTTATAACAAGGGAGGGCGGGCAGGGGGCACGCGCCTAGCATGGTCTCCTGCAGAAAAATAGCTAACGGGGAACGGGACGAAACGAGCCTCCGCAGCTCCTCTCAGTTGGCCCAAAATCCACGTCAATTCCATTGAAGGAATATGCCCCTTAGGACTAGCTCGGAGGAGACGCGGGGGCCCTCTTTGAACAGAAGAGCCTACTGGAATGGTCGTACGCTTCCCGGAGGCAAAACCCCAGGCGCTGTCGTCTTTGGGGACTTATTGGTGGAGGCTGGGCTCTCCATGCGAGTCTTTTCCTGCTTCCTCCTCGAAACTTTAGGTGGGCGTTATGGCTTCGGAGGCGGGGGGGGGGGCCTCTTTTCAAGGAACCAGCGTCTCTGAGCCACTCGGTCCACCACTAGGCATGGCGGAGGAGCCGAAGCTTCTTTCTTGAGTCCTTCTTTCTGGGACAGCTTTAGGAACCCAAGAAGATGTCCTGGCGACCAACTGCAGGGGTCTTGCCTCCTGTGCGTCTAACGACTCGGTGGAGGCGCGTGGCCATTTCGCCTTACGGGAAACAGTCACGCTGGGGGAAGAGAGGGGAACCCTGGTTTTAGCCGACGCTGGGTATAAACTCTTTTTGCCACCAGCTTTACCAGGGAAGCGCCCGGATTGAGTAGAATCCGCAGAAGGGTTCCGAATGGGCACGGAAACAACGGTACTCGTTAACCTGGATGGGCCCGGAGCAGTGAGTGCCTTTCTATCTATTGAGGCATATGACGTCCCAGGCAGAGCCAGGCGCGTCAGGACCAAGGCCTTAGCCTTGCGGAATGAAAGTCGATCCTGGGCCTGAACGGCCAGAAATTCTTTCTCAAGGAGATATGCACCACATTGCTTCGAAAAAGCTGGGTGCGGCTCTCCACAATTGACAAACTTGGACACACACGATTTAGACTTATCATGTTCGACCTCGGAGCAATTTACACAGACTTCGGGTGACCCCAACTCTGCATGTCTACAAGAACGATTGGTATGGCGTAAGTGTTGATAGTAATAGCACCGCCGCGGCAGTGGCACGAATGCCTTCACGCGGTTGCGGTACCAATCGGCACGCATCAACTCAGGGAGCTTGTCACAGTTGAACGTAATGAAGAGTGTAGGGGTGGGTCTCGAGGCCCCTGCCTATTGTCTTATCACTCGTTTGACCTTGATTTCCCCATGAACGGCCAGCTCTAAGGTGATGTCCTCTATGGAGTAATCAACGATTTTCCTCGCATAAACTACTCCTTTCACAAAGTTCATGGTAGAGTGCGGCGTCACACTCACCAGGGTGCCATGAAGTGTCCGGAGGGCACTTATCTTGGCCACCTCGGCGGGATTCGCTGCATTCGCCAGAAGGCTCCCGTCCGAGAAACGGGTCACCTTCGGCTCTCTACCAATAGCACTAGCTAATCCTCTCCTCTGATGCATCATGTTGCCCTTGGCCAACATGCTGCCATCAGTGGAGCTAATAACGAGGAAGCTTTTAAAGCCAGCGTGCTTGAAAACGCCAGGTAACCTCTGAATTAGGAGCCCTGATGTTATAGAGGCTCCACCCTGTGCACTTTTGGTCTTAGTCAGGGGTTCCGGACCCAGGGGGGTAGAGGGGCGGATGTGCCGATCTTGGCTTGGTTGCCTTCCAAAGTGGCAGTAGACCTATCCGTCGCCGCAGCCCCTGCGGATGGAGAGGAGTCCCGAGTCTTTTTAGTCTCTTTAGTCTTTTTCTTCTTTTTAGGAGAGGAGGGCGGGGAATGAACCGCTTCTCACCTCGTCCTGAGGAAGCCCCTAGGCCATATGAACCGGCCTCAGCCAAGTCCTTCTCCTAAATTGAGAAGGTCCTTGTGGTCGCATGGGCACCGGTTGGAGGAGATCCCTCCCCTCCTTGTACTGCCTCGGAGACTCCAGCCGTTTGAGGAGGACCTTGTATAGGGGCGGATTCGGTTTCGGTGCTCTGCACCGAGCTCGGATTTCATCTATGTCGCCCTACCGTCTGAGTTGGGTCTCCTCAAGGACCATGTCTATCCTATGAGCGGCCTCCAGTTGGTCATCCTTGGACAGGCCTTGACCCCTGCCAGGTTTAATATTCTTGCCAGCAGGTCTTTTGAGGAAAGCGACCGAAGGGGCCTGGCTTCACCTTTCCCCCTATTGGGGTTTGCCCTACTGAGACGCTTCGATGGGGAGCGGTTGGCTATGAGCTGCCTGCTGGATTTCTTGGCAGTCCCCTTGGAAAGAAAAGGAGTGACTGCCACTGGAAGCAGGGAGGTGCCTGAACTCACCTGCAGAGAAAGGGGTGAGGGCGAGTCTCCTACACCTGTAGGCGTAGAAGAGGAGTAAGACTCCTCTCCGGTTAAAGAAATATGGAGGGTAACCTGTGCCTTGCACAAGGGGGGAGGAGACCTCTATTTTTTGCTCGGGAGCTGCCCGAGGGCGGCTCCGTCGATGTAGAAGGGAGAATGGGGAGAGATTTGTGGAGTTTTTGGTGTTCATTCATGGTCATGGTGACCCTATTTTTTCACTGGAAGCAATAGCTCATCACGTCTCGCAGTTGCCCGCACTGTAAAAGGTGCTGATAGGCCTAGCAGAGCCAGGTGCCACCATTCATGACCACCCCTTCTGCCTGGGGGCCTGGCAGTCCATCGGCATGGCGGCTCCACCTTGAACGCGGCGTAAAATTGAGAAGCAAAGTGTGAGGAGCAAAGGTAAAGAGATGTGAGGAAGGTATGGGCCAAGATGAAGCAGGTTGTTAAAAACCCCCATTTCGATTCCGGAGCTCATGGGTTAGGGAACTTTGTCCTCTCCTCCCTCAGCCTCGATCCGAGACGGTTGGCTGAGAAGAAGGTCAGCATCTACTCTGTGAAATTAGAGGCTGACCAGAGAAAGATGTGAAAGAGGTTCTATGAAAAGCGACGAAGTAGGCGAGAAATACAGGCTATCTGAAGGAAGGAAGAGAGGCTAAGCTGGGGCCGGATGGAGCGCTGGATCCCGTCTGCACGGTAACCAGGATGGCAAATCGAGGCGCCCCTTACGGGGAATCTTAGAACAAAATTAAATATTAGATTTACTATGGAAATAAAGAACATTTAATTTATTATCAATTAGTTAATAATATCAATAAAAATATATTTGAAACCAAATTAAATTATTGATTATGTTCTGTTTAGGGATTAAATTAAATAAAGAATAATATGAAACTAAATACTACAATATACAAAATAATCAGGCAAATGAAATTATTTTAAAGGACAAGAACGAAAACTTACTCTTAGTTTGGTTCTCTAAGATTTTAGTGTTCTCTAGTCCTCTGAGGCTAGAATTTTCTCTTCTTCGAGGTGCAAAAACCAGTTTTTATAAATATCAATTCTGTATTATTTGAATTTTTCTCAAGATAAATTTTATTTCCATACTCGTTCGATGAGCTTTCAAATTTAGTTCTCTGCAGAATGTTTTGTTGTTTTATTCGATTTCTGAAGAAGGTTAAAGGCTCGAGATGAATTGGATCAGTGGCTTGAAAATATGATTTGCGATATCGCTCATAGGAATGGTAAGTGATTAAGACACGAATTTCGTCGGAGTTGTAACAAGTGTGTGCTGTGCACACGTTTAAGTGGAAATTCAATACACGTTTATATACTTAAGTTTTTTAAAAGAAGAGAATACTTGTGTTACTTTTTTGCATCAGCCGAAAGTTTTATCAATTGCTTGAATAATTTTAATTAGGTAAATAGGAGTTTGAAGCGGGTAGAAACATAGCTAGCAGAATGCACAATGGATGATCGTAGTTGTTAATGTGAAAACCTGGCATCTACTTTATAGAATAAATTGTCTGCTAATATGAATTATGCCTCATTAATAGTTCATACTTTTTTGAAAGAGAAAGTTTAATTATAGTAGTGTCCAAAGTACTTTTTGAAAGTATCTAAAAGAACAAGGAGAGGTTCAGAATTTAGTAAAATATATTAAATATAGGAAAGGTTTTACAATCATGTTTTGTATAAATTTTGGGCCAGAAATTTGAATACAGTACAATTGAACAAATATTGGAACAAAGATCACACAGTCACAAAACGTACTAAATTCAGCCCTTTTTTGATGAGATTGACTTCCTTCTAAACATAGCTAAATTAAGTTACATATAGTGAAGCGTGATCACATATCAACACCGATCTACACTCATTATAAAACCTTTTACGGATTTATTAGATTTTTAAAATAATAATAATAAAATTTAGCAGATAACAATATGATGCAAAGACGATGATGGAATGAATAAATTAGCACAATAAAACTAACCATCTTGCCTAGAACGGCTAACAAACTTTGACATCCTGTCTCGAAATTACTACTGATCACCTTTTAAGAAATTTGGGCAATTCATTATTGATTTTCATCACGATGGTAACCCAATAGCAGAAATTGATGCTAATATTAATTCATAACATAAAGATTAATAAAAGATCGTTACCACGATCTGGGAAACGCCCCGAATCTCGAAATGTTTGACAACGTTGGGCAGTACCTGACAAGAACAGGACGATCTCATTTGTTAAATTTAGATTAGAATTTTCTTTAGACAATAATTTGAAATCTATTTCTTATTATTAGCAAATGGATATGAATATCAGCCCGATGTGTAGCAAGCTACACACCGCAATAAAAAATGTGTACTGAAGCTCTGTACTTTTTAAAGAGAGAAGGACAAGTTGTTATCCAGTGAAGAATAAAATGTTTAACGCTGAACGAAGACAAAAGGAAATTTTCCCTGATAATGCATCGTTTTCCTTTTCCTGAGAACAAAAGAGAGGGCCTTAGAGATTTCTGTATCGTAGACGCCATGAAGTATTTGAGTCAGGATGATCACTGTATGCTTTTTCTTTTGATCCAAGCTTTTCGGTGTTTCATATTAATTCTAAGTTAGTCCCCCATTAATACCGAGTTGTATTAAAATATCACTAAAAACTACTTCTGCCAATGGTTTTGAAACAATTTACGAATCATAATCAATGTTTTACAACCAATATGAGCTAACAAATAAAACATTAAAGGAAAGGTGTCAAAGATAGAGAGAGAGACGGGTAGGACGGAAAGAACCTGCGATAAGCTTCTTTTTGAGGTAAACTCCGTTTGATAACACGCACTAAAGCGAGCCTCATTGTAAGAACGAGAGGTTTCGCGAGATGGCTTGAAGGTCTAAACTCACTTTTGGCGCTTCTAGATAGATAAAGTAAAATCCATTTCCGGCGCCTGGGTAACATTCACTTCCGGCAAACCCATAGAAATATTTAAGCGTTGGCCTGGGTAAAATAAGTCTTTTGCCAAAAAAGACGCGTGTTGGAAGAATTCTTTTATTCGGCCTCCTTTACCCCAAGAGCCCGAAGACAAGAAAATTAAATAAGGTGAAATAAAATTTAGGAACGAGGAGATTGCACGTACTAATCGGCCTAGTGCAAACCCAACCTTGCCGTTGAAAAGCCATCAAGCTAGACCCTCGTCCCCTACACCAAGCCCTTCTCTCGGGTACAAAAATCCTCAGACGGCAGATCTACTCGGATTTGTAGTTTTCCTTTTGTCGGTCGTGTACGTTTGTGTGTACGTGCTCACGGCTCCCGCTTGGCGCTGACGTGTGTTATCTTTTTTCTCATTTAGTTCTTTTTGAATTTCTATGTTGTATTCATTATTTTATTTTTGTTTGAACATTAGTAAAGATTAATTTGGTTTATCCAGTTTGATAACCAGGACCTCCTAGTTAGTTGATGTAATTCGGCCAGGAAAAGGAAGTCACTCCTACTTGATTTAGTGCAACTCACGTTTGAAGCACCTTATTTAGGGCAAGGCTAATGGCAAAGTGTCCTGCGGGCTTTCCACGTTCCCTTCCGAGTCAAAGGAAGCAAGCGGATGTCATGAAATATAACCATCCAAATATTATTAAATGGGTCTAAGCGAAATGATTATTTCAATATATAGCTGCATAAATATTGGGATTCTCAAATCTTAATTCTTAAGGTAGATGTAGTAGAATTCTTTCTGATAAAAACCCTACTTACCTGACACCACTTTTATTTAGTGTCGTAGAATGCCCCCCCTTTTTTTGTTCTATTCTAAGAGTGCTAAGAGTGTCTAATATATATTGATATTATAAAAATATCTTAAAGAACAGAGCCGTTACCAAACACGTAAGGATATAAAGGAAACGCCCACTAATTCACAAAATAAACTTATATTTTATCTTTAACCATTGAATACACAACCTTTATACATTAACTACAGCAATACTCTAAATATTATTATAAACAAGAATTAATTAAATTAATTTACCCTCCAAAATTTGGTTAACGTTTTCTCTACACAAAACAATAATATAAGAATTAGGCTTACGGACTCATGTGGAGTTTAAAGGGCCTCAGAAATGTTATTGACTCACGACGCGAGCCGTGTGTCCAGTTGTAGATGGGCGAAATTCCACGGTCGTTTTGGCGAGGGTAGCAGCTGGGGGGCCACACGTTCTCCCGGGGGGGAAAGGTTCTTTAAGGACGAGAACCAATACGGTGCTTTATGCAACACCTAGGCAGTCGTGGTCTCTCTGGCGAGAGTGAGTCGAACTTGTTTCTTAAATCAAGTTAACTTGGAGTGCGGTGTGATCACCGAGTAACGAGCTCGAGGAGGAGCTTTTCTCCTTCGTTACTTATTTCCTTATGGACGAGGGCTGAACTCGGGGAGGGTCTTCTTCAAGGGCGAGGATAAGGGAGGGGGGTTTCTCTGGTGAGAATAAGTTACTTAAAGTTTGGTGTGGCCACCGAATAACGGGCTCGAGGGGGAGCTTTTTCTTTCTTTTCTTAATTCCTCAAGGACGAGGAATACCCCTGGTGTTTAAGGTGCACCAGGATATGAGGAGTCTTTCTGGTGAGAGTAAGTTGAACTTACCAAAGTTAACTTATCGTTTGGTTTGGTAACCAGGGACTTAGCTCAAGGATGAGCTTTTTCTTAGCCCCTTAAGGTAGGTAGCCTTGCCTCTCTCCCAGGGTACTTCTTGGTCTGGCGACCTAAGTAAACTACCTCTCTAGTCTCGGTAGTTCGGTTTGATCCAAAGACTTCGTCACCTAGAGCCTGACGTATACTACCCCGATTTTCCTCAGAGTTCCTCATTTATACCTCGCACCCCCACTGGGGGAGTGGTAAGGGGGAGAGGGGCTTGAGGACGGCCCCAGGAGAGTTCTTTTTCCAAAAGGTCTTTCCCACGAAGTCAAACATCGGCTCCTCATTAGCCTTCGAGATTTGGAGAAACCCGTCTCCAATTTCTTGTTCGACGTGAAACTGGATCTCACTCTCCTGGGGGAGATCGTACAATTTTGACCTTTAGGGTCTTTCATGGCAGCGAGTTGTGCCACGTTGTGGTTAAGCTTTTGAGTCGCCGATGCCTGGGGCGGATGTCCTTGCGTTAACCGCCTTGGGACTGCATCACGAGTGAACAGGGGGGGGGGGGAGTGACCATTTCCCTACACACCTCCCACAGAAGAACTTAATGGAGAGCGGGGGATGCTCCCGGGAACTCAAAACACCTTACTCAACCTAGTCGAGCTTAGCAAATTTTTATTTCTTTGAGCCCTCTCTTACATTAAGTTTCCTTACACATGAGCGCCCCCGCGCGCGTTTACAGAGGCGATGTGTCGAGCTAGACCTACTCTCAATACAATTTTACATAGAAAATTAAAAAACCTTAATTCATCGATAACCCACAAAAAAAAAACCAACAAAACAAGCTACTTCCTTACCTTTCTAAGTTTTTGAGAACTTAAATCCTACCGATAAATATTAACACGAAAAACAAATGAAAACATGGTTTCACCCTCATTAGGTACTGAAATAACCCTCAATGGTTTTTGGTCTCCACCTATAGGGCAGCTGTACATTATCGGCTCCTTTGATGTAGCTGATCCTAAAATAGTGCTGTGTGACCATTATTCTACCGCGCCTGAGTCGGCCGTTCTGGTTATTGAGTCTACCCAAGTATGGTACTAAATGGTTGCGGTATTTCAACCTCCTCGAATTACCCTTCTTATGGTACTTGACTACCTTTAAACTGAACATTATGGCTAGAGCGGCCTCTTGTAGCGGGGCATATTTGATGGGAGCGTAGGTCCCATAGCTCTCCTTTAACCTGGTACACGGGAAGATCGTGTCTGGGTTCGATCTTTGGGGATCGAGAAAACTTTTCCCTGCGAGGTCGTTAATGGGCTTGGTGCTCACTACGACTTGGCGATTTAGCGGTAACTCCGTGGACGTTCCGTTCAGGGAGGAGACTACTAAGGGTAGGGGATACTCATCCGCTTCTACCATTTGATTAGTCTTACCTGGGTGTATCGCAATAGCACCTCTTTCCTCCTTCCTTGTCAACTCATTTGACTCACATCTCTTAGTTGGTAGTTCATCAGGTACACCTGCTCGTACCTCTATTCTACCTTCTTCTTCTTCCCTGATAACCCCATTTGGCTGGGTTCTCCTCGTAGGTTTTCCTTCAGGTACTTCTGCTGGTACCTCATCCCTAATTCCAACTTCTTCCATCGTTACCCCATTTGGCTGGGTTTCCCTCGATGGTCCTTTCTTAGGTCCAGGCCAAGCTCCAACTTCCTCGACCTCTATGAGATTCTCGATAGGTGCTCTTTCGAGTGCGAGCAATCTTTCATTTTCTTCTCTCTCTTCTCTTTCAGCTTGAGCACGTTCTTTTTCCCTCTGTATTCTTCTTTTATCGATTTCTATTTTAAACTTTATTCTCCTCTCTTTCGACTCTTTTTCCCTCTTCATTCTCCTGTCCTCGGCTTCTTTTTCTGCTTTCGCTATTTCCTTTTCCCGTCGAGTTCTTCTTTCTTTATCTTCTAGCTTTAACTTTAGTCTTCTTTCTTCATCTTCCATTTCTATCCTTATTCTGAATTCTCGTGCTTCTCTTTTTAACAGTATTATTCTTTCGCTTGTTTTACCTCCTCTCAGCATTCTTCTTTCCTCTGTTTTTATTTTCCGCTGTATTCGGGATTCTTCACTTTTCCGGTTCATCCATATTTCCATTATTTCACGTTCTCTTTTATCCTCTCTTATTATATCCTCTGTTTCTCTCTCAAACTTTATTAATTCTTGTTCTTCTTCTATATCCAAAATTTTTTCTTCTTCTACACAATCTATTCTTAGTTCTGCCATGACGTAGTCATGCATTTCTGTGCCTTCAAGTCCCAGACTTTGGGCTTGTGGGTAAAATCTTTTGACTGGATCCATTTCGTGTTGGTCCGTCGATTTTTCCTTTGTGTATTTTCAGATAATTATGCCGCCACTCACCAGGTAGCGCTCAGCATAACTTACCCTTAATCCCACTACTATGCTAATTGAAATACCACTCCCGAAAACAAATTTACCACTTGACCTACCAATTACCTTTAGATTGTTACCACCCCTAACTCTAACAATTTTCCTCTCGTCAATTATTCTCTTATTCTTGATCTGATATTCCTTTACGTGTTGGCTCTTTCTTAATTAAACACTGCTGGGTTGTTTCTAATAACAACCTACAAAACCTGACACCACTTTAATTATGTCGTAGAATTCTTTCTGATAAAAACCCTACTTACCTGACACCACTTTTATTTAGTGTCGTAGAATGCCCCCCCCCCTTTTATTGTTCTATTCTAAGAGTGCAAAGAGTGTCTAATATAAATTGATATTATAAGAATATCTTAAAGAACAGAGCCGTTACCAAACACGTAAGGATATAAAAGAAACGCCCACTAATTCACAAAATAAACTTATATTTTATCTTTAACCATTGAATACACAACCTTTATACATTAACTACAGCAATACTCTAAATATTATTATTAACAAGAATTAATTAAATTAGTTTACCCTACAAAATTTGGTTAACGTTTTCTCTACACAAAACAATAATATAAGAATTAGGCTTACGGACTCATGTGGAGTTTAAAGGGCCTCAGAAATGTTATTGACTCACGACGCGAGCCGTGTGTCCAGTTGTAGATGGGCGAAATTCCACGGTCGTTTTGGCGAGGGTAGCAGCTGGGGGGTCCACACGTTCTTCCGGGGGGGAAGGGTTCTTTAAGGACGAGAACCAATACGGTGCTTTATGCAACACCTAGGCAGTCGTGGTCTCTCTGGCGTGAGTGAGTCGAACTTGTTTCTTAAATCAAGTTAACTTGGAGTGCGGTGTGATCACCGAGTAACGAGCTCGAGGAGGAGCTTTTCTCCTTTGTTACTTATTTCCTTATGGACGAGGACTGAACTCGGGGAGGGTCTTCTTCAAGGGCGAGGATAAGGGAGGGGGGTTTCTCTGGCGAGAATAAGTTACTTAAAGTTTGGTGTGGCCACCGAATAACGGGCTCGAGGGGGAGCTTTTTCCTTCTTCTTCTTAATTCCTCAAGGACGAGGAATACAACTGGTGTTTTAGGTGCACCAGTATATGAGGAGTCTCACTGGCGAGAGTAAGTTGAACTTACCAAAGTTAACTTATCGTTTGGTTTGATAACCAGGGACTTAGCTCAAGGATGAGCTTCTTCTTAGCCCCTTAAGGTAGGTAGCCCTGCCTCTCTTGCAGGGTACTTCTTGGTCTGGCGAGCCAAGTACACTACCTCTCCAGTCTCGGTAGCTCGGTTGTGGATCCGAGGACTTCGTCACCTAGAGACTGACGTATACTACCTTCTTCTTTTCTTAATTCCTCAAGGACGAGGAATACCCCTGGTGTTTAAGGTGCACCAGGATATGAGGAGTCTCTCTGGCGAGAGTAAGTTGAACTTACCAAAGTTAACTTATCGTTTGGTTTGGTAACCAGGGACTTAGCTCAAGGATGATCTTCTTCTTAGCCCCTTAAGTTAGGTAGCCTTGCCTCTCTTGCAGGGTACTTCTTGGTCTGGCGACCTAAGTAAACTACCTCTCTAGTCTCGGTAGTTCGGTTTGATCCAAAGGGGGGGGGGTGACCATTCCCCTACAGTAGAATTCGACAATGTAGGTGAGAATGAGTTTAATTATGTGAAGATTTATGGAAAATCTTTCTACTTTGTAATTTCAAATAAAATTAAAATGATAAGACAGGACGACAAATGCGCTGGGTTTGGAACTTTGTTAAAATAAAAGCGCCATTTAATGGTTGAATTAGAAATTAAACTAATATTCATAACGGAGTAAATTGTAAAATAAGTAATAAAGATCGATGCATTCGATACTTAGGCTAAATTCAGAAATAAATACACCAGACAGAGAATTACCCTAAAATTGCGCTAAAACTTTTAATTACCAGAGTTTCTCGTAACTTGGTTATATTAGTGCCAAACTAAAACCCCGAAAGGGTTAAAATGGTAATATTACATAGTTATAAAACTAAATTAAAATGTTTTATCAGATTAGATTAATGATAGACATAGTAATCAATTTATTCGTGTGCATAAATTAGGGTTTACATTTCCTTGAGGAGGCAAACCATTAAGCAATTAACCAAAACCTTTATTTATTACAATGCTGAGGGAGAAATCAATTAAAATAAAATCCTATTGGAAGGCAAGTAACAAACATAACAGCGGAATGAAAATTATTTCCGAGAGAATAAACAAAAATATTATACGTACAATCCTTACAAATTTCCTACCAAAATAATTCCAGTTCACTGAAAATTCCCAAAGAAAACCTTTGATGCCTCTGATGCGTCACTCAAAAGCAACTGTGTAGAACAAAAAAGCTTGGACCGTGAAAAAATTGATACGGAAATCTCAAATCTCAAAAGGAAAAAAAAATCCGTGAAAACAGATTGAAGGAAGCAATTTGAAGCGAGGTATTGATCGAAAAATTGAGCAGGATATTCATGGACAATTTATAGTGTATAGAATATAAGTGGAAATGAACTTGGAGGTTACTTATAATATTTGATTTACCTGAATAATATTTAATTAAGAGTAAATATTTTCTCTGGCTATTACAGCCGCTCTCTCCTTGATCATTTAACGTCTTTTAGTTACTCCGGATATGAAAATGGGGGAAATTTTGATTTCTCCTAATTTAACAATTTTGAACACCATTTCTCCTTAAGGTGGTGACCGAATTCCACCTGTAATAAATGAGAGAAAAAAAAAAAGCCTTCTCATTTATAAGTGTGGTCATAGGAACATAGATATGGTAGGAGGCGAACCTTTATTTCTTTTCAAGAGAAGAGAATGAGCACTGTTTAGTGCTCTCAAAGAATAAATGCTGAAGTAGTTAATTGAAAGAAAGAGTACTATTTTAGCGATTTAAAAATTTAGTATTTTTAGTTCTTTTAAAGAATGAATAATGCTTTATTAAATAAAGAGTACTGTTTTACTTGACCCAAGGAATGAATACTATTTTAGTCAAGAGAAATAATTAGTAATGTTTAGTTATCTCAAAGAATGAGTTCTGAGCTAGTGCTCTTAAAGATTTAATACTGTTTCAATGATCTGATCTATTAAGTACTTCATTATTGCTCACAAATAAGGAATACTGTATAATTAATTTTAAATAATGAGTACTCTTTGGTGCTTTTAATGAAACCTTACCGTTTAGTGCTATTATTAAAAGAATACGGTTTTACTGATCTGAAATAATGAGTACTGGTTTAATGCCTTTAACTAATTAATAATGATTTAGGGATTTGAAAGAATGGGTACAGTTTAAGGCTTTGAGAAGAATAAGCATTGTTTTAATAGTCTCAACGAATGAGTACTACTTTAGTCCTGTGACAAATTTAGTACTTTTTAGACTTTAGACCTGTCACCAAAGAGTAGTTTTACTGCTCTCAAATAAAGAAGACTATTTTGTGGATTTGAAAACATGTGTTCTTTTTTATTGTTTTCAAAGTTGGATTCTATGGAATTTTTAAATAATGAGTCATGTTATACTGCTCTTAACGCATGCGTATAATATTAGTGCTCTCAGAATCAATACTATTCTAGTGCTTTCAAAACACAAGTACTGTTTTAGTCTTCCTACTGTTATAGAGCTGTGAACGACAGCCTACTGATGCCTCTTTTTGGGGACTGGGTGGCGCATAAGCCTCCCTACAAAGAAAATCAGTTATGTAAATTGTCGTTGTTGACCTAAGTAAGTTTGGTCCCTTTCCTGCATTTAGTCGCTCTTCTCCTCTTTGGGTGTCGATCGCCTCATCGCAATCTATTCCCTCGCTGTGTCTACTCAATTGAGCTCCATTCAATTGGGTTTATTTTGATTTTTATTGTAGGAGAATCGGCATTCCCCCCCCCCATTCACTCTTGGTTGAGTCACAAAGCGGTTACCGCAAAGACATAGGGCCTAGGCCTCGGCGGGTCAAACGCGTAACCGCAGCGCTACACCACATGGCGGTATGAAAAACCAATGCAAGATCTCCCCCAGGAAAGTGACATTCAATTTCACGTCAAATAAGAAATTGGAGACGTGTTTCCCCCAAAGTCGGAGGCTAACGACTAGCCACTGTAAGACTTAGTGGAAAAATCCGTTTGGTATAAGAACCCTCCTGGGGCCGTCCTCAAGCCCCTCCCATCCTTACCACTCACCCAGTGGGAAGACAAGGTATAAATGAGGAACAGTGAGAAAAATCGGGGTAGGAAACGTCAGACTACAGGTGACGAAGTCCTCGATTAAAATCGAGCTACCTAGACTGGATTGGTAGTCTACATGGCTCGCCAGACCAAGAATTACCCTTCAAGAGAGGCAGGGCTAGCTACCTTAAGGGGCTAAAAAGCAGCTCATCCTCGAGCTAGTCCCTGGTTATCAAACCAAACGTTAAGTTAACTTTGTTAAGTTCAACTTACTCTCGCCAGAAAGACTCCTCATATCCTGGGGCACCTTAAACATAAGTGGTGTTCCTCGTCCTTGAAAAATTAAGAAAAGGAAAAGGCTCCCCGTCGAGCTAGTTACTCGGTGGCCACACCGAACTCCTAAGTTAACTTGGTAAGGAACTAAGTTCAAATTATTCTCGTCAGAGAAACCCGCCTCCGTTATACTCGCCCTTGAAGAAGACTGAAACTAAGAAGCAGCTCATCCTCGAGCTAGTTCCTGGTTACCAAACCGAACTTTAAGTAACTTATTCTCGTCAAAGAAACCCTTCCTCATCGATCCTCGCCCTTAAAGAAGATCCTTCCCGAGTTCAGTCCTTGTGTATGAGGAATTAAGTAACGAAGGAGAAAAGCTCCCCCTCGAGCTCGTTACTCGGTGGTCACACCGCACTACAAGTTAACTTGGTTTAAGAACCAAGTTCGACCCCCTCTCGCCAGAGAGACCACGACTAGCTTGGTGCTGCCTAAAGCACCGTAAGTGTTCTCGTCCTTGAAGAACCCTCCCCGGAATACCGTGTGGTCCCCCAGCTGCTACCCTCGCCAAAACGACCTTGTGATCCTTCTCATCTACATCTGGCCAGGCGGCACGCGTCGTGAGTCAATAACATTTCTGAGGCATTTAAATTCAAGTAGAGTCCGTAAGCCTAAATCTTATATTATTGTTGTGTGTAGAGAAATTAACCAATTTTTGAGGGTCAAAACCATTTAATTAATTCTTGTTTATAATAATTTTCAGAGGATTGCTGTAGTTAATGTTTAAATGTTGTGTATTCAATGGTTATAGTTAAAATATAAGTTTATTTTGGGATTATTGTGAGTTTCTCTATATCCTTACGTGTTTCGGAACGGCTCTCTTCTTTAAGATATTATTAAGATATCAATATATTAGACACTTAGCACTCTTAGAACAAAAAGACGGGGCATTCTACGACATTTATCTATAAATAAATAGCACAGTATTTCATATTTGCTCAAACAAGGCGGTGCGTTGTGTAATCTATTATACCCGGTATTGGAAGAGTGGCACAACGTCGTAGAGCAGTGCTCCTGCTAGGCTTAATCTAGATTTAGACTACCTTTGCTTTATTCCTTTTAACTCTTTTCCTTTTGTCTTTGGGGTGATTTTTTTAGAAGGCGGGTAATTTCACAGGTTTGTTGCCGAACATCTGTCATCTCCATTGATGTGTCCCGCATCTGTATTTATTATCAGCAAGTATATCTTCCACGCTATTTTACCTTCGCTTAGTTCACCCCTTTCTTTCCAACATGTATGTTCTGTGAGTGTGATAAGCCCTTGTTCGTCTTGCGGTTTGATTCCCTGGAAAAATGTATAGGTTGTATCGTAAGATGAGCCTTAGCTATTTAAGAAATAAGGTTGAATTTCAAAGGATATAGCTAATTAAATTTAGCAACATTTCTTACTGGAGCGTTCACGGGGTAACCAATGAAGCGATTGCTTAAGTAAAAAGACACAATTTTTATTTATTAACTACGTTTATGGTTTAAATTCTTCTTGGGTGCTGCAGGCCGAGGGAGTGGCAGAATAAATAGGCCATGAATTTGTGACGATTCCAGGTGGTTCCACCAGGGTATCCAACGATTAATGATGCCTAATTACTCTTATGACGTCAGAACGATCTACACTTTGAATTACGGGTGGATAGCGGAGAAGTAATGCTAGTTAGAAGGGCATAGTTGTTTATTCCTGAGCCGGTGAAGGAGAGTACTGAATAAGTACCAAGGCTTGTTTATAATATCCCCAAACCTTTTAAGACTTGGATAAATAGCAGATGATTTCTGAATACGTACCTAAGAGGTAATTTCTCAAATTCCATTAAATCAATTAATTCTACCTCTAAAATTTAAATATGAAAAAATATACCAATTATTTATCAAACACTATGTCATTTTTGATAGAAAGTTACAGGTTCCATAAAGTTTTTTACACAATTATAGAAGAAGATCTCTCCGTTAACAAATTTGTGTTTGTGGAATTGTAGATACTTTGACGAGACCAGCACTTGTATATATAGAGATTGTAAAGCACCGACGTACTGCAATATTTGAATAGGTTGGTAATCAAATGTCAACTATTCACTTAGACGGAGGAAAGCATACCCTAAAATGCACACTATAGGATAGGTTCCAAAAGCTGAAAAATTCGCTATATTTCATAGTCAAGGAATCAGGCGTCCATACGCACCAGCATTTGAAATCTTACTCTAATAAACATATAACTAAAATGAAAGAAAATGAATGGATACAAAATAATTGTTACCCTGTTATTTACAGGAATTTATGTTTCGTTAAAGACACCGGCAAAACTATTTAGCGACTTTTGTAATGCAAATGGGAACAAAAAATAACTAAAGTTTAATTCACTATCTTACCTTTTTTTGAAAATTATTCCCTCAAATTATACCTTTATTCTTTACATGGACAAAATTGGAATCCATATTGTCGAAAAGTGTTGAATGTGTCCTCTATTTTTCAAAAGCGTGATTTAATGAAGTAAAGAGTTATTTTCCTCCATATTTCTGTTTTCTAGGTTTGACCTGTAAATAATAATCGGCTTATGTGGGTCCAATGATCAGCGGGGCAATGCCGTTATTAGATGTACATGGCTTACTCGATTGATTTTGAAAGGAGTTCTTTTGGAAGGTTTGTTGTAGCGATTTCTGTTTGTTATTTGTGCTGTTTTCGATTATTTCGGTTGTTGGTTTGACCAGTATTTTTGTAAATAGAGATTCGATTTTCAGTGATACGACATGTTCGATATTTTTATTTTCAAGTTGCTAGGTTTAAGAAGGATAGCATTGCAGGATTTGCTGATGCATTTGGTCTCTAGATATGATCTTACCGTATCGTTTATGTATTGTTCGATGTCGTGCATTACTAAGTTAACTCTATTGAAAATGAAAAGTATAGAATTATTGAAGTTCGGAAAAAAGATGGATTTACTGAGTTTCAAAGCTTCACTCGTTAATTAAAATAAAATTCGCTTTTATTCCTATAATAATAGCCTCTCCAAAAGGCGAACAGTTGAAATTGCTATATATTGAGAGGAAGAAAATGTTCTAACAGTTTTGAGTTTATTATACCTTTTTTAGATATGACTCTAAATTTTCGAAATATATTTGGCATTAAGAGGTAATTTCTTAATGACTATTTTTAAGAGAAAAAGTCTGATGCTTCCATTGATTGATGCCTTTTATTCTTATTATGAGGTTTCGTCTCAGCCTTTGTGACATCTTAATAGAAACTGAAATTAATAGGTAGCCATTCGTTTTATAATGACAAGACAGCAAGGAATATAGAGAAAGGGGGAGATTAGGTCTAAAATAAAATGAAAAGTACATAATATTTAAATTATTAAGTTGTGATGTATAATTTGTGCATAATATCATTTGTTTTATGTTAACGTCTCTTTTTTTATCTATTATCAGTATTTCTTTTGCGAGTTTCAAACTTCGTTCGATTTAAGATTTTTAAATTCCTTTAAATATTTATGGTCTGTTTCTATTTTCGTTTAATGAATACTTTCAAGATGATTTTTATTTTTTATAGATTTAGAGCGGTGTTGATATGCACTGGTTTTGAAGATATTCCCGATATACTACGCTGTGCAAATTTCGCCATTAAATTATAATTAGTATTCTAAGTGACTCAATTTGGCTCCTTTTTCTCACTATTATTGAAAATCCGGTGATGAAGAAGGTAAACAGCGCTTCCGGTTACAATGAACGTAAGCCAAATCGGCCCCATATTCATCTGGTGGATTCCAGATCTGGATAGACTTAATGGTCTCTGCCCAAGTGATATAGACACCCATGGCTTGAATCCTACGTCAAGCTGTAGGTCCACATTGAGAAAATAAGAGCTTCAAACGAGTTCTGAGCAGTAGTAAACCCCAAATATTTTTTTCATATTTTTATTTCCGCCTTGGTAATAAGATAAATTATAGCCAAATTGATTATTGCCTCAATCCGATGTAGATTTCACGAAAAACTAAGGACCCCCCAAATTACAACTCTCCATATTTTTTATTTAATTAACACTAGATGCTTTGAAAAATATATTTCAAATCTTTTTTACGAACGTTTTTTACATAATGCAATCAAGTTTCAAGATTGTTTGAGTAAAACGTTTTCCTCCAACTCTCCTGAACAAAATGTTGTTAAATGAAAGCATATCTAAAGTTTGAATGAAAAAGTCTAAGTAACTATAGGAATAAGCAAAAATTAAGGAGCTGTTATTTGAAAATGATCAGGTTAATAAGAGATTGTTCTTTACTCTTTAATGAAAATCTTAATGAAAATCATTTCAACGATTTAATTTTATAACTTTTTGATATTTAAGTTTTTTCTATTTCTCATATCCAATTATTCGTATTAATGAATATAGCTTGTAGTAGAACATGAGTAAATATTTTTTTAAATAAAAAGAGAAAACTAAAATTGAAAATAGACATAAAGGAGAAAATATATAGATAGAATATTGGCCAAAATTTATAAAAAAGACTCCAAGGTAAATCCCAAGGATATTATATCGTATACTGTTCAAGCGAAAAGCTATGAAGACGAAAGTGACTTATGGAAAAGACTGCGCAAAGAACGCCAAACATTAACATCTCCATAGTTACTTAGAGCATAGATATCCAAGAAGAGAGACTGTATGACCAACGAGTGGAGAAGAAGACTTTTATCAGAGATTTAAAACGAGCGTTTAAGGTTACTTCTATAGATTTACCACGGCTTTCTGCACTAAGCGAAGATATTGATTTAGGAGAACAACTTCTATCAGAAAGGCGAGTAAATAATTTGAGAATATATTACGTATATAATAAGATGAAACAATCGATGGCACTGAGGTTTGATTTTCCGTATCAAACTTACCCAGAGGAGTTAAAAATAAGATTAATAAAACCGCCGTGTACCATCTTTAACTGATTTATTCTTGAATGTATAGTCGCAGTAGATCTCAAAATAGTTAATGTCACGCCAATTTTTCCAAAAATACAAAACCGTTCCTCAAACTTTCATACTACTTGTTTACCGAGAGTAATTGATAACTCATACAATCGATAATTATGTATATTAGGGTTATTCTGTAGTTCGACAAGTTGACGGACCATTTGGATGGTTTTCAACTTTAACCACGACGCTTGGAAAAGGTAGAAATTGCAAACGGAAATTGACTCTATTGCCTCAATTCTCATTCTTTGGAAAAAGTCCACATCTTTACTTCTAAGAGGGCAATTACCAACAATCTGGTATTGAACTAAAAGTAGATAAACTCGAACTGAGTTTGTCCTAACGATAAAAGAAGACTTTCGAAGACTAAAAAAAGACTTGATCTAATCAATCAACATTTCATTTTTATTTTCATCTATTGTCTTTCATACCTTTCATCTACCTACCAAAATCCTCCCATTGAGGAGGTACCTATAAGAGAGATAAATACCTTTTTCCTTGGCGCATCAATATCATCATGATCGCCTAATTTACACACACCCCACACCTCACCCTTTGGCCCTATGCTTTTGCTGATGGAAGCTGATACTTCGACCTCGTCTCAACTATGCAGAGCACTAGCACATACATAATTTGGGGTACCGGTGGAGGGAGGTTTGATGACTAGCCAATGCCAGAAGCCGGTACTAGAGGAACCGCCGGACAATGTGTGAGGCTGCAACCTCCACAGGGGAGTCTCGCAACTCCACCTGTGGGGGACCCCCAAAACCACTGAGGGGGACGCAACCATCTCAGTGTAAGGTAGCACGCAACTGCGGTTTTTAACTCCACCGAAGAGACGGCACCCCGGCAAGTGATGGTTGATTCCGCGCTAGCCACCAAAAAGTCAGTCACTTTTCACCCCTCGGGAGGAGCCAACCCGGTTAAATATACTCATTCATTCATCCATCATCATATCAGCTAAATCAGCTGGAGGGTCCTTGGAGACGGGGAGTTGAGGCCCCCAAACACATCTTTGATGATCGAGGAATACAATAGACTGCCCCTAAGGATAGAACAAGGGAAAACGAAACCGAAAAGGGGAGTTCTAATAAGGACTCTCTAGACATAAATCAAAATTGCCTATCGCAAGACTAATATAAGTGCCAAATGGGTACATCGTACTGTGACACAAGCAAGAGGATATTGGAAAATTAGTCTCTCCAAAAGGATCATCTGATTCGAATAAGATCGGTTTAGTGCCTAAACTGCCACCTCAACTAGTGGCCATCCGCTCGTTTTCTGCCGCAAGGTGGACATATACGTCGGCTCAAACACGAAAGAGGAAGTAAAAGACGAATTAGAGCAAGAAAATTAATACCTCAAAATTACGGATATAATAAAATTTTGCCACCACACCCACGTTTTCAAAGTCGTGTGTGCCACATCTGAGATGGCCAATAGAGCACTATTAAATGAGATTCTGGCATTCGGGATGAGAATCCCCCCCGAAAACATGGATTTAGAGAAATTTTTCAACGTTCAGTTCTGCTTCCAATGTTACGCCCTAGAAGACCATATTACCAGAAATTGCCCCCACAAAGAAATAAAAATCTGTTCAGAATGCAGCAAAACCGTCCATACTTTCAGAGAATGCAGGAAACAGGCCAAAAAGTGTATTAACTGCAAGGGACCACAGAAGACAATGGTCGTTAACTGCCCAAAACGCAAGGAAATAATTAACAGAATACAACAGGCAGAAAAAGATGAAATTCCAAGAAAAAACAATCAAAAGAGATGAAGAGAAAGACAAGGTCCATTGAGCGAAAACGCAACGAGCTAAAAGAGCTAGGAGTGAATAGAGAATGGAAAAAAGTATTAGGACAAATCAAAAGAGAAACAATTTTTATGATAGAAGAACAACAGAAAAATCAATGAAAAGATTTGGTAAAGGAAGTAGAGGAAGAAGACAAAACAAGCAAAGCTTGGAAATTAATCAAACTATTAAAGCAAAAGCCGCCAAGGAAAAGAATCAGAAGAAAAGATGAGCAAGAGGAAACCCTAACCAAAAATAATGAAATAGCAGAAAAATTAAAAGACCACTTGCGAAAAATATCCTCAATATAAGAAGAAAACAATCGAAATTACGATAGAGGTATAAAGAGTCAACAGATACCTTAGGGAAAATAGTCATAAAATAACACCTGAAGCGAGCGTTTTCCATACAACTGATGAGATTGCAGGCCTAGGAGCTGAAGTAACAACAGAAGAAGTGAAAAGATCTATAAGCTCATTCAAACCGAAGTCCCCCGGATCTACCGGACTCATGAAACGCAATTAGGAAAATTCTCCGGAGAATATATTGCAAGCAATTGCAAAAAATATTCAATGCCTACCTAAATATAGGGGCATTCCTCGAAATTTTTAAAAAGGCCGAGATGGTGTTCCTACCAAAACAAGAAAAACCAGACCACTTGGTCTCAAGCTATAGCTTAATTTTACTTCTTAAATTCCTAGGCAAAGTCCTGGAAAAATACTAAACCAGAAAAAAGTCGAACATTTAGAAGAAAACAACAAGTACAACGAATATCAATTTAGACTTAGAAAAGAAAGCGATTCCACTACAGCACTTCCCATACTTACAGAAAAGATTGCACATGCCAAATCAGAAAACGGGTATGTGGATGTGGTCTTCCGTGATGTCACGAAGGCCTTCGATAAGGTCTGGGTAGAGGGGCTTAAATATAAGCTTCTCGAACTCGATCTCAGCATCAAAATGGAGAGGATGCTGTCCGACTATCTTACTAACGGGAAAGCATTCATCTCCATAGAGGACCACATAGGACCGACCTTTTCCTACGGACAGGAGTCCTACAAGGGAGGTGCCTTAGCCCCACCCTGTGCGCAATCTTTACGGCTGACCTTCGCCCCAAATAACACTGGGGCGATTAAATATACAGTACGCGGATGATATCAGCCAAATCATTCCTTCTCTATATACTAATCCAAGATTGCCAGCACAATTAACAGCTAGAGAAATAAAAAATATAAACGAACATCCATAAATTTAAAATAATCCCGTTGACAAGGAGCAAGAAGGCACCAATAGTCGTCGATGGGGTAGAATATAATTACGCCACGGACGGAAGCGTAGTTGGACTCCACTTGAGCACAAGAGGATTCCAAGCTCACGCCAAGAAAAGAATAGCCAAAGCCTGAATTGGCCTAAAGCTAATGTATACCTTCCGGGGGATGAAAGAGAGCAAACTAAGAACACTATACAAAGCCTTCGTGGAGTCGGTCCTGGTTTATCCTCCGATTTTGCTGCACACAGCTTCGAAGTCCACGAAGCAAAGACTTTAGAAAACCCAGAATAAGGTGACTTATGTCCTTACAAAAACAAGAAGAAGAAAAAGAAAGAAATTAAGAGAATTGATTCCAGCAGCTAAATTAACACCATTTTACCTGACCCTGGAAAAAAGAGCAAGAGAGATATAACCTAAAGTGGAGAGAAATTATCCTCAGATAATAAGAGACATAGGAATACCTAACGAAACCACAAACAGGTACTTACTAAGCAGTAGGAACAACCTACAGTAGGAGGAAGAACCAATGCACACTTAATCATAAATTGAACCCGGACAAAAAAAATATAATAATAAAATAAATAAATAAGTAACCAGGAAACAAAAAAATTATGACTAAGGCATAAAGGCCTTAAATAGGAAAACTAATATTTATTAAAATAAACCTAATTTAACAAGAAGAAAAATACGAAGATTATGGAAATAAACATATTTACACAATATTATATAAAAAAGGTATGAGAAGTTTCGTACCTGCAAATGTCCACCAATAGAGAATATAATATATATATATATATTACATTTATAAAGTAACGAAAAAAAACAACGTACTTATAGGGTTCAACGAACAAACAAGAAGTAGAAGGAAAACAGTATATAACAAGGAAATAGAAGAAACGTACCTGCAAAGGTACAAAAGCAAAGAATAAACAAGAAAAAAGAAGAAGAAATAGAAAAGAAAAAGTTCAGCCAGTCACCTGGCTAGAATAATTATCATTTCAACATCATCACATTCCACACTGTAGGTACACATCCTTCTCATACATTACCCCCCCCCAAAAAAAAAAAAATCTCATGCTCTCCTTCTATCCCCCCACTATCTTCTCTCACCTGTAGTTCGCCAAGTCCAGACCCCACCTCAAGGCCGTCCTTATCGTTTCGTCCGGTGAACGTTCGTCAGACAGCAAGACTTCTTCAGCCGTTATTCTATCCAAGTAAATTGATAGCTTCTGTGAACGGCAAGCCTTTAAATTTGAGCAAGAGTCTCCCTTCGTTTAATCAAACCGAAGAAAATCTCCATCGATTACCTTTGAGGAAAAAGAGGTTTCCTCTTTCAGTGGAATTACGAGAATTCCCACATTCTCCGTCGAACGTCATCTTTGAAGTTTGGCTATCTTTCCCGGGAAGGTTGGTTCGGAATGTGCCCCACCTGCCTCATTCGGGTCCTGCCACCACTTGCCTCATCTGATCGTTCCACCACTCACCTCATCGCAAGAAGGATCTTCCACGAAGTCTGTAAGACTGAAACCCTCTAAATTATTAGTATTGTCAAGTTCCCCCTTTTGATCTGAACCTAGTTACATTAAACAATTAATTCCACTTTGAGAATCCCTCTTCATAATAATTATCAAGAGACATTTCAATTGAAATACTTCCCTTTTATCTATTATTATTCTTATTTTGGTCCTTGTAAATAAAATTATATTTTTGTTGTTTCATCTTTATCTAACCTTGAACGATTGTCTCTGCCTATTCCAGTAAATCTCGCCAACCATTTATGGACTCTCTCTGATTATTAAGGATTTGAACCTCAACGCCTTCCGGTTTGACCTCCTAGTCGGTCGTTAATCCCTGCAAACAGCCCTTCAACGGTTCGTGTTTCAGTAGGTGATTAAGTCACCCCCTCCCACATAATATAGGAAAACCTTAGAGAGGACTGGAGTACTCACTCGGTAGGGCTCCTCTGCTCCTTGATGCTATAGCGTAATAGCAACGAAACTGGATCCTCCCCCGCGATAGGTTTCGGAAAGTAGAGATCTGTAAAGAAACTGGTGAAATGGTGGGATTAAGAATGTGTGGAAGCTATATATATACTTAGGCATGGAGTGTAAACTAGAGGTTTGTGGTTATGGGTAGAAAAAGGCAAACTACAGGTTTTGGGGCAGGAAGGCCAAAAAAGGATAAACATGTTACCTGATATGCCGTTGCGTTTGTGACAAAGGATAGTTAAAGACAGGGTGAAGGAGGCAGTGGAGGACTAAAAGTTGGGGTGAATGGCAACATGTTAAAAGCAACCACTCGAACCACTCAAAGGGTAAACCAGCCTCCCTCCCTCCTTCCAGGGATGCAGGGACGAAAGCTGGTCGGAGAATAATTAAAAAAATGAGCCGATGTCGGCCAAAATGGGCAAGCAAAGAAGTGTAAATTAAGGGAAGAAAAAAGAGGAACTGTAAATATAAAAAAAAGGATAAAGTCCAGGTAGTGTAAATATACTTAATAGTAGACTTCCGAGAGCCCTTAGAACGGCATAGCTTCCCCTCGTTTAAGGTCCAGTTGTATCTGCGGTAGGAATCGACAGAGATTCTGAACAGAGTAGAAGGTAGAAGTTCTGATGCAGAAAGACGAGAGGGGAAATGATAGCGGTGCTCTCATTTGCTGTTTGCTGATAACGCTGATGTGAGTTTCCTAACCCAGTCTGCAATAAGCCCAACTTCTCAAACCATTGAGTGGTCAGCTCCTTACATACGCTGAAGTTATATGTCCGTATACGATAGGAGTGAATGCGACACCTGGACGCCAGAAATCTGACACTATATTCACTAGGCAAGCGGAAGCTCAACACAAGCAGAACATTGGACTCAGAAACACGGATACAATGTCTACGGATCTAAATATAACATATGATACATAAATGGTCCTTTACAGACAAATGCGTCAAGCTTTAACAACCAACCATTGGTTTTGACCTATGTCTAAATCTTGAAATCAGTAATTAATAGAGCGGTTAGTTATCCAAACACGCTCACAATTAAGTGGCAGCCGAGCGTTGTATGAGTTACAATCTTGTGCCATTCTCGTGCGTGCCAGTTTAAGTAGGCCTCAAACGACGTGAGTATGGCGGGTGTCGCCATCATGGAGTTGCCAGTGGTCGCAATATGCGCCATTTAGTTTGATGTTTTAGTAAAGCTTTTAGCAATTTCGCAATTTCCAAAAAATCTCTTTATTAACATTTTATGCTGTACACCACAACCCCCAATTTTATCATTCGCTTTTAAAATTAGGTTCTGAAGTAATTCTTCTACCCCACACGTTTACTTGATTCAAAACTTTGAGTACTATAACCGTTTCTTCTACCAAACATTAATTTATATGTTTGAGTTCTGTAAATATTTCTTTCAATCCGCGTTCCATCGCAATTTAGACTTCTATAATTGCCCCTTCTCTAGTACCTCTTTTACTCGTGCCAGTTTGCAACACTGCGATTTGTAATTGCATTTTCTACCACATATGTTACTTCTTATTCAGGTGGTACTTTTGAAACACTTCAAGCTCATAACATTGAACACTAACAATGTTCATTTGTTCTGCTTGCCTACATTTAGAAATGACATATTGGAAACAAATTTATGATTTTTTTAGTTTTTTCGATTTGCAACATCTCATAGGAATATCTTGAGAATTCACTGGCCAACACACTTTTTGCTGACTTATGTTTTGTGATTGGTTTTAACTAATTTAAACTAATATGGCATCCATTTGTTTTGTAACACATCAGCTTTTCATTCTACTGCATATTTCTATTTTACGACGTACTGCAGGTATTTCCTTGGTTAGTTAGTTAGCGCCAATCCTTTCATGATATTGGGAGGATCCATGACCGGATAATAAAATTTTTTCTTTATGGTCAGTATGACAATCGCTGGTCGGCCCGAGGGCCCCAAGGGCCGGTTTTCATTTAGGCTAGGTGCCAGGAAGTATTATGTTTTGACACCAAACAGCGTTCAGGTGGAAGCCTTCGCCACCTTGGGGAAGAGGGATCTGTTCCGCGCCTGTTCCGCGTCAGAGGTATGTGAATATAGATACCCATCGGCAGGTTTCCTTGGAACAGAGAGAGTGTGTGTTGTGCTGTGAAGGCGGGGGAGGAAAGAAAGCAGTGTTGTGATTGGCTTTGTGTGAGGTGAGAGGTGTAAGATCTACTCACCGGATAACGGGGTGAGCACAGCGGGTCCACCAATCGATAGCCAGATCTCTACGTGCGCTGACGTTTGTGTCCGCTCATGCCGGGATTCGTAATCCAACCCCGTACCACGACGTTGGTAGGCCAACGCCGTATCCACTCGGCTAGCATGAGCTAATCGGTAAGGATAGTTTCTTAAGTGTTATAGCTTCAAACCATAACTTAAGATGTCAACAGAATTTGAAAGCATAAATGCATTGTAAGATAACATCACCTATTACTAAATACATTCAGATTATTTTTCTGATATAGGTGAGAAAACACAAGCAATCGTACACATACCTATACATTCATAGAAGAAATTTTCTCTTGCGAGAGTTTCCGTAGTGTTTGATCTCTACAAACTTTCGTTGAATTCTCCTACAGTTGCCTGCCATGAAGTTTATGTTCCAATGGCCTTGATATCTCTTCTTTATATTCTTGATATCGTGATCAAAACGCTCTCCGTGTTTATTACTCAAGTTACCAAGATTAGTCATCAATTCATCAAGTAATGTATCTAACAATTCCTTGTAGTTAGCAGCCTTTCTGCTTCTAAGAAATCCTTTCACAACAGCCACAAATGAATCTCATGCTCATTTTGCTATGTTAGTCATCGAACTCCAGAAGTTTGGTTTTCCATTAAATTTCTGATTTGTGGCCCATCAAAAACTTAAGCCTTTGTTTTATCATAACTTAAGTCAGGAAATCTTGTACATATGAATTTGAAACAGTCACCTTCTACATTTAGATCTTTCAGAAATTATTTCATTAGCCTTAGTTTAATATGAAGTGGTGAGAAGATGATTTCCTCTAGTTCAACAAGTGGTTGGTGTATAATCTTCTTCCCCGCTACAGTCAAACTTTCTCTAACTCGCATGAGTTTGTGTTCCAAATGTTTGTCCTTGGCTCGGCTCTCTCATAAACTCAGGAAACACGGATATTTTGTATAGCTTCCTTGTTGGCCAAGTAAAAGTTTTACTATTTTCAGATCCACACTTGTGATGCATTTGTGTTCATCATATTTGAGTAAATCTAATACAGATCTTATGTGTTCATGCTTCACTTTTAAATGCACAGAGTGACCAATAGGAATCGCTCCAAACAAGTTTCCATTATGCAGTAAAACACATTTTACACTCTTATTTGTATTATCTATAAAATGTTCCTTGAATACAGCTACTGGAATTTCATCTGAATGAAGCACTGGATGAATTGGTAACTCAAGATTTGGGTAACTTATTTTATGTCGCGTTTTGTTGCTATAACCAGAACTCTTTGTGAGACCAAAGTACCAATCATTGACATGGTTTTTTGACTACCGAAACACCATAGAAATGATAAATCCTAGTTGTTCCCTGGTGCCTTTTTTCCATTGGCGTAGATTTTTGACACATTGTGCTGAGCGAATGGTTTATCTTGATCGCCTAATTTAATCTTAAATTAAGCCAGGTATGCTCTTTTTACAAAGATACTAATGATCCTTCTTTGATTTGGTGCAGTACAACAACCACATATATAACCAAACTAGTCAGGGGAATTCCAACATTTTTGGACATTTTACTAGTTTTCTGATTGTTTTAATTCGATTTCTAATAGACCAGCTCCTCTTCTTCTGTACAAGTTTACCAGTTTCTTTGCCTCCTTTACTTATGTTCTTTCTCTTTTGTTATCCGGTTGCTTTGTCGAATTTACTAGTTTCCTGTTTCACGTTTCTTTGGTATCTGGTAGTTGTAATAGCCTCTTTTACTTATGTTCTTTCTCTTTTGTTATCCGGTTCCTTTGTCGAATTTACTAGTTTCCTGTTTCACGTTTCTTTGGTATCTGGTAGTTGTAATAGTCTTAGAAAATATTAACAGGTCCTTTGTCTGCTTTAATAGTTTTCCGGTTAAAATGCATACTTTATAAATTGTTATTTCCATTTGTCTAAATTATAAGTTCCTTGACCTAGCTTAGTTCCCAGATTTAATGCTAATTTTTTTTTTTACTTTTTTCCGGCACTTTTGCAATTTTAAGTATTATTGCCAACATTAGTATATTTCGGAATCCTTTTTTTTTTTTAAATAACATATTTTGCTGTTTCTCTCTCTCATTTACAAAAGGCACGATTCACTGTTCCATCGTAGAAGTTTTCTGTTCCGTTTTTCCCATTTTAAGATTTTTCTGGTTCACAGTAGAATTTCTGAATTACTTTGCTTCCTTTATTTTTTCCCATTTTCCTTAAACAATCACGATTTAACGTATGTTCCTTACTTCCTTTAAGAGTTGTCTGGGTTTTTTTGCTTCTACCTTTTTTTTAGGTTTTTTAGCGTCCTGTAGCAGTGTCTGGTTCATTCGTCAGCCGAAGCCGTTTTATCAACTTATTCATTATACATTATAAAATTTGACGTATTATTGTTTATTATTTTTATTGTAATTGTTCCATTGCATATAAAGTTGTTGTTAATCTACTTGAACCCCCCCAAAAGGTAGAAGCTCTCGAAACTACAGAGTCTCAGTTAGCAACGCTCTAATATTATCCGTTAAACGCTCATTACACTACTCGCCATTGATTTAGAACATATTTAACTTCAATTATTTCTATACAATTAACTTTGTCATAAATTTAGCATGCAAAGTAGTTATTTCAATGGCCTAATCTAAAAATGAATTGTTTTAGGCAGATATAATTAATCTTATTTTGTTCCAAGCTTAATATCAATTTCATAAAGTAAGAAAAATTATTACATTTCCAAATACATCGATAAATGTAATAATTGTAATAGTTAATTGCAAGGCACTGGTGTAATTCAAGATTAACCCTTCTTCCTTGTTCATAAGCCATTCGATTAATTATATAGTTTAAAACCCATTAACTAATGAGAGATTAAAATAATTTCTACCTGATTATTGCTCAATGATACAAGTTCGCGCAATGAAATCTTTCTTACAATAAGCTTAAAATTTGTGTTGTCATCATTTATTACCAATCAACTATAGTTATGAACCTATATAGACTTTTTTTCTACCTCTGTCAAAACATACAAAATTCCCCCCCCCCCCCTCAAATTATATTAGAGCTCCGCTTAGCAGTCATTTTGGCAATGAATTAATGATCATTTCATGCTTCCTAGAGTTGTTCCAGAATGGGGGTCATTCTGTTGTTTTACAACTAATTATTGTTATTGTTAATTAACATGAGATGCTGTTCATTTTTTTTTCTTTTATAAGTATTAATTGTCATTGTTTAATTTAAACAAATTTTGTTGTGAACGTTGTAAATATGCAACTATATATTAATTCTTTTCGAAAACGGCGAATGGCAAACAAAACTCTACAATACAAGACTTTAAATAATTAGTTATATAAACATCGTCATATGTATACAAGTAACAGCCCTTAAACCGTTCTCTAGTACGTTTTGTTAAGGAAGACTAAGCCATTTTAGACAACACTGGCTTGTATAAACACCACATGAACATTTAGGTTGTGGGAGCGTTTTTTCCGATCATTTGGAGACTGCCTACAAGATTACAAGTCACAGAATCATGTGAACGCAAATAATGAATTGTGTTATTAACTCAAAATTATCTCCTTTTTTCAGATATATGGCATACTCATGAGCTGTTAATGAGCTTTTTTCATTTCAAAAGACACTGAAAGAAACAGCAGTTTACTTTTATAACACATATGGAAGTATGATAACCAGATCACTTATGACCCTTCAAAAATTTTGTCACTCTAAAAATATATTTGCCAAATATTTTCATAAGTTAATCTATATTTATGAAGAAAGAATTCAAAAAGTGCTCTTAGACTCATTTTAAATGAATATAAAGCTGCATGACATTCCTCTAGTCATACATAAGGCACGTATTGATAAGCAAAAAAAGGGCCTATCTGATGAATAACCTTTTAGCTAAAGGAATTCAGATACTGCTGTTCTCGAAATATAGAGGCCACATGAGTTAACCTTGAAAACAAAATAGAACCCTAAATTTTTATTGATGAAAGATGGATCAAGAATTTATATTGAATAACACTCTCTACCTTTAACAATTTAGTAGGCATCTTATTTCTTTCCGCCCAAATTAGTGAACATTTAGTCTTTTATTTGTCTTGTCTTATTGATTTAACACTGAAATTCTTTCCTTTATAATCTGTGCTTTGATTGTTCCTGAATGATCTGGATTTGCATCGTGATTGTGAATATTTAGGATTCCTTCCTACTTTTTAAGAGAAATTGCCACTAAAAGAATATTTAAAAAATATAAAGCATGGCTTATTACAACTATATACAATTCCATGCAAATTTGCAATAATTTAAGAAACTCTTATGGGCATTTTTTATCTTTTATTGGGTATTCCAAAGTTCCAGTTATGCTTATTACCATAATTACAACCATTGATACAATGATATTCTTCATGAGGTTTATGTTATTATTGTTTTAACATAAATTTTGCTTAAATTGGCATATAAATCAATATGATCTCCCTTGGCGATACGCAAGTTCTCCAGGGGAAGACTAAACATCGTGCACACGTTGCGAACGAAGTCCTTCCTTATGATAGCCCAAACCAGAGGACTTTAACTCAGCAATGCACCTGTGGCTGACCATGCAGGTCTTGCCCTCGACATGCGCCTCCACGCTGTAGGGCGACTGTGGCGGCCAAACGTTCAAACTACTAGAGGTTCATAGCAACTCCAACCTTTCTTTACGGTCTTGGCTGTGTTGGCAGGAGCACCTTCCTGCTAAAAGTCTTACTCAGCCTTCTTCCTGATATGTATCACACAGGGCAGGACTTTTAAGCCTAAGATGCCCCTGAATTCTGACACCGGCCGAATATTCTCTCTATTGGAAATCTCGACGGCGAGCATCATCAGGAGGACGGGTGCTTGGTACTGGACTGGTAGCAGAACTTGGAGACGTCCTGGCCAAAGCTTACCAGGCGATGATTCTGCTCTCTGATGACCCGATTGAATGTGAACGTTTTACATTAGAAAAATGAGGATAAGTTTCACATGAGTCTTCAGATTGTTGAGAAGGCGAGGACAGCGTTCACGATGTTGTTCTTGCATAGGTTTGGTGAGCAAAAGCCTTTCCTAGTACCTTAGCATCTTTGATGTCTTGGACACGGTAGCCACTGAGATTTTCTTCTTCACGAGAGCAGTTAGTTTGTGCTTCAGAACACCTTCTAAGTCCTTTCTCAGAGCAAATGATTGATAACTTGTGGTCTTTCTGAAAGAGCTTGATCATTAAGGTCTCCCCGTTCAATAGTCTATCCGCAAATCTTTGGACGCTCATCCGACTGACCCTGACCAGCTTGGCGATATTGAACTTGTTGTGTTTTAATGAACTTGTTGTGTTTTAATGACACTTGGTGGAAAAGTATAAATTTATGTTTGTTTGACGGAACTTTTTCTATCAAACCCTTAAACCTCTCTAACTTTTTAAAAAATTGAGTGTAACAGAAATTTTACACAACCCGGTAAAAACGACATAAAATTAAAAACCAATTAATTTTAACCAATAAATTCATTTTTAATTTAAATATATGCTAAAATTTTGTAATAATGCAAAAATATATATTATTTTACACTATGCCAGGTATAAATGCTAAGAAAATGTGAGTTAGCTAGGATTTATTTAGGTAATGAAAATAGTCACCTAAACACGTTAGCCTATACTAATTAAAATGCAGAATGAAATAACCTATCAGCTTACTTGAGGTGTCCATTAAAATTCATTAAGTCATTTAATTTGGGTGTGACTTGGTTATGTACTAATTTTCTAATTTCACAATATTACGCTATCTACTCTCCACGCGATTTAACTCCGTATACAAATGTGTATACGTGAAAATGTGTTACTCTCTTTTGCATATATAAATGTTTATCTCCCTATCGAGCTTTCAACCTAAATTCATATAGGAAATTAAAAAAAAAAACTTAGACGAAATAATAAATTATTTATATGTTTTGTCAGTTTCTTAAAAAAACACTTATTGTATAACAGCTTTTTTAGCTGCGTGCGAGTCTAGTCGCGAGCAGCTCTACATCTCACTATATCGGTCGGTCCCCGTTTTGCTTTGTTATTGTTTTTATAATAAATAACATCATAACTGTTCGGGCGATTCTACCGAAATTTGAAAACCTTATGTTGTTTTACATTCTCTTTCGAATGATATAATTGCGAAAGTTTCTCAGGGTAAGCCTGGGAAATTCCTTTGTTTTGCCATAACATAATAACTATTTAGCCGATTCTAACAATTTTGAAACCCCCACGTTGTTTTACATTCTCCTTCAAATAACATAATTGTCAAAGTCTTCCCAAGGTTAGCTAGAAATTATTTTGGGGGGAGGGGCAATAACATCATAAAATTCAACCGATACACTGCTAGACTAGACTAGACTATAATATGCTGTACTCTGCTAGGCAAGCCTAGAATAGGCCATACTATGCTAGGCTACTATAGGCTAGGCTATATTATCTAAACTATGCTAAGATATGTTGTAAAACGGTAAGATATACTATGCTAATTTAGGCTATAATATGCTATGCTAGGATATCATATAGTATGTTAGGCTAGACAATACTAAGCTATGATTGACTATGGTATAATAGGATAGTATATGCTATACGGGCCTAGGATAGTTAATGTTAGGTTAGGTTATACTGTGCTAGGCTATACTAAGCTATGCTAAGCTATACTAGGCTAGACAGGGCTATGCGATGCTATGCTAGGATAGGCAAAAGTATAATAAGCTAAGGGAAGCTATGCTAGACTATGCTAGGTAATACTATGTTAGGCTACAAAAGGCTAACTAACCAACGCTATAATAGGCTAAGCTATGCAAGGTTATTCTAGCCTGGAGTATGGTATGCTATACTACTCGAGGATATACAAGGCTAGGCTATAATATGATACGCTTGGCTATATTACTTTAGGCGTGGTTATCCTAGGATAGGCCATACTAAGCTAGCCTATAGTATGCAAGAATATATTGGCTAGGCTCCCCTATCGTATTCTCGATGGTTATACTAAGCGAAATTATTCTAGTCGAAGCTAGGCTAGGCGATATCAGGAAATGATAAACCATACCCGGTCAGGCTAGGCTAGGTTATAGTAAGCCAGGCTAACCTGGTCAAAGCTAAGCTAGGTAAGGCTATACTAGGCTAGGCTAAGCTAGCCTGAACTATAATATGCTAGGTTTGAATAGGATCTATTAAGCTAGGCTAGGCTATACTAGGAAAAGATAGGATATACTAAACTAAGGTAGCATAAAGCAGGCTTTACTAGGCTAGCTTATACTACGCTAGCTAGATTATACTAAGCTAGGCTATGTTACGTCTGTCACAGCTAGACAATCTATTTTAGGCTAGGCTATCCTAAGCTTGATGAGGCTTGTCTGTACCTTGCTATAACAGGATAGGTTATACTATTCTATGGTTGGCTATGATATGCTATTCTATACTAGGCAAGATTCGGCTAGGCTATTTTTAGGCTATACTAGGCTACGCTATGCTAGAGAATACTACGCTATGCTAGGCTATTATCTACTATGCTAGACGAAAGTATGTGGTTATACTATACTATTTTAGGCTCAACTAGACTATTCTTTCCTCTGCTATGCTAAAAATGTGGCTATACTATACTATATTAGACTACGCTAGACAATTATGTGCTATGCTATGCTATACTATGCTATAATATACTATGCTATGTTATACTATGTTATGTTTTACTATGCTATGCTATATTAAGCCATGCTGTGTTATGCAATACCTTTATATATAATAATCATCTCTAAAACTATAATTGTATAACGGGTTATTGAAAATAGGTGAAAAATTAATAAATGTGTTTTTAGCTAATTTATTTCTAATAATTCTTTTATAATATTAAAACACAAAATGGTGAAATTTCTATAACTATATTTTAACAACGTAATGTTTCAAAAACGTGGGAAATTCAGTTTAGAGTTCATTTTTAACATTATTATAATTGGCAAAGTTCAGAAAATTTCTGAAAATTTAACCATGGCTTCTTTTTTTTAGATTTTAAATTTTAAGATCAGTAGCGAGGCACAAGCTCCCCTCGTAGGGGATGGGTCCTGGAGAAGCCATTGCCTGTCATTCTATAATATATTATGCTCTAATCTACTATGGTTATTATGCTATACTATGGAATACTGTGCTATTAGCGTATGTCATTCTTTTCAACGTTCCAATTACATAAATGAGGGGTGCTCAAAATTTGCAGCCCTAGAGATGAATTCGAAAGTTTTTTTTTATTTTTTTTTTACTTTAGTTTACTTGGTTAGCTAATTAAAAGTTATATTTTATTTGTCATCTTGGGGAATTAAATGATTATTATTATATTAATAATTATATCTATTTCACTTTTTTGCTTATTTCAACGTTTGAAACATATTCCTCAGTCTGCTGAAGATTACATTGCTTTCAGTAATACCATCCTACTAGAGGAACTTGACCTAAAATTGCTTTTAAAATTAAGACAAGACTGGAGACATTCACATACTTGAACACTTAATTTGATTATTGCAGAGTTGTTGCTATCTCAACTCAAAACTCTGGTTGACGTTCTGAAATGAGTATGTACAAAACTATCAAGCAGCCAATTTTGCAAAGGATATTTACCCTAAATTGCTTGAAAAGTGGGAAGATGGGAACAGTTTTTTTCTAGCCCCCGTTGTTAATTCAAGAGTCACAATCTTAAACAGATCAAAAAGAACTGGAAGCAGGCAAAAACATATCCCTTGGGATAGGGTAGGTACAGGCCTAAGACATTTCCATTACAAAACTAGAACACCTGTTGATATCTTTAGGCGCAAGTCTAAAATTGTTTTTTGCTCTAGATCTGGACGCCATGGTTGAAAAAACGAAACTTAAATTAATTTAAATCCCCTATGTAGATAAATATATAGAGAATCACTTCCATGCCAATCTCGTGCAGAGAAACTCCGTCTCTCAGTTTTTCGAGATATCCCTCACCATTGAGGAATACCAATGTGAAATTCCACTCGAGAAAATAATCACCTCTTGGTCAAGTCACATCATCGAGAAGCTCGCAAGTGTAACCTAACGATTGGAAAAATCGTACATCCACAATCCCCTTGCTTATTTTGTCAAGTCAAGAAGCATCATCGCTGCGCGCCTCACCTACCTCGTGATTAGCACAGTGAGACGGACAGTTGTTTTCCTGCGTCAAGCCTCACGTCTTGAATTATCGCCTAAACGAGGTTCTCGTTCAAGGTCATCCCACGCCCTTCTACTTAGTTAAAGGTAAAGGATTCCAACTTATTTATGTTCTTTAGTTAACATTCCGTACTAAAGTGAACTTTTGCTTCAACGTTATCCCGGAAATTATGTTGTTTTGGCAATAACATCATAACTATTCGTCCGATTCTAACAAGGTTTGAAACCCGTAAGGTGTTTACATTCTCTTTAGAATGATAGAATTGCTACGGTCTTGCCATGGTTAAATCGGGAATTATTAAATGTTTTCAAGGCCATAAGGTCATAGATCAGAATAATTGAGGGCACGCGACTTTTTAGTCAGCAGACATTGTTTTCACTTTTTGTCCACGAAACCGATATGCTCCGAAAGATGTAAAGATTCTAAATTTTATGCATTCGTCATCCAACCCACTATTTACATATTTTATGCAAACATCAGATTTGGAAAGAGCCTCATCTTACATAATTTGTAGATTAGGAATGCTCTTTACTTGCATTTAAAAAGAAAATTAGGATTAAATTTGATATCATTTGAAAGATAATTTGGTATAGAATTGTTTTAACCCAAATCTGCAGATTAATTAAAAATTGTGTTTTTCCTTTGCAATTCGTCGCGGAATGGCCGGACTCTATACATACATATGTGCCTTTTGGGAATTTGGTCGAAATCAGGTTGAGAGTCGACCTAGCCGGTTCCTGAACGGGGAATAGTTACGAATTCAGTGAGAGTGGTTTAATTTTCAATTGCGGGGTCCTTTCTAAACAAATAATTCAGACTACAAGTTGGTCAAAGATTAATAGGTAGCTGGTACTCGTTCAGGGTTGCAAGAAAAAGACAATAACAAAAATATACCTTTACTACCTAATAAATATAATTGAAATATATACAGATACAGAATTTAAAGGGACTGATTCTACATGTGAAATTAAAGTCAGCACGGGACAAATCACTACAGGGATAAATATGGGATTATTGGTCGGGTTCAGGTCGAAGATTAAAAATGCGATTTTAATCAGGAAACTCACACGAAAAATGGGACGGTTGGGTAGACCAGATTATAGAATAATCTGTAGGAATCAACGATTACAACTGCTTACATGTTTGTTGAGGGAATGGCCAGTCGGGATACTATAACTCTGATCGGGAAGCTGGGCTAACTCATGAGGCGGATGAGGGAGCACACATAGTTTGGCCTACGGAGATGTAGTTCCTAGTTAGATACTCTCTGATTGACTATGGAAGAGCTCACGGATGTCGAGTTAGCCTTCGTCCTTCGATCGCTACGGCTGAGCGTGTCCTTTGCTCGTATTTGTGTTAAAACGAATCTTAACCGATATTTTCCCTTAGAATTAATTATATTTTTTTATGTCACAAAATATATATTGCTGATACAATAATAGACTTTAAATGAAACAACATAGGTTATTAAAATTTATCTACACTTACCTTCTAAAGAGGTGACATTTGAAGTAAATTATTTGGTAGTGTTATAATCGATGCAATATTTCATCTGAACAATTTTCTTTACTATTGTAAAATATGGCGTATCTCCAAGGGTGCGTGAAAACGATCCAATGTATCGCCACGGCAAAAGTGAAGGTCAAAATCCCAAATAGATTATGTTCAATTTATGGGTGTTAAATTGCTCTATTAAATACAATGAATTCCTTGAAGTGCCCCATGCTTTGTGTAAGTGGGTAATTGCTATACCACCTATAATATAGGGAAAAAATTGAGGTAAAAATACTAATCAGGATCCAATCAACGATTGGTACAGGTTGCGGTCAGACGGTTGCCGTCGAAACAAAACCCACTAGGTAGTTCAAGCAGTAATTCAACTCCATGGTGAACCTGTCACACATTCTTAAAAGAAACAGGGCTACCTGGCTATCGGGAAATAGAAGAATAAATATCTAAATTTGACATAAAAATAAATATAAATACTGTTGAATGATGTCCGATAGATGGTAGATGATGGGCTCAATCTTTAAATATAATCAATTTGGATTCAAAGGCGTGGATGGGTTGCAAAGACACGTCTGAATAATCCGTTAGTAATATCGAAGTGGCGGTGACTTCTTGGTCTCATTTATTCATAACTGGACCTTGGATTTACATACCTGATTATATAGCGTGAGGTAATAGGTGGGAAGTGATAGAGACCGCATGTGGTCACGTGAAGTCTTCTTGGAAGAAGACCAAAGGAATCATGTTAATTTGGTAACCTTTCTCTTGGAAAGCATCGCGGGATGTAAAAATGAGCGTAGCCCATGCTAGGACGAGAAAGCTTTGAAGATCGTGTGTAAAAAAAAAAATCAAATGTGCACGTGACATGTCCTTTGGAAGAGAGATTTAACTGATATTCTTTGCAATGAAAACCAATCAACTGCTCGGGAGAAATCTTAGAAAATTAAAGTGTAGGAAAGAATTTGCTAAACAAATCGTAAAATTAGATTTAATTAAAATTAATTCGAACTTTTGGAGCTAACGACTAAGAAAAAGATCATACTTCTAACCTTGTTCTACATCTATCAGATCTACCAGAATATCAAGGATTTGTCAATATAATCTGAAGGAAAGGCTTATGCATGCCGAGGTGCAAGAAATTAAGTCCACTTTAGTAAAGAGCAAAAGATAAAGGTCGTGTTCAGTTGCAGCTTGCAAGACGTTAATCTACTTTGTTTATCCTTCCGAGTGATGGAATAGATCAGAAGTCATTAAAGGTAGCCGATAATATATATATATATATATATATATATATATATATAATGGGTTGAGAAATAAGTTCTTTCGGTTTTATCAAATTTATTCATTACCATTAACAATTTTAGAAAAACTTCATTTTTTATTGATAAAAATATACAATTTAATCAATAATGTATTCTCCGTTGTTATGTACGATTTCTTCCCAACGTTCAACTAGTTTTTTGATGCCTCTGCAATAGAAATCTCTGGATTTTGACTCTTAATCCCACATCAGTATTGAACGAAACGCCGCGCAAATTGTTGAAGAGCGATCGCAACAGATTGAAATCCGATGAAGCCGAGTCTTGCGAATTTGGGCGATGCGGCAGTATTTCCCAATTAAGCGTTTGGATGGCTTCTTTTGTCATATTGGCAATGTGAGGACGAGCATTGTCCTGTTGCAGAAGGACTCCATAACGTCGAAGAGGTCGCTTTTGACCAATAGCTTCAGCGAGTCGATACATTTGTTAGGCGTAGAGTTGTGCATTGACAATCACGTTGTTTGCAAGGAGCTCCTAAAGAATGATGCCTTCACAATCCCACCACACACACAGCATCGTCTTTCGTGGATGAACTACTTGCTTTAATCGCGGAAGTGTTTTTTTATTGGGGTTAAGCAAATGTTTTCGATGGTTCATGTTGACATAAACACACTACCTTGCGTCGCCAGTGATTATGGGGTGAAGTAATCTGTCCTTATCACCCGAGTGGCCTTGTGGCGAGCAAAAAAACCTGCGGCAATCGTAAGGCGTTGAAGTTTGTTGCTTTCGCTCAAAGCGTGCGGGACCCATGCACAGAGTTTTTGAACTTTCTCCATCGAATGTAGGAGATGCACTACGGTTTTCTTTCAAATTGATATTGCATTTTGAGGGTACAGAACAAAAATTTAATTAACACAACTTTTAAATAAACCGCAATGACTTATTACTCAACTTCAAGACGTAGCCTAAGCAAAAGCCTAATAGTCTACGCTGTTAAGAGACGTAGTCTATCTTTTGCAAATTTTGCTCTCATTATTTATTTTTGTTTCTTAATATGTGCACAAATCACGTCAACAAAACTTAAATCGACACAACATAAAAAACCCGCAAGAACTTATTTCTCAAGCTAATATATATATATATATATATATATAAATATATAAATATATATATATATATATGTGTATATATATATATATATATATATATATATATATATATATATATATATATATATATATATATATATATATATATATATATATAATTGAGAGAGAGAAGAAAATAAATAGGGAGAAATAGTGGTTGTCAGGTTAGACTTCAAGATTTACATAACTTTCCATTTTGCGTTTAAATCAAAATTACTTTATACATAGACTTGTTCTGGCATCCCTTGATGCAAAAGGAATTTAGGAAGCTTTTATTTAAAAGACTAAATATCTTTTTGTTACCCCTAAATAAGGTTTTTCTATGTTCGAGATGATATTTTTCTTCCTAACATTTCATGAGTTTAAATGTTTGTGAATAAAATTGTATTGAAATTTGCCTTTTTTTATGCTAAGAAATACCACCTCAGTGATATATTAAAAATGGTGAGAATTCACATTAAAAGATAAAGAAATATAAAATTTTCACTGTTATGATTCCTAAAAATTATTTAAAAATTCTTATAACAAAACTTTTGTAAGATATTTCTAATTAGCAAAGTGATTACGTAAACTGCTACTCGAAAATATGGGTGTCATTGAACAGTATAGATCTCTATTGCGTGTGCTCTTTAGCAGCGGCAAAAGACTTTGGAACAGTTATTTTATTGGTATTACATTTGCATTTAGCAATCATTTTAGGGAATTTATATTTCACATTATAAATTTACCATTCAATTTGAATAAGTAAAAAAATATTTTAAACCTGGCCTATGTATGAGAATTGATTGATCTTTGTAATTTCACCAATTCCTTCATACCTCGGATAATTTACAACTCTCAGAAAATGATAACTTTTTAAAACTTGCAAATTACTTTTGCTTCTTGAAAAAAAATGTCTTTAGATTTTACGAAATGTGTCTCTTCACCTTGATTTAACAATGAATGGTTTAATATTATGAGAGGCATGGTTGCATACAACACATTAAGAAAAACTAATCAGAGTTGGTTATCAATTGTCGTCTGCTTGCCCTCCTTCAATTTTACAAATTCAATTTATTCTGTAAAAGTGACAAGAGTAAATCAGCCTCTCTAACGACAAGCGTACGAGCTAAGATCATCAGTTGTTTTGCAGCTTTTTATGACTCTTTCAAATGGTATATCGTAAAAATTGTATTTTTTGACAATTAGTTCATTGGCTTCGCCTCTTTTGGGGTAAACTCACAGAAATGGGTCATTGTGGATCTAATACAGTAAGAAAAAATTACACAAAGAAATGCCCAAAGAAACTCAAAAAGGAATGGAGAACAAGGAACGTGGTGCGTTGGCTATGAAAATACCATCTGCACATCCAATCCTGAAGTATATCCAGAACAACCTTGTGAATCCCGGCTTCAAATGCATATGGTATTCATCCAATAACTTCTGTCAATCTAGTTGCTTCAGTCGACAAATTTAAAAAATCTTTCCTTTTTAAATTTAGCCTCCATGTGTAATAAATTAAGGATTAATGGGCACAGGTTCGATGAAAATATTGGTAGTCAAAGGATCTCTTTCCGCTGTATGAATTTTGATTCGTGCTGTATGTCAGAGGGTATAGAAAATATATCAATTCATGAGTAAAGAAATTCTACAGATTGTGAATTCGGGCTTAATATCGTGCAAGAATGTTTAGGAAAATATCAGACAACCTCTAAAATGTTAAATCCTTCTGGCTTTATCACAAGGAGCTCAAGCTCATCCATCGGACCCACTAGCTACAGTTTGAATAAATACATAAATGAAATATGCAATCACGTACATTTAGCACATTGCCACACACGAGTGAGAATCCAATGCAAGAAAGGCATGATAAGTTCTCCTTCACTTTAATTGCTGGTATTCCATTCCAAACCAATAATTTCAGTTTTAGTTTTAGGTATAAAACAGATGAATAACTTTGTCAATAATCGTATTATATTCACATTCTTAAAAATTCATCAAAGTTGATGGATAAACAAATGTTTGTGCTTTAACGAATTAACTTAGATTTTGCTCGTATGATGAGAGTGCTTGGTACGTAAATTAGTGCGTAAATCCTACACGGATTCACTAATAAAAATTAGGACTGAAAGTTGAGCTATATTACCGAAGGGAAGTAGACAAAGATTTCAATTTAGTAAACAAGAGATTTAATCTTGCAGCGGAACATATAATTTGAAAACACTAAAAAATTTATACCTAAATCTTTTCCACAGAAGCAACAGAAAAACACACCAGAAATTCCGCACCAGAAATTCAAGGCATCATAAGGAAACAGGACACACTAAAACAAAACTACCCAACTCCAATCACACAAGATAAAACTCAAAGTACAAGCTCCAAAAACTCAGATAAACAATAAAATACTAGGAGAGTAAACACTACTGCAAACGCCTTGTAAAATAACTTAATCATTGACCAAACAAAACCAAACTTTATACAAACCTAAACAGAAGCATACATTCTAACAGCAATACTACATACACAGTTACATCCAGCAAATGCCACAACAGACATATTTAAAAAAATACAAACAAACAACTCATCAAGCGATTTTCTTCGTTAACACTTAAACCCCATCCATAATATCGCGCTGTCATTCGACTTAAACAACTCTTCCAAAATGATCGAGACTAGACTCTTTTACAAACTACCAGGCGAATCACATCATTCACAACTTCTTGCACTCAGCTGCCTATTGTCAAGAGTTTATCATCGAAAATCCTGTCATTTATCTCAGACCACATAAAATACGATCACTCACAAATATTTCAAACTATGGCTACTCACCCAACGCAATATCCCAAATCTTTAATCATAGTAAAAACATAACTATCCATATATCATTCAAACACCGTAACCTACCTTCCTCACACGAGCTCATTATCTTCCTCAGTAAACATTGCGAAGTTGTATATAGACCACAGAATACTCAACAATATCATTTCTCACATCAGCTTAGCGCGTGTATAATATGGTTTCAGACCAAAACATTTAAAACTACACTTATCACAGACCTAGGTGGCATTACACTTAATGCCACACAGAACACATTTTGTATCAGTCCACATCAGCAAAACTACGACGCCATGCTCAGCCACAACCACACTCTCAAATATCTATAAAACAAGAAGCTGCACAACAAAACAAAAAGATGTCTAGCAAACTATTTTGTGACTAAACATGACAGTGTAAATATTTTCAGGCCAGACTTCAATGATAAAATTTAACAAAAGGTGTTTGAAAAGGTACATATTTTCAAATACGCTTTTTAACTTCTATAAGCATGAAAAAGGAAAGCCCACTCATAGCAGATACGCAGACCTGTATAGCAGTAGAAATAAATCTCACAGCTTGCCTCGAATCAAAGACAAATCTATTCATTGACTTCAAGCTAATCTCTCTCTATTAATGGCTGTTTTACTTGAATCTACAAAGTGAATCTACAGCTATGCTTTGCTTTATTAATTTTTGGAGATATTTTATTGTAATTTTATTCTTGTAACTAGAGGGGTATGAAAATTTCCAGAAGGCTTTACAGGTTTAGTATAGAAATGGTTCCAATATCTACTGATTACACAGACCTAATGCACAATTAAAATAATGTGTATGTGTTAAACAAAATTTCCAAATGTTATCATAACCTAGTTTTTTCTCTTAAATAAATTATAATTGTAGGCATTTTTTATCCTTCGTCTAATAGTAATAATAATAATTAAGATGGGTTCAATGTGATGAACTACTAACTCGAAGTGGTAATATTCCCTTATTATTTTCTTGATAATAATATAGGTTGGGTTATAAAGAAATGAGCAGATATATTAGTTATTAATAGCAAGCCTTTACATGATAGAAGATGCTTTTATGTTGTGTTTATGTTATTAAAGCATTATTATACCGCAGGATACATTTGATTAAACCATAGTTCCAAGGTTTCTTACTCTCTTATAAAGCATAATTAGAGGTCGATTAATCTCTATTAATACATAATTCAAAGATCTGTTACTCCTTATTAAAGCACTTTTAAAAGATGTATTACTATTATTGCTTAATTAAAAGAGGTATTACATATTATTTAATTAAAAGTAAAAGTTTTTGCATGCTATTAAAGCATATTTAATGTATGTGCCACGTGCTTTACAAAAAATAATTAAAAAGGGTAATTCATTCTATTATACCTTAATTAAAAGGTGTGTTAAAGGTTATTAAATCATATACAATATATATTACATGGTATTAAGGCATAATCACAATATGTTCAATGCAAACAAAGCATATAACAAAGTTAAGTTGCGTGTTATTAAATCATAAACAAAATGTGTTATATGGATTAAAGAATAATCCAAACTTATGTGAGACGCGATTTTTAAATCTAATTAAAAGAAATTAGGCGTCGTGTGCGGAAAGCGCCCTGAATTACCTTGAAGTTGAGGAAGCGCCTTAATGGAAAGCTCCTCAGATCATAATTAGAGAAAAACCTAGGAATTCAAAAACTGAAAATTCAAAACATTTTATTGAAGAAGAATAACGGATCACACCTTCAAACTAATATATAAGCATGCTAGTTAGAATGCTTTTCGAGCAGCACACATTAGAATCATACAATTATAGTTAGGTTATAAACAAATTAATGGTACAAGACACAATATAGCCTAAATATTCAGGGCTAAAAATGGAATCGACATAATATTATTATAAAAGAGTGGCAAAATGGTCTTAATATTTTATGGATGGTGAAACTGTAATTGAAAAGCTTCAGTGATAAATCGTACTAGGTCAAATTGGAATCCATTATGAGAGAAACTGCAAAATGACATTATTGGGATTCAAAGAAGTAAAATCTGTCCGCCGGAAAGATATTCCTTTAGGTAGAGAGGAACATAGAGGCCACAGTTATCCGAATGATGCTTAAAGATTTTCAGATCGAAATAAATGAATTGAAGCTGGACAAGCAACAGCGGAAACATCAAGAAACATTACTTTCGATGAAATAAAGTTTTGTAATGAAATTAAATCGCTGCAAAAATGTTAAGTAGTAGCATTACTAATTAGCAGATGATAAAAAACTATCTTTTATACAAGAAAAAAAGCTGCTCGTATTAAATTAGATCAAAATTATTTCCCAAAACCGCGCGAAGCATTTGGAACACCTGAGAATTTCTACTTCGTATAGATAAAATGCATCATCCCATTCACCTTTCTTTACCTGATATTGACTCATGCAAGATATTAGAATCCACGATGGAAAAATCTGGGTTTAAAGTGTAACATTTCTGCAATATAAATGTTATAAAACAGAGATGTATCTCTGTTTAAAAAGAGTTATAACATGTGTAAACCCTTTTAAGGTGAGTCGTTCTTCTTTCAGTCATTTTTTCTTGCCTGTTTACGCGATGGGCACAACTATAATAATTAAATTAACACATGCCAATTAGTATGGCAGAATTATGGGTTACTTCACGCACACGGGAGTGCAAATTGTTTAGCTAACCAACGAATACACGAACAACAAGATGGGGGCGGTGGGACGCAAGAAAAAGAGCTTCTGTGGTCAAAATTTCACTATAATTGAGACAAGAGAACAGCATTACGAAGAATAATACTCTTTTTCTATACCTTTAACTTATGGCAATAGATAAGGCCTTGAATGACAACAATTCAATTCCGTGGGAGAATAAAATTGATAGTTAAGGTCGGTCACTCGACAATCAATTCACAAAAAAAATAAATGAGAACGGGAACCAAGGAACTTCGAAAATAGGTATGCAATGGTTATTTGTCACCTTTTAAATTCTAGAACCGGAACCAATTAACAATTTCACCAAAGTTAACCAATAGATTGATTAAATTTTAATAGTTAGATAGACCAAGATTAACCGGATAAACCTGATAGCAAATTAATATAGATGTGCTATGTTAACCCCGCACAACTTACGCCAGATTAATATAGATGCTGTAAGATAACTCTCAAGTTCACCCTTTCTGCTTTACGAGTGCGTGAGGAGTTAACAATATAAGAAGAGTGCAAATTAACTAAAAGTAGGTTGACCAATAGTCGACTATCTTGGTGTTCCGGTCTAACAAAAAAACGGGTACAAAAATAACTTTACTTATATGCAAATAAATATTATGTTACAAAATTAAAAGGAGTTTTAGAATCTTCTATACACATACTAGATTTACACGGGTCTTCAGCAGCTGAGGGGGGGGGTGAGTGACACGTGGTGAGGCTGGTCACCGTACAAACAAACCGAAATTATTGACTGAGGTATGCTCGAAGGACCTTGACCGTAAACTAAGCGGATGATGGGGCTTACACTAAGGTGCAGGGATAGAGAGAGCACTTGCACAGTAAAGTTACGTGTTGCTGTTACCTCGAGTATATTATTCAAGGGGGTAATCCTTGCCTTGGCCCAAAGTTCAAACAATAGTCTCTGGATAATGACTATTACACTGGCTTGAACTTAAATCTTGTCTCCGCGTAACACGAATCAAGATTGAGCGCGCTGAGTTCGAGGAGCGAGGAAAGCGGGTCATGTTAGACTCACGTGAAGTAACGAGAATAGCAAGGGCTTGAGGGATTCTACAAGAATTGGGCAGAGTCCAACGGTACGCAAATAGCAGGTAAAGACGGGAGCTGACAGAGTATACTGAAGGGACATAGAGGACGGCATTACTGCCTTCCAACTCTAGCGCTGAAGGATTTATAGCGATCGATTTGGGTTTTCTCCCCTGCTTCCAAAGGGAAGAGATCTAGGGTCAGACGCATCGGCAGACGAGAATAGACTCGGCCTTTTAGCACGAGTGCAAGAAGGTTCTTAAACCGGCGAAGTGAACTTTGTCCGACTTTACATATGACCCTGTGGGCTCTTACACTTGTCGTACCCTTCTGTAATTGCCGCGTTTCAGGTCATCGCAGAGTCTCACGGTGTTTCATAATTTCGCACCTCCATAAGCGCAGACAAAAATGGTCGCCCAGGTGTCTGTTGTCTCTCCCTCTATTGAGGAGAGAGGTGGCGCGTATCTTCCTCTCTCTTTCTCTCTCTCTTTGTGATCTCTGACAAAAAGTACACTATCGGTAAAAACAAATGCATAGAATTTTTCTACCCTGTATATATATATTGGTGTAAAACAATTTCAAAATGTCAGTTTACTGATATATCAACTTGATTCTGATAAATTAATTAAACCTTTCTAAACTTTCGTCTCTCTTAGCCTTGGGAAACATACTAGTATGTTTGCAACTACTTTGGGGCTTTGCGAAATAGAAGTAAAACCTTTTTCCCTTTAATTTTTGGAGGAGTTTTCAAAGTAAATATTCTCTCTATTTGCTAAAAATGCCCGTAGGCAATTTCTACACAGGGTGTTATAAAAGATAGGGAGTTTCTTGTTTAATGTAATAATATTAAGCGAAAAATATTGTTCGAACGCAAACAAAACCTCATTCCTACAACTCGACGTCTGATCCAACAGCAAGGGGCTATGCATTTTATTTGGTGAGGTGTTAAAGGAGTTAATGTTATGACCTCATCAATAATAGGCAAAGAGTGGCTACATATTAATATATTGAAAAGGTGAATTCTTTAGATTAATCTTATGAGCAATAACCTATTTCACTACATCAACTGAAAGGAAAATTGCTGCGTCAGGTCAAGAAGTTATTCCTCATCGTCCAATTCAACCATGCCTCATACTATTTAACTACCATTTATTTAAATCATTACAAGATCACCTAAAACGCAAAGTATATTCAGATATGGAGGAGGTGAAGTGATATAAACTCTTATAATATTTCAACAAAACTAAATTAATATTCATCCATTCTTTAATTAGACGATGGTAGAGAATTGTAAATAATGATGAAAACTAATTCGTTGAGTAAAAGTTTTTTGCGATAGAATATAAAAAAATATTAAAGAATAAAATAAAATATTACTTCCCTTCACAACATATAATTAAAGAGAGACATAAGTCTGTACTGAGCAACAAACAGACAGACAGAGAGAAGAGGACTTGGAAAGATATCGAGAGAAAAGGATATGAAGCTGAATAAAATAACAGAGGAAGAGAGAGAAAGAAATGGTTTCATAGTATTATAGAATGTTATAAGAAAGTAAGAAGCAACGAACTTGTGACAACCTACTGAAGAATGTTTCTACTGGAAATTGGGAGAAGGACGGGACTTTTGATAAATGTTTTTTATGAATAGGAATTTATTTTTAATATTAAGTAGATAATATCTTTCAACGAAATACAAGTAATTTTTATTTTAACGCTTATTATATGGCAGATAGGTCAATTTGAAGCAAAGTAAAGTGGTTTTGTTGCCATTGAGGTGGTTTGCATAGGTAGTAGTGACTCATTACCAAGCTGCGATTGCAAACTGAAATTCTTAACTTATTTTCTTTATTTGTCGAATAAAATTAAAGGAATATAAATAAACAAATGCTGCTAAGTTAATTCTCTTTGTCTTTAACTTGAAAGCTCAGTAGTAAAAGCATTTAAGATATTAATATATTTCTTGGAATCCTTTGATCAGCCATGCAGAATTCGGCGACTTCAAAGAACTGTTGGCACTCTATACTCGAGAGAGCTTTTAGTTCTCACTAAAAGGGCAGAGATCTCTGTCTCACAAACACATATACACTCATATAGTCTAATCAGATTTCACAGCATACATCATAGAGAATAACGTAGGGAAATAAGCATTCTCACAAAATCCACCAAACAGATGCCGTTTTGATAATTTACGTTGCTTTCAAAATATTCCGCTAAAGTCTGATTCGTTGCTTATTCATTGAAGCAAAGGTCAAAAAACTAGCCCATTCTTTATAAAATCATTCCCTTTGTGTAGTGGAGAAAGAATAAAGATGCAACTATATGCACACTCTAGAACAGACCTGGGCAACCTTTGGCATGCGTGCCAAACGTGGTACGCCACCGACTTCTACCGGCACGCGAAGTCAAATGCTTAACTTAGTAAAACTAAATAAATGTATCTCCAATTTATTTTATATAGCAACCGCAATGCTTACAACCTGTTATAAATTATGTTATCAGTGAGGCAGAAGCAGAAGTCTCATTGATGGTAAATAAATGAAAAGGTCCACAATTTTTCTTTCTCTAGTTTGGATTTGTTGTTTTCTTCTTGAAATGATAAAGTATAATTCTGTTTAATATAATATGATAATATTTATATTTTTAGGTAAAATGACTATGTTTACCTTGTAATTTTTATGCATCATAAAGGGTTGGGAATAAATAAAAAGAACATCTTTAATTTTATATCCTTTCATTGTGTTTTAGTCAAGTATTAGCACGTGAGAAAATTTTGTAGCAAAGAATTGGCCAATTTTGGCAAGACCACCTAAAAAGGTTGCCCCCCCCTCCTGCTCTAGAAACCTCTTTGCGCGCAATCAATGAGTTACTTTAGCGGGAAACATCAAGACAAAATGACTGATTAACATTCAATTGGGAGGCAATGAAAACTTTAAGGCCAGTCTCGTCTCGTATATATCGTGGATTTATTTCCTTTGTGTTGCTATTTAAGGAGTAGAAGAGGAAGCAGAAGAGGAAGAGAAAAGAAAAGATAGATGAGAAAAGGGAAGAGAAAAAGAAGATAAAATAAAGATAAAAGTAAAGAAAGAGACGAAAATAGTAAATAAAAAGAAGAGTAAAAGTGGATAGAAAGAGGACATTTGGAAAGAGAAAGAAGTGAAAGAGAAAGAATATAAATAAAAGAGATAAACTGTAATTGAAAAAAGAATGAGAGAAAAATAAAAAATATAGAAAATGGATACAAAAGGAAAAGAGAGGAAAAGGATGAACTTGAAGTATCGTTTCCCACTTTTAACAATTTGTTGAAGTAAAACAGAATCCCGACTACTCTCTCTCACTTACCACCATCGATATTCCAATATAGGTATTTTCTTCTTCTTAAATTCATCTCGGGGAATTTGATGATGCTAAATACTTGTATACAATTTAAGTGTATCAGATCACATGTGATACCGATCGGGAAATCTTCATCACGACACAGATGATACCGCTCGGGGAATCTTCATCACGTCACAGATGATACCGCTCAGAGAATTTCTCATCACGTCACAGATGATACCGCTCGGGGAATTTTTATCACGTCACAAATGATTCCGCTCGGGGAATCTTCATCACGTCGCAGATGATACCGCTCGGGTAATCTTCATCAGATCACACCTGTTACAGGTCTAGGAATTTTCCTCACCTCACATTAGACTGACGGTGCCCACTATTACCTTCACTAATTGCTCTTCCTTGCCTTTGGAAACTTCACTCTATATAAATTGACTATCTACTTTTAGACTAAGATATTTTGGCATTGATTTTCGATTGCGTTTTTTTCTCATTATAACGTAATCAAAATATTTCAATTATATTATATGCTATTTCAAACTTTTTATTAAATACTATTCTAATCACTACATTTTATAAATATTATTTGATTGTGAGAAGAGCTTGGTGAAGAGCTTAGTGAGCCATAACATTGCCTTCTTAACGGCATAATTACGTTATTGCAAATCTAATTCAGGATTTATAAGGCCACGCTCGAATAGGTAAAGTGATTTTCCATTTTCTTCGAAAGCAGGGATAACATTTAATAAGACTGGTTAATGGCAATCTTTTTAGATTGCTTAGAAAACCGGGATTATACGTTCTCCTCTCGTAATTGGAAGAAGAGCTCCTTCCGAGGGCTCTAGGAAGAGCTACTTCCCAGGACTCTAGGAAGAGCTCCTTCCAAAGGCTCTAGGAAGAGCTTAGTTCGTCATAACATTGCCTTCGTAAGTGCATAATTACAAATGCGATATTGCAAATATAATTATCCATATATATATATATATATATATATATATGTAGATCACAGATGATGCCTGTAGGGAAATCTTCATATAAATCAGGGATTTATTTCCTTTGTGTTGCTATTTAAGGAATAGACGAGGAAGCAAAAATATATTTATGTCAAATGTAAAAGAACTGCCATTTGTGACCAGGTCGCAAAAAACAAAGTATACGGGAAATAATAGCTATTACTATTGTATTACAGGAGCTCCCAAGTGTAGTCCATGAATGGTCTTTTGCAGTCTCCTTCTTTTCTTGTGTTTTTATTACTGTTTCTATAACTTTTTAAACACAGTATATCATATTTATACCATAACTGAAAAAAGCATAACCCTTTAAACTTTTTATATATTTTTACTATTTGTATCAAACTACTGTTATTCACCATAAATGGGTTAATATAAAAATTCAATGCCTTAGCCACACAAGCAAAGCTTGTACATTAAAATTATTTTTTATTTCATATAGCTCTACCCATTGGAAAATAACACTTTTAACCCAAGGACAAGAATCAAGTGAAATTTTGTTACACATTTTTATTAGTACTTAGTTTACCATTCCTGCCCTTCTACCGTTTTAATAACTATTCTAAATAACTCTGAAAAGAAAAACTATTATTATAAAAAAAATATATATGGCATCATGATTTACTATTTGATATAGAATATAATTTAGTTCTCGATTAATCCCTAAGTTTCCACTCAAATCAAATCAAACCAAAATAGATTATGACCTCTTTGGTACAACATATCCCCAAACATAATAAAAACAGTGAGTTTGTTAACGCAAATCAACTATTAGGATTTAAATCTCATTTCGTTATAATGAATTAGGTAATTAAATATTTGTGTTAATGAAGAAAAGGAGAAATTGTAAGATTAACGAGCATATTATATTTATTGGCGAAAAGATAAAATAAGGTTTAAAATAATTATTTAAATATTCCTGAAACATATATTAAAATTAGCTTATTTACAAAGGATTTAGTCTAGAAAGATATAGAATGCTCTGTTAGGTTCCATCAATAGTTTAGTTAGGTTTGTGTTTTGTATAACGGGATTTAGCATCTAACCCTCATTCTGCAACATTGTGCCAGCGTAATTATTTTTAAAGAGCACCTAACTGATTTTGAATGCAAGATAAATGAGCAATAAAGAGAAGTGAAAAGCTATACAATATTCATACAGCCTTACATATTTCTCTCAGCACTATAGTAATAATTGCTACAAAATCAAAGACTTCTATGGCCAATTTAACGGATGCTGAGATCGGTATATGAAGATCTTGGTATAAAAATGATAGAACTGCAAAACGATCTGCGTACGTCTGAAACATAAATTTCGATAAGAATAACTAGTAGTGAGCTCAATAGACAAGCTCTTAAATTTCAATCGCTTTTCAAGGGCTCCTCTGGTCTTATAAGATCATAATTGAACTCTTTGTTCAGAATGCAACTCGTCATGATTAGTAACTTGATTAAACCACCTATGATAAGAAGAGCAACATCCGCAGAGCAAAGCATAGAAACGGCAGTATTATGTTGTGAGGTTGTATCTTCTTTAATTGCCTTTAATATAATTGATGAAACAATGAATTAAGCCAAGTACCGCTAAATATCATCATCATCATCACTAACTCTATAATTTAAGAAGAGGATTCTTTTGAGTATTTTAATAATAATTTCCTCTTAGTTTGGTTATGACGTATGTTTTTTTATCAAATTTATTTCTAATAATTCTCTTATAATATCAAAAAACAAAATAATAAAGTTCAGAAATAAATATAAGTATAGAAATTTTGTGAATGTTTTAAAACCCAAAGAATTATTATAAATGGTGATGTTCAGAAGAATTATTTTCATATATCTTTTTCTTCTATATTTTAGCAACGTGTTCAGAAATGTTACATACATATTTTAATTTTTTCTAACAAAACTACATCCATATCTAATTTTAGATTAATTGGGATATCAAATTCTCTATATTTAGATAAATCTATATATTTATAATCTTCAACAATTCCAATTTTTTCTCCTTTAAATTAAAAGTTATATTATACTGCTTAACATTTTTGTTTAAAGAATATATTATTTTTATATTTTCGCTGTTTTTATCTATTTCTATTTTTCACAATTTCTTTCCTTAGATTTTAACACATTAGAAATATCGGAATAAAACTCTATCAATATAATTGTCACCTCTACATATATTAAGATTTTTTTATGGCCCCCATAAAACGAATACTCCAGAGATCATATACCGCCGTAATTATATTAGGCCTATTGGTAAGGTAATTATAAACACAAACAAACAAGACAAATACACCGGAGCATGCGCCCAACAACAAAGATATTTCAGCACTCTACAGCTCTCTGAGCAGAAACTCTTCCTAAGGAATAAGGACAAGCGCTAGCGACGCGGCTCGCTTAGGTATCGTGAGAAGTAATTTGTTTGATTAAAATAGAACTACAAGAACTTTATACCTATCATTTATCCATTCATCTATCCATTTATGAGAAATCTTGACGTATTTACATTATTGCCTAAAAATTATTCTTCACTGGCTTTTACAATATATTCTAACAGGTAATCCTCAATAACATTCATAAAAATTTATAAGTTATCCCTAATGTCTTTCACAATACTTCATAAAAGGTAATCCTGTGTCTTTCACAATATTTACTAACAAATAATCTTCATTGTTTTTCAGAATATTTTAAAATGATTAATCAGAAATGTTTTCGCAATATCTACTAGAGGGTAAACCACTGTGTTTTCCCATATTCTCTCTCAAGTAATCCTCAATATCTTTCATAATATTTTCTAACAAGTAATGCGAAATGTCATTCAATATATTTTGTAATAAGTAAACTTCCATTTCTTCTGTAATATTTTCTAACATGTAATCCTAATTGTATTTCGCAATATTTTCTAACAAGTAATCCTTAATGTCTTCGCAATCATTTTTAACAGTTAATCTTAAATATCTTTCACATCATTTTTAACAAGAATTCCTCAATATCTTTTAAAAAAGCAGTGATGACAAATTTTTGCTCTGCTGCCTTCACAGACATCCATTCATACTCGTACATCTTCAAGTGCTTTTCTATACTCAAAATACCTGCAAAAATTCTTTTATTCTTATAGTGGAATAAATACATTAATTTCTTATTCACAAAAACATGGTTAATAGTGGAAAACACTGACTTAAACCTGCTTGTAATTTTTTAATTCCTTCAAGAACAAACATTTGCCGCGACAGTTTTTTTATAATTTCTCCTGTCAATAAGTGACTTTCCTACTGTATCTTGGCAATTATTTTTCTTTATTTTTATACCATGTTTTATAACTAGTGCCTTTAGCATAGTTATAATTTCTCTTTCTAAATAATAATAACAAATAATAGTATAGCGCTCTTCAATTTAACGGAATCGCCTTTCTTGTACTAACGAACCAAGGGAAGGCAAGTGAACGTACAGTTGTCATCATCTCATTACCTATCTTAGGATCATAGAATTAGATGGCAATCTAACTTGGTCAGCACAACTACCTAATAGGTACATACAAGAGGGTGTTAGAGCTTTAACGTTAGGTGTTAGGGAATTTGGAGTTGTTAGGGTTGAGAGGCAGATGAGCTTCATGCTTTAAACAAGTGCAGGATGCAAATCCTAATAGATTGATGCAACAGAGGCAATACTTACACAAAATTTAACGAGACAAAAAACACAATAGCAAACGGGTAACAAGACCAGAATTGTAATCGAAAAATTCTTACAAAGTCAGAACGTAGTTGGAAAAGAGTAAACTGAGATAAATAACAATTGAAAAACGTGAACCTGGCAGAAATATTAAATAGGATTTATATTAACGTGAAAAACTCTAATTGCACTATGTTAAAGTTAATTTTCACTTGTCATAAAGTTAACAAGTCATTAAAACAAGTAAATATTCATAATACGAAGCATAATAACTTAATAAATGGTAATACCATGAAAGTGAAATTTCCAAAATTCTAACTCAAACTACGCTATTAAGCAGATGCTAACATGACAAAAACTGAAATTAAAAAACGGTTCAACAAGAATGGCTACCATTTAAAATAATATCAAAAAAATAAATGCATTAACAATAATATTATAATTAGAAAGACGAGTTTAATTAATCAAGTTAATGTAGATTACTACTGCAAGAGAAAGGTAATGAAAAATGTCATTACAATTATTTTTTAATTAAATGTCAACAGAAAATGCATGCAATTGAAAATCTCGTAAATGATATTTAACTGAATGGAATTTACCCTCAATCGTAAACTTTTAAAAATATGCCAGAAATGGAATCGTAAAAATTAGAAGAGCTTTGCCTAAATTGGAAATGACAGAAATGTAGTAATTAGGAAAATTGAGGAGCTGCAAAAAGAGGGAATACTTAAGAGGTAATGATACTTTGGGGGAGATAGAAGGGAAAAGGAGGAATAGACAGTTCCGGTAGCATATGCAGTAAAATAATTATAAAAATGATGATGGGAGAGGAATAAGTCACAGGAAATAGAAGAAATGTAATAGAAAGTGTGAAAGATGTGGATAAACTGGATAGGTGGTTCTCTAAACATGAAAGCCAAAACCAAAGATGGCATTTTCCCAGGAATGTGTGTGAGCAGAGGTTGGAAAAAAGTGTTGAAGCAGAAAAAAGTAAAATTGTATGGAGAATTTATAGTCATATGAGAGCGCGCGCAGCTCTTCAATATGATGCTAGAAATCCACCAACAAAACGGGTCTATGTTAAAAATGTGGCGCAAGAAGGGCGCAAAATTCTCCAATAATATTAAAAGGAGAGTTTTTCACTTAGTCAGTGTTAATATTTGGATGTATACGTAAGTATGTAGGTGTTTAGGGAGATGTATGAGAGCGCCCATTGGTAAAGTACGTAGTTCGCTTTGTGTTAGTAAACACAGTTCGGTTTCTATGTATATCCATGTGTGCGCTGATATTAAGCCTTTATTGCATCATTATATGCGCGTGTATATTCATGTGCTAGTCTTTAATCTATGTAGGAGTGATATTGTGTGTATGTGGAGTAGTTTATTTGTGTAATTGCGTGTAGGTTTCAACGTCACACCTTGTTTTTGAGTAAGAAACTTCATTGTAGACTGGCCTTTTTCTTTTTCACTCACGTTCTCACACTCTCTCTCACGTTTACTTCGCAATCTCTATCTTTCACTTTTCTTACAATATATCTAATAATTTTTAGCTCTTCCAAAAACTGGCTTCATGTATCTCTGCGTTTTTCCTTTAACCAGAGACAGCTCAATAAATGGAATGGTGGAAAATTCCAGACAACAGTAGACACTATTTTTCTGTACTTTCCGTTTGCGAAATGAGTTTTTCATTGAAATAAAACGAACTTGTTATTCCACATCCAAAGGGTACTCGTTCACTTTTCTCTTCTGGTTCGATTTTTAATTAAAAAGTATATTTCATTATTTATTCAGATTAATACATTGTTATATATTGGGTTATATCAAAAATTTTAAGAGATTATAATTAAACGCTATGATTGAGTAACTCGTAATTAGTGTGGTTGCTACATTCTGAATCTTTCCCTATCTAAGGCCTTCTAGTTCTCTCAGATAAAACATATTCATATTCCTGCTCTGATATGTGGCCCAATAAATATATGTACTCATAAATATATATCTCGTACCTAGGCAGTTACGATCTTTCATTGCTTTAAATAAATATACATATACCACTAACCTGAGAAAAATGTTAGAGAGCGGGATTTTTTCTTAATTTGCTCAATACCAGTTGAGATGCCTCAGGCACCATTTTTCACTTGTACCCTTTGTTCTTATCTAATAATCTTGGTTTTATATGCCACCCAAATTAACAATACCAATGTACAATGTACAAATAAATGAAAAATAACTCACTCTATCATCTCTCTTACTCAGATTTAGGCAGATCGTGTTTAATGCAATTCACATCTATTCATATACCACTACATTTCTAAATTCTTTCTCTGACGTCACTAGACATAGCAAAAATACAGATAAAGATCGAATAGCTTATATAGTCATTTACGATTGTACCTTCGGCTAAATAAATACTTTGAATCTGTTACCCTTTCCTTCGACTTAGTTTGACCTTACTACCTGCTTCTTGTAATCCTCAATGTCTTTTTTTGACCTTTCCCCTTCCCTCTTCCTCATTGGTGATTTCTTGTTTTTGAGGCGCTCTTTTGATACTTTTCTTTCGTATATATACCTCTAATATAATACTATTTCTTGTAGTTATCCTTGATAAGGAACTTAATAAAGTTCGAAAGTACTTGGAAACACCTTTTCATTTTTTCCTGCGGGATATTGCATTCATACATATATATATATATATATATATATATATATATATATTTCGTGGTATAGAAAGGAACGAGTGATGGCGGAAGTTCGTACGTATGGGTTGTTTACGTAAGTCAAAACACCTGGATTACGTGTTATCTCTAAGAGTGTTATATTTTTAATTATGATTAATTATTATTATCTGATTATTTCTTTTTTCAATCTTTGAGAGTTCCTATTGTCTTGCTTAGCGTTTCGAAGATTGAATAAAAATTTGTTTTGAAAAAACTAAAACTTTATTAAAAAAAAATACACAAACAAATGAAATTTAATAGCTTAAATACCAGAAAAGAATTCAACAAATTTAAGTGAGGATTTCTAAAATGACATACTTGAAATTATAGTGATAGTTGACCCGCAGCTCACTTTAATATAAAAAATGCAAACGGAATTTACTGAAACGGATACCGTGGTTTAAATACTTTTATAGCTTCCTACTAGAATCGAGTTTGAGTCTTAGGTTACGCCACCTAAAGAATGTTGTTTCCCGGATGACGCGTTGATCCGCGCTTGAATTCAAGTGATGCACTTGAATTCAAATGTTTCTACATCCTTTATTTCTCCTCTCAGGTAGACGGCCATCAGAAAAAGAGGAAAAATAAAATTGAAATAGTCTAGAGAAAATACATAGAAAATAATATATTATTAGTATAAAAGCATCTTGGGATGATTAGTGTTGTGATTAACACTGGAATAATGCAAAATAGTGTTATTTGCAAGTAACCAACCGCTACAAATCGCAAATCTACTTATAAGAATTGTTTTTAATTATAATTGATGGAATATTCTATAAACAAAATTAAATAATTGTTGTAGCAAAGGAGAAGTAAACAAATTTCTGATCTGTAAGATCTAAGAGACGCTAATGGAGAGGATATCAGAGTTTTAAAAGTGAGGATGAAATCATTTCTTCAGGTAGAAGATATTGAAGAAAATCCTTTAGTCCTCACGAATATTTCGTTAGAGAGGAAATCTGGAACTTGAACTTCTTCGCCTAAAACTTTGAAAAGTGGGATAGTACGTAAAGCTATAAGATAGAGAGAGTGTTGTATTAAAACTAATTCTTTTTTGTAGAACCTAAGAAAATAAAACGGACAAATGATCCAAAACGCTAATAAAATGATAATTACAAAAACAGAGAAAAGTAATTCAAGAATATAAGACAATAAGACAAGCAGAAAAAAATACACAGCCTTCGATAACCTAAGAAAATAAGTATCAAAGAGAAATTCCTTGACAATCTAATAGAGCAGCACAAAGAGAAACAGAAAACCATTCTAGAACAAAAAACAAATTGATAACCGAAAAAAGATCAAAATAGTTTAACAAATAAGTCAATGAATCAGGCAGGAAACAGACACAGGCAGGTTGACAAGCGGAAAAGGAAACAAATCATTTGAGAACCTAAGACAGACTAGTATGTATAGAAACAAAAACTTAGAAAATCATAGGCAATAATAAAAGCAGTAACGAGCCATATCCTTTCAGAATGTAAGATAAAAATACAAACAGAGAATTCCTTTGAGGAATATAAAAGAATAAGAAAAGTAAGACATATTTTTGTCATTCGAAAAACTAAAACATGAAGAAAAGAATGATAGGATATATTCCTTCGAGATCCTAGAGAAGTTCAAACAGTTTTGAATGGATTTAAAACCTTTGACAATAGACGAATCATTATGAGATAATTCCTCCTAAAACTTACAGGGGTTGGAAAAAATAATTGGAACAGTAACATTTTAACACCAATATTTCAATGAGCCATCTAAATTTCATTTTGAGTGTTTTGTTTTTATTGTAAATAGATAACGTTATTTATCAACTTTAATGATTATTTGTAATTCTTTTTTAGATCGTGGTATAGATGCTAAGATGCGAAACTCACTGAGGTAGGAAACTAGCAAATTGTTGGAACAGGAGTTGCAGGAGCTTCCGTTATCAGAACAGTTAAACTCCTTGTTTTTTTGAGAGCTACCATAGCAAGGACTATGTCAGAATTCAAGAAGCAGGGCAAGACCTCCAGAAGGTGGAGTAATTCCGGCAGGACTTTGAAGCTCGCTGAAAGAGACTGACGGCTTTTGAAACACATTGTGATGACAACTGCCCCTAAAGTGAATGTAGAGTTGAATCAACACCTCACTAGCCCAGTTTCGACCAATACTGTTTACCTTGAGTTAAATGTAGCCGAATATCACGAGAGAGCCGCCATCAAGAAACCTCTACTTTCTCGTCAAAACATTCAGAAAAGGCTGTACTGGTATAGAGATCACACGGGCTGGTCGACAGACTAATGGAAGCAAGTAAATTGTTGTGGTGTGTACACAGGAAAATAAATTAAAGAGATAGAGCTATTGTGATTGACTGTTTTTACTGGTGTAAGTCGTTGGCTCTGCTGACTCAGATATATTTTCTGAGTACATGAAGAAATTCAACAGATCCTGATACGAGATCCTATATTAGTATTGATTCAAACCTAGTTTGGCAGCATGTGTTTTGCCTCTAACCATTTAAGCGGCGATCATTCCCTCATTCCTCGCATCTTTGGGTGTTGGATATAGGAATGGCCTAAGGATAGAAAAAGGTTAACATCGAGTAATGACCATCTAGCGACGGGAGACGGATAAAGAGGACGAGTATCATTTGGAAACTGAAATTCGTGCCTGCAGTAAGGCCAATTAAGCTTCTTGCCTCCATTACTGTCACGAGATTCTAAATACAGTACGAATTCGGCTTAGAGCAGAATTCTTGGTCTTCGGTAGTACCAGGTCTTTGGTTTAGGCAAAGTGACACCTCTCTCCATTAAAATCGCTATTCGAGCAAAACAATCATTCCCTTTTCCTTTTATTTTCCTTGTACAAGCTCAATGATAATGAGACTAATTTATCAAAACTAAGTTTAGAGGAAGTTGCAAGGAATTGGTTCTCTTCCTGATGGAGGTAATGCAGCCATGCCTTGCATGAAGAGTTATGAGTAGGCCTAAGACAGAGACCATTGAATTCATTCATCTATCAGCATGCACTCTCTACTTCTCTCTCTGCAAAGTGTCCTGATATAGTATGAGAAGAAGCTTTGTCGTTGTGCTTGACGGACTCATTTGCTCAAGTAAGCAATACCCTAACCACCAAAGTAATCGGAATTTAAAACCATTTATAATAAGAATACAGTGATAATGTTCTGCCAACAAGATCATATGACGCGTTTTCATTCCAACTATCTTTATTACTTTCTTTTCAATGCATCTGATGGCGCTGCTTGCACTTCTTTTCATCGTATTCTATCAAATTAAAAGGAATAAAACAATGTTGAATTTATCTGAATTTAAGTTTATAAACCTATATTTCAAATTGATGTAAATCTATTAATGGAAAGGTTCTAGGGAACCATTCCGGATAAACTATCGCAATAATTTTCAACAATCTAAGGTAATACTTTTCGTGCCATATTTGTTGCATATGGAGTAACGGACATTTTGACAAATTGTTCCCCATTTTTGTGGTCATATCCAACTGAATGATGTTTTTCAATTTCACAGTCAATTCTTTCAGTTATTCAAAAATTAGACTCGTTTCTCTTGATAGCGATCATTTCTAACTATTAATATTTGAAAATTTGGTATTCCTTTAGAATATTGGTTTTCTCTCTACCTAATCAATAGTGGGATAAGTGAAGGGAAAATTTTGATATGAGTTTAAAATTTATCCTTATTATAATTAAGTGACACTATGTTTAAGATTATAAACATCTTCATCTTTTTTAATTAATGTGTATTTCGTGTTGGATTTGCATGTCATTCAACTATTTTTTACATTTTACCTTTTTAATTATTCCAGTTCTATTGCCACCAACATAGTTCACTTTTGGTTCGATTGGTATGTAAATCTTTGATTTAAAGATTTATTTTTCAATTTATTCATTATAAATTCGTAAGGGGTGAGATAAATAAACGCAAGCAGGCGACAAACAGAGCCAGAACTTGTAACATAAGATTACTCAAGGTTTGCTTCTATGAACAAGAGAGACACTTTGAAGGCGCTACCTAACATCTTTATCATTAATTAAGAGATAAATCTATACATATCACTAATTCCACATGTACGGTTTTAATTACTTATGAGTAAAGAATAAGTTTTATGGTTGGTTGGGTATTGCTAAAGATTCACTTATTTAGCAGGTATTTATGTAGTTTATTTGTTATTGAGTTAAGGAATTTCGCATTTTTAACATATAGCTTGCATGTTAAATTGAGATAGGTCATCATGTTAACTCTTTCCTCTCCGATGCAATTAAAGAAATATAATGTAAGAGTTCTTCTAAATAAAAAGTAGCAATAAATGTCTAAAATCTCTAAATATCTAATTTATGATATAAAGTTAGAACAAAAAAAACTAAACTTATTATATATATAGGAGGCGAACAATTAAATTAATGAGAATATCTGGCAAACGAAACTAAAAATCTAACTTGACTGACTTTAGGGGAATATGAAATTGATAGTGTTGAATCAATGCGAAGATAAGCTAAGTGCAGTGGTGTGCACTGTACCTGCTCTCAAAAAAGTCCTATCACTACAAATAAGGCATAATTTGTTCTATTCTTAAAGAATGCAAGTAAAGAAGAAAAACTCAAGAGGCAACCGAAGCTGTAGGTAAATGAAAATAAAGAACTGAGAGGAAGCATGTTTAAATTCTGACGGTAGAATGGTAGAAAACAAATATGTAGATTTTGAAGGAGATAAATATACATAAAATCTCTACTATTAAGCATACTCCCCCTTAATAATTCAAAGACGTTCCAAAATATTTAATCTCTTTCCGAAAAAATAAACTCAAAGAAACTTACTACACTAACATTAAAGCAGATAAAAAATAAGCAATACTCTTTAGAACCTTTAGATCACTCATCGAACATTTATTTGCTTCCAGAATCAACTCAACATTAAAGTCTTCTTATCACATTTAATCCGTGGGAAAACATTTGATCTCTCTTTTAATATACAACTACTTCCTACGATATTATATACCCTTTATAAAACAGCTTATTTGACTTTTAATGTTTGCTTCGCTGTATAAAATCTAATAAAACAAAGGACATTCTATCTCTTACTACCTCGTTTATTTCCTTTGAAGTGATACAACGATTTTTTGGCTAACAAATAGCTAACATTTTCATATAGTTTTGGACTATTTCGAAGTTTCAGAATAGTCAATGGTTCCTATCTTCGCTTTAATGGGTTGAAGATGAACAGATATTGTAAAGATGGAGATCTGTATGTCAGAAAGATTGATTTATTGACTGAAGGACCTATAGAATTGTAGGTTAGTAACGGCCGAAGAGAATTAATGAACTCTTTAATGAATACAAATGACAGGCAATGACAGGCAATGACAGGCAGTTCACTGAATAAAAAAAATAATAACTGTCTTATGAGAGAAATATTAAGGGAATGAATAGAGTGTAAGGTGGATGAAATGAAGCATAAGAGAGTGGGTAGAAAGGAGAAAGAAGTAGGTAACTTTAGAACACCAAACCAGTTGATCAGTCTGTGTTAAAATGTGTAGAATGGAAAATATAAACGAACAGAAAAGGATTTAATGGATTGGATTAGATTGAATTGGGTGGTTGGAGTTTTATCATATTAATTGCGCTCTCATAACTAGTATTCATATCAAATTAACTCAGCCATCACAAACAACACGTACATGAAATGTCTCTAAACATGCGTATGAACCTAAAACAGAATCTTGAGGGCGAATTGATAAACCTAATTATTAGTGTTAGAGGTCAAGGGTCAATAGATTCTCGTTATAGGGGATAACTCCTAAAAGTCAAACGACTCTAAATATGATGAGGTGGAGGACGAAAAACTTAAAAGTGCAAGAAACCGCAATTTGGGCTGAAAGAGTTTACGAAAGAGAAAATTAATTTATGGAAGAATGGAACTAATTCATTTCATTATTTAAAAAAGAACACCTCTTTAAAGGATCGAAATTTGAACGATCTTAACAAAAACACAGCCCTGTGAAAGGTAAAAAATTAAAAAAATTTACGACATTTTTGAGTCGGTGTTATTCGCTATAGAGAATTCCATCGAAAAACAATTAGCGCCCGAAAACATTAGTGAGATTCTTAAGGATCAGCTTTGAATGGGTTCGGCCTGTACACTTTACTACTCGAGATAGGAATGGATATGAATATATTTCCCGGATTTGTGGGCAATTCACTGAATTTGATTCCTTAATCTTCAAAGCCTTTGTTAAAGAAGCGCAAAGGAAAGGAAGAGAAATGAGACTGGGTTAAACGAATGGAAGAGAAAAATCACATATAGGAACGTGATGGGAGTCTACCGTCAGAGGGAGACTTTGTCTCTTATGGGCCATTCGTCAATTTCCTTCCCATTATTCAATCAAAAACTTTGAAAAAAATATAAATGGCATCTTATACCTAACTTGACCTAACCTGATATAATGTAAATTAACCCAAATTGATCACTCTTAAACTAACCTGAACTCACATGACGTTATTTAAATTAAACTGATATAACTGAACCTAACCTGATATTAACCTAACCATGCCTAACTTACCTTCTCCTAACATGACCTTCCTGATCTAACTTAACCTAACCTGACATGATTTAACTTACCCTAACCTGATTTAACTTAACCTTACCTGATCTAACTTAACCTAACCTGATTTTACTTAACATAAACCGACCTAATTTGACCTAAATATCCTTAGTAATCTAGACCGACATAAAAAAAAAACTAAACTACTTATAACAACCAAATCTTAATTAACCTAACATAATTTAACTCACCACAACTTATCATACCTAATTAAACCTAAACTAAGCTGTCTAAAATTGTACTAGTTACAACTGAGCAGTAAATGTAATGATGATTACGAAACATTTAAAATGGCTAACGGGACAAAAAAAAGGTAGAAAAATATTTCGCCAATGTAAAAAATAATCTGAATATCAATCAATTTGACAAAAGACGGGTCAGCGTCAAAATCTAATAGACTGTATTTAAGCAAAGTAAGCAGAAATTAATAGGAAAATTTTGAAAATGAAAAAATGAAAGAGCTTAATTTAATACCACTTCAGATCTGTATATTTAATAATATTGTGCACAAAGGCTGAAATGTGATAAAAGACAGGTAGAATGAGAGATAAAGGAATGCATTTAATTTAAAAGGTTACGCGTTGAAAAATTGAATCGTGAATAGGTGAGTTTGTGAATTGTTAATATCATCGATGTTTATATTTCGTAGATCTTACTTAACCCTGTATCGTCAGAATGTGTACTGCTGCAGGTAGTAGACGACTGCCATTATGCCTTCACCATTTTAATTAAGGCAGAAAATAATATAAAATCGTTTAGTTGCAGATTATATAGATGAGCCATGAGAGTGGAAACTTAACTTTCATATCAAGAGAAAGCGACAGGTCCACAGAGGAAATCCAAAAGTAGGAAAATAGGAATAAGATTTCAGAGGAAACAAAATATCCTGCCCGAGATTCGATCAAGGTTTTTAGACGCGTGCGACTCTATATCTCACTATGTCGGTCGGTCTCCATTTTGTTTTATTTCTTCGGTAATAACATTGTAACTATTCAGCAGATCTTAACGAGATTTAAAACTCTTACGTTGTTTTACATTCTCTTTCGAATGATACAGAGGCAACGGTCATCCCAAGGATAGCCCGGGACTTATTTTGTTTTGGCCATAACATCATAACTATTCTGCTGCTTCTAACGAAATTTGAAACACTTATATTGTTTCACATTCTCCTTCAAATTATATAATTGCCAAGGTCTTCCTAAGGTTAGTACAAGAATTATTAAATATCTGGGCATAAGTGAGAGGACACGATTTTGGTCAGCAGACCTTGTTTCTAGAATCTTTTATCCTGTCTTCTCAGGTCTAGATTTATCGATCTATCTCTCGTTCTTCTTATTTTCTAATCTCCCGATTCGCAGATAACACGGAAAGGAAACAGTCGAGATTTTATATAGATGTAGAGAATCTACAGAGAAAATAATTAAATAAATAAATGAAATTTTAGTATTCGAAAGAAACTGCTACTACTAATAATAATTACTATTAATAATTACTATTAAGATCTCTCTCTCTCATTCCCATATCTGCTGCAAATAAATAAATGAAATTTTAGTAAGTGGAAGAAAATTCTGCTGATAATAAAGTAAATAATTATAATTCCAATCCATATCGCTCTCTCTCAATTAACTCCAAACGAGCCTGGGCCTATTTTAGTTAAATAAACAAATTAAATACTATTCAGTGCAAGAAAAGGTTCCAAATAAGGCTGCTTCATAAAATTAAATAACAAAAATAAATTTTGTAATTGAAAGAAAATGCTGTCAATGATAATATTAATTTTACAATGTAAATTCCAGCCAATCTACTTAGGGTGTCAATTTTTAAAAGCATCGGTACTACTGAGTGAGCCGACAAATTCTCAGTCAGTATCATAGCAATGGATCCTAGAGTCTTAATTTTAGAAGGGATAAAATTTCCAAGCAGTGGGTCTAAACTATCAAGTCAAGATAGAGGATGGTATGGTGCAATACCTTGAATATTAGGTTCAAATCAAAAGATATCATTCGGCCTTTATATAAATAAATGCGTAGTCAACACATCTCTTGTACGTAGTTCCATTTTGATTTACCTATCTGGAAAGTCTTAATAATAAATATAAATTATTTAGCTCAGTATCAATCTTTAAAATTCTTTGATATTTTTAATGTTGAAGAAAAGGTTTGTGAAATAGATCGCTAAGTATTCTTCATAATGAACAAGGTCTGCTGACTAAAAAGTGGCGTTTCGTCAATTATTCTGATTTATGTTCTTACGACTTAGAAGACTTTCAATAATTCCCGAAGTAGCCTTAGGAGGACCTTGGCAATTCTATTATTCGAAAGAGAATGTAAACACCTTAAGGGTTCCAAATTTCGTTAGAATCATCCGAAAAGTTATGATGTTATTGCCAAATAAAACTAATTATCTGGCTAACCTTAGGTCACTTTGGCAATTATATCTCTAAAAAGGAATGTAAAACAATATAAGGGTTTTAAACTTCCTTAGAATCTTGCCAATAGTTATGATGTTATTGACAAAACAAAATAGTTTCCGGGCTAACCTTTATAGGACTATGCCAATTGTATCATTCGAAAGGGAATGTAAAACAGCATATGGGTTTCAAATTTCGTAGAAAATTGGCTCAATTGTTATAATGTTATTGAAAAAAAAAAGCAAAACGTGGACTGACCGACATAGTGATATGTAGAGTCGCCCGCGACTAAGAAGTCAGAATTTTCTAAAAGCTTATTAAAAAGCAGAACTAAACTAAAAATTAAAACAAGCCATACTTCGTATTTTTCTCTCAGAAAGAAATTGGTTCCACAGGCACTCTTTCGGCCTGTAGCCTACGGCCTATTTGCTCCTCTAAAACATTTTTTTTAATCCCCTTTATAGACTCTTTATTTTAACACCCTGAACACCTTTTTCGACATACGTACCCTGAAGCATTCTTTTAAAGTTATTTCACCTTTTATTATATTGTCTTTATTCCTTTAAGATTTATATATGGTTGAGAATTTTCCAAACACTTTTTTCATCATAGACAACCTGAAACCTTTTTTTAAAGTTATTTCACCCGGTTTGATATATAGAAAAACCTTCGTCAGATCTCTTTTTTCATCTAAATTTGCTTTATATACGAAATGATAATGAAAGAGCGCCAAAGCCCTAATTTTAATACATTTTTTGAACTTCACGATTTGTGTTTTTTCATTTCAAATCATTCGATAATTATATTTATTTTTTCTGAACTCTTAGAAAGAACTTTGATAAAAGCTCGAAACATACAAAAAACAGCCCTGCGAATAAAAGTTTCAAATAAACCTAAATTCAAAAACATGAAAGGTTACTTATCTACTAAGCAAAAAAAACATTTTCAAAAATTTAAAAAATTTACCAAGTTAATTATAGAGTTAAGGATATATATATTTTAATGATTAAAATGGCGGTTCTTACCTTTTTGTCACACGTCATTTATGGAATTGGAAAAGCAAAAAAATGGTTGCACTGTAATTACATAGTCTAGAATACTATAGCAAATTATAGCAAGGTATAACATAGCATATTATTGCATAGTGGTGCTTATCATATTATTGCATAGTATATTATAGTATAACATAGTATATATAGTAGAGCATAACATAAAATACATAGTATAGTAAATTATAATATAGTATATGTAGTATAGTATCTCCTAGCATAGTATAGCCTAGCCTAGAATATTCTAGTATTGTCTAGAATAGTATAATTTATAGCATAGCCTAGTATAGTTTCTAATAGTATCCTGGAAAAATCTAGCTTACCGTAGGAAAGACTACCAGAGTATTACCTACACTAGCATGATAAAGACTAGCATAGTATAGACTAGCCTAGATTGCTTAACATAGTTAATCCTGCCTAGCCTAGCCTAGCATATTATATCCTGGCATAGTATAGTTCTTGCATAGTATAACAGAGTAGAGTATGTTATATCATAGCCTACCATAGTTTAGCCAAGCCTAGCATCGGATAGCCTATTCTAGCCTAGCCTAGCTTAGTATAACCAAGTCTAGTCTATGATTCCCTATAAGAGTAGAACTTACCATGCAATACTCTAGTAGCTAGCATAGTATAACATAGCCTTACTTAGTATAGTTTAGCCTGGCATAGTATGACGGAGCCTAGACTAATTTAGCCTAGCAGAGACTGTATAGTATGGCCTCCTTAGCCTAGAAACCATAGTAAAGCCTAGTTAACAAAAACTAGCCTAACATAGCATAGTAATGCCTAGCAGATATGAGAGAGTAAAGCTTACTATAGTATATCTTATCCTAGTATATCCTAGTCTAGAGCAGTAGAGTATAACATAGCCTAATCTAGTATAGTTTAGAAAAGTTTAGCATAGTATTGCCTATCCTATACTCCTATAGCTTAGGGTAGCCTGCAAAGCATAGCACCGTATAGCCTATCTACCATAGCCTACCTTACCCTAGTCTAGCTTAGCATAGTATAGTATAAGCATATTATAACCTAGCCTAGCATTGTATAAACTAGTCTAACTTAGTATAGTCTAGCTTAGTCTAATATATTCTATCCTATTCTAGCATGATATATCTTAGCATAGCACACCTAACCCTAGTCTACCCTAGCCTATGTTAGCTTAGCATGGTATAGTATAATATAGCCTAGTCTAGCGTACTATAGTCCAGCATAGCCTTATATAGCATAGCATACGATTTTATTGCCCAGCCTAGTATATCATAGCATAAAATGGCTTAGAATAGCAAAGATACCCTATAGTAGCTTAGTATAGACTTGCATATATAGCCTAGTATACTATATATTAAAATAACTCTGCTTAGTATATTATATCTGAGCCTATTACAGTGTATCCTAGCCTCGAAGGCCTGCCTAGTACAGTATAACCTAGCCTAGCTTAGCGCAGCCCACAATTGTATTATTTAAACTTAGTCTAGCCTAGCTTAGCTTACTGTAGTCTAGTTTAGCCTATCTTAGTATACCCTCGCTTAGCCTTGTTCAGTGAAGGCTAGCCTAGTATATTTTACCATATCCTAGCTAAGTTAGCATAATCTAGCCTTGACTAGCATAGCCTAGTATAGTATATCATTGCCTACCTTACCCTACCCTAGCCGAGTTAGTATAGTATAATATATCATAGTATTGACTACCATAGACTAGAGTATTAGATCTTAGCCTAAGTTTGCATAGCATGTATAACATAGCCTAGCCTACCCTTGCAAAGTCTCGCTTATCCTAGCCTGGTAGAGCGAAGACTAGCCTAGCGTAGCATAGCTTAGTATATCATATCCTAACCTAGCATACCATAGCGTAGCCTAGTATAGCCTTTCATGCCCTCCCCAGCCTAGTATAGCTTAGCTTAGCCTAGCATAGTATAACCTAGCCTATCATATCATAGCATAACCTAGCCTAGCGTTACTTAACTCGACATGTATTGGCTATAATATACTATTATACCTTAGCCAAGTATAGCTTATTATTGTCTATCCTAACATATGTACTATATGCTATCCTATCATAGCATACTTTTGCCTAAATTAGCATAGTATATTTTAGACTTGTTCCTTTATATCTTAGCTTAGCTTAGAATAGTATAGCCTATCCTAGCATAGCATAACCTAGTCTATTCTAGCAGAGTATCGGCGAATAAGTTATGATGATATTTTGCGATGATAAAATAATTCCCGGTCTAACCTGGGGAGGATTTGTCAATTATAACATTCGAAAGAGAATGTTAAACAACATAAGGGTTTCAATTTTGTTATAATAGGCCGAATAGCTACAATGTTTTTACAAAAAGAAAACAGCAAAACGGGGACTGACTGACCGACATAGTGAGATGTACAGTCGCTCGCTACCTGACCTTCACGCGACTAAAAACCTTTCCAGATTTCATGCTCTTTCCCTTCTACTCTCCAACGATTTCTTCGCAATTAGCCTTATTTACTCTGTGTCCCTCATCGACGTTGGAGTATTATTCTCTAATGTGGAGACTGTTCGGATGTTTACATTGGCGTACGAGCCGCTCACTTTGCCAACGCATCTCCGAACTCCGTGGTGACCTTCGCCGAGAAAATGAACTCGTGAGCATAGCAACGCACTTTATGATCTTAAACCATACCTCGACTTCGATAAATTTAAATTAATCTTTAAATCTGATTTTCCCCCTTCAAAATAAATATGGGTAAAGCAGCTTTAATACGTGAAATCCCTAATTTTAATCATAGGGAAGGAATTTTATGCCTCAGTCCTTTCCTCCGAAACCTGTTTGTTCAATTAGAATTGTTGGAGCCACCTTATTTGAATTCCCAGTCCCGTACATTGCTAATTCTGCCAATAATTTAATTAAAAAATTATGTATATATATATAAATTAATTATATGGGAAATGGGAAGCAGCAGAGGTGGTAATATTCAAATTATAAAAATTAAGGGCTTTTAACTATTAGGGAATCGCAATGATGTTTTTGTTTTTAAAATAAAACTGAGATTAATTAGTTTTGGGAGTCTTCGTTGTAAAAGAGGAAGATAATAGAAATATTTGAAAAATAGGGGTTGTTTTTTGGGGTGGTGGATTTGGCGTGCGTAAATCGAGGGTAATTATAGTTGTAGTAAAGGTGGAAATGAGCTTGTGTCAGTGTTTAAAGTCGGGTTTATAAATATAATATAAAGAGATTCCTGTTTGCGTAGTTGGTTTTTGTTGTTTGCCTTTTTCTTTAATTGAAAAATCATTTAAGTTTGGTTTATGGTGTGGATGTCTGTTTTCGTAGTGTATTTGGATAGGCAATGGCGAAAGTACTTGGAAACACCTTTTCATTTTTTCCTGCGGGACATTGCATTCATTTGCCACCCTCACGTGATACTTTGTGAGTTTTTCATTTTATATATATATAAATATATATATATATATATATATATATATATATATATATATATATATATATATATATATATATATATATATATATATATATATATATATATATATATATATGTGTGTGTGTGTATGTTTGTGCAATACAGCCCACAATGTAGGAAAAACGATTGCGAGAGGTGCACCTGCAAGGCGAGCGTGAGAGGAAGCCCCTCGAAATAGCCTTTTTCAGCCTTTTCGAGCCCCAGACCACGTGATCCTTGGCGTAGGAATTCTAGAATCGACGAGAATTAAGCTGTCTTGAGATGAGCCGCGACCGGGCTGTATTTACTTAAGAGGGACACGCATCGATAACCTCCCTCCCCCCCCCCCCCCCCCGCGATAACGCCGAATCCTCGCTCCATAACTCCCTGAAATAAGTTTGCCCAGACTGGCGTCGTGTATTCTCTTGGGACGGCTATGCCCCAGGGCTATCTAACAGACCAGCCACCGGACTATTTAACCCCCGTCAGCAATTCATCGAGGAGATTGAGAGTCTGCCAGTCCCTCTGTTCAGACCGTGTGTCTCTTTTCCGCGAAACCTCGCAACCCCTGTTCGAGTCGCGCCTCATTGTTAAGATCTCACCAGCAGATCACCCTTCCTGAAGCTATGGCCCCTGTTCAGAGGAAAGCTTATCGAGTCATCTCCCCAGAGAACTGTGCGGCCCCACTCGTCTCACACCCCCTTCAAGACTACCATTCTCCTTGTATCTGAGACTCCCTGCCGAGCCGCAGAACAGTCTCTCGTGTTTGAGATCACGTCTCTCTGGAGGTAACAAAACCTCGTCATTAAGCAAGAAGTACTCTCAAACCCCCATCTACGAGACATCCTTGTCAACCCCTTAAGAACTGTCTCCTCGAAGACCCATCTCGTTTGTCTTCCCCCTCCCAACAACTCTAAGCTTCAAGGGAAAGCGATTTTGCTTTGTAATCCCATGATTACACCCCCTGTAAGTGGTCACCTGGATTACATAGCCATGTCCTTTAATTGACTCCCCGCTTAGCTCTGTCACATTGTAAATTGTCCCGATCAAATTAACTTTTCTTATAAAGCATAATACGTTACCCTTTTGTATATATATATTGCCCCGTTTATTATTTATAATATATATTAAAATTATATCTGCGCACTTCTGCATTTGTTTGAAATCCATCTTAACTTTCGTCTTTTTAAAATTTAAAACCCCCATAGTAGGGGGCAATTTGTTGATGAATTGTTTGGAATTCAGCTAAAAAATTTACTCAAGAGTGTCATGGATCAGACAGTGTGAGTCTGTCCTAAAAAAATGTGGAAGCATCTTCCCATCTCCTGATCGTCGTTTGGCCGCTTCTCTTTCGTCTATTTTCAACCCGTATGATAGGAAAACACTGATTTCTAGCACTTTCGTTCTTAATAATGTCTTATCAAGAAATGATAATTCATTGAATAGAGCTCTTTCATACATGAAAATCGAGAGGGATAAATTGTGGAATGGGAAAAGGTTAGCAAACGAAAATGGGGCACAGCCTGTCATGAACTTTGATAAAAATCTATTAAGATATTGATTTTTTATGATCGGTCAGAAAAGTCCGTTCTAAGAGAATCTATCTTTGCTTAAGTCAAAATGTGGCGTTTTAATGGTCTCCAGTCTATATTTATCTACAATATTGTTATTATGTATAATAGTTTTTATTTCTTTCAATCTATCTGGACATGTAGTGATGATATAGGCACAAAGAGACGACTGACTTCAAAACTTATACTGAAATCGGCCTTTTATTTTTTAAACCTAACCCTTAAGATTATCATTACCAGATTGTTCAATGTATTGTTTGTTACAATCTTTAAATTTAATGAATTATTTGCTTCCTGTTTTAAATACTATTAAAGTTAATTAATAATCTATCCATAATAAATATTTATATGTTAGGAAAATATTCATTTATGTTCAATAGTATTAAGAAATGAGGTAAATTGGTTAATGCCTTTGAAAATAAGGAATATTTGGAGGATCTTTTCGTTTCTATTTATTATATATTTTCTAAAATGATCGTCAGGACTGGTTCATAAAATCAAACAAAATGTGGTTAGATAAACAATTTATAAATCCAATGTAGTAAATTTTTTTACATACTACGGCAAAGAATTTTTTAGTTACAACTGTTAAACGGCGCAAGGACAAAGCAACGAGCCAAGTTCTTTACTACATCTAAATAATAATCGAGGAATTAATTAATGATGAATAAGTGGATTTTCTCTTGAGTCTGCAAAGTGAAGGGATCCGGTTTTTTTGTACTACTGAAAACTATCGGCCAGTTGTGGTTGGAGTGCAAAAGAGCAAGAATCTACCACGTTTATCCTTAAGCTGACTCATTTAGAAAATGTGTGCTAAATGTTACACATAAAAGGGAGAACTGAGATCTTCCAGCGCATTACCCCGAGAAAAGAAAAAAAAATAGAAGGGATGCGTTCACCTTGAGGAATCAAAATATAGTATACTGCAGGCCTAGGTTCATTTCGGGGCTGATATTCGGAGTTGCGAAAGAAAAGGTTTATTTGAGAAAAATATTTCTCTTTGGCTATCGTTTCCCTTACGTCAGCGGTATAGCGCGCGTCTATATCACCAGAGGTCTGCGGTTCTAGTGCTTGCCGGGGCGACCCCTCTTTTTATTCTCGTAGCTTTTCACAAGCTCAATTGCTGTAAGATTTGTGTTCTGTTTCTGTGTTACATTTGGCATATATATATATATATATATATATATATATATATATATATATATATATATAAAATGAAGTAAATGTTTGTGTGTGCATGTCCATCTATAAGACTAAAAAAAGGGATTTTAACCCTTCCTCCTCTCCCTCTCTCTTTCCCTCCACCTCGCCCCCACTCTCCCCCCGTCGCCCTCTCCCCTTATCTGTATCCCCCTCTCGCCTTCTCCCCATTCACCTCTTACCCCTCTAAAAAAGGACAACCAAGCCAAGAGAAATAATTTCCCCTTCCCCATTCCTCCTCCATTATCTCACCCGCTTCCTCTCTTACCTGCTTTTCCAATATCTCCCACCTCTCACCTCTCTCCCTATCTCCCCTTCTATACTCAACTCTCTTCCCCTCTAAAAGGCACATCCCAACCAAGCGGAAAAATATTGTCGCACCCTCTCGCCCTCTCGCCCCCTCTTCCCAATTTGTCCCCTGTCTCTCTCAATTTTCCCCAAATTCTCCCTCTTTTCTCCTTCCCTTTTCCCTAATCCCCCTATCCCTTTCTCCTGTCTTTCTACCCCCCTTCTCTCTTTACAAAAAGAAAAAATCAAAATATCCCCTTTTCAAAATATAGTTATAGATAAGAAAATCTTTTTTTGTTTTTTAAAAACCTAATTTTGCTTAAAAAAGTGATTAGCAAAACTAAAGATCTATGACCAACAAATAAAATGTCGTAAGCCACAGGTTGATATATGAATTGAAATCGTGTCTGAAATTTAATATTTTATGGAAACACGTCAAAGTTTTTAAAACTTTATACAAATATGAGAGGACATTTGCATAGGGATCTTCTCTCGGAACAATTTGCTAATACTATTTTGCAACTTGGTGAAGGGAGGCTAAATATGAATAATGAAGGTGACTTGACTCTTTCAAAAATCTGCACCTTGGTGAAATCAGTTGAGGAACATATTTATAAATTTTTTCAAGTTTCCTTTTAAATTACACAAATGCTACTTGTTTCTGTGAAAGAGCAATGATGGCGCCAAAGAACATTACTGTGATTTATTTAAATGAAAATCTCTTGAATGTATGACTAGGAAATGAACATACCTATAAATCTATAGACTCTGTTGTCGACTCGGAAATAGTCAATTACCCGGGTGTGTTCTTAAACTCACTGAAACGACCAGGAGCTCCTCCTCATTGCCTTCGATTAATAATAGGCGCTCTAATCATGCTTTTAAGCAAAGTTGTGAAATGGGACAAGACTTGTCAAGAAATTAATGAGAAGTGTCATAGAGGCGAGAATAATTTCTGGTTATGGAAATGGCAAAGATGTTTTTTTCATCGTAAAACTTTAGTACCTTCCAAAATGCCTTTCTAATTAAAACAACTTCCATTTCTAATAAGCCTCTCTTTTGTGATCTAGATTAATAAATCCCAAGGTCAGACTTTGAAAGTTTCAATCATGATGGGTATTTCTACAAGTATATATGTATATATATATTTAGAGAGAGAGAGAGAGAGAGAGAAAGAGAGCGCATTTGATTGCAATATAGGTGTTGTGTAGTACCACCTCAACGAAAGTATGGCTATCTTTCTGTTTAGGGTCGGTTGTTAAGATGATGGGTAAAACTAAAATATTCTAGGTAAAGTATAATGCAAAAGCCTTTGTTTAGCCTGATTTTTACGGTTTCTTACTAATTTAGGACACTAATTTCCTAAATATTAATATAGTAGTGGCCACCAAGCTTTATCCAAGTAACCACAGCAAACTACCAGCGGCCCAATCTTCTAGACAATTATTGAAATTGCATTAGAGATGGTGAAAAGTTACCTCGTGTGGTTCCTTCGAATTAAGCCATAAAAATCCTAATTAAGTCTCAATTTTAAAATAGAGTTGAGTAGTATGAAGACGAATTATACCATCAAATCTAAGGGAATTTAAGGTATAGTAGGAATCAACATACCAAGTTTGATATTGATATGTTTGCGTGCCTTCCCTGCCGTAAAAGTGGCAGCATTATCTGCGGCTATATAGGTATCTAGCACACATTTTCAAGTTTTCTAGCTCTATTTTTTCACTTTCTTTACTGATCTCTCCTTACAGAGCTTCGGGGGCAAAACACTGAAGGAGAGTTTATGTTTCAGAACTCGAAATATATTTTCGGCGAGCGAGAGATCTAGCGTTGATGTACGCCAAACATCCATTGTAGAAGAGTTGATGATGTTATGGGGAGTAGTGTAAACAAGTACCTAACCTCTTATCAAAGGCGATCAATTAATTATAATTAAATTACTCCATGTAAAGAGGACTTAATAGGGAATATACTAGATACCCATTAGGCATCTAGAGTTTACAGTTACTTCATATTCTGAACAATTCTTTTCCTTATTTTTGGAGGAAAACGAACAATGCAATCTCGTCTATTGCGTTTTATCATTAATTCATATAAATTTAAGCTAATGCACCTAGAGATGCGTAAATGGTACATAGACCGAGTAGCAAATAAATAAAACTACTTAGTGTTGAGAAAATGAGGGTGCAAAACTAATGAAACTGATTGACCTTCACCGTATCACGAAAATTAAGATCAGCCTCTGGTGTTTTTTGATGGCCCTCACTGTTCTCATTATATTCTGACCAATGCCCATTAGCACCATAATTCCTAGACTATAATTAGTCTTAGAAACTTTGCCATTCATTATTTCTCTAAATCCTTGGCTGAACCTTTGCGCTCGTTAAAAACGATCTCTCAAAACAAGGAGATCAGAGCTAGTTTCCAGGGTCCCTGCTGAGCCGATAACAGCGACGCATCCATAAAATTACGTAAATAGATCCAATTTCCCAAATGATAGCAGAGGATTTGATATTTGAGTTATTCATTTTACTCACGTATTATCTATACTTATCAATTATAAGATGTTGTTTCTACACTTACAGATGAAATATTCGACAAATCTTGTCTCTAACTGAATGCTTTATTAGGCTTTAGTAAAGCATCAATCAGCCATCTCAAACAAACCCTTATTAATTACAGGTCTCAAATGGTAAACTCAGAAGCCAAAAGTACAGGAAATCAATATGTTAACCATTAATTGTATAAATCACTATTTAAAACCAAAGTGATGCAAATAATATAATAAATATCTAATGAAGTCTTTCAACCTGGAATTATGTAAAAGGTAAGTGAAAAACACGAAAAAGATAAACTATTACTCATAAATTTATAATCACAATGTCAAAATAAATCCTATTCAGAAAATAGCTATACGTTTTTGCGCTCGTTATTTCTATCTCGCTGAAATCAATGAAATATGGAATTTTACCAAAAAACATATTTTTATTAATTGAGGACATTAATATTTATTCCCCCTAAATGACATCAAATATTTATAATCAATAAAACCCTCATTATAATATGGGTTTTATTGCTTAAAAATATTTGATATCATTAAGGGGGAACAAATATTAATGTCCTCAATTATTTATCAGGGCGAATTACAAAGGTGATTAACTAGCAAAAAGGGCTTTGTTCCTAGTGAAAACCTCACCTGCCGGTTTTGTTTACGTGAGCTACATAAGCGTTGTTATGCCAAAGAAGTGTAAAAGAAAGTGGTTAAAGCATAATATAATAATCATAGAATAAGGTGATTTACTCACCTCTAAAAAATACGCAGAAGAGAAGTGTCCTAGCCATTTAGTGGGAAGATGTTCTGCTCATGCTCGCCACACTAGGAAAAGATGTTTGTTGGGAGGCCTCCTTCGAACACTCTTTTGACGATGCCGATTTGACGATGGCCTAAATTTGTGGCACAATCGACTTCTCACGCCTTGAATCACAAAAGCTGGAAGCGATTCTGAATTGAGTCGGAAAATATATAGTTTATTTGAAAAGACTTGATGAAACTTCACTACTCTAGGTTTAGATGGTTAAACTGATCCCTAATTTATTGTTTACTCATTTGCTCTAGTTTTTCACGTCAGTTTTAATGAATGATATAGACTTAATTTGTTTGGGACAGTTTATTATTACTTTTTTAAATTGATAACTAATTATGGATACATTTCACTTATTTATTGTAGTTTTTTGTGTCTTTAGGTGATTGATTATCTTTTAATTGCTTAGACCTATTTTCTGTTTCAACTGATTAATTTCGCTCACTCTATTTCTATATTCACAAGTGATTAATTTCTATATTTACTCCATTTATATAGTAATCTAGATTAAGAAATTAACAAACGACCCAAGAATATTTCAAATAATTCAACGGCAGTGTGTCATAAATTAAGAATATAGATTGAAAATTTTAACTCGTGAGAAAGACATTTTTTGAGAAGACTTTCAAATAAGATAAACCCAACAAATACAGGGTGGGGCAAAGAGGACGGACGTTTGTTAAACATTCACAAAATTAACTAACAAGGTAGTGGACCATTTAACAAACTATTGGGTTGAGGAATAAGTTCTTGCGGTTTTATTAAATTTATTCATTACTATTAACAATTTTAGAAAAACTTCATTTTTAATTGATACCATATGCAATTTAATCAATAATGTATTCTCCGTTGTTATTTACGACTTCTTCCCAACGTTCAACTTGTTTATCGATGCCTCTGCAATAAAAATCTCTAGTTTTTGACTCAAAGAATTCGTTTAACCAGGTTCTTAATTCCACATTATATTCAACGAAACGCTGCGCAAATTGTTGGAGAGCGATTGGAACAGATGGCGAATATGGATAATGCTGCATGATTTCCCAATTAAGCATTTGGATGGCATCTTTTGTCATATTTTCAATGTGAGGACGAGCATTGTCGTGTTGCAGAAGGACTTCAGAACATCGAGGAGGTCGCTTTTCACCAATAGCTTCGGCCATTCGATACATTTATTGAACGTAGAGTTCTGCATTGAAAATCTCGTTGTTCGCAAGGAGCTTATAAAGAATAAAGCTTTCACAATCCCACCACGCACACAGCATCGTCTTTCGTGGATGAAGTCCTTGCTTAATCGCGGAAGTGGTTTTTTATTGATGCTAAGCCATTGTTTCGATGGTTCATGTTTACATAAACACACCACTTTTCGTCGCCAGTGATGATGCGGTGAAGAAATCTGCCCTTATATCCACGAGTAGCCTTGTGACGAACAAGCAAACCTGCGTCAATCGTGGAGCGTTGAAGTTTGTTGCTTTCGCTCGAGGCGTGCGGAACCCATGCACCGAGTTTTTAAACTTTCTCCATCGAATAAAGGTGATTCACTACAGTTTTCTGATCACACGCCAATTGTACAGCCAATTCTCTAGTCGATTGAGGAGGATTTCATGAAAAAGGTTGTTCAATTGATCTTAATCCAATTTAAATGGGCAACCAGAACTTTCTTCGTCATTAAGATTGAAATGACCGTTTTTAAAACGTGAAAACTACCTTTAAGCTGTTCTTTCTGATAAAGCAGTTTCTTCGTACACAGCACAAATATCGCGACGAGCTTTGGCTGCGTATGCATTGTTCCCGTCTCGATTGAAAATTAATAACAACAAGTGTTGAAAATGCACCTTTCTTTTCAACTTGATATTCGATTTTGAGGGTACAGAACAAAAATGAAATTAACCCAACTTTTAAATAAACCGCAATGACTTATTACTCAACTTCACACGTAGCCTAAGCGGAAGCCTAATAGTCTACGCTGTTAAGAGACGTAGCCTAACATTTGCCAATTTTGCTCTCATTATTTATTATTGTTTCTTAATATGTGCTGAAATCACGTCAACAAAACTTAAATCAACACAACATTAAAAATAACGCAAGAACTTATTCCTTAACCTAATAAATAACTATAATCTAGTATGCAGTATCTAGTCAAAGACTCGTTTGGTAAAATTGAAATATTAAAATCAAATAATGTACCGTTGGTTTTGTCAGCCTACTGGGGCTAAATAATAGACATTTCAAAAACGTCTGTCCTCTCTGCCCCACCCTGTATATGAAAATCCCGCGAAAACTGGCCTTCACAAATCAAGGGATAAGGTGACAAAAAGAGGCAATATTGAATAGATAGTAAATTAAATGATATCATCCAAGTTTTTCGGGAAATCTCACGGGGAGACAAATATCCATTCCCGTAATTTAGAAAACACGTCCTAGTACTTTAGATTTTGCGGTACATACTCGTAGCATGTTATCCAATTAAAACTAGTTCAAATTAGTTCATTCGCCTGTTTAACGATCGTGATCTACTGGGATAGGCATGAACAATTCAATATATATCTGTAATAAAACTGGGACCTAAACTATCTTGATTGAAAACCTTTTTCTCTTTTCAGTCTCTGCCTTCGATATCATTTAACACATAAGGTGACGAAATACTTTCTTTAATTTCAATTATTTTCTCGAAGAGTGAGTTATCTTTTTGTCTCAAAGTCTTTAGATGCCAAAACTATTTCACTGATTAGCCATTTAACGGGAATTGGAAATAATATTTTATTATAAAGCTACAAACTTAATTAATGCCAGGAACGCTAAGTAAGTAGTTGTTTTTCGCTCCTCTCTTTTTTATAAGCTTAAAATTAATAAACCTGTTAAATGTTAAAGGTTTTTAAGCATTTTTGAAGTCTGAAACATATTGTTCAATCGCCACAGGATACATAAAGCAAGTCATTTTTTATGTAGATAAAACATGGCCAAATAAAAGTTTACAAGGTTTATTTTATCGTAAAGTTATATAACTAAATATTAATCTATTTATTATCTATTATAAGAAATGAAACAATCACAAAAATTCAGAAAGATTAAATGATCGCAGAATATTGAAACATTTGGGGCCTAGTTTTTATCATCAGAAAATGTGGCATAATTAACAAGTTTTGGTAATTTAACAAATTTTGTATTCGATAATATGAGCATTGAACTTCTTTATCTGCTAAAACAATCAAATGGTAGATTACTTGTCTAATTCTAATAATTTTGCTTTATTCATGTTGACCCGAAAGGAACCAAGCTTATGTAATCTAAAAGATGTTATTCTTCAAGGTAATCGCAACACGTTACCTCTTATACCTCCCATAGTACAATAGTTGCAGCCTTAATTTCCTCCACCATTTCCAGTTTATTTCCCCAGCAAATCATCTTTAGATTTTTCGATTTTCTAAAGTAATCACTTGTATGCTAATGGATTTTAGGATGCTAAACAGAATCGAAGTAGTTGTTTTAATCACCACTAACTAACCATTTCTATTTCAAAGTTGCATCTTAACTGGTGTCTCTTTAGAAAAAGATTTTGAGCACTAATTTTATATTCAAATTTATGATAATTTAAAGACAACTATTAATGGAGTTAACTGCTGCTCGTAGATTGGCCATATTGGAACCGTGTAAACGCACCTTAATAACTATTTTCTAGAAGTCTCACGTCTCACTAATGATACCATATTATGGAGGAGGTAAGCTCTTACACTCTCACACTCTGCAAGAAGTCTATTGTCTTCTACGTTAGCTATTTACCATTTGAACATTTCACCATTTTCTATCTTCCATTCAGGATATTTATGTCAACAAAGTCGAAAATAATTTGTAACAAATGTTTATAGACTTTAGCTTCAATTACCTTACTTTCCTTGCAATATTCTATGAAGTAAATACCATTAAGGGTTATCTTCCTCTGTCAACGTTTCTTGCTTATAGAAATCCTTGCAAAGAAGTTTGAAGTAAATGACAATACTTCAAACTGAACGCTTTGTGTTTTTATCTGGATAAGTCTACTTTTAGTTTATTTATTAACAAAATATTTTCACCAGTAATTAGACATTACAGTTGCTGCCTAGTGCTCTGGTATTCCATCCTTGCTTAATGGGATACTTATATTAATATATAAGTGATTATATTTCGTAGGTCAATGTCAAGTCTGTGACCTTCGCTAGCCTTGATCCGGCCAGATGGAGCGCGATAAATCGTTCGGGGAAATTGAAACCTCGAAGTGCGCGGATATGATAAAGTTAAGTAAGAGTGCGGTTGGTCAAATTAATATAACTTCTTACAGGTTTTGGGCAGAGGAACTGGTGAAACAAAAATATACTTTACTATTTGCATTCATATTAAAAATAAAAAAAATAGATTCGCAACGTTACAATTTTAAGGTAAGATCAGCTCTGGATTTAAAGGGACAACGGAAAGAGGGTGCCAACAATATAACAACACGCACAATTCAAAGAAAACGGGACACTGAATACACGAGAGAGTTACTTGCGAAACCTTCTTTTAGCGGTATCCTCTAGAGAGTTGTTGGAGAGAGATTGCAAAATAGGAATTACAATCGACAGGTTTAACCTCGAAGGAAAGGATGGAGGGAGTCCTACGCCGGACAGGAATGGAGCCGATTCCAGAATAATAGTCACTTGCCAAAAGACTATCGTTGAATCTGGAGAGAATTATTGCCTTCGAACTCGAGGGGTGGGGAACCGAATCCAGATTTTACGCATCGCGTGCAAGGGGCTGCTGATACTAATTTCTTGAGGCCCGCATCTGATATTTTATACCGGGTTCGCAGAAAGTGATTTGTCCTTAGGTCTCCGAAGGGTATCTGCCTTATCAGACCAGGCACCGATGAAGTAAATCTTAGCCTGGTTCACAATATTTTGAGGAGCTTCCGCCGCTATCCTTGCTTTGCTCGGTCCATCCATCGCTCTTGTTATCGCTGGAAGTGGGTCGGTTTCTCAGGGCACTGCTTGAAGATTTCCGTCCACATGGCGCTTTTGTCACTAACTATAACATTCTAGATATTTTAATTTACTACTAGAAACTTGTAAAAGCATAAAGTGCTACGAAAGAGAAATCTCAAAAGCACGGGATAAGGTAGATGCTCAATAACACATAGGAAATAAGGAAATATCAGATACAAGCGATATTTTTTGTTTATAAGACCAAGCATAGATTAAGATATAAGTGAGAGATAAATTACAAACGGAATAAAATAATATAAACAAATAAAGTGGAATAATAGGTATAATTTGAACCGTGGAAATCGAGGTTCTTCACTTTTAAGGCCAGTGTCTAGCCGCTAGGCAACCATCCAAAATGGACAAAATTGCCTGCGTATCATCTTTACCTATTTCCTATGAGATATTGAGCATATTGTGCTATATTAGTGATAATCCATTAGAAATTGCGTAACACAAAATGTAATTGAATTTCATTTATTCCTTTCACCACACTAATCATTAGATACAATTAACGTTTAAAGTAATTTTATTTATTTTCTGCTATTAATACTATTAATTTTAAATACCGACAGATTTGGGGCAGTGTTCAATATCCTTTTATTAAATTGAGTCCTCATTACTTGTCAAATGAGGCAAAATTCTGTCCTTAATGGAATATATCCCTAAATAAATTATATAAATGGAAATAATCGGCCTGAATTTCGTGTTGTAATGCAATTGATAACACATTATCAATGTTTAAATCGATTTTGCCATAAAGCTAAACGAACTCATAATTTGGTCGCTTCGTGTGATTTACATATTAATAGAAAGTCGAACACAGATGGATGCATCTGCGTGTATGAAAATGAGAAGGGAAGACAGGTTTGGTGGTTAGGTGTTAAAAGACCATCCATCTAACTGCTTGCATATAATATTTGTGGCAAGGAGAGGAACTGCATGTTGTTTTATGATAAAATGTAACGTTAGTAAGAATTTCGGCTTAGAACTGAGAGAACGAGGAGAAGACAGAGAAAGAAAAAAAATGCAGAAAAAGATACGGTTTATTGGGAAGGATGAATTTATAAAGTTTATTGTATTTGGAACAAATGCGTTTATAGTACAGGATTAAATTGTGAATATACAAGCAATTCTAATATACGTCCGAGAGAGCATGTATATAGTTAAATCATTCGTTATTAACTACTCACATATCTATTTAAATGCATTATATGTCTTGTTGATTTTTGGTGAGGGTTAGAGAAGAATAATTGTTTCTTAGAATTGTTTAAATTGTTCTAAATTTGCTGCAAGTTGTTTACCGATAACTGTAGCAATCCTTACTTTTTGAGTTGTACTAAGAGCTAAGCCTTCATTAGGCTAGGAAATGGTGTTTAGAAACTATATGATAGGTCCGAATTTATAAATTCCGCTTCATCTCTTTTGGCTTGAAATATGTAGAGGAAAATTAAGAGTAAAAACAGTGACAAGATCGCATAGACTAAAGCATTCCCATGGCGGTGCAAGCAACCGCTGACAACCCCAGTATGGAGACACAGGACAACTTAACGCCATTCGTGGGCTATTAATTCTCACACGCAGGAAAAATGGAAATTATTGTTATTCACAATAAATCTCTTGCCCGGCGGCTATATCAACCATGGCTCCACCGCAAGTGCCAGCCTGCAAATCAAATCTAACAAAATACAAGCGCTCCACTACTCCTAGAATGAAGCTGAGGAGCAAATATTTTCTAAACTGGTAAACCTAAAAGAATAATCCTCTTTACTCCAAATGCAATCTTACAGAATAATTTAGGTTGGAAATATTTTCCTCATCGTCCGTAGTCACCAAACCTCGCACCATTTGATCACCATTTATTGGATTATTATAACATCATGTAAATTTTAAAGTTCACTCTAAATTAAATGAAAAGATGATGTTAATTCATATATTTAACCAAAACCGAATGCATTATAAAAAAGGATATGCAATGCTGTGTTAAACTATAGGATAACATTGTCAATAATGATTTAAATCGCTTTGGTAATTAAATTTTACATTAAAAACCTGTTTAGTTTCCTGTATAAAAGAACTTGACATTAAAATCAAGCCAACGTAGTAAATGCTTCTGCATTCACTGAATATATTATACCTATGGTGCTGGCTTTTAAATGGATTTACAGCCCCAGAATATACGAGCTTGTTATTCTAGGGTTTGTGAATATTTCCGCTCGTCATGGATGCGAACTATAAAAGCATTTTGAGTACCATTTATTATATTCTCCGGCATAATTCAGTCATATTAATTAGTTTACCTTCCCTAAACGTATTTTCCATTCCTCCTTCTGTTTATATAAGTGAACTTATGTATATTTATATGAAAACGAATGAAGATATTCGTAATTCACTAGTAAGGGTTTGTGGTTTACTGGATTGTTTATATATAAACTCTGTTAAATCAAGCAAGGGGTAAATGGACCAATAATAATAATGTTCCACAACCTTTATATAGGGTAGTAAAAGATAAAGTTATTATACTTTTCTTTGGTATTTAGGAAAAAATTATACACCTGACTCTGTTTAAAGTATGTAATTTGCTAAGTGGGAATATATTACACAGGTCTGCGTCAAAAATGTACCTTAGGTTTTCTGTGGTGTTTCTTAATAAAAGTGAACTCCTAAATCCGAATCTGGCATCCGTTTTTCTCTATCAGGTCCAGTTTTTGCGATATAGGGGGTGATAATTATTTTAAGGTTTATAAATGTCCAATATTAGATAAACATTTCAATAGTATTTGCACTACTGTGTTCGCAGTAAATTTTTTATACATTTTAAGTAATTATGTTAATAAGATTATATTTTTGCAGGTTAGAAACTGCTGAGCACTATAATAATAAGAATAAGAAAATAATAGTGGTTGAGTTAAAAATAACAAAAAATGTAAGAATAGCTCCAACAGATTTTGCTATGTTTGCGGCAAAGTGACTTTTCCGAGCAGTAATGTACAATCTCTCCTGTAGTTAAATCTTTGTATCATGCATACTTTGAAGTAAGGCTAGGAGATCAAGATAAAATTTTTGCAGAAAATATCTGCTGCAAGGGATGCTAAATAAGTTTAAAACGCTGGAGTCATGGCGAACAAAAGTCTCTATCTTTTGGTGTTCCCATGGTGGGGAGGGATAGCAAGGACCACAGTCAGACTGCTATTTTTACAAGAGCATTGTATCAAGTATTTTAGCTTTCTGTATTATACTGGCTCCTGAAAATGTCATTATTATGCATAGACTTAGCAAAAAATTAAAAACTAACATAGTTCACTTCAGCATGAACATATCTTTTATTAAACATTTATGTACTATCTGCAATTCCAAATCAATTCCTTTATGGAATATGCAATTATATTTTCCACAGGTATAAATAAGAAGAATAAATATAGTGTAGCATATCCGGATGTTTCTTTTGCCATCATCCCCTGCCACATGTTCCAGGAATTCTTATACCTTCTCCCCCTGAACATATAGAGCTCCATGAAGAGATTAAAATGAAAGTTGATCAAGATTATGATACATCTGAGTCTTATCAGTTTTTCACACATGATATGGTCGCAAGACCATTCATGCAAGTTCAGTGAGATGACCTGACCAGGGATCTGGACTTTCATAGGAGAATGCACAACTTCTTAGGTCTTGACTTCGTGAACTTAATCTTCTCGCTGAAGAAACAACATATTTTGGTACAGAAATAGTGAACAAGAGTTTCAAAGCAATTTTCTACCTCATTCTTTCAGCTCTTTAGTATACTGCGCTAATAAAAAAGTACTTGTTGAGGCCCTTGGAATTCCCTACAACCCATTTGAATGAGGACTTTTCATAGATTCCTCTAGTAGAAGGTTAAAAGCTGGGATAGTGAATATTGGTTAGAAGATAGCTTCCGTTCCTATAAGCCATTAAATCCACCTTACTGAAATTTATGAAAATATGAGAAAATTGCTGGATGTAATAAATTACTCTAACTGCAATTGGAGAATATGTGATGACTTAAATGTAAGATAATTTTACACTTGGCATTTCTAACCTCTTTTATGTTGACATTTTCATTTTTAATTGTTAATACTTGTATAAACCTTTTGGTCAACTTACATTTTACAAGAATGCAAATCTGGAAATCATGATTCATTTTGAGTTATATTTTTTTGTTAAAGTGTGTCCCTATAGCTGAATGTATTCTTTTGTGTTAATGTAAAACTTATGCTAATAGAGTAGGTATACAACATAACTTAATAAACTCAAAATAAGATGTACATATATCCAATTAAGTTTAATATGTACAATAATTTAATGCATCGACATAAAGGATTTTTCAGTACATATTCAAATTCTTATTGTTTTAAGAAATATTTCACTTTTAATTTACATTCCCTGCTGAATTTCGTTTATATAGTGTCTCTTATATTTGGGATGCAAACAGGCTACACGAAGCATACCTGTTTCTGATGTGTATAGGAAAGTCGTGCAGATAGTATGCACTATGAGAAGAAGGTTTGGCCTCCACGAAAAGCATTTCGAATTGGATCAAACAATGGGATAGCTAAACATTTAGTGCCTCCTCACAAAATACTGCTTCCTCCACTGCATATAAAGCTTGGAATAATGAAAAGTTATGTAAAAACCCTTAATAAAGAAGGCCAAGCTTTTAAATTTCTTCTTCAAAAATTTTCACAAATCAGTGACGCTAAGCTCCATGCGGAAATTTTTAATGGACCTCAAATCAAGAACTTGATGAGACATCAAAAGTTTGAAGCATCAATGACCGACATAGAAAAAGATGCCTGGAAAGCTTTCAAAGTTCTAGTTAACAATTTTCTAAGCAATTAAAGAAGCCCAAGATATGTTGCTCTTGCCAATCAGCTCCTTACACGCTCGAATGTCTATAAATATACACTTTTTACACTCTCATCTGTGTTATTTACCCGACAACTGCGAGGATTACCTAAAAATTCTTTCAAACGCAGGCCTGTGTATCAGTTATGTATACTAATTATACAATCAATTTTTAAATCTAAATTCAAATAGAAATTTACCAAAAGTTTGTGTGAAAGTGTAATGCATACACATGTGTCAACAGTTACAACAATTTAACTAAGCAAATGGAGCCTTTAAAATGGAATCTTCGTTTGTTATGAGCCGACTGATCTATGGTTAGCTGCTAGATGGCAGTCGGTTGACTTGAGTCCCTTTGACTTCTGCTTGAATACCGCAAGACGTTGTAGGCTAACCTGAGAGAACTATGGTTAAAGGCAGGAACTACAATTTAAGTCCAATCGGAAACTATGATTAGCTGAAACACACGCACCTATTTTGAAATTCAGCAAATACCATTAATTAATATTGGTTAACAAAGCACATCGGGGATTCCAGCAAAGAATTTGCGGATTTGACTTGGGCAACTTTGCGCTATCCCCTGTGACAGATGATGTGGATCTGTGGCAATATATCTTCCAGGCCTTTTTTTCTCCAACTACAAGTTCTTTTCACATATCTGCTACAAATGTTCTGGGAGGAAATCGCGTGTTAGTTTTCTTCCATTCGTAGTTAGGAGGGTTGATTTCATTTGGCAATGTCTTAAAAGGCGTTGGCTATCGATTACTGCTCCTTAAAGGGCAGGTGAGATAAAATTTCCAATCGATTGAATATTCTATCAATGCGAGATAAAGACAGTTTGTTTCTGGGAAGAGTAAAATTGTAATTTGCCATTGAATTCATAAAATAAATTAGGTTTGGTTTAGATTTTATGAAACAAAATTTGTTGTAAGCAAAAATGCATCTTTACTTAAAAACATCGATTGAGAAGGAACTGATTAGAAAAGATAACAGGCTAATATAAAGATAAATAAGAAAAAGTTAAGAAACTTAGTGAGAGAAAAGAGCTCTAATAGAGAACTTTTCCAATCCTAAAAACAAAAGACATGATAGGCGAAAAAGCGTTCCACGCAACGAAATTGGAAGATTAATATTCATTTCATATATATGTAATCTCGTGCCTGGGTTGGCTTTCCTTTGATTGAGTCACAAAGATCTCCCATATAATACATATTTACCTACCATATGTATTTGTATATATGAAACGAATGCTTTTCGATTTGATGAGCCAATTTTGGATAAAGAAGAAAAATACGTGTATTTAGGAGGACATTTTACGTCGCTTGATGCTTAATGCTACAAGAAATCTCTAGACGAAGAAAATTAGCCTAAAAAATTGTAAAATAGTTTCATCAAATGTTACATGTATTAAATAGAATATAATTTGATCCTTTAATAAAAGAAAGATTGAGGGATTAGGTAGAATTAAACAAGAGATATACATGTTGTAAATAAGACGAGAGGATAGAAAATAAGCAATCTATAAAAGGGAAACGAAAAATAGATAACGAATTTAACAATCATAAATATTAAGGAAGACAAAGAGATTGCCGGAAATACGAGGGAAAATATCGAAATAAATGCAATTGGGCAAATTTTTCCATAGAGAACACTAGGATCTATCTGACAGAGAAGAAACATTCCCATTTAAAAAAAATAGCCATATTGGGTGGTTCTTGTCATAAATGTAGTCTCAATTCGAGGCTCCCTGAGTTAGTGTTGTGGTAATAGGAGCTATATTCCGGTGGTTCAAGTTAGAAGTTAAACTGCAGGTAACCAAGTTTGATTTGAGAAGACATAACATAATGCTACATAGAGAGTTTTAAAATTGTTCCATTAAGCTGCAATCACTTAAAATATATATGAAGTAATACTTTTTTTACAGTTTCTCTGAATATAGTAATATTTTAAGTAACGTCCACACAAAAGGCATTCAAGTGGCAGGTGAACATTATGAAGAACAACGTTTACAACTGGTGAGTAAATTGGTTCATCTCGATTGAATCGAAATGCGTGAATTCAATATCTGAACAGAATTTTTATGGGAGATAAAATTTAATTGTTAAGTCAATTATTACATGCAAAATACAATGGAGTATTCAAAACAAAAAAAAACAACATTTCTACTCTCAGACGCAGTCTCCTACATAACTTATGTATGCTTCGCATCTGGTGGGATGTGAAAAAAGTAATGAATTCTTCAATAATAAGAAAACATTTCTTTTAGACCTAAACAACTAGACATAAATACTGAGACCCTTTTTTTAAATAAATTTCAAATTCATTAAAAATTCCTATAAAAATTTTGCCGATTAATTATTTTAAATAAATTTCCTATTAGAATTTAATAGAAATTCGAAGGTTTTGAGTATTACGTTCAATTTTTAAATTCTTTAAACTTCCCATAGTTTCTTAAAACAAAATTTTAAAAATTTAATTTCTCTAAAGTAAGTAGTAAACTTTCTATCAATATTTCTACAGTTAATATCCAAAACAGGCGATAGTTTGATCAAATATTTGATCAAATTTCATTAACGTTTGTTTTTCCTTTATTAATAACCGTCATCTCCAATTTTGAAAGCCACTATTCTTCAACCATCATCAAAATTAACTTCATATGTGATCATTCTGGCTCCAAAGTTCTCCAAAACAATTTGCGGAACAGCAAATGATAACAGATAATGATATTAATAATATCGTGTAAACTTAGAATATCGGTCAGTACAGTGAGAAATCCTCTAGAGGTTTCAAGATTCATAATACTGGATAGATAACAAAGAGGACTATTCCAAAAGAGGTAAAAGTCACAAAATAAGTTTAGGGGAGTAATTTTCGAAGCCTCTGTCCTACTGCCTAAGAAATAGCTCAGCATTTAAACAACGCCAACGGAGCAAATTAAATAAGAGGATTAGAGAATCAGGGCGTTTCGGTAAACATAGAAACAGCAAAGAAACCCCCTTCCTACATTATAATAGAGCAAAATGGTTAACTTATGCAAAACCAGGCCTTTGTTGAGTGGAAAAGGTACTTGGCACTTAAGGGTACAAGTTTGAAATTTTGGCTTCTAAATGTATTTTTGGATAAGAAGTGTTATGTGAAAGGTTCTTCAAGTGCATTTTGCCTAGGCTGAAGCTTGCCGGTTTTATTTTGATAAATTGGGCTTTTTTGCTCATATTCGCGGATTGTTCCTCTAAATATGCCTCTTTGGATAGGATCTTAATGCTTAGATTAAATTTTAACTGCATATAATAACTATTGCTTAGTTTACTTTCCATTTTATGCCTTAATTCGTGTTGTATTTTTACTAAAACATTGGGCCTACAAGTAAATAGGCCAACGTTATAGGAAGCTGTTAAAAAACAAGGTCTCCTGACCAAAGTCGCGTGCTCTCATTTATTCTAATTTATGACCTTACGTCCGTTAAAAATTTTAATAATTCCCGGATTAACGTTGCGACGACCTTGGTAATTATTATATCATTCGAAAGAAAATGTAAAAAATCAAAGGGTTTTAAATTTCGTTAGAATCGGCCAAATACCTACAATGTTATTACCAAAGCCAATAAAAAAGCAAAACGGGAACGGACCGACCGATCGACATAGGTAGATATTGGGTCGCACGTGACTAGAAATTCATTCCTAGTAAATGAAAAGAGTTGTCCTCCTACTTTATGACATTTCCTGGCCCTACATGTCATGTTTGATAAATAATAATGCTTTAGATTGTCAAGTTCTTTCTCATACTATATATTCTCCAGATCTGCCGCCAACTCAGCCAAGAAATACAGCTTTATGAATGGGCCTTATTTGTACGGAGTTACGATGTCTTCATGCCCCAAGAACCGATGTACAGCCCCCTACTGAGTTTTAAACCACGGTTCTCCCCAATTCCCAATATTGTTTAGCTTAACTGCAACACTTTCTATATGAGGATCTTTAGGAAAACTTGGCGCAAGAAATACTACTGTTAGTTTTCTCTTCTTTTCAAATTAACTATGAATTGCACAAATATTCTACTGATGAATTAGGAGTCGTTCCATTGTGAACTTTTCGGATCGACGACGAATTTATTGGTTGAGTTATCAGAAACATTAGGACAAGTATAAAAATCCTACGATTGAGTACCGCTGACCTTGTCCCTACTTTTACATCACTTTACAAACGCATTCTCTATCTCTTAAATTATGAAAGTTGCTGCTATTTTCATAATCAAATCTTCTCTTTCTCCTTTTCTCTTCATGGTCACACTTTTTTTAACTGTTTATCCTCTCCCTATTTCGTTCTTTACTTACGAGATATCTAGCGTTGTTTTCACAGTATTCTCTGTATTCTCAATTACGTACAACTCTATAGAATTAATGATAGACAAACATCAAAGGCTTAGAAGCAAAATTACGCTGTGGGTGCTATTATCAGCATATATTTAAGAGCCTACCACAGGTAATGGTTTTGCGTCCTAGATTAAGTCTTGAATATTTCGTTTAACTAGAAAGTATAAACTTTCCTTTATCTCGAAGATCTATCGTGCTCTTGATCACACTTGATAGAGATTGACTCTTTGCCATGTTTGTTAGGATTTAAGTGAATTTCTCCAGAACATGGCGGAATTAGAGGCGCATATTTCTTGTTGTTTTAAGAGATTCCCAAAAGGCCAAAAAAGCTTTATTGAAGAAAGACATAATTTTCTGAAAGTTAGTAAATGAACTTGTGTTTGATAAGAATGGCAAAAGATGGACTCAGAAGTTAATTTGGGCGAGATGTGGCAATAAAGATACACTATAGAGAAATAGTAGTGGTAAATGAAAGTGTTTTGTACATGAAATGGGTGTCGAAATAGGGAATTGGATAATACTTTCCTCTTAATTTTAGCCTCTCTGATGTCCGAAAGCAATAACACAGCAGCCTATATCACTCAAAAGCTCTTCCTTTAGCCAAATTACTTAAAAACTAAATAAAAAATTAAAAAAATGACGATAGAAAAAAATAGCAACAATAATATTGATAACGCAGGCTCGGGTAATATATATATATATATATATATATATATATATATATATATATATATATATATATATATACATATATATATATATATATATGCAAATTTGTTGAAGTCCATTGTGTATTTTGCCTTAATTAACTTCCCCTGGCAACATTCTCTTCTTCTAACTATCTTTTTTAGTCCATCTTGTAGATTGTGTGTTACTTGTCCAGTATCCATCTCTTTTTCAAATGAATGTTTTTTAGTAAACACAAAACCGGACAAGTAATCCACCATTTACAAGATGGAATAAAAAAGATACTTAGAATAAGAGAAAGTTGCCAAAGGAAATTAATTAAGGCAAAATTCACAATTGTCTTCAACAAAATTTGCATTCAAGAAAGACTGCTACCCAACTACACTAATATATATAAATATATATATATATATATATATATATATATATATATATATCTATATATCTATATATATGTGAGGGTATGGAACGTTCATACTCACATGGCGCTTGACAAACGTGGGAACGAAAGAAATTTGTCGTTTGAGTTGACCTTCGTCTCCTCTCCCCCCCCCCTTCCCCCAACTGGCGACAGGAAGTCAGACGAAGGAACGCCTATCTCACAAAGAAGCTTAAAGCTTATTTGCATTCTTTATGATAGCATGGAGATAGTTTAGAAGGCGCTGCGATAAGCGAATTGTCGTGAATGGAATCTCTCTGTCGATTTCCCACAATCCTCGGTATAAATTATATCGCCGTCCATCTCGCTACAGCAGTGTTTAAAACCAACTCGCGTAACTATCACGTTGAACGAGAGTTGTTGCCCTAACGTATCGACTACCAACGCGCAGAGTCAACCTGGTCGCTGTCTTAAATTGTTCCTGGAAGTAAATCCCGCCCCGCAGAGTCTGTGACTAGAAGAATACGCTCTGTTGCTCAACGTAACTTGAGTAAGAAAAAGAACATTCAAATAGTTACTGGAAGTTACTATTTGTTAGTGTCACATTCAGTAAGGAGTGAACTAATTGGAACTGCAGCCTGCAGCCCCGAACCCATCGTCTTATCCCCCCTCTCCCCGAGAACTCGTGTTAACGCCACCCGAACCACCCCGTCTGGACCTGAGTAATCGTCTCTCCAATCCATCACAATTAATGGTAATCTGTAAACCCAGTGTCGCTCTATTATTAAATTATCTATTTATTAACCGTGATTGATACTCCAATTGAGTCATTATAAATCTAGACTCTTAACGTCAGTGTTTAATATTTATTCCTTAATTTTGCCTGTTAACTATTGCTCATTATTATATTTGTGTAAAGTAAAGTTTATTTTGAGTACGTGTGTTTATTTGTGGCCTCTCCCTTTTTGACGTAGCCTTGGTAAGACTTTAATTAAGCATCTCTTCGGCTAATTTATTTAACCTGTATTTTGCACTTTAGAATTCAACAATCACAACCCTTCCCCCAGTAACAAGTGGGACTTTTATCGTGAGAATCTTGGCTACGGCAGAACACGTCTCTAACCAGCTTTCGCACGTTCAGTAGGAATTAAAGCCAACCTATATATATATATATATATGATCGTAGGATTGAGTGATAGGGCCAATACCACCGACTTAACTAAAAGCGGTGTGTCCAGATCAAGGACTAGAATAATTATTGGACCAGACTATAAGCAATTCTACGACAATATATATATATATATATATATATATATATATATATATATATATATATATATATATATATTCATAAATGTAGGTGGTCCGCCTCTTTACCAAACAGAATCATAAAAAATTTCCGTGTCCAGGAGTCCTTCCCGTGGCCGCGGGATAGAAGGCAGTGCTGCTTTCAATGTATTTGTCACTTGTTAGTGTGTCTGATTCGGATGAGAGATAAAATGACCTGTACCATTGAGGGATAAAGTTAGGTCTTCTTTGCTATGCAACTCGAATGGCTGTTAAGATTCCCGTAGTAATAGTTGCAAAGTGCGTCTCTCAGCCTGAAACACTGATTTTTTGCAACATCTACAATATTTAGGAACCCACATGAGACATTCATGATATTCGTTCAAATCACATCAGTCATGACGTCATTAATACGCCGAACCAGAAAATGGGGGGTTTTTTAGCCCTCAATTGTACTTAACGCCCTTTGTGAGTCGTAATTAATTAGTAATTGTTATCCGAACCGAAAATGGCGCTTATCCTTATTATCCTTATCGAGCGATGTACTACAACCAGTAGCCAGTGAAGGAAAGCAGCTAAGCCAATTTCTCTTTTGAATAGATGTACAAAGGTACGGCTCAATTGTACATCGACATGTTTCCGTAGAAATTTGAATTTAATACTTCCGGTGCTGTGGAAGTTTTGGAAGAAGAAACCTGTCGACAAACGTTCGAAATAGGGAAGAAAATATTGTAGCAATTATTTATAAAGTGTAGTTTAATTAATCAGTTGAAGTGGCTTTAGGTTAGAGAGCGTTTATAGTAGGGAATTGAAAACAGTGTGATTTTCCATCAGTGGCTAGTAGGGTTCTAACATACATTCCTACACATTTTGCATTTAATTCGAAAGATATTATTGTTAAATTATATAGAGAAATTTTAAGACAGTTGGTGTAGGTTGTAGAATTCTGCTCCCTAAAAATGCGAAAGGACATTTTGATATTAGAATACAAGCAGCGTCGAAGACGAAATTGTTTTCTCAACCTAGAATTAAAGTGACGAACCGCAATTTACTTCAAGTTGAAGTTTAGAATCTGCGCCGCAAACTTATTAAACTTTTCAAAATATAAATAAGCTTATTAATATAAATCATAACTCAATTCATAGGCTAGATAACCACTCGGTAACTATAAGTTACTATTTCTATCTATTATTCAAAGGATTTAAATATTCCCTACCGCAAAATATATTTTTCTAATTAAGTTCTTAACACACTTGATTATTCCCTTGGCCAAAAGCATAAGCCAGCTATCATAGATTTATATATGTACTTAACATATTTAATCAAACTTTTTAGAATTTATCATAATATTCATAAATATGTATGGGAATAACATTTATTTTACTAATATGTTTGAATATTTTGGTAATATGTTTTAATTACCTAATATTTTACAAAATGATTTGTAATGATTAAAATCCTATGTTTTCTAAAAAAGAATTTGATTAATTTTTCTTATGTTTCAGCTTGAATTTGAAATAATTGTCTATTTAATATAGTGATAAATAAGTAACATGAATAAACCAAAATTACTTACAGAAGGACTGAAAAGACAAAACCAACATACCATTAGCTAATGGTTATCACATTTAGAAACTTCCTCAAATGTATAATGTTCAAGATATGCCGTCCAATGATTCGAAATCATTAACTTAACTATGTTTAGGGATAAAATAGATGAATATTACTAGAAAATAGAACCATACAGAAATAAGGTTTGTGATACCGATTTCTTATCCAGATCCTCTTCTTTTAACCAGTCATTAATACCTCACCTACACCCGTTAGGTTATTTCTTTATCGAGTGAATCTTAAGAAGATACCACATTAATTTTTTCAACTTTTTACTACCTTAAATTATTATATAGAAAATTAAAGCTCATTTAAAGTTCTTTTATTCTTATTAAAATTATAATAAGCTACGGCGCGGTTTTTGAGATAAAGGGGGTTCTTTCAGAGCCCCCCACTTGAAACCTATGTTTTATTCATGTTGCTAAAAAATAATTATATCACAAAATAGTGCATAAAATTTATAATAAAATAATATGAAACCAAAAAATTTGAATTTTGAACAAAAGAATTTGAAAAGTGACTAATGAACAAATGTGCACTCCCCTTAAGTTCTTTGTTGCTTGTGTAGAAATAACATCTAAATTTTGCCTTTGTAAGTTTTGTACACACTTTTCGCTTCTTCACCTTTTCCCGCAAAGGATATACTGCGTAAGCTCTTACAATTGGTAAAAAGGAGAGCTGCGCGCCCTCATGGCTTTAGTGCAAATTAACAAAGCCCTGTTGACTTAATTTCTCTGAAAGGGAAGTTTTTGGTGTTCATGCTCTTCACTCCCATTTAGCATTCTTTTTTTTTCTATCATTCTCCGCTCAATATTGTGTAAGCTTAAAGATCTCACCAGCTACATCATGCCGTGCCATAAGAGATGTTTTGCAACCTCTGTAAACAACACCCTTGAAGGCTGGCCTGAGATTAAAGGGGGAATCACTTTTGCCAGAAGGACGTCACCTCCTTGCAGTCGTTTGAGAGTGCAAAGAGCTTTACTGATTATGGCAGGCGGGCTTCACTACCTTTTTTGGCTTCCGGGGTAACGAAAAGTCCCAGGAACCGTCTCTGGGTCTGCAAAAACAAATATTCAGATCTTGGCCGTCATGTGGATATCATGTGCACAAGTAAAAGCACCAGCCTTTACCGCATCCAGAGTGGAGACCAGAAAAGTCCAAAAACCAGAGATGGAATAGGCAAGAGTGGCAGGACAAGGAATATAGACAATACAGCCCCCTTTTGTCGTTATTATTAGGCACAAGCTTTCGTAAATTTTGTTTAGTTGGTACAATTTCCGACCACATCCTTATTTCTAAATCTTTGCCTTACTTTGGAGTTGAGACAGACGAGCTATTCAGCGACAACACCAATTCGTCCTATGCGGGGCCTCCTCCCATACTTCCAGATCTAAGCGGTAACGCGGTTTCTTAGAGGCCATCACTGCGGCCACGCTTGTGCAGTTCCAACTCTGTGATGGAGATGCGTCTCTCCACCCTTCTGTTTTCCCTCCAAGTATCTTTCAATAGATTTGGGTGTTCTACCTCTGCATTACTATCGAGTTCTGAGGTTCCCCCATTACTTTTTTCTTAAGAGATCTCTAGACGTCTCGGAATTGCAGCGGGTCTCTCCTTTTTTTATAACGGGCCCACTAAGAACATGGCGTGGCAGAGGACACCCACTTCCCCCACTTGGTTTATGGCATCGCTAATGAAGGTACGCGAATAAACCGAAACTCTTTAGAGGGGTAAGAGAAGCTGCCACTTACTGGAGCATTATCAGACGCCTCGTAGACACGTGGTTGTTGAAACTGATGTGATAGGAGAAATAGTGTAATTTCTGGGTACATTCCACCGTTAGCCAATTCGATGCGGCAAAATTACGCCCCATTGTAGTACTGTTACCAAGTCCCTTTCTCCTCTTCGGGAACTTGAAATGGAGGCACCCTCTTTGGGAAGACTATACGATTAATTTAAGGTGTCAGATCCTTGCAGACATGAACAATGAGCTAGATATAACTGTATTAAATGTGGCTGAGTGGAAACATCACTGATTCTGAAACGCCTTATTTTTTGTTTCCAACTATCTATATGCTATCTGGATGCACATCATGATTTGGCGTAGGAGATGCCCATTAGGTTTATTGTAGTGACCATTTTCTCATTTAACTATCATCTTTTGCTCCGCTGCTGCTTGAGAAGCCGTTTCGGTGGTAGTGATTGACACAGGTCTGCTGGTCCTCATTTTAAGAAATAACTGATTTCTCTTTCCAGGTTGATGAGCTTAGTTATGTTGAGGAGTCTGTTTAGTTCTTCTTATGCAACCCCATCGCCAACAACTGCAGGACAAGTTGATAGAATGCGGGTTTTAGCGAGAGATTAAGTTCGAGTTACCATCATGAAGATATCCCTGACTGAAGACCTTTCCTATCACTCAAACAAAAGGCACAAGGAAAAAATTATGTCAGCCAACACTAAAGTGAACCACTTAACGAAGGCAAATAAGCCCCTCTACAAACTGAATCATCCTGTTGAGTTGCAGGGGATCTTGTTCTTCTCTGATGAAAAGGACTTCATCCAGTACCTGTTGTACACCACCCATAATAACCGGAGGCCTGTAATTTTCCACGTACCAATAATACTCATTTGCCCCAAATTGTGATGGTCTGCGTGGGTCTCCATTCAGAGAGACCCCATGTCACCTCACAGCTTTGAGAAGGGCGTTAGGCAAATTTAAGATGGCTATGTGGAGCTGATGGAGTGTGTGGTCAATCTCTGGCTGGAGATAGTTGCAGCTGGAACCATTTCTGGGAACTTCTTAGATCCTAGATCTCCAATAGTGGGACCTGTATGAGAATGACACCAACCACTTTGCCTGTATCGCCAAAGCAGAACTGGTGGCAAGTAGTTGTTCGAAGATCTTCCCATGCACACAGTAAAGAACGTATGCGACATGATTCAGATTCGTTTTGAGTAATTGGGAGTTCAGTTCGGCTACTTTGAGTAAACTGTTATTTCTCAGCCATAATCTAGTTGATATCATTTAATTTATTAAATAATTTTACTGTATTTGGGGCTGAAATATTGTGAGATTTTAATATTTTAGGCAAACCGTCGAATTTAGCAGGACCTCCCTGAATTTACAACAAAGAACTCAAATTCAACTGAAACTTAAGCCATTTTGAATTCATGCACTGGTACTCAACCATGGCCCTACTAGTAATCATTCACAACAAAGCTAAAGCCTCCTATTTTCTGAGTTTTAGCACCGACCATTCGAAAACAGTTTCTCTGTGTATACTATTACATTTGAGACCTAGTCGAGCTTCATGCCTTCCCTGCCCAGTTGATTAAGATAGGCTCAGAATTGTTTGAGAATACCATGGCTTTATTTTTTCTCAACATTTAACTCTAAACTTTCTTTTACAATTTTCGTACAAGCTCTTTCTCACCTAATTTTGGGGACGGCCAACTTACTTTGCAGTCTAGCAGCAAGGAACCGAAGAATGGGATTCTAACTGTAAAGTTGCGTGACGGATATAATTACACAGGTCAAAGAATTTTAAAAAGTTGGCTGCTTTTTTACTTATTATAGTAAGTATTTTGAAGAGAAGAGTTCAAATGAGACCATTAATATTGCTATTTGGCCGAACGAAAAGAGGAGGAACATCGCGTTTACAGGCACTATTTGGAGAATAAGTACAGCGTTATTGATGGATAAACAGCTCTTTTAACAACACCAGCAGCAAGAAGTAGTGCATTTCATCCAACTATAGGGGAATTTATACGAGTATGGCAAGACATTTAAGTTGTGTTCCGATGTATTTCTCGACATACTTGATACAGCTAATGGATGACACACAGACGAGTATTTTACACAAGCGTCAGAGACATTTTTAGAAAATTAAACTAGTTATATGCCTAAATTAATACATAAATAAACGAAATAATTATGATAATGAGAAAAATCAATAAAGATATTCCTTGAGAGATTTTGGATGTGTAGTTAATGATAGATTATAAAATATATTGTTGTTTATATGCCACTAAGGGGAGCACAAGTGAACGATATTATTGTTTTTGAAATGATTCTAGCCTTAATTACGTCAAACCCAAAGGCGATAAGCGGTTCAACCCTTTCCTGACCGTTGATTTTTAAATGTGAAATGCGGACATTGGAAAAAATCGAATTAAGGAAACGAGAAACGATAACATATTTTATCAAAGTTTGACAAACAGAAACACCATCAGAATATCCTTGACTAAATTTTGAAATGCCATTCCAAACACAAAAGATTCTATCTAAATGTTCCTAAACCTTTTAGAGCTTTATCTTACTTCTAAACTTTAGAATTTTGAGGAATTAAGACTTTGAAAAGATATGTAATTGAATAATCATATTTAATATTCTTTAGCCATTTGAGGTAAAGAAATAGTGCGCTATAAACCAATAACTTATAAAAGATAAAACCAAGTATCCTGGATGAAAAAATGATTAAATATTGTATGAAAAAACGTAACTAATTGTATGAAATTTTATATACTATGAATAGTTACGAAATTCGATACAGCGACATTTGTGAAAGAGCCCGATTGTATATCGTAAGATGATCACCAAAATAAATCTAGTTTCAGATATATTATAGAAGGGCTACAGGTGTAAATCGAGATCCTGAGGTTTCATGGAAGGGTCTACAGTTAAACCAAGTTTTTGGTGCATAATGAAGGGGATGGGGGATTCAGTATAAACAGAGCTGCTGTTATAGCATGGAAGGATTACTTGTGTGAAGCGAGCTAGTAGTTTTCAAGGGGAGGGTCACCTGTATAAACAGAGCTACTGGTATACCAAAGGTTGGTTACCTGCTTAAACCGAACTGCCGAAAACAATGGGAGGTTGACCAGATTAAACCAAGTGCTGGAGTTTCTTGAACATTCCAAGATGTATTAGAGCTGTACTCTGAAGGCACCTACCTGGCGAGGAACGATAGCCGCCTCTCCAGGATAAAATGCAATGTTAGTTATCTACGTTCGCTATCTACTAACCGCACCAATTTGTTTCCAAATTTGTTAAAACTTTCTCATCTTTAAATATGTATTTAACAGAGATAAAGGTGGAAAATAATCTTCATTTTTACAATTTCTCTGAGAGTAAACTACGAATTTATAGGGGATCTCTTGAAATGGATCTTCTGAGAAGCTTGAGAGTGGTCCACTGAAGGTCACCTAACTGGCGAGGAACAAGAGTAAAGTTTGTTCCCTTTTCCCGAATTCTTAAAGATAAATTATGGAACATTCAATTACGAGTCTCCACTAAATTAATTTTAGAAGTTTTCTCACTCTGTAATAAAGTTTGTACTTTTTCTTTCAATGGTAAATTTTAAGCCAAAGATTTCGTCTAGCTATGGAGAACTGGTTATCCCCCATTTTAGCTAACTTAAATATAGAATCTTGGGTACTGCTTAACTCTCCTTTATTGTTGATTTGCCTTCTATTTGGTTTCTTTATATTGATGTAATCCTATGCTTATGGCTTAAATGTTAAAATATATGCCTTATTTTAACAAACTTACCTCATTTGTATCTTTTTGATACTGGAATTTCTAAATTTTTTGAAATAGGAAACAATCTTTGATATCCTCACTCTTTACTTGAGAAAAGTCTTTAGTTAGCTTAAAAGTCTTTTTACCGTTTCGCAACTCACCTTACTTATAATAAGAAGAATACGTTCGTACTTCATTTTAATCTAGATTTTGCTACTCCCCTCATACTTTAAAATCATTAGACATTTAAATTGTATTTAACTATAAAAATATTAGCTTTAAACTATTAGTGCAGAATTCTCCTTCCACAATTGGCAATCAGTATTGAGAAAATGTATGGATTGTTCTAAATATTACTTTGGAAAATCCGGTAAATGTTTCCCAAAACGTATATCCCATGACAAATATAATTTCCGACATGGATAAGAAAGAGCAGGTCTTTTTATATATACATATATATATATAAATATAATATTTATATATATATATATATATATATATATATATATATATATATATATATATATATATATACATATATATAAATATATAATATATATATATATATATATATATATATATATATATATATATATATATATATATATATATATATGTATAGATATATATATATATATAGATATATATATGTATATATATATATATATATATTTATATATATATATATATACTCGTATTTATATATGTCAGAACTTAACCATAACATCGATTGGAACTCTGCTGAATTCCCTAATATTAATTTAATTCCTAGCTTGTATAAGCTCAGGGGCATTATAAATACATTCACTTAATATTTTACAAACTTTTACCGCGTAATTAATCACATATATATATATTTTTAATTTTGCCTTAATTTTCTCGCTAATACTATTATCGTAGAATTAGGCCCTTATCGCCTATTTCTCGATTCCTTCGTTTGTTCGTGGTAGGACTACGACAGCCCAGAATAATAATTGGAATTGAATTTCGTTGAGTGCGAGGCGTTTTTGTTAATCAAATGCATTAAATATGGTTGGCCGGGATTGGCCTTATTTAAGTAGGCTTTGGTGGTTGGATGACTTAAACAAGAAGTGAAAAATTAATATTTAGTTACACAAAAAAAACATATAATACAAATAATTACACTCTCTATTTATTAATTAATTCAGCAATGGGAAAATTATTAATAATTACCAATAATTACTCATGCCACAAGGGCTCACTACTCCGAGTACAAGCCCGATAGGGTTTAAGAAGAAACTACGAATGGAATCCTAGCCTTAGGAGCACAATAATTCACTTTAGTTATCCGAGATGATTCGGGAGGAGACTACTTTACGAGTCTTAGTCAGAGTACGTTGCACCGCCTCGACGAGGAAAGGAAAAATGTAAATATCTTAGTATTTGGGGGGCATTACCACAAGTAGACGCTCGGGGAAGATTCACCAAGTAGACGCTCAAAAGTAGAAGATTATCCTGTAGAGGCTTAAGGGGAAAAACTCCTGTGGCACTGAGACTGTGCGCTACTTCTGGACGGGTCTTTCAAGCCTGACACCGTTGTGCTAAATAAGATTCTAGCTGCGGGCCGGTATGACACCGTGTTCTATGGCCCGAGGATATTCGTTGTCAGTGGATGATTCCACAGACGTCTGAAAAAGAGGCCACCGAATGCCTTCCGTATTTTCGGGGCTTGGCTCACTCGGGAGCAACGTAGAGACAGCTCACTTCTGCAACCTCGGGTATTCTCCAAGGGGGAGGGTACGTCTTCCGCACTCTTCCTTGGGCGGATTCTGACGGAATACTTTCACGATTAATTTCGTGCCGGAACTCCTATATTTGCTAACGGAAGCAATTGAGCTATGTCAAACTGCCTTAGCGCTTATAGCTCAGCGGCGGGGATTTGATGGTCCAAATAAACTTAGGAAATTCTCGGCTAATCTTGGCAGAAGTTTGCCGACGGGCGTAGGGCATTGCTCTTCCAGATAACTCTCGTTTCAGACGATTCCTTTAACAAAATCTAACTCGATCTTTATTTCTTTGACACACCTCCCTCCTTAAGATGGAACGTACAAGGGAAGTAACTTCACAACTAATAGTAAGGTATACATCAAGTACACCCCCGAAAGCGGTGCCAATTATAAACAAAAAGAAATAGACATATACAATGGTTTTATAATAATTACACTCGGTAATACGATACCAAGGATAATAAATAATTCAACCAGAGTATTGCTACGACTACATATAAGCACATTCACAAAGAAAAAAAATTCATATTACCTAAAACTATAGTTCATGGTAGACATGGTCAAGATAAATTACTCAACAACTTAAATATTAAGGTAGCCAAAGTTTCATTGGAGCCAAAATCAACGGGGTCGCGACTAAGGCTATCCGCTATACAATTCTCTGAGCCTTTATATATGCAAGTTTAGGCTCCAACGCATCAGTCGTCCCTTATCATTTTCCATGTATTTCAAGTACGCCAGCGGCTTGTGATCTCTTTCAATGATAAATGTCTTAAATCTTGAGATTCCCCGTACAATAGCGAGGGCTTCGCGCTCAATTACAGCATAATACCTCTCACGCGGTAACAGCTTTCGGCTAGCGTATGCAATGGGGAAACACTTGTCATTAGTTCCTTATTCAACTAACACGCAACCTATCCCGACGTTGATAGCATCTGCCCTGATGCCAAAAGTTTTGGCTGCATTAGGTAACCGAAGGATCGGGTCAGACACGAACAAGTTTACATTTGAATTGATTAAAGCTGGCAACTGAAGACGGGGTCCAGGCGAGTCAATCGGGATTTCTCTTCTTTAGGAGATCGCAAAAGGGGGCGGAAAACGAGGCAAAGTTCGGAATAAATCTCCTGTAGAAGGAAGTAGAGCCCCTAAATGAACTTAATTGCCGTTTGTTAACAGGTAGCGGTATTCACGCGATTGCTTTCATTTTTTCTTACTGAAGGGCTAATCGTTAGTTTCCTATGCGGAATCCCAAGTAGTTGATTGTGTCGAAGGAAAAATGACACCTGTTTGGACCGATAGAAGGCTGTGGCTTCTCAACCTTTTTAGTAGAGAATGAAGGGTAGTCGGGTGGGTTTCGCAATCGTTCGTGGGTACATATATGTGGTCAAAATAGAAGGACACATTAGGCAATCCGTCTAAAGTGTGTGTCATCATCCGGTTGTAGTTACTACAAGCGGTGATGAGGCCAAAAGTAAGCGCTCTAAGCTGCATTTACCCCTTTTTAGGAGGAACTGCAGTAAATCTCTTTACACTGTCCTTTAGAGAAATCTGATAGTAGGCTTTGCATAAATCTAGTTCCGAAAAATATTTTGCCCTTTAAAACTAGTTCCGGTTTTCTTACCATGACCACTGGGAAACAATAGTCGGATTTGAAAGGATCAAGGATTTGCAGCTTTAATAAATTTTCCATCTCTATATTCAATTCCTCCCTCAGGTGGACAGGCAAGGGGTATGGTTTAGACTTAACTGCTTCTTGCCTTGTAAACTAAATATGGTGCTGGAATTGGGTAGCACATGCAGGTACGTCGGAGTTGCGGTCACGGAACCGCTCGAGGGTGGCTAGGAGCTGAGCTTTCTGTTTAGGCTTTAATTGTTCGCTGATTATGGCCTCCTACTGTATAGAGGTCTCCATTATCTCAGGCACGGGAAAAGGGTAATACTCGTCTTGCTTGACTCGGGCATTCTGGACAATCCGTAGGGGAACCAGGGAAAAATTCCCTTCGAGGGCCAATTCTTCATCAATTGCTACAATATGATGAATTCCTGGTGATGCTTCTTGAGGAGGTTAATATGAAAGAGACTATTACCGTTTGCAGTTTCAATCAGATAATCTACGGCGCCACGATTTTCGACTATCATAAAGGGACCTTTCAATCGGCTCAAAAGTTGGTTAGTGTCAGTCAGGTTAATAGACAAATTCTTCACCGGGTTTAAACCGCTAATCTTGAGATTTTCCATTAAATTAAGCATTATACTTAGCTAGGTTTACGGCAGCGTTTTGGTACGCCAACTCGGCACATTCTTCTAATTTCTTACCGAGCTGGATCAAGGTGGAATACGAGAGGTTGGAGGGAATCACATTCCTTTTGCTTCTTGGAAAAGTCCTCATTGACTAAGTTTCTAAAATCCGGTTCTTCTGATCCAGTAGTTTTTAAGGGGACGGGCGCTTCGGAATCTCTCTCAGCCTAAGAGAAGGTGGTCACTGGTTGAACCACCGCGTTTGATGAGACCTTGGGGATTTGCCCGATCAGATCAGAACAGGACTTTAGGGGGGCCGCCAACACTTCTGCCCAGTGGGTAAAGTAGGCGCAATCGATGTGGAACTTTACTATGGGCAACCTAATAGCACGTCTCAGATAGTCATGGACGCTGGCGAACTGATCCGTGACTACGATACACGTTGACCCTGTATTTCGGTTGGGGGTGGAGATAGGGCATCAATTTACCGCACTCGATTCAAACTGTAGGCCCCCAGAGTTACTTTTATTAAATAAAAAAGTTTACTTGGCCGCCAGATGGACCGGGTTCACTTGACTAGGTCGAGGTTTCAGGAGGTGAAGTGGGCTGAGTCGGCGTTGCACTCACATATTGCAGCTGGTAGAAGTTTTTTGTCAGTTGGGTGTCTGATTTCAATTGTATTGTATTTAACGTTTTCATTAACTTCACACGAAAAACACACTAGGTAGATTCTAAGGATTGCTGACGAAGCGAGATTGGAAGAATACGGCTAATTTTCCTGTTTGCTGGGAAATTACTTCAGTTTTGACTGACCGTGCCGATTATCTGACAGATTTTCCTTTATTTTGAGGGAAAAGGGGCGCTTCTTAAAATGCGACCTGGGGCACATGGGTTCCATATTTTTTCCTTCAATGGGCGAACAATTATGGCTGGCGACATATATGTCAGCCTCTTCTACACTTTCCTTAAAGTTGTTACATTCTCTGGCCTTGATGAAGGATCGTACTTCTGAAGGAAAAGATGTTAAAAATTGGTACTGCAGGAAGAATTCAATGATGGCGTCGTAATCTTAAACTACTTTCAAAGCGTCTAGCCAAATATTTAGTAGTCTTTGAAGAGTAAACCGAAATTGTTCAAAATTATATTTGGGTTGAATACGACTCTGACTGAACTTAACTCGATGGAAGTCAGGAGTTATGTTACAGGTAGAGAGCAATTCAACCTTTAACGTGGAGTAATCAATGGTTGCTTTCGAGGGGCGGGAAACAAAGTTATCCGAAATGGAGGTGTTTAAGAGTGGCAGCAATCTCGCTACAGAGTCACACTCAATATCTCGGTTGTTTACTTCAAAGATCTTTTCAAAATGAGATAAGTAGGAGGCGAATCTTTCCCTTCTTTAAATTCTGCTTCTGACGGAATACATCCACGATTAATTTTGTGAGAATGATTATATAGGCGTTTGCTAGAACTGACATATGTGCTAACGGACGCAATTAAGCCATGCCTTACCGCCTTGGCGTTTATAACTCGGCGGCGAGGTTTTTATGGTCCAACTAAACCGAAGAAATTCTCGGCTAATCTGGCCGAAAGTTTGCCAACGAGCGTAGGGCATTGCTCTTCCCGATTACATTCGTTTCACACGACTTCTTTAAACAAAATCTTACTCTATATCTTTTTCTTCGAAAACTATATATATATATATATATATATATATATATATATATATATATATATATATATATATATATATATATATATATATATATATATATATATGTACAAGTCTAAATTCCTTCATAGATAATACGTAAACAGCTGCGAGTCACCCTTATTCCAAATTTGCCTTTTCGCATCGAATTCTCTTCACTCCTTTTCGCACCTAAGAGATAACCAATTTCGCGGCCGGCCATAATGGAAAACGTCTGCCTCAAAAGACACCTGCCAGCGGGCGAACGCCCAAGTTTCTTTGCACCGTCATAAACCTGTGACTTGAGACGAGGAAAGCTCGGACGGCACCGAGGTTTGAATGCTTGGCATGTCTTGGTGGCGGCTGAAAGGTATTTTCGCACAATGATAAGAATTTTATGAGAATCTAGTGCTCTCTCTCGATTTTAACTCTTAAAGCAAATAAAGGGGAAAATTCTCCCTAGAGTCCGGCAGAAGATGTGAGGCCTACGTTGAGTGTGAAGCTAGTCCCACAAAGGAAGCATTTCGCCAGTTGCAAGGAAGAAACTTGGGGAATTTAGTTGTTGCCCTCACGGTATTTGTAGGTGCTAAACTTCTCGCAGACCCCCCTCCTCTTCAGAGTTAGAAGTTACACACGACCTTCCTCTGCGGATTACTCTATACACATCTAGGTAATCATTTTTTGCTACCCACTCCAGGTGCTAATAATCGGAACGGACACTTAGAGGAGAAGAATTTAGATTTGAGTCACAGTTTGACTCGCCTTGATCTGGTCTTAAAATCATTATATCAGGACACTGGTCTAGGATTACACCCACATTCTTTAATCTTAGATGACCGGACTAAGTGAAAACATTGTCAGAAGAAGAAGAAATTCACCGTAATTCTCCAAACATTTCCGAACTCAAAGGTATCGTTGAAGTGAAATATTCCCTCCTCTAACTTCACTAGTTTAATTGTAAACTAGGATTTTCATCCTGAGCTCATAACCTCGAGTGTTACAAGTGATTAATTCAGTGCTTAATACCGTGATATTATTCAATTCATTCTGTCGAGTGCAATTAAGACGCAAGCATCCTAGTAAGTAGATTTCAAGTGTAATCCCCAAGACATTATATAGACTTACCAATTCAGTGCGAAGATTAATCCTATTTATACATATATATGCTACTTCATATTTCCAATTTATGTATATTAAAGTGTTATTTTTGTATTTGTGTGTTTAAACTTTTTTGGACAAACCTTTGGCGATTGATAAGCAATCCACTTGGCGGAAGTCTCAATATTATATAAGTCCACCCATGACTGGCTTTTACTGAGTGAAAACACACTCAGGGGATCATCATCCTAATTTTGATAAAAGGGAAGCACCGGGGGTATTCTTATTCACCGGAAGTGGCTACGGTAGGTGTATTGGCTACACTTCACCACACTTTACCTTGGTGCGGAATTGAAATCGATGCTAAGGAATTGGGACTGGGAACACCCACTCACTAACTCTCAACAATATATACATATATATATATATATATATATATATATATATATATATATATATATATATATATATATATATATATATATATATATATATATATATATATATATATATATATATATATATATATATATATATATATATATATATATATATATATATATATATATATATATATATATATATATATATATATATATATATATATATATATATATATATATATATATATATATATATATATATATATATTTATATGTGTGTGTGTATCTACACTTATATTTGTTCGTTTATGGTTATATATTTTTTTACATTTTAATAATTTTTTCCCTATATGCTTCTTCTATTTTTTGTACACCTGACCTCCCATATTAATCACCTTCTCTTATTTTGACTTCCTCCTAAATTGTTTTTATGTTATTTTCAATCCTCTTAACAGCCTTTAGTTATTCGAATTTACCTGGGATTAATATCTTATTATAAATTTATCTCTCTTTTTTCCCCTTTTCGCTCCTCCCATTTATTATATGCTGTTAATTCATTTTAAGATACGTTTAAGTTTGTATTTTGGGGGGTTCAGGTTCACACTCCCCTCTTTCCCTTGATTATATAATGCAGTTTTCTGTATTTTTGTCACTCCTTGATAATGAATGTGAAATAAAGCTTAAAGTAACTGGAATCATCATTTATTTTCTTCGTGTGCTTTGTTACATGGAAGCGACGTGATCCATTTTCGCCGGCTTTATTTGCTAATAATTTATTAATATATCGCATTTAATAAGAGAGTAATTACTACATTTTATCAGCTACATTGATTAATCTAATTGCGGTTTTGCGCATTTTTAGTTTTTATTCTTAGGACCCGAAGTTCTTTCTCTCAGGTTTCCACTTAAAATTACCTTAGGCTTGATGATTAAATATCGTTCTTTTGATTGCATAATTCTCTATGTAAATTAACTATTTCCGGTTTAAAATTACTAAACAATTTGGATATTGAACAACAAACATAAATATTTATGTTCTCTACATCCTTTCATGCGAATTGCAGCTGGAACATCATTGCTCCTTTAGTCCTGTTTATTTCCTAGGAATAGATTTGTAACTTTGTTTTTTTCCATTATTTAGGGGTTTTTATCACCTCCTTTACATTAGCTGCTTTTCGATATATTGAAATGGGTAAATATCTTTGAGGTAATCAACCTAGAAATTTTTTTTAGTAATCGAACTCCATACCCTGGAATTTTTGCGCTTTATTTTTTATAGTTATACATGTCATGCAGTCAAACATACTACGGTACTTAGGCATATATACAGAACTAAGGAAAAGGTTTCGAATATGATAAAGAGAGACGGAGAAATTTAGCCAGAAATAGACAAAAAAGAACAAATCATCCATTTTACGTATCTAGCCCGCACCACACAAAGCCATCTTGCGGACTAGTTTGTTCTTTTATTTTGTAGAAAATACAAAGATGTCATCTAAATTCTTTTGAAACTAAAAAAATATGAGATTATATTTCTCGCAAATTCATCTACTTGCCTCATGAGGCTGCTATATTCAATTAAATTTTTAATCCCTCTAAGAATTTTAATGCAAATTTTAAGAAAATGAGATTTTTTAAACTTGCTAAAACATATTTATTTAATAAGGTAAAATTAAGCTTAAATTTCATTAAATATTACTATGAAAGCAGCAAATTTAACTTGAAAAAGGATTAACAAGGCATTGTTGACCTAATTAAACACTGTTTATTTTCAAAATTACTTATTATATTAGATTGTAAGAAATAATTTATCGTAAAGTTGGAAGAATAAATTTGTCATTCAAGATATTAAAGACCTTTCTCGCACTTTATCGTCTCATAAAGTGTATAACTTTGTTTTTTTTAATATAAAAGTTTACTTGGGAAATTTTCTGATTTTGTTAGTGTAAATTGATTTAAGAAAGGGGACTAATAAAGATATATCCCAAAGGAGAGAGGGTTAAGTTTTTGCAAAAAAAAAGGAGAGATGGAAAATAAAATAATGAAATCAGGAAGACCCCCATATATGTATATATCTAGTATATGGGAAAAATTTACCTTTATATATATATATAAATATATATATATATATATATATATATATATATATATATATATATATATATATATATATATATATATATATATATATATATATATATATATTTATTTCTCTAAAAGGTTCAAGTGTTTAGTTGCCAGAGATTCAGCCTGATCTTTACTTTGACAAGAGCAAAACATTTTTAGATTTTGGAAGGCTTTCTGACAAAATTAAATCGGCTTTTAATAACAAGTAATGGTATAATTAGATTTAGTTGCTGATTAATAAAGCAACAAGTTTCTATAAGATGGATAAAGAACTAGGGTAAATTCTTGCATAATCTAATAATAATTAGTAAAAAAATTGAGAACAAAGAGGATCTTAAACGATTAGATCAATTAAAAAATATCTCAAGAAAAACAGTTCACTTACATTTTAAATTTTTCATCAAATATGAATTTTACTTTTCTCTCAACTATATTCGATGCAGGTTTATAATTAATAGTCCATTTTAAATATTACTTAAAATATGTATATTCACAAGGACACTTACAATTTACTTAGAATAGGGTAATTATTTCTATGCCTAAGCAAACGTAGAATGCTATTTTTTTTGTATAATTGTAAGTTCTCGCAGATAGATAAAGTTCCCAGGAGTCCAATGAATAGGTAGGTTCTCTTAGGGTATTGTAAAAAGATCAGAACGCCTATATTTTTATCACATCTTCCATAAAATTTGTAAAGGAATATCAGAGGGACAAAAATTAATTATGGTTAAATTTTACGCAAATTTAGATGAATAAAACGAACCTAAAAAGCAATTAAGCAATAGACTGTAGAAAGTTTTGTCCCAAATTCTTCACTTCAATTTCATATACGTCAGTGCACTCTTTTGCCAGCTATCGTACATGTAAGATGTCTAAGCTATTAACTCTATCAAGCATCTCTTTTCGAGGGCTAATAATAGGGCATAGCCACCAAGACGGGTCTTTAAATTATAGCCATTTAGGTCCTGCCTAGCACTTAAAAAGTATATTCCATTAGAGTTTGTCAACATCTGACAAAACAAGTTTATGTAGCGCTTGTACACATGCCAAGGAAGAGCTAAAAAAGAGACTACTAAACCATGACCCAACTTGTAAATTAGGACCGTTTGAAAACGGCTTCGAGTAGATTGCGTCACGTCGCTTGCCAAAGACCATCTACTTTCTCGCATATCCGCAGTTATGCAACTTATCATTCCTGGAGGGTACTAGGGTGCTTCCAATATGTTTTCCAAAAGTACATTCTGCACATCTTGTAAGCAACCTACGTACCCTTCAGGCCCGTTTTTTCTTTCACATAAGCATTAGCCTTACAACATGGAAACTTCTTATTCAAAAAGAACATTCTTCTATAAGAGAGCACTCGATTAAATGCCAAGCGATTTCATCCCTGAATGACTTCGAGATTTTGGACTCCAACTCACACCCACTGTCCCTACGTAACTCTGAAACTATTTATATCAAAACGCTATCTCCTTCACTCAATTATGATGCCTCTTCTATTACATTAAACATCCTTTAAACAACCACTACTAGCGAAACTGTTATATTTCCCGTCATCTCTCTACCACACCATTGTCTCACTGGATATCAAAGATTCAAGGTATGTTTCTAATTTGATACTTTTGGTTTTGTATTGATTTTTGTTTTGTTGGTTTTAAGCTTTTATTAGCCAGTTTTTAGTTTTTTTTCTGTACAATTTCACTTTACTTCTTTCCTTAAGTCGTTGTATTTTACTACCATCTTTTTATAATTATAATTTCTGGTGATCCCTTAAACCTATTTTGTATACCTATTTGTATATCTTAATCTGTTTTCTAGGGCCAGAAGATGACCGTAAGAGCTAGATGTTGGATTTAAGTCTACTCCTCGCCATTGTTTTCTTATTTAAAATTATATATATATATATATATATATATATATATATATATATATATATATATATATATATATATACTTTGGAAAGAGGCCATGTGTATAAAAGAATGTTAAATTTCACAGCCAAAGAGGCATTGTTAACCTTCTTCAGAACTTTTTTCTAAATTTTCGGCAAGTGACTATATCATAATGGAAAGAGATCATAAAAGATCATTGTAGTTATTTATTAACTGCTCGAGGTACCTTTCAACCAATCTGGTCATCCCTTGGGGCTATACTGATAAACAATGAAAAAAACCTAATAAATACAATATTCGCGTAGACATTATATTTTTAGATGAGTAACATTCAATCTTAAATATAATGTCAAAATAGAAAATTGAAAATTTTGAAATTTAAAATTAAGATGAGAAATTAAAGGCGTTTACCATAAAGCAGGAAAACACTAAAATCAAGGGCAAAAGTAGATAATTTAGGGTTAGGTTTGGTGTCTATTTGTGGAAGCGATGGTAGATATAGTTGAGCCAAAAAATTGAGCCAACCACCTGTTGCAACTTAAACTCAAGTATGCGAAAACGCATAAAACCTGTTATAAAAGCAAAAAGAAGACGTATCAATTATTAAATATTCATAAAATATAGGCAAAAATGTTTATTTGTATAATGACAAGTATCAAATAAATGATGTTAAATCATATTCTTCCTTTTTCATACCTACACAATAATTTTTGCCAAGGCTGTATATACATATATATATATATGTATATATATATATATATATATATATATATATATATATATATATATATATATATATATATATATATATATATATATATATATATAATATATATATATATATATAATATATATATATATATATATATATATATATATATATATATATATATATTTATATATTCGTATAGTTGTGCTGTAGACTTTCTTTATAACTTATTTATTGACGGCGCCTGCTAATTGTATTTATTTATTTTCCTTTCGATTCTCTCCCTTTCTTTATATTCTGATTTTGGTCGCGAAATAACCCACGGATATCTTTCCAAAATTTATTAGAAAATTAACAATGGACGAGAACAGGAAACTAGTTCACGAAGTACAACAAAACTTTTATGAGCCTGCTGCTTTTCGACGCACATAGATATTTATAATTCTCCAACAAAACGAAAATAACTAAAGAAATGGAAATAGGGCTTTATATACATGATTATTTAGATAGTAACAGAAATACAAACATACCTCTCTGGAATAAATATCTAAAACACAGGATGGTATATTAAAATGAGGCTTAAGACTGTTTCAAATGCTTAATATATAACGTTCAGAAAATTAAGATGGGCGCGGAATATTATTCGGCGCGTTGGTACGTGTCAACATCGGATTGAATTATTCGTATGTATTTTTAATTTGGGCTATGATTTTTCATATATATATATGGCTTTGAATATGAGTATCTGTCGGCAGTTTGGAGCATGCGCTAGGATTTAGGTCAATTTCTTCAAGTGATTTCCGATCCAGTGGGGTCCCATGATTTGTAAACGTGTTTTGGGGGCACGATTGTAAATATGGGAAGTGATTCTTCGTGTTCGCTTGCTTCTGTTATCCAGATATATGAATGATGTTGGAACAATTTTCAATATTGATGTTATATTCATATATCAAATGACTTCTTTGTTTAGGTGTAAGGGGTGTTTCTTGATGAACATGGAAGTACGTTGGAACGATCCGTCTCCATTCTTTATATGCCGGTCAATAGTCGTCACTTTCTTTTCAAGAGGAGTAAAGTTCCATTATACCAATTTAGAGCAATGAAATGAACGATATGACCATGTGACATAGGGTTATTTATCCTAGAGTTTTTAAATCTGCCATCGGATTTGACGCTAGGTGACGCAAAGTGGTGGCAAAAGGCTCATTTATTTTTTAAATGGATTAAAGTACATTTTTCAAATTGACTAAAGTTCAATTGTGCCAATTTTGAGCCATGAATGACCCATACCGACAATGGAACATGTGAGTATTCACACTGAAGATTTCAAATCTTCCATTGGATTTGAAGCTTGGTTGAGCCATCTAGTAGAAGAAGTCTCTTCTACTTTTCAAAAGGGGTGAAGTTCCATTGTACTAATTTAGAGCAATGAAATTACCCATATGGCCATGCGACATAGTGTTATTCACCCTGGAGATTTCAAATCTGCCATCGGATTTGACGCTAGGTGACGCAAAGTAGTGGAAAAAGTCTAATTTTTTTTCAAATGGATTGAAGTACATTTTTAAAATTGAGTAAAGTTCAATTGTGCCAATTCTGAGCCATGAAATGACCCATACCGACAATGGAACATGTAAGTATTCACACTGGAGATTTCAAATCTTCCTTTGGATTTGGAGCTTGGTTGAGCCATTTAGTAGAAGAAGCCTCTTATACTTTTCAAAAGAAGGAAAGTTCCATTGAACTAATTTAGAGCAATGAAATGACCCATATTACCATGGAACATGGGGTAATTCACACTGGAGATTTTGAACCTGCCATCGGTTTTGGCGCTGGGTGGCGCGATGTAGTGGCAGAAGCATCATTTAAGTATTTAGCCATTCAAATTCACTTGTAATGGATTTCAGCAATGGAAACCATCAAAGAAATATCCATTTGTCATCCTATCCCAAAATGACGCAGCTCATTGGAGGGACTTTCCCCCTTGTTACCTGCGGCGTGAGAGCAGGTCTAGGCGTCACTTTTTTCAAGAGGAGTAAAGTTCAATTTTCAAAACAAGTAATGTTCAATTGAACTTATTTAAAGTCATGAAATGACACATATAATAATGAGCCATAAGGTTGTTCACCCTTAGAACTTTAAATCTGCGATCAGATTAAGTGCTAGGTGGCACCATCTAGTGGCAAAGCCCGATTAAGCTATTAATAGATCCGTGTAAGTGATTTGAACACTGGAAAAGCTGTCGTAGGTTAACTTCGCACACATTACACCAGATTGTTATAAATGTCTCAGATTAACCGTACAAACCTGACACCAGTTTAATATAGATGTCGTAGATTAGGGTCAAGTTCACCCTTTCTGCTTTCCGAGTGCAAGGGAAGTTTACAATTGAAGCAGAGTGCAAATTAACTGAAAGTAGGTTGGCCAATACTCGACTCTCTTGGAGTTCTGGTATAACAGAAAAAGGTTACAAAAATAACTTTATTAATATGCAATTCTATATTATTTTACAAGGTTAAAAGGAGTTTTAGAATAAGTTATATATACACTAGATTTACACAGGTCTTAGCAGCTAAGGCGGGAGGGAGACGTGGTAAGGACGGTTACCCTACCAAAAAAACGGACAATATTGGCCGTGGGACGCTCGAACGACCTTGGGAGTAAATAAGCCAATGATGAGACTTACACTGGAAGGAAGACAGATATAGCACTTGCACAGGAGAGTTACGCGTTTCTGTTACATCAGAGATTTGATTTGAGGAAGTAATCATTGTCTTGGCGTAAAGTTCAAACAATGGTACATGGATAATGAATATTACGGGGATGGGGGGGTGAGGAAACCTAAATCTTGCTTTCGAGTAACACGAATCGAGATTAAACGCGCTGAGTTCGAGGCGTGGGTGAAGGGGGTCGAGGTAGACTCACGTGAATTATTGAAAATACCAGGAGCGTGAGGGATTCTGCAAGAATTGTATAGATTACTATCGGACGTGAATAGCGGGTACCAACGGTGACGGACAGAGGATACTGATTGGTAAGGGCAGATGGCGGATACCGCCTTGCAACTCTGACGTCTGAGGATTTATAGCGATTTAATGAGGTTTTCTCCCTCCGTCCGAAGGAAGAGGGTTCCAGAGTCAGATGCATCGGCAGATGAGAAGGAACTTGGCCTCTTTTTTGCGAGGGTGAGAAGGTTCTCAAGCCGGCGAGGCAAACCTTGTCCGACATCAGACTGGACCTTCCTGGATCTCACACTTGTCTTAGCTTTATGTAATAGCCGCATTTCAGGTCATCAGGGCGTCTCACGGCGTCTCATAATTTCGTACCTTCATTAGCGCAGACGGAAAAGGTCGCCAAGGTATCTGTTGTCTCTCTCTCTCTATTGAAGGGCGAGGCGGCGCATATCTTCCTCTCTCTCTCTCTCTCCCTCTTCCTCTCTCTCTCTATCTCTCCCTCTCTCTCTTTCTCACTCCCTCTCTCTTTCTCACTCTCTCTCTCTCCCTCTTCCTCTCTCTCTCTATCTCTCCCTCTCTCTCTTTCTCACTCCCTCTCTCTTTCTCACTCTCTCTCTCTCTTTGTGATCTCTATCAAATGCATTCTACTTTTATCATCTTATCACAAAATACTGCAGGTCATTGGAGTAGTTTTCCCTCTTGTAATTTCAAATCAGCAATCAGATTTAGTACTGGGTGGCACCATCTAGTGAGAGAAGTCCCATTTAGCCGTTCTAAGCTCCTTGTAAGTTATTTGATCCATGGTCAAGGCATCAATGCAATAACCTTTTATCATCTTATCACAAAATGCTGCAGGTCATTGGATGGAGTTTTAATCTTTTTCCACATAAGTAAAGTTTATTTTTAAACGAGTAATGTTTAATTGCATTTATTTAAAGCAATGAAACGATCTATAAGTCCATAAGACATAACGTTTTTTAACCCGGAAATTTCAACTCTGCCATCGGATTTGGCGATGGGTTGCGCATTTAGTGGCAGAAGGCTGATTTATTTTTCAAAGGCAGTAAAGTTCATTTTCTAAAGAAGTGAAGTTACATTGCACTGATGTGGAGAAATGAAATGACCCATGAGACCATGGGATATAGGGTTATTCACCTTGTATATTTAAAATCTGAAATTAGATTTGGCCCCTGGTGGTGCTCTGTATTGTCAGAAGCTATATTTAAGCATTTAGCCGTTCAAAGGCACTTTTAAGTGATTTGAACCAAGGTAAGTCCTCAATGCAATAACCATTTATTATTTACCATTGGAGGGAATTTCCCTCTTGTTCAAGAGGACTAATATTCAAATTTTCAAAAAGAGTAAAGTCCAATTCTAGCAATTTGGATCCATGAAATGACTTATATAGCAATGGCACATATTAAGTTATCCACAGTGGAGTTTTTAAAACTCCCATCGGACTTAGCGATGGGTGTGGTCATCTAGTGGCGGAAGCTTATTTCAGCCATTCAAAGGCACTTGTAAGTGATTTAAACCATGGGGAAATCATCCAAATTACAACCATTTACCCTCTAATTACAAAACTCCGCAGGTCACTAGAGGGACTTTCGTTCTCGGTCAAGAGGAGTAAATTTCAATTTTTAAAAGGATTAAAGTTCTACAGGACCCATTTATATCCATAAAATGACCCATAATGCCATAAAAAATAAGCCTATTCACCCGGGAGATTTCAAATGTGCCATTAGATTTGGTTCTGGGTGACATCTAGTGGCAGAAGCTTGATTTTTTTTTCATTTAAGTAAAGTTTGTTTTTCTAAAGAAGTAAAGTTCAATTATACACAGCTAGTGCCATGAAGAATTGAAATCGGCTATTGTATTTGTCGCTGGGCAAGGCAAGCTAATGTCAGAACATTCATTTATTTTTCAAACGGAATAAAGTAAAATATACATATTTAGAGGTCTGAAATGACCCATATGACCTTGAAACCTAGGGTTATTCATCCTGGACTTTTCAAATCTGCCATCAGGTTTCGCGCTGGGTGGCGCCATCTATAGGCAGGAGTAAAGTTCATTTTTCAGAAGTAGTAGCGTTGAATTGTACCCATTTAGACATCAATCAAATGACATATATGACAAAAGGACATATGATCTTTCACCCTATGCCTTTCTATACCTTCATCTGTACCTCTGTTGCTCTTATATACATGCAAATTTGCATGAAAAGAGATAGGAAATCTTCATTTCAGGATCAATTGCATTTAAATATCTTTTGCTTGGCCGATTACGCTGGACAATCGAAATAGTTGTTGTTTCTCCTGACCATACTGTTTCAGAAACTTCATTCTAGTAGCATGGCTTCCATTTTGGGAAGCTTGAAACTCATTGCTTAACAATCACTTGTTCGATGCTCAGTTTTGATTGAAACAGTGCTCAAACTTCCCGCCAAATCAGATGCCTTGATCTAGTTGGATAAAGACAGTTTTTTTTCCTTTATAAGCAGTATTACATTGCAGTAAATTGGGATTGGGGTGGTGCAGGAACCATCCTCTAATATTCTGTCTGACATAACAAGAGAACGTCGATTCTGCTGCATACAGGTCGTGGTACTTTCTTCGAGAGTTTATGCCAAGTGAAGGGTGTCCAACAGGAAAGTGACTACAGTTTCACTCACTTTGAATTGTGTATCAACGGTATCACTTGTGTGCTGCCAGATGTTTACGTTATTTTTCAGCTGAAAGTTAATTAACCAGCATTCCCTGCTTAGACAAGCTATAAGCTACTTATCTAATTTTAGGCAAACGCCAGTTATTCAGTTTCATTGGGGTAAGATTAAGGTCTTGTGTTTATTCGCTGCTACAAGATTTAGCACTACTTCAGACCTGTTTTAAATGAGGTCTTCCTTAGGTAGCTAGTAGAATTTCATCAAAGTCTTGGTCCTGAATTCGATCGAAACCTCACATGGGAGGCTCATATTAGAAGTTATTGGTGCTCTTGTCCACTCGATTTTAAACATTTTACTCTCTATCTTTTAAAAAACTTTGAGTATCGATTGTAAATTACTGATATGGCTAACGTTCTCTTATTATTCTATAGTTCATTTAAAAATTAACTATGTGTCCTAGTATGGGTAACTTCGTGTGCGTTGCTTCTTTTGGTACTGCCACGAGCAGGTTCGCTACTTCTTAATCGCAGAGTGTGCTGTAATAAGAGTTTTGGGGGGAAATGTCTCTTAATGAGTAATATTATTTTCAAATTGTTGGTAGCTCGTTTGGGTCCATGATGCAGGCAGGCTTACAAAAGTTACAATAGTGTGCCCCTCTTTGTTTTTCCTATTACACATGCTCTGAAAATTACTCATAATCCCACCTAATACCATTATCTTTAGTCATAGCTCATGAACATTTGCATGAAATATTGCCGCGTAACTATTTAAGCGGAATTGGGCTGAATATATTAATAGGCATCTGTAGAACCTCATAAGTTTCATATAGAAATAAAGGAAAAATAACACTTTTTTACGAAAATTTGCTATCGATATATGTAGAGGAATTAAAACCTAACGCCACCCAGAGGGCCAAGCGGACATATATATTAAAATCCCTCTTTGGGGAGAGCAAGAGAAGAGAAAAAGTAATTGAGGTGCGTGAGAACAATAGGCATTTGACTAACAGTCAATCAAACTGCCGAATGGCTTTGATCTCTCTGCCGAGTGGGTAGACAATTCCAGCTGCCCGGACCAAGGTAGACGCAAAAGGCCATTAAGCAGCTCTAATAAAAACTGTCCCCAGTGAATTGAGTAAGAAATCCATTTAACTGACGGTTTGAACAACTCGCTAGGCAAAAAACCCAGTTAATCACCGAACTCAAAGGATCCAATTACCTAGGAAGTCAGGAGGCCCGCGGGTAGAGCGCCCAAAAGTGGCCTCAGATCAAACGACCACCGAAGATAAATAATGTGACGGTTGTCGGTGTCTCTCATTAACAAGCAAACCTAGGCTCCGCGGTGTCACCCCTCCCCCCCCCCTCGCGCTTCCTTCAATGGCATTATTCCGTCTCCTTAGTTGGGGCGGTCCCCGGGCAATAAATAAGCCCCGTAAGAAAAAAAGAGGTAATCCTGTAAGAGAAGATCGAGGACTAGATTTTTGTGATCAGTCCTTTGCCCTGTTCCGGACTCGACTTCTAAGATTTAAAAGTTCGTCTCGTTTTCTTATCGGTGCCATACCGATTTATCCTTCCCAGACTTGGAAAGAGATCTGGCTTGATAAAAATTTCGAAGGGCCAAACAGGAAATTCAGTAGCAAGATAAAAGAAGATCAGCTCACCACTTGAGGCACTCTCAAATCGCAATCTCAGTAATTTTGAGAGAAGAATAAGTAATCCCCAAGTAAGTTCCCTGTAATTACTTTCAGGACCACCCCGTATACAAACACCCAGTTTGATAACCCTGCAAATTAGAAGAGGGTACAATAAGAACTCAAGAGCTACAAAGAAGAGTAATCATAGAGCAGAGATCACAACTCCTCTCTCCCTCTGTTAGACTTATAACAGGATCGATAAAGTCTTAAGAAGAGATCGACATTGGTTTCTACTCTCACCGTGACAACCACCCTCATTTCCCTTCAACGCGAAGACTTGCTGAAAAATCCAGTATAGCGACATTAGTCAATCCCTGTTCGATCAAAGTCATGTAAGTCCGAATAACTATATATATATTTTTGATTAATTAGGATTTTTAAAACTGTCCCAAGCTGACTAAAAGAAATATTATCTTGTGACTTCTCTCATATTTTAGTTAGATTAGGGAGAGTAAATGTTTGTTTATCTCTGTAACTTATAGGCCTCCAAAAATTGGATATCTGGCAATTGTTTTTTTGACGTGAAACCTACTTTGTTTTTAATCAAGAGCTCTCGTCAGGAGTGGGCCAATATTCGATTCGTGCGAACCTTGTTAAACTTAGAGACTTTCGGGTAAATTTTTTAGTTAATTGATAAATTAAAAGATATATATATTTTGGTTAATTTTTGATGTTAACTGGATCCTTACGTGTGACTGACTCTTTCCTTAAAACTGATTAAACGCTGTGGTACTCTGCTAATTCAGTACTTAGACTCCTTTTGACGAATCTGGAGTCCACTCAACCAATAGAGGAATAACTTGCCTTCCTAAGTGTTGTCAGACGGACTCGCTAAAAGAGATTAAATATATAAATACTTTGAAAAAGAGGTATTATATCAGGTTAAATGCTAAACGGCCAACAGTTGAAGAATTCCTCGACAATATGTATTTATACCCTATAAAACTTGATAACTGAAAGTCGAAGTTATAACTTTGTTTGCTCGTTGAAACTACTCAAATAATTATAATTATATTTTTTTACTAGATTCAAAAAACTTTAAATAAAATTTTGTCACACTTGAGTTTGCAAAACTCAATTTAGCAGTATTTTGGGACATAGAGCCCTTGCCCGAATACACGCCTTCAGTTATTGGCATAAATTTGTATCGGAATTAGGCTTACCAAATTTTGGTGCTCTTATTCTAGCTTCTTTGGACTAAAAAGAAAGTAGCTATAGTTTTGAAAGAGCCATCTCCACTCTAGGTAAAGCAGCTTTCTCTAATGTTCCTATTTATCATTATCTAAGTCCTATGAATGTACCAACGTCTGTTTTTGGGAGAGTTTTCCTTAAAATATTACTTCTAAATCCATGCTTTACATATTAAGCTAATAGTGTTTTATAGAGAAGCCCCACTCACTATAAGGTCAAACCTTCCTTACCTTATCTGTTAGGAAGAAATCAATCCAATTTTCATCTTACAATACCAAAAGGTTTCTAAAATTGAATTTTTTCGGTCTACAAATAATCATTGGCTTACATTAGACAAGCTTTAAATTCCCTTTTTTACAATAAATATCTTTCTCAGATGACGTCCATTCATTACTAATTTATGCAACATATCATACCCAAAAGCACAAATCATTTTATCATCGCTAATCGCCCTTTCTGTGTGATGGGAACTGAATGTGCTAGAGTATCTCCTAATAGAGTCCGGCAGCTTTCCTACTCATACACCAATTCTTTCCATATCCTCCTTTACAAATTTATAATCCACTTCTCTCACGGTCACTGATTTTTCTCTTAATTACTCTTTATGGAGGAATTAACTATGGTTGTTCAATTTATATGTTGGTCTTCATTGATTCATTGGTTTAAAAATGCAGGTTTTATGACTATAAAATTTAAGTTATTGCAAGAATCTTACGATTTTCGATATATAGACCAGATACATTTATAAGCCAACCGCCCCTCTAAAGACTGACCATAATCTGTCATAAACATTTATAAGAACTTAATTACATAGAATTTGGGGGAAAGCAAATATATAAACATAAAAGGTAATCAGCAATTTTTTTAATTAAAAGGAGGTATATAATTAATAAAATACTCTTAACGTTTTAACAAAAACTTTATATATTAAATTTGAAATAGAACAGATAAATTCTTCTAAATGCCTAATATTTTTTGTTCTTGGCTCGTTGCTGATACTAAATGCCAATAAAGGATTTCTTTATCTCTTTAGACGTGATTATATGTACGCGTAGAATATTTCACAAATTAAAAATATTTTCTGAAGAAAAAATGTCCTTGTTTTTAATTTCAAATGATATTTCAAGTTTATTGAGTTAAAAAAAGAGCAAAATATTATTTAATTCTTAATATTACCTTATTGGTTGTTTCTGCAATCGCTAAAAACCCAACTTTATTTTCCTGGATAATTAGCACGTCATAATAAATATTAAATATATAGGAGGAATCGAAACGGTAGTCATATGCATATTTGCAAAGAAATGACGATAACGACGAGTAAGATGATTTTTTTACTTTATGGAGCCTATCTGGCAATTTTCATTGAGGGCACAAGTTATCTACGAGGAGGCTGATCCATACATCATTTAGACGAAAATATTCGAGGAAACTATGTGATTTATTTGCAGTGGCTCAATTATCTGCTCTTACAATTCATGATTGATTTAAATCAATAGTAATATTAATCGAGGTTAGTTATAGTTAGTTTAGATTAGATTTGGTTGCATTAGTTAAGAGTAGACAAAGAATTTTATTTATTATCCCAATGTTCCATTAAAACAATCATACACAAAATTCAACAAATTATCATTACTGTAACCGATAGAAGTGATATCTACAGTATATGAATCAAAGGTATTCTTGAAAAGTACCACGAAAAAGTGCAACTTACCACCTACCACAAAACTACTTAAAAGTGATCGACTTTGTCTTCTAAGTAACTACCAAATTACACCACCTAAAAGGATTTTTATATATAATACTTTTTAAAGGTTCTTCATCGACATTGAAAATTGAAAATAATTCTAATTTCAAATAAAGTTTGAATTTCGTAGATTATATCTGAAAACTAAATTCGAATTTTAAATTGTTACCTCCCAAAAAATAATTATTGTAGTTTAAAGAACAAATAAACGAAATTTGAAAGTAATCGATTGATTTTTAGATGTTCCTCAATCACATACTATAGCGGCGTACATGACAATTATGTCTCAGTAGCGCGGAGGATCTTGTTGAGAGTATATGTGTGTGTGTGTGTATGTTGGCTCTTTCTATTGTCTATTGTTTTGATTACATTCTTATTACGTATTTAAAAACAGTTATTTATAGTGTAAAATAAATATTTATAAAAGTTTTATTATATTTTAGAGCTAAATAATATGTAAGAAAAAATTAAAACAATATTTAATTATAGCATTTAAATCTTCCTAGGACGCATCATGAAATTGAAAGCCTCTTTGTTTGGCGCCCCCTACGCCATTAGTGAAAGAGTGTTGCCAACTTATAAAGATGTTATAATTTTTTTTTGTTTAAGCGAGAAAAGGAAAAGAACCGAAATAAGAAGGAGCCGCCAGTAAAAAAAGTTATCCCATTATTAGCGGAGAAGTTAATTTCTTTGGGGAAAACGGCATCAATCCCTTGTGTGTCAATAGAGTCAGTTAGAAAGAGAATTTTAAATTATTATTCAAAATACCAGTCTTTAAAGAATGCAGAAAAATTATTTGATATTTCGTGCTGTATATACGATAGTTTTGAAAACTGTTCTTGTACAAAGAAAAAAAGGTGCCTCCATTGGAGCAAATCTTTCTGTAAACCAACAAACAACTAGGCAAATGAATGGCAATAGGTAATATCGATCAAATTCACTCAAAGAAGAATATTCAGAGTGTAGTTAGGAATAATCTGTAGTATTTTCTCTTAAATCCACCATCTACTTCGAGAAATAATATCGAACTGATTCTTCCTTCATACAACACAGAAACAGAATCTGCTGACGAAGATAGCGACTATGAGCTTCCTTCATCCGTGAAACGCAAAGTAGTAAACAAAAAATTTTCATCTAAGACTCTATCTAAACAAATCTAGTTGTTAGAATTTGCGTTGGCATGTGACCGCACTGGTGTGTCTGATAAAGCTGCAACTTTAATAACCAGTTAAATCCTTAATGACTTATCGTCAATTGAAAGCATATAAACCTCTGTAGTAGGTGACAGGACAAAGGTTAGAAGAGAGCATCTCAAATGACGTACTACAGTACAACAAGAAATTAGATCGGATAAGCCATTATATTATATTCATTTTGATGGCAGAAAAGATATCATATTTTTTGTTGAGACGATAGAGGGAACTCATCAGAAGAAGAAGATAATGAAAGAGCAAATCGCTATGATAGAAAAACCTGGTTGCGAATACTTTAAACATCCGACAAGGAAGACAGATTATGAAAAAGCTATATGCTATACAATATTCTCGTATCTAGAAGCAAATAACATTGCAACTGATAAACTCGTTGCTGAGGGATGCGATGGAACGGCAGTGAATACTGGAACAAATGAGCTGTGATCAGAATGTTAGAAGAAAAGCTTAATACATAGGCCACTGCATTGTTTTATTTGCCAGCTCTATGCAAATGATCTCTCATTGCGCCATCTCATCAACAATTTTGATCGGATAACACGGGGGCTTCGTGGATTTGTCGGACCGAAAGGAAAAACAACTGGATAAATATGAGACTCTAAGTGTTGTTGAATTCGAGCCAATTCCGACTAACTTGCCGTCTGTTGAGAAAGAAAATCTGAGCACCGATCAAATGTATCTGTTTGATATCCTTCTATCTATCACACAAAGTGAATGTTCTGCTGAAATGGCTCGTAAGACTCCTAATTAAATATTGCCTGCACGAAGGTTTGCAACGGCCAATCGGAGGCTTCGATTATATGTTTCGACTTCCTACTCTTCTGACACGTTGAAATCCATTGCCTTGTTCATCATGAAGGTGTATGCACCATGTTGGTTTGAAATAAAAGCTAACTCTTCTTCTCAAGTTTGAGAACTTAACCTCTTCAAGTCAGTGCAATCAGTACAATAAATGAACAAACATATTAAAGATATAGTTGCCCCAGTGATTCAAAGGAATGCCTATTTTGCGCATGCAAAAAACTTTCATCTCTGTATCATATCTGGGAACTTGGATGGAGAACAATTATAAAAGCATGAAAAGATTATAAAGGGAAATCAATACCCAATTTCAAGATTCCAGACATAAACATTGAATCTGACGACTACATCCACCTAATTAATTGGCAGTTGTGACTAAACCTCTGCTGACTACGATGCTCTCTGATGATCAACTTGAACAATTTATTCGTCAACAACCTAAATTAGATAATCTGAAGTTTCCTTGTCACACACAAGCGGCTGAAAGATCTATCAAACTCGTTTAGAAGCGTCACTAGCAGTTTGTGGAGAAGACAAACGGGATGGCAATATAATGGGTAGAATTGAGGCCAAGGGTAAAATACCCTCAATTAATACCAAGAAGGACTTCACAATAAAAGGTAATAACAATACAAAAATCTAACTGCATTGAATAAATGGATATTGAATAATAGTGATAATTTAAATATTTGACTGTTAATTGTTCAACTTCTTCTATTTCAGAGTGATGATGATAAAAATCTACAGGTTGCTTGACAACACACTGAAGAAAAGAGAGAAAAAGTTATCGAGTAGTTAATAGATTATTTTTATTCAATAAAATGCAAGTAGAAGTATTGATTGTAAAGTTTTATGGAAATAATATACCCCGTATAGGACATAAATGCTTATGTAACAATTTGAAATTTGAAAAAAAATAGATAGAATTTTCCGACATATTCGTTTTTTTTTCTCCAAATTTCAATTGCTTTGAGTAACCGAAAAATATTAATTTAGAAGTCAGAAATTACTACACAAAAAATTTTAATGTAGGGTCCATTAGAAAATCAGGGTAGGAAAATGAATTTCAAAGATTTTGGCAAAACCACTGTTTTGTGATCAACCCTAATCCATAACCCTATATTTTAAGAACAAGATTTTTGGAAGGTTTGAATAAGATTTTTCATTTAGTTCGGTTGTCACCTAAGTATATTTAATTTTTTTTATCAAAGTTATTTGTATTAATTCCTTTATAAGAAGAAGAAGAAAAAGAAGTAGAAGAAGAAGAAGAACTACAAAAACTACAGAATCTAGGACCAGCAAAGACCCTAAGGTCCGCTCGAGGCTAGTCCGCTACACTAAATCAAAAACTACGATACACCCTTATCTACGAGTGTATCTCTAACATGCTTTTTTTTTTTTTTTTTTAATACTATCTACTGTACACACTTATCTACATGTGTACATTATCGTGCAATTTTAACTAATCAAACTAGGGGTCGGGGGAGATAGAATGTTTTTCTTCTTATCTTCCGCAGCCACTCGACTGCTAGTGGTGAAAAGCTAATTTAGGGATAGAGACTACTTATAGGATAGGCGGAAAAGAAATGGGACATCTAAGCTACACATGCAGAGAATCGCCGGCATCATTTTTAGTCATCATAATTCCATATCCTTAAACCTCCGCTCCAAACTCTCTCTCTGCAAGGACGTTTAAATTCGCAGTGCTCAACTACGTTATATTTAAACTATTCAAATGCACGTCAAGACGATTTTTGAACATATTAACCGAAGTGCTATCTACTACGTGGGTGGGCAGCCGATTCCAATTTTGAGTAACTTTAAATGTAAAAGCGTTTTGGGCTATACTAGTGTTAAAACGCTTGTTCACTAATTTTAACCCGTGCTGACGAGTATTTCCCCTATGATCCAGTTCGAACAGATTGCGAAAGTCAACGTTTGAGAAACCCTTTAGTATTTTAAATACTTCTATTAGCTGGCCACGTAATCTTTTGCGTTCTAGCGATGGCAAATCTAAAGCCCTGAGCCTTTCCTCGTATGATCTATTCCTCAGCTCTGGAATTAATTTCGTAGCCCTACGCTGCACTCTTTCTAATTGCGCGATATCTTTCATTAAATATGGAGCCCAAAATTGAACAGCGTATTCGAGAAGTGGCCGCACAAGGGATTTATATAAAGGTAAAATTACATCCTTAGATTTGAAGGTGAAATTACGCGCGATATAACCCAAAACGCGATTTGCTTTTTTACACGCATCCGCGCATTGCTTCGAGAATTTAAAATCGTCTGAGACTAATACTCCCAAGTCTTTTTCTAATTTAACCGCGTCGAGGACTTGGCCTTTCATGGTATATTCTACTCTTAAATTATGGCAACCCAAGTGCATTACCTTGCATTTGCTTAAATTAAATTCCATTTGCCACTTGTCCGCCCAATTGGCAATCGAGTTTAGGTCCCCCTGCAATTTATCGACATCCGATCTTACATAGGCACGATTGCCCAGCTTCGTGTCGTCCGCAAATTTAGAAATCCGACTAAGTATGCCTTTATCTAAATCGTTAATATAAATTAAAAACAATAAAGGGCCTAAAACAGAGCCCTGCGGTACCCCACTACTAACGCTGGCCCAATCTAAACATTCCCCATTTATTACCACCCGCTGCGAGCGATCTTTCAGCCAATTTCTAATCCAGTTTAAAATCTTACCAGTCACCCCAATCGCTTTAACTTTGATTAATAACCTTTGGTGGGGGACGGTGTCGAACGCCTTTTTAAGTCTAAATATATTACGTCTAAAGCTTTGCTTTCATCATACACGCAAATCATTTTGTGGAAGAATTCGAGCAGTTTAGTCAAGCACGATCTCGCACGCCTAAATCCATGTTGGGTATCGTTAATCAGCTTATTTGCCTCGAGGTGGCTCACTATTCTATCTTTAATTACAGATTCTAAAAGCTCCTCAACTACCGAAGTTAGACTAATAGGCCGAAAATTCGTTGCTTCAAATCTATTCCCCTTCTTAAATATAGGTGTAACGTTTGCTCGCTTGAAATCCAACGGAACTACGCCATCCTCTAATGAGCGATTGAAAATTTCACGCAATGGCTTAACGAGTTCATTTTGAAGCTCCTTTAAATGAATTGGATATACCCCATCGGTGCCCGGAGATTTCGACTTTTTCATTAGCTTAATAAATTTAAGGATTTCCTTGTCATTTATAGTTACATCGGATATGCAATTATCAGCACTACGAACTTCCCCAATTAACGATTCCAATTCGGAAGAATAAAAGAAGAAGAAGAAGAAGATAAAGATGAAGATGAAGATGAAGATGAAGATTAAGATGAAGAAGATAAAGATGAAGAAGATGAAGGTGACGAAGATGAAGATGAACTAGATGAAGAATTAAGGAAGATGAAGATGAAGAAGATGGAGATGAAGAAGAAGAAGATGATGATGGAGATGAAGATGAAGATGAAGAAGATGAAGAAGAAGATGAAGAAAGATGATAATGAAGAAGAAGATAGAGATGAAGATGAAGATGATGAAGATTAAGATAAGATGAAGATGAAGATGAAGATAAAGATGAAGATAAAGAAGAAGAAGAAGAAGAAGCAGAAAAGGGTGTTCAAGGTGTTAAAATGAGGAGTCTATAAAGGGGATTAAAAAAGGCGATTAAGATTATCAAATAAAGCCGTAGGCCACACCTGGCAGTGGTGCCTCTGTAACCAAGCTCTTCCTGTTAAGGAAGAGAGCAGCGGCTTGTATACATATAATAAATCATCTGCATTCGAGCGCTATTTTAAACCCTCAATCTTAGAATGGAAATATTTAATTGAAAGATATCTTTACCCACTTGCTTTTCCACTATAACTCACTTTCTTTTCTCTTTTAGCCATTTTCCTTTGCTGTATTACCCATTTACCTTTCCTCTTTTAGCATTTTTTTTTACTTTTTATTGCACTCTAAACTCCTTTATTCGCTTGTTTACTTCAGATACGCTTACTCCCTTATTGCCTATTATGATGTCATGCTCAGAAGGTAAATTGCTAAATATATAGATAAAATTAATCGAGAGACAAAATAAAGCTAATATATTATTTATTAGAAACATCTGAAAAAATATTAATATTGAGATACCAGGCAATGGCTTCGTCACTCCCCCCCTACGGGGGCAGCTTTGTTAAATTTTTATAAATTTTCTGAACTTCGCCAATTCTAATAGTTTTAAAAGGAATAATTTTGAAATGTCTTCCCTTTCAAAATATCCCCTTACTAAAATATAGTTATAAAAGAAGATAAATAAAAATAAATTTTCTGAACTTTTAATTATTTGGGTTTTAAAAATCACAAAATTTCGATACTTATTACCGTATGCTAAGAAAATGCGAAATGTACTTTTATCAGATTTAGTGTAGCTTCACAATTATTTATAAATTTATTATATGCAAAAGGCTAAAATGTTTTAGCATACGGCCGTTATATTTAGTTCTGAGCTTTGCTAAAAAAAATTTTTTCGATTACCAAACTAAGATGAAATTATTATTCAAATGCTCAAAAAAATCCCCTTCTTAAATTATATATACAGTTAGTGAGATCTTCAACGCAATATTGTAAAGTATTTGAGGATATTCTCAAAATATTCTGAGTTCACAGATCTTTTCCGGCTTCAGGCCCGTTTTCACCTCGCTTTCGATGTTTATCGACTTTCAACTCTTGAAAAAACCGTTAGTATTCCCCCGCCCCCTCTTCCTCAAAATGAACCTGCCGTATTCAGCAAGCGACTTCAAGGTAAACGATTCTTTTGAGAAAATCCTATTTTCCATATTATCGATGATTGCTAATAAAAAAATAGAACGTGTACTTAGATTATTGTATATTGCTTATGATTTCTTTATGTCTTATCTTCTTTCTCCTGAGAAATATTTTCAATCAGATTTTTTAATATTGCTAATCCAATTTTAAGAGTAACCCCTCTAAAATCTTTACAATTTACGTAGACAACACTGTAATCAGGAGATAAATTTGGGGGGAAAGTGAATAATAGTGATATACTGATAAAAGAATTTTCATAAAAGCTATACCAAATTTTGTAGTAGACTTTTTGATAGGTTCAAAGCGTAAACATCCTGACTTTTGCATATTTTTAGGTCAGGATTATCAGGAACTTAATACAGGCAAATTTGTTTTAGGACCGAATGTTTTTGCCAGTTTCGTAGTAAAATTTATCTTAGGGTTGGTGATTAAATATCGTACTATAGATTGCATAAGTATTTATGTAAAGTAGTTCCTTTGGATTTAAAATTACTAAACCATTGGGTCATTGAAAAATAAACCAAAATATTTGATCTGCACATCCTTTCAAGCAATTTGCACTTGACCATTCTTGTTCCTCTATTTGTTTATTTCCTATATTAAATATGCCAGCCTCATTTGATCTCCTTAGTTATGTTATTTTAACTGTCCCTTTAGTATATCAGCCTTTCCATATGGAAAAATATAAAGAGGAAATATATTTTAGGTGATCAACCTAGAAGTTCTTTTTAGAAATGTAAATCCATTCTTTTCAATCGCAGGGCTTTATTTTATGTAGTCATACATGTCATTGGGTCTAACATACTACCGTATTAAGTAAATATAGAAATTATTTGTTATGTCATTACCAATGGAGCTAAAGTAAAGTTGTCAAATATGATAAAGAGAGAGGAAGAAATTGAGCAAGCAATAGGCAAAAATGAACAAATCAACCATCCTACCTATCTAGCCCACATCGCACAAAGCCATCTTGCGCACTAGTTTGTTCTTTTATTTTGTAGAAAATACAAAGTTGTCTAAAAATCTTGGAAACTAAAAATATGTGATTAAATTTCTAGCAAATTCATCAACTTGCCTCATTAGGCTGCTATATTAAATTAAATTTTTAATTATTTAATTGAATGTTTAAGAAACAATCAAAATTTCCGCTCTCTATTACAGGTTATGGAACGTGATTTAATTTGGCTCATGGCAATCCAAGTACTCATTTTACTTGCTCTATCGGTGAAATTTTAAAATTAAGGTATTCAAGATCACAATGTGGATTATACATCTTGTGCTATTTAAAGATTCCTAGCCGCCCTTGCCTTAAAAAACATTTAAACACGGATATAGTAGCATTAAAAGAGAATAATCTAAAGAAGTAGTAGATGGACCTTTCAAATTCAGCTTAACCCTAGATAGAAATTGACAGAATGGGTGTTGGAACACAGGTTGGTCTACAAAGATTTAGATCATAGACGCGGAAAGCGATGTTGCCATATTGAATTAAATTGAAAGCCTTAGACCCGAGAAGCAGAAGGGAGGGAAAAGGTTACAAGGGAAAAATGATAATTATAGATAATTACTATTAGGGAGTCATAGAGAGTAGGGTTTTTCTGCTACAATCAGGATCTTGATATCAACGTGGAAGTCGAAAGGCAACTAGTTAACACAGATGGCAAGGTCTGTGTGAAAAGTGGAGTCAGGAAAGAAACTACGAATTCGCATAGATTTTAAGAATTTTATGACTGTTAAAGGGGGATAAAATTTTAAATAAGTAAGGAGGGTTATTAATGATTGAGAAAAAAGTAGAGGAAGATCTATCTAAAATAAAGAAGAAAGTACTGTTAAGTCTGTCTTGGAAAAGAATTTCCAATGGAAAGTTAATCCTAAAATTGGCATTTGAATGCATAAATTAAAAAGCCCGCATGACTCAATAAAGATACGACAAGCGTTTCAGTTTTTATTGGAAAAGATTTCTTCTAAATATCGAATTTAATCTGATACGACTAAGAATGAAGAGTTTCCCTGTATCCATCCTGGTCAAAGAATGTGAAATAAAATTCGTGCCATATGGGTGCCATGAGACTTGTGTGGGGTAAACTTATAGCAGAGGAGACATAAGTACAGGTCTTGAAATCAAATTGATGACAACCAAGGAATTGTTCGCAACGAATAATGACTAGAATTGAAAAACAAGCCCATACATTTTTAAAATGCACAAAATGTAGTTTTTAGATAATAGATAATTATCGTATCTAACGCCTAAACCATTTTACATTAAAATACATGCTGCGCATAGTATTTAAAAGTTTTAACGAATGAATCCTAGTTAAAGCTCCGATAAAAAATTAGAATTGCTTTTTAAGGATTCTTCTTCGAAAGTACTAAACTGAAGCATTCCCTAAGGTCCATTAAAAATCTAGCACTTTCTCTCTGGTCCTCTTCTGCTTATCTTTTTTTATCCCCTACTCGTTATTACCGCCCCTGTATAGCAAAACAAGTGGCAAAGAAATCCTAAAAATGATTAAAATACATCACCTTTGCTTGCGAAGAATACCGATGTGCATTCGATTTTTTTTTTTGCACGATTTAAGCGGTTTTTCAATTGATATTATATAAGACCATGTTGTAAATTCGTAAATAATATTAGTTTTCATCAATCAGATCAGGATTTTCGGTATTTGCTATTTATTCTAAATTGAATTTTATTACAAAATTTATTGAATATTGTACCTTAGACAATTTAGATAGTAGCAATATTATAATAAGACTCATAAAAATTAAGAATGTGACTTAATACTTTTAACCAGAAAATAAAAATTAAAAAAAAGGTTCAATGAAGTATTTCTCGAGCATGTTTCGCAAGAAACACCAGTAAAGGTCCATCAGCATTTTGAATTCACAGTTTGCCTGGTAACTTTCTTCTATTATTTTGATATATTGATAATATCATTTAGCCTATACCTCACTATATTTCCTCAATTCTTCGGAAAATAGTCAAAAAAAAGCTCATAAAGTGAATTTTAATGGATATGCGTGACCCATGAGCTTTGAAAGCATCCATAAACTTTTCCACAAATTACCCTTTTCTGAATTCTACAGATTCAAAGAAATTCAATGACATTCGATTTAAATTGGTCCTAAGCATTCTCAGTGTATGAGGCATTGTGTTTTAAACTGGGTATCATTCATTAAAGTTTGATCTAATTTAAGAGCAATAAAATCCACAACAATTTATTATGGTTCAGATATATGAGGAAATTTACTCTCGTGCTATCAGAATGAAGAACCCTCATTATTTAATGATAAGATAAATTTTATTATCAAGCCTACCTTCATTTGAAGCGCTGGAATAAAGGTTTGGTTAGGGTTACAAGGGACAGGTTAATAATTCTCTCTCCTTGGTCATTCATGCCCATTTGCAGAGAACACATTATTATTTCTTGTATCCTCCTTGCATTTCCAATATGTACTATAGAACAATTTTAAAAAATATTAAAATAATTAAAAAATTCAACTGTATCACGTCTATGGAAACGTTTGTGTTCGTATAAAATCACAAATAACCTTTATAAAATCAACTTAGTCAATAGTAAGAGATATTACTATAAAATATCTCAATAATAAATATGAATTTTAGTTTACTTATATTATTAGTTTTTCTGACTACTCTTTCTGCATTCTTTTTGAGTGTAACAAATTAGGAAGAAAGAATTAGTAATGTGTTCAAATCTGCACAAATCCTCCAGTTATTTTGGTCTTATACAAAGCATGCAGTAAAATCATTATATTATAGTAGCACGTAGTAAGTTGAACATAATGTGGTACAGTGGAAGATGCAATATCATTTCCAATATTAATGCTTTCAAACTTCGTTCTCACTAGTTTATAGTCTCTTTTCCGTATCAGAAAATAGATTTGTTTAGCCACGCTAAATTTCAGCAGTACAATAAATAAGCGGTATTTTGTGCGCTGCAAACTACCTGCCGCTTTCTTCCTCAATATTTCATCTCAAAGTTATGATCCCAATATCATTGTTTCCAATTTGTAAAGTCGTAAATTCCTAGTAAGATCGTTTTTTTGTAGCTGTATGTAGCTGTGTTTAGTGTTTCATACCACTTTAACTCGTCACTAGCATTAACATTGATACATTATCATAATCTTCGAAGTGCCAAGGTTCCAGCTGCTAGAGTATCGGAATTCCAGAGTCATTAGGTACGTGGATTGCAAAAGTCCTGTTACATTCATTAAGACGATCTCAACAAAGGAGAGTCTTATTGTTTTGATACAGTTAAAAATATTTTAATTGTTTTAACATATGAATCTGTTTTTAAAGTGGAATATTAATCAATATAACCGCCCTCAGGGGCGAGAACTATCTCTAGGTTAGACTATAAGATGCGGCCACGTTGCGAACGAAGTCCTTCCCCATGCTGACTCACAAGCGGTTGACGGAGAATCACAGCTCGTGAATATGCTATCGCGAATCTTGGGGTCCTGGCTTTCGACTGGCGCCTACACGTTCAGGTCGATAGGAGTGAGGTTGGACGACTGCGGTCGCCAAAAGTCTTTCGACCATAGGTTCATGTTTAACCTTAACGACTTTTTCACCATCTTGTCTATGTATGTCAGAACACTTTCCTGCTTAAAATCATATTCTGCCTTCTTCGCGATCTTTCTCACACCTGGCTTGACTCTCCTGTCCAAGATGCTCCTGTACTAGGCCACGGTAAGCGTGTAACTGACTGTAAACCACGCTGGGGCATCATATAACCATTCGAATCTACGACTCCGAGACACATCAAGTATGCTGGGTGCTTGCTTATGGACGTAATGGATCTCGGAGTCATCCCAGCCAAAGCTAACTACGCGGTTTTCTGAGTGGTGATGCCCAGGACTACTGTGAATGTTTTTCATCAGGAAAATGAAAATTAGATTTCCATTCCTCGTCAATTCGTTGAGAAGGTGATAACAGTTCGACTGACGTTGTTCTTACATACATTCACTAATCGAGGCCTTCCTAGAAGCTCTTACAACCTACTTCTTGACTCTTTGGACACCGTGAACATGGAAATGTATTTTCTTCCCAAGTGCAGTCATTTTGAGCTTAAGAACACTTTTTAAGGACTTTGGCAGAGCCATAATGTTGAAAACCTCAGGTCTGCCTAAACGAGGTCAACCTTTGAGGTCCTTTAGTTATTGGGTCTCTCAGCGACTCAGTGAATAGTCATCTAGCCGGCGATTAGCTGCTTGGTGATGTCAGACTCGTTTTGACCTACGCGCAGGACAGCAGAGATCTCGATTCTTTTCCGATCCATAATCGACGCAGCTGCACACAATGGAAAAGACATTTTTATGACAAGTCCTTGGATAGTAGAACTTTAACTCTGATTGCCTCTCTTCATTATGAAAGAAGATGTGTTGATTTATACTCCTGAAAATTAAAAAAAGATATTACAATACATATGCCACATGGGAGGCAATTTCAGAATAATTTTTATTAATGCCAAATATTTGTGATAAGTGTATTTACTTATAAGAACAAGCCTAAGATCTTGAGCTTTTTAAGAATAATGGAGCGCATATTCGAAGTTAGCAGGAAAACGCAATAAGAATCACGTCCAAAATCTTTGGCAATCTAAAGGACAAATACCAGCTTAATCGGGCAACCTACAAATATAATAAACTTATAATTCCAAACAATTGGATGAAATAGATAAAAATGACAAGGAGAATTAAGACAAGATTAATATGCTCATAGCTCTTAAGAAAAACAACCAAAAAATGAAAATAGTAGAAAATAATATAATTTATAATTTACCGGTAAAAAGTATAGATGAATACAAAAACATATTATCGAGAACTGTAATCAATATTATTTTTACGAAATTTGAAAAATATTGAGTTAAATAAAATTTACTGCTACCATATTTGTTCACTATTTTTACTCTTGTAAATGGGTGCCCGTGTAGGTTATTAGACTTTGTAACTGGTGCTGTGGCACGCCCTCTCTTCCCCAGTATTCTCCTTGTCTTAAGCTAGATTTTTTCTCTTAGCCAGCGAACAATTTTCGGGGCTAGTCGCCGAACATTATTCATTCCTCTCTAATTTTATGGGCCAAGAAGAGAGAAGAGCTCACACTCTTGCCTATTGGCTCCTTTAGTGATGGTAGTTTAAACGTGCCTGAAATTCGACCTCACAATTTTGCCACTCAACTACTCCCATCTTTTATTCTCCTTTCATATCTTTTGAAGCCCTAGTGCTGGTGTCGCGCGATACAGAGGGATGTTTTGCTACCCGGCCCAAAAAAGTGCTACTTAGTCACACCAAGACAGTACCACCGGCAATCAATGGCTCCACTTTACAATGGGCTCTCGGGAGTATGAGCATTAAGCATTCAACCCAATGTTAAAATTTGTCTTACAATGACTAAAGCTGAAGTATTATTTTTATGGACAGATTTACAGGTGGACGACATAAGATTAGTACATGGGAGGGCGAGTCAAGTGGAAGGGGGTTCTATCTCAGCCATCTGTTGTGATAGAGGGGCGTGGGGTTGATATTTTTCATCCTCAGGTACTCTTTAATCCGCCATCAAGCAGCTCCCTAACTAGTGCATTGAAACCTTTTATTACACAAATCGATTCTGCTTCAATTCTTTCAGAAAGAATCAACAGCTTTTGGGTTCAGCAATATCTAGGAGTAGCGACATTGGTAAAATACATTTGGCAATTCCTTAAGCCATATCAACCCTCTAGGTAAATAAAACATTCACATAAATTCATGTTGCCAAATATATACGGTTAAATAGTCTGTGATAGTTATGTTTCTTATTTAGATATCTTATGGGTCTTGTATTAAAACCTACAAAATGAAGTCTGGCGCGATATCTCTAGGCAGGTTGGACTCAAATAACCGTGATGGCGTTATATGATATAACGCCATATAAGCATAAATCTGTCACTTTCGAACAAAATAAATAAAAATCTATATTAAATAATTTCATCAGAGGCGTCTTTGAGAAAACAGATTATGGAGATTTCAATTTGAATTCAAAGAGGCTCTGCCCTTTGAGAAACCACCAAATTGATTCGAGACATAAAGCTAAGTCCTTTGCTGGTTAATAAATTTAAGTATCACTTGTTCCTTCTGAGTTTTGGCAGATGGAGTTCTCTGCCCTCTAAGAAGGCAGGAAGAGGCCAACCCTCATTGTATTGTCCTTAAAACATCTAAATATAAGACCTTAACGAGGTAGCACATTTGTTCATTAGTCACTTTTCAATTTTTTTCGTTCAAAATTCCCATTTTTGGTTTTGCAAATTTCGGCACTTTATTATGGTAGAATTATTTTTTTAGCAACATGACTAGCACAGTGAAAATTTAGATAATTCAAACTTTATACATTTGTGGAAATTTTTCTTAGATATTTAAAGTTAATTTATGAAAAACAAACAAAAATAAACCATTAATTTTTATATCATTTTATTGCAAATTTTATGCACTTATTTATAGTATATATTTTGTTTCAACAACATCACTAGAACATAGTGAAGATTATGATAATGAAAACTTTATACATTCGTGAAAATTCTCCGTAGATTTAAAAAAGTTGATTTGTGAACTAAACGCAAAACTATACCATGTGATTTTAAATATTTGCTAAAAATAACGGCACTTGAGAACTGGTTTATATTTTTAGCATCATTTAAATATAGATTAAACTAAATTCCAAGGCATTCAGAACAGCACTACTGCTATTCCCCTATCATCCCCTTTTCTAACTCAGAACCAAACCTATAGTTGACCTTTTCCGAAAAATATATGTTTTAGTCTGCCAGTAACACAAATCTACATGGAAGTAAATAAAACTGATTTCAAATGATAACTAAATCATATGTGCATCATTTGCTCGTGAATTGAATTCAAATGCTTAATCTTTACTATTTCTATAGTCATTTATATGATATCAGATTTCAAGGAGGGGATCTGAAAGAACCCCCTGCCTCTCAAAAATGGCGCCGTAGGTTATTTTGATATTGGTAAGAATAAAAGGGCTTTTAATCAGCTTTAATTTTATATATGATAATCTAACGTATTAAATGGTTGAAAAAATAAATGTGGTATCCAATTAAAATACTAAAAAATAATAACTTGAAACACTTATATATAAGAATATACAACGCTTAATTAAAATAATTCCTTTGGTGGGTAATAAATTTAAGTATCACTTGTTCCTTCTGAGTTCTGGAAGAGGGGGTTCTCTGCCCTTTATGAAGGCAGGAAGAGGCAAGCCCTTAGGGCAGGGTCCTCAAAACATCTAAATATAAGCCCTCAAAATACTAAAATATAATAAATCAAAACACTTAAATATAAGAATATACAGCGCTTAAAATAACTTAAATATAGGAAATAAAATCGCTTGAATAAAAGAACGTAAATATTAAATATAAGAACTATAAGACTTAAATATAAGAAATCAAAAACATTAAATATATAAACTCAAAACTTTTAAATAAAAAACTTAAAACACTTAAATATAAAAGCTGAAATATTAGAATTTGTATATAAAAAGATAAAACACTGAAAAATAAGAAATTAAACACTAAATTAAATTTACGATACTATTTGTTTCAATCATCCAAAGTTGACATAAACTCAGGCATCAGCTATCAATTTGTAATCATGCGGAAAATTGCCATAGCAAATACCTCCCTGTTGAAACATTGCCCTTCGATGAGTCAATCGTATATAAAGTACCATTCTATCCAGAAAACGGTTCTCATAATACAAAGAATTAGTTTGAGTAATATAAACTGATAATATCGGTAAATTTCATCTTTCATGATAATTGATATATGTCGCTAAATTTCATCTTATACGATATTTGAGATATGTTGAAAAAAATCTTAATAGAAATATTTAATCAGTATGAAGTTTAAATAGACACTAAGGAAAAATTGAGAAGTAGCAATTATAACTAATTCCAAAACGACCTTTCAATAATTAGGAGCAGATATAATAAATTGACAATGGAATTGAAATGATATTTTGTTGGCCTCTATTTCAATAGAACATGAGTTTCATAAATTTTCTATGATACCGACCTTAAGTTTCAAAGATACACAATTACTTCAAAATTTCCTAAATGAGTTCCTGATTAATCGAGGCCATAGCGCTTATAATGACGTTTTTTTTTCCTGCCGGCGATCTAATTCCTTATTCTCGCTGTATGCTGAGAAGGTTTATCTGTATTTTTCTTATGTTTGCCTTATAAGAATCAGTAGGAAGGGTAGGAGAATTTTGGACTCGCCGTAACACAAGGGATTCCTTTTAACGAGTATAGAAAAGGTCTCTCTTTATCTCTCTATTTCTTTCATTGTAAAATTTGAAATTAGAGTTAGAGAAATAAAAAAAAACGAAAGAAATGTAGCATACTAGGAAATAAGTATATAGATGGAATGGGAGGGAAAAAGTATAGACTCTGAATTTAAAAACAAGAATTTGAAACCCGGAAAAACCATAAATGCACAGGAAAATTAAGTTTGTTGCATATTTAAATATAGAGGGGTAGAATTAAAGATTATTTGTGACAAAATCACAATGGAAGCGAAGCATCTAATGCCAATGCAAATTTCCCTATCTCCGTAGCCTAGAAGAGAAGAGATTTAATATACAAAAGAAACATTATTCTACAAAGCAACCAAAAAATATTAATAAAAATCTTCTCCTCTTAAATGTGAGAAGAAAATTCCGAGAAAACACATAAAACTTCATATGATCCCTTATATAAATTCCCCGCCATATTTTCAAGCTCGATTTCAAACTGAATCATTTACCCGCCAAGAACGAGTTAACTAAAATCGTCAAATCTGATATAAAGATGTATTTACAGCCCTTTACCACGAAACTTTCCCTTTTAATTTCCAAATTGGTTGAACATCTACACGAAATGCATTATTTCCAATCTGCTTTTGGAAATTCTTAAGTCAGGTATTCTCAACCGGATGTAAAGTTCTTCGTTTGCTTACGCTTTATATGGGATGAAAAGTCTATAAGTTGGGTTTGTGCTTAGCCGGAGAACATTAAAGGGGAAGGTAGATCCATACATGGTTAGTGTCGAACACTAATTTAGATGTAGGGAGCACGGTATTTCTCAGGAAGCATGGAAATCAGTGTGGATGACAGAGAAATTCAAAATGAGTGTTAGACAAGCCTCGAGTTTCTTTTCTCCAAATCTTAATAGCCATTATTCTGCCACAGACGAAGGCACGGTCACGCCTGAAGAAAGTCAGAATGGCAATGTGGAGAAAGTCAAAACGACAGACAGAAGAGGGAATGATACAAATGTGTAGATCAAGATTTATGGAAAAAGAATTATACCTACAAAATCAACCTTTGTATTTGACATTAACGATTTTAACTTAAAAGTTTATGTTATAAAGTTCCGATGCAAGAATTGGATTAATCAAATAAAATTAGGAGCTGGCATGGTTACAGGTAATTCAAGCGTGCAGTGATGAAAGGGTGAAAAGAGTAAAGGCAAAATTAATTTGACAAAGAATTAATACACATAAGTTCAGAGTGACTATGTGAAAATATAACAGATCGAAGCGATGTACGTAGAGATAAGCAATTAGCCATTACAAGAACTGAAACTATAAGTGCATAGACAAATCCAGAAGGATTCATTAGTACAATCAAGACTATTTACTACGCGTCAGGTCCTTTATCCTATTTGTAAAATTAAAATATTCAAAGTAGTAATTTCCTATAAAAGAACAAATTAGAGCGCGTCTTCCGCACAATTTATTGCGTTTGCATTGGTCAATTAGTTAATCAAATATCGATTATATTTCGTCGTGAACATATCACTATTATTTTATTTGTTCTAATAAATTTAGTCTCTCAGAAATTAGAAGAATTTGTTATGAAGCTCTATACCAAGTGTCCTTAGGGTGCTATAAAAAAATAATAAAATATAGTGGTTTAGTTTCAAAATGCATCCTGCTAATTAATGGTTGTAACTTTTTAGATTTTTTATTCAGATAAGAAGAGTTAATATCATTGGAATTTTCTTTCAGGAATGTCTACTTAATGCGTACTAATGACGCTTCACAATCAGAAATTAGTTAAATTAGTTGATTTGAAAATGTATTTTCTATAATCTTGCAAGCTGTGCCCTCGTTGGTAGCAAGATGGGTCTGATAAGTTTTTAAAAATGTTATCTCAGTTATTGCTCTCAACACATATCCAGCTTTCTCTTTTCTCTCAATACTATACTTTCTTCACTTTTGTTCAAAACACTTGTCCTGCTTCCCCTTTTACTCCGTAAGTCAAATTTGCTTTAGAAAACAGTAGGTCAAGCGGTAAGAGGTCTTGGTGAGATAACGTTGTTTCTTTGGGTTTGAGCCGTGTCTAGTTCCCGTTATTGGAGGCTTCCATCACATACAGCTTATATCCCTAAATACATCGAGTCACGTTTCACTCATTGAGACTCTTTCCACTTTCAAGTTTCAGCATTTATTATTATTATCGTCAAGAGCGAGAAAAATAGAGAGAGATTGAGAGGGAAAAAAGAATATTGTTGTTCTGAACATATTCGTCTCTCATTCAATGGAAAATGATTATTTGTTTGAGTGAATTATAAAATGAAGTTGCCATTAAACATCAAGCAGATGTATTCTAAAATCATGACTTCCGGCGAATTTAAAGCACAGATGAAAAATGGAAAAGCAAAAAGTTAGAAAGAAGCAAGAGATAATAGATCTTATATTATAGAAATAAAAAAAACGGGTGTCACGAACGAGGACACTTTACGTCGAGGTATCACACAGGTTCTGCCAACAATTCCTAATATTTGGTGTGTATATATGGTTAAATATATGGTTAAATCTATTACATTTAATTTTAATCTTCGAAAAATCTCATAAAACCTCCAACAAACCATAGCTATGTCCTCTATAGATTCACACGAAACGTCCTCTGAGAATATGAAAAAGAAAAACCAATTTTGTACTCAAAAGAACAGGCAATAAGCCCGACATGTCACTTTTAGTTATAATTGGGGGAATAAGTTCATTGAACTTTTTATATTCAGTCCTAATAAAAAAAAACAAGTGGTCCCAGACTCCTGCCTTATATGACAAATTTTGACTTGTGGCTTCTGTTCCCTTCCATAGTCAATTGTCACCCAACCTCAAATTAAGGCGATGGAGGTTGTTTACCAGAAGAAGAATTTGCGAGGTCTGTAGTATATGACCAGTTACAGTAATAGTCTATTTGATAAGAAAATAGAGGTTACTCTAGAGTATAAATTAAATATAATTGATAAGTCTTAAGATCGAGAAGGAGGGCTTAGAATAAAAGTATAAAAAATAAAGGTGAAGAGATGTTGCTTCGATCATTGTTTTTATTCGTCGACATCTAAAGTATATTAGTGTAGATGCGATGATATTTTCCCTTGTATTTTCTTCGATCAAATGCTTGACAATATGAGCTTGAGTAAGTAACTATATGCAGAGGACTGACTGATTGGGGGCGTGTAGCAGATATGTATTTAAAAGGGGAGGGTTGTTTGTATACAAATGCATATTCTGGTTGGTAGATAACTGGAATTTATGACGAATGCGGGAAACAAAGTTTCATTTACGCATTTGATTCTGTTCTGTTGAGATTTGCGGTAATCTGTAAAGCCTTTAATCCAGAGAAGGCAAGTAGCGATTTTAAACTAATCTCTTTGATATTATCTTATAATACATACAGCAAGTGATTAGCATAGAGTAGAGTTGTATGGCTAAGAACAACAATTATTTCCTAAATATGTGTCATATTTTGTGTGAGTTAACTTTAACTTTTGTAGTATTTCGGAGCCAAATGAAAATACGAGCTGGATTTTTCCTTGGGGGAACATTTAGGTGTAAGAAAGCAGTTCTTTAAGATTTAGATTGTGTAGCTTAACTTAGATTTGTTCATTCTGGTTAAATTGAAACGCAAATTTGGATTTATTTATCTAAAAAGATAAAATACCTTTATGTTTCGTACTTTTCTTGGGAATTTTTGTGACTATTTGGTGATGAATTGTTCCTAATAGCGATACACCAATACAATGAAAATATCACTCTGGATCTAGAGTTTGATTTTGGATACGAATCCAAAAAGATACTACAGTTACTTCATCACAACGTGAGCTTAATTCAATTCTGGGCTGAATCTAATGGGTAACAATGACAGTGTGGCTTAAACTCAACTAAGCAGTCGCTCGCATTCGTTTTCACTCAGGAAAAGAACAGAAGATGGAGCCGAGTATTAATTGAATGAGATAAATGAAAATAAAGAAAGGATATAAAGAAATTATAGTGAAAATAATTAAAAGTTCAAATAATCGTCAATAAATAATATGACCAGGCGAGTGTGCTAGAGAAGTCCTTGAAAAACCTGCCCTTTGGTCCGTTACCAGATGATGGGACTGAGTTAATGAGGGGGGAGAAGGAAGGAAACCGTTCTCATGGAGTACGCAGGCAACTAATAGAAAGCGAGTGAAGATTGGCTTTTAATTACTTAGCTATGGCTGAATGCTGTTCTGAGTTATTTAAAATAATAGTATAAAAATAATATTTAATAACACAAAAAAAGGATAAATATTTACAAAAATGACATGAAATTGGCAATTGGGGACTCGATAATCTGGCAAAAATGGACAAGCTAATAAGCTTAAGGCAGGTAAATAACCAAACTCTGATTGAGTATTCAAAGGCTGTGCTGAGTCGAAATACAAATATCCCTTTATAGGATGACCGGATTCAAAGATCCACACACATCGACACCTTGCATATATTAATGAGTAAACGACGAAAGGAAGGGGCAATTTAAGGAGAGATTATGAGTTATTATTTAGACTGGGTTGAAGTTTTGTAATATAAATTGACTCTAGCAGGTAAAGGCCCTTAACATGCTAGAGTCAATTTATATTACAAAACTTCAACCCAGTCTAAATAATAACTCATTATCTGTCCCCTTAAATATAGTGACTAATTAAAAAAACATGCTAATTTGTTAAATTTCAAATCAGTTGTTCGTCTTTTGTTTTTTTTAGAGGGTGGCATGAATAAAGTCCAATCTCAATAATTTTCCTTCCTATATTTTATAAATTTTCTCTTTGGTTTAGTTTGTTCTTTCCTCCATATTTCTAATGTAAATAATTAACCTCGAATTTAATATTCATGTTTCACAATTTTATTACATGAGTTAACTTTATATGTATACATTTATCTCTGTATTTCGTATTCTTTCTTTAGCACTGATGATGAGATTATTTATAATCCTGAAACGTTTAAAATAAATCTTACGAGGCATCTACGGCTCTGTCGTGGTTATCTAGTTTATATATATATATATATATATATATATATATATATATATATATATATATATATATATATATATATAATTAGTGTAAATGGGTTTCAGACCTTCTTGTATGCAGAATTTGTTAAAAACCATAGTATATTTCGCCTTTATTAATTTTCTTTGGAAACATTCCACTAATCTTATTATCTTTTTTAGTTCATCTCTTTTTCATTTGAAATGAGTTTGATAAAAACCAAACTTGACTTCAAATGCTGAGCTTTCGATCTATGCGAGCATCTTCAAAGTGTATTTTCTCCTTTATCGGTGAAGAATTGTGGAGTTAGAATGGAAAGAAAACGGATTTTAGGGGATATTTATTCTTCCTCGCTTAAACGTTATGTCAAGGCAACGAACTACACCATATTGTTATCATTGGACAGTGCAAAGGTTTATAAAAATGATTATTTGGCCTAGTTAGTGATCACTTCGATAATTCTGTTTATGGGAATGCCTTAATGCTGAACTTGATATCAATATTTGAAAATTATGTTATTCAATGCAAATTATTTATCATCGCACATTTTTTCAACCGTTAGTCAAAATAATAACCTTCGCTGCTTATCCTGGATTGAGATTTCGTGAGGACATTGACGTTTGTATGGTTTTATATTAAGATCTTTTGAGAATAGTAGAAACAACTTCTCTATTTAGATGTGTCTCAGCAGCAAATTCTCTCACTGACTTTGTTTCATCAACATCAATTTAATTCCTTACGTCATCAATAATTGTTTCCGACCCCCCACTCTTCTTAAGACGGGAGCTTTCTCTCTTTAAATTACTAATTGTGCTATTTGGATTTCACTTGGTGTAATCTCTCTAGATGGTTCTTTATCTAACTTATACTATATCTTGCTTGAGTATGACGAGTTGATGATATTTTGGAGTCATGTCGAATCATTAATTTCACGACAAATCTGCGCTGTTCGAGAGTTAATTCTGCCATTTTAACAGCCTAAAACAAAACTGTTTAATAAATGCATAGATAGGCTATCCTAGGTTGGGATAAACTATCCTCACATACCTAGGCTACCTAAGCTAACTAATAAAAAGGCAAATGTTGTTCTATGTAATGATACTTATTTCTAGCTTCAAGCTTTAATAGTTAACAAATTATAGACTTATAAACAGGGAAAATTTGGAGCTTTAACCCGATACATAATCCCAACCAAACTAAGAAAATCTTTTTATTATTATTCTTCAACCTCTCCCAAAATTCTGTTCTTCAAAATTCCCTTACACATATGTTAATATTTCATTCATTTTTTTATCATCAGGCCTATAGTGAATACTTGTATACGCCGATCTATCCCTCTTATTAATCTACTCATACATACATTCTGTCTATTAATTTTCCACCATTCTAAAATTCAAATGCTATTTTTCTCTATCAGTATGAGACTAGTAAACGGCAATTTAATAGATCCTTTGATGCTAGAGTCCTGATTCATTCAGGCCAATGATATAGGCGTCTTAGACAGTAGCTAGGATCTCGCGTTAAAGGGTTAGAATTTGTCTGTGAAAGAAACCTCAGAAAAATGAAGGAAAACATGAAGCAAAAGGAGGATTGAGAAACGAAGTTTCTTCCCAAAGTTTGGTCTTCCTCAGACGTAATATTTTCACTTGCTCTCTCTGTATAACAGTACATGTATCAATTCATTTCCCTCTGCCTTTATTAGCCCACGTATTCTTTATTATATTATTCTTCTCATGTATATCCGTAGCTAGTATGATAGCTATTTTATCATACCCCTCTCTCCTTCCATTACTATCGCTTTACCTTCCATTATATTACTGGCTTCTGGAAAACTTGTGGGTGAAAGTAGTAGAAGCGTATTAAATGTTTGAATAAAGTGGCCCTTCTTCTTTCTGTCACTTTCTTACAGATTTTATGCAAAATCGAAAATTATTTGGTGGGATATTTTTAGGCAGGCAGGAAGAAGACTTCAAAATTCTACCATATAATTTCGATGTCTCATATTCTTTTCGATTCTAAGTAGGAGAAATGGTATTTTTAATGAAAAATTGTGAATATTGTGCTTATGGTAACTCAACTGATCATTTATTTTATAGCTTCAGTTAACCAAGTTGAATAATTCTCCAAAATAATTGAATTTAGTGTTACTCTATATGAAAGGTATAGGGGGAGGAAAGTGGTCAAATGCAAGGAGGGAGATTTTGAAGAGTTCTTTGACAAAGATGCGAGTAGCTTGGAGGGTTGTGAGTTATTTAGACGTTGCGAGTTTTAAAGATGTCACGGGGTAATTAATATGCGGTTGTATGTGTAGGAGTAGAGAGAAGATTGTGTCATGTATACAAGCGTGTTTGTCTTAAGTTCGTTTTTTTGTGACACCTTCCACTAATCGCCAAGTTTAAATTACTAAAAATGATATTATTACATACTCGTACGTAGTAAATTTAATGAGGTAAAATTAGAAAAGAAGCTTGGCAAGGTAGGTTTCATAGATATTGGGTATATAATATTGTTGAACCAGCACCACTGTCTGATTCCTATCTCAGTACGAACTTTCAGGCTTATGTGGGATCGAGAAACATGGATATTCAATAGCAATCAAATAGCTTATGAAAAATGCTGGATACGAAACTCAAGAGGTGATATGTGAATTTAATTACCAATATTAACATTTGACCAATGAATGCGTACTAGCAAACTCTATCGTTAAAAGAGAGACTGTGTTTTGCTTCACTATTAGGGCAAATATTTCGTAAATCATTTTGGAAAAACTCATATCTAATTTGCGATAGCAGATGGCCAATGGTAGGAGAAAATCTGCCCTAAGGGGATGTTGGTAAAGGACTTTGTGCTAGCGTGAGAATTTACCACAGTACGGCGGGAAATAATCGATGATGAGCTTATCCCAGACACATGACAAAATGGTGAGACATTTGTGGACAGTAATTATAAATTAGTGTCTCAATAGCATTTTGCTTTGAAGATTGGCCTTGATAGGGTAGGTTGGTAATATCGAAGGTTGACCGGCGAGAAGTGACGTCAAGTCAAATCTATCGTGAGAGGCCTTACTTAGAGATGGAGAATGACGATGAAACTTGGCTTGCCAGATTGAGCGTGGCAATGGTAGAAGAAGGAAGGTAAGATATTAATCCATTTGGTATTGCCTTGGATCTGCCTACAGGGATGATAAAAATATGGAAGTTGTTAGATGATTAAGAGAACTCAGAGACCAAGAAATTGCCATTTTTTAGGTTTGTAGTAATCTATAATTTCAAAGAAATGGAAATCATTCAAATTGTTGAAATAATTGCTCATTGATGTAGAAACAAGTCTCATAATGGAAGAGAGAAAGTGGAGTAGCTTAGATACTGCATTCTCTCAAATCAAACGCTCTTTAAGTGTTTTTACTCTGTGTGGTAGCAAATGAAAACAGCTCCTATAATCCGATGAATTGAAATGGAAAAGAATTGATAACCTAAATCCATAGAGTATATCGTTCCTCATATCTTCTAATGTAGCATATTAAAATCTACTGAATAAATAAGAGTAAAACAACTCTATTGATTTAAAAAAAATGTTCCTTGCGATTCGTTATCTCTTAAATCATATATCTATTCAAATCATCTCTCTAGTACGTAGAACATTTCCCCCAGAAGCGCCTCTACTTTCCTTCTTATTTCTTACGTTACGATCGTTAGTCTCACTAAAGAATGAATTACACCTTACCGGAATAGCACATCTCGGGGGAAATTAGAAGGGATTAACCTTGGTTATTTTGGAACAGAACCACTACACTGAAAAAGACAAACAAGTAAACTGAACAAGCAACATAACAAGGTCTAGACTACTTGGCTTCAAGTTATCTACTTCAGATTTAATAATCCGATATTTACAGCAAACCTTTAGTTCATTCATTGATGACGTCCATCAGTCATCATACACCGAGATGATATTGTCTTTGTGAATAAATTAAGGCCCAATGATGTTATTTCCAATTTTTTTGCCATTTGATTTATTTCAACCGCATCGTAATAAAACTCAAAAGATTAGGGTAATTAATTCGACAAAAAGGTGCAAATCATTGCCTTGATTTGCAATTCCCTTGAGACCGCGATTGACGCTTATTAAATTCACTCAAATTTGGTATAAACTTTTTCCTATTCCAATGGTGTAAATTACTGACATTGTCCGTTTATAAATACTCAATATTGGCTTAGGGTTTCAGGTTATCTCTATCTCCATTCTTAGATTTACGGGAGGTTGGTCCAGTCATTTTCAACATTATGTTGTGACATCTCAAAACTGATCTGTGTGATAAAGGTTTTCTCCGCATTTGTCTAAATATGAGGTCAGAAGTGGAGCTGATCAAAAGGATTAATAATTTGGTATTAAAAAAACCCTGTTTATAACGAAGAATAATTGCTTTAATGCAATAACAGTACAGCACGAGGGAAAGTAAAGATCTGGGATAATTTCTCTCCACTCCGTTTACGCTCGGATAACTTGTATATATCATACGGAATTAAATAATGTGTTTATTAAATTAAGAGATTAAAAAGAAGAAAACTCATTGGAAAACAATTTTCATCTTTAAGGGATGTGGAATTAAAATTACAACTTTATATGATTAACCTTATGAACTTTTAGGTTAGGATTAACGGTTCAGACTGCATGTAAGGGCCATAATTTCACTCAACATCAAGAGATGAACAAGGCGTGAATGGAAATGAAAGAGTAATTAGATGAATTAGTAAAATGGATCGTAAACGAGACTAATCTGAAAGAAAAGCGAACGGAAAAGTTGATTATTACAAACACTTGGTTTGGAAAATTGGGTTGAGACTGATATATTTTTTTTAATTAAAAGAATGAGATAAAGTTGTGTAGTCCAACTAGTTGTTGTTATAAATCCTAGAAATAATACGTAAGAATAAGGAACTAAGCATAGAAGAGAAAGATATATAATATATACATATATATATAAATATATAAATATATACAAAGAAAGAGCAAATACAAGTTATGCGAGTGATAACAACAACTACCACAGGGCTTTCGCCATATATATTTTCTGCCTTTCAAATAAATTTAAAGACAGAGAGAAAGAGGCAGAAACCTTGTATAGCTGAGTATAAATACATATAGTAGAAGAGAAAGAAAAACTTGGACGCGAATGAGCAAATGAGACAAGAAACAGGAGGTATTTTTAGAGACAAGAGAAATGGACATTAGACGAACCCAAAATCAAATTCAGCAGAGGGTGACATAATGAAGGCGATCCTTTACCGAGAAGACAGAAATAACGCAGGAGAAAAAAGTTATTTCTGTCTTCTCGTTCAAGGATCGCCTTCATTGTGCCGCCCTCTGCTCTCTTTGATATTGGGTTCTTCTAATATCCCTTTCTCTTGCTTCTAAAAAAAAAAAATTTAAAGATAACCCTCCGGTTTCTCGTCTCATTGCTCATTCGCGTCTAATTTTCTCTTTCTCCTGTACTATATATATATATATATATATATATATATATATATATACATATATCGTGAGAGAGGGGTTGCGTGTTGCCAAGCTTACACATACTTTTAGGATAAATAATAAGGCTGTATTTACGAAGTTGATTATTATATATTTACTTCCTGGTACCGACGTTTCATGTAGGAACCCATTCAAAAGGATATGAGATTATAAATATATAAACACATAAGAATTTTTTAAAGAAGTTATCAGATATTTATAAATTAATTATATGGGAAATAGGAAGCAGCAGAGGTGGTAATATTCAAATTATAAACATGCAGGACTTTTAATTATAAGGGAATAGAAAATATGTTTTTGTTTTTCAAATAAAAACTGAAATTAATTAGATTTGGCTGCCTTCATTGTAAAAAGGGAGATAGAATTTTTTTAAAATATGGGTTTCCTTTTGAGGGGAAGGGGTTGGTGGCGTATATAATTTGTGTGTGATTTAGTTTTTGTAAATGGGGATATGAGCTTGTATCCTCGACCGATTCTAGCAACTCCAACCTCTTTAATTAAAAAACCGCCAAACTCACTGCATCTCTTATTAACCCCCCTACAATAAACCAATACACTGTAAAAAAATTCTATATACCTAAAAGAAGTAATTGCAAAACAAATTCTAACTTATATATGGCTAGTTTAAACGTATCCTCCCTATACACCAGTGTCCCACTTTTAGAAACAATTAATATTTTCCTTTCTCGCGAATTCCCTTTCACCATTTCTCTCTTTCACGATTTTAGTGAGAAAAAATAAAGAAAATATTAGTTACATTATGTCATCCATACTATTTCTCTTTTAATGGGAACGGTTTTCACCAACTGGATGGCCGCGCAATGGGAAGTCTTATGATCACCCGTCTCGCAAATCTATTCATTTGTAACTTAGAAAGAAAGCACTTGACAAATGCCCCTTACAATTCCGTCCTATCTTATACCTGAGATAGGTAGACGACACGATCACCCTTTTTCGCTCTAAAAGTTCATCTGATGAATTCCAAGAGTACATAAACCAGTTACATCCAAATATTAAATTGACTTAAGAAATTGAAGACAACATCCATTCCTTTCCTAGACCTAGTAATAACACGCACATCCGACGGTTTCTCTATTTCCATTCACCGAAAACATACACATACAGGATCTGTACTCCATTTTCTTAGTCATTGTGCCACCAAAATCAAATTGAACTCTATCAGAACCTTAATTTCTCGCGCTTATAATCTCGCCTCACCATACCTCAATTTCCACAACGTGGTCACTTTCCTCAACAACTATTTCCATAAAACGGATATTCTTCAAACCTATAGGACCAAACTCTTCAAAGTTTTAGCCATAAAATATATAAGTCGAAAGACCCCTCGTACAATATCCCTAAAGAGAAGGTTTTTCTACCTCTCCCATATATAGGACAACTAAATTCATTTCTCGGGGCGAAATTGTCACCATTGCTTAAAAGTTCCTTACGTGCAACACATATAATACTAATTTTTTAAAACAGATTCAAAGTTCATCTTTACAACATTAATGAAAAAATACCAAGATTGCTTCGATCATCTATGATATATGTGAATTCTCTTGCTCTAAAGGTAATTCCGAGGTGTATTTAGGATCAGCACAGCGCACACTACATACTAGTATTTGCGTTCATTTAAGTATCAGCAACTACTCCTGAAATCTTCTCTAGCCGAATACACTATAAAAACAGATTTCGGTACCATAAACCCAAATTAAATGATTTTTCAATTAAAGATAAGGCAATCACTGGAGCAGTTTATCTTTCTTGAATGATGAAACCAAGATTTAACTGTCAAAATATGGCCTATAAACTTAGTGATGAATGCCGATGATCGTGAGGGTGCCAGAGCATCTTATTTACTGTAATGTTGTTAATTAGTGGCCATTTTGGAAAATCTGAAGATTAATTATGATGCTTTAAAACAAAATCAAGAAGCGCACTGAAATTCAAAGTCCATATAATCTCTATTACATAAGAAGATGCCCTAGTAGTCTAAAGAGATTAAGATCTGAAAGCAATTGAGTGGTAAGGTTTGTGGACAGGTCACAATTTGATAAAACTGGCACAGTATCATTCCCAGAAAAAAAGACTTCAGCTTGGAACTTAGTTCTTAGGCGTAAACTATTTATAGAGTAACAGAGATTCGCATTTTTTCTGAACAAAATCTGAACTTAGTGCATCAAGCGCAAAGTGATTACAATTTTTAAATGAAAAAAAGATATAGGTTAGATTTAAGGAGGCATTTATTGTGTTTTCCAATATTACTTTCTATTGCCTTGAAAACTCCTGTTTCCTCTTTCATTGCTCATTTACCTCAAAATACTTTCTTTTTACCATACGTTAAATGACTGTGCAAAACAAATAATCTTGACTATTCCGAAAGCTCAGTAAGGATTGTATCCGAATTCTTATTTGCTTTCTCTCTCTCTCTCTCTCTCTCTCTCTCTCTCTATATATATATATATATATATATATATATATATATATATAGGCCAGTATTTAGATTCTGCAAGATCCTCCCAGCATTCATTGCAAATGTCCAGCACATTCAAGTCTCCATTGAAAACTTCATTGTATCGCCTTTGAGACGATTGCCAATTGTCCATTGTGAGTTTCTTTGTGGTGCGACCATCATCAGAACAATGGACATATCCAAGCCATCAAAATTCTTATTTTCTTAGAATTGCAAACATAAAAGGAAGTTCTAGCGCATTTTCCAGGCGGGACTATCAATTTTCTCGGCATAGTAACATTTGAACGCTCTGTACTTGGATATCTGTTATTTTCTGCATTTCTAAAATACCTGAAACTAGGAATCATATCTAAGCTAGACCTGGGTAACCCTTTAGCTGCTCTTTGACTTTGGGATTGGATGTTATTCCATCATTTTTCCTTTAAATAAAGGGAACTGAAAAAAGAATTTCCCAACGGTGCTATGTTGGCAGAATTCCTTCTACCTCTTCCAGTCTTGTATATGGCCCTTATTTTTCTCGAGACAAATGATCTTGGCAAACCTCATAGATTCATGAATCTAAAAATGCTAATTAACCATTGCTCTGATATTTATACGGAGATTCCCATGCTTTTTCTTACGGTTTAATCTGTTTGGATTAACAAATTGAAGAGTCATTTGTTTCGCACTATGCGCTTGATATCAATCCCCCTGGCCAATTTTTGAGAGAAGATGTCTTCAGGAAAGCATTCTTTTTAGTTTTTCTTGAGGTACCAGTTATTAATTGAATATATATTTATAAGTGGGAAATATGAGCCGGTCATTAATAATTCTTTCATTTTTTACGAAACGAAACGTTTCTAGGTATGAGTTCACCAAGTGTGTTCACTGCCCACTTAGCTTTTAAAATCATCCATAAGAACCAGTTATTCCTCTTTGGGGATATTCTTCATTGTGAATAACACCTGCTCATAAACCTGTTATAGGCGTCGCATGACTAAACGTTTTGATGGGTACATGCTTAACTCTATAACAGGGTCATTGATGGTGCGGAAAAAGAGCGACACGAGGCATTCTGAGACGTTGCGAACTATCTCTATGATGATTACGATGTTTACATGCAGTCTTTTGAGCGGCCTATTTATAGTAGCTATATTTCTGAACTGAGATAAGGAATTTGCCTTGGACTCCATTCTTTTGTGTTCACCACTTTAGCTAAAATTATTGTTTGTAACTGTTATTGGCACTTAATCGAGGTTGATTCGGGCGCAATTTCGTAGAGTTAGACGTTATTTGAACCCATTATCTCTCTCTTTCGTGTCTATCCTTTCGTCTTTTTCTTGCTCCGGTGATTTTTAATACGGTTATTGCTTTTGTCTGTATTTTTAGTGTGTAATTGTTTCCCTTCATATATAGTATTGCTTTCAGACTCTCAGTTAATATCAGTCTATCTTTTACTCTCTTCATTTTTCCAAATAGGTATTTTACTATTTTATCTTACCGAACTTTTCTCCTTATAATCATTTTCCCTGCCCTGACTCTCCTATTTTTATGTTTATCTATCTGTCCTAGTTCCAGGAAGATATAATAAAATTAATGATAAAAGTTTTTAAAAAACGAATAAATCAACAAAGTGCTACAAACTCAAACGAAGCAAATATTTCCACATTTGTAAGTAAAGCAAACAACAAAAAATTTCCAAATAACTTTACAAATGACAATTAAATTATAGAAAGAGAATAATTCAAAACGAAACTGGCCAATCTAATAAACAAACGAAATAAAAAATAGCGTATTTCTAAAGCGTTCTCTTTAAATTGAAGAGAAAAAGCGATAACCCTTTTTGCAGCAATTCCTAGAAACCAATAAACAAAACTAAATAATCTAAAAAAGAGAACCATGGCCCGAATGTTGGATTAATCAGTGGATATATCATTTACTTTAATTTGGTATGTATTTAACATATTTTTTATTATATCATTTATTATGTTTTCCTTTATTCATGAAAAGGAGTATGTAATTTATAGGATACAAATTAATAGAAGATATGGAGTGCACCCACACTGTGGGTCAGGGGAAAGTTGGGGTCTGAAGAAAAGGCGAATTTGGTTGTCAATATGGTCAATGTAATGTAATTAATTAAAGCAATTTTGTTGTTTTTTCCTGTATTTTAGGATTTTCTTCATTGTTTCCCCTTTATTTTACCTCTTTTTTCTTCTTTCTTTAATTTGAAAAAGCCCGTTATTATAACGCGAGAGGCGTCCACACGTACGCATAACATGAATTAGCAATCGCACATTTAGACGAGAATCTAGATTAGCCTGACAAAGAAATATACACCTCAGTCTCGATACAGCGCCTTCAGAAGTTCTCCCTTAAGACGTATCTAATTTTCCTTCAGAATTTCACTCTTTTTCCACTCAAAAAGGAGGAAATTCGAGAATCCTGGTCTTGAAGGGATGGTAAGGCATGGAGGATTATAATATCCCGACCGCTCACCCTCCAGGATTGAAAAAAAAGGCCCCCTTGATTAAAATTAGAAAGACCCCTCATAGATTTATAATATACCATATGCAATCAAACATTTCATAATCTTTTAAATTATTTACAAATATTTATGATAATAAAGTTTATTTAGCTAATATATTTTAATTACTTAGAATTTTACTAAATGATGTTTAATTAATAAAATGGTTTATTTTCTAACATAAAAATTTAACCAATATTTCGTATGTTTTAACTTAAAATTATTACTGTTGTGTACACAATATAGTTAAAATTATATACTATAACTAAAACTTATAAAAAGCAGAGAGAGAACAAGTCCAAATTCCCCCTAACGAAAAAACAAAACAAAAGAACAAGCGTTTTCCAACAAGGCTTGTGAAAGAAAACGTCTTACAACACTTGGAAAAGACAGATCTATCGTTTTTGCTTCCATACAAAAGCACAGTAAGAGACTCCTGAGGGAGGCTCTCCACACAAGGTGCCACCAATTTATTACGAATTTGAACATTGTTGGGGGATACTAAAATTTTATTGGTTATCAAAAATTATCAGTAACTTTCTATTTCTCCTAAGATCTTTGGAACCCCGGAAGCGGATAATGTTCATCGAAGCTTTTTATCCGAGAGTTGTTCTCACAATGATGACATACCAGTTAGTGTAACCTTTTTGAGCTGCATGTTGTTTTCGGGTCCAGGATTGTTGTTCACTTGTGATGGCAGAATGAATTCCAAAACGTATACCAGCATGGGAGACCCGGTTTATTAACCTTCCTTATGTAAAACTTTCAAAGATGACATACCAGTTAGTGTAATCTTTCAAAAAGACAATGCTCGATGCCACACATCTAGCATCTCAAAAGTTTGGTGTCCAAAAAAAAGGGTGTCATTGATGAAATGGCCACCTCAATTTTCACACCTCAACCTGATTAAACATTTAGGCATAAGAGTGAATGTACACAAATATTCCTCAAAAAGTGAATTAATATCTAAAAGTGGCATAAAATTCAGCAATAAAAGCTGTTATAATAGCAAATGGAGGACATATCACATATTACTTATATTGAAAGAATATATGCAAAGATATTTATTTGTTTTATTTCATGTGTGAAATAAATGAGTCTCAATAATATTCTTTACTTTTTTACCTGTCCAATAATTTTGGCCAAGGCTGTATCTATATATATATATATATATATATATATATATATATATATATATATATATACATATATATATATATATATATATATATATAATCATATGAGTTGCTGCTGACCAGTCTAATCTTCATTTTCACGGTGAAGGTAAGGACACATAGGAGGCTGAGGTACATGTGATTTATTTATGGAACAACGTTTCGGGCGTATCACCCATCTTTAGGTTTTAAAATCATAAATTAATCTAATACAGTTAAGAATATTAAAAATAATCTGGTTAAGACTATGTAGGTAAATTAAAGATTAAAAAATAACTCACGGATTTAAAAGGCAAGAGAATCAAATCATTAACCTTATCTAACCACTATTGAAACGAAAAAAACAAAAAAACAAAACACAAAAGTAAATAATTACAGTATAATATTGCTTACCGATGAAGCTCAGGGAAAATCACAAAGTGAAGAAATTACAAAGAATGTGGCTTAAAAAAGGATAGGAATTTGATTGGTTGGTTGTTAAATAAGAGAAAGGGGTTTAGTTTTTGAATGAGGTAATTGAAATTAAAAAATAAGAAGGGGAAAAGCGGTATTATCTGTGTTTAGGGTAGGAGATTTTGTACGTATTCGTAGGAATTCCAAAATTCTTAGACTATATCCATTGTTATTGTGACTAATTTTTTGGAAGTTATCTATGGAACACTCTGTCTTGCATTGTATAATATGATTTCTAATTACAGAAGCTTTCTTCTTAGACAAATCTTTTCCAGGGTGATGGCTTATTCCCATGTGAGAAGAAAACCTCTCTTTCAATGAGCGAACCGTACTACCAATGTAGGTGCCTTGCAAACAACAAGGACAAGTAAAAGCGTAAACAACACGGCTGCTCATTTCTAAAGGAAGTTTGTCTTTTGACGGGAAGAAACTTCCTAAGGAAAGTGGGTTTTCAAAAGTGATTTTAAAGTTGGTATGAAAGAAATATTTTGCGAGAAATTTGTTGCATAGTCTAGTGAATAAATTATTGTTAGGTCCCATTTCAGGTACCACGAAAACTTTTCACTTTTGGGAACATTATATGAGAGAAAGGATGCAGAGTAAGTATGGTTAGAAAATTATTGATTAGCTTGTCAACGAAAGGTGGGGGGTAACAATTATTTTTAATATAAGACTTTAGAGTCTGAAATTCCTTGTGCATTAGGGAATAATTGAAGGCGAGATGGTAACCTCTATATATTAGAAATTGTATTGCACTGAGATTATGTGACAAGGCACAATGGGTCAAAAGACAAACTTCCTATATTGGTAGTACGGTTCGCTCATTAAAAGAGAGGTTTTCTTCTCACATGGGAATAATCCATCGCACTGGAAAAAATTTGTCTAAGAAGGAAGCTTTTGTAATTAGAAATCATATTATACAGTGCAAGACAGAATGTTCCATAGATAACTTTCAAAAAATTGGTCATAATAACAATGAATATAGTCTAAGAATTTTGGAATCCCTAATAATACGTACAAAATCTCCTAAACTCAACATAGATAATACCGCTTTTCCCTTTCTTATTTCTTAATTTTAATTACCTTATTCAACAACCAACCAACCTTCTTTAATTTAACAACCAACAAATCAAATTCCTATCCTTATTTAAGCCACAACCTTGGTAATTTCTTCACTTTGTGATTTCCCCTGAACTTCATTGGTAAGCAATATTATACTGTAATTATTTACTTTTGTGTTTTGTTTTGTGGGTTTTTTTTCGTTTCAATAGCGGTTACATTAGATTAATAATTTAATTCGCTTGCCTTTTTAATCCCTGAGTTATTTTTTAATTTTTGATTTACCTACATAGTCTTAACCTAAATATTTTTAATATTTTTAATATTCTTTAACTGTATTAGATTAATTTCTGATTTTAGAACTTTAAGATGAGTGATACGACCGAAACGTTGTTCTATAAATAACTTACATGTACTTCAGCCTCCTATGTGTCCTTATCTCTACCGTGAAATTTTATATATATATATATATATATATATATATATATATACGCTACCATTTAAAGAATTCTACCAACGTTTTTGCTAAAACAGGCAAGATAACCCAAATCCAACCTTTTGCACAGGTTAATTTTATGAAAAAAGGGATCTGCCTTTTTACCAAAATTAAAAGATAAAGTCACATTAATTATTAAATGCTATAGGAAAAATGGTTCCAGAGAATATTCAACTGCAATTTTAGAATTACGTTTGCAAAATTAAAAAGATTACGCTTGGTTTTCTTCATAGATATTTATGGTTTTTTCTGCCATTAAATCGACCTAAATGCCAAGTTTTTCACAAACTAAAAAATAATTATTTATGCTCATTAGTAGCACATTTTTTTTTATAATTCTCAAACATAGTAATAGAATTACTAGTGATGTCGTCAGAACCATCCTTTCTTTTATTTATACCTCTGATTTGCGATCTGGGATCGAGCCTGAAATGATTGCTTATGATGATGAATCCACTTTTATGCAACGAATCTTTCTTTATAAGAGGCACAAAAGATCGTCGATGTACTCATTTCTGATGGCTTTAGGATATTATGGTCAATGAGATTACAATTCTAAATTGTTCCTCACTGAGGTTACTTGGCTTCATTCTTGAATCCGAACAAACATTTTTGTCTTATTTACGCTCAGCGGCATTCTCAAATTTTCTTAAAATTGTTTTAATGTGTGAGTGACAGCATATATATATATATATATATATATTCATCTGATGATGTTACAAATTGCTTTTATTCTTTTATATTGCCTAAATTCTGAGCATTTATACTGTGACAGGCGATCTAAATTAAATATTTGCTCTCAAATATTGAGATGAATCTTCGATTTCATTATTTAAGGAATCGCTGATAGATATTTATATTTGACTCTAATGTCAATCACCCACTGCTTTTCTGCTGCCCATCTCTGATTAGCCATCACTTATGTACGGTTATTTTCTTTTACGCTTTAAGACATCAAAGTTTCGGAACATTCTGTCTTGTGTCTGTTAGATTATGTAATAAGCTTCCTAACGACGCATTCATATCCTCAAATTCTGTGAGGTTTAAAAAGTGTGTGAATGCATTCCTTGTTGCTTGATTCTTTCCCTCTATTCCTTACAGTTTTAATGTAATGCCACCCGCTGGAAACTTATGGGGTTGTAACTTACATTGATTCTAATAATAATATTAATTGCTAACACTTTATTTCCCATATATGTTGTTAAATATTGTTAAGTGTGTTCAACTTCAACTTCATAGCTCCCTTATTAGCAATGGGCTCTAGTCACTGAACTAATATCGCCTTAATTGAAAGCCTCGAATAATCCCATTTTCTACAAAGGTTTATTTTGGACAAATTATCTTCGTCCTTTAAAAAGGTTTCAGAGCCTGAAAGCTTTACTCTATACTGAATTATCGCCTCATTTTTCTAATTTAGCTTCTGTCTTGTTTGTTAAGTGAGGACGATACAGAACTTTTAAATGGCAGAGGCATTTAGAGCCCAGGCCAAAGCTTTTGAGACTAATATATATTTTTATTTTTTCTAATTCTTTTTAATATCTACGTCATAGCAATTATTATTCTATTAATTAAATTATTGCAGATTTATTAAAAATACAGAATTTCAAAAATAATAAGAAAAAACAGTGCATTCGTTGGCTGATTTATAAATGGCATTCTGGTCCTGTTCCTGTAGAGGTTAGTTTGAGTCCATAAAGCTTTGTTATTCGATAAAAAAGCAAAATAATCTATTTTCCAATAACTTTTTTTAAATATAATCGTTTAAATCTATTTCAATTCCAGAGATGGTTCTTTCCAAAGAAAAGCGTGAAAGCGTTGTTGCTCTGCATCAAACCGCACTGAAACTCAAGGAGATAGTTGAGAAGGGTAATGTATCAGGGAGCGTTATTTGTAGGCTCATTAATGAGCTCAAAATGACTGCTTATATCCATGCATAAAATTATTATGGACAAAAAATTGCCTTAAATGAACGCTAAGATCGCCACCAGGTAAGATCCTAGCATAACAATTGTGGTTGCCTTAAATGCAATGCTGACGATTGGAAAGAAGCAAGTGTAAACATTTAACATCGCACCACTGCTCAAATCAAGAAGGGGTGCAAAGAAGCCTCCTATAAAATATGGTGTTTTGAATACGTGGCAAAGTGACCTTTGATGAAGCTCCATTCCGCTCTTTGGAGCTTCTGCAAGAGCCTACTGTAGATGAAATAAAGGGAGTCCTTTTCTGATTCCTCTGTTTTTCCACGGTGAAGCATCTGCACATTCGCTCTGTTGGGGCTGCTTCTTTTCTAAGGGAACTGAAGCACTAACAATTTTGCAAAAAAGTACTGCATTACAGTTACAATGGTACTTAAACATTTTTGATCTACACCTTTTCTCAACAGTTTAGGACCAATTCTCGAATGATTCCTGCATTATTCACCATTAAGGCACAATTTGTCACAAACAAAAAGCAACAAAAATATTTTGCCTGAAAATAACATCGAAGATTTGGGATCGTGCCATGGGAATTCAGCAGAATTGACCCAATTGTGAATTTTTTCTATAGATCAGGCTGATTTTGGCAGTCTTAAAAAGTTCTCAACCTCCATGGTATAGGGTATATACACGTCGACAGTACCCTGGTGTATATACACGGAGGAAAGCAAAAATACACGTGTTTTTCCCTATCTCGGCCTAATATTCCCTTTCTATTATCCAATATTCATCTATCATTTCATTTTGGGTAAATAGAATCTACCTCTGTTTCGGTGCAATGTAGACAATAAATTCCTAAATACTTATTTGTAACTATTATGTGGACGCCTGTTTAAAGGTAACATTAATCGCCTTAACATATTAAAGAAGCAATACATACAATAATGGGTTTTTATGGATCGAGGAATAGAAGATCACACCGAAAAATGTTTATAACCATGTATCTATTTTAAAAATAATATTTGGGAGAAGCTTTGGGATTGTTATTGAAACAAAAATTAACGTAAGTGAAGAAAGTTGTTTTAATAGACTGACGTTATATATAATTATGGTTAATATCATGAATCATTTACAAAGCGAAAATATACAACAAATTAGAAAATAAAAATAAATCTCTCTTTGTCTTTTTTTTCGGTATTAGTTGGTTTGGGCTGGCGTAGAAATGAAAAGGGAACATACTAGTTTATTTAATGCATCTTTAATTTCCTGTTCGCCTCTCTGGTCGTCAGGGAAATGGAAAAATTGTGCAGCCACTGAAATTGGGTGAGATGATTTCTTGGGAAAAGATTTTTACTTCTCCCTAAGAATTCTTATAGTCGAAATATGCTTTCAAATTCATCGGTATTGGAATCTTAGAAAAGTTTTGAAAAGAAAACATTTGAAAGAATAAATTAAATTGGTACAGTTAAAAAGTTCAAAGCACAAACCACTAATTAGAAACAAAGGCAATCTCAGCGTCTCATGCCCAATATTTTATCAATTAACTGTGAAAATCTTCCGTGGAAAAATCACATCAGAATAAGGTCGTGAATTGGAATATAAGGCATCCTCAATGTGGCTGCAGAAGTATGTCAGGATTATAACAAGAGGTGAATGGCCGGAAGGTTGATGGAATGAAAATATAAGTTTGAAATATAAAATAGGAAGAGAGCGATGGAATAACAGCATCTTTATTCTCGGGACTCCTGGAATTGTTCTGAGTTAGACAAAGTCGAATTGCGTCTAATATTAGAGCCAGGCTTCTCTTTACCAAAGTTCTCAAATAGGCTTTAAATATAAAAATGGCATGATTGGTATGGCGGCTCACACTCTACTGTGCTTGCCCAATTCACGAGTTGAATGCCGGTGAGTGTTTCAGTGTCCCTGCCGCGAAGTTACGAGATGAGACCAAATCAGCAAAATGAGAGTAACGTTTCGACCCGTAAGGCAGTGTCGATCGTGATTTGGAGGAACTATTAAGAAAAATAGACTGACCCTGTATCCCTACAATTTTAACTAATTCCCCTTCAGTAATACTTTGGAATCATATGAAAACTTTGGAATTCAAAATGAACCTTCGTAATATTTCAAAAGCTTTGTTTAAATTAATTAATCATAAATTTATACAAAAATTGAATCATATGATTCTATACCTTCAAGGTAGCGGGTAGTTTCAGTCGGGTAGCAGCATCGCGAATTTCAAAAGGAGGAGGCAATCTGTCGGATGTGGGTCCTCCATTTTAATCGCCAGATCATGTTACGACTTTCATTCACAGCATTCGAATCAAATTCTTAGACGGCAATGTATATTAGATAGCTTCAGATGAAGATCTAGAGTAGCCTTACTCGATTTGTTAACGATTGACCGTTCGCTCTTTGTGATGTAGGCAATTGAACTCTAATGGAGTCCCATGGGATATGTTTAAAGACGCTCTTCTTTTGCCAAAATGTTTTAACCACAATAACCTCTGAATAAAAATTACATCGCTAACTTTAAATTAAGAAGACCTGAATAAAATCAACAATTGCAAAAGATTTTAAACTTTGGGAAAGGAGTTTAAAGGATCTATCAACGCCCTCGTGAGGATATAAAGCTTAGTTAAGTGATGTGAGGTGATTTTAAGAAATTGTGAAGATAAGTTTAGAATTATAATATTTAATAAGACACTAATTTGAAAAGATGAATTAAATTATAAATTTAAGAGAATTATGAATGCAAACCTATAATTTTAAGATATTTAAGTAGCTATGGTTCTTTGGTATAAAGAGGATCACTAACGACCCAATTCATCAGAAATAGGAGCCTTTGATATTTTTTACCCAAACACGTCTCGATTCTGCGGGAGCCGTCAAGGCCTCAGGTAGAAAGTAACATCATGGGTAGAAAACGCTGGTCCTCGTGCACTACTAGTAATGTTATCCAATTTAGCCGAGAGATGCGCGATTCCCTGCTTTAGACGAATAAATTCGACCTAAGGATTTTCCCGGATTTTTTATTTTAACGCCCTTCTCACTCATTGTCGAGATTCTACAAGAGCATTAATCATTGCTTCAAACTACATGGGAGGAAAATTCCCTACCGCGGGTTATGCACTCTTTCTTGGGTAAATTTTATTAATTTTTCGCCAAGAGAATCGATTCTTGATTGGCTAAACGGTGCTATGAAAAAAAATAACAATCATAAATCGTATTCAAAACTTCTTATACATTTAAAATTCCTTCCACTCTTAACATCTGAAGGTATTCTCATTAATTGCAACACTAATAACCTATTTACTTTCGCAAATAATTCTCGCATCTTTATTCTTTATTCCTAAATCGAACAACTGTTCTTATTCTTACACACACACAGTTCCTACGCACCCAACACGTATTTACGTAGCAAACACAAGTCATCTGAGAGCCTCAAATCTCCTTTGGCTTCCTTATCGCGAGAATTCCATTCGGCTTCATCCGATATCCTGCTGCTAATGGGGCGGAATTTAACAACTCCTCAAACAAATAGTAGCGATAAGGTAAGGTAAGAAGGACACTTAGATCTTTATATTTTGTTTTGTTTGTGAATGGGACCCAAAAGGATTTTAGCGTAAAATAAGGAGTAGTTGTAATTAAAGAGAAGTTGTAATTTTTCACAGTGCTCAATAAAGATTATAAATTAGTATATTCAATAGTTATATTTTTTGATTTTATAAATAATTTAATTATGTTAATTAGAGATTTGTTTAATCTAGTTTGCATTATATAAGAAAAACATACTAAATATGTTAGTTATTAAAGTTATTCATAAATTTAAAAAAAAGAAAGGTTTTCCGCTAGAATGAGTCGCAAAATGCTTTTGAGAAGAAATTGAATTATAGAAGCGAAAAATGTAGGAAAAAAGAGAAACCAGAAATTAGAAATATTTGATCATTATGGAATAGGTGTTTGCGTATCTCTTTTGAACGTTATTTCATTCCAATGGTATATCAATTCTATTCCATACACTCATGATTCTCATTAATCTTGCAAAATGGACAATGAAAATGACACAAACACCAGCCACATGCTTGAGAGATGCACACACGGATTCACCACACTTTAGAAATCTCCTACTCTAAGCAAAAATTAGTAATTTTTGTTCCTTAATTGGTTTAGCAAGTTTAGACTAAGGAAAGTGAATATGCAAGATTCTCTTGAGCATTAGATAAATTCTTTAGCCTATGTGGCTAACATACATTTTTGCAAGATTTGAGTTCACTAGATAAGTACTTGAATTGCTCGGAATTCCTGAGAGCTAAGCTTTAGGAAACCTAGTGATGCTCGACTTAGCGAAGTACATCGAATTCCAAAGGTAATCTAGGGAAGAAGTGAACGGTGCGGATCAAATACTTTTATTAAGGCAAAAAAAGGCTAAAGATAAAAAAAAACAATATACTGGCATTGAAATGAAAATAATACAGTCCCATTTCAGTCAAGCTTACTAACTCACTACCAATTTAATAGAATACCATTTGTCCTCTCTCTTTTATGATTATCTAGGTATATACATTACAACTCTTGTCAGAGGAGGCTGATACTTAACCTGCCACAGAGCTTCTTTAATTAGAAAACAACGAAACAATCAAATTTGGAGAAAAACAATTATGTTAGAATTTGAAACTGAGTGTTGTAGAATCCCTACATTGACTCATCTCGCTCCGATTTGTCGCTGATTCTGGAGCGGAAGTACATTGTTATCACTCATAGTTTTGTAATGCCATTTTATTTTGAATTCTTCTGGTTTATTTAGAACAAATTATGCTAGAAGGTTGTAGAACAAAATAGATTACATAAAATTACAAATTTTTTAAGAATTTTTTTTTAAGGAGTATAAACCTTCCAGGTGAGCTAATAAACACAAAATATAATTCTTAAATTTCATATTAATCCTTAAATAATTTAATCTAAATTTCTCCCTTCCTTGGCCCTCTACTTGGAACACTGCTCTAACCAACATACCCTAATACAATATCTCAAAAGACCACAAGAGTCTAAAAAATCTCTTTATTTATTATTTTTCCCTAATCCCAATGTTTAAACCTATCCTCGTCTACCTGAAAGTCTCTTTATTCCGTTAAATATCGGCTCATCCACCCAAAACGCTACTTATCCTCCTATACGTCTCCTCATTTACTGTAGTAAGCCGTTTTCTAAAAGTACTATCTAATTTTCTTTAAATATCCAATGCTTTATATATTTTAAATTTCAAAGAAAAATGAGACAAACCAAAATGAGAAATTTGGTTCACTCTATTCTAATTCGAAAATTAAAAGGTAGGTTATACAATTTCAAGCCTTTCAATTCCAAATGAATGTTACTTAACTTAGGCAAATTTATCTTTGCTTACCAGTCGCATGATGTAAAAATCTACATTCGGTCTTTGTTTAGTTTTCCGCAATGTTGAACAGAACTGAAAAATAAATTAAATGGGGCCTCGGAACGTCCAAAGCTAAGTAAGGCTGAAGCATTTGAACTCGCTAGTTATAATTTTAAACATATTGTAAGATGAAAGGCAAAGAGAAAGAGCTCCTTTCCTTGTTAATATAAAAATACTTCATCATATTTTCAAAGTGTTTGTCATTTGAAGTACTCTTAAATGCTTGTAAACTTTCGTAATTCGTTACTAACTCATTTCTTTGTCGCTATCGAGATTATAGGTGATATCTTGTGGGGGGTTTTTAAATTTAGATTAGTTAACCCTTACAATAATTATTGATTTGTCATTACCTGTCAATACTTTATTGTCGTCAATTTTTCACAGTTATATATTTTTTTTTACCTGAAAACCAATGGCGTATCGTTTTATGAGGTTTGGCTGACGAGTTACCTACTGCCTATTATATGAGGTTATGTGTTTCGTGACATAACAAGCTTGTTCTGTTCAAGATATTTATTTTTTTCTCTAACTTTTCCTCTAGTTCCCCTTTTACGATTTTACCCTTTCTTATCTAGAACTATTTATTAGTCTCAATTCTTTCCTATAGGATTTTTCTGAATTTATTTCAGACTTTATTCTTTCTAAAATATCTATCGTCATAATTGTGATATGTAATACATTGGTGTGCCTTAAATCTTTGAATCCCGGTCATTTAATAAAACAAGTTGTCAGCCCTTGTTGTTCATTCCTTCAGGGCTCTTATTCTCTAATGAAAAGAGAAAAATATATATGAACAGTCTCGTAAATATACATACCTATGCATGCATACATATATATAAACTTTTGCGTATGCATAACTTATTGCACTAACACTAACGTTCTTGGCGCAGATGCATATGAATATTGACTCAATTGAAAATTTGTTATTGCAATCCAAAAGAAACGTATTGAAATTTATGGACTTTATGGTTGCAATGTTTCAATCAACGCCATCATAGGTTAAAATGAGGATCACAAAGAACTCAAGCTAAATGGTTAAAGCCGTACTGACTTTTATCTAAACCCTTTTATCTGACTTTTATCTAAAATAAAAAACCGTGAAAGGCATTGTTCTTAAAATTAGAATATTAATAAATAACTAGCATTTCAAAAGTAAATCATCAAAAAACTGAAATTTAAGCTTTATCAATCAAACTTCAAATGTAAGTTCAAACACAAACCTCTGTTTGTCGCTGCTTCGTTTGTAAACCCATAAAAAGTCCCCCATTTTTATTAATTAGTTTTCAAAAAATTATCAAATTAGATAAGGGGTTATACATCTCTGCTTAGCAGAATATCAAATAATGTAAACAAATATGTTTAGGAACCTAGTATGACCCTAATGGTTACACAGTTTCCAATTCCCGAAATTGAATCAGCCCAACTTCACGAAAAGTGATACGTTAATCCGATCGGCAAATTAAAGGTGAAACGTAGTAAGGTTAGTTGTATATTTCTAGGAAATCAAACCCAATATTTTACGGTTATGAATTATATAAAGACATTCGCTACTCTCTTTTCAAAATAAAAATATTTATGTAAATTTTAAGTTTGAGCAACAGAACACAAACACAATGGAACGTGAGTTTTTCAATATCAGAAGAAACAAACTCTATCGTAAATCCCGATAAATACTCAAATACATTTTCAAGATGAGCAAAATGTTCAAATTAATTAATAAAGTAATTTAAAATAAATTTAGTAATAAGTACTTACCTCCTACAATGGGTAGCGATATGCAAAGATTTATAACTTACATATGATTTTCAATTTTCAATGCTACCTACTAATTACCAATTCTTATAAAAGTTAATGTAATAATTATTGGAAAATATGAAATACATCATTAATTTAAATGAATAAGGAGGAACACTTAAATTTACCTTCGCTGCGATTTTTATTTTTCTGTATAAAACCCTTGATTCGCGTTTCTCAGCTTATCTTAACAGGTTATGCTTACGTCACACATTCCTCCATATGGTTCCCGTCATAAGAACCAATCTGCGGACATTTAAGACGGGTTTTATTTCTTCATAGAAACCTACAGTTTAACGTTAAATCCTATGCGAACCTAGTGGGATTTACGTTTGAATCTAAGGTAAATATGTAATATCTTCTTGCAACACATGGTTTATATGTATCCATATATAAAATTACGTATGTAAAAAGAGTAAAATAAGATAATTAGTAGAAAATACAGATACGGTAATAACTTTATGTGGTGAAGTATTGCGCTAAATATTTTAAAAACTTCACGATTGAAATATATCAAGAGTCCTTGAGCGCGTTTCCAGAAGTCAAGCTTTCAAGCAGATTGACGGGTAGCCGAATCTCAATGGGATTTTAGGTGCCAACCGTTTTCACTTCTTTCAGATTGACCTTTATCTAAAAGAATATCTTAAGGGATAATTAGCGTTTCTCCTTAGGAATATTTTATAGGATAATTATGAATATTTTATGAGATAATTAACCTTTTTCTTTTTCTATCTCTTAAAATGGATACTGAACCTTCCTCTTCATCATTCTTCTATATAAAAATTAACTTTTGTTTTTGATGATAACTTATGGAATCAGGTTTTGACACATTTTCATTTCCCCCCAAATTATTCTTTATTTTATCAAGTTCTTGAGTGATTTAGATAAACGCCTTTTCATTTATTTAACTTTATTCCTTTCTTCATAACTATCGTTGCGATTGTAGTTTCTACACATTTTAGTTTCTTCTAACTTAATCAGTACATTTATTACACTCTTTGCTGACATACTCGCCACATATTTTGATCCGTTATTAACCTCTTTTCGTGACGAGGCTGCTACAGTATTACTTCTTTTAACACCATCATTTTACTTATGCACTTCATCGCATGATGCTCTTTCCACATTTACTTTTCGCCCAACTTCACCAATTTCATTATAAACATCCTTTGGCACGCCTTTTTACTTTGTAAATTCATTACTTCCTTATGAACCTCTTTTCTGGTGTATCTCCCACTCATTTTAATATCCCGAAACTTACGAATTAGGAACCTCTTTTCAAAGACAATGCTTCAAAATGCCCTCGTTGATTTTCATTTTCTCTTAACTATTTTAGGCCCTTTAAGGAGGACTGAGTTATCTAAGGCTCTATGTAGGCATGGGTCATTCTAGCGAGTTGGTCAGTGTCACTGATGTCTCTCCACGTCAACTCCTTTTCTTTCTCTCTTCACTCCATCTACAAGCGTAGCAAATTCTTTTTAAACAATTAAAATTTACTCCAAATAATGAGGGAAGAATAGATGAGCACCTTACTCTTCCTTACTTCATACCATCATGATAGATAGAAAGATTTCATCCTCTATGCGTCCATATTCATAAGTTGATATTATTTTCTGCAACTAACATTTGAATAATATATATATATATATATATATATATATATATATATATATATATATATATATATATATATATATATATATATATATATACAAGAGAATAACTTTTCTACTGTTAATAGATATTACCGGAGGTGGGTCATTGTTTACTACTCACACTTTCTTGTGAGAAAGGATTTATTAAGGATTAAACCTCCAAATTAAACGTAATCATTTTTCTTTGTCTTCATTTTGACAAAATCTCCCTCGCCATATTTACCTTGTCAGACCGTTCCAATGGATTCCAATTGTTTCCACCCGTCTCATTCCATCACCTTGCTAAGGGTTTTAAAATAAAATAACATTTAGGAATTCCGGTGGGAAGTGGAAGAATTTTGTCTATTAAAATATATTTTACTCAGTACTCATTGGATTTCGGGAATTTTAGTTTACTTAAAAGTCTATTACGAACCTCGATTTTTGTCTCCATTTCATTAAAAAAAGAATCGTTTCTAATGAGGTCATTTCCTGCAACTTCTTCTTTATGTTAAAACACAGAACCGAAACATCCGATCTACTCCAATTATTCAAACGTAAATGCCTACCTCTGTTATTAAGAATTTTAGCTTCTAATTTCTTCTTGTGCATTACCAGAGGTCAAGTGAAGTAATTAGCCTTTTTAAATATCTCTTTTTCTTCTTTAATTTAGGTTTGTATGTCGTTATCTTTCCTGCTATCGCCAATAGCTTAACTACTATGCATGAGCATTATCCGATCAGTATTTTTTAGCATTCTATCTGATATCACCTAATCCAATTTATATATACAATGCCTTAATCAACTTCCATGACTCTCTTGTAACTTTACAATCTCATCCGACTTAGACTCGCAATCTTATTGTCTATTTTACCATTTTTAGCTATGTACTCGTTATCTACTCATGATCATAATCACATCTTTTTTTATTCTTATAGCACCTGTTATGGAATGTAGTTATTCTTTCCCAGGAGGTCTCAGATTGTTGAGGCTTTTAAACTGGGTTAGATATTCTACGCATGCAAGGATAGTCAAACGAGGTGATGGGAAATGACAGTGTCACCAAACCTTTATTAATTTCATACTTAGAATAACTAATTAATAATTTCCTCTATTGAAAACTAAGATACTTTAACCTAACGAAAATAATTCCTTCGGCGTTAGCCAAAAGCCAACTAGGTATATAATTATAGAGCCCCAAACTCTCAAATTGGGTTAGCGGTCTTTGAAAATGCACTGACTGAAAGGAAACGTTAGTTCAATGATACAGAGCTTATGCGCTAAGGTGGTACTGGATGATTTTTTAAGCCTAAATGTAGTATGTCCACGGAGTGCAGAATGCACTGATAATAGCCAAAAAATTCTAGTCTGCTCTAACCTGCTAAGAAGAATTTCACCCATCGACCTTTTGTGTGTTAATCGAGAATTACTTAGAATTATACAGTAGATATTTTCCATCTAACGATAAAAGATTTTTGCAGGTTTGTGAGGGCCAAGACACTGTACTCGGTGGTTGCATTATCATCCTCTTAAAATCCCTTAGTAGCTGAAGAGCCAAAGGTAAGGGCGCAGTATACTCTTTTTGATGTAGTCAGTGAGGTTGGCAGAGGGAGTAGCAAAATTGGGAATGAATCTGCGGTAAAGACAATAATGCAGCGAAATTTCTTATTCGAAGTGAGATAAAGTAGTCTTCAGATATCATTCAATTTATCTGAATGAGGACGTATTTGTCTTCACTTATCTAAAATTCAAGGTATGCCAAAGTGATAAATATAAAGAAACATTTATCAACTCTAAAAGTTATATGTTCTTCTCCTAACAGAAGAAGAGCATATGAGTACACATGAATACTGTCAAAATAACAAAATAAATTTGTTTGCTGAATGACAATTCTGTTTAAGCGAACATTCGTGGCTCAGACAGTCAAGAGATAGAAGAGCATTGAGTAATTTTCATTACTCCCATGCTGTTGGCGAATTCAGTTAAAAGGTGACTCTCAGGGTTAATGGAGAGTTAAGAATATGACTTTCATAAATGTACTTCCGTAATAATCTTCGCTCAATGAAACCGGAAAAACTCTTCCTGTATTAAGTGCATATGTTCTGCATCGACATATATCATGTAATTTCTCCCCAGCAGACAGATTAGGGCCAAAGTAAGTTGCAGTAGTCTCCTATATTAAATTTAGCTAAAGCAATGTTTACCTTATATTCTCCCCCACCTTCTTCAATTATGCTGATCTAGTCAAACCCTCTCTCTTTGTTACTCTTCTATTCTGATCTACTCAAATTTGATTCCAACTGTTTAAGAGCAGGCCAGTGGAGCCTTTTAAATTGCTCTACACTCTCAGCTCCCCGAAACTGCACTTTATTTGTGCGAGCAAACTTTTTTAACATTTACTGTAGAAGAGGCGTTACCAACCACTTAGTTACACTGAACAAGAACCCTATATGTGTGTTTTCATTGCAATGCGAAATATTTTGTGATTGGTAACAGGAGTAACAGCAAAACACCACAGAATTCAAGAAGTCGTTTATTTAAAGTTTTATTGAAGTACTGATTGCAAACCTTTCCACTAATATTGGTGTGAGGTGCTGCCAACAGAGCCGTCTCCTCAAGATATGGTCGCAGATAGAAAGCTTAATTCGTATTTATCACGTATGAGTAATAAAGATCTAACCCCTCGACCGTAGAGCAGCTCAAACGGGGAAAACTTGACAGTACTATGAGTCATTTTACGAACTGCGAGCAGAGCTGGTGAAATGTAATCATGCCATTGCCTGAGATATTGTTAAACTACTTTTAGATTACACTGGTTAACAAAAACCACAAAAATGTTTTCTAGTAGAAAGATTTAGAGCTGTTATAGACAAATTTTGTGGTGCTGAATTCAAATCTTATCTCACATTTGCTCTATCACTTTTTTATGCTATCGGTATACCTAATTTTCATGGATTTTACCATTAATTTTAACTTTTCGTTACTCATATTTTCAAGTTGTTACTAGATTGTTAAATATTTCTACTTTTTTATTACTATTTATATTTATTAAGTATTAAATATTACATAAATTACTATTTTCTGAAATATGTTGAGGTATTTTTCGGGTGACATCTGGCATCTCCATCGTTTATTTACAGCATGTAATTACAATTTCAGGCAATTAAAGATTGGCTTGCATTGTGAGAGGGTAGTGAGTGCTTTGATGCGGATAGTCATTGATTGCAACTGTTTTATCGTTAGAGTGGCGGCCGCTATAGCTACATCATCCCATAGAAGGACATGCTGTAATGAACCAAACATATTTTTCTACATCTGTGGCGACTTCACTTTGAAGTCTCAAAGGCGTAACATAAGTAACTTTATCAGCAAAGCATATGTTGCATACTTCAAAGTACCACGTGGAGATCAAGACAAAAGCTAGGGTCTTTTTAAAGTATTCAAAACCGGCGTTAAAACCTTGCGATCATCGTCTCAAGGAAATTATCCTAAGTTCGAGTTTGGTATGCCAATGGTTTGGAGGGAACCAAAGAACCATTTTGAATACTGCTAACTCTGCCTTGTCAATGTAAAAGGTTTCAATAAGAAAACCAAACATCACTGCACTACCCAAACATTCCTTCTGTCATTCGACCAGTTACGCATTGGTTACTATGTTTTGTATGTTTTTACAATTGAGCTAATGGTTATATAGACATTGATCACAGTGGGTTGGTTTTTACAATAACTATCCAGTTAACTTTTTAATAGGGTTAATGGGGCAGAAATTTCTTACAACTAAGCCAATGTAAATCAATTTTAAAGATACAGGATACTCCTAACTTAGTATTAACCAATAGTATATAAGTCAAGATAATTAGAGGTGGAGCCAGACAGGGTTTACCTAAGGATGTCTTTTGCAAAGGAAAAACAGTCAAACCACAGGAAATTAGCCGGCGGTATTAAAGAATTTTTATACTTAAGAGGGAAGATTGCTTGTTGTCGCCATAGGGGTTAGCTGAAGCAGGGAGGATGGGGCAACAAGAAGGAAGTTGGGAAAATGAAATGGATCATGAGGATTTAATCTTAACATGAGCAGTTTTAAAAGTAGTGACGTGAAGGAGATGAAGAACAAAAGCAGCGCAGTTAACCGTATTAAAGGTTTATCAGAGAGCAAGAGGTACTAAACGGAAGAGTAAATTGCAGTGACCGCTCGGCCTTGATAGTTATTGATATTTAACAAAGCAAATTCCGTCTATTACTCGCCTGGCATCCTGTCTACCCCAAAAGTCATAAAATTTGAAGTAGTACATGTAGTAATGTACCGAGCCTGGCCTCAGCCTTTTAAGTCTCTAGAAATAGTAAGGAATTTACAGATTTGCGTTAGTTTGCCGGTTAATGTAAATTGATTCTTTAATATTATTTTCTTAATTTTAGTAATGATAATGATATTAAATAAAAGGCAAGCCAGTGAAAGCAGAATTATTACCATGATATGATAGACCAAAAGTTACAACTACTTTTCATCTTTATTAACATGAATTTAATGAATGAACTGATCATGTCTTTAATTAAGATTGATAGTGCTTTGCAGATTTTCTTTTCAATGATAGATTTATCAGACACTGAATTTATGTTACTGAAACATTACTTAAATAATTTTAAACCATATCAAATTTATTGATTTTACTAAATACTATTTATTTGCTTGCCTCTGAATTTGAATCCTTTCGATTTGAACATTGACGAGATTGTTTGCAGCCCTTTTTATTCTGGAAGAATTTTCACCTTAATTTTATAAATTTCTTAGATTCCCTCAACTATTTTCTCCCAACAGCTCCTTTCTAGAAGCACCTTAAACAAATCGAATTCATTCTTAAATCAATATTTAGAATTTTCCATCCACATATTTGTGTTATTGCTGACATCTCTTAAAGCAAAGATTCGGAAAAATATTATATGGAAATTTGTCCTCCATCTCTATATTAATTTTAATTCGTATCCAAATTTATATTTTAGTCTCTTTGCAATGGCAGTCTATTGATCTTGGTAGCAATCGTGATATTTTATCGTTCTAATTCATTGTTAACAGCTTTCATTATTGCTATCAGTGCTCCGCAATGTCATTAAATGTCTACCACCTCAACCGTTTGAATGCACATTTAACCTTATTGATAATCATGATTTTTAGCTAAATTAACCATTTTATCGAAAGTGGGCTGAGTACTGTAAAACTCTGTTTAGTAATGCTTCATCCTAACGTGGTTGGCAACAAGCACGAATACACATACCCACATAACATTTATTTAAAATACCATTCGCTTGATCCACATTAAGCCATTTCCTCGCAATCATTCAGTGACATAATCAATTCTGATTTTTCGCGATCACTCACCCATTATCCCCCCACCCCACACGCTGAATCTCGTATATTCTATTTATTAGTATATTTCAATGCTTATACCCCTCTAGAATAATCTCAGTTCAAACAATGCTTATAGCCTTTGTCACATCAAAAATAACTCTTAGCCATTCTTTCCTCAAACAATCTATCCAAGAATGTCTTCTTACACTGTTCTCACTCGATGTTTTTCCAGTTTCTTCATTTCAACATGATCGAGTCAATATACAAAAGTTTGTTATTCCTGGCACACGATATAATAAAACTCTTACAATTACCCCAAACTTTCTTTTATCGCCCCCATAAAATTGTATGCTATTTAAACGTGCTTTTTATGCACCACAATCATTTGCAATGCAATCTAGTTAGGTAAAGTTTGAAATTTTTCAATGTTATCTTTACATAATGTATGATAATAATATGCTTTGCTCTACCTTTGTCTGTAATTATTATCGCCTCGTTATTCTTTGATCAAATAAGAATTATTCCTTTAATTTTAGACGGTATACGGCATAGTTGTTGATTTATGAAGTTACTGGCGAAAACGATATAGATACAAAATCAAAATTAACTAATGTAGAAACATAACACATTTTAGTTCACTTGCAGAAATAAGCCTGCAGGATGGCAAAAAAAAAGCAATAAGTGCCTACTACAGAAAAATTAGTACTATAGATAGAGGAAAAAACAAAACAAATCAGCGTACAAATTTAAAAGAATTCTGCTGGACACATAGCTCTCAAAATCTCTTCTTTGAACATAGAGTTTCAAGCTCATTTCTTGTTGTTTTTCTTAATAAGGCAATAATGATCTTAAGATATTTCTCTTAACGAGTCTCACACGACTTAAAAACTTTATTGGATTCATTTTTATTCTTACAAAAACACTGATTGTTTTTATTTTTTAATCAAATAGAATAAAATTCAGAGATTCATGTTGAACCTCTTTGATGGAACCTAAGAAAAAAGCAGTCTCCAATGGTAAAGTTGTATTTTAGGCATCCAAACACATATTTTCTAAACCATGTCTTGTGTATGATTCTATAAAAAATATTTCTTTTTCTCAAAGCAAAATATTGTTTATTCTAAATTGAATCGATTACACAAATAAAAATTTATGAATATAAAAACTTTGCACTCCAAGTTAAATTCTTTACCCAGGTTGCATTTACAGGAAACTTGTGGATTTACACAGACTTATGACACTATTTATCCACATAAAATATGAGAATTTATAAATCTCTAGCATTCATTATATTTTGGCATCACTATTGAGCGTCCAGCATTAACTGAGTAGCATTCCAGGACTCCATTTTCCATTGCTCGTCTTGTCCATAGCACTGATGTTTTAGTCGGACTCAACCTACATCAACGGTATGAAGTATTTATATGACCTAATGTGTATATTCGAAGTGTGCATTATTTAAGGTATCAAAGTGCATAATGGAATAATCATAAAACTACCAGCAATGTGAAATATAGATAACGTAAATTTCATCATCCAGGGCTGCCATTAGGAAAACCCATCTTTTTTTATATTAAACATATGGTGAATTTAGACACATGAGTGGTAATCCTGATGCTTATGCTTCCCGAGTTAAGGACTTATATGGTCTCACTTAATTTTACCCATAGCTAATCCTACTTAGAACGCTAGGTTTTCTTTACCAGAAATGCTAGGCACGGCTTTACGTGGGGAAGGAATTATATGGCATCCTTTTATTTCTCTTTGATGTAGATATGTATAATGTTAAGCACATATTAGAGCACTGAAATAATAAATACGCCATGGTAGCTGATGAATATTTAATGGTACTTATAGTTGTTTTTTATAAAGTAACCGATGCTTGCTAAACTACAGTGTGCGAAAGGAAATCCTTCGCATGTTAACAGTCTCAGGAAAAGAAATTAAAAAATGTTCAAACTTTTTGATGATATATTCGTTGAATTGGGGAGTGTTTTGGTTAATAACATGTTCTGTCGATTTCATTTGATAGAATCACCTGTTCCCTCAATAAAAGCCTCCAGTTGACCTCGGAACCGGCTACAAGCCTTCGTCACTCTCTCCAGGTTTAGGCGTTTAAATGCCCTGTTAAAGAATAGCTGATTCATCGCCCCCTAATCATCGCCACCTAACTCCTCACGAATTATATTTGATATTATAGAAAGCGTTCTTAAGCATAGGGAATCTAAAGGAAAATGAGACAAAAATATATCTATTAATTTAATAAAAATCACTTTGAATTGTTGTTTTAGATTAAAAATTACGAAAAGTTTACTTAGCAATTAAAGTCAATTAATTCAATATGATCTTTGATAAGAATATAGAAACAGATTTTAAAGTTCTTTTAGTTTGTATTGATTATTTTTAATTCTAGGCGTTTCGTTATATTATTTTCATATTATAATATAATATCTTCGCTCTATTAGTAGTAATGCATAGACACGTTTTAAATGGTGAAATAATATGCATTAAATTTAACTTGATTGTATCTTAGTCTCTATAAATCTATTGAGCTATATTATTTATATAATGCATTATTTATATTATCATAAGTAAATGTTTATGGTTTTAAAATGTTTAAATTTGTTCATTAGTCTTTAATTAAAATTGCTTCTGGTTGTTTTAGATCTGGTTTGCTGTTGGATTTGTAACTAAGTTTCAAGTTAATGATTTTTGGTAGGCTATACACAAGGATTTTTGGTAGGACATACAAAAGAGTCATCGTTACTATTTTGGCCTCTTCGTTTGATTTATGAGCTGCTTTTATTTTTTTTGAATAGATCTTGTGATCGTATTCGTCTTTTGTGGTGTTGCTGGAGGTTTCCTTGCAACATGTTATTAGTTTGTTTTATTTACTAACAAAGACTTGAGTTTCTCGTAATTAGTGGCTTTATCTATTACGACAGCGCCTCTTTCTTTGTCTCGTCGTTAGATTATAATGTTTAGGATGGTGTATTAGTGATTTGCTTGTTTTTTATATTTTATGTCAATATATTTTTTGATTCAATCGTTTTCTTATTTACTTTGGTATTTTTCGTTAATCTAAATTTAGCCCTTTATTAAAACATTTATTTCATGCTTCTTTAGTTTATATTTTTAAAGATTCGTGACGATCAAGCGTTCTCCCCTCATTATGATTTCACCACCATATACTTTCTTGACTTTCTTCAAGAGAGCAAATTGTATGCCCTATTTTTCTCTTTCAAAATAGTTTAGAGGCTGAGTATTGATACATTTCTGTTGGTTATTTTAAATTCTTCCAGCTGTTTAAAACATTTTCTTGATGCTGATGTCATAGGTGAGGTTAGATCTTCTGACCTCCGTTAGCTTTCCCTGTCTCGGAAAGTTCGGCGGACAGCACGCAATGCAACTCTGCCATTGAGCCTTGCCTCGAACAATGCAATTGATCTTTGAGTTCCAATAAATCTTTAATAATGAGTAATTATGGTTGGCAGAATTAATTTAACTATCTGGAACGTTCTGTATATCAAACTTAATGAAACAAAATAAACTTTACTACTGTACAAATGCAAAGAAAATATTGGACATGAAAGATAAATCAAAATAAAATAATGGACATGTAAGATAAATCAAGCTATACACACTCGGCCGCACACGAACGACAAAAATCTCCGATGGATATCTGCCACACAATAATTCGGCTGCTCGAGGGGAGCACAAGGTCGGAGGGAGGCACTAAGCTCGAGTACTTTCCAACAACACGAGTTGAGTTTGCACTTAAGGCCGATTCTTACTCTACCTGTTTGAAGTCATGACGGGAAATACAACCTGTATTCCTAATAACCACAGTCAGCCAAGAAATTAGAGATTAAGGAAGTATTTTCCAGCGAGGAAGCTGAGTCCCTTAGATCTTATCTCGTTGTTTTTTGTTTTTTTTCTTGTCTTCGGGCTCTTAGGGTATGGGAGGCCAAGAGAAAGAAGATTATGCGACGTCTCCTCTTACTAGATGACTAATTTACCGATGTCAATGCTTTACTATATATTCAGAGGCCCTGCAAGTGAAAGTTACATACGCGCCGGAAGGGGAATTCTGCTTTATCTATATAAAGGAGCGCCGGAAGTAAATTCAAACCTCACGCCATCAGGCAGAACCTCTCATTGTTATGGGTGAAATTCGCTATAGGCCGTGTCATTGGAGGGAATTAACCTCAAAAGTAGTCGATCGCGGATCTCTCCCTCCTACGCCTCTCTCCCTCTATCTATCTCTCTGACAGTTGACTTAAAGGTTCCTTTTTATTTCGATATTTCAATATTAAGGAATTTTTTGAAATCTTGTTTGTTTAGATTTAAATAAAAATCATGGGATATATCAGTTCGTTTCCTTTGTGACTACTTTACGTTGTAATATATCAGATATACCCCTCATTGCTGTTTCTAATCCTAAATATTATAGCCACTTTCTGACCTTTTCCACCACCATTCTGCTGACTTTGAAGAAGTCTGAAATCTTCATGTTGTCCTTCCGGCGCAGATTCCAAGGAAGACTCCATGTCTCTTAAAAAAATTGTCGGATTAAAATATCCCTTGAAAATTATTCTGTAGAAAGATAAAGCAAAAATGGTTAATGATATTAAAAAGAAATAAGAGACAACGAACGTTAAATAATGTGACAAATTAGCAATTTAAAATTTCAAACGAAAATTGTGCAGACCATATATTTGATAATTATTTAGGATATAATGAAAAGGCATTGGCGGAGTTAGACCCTCTCTGAGTGTTTTCTATTTGCATAAAATCAGAATAGAACTGTTAACTATTAATTAATAAATTTATACTAGAGTGCAATTAAAATAAATTCTAAGTTTATGTCAGATGAAGGTAATTTTAATAAAATTAAGTCAACTTGAAATTAATTTGCTATAGCCCTTTTCCATTTATATTTGAAATAAAACATTACAAGCAAACACACTAACGGCTTCATATGATTTTTTATTTTTTTGTTGGCCAAAAGGGGATACAATAGTCGAATTGCTAACAGCATAACCTAACCTAAGAAGATACAAAATTGAAATTGTAAATAATTGCACAGTCTGATCACAAAAAATCTATACATTTATTTGAAATGCATCTAAATATAACGGATTTAACTTTCTGCTATTTTTTGCCTCCGGAGGTTTGTTTATTTCACTCTTTACGAGTAAGACATTTTCCTGAAATTCAAGTGTTATACCCGGTCGATGAAATTTACTTGAAACAAGTTGAAACACCTCTGCATTACCATCTTGAGGAATGGAACAACCTCGACGAAAATTATATAATCAGCAGATCGGTCGACGTGATACGCTCTACAGTATCAACTCTTTGTCCATTTTTGAACTGTAATGTTTTTTATGGGATCATTTGAATAACGAGTCATACAGTAGAAACTATACATACATCACTCGAACAATTAAACCAAGTTTGTTAATTTCTGCAATATTTAAACCAAAAAGTGTAGTGGTACATTGATGTCAATGATAGACGTTTTGAGCATTCTCTTTTTTGGAACAAATTACTTAACCTTTTCTATTGTTTCAATGTATAATTTATTTGTATAAAGAAATATAAATTACCTGAATCCGTAAGTAGGTTCACATTTTATCAGTCTTTTTAACTTATTTAACTTCAGTATTGCTTTTTTCAAATTTAGTTTTCCTGTTTTTCTAATTTAGGGCGATGCATTTAATGAGTTAATCCAGTTTTGTAATAAAGTATTACCCATTTGAAAGCAAATTTTATGAGTTTTTTTCCTTTTTCTCGATATTTCTTGAAACAAGTTTATATGAAAGATAGTTTGCAACTCCTGTATCTATTAGCTGTTCTTGTTTATGACGCATGTCTCCTTATTTTGATCATTATAATATTCCTTCTTAAAATAGTAAAATATTGCAATGAACAGCTAGTTCTTTACTTACATGCTTTTATTTTCGACGTCAAGGCATCCAGAATTAGCCTCAAAAGTCTTTGCATAATGAACTAGTGCAAATAGTTTAGTGACCGCTATTAACTTTTCTCTAGCGCTTCTTCATGTTTTTATTACTTCTTTCTACCGACTAAAATCCGATGGTTATCAAAGTTCCCTCACAGAATGTAGCGCACGATTAGCATCCGCTCATGCAAGAGAGAATTGAGAGAAGGAAAGAACTACTCAAATCAATCATACTTTTAGGAAAAAAACATACATCCTTTAAATACATTTGTCATTCCCCAGATTCAAGTAAAGAAAATTAGTCTTCTATAAATTCTGGGAGATTTTATCATACAGTAGCATAGCCACGCCAATCTGTGAGTTAGTGACTCATTTAAGCTTTACTTTTCCTTTCTGAATTGCAGTATGTCTGATCGACAACTCATACACATGAATATAGACTTTTTCTATTTACATTGCTTGGAAATCTTTAGACTAACTACCGTGAGGCGGAGGTGACTCCTATCTTCAAGAAAGGAGACCATAACCAACCGTCGGACTACCAACCTATTAGTCTGACTTCGATAGTCGGTAAACTCATGGAAAGCATCATGGTGGACAAAGTGACGTCGTATTTAGAGTCAAACCTGCTACTGAGGAGTTTCCAGCACGGCTTCCGATGGCAACGGTCATGCCTGACGAACCTTGTAGAATTCTTCCACTTCGTTTTCAGTGAGCACGATCGGGACAAGGCGGTGGATGTGGTCTACCTAGACTTTCAGAAAGCCTTTGATAAGGTACCACCCCGCCCATTTCTCCGGAAAGTGCAAGCGCTTGGCATAGACGGAAAGGTAGCCGGTTGGATCGAGAACTGGCTAAGTGGCAGACGGCAACGGGTAGTTGTGAATGGACAGTCTTCTGAGTGGGTGCCCGTTACTAGCGGGGTGCCTCAAGGTTCTGCCCTGGGACCACTACTATTCATCATCTACGTCAACGACATGGACGGTGACATGGTTGCCAAGATTTCCAAATTTGCTGACGGTACCAAGCTTGGTATGAACGTTGCAAAGGATGGAAATACTGCCCGCCTGCAGGAAGATCTTGGGAAGATTGGGGAGTGGTCGGACACGTGGCAAATGCCTTTTAACGTGGGCAAATGCAAAGTGATGCATATCGGCCACAGAAACCCCCAATCTCAGTATATCCTTAAGGGCACTGCTTTTGAATCGAGTGACACTGAAAAGGACTTGGGTGTTACTATCACTAGTGACCTCAAGTTCTCGAAACAGTGCATTGAGGCGGAGAAAAAGGCCCAAAGGATGTTAGGCTATATTAAGCGCCAGTTTGGTTATTGGAACCAGGAGATTGTACTATGCCTGTACAACTCACTTGTCCGACCGCACCTGGAGTATGCCGTACAATTTTGGAGTCCTTCATTGCGAAAGGACATCGCAAGATTGGAACGCGTACAAGCCAGGGTACTTAAGCTGATTCCCTCTATCCGACATAAAAGTTATGAGGATAGACTAAGGGAATTAGATCTGTTCTCGCTGGAAACCCGTAGACAGCGTGGTCAGCTCATCGAAGTTTTCAAAATACTTCGAGGGTTCGACAATGTTGACTACCGGGATATTTTCACACTGAATGAGAACAGAACGCGCAATCACGGCTTCAAACTTGAACTGAAGCGTTACAACCGCAATCTGTGTGGAAATTTTTTCACTTACAGTATCTGCGGTATGTGGAACGCACTTCCAGTGAAAGTTGTCAACAGTGAATCTGTTGACCAGTTCAAGTCAAGACTAGACAAAGTCTTGAAAAGTGGCCGTTCAGGGACGCAAAACAATGGAGCAGCCTTGTGCCGGCTCGATTGCTAGTCCAAAGGTTTCCTCTTTGAAAGGACCGTAAGGTCTCCTAGGGTACCTTCTTTCCTTGTTGTTAATCCTTGTTGTTGTTGTTACTAACTGAAAAAAGCTATTATTAGCAACTTAATCATCCAGTTTTGTTTCTTTCTTCATCTCTCACAAAAGACCCGATCATTTTTAGTTCTTTTTCAAAACCTAACAGATAAAATTAAATCTTCTCTTTCTTTTTAGGCCGTTAGGATCTAACACCATGTTTACTAACCTCATTATATGTCCTCAACTCTTTCTCTCGAATCATTAATTCCTACCGCGATGTCACTTCGCCTCCATTCGCCGACAATCCCCACCTTGATTTTAAGGCACTTTATTAAATGCACGGACGCAAAAACTTGTGCGCGGAAGCCGATTCAATCTGAATATGTTCGTTTTTCAAAGAAAGTAAATACCTCATACTTTAAGAATCTGCTACTGTCTCCTATATTGCCATAGAAAATCCTTACCTAAATCTTGGACCAGCCGTTACGGTAGCCTTTCAGCAAATAAAAATCAGACAAAAACGCGAAATACAACTTCTAACTACCTTTGATCCATTTACATATATAGACTAGGCCTCGGTAGTCTACTATTATTCAATTCGTCGCTACACTTTTCTCCAAGCTCATTATTTTAGACTTACATCTTCCTACCCGCTCAACCTTTGCATATTTCACTCTCCACCGAATAATTTCTCCTTTTTCTATCCATCAAAACTTCTTTGTTACCCTTAAATGTCCCTTGTATTATTAAATTTCTTCTTCCTCTCTTTCTAAACGTCTTTATATCATCTAAAACTCTACTCAATGAAATCATACACGCTGATGACCTGGCTACTCTAAGGAAACCGATCATAAGATCAAAACAAACTTAATCTAAAGACCAATCTTTCAATTCCAATGCTCTCAAAAGTCATTGAAGGCCTGATATCATCCGACTTTCGAGCATTTTTAGTCTTTCTAACAAATCAGACTTTTCAGGCGTGTTTTAAGGCAGAAGACCACTGAAATACTTCTATGTGTATTTAATAAATACTATTCTGTCCTTCCACATCATTTGTCTTACCTTATTAACCTCTGCTATCCTTTGGTGGTAGTTCAGCTCCAGGTACTTCTATAGGTAAATCTACTACAGCTTTGTTAAGAATCACCTAAAAATCCTCCCATCTTGATGTCTGTCGTAGGTTCCGTCACTGATTATTCAACAACTGAAGCAATGTTGTCCTCTTCTTACTCTGCTTTACCGTTGCTATATTATTGTCCTTATCCTCTCTATTGCTCACAGACGATCTTACCATGCGTAATAGAGACAACGTCCTGAGAACTCCTCAAATTGTTGTTGGATGAGTACCTACACCATTACCTCTTAATAGCAACATCCAACAACATTGCAATTTAAGACTTTCACCATTTATTCTTTTCGTTTATCTACTTCAATATCCTCCAGTTATCGTCTTCCACCTGTGCCAAGTTGAGTATAAAAACTAAATAAGTAGTCAAAACTCCGGAAATCCCAAAATTCCTAAAAGGATACGCAGACATTTATCACTGTGAGCACTCAATGAAGTCAGAGAACAACTATTAAATTCTTAAATTTTCTACACACCTTATTGTTAAGAATTCAAGTTTGGTTACGCAATCAATCTTTATCTTAATTAATGACCTCATGAATACTCAGCGAATAACTACATTATTTAACCGCTCATGGAGGAAAAAGGTTAGGTAATTTTTGGGGTATGATAAAACTAATGGACTATTCGGCAGCACCGTAAAAAAGAGGATTTATATATTATCTCTGTAAACTCATCACGCAGGAACACTTAGCAAATGCGCTTGCAGATGAAACACTAAGAAATAAGGTAAAAAATAATACAAATTCCATCATAAATTAGGAATTTAAAAAAAAAAAATGTATCAGTGGTTAGAAGATGCAATGTAAATATGCGGAACATTTGAAGTTCTTCTAAGCTACTCGTATCGTAATAGAATGATATATTTGTGCTAGCACCTATAATGCTCCCAGTAACCGCAAATTTATATCCTTAAAATGAAATTATTGACGTTGCAACAAAGAAACTTACATTCATGAGAGTACTTAGTCCAAAGTAAGCCTGGCATTTATAACACTCTAGCTTACAAATGAAAATTCTATGGATCAAATTTGACCTTACAAGTATCAGCTTTTTAAACTTTATTTAACACATGAAATTACGACATCTATATACTCTATCATCTCGCCCCTATGACCATGCCACCGACCATAGTCACTAAATATAATTCCCGACCGCTCCACTTTCCTTTCAGTAGACCAAAATTCGCTGGACAAAGTTTGGCCAAGCTAACCTTCTACCTCTGTAAATTTTCAACGTCCCCTGGCTCTTCAAAAATTTGCTGGTTGTTAATTATTGACATATAAAAAACGTGTCACTTGTTCTCATTTTTCCAATGTCACAATTATTTAACATAGAAAATATCGGAAAAAATTCTAAAAAATAAATAATATAGCAAACATTTTATAAAGAATTATATGGATCGTGAATGATAAAAACTTTTCCAATCATTTTATTACGAACACATGTTTGAAATAGACTTCAGTTTTCCTTTTTAATCATTCTAGGGTAAGAAACTCTTTCTTTTCTGTAGTACATCTTCTCAGAAACAGATTTGTAAAATGCAAATCCAAAAGGAATCGAGATATAGCCTTGCTAAAAAACGATGATAAGTTTTCTTTATCTGTCGAACTTGCACCAGCTCTTCAGTTGAGTCAAATTCCCGAACAAAATGAATAACCTATCGCTAATCGTATGCATCGAATACGCCCATAAAAGTTTAAGAAATCCCTTACCTCCGTTATCCATCTTAGGTATATATTAAATGAATTTCCAAAAGTCCCGTGACTCTAATAAGTATGCAATAGCTTGTTTATTAATCAAAGTTTAGCACTGCCTTGTTTTGTCGATATCAATATTCCTAGACATTTACTTATTCTGAGTTAAATTGATGTAAAACTCACAAATTTATTGTAACCTTGGATGCAAATCATAGTTTTGAAAATAGTGACCCCTGGCCAATGGAAATTGATCAAGGGTCATCATGTGGGCCTTGACTTTGAACCCTGAATTTTATCTATTCCTCTGTCTTTCTCTAGTCAATAAAGGTCTTTTCACCTAGCTTTTCTTAGTCATACCCCATCCGGAGATGTGACTCTGGACCACTTCACCCTGTGTTTGTAAGCAAATTTCATATTCTTATCCGGCTATTTCCAGTAGGGGAGTTTTAAACATTTTTATTTCCATTTTATTTTATCTATATCCATCCACGTGAGAATGGTTGAGATATTTTATAGATAACAAAGAAATCCAAGAAACCTATCTTGCACTTAATTTTCATTCGCAAAGCATTAAGAAATCAAATTGGTGGAGCAATCTGGTTCTGCCTGTCATCACAGATAGAGATGGGAAATCAACGATGGCACCATTTTAGAATTTAAGACAAAGCACTTTTGGCATCGATTTTTTTAGGAATTACCTATCCACCATCAAATAAAATTGTCGTGCACGTGACAATAATGATTTAACTATTGCAGAACGTGCTATGAATAATAAACTAGTCTTCCACTGACATCACTCTGCACGTTTTGCTCTGGCTGAGCACCCATTAGTAAGTTTACTTTTGTGACCCAGCCAGCCCAGTTTATATTGCTGAGCCAGGAATTTTCATTAACTGAAATTGGCCAGGAAACCAAACACTCTATACAAACATTCAGCAATACCGGAGTTAAAATATTGCTAATTATAAAACATATTCATCAGATGCTGACTATCTCAAATTACCGAAGCTAAGATGTGTAGGATAGCCATTTAAATCGTTTAAAACTAAGCTTTGACAAGGCGAATACTATATGAAATCAATATATGACCTGAAACTTATTGCTCTATTATTTTCTCCTGTGCGATTATTTTAACCATATTAATTTATTAAATTCGATGACGATTAGTTTACAAAAACGGTTATTCCTATGGTCTTAATAATATAAAATTGCCTATAGTTTTCACCTATCAGTCTTTTAAGGCTCACTTACATCAATTGCAAAAATATTATCTGGCTTAGCATAATTTAATGAATTCTATGTTGAGGAAGGGTATTTCTTTAATTTATTAAGCATTAAAATATCTAAAATTAAATAGCTTACATACTCAGAAGCACATAAGTGCCGCCATCTTTACTTTTCCATTGTTGATCGTAACTACTCTTCCAATAATGAATCTACTTACAAATAAAAGCTAAGAAATACTGAAAAAAATTAAAGAATTATTAGTAAATGATCATATATAATCAAATGATCATCAATTCTTAGCAAAGACAGTTCTCTTTCGAATCAGGGATCATATATTTCACGACGCTATATCGCTACCAATATTCATTTGAGAATGAAATTGTCGTTCCAGCCATGAGAGATGTGAATGGGCATGCTAGAGCCCAAAGACATGGTTTTAAGCAAGTTATGGAGATATATGGTCATGAAAATTGAAACAGAGAGGGCGACAGGATTCTTGAATTCTGCCAGGCAAGGGATTGGAATATCATTAAAACAATGTTTAAGAAGGATCAGAAAAATAAGATTCCCTTCAAGAGTATAGGGACAGCAACACAGATTAATTTTGTACTCATGAGAGTCATATGACCGCAAGGGACTGTAAGGTAATCCAAGGAGAGGCGATTTTGTCACAGAATACGCTGCTAGTAGCGGTTGCCCATGATGGGAGACCTTTAAGAGTGTGGTGGCAGCAGCAAAGGAAGGCTGTGGAAATACAACCAGGTACCAACATGTGGAGAGGGAGAGATGTTAGCTGAATGGAGCCTTCCAGCAGGTGATCACTAAAGAGAAAGGTTTTAGAAATTATGGCACAGGTTGGTAGGAGAGGATCGTAGGACAGATTACCAGAATAAGAAGAGAGATACAAAGAAGTTGTGGCCAGGACTAAGGGAAGGGGAGAGTGAAGTGTACATCGAGTGGGAGCAGGTAGTGCAGAACAAATGTTTAAGCTAGTAAAGCAGATGAGGATGAAGAGGTAGGATATGACTGGAGCAAAGTTTATTTACGGTGAGCAGGACAACATACAGATGAAAGAACAGCAAATATTGGAGGTGTAGAGAGCGTATTTTCATTTATTATTGAATGAATCAAATAAGTTTAATGTGGAAAATTGCATTATGGTGGATGATCCAATAGAGGACATAACATAGGAAGATGTTGCAGCCGCCTTACAGCAATGAAGAGGAACAAAGTGCCTGTAGGTTAGGATGTGGTGGTTATTTAAAGTTTTGTTTGGTGGAAGTTTAGAAAATACGTTTGGTACGATCTATCTCAGTAACGGTTCATTTGCGACGAATTTTGCGGTCCGCTTAATTTATAGCACCTTAAGATATATAAGAAAAGATATTCTTTCTGTGAAAGCAATTTGCAGGAAATTTCCTAAATACCATTTACTGCTCCACGATATTATGTTTAATTGAAAGGTTAAACCTACATAATTTATTCCAATCAACACATGGTCGAGTTGCCAGTGAAAGCCAAATTCTTACTATCTAAAATCTCTTATAAGACAAGTCACTCAGAAAACTATCTCTTAGCACTAAAATGAGAGTTCGACTCTACCAAAAGTCTCATCCGAATGGAGACTGATTTTAAAAATATGAAACAACTTACATAAACAATGTAACTTGAAGCGACTTTCCTTCAATATAATACATATTATAGCATTTAGCCTAACGAATATATTCGAAATATAAATAGAATTAGGTTTGAAATCTCTTTCGTGATTTACGAGAACATTGGGTCGGTAAGTCTCGCCTCATTAGATCTCAGCGATGTTGAAGTCAGTGGTTCTATTCCCGTCACCTTTCCTAAACTCTTCCACTTCCAATGATCTCTCTTCTTCCACATTCTGATATAATAACCTTAGAAACCCTTCAATGAGGCGTCCAAAGAGAGTTCCCAAGCAAATAACGTGGCAGAAAGAGTAAACAATAAAAATAATAGACCTATTTCTAATATGATCAGATAGCTTTGCACTAAAATATAGCAAATATATAAAGTTCACAAGTTTTACTTAATTTAATGAAGTTGATTTTCGAGTGTTTAGCTGAATATTCATTTGTACAAACTATTTTGAATAAACATAAGGCGCTATCATTCTAACAATGATCGAACTTTCCTTCCAATATAAAAAAACTAGCATCACGAAGTGCCATAATACCAAACCCTGTCAAAAATACTTTTAGAAACCGCATTAAATATCATTATGGTAGGCATATTACGAGTAGTAGAACGAGTAGTGGATTTTGTTTAAATTCACATAAGTACATATAAAATCTTTGATAAGTGAGAAAAACGAGCGTTTATTGAAGACAGATGAAATAAAGGTTTCCAACCGTATAGTATGTGTATAGTTTGTTTTCCCTTAAAACTTTAGCAATGAGACAATGCGTGCAGAATTTGCCCATTTTGTTTGCTCATTCAAGATTTTAACAAGAAAAACTCTCTTGGGATGGTAGAAACTGATTGTTAAGTGAGAAAAGGCTTTTACCCGAGACTACGGCCTCCAATAATGGACTTAAATGAGAAATTATATATATATTTTGATAATTTCCGCTGGAAGATACAAGCAGAATCGCTAAAAATATGGTGAAACTAAATTGGCTGTAGGAATGCGTTTTAATTATTTGGGTTTAATTAAAACGAAAGTAGAACGCTTTGATTTGGTGACGCTTTAGCTAACAATCTAATAAAATAATTTATAAATAGAAATCCCCAAATAGCAAGACAATTCTTTCCGCTCGGGGAAATATAGATCCATTTCAATCGATCATTGACTTGGAATAAAAGATTTGAAATTCTGTAATTGGAACAGTTGTGGGCGGCAAGATGTGTATTGGTTAGATAGCACGTCAAACGGGAATTTTTATAGATAATAAAAACTTCGAAGAAGGATTCAAATCATTTTTCACTATTTTTGACTATTCCTAGACTTTTATCTAGAAGATTTACACAAAGGAGCTCAGGAAACATCTCTGCAAATTCGTGCGAGGATTTAGAAAGTTTGGTGAGGAAATTTATGACCCAACCCTAATTTTGAATTAAAAGATATGTCTGGAAGATACCAATCGGGTAGGAAATAAGGGTAGTGACTTGTAAGGAAGGGGTTTTGAGTAGTCCAGCTTATAGTTGAATAAAGAGCTTCTCAGGGGACTAGAAGCGGGAAGAATGGGATACAAGTAAAGGATATTCGTGAAAGGGGGATTTTTCCTCTTTTTCGCCGTTTTGAAGAAGTATTCTATCCGCAGCTTGGGATACATATGTAATTTTTGACCACTTGTAACCGAGTTTCAGATGACATCGCCCTTCTCTGTAATTTAGGGCATAATGAACATATTTATTTAGACTGGTTTGACAAACTAACATTTACCGTCCAAATGCCAATAGTGTTTCCCTTCGAATGTTCATATTGTGGATCTCTCCCAAATTTTAAGAATTTCTTTTTATTCACTAACTTTAAACTCCAAATTTTTTTACCTTCTAATTTCGGTTATAGTGAGTGAATTGTATGGATGAGCAATTGTGTAACTCTTTGCAAAACAAGGACTTTTTATAAACTACCTTAATTATGTTCAACGTTCTGCTATATGTTGTATAAATCACTTCCTTAATTTGGTGATACATTTATTAGCATTTTACACACATCCTACACTCTTATACAGGTGTTGTACTTTAATTACACAGATTAGAATTTGAAGCACATGATACCAAAATCCCAATCATCATTTATTCTTTTGTTCGTAGCTCTAAGGCGGTCTGTTGATCTAGACCAATGTGGGAAAAGAATAGCATACAAATTTTATGTTTTCAATCTTTATTTTCATTACTAGTTAAGCCTCTGTTGTTTTAATTTTATGATAGTGTTAGTAATTTATAAGAGTATGTAGTTACTATAATTTTCGATTATAATGTCATCACTATAAAGTTGTAGGTATGCATTTGAAGTTGTTAAATCAAAGTGTGTTAGGTGAATCTTTATTAAGGTTTATTAACACCAAGCATGAAACAAATTAGTAATTATCATCACACACTAGGGATTAATTTTCCAGGGATGACTTAGCATAACTTCAGTTAATCTGGAATATTTCCCTACATCGAGCTAAAAAGAGAAGCATTTATGAGATACCTTAGATAACATTATATTTTTCGAGCACAAGATTCATTTTTCCTTCAATAGTTAAAAATGTGAATAAAAGGTAGGTCTTTTCGCATAGTGAAAGAAGTAAATATCTAACTAGAGAAAAGGCATAGAAGTGGAAAGTTAAAACTTCTTCAGTCTTTCTCAGCTTTTCCAGTTTTTACGACGAGTCGCTGCTTAACAAAATTTGTTTCCATTCTCTAAAGACAGTTTTCTCTTTACCAAAGTGCTGTCTCTTGTATAACTAATCTTTATGACTCCTTCCGATATTTTCATTATTTGAGACATTTAATTTATAATTCGTTTGCGATCTCATTTTCAATTTTACCCTTATCTTTCTATATTAAAGCAATTTCATTGGCTTTAATACATACATCATCTTTTTTTTCACACTCAAAAATCTTAGACATAAAATGCCATTGATTGACAAAAACTAAATCTATCTTAGTTGTCTTATCATTCATAATTTCTTCTAATTCTTGCTTCTCGTTACTTTTGAGTCTCTTTCTCACATTAAAACGATTGATTTTAGTTATTAAAAGTTTCAAATTAACCTCTTTAAATTAATTTATCTCCTTTTTTATTATTGGCTCTCTTTCAGTCATTATTTGTTTGATTTGTGTAGTTCTTTCTTCAATCTGTTTCTCGCTTCAAAGATTTATTAAATGTAGAGAAAGCCATAAGTATTCATTGTGCCAGTAACAAACTGGCATCTCCTTAGATTGCCACAAAATTAAGAAACATTAAATTTCAAGACCTACGCAATTCATACATAAATCTTCATGCATACTCACAACCTAAAACAAAACCATTATATAGATTTTTCGAAGACATTAGGCAATCAACATACTTCAAGCTTGTACCTTTTCTCACATGTTAATCGATCCATGACCAGTCGCAAAAGCCCGCGGGTCAATTGTTGGAGGTTCCAGGATAGGGGCTTTCTAGCCAGGGTAAAATCTAAAATATGTTAACTTTGAAACTTCATTTCATTCTTATGGCGCATCGGAATCTCGCTTTGATTAATCAAAATGTAATTATTTACAGGCCCACTACAGTGTTCTATGCGGCTACTTTGTTACCAGTTGCTCCACATCCTTAATTCAATGGCACCAAATGGTGGTAGGATCTTCCATTAACTTAGAGCGTATTTATGTAACAGGCTAAGACTTTATCAGGTAATAAATTTATCCTGCGAAATATGGTCTATTTTGTAAATTAATTCCATTGTGAAAAGAGCTTATCCTCATAGCGTATCGTGTGGAGAGTGAGTAATACCAGGTTATTAAATAATATAAAAAACTGAGATATTTGAGCTATTCCTCTGGGAGTTTTGATTCACTCCCACAAATAATTTTAAAGGTCCATATTTATCCCCTTAATTCTACGTGTAAAATCACGGCGATGAGGTAATCAGCTGCACGAGGAGCACAAGCAACAATACTGGGAAGCCTCCCTTTAGTCATTTTTGGATAGAACGCCTACCTCTTGGTTCACATATAAGATCATCTTTTATCTGCAAAGTGGAAAATAATAATTTAAAAAGTACATAGCTATTTAGCGAAATAGTATGTTATATTTATAAATTAAAGCTCCAATTGCGCCCCCCCCCCCTCCAATAACTCATTACTTCAACTTATCACGCAGTGAACGCCAGTTGCGTGAGTTGGTCGTATATCGTCACCAAAATTACGGAGTATGCCAAGCAAAATAATTTAAATTCTATTTGCGTAAAAATAATCCGCCCAGAATAGCAGTCTAGAAATTTTGCCTAACCCATCCACTTAGTCAAAAATCCTTCACAGTCAAGGAAAAATGCCCGTTGCTCCATGAAACATATTTGGCGACCAATTTACAAGATTGCAACAACGTCATTTTATAGATTCATTTTGACGAAACATCAATTGAAATTAAAACAGGGGTTCACTCCCCTACTACTCGGCAAGTAAAAATGCTTCGTTTTATTACAAATTATGCGTACATGTCCAAAATTTCCATTTAACGTGATATCCACCATATCTTGAATGATTTGACTTCATTTTTACTTAATTAAATGCCCTCTTGTTAGCAGCCAGAAACAAAGAACCCCACATGAAACATCTATTGAACCTCTCTTTTCAAAGTTGAAAGGCTCAGTTACAATTTAATCTTGCAAAGTGCCTTTCCGCTGAAGATTCAATTGATTTTGAGGGTGTAGAGGTGTGTCACATTGTAAATCTGCAAGTGATGCAAATATCGCTGCAATATTAGTATATGAATGGCCCCAAATTTACTAGCTCCTCGTTTCGAAGAAATTTATCAGGATCTTAGTTTAAATAATGGCATTACCTTAATTGCTCAAATAGAACTTAGAACTAAAAATATTCACTACTTAAATTTTCTCATGCAATTGTGACACGAGGCAAAATTTGCTTGTCATTCTAGCAAAGATAATGCAGAAGAAACTAATCTTTTTCTGCATCCAAAAAGTAAGCGTTCTTTTTGTTTGATCAGAGATACATCAAAAATCCTTGCCGGTGCAGTTTTGCACAAATTTGGGAATAACTAATGGGAAACACTTACATATAAAAGTCAAACAATCAATTGACTACAAAACAAATATCCCACGTTAATTAATATACTTTACATTCCACTTACCATAAAACACATTTAGTGATAATAATGAGTTTCATGTATGCCATGAATATATATAAAATATGCCTTAGATTATGTTTATTTCTGCAACATTTATTAATTTCAAAACAACGCCGCAAATTTCTAGGATCTACCTACCAAACAGATAGATGGAATTATATATGAATGGAATTTCAAAGTAATATGCATGTGGATATGAGAAAAATTATTCCCTCCTTATGACTGGTTACTGGTTTTTAACGGAAATATTTTTTCACTGCATAGTACAGTCTAATCCAATTTTGGTTTAAAATAAATTTCGAATAACATAGTTGGTCTTTGAGCTTCGTTTTTCCACTTCACTTACCCAACTCATTTTGCCTTATATCGTGTCTATTTCGAAGAGAAGAGTAAATGTTAGGTCTACACAGAAGAAAATAAGAGAATGGTTTTGAAGGGATAACGTTTTTAGAAATTAATGAACAGGAGGAAATCGAATATTCTAACCAAAACAGGACATTACATTAGAAAAAAGAAAAATAGTGGAAAGATAAAATTTACAGAGAAAAAGAATTTGAATAATTATAATTGAAAAATAAAAATGAAAATGGGACAAGGGATAAAGAAAAGGAATAATTTATTCAAAAAATAATTCAAAGGATTTGTAGATGCCAATGCAAATCAATAACAGGGAGATACAGAATCCCTGACGACGAATAAATCATTTAAGACTGACTAAATACACTGTCCAACAATGATTTTGCTACAAAAAAGAGAAAGTAGGTTTCTACCGTAGGTTTTTGCGTATATGACGTAAAGTGACTTCATTTTTTGGTAATCTGCACATTTAATTTTTTATTAATATTAGATTATTAGGTATATAGAGGAATGAAATATGTGTTATTATTTTTATTTTATTTGATAAGTACAAAGATAAGTAGAAACAAAAAGCTTATTCATCAGAAGAATTAATTAGTCCTTTTAATACATTTTAGAGTGTGGTAAAAAAAATAAAAAATTTAAATAATGAAGATTTAAGATTTAATCAAAATTGCTAAAATCTATACAATACTCATATATTTTTAGAATATTTAGACTTCTTTTATGTAAAACATCTTGTCTGTCTCTTTGCAAGGTTCAGCAGAAGTCATCAAGCATTGCAGGACCTTACTTTCCTTTATAACAATTTTCTATAGGAGCAATATCCTAGTGGAATCTTTCGCCATGCTCCTCGCTAACGTCGGCTGGATTGTCTGGAAAAGAAGACAGATGGGAATGCAAAAAATGGACCTTTATTGACTTATTGTTTAAATTCTGAACAAGAATGTGGTAATTTTCTGATATGTACCTTCCAAGGAGACCATTACATAAACCTCTCAAAACTATACCAGGCCTTAAGTTCTAGCTTGCTCAATTTTGCCTCAATCTCACTATCTACCATAAGTTTTCGAATTTGAGGCCCAACAAAGATTTTTTCTTTAAATTTAGCATCACTAATCTTAGGAAATTTTGTTTTTAAATATAAGAAGGATGGTTGTTCATGCTTTAAGGCTTTCACAAATTATTTCATTAAACCTATTTTTATGTGAAGTGGTGGCAAAATTATGTTTTCCTTAGACACCAATGATCCACGTATCATATTATGACAACCTACTTTTGTCTCTTCTCTTAAAGGCCATTCTGAGCGTTTGTGATGTTCTCCCCGAGGTCTACTGTCCCACTGGCACAAAATCACATGAATTTTGTTTAGCCTGAATACAAGCCATTTAAAATGGCTACTACCTTAAGGTCAGCACAAATCAACCATATATGTTCACTATATTTGATGCCTTTTAAAATTAAATCTAATTTCTCATAAGTTTCTTTAAAAACAACAAAGTGAGCTACTGGTATCGATAGTAGTTTATTTCCATTATGAAAAAGCACGGCGTTACTACTATATAAGGAAGTGCCAATGGAAAGTCTCCATTGACTAGGTTTATAACGTATAACAAATTCAACGAAGAGACGTGGAATATTATTACAATAGCATAAATTGTGTTCAAATGAAAATTTGTCTTGTAAATTGTTTAATTGAATGCGAAACTTAGTAATTAGAACATCTTCTGCTACTAAATTTCTTTCTTTCAGTCTCGATGCCAGTAATTCACTCTGTTGTTTTAAGTTTAGATCTTTTACAAGATCATCTAGATCAAATTGTGAGATTAGTTTTAGAGTAGTATCAACAGTTTCAGGAACCTAAATTTCAGTTTCTGGTTCACTTGAATTCATTTCTGATTGATAAGAGTTAGAAAAAACAATTTCTGTAGGTGGTTCAGGTACTGGAATGTCTTTTGAGTTAGGTATAGGCCGAATAGCAGATCTAAGGTTGGGATATTCCTCACCTGAAGCACACTTCGTTGTTTTACCTTAACGTATGGAAATTTCATGCAGTAAATTTAAACTTATGTACATATGTGTGATTACAATAAGGTGGTTCTAAATTTAATTAATTTTATATTCTTAAAATTAATATTACAGTATTCTACTTCAAAATATGGGTACAGTGGAGAATAAACAATTAATTGCTTTATATGTCTACCAAACAGAAATAGCAGTCAGTCTCTCCCCAATCCTCAAATTCGCTCCGCGTTCTAGAAATGGACTTTCATCAGGGAAATCTATCCCTACCTATTTATCTTCCACTATCATATGCATAGATGCATACGTGAGTGCAGTTGCATTCTCATATGTGTGTATGTATTATTTTCCTTTTCAACACTTTTTATATCCAAGTCCAAGTCCAAGACCTGTGTAGGGGTGCGACGAAGATGTATAAGAGAAAAACTTCCTTTCAAAGCGAGAATATAAATAGCTCATTAAATTACCAAGTCAAGGTGGACTTCGCCGTAGCGTAATGGTAGAGAGCAAGCCTCTACCATTACGCTACGGTGAAGTCTAGAACGCGGAGCGAATTTGAGGATTGGGGAGAGACTGACTGCTATTTCTGTTTGGTAGACATATAAAGCAATTAATTGTTTATTGTCCACTGTACCCATATTTTGAAGTTATATACTGTAATATTAATTTTAAGAATATAAAAGACCCAAGATCGAACCCCAAATTCTACAATTTTGACAAAGAAAATACTCGAAGAAAACGGCGACCACGAAAAACGCTTTAAGGAAAACTAAAGAAATCAACTCAAGAGGAAACCGCTGTCAAGAATAACAGAAAGAAAAACGACTATCAAGGGCTAACTCGTTTCAAGAAATCATCACGTCATCATGAAGCAGAAGAAGTCATCACATCATCAGGATTGGAAGGAATCATCACATCGTCGTTAAAAAGGATACATCAAGAAAAAGAAGATCAATAATTAACGCAGCCAAATTAAAGAAGAAGGAATATTAGCCTACAAGAATTATATGAGTCAGATTAATAGAAGTGAATGTTTCGAGGGGCAACTTCAGTCAAGAAATAAATAAATATAAGAAGGCCTTCCCCCCCCAATAAATGAACCACATATGAAACAGAAATGATCTAGGCTATTTTTACACTGTTCTCTTGGCATTTTAATTAAAATTGTTGCTTTTATTTAAAAGTTTATGTAGTTAAATAACCTGACAATAACAAATAAAGAAATGTAATTCGTTAAAATCTTTAAAATTTGACAAAACTAGTAATTGGCAACCTACAAAATACTGGCGTCATTATAATAAAAATGACTTCCACTTTTGAAATCTATACATAAATCTAAATAAAAAAATGTTATTCTAATATTTGTAGTCGACAAAATTTAAATTTGTTTAGTCACTGATTTTTGCCCTTTTAGTGGATTTTTCGGTTTCCGAGTCAAAGGACCAGACAAACCAATATGAACACTATATTTAATGCAATAGAGAGTGACTTTAAATATATGTAGAAGAGAACCCCCACAAGGTAAATTAGTCGAGAATTTTAGAAAAAAAATTAAGATAACCTTCAATCCATTTAATTTCTAAACTCACTTATCTGATTAATACAAGAAAACGAACAATACAAAACGGCCAGAGTAAACATAATTTAAAATCCTGTCATCTTGAAACATTTCACCTTATTCTGCTTCCTAAATAGCTGCATTTACTCCAAACCTTTTTACCTAAATAAATATCTCTATTATTATATTTCATAAACGAACAGAAGTAAAATGAAAGCTTTGAAAAATAATTTGCATAGAAATTAGAGTGGCTATATTTTCTATTTTTAATAACGGGAGGATTTCTAACTCAACAAACTTACGTTAACTTTATCTTCGTTAGTAGTATTACTAATAGTGGTTCGCCAACCAGCCTTTATCAAAAAGGATCTCAGACCTGATTATGACTTGTGTGTGATGAGAACTGTACGATCTACACACCACATTACACAGTATAAAACTTACCTTACTTACAGATATCGATAATTATTCACCAATAAATAGTGGCAAAATTCATATATACCCTCAACTGGGTATCCTAAACCACTTTGTAGGATCATCGACATAAATATTGCCGTTTTTTTCAAAAGTGCATCTTTTTGTAAGAAACATGAATTTGATAGCTTTTTCTAGTACATGCATTACCTGGGAAGGACAATATGGGATAATGGACCCAAAGATGCGCTAAGTAAACAATCACTTAAAACTAAAGGAAAATCTGAGGACGGCTTCTATATCGGAATCCCAATCAAATCAGTTCTAAGAAACGATTGTCTAGTATATGTATTTTTCCATCAATACTTTAACATCCTGGAACTATTTTCATTTATCTTCCAGCCATCAAGATCAATTTTGGTAACATAATAAGATTTAAAGGGACCGAAAATTATATATTTCTCTAAATTTTGTCCTTTGTATCTTAAGCACAATCATTGAAAAAGTGAAAAGAATCAAGGTAATGATAAATTCGTTGAGCTGTATAAACCAAAGATGTAGCAAAAGAGGTATCATTAATATAAAGAGAATAAATGGTAAAATAGAAACATACCAACTTAAAGATGATAGAGGAAGCTAAAAAAATCGAATATTTGCTAACAAATACCCGAAATAAGTAATATACTTAAGAAAAAGAACGTCGAAATAACACGAAGTTTTCAGGCTTCGAGAAGAATTGGTAAGTGAGTATTAACGACCATTTCTTATTGATTCATTCTAGAGCCAGAGTAATAAAATAAAACTAAAAGTCATGGCATCCACTCTCTCTTACAGGAGGAATTTGCACTTCGTAAGCGTACCCATGGGTGGTAGCCTACGGCATATCCAGCTTTATCAACAGGTTTTGGGACTAAAAGGATTTTAAAAGGTTTCCAGTGCATATCAATTACATTTTATTTTATCTCGAGAATTTTTCTCAATTTTTTCATTTTAAAATAATGTTTATATACACAAATTGACCAAGAGCGAATTTTGGGTTATTCAAATAGTCGAGGGAAAATGTTTTGACATTATACTACCAAAAGAGTAAATTCTAACATTGAAATTTGGGAAAACAAAGTAGTGAAATTCAGTAAAAAATAATATGATTATCGAATGCCTTTGAATTTTTCATTTTCAAAACAAAAAAAAGTATAAATAAAGAAGTTCAGAAATAAAGAAATACTTTCATGTTATGTTTAGGTATTTATTTAAGGAAAAAGATATACAAACAGTAAAGTTCAGAAAATTAATTAAAATTTAGACATGGCTGTTTTTTCGTATATACGAAGGATTTATCGAAATTATTTTTAAAATTAATTTTCATTTCTAATCTTTAGCAGGAGAAATAGAGACAGGTTCTTAATATCGAGTGGAAAAAGGAAAATTATTAGAACAAATATAAATTGCGAAAAGTCGTGAGAATTGTCTTCTCAGTATTTCTTAAGAATTCAGATGAAATAATAATGATCGTAACTTTAAGCATAGCAAATAACCATCCATGTGTTAAATGATAGAACAAGAGTAAATTACTCTTAATTTCTCTTTACAACAAAACCACGTTAACAGAGCCACATAGTTCTTAGACCACAAACCAAAGGTCATTATGCGAAGCGTAAGTGCCTTCTGTGCTAGGTGTGGCAAAGCGGCTCGTAATAATTTATTGTTGGTATTTGTTTTTCATATTTGTGCTTATTTTATTGGACTAAAAGGAAGAAAAACATTTTTCCCGAATTATTTGGAAAGACGCAAATTACGAGCCGCAAGCTTTTTTCCGATCTAATTTACCTTAATTATTTTCTTTTAGTTGAATGCTTTTAGTTTGCGGACTGAAGATTAAAATTTTACATTGTTTCCTTAATATCATTTCTAATTTTTCATTTTGTTTGAAAAATTCACAAATATTCGATAATCATATTTATTGTTTCTCAACTGCACCATTTATAATTCTTTTTGTTTACAAAAATTCCCAAGTAAAAATATATTCTTATCGACAAACTATGTCAAAACATTTGGGCACGAATAGCTTGTTTTTGATGTTCCAGCACAGCAGTTTGTCTTTTTCTCAAATGTTTCTCACATGTAGCAATCGCTAAGATTAAAATGGTGGTTTTATCTTTTTATAAAACGCTTCTCACACATAGTAATCCATGAGAATAAAACCGTGTTTTTATCTTTTTCTCAACTGTTTCTCACACATAGTAATCCATGAGATTAAAATCGTGGTTTTATCTTTTTCTCAACTGTTTCTCACAAATAGTTTTCGATGAGATTAAAATCGTGGTTTTAAATTTTTCTCAAACCTTTCTCACACTTAGTAATCGATAAGATTAAAATCGTGGTTTTATCTTTTCTCAAACGTTTCTCACACATAGTAATCCATGCGATTAAAATCGTGGTTTTATCTTTTTCTTTACTGTTTCTGACACATAGTTATCGATAAGATTAAAATCGAGGTTTTATATTTTTATTAAACGTTTCTCACACATAGTAATCCATGAGATTAAAATGGTAGTTTCATCTTTTTCTCAACTGTTTCTCACACATAGTAATCCATGAGATTAAAATGGTGGTTTTATCTTTTCTCAACTGTTTCTCACACATAGTAATCCATGAGATTAAAATGGTGGTTTTATCCTTTTCTCAACTGTTTCTCACACATAGTAATCCATGAGATTAAAATGGTGGTTTTATCTTTTTCTCAAAGTTTTCTCACACATAGTAATCCATGAGATTAAAACCGTGGTTTCATCTTTTTCTTAGATGTTTCTCACACATAGTAAAATTCGGACAATTATGAGCGCAGAAATTGGAACCGGTGAAGTCGAAAAGATTCTCTGAAAACGACTGTCTTAATTTTTCCAGATATATGGCCTTCTAGCAGTAACCCTCTCCAGCCAGAATTTGAACACAGTCTCCAGCACCTCTACCCAGTAGTCTAAATTAATCTCAATACCCTGCTCAAACATGTGGGGCAGCATGGATCACCCTTAATGAAGACAAGCACAGACCGTCAGAGTTTAGGAAAACTTCATCTTCTTGATACATGAAACGTCACATCGTTTGTACGGAAGCCAACTGGTGTTCTGGATGTTAGGCAGCATGACCTGGCTGAAGTTCATTTCAGCTGAGAAGAACCAGATGGCGCCCAGCTGAAGCGTATGCTTCAGCATGATCAGGAGCTACATTTTGTTACTCTATCGTTTCTCGTTAGATTAGGTTGTGACAATTAAAACGTAATAGATGGTTTTCATAGTGACACTTAGTTTCCGGTAGACAGAACTAATTCTAATGCCTATATTCATTATTTCTCGTGTCTCGATGTATCTGTTAAAAGGTCTGTAGTTTCTTCCATGCTCCTGAGAGCATATCGCATTTGTGATCCTTATTTCTTGCAAGACGAAATTAATACAATCATCCCAACATTTATTGAACGAAAATATCCCCTTTGTTTCGTAGAAAAGTTTTAATATAAAGCCAAAACCATCTAGTACTCCCCAATTAATTATAGGGAAAACAGATGTGACAAATATTATGTTACTTTCCCATACTCCTCCCAATTATTCAACTTCAAATAGTTGGGTCGGACCAACAATATCAATGTTGACTTTCAATACGAGAATACAATAAGAAATAGCTTATCCAAAATAGATCGATCAATAAAGCACAGGGAGTTTATTTTATTCTCGGCAAATCTTGTAATGAAGTATATATCGGTAAAAGCAGCAGATTTTCTAAGAGAATGAATAAACATAAATGCGATATGCGACGTGGTGCCCTCTTCTCGAGTTTATTTCTACATATGTCTAATGAAAATCAGCAAATTGATATTGATAGTGCTAAAATAGTTTATAAGTCTTACAATTATATACATCTACGCTTAATTGAATCTGAACTAAAAAATATGAATTCCCAACTTTATTACTTCCTGCGGCTAATTCAATACTAATACCTTAATTAGCCAGAAATTCATACTTCCGTTTCTCAAAAATGCTGCTACATTGCCGCATCATCTACCTTAGCGTCACTGATATGTATGTTTGTACGTTAAGCAAGTTCTGTATATCACTTGTCCACCAGCGCCTGATGATGACGGATGTTTCTATCGAAACCCGGTTTCGCATATCAAATTAGTCCTATTACTGTGGTTTTATCCCTATAGTTACACGTATGCTACTGTACTTTTTTGGATATATATATATATATATATATATATATATATATATATATATATATATATATATATATATATTGACAGACAACCAAGAAACTATTCCTGTTAAGAATTTCCAGCAGTCACGTTGCTTAAATTTTTGACATCTTTTGCATACTTTAAAATATTTTATTTCATATCTATGAGATTTGCTCTTCCCTTTCAGAGTATGCGTCTACATCTAAAAAGGCCTTGACACAATGCATTATGATTTTTCACAACATCATCTTCTACGTTGAGAATTGTTTCCTATTTTTTGTTTCTAACTTTAGCAGATAAAGGGCTTTGATCGACTCGTTGCTGTATAGAACTGGTTTTTCCAGACCTGTCTCGTAAATGCTAATGAAACTTTCATACATGAATGAAAATCCCAAGAAAGTGTATAAATATATGCAGCCACTAGAGTTTTTCACTTCCTTGTGAAGAAGTATTAAAAATGTACTTATATATCTTCATAAATGATTAAGTTTTATTTAAAACTTTACTTGAATTCGTTTTACAAAATAACATTAGACACATGTTAAATTTGGGGTAAAAACAAACTGAACTCTACATTTATTTAGTGATAGAAAAAAAAATTAATAATATATTGTATGAACATAATGGGACATCAGAGATGACAATAAAAGTAGTATATTATTTTGTCATGGCAGAGATTTTAAACATTCCTTCGATATTCAAATTATTATACTTGTCTTTAAATAAAAAAATTATGTCAAAAGAAGAATTGTAGAATCAGGATTTATCATATCCATTCCTTATTTCGATTTATCTGGAGGTCAATTTTCTTTTAATAGTCTGATATGTAAACAGATAAACAAAATTTTGAAACTGCGGAGCCCTAATCAAGTAGTAAATTATGTCCCTTCTGTGATTGCCTGAGCAGGGAAGTGGTTCAGGTAACAAGATCTCTGTCTATCAGTTCAGAGTTGTATCTGGAATTCTCTGTAATTAGCTACTCAGATCACAGTTGACAAGGTTGTGTGATACAACGAAACTGTTCTTGAATAAATATGTCTTTAGGAAGTGTGGTTTAATTCGTCATATATATATATATATATATATATATATACATATGTAAACGAACAAAATATTTTGCACTGTTAAGAGAGCACACTGCTAAATCTACAGCTAGAACTTTACTAGTTAGTGACGTTTCGAACACAATACGGCCATCTTCGTAGGCATTTTTATATACCTTTCGCTTTCTGAAAAAAATTATTTGTAAAGGTTAAAAAGCTGCAGCGCAAGATCAATTAAGCAGCCATCGCTTTATATATATATATATATATATATATATATATATATATATATATATCATGGTATGAGACCATGTTGTATTGATATTTTTTTTAAGTCGAAAGGGATAGCTGCTTAATTGATCTTGCGCTGCAGTTTTTTAACCTTTACAAAGCCTTACTTTCAATTTTTTTCTAGGGTAGGCATAAAAAAGCAAGTATTTTCCGACTGAGGTCGGCAATTTATATCGGGAAACTGTTGATGGTAAAAACGCTCTTTACAACCCCTATAACCCATGGGGAAATGGAGTTTGCGACTAATTTAATGCGACCTTGAATGTCAATATTAAAGAAACTGTGTGCTGAACAGCACCGTAAGTGGCATCGCTTATTGCCCGTGGCACTATTTGCATTTACGGAGATTCCACATCGTACGCTCGGATTTGCTCCTTTATATTAATCTAACGGGCTTAATGTGCGAGGTCCCATTAGCATCATCAAGGGGTTATTCTCTAACACTAAGTTAGACAGAGAAATTCAATCTTCCTACACGTATGTTTTAGAGCTTTGACGAAGATTAGAAAAGTGTGCCGAGATTGCATAACAAAAGGCCGACGTTAACTTAGAAAAATATCTGACGTAATTCGATGTCAAATCGAAGCAGAGGAAGTTTAAGCCCGGTGATGAGGTTCTATTGCTACTTCCTACGAAGAGCAACAAACTTTTTAGCCATTGTAAAGGCTCCTTCATAATTCTTGAATCGCGAGGACCTGTGGATTATTTAACTAAGACCCTCACAAGAGAGAAGCTATTCCACGTCAACATGTTAAAAATATATCACCACCACGTGTGTATTTAAAACATTGTTACCACCGACGAGGAGACACCTTTGGAGGCCGAGCACACGATGGATGCCCTGAATCTTGTAGAAGCCGTGTGCGCGGAACAGGATAGGGATTACTCACTACCTACCTTGCCCGGCTCCCTCCATTCACCTCTCGCTAATTAGGATATCAATAAGCGGCTAACTCCGGCCTAAACTAGCCAGTTGCAGCTTATTTTAAGCAAGTTTGAGGCCCTTTTTCCTGAGACGCCTAGGGTTACTATTATCTTCGAGCATGATATACCTTCGCTACCAAAGAACCTGTTCGTTCCAAACCTTACCCTCTTTCCAATTCATCTGAGAATTGCCTTTAACTCCGAGATTATCAATCTGCTCAACCTCAATATCATTGAACCCACCACGTCAAATTATTGTTCCCCAATAGTTATGGTACAGAAAATAGATAACTCTTACCGCACGCGTGTAGATTTTCGCAAATTAAATTACGTGACCGTTTTCGATGCGAAACCGATTCCTTAAATTGACCAAAACATTCACTTGTTCGAAAATTCAAAATTTATTAGCAAGCTTGACGTATGTAAAGCTTATTACCAGGTTTCCCTGAAAAAGGGCGTGGGGAAATACACCGAGAAAGCACTTCTGCAGTTCCGCCGACTCCTTTCTGAGTTAATGACGGCATGCCGAAAATATAATCGGATAATGCGCAGAGTTTTGGACGAATTGGAAAATGTCACCTTTTAATTTGACAAGATTTACGTTGCCACTTGTGACTGGGACCAACACTTGTCCTCCCTTCAAGTGCTCTAAAGCCGTTTGCGAGAGCACGTCTTTACGATAGGCCCCCCTACCATCTCGCCTATGATTCGATCTAGTATCTGGCTTTCCACTTTGGAAACGACCAACTTAAGCACCAAAAAGACAAGTTCCGGCCAATAGTTGAGAAGCCCCTCCCGGGTACAAAAAAACAGCTCCGTTCTTTCATGGGGTTTGCTTCATTTTATAGAAGGTTTGTCCCCAATTTCAACTATTTGGCCACGCCATTGTGTGAACTACCCAAAAAGAAGTACCAGGCCGCATTTATGGAATTCGATGGCTAGTGCTCATTTCCATCAACTAAAGCGTAAATTGGCATCTGCCCCAGTCTTCAGGTTGCCTGACCCCAGTAGTTCCTTCAGGATCCGAACGGATGCGAGTAACAAGGGCATCGGTTGTGTCCTTCTTTAGTATGGAGACGACGGTAAGAGTCACCCTGTGGGCTACGCGAGTCACACCTACTCAACGTCAGGGCACGAACTCCCTTTTTATTCGCTTACCCCGTTGACCACTGGCGTGAATGATTCCGCTTTCCCAAGTCATTCGTCCTAGAGGATGTCACCTTTCTCCCCCAACTCCGAAAGTTCCATCATTTTGGATAGGAGTAATGTAGCAGAATAAGGTCTAAGGGCGAACGCGTACCTTTCTGTGCCCACGCGGCCCTAAGATCACCGCATGAAGCTTTGAAAGCATGGCTGTACCAGGTTGAGGGTGCAGCCTATGCTGTTATCATGCCCCAGCTGTATTTGATTAGGAACCAATTTCATTGACTCCCATGGCCACCATTCAAACATCATTCTTGCCTCCTGTCAGAAGATCGACGTCTGTTGAACATTCCACGCCAACGTTATCACAATTCCCCCCCCCCCCCTTCCAAAGGAGTCGCCGACGTTTCCCCCCAAATTGCACGTGTGTATGGAGGCAGCCACCAAAAGCCACATCACCAGGCGTCTATATAATACTTCGACTCAGTTTAGTAAGCAACACAAAAAGACTTTCCACTTACTACGGCGAACGAGCTGAAGGACTCTCGCATCCACCCAGCGCAGATTTTGATTCAGGACGAAGGCTAGATCGACATCCGTGAACTATGACATAGTCAATCGGCGAGTATCTGAAGAGGATTCCCAACTTTAAAGGCCATCTACGAGTGCTGCCATATCTGAAGCAAAGGCTAACCCGACTTACTCCTCCGCATTCATTGTATCCCAAATGGCCTCTTTACTGTAACGAGCACGTAAGCAATTGTAACCGTTGCCGCCTTAAGATTGATCTAAAATCTGGCTTACCCAATCGATCTATTCTTTGTGTGCGTGCCCCTGTTTAAAATCCCCCTTTAAATCAACGACCTGAATCCGTCCTCCTTAATCCCATAATTACCCCACCTTTATCTCGTGTAGACATTTAACACTGCCTCTATGATCATTCTCTTTAAAACCAATATTTGTGTATATTTAAATATTATTTTGTTGTTAGTGAAGCTATATTTTCGTCATTGTCTTCTTTTGCAATCCCAACGCCTAACAGCTACCTGTTACTCTTTGGCTAACTTGCACTCTGAAAGATTTGTTTTAAAAAGGACCATAATTAGCAACCCAAAATTTTCTCCCTGTGATCCAAGTAAGTTTGGGAAAGTAACCGGCCCATCCAAGCCCAGAAACTTCTTTTCTTCTGGACCTTTGCACATCAAACATTTCTCATCAAACCCTTCTGCGTGGTCCTTCCTCAAGAGCCCTATTGTGAGCTATTCGTGCGATATTGAAGGTCATGTAAGCACCAATGGCTCTCAGAACTCTCAATTATGCAGTAGTTCTCGCAACCAAGTGTAACAAATTAGTGATATCCTGCACCACCACCATTAATAATGAACCATCCCCACTAGGCTCATCAGAATTTCCCCATTCACAAACGATCTTCAACTACTTCCGGTCTAAAGCCCTCCAATACCTACATATATATATATTTAGAGTTCGGCCATTCAACTACATGCAGATAAGTCTGTACTGTAGAGTTTAGTTTAGTTAAAAAAACTCGTAAAAAATAGCATGATACACTAAAGTTAGAAAGTGGTAGTTAACATCGTCTGTAAGAGGACTGGTCTTGAAGGAACAAAGGGTCTTTGCTTCTCCTTCTTCCTGTAGTTCTTTTGTGAATCTTCAATGAATTCTTTAAAAAATAATAGATCCCTCGATATTAATACCCCTAATAATTATTCCACGGTGACTTTGTTTACAATTTAACTATCCATCTTGCAAACTTTTCTGGCATCAACCTAAATTGCGTGCTTTATCTTACTCTTGGCTACGTACATTTAAAGTTGCCATACTTCCAATCATTTGATAACTCCAATCATTTTTCACCTACCTATTTTCCATAAAATTTAGGTAGAAAAAAGAATTTCCTCTATATAAAAAAATAAAGATTCAGAGATCACATTCCTAAAGAACACTGTACTGATTGATGCCCATGATACAATATTTATAAAGAGAGCAAATGTCTAATTGTTTCCAGTCACAATTTTATTCATTTTAGTACATTGTCTACTCTCGTAGAATGATGAGTGTATATACATATATGTATATTATATTTAGACGGAGCGGCGGTCAAGGTGAATTGAGTGACCTTCGCTAGTCACTCAGCAGCGGAAAACGAGGGGGATATAAGGCAATGGAGTTTCGTAATCGAGTACGTGGAAAGATTTATCTACAGAATCGAGGGCAATTAACGGAACATAATAAGTTGGCTGATTGTCTGTGGAGCTATAAAACTCGGAGTTGCAAGGGCTTCGTGTGGTGCGGGCGTCTCTGTTTCCTTCTACTTCTGAGATCGCGTGAGGACGAGTTGAGTCACAGGAGGCAGGAAACCATTGGGCAATGCCCAATCAGAATAGCGCAGAATTTTATTTGGGATGCACCGGTTTAAATGCCCTAGGTAGTCATTTACTACCACAAATTTAAAATGGTTCGGAGCTACTAGGGGAAGTAGCTTGTCCGACCCAACTATACAAGTACACCTTATATCTTAGGCAAGGCTGGACACTCGGCAGCAGTTTACTGCTGCGGTCTTAAACTTTAAGGCTCCAGCGGATCTTTTTTCATACAAGAAATTAACATGGTGGCCAGTGGCAGTAGAGGCCGAGGGAGAAGAAGACGGCTTAGTTTCTAATGGCAGCTGCTCGGGGATATCACTAATTTGTTTTACTTGGTTGCGAGAACTACTGCAACATTGAGAGTTTTGAGACCAGTTAGTGCTCACTTGACCTCCAATATCACACGAAAAGCTCATAATAGACCTCTTGAGGAAGGACCACGTAGGGAAATTTGATGAGAAAGGTTTGATGTTCCGAGCTCCAGGAAAAAAGAAGATTCTGGGCATCGATGGGCCAGTTACTTTCCCAAATTTACTTGGGTCACGGGGAGGAAATTTTGGTTTGCCAATTTTTGCCTCGGGGGACGACGGATCAGTCCTTTTTCCTTCTTTAGGGTAGCAGTTTTGGATGGCTGCGAATACATCGGCTTCGCGATGCACTCTTTGAAGGTGGAACACCTCGGCTCCTTTACAAACAATCTAATTTGGGAAGAAAGCGAAGCCAAAAGCTCTTCTTTCCTGAAAACGTTGAGTAGAGCGTCATAATCGTGGGGGACTTTAGATGAATCGAATCAAAAATTGAAGTCCCTCTGAAGCGTATATGTAAACTGACGAAATTTTTTATTGGGATGAATACGAGTGTGCAAAATTTAATGTGGTAAAATTCCTGGGTCATATTATACGCAGCCACAGTTCTGATTTCAACGTCGAATAATCAAAAAGTGCCTCCGACGGGAGGGATATAGAAATTTCTGGTAGCTGGGAACTTAGCAACGGCAGGAGTTTGGCGACGACGTCTGCTTCTATATTCCAGTTGTTAACCTCGAATATTTTCTCGAAATGCGTTAAGTAAGACCCAAAACTTTACCTTCCTTGTAAACTGGGAGCTTCACGGAGGCAGTGTGCGAGATGTTATTACCCAAGCTGATGGAGAGCGATTAAATTCTCGCTCTACTCATTGTCAATGCATGTTGGGGAATCTTTCTCTTTCTTCTTTGTCTCACTCTTCTCCCTTTCTCTCCTTTCCGATCTCTCAGCTCTCTCCTCTTTTTGTATGTTTGACACAAGATCCTTGCCAGCTAGTCCAAGTGATTCACCTTGCGATTTAAATCGATCGAAGGAAGACACGTTGTCACGTATTATGGTACTTACCTCCCCCCTCCTACACTTTCTTAATAGCCAAAGCCTTCATCCTTATACCACTTATTAAAAAAGAAAAGAAAACAATTAAAGACCTTTTAAGAGACCATTTAAAGACCCTGCTAAACCCTACACCAGCTTATCTAAAATATATATATATATATATATATATATATATATATATATATATATATATATATATATATATATAAGTAATGTTTAACAGAAATCCGAAGGCAAGGTTAATTGCTGGCATCATCCTTTTTATTTACCGTGACGTTTCGACCACAATAAGTTCATCTTCTTAGGCCTAAAATACAAATACACGAAAAAAATATTTGGCACTGATAAGAGAACACACTGCTATATGTACATCTAGAACTTTACTAGCTAGTATTAGCTTTAAATTTGAAATTTAGAGCTAAAGGGGAATATTTAGAAATGGGGCTCAAGTTTACAATAAAGAGACTAGGGAAGGATTTTAAATATTTAAATTAGTTAGCGAGTGTATAATTGCTAAAATCTATTAAAGTAGGGAAGCTTTGATTTATGAATCTAATGATTATATAAAACTCTTTTAAAATCAATTTTAAACGAATAATTGAAGCAAAAATTAGCAAAAACCTAATATACAAAATGACAAACCTTGCCAACGAGCGGGTTACGTGCTCAAGGCCAATCCAAATGCACCAAAACTGCTCCCCGCAACCAACATCCAAATGAATTCAGCTAACAAGGAGGTGAACCAACGAGAGATCATCATTTAAATTCGGGGAGAGCTGTTTTATATAGTGTTTCTAGGATTCGAAGGGTAATGGTACTTTTGTGCGAATTTAGAATTTCAAAGTTTTTTAAGGAAATATCACTTCTAGACTTTATTACGTAATCACTTATCGCTGAGTTTTCTTTGGTTTCAAGTATCTTGCCGGTTCTATTACTTATACCCATATGGGAAGAGAATCTTGCCTTCAGAGTTCTTACGGAGATTCCGATATTTTTGATTTGGGAACACCTAGGATATTTAAATAAGTATATAATCGAATCCCAAGACTCTTTGGAACCAGATCCTTTATTGTAAAGAAGGATTTTATATTTATTTTATTGACAAAGGCAATTCGAAATTTTATTGAAAGAAGTATTCCCTTAGCAATATGTGTAATTTTTGGCTTAGGACTTTATTGTGAATACGCAGCTATGTCATTATTAAATAATGTTTTTCTTTTGCTACTCCTATTTCAGGGTGCCTTGGTTGATACAATCCACTTAAAAATGTGCGGATGGACTGTTCTACAATAAAAGATAAAAAACCATTGTGCACAAAGTAAGATTGAAGGTACTGGAATTCTTTGTCTATAAAATTGTAGGATGAACAGAGATTGTATGCGCAGTCAAGAAGGGTCTTAATGGATAAGATTTTGTATTTCAAATCTAAGTAACTAAAACATTTAATCCTAACCTTGTATTAGTCAGTTTCCTATATACAGATGTTTCTAGATTATTTTGATTTTTTCTTATTAAAATATCTAAAAAGGGGAGGGTGTTATCACTCTCAGTTGTCATTTTATATTTAATGCCTGGGTGGATGGTGTTTACATTTAAGAAATTCTAAAGCTTGATTTCGTTTTTAAAAGATAGCTATTGAGTCATTTACAAAACGTCTATAGAAAATTGGCCTACATGACTCAGGAACTTCAGGAAAAATCCTCTCCTCCAAATGAGTCAAAATTAATTCTGCTGCCAAAGGGCCGATTGGGCACCCCATATCAACTCCATCCATATGTTGGTAAATCTGGCTATCAAAGATAAACACCGACCCACCAAAAACAAGGCCCAACAAGGAACTGAATTCTGATTTACTGAAACTATGTAAGTTTGGTGAATCCTTAAAAATTCTGTCTAAAATAATAGTCTTTGTTTCATTAACTGGTATCTTTGTAAACAGTGACTGAATATCGTAACTCTCTTAAAAACTATTGGAGTATGGTGTACATATATGCAATCAATTCTGTTTTAAAACTGTACAAGTTGGTAATTGTGTATTGATTCCTTGATAATGTGGATAGTAATTCCACAACGTATTTTGCTAGTTTGTAGGCAGGTAAGCTATATGAGGCCAAAATGGGGCGTAATGGGATTCCATGTTTATTTATTTTGGGTAAACAATACAGTGTGGCTAAGCCAGAACCTGTGGCATGTAATTTAGAGTAAAGTTCATGGCTGATAATTGAGAGAGATCTACAGTTGTTAAGAAATCGATTTACTTTGTCCTCCAATTAAGTTACAATTTTCTCTTCGGGTTTTTGCATTTTTTAGATTTTAAAGAAGTCTGCCAAAAGAATTTGTGTTTTATCTATGTAAGTCTTGACGAATTAGTATTACTACTCAGTTTCCTTTGTTTGCATTTGTAATTATGTTTTTTTATTTTCCCCAAGTTACCTAAACTTCTAATATATCTCGTGAGAAATATTTAAAAGTTCAGTCAAGGATCTTTTGAAAAAGCTATAGCAAGGGACAGCTTTTAGGTCCCTGGGCAACTTCTCAAAGTAAACCATGAGCGTAGGCTTGGAAAAAGAAAGGTTGGGAAGTTTAAATTCCAACCAAAGTGATAGCAAATATTTTTCTCGGTCTGAGAGATGATAATCTGTAAGATTTATAACTACCGTATTAGGGTCCAGAAATTTGGGAGAACTTATACCACGAGATTTTTGAATATCGTTGGGCTTCACCCAGTAGTAGTTTAAACAAGTAGGCCCTCCAAAAATGACAGGTTATTCATTAGTGAGCAGAAATACGCTTGAACTTTGGGAGAAAGCTCTTTAAAATTCGTTTTTTTAGAGTTAATTTCATAATTAATTAAGTAGTTGAGGTAGGGCTGGTAGAAATGCAAGTTATAAGGGATTTACAGTATAGTCTAAAGTACAAAAATTTAGGATACACTTGGCATGTACGACAGGTTTCCAAGAAAATCGCATCAATTTCGGCCTTCAAAAATCTTCTGGAAGTTTTCTCGTAAACACGAAAGAGGCTCAGGTTTTCTTGCCCATAATGGGAATATATATCGTCGATGAGGATTGCTTCTAAGAGCTTAAATTTAATGTTTAACAGAAATCAAAAGGTGAGGAAAATAGCTGGCATCACATTTTTTGTTTACCGGCGACGTTGTGACTACAAGACGGTCATCTTCTTAGGCCTAAAGTACAAATAAACGAACAAAAGATTCTGTACTGTTAAGAGAGCACACTGCCAACTGGACATTTAGAACTTTACTAGCTAGTATTAGCTTTGGATTGCACATTTAGAGTTAAAGGGAATATTTTGAAATAGGGCTCAAATTTACAATAAAGAGTCTAGGGAAGGATTTTAAGAGATAACGTGATAAACTTTAAATGTGATATCTCCTTATAAAACTTTGAAATTCTAAATTCGCACAAATGTCCCATTACATTTCGAATCCTATAAAAACTATATATAAAACAGCTCTCTCCGAATTTAAATAATGATCTCTCGTCGGTTCCCCTCCTTGTTACCTGAATTTATTTAGATGTTGGTTATGGGGCACAGTTTGGCGCTTTTGGGTCGGCCTGGAGCTCATAACCCGTTTGTTGGCAAGGTTTTTATATTAGGTTTTTGCCAATTTTTGCTTTAATTATTCGTTTAAAATTAATTTTAAAACAGTTTATATAATCATTAGATCCATAAATCAAAGCTTCCCTACCTTAATAGATTTTAGCAATTATACACTTACTAACTAATTTAAATATTTAAAATCCTTCCCTACAATTCAAAGCTAATACTAGCTATTAAAGTTCTAGATGTACATTTAGCAATGTGCTCTCTTAACAGTGCAAAAAATATGTTTGTTTATTTATATTTTAGGCTTTAAAAGATGACCGTATTGTCGTCGAAACGTCGCCGGTAAATAAAAAGGATGATGAGAGCTATTTTCCTCGCCCTGGGATTTCTATTAAACATTAAATTTAGGCTCTGTAGAAGCAATCCCCCTCAATGTATATATAAATAAATAAATATATATATATATATATATATATATATATATATATATATATATATATATATATATATATATATATATATATATATATATTATATATATATATATATATATATATATATATATATATATATATATATATATCTATATATATATATATATATATATATATATATTTATATATATATATATATATATATATATATATATATATATATATATATATATATATATATATATATATATATATATATATATATATATATATATATATATATATATATATTTATATATAAGGAATCTAGAAAAACGATTTGCTGGATTCATTTCATCATTCTTACGCGTTCATGAAAGATTTATAAATGGTATATTCGTCGCTTGTTTACCTCAACTCTCCTTTGTCCTTTGAATTCCCTATTAATTTCTCTCTCTTTCTTAGTCCCAATCAACCTTGCAAAACGTACCTTAAAACCTTGTTTATTCGCAAGATTTTTTTTGTCTTCCGCGTAGTCGATTGCTCTAAGGGATGGTTTAATTGAGATCAAACCAGTTGCTCGCTGCTTCAGTGTGCACGGTCCAAATCCCTTCCCTGTACGGAATTTTTGCAAATTAGGTAATAACATTTCTGTAGAAAATTATCCTGTTTTTATGTTTCTTGCGGTTTGCTTGTTTAATTTTATCATTCTTTCGCGTTTATAAGAGCTTTATACATATGTATATTATATTTAGACGGAGCGGCGGTCAAGGTAAATTGAGTGACCGTCGCTCGTCTCTCAACAGCGGCAGACGAAGGAGAGATAAGGAGACGGACAGAACGAAAAATATTCTTCAACAATTGCAATAGATTTAGGATATATAAAAATTGAAAAGATTGCCAACTAATCTTAATATTTACAGGCATTAGATTAAACAATTACAGGCAGCGCTTGATAAGCGCAAACGTGAAGTCAAAAGCGGCTGCTGTTTCGGTAATATACGATCATACACTTTACGGTTCGACTGGCTAATAAACTACAATCTAGGCCTTAGAGCCTAGCCTGTTGATTGAGGCTTTATGAGACGACGCGGGGGAGTGAATTCGAGGAAGTAATTGCCTCAGATGAGGTTAAAACGGTATCCAAGTATAGCCCATTGACTGGGGCTGAATTTCTTCGATGAGAATTTTTTCCTTCGAGCTCGAGAATGGCGAACGGAGCTGAATCGAGAATACGACTTATCTCGCACAGAAAGGACGGCCTAAACTGCATTTAATCGGTAGAGTCTAGAAGTATATATGGGCTTCCCGGAACCAATAATTCCTTTGGCCAAGTAGGGAGATCTCCTTACTCAAACATTCCACCTGGTGTTAGGGAAGATTATTCTTGATATCGTCCGGAGAGGAGAGCTGCGTCCTTCTGAGTCTCCGCGCTTGGAATATTTTTTCCTGCATTATTAGCTAAAGTAGGTCAATAAGCTCACGGTTCCCACGACTTTACTCTGCGTCGCAAGACTTCGTGCCTAGCCTCATAGCTTCTCCACCATATAGTGGTATTAACCTCTATTCTCGAAATCTACTTTCCCATGCGTTTTAAACGTTCACAATCTTTAATGTCAAGTGAAAATTAGAGAAAATTATTTAAGCATCAACATCCATGGCTGCAAGGCATTGAATAAATATTTACCTCTAGATACACCCACATGCTATCTCTAACAATCGATTTGAATAGTGTACTGAAGAATATTAATATCCTCAGAATATTTGTTTTTTACAAGAGATCGGAATTTAAATGTAATACGAAGTAATTTATGTAATAATATGATCTCAACTTCGTTAAGAAAATTCAAAAACTAATTTAAATCTTCTGGGTTTCTTAATTAGCTTTTAAAAAGTTTCAAGTTATTAGCTGCAATAAAAGTGGTATAAATGCGTGTAGGAAGCATAAGGAATTAGAATTGTTTGTAAATGCTCCATTATTTCTCTCAAAACTTTTAATTGGCTTTTAAATAATTTTCAAGATAAGACTAATTATAAACAACTATTAAATAAATCGAAATGTTAATAAGATATTAAAACATTAATTAAGGTCGTTCCATTATTTGTTAAAACACTTTTGTTTGGGCTAAAGAGATGTGTATTCTTTGTTTATCCAATATATTGCATTAAATTCTTTGCTAACAGATACATATGTGAAAAGGCTGTCTACGAAACACTCAACAAAACCGATGCACTTTATGTTTTTTCCAAATTTCTCAAACGAATCCGATGAATGAAATATGCGTGATGACGAGGTTGATCTTTTATAATACTTTCGGAGTGGACGGATACTAGCTATTTTGAGAGCTAATAGTGATGGAGGATAATACACGAAAGAATACGTTGGACAAGGAGTCCAGTTTGGTCACTTTTCAAAAAACCATACATGCACGGAATTGCTGTGTTCCTTGATTTAAAACGTTGGATGAGGTCACAATTAAATCTTTTCTAGCAGTTTTGTAAAATATTTGTTTAATACAACTATTTTGTTACCTAAAGGGTTAAAGGATAATTTGTCATTGGTCTTAGAGTCACTAAGTAATTTTGGCCGAATTTCCGCATATGAAATATTGGCTTAGACATGGAATGGATTAGTTTTCTTTGATTTTTTGATTGAAACATTTGCCTTCATAATGTTTAATTTAACGTCAATCATTATGCTTCTAGAAATTTCTAAGTGTATTACGCTATCCCTATGGGATAAACTATCAACAAGAATCATACTCAAAATATCAACTTTAACAATGATCTCTTTACAAAAATATATTAATAGATCAAAGATGATTAACTGAGAATGGATGAATCTTTTGACCAAATTGTTATATATTGGATGCTTAAGACTAGCAATTTTTATTTTAATAATTAATATTATATTTTACTAAACTTTAGAAACTACCACCTGGTATATATATGTATCAATGAGCTTCAGGGGTAATTATTTAAGACCATACGAATTTTAAACTTTTATATTTACATTTTTAACTATTCCTAATATAATTTAAAGCAATTTCTACAAAATACATCGCAAAACATATTTACCACATCTCACACATAAGCTATTGGTTATGTTCTGATTTTTATTTCAATAGAGATTATGCAACGCTGCTAGCATAAATTTGAATTTACTGTGTGTTTGTGCTTAGGAATATTCTTTTCATCTTGCTTTCGGGGGTTCATCACAATATGATGTAAAGTTGGAGTTCATTTTCTTTTCGAATACTGAATTATCTAATAATGAATTATATAATTTTTTCTCAGTATAAATTCGAATTTGAAGAAATAACCAGAGTTAGAATCACATCTTGCGCAATTTTTAATCCCCATTTGAATGGCTCTCCACTTACTAACTTTTACTTATATCATGTGCTCGTCAATTTATTGGCATATACTAGGAAATATGTATTTAAGGCAAAAATATTGGGTTGAAATCTATATGCTCCGTCTTGCATTAGATCAGTATGTGTTTTCATTTTAACATGGATAATAAATGTTGAAACTGATCAAATTTCTTCAAACATCTTTAAAAGCATCAAATTAGATCTAATTAGCACGCTTATATCTGGCTAACTTGACGAATTATGTTTTATTATTTGTATCACAGGATATTGCATCACTCTGTAATTTACCCCTCAAAATTCCATTTCTATGAGGTTAGAATAAAAAACAAAGGAAAAGCTATAAAATCTAGAGGAATGCAATGCCCTCATCATCAGGGCCAAATTTCCTTTCCTACTTAATTTATGTCGCCACATTTATCTTCGACTATCAATTTTTTTTAGCAGTTTTTAGATCGTAAAGTAGTTAGTAATAGAATAATACTTCTGAAGGATATCGGTATAAATGTTTGGCATATACAAATTATAATATTTTGTAGAGTGTCTCCTTACCTTATATATTAAGAAGTTGTTTTAATAAAGTTATAAACGATAAGTTTTATATCTAATTTATGGCCGATAAATGATTCAACACGTACCTATTAATATAGAAATGCAACCCACTCTCAACTAGGTTCGACACCAAATCCATTTTTAACTAAACCTGCTTAATTAAAAATAGGTTTGTCAAGTAGTCATTAAAGGCTTAAAATATGAACTCGAAAGACATATAAGTGTCTTCCTATTTTGAATAGTAGGGATTATTTTACTTTTTTAATTGGGAACATCGAATATATAATATGTATCAATAGCCCTTATAAGGTTAAACGCAAAATGAAGCAATAGTTTAGGATGCTCTCTTGATCCTGGGATAGATTGTTGGACGAAAGATTCGCAACATTCTTTTATAAGTTGAAAAAATTCTTCATAGTGTCTCTGCGTCTCTTTTGTGTTTAAAATGAATTCATTATCCCTTAATCATCTCGAAACTAATAATGAATTTTGTGAGGTTATTCTGATATGAATTTTGTGTGATTTATTTCACTGAGTGCATGCAAAATACCTAGAAAACTTAATGCCTAATAATTCTCTTAATCAAGTAATTCGAATAAAATTATTGTAATCACGAAATCAGATAAAACTAGTGAAATCTTAGTCCTAGGCAGAAAAAAAACATCATATTTAAAAAATCGGCCATATTTACGTAGTGAGTCAAACACCTATTAAGAGTTCGAACCACTTACTTATCAAAAAAGGTTTCATTCAACAAATCTTTGTAAATTAATTATCTATGTAAAAATTTAGTATGTTTTATAAATAATTCATTATTATTCTTATTATTATGATATAAAATTAAATAAATATATTTATATACTTAGATTTATAATGATGGTAAAAACAATATAAAAAGAAAAGTTGGTTATAGTATATTACCTCTAATAGACATTAGTACAAATGAGTACCACATACATATTATTGATATTTAGTGTTACCATTTAATTTATATTCTAGGCTAGTCTGTTTTTCTCCAATGCTGTTGGATTAACTTTCTTATCACACATATTTCATTCAAACAATTTAATTGAGCAATTTAGACAAATTTCATAAAAATTTAAAATAATAATACTTAAACTATACTTGAAGTTGAAATAATAGGAGTTAAAAAACATCCCGCTTTTAAACAATAACGCAAATCAATAAATTATAATTCCTTCATTCATTTTTGCCAAACAAAGCAAAATTAAAAGATCTTTGTAATGTGTATTTTTCTAAAATTCCTTCAATATTAAAATACAAATCTAATGAATCAGAGATCTACTTAACCTCATTGAAAGGGATTAATTGACCCTTGTTTTTCGAAGGAGAGCCTCGAAAATGTCCATAAAACAGAGTTCAGGCTTATCAGTTTTAGATCATGTCTTTTTACCTATAATGATCATTTTAACCAAGTAATTAATTTTCTCAAGGGCCAAATAATTTACCTGTGTGATAATGTTCGTAAAAGAAAATGTATAGAATCTACACAAATGAAGCCTTTCAGAAAATTTAAACCTATGGAGAGGCCATTTAAATATAGCCCATGTATTCAAAACCTAAGCATAATGACATTAGGAAGCACATTAAATAATTCTTCTCCCTGATTAGTAAGATGTTCTGATTTGTTATATTTCTACAAATATTTGAATGTCAATTTTTCTCTATTTATACGACCTAATCTGGAATAATAAACTCTATAACGAAACTGATTTAGTGTTTATACATTACACTCCTATGCATTGTTTTAATATTTACAGCTAAAAATACAATATAAAGTTATTTTTAACACGCCAATGTTTAGCTTCTTCCAAGTTGTAGGACTTTTTCAATGGCCAGTTCATCATACCCTAAGAAAAACATAAAGCTAAATAAGTTGGGAGTTTAGCAGGTCCCAGTAACATGATCCAGTCAAGTTCAAAAATAGACCAAATAAATCGATGTGAAAATATTTCAGTATATAGCCTGTTTACGTATTTTCATTAGTTTCGAAATATAATCAGAGGTGCAATTCTATTACCATTTAGATGTAGTTCCACTCACATTTCACTAAAGTGCACGAGGTTTCTCACATCAGTAATGCTGATCTGACCTTTATTTATATGTATTCATTAGGTTCGCATTAAGAGAACATTTTAATTTTTGTTTATATTTATTTTTAGCTTTTTCTATACAGTATTTAATTTTAAAACTGAGGGTAAAAATTATAAATATGCCATTATTCAACCCTATTTCTATGTTTTTAGAATTTAATAATGAAAGTTATGTTCGCATATGCATTACTTAAGTGATTTAGCCTCAAGATCTGTCTATATTTAGTAAACACTCTTCATAAGGAATGAGCTCATTCTTTATGTCAAATATTAATGGCTAAAAATAACATAGTTCTTTGCTCTGTGGTGTAAAATATCATCCCTCTCAAGTTCCACTGATTACAGAATATGAAGATAGATGTAAGTTACAACTTTTAAATCCATGTATGTATTACCCGGTATTATTTAGATTCTTACGATCTCTGCTTCCAAATTTTTGCCTACGTGTAGTACATGTTTTACCTACAATTAATAAATTATCAGTCATCAATATCAAATCCCAATGCGTTTTTAGAAAGGGAATCTTTATTTAATTTGACTATTTTACTCGTATGAATATTCAAGAGTTGGATAAAATATTAGAAAATATATTTTTAATTGGAGGTATATTTAATTTAAGATAGAACTAGTCTTCTTTTGGTACTAAAAATGAGTGATTGTACCAAGGAGTTGGCTCCTACAGCTGATTGACATTGGTTACTGGAATTATGAGCCATGTTTTTCGGCAGTAGTTTGCATTATTTCCATGGCGCAAGTTATTTTCTCTAAGGCTTGAAAAAGTAAATTGAGTCATTACTGAAAGTAAGGTCGCACAATTAGTTGTACAAAGGCAAAGAAATTTCCATGTTTAGAAAGATAATGTATTTTTCTAGTATAAATAAAGTGGCATTGAACCTGAGTGGAACATAAACTCATTACCAATAAGCACACATATGTCTTTCTCGTCTTTAAGAATCTAAATAACCTTTCATTATATAGAGTGTTACGACCATATTTTTGCATATTACCGCCATGTGTACAATTCTGCATATAGCTAAAGTTAATGAATAATTATTTCTGTTAGATACTCTACCAAATACTTATATCAATATCCTTGTCTCAATTTTTTTCTTTGCCATACTTTTCGCTTGGCTTTCTTTGGCTCCAATTATATTTTATAATATTTTTTAGTGAAAAATGTAATAACATTCTTCTACTAAAATAATTCTTTTCAGACACAGTGCCATGTTGCATCTGCCATCGGACAAAGATAAAATCTCATAATTCCATCTCCTGAATCATAAAAACAGCTGCAGGAATTCTTGGGTAGTCTGTAGTTTAAGAGGTGCAATTTGAGGAATGCTGCTTGTCCTTTTTCTTCCTAAGACAGTTACTTTTAATATGCTTGAACTATTTCACGTGCCAGACGATCATTTGAAGAAATTATACCTTGCAAAAGGGCCTGTTTGCCTACCATCATTTAAGCCATCCGATGTGTCAAAAAGATTAGGTTATATATTCGATGCCTCCTTACAAGTAAAAGGAATTTTGGTAGAACAACTTTATGTAAAAGGTAATTCCACTCCATTTCACTACCTTTTTCTGTTGTCTTAAAAATACGCCGAAGATATAGTCATGGAGCATTTCTTAAAAAAATGAAAATTTTAGAAAATGAACAATAGCAAATAAAAAACAAATATTTGTATTTCGGGGGAGTGTACTCTTATAAGTTTAAGCCAATGAATTTTGTTTTAGGTGTTTCAGGCTGTACTTTAGTTTTGTCTGGTGCTCCACTATTATCAGATATTCCAAAATCTACTACTTTTAATTCATTTTTGCTTTGGGATCCGGCTTATTTTATAATGGAACAAATAATATATATTTAATGTAAAGGCCATACTAATTACAAAGGAAACAAAAGCAGGAAACTTAAATGAGTAAAATATTTATAAAATTACTATGATCTTTCATAGAAAGAATAATGAGAGACCATCTTGAAGATTGACAGTTAAATAAATTGACCCATATCAAAATAATGCATACGACAAAGGCCTTATAGTTGCGTCATCTAGGCCGATATTAAAAGCTAAAATATCTTAGCACTCTAAAGCAAAGGTCTTAATATTTTGTCAAATGGCTGTATGTTATCCCTGAGGGTAATTGTATTGTTTAATTTTGAATAATTTCCTTATTTTTTTTGAGCGTGTGATACATTTCTTGAAAATATTATAAACAAAACAAAAAAACAGTTAGAGTTTGACTCCATAGCAGGTTTCTATAAATATTCAGGCATTTTAAACAGTTGTGAACTAATGAAAATAAAGTTCAAGCAAATTAATATATTGTACATAAGAGTTTCCAACGGTTTCAGATATTTTTTAATGTGGAATTCTCTCTTTAAATTCGTGCTTATTTGTTTTTTAACATCAAGGAAAGAAATAAGGGTTTATAATTCGTTATTTCTTATGTGACATATGAGAGAGATGAAGTTCTTAATAAACTTCATTAGATGAATTGAATAGAATAAAAGAATCATGAGGTTGATATTGAAATAAATATCGTGTCACTGTTAATCAAGAGACGTTGAGATTTCTTAATATTGTACATGTATAACATCTCTTCGGTATCACCGATTCGGTTGAAATGGAAATTTTATTATGGTAAAAATAATTGCTGTTTCTATAATAAATATTTTCTTTTCCTTCACAAAAAATTTGTACAAAAATAACAGGCATTTGAGTTACTAGTTTTTCTTACGTTAAAACTAAGAAGCAAGCACCAGTGTGAGGAAATCCACTAGAAGGGCACAGTTAACTCGCTAAAACAAATTTTTGACGTTTGGAAATGGTCAGTTAATGGGGCATGAGCCATTTTTATGAGCCTAAAATTCATAGAGAGCAAATGTTAAGAGTAGAGTGAGAGCACATTAATAGAATGTGAATAGCCAATGCGAAGCAAACATATAATGAAGAAAGGTATTATAATTTAATCGGAATTCCTATTCTACACATACCATAGTAATAACGTCGAAACGAAACTAACATTTGAGCTTTTTATTTTTGTCCATATTTTATTCTTCTAATTTTTTCATCCAAATCAATTTCGGTTTTACTTCTAGTATTTTGTTACATATTTCCAGCATTGTAACATGTTGAATTAGTTTTCCCACATCTTCATCTCTATGTTGAGCCACCTAATTTAAAGAGTTAACCTCTTCTACCCTCTTTACAATTCTAGCATTCTGATTTCAGAGGCCACGCGGTGAGGTATTGCCTACTAGCCCATATAAGATCGAACAAACAACATAGAATGTTCGTTTTTTTTATTTAATAACCTCGAAAAAATATGTACATACAGAATTAAACTTTGATTTCGTTATAGTAATCCTTTCTCTCAAGTAAATTATGTACCGCTCGGAGTTTTTTAAGTAGAAGTATTTTCTTTCTATTTTGCATTGCTTCCTCTTACCACAATTTTTCTTTCCTCTTGCCCTCCATTTGAAGGATAACTAACTTTTATAAATTGCTTTAATCTTCAAATCTTTGTACCTAATATAAGATATTTCACTTGCCTTATTTCTCGCCACAAGCTTAAAATTCAAGAATATTTTACCAAACTATAGGTTAAAACAAGTCAGTGTATAGATTGCGCATAGCATTGGAAAGAGACAGCTCTATTGCTGCAAACAATCTCTTGATTTGTGTGGCACAGGGACTTTTCAATTGTGTTAAATGATTTCCAATCTTTGTTAAATCTGCATAATATTCTATCTATCAGTTATTTTATTCAACCAATCTGTCAAAACCTTATCCAAAACAACGATATTAAGTTTACAAAGTACATCAAATGCTTTTTTCAAATTTACCATCATGAAAAACTCAATAATTTAAATAGTAGCTCTTAAACATTCGAGGTACGTTTTATTTAATTGTTCCTGATCAGTTATTTTGACTATGGTGCTTTCTGCCGCAAGGACTGCAGTGACAAGTGAATTCTTCCAGGATTAATTATAAATCAGCTGATAACTCATTTACATCTTAAAGTTTACCTCTCTCAAATACTAGTTTGAGGGTTGGCATAAAAGTTAGTCTGTCTCTATGTTTGATGTCGAATACGTTTTGCGGATATTTTAGGAATTTAGCGTTAATTTTCATTACGTCGTTTATGGAGGAAACATACACTAAATCAACATAAATAAAGTATTAGCGGATACCTAACAAATACTATCAGATAATTTAAAATATGCGATGCTCGTAGAGATAAGCAAGAAACTTCGAACAACTAATGGGACATAAGATTCAAATACGCAGGGAGTCGATCCCTCTAAACCGAGTGCATAAGACTTTTAACGTATAAATGGACAGCGTATATAAGAGGTCTATATTGTCTAAGAATATAAATATTCCAATAATAATAAAATGTATTTATAATGCGCCCTCAGAGCTGTTAGCATCGCGGAACGCAGGTGGTATAGCGAGCGTAGAGAATGTTTACAGGGGAGAAAAGGCAATTCTAAAGAGATGAGTCTTCAGGAGACGTTTAAAAGTAGGAAGAGGGGGAGAGGATCAGACTTCGGCAGGAAGAATATTTCAGAGTCTATGAGCACAAACTGAAAAGGAACGTCACCCATCGAGCAGAGGAGAGGGCGAGGAGTGTTCAAGAGGAAGGCGAGGTTAGACTGGAAAGCCCGAGGAGTTTGACGACCGGAGAAGGCAGACGAGACATTTGGTGAAGCCTGAAGGTTTAGGTTCTTGTAGGTGATGAGGAGAATTTTATAGTTGGTACGGAAGCGAATAGGTAACCAGTGTAGGTCCTGTAACAGAGGCATCGAAGGAGAGAACCGGGGGCGGCGAAAGAGGAGCCGGGAAGCATAGATTTTAATTAGTTGTAGGGGGCGAAGTCTAAGCGTGAGGTGACGAAGGCATGAGGAGCAGTCTCAAGGCTTTCTCGATCAAAATGGAATCGAACACGTGAGAAATTGCGGAGGAAACCTTGGAAATAATTACAGATACAATGGATGTGCGGTTTAAACGAGAGTTGCTTGTTGAAAATAACACCAAGATTATTGATGGTATGAGAGAAGGCGACATTGGTTTCCCAAGGTTAAGGGAGGCGAAGAGAGCTTTATATTTCTCCATTATCGAAGCGGTACCAACAAGGAGATCTTTAGTTTTATGGGTTTTAAGTTTGAGAAAGTTCGAGACAGTTTGAGGGATTCTGCGAGAAATGGGCAGCATACAACGGGACGCGAATAGTGGTTACCGACGGGGGCGGACAGAGGATACTGACGGGGCAGGTAGGACGGCGGATACTGCTTTCCAACTCTGTTGCCTTGCTTTATTTCCTCTTTTATCCCTTTAGGTTATCTGCCCATAAATTATGGTCAACTTATTTTCAGCTTAATGATCATCAGCCTTAGGAAGCTTCCTGACTTTCTATACAATTATGATATCTTTGTATTCATCGATATTATACATAACACCCTAGCCATTTGGGCGTTAAACTTATTATTATTGTCTTTGTGCCATGTCATTATTGTTCTTTAGTCTTTGTAAACTATTAATCTAACCTTGACTACGTGTAGAGATTTCGACGCTAAAACGATGGATATGAAGTTGTTTCCCTCTTCGTATGTAAATTACATCATTGTACATTCTGTTAACAAGATTTTTTAGCTAAACGTCATAATAATGTCTTTTCTCAAAAAAAATATTCTCTTTCTATTTTTATATTCTCATGTTTCTGAAATTGTTGACACATATTTGGTCGTGAATGTACGCGAATAATTGCACCTCCGCAATAGGAGTATTTAGACTGGGTTTTGATTAAATCGGCTTCTTCGCTAAAAGACTTATACTTATAAGGCCTCTTAGATCATTGCAAAAGAAAGAAAAACCCAAACCCGTTAGAAGTCCCAGTGGATGATCAAAGTTGAGTTATATAATGGTTCATGAATTGTAGAATCAAAGTTGTTGAAAACATAACAAAGTATAATTCTATTTTTTCTCTAAATCAAACTTTCGAATTTTTATTGAGACTCTACATATTAAATTAGATTGATATGGTGTTCAAATTTATCACTTCGTATCTTTCGCGTTAATCCTTCCAACGGGATTTTCAAAAGTATTACAAGTTTTACTAAAGACATAAGAATGTAGAAATGCTCAAAACTCATTGATGTGTAATTACTTTTCGAGGTCAAAATCTGAATTGATAGATACCCTTAGTCTAATGTATTTTTATAGTCTAGTAGATTAGCGGTTAACAACTTGTACCGATTAGATCGAAAGATTTAGTTTTATTTAATTTTATATCCAAATACGGGAGCCTCTGATGGGTTCCAAAGTGTATAATTCGAGTTACACCAGAAGAATAAGAGAGGAAATATTGTCGGAAATTCTTTTAGAATTTAAAGTAGAGTCGTGCGAACCTTACGTATCAGGATGTCGCGTTTAGATAGCAAATAACAATATCAAAATACTGCATCAGTGCGTTAGGATGTAGAGCTTCGTTGACTCTAGCGTCGATACGTTGATAGTGGAATATGAAGCATTTTTTTAGACAAAAAATGTAACGAATTCTCAATTACAGTTGTAATAAAGTTTTAATATTATAAAATACATTCCTTTTATAGCAAAACGCGTGAACTATCTCTCATATCATTGAGCTTAATTTGAAAATTGGCTAGAATCCTCCACTAATATTCCATTAAATCAGCAGGAAGCAGCTCCTTTAATGATCCGCTATCTCTAATTTGTTTGTTATTTACACAAACGAAAGGGTAACACGAGAAAAAGTTAAATGGTAAATTCCCTATTATTTTTGCCCAATAATTTCATCGCGCAAAAATAATAGGGAATTCAACATTTAACTAGTCTACACTACTCTATACCATACATTATTACTATATTATGTTGGGGAGTAACTTAATCACCTACTGCAACGCGAACCGTTTAAGAACTGTTCGCAGGGACTAACGATGACCTGGAGGTCAAACTTGAGGCGTTGTGTTTTAAATCCTTAATAATTAGACAGAGTCAATAATTGGTGGGCGAGATTACTTGAATAGGCCAAGAGTATCGTTCAAGGTTAGTTAGAAATAAAAGAACAAAAATATAATTTTATTTATTATAAGGAGGGATTCTCAAATAGAATTAATTGATTAATTTTACTAGGCTCAGATCAAAAGTGGGAACTTGACAATACTAATAATGGAGGGGGTTTCAGTCTTACGGGTCTGTGACTTCGATGAAGGTTCTTCTTGCAATGAGGCGAGTAGGGAACAATCCGATTAGGCAAGTGGGGCACGAACCGATAAGGCAAGTTTGGCTCGGTGCGAATGAGGCACGTAGGGCACGATCCGAACTAACCTTCAGATGCAGATACCCAATGTTCAAAAATGACGTTTTACGGGAAATGTGGGATTACTCGTAATTCCACTGGAAGAGGAAACTTCTTATTCTCAAAAGTAATCAATGGGGATTTTCTTCGGTTCGATTAAGCGAAAGGAGACTGTTGCACAAATTCAAAGGCTTGCCGATAAGAGAAGCTACCAATTTACTGGGGTATAATCATGGCAGAGAAAGCCTTGCTTGTCGGATAACGCTCAAGGAAATTGACGATGGGAACGGCCTTGACATGCCTGCTGGACTCCTTGAACTACAGAAAAACCTGAGTATTTCTATTCCTTGATTCTGAGTGAGAATTTGGAAAAAAAGATTCACAAACTCCAGGCATTTTAATTTGGATGCGAAGTCGATTCATGATTTAGCAGCAAGGGGTGAGGTACAGCGGCATCGGATGTTCGAACGGGAAGTGACGTTTTCCAAGGCGGGATAAAATCGCACGTGGTCTCCAATAAAGTGGGTGGGGGGGTCAGAGGTTGTTCTTTTAAAGAAATCTTAGAAGATTTGTCTCGTGCTCTTCTTTAGTTTTTCTATTTGATTTTTATCGTTCACTTAGGCATAGGTATAGAAACTCTATTAGCACCTATGCATAAAATGATCAATACTTCAATACAAGAAAATACTACATTGGTAAATCAAATTAAATAGATTTACTCAGTCTGAACGCTTGCCTGCTCAAAAGGAACTGGCAAATGCTATCTCATTTAAATTGAGATTCCTCTTCTTTCTCTGTAATGAGCTAAAGCTCCTTTTTCCCAACTTTTGACCTCTAACTTATTACTTGCTATCTTTAAATAACTTGGTCACCGGTAAGGTCTTAGTTGGATTTATAGTAAAAAAAGTGAACCCCTGCAGCAGACCATGTTAGGAAGGTCGAAAAGGTGCAGGATTCTCGGTCACGAGCCAGAACCTAGTCCTAGACCGCTGTTAGGGCAACGCTAAGATAGGTATGGTTACCAAGGGAAAGCGCAATTCATAAGGTAGGTAATTTTGAATTAGGATGGACACAGATGATCATCTCTCTCTATTGGAGCGTAGAAAATTGCTCCCAGGTGAAGAACTTTAGAAGAACTCTTCTCTTCCTAGAGGGAGCAGGCTGCCCAGGAAATATGGCTCCACTGGACTTTAAAATGCTACCACGCAAACTCACACCAAATGGAAGGAAGAGATATCAGCAAGAATTAGTGAAAAGTATATTTTCGCACATAAAAATTCCACTCTTCATATGCATAGAGGCTCAATCATGTTTCGGGAGAAAAAAAACATAGAGCAATTACTTTGATCACCTGAAATTATCCCACTCAAAAAATTAGATTTAGAAGCCAGAATACCTATACAAATCACGTTTATAAGAAACGTCACCTACCGAACGATAGATTCCTGGGTAGGACATTCAGGCCAGAAACTAAAAGAATAAATCAGGAAGAGGAATCCATGGCTCAAAATATCTGAGGTGGTAAGAAATAAAGATCACACCTAAGTATATAAAGTCATTTGCAAATCAACTGAAATTATTTCAAAGATCATTGAAAAAGGACTTTCCGCATTTACCATAAGAATCCCACCTGCCCCACAAGCAAAAGATCCATTTACAAGCATACAAATATGCGTTGGATGTTATGCCCTGAATGATCAAACAACAAAACATTGGCCCAATCAAACTTGATCATTTGTCTCTAAGGCAGAACAAAAGACCATTCGTGGTGCAAATTTAACAAAGGGGAAAAATTCATTAAGTGCCATGGGGAACACAGCCCTATGACTATGATATGTTTCCAAAAAAGAGAGAGTGTCAAGAGAAAAGAAAGGGAGAAAACAAGAATAACCTTAACTTCAACAGAAAATTATACGCACCAATGTAAAAGAACAACCAGTAAGGTCCGACAACACTGTATAATTTAGATGGCACACTCCATGTAAAAATACTTACGTGCATACGAAACGCTCACTTAATAACTATTGCAATTTCAGGCAATTAGGCAACTACAGTAATGAGCATGATGCAAGAAAACAGTGTTTAACCAATAAGTTCCACAAGAAGTCGACTCATTGGACACATTTAAAAGAAGTAAAAACAAAATTAACAGAGAGAATAATCAGGAAGACAGAGAGAGAGGGGTGAATGAGACCAAAAACCCCTCCTACGATACGGAGCAAGAATGCAAACGGGTTTCTCGTAGGGAAACCAGAGAAATGGGAAATCTAAATCCTTCAGCAAAGGAGGCCATCTCCCAGAAATATAATCGCCATAGGTTCATGTTAAGGTATACCTGTGTAGAATAGCTCAGCGCTTAGAGTCTTATACAAGCACGGGTAGAAAGCTGACCACAGGCCGCAGGAGTTATATCGGGCGATTAAAAAAGAAGGCAAATTATGGTTGAACGCGTATAGATTAATGGAATGCCAAGTTGCAGTTCAAAGGATATAAAAAGACAATACCCTAAAATATAATTTTAATATATATGAAAAAAAGGAGCAAATTATATATATATATATATATATATATATATATATATATATATATATATATATATATATTTATAAAAGGGGGAACAAAATACTAATGGTAGTTAAATGAATTAAGTGAAGATTGATGAACGAGGTAATATGGGGATGACCATACACGATTGTTTTACCTTCAAGCGCACGCGAATTGGATGGGGGGTGAAAGACAACGGCGGAGGTCTTCAAGAAGTTATTTTGGGAGTCCTGACTAAGAGTACTCGAAGATGGGGTTGGATTATTCGTGATAGAGAATTAGAGTCTTTCTGCTCCAGAGAGAAGTAATCTCAACTCGAGACGATTCTGCTGATCGGCAGGGAGTCTCAATCTCGAAAGACGGGAATTTTGTAGGGATGGTGAAAATGAGAGGGCCACACAACTCTCCGGGAAGAAGGGAGCTTCATAGCTTCCTCTGAACAGGAGCCAAAACTTAACGAAGGAAGATCTGCTGACGAGATATTCGACGACGTACAAAGACGACTTACTCGTGGCCACCAAAAACAGGCGGCAGTCCAGGCGGAGTGGATGGCAGGCTTTCAATCTCCTCGAAAGATGGTGAACTTTGGGTTAAATACCCTGGTGGCTGCTCTCCTAGACGCCCAGGGTCTTGCGGTCTACAAGGGGTTCTTGGCGCTAGTCTAAGAAAACACAATAATGATAACGCGTCGTTCAACACGATCAAACTCGCCACGCGATATGAGGGTAGGGTTAATATTCCCGTGCACGGCGTTATTGCACGGGGAGGGGGAGAATCGGCGTCTGAAAACAAACACAGCTGGGACGGATGATCCAGCGAGTGACGGATTCTTCCTCGACTTTCTAATATCCAAACGCTGGCTCACATGGTATTAAAACAAGAGAGGGGTATTGCCCTGGGGCTTTCCCTCACGGTGGTCCTTCGAAGGCCTTTCCTTACACGCCTCCCTTCCAAAGATGACGTTTACCTGATTTGAAGAGGAGCGATAAATGGCATCCCTAAACCTCAAAGAAGTCGCGTATGGGAAAATTTGACTTAAGTCTACAGGCGCCCAACAAGGCTGGACCTTTAAATTTAATTGCGGAGGGATTGTAGGGAGGTAAGAGGCTGGTCCCATGTACGGGTGACAACGTAAAAGTTATAAAAGTAAAAGGAAATGTTACTCAGCCCATCTAGTAAACTGCGCATCATTTTATTTCTAGTTACTACAGGCAATAACTAAACCAAAAGACAGACGCTTAAACTGCACATGGCCATTTTCTGTGGGAAAGGCCATGCATTTGCGGGTAGTATACTTAAAGGGAATTTAATAATAGACCTTAAACAAGTCAATCTCTGAAATAAACTTGGCCTCTTCAAATAAGTGTAGGCTCTGGTCTATCAAAGGGATAGGCTCAGCATCGAAAACTGTTATGGCATTCAGTTTCTAAAGTCTAGGCACATGCAAAAAGACTCATTCGGCTTTTTGACCATAACAATGGAAGAGCAATAAAGCGACATCGAAGGTTCAAATATTCCGAACTTTAGCAAGTTTTTCACTTCTGCGTTGAAGGTAGGGCGCAAGTGAACGGTTACCGTATAGAGCTGGGATCTAATAGGCTCATCAGTGATTAGGGCTATATCATGCTCAAAATACAAAGATTAACCAGGCTTATCACAAAATACATAAAAGAATTCAGCTAACAAAAGAGCCAGCTGTTTCTTCTAAGGGGATTCTAACTGGGGGTCTAAATCGAGTTTCGGGGTTGATTTTCCACGAGAACCGGGAAGCGATAGATAGAGTTTGGATTAAATTAAGAGGCTCAAATGGATAAGAGGCTTCCATTACTGCCCTTCCGTCAAGGGCAGATATATTGTTAATGCATGCGCGGCGGTGATATCACTTAAGCATATTAACATGAAAAATTGGTTCCCGAGGGGGTCTATATTATGGAATCTACGGAATCGAGGACTTCTAGGATTGGGAAAGGGCCTTTCCATTGGGACAATAGCTTGCTTGTCTCCGTGGGTAGGAAGAGCAGCACCTCTTCACCGGGATTGAATCACCTTTCGTTGGACCTAACCTCAAATTAGGTCCTATATTTTTCTAAATTTAGATCCGCATTTTTGTACACTAGATCGGCGCCCTCTTCCAAGCGGTTCCGAAGATCTAGCACGTAAGAATACGAGGACTTGATCTTCCCATTCAGGCGGGGATTAGAAAAATATTCATTCAAAATCCTCATTGGTCCGCGTACATTTCGGCAATACAAGAGCTCGATAGAAGCAAATCCCAAAGGTCTGTAGGGGATTTATCTGCAGTCAAACTGAGCAACCAACAGGTATCGTTCCTATTCTTAGTGCTGAGCATGGCATAGCTTTTTTGGAATGGTCTTCAGATTGCCATTCAACTTTTCACAGACACCGTTAGCGGCGGGGTAAAATGCAAGGTGAACAAGGGGTTGATCTTAAGTAGCTTGCTGACGTGTTCCATTAGCTCATAGGTGACTTGTCTACTTCTGCCGGATGCCGATGCGGTAATATATAGAAATCAGGGCATCCGCAAAAGTCACAATATGAATTTTTTAAGTGGGACTGCGTCGGGGAATCTCGTTTCAAAGTTAACCATAGTGAGGACGTACGAGTGTCCTTCCCTAGAAGGGGGTGAATTGAGCCAATTACGTCTATGGCTACTCTAAAAAAATGCTCCGAGACAATTGGGGTTTTCTGGAGGGGGGCAGGTGGTATTAATCCTTTTGCTTTAGTCTTCTTGCAAATGTCACACGACCGGCAAAACTCGGTAATTTCTTTGGGAGCACCGGCCTAAAGAAATAACGAAGATTCTCTGAGACGGTTTGTTGTGACATTAATGACCAACCATTAATCTATCGTGTGCGATTCGGAGGACTTGGAAAATATGGGACCGGGGGATACACAACGAGCGTTGTTTATTATTTCTATTTATTTTTCTTCACACCAAAATATGAGAGAACATAATCAAGCCATTCTTAATTATGAACATTTTTTGTACCAAAAGACAAAAGTCTTAAAACTATTTTCTGTATTTTCTCTTTACAAAGGGCATTAAAGACCAAGGATTAGCACAACACAGATCTCAAAACAGACGAAAGTGTAGCCGTAAAATCTGACTGAACTTTAATATATACAATAAGGCAATTTAAAGGCAATGAGTCCCAATCGGAATCTGCCATTCGTTTGCCCAAGAAAATCATTTGATTTCCTGGACATTGGTAAATCCCTTGAGTTTTCTATTTGTGTCATAGGTTTAAATCTTGAATTTTCTATAGACGGAAAAAATTCAACAAAGGCAACTCCGTTTTCTGCCTCACAAATTAGTTATTAATTATAGAAAGGACGAGAGAGAAAAAATAAAGGCATACTGGATCGAAAATAATTAAATCTTTGGATAAAAAAATGAAAGGTCTTTTACGAAGGGAAAATGGGTTGAAAAAACACAGAGAAATGTGAGCATTGAAAATGGTAGGTGCGCAAATCACTCTATGAGAGTGTTCATTCTCTCGGTTCTCAGGGGAATTCGGCTAAATTCCCTGGGGAATAAATTACTGAAACGTTTATAAATACAAACATCCAATTCCAGGCAAATATATGAAAGCAGGAACTAATTTGCGAACGGGTAGTGCGGCTATACTACCGATCCCCACTGTATGAACCATATTTAAGTGCTGAAGATTAGTTAGACGTATGATTAAATGAAGAGGCAACTTTAATATATGTCAACAATCATACTATAAATATAGCGCAAAACGTTTTTCTTACCTTTGTGTTTCATTGTTTTACTTCTATTAAAACTTTCTTTCCGCAACGTCCTAATTTGAGCTATAGAAACCTTGTTTAGACTATTTACACAATAAAGTTTATTAATATAGGTGTTAATAAAACCAGGATCAATAGTGCACTTAGGATAAATTCAAAGTTAATCGTAAAATTGTTTAATTTTCAATAGCATACGAGGGCACTTAAATAACATCCGTCTCTTTCGGCGACACTCTAGTTTCTCGTTTATCCGTAAGGTAAAATGCAAACATAATTAGGCCAAAACTGAAAAATCTAAAGGTTATAAAGGGATTTTGATATAAATTTAATTGGTCTGCCTAAGGTCATTGTCACCCAAAATTATGATTTTTATGAAAGTAAACTCAATATCATTTTGTTATATGGGTCCAAATCCGTGGTAACTCTTACATAATTTTGTAACTTACTATTAATGCTTCCTATTTTTACTTTTTTATTTACTATTGGTTTCTGTTACTATTTATATTAATTTTCACATATTACAGTTTTTTTTACAGAAGAGTGAGCTAAAATACCTAGAGAATGCAAAAATTACACAAACAGTTTCTGTTGTATATTTGGATCAGTTACATTAAGAAAATACAAGAGACAATGACTAAATATGTGAAGAAACTTTATGAGCTGTATTTTAGATGCAATATGAGAGAACATGAAAAACCAGCGGCACCTCACATATGTTGTGTCAAGTGTACAAGTTCACCTTATGCCTGGGTGAAAGGCAATGGGTATGAACTCATGTAAGGCATACCAATGGTCTAGAGGGAGCCAAAGAGCCCTTCAACGGATTGCCACCCTTGCTTAACAGATAATACTGGTGTGTAGTCAATGTGATTTCTTTCCTGGCCTTTAATATATTTACAAGGGATGTATCTTTTAAAAAGATTAAAATACATACTATATCGTAATTCTACTATTTCTGCAAGTGATCACTGACAGTAATATCCATTTTTAGTCAGATTTTATTTTTTTTCACTGCAGATTGCAACATATATGACAAGAAATCTATAATGTATCCAAACTTTTAGTCTGCTATTCACCCAATTCGACATTCCAGGGTTATTCCAGTACAACAGCCACCTTCCGAACTAGCAAGCGATGACAGGAGAAACTTACACGATTCAGAGTCTCAAGATACAACATATGTGGCACAACTTATATTGAAAAGAAACCACATCTCATCACCCAACCTGAACTTAATAATCTAGTTTGTGATACAACACTTACTAAGCGACAAAGTGAACTCTTGCCTCATGTCTGAAACAATGAAACCTATTTTATGAACGTAGTAGAATTACAATATTTAGAAAGCGTTCTGCAGATCTACAGCATTCTTCACTTTTGAAAACAACCTGACTTATTCTAATGATATCAGAGGCCTATGCAATGCCCTTAGGCTGACTTATGAACCAAATAACTCGAGGTTATTGATAGATAAATCTCTTTACAGCATAAAAGTGGTTCTGTTTCACATTAGCAGCACCATGACTTCAGTTCTAGTTGCTCACTCAATCATTTTAAGACATACAAATGAGAAATTTGCTTTAATTCTAGACCGCATAAGTTACAAGGAGCATGATTGGCTAATTTCTGCAGACGTGAAAGTAATAGACCAAATTAAAGAGCTACAAACTGGGTACACAAAGTTTATTTGCTTCCTTTGCAAGTGGGGCAGTAAGGCCAGATCAGAACTTTATTTACGTTCAGAATGGCTATCTCGGGAAACAATGACGCCTGGATGCCATACTGTAATTAATTAGCCACTAGATAAGGGGGAGAATATCATTTTGCCACCACTTCATATAAAACTAGGGCCAACTAATAAATTTGCTAAAGCACTGCATCATATCAAGCCATGTTTACAGTACCTCAAATCGATCTTTCTTCTCAGTATCTTCCATCTTGGAGGTGAAAATGCCTGGCATGCATTCCAAGATGTAGGCAAAGGACTTGTGGGAAAGCACCAAAGGATCCAGCGAGAGCGTATGGTGATGGGCCTAATCAAGTGCTACCATGATCTCGGATGCAATATGTCACTCAAGATACACTTTCTCTATTCTCATCCGTCTTTCTTCTCATGTGATGCAGGAGAGGTGATTGATGAACATGGACAGAGGTTTAAACAAAATATATCGTCAATGGAAAACGGGTATAAGGGAAAATGGAACCCTGGCTGACTTCTGCTGGAACCTGAAGCGTAACACACCTGAGACGTTTTACAAACGAAGAATTAAATAATAAAATGTAGGTTAATACATTATATAATGCTAACAAAGTTGCTGATTCATTATATATTCCTGAAATAATTACAATGGACACGTTTAATCTGAATTTGGGAGCGAAATATATATATGGTATTATGGAAATCGGTATCAATTGCATAATTAATAAATCGACAATTTACGAGAAAATGTTACTTGTTAAGGAAGTTTTTCTTATCAAATTCAAATTCAGCACATTTAACTTCCTAAGTAAATGCACAAGATGTGTTTTATCTTGACAATAAAATTTGTTGTACCTTCATAATCGGCCAAATCTTTTTATAGTCAACTTCCTAATATAATAGCGAAGGTACCTACAATTATACTACCCCAATAGTCCTTAAAAAAATTTATTGTATTATAAATAGCGATTTTTATTCCTTTACTTGTAAAATTTTTCATCAGAAAAAAAGATTTTTAGGATAGAAAATTAGCACATAATTAAGGGGTAATTTCGGATTTAATGGCCACTTGAGGAAAGATTTTAATTGATGGTGGCGATTAGCAGAGTTTAAGTACCCAAAGTGGGCAGTGTATTTTGGCGAGAATTTCTTTCTTCGGAAAATGCAGATGGAGTGGAACTTGGGTGAAACTTTAGGAGATTCAATTTTTCTTCCTGACCCAACTCTTTCCCCCCAAAAAATCTTTGTAAACTTCCCGACTATTTAAACTCTAATAATTTTAACTTTGCCTGGTTTGACCATTTAGACAAAGTCCCTGAAAGAACTAATGAAAGTCAGCGTCTTGTGATATACTATAAGATTTATTAAATAAATAACTGCCTTTTCACTAATTCTTTGGAATCTTCATTTGCCTTAACCTTATTTGAAAATAAATATATTTTCATTCGAACATGAGCCATTATTGTAAGGACAGCCATACGACTGAGAAACATGTGTAAAAGGAATAGAAACACTGAAAATGTGATAAAATGAAAAGAGACGCAAAAATAAACATTGATAATCTTCCAAATAGAAACCTGAGTTTGTTCTAAAATCATATGATCATTAGTAAGATTACTTTCTCTACCTTTGCGAAAGAGAGAGAAAACTTATATAAATATTCTTGTAAGTTAATAATTGATGCGGAATCAGTGTCGTGATTTTTTCCATTTAAGTTACATCTTATGTACTCATATATATAATACAAGTCTGACCACTCGCTAATTCCATGACGCAGTTAAAACAGCTAAAATATTAATCCTCCATAAACCAAGTCAAGCTCCCAGCCTCTTGAATTCATAAGGGAATATTATTCATTTAATATCTTGCATTTGGATTCTGAAAAGAACAGGGATACCACTATGAGACTCAGATTATTAAATGAAAAAATAGCAGAGGCAAAAGAGGATCAAAATAAATCAATTTATTACCACGCGACGTCGAGAAATACTTTGATCAAGTCATGATCAAAAGCTTACAGTATAAGATCCTGAATCTTCAAATGACTAAAGATTTTAAGTGAATTCTCACCGATTAAATTAAGAAAAGTTAAACAAAAATCGAGTATGAATGGCTAGAATTCGAGTTGGAAGTTGGCAACCTTACCACACACGTCACCTTCGGCTCAGATTGAGCTGCGGTACAGAGGTGGGGAGAGTCTCTCCAAAAGGTAATCGGCCGCATGCTTCAATCACTACTGTCCCTAAGTGAAATTTAAACATAATTAACTCTACTAATGATACTACTTTATTTTCCTCCTTCACAAATATTTCATATGTTTATTGAATTCTTTCTATTCACCACTTGACACTTATATTATCACAAAATTGATCGATAACTTCCTCCAATATTCTTCTCTTTCTTATAATATCCACCACTTTTTCTTTCTAAATTCCAAGTATTTTAAAATTTTATTGTCTGTACCAAATGATAACTTTCCCACATTCCAAACATAATACCTTCTTATACATTCTTATTTACCTGCCAATATTATTATCTTTTGCGTGGAAAGTTTTTTTCCTCCAATGCATTGAGAATATGAAAAAGGTTTTGTGCACCTATTTCCAGCAAAAGCCAAAGAAAATTTTGTTGTTTTCATCCATAAATTCATTTCCCACCCAATATGCGCAAGTGAGGTAGGGGATGAAATTGGAATGGAAAAGGATACTAAATCCAGAAAGTATGAGATTTATATCCTAGGATAATATTATGTTTTGACGCATATTTATTTTGAATTTAAATCGAAAGAGCAATGAGGAAGAATCACCCAGATATCGTGTAAGGAGTCTGTAACGAAAGATATGGTACAAGAGAAAGAGGAGAAGAATGGAATAAATAAGGTCGCAGATTATCTTCCATGCTTTGGGGTCAGCAGGCTTAACATCGAAAATTTGGAGTCAGTACGGCGAATATTTCCGCAAATATCAAGCTTGACCTTGTTGCAAAAAGTACATCTAAAATAAAAAGATAGCATTAAGGTAGTTTCTGATGAGATTAGGAGAGGCAATCGAATACTTTGCGGTAAAATTATCTGGTTGTCCATTCTTAGGCCACTGATGGTTTATGATATGAATACATTAATGGAATAAGCTACTACCTCCCACGCAACGTGTAGGTATGGAAAATACATACGAACAAGCTGTATAACATTAATATCTATGTATTCCGTGTAACAGATTGCCAGTAAATCTTAGGTTCAATGTCTAACATAAATTCTGTGATGCGAAATATATGATGTAGTCACTATGGCGCAAGAGTCTGCTATGCAGTTCAAGCGAAGAAAGAGAAGGGATGAATTATTAGTGTCGTATAATCATGAGAACCTACAGAGAGTACGTCTAGAGATGTATCAGATACTAATTGCCGCAATAGGTTGCTGTCCTATCATCCATATGCTCACTGGCAACCTAATTGCTAGAACAAAAATAGCTGACTCTATCAATCCCGGCAAATATCATTCCATCTCTTTCTCTATGCACACTCTGAACCACGTTAAGAGCTTGGTAGGAAAAGTTATGATTTCTCTGTAAATGTGAATCAATTTTGATCAAATCTTCCAAGCTAGTCTGCACAATATGGCCACGCTATTTTTATTTTTCCATAATAGTGTATTATGTACATTAAAGTATTGTAGATTCGTCATTATGGGGGTGAACCACGCTAATAGCTTTTGAATGAAAGTAGCACGTCCAGACATATTTTGAAGAAAACGAAACATAACTTGCCATTTCGACAGATAACATAGAAGCCCATGTCATGCATGGAATCCGTTATTTTCTTAATAGTAGCAAGTTTGAAAACCACTGATCCGGATTTGATGATCGCCTATAAGATTCTTTATACGAAAATTGAAGTTTATGGGCATAAACATCTAGTTTATTGATGGACCACAAATTTTCGATTGGGTTGTGATCCGAATGGGTTTGTGTCCACACCATAAATCTGTCCCATTTTATAAGCGCTTAGATAGCACTGGCAGAGTGAGAGAAAGCGTTGTCATGCATAAACACTAGAGTCATTAGAAGTCAAATCGGTATTTAATCTAGCTAGGGATACAAAACACCCATCAAGAGAGGGCCGTAGGCGGCTGCTCTTACGTTAACCCCATCATGCACCCTGAGTGGTCCAGCAAGTCTCTGTCCAATTATATCTGCCCACCCATGACATATCCCATCGTCTCTGCTGATAACTTCGCAAACTTTGCTGACGCTCATTTACGAAATGGACCCATACTTTCGCGCAAGGTTTGCCCGGATCTCGTTAGAAAAAAGAACGCTACTCATATCCAACGTCGTATACCTTTGGGCCCATTGAAACCTCAAATTCTTTTGACGAGGCATTAAATGAGGCAAGTTTAGTGGAGCTCACACAGAAGCTATGGTTTATAGGATACGGTTTCTGCTGGGCTTCGGTGTATCTGGACGACCAGTTGCGGTTAAAAAGGCTTTGCTTTTTTATCTGAGTTTCCCACGTAACTCTGGGCTAAAATTCTTTAAATGCTTACCTATAACAGTCTTGAGGTCCCCCAATCGGAGGGCTTCTTCCTTAGCCAAGCGTCCTTTAGAAATTGGCCACAATAACATGAATAGTGGTGCCTTCTGGACTTATCTTGATGATGAACTTTCCTAATAATTAGCCCTCTGAGATATTCCATCGTTCTTAAAGCCAATAGAAGTTATTAGAGTGGTTTAACCCAAAACGTCAAATCTTAAATAAAAATGAAAAGATGAAAGACAGAATAATAAAAACATAACATTTATTGTGTAGACTAGCTGGTTAAGGTTTCATAAATTTTAATAAACAGAGAACTGAGAACAACGTACATTTCGTATCACGCTAATAGCGTGTTTCAGGTTTTAGTCCTCCCAATAGTACTCCATTTGTCCATTTATATTTTCCTCTATCTAAGACTCCTTCTCTATTTCTATATATTCATCTATCTATTTCCGTATCAATCTCTTCATCTATTTCTCTGATTATCCCAAAGTACCTGTTCATATATCCTTACATCTATTCCTTCATAAATCCTACCATATGTCACCATCTATTTCTCCGTCCATTCCTCTATATATCCATTCGCATCCAATCTTCTCTTTCTATTTTACTATATATATATATATATATATATATATATATATATATATATATAGATATATATATATATATATATATATATATATATATATATATATAGATATACACATACATAGATATTTACATACATAAATAGATCAAGAAGGTAGAGATTAAAAACAGAAAAACTAAAGAATGAAAGAGATGAAAGAATGAATATATAAATAATTTCTAGCTATCCCTGATTTAGCTTTCTATCCATCTTACAATGCATTTGACCCTCTATTCCCTCCATACATATTTCTATGTAAACAACTATCCGCATATACATTTTACCGGAACGTCTACCTCCCAATTTGCTATTCACTTACCTATCTAACTATCCTTCTATCTAAGAATCAAAACATTCATCGATTCAATCATCTTTCTTGAGATTGATCCTTATATATATTTATCTAATTATTTATATATTCATTCTTTCATCTCTTTCATTCTTTAGTTTTTCTGCTTTTAATCTCTACCTTCTTCATCTATTTATGTATGTAAATATCTATGTATGTATATATTGTATATAGTAAAATAGAAAGAGAAGATTAGATGCGAATGAGCAATGAGACAAGAAACCAGAGTTGTTTAGAGGCAAGAGAAAGGGACATTAGAAGAACCTAGAATCAAGGAGAGCAGTGAGTAGCACAATGAAGGCAATCCTTTATCGAGAAGACAGAAATAACGCCTGGGAAAAAAGGTTTTCGAAAATTCCTGGCCGTGACTCGAGCCCGGGTCTGCTGATTGTCGGTCAGATGCTCTACCGCTAAGCTACCAGGCACAGTAACTATATTTCGCCCAAAGCGTTACCCAATCAAACCCATTATCTCTTAAAGCTAGGAACCTCCAATGAATTTTCATACCACATCCTTTTACCAGCTCCAATTTAAAGGCTCATCCCCCATGTCACATGCAAAGAAAATAAAAATATGGCGAAAGCCCTGTGGTGGTTGTTGTTATCACCCACAGAACATGTATTTTCTCTTTCTTTTTATATATATATATATATATATATATATATCCACTTATCTATCTATACACGAATCCAGCTCTTGCTTATTCATCTTCAACCATCTATAAGAACGCCATTCCATTTATCCTAAATACTCTAGCCATCGATACACATAATAATCTATCCGCATTTCCATCGAATAACATAAACATCTACCCACCTAAACTTCAAACTTCCATCTATATATATATTCATCTAAACTTCAATGAATGGCTCCATCGATCATTTAATTGTTTAATCCATCGCTCTATCAGGAATCCCACTATCCTTCTTCCATCTCAACTTCGCTTTTATCGTTCCTTTCACGATCCCTCACTCTACCCCACCATACTTCTCTTCTTTTCTATTTTCGTCTCACTGATCAGCAGTGGCTCCGTTACTACATTCCTCTATCCATGCCTTCATCCACCCTTTCATTATCTTTGCACCCTCCGATCCTCTTTTATTCCATAACTTTTGCAATTTCCCATAGTATTATTTCATCTCTTTCTATTATCTGTACACATTCCAATATTTGGCTACAATTTTCATTTTATTTTGCACCGTTCTTCTCCACTCTATTAATGTGACGAAGATTTGGTAATTTTTCTTGGTATATAAAGCGCAATAAGATCAAGGTTAGATCACGCAGAAAGTTAGAAAAAGAGATGGATGAAGTAAGTTGCGAAGGTAGACAAAGTTAATATAGTGGAAGATAAAGTACGCTTTGGCTGATTTTCTAAGACCTGGAGTGAGAGGTAGTCAAAGTTCTGCCCAGTTTCAGGTGTATTCGGCCCATCATTATACCCGAAAGCCGCGTCCATGGATAGAGCAGATGATAATGTCAAGGGTCTGCTAAAATCATTAAAATTAGCAGCTTTCACAATTTCCACTCGATTATATGAAATGTATTCAGTGTTGGATAATCCAACGGAGGGCCTTTAATCTTGCTGGAAAGAGATGGCGTAGGAAACGTAAAGAGTCTCAAAAATGTTGACTTTCATAAAATGAATTCAAGAAAAAACTGATACCTTAATTCGGTATCCTTGACCCTCCTCTTCACAGGATGAGAAAGAGTTCATATATCTAACCACGCCATCTGAGGAGTACGAACGCTGTTACTATATAATTTTTAAGAGCGACATGGAGCAAAACCCATTCCTCCTTAAATTCTTTGGAGATGGACACCCAAAAACCCCATGTCATCTTATCCTACGCCATCCTTGGCAGCCCCCAGCAGAGACCATAAATAAAAAAACAGCTTAATTAGAGGGCGGGAAGGGTATTAATTTCGAATTTTTGCGTTGTTTTACAGTGGTCGGTAAAGTTGAGTGAATTTTCGCTCCATCAATGTTTGGAGCCTCACATAGTAACCTCTTTTATGATCTTGTCCCATAATTTCCTAATCGTACTTCCAAGGAACCATGAGTTCCGCCTTTAGGTGTTTATAGTTTCTAATAGAGATTGAGATAATGAGGCTTTCTACGTCATCTTTCTGATTATAATAAAATTCATGATTTGTTTAACTGAATCGTCATATTCCAGAAAAATTCTGGGTAACGAAATAATATTTTAGAACTGTTATATTGTTTAAAGCTTTTAAACTAATTTTTCTTCATATTTACTTAGTGGAATTATATCTAGTTTTGGTTGATGCAAAATGTCTGAATGAAATATTTATTAAGAGGTCTCTTATACAAACAGTCTCCTTTAAGTAATTTAATGCTTTGTCCTTAAACGGTACAAAACCTTTAATACTTTTTTTTAATACTAGTTTTTAAAAAATAGATCGTATTTTGCTCTTCAGCTTGAACTTGTGAAGGAGAAAGAAAAGGAGTAATTAAGATATGGCATTAATCACATAAGAGCTCCCTGAATTATTTCTACGATTCCCAGATAAATATTTTAATCAGATAAATATTTACCTTCGGAAAACTTTAACCCTCCTATTTTTACCATTCCGTTTTGACTCATAGCTCCTCTCATCCATTTTGGTAGAGACCACTCGTTGGTATTTTAAACTTAAGTTTGAGTAATTCTAATAAAGTTCTTCATGGTTGTGTGTTGCTCTTTAACGACATCCATTTCAGAAACCTTAATAGTTACTGAAGATTCCACCCACACGGCTGCCATGTCTTTCACTCTAAAATATACCTTTTCGATTGAAACACGTTATTTTAGAAAGCTTTTCTTCTTCATTAAGATACCTCGATTTCTAAAAAGATTTACCTTAGGAATTGACAGGGATTAAATAGAGTAAAGAATTAGAGTGTGGGCATAGATGAGATTAATTCTTGAAATTTATCTTTATTTATTTCTCTTTTTACGTCCGCTAACAGATTTGTGTGAATTTGACAGGATCAACAATATATGATTGTCTACTTGTCTGTCTGTCTGAGCATGAAAGACATATCTCGACAGACATCCGGACTGATTTAGATCGAGGTTATCTGGTCGTTACATATGCGGAGCTGGTCCTGAATCACCTAATCATTTTACTTTTCATTGTGTAATAAGTCATTTTCTGTGTTTTGGGCGATGGCATAAAAATTATAGGCAGGTTAAATTGAAAAATAACCAGGGTTGGGCAGATTATGACTACCGATATGGAGAATTTGATTTGGATTCTTGAGATCAAAATTATTTAATTTACTGTACAATATTTACCAGGTAATATTATAGACCTGGATAGGAAGAGAAGCCAAGGAATTCTAGTAATGATTACCTGAAATTATTCAAATATAGATGGATTCGAAGTGATTTGTATATCTATTAAATGTAAAAAGTTATATCTGGACAAATACGAGATTCAGATCTGACCGTATGGAAACTCCCCTATTTGTTGATAATTTAAATACTACTGGTAAGAGTCATGTGATTCTTAATACGAAAGAGTGAATTCTAGTGGGAAGTAATTATAGTTCAATTTAAAATTTTATTAGTGATAGTGCGAGTCACTGCCTACTTTCTAGTTAAAGTATGAGTTCGTTTCATTTCATTATTATACATTTACTTATGATTATTTTTACATCTGTCGAAGTATGTCCATTTAACTTCCGAAAAATTAGGGGCAAGAAGAGTTGTTTTTATATTTTTCAAGGATTTCCTGATAGGTTTCGTCTTTTATTCCCTTATCATATTTTTCGCATAAACTTATTTTATTTTACTTACGAGCAAATATATGTCATCATTTACTACCGAAAATCTTTTATTGTTGAATCCACCCATAATTTAACTTCTCATAAAACTATTGATTTCTATAGGCAAATAAATAATCAGATTGAAATTAAGAAAACTCTTCTTCCGAACAATTAAAGTTAATTGGTAATTATTTGATTTAAATACCAGCAATATTATTGCGAAACGAGTTATTATTGTTGTTGTTCGAGTTAATTTTATTGAGAAAAAGTAATTATTAGATTGTAAAGGAATTAATGGGGTTATAGGAAGCGATAGAAAATGATTCTGAAAGCGGTGTTAATTGTAAGAAGATTTCTGAATCTTTTAAAAAAAAAGTGTAGCTCCTTATTAGGCGAGACTAATGCGTAGGTCTTTTAGAATGTATTGATTCATGTTAATGTTTCTTTTAAGCTAACTACTTCAGTTAAGTTGGAGTTATTTAAGCTACATTTTGTAATAAAACCTCTATACAGATTTCTGAAAGCGAAACCCTCATTTATCTTCTTTGAGTAAAAAGAGGGGAGAGTAAGCCTTAATAAGATACCTAAAATAACATTATAAAAGTCGATGGAAATGTGACGAATATTTCAAGATGTTGGTTCGAATATTTGATGCAAAAGAGTTCGGACTAGAAAAATGGTAGTGAAGATGGGCCACAATGCTGCAATAAATGTTAATTCTTCTAAAGTCCTTTTCCAGTTAAATTCTCGACAGAACACTCGTGAAATGGGAAATATTTAAAAAAATGAATCTAGATGCATCTTTAAAAACTAGGAAAAGTTAGCCAAATAATGTAAGGGTAAGAAATACCATTTCAAGCCAAAGTAGAAAGGCAGATGAACTATGAACTTAAAATGCAATACTGATGAACACCAAGAAGAGATCGGAGGCAAAACCTAACTCCTAGCCACAGAATTGTTTTTTTTCTAAAGATCCAATCTGGCGACTATTTACTACAACAAAAGTCGCAGAAAGCACGCTTCAGCCAAATACTAGGCTAGATTAAATAACCTAAAGTAAACATAGAAATATCAGATAATAAAATCAAAACAACAAAAAACCCAAAGTAAAAGAAACAAGCACTGAACAAAACAAAATTAACAAGAGGAAGAAAAATGAAGCACACTCTGGCGTCGTGGGTAGTCTCGGCTCCCACCGGCGCAGAAAGATGCCACCTACAACACAGATAGTCAAACAAAATGCAGGATAATTGCCTAATCCAAGGTGTCAGATAGTCCACAACTCTGTGAGCACAAACCCCCTGCCGAGTACAAGGAACAAGCAGTAGCGAACTCTCTCGTTCCGATACGCGGAATGGTAACGTGTGCCTACATTATCTAGACCGGAATAATGAACAAATATGTGTCGAACAGTCTTCGAGACACCGCAGTGGTCGCAATAAGGTTCGGTAGAGCGGCCTAAAAAGGGCGTTGCGTCCCGGGAGTTTGATCATCTTAAAGAGGACAGAATGCGACCTGAAGCCTTTGCGGCATTAGGTCCTGGAGAATGAACTCCTCAATATAATTGAACAGTATTTAAACACAAATAGGTTACAACATTTCAGCATTTAAATGAAGATCTCGAGGAAACTGACGTCTACTGAAACGCCCAAGGGGTGTGTTCCTCCTTGATCAAATGTTACTCGAAAATGGTACGTTTTGCACAAGGAAAATTAATATTTTAGGCTGGCAACTTCGTTCACATCCCCTTCTTTCCTGGACCTCGCACCATCTGATCAACTTTAATTGCGTCATACAACTTTATCTAAATTAAAAGTTGGGAGAAAATGGCCGATAATATAAAAATTATTTTATATTCCTTTTTTTTTTAAATAAACGTATTAGAAATTGAGAACCTTACCATTCTTTTACAAGCCGGAGGAATATGCCTTCATATTTGTAAACCCTGGAAATCAACATCTACAATCTTTTAGTGACAACAAGAAGTATATTGACAAGCAGTTTTCTGATAAAAGGTTTATCTCAAAATTTTCTATTATCATATCTAGTATTTGTTTTTCTCTTTCCAGAGTTTAATTTTCTAATTTTTTAAACATTGCCGATAAAGAAACTCTACCAATTTCAGGTTTTGAACGAGGAGGGATTCTTGGTCATTCGGATGCCAGACTGCTCCAATGACAAATTGCTGTGAATACCTCTTTCTTCTCTTAACAGAATTAGATTTCAATTTAAATAAAAAGGTAACACATTAACGGCGTCTTTATCTTTCGTTCTCTGACACCTGAAATATGTCTATGTGCTTTTTAGGCTATATTGAGAATAACCTTCAGATATAAGCTTCTTAATTGGCAAATATATTCAAACTAAGCTCAAGAAATTGAGTACATTTCTTACATTCTCAGAGATATTATGGGCCTGCAGCCAGTATGAAGGTTCGTTAAATTATGCTCAATATTGAGAAGGAGATGGGGAGATGGAAGTAATAAATGACCAGCCTTTCAAATTATGACATATCATCACATTCAGATGATTTAATGTTTACTCAATTCTCAGAGAGTGGATGAATATGGATTTGGAGATCATTCCCCCTGGAAATTAATATAAGGAGGTTACAATCAATGGTACATAATGGTGCCTTTTCTCTCATACTGTAGGGTAAAATTTTGAATGATGTAAGGACAGAGTTGTTTGAGTGTGTTCGCAATATCAACTCAGTCAAATGTGTATGAATTGAAAAAAGGTACTTCTATGAGTGGTTTGAAATAGTCTGCTTAAAAAAGAAATTAATTTCTTTCATCGAGGATTGTACTTCCTTCCTACTGCAAAATTGAAAAGAATGGAAGAACCAAAAAGGATAGCCATGTTAATATAATCCGATAAAAAGAGATTAAGATATTGAGTGTATGTGCATATGAGCGATCATAAACGATGAAGAAAGGAGCTATTGCAGGATTTATAAAATCAGAAAATAGGTATACAAAAGAAAAATAGAAAATCCAACTGAAAATATTAGATTATCTACAAATATTGGCGATAAGCTGCAGGCGGTCCGATCTGTTGCTAAATTTGCAGTGAAGTTATTCACAGGCATTTAAAAATTATTGGAAGAATCATCCCGCAGAAAAAACGAACAGAGATTGTGTGAATGGATTATGAAGCTAAAAGTTCAATAGGCTCGCATCTATTCGATTTAGCGGCATTAATATTTAAACACATTAGTTTTAACAAAAGCATCATTAATTTCTAGAGAATTTCCTCATCTAATAATCTACAACGAGTCCAGGATCGCTTAGAGAGTAGTTAAGAAACAATTAGTAAATATCCCAAATCACAATCGTTCAAACTCTTTAACTCCTTGTTCTTTAGGCCCAGTTTTGCCTTATGTTCCACTGTATCACTTACTGTTTTCACGAGTATGTATGTATGTGTAAGTAAAAGGTTAAATTGAAATTTCTCTTTCTTGTTCCTGTATATTGTAATCCAATCTAGAAACACAAAGAGAGATTTTACAAGGTCTATAAGGTTCAGTATTTCCTAACCTTTTACTTCTGTCCCGCTCGACTTCTTTGTAATTCAACTATTTTCTAACACAAATTACATTCTTTAGCAATCACGAATCAAATCACAGGAATTTGACAGTACCCAAGGAGAAACGTAATAGGAATTTAAAACTTGGCCATTAAAAATAATTTAAAACGAGCCCTTCCACTCCTCTTTTATAGTATATGAATGTGAGCATTATTATGAAGTTACTACGGTAGAAGTTAATATTTTAAAATCAATATCTGGACTATGTCTCTTCCCTAAAAATGTGGCTTCTGATTGCACATATTAAATTTTTCCAACTCTAATTAAAAGGTGCCTTCTTTCATTGGACTGTGAGGATTTTAGGATGCTGCCAACTCGGTACATTCAGGTAATAAATATTTGTTATTCAAATTAATCAAACATTTTAATCTCTTTTTTTGTAATGGATTAAAAGAGATTTCTGCCTCTTATTCTCCAAGAAACTCTGGAAATTAAACAAACTTTTAAAATTTAGGCCAATAAGTAGATTACTCCAATTAATTTCTTGAAAGCTCCAAATTAGGGCTATATTTAGATTAAACATAGTCAATAATTCATTTTAATAACTGAATAAAGATATGCAACCGGATTTTGAAAAACAGAGGAACGGGGAAGAAAGCGAAGAAAATAAAATAAAGTTATCTAGAGAAAGAATAATTAAACCTGAAGTATTGGTCACTCTCAGGAGCATTGTGTAACACGTCTTTGGTAAGGAGCAACGAACATAGCCTCTTTAAATAACTGTAAAGTCGAGTGTTGGAAAACTACATCATCCAATTTGTTTTCTACTAATATTATTTTAGTGGCCTCTATCTGCAGTTTTAATTCAGCAAAATTAAAAAGTATATTTTTGAAACTCTTTCTATTTTTGACGTAACGAGATCTATATGCAAAAATATATATTTATTTCCTCAGGAAACAAGAGTGAAGAGTCAAACAAGTTTTCGTTATTCAGCTTTGTGTTAAAAATACGTCCTAGAGATTCGCTTTTTCTTTTAATCACAATTAACAGAAATATGACTACTAGAAAATTGTGTATGTAAAAGAACAACCCTGACCTATTTACTTTAGTTGGAGACCACGTGCGTCACTTTTCGCCGACGAGGCAAGAAAGAGCCGCTGTGTTTCAAACCTTGTTGTTAAAGGATGAATCGACTCCAGATTAAGATGTCTGGAGTTTTTGACTCCTTTCTCCAAATTCCCACTTCCCCTTCAGAATCTCCCATACAATTACTCGGTTTTGACTTTAGATCGAAGAGTCCCGCATGCACCTCAAGGTTGTCCTCATCGTCTCGAGACGAAGTCCCGTGTGCGTTCATCAGACAACAAAACATTCTCCTCCGTGATTATCCACCAATCCATTGGTAGCTTCTCTGATCGGTCACCCTTTAAATTTGTGCGACAGTCTCCCTTCGTTTAATCGATCTGAAGAAAATCTCCATCGATTACCTTTGAGGAAAAGAAGTTTCCTCTTTCAGTGGAATTACGAGTAATACCATATTTTCCCGTCGAACATCATTCTTGAAGATTAGCTATCTTCATCTCTATTCCTCGGAAGGTTGGTTCAGATCGCGCCCAACTTGCCTCATTCGGATCGTGTCTCACATGCCTCATCAAGATCGAGCCCCATTTGCTTCATTAGGATCGTGCCCCACTTGCCTCATCACAAGCAGAATGTTCCTCGATGTCACCGACCCGTAAGATGAAACGTCCTCCATTATTAGTATTGTCAACCATCCCCTTTTGATCTGAGCCCTATAACGCTAATCAATCAATTGTATTTGAGTTTCCTCCTCATAATAAATATCAAGAGACTATTTCAGTTTAAATAATCCCCTTTTGCCATTTTTTTAATTCTTATTTTATTGTTTATTAATAAAATTATATTATTGTTAATTCATCTTTAACTAACCTTGGACGATATTCTCGGCCTATTTAAGTAAATCTCGCCAACTATTTTTGCACTCTGCCTGATTTGTTATGGATTTGTAACCCAACGCCTCGAGTTTGACCTCCCTTTCGATCGTTAATCATTGCGAACAGTCCTTAAACGTCTCTCGTTGCAATAGGTGATTAAGTCCCCCCCCCCATAATATAGGAGTAGTGTATCGTATAGAGTGGTATACCGCTGCAGTGCCATACTGGAGTCGACATCAGAGTAATCACTATAGATAGGTTTCCTTAATGCTAGATCGCTTTTTGCCTGGTTCTTTTAGGACCTAGCTCTAGAAAGTAAATAAATATCCTTTACTCCCAAATCAGCCGTGATTTTATGTTTCTCTTCAAAATAAGACTTTGAGAATACAAATATTCACGTTGGGAAAAAAAAATTAACTAGGTATGAATAGGTGTTTATATGTGAATTTCTATACTAAAATTCAGATGTTTCTGTGTAAGTATGAGATTCTATTACAGTGTTTTATGCCAAAGTGTTTATGTGAATAAGCGAGCATTTATTTTGATGGATTCTTCGTTCGTATTTAAAGCCGAAAACTAATGAAGGTATCTCCATGAGGATGTTAGAATAAATCTGAAAATAAGATGGCAAAGCAAGAGAAAAGTAAAAATGTGTGGAAGACATATACTACCTTTCAAAAAGCTAACAACCCCTCTAATTCTATCACTAAATTTGTTAAGGGAAAATCAAAATTATGTATCGGCAAAAGGTATAGAATTTTGGATAATTAAACGATATTTATCATCATACAAGCAATTTAATAGAAAAAATGAATAAACAAAAATATCAAAACGACAGCAGAAGCATTTCTATTGCGATATGACGATTAAAAAATTATGAATAGAAAACATGTGTACAAGTTATAAGTAATAAGTGCTTAGTCTTGGAGCCTTTATAATCCACCATAATTCACATCTCTTGCCACACAAATGAACAAAATGCTGACACATGAGCGCAATAATCTTTCTCCAGTCATTTTGATGAATTTCCCGAAGCCTTTGAAGAGTGTCTCTCGAACAGTCCCAATGTGATAAAGATCTCGACCCTGTGCAAGCAATTTCAAAATAGTGCTGAGCTAATCTTCCAGGGAGATCTTAACGGTATGACGGTGAGTGCGTGATCCTGCATGAAATACGGTAATGCGGTATCATAGGCCTTCTTTAGATCAGTAAACACTGTGTTGTAGTTATGTCAACGCACAAACTCCTCGAAGGTAACATTTTCCAGCCCAAACAAAATATCATACGTGGAGTGGAACTTGCTGTAGTTGCATTGAGCAGAAAGAAATTGGTATCTGCTGGCCATGAAAATGGCTATTTTTTCATTAGGCAATCCTACAAAAAATTGCACACGCGGTAAGGTAAAGATATTGGGCGGAAATTAGCCACCCAATCTCTTTACCTTACCACCATTCGCCATGAGTCTGGGAGATTAACATTTATTCAGGTCTCTTTGAACAAATCTCGCATATATCCTAAGCTCCGCTCTTCTAGGTGTAGAGAAATGGCTACCTTAAGCATCCTGGAGGAGTATAGGTACATTAAAGTCTCCCCCCCTCATGAGGAGAAGCGTGGGAAAGGTAGCCGGCGAATAACCATAACTGCTTACCCTGTTTGATCTCCCCGCCGCTGTGGGCAGTTGGAGCTAACATTTGTTTAAGGCAACCACAGAAGGTCCTTAAACGACGCTCTAACGATCCAATTACCTACGAGACCCATAAACCCGTGGTTATGGAAAAAAAGTGGTGCGAGTCAGAAGGCAGGCAAAGTAGCGGTGCGGTTGCGAGCCTCTCATTTGCGAGCTGACTTGGGCACCCCAGTGCCACCTCAGGAATTCTCGCTCTCCCCAGATGTTAACTCACCATTCGCTCCCCCCCCCACCCCTTTGCCTTTGTGGCCTGGTCACTTCCCCCTTTAGATGGGACGGCAATCCGCCTATAAATAAGCCCCGCAAAGAAAGAGAGAGGCTAATCAGAATTCGATACGCCAGAAGAAGGGTTAGTTCGTGAAGATCGATCCTTCCACCATACAAGACTATTTCCGTGAGAAACAATAGGATCAGATTGAGAAAATCGATCCACCCCTTTTCGCGCCGTATTAACCTAAATAGTCAAGCTTTATATCGATGCCATACCAAGGAATCATTTACAGACGGCTAAGAAGTCTGACTGAAGAAAAGCAAAGCCGCTCAGCCTCGAGTGACTCTCACATCTTAAGTTCCGTAAGAGTGAGAGGAGAAGAACTCAGCCCCAACGAGCTCCCGTTCTTTAATTACGTTGAAAATCAGCCCCCTTTACGACGAAATTTCAACCATCGGACACAACCCTCCAAAGCGAGAGATAAGTCCTCCAGCGTAATCCGGCAATCCCTAATACCTTCTGTCATGTGGTTTAGAAAGATCATTTATATTCATATTGCGATAGTAGAAGTTTAGTACGCCTCACGTTTTAATAGGGGAGTAGAAACCATTGTTCTTGAACCTAGGTCATATGTGTTTGTAGACGAGAGTACGTTAATTTAATGTTTAACGCTAATCAAATAGAGTCGCGATTAAAATACTAATCGGCAATTGGTATGTTTACGGGAAGCCTATTTGATTATTTTTGTCAGTTGTAACCGTGCGAAGGGTTTAGATATCAAAGATAGAAATGTGTTAACTGTTTGTTTGTTATAGTTAAGTGTTTCATTTAAAATACAAGTTTATTTGCGTAGATATCTGGTGTTTCCTCTTATCCTTATGTGTTTAAAATAGCTCTTACTTAAGAACAAAACTACTGAATTAGCACTCTTAGAACAAAGCCTACTTCATCCGAGAAGTAACTCGCGCATCACAAAGCATACCGCTACAAAAAGGGTGTGAAAGAGTATAGTGATCAAAACAGAGGGCCATACTACGACAGTAGGTGTCGAAGAATAGTATATGGGGTATCTCCTTGACCATGGGCGGTATCCGCGCATATAGAGAGTGAGCAGAAGACAATTCCTTCAATTTTAACCTGTTGTTGAAGGGTCCTTCCCGACTAGAGGCAAAATCCTCTCTGTGTGCTTCAGCGGCATCACGCCCTGCCTTCAATGTTGAAAGAGCAGCATCCCAGCTAAGAATGTAGAGAAGGCATTCATTCTCCAAGTGATACGCACGACATTGATTCAATGAAGCAGGGTGTTGCTCTATGTTTTTGATTCACATGCCATATACCAGAAACACTTATAGTGTACGGCTTTGGAGCATCTTACACAGTTTTTAAGTAAACCTAAATTTGCCTGGTCAGGTAGAAAATCGTATGACCGAAACGGTGGTTGTGATAGCATCCCCGCAGCTGGCAAGACTGCTTTTAGGCAGTATAGATACCAAATGGCACTCACTTATTCGGGGATCATTTCTTGATCGAAGGTGAATAGATTGTAAGAATGAGTAACTGTCTCACGTGAATGTTTACTCATCACACGTTCGATATGAAATCCCCTTGGTGAGCCAACTCTTCTGTAATGTCTTCTTAGGAGATGTCCACAAGTCCCTTGTATAAACTTTTTTCATCAAATTTAGCGCAAATTACTGCGTCACACTCACCGATGAGCAATCGATTGTCAAAAGAGTACTAGTCAATGCCGACTTGCAAGTATCTGCCGCCTTCGACAGAAGGCTCGCGTGTGCGAAACGGGTACCTTCGGCTCTCTCCCGGTCAATTTAGCCAAGGCGCTCCTTTATTAGACCACAGAGTATTTGGCCAACTTAATTTCAGTGCAGTGAAGGGCTGAAAATAGATAGAAACTAGCGGGCTCAAAAATCCCCGTAATCTAGGAATGATAGGCCGCGACATAATCGAAGCTCCGCTCACCACCTTTTTGACATTGGTCTACTCTGGGCTTTTCCCTACGAAGTCGCCTTAGGGAAAAAGCGCATGCCTATCTATGAGCAATTAAGTAGCTACCTACGTTAAAAAAAGAGGGGAAAATTAGATAATAAAAGAATGTGTTGCAAACTGAGAAGCAGTCTACTACGGAACCTTATTAAATTAAACATACATACGCCTAATACACATTGTCTACCTCTTTCGTACATTTTTGGATCATCCTTATTCCTGCTATTTCTACACAAAATTATGACTATTTTTTATTCATATACCATAAAAATGGAACAAAGATTGATCTGACTAAAATATAAAATCAAAGCTAATAGCCAAAAATATAGTTCCTCAAAGACTGACTTTTAACGAAAAATATTTTATTTATTATTTTCTACTTAATTTTCTTTACCTATGTTATTTGCAGGCGAAATTTATGACATGAGTGACATTTTCATGTGAGAAACTTTTCAAAATTTATAAATAAATTCTATTTTTTACTATTCGATCCTCAACAGAGAGAGTAATGAGAAAAAGATGCCATTAGGCCAGAATTTGGTGACGGCTAACACTTTTGAAGGTCATCGAGCAATTCCTGTTAAATGCCTATTGGGAGACTTATTATTTAGAGACAAATGTAAAGGAAATATTTAAAGGAAGATAATTAATAGAATAGAGCGAAACATTATAAATTTAAGAGAGAGTTTAAAAAATAATAACTTGAACTATAAACAATATGAATAAGAACCATTTGAACAACAAATTCGTAACTACTTGGAATATCATTAAACAAAGCATCATTACGATTCAAGATAGGGCGAGCCAAAACGATATAGTTCGGAAATTCTAACTAAAGGTATGTCATCAAATTTTGTGATTTTTCTATTGAAATATATTTTCAATCGCGTTGCAATGATCTTAAAAATACTAATAAAAAAAGATCTCAATAAATCTATGGTTTGAGCTAGAGTGAGAGATAGAGAGAGGAAACTAAAAATAAGTAAACATACTTTTAGACTTTACATAGATGAATAAAGCACAACTTTAACACCACACTTTATCATGGTTGATTGTCTGTAGTTAGAATCCCATAGGAACCTGATTATCTATTCGTTTACATATATATGTGTGCTCCTACTTCAATATTTATCTTTAGTCTTCAAATCGAAAGTAAATAAAAGTTTAATCCTAATTATATATATCTGAATTTAATAAAAAGATTTCCCCTTATTTAACTTTAAATACATAAATATTTGAGTTGAGGGTAATGGCCAAGGCACATTTTCATCAATCTTGGCCAAAAGATGCGGAATGTTTGGTGTTTATTTAAATATAGCTTAAGGAATTTCGGTTGTCTGATGGAATATTGGATTGGCAAAAAGGAATAGGGACCGCTCTTAGCGATTTACGAAAGTCTTTTTAAATACATCGAACTATTAATTATATTTAATAAGTTATTTTCAAACTAATAGTTACAGTGCTTTCGTATTAGCAATAGGATGAAAAAGACTTTAAGTTCTATAGTTCCTCTTTTGTAATTACATTGTAAATGCCCAATGTAATTTAAGCGAGAGTAGGAGATAATTTATGGATATTTGACCTCCAATATTACCTATAGCGGAGTCCATTTAAAGTTAACGTTTGGTCAAAAACAACGATGTTCATAGATTAACGGGGAATAAAGAAGAGTGTAATCCAAACGCTTTCTCTTTCTTTAATTGAGGGAATGAACTTACATCGTAATTTCTCCTGCGGATATGACAAGTTTTCTTTTTCTTGAAGGAAGTTTGAAAGCATTTCTCTATATTGCAAATGGTATTTTATCTTTAGAAATTCTTCTCACGCATTATCGCCATAGGTAGATGAAGGCAGATTACAGGATATTTACTCATTTGTTTTTCAGGAAAATCTCTTGACACCAATTAAGAAGTGAACAAATATCGCTTCAATGGAAAGCCCGTATCATTTGACGAAAGGTAACTTAGGATCCATAAATAAAGAACATGAAAATGACTACTGCAAGAGTAGAAAGCATCTTTTTTTCTTTGAATCAATTACAAAGAGAAATGATAAAAATGCGATTGATAAAATAGTTAAAGAATATGGTTGTCTAAAATTCACATTAGATCAAACCTTAGAAAATTTCCTAGACTTTCGCTATATCATATATAAATTAGACGACGAATGGAAATTCATAAACTCAATCAGAGCGAAACGTAGTCAAATTACCAAAAATACAAAGAGAAATGATAAAAACGCGATTGATAAAATAGTTAAAGAATATGGTTGTCTAAAATTCACATTAGATCAAACCTTAGAAAATTTCCTAGACTTTCGCTATATCATATATAAATTAGACGACGAATGGAAATTCATAAACTCAATCAGAGCGAAACGTACTTATAATGGGTATACCAAAGTTTGGACTTAAAAAGAAGCTATGTGGTTCAAGTTCACTTTGAATTAAACTCAAGCTCATATGAGCCATTTTTATTAACGTCGTTATGAGAACCATTCGAACGGCAAAATATAGAAGTAAAAAAATATAATTCATATTATCCTAACCCAACCTATAAGATAAATAACTTCTACACAAAAATATAAAAACAAGACCGAAGGAATGCCCGTTGTTTTTTTTTTAAAGACTCAGAGTTGATATTGGAGAAGTGAAATGATTAAAAGCAAACTCCTATAAATAATCAAACTAGCAAAATACAACTATTCAAACTTGGAGAAATTATAAAACTACTCAAAATATACAACTATTCAAATTACCAAAAATACATTAGAGGTGCAAAATTCTCAAAATATACAAACTTGTCAAATTACCAAAATATTCTTAGGGCGCTTCTTACTCAAAATATACAAAATGCTTCAGAAAACTCAAGATAACATAAATGCTCAAACTCTCAAATATACATGAAATACTAAAATTACAAAGATAATCAAATGACTTCAACTAATAAAACTATTCGAAATACTCAAATTAGTAACAATACCCAATGAACTCGAAATATCCACAGAGAAATTAGTCAAACAGTTAAAATAATCCATATACAATCAATTCACAAACAAGTTATTCTTACTCATATAATAAAAGTTGTGAAGGAAAACGCAGAAGCACAACTACCACTGAAACCATTTCAAGTAAAGATATTTACGTGTATTTTACCTTTTCTAGCTCTTTCTTACATCTTTGATCATAATTGCTCATAGACTTTCGTCTGATTAATTCTTACATCAAAATAAATTTGCCTCCATCCCCTGACTTACAGGGGAACAAACTTTCTAATAGAAAAAATATTTAATTTGTTTCTAGTCTTATTTTATATACGTTTTTTTAGGTAAAAGAAGTTTGTGAGCTTTTCAAACTTTATCAACAAATAAAACGTTTATCCTATTGGTTTCACACCAGAGAGGGTAAAGGAAGTAAGAGCTGCCATTTATTAAAGAAGCGGGAAAAATTTGAACTGCTAAAGTAGATCAAAGACAAGGCACAATTCGCGTCGAATGCCATTTGGAAGGCAGACATTGAAAAAATTATTTTTGTGATTACTTAGACATATATCTTCACGCTGTATAAGAATAATGGTTTTAATAATATACAGTGAAATGGGGACTAGCTCAACTAACGGATAGATTGCAACATTAGAAAATTAAGTGAAAATAGAAAAAAAGAATTTTGAACTTAACTACCTGCTATAAGATATCGAACATTTGAAGTATAAGGGCAGTAACTATTTAGGATTTTATTTAATCGAAACTTGATACAATTTCAGATGGAAAGAGCCAAAATGATGTAATTCTGTGATTCTAACTTAGGCAAAAATTCTCTATATTATCTAATGAGGGAGAAATGTACACTTTTTTAATCTTAAATATATAAAGAGCAATAGAAAGAAATTCGTCTGAAAGAATCCAATACTAATTTGGCGAAAATATGCACTGCCCTTTTGAAATGCACACGATAATTTGGGAATTGTTATTTTCATTGGCTACTGTATATTTATTATATTATTTATCTTATTGTTTTTTATTATTCCTGCAATAGGAAACAAGGATTTCGTGGTGAATTTCCAGAACTTTCCCATCACAAGTTTTCGCAATAAAATATCGTTTACTGATGTTATTTGGGTGTGAAACGCGAATATGAAATTCATTGCCTCCACAATTTGCTTAAATTTGAGTTAGATTCACATTTATATGAGCACAGATACAGCAAAAAGTAAGCAATTTTGAACGGAATCGAGCGATTTGTCGAAACAACGACGATTTTAAATCAATAAGCTAACCTATGCTTTTTTAATTATGTACGTAAGGTAAAGCTTTGTGAGTTTTGCAAAATAATTGCCTCAAATAAGTATAGCCTACCTAATATTTCCATGTTTTTTTTGCAATAATAGACAAGTTGATGTGTTGATTCAACTTGTTTCCCGATTTTCTGCGGGGCTCCTCTGTTAAATACAAACCCATATACAAAAGGATTATGTCCTAAGTAGTTCTATAAACGTGGCAATAGTTTTTATAAACTTTTTATTCCCAAAAGGTAATTATTTTTGTCGCAGCGTAAACCTACGTTTTCCTTAACTTCCAGGTCACTACCGCACACCGAAAAACACACAATTTACTTTTATTCTTCTTACTTAGCCTAAAAGGATAATAAATCTGTTTAACTGAAATTAAAAGTTACGTATTCATGAAAAGAGCAAACAAGCACAGAATTTATAAATAATGCTAACTGGTTATTCATGGTCGATGTTTTAAATTATCAACGCTGGTATATTTTTAGTGATAATTTAGTAGCCCAAATTATTACTCGTATTTCAAGTTAGCGCTAACAATGGGCTTTTCACACGGAAATAAAAGATAACAAAGATTTTAAATACAACAACAAAGCCTGATTGCTTCAGTATGATGCAGGTTTTTATACTAGAATTTTTCGACAATGATTTTTTACAATTACTATTAAGAAAGTGCATATTTCTTCAACCGGAACTAATATAAAAAATTACCTTAACTTGAGTAATGTTATTTAAAAGTAAGTCTTCTAACAAACACATAGCGGAACAACATATAAAGAGCTCTCATTTTATAAAAATAATCGTTTTGTTTATATTCGGGTGTTTGAACTTGACTGAGAAAGAAAGGGCTACTTTTGGAATACACAGTCACAGTGTCAAATTATATCGCATCATAATGTATTTTATATCATTTGAAAGGGATTTTTTTTATGAATTTAAATATAATATGGTGATTTATATTACTCAATAGTAAAGTGAATATGATTAAGTAAATTAAGCATTTAAGGTCTGGGCTTATATATCGAAGTCAAGAGACACAACATAAGAACAATGAAATTAGAGGGCCTCGCAATCGCATTGGAATTATAACCTAATGCTAGGCTTTTGACTTGGGTATACTACTAGAGGCTTACAAATACCAGAAAAATAGTTTGATTTTTAACTAAGGTTTTTTCGGAAATATGTTATAACAAGAAATGTGGCTTCAAGCACAGAATTCCTAAACAAAGTCTGCTAACCAAAAAGTCGCGTGCATTCAAATATTCTGATTTATGAACTTACGACCTTCAAAATTTTCAGTAATTCTTGGACTAACCTTGAGAGAACCGTGGTAATTTGATTATTCGAGGGAGAATTTAAAACAACATAAGGGTTTCAAATTTCGTTAGAAGCGGCCGAATAGTTGTATTGTATTGTCTAAACAAAATAATATCCGGGCTATCATTGGCAGGAGATGGACAATTATAGCATTCGAAAGAGAATGTAAAACAAAATTAGGATTTCAAATTTCGTTAGAATCGGATGAATAGTTACAATGTTATTACAAAACAAAAAAAGCGAAAGTAGGACCGACCGATACAGTAAAATATAAAGTCGCCTGCGACTAGACTCACACGCGACTAAAAAAAGATGTGCTAAAATTATTATCAAAATAAAAGAAACTAACGTAATCATTGGATATTATAAAACAATAGAATAAAATATATTTAAACAACCAGCTTTAACCAAACTCCCTGTAGGCACCAATAAATTGTTTTTTAAATGACACAGCCTTATATTACCTCGGTTACCTCTCTCGTACATACGACTAAATTATTCTAACACAACATTTTGGCAATGTCAACCTTATTTTTTCGATACTCTAGTGTGACAACATCTTGTGATTTAATGATTATAATTTTGGATTTTGCCATATAAGATCCAATACGGAATCAGCGGGTTGAGAATATTAAAAGAAATTCACCAGCATGATTCCTTTATCCATACGAGGCAAAGTATTCGAAGAGTTCAGCAATTCAGAGAACAGCCGAATCGGGTTTGGTGTTTGCCATGGATTTTGCCCTGTGTGCTTCTTGGGATCCTTCGAGTGCCTGTATTCGAGGAACAAAAGGGTCAATCTTAGATATTCCTCTTTTCTCTTTGGCCGAACATGACGTCTTCTGATAATATAATTAAGGTAAACAAATATTGGTTAAATATCATCAGATTCACAAGGAAAAGAGGGCACTGGTTTGAAAAAGGAGTCGATTTTTACTCAATGGAGATATAGTGAGGAAACAGACATAAATATTAGGATAAATGGAGGATAATAGGAATAGTAGAAGTATTAAGGAAGACATAGACAAGTAACAAACTGCATTAACGTTTATATTCAGCGGGATAAAGTAAAGGAACCATCTTAAAATAGTGTAGGAACTCAGGAATACAAAATTGAGCGCCTTTTATGTAAAATGGACCACTTTCTACCATAATAAAAAGGTAGTCCCAAACGAGAAAATGAGTTGCTAAGATGATCTCGATCCATCTTTTATTAAATATATATAAAATATAAACTTCATAACATTTATTTCAACTACATAATATATTAATTTAATATTTACGGATCTTATAATAATTTATCTATCAATAAATATGTTTTGAAAGAATTCATATAGGATCCTTTTAACTCAAAAGCTTTCACTTGATTGGACGGTAATGTAATAACTCTAAATGTTCGAAATGTTTAAAAAAAGAAGGATAATTAAGGAAATGAGAATGAAATGAATGAAGAGAATCCTCACTTTTTAATATTTAAGAAAGGAGGATTTAGTTCTGGTTTTGTGTCTCATGAACCTCTGCTAAATTCAAGAGGGCTGGGAATGGGGCACTAGCCGCCATACCAGGGTTTAGTGCTGATAGATATTTGACAAGCTTGAGACTGGCACCTAAGTATTAATGCTTAAAGAATAACGTGTTTATGGAAACAATCCACATGATATGATCAAAATCCTAGTTACAAAAAGGTAACTGCTAAGGGATAAAATAGGTAACTGTGTAAACCAAAAAAGGAGTATGTATAGAGTGATATAAGTTAAAACAAAACAAATAAAGCTTAACTAATACATGTTTCGTGGCAATTGAGAGCAATAAATGAATTGAGGAAAGAAGCACCAACTAATAGGAAATAACATATAAAAGAGAAGGAAAAAAATTGTCGCTAACATGAAGGAAACAAGAGTGAATAAATATACTAAGAAACATGAATAGTAAAGGTCCTGTATTTCTTTTCATGTTTATGATTGCATCTGCTGGTCATGTGTGGTCCAAACCTAACCTTAAATTACTGGTTCTAACTAAATTCACTTAATTAACCTTGACAAGTTTATTTTAAGGTCAGCTACAAAACCAGAAGAAACTTATCCTTAGATAAATTTGGTAAGTCTTAACTTCCTTAACTTGACCTAACTTAGCCAAACCTAACGTTACTAAACTTAGCATCCCCTATTTTAACTTAACCAAAGCTCACCCAAATGAGCCAAACCTAAATTAATTAACCTGATTAAGCCAAACCTAAACTAACCTATCCATACTGTTCTCATCTAAAGGGTCTAAACAATTTCAGAAGGTATAAAGCAACTTCTTTTGCCAGAAAGCAGAAAGTTCACTCGAGGTTAGTAAGGAAAGTCGGAACAAGGTAGAGTTCTGTGACTGGGGGGCCGGGGAAAGGATGAAACATATAAAGATTTAGTTTTATAACTCCATTAAAGTTATATTTTATACTAATATTTATTGCTTCTTTTATTTAACATATTAATGGAATTGATTTTGACGATATATATATAACAGGTGATGGCTTCGCCACTGAACCTTATGGGGGGAGATTGCGCTTCGCTACTAGGATTAAAATTTAAAAGCTAAAAAAAGCAGCAATGGTTAAATTTTTAGACATTTTCTGAATTTCGCCAATTGTAATAATTTTAAAAAGAAACTCTAAAGTAAATTTTCCCCTTTTAAAATATCACGTTGCTAAACTATAGAGTTATAGAAGAAGAAGATATATAAAAATAAATTTTCTGAACTTCACTATTTGTAATTCTTTGGGTTTTAAAATATTTACAAAATTTCGATACTTAGTAATGACCGTATTCTAAAACAAAGGTGAAAATTTGAGCAAATAACCTTTTTTTATATATTTTAAATTTTAGCCTTTTGCATATAATAACTTTATAAATAATTGTGAAGCTACAATAGATGTGATTAAAGTGCTTTTTACATTTTTCTTAGCATACAGCCGTTATATTTATTTCTGAACTTTACCATTTTGTTTTTTGATATTATAAAAGAATTACTTATTATAAATAACTTCGATAAAAAAACATAAGTCCACTAAGGAAAAAAAAACATTTATTAATTTTTGACCCATCTTCCAAAATCTCGTTATAGAATAGGGCGGATCGTTTTTCCACTTTTTTCGATCTTTCATTGCGGGTAGCGCGGAAAAGTTGCGAATGCGCATAAAAATATACAATACAAAGTTGCAGCAAAAAAAAATAATATTTAGACCCGGCGGCGGCACTTTGAAACTCTGAATAATTGGCCAAAAAAGTAATTTTAGGTCATATACACATCATTTGAATATATACCAAAATTTACCGAATTACTTTGGGATAGTGATAAAAAGACTCTATCATACGTGTATATCATGTAGAAAAAATCTCATAACTAATATCTTCACTCGGCGCCGGCATGTTAAACTTCCTTAAAATCAACTATTTTCTAATAAAATTAATTTCGATGAAAAGAGTATTGGTTCTCTTTATTATGTAGTATACTCGTATATATCAAGTAATGTACTTGAAAATGGTATATAATATGATAAATATAAGATGCTCTCAAGGTCAGTATATTTTGTAAATTGCAGTTATATGCAGCTCTTAGCGTTACCCAGATCTCACCACGAGCAGGTGGCTGCATTGCGAGATACGCCCTACCCATTACTCAACCACCCAACCATTAAGAAATATACATATGTATACATCAACTTGAATTATATCAATACAAGGGAACTGTATTTACAGTAAATACACTATTTACATTATCTAGTCTCTCTTTGATTCAAGTTTAGGATGGTGTGTTTCTTGATTTCATTCTAGACACAATAAACCCGTACCTAACTTCTGGTCCAACAACCAGAGACGAAGCTTTAGTCACCAGCTTGATATGCCTACCTACGTCCAGTGTGTGACAAGGAAAGTTGAGGCCTATTTCTGTGGTGTTTCAACTTGCAATATATTCAAGTATATCAACCTTTGTTGTACTTATAGTAAGATGAGGTTTGCTAAGCTCACAATCATACCAATTTATCATGTCAGAGTACACCGCAGCTGCGAAGTTTAACTGGTTCAGCTGAAAATGCCCTTCATTACTCCTACGAGATTCTCGTGATTTTAATATTCTTCTCCACCCAAGTTGCCTTATGGGTTTCCTTTTATCATGGATCATACAAAGAAGAATCCTTTTATAATGTGCAAAGAAAGAATTCCGTTTAATTACGAGGTCAATTATATTTAAAATATTAGGTTCAAATTTTCTCGATCTTTTAATCATTCCGTGAAGATGTTGAGCTCCATCAGTTATAGAAGATTTTCTCTTGATATGAAACCATGTTGGAACATACACTTGCATGAAGTATAGTTCAATAATGCGAAGATTGAAAAAAGGATTTTCTGAAGACACATAGAGGCGGAGAATTTAATTAGCTGTAGTCAGCCATCTTAAATGAGCCATTTTGCCAGGGCTTGTATTTGCTAAAGTTTCGGTGCATTAACCACTTGAGACTGCTTTGATCTGTACTTAGGTCATCGCTGTTAACTTAAATATTCTCTTCTTCAACAGGGTCATAAGCAACAACAGGGTGTTAATCATAATCGAAAAGTTCTTTTTCTATTGTCCAAGTGAAGCCTCGTGGACCCCCTGTTTCGCTATCAAGCTCAGTGAAGAGATGTCTCAAAGGGAGCTTATTCGCGTGTAGAAGACATATTGACCACTGTGATGGTCTCATTAGGTTTGCTTCAATCAGTTTAAAAGGTCTTCCTTTTTACATGTATTCACCGCTGTCCCTTCACATCCAATTACAGCAATGTGTTTTGTATCCATTCCGTTTTTATTAAGATAATCCAACAATGACTTTACAATATTTCTGGCAGAGCTAGAATCAGGCGCAACATGCCCTATGAACTGAGATCCAGGCTCTTTAATCATAACTATGGGTTCTTTTGAAACAGTTTTCTGGTATTTTTATTATTAATGTTTTCCATGTATAGTGTTTTATATTTGCGACCATCAAAGTATATACTTTACAAGAGTGCTGGTGTTTTGTTCTTTAATAATATTGCGCTTTCTTTCTTCTCGCTCTTCTAACTTTATTCCTATCTATTATTGCAGAAGACTCTCCCTCCTCTATGATACCTGCGTCGTATAATACTGAGGTAGCAACAATTGAAGCTGCTCTATAAGATAGGCCTATTCTCTCACAAGCGATAGCTAGAGAAGGCAATCTATTTTACATAGGAGTTCTCAGTTTTTTCATTTGTGGTTCATATTCAGATTCAGAGGTCCTGCTGCTGCTGCTTTCGGGATTAACTTCACCTGATGAATGATGACGTGATACTAACTGTTATGCTACCTTTACTAGTGGATGTAAATGGCTCACATATGTTAATTGGTCCATAGGGTTTTCTTTTCGGTCGGGCCTCATTCTTCAAAGTTGCTCTTGTACCAAGGCTCCTTATCACCATTTTCCTCCCTGTTTGTTGATCTTCAAGAAATTCGCGCTCTATTGGTGGAACCTTGCCTACTTTCCCGCAGGAACATTGATGAAATGAAGTTCACTTGCTAAAGCTTATGGCAAAGAGTTTGCTCTTGGCTGTCAACTTGAAAGTTTCTAATTTTTCATTAAATGAAGTTCACTGTTGTTTTCCTTTAAGAGTTATACGTTTTCTTTTTTATGTGCTATATAAATTTTTCAACATTTCACAAACGCGTCTGTGTGATAGTGTAGGAATTGAAGCTTTTGCCCACAATTCTTATAGATTGTCACTGATCATTTTTAGAGTTTGAGAAACAGGAGTGTTGAATTAAGTCATCTGTTACTTATTTCTTACGTAAAGAAAATGTTTACTTATGTCTTCATGAGTGAGGAGACGCGTGTAACATAGTTCGGTGCCAAGCCCAAAGATGGGGCAGCTGGAGGTAGCAGACACACTTATCGTAGATCTTCTAGAAGATATCTTGGCCTGCAAATTAGACATAAACATATATATTATAATTAGTATCAAAGTAATATAATTCACTTACAGTAAGAGCAAAACATAATACATTATTGACATTCATATAAATTACATGAAATGATAAACATAACACGCAAGACTGCAGGGCACTGCAGTCTACATTCGGCAGTAGCACAGTAACACATATTACCTTAATGACAGCGCAAATCACACTAAATTAGGGATAGGAAACTTTTGCGCTTGAGATATAAGGAAAAGAGTGTAAACGATGGGGTGGAGAGGGAGAAAGGGGTATAAGAGGTAGTAGACCACTGCATGAAGCACCACAATTGATTGTTGTGGCTGCTGACAAGTGCAGTAAAATTCAAAGAAGTTCTACTGGTATGTAGATACATAATGTAATTTATTTCATTAGTGCAGGTATTTAATTATTGTATATATTGTATATACATCATATTTCTAATCTGCTATGCATAATACTGAGCACAGATACGTTTCTAATCGAACGTCATAATAATAGAAAATATTTGATATCTAAGTTATAGAGTTAGTGACGATATATTAAATTATATTATTTACTTAAATAAAACCAATATGGTATTTTTTTAAAATTGCTGAGCTTCGTTGCATAAAAAAATAAGAGCAGCTCTCAAACCTAATCTGATTATCAGGATTACGATTACCAATAAAACGAAACTATAAATTGATGAAATAGTAATCCCTTTTTTGAAAGGGAGAGGTGGTTGAGCTTGCTTCATTGAACGAGACTGTCTCTTCCGAGACCATCGCAGATTTATTTGCTCTTTTATCATGCTCTTAATGCGAATTAGTTGTAATTCTGCAAGGCAGAGCTGGCTTGAACCACTGTTGGATCCTCTTTCAACTCACCCCTTCTATTGTTTCTGTCGGAAAGCTTCTAGTTCCGCAGCTTTGAAGGACTCTTCCATTCCTTTACGTTAGGAATGCATTTGTGTATAATTCATTGCTTTAGATGAAACTAAAACTAAAACCTAAAGTGAAATAATTTCCAAACTTTGGAGAAGCACATAGGAAATATAGGAGAATATATTCTAAGAATCATTCCAACCCTTCACTATTAGATGGTAATATTGAATGTTTTGAATTTATTTTCATAATTTTTCATAAATTAACTGGTTTAAATAAAGCATTTTTTGCTAAATCAAGTGTTTAATGTGTAAATCAGCTGATAATTAAGCTGTACTTCGTTGGTCAGCTTAAAGTGATGAATATTGTAATGCGCGTATTTAGCTTGAAGAAAAGTGTAAACGAGAAATATAGGAAAGAAAGATACATACATATTATTTGAAAGAGAAAATAGATAGTGGAAAATGTATAAAAGTGAAAATGGAACATTCACGATATATATTGAAAGATACTGAATATGGGCAATAACTGTTGGTGGGTGCTTTTGTGTAGGAATGAAAGGAGATAATCCCTTGCAAATTTAATCAGACTAGGAAGTAATTTGGAATGGGATTGAGAAGCTTACAAAGACGATCATATTCAACATTTCTTACTTTCAAAATATAATTTAGAATATGTGTGGATTATGTAAAAAAACCTTAAATGAACGAAAATGAAAACAAATATATTCTTAAATTTAGGATGTATTTGTCGAAGTATGGCCAAGTGTACGGGAATATACGCACACAGTATCTAAGGGAGGATAAGCAAAGCAACAACTGTAATTGTTTTAAGAGTGAGATTTGAATAGATAGCTGCAGCTGCGTGGCCAAGGGGTATTCTCAATACAACGAAAAGATAGATTTTAATACATACTAAATAAAAGGCACAAAATAAATAAGGATATACGAGTATATAGGTATTGGAATATGACGGAATTAGGTTCTGAATACTAATTGGATGAACAGGGTAATTAAATGGTTATAATGGGAGATTCCTCATAGGAATGTAATTATAAGCGTAACACAGATATAATTCTATAATGAATTTGGCCTTGTCGAACTTGTGAAAATTCTGATCGATGAGGGGAATCGGTTTGGCGTCGAACACGGTGAGGGCAGTTTAACTTCCGGAGCTCGATGCACTTGCGTTATGAATTTTTCGACTTCTTCACCATAAAAACTCCGAATCAATACTCCGTCTCCGAGGGGACTATAATAGCCACCATCAATAGCTTGTGTACCTCCTCATGGGGAGTAGGTCTACCGTGCAAAGGAAGAACACCGAATATACAAATTTTCCAAATTTGAGTTATATATTGTCTCTTATGTAGTTCGACCCGTAGATTCCATTTTTGGCATTGGTTTAAGCCCATCTTTTACTCGTTTTGAGTTAGAAATTAGCCACACACCGAATATACGCGACACTACCATGGTTAACAGGAAACACAGAATATGCAAAATGCAGAGGTTAAACACCGATTATACGGAATATTCGGTCTGTTTCATTTATATGTAGCACGATAGCCAGACGTAAAACATCGAATATGCAAGCTTTCTATCAATTTATTGCCGCTCCTTTCATGCAGCCACCTGTTTTTTCCTGAACAAATTGTGAGCTACGCGTCTGTACTGAAATGTACAAGAGAGTTTTTTCTGCCCCTGTCAAGTTTTATCTTTTTAATTCAGTCGGAGATAATCTCGTCGTTAAAGCAGAAGGGCTGGTAGCCATGGCTTGCAATTTACAATACACCATCAAACGTCTTCCAATTTTTAAAAGAACAGTATGTGAATTGTCGGTCTATAAACCAGTAATTTAGGATTTTTTTTTATTTGGATCCAAGATTATGTTCTCTTTTGTGCATTGTGTGTGTTTACTATATTCACAGCACTGAGCGGCTGCCTGCATCTCTTGGTGAGTCTCCGTCATTTAACTTTCAATATCGTTTATCTTTAATATATCGTTGTTTATATATATTTATATTCATGAACAAGCCTTAAATATTTGTATGCCTCTAAGTTATATGTGTGTCCATTTGTTAACACAAAAATACTTGCACCGTTATACTGTGTATACAAGGTAACAAGCATAAATTAAGGTGGTGGTGAGGGGGGTAAGGGAAGATTATGATGGGGATGATTATCATTATGATAATGCAGTAATTCCTGAAATTATTGTATGTGCTACTTAAATGCAATGCATAAATATTTGTTTATTTTCTCCTTTTAGAGGTGTTTTGAGGACACAAGAGCAAGACATTTCATGCATTCAAGAGAATAATATAGCAGCTGCTATCGAAGTTCAATCTCCTGGAGTTACCGATGCTCATGAAGCACTGTTTGAAAATGAAGTGGCTTTCTGTTACACCTCTGTTGCTTCGGAGGTTAAAAAAGGAGGAAATCAATGAAACAACAAGAAAAGATCATTCATGTTAAAGAAAAACACCCAATATTCAATGGATGTGATATAGATAAATGCCCTTACAAATGCCATGCCAAGTTTTTAGATGAAATGCAAAACCACATTCACTCAGAATTTTGGAAAAACTACTACGATATGAGGCAAGCATGGTTGTCAAGCAAAGTAACAAGGAAAGAAGTAGAAAGAAAGCATATTCAGGAAGATTTATCAAGGAAGAAGTCATCGTATGTGCATACACTGAGCAATGCCCCAGGACAAGGAATCAAAATCTGTCAGGAATATTTTCTCAGCACTTTAGGGTACAGTTAAGATGAGGTTATAAAATCACTATTTCATTCCATTGATGCAGCTTCTTCATCCACCAGTAATTTGTCAGGAAATATCGCAGTGACAGATAAAAGAGGAAAACGTGAACCTAACAATCGAGTTAATAGAAAAGTAATAATGAATCACATCTAATCTTTCAATCCAGTTATTTCTTATTCCAGAAGAGACCATGCTCCACATGTGAGATACCTTCCAACAGATCTTTCCGTTGCTTCAATGTACAAACTTTTTCAAGAAAAACACGCATCAGAGTATACTAAAGAAAATTAACCTAAGTTTTTCTGAACCTTGTGTTTACAAATGTTCAACATGATTATTTTATGAATTGAATATGAATGAAGAAAATGCTGAACAGGCTTAATTGCACAATGAAATGCAAAAGGAAGCAAGAAAAAAATACAATAGAGATAGTGACATATACGAACAAATGGATGGACTCCTAATATTTGCCGTCGATATGCAAAAGGTTTTGCTCCTGCCAAGGATGCCTGATGTTAAAGAAAGTTTTACCCTTTTCGAGAATGGTTGTATTTAATGAAAAATTTGCTTCTTGAAAGGAAAATCAACATCACTATTGTGTAGTTTGAAATGAAAGTCTTCGAGGTAGGAATGCTCCTGATGTTGCATCATCCTACGAGGGGGAAATCAATAAGTTTTTCAATTCCAATATAAGGAAACGAGATATGAGGAAAAATGTTTTATTATTTTTCAATATAACTACCCTCAACTTTAATACACTTGCGCCACTTGTCCCTGAGGTTACGAATTCCCGACAACCAGAAATCTCTCGACTGCTGTTCAATCCACTCCTGGACAGCGAGCTGGACATCTTCATCGTCCCTAAAAAAATTTTTCAGGACTCTGGAAGTAAAGTTAAATTTAGGAAATAAATTATTCCAGCAGGTTTTTCGCTGAAATATTCATCAAAGCCCAGAGGAATTCAAAAAGAAAAATTAGATAAAATGCACTCACGTCTTGTTATGAGAATGCCTATTTCCTGCCGAGCATTTTAGAATAACCTCCCTACTAGTGATAATATCTCCGATCTCTTAAATTCTGGAGTAGATTAAACATCAAGGTCTTATGAAATTCCCGTTAAGTTTAAAATGGATTTACTTTTTGTGTATTTAGTCATTTTTCCTTAAAAAGGGATATAACTACAGTTTTTATGAAGTTTTATACTTTTACTCAGTTCGTTTTGAATATGACTTTATGTTCACTATTTTCTTTATTAAATTAAGGATATTTCAAACTAATATTAACATGCAAATAGAAAAAAAATTCATTTCATTTTTTAAAGATTCTGTTTGGTTTGCATTTTTATGGTCAAAATACCAATAAAAATTACATAGATTTATAAGATTATTTATACCTTCCCAATGACTTGTTAAAAAATTCTAATAATAACCAAAAACAGTAATGAATGTATAATAAAATGTGCTTGCCATAAGTATAATGAAGTTTTATTGCTTAATGTTGTAAATAATACAAAGTGAAAACACCGAATATAGGTTTACTCGGTGTCCCATTGTTTAATATTAATGGTCATTCAAGAAGAAAAACACCGAATATATTTATATTCGGTTTCTTTCCTCTGCATTTGTGGTGATTAGCAAACTACAAACCAAAGGGAAAACAGTTTTTGTGCAACTGAGCCCCCCAAAAATATAAAATTAATGCAGAAAAGAAAGTACAAATATCAAAGATGATGCTCATAATGGAGTAAATACATTAAACGTTTAACAGAATCTTGAAAATATACTATTTTTTTTTGCATTGCAATAAAGGAAAACTTTGAACACTTCTCCTCTAATTGTTATTATTTTGTATATTCGGTGCTCTTTCTCGGCACGGCAGAGGTACAGCTTCGAACGGACAGGTTCCTGGTTGGTGAGCCGGAAATTGTGCTCCAACTGGGCAGAACAAACAGGCGTTTGCGAGATTACATCGGTAAATTGGGTGAGTATAGCTTTTAGCTGGGTCTTCTTGGGAATCGGATATTTAGGGTTATTACTTAACTCGGTCGATAGGCAATCGGGTGTATCTTGCAAAAGGTAAAAAGGATATACCGCGTCTTGTTCCACCACCAAGGGGTCAAGCGGGTAGCTGGACTCCAAGGCGGATTCTTCGTCTAGGGCCACAAGTTGGTTGGCACAAGCGCGTCCATGGTACTTTTTAAGCACGTTCACGTGGAATAGCTTGGTGCCAGACGGGGTTTGGATGTCTCAATCACTGGGAAGGGCCCCTTCCATTGGTGCAAAAGAATGTTGTTCTCCGTAGGGAGTAGTAAAAGGACTTCGTCACCGGGTTTAAATTTTAGTTCTTGAGACTTACAGTTGAATTAGGTTTTATACATGACCAAGTTTGTCTCGGCGTTCTGATATTTATCTCTGCGTATTCTTCTAATTTCTTACTCAAGTGTAGGGGGTAAGCTTAGGAGGATTGAATATCCTAGTCTAATTTTGAATTGGAAAAAAAAGATCTCTTAGAATACTGAGGTGCACTCTAACATAAAGTCCATACAGAAGCTCGAATGGGCCGAAACCTAAAGTGCGATGGAGAATTTCCTGTTATGAGAACAGGGCTACCATGAAGAAACAGTGATATTCTTGCGGTTGTTGGGCGAACAGTTTCTTGAGGATGGGATTAAGGGAGCCTTTGGGTCTCTTGCGGATCCAGTTACCAGCTGGTTCAAGGGAGGTGGAAAAATTCTCTTGTATCATCAGGAGTTTGCCGACGTAATCTATCAGTTTCATTGTGAATTAGCGGTCACGATCAGAAAGGATTTCCTTGGGTAATTTAACGTGGAAGAGAATGAAAAGGAGTGCTTCTGAGCAGGAGATGCTGTCTATATTATTCAACAAAACGTCCGCGGGAAACTAGGTGGCAAAATCCAATAGAGTTAGCAGGTGGCATGACGTTTACTCGACGGGGAGTGTATCGGACCAATGAGATCAACTGCAACACGGGAAAACGGCTCTGAGATTAGGGTCCTCTCTACAACGCTGCAGGTTTAATTCGCTCTTGGGCGGCAGTCTTTTGGCATATGTGGCCAAAACCTCAGTAGCAAAGGATTACTTCATGGACGCCTGGCCGGTAAAAATATTTGAACATTTCTGGGTGCCATTTGTGTGTCTAAAATTGTATGAAAGTATGTAGCCATGGGCAGTGGTTTAAATGTGACCAACGTGAAAACGCAAAACATACAATACTCGTGCCTAGGGTTTACCGTTTAATGAGCACGCAGGGTAAAGTAAGCCGTCCGTAAATTGGGAGAAGATAACCTTGTCTCCTCGGGTGGTTTCTTGCTTTTTTGACTGGGCCTTAGCCCACAAGGTTTGAAGGAAAGCGCAGTTCTTCTGGTTTCTCACGAAATCTTTAGTCATAACCTCTTTGAATCCTGAAGAACGTGAGGTTCCTAGGGGCAAGGCCATTGCGAATCTTTTACCACTTGTGAACAGATGACCACGGGTTGACCTACGGTCTAATGATCACGGAGCAGAATTTAATAGGGGCTTCTACTACTTCTGCTCAGCCAGTAAAGTACACACAATCGATGTAGTAGTCAACGATGGGGAACCGATTGGCCCGCCCAAGCAGTTGTGCACTACGGTGAATTTATTATGGTTTTGGGAAAGTAGCTTGTCCGACACCATTATGCAGGTACCCCCGATATTTCTCACAAGAGTAGAGATACGGAAGCCATTAATCGGTCCGGATTCGAAGTAAGCCCTCCCGGGATATTTTTATCAAACAGGAAGTTCACTTGGTGGCAACTGGAACCTAAGGTGCTAGGAGGGGGCGAAGAAGATTCCTATGGTGTTGATGCAGTCGCAGACGTAGCTCAGATTTGGTGTACCTGGTGAGAAAATTTATTTCTCTACTGAGAGTTTTGGGGGCAGTTCGATTTCACGTGGCCCTCCACACGACAGGAAAAACAAATAATGGGTCTCCGGGGGAAAGATGACGTAGGAGGGCCTGAAGCGATTGGTTTTAAAACCAGGTGTTCAGTCGAACAAGAGTGGTTTTAGATTGGCAAACTTGCTTAAGTTTGGGGTAATGTGGTCCCTTTTTCGCTTCCTTTGGATAAAGGATGTGGCTTGCTAAACAATTGTCGGCGTCTTCTGTGCACTCCTTCAATTCGAAGCACTGCCGGTCTTTTACCAAAGATATGATTTCATTCCGAAGTTCTGCCAACAACTGGTCTCTCAGTAAGAAGTCAACGAGGGCATCTTAGTCATGACGGATTTTAGAAGCATCGAGCAAAAATTAGAGCAACACTAAGGGGTGTACCCAAACTGATGATATGATGTTTGGCCTGTCTGAATTTGTGCATGTCTGAATTTGGATCCGTAACATTCTGAGGGCATGTTATATGATTCCAGTAACTCCAATTTTAAGGTCAAATAATCATTTGTTGCCTACGAGGGGAGTGATATGAATATATGTCGGAGTTGGAAATTAAGCAAGGGCAACAATTGAGCCATTGCCTCTGCCTCGATGTCGCAATGATTGGTTTGAAGATTTTATCAAAGTGGATTAACAAGGCTCGGAAATCTTTCCCTTCCTTGAGACCCGGAAGCTTTATAGATGCGGTAGGGGGAGCTTTTGACCTCGAGCTGATGGACGGCGTCTCGTTCCTGTTCGAAACTCATTTAGCTCTTCTCATTCTCTTCTTTCTTCTCCTTGCTCTCTCTCTTTTTTCTTCTCATTCCTTCTCTACTCTTTCTCTTTGTCTTTTCCTTTCTCTTTCAGGCCTTTCTTCATCTTAGATATAAGCAAAGAGGTCCTTGCCACTAAGCCCAAGTGACTCTCCTTTTAATTTAAACGTGTTAAATAATGAGAAACTTTCATCGCGTTTGGCCAACTTTCAGGAAAAGTGCCACAAAAAATAGGGGGAATAATTTAGATGCACAGCGGAAGTGCTGGTAGGCTTTAGCTGACCTGCAATTCTTCACTTAAAAAAAAACAAAAATAGCGATAATTATTTCACACAATGCGAATTCTTAATTATACTCGAAATATACAGTCCGGAATTTAGCAAGAGCCTGTATTGCCCAATACACAATGAAGTAAACGGCAACACAATACAAAAAAAGAAATAAGATTAATTCCTTTACAATACTGCAGACATTTTATAAGGCCTAAAATGTGTTTAAGTTTCACCCAGGCACAAAATTCAATACAAAATACGCAAAAAAGGCGAAATCGGAAATTGGTGAGAGTTTTTTTCTACACTTTCTAAAACCAAAACCTTTAAAGGAAATAATAACATCTATCACAGGTCTAAAGAAAATGAGATCAGATAGTGCGGGTGACCCTAAAAAACCTGACACCAGAATTATATAACGTCTATGCTAGCCGAGGAGTGACTCTGCGGTGACGCCGGAAGGGAGTATGCGATAAATTATGGGGGGGGGGGAGGGATATAGATCCCAGTGCGTGTGTTAAATAATAAAATTTGACAGCGTTTGGCCTAAATGATCAATTCTTAGAGGTTCTAAATTTAGAGAAACTGATTGTATGGAAAATAACTTTTCAATATACAAAGAAAATATTATTAGCAAAAGTAAATATATGACAATACATATGATCTGACTCGGGGTACAAAAAGGGGTGGGCTACAAATGACTCGACGGGGACTAGAGTCCGAGAGAGGCTGTACGATGATTGCTTTCAGGAAAAGTTGAAGAGTACAAATAACGGGGAGACTCACGTAAATCCTAAATGAGTGGATGCTTTGTAGACGAGGAGGAAGTGGAGCGCTGCAAAATTCAACACTGCAAAATTCCTTTTCCATTAACCTAGCTGAGAAATTAAGGAGGAAGTACTCCAGACGAGAACGAGCTCGATACTCGAGTGATAGATGCCTGCTCGTGTCTATCCTTTATCGTTCCGAAACTGTCACCTTAGTTACGAGCGAGGCCGGGTAGAGAGGTGACACGACGTGTTCGTAGCTAGAAGCCGTTGGGAGGAGGAGCACGGCGTAAGAGACTCTACGTGGCTGCAAACTAAGACGGTGCAGTATGATACTAATTTCTCAAAGCTTTTCCCAAGTATTTATACTGCAAAGCGGATCGCCGGTCACCCCAGAAAGGGGGCGCCCCAGGTGGGAGAGGATATTCTCGCTGAGAATCACAGGCTCGGGAGAAAGTCCTCGACGCAATAGGTCTGGCGCCGATCAGGCAATGCGACGGGGGAGAAGGGAAATACAACACGGATCACACGACCGCTTGAAATTTTTGCTGATCCCTTGGGGCTGGCTTGGTGTTCAGGTGCATATTTTCTCTGGCGCCATGGGTAGACTTTGGGTTATGGGGTGAAATGATTACCATCTCTCTCTGACATTATACAATTTTGCTTGTAGCAAATGGATAACCTTGTTCGATCGCATAACTCTACCACGTTTTCACCAGTTGGTGAGTCTTTATATATGGTATTCTCAAAATATTGCCATATGTTTCTTGGAGGGGAGTTTTAAACCTTTAATATCTTGCTCAAATTCGCAACGTGATATACACTTGTACGCTTTTCCCGAGCTATCATTAATATTTAACAGAGTGTAAAACTGATACGCGTGGTAGTAATAAAATTATGTTTTTTAAAGACACAGAGGAGTGATGAATTTGTAGACACATTTCAAAATTATGAGGAAAGAGAAATTCAAGCGGTTCTGTACTTTAAAACACTCTAAGAAGAGTAGCAAAGCACCTTTCTCTTTCATATGCACAACTCCGAATGAGAGGCAGTGTTGCCAGATCGCACAGATGGCATATCTGTAGAACTTTAAAAATATGTGTAGATTAAGAAAAAAATCCGTTGATCTCATTGTTTCCCTTTCCTAGACGAACTCCGAAATCTCTAGATTTACAAGTGTAACAGTAGATCTGGCACACTATTGAGAATCATGGTATTTAAAAAGACCTTAGGCCAGTGGAAATTGACCCACAAGCGCTCGCATATGGGTGCCTAAGGTGCCTTTGTTTGTAAAACGTATACCTCATCCGAGAGAAACTTCGGATCAATTTAGCTACCTTGAAATTTTAATATATCTGATGAACTTATGCAAATGGTATTTTTTGAAAATAAAATAAACTTTAGCAAGGTCAAACAGGTAGAAATTAAAAATATAAATACGAACCACGCTAATATACATGTGCCAAAGTTTTGGCAAGAATACACACAGGTATCGAAAAAAAGCCACATGAATGCAGTTAACCTAACTTGCTGAAATAAAAGCACATGAGAAAATGAGCATTGGATAAGTTATTTAGATGCCCTCAAAATGGCGCAAAATTAGGCAGTACGGTATAAATATAGATATGTACCGCAAGACCCAGAAAGATTATCTATAGATAATCTCAGTTATAGCAACCAACTGAAATGAAACGAAAATCACTTAAATAAAAATGAACGTAGACAGTTATATATACATACGTGAAGATCAGATGCATGAATATATATATATATATATATATATATATATATATATATATGTATATATATATATATATATATATATATATATATATATATATATATATATATATATATATATATATATATAAATATATATATATATATATATATATATATATATATATATATATATATATATATATATATATATATATATATATATATATATACTTGCTGATGAGAACTCACAGATGTGTTAATCACGCATTATATTTGGTGCAATAATTATTATTACCCATGTAATGGGTGAAAAGAACAGAGGAGATCCACGTCAGACGTTTGTAAGAAGAAACCATTACAGTGCTTTGATAAGTGTTTGAGAATATGCATATTCCCAGAGGTATCAGCGTATTATTGTATTGAAAATAATTCGTGAAAATTCCAGAATATTGCTACGATATTCGAATGCACACAGACGCCATACTATCAAAACAATATCGCACATTGCATAGGTGATGTATGAATATATATGTATATATCCCAGGAAGGAAATATGGCCACTTACACTTAATTCATTTCGGCTCTCAAATTTACATACGAATTAAATGTAAGCGGCCGTATTCCCTTTCTGGACGTAGACGTATAACAAAACAGCCACAGAAAATATATATCACCACCTTCTATCGAAAAGGGACAGACTTCGGTCGATGCCTTAACGCCAAAGGTGAGTGCACCGAGAACTATAAAAACACGGTAATGAACTCATACTGAAGAAGAGCCATCAAGAACTGCTCAACGTGGACCACTCTTGATGAAGAGTTTCAAAGACCAAAACAGATCCTGATTAATAATGGAGACTCAAACAGAGAATTCGATCAATTACAAAAGAAAATTTTCAACTTCAAGTTTGAGTTAAAGGAAGGAAGAGAAAAACACAACTAATACCAATCTACTACAAAAACCAAATGACGGATGCTTACAAACAGACCAATGAATACTACAATTTATTATAAAAATACAAAAGTAAGCAACTTATTAATGAAAAACAACCTCCGCGAAAAGCAACCGATCTTAAAGGCTACAAATGTGGTATACAAATTCCAATGCCCACATGAGGACTGTAAACCTCATCACAAGAATTAATATAAAGATACAACCACTACTACCATCATCAGGCGCCTTACGATGCATTTGCAAAAAGGAGGAATAGAAACACATTGCAAAGAAAAGCATAACGCACAAATTACAAGAGCAACTCTGGTCGAATACACTATCATACTCAGAAGAAACCCTGACCTTCGCTGCCTAAAGTTTCTGAAGGCTCTTCTCATTAAAGAGATTAGCAGCAAACTTAACACCCAACGGACTAGTTCTGAGCGAGTAATTCACCCGTTCTGCTAAAGGAACAAGAACTTCGACTTTAACCTATAAAAGTACCAAAGAACGAAAATCAATATCATTATTCGCTGTTCACGACCAGCAATGAACTACACACCGGTAAAGGAAGCAAATCCAAGGGAAAATACAAAATCAACGCAGCCTCAACAATTTCGAAGACTTCCGTCTGAAGATGCCTTAAGAAAGGCGAAAGCTCACGGCTAACAACACTCAAATTAGTTGTAAAAAATAAAAATGTATCTTCTTCAACTAATCTTTAATACCCGACCAGATACAAAAAACTGCATTCGCCAATTAGAACGTTCCAAAATAAAATTGCTAAAATCAATATACAACCTGGTATTTAACAAAACCTGTATATATATATAAACTAAAGTATCATATCACCCTTGAATATTGTATTTTTATCATAAAAAACATGTTTAATAATGACAAACCTAATATTAATATTTTGTCATCCTTTCTTTAGATTTGTTGTAGACGCTTCTGCATGGAGTTGATCAAGTTTTGACAACAAACTGATATTTTGTTGAACGATACTTTTATGATGGCCTCATTTAATTTTGTCTTGGTGTTTAAGCTTATTTTCAAAGAGAGAGAGGGAGAGAGAGTGAAAAGACGTGCGCGAGTGTCCCTTTTAAGGCCAGAGAGAGCAGACACACCTGGTTGACACTTTTTCATCCACGCTAACGATGTGAAAAATCACGGAGGCCGTGAGGAGCTGTTCGACCGACTTCGCAGAAGCATGATATGTGCTTAAGAGCACAAAGGATCCCGCTGGGGATTATCTTACAACAGTAGAAATCGAACAAATTCAAGCTCGCCCGGCGAACTGTCTGTCCACTGGAACCCTCCCCCTTCAAGCGCGAGTACGAGCCCATCTGTTTAACCCGTATAATCTTTCGACGCTATACTTGTACAGCAGTAACCGCCTGGGTCCACCAGTATCGGCAACTATCTGCCATATTCCCGTCCCGGTAAGTCCCACGCAAACCCTTGCAAGCCCACTGAAGTTGCATGTATTCTTCTAGAACTCCCGAGAGTCAACTCCGTACTCGTTGTTACCCGTTACCGAACGCGACGCGTCAAATTCTCGATTCGGTATTATAAACCCGAGTGCAAGATCTGAGTTCATCTCACGTAATAGTTTTTTGTCAGGAGCCTCATATTGTGGACTCTATCTACGCCGTCTTTAACAGGCTCAATTACAGCCTCGAACCAAACCTTCGAGATAACCTCAACGTTCAATGCGCAACTCTCCTATGCAAGCTCAGCCCCACCCGAATTTTAGCCTCCATCATCTGAGCTTTGCGTCGACTCAAGGTTATTACACCGTCCTATCTTTTATTGGCTGTTCGTTGTATCGTTATCGACACCACTCAGGTCGCTCTTTTAAGCCGAAACTCGTGTATGTCTTCTATATTTATATACCTCACTTAAAACCCCTTTTAATTTTGTAAATACATTATTTTCTTAATAATAATGTATTTTTGTACTCGATTTTTATTACCTCAGAGGCTTCCAAGATAGCTAAGGATTCGCCAACCTAAACTGCACTCTGAATCTCAATTGCACTCATTTGGATTTCTACCTTCAGCCACTCTCATAGCGGACTAATCCGTCCATATGCCTACCTCCCTCGTGCTGAGAATTTGGAATAGGTTGAGATCGAACATCAACCTACGACATTTAGTATTATCTATATTATATTGAACTGGAGTCAGGTTTATCGGGGTTAATCTTGGTTAATCAATTGGTTAACCTTGGTTAAATTGATAAATTGTTGGCTAATCTTGGTTCCGGTTGTAAAGATCAAAAGGTGCGAGCAATTACTACTTACAGAATTGTATTTTCCCCATCTCATTTAATATTTTTGTGTGTGAATTTATTATGGGTGACTTTGGTCACCATTATTTTATTCCTCTATGGTATTGAATTGTTGTCCTTCAAGGCCTCCTTTCGTCTGCCGTAAGTTGCAGTTATATTTAGAAATTGTATTTTTCTATGTATAGATGTCACAAGGTGTAGTGTAATTCTGGTATCTATCACTCTGAGGGATTTTGGTAAAATCTCGTCCCCCCAATTTTTCTTTAAGTGATCATCGGATAGAATCCGCACCGTGGGAAGTAATTGCATTATTTTCCGCGAGTGTTTTTTCCCTTTTGTTGTTCGTAATTTCATTGGGTCAAGCAAAATCCGCTCACACTTCCGTCCGTGCGTTCCTAGAAATATCGCCACATTCATTGTCGTGCGTTAATTTATTTCTTGTGGTCGCTTCTCTTCCGTAAAACAGGGAGCATGGCTTCGTTTGGAATTTTCGAGGGCCAGGCTGAGTCCCTCGGACTCAACGGAAAAGACTTAAAATCCTACATCCCATGAGAAGAAGAAAGAGAAAGAGCCGAATTAAGAGAAATGGAACGCGAGGAAAAAAAAGAAGAGAACGCGAAGAAAGAGAGAGGATTCGCTCCCACGAATTGGAGATGTGCAGGGCTTGGAACGAGATGCTCTCCATAAATTTTGCAACCTCCAGGCTAGATGCACCGCAGCCAGCGTCCATATACCTCCCAGTATTCAAAGAAGAAGAAGAATTAGGGTCTTATCTCATCCAATTTAAGAAGATCTTCGAAGTGAGTCATTGGCACAGCGTATCAAAATTATTGCCCCTGCTGAGTTCTAAACTCAGGAATATTTTCATCTCCCTTCCTTCAGAGGCAACGATTGATTACTTCTTATTAAATGCCGAGCTGCTCGCTGCCTAGGATATGACCCGGGAGTTCTACCGAGCTAAATTAAGGCATTGTCGCATTCAAACAAACCAGTACTTTCGTCAGTTTGGCTACTCCCTGCAGTGTCATTTTAATCTTTAGAGTGATGCATCGAAAGTGCCTCATGAATACAACAATCTGGTCGATTTCGTCCTCAGAGAACAATTTTTTGCGTCGCTCCCTTCAAAAATCAGGTCCTTCGTGAAAGATCAGAATTGCCATACTCTCAAGGAATGCATCGATGAGGCAGAGGTCTACGCAGCTAGCCACAACTGCCATCCCAAAGAAAGGAAGAAATCTGAAGTTATTCCTAACAGTGGAAACAAGTTCGTCAAAGTGAATGGGCCCACCAAACTCGAACCGCTCTTCTCTTCACAACCCGGGAGAACCTTCCTTTATTTTTCCTGCGAGTTCTGAGGGCAATTTGTAATTTTGTAATGACCAATTTCCCTTAGAACTCGCAGTTAAGTAGCACTTCTTACCAGTTGCAACAATTCAGAGCCACTTCTGCGCCCCCGCCGTTTTGAAATTAAGCTCCCTCTTCTTCAAATCCACCGAGTAACACTGGCCACCAGGTAAGCATTTGTTTGATAAAAGTACCCCTTTGGCTTTGGATCACGGTAAGTTTACTTCTTTATCCAGCACGACCTCTTCTATCGCGTGTCCACCGAGGAAAACCACACCGAAACACGCACACTATGTGCACCTCGTAACCATGTCCTTCCGATTGTTCAAACTGCTCATGAAGGTATGTTTGCTGATCATTTCAGCCAAAACGAAGACTGCTAAATAGACCTTTTAATATTTTTATTGGTTTGGCGCAACAGAAGAAATTCTGCAATATTTTCGTTCATGCAGCATTTTCCAAACGACAGCCATAAAACGGCGAGTTAAATCTCTACCTTTACAGAAGGGAGCCCTAATCTCTGAACCCTTTTCCGTGTATCTATTGATTTAATCAGGACCCTGCAGAGCCCATTAAGCGAAATACATAACTCCGTTTTAACTACGGTCAATAATGTCACCAGGCTGCCCGAGGCTGTGGCACTACGAAAGTTTCCCGTATCTCCTGCACCGTGGGTCATAATTCTATCTTTTTCAGTGTGGACCTACCCAAGGAAATTCTATCAGACCGTGCTCGCCAATCCACCTCCTAATTGATGGAGTACGTCAATAAATTAGTAATGCTTAAGCCCTTGTTTATCCCCCTTTTTACCCGGGTGCAAATGGAATGTGTGAGAGGCTAATTGGTAGTCTCAAGGCCATTCGCAAAAAAATGTGTGCCGATCAACTCACTGAATGGCACCGTTTCTTTCGGTATCTCTCTTTGCCCTCCGTCAAATTCCCCATCCTACGTTAGGATTTGCTCAATTTGAGCTTTTATATGGAAGGAACGCTAGAGGCCCCCAGAGTATCCTAAAGGAACTCCTCTCCAATCTGAAAATGGATCAAGACTTCCAGACCTCTTACTAATACCTACTGGATTTAAGACAGAGGCTGGAAAAGTGCGCCGGAATTACGTATCAGAACGCCGACATCAATTTAGACAAGTATAAAACAGAAAAAGAGATTTAACTACTCCTTCACAAGTACAACAACAAATTTCTGACACAATGGAAGTGCCCCTACCAACTAGTCGCGAAATGTGGTACTATCAATTACCTCGGTTTCCATATATATATATATATATATATATATATATATATATATATTATTTATAATATTTTCTCTTGTAGTTATTCTTGAGAATAAACTGAAAAAGTTCGAAAGCTCTTGGAAGTACCTTTTCATTTTTCCTGCGGGACATTTTATTCATTGCGAACCTCACGTGCTACTTTGTGATTTATTCATTTCATATATATATATATATATATATATATATATATATATATAAAATGTATGTATTTATATGAAATAAATTTTATGTTCTTTTGTAACCTGCGTCCTTTCAGTTTAAAGCCGTTGTTACGTCTCATACCATCCATGGTTGAACTCAAAAGAATTTTCCTTAATTTGCGTTTTCAAATGTATCTAAAATTTTGAGTACTTCGATAAGCCTACCTCAAATTCGCCTAGTTTTGAGAGTTGGTAGTTTTAATATATTTAATCTTTCGATATTCGACTTATTTCTAATCGAGGGAATTAGTTTAGTTGCTCGTCGTTGAATTCTTTCCAGTTTATGGAAGTTTACCTGTATAAAAGGGGACCACAATTGTATCGCGTATCCTAGGCGTGGCCTCACTGAAATGTCATAGTTATTATTATTCTTTTGGTATTTGTAGTGAAAACTTCTCTCAATAAGTCCAAGCATTCATGAATGTAAAACAACGTGAAGCTAGTTTCTAATTTCTAAGATTATATTTTTCATCATCAGAGATACAACTTAACGCGTAGTTAAGAGGAACATCTCCTATTATTTAACGCAAAGAGGTCGGTGCGCATCAACACAACTAAATGCTCGCTCATAGAACTTCTGGTCTTAGTAATCACAACGCTGACCAGCAAAGACAGAATATTTTAATAAATAAGAGAAGATTGAAAGATAAAAACTTATATCGCCTAAAAAAGTATAAATCTCACCTAATAAAATCAAAAAGAAGTTTAGAATAAAATTCACCTCATTTGTCTTGAAATTAATGCCAATTCATGGTCGAATGCAGGCATTAGAAAGTCACGTGCCGCTAAACGGACTAACAAAAAATGTGCAGTTGGTTTTACACTCTTTCAAATCTTTTACAATTTTAACACTGTAAAGTATACGATGATCATGCCTAAATCTACAGATACTGCAGCATGTAATAAAATCTCGTGGGATTACACTGTGAGCCCTGTCTATTTCTAATGCCTCAGAATCGGCTTTAGCCAGTCTACACCAATATCTCGTAGGAACTGAAAACACGGACATCCGCGAATCGTCGGAAATATACGAAAATATAACAAAGAATTGTATTGCTTAATCACCAAATTACGCATGCGCAGATTACCTGCAGATATAACAAAGACTGCTATGCACTAACTAGTCTGGCAAAAACATGAAGGGAATAGAGCAAATAGATAAAAAAGATTAAAATTTCTCAAGGTAAAATTATATTTTCGAATTCTCAAAGGTATCTCTAACGGATTACCGAATATAAGTGATCCATGTGTTGTTGTGTGGTACTGCTTTCAGATTCAGCGAGAGTCAAAACAATGCAAACATTGATAATCTTTACCTTCAACAACGCCAAGACTGTGAATTCCTGACTTTCTTAGGAAACAAAGCGAAAAAAGCAAATTTATGGAGCAACACTAACACTTATTCTTCAGACTAAAGTCCATCATTCTCTAGGAACTTCCCAAGTGAGTCAGGACTTTCTTGCAAACGATATAGATAAGTTTCCTCAATCCTTATCTCAAAAAATGTTCACTCACTCCCTTCGAGAAAAATAATGAGGGCAATACAACATTTAGATAATCACGCCCCTTTACGCTATTACGTAAATATATGAGAGTCGTAAACTTTTAACATTCCACACTGTACCCATTAATTATAACCATTTAATGCGTTTTAGGAAGGGTACACCTCTGCTACAAGCCTTTAAAATGTTTGAAAAAACATTAAGATATTATAGGTCAAGTGCCCCTCTCACATGCTCAGGGATATACACTTCAAGTGAATAGCTTAGTGGAAGACGCATTATTTGATTCCTTGCCAACCTTTAAACTCTCTTAAGGCAATTTCATGCTAAATCAAGTCATTAAGTCACTGATCACCTTCCTGATAGGAATCATTCAATCACTGCATTTTGTAAACTTTCCCTACACGCGACTCCAGTCGCGTTGTCATTAATACTATTAGTAATACTTATGGGTTTTTTTACTTGTTAAGGCCGATTAGTTCAAAATATTTTCAGTCTTGGTAGAGCTAAAAGATGGAGCGCACTGCTTTGAAACTGTTAGGTACTCAGGCCATTATAATTCGTTCTCATCAAAGCTTTTATTTACATTCAATTTGTATTTTGCAAACAAATATTTCAGGTCTGAAAAGTTTTAATCTCCTTCAACACATTCCAATATGCTTCACCATAATTAGCTTATGATATCTCTATATAATTTTATAAACAATCTAAACTGATAGAAATAAAGATCGGGAAAAATATAAGGATATTCGGTCGGTATTTTACAATGTTTAAAATGAGATAAAAACTAATAACAATCTAGTTTAATTTCCTAATATTCATTAATGATGTAATAATCCAAATAATTATTCAATGACATCATTTAAAATTAAGGAAAATCTTTTGAACGATCGCCTAAAAATATAGTTAATGATTCTAAATAAGATGTGATAAACCGGTTCAGCAGGAATTAGCTTCTGAAATGTTTTCCAGAATTGAAATAACCTAGTGATCTAAGCGCTTTGCAAATCAGAGTTAGAACTCCCTGTCCTATTATGGAGCTTAGAACTTTTACTAAAGTTTGGCATTCCGTTATCATGATTAATTTATGCAATCAGGTTAGTAAAAATAAAGATCTATCATAATGGTATGGTCTATGCTTGTTCAAGGAACTCTTGAAGGTAAACATTTCATGTTCCACGATTCGAAAAGCAGTAAGGAAGGCTTATGTGGATGAAGTTTAGTTTATGAGCTCTAAAGGATTCTCCTTAATTGATAACCACTGTTTATTTCTTTTTCTTTGGCCATACAACATCAAGTTTTAAGGAAAAATGAGAGAAAATTATTCTTTTCTTTCAGAGAAAAAAATCTAAATAATATGATTCAACACTTTGCTTAATAAATTCGTAAATCAAAGTTTTTTCTCTTTAAAACGATGGTCGTTTTTAAATAAGATATTTACATGATAACTATCATTTCCTTATAATGAATGCACTAGAGTAAATTTGAGAAATCGTTTTATTGCTTTCGTTGTAATTCAGAGATTTGAAAAATATGCCATAACCAATGACACCCGGATCAGTTTAAGAGTTTCGGCTCTACTATTTAAACTTAAGAATGAATTTGGCAGGTTGGTTTGTTTAAAAGTTATAGTAATAATATGCGAAATTTCCCTCAAAAACATTCATATAGTTTTAAAATTATATACAATGAACATATATACTGAATCTTCATATGTAATATCTGATCAATCTACGTCTATTTATTTACTGATCACAAAGTCTTTCTTCATGATCCGAAATATTGAGTTGAACAAAGAAGATGGAAAGCTTTACTTTAAGACCTGCACTCTTTATTGGGACTTATTTCTGTTTATTTTATAACATACCTTTTGTGACTCAGTGTTAAGTGCTAATATAAAGATTTTTATTTGAAGTTAGGACATTTTAAAATTTTTGAATGTTTCTCTTCTAACTTTTATTATATTACAATTTATAGAGAAATACTTTCCTTTCTTTGCAGTTCAGTGTGTCCAATCCTGACTTTTCCCTGCCCGATACCTAACCAAACCCAATCGGAACTTAACAACAGAAAAATGATTAATTCGAACGATTTTCGCTATATATATAAAAATATTAAAAAAATATATATGCTAGTATAACAAAAATGATACAATATCAGTATGAAAAGATAATGCTTAGAGCCCCTCGCTACTGTGACGTAAATGAAATTCCCGGACCAGCAAGAAGACGTGAAATATTTGAGATAGGACGGTGGATAATAGTGGATGACAGAAGGTTCGAACATTCTTTTTCTGATATAGTGCAGATATTTAACACCCCTCAATCTACGGTATCCTTTTAGAAACAAAAATAACTTCCTCCAAGCTTGTGCTGGTTCCATACTGGTGGTCAATGTTTTCACACGTAGAATTTGTGTCATATGTTTCGCTTAAATACGTCATTGAGCGATGACCGAGACGGTGCACAGTTTGATAAAACATTTACATCACTTCATTGACTTCAACTCATATACAATAATAAGGGTATTATATTCCAGAAAGTTAAAAAACCATCCTATCAGACCAATGTTTTGCGGAATTTTGCTTGAGGAGCATTCTAGAGAGCGCAGACCTATGGTGGGAACACCATTTCATCCGACTGTTCCCAATTCAGGTTATATGGGTGGTGGTTTCTAAATATTTTTGGTACCTGGTTCCATGAACTACAAATATCAGGGAACTGCAGTCATCTATGGAAAATGCATTGGTCGTCCGTTGACTTGTAAAATCGATACGTTCTTGACATTATACACTTTTATAAGCTAGGAGTGGTGCTAATGGACGCTAGTTCCCTACTCCAATATATGTTAGACTTCTGTGTATAAATATTTACTTGAAAAGTTTCAATCCTCTACTATTATCCATGGAAATAAAAACAAACCTATACATATATACATGTATATTAGAATCAGCTCGTTACCACAAATCGAATTAGAAGTTTTCCCTCCTAAACCATCATAAAATTTTTGAGGACGAATAGATACAACGTTAGAGAAAGACTACAAACACCCGTGATCTTGTTCATAATTTTCCCACCTTTACTTGCAGGCAAAGAGGCAAAGGACATGAAGCTTGATAAATAAGTTCCTGTCGATAAGAAAGGGATAATCAAATCTCACTGTTTTTTCTGACTACCACTCGAAGTAGCCAAATAAAACTACACATGAAGAAAAGAAACTTCGAAATACTCCTTACATAAAACAACAAGAGATTGTTAGCTTGATATTTTACATTTCATACAATCCTATATAGAAAGGTAACTAACATTAATTCACCTAATTTTAATCATGACTCTAAATTTAGACTCAAATTTTAACGCTAGACAAATTAATATAATTAATTTAGACTGCAATTAACGTCAAGAATATCGGAAATTAATTACATTTTGTTATTGGAAGATTAAAAATTGTTGAAGGTAAGAATAAAGCTTTAGCCAGCAATGATCTAAATTGACATATATGTAAATGGAAAAGAAATGTTATTTTCTAGCCTTTGTTTAATTATTCCGGATTCAAAGTGTAATCCTTAATAATAGCAAATCATAAAACTGCAACTAACTTTTTACATTAAACCTTATTTTTATTTCTTATATCTGAGTGAAGTTTACACTAATGTGCTCGAGTTAATGCCTTTTAATGTTTACAGGTATGAGTGTCATAATAAAATATAATTGGGAGTCTGATTTTGAAGTTCTCAACTTATGAAATTATGATGGCATAAATTATATATAAATATTTTATCCCTCTGTACATCTATAATATATAAAATAAGGGATAAGATTTGTTTTAATAACGATTTTTTTCATTTTTAAATACATAAACGTTTATAATTCTTAATATTATGTTTACCGATGTCATTTTCAACTTACAGAACTTAATAATAACGTAGTTATTCCCTTTTCGAAAATATATTTTTATTTTGGGAAATTTTAATCTTCCTGTGCCATTTGCCCTATTGCCGTCAAGTTTTGGCCGGACGAGTGAGCGAATAGCAGGCTATTGTTATAGCAGCAAGCGATCTGCGCATGCGTCTTGTTTCGATTCAACCATAGTATTTTTCGTTAAATTTTTGTATATTTTGGACACTGTCCTTTTTTTCAGCTCATATGGTATAATGGTGTAAAGTGGCTGTTCTAGGTCGCAATACCAACTAGTACGGAAAGGTTTTAATGCTGATTATCATGCATTAGAAATAGATAAGGCTCACAGTGTAATCCCTCGAGGTATTAGAGTATTTGTAGATTTAAACAGGATCAGAGTTTTTTTCCTGTGTTAAAACTGCAAAGGATTCGAAAGAGCGTAAACCACATGCACATTTTCCGTTACTGAATTTATAAGGACGTGGCTTTCTAATGCCACTTGCTTGTTTCAAGTTTAAATACTTCAATAAAGCAGGATGGAGTTGAGTCACTTTGAAAAGATATTAGGTTCATTAAAAATAGAATGGTGCATTTGGGAGCTTTTTACAGGCCACCTGGGCAGACTGATGATATGGATGAACTAATGATAAGGGAAATAAGTAAGGGATGCGAAACAGATGCAGTTATTATTGGGGATTTCAACTTAAACTCTGTGGACTGGGAAAATATAATAGGTAGAGATAGAACAAGTGGCAGGTTCATACAATGCTTTGAGGATAATTTTTTGAATCAATTTGTTAATGAGCCAACGAGGGGGGACAATATATTAGATTTAGTACTTTCTAACAGTGATCATTTAGTTCAAGAATTGACTGTTGGGGAAGCATTTGAAAATAGTGACCATCAGATAGTTCGTTTTAATTTGGGAATTGAGAAGGGTAAACTAACCGAGAATGCTGAAGAAGTTCCAAATTTTCATAAGGGAGATTATGTAAAACTTCGAAGCTTGCTAAATTTGGTAGACTGGGATGTAGAATTCAGAGGTAAAAATTCTTATGGGATGTGGGATACTTTCAAGCATATAATAAATGTAGTCCAAGAACAATGTATCCCAATGAACGCCATTAGGAACAAAAGTAGGAAACCATTATGGTGGAATTAGGAGATAGCTAGAAAAATTTCAGAGAAGCAAAGGGCATACCAAAAATTACAGGTACAAAATAATATTCAAAATTTAAGTGATTATAGAATGGATAGGAATGAGTTAAATAAGATTATAAAGAAGAACAAAATGGTGTCAGAAATTAAATTAGCTCAGGATAGCAACAAAGATCCTAGAAAGTTCTTTAGTTACTATAAAATTAATAACAAGTCTGGCAGAGTTAAAATAGGACCTATCAAATATAAAGGGGTTGTGAGAGAAACTGATGAGGAAATAGTTGAGGTACTAAATGGTCATTTTGCATCAGTATTTACGAAGGAGAAACTAAATAGTCTAATGTATAGTACTCATGGGTCAGGGAAAGAGGTGTTTACTAACATTAGTGTGGATTGGAGGGTGATAAAAGGACTTATAGGTGAGTTAGATACTCTTAAGGCCTCCGGCCCTGATAATATTCATTCTAGGATACTTAAAGAAGGTGTAGAAAGTATCTCAATAGCTCTGGAGAAGTTATATACTAGGTCACTGGAATATGTAGAAATACCCGATGATTGGAAGAGAGCGAATGTAGTCCCCTTTTTTAAGAAGGGTAGTAAAGAGGATCTAAATAACTTTAGACCGGTTAGCCTAAGTACTGTTTACAGGCATTGTCCCCACATTTTAGACACGATATTAACCTTCTCGAGTCAGTGCAACGGAGGGCAACCAAGATTATTCCTTCCCTGAGGCACCTTGAATATATAGATAGACTGAGGGTATTAAGTATGTTCTCGTTTGAAAGGAGGTGTGTGAGAGGGGATATGATTGAGCTCTTTGAATTTTTTCCGGGATAGATAAATTGGATGTTAGCAAGTTTTTTTAGTTAAATGATGGAAATCGGACTAGAGGTCACCACTTGAAAATTAAAAAGCAAGGGTGTAGGTTGGATTTAAGAAAATATTTTTTCACCAATAGAGTGGTAGACTTCTGGAACAAATGCCGCAGAGGGTAGTAGGTAGTCCAAATCTTAATGTATTTAAGAGTAGTTTGGATGAGTTTATGGGAAGGGAAGGTTGTAATAGTTCCAGAGTTTTGTATATATTAATATTGTTTGTATATATCTATAGCTGCATGATTTAGTTCTTGACAAGACTTGATTGATGATACCGTTGTTTTTGGACGCAATTCTCTGGATGTAGTTTTCCTTGGAGTTTGGGTGCCTTAAAAAAGAGGCCGTTTGATTTGGATGACCTATGATGAGCCCTTGTGGCTTTTGTCATGTGTTATATTATATTGTAGGGGAATTTGATTTTGTCTTTCCCTGGTGATGGTGCTTTTTGTGGGTGGGTTTTAACGGAGGCAGATGACCTTTCATAGGCCCTTGTGGCTTTTGTCATCCGTGTAATTATGTTATGTTATGCCCGCATTCGACCAGCTATTGTTTGGAATTTAACGACAAATGAGGTGAGATTTTACCAAATTTATGGCTGATTTTACAAGGTTAAGTTAGGTGAGGTTAGATCTGGTTCTGGATCTTGTAAATAATTTTGAAGATTTGTTTTTCATATGCAGTTTTGTGAGTCCTTTTTAGATCGAAACTCGTTTTTGGTGCAAATACATACTTCTCTTACTAAGGACATTCAGTCGATGATGTTAAAAGTCTGCATTTCCGAGGAAAACGAGTTCAGATCTGAAAAGTACACATACAACTGCTTAAGAAAAACACATTTTAAAATTCATTTGAATAATTTGTTAAAACGAATCTTTACCAATAAACTAATTGTAAATGCTTTAGTGCAAAAACGTAGTTAGTATATTCGGTCTCGATAGCAAACTCTCGGCCCAATCATGCTGTATTAAGGACGATGAGGTACGTAATTCTTCAATTTGTGTATTACTCTTCTATAATATAAAATATCACCTAATAGGTACACACGTACACATTAAATGTATTCACATATTATCAAACAAAATCAATCTGAATTTTGCTGGTCCGTATTTAAGGGTGAGGCTTTTAGGAAAAAGATGAATATGAGAGAGACAGAGCCATATCCTTTCTAGCATTGACTTTATGACAGGTTTGTTCTTTATTAGAATGACTTTAAAATATTAATTAGCTTTTTTGTATAAATAAAGTAATGAAATATATATGCAAAAAATCGTAGCCATTAACTATTGTGTTTCGGCTTTTCCCTGCAATTGAGTTGTTCTTCGTTTACTCGCATCGTTCAACGGTTTATACGTCATCTCCAGCAGGCAAGTAATGGTGTGTCCTAGAGTTTCCTTGTTACAAATTTCTATTGTCTTGATACGAAATCAGCATTTCCAGTCAATATATAATGATAGAGGAGAAATAAACTCTCGAATAATGACGTGTTAACTGTTAGGATCGGCTTAAAAGAGTGATATAACAATGTAGAGGAATAAGGAGGAAGGGCGACCTCGTTCCTTTTGGTACTCACTTGGTCTTGAAATCGCCGCATGGAGCGTGGGAAACGATGCTGATCTACGGCGAGGATGCAGTTCACGCCGTTTTATTGCACCCTAGCTGCATTTACTTAGGGGCAAATTTTCATCATCTTTCATGCACTTATAGCCAGGCTCCTGCCCTTTGGCATAGATCGAAGCTCTTCGAACATTCGAAAGCAACTTTATCTCGGTTCCCCAAAGAAGTCGCTGCCTTTTTCTCAAGATCGCGCGAGTCGTGGAGACTCTCGCACAGGCAATTCCCTCCACCAGCGGAGCGTCTATATAATCCTCCAATTCTATTCAGCAGATAGCACTGTACCATTGTAGTAAGAGAATACTAGAGCACAGCATTCAGCCTCATCACTGTTTCGCCTAACACCGCGTACGAGCAAAGGGCTCGATCACACGTCATGATCGGCGACACCAGCGATTTCTATTTGAGGACAAAGGCGAAATCAACATCCGTGAACTCTGCCATAGTCATTCGGCAAGTATCTGACGAGGAACTCCGTCTCCGAAGGCCTAACTACCTGTGATCCCTCATCCGCCATTGAGGTAACCCAGGTTCTCCATTGCAGTCATCGTATTCCGACTGGCCCTTCCCTTCAACTAACACGTAAGCAGTTGCAATCGTTGACGCTTACACATTATGATATAATCTAGTCTACCCAAACCATCCCATCTTTTGTATGAGCTCCCTGATTAAAATCCCCTTTTTAATCTCCGACCTGATCCCGATCACTAATCCCATATTTTTATCTCCTGTGATCTGGCGCGTGCTGATATTTAATCTTAAATGTACGATAATTCCCTTTAAATCCTGTATTTGTTTATATATATATTTCTATTCTATTTATTCGTTTGTGAAGTTATATTTTTGTGATTTTCTTTTTTTTCAACGCTGAACAAGTACCCGCTACCTTTTAATCTTCGGCCAATTCACAATCCGATTTATTTGTTTTGAAATGACCCGCCGATTTAAAAGTAAACCATTCTCACTGAATTCTTAATTATTCCGTGTTATGAACCTGCTAGGTCGAATCTCAAGCCGACTTCAACCAAGCCCCCGAAAGGCATATATATTTATATAGAGTCCGGATATTACACGACGAACAGTATTTCACAGATAATAACATTTTTCTAGGTGCACAACAGAGTAACTTCTTATTGAAAGCTAGGAAAACTAAATGTTCGTAGATACAGTTATTGTGTATACACTACATATGAAACTTCAATTATTTTAGCGTATCCTACAGAATCAGAAGTTGAATTAGCCATTATTTACACACAAAGTCTTGTAGAAGATTTATGGACATTTATTTGTTAGCATCAAAGCTATTGCGTTTTCAGTGAATCTAGAGGCAATTTGCAGTTAGAAAATATGCGTAGTTAACTCTAGTAATTAAACAGCTCATTTTTCAAATCACTTGAATATTTGTATTCCTGCAAACCATCTTTTTTTAGAAAATTAATAAACAACATCCCTGTAAATGAATTGGTAACATTGTAATATTAATTTCTAGGGTGTTTTCTTGGTACATCGTCCTTTGAACTACATATATACTCCTGTATCATAGCTGTTTCCTCTTTCTCATTAAAGTCGCATTGAACTTACGCCTATAAACGACAAAACCTTAGAGAGATAGGCCTTCGTCAATAGCAGAACATGGAAGAACTCCTCTGGGAGGAGGTATTTTTGGGATGCCCATCCTATACAAATCATTGACCTCGATTTCGGATAACCTAAAAATATTAAGATAACCCTTGAGAAAGGTAAACAGCCAGCCGTTTCTTCCAACAAGTACTTTCTAACTCACTGTGCCCAATCTTAATTTTGCCTCAGTATAGATCTTCCCTATGTTTCTTTTCCTGTAATTTTCCATAATTTTGCCAGTAATTCAAACCAAGTCACTGTAAGATATTACTAAGACATTCCCCGTACAAGGGCAGAATTTCTGCTACCATTTAGAATTTATTTAAGGAAAAACATTTATGTATGTATCTCTGATTCAAACCTCGAAAGACATTTTCAATATATTCAATTATAAACCAAAAACATATTCTTTCACTCACTTCAAACTAACATTATCCTCGGGGAAATTATGAGTGGTAAAATTATTTTTCACTCCAGAACTTAACCGAAAACCTTATCTTTTTTCCCTTAATTTACATTATTCTGACAACCTTTATTAAAACAACTAGCTCGTTGGTTCGAACTTTCAAACAAAGTTTTAAGAATTAATAAATAATTTAGTTGTAGGAAATACCGGGTGTCCCAAAATTGAGTGTTTATATTGATGAAATTAAAAACTTTTATGAAAAGTTCTTATGCACTTTTTCATCATGTCCAAATTATGTTCCGCACAAAATTGTAATGTTCCATATACAGTGTGTCCCCAAATTTTAATTCTTCTTTCAAACCTTTTCAGAACCCTTTATTAATAAAGAATGAAAGATTTTGGTTGCGATAGCTCGTATCTATGGAAGTAAAATATAAATGAAGTACGAAAAAAGTTCCAAAAAATGTTTAGAAAACCTGTACCTACAGCAACGTGATCCGTTTAGTTGTGCACAAATTTAAAATACCTGATCTGTACATGAAGAGAAAGTAAGCAGAAGAAAAAAGATTTACCCCAAGAAAACTGAACAAATTCGACAATTGTTTGAAAATTAACCAACAACTTCGGTGAATAAGGCCATTTAAAGACTTAATAAGCCCGGAACAACAGTGTTCATAGTTTTGTGTTTAATATACATTAAGAAGGGATTAGGAAAAGGATTCCAAAACAAATAAAAATTTTGAGACAACCTGAACAGGAAACAATTCAATTTTGTCAAGATTATAATTTGAACATGATGAACATAATTCAAGAAGAATTTTTGATAAAATTTTGCAACTTCATCCAAATATGCACTAAACTTTGAGACACCTGGTACAGGACGAGTTACGGGGCATCACGTTCCATCCTTCAGCTTTACAAAGACTTCTAAACAAAAGACCGAGCACAATGCACGAAAAATGCGACGTATATTACAATATCATTTTCCAGACCAATTTTGCCTGCTAAACAGTGTGGTACTATTCGTTTTGCTCCTAAGGTTTGAGTTTTTCTGTTGCACAGCATGTGTTATAGAGCTAGGTGCATAGGCAGCTATGTAGCAAATGTTTCCTGACAGTGACTCTTCCATACAAGCCATTTTCAAATTGTCTTCTAGAAATAGTGGATCTTGAGATCTTTTCATTTTTAAAAGTATTCTGTTGACCTTAAAAATAAATTGGCTGGCTTTTATCGAAAAGGCTTATGTCAAGGAATAGGTCACCTCCACAGACAATAGTCTATATATAGATATATGTATCTATTGGGTGGGAGGAAAGAGATAAAAGCCACAAGAATATGTATATATACAGTTATGAGCACATATAGGCACTAATATACGTATGCGTCCTTCGCTATATACAAGTATGTTCACTTCGTAAATGTAATCCGTTGATTACTAGGTAGAAGAGTGCGATTTTACTACAGGGTCTGATAGCCTTTGATAACTTTATCAGGTTGCAGTTAAAGGATATATTTAAAGAGTGAAAACCAAAAATAGAATTTTAATCAGTCACTAGTTAACATATATATATATGTATATATATATATATATATATATATATATATATATATATATATATATATATATAATAGAGGAAATATAGAAAATGTAAATAAGGACAATACTGACAGAATATAGATAATTGGTAATCGGGTAACATTACTTACTTGTTAATTACCTTTTGAATGGGATATTATAAATCAGTTATACAGAAAAATTAACTATATGTCGGAAAGCGGGTCGATTAACAGGATATATAAGCAAGGGTCATTTTACCTTAAAAGGGTAACCAGGAGGAAGGGGAATCCTTTAGCGAGTCGGCGCGGGGGAATGGAGACAGAAAAATATTTGTGATTCTTGGCCGAATATCCTAATGGTAACGAGGATGAAGGGAGAGGGGACCAGAAGACGAGTTCAAGATCCTCCTTGAAGACAGACGATGGCACCTCTGCTCCAGAGAAGCGCAACTTCCAACAATAATTCGCACTGGTTTAGAATATTATTCTATAAATAATTTTTATGTATACTACTAGTTAAAAGGTTTCATTATGTATATTTATATAATTGTGTATCTATTCGTAATGTATTTCTTATGTTTGTTTATAATGTAATATATATTTATTTGTAATGTATATATTTATGTAATTGTGTATCTATTTGTAATATATTTGTAATGTTTATTTATAATGTAATAAATATTTACTTGTAATGTATATATTTATGTAATATCGAAACAACAATTTCCAACTCCTTTAGTGATTACCGATAATACAACCAACTAACCTCCTCCCACACAACCAACTAACTTGCTACCAATACTTATTTAAGTTTAAATATCCCCAATTTTAGGCAGTTCACCTCCAACCACTTAACGCGCTCCACCTGGAACTGCAATATAAGTCTCTTATAGTTATAGGCGCCTATGTACATTAGACCTCTCTCTCAACGTGTGATAAGTATTAGTAAGATTTTTTATTTGTATGTATTGCATAAACTGTATATTTGTAAATATGATATTCATGTCTCTCCAACCCTCATATATTTACGAGTATTTATAACTTTAATTAAGTATAAGGAAAACTGCCAAATTGACTTACTATTTAAACTGCTCTCATTGTTGCTGGTAATAATAACCTTAATATATCAATTTTCTATATTTTCTTTGTTTTGCCTTTGCCAATACTAGGCTATGCTATATATGAAGGAAAACTCTAGGCCTAAGAATAATCTCATAAGATTGATTGGCATAATTTAAACTCTGATTTAAGCAATTAATGTAACTTATCATTGTTACTTGAGTGTTTGTACGCATTTGGGGTTTCTTAAGACTGGCATAGAGTCAAGCTTAGCCTATAATTGGCGTTCTGTAACCTCGTGTTCATAAAGAGGTTCTTATTATTTTCTTTAGTGTTGTGGGACTTAACCCTGACCGTAACACAACTATGATTATGTACTGGGGGCTCTGCCCCCACACCCCCTAATTGAATGAAACTCAGGATCATTGTATGGGGAGTTCCCCCGCAGTGCTAAACCCCCCACGAGCAGTTCCCTTGAATTTACTCCAAAAATGCGAAATATATTGGAACACCGCTCTACCCACCGTGAGATGCTCGAGTCCTACTTATGTAAATTTATGTGTCGAAAACGTCATAGAAATGAAAATTTGTTTAAAAAAGTATTATGGGATACTTATATCTAAATACAAATGAATGTTTGAAGAAATAATAAAGGTAGTGAACAATAATATTGGGAAATCATATGGTAGTTTAAGTGCGTTTCATTTCCATTTCGATTCTTTCAAAATGTATCGGACAAACAGAAATTTACAGTTTGAAATTTCTTTTTTTTAGATACTTCCTTTCATTTCTCCAAAAAAGAAATGTTATATTCATATTCAGCACTCAAAACTGCATTTTTGTCGAAAATTTGGTACAGAAGATCCGCCTGCCACCAAACAGAAAAGACACAAAGGTATTCTCCCCAAATTATTTTTAGAATTGTGAATCTTTGCTATGGAAGAGCTTCATACAGTTAAAACTTTATTTTTTAGTTAAGAATAAAAGATAGACATTAAAATCATATCGGACCTTCGTTTCGAGTAGAGTGAGCTTATACTGTAGAGCCAAGTTACACTTGAACGATTGGAGTTTTCATATACAGACAACTCTGACACTGAACGAGTCCCCTCCCCCACTCCCACCAAGCTACGATGAGTTGCTTCTCTGCGTGATTGTTTGGTGGCCAAATCCCTGAGGCTCCACTTTTCTATAACTCTCTTCCCAAATAGAACCCCTTCCAGGTTCCATCTGAGATAGCAGAATTTGTCATTCTGACATTTATGTTAATTACCTTATCTACTCCGGGAACATTGTATACGATTGAAACGGGTCTAGGGAGGGTGGGGCACGTAACTAACTTGAAAGATTATGATAAATTATTTGTAAATGAAAAAGGTGAAGTTAACATCATCAGAACAAGTAGGCTTCTCGAAGAATCAGAAAAGAGGACTATTTGGAGCCGCTAATAATTGTATTTAGAGAGAGTACTCGTGGGAAAATAAAGAAGAAAACTTTGGTAAGGTGAAAACATTAATATAAAAGAAAGCCAAGGACTCATCATCTGTTGCCCTTCCTCAATTCCAAGAGGTATAATGGGACGATTAAATCCTACTCATCGATTACCTCACAAATACTAAGGAAACCCACGATTAAAGGAGTGTCGGACAACCCTCTTTTATATTTTCAACTGCTTCTGCCCTCCAAGGAAGGTAATGTTTGACTTTTCTGCTTTCTCCTCCTCCGAATTTATTCCTAGATGATTACACAGAAGAACAATTTAAATCACATTTTCTGGTGATTTAGATTTATCTTCTAATTTTAATTCGTCTTTTCATGCTGATTTCGAATATATAATCCATTTTTACCTACATGGTATAGTTATTTTGTAATTTCTAATTTTTCCTTTCCCAGAAAACTGACCTCTGAGCGGACAGAGAAGGTGCTTGTAGAAAGCAAATACTTCACAGTACATAGTAGTGAGATAGTAATAAGCATTATTGTGCAAAATATTGACATTATTGTTTCTTTTTTCAGGTCTTATGTTAGACTGATGGCTTCGTCAAGACGAAATTGCGTTAATGATCCAGACACCTCCTGCTACATATGTGGCTGTTCCATGATAGTTCGTCAAAAGCGCATTAAATCAAACTTTGTGATCGGCAGTTATAAGGCATATTTTAATGTTCCTCTTGAGAATCAAGATAAAAAGTGGGCCCCACATGCTTTTGCCATTGTTGTGTGAAACATCTTCGTGAGTGGACGAAAGGAAAGAGAAATGGTCTTCATTTTAGAATCCCCATGGTGTGGCGAGAGCCAAAGGATCATTGTCGTAGAATAGGCTCCCGACGATATACTATATATAACTATTCGTTGAAGGGATTATTCTATATTTCAAGTGCGTGGTAATCTGATGACCGAGGTGAGGTCAAAAAGGGGGGGGGGCCTGAAGAGGCTTATGTATCTTCAATATACTTAAGAAGTGAAGCGGAGTACAAGGATAAATAATATGGCTACCATTAATAAAATATAGTTTTATTAATTAAACTATCAAACAACACACGGAAAATGTTTACATAAATGGGGATTAAAATTGGGAGAAACACAGGAAATGAAAAAGGTCATGGGAATATCTGACTAATCTGAGGATTGAGATTTGGAGAGATTTAAAACATCAAACAAACAAAAAGGGGAAATGGTTCGCTATGGTTGTATAGTGCCACGATGTTCCTGCTCTGTTTACCGAGTTGGTACTTGGGACCTAAAGCCCTGCTGAGTGAAGTCTGTCGAAGTATGGCCACGTGTACAGGAATATGCGACACAGGTTCTAAGGTAGGCTAAGCTAGGCGACAACTGTTATTGTTCTAAGAGTGTGATTTGAATAGATAGTGACAGCTGCGTGACCAAGGAATATACTAAAAAAAGATTTTAATACACACTAAATAAAAGGCACAACAATAAATATGGATATATTTGGGTACATGAATAAGACGGAATTAGGTCCCGAATACTAAATAGATAACCTGGGTTATTGAATGGTTATAATGGGGAAGTGTCAACGGCAGGGATCAGCAGGCCAGATATACAACCAGCGGCTGGAGCCATAAAAGCTGTTTCCGGCGAACCTACAAAGTAATCTCCCGACCTGAGGGTGGGTAGGGAAGATTGAGACGGCGGGGAGGTAGCCTCAACTTCAGCGTCATGCCTCGTGTGAATTTTGCGGAGACTTAGGGGCAAGTGCAAAAAGAGTGAAGGGGGAGGGGGGTGGGGAGTAATGGCTCGCTTTCTCTCCCGAAGTAATATCTTAGGTGGTGTGGAAATAATATTATTCTAGGGCAAACCTCTACAGAGACGTTTTTCGATAGCTTCAAGCGTAGTCTCAAGTGTGTCCTTTTGCATAATGGCAATGACTTTGGTGCAGTTCCTCTCAGTCACTCTGTCCATCTGCGAGAATTTCACGATGACATTAGAATGGTCATGGATTTACTTAAGTACCATTAAGACAATTGGATTATATGTGTAGACCTTAAGATGGTCAACTTCCTCCTTGGCCAGGAGAAGAGATATACAAAGTTTTGATGCTATATCTGTATGTGGTCAGTCGATCCCGTGACAATCACTGACCCCACAAGATTGGCCAGTTCTAAAAAATTTGGAAGCAGGCATGCCAAACATTGTTAATGAGCCAATCGTAAGTCGAGAGAGGATCGTTTTCCCTCCACTACATCTCAAACTGGGCTTGATGAAGCAGTATGTCAAGGCCTTGAGCACTGACAATGAATGTTTTCAGTACATAGTGTCGGCGTTTCCTGCTTTGTCATACGAAAAAATAAAAGGAAGAGTATTTATTGAGGGTCCCCAAATCCGAAGACTTCTAAGTGATTCTAGATTCGTAAACACCATGATTGAAAAAGAGAAGGTAGCCTGGCTCTCATTTTCTGCCATTGTTCGTAACTTCTTGGGAAACAAAAAAGCGCATAACTACGAGAATCTGGTTACTAATATGCTTTTAGCATATCGTGATTTAGGATGCAACATAAATGTAAAGCTGCATTTCCTAAATAGTCACCTCAACCGATTCCCAAAGAATTTGGGAGCCGTGAGCGACGAACAAGGGCAACGCTTTCATCAGGATTTGATGCCGATGGAAGAGCGCTACCAAGGTCACTGGGATATACACATAATGGTGGACTACTGCTGGACGATTAGAGGAGATCAGCCAGAGAAGACTTACAAGAGAAAGAGTTACACACGCAAATATTTGCCCGATTGAAATCAAGAAGAGGTCCTCCAGCCTGATGTACGGTCATTAATAAATTAGCATCTATTTGATTACAGTATTTGTAATCCTAATGTGTAATTCAAGTTTCTTCTCATATGTAATAAAATGATTGCACAAAAAAACATGCTTTACTCTTAATAACGCAAAAGGATGATTCAAAATTACTTCACGGCATGATGATATGCGTGATAAAATGAAAATTATTGTATAATATTAGTTATTGATATTACGAAAAATCTGTAGCATTTAGAGAGAATCTTATTTCAAATTTGAATTAAGTATTCTCGAATTAGGTTGGAAATTGTACTTTTGTCAATTCCCAAAATACTTTGTTCCCCATTATATCATTCGTTCTTAACCTCTCAAAACAAGATACTTCTTTTATTTTCATCTTGTTATTTTAGATTATATTATTGTAAGAAGTTTATAGTTCTTTCTTAACTTCTAAATCACTAAGACTTTCTCTTTGCTGTTAAACTTAATATTAAATATTATACCTTTCTTAATTCTTTCACTCTTTATAACCTTTCATTTTGTTCTCATTAAGCATACGAACATATCGTGATCTAGTATCCTCTATTCTTTGCTCTCCGTATTGGCCTTTGAACCAAGAAGAGTAAAATCAATGTGAAGGTGAGAGATGGAATGTGATAGAATCCCTTATATAAATATCGCGGATTTTCCAGCCCATCTCACCGACGGAGAAACGTGCCTCAAAGGCATTGGCTCTATAAACATAAAATACACAAACACACAAAAGTCAAAGTCGGCGAAGCAAATGAATCTGACCCATCTGCCAATAAGTAATATAAAAAAAAAATCTTTGAGCTAAACAATGATTCAGTAATAACATTAGAAAATGTCGATTTTCACTTTATTGCATTTCCATATGAAATTACCTTAATGGGAGGAAATATCAAAGTTGATATTGGTTTAGGATGCAATTAAGAGAACGAAGACTTTTTCATGGTAATGTTTGCTCCATTTCAAAGTAATTTTTTAAAAATTAAGATCGAGTAGTGATAAAATAGGTGTTTCATTTCCTTTTGACAAGAAATGAATGGATAAATATTTAAGGGAGTGGCTTATAAATATAACTAAATCCATAGTGGTAAGGAGTAAAATTATTAAAGATATCATTGATAAGGGTAGCTGGAATACAAATGACAAAGAATAATGGGTTATGCTTGGTATGTGAGACATTATGGAGCACTGACTGCTGTGTATTGTATTTAAGCATATGCAAAATGTGAAAGTAAGGTGCCCTGGATTGAGTTGTATGACTCTTATTCATTGGAAGTGGATGGAAGATGGCTGGTTCATCCTTTCTCTTTGGAATAAAAAGATATATGAAAGTGAAAGGAGCAGTATGTTGATAATAAAGGGGCTCAGGATACCCAATCCGAAGAAAGGGAACAGCCCGAGAGACGTCCTCGACCATGGGCAGTGGAGGCAGAAAATAATTATTCTCTTTGGTTCTGTAGTGGTTCATCTAAGAAGGTTTCTTCTTCCGTTTCGACTCATCTGGCAATGGGGCTGTTTGCTTTGGAAAGCCTTCTTCAGCCATTACAACAACGACTACTGTCCGAGCACATTATTGATTTAGTTGCATTCCAAAGGTAGACTATCATTTAATACAGTACAATGCAATTTGTTAGTGAAACTATTATACTTAAATTGCCTTCAAGGAAAGAGAACGTATTACAAGATTGATTCACCCAAACACGAAAGTTTCCTGCTAATACTGAGTAATAATAGCCTCCCCAAATGTTTGTTAATCACATCAAGTATGTCTCTTGGAATTTTGCTTTTAGATATGTTTGATATATAAATATTAAACTTTATAACGTTAGAGACAAATATTCCTTATAATAATGGCAAAAATTTGGAATGCCAAACTTTATCCTAAAATTGTGGGTGTCGATGTACTCCTTGAATAACTATAAATCCTAAGTCTCATTCCAGTCATTTTTTATCCTATAGATTCTTTATTTCACCATTAATAATTTATTGACTATCTACCAGTTTACTATCCTAAACAATATATTTCTATAACATACTATAAACCTTCCCAATCTTCGTAACCAATAACCGTCTTACCTCTCCTATCCTTTTTCTTCTCACATTGTTGCCTCAATACAATTACTTGCGCCCACACTTCCTAATGATCTGAACACCCATTTATCGCATTTCATTACTTCACTGATAAACTTTACACTCCCCATCAGGTTTTTATTGAAGCTCTGCCTTAACATTCAACATAGTGCAATTTGGAATTCCATTTTCTCTCCTTCAATACTAGCACTCACCTACAATTCTCTCTCAGGCCTCTGGCACTCTTCCACAATCAAGTACCTTACAACAAAACTCCAAAACTAAATTATCTCCCCCCCTTACATTTTATATTATCACAGACAAATTATAATCCGCTTCAACTACATTCCCATTTTTCATATCTCTCCCAATACGCTGAATATTTTCTAAAACCGTAAATGATTCACATCCAATTAGGCTAATTACATTCACATCACTTCGTTTTCCATACCAATATTATATAATTGATCAAGGTTGCATTTATTCTACTGTTTACATTATGCTTACGAACAATTACACGCCATTCTAGTCAGTGATGTTCACACAATGAACATTCTTTTGGTTTTGAAATTGTCTTCCATAATGCGATACTTACTCAGTCCGTTCTAGGATTCACTTTACTTTATCCTCTTTACTCTAATATATTGTAACTAACTTACATACTATCACAACATGATTTCAGCTGTCATCTACTCTTTTAGTATTACAAACACCTTGCACCATAAGCTCAAGACTTAGTGCACAACGCACTTAAATATTAAACTAGTATCTTAGACATTATATCAAATAATGAGGCTGACTCCCGATTTTTCTGTTTTTGCACATCACTAAATACCACTTTCAGAATTATTGGTTCAAACACCTTATTCTAATTAACATAGTATTCGCTACCTTTTAATAACTGCCATTATGACACTTATCATCAATGTACTCTCGTGTATAATTCTTACCTCTTGAATGTTCATAACTACCATAACAGTCTTATTTATGATGTGAACAAACCAATCTTCTTTGGTTTGACGCCAATTTCCACCATTACTTTACAAATGTCTCATAGCACTGACTTAATCAATTCTAATCGATTGCATACCCTTTCCTCTGATAAAATAATTGACGTGTCGCTAACAATTATTTTCATTCGCTTGATCGTCCATTCCCAAATTTTACAAATTACCTCCGTACTCTTCCATCTCCTCTTATCAATTTCGTTCACAAAGCTGTTATTTCCTCAGTTGGCATCTTCTTCACATCTTTCAAAAAGAGCTTCTAATTTCCTTCGGGATTTTCTTAATCTTCCATTAAAATGCTTCATTTCTGGCCTTAGAATCGAGTTAAAACAATTGTTTCATCTTTCTTTTATAAGCTTTGTATTTATTCATACGCATTATCATCACATTTTAATACATTGTATATTTCCCAGTACGTCTTATTTTTGTTTTTCTTTGTAGTCATTATATGATAATTTCCATATTCCTGCTTCTTTCATTTTTCAAAATTTATTAACTCAATTTTCAACGATTCCACTACAATTTGTCACCTTTTATTTTGTCTAAGGCTTTTGATCCTCTCTAATTCTTTAAATATTTATTAATTTTTCAACACCTCTCTCAGGTGGAACAGGATTTAGATTTTGATAAGAGCTCCATTCCCCCTGCTTCACATATCGTAATTAACACACCCTTAATTTTAACATGAGAGAACCAATTCATTTTTTGCTATTGTCCGATTCCTTAACAGTTTTCACGTCTACAATTCGACGCAAATGTTCCTCACTAGGATCATATCAATCCTCTATTTTTGGTCGCGTGTGAATCGAAGTCTCAACATGTCGGTCGGTCCATCGCTCCCCTTGGCTTTTTTATTGTTTTGGGAATAACATTATAACTATGTTGCCGATTCCTAAAGAGACTTTTAATCCTTATATTCTTTCACATTCCCTTTCGAATGATATAATGTTCAATGTTCTTTCAAGGTTAACCAGGGACTTATTCGGCAATAACATCATAACTATTCAGCCGATTCTATTAATATTTGAAACACTTATGTTGTTTTACATTATCTTTTCAATAATACAATTGCCTAGGTCCTGGCAAGGTTAGTCGTAGAATTATTAGAAGTTTTGAAGGTCATAAATCAGAATAAGTAGTAAGCAGACCTTTATTTTGGTTTATTTCTCAGGCCGGTAAAAATTTACGGATTTATACACATTCTGGCGCTATAAGAACATGTTTAGTACTCATACCTTTTATTCCGCAGAGTAGCCTCTCTTGATTTACATTGTATCAAAGGGTGCATCAAAAATCTAAGTAAAAATTTAAATTTAGGATTATTCCAACTAAACAGATGTTATAATTTAATGCTCGATTAGAAAAGCGGTCGTTTTTCTCTCAAAAAATAAAGTTATTGAGCAAATATCAATAAAATAATTTTTGAATATAAATGTTACTAATCAAATTTCTCAATAGATAATTTGGAATAAATTGTTCCAAATGATACAAGCAATGATTTCATATTTATCATTATTTTATTATATAAATATTTATAGAATTTTTGTCCATATTAGTATTTGTAATAAAATGTATAAACCTTTTAGAAACATTCGGACAAGCTGTTAATGTGAAAAAGGAGTGAAGTTATGATAAGTAAACACAGCAAGTGTGTAGCAAAAAAAAAACGGAGAATTTTTTAAGATTTTGTCCCTAATTTTACATATTATTATTTAACAATCGTTGTATTCTTGTTATTTATCTACTTTCTCTCTTTTTACCGCATTTTTACATATCCAGAAAACTTACTTTTCTTTGGAAAAATTAAGAAAAAATCTTAAAAGAATTTGAATACGAATGTTAGGAGTGCTCATTAAAGAAAGGAGGTGGGCAGAATAATTAGCTGGTTAACTTGGGCACATAAAAACCGAGGTCATCAAACAATGTGAATTTGAAAGCGTGAATAAAATTTTTCAAAGAACGATAAATATGGATGCATTGCCTTCTCTACTATTTTTCCCAGGTCAGGTTATCCAAGGGGGTGATTAAACCAAGAATGACTAAACTACTCTAATCCAAACTGAGGGAACCCACAAATTACAAGCGGTTCCTCTCCCAATCTCGTATGCGTTCGCATTTTCTGGTAGAAGTCCTCTTTCTACGAACTTAAGCCTGGATGTATAAAATACGCCCCCTTCCTATAATCCTTTTTCGCAGTAAAGTTTTATCCTTTATTTAATGTTCTTATTTTTTTTACTACTGAACTATTTATTTGTTCGTTATTTTCTCTAATCGTTCAATCGTTCCTCATTAAGTTCATAAGAGGTAAATAAGAAGTAAAGGTCCCTTTCAACAAGAAATCAAGTTTTTAAAGTCTTTTCTTTGACTCACAAATGGTTTTCTTCCAAACTATCTTAAAATGCGGAAACAACACACAAACACAATCAGGGCCTACAAAGAATTCTGACGATTTTTGCAAAAGGGTGAATAAAAGCAAAATAAACTTACGTCAATCAAACATCCATTAAATTCATCGGGAGGTTTCAATTATGGCTTTCTTTAGATGAAGTTGCGTCATTTTGAGAACAAAATCAAATTCATTGCTGAATGGGTGAAGCCAATTGGAAATTTCGATAAACAATCATCCACTAATGGCGTCATGGCACTCAACATTTCTTTCGATACGAGTTGATAAAGATTTAAACAAATACAGATTAATATTCGTACAGAAGACAAGGGAAAGAACTACCAAGATCAGGGAAAGAAAAAAGAATAAACGACAGAAAAAACATTATACAAAAGCAAGTAGGGTCAACTTAATAATCAATACAATGCGGTAGAATTTAATCCAACCGGTAGTCAGAAGTTATCAAAATTCAGCCACTTGCGTGGAGCAGGCACTCTGAGTAAGAATCATAGGAGGGAAAGGATGGAGTGGAAAACGTTACTGGTAATAAATAGCATATAGAAGACATTTGCCAAAATTATCTAGAATTATTTAGAATAACCAACATCAGAACCAAATTAAGCGTGAATAAAAATTACAGAAATATAATTAAATTATACAGTCCTGAGTAACAGTTTTTAGACTAATATATATTTCTATCTTTTTCATTGATTTTAAAGTATACAAATAGGTAATAATTCTTCTAATATTTAAATTATTCTAGTTTTATTAAAAAAAACAGCATTTCAAAAATATTAAGGAAAACTGGTTTCCTTATCGTATTCCTAAATCGTGGTCTGACGCCGTTCTTATAGAAGGTAAGATACAGCTCTGAAGCTTTGCTGAAAGATACACAGCTTAAAATCATCAAAAATGTTAGTTGAATACATGATATTGTGTAATAGTAAACTATTTTGTAGTATTTATTTTTGTAAAATCTAAATGTTTGGAATCTTTTTTAATTCCAGAAGTTTTTGTTTTACAAGAAAAGTGTACAGCCCAAATATTTTGGTGCAACAAAAGAGCCTGGATTGGGAGAGATAATTACTAAGGGGGTTGCATCAAACGGCACCAACTTTATATTATTATTAACTTTTTAAATGCCATATTGAACTCTTGAGAAGAAGTTTTATGGAAGCCCAAGCCCTTCCAATGAACGCCGACTTCACCTACTGGTAAGGTCTGAGGGCAAGGATAGGATTGCCTCGACTGCCAAAATTGCTGACGATTAGAAACTAGCAAGGAATGATCCATTCAGCGTCCTGAGTGAGGCGAAGTTTTATCAACAAAGGTCTAAAGTCGACGATAATGGTTGCGAGGAAGCTTCATCTAACCAAAAATACCATTACGGATAGGATTCTCTTTTGTTGAAAATATAAAGAATAGACTGTTGAAGATTTAGGCAAAGCGTATTCTCTGATTAAGCTCATCCTGCTTGTTTGGAGCTGGTGGAAGATCTATCGTTAGGAAGCAAATGAAATAGCGCTATGTTGATTAATGTGACGTGTCTACTGTGTAGCATTAGGGCACTCTCTATGTCTAGAGTGTTTCTCATCTAAGGGAACTGGAGCCCTAACACTTTTGCGTAAGAATATTGCCATGAACTATAAATGGTACAAAAACGTACTTTATCAGCAGCTTTCCTTAACAGTTAAGAATCAATGTGAGTAGGATAGCTATATTTTTACCATGATTACGCAACTAGTCATATATTAAAGGAATAACAAAATCTTTGTCTAAACTAAAATCGAACCTTTCGGATCTTAGTACTGGAATTGGCCAGATTTGAACCTAATAGAAAATTTGTGGGAGATAAACAAATTTTCAGGGGAAAATCAGAAAGCAAAAATTGTAATTAGTTGGGAGGTCTGTTTGAACAAACCTGAAGAAATATGTTCTAGATATCATCAGAAATTTATCTTCAGCTTGACAAAACAAATTAAAGAATTTCTGAAGAACGAGGAACATCATTGGAAAATATTTATTGGCCGTATCTATTGATATCTATTATTAATAAATGAGTTCAGGCAATAGCTTTATAGGAAATTCCAGTTCAAATTATGATACAAACATACTAAAACAAAGTGCACAGTTTGATTAGTTGGATTAAGTTTCTAACGAGAATTTTTCTCATTTAGGTAAGGATAACAGATCTACAACTACTACACATACCAATCATGCTAATCCTTTTTTATATAGCGGTCAATAACAGCGACAAAATTTGCAAGTATAATGCTAAATTTTAATAAACGTGCAATAATAGAAATATTAGAATAATTATTCGAAAAATGTATCCTAACTGACGCAGTTAGGATATGCAATTACGAGAGCACTCTCTTTTGATTTTGTAACGGGCACGCTAGTGGGTGGCTCCATATCCTTACCAAACAAGTGCCCGTTCAGCTATTTTTCCTGAAACCAATCTGTTTCGCACTATTTTATGCTCCTGCCTCAGCATTTTTGGTTTAAGAGTCTCTCAGTTGGGTTGATTTTGTAATCCTACTTCTTCCAAACGTCTTCTTTTCTTTGAATGATCTTAATTTAGGCATTCCCTCTTTGCTTGTGATTAGTCAGCCATTTACTCTCATCTCTCTCTAATTGAAATGCGTCTAGTGCCGATGGGTTCGTTTGAAATATTTTGTTTGAATCCTCTATCGACTGGTTATCTAATGCCTGGTACAACCCCTCTTTCTTCTCTATGTTTTTAAGAAAGACATTTTACTCTTATTATTTAAACTCTCCACCAGAATCGCCGGATATCGAAAAGAACTTCATTTTTTTAAAACATTTTTTTGACCCTTCGCCAGTAATCTCCTCAATCTTTCTATTTTGTTCGAGAAAATGCCATGACCGTGAAAATTAAGGCAATCAGTATTTACTTGCGTACCGGCCAATAAATATTTACAGACCAGGAGATGTAGTAGTGTAAGATGCAGAGTTAAAAAACAACTGTCCTACTGCCGCGCATGGGCAACCCTCTCGTATTAAAGTACCCATATCATGACGTTGGCCCTCGAAGCGCTTGGAGGTTTTTAATGCGCGGCGATCCTCGAATCAAGGTAGCAGGTGCCTTCTACCGCAGAGGTATTTTTCTGTTCCCGTCTCGTGCAACCTGTTTTCTAGAACTCAATATATTCTTGAAACGCCTCAAATCCATTAAAAATACACCTTTCTAATTTAACCCTAACCACTAATCTTATCAAATTGCTCCCCAAAGGATAATAGAAAGGCTACCATTTTCCACATTAGGTTTATCCCATTTATATAAAACTCCACAAAATGTAATTAACAAACCTATTTCTCTGCAAAACTTAGGTATGTATTCATTCATCCTTGCATCCGACCGGCGTCTAGCTTGTAATGAACCTTAATTTGAGTTTATGCTCTTAGCACTACTAAATTTTTTTTTACCCTTTCTCCTTCATTAATTATATTTTCTCTTTTTATCCTTTATTTAATATTTTATAATCATTTACATTCTCTCTAGTTAGATGCTGAAGTTTCCTTGTTTAAAATAGTATTTGTTTTTTCTTTATTGCCGCGTTTGCTTTAATAACATTTTAAGAAAATAAAAAAAATGAAAATAACCATTTCTAGGTGCATTTTTTGCGTAAATTACAAAAATAACTTTCCTCTCTTTCTTTGACTCTACAGTTTCATCTGCCTTACGTTAAATACACTGATAAAATGGTAGGGATTGAATGCAAATAGTATTGGGCCGAAAATGATAATTCTAAAGGTTATAAACAGATTTTAATATTATTTTAAAGGGATGTATCCAATGTAATTCTCAACCTAACTTAGGAAATTATGAAAGAATACTAAATATTTCCTTAGTTATATGGGTCCAAATCCGTAGTAATTCTTACGGCTTTCTTGACAATTTTGTAACTTACTATAAATGCTCTCTATTTTTAATTTTTAACTTTATATTCATTGGTGTTACTATTTATATTTTTTTCGCATGCTACAGTATTCTTTATTTACGCGAGAGAGAGAGCTATAGAATGCGAAAATTCCCTAGACGGTTTCGGTTTTATTTATCGATCAGTTAGTCTAATAGCATCTGCCATAGTTGGCTTTTGACCCTCTAACCATTCAGCTATTGGTATTGTCGTAAAAATGTATCAATTTTTAAATCGAAAAATTTTTGAGATTTAGAGTCATGGCACACAAACAAACATCTGATGAACGATCAAGGGAAGAAGAAATACCTATATGATATTTGCATCTATAGACGATACCATTTTAAATCTATTTCAACTTTGATAGAGAAACAAGCCCGAATTTATATTCTTATATCGAATTCGACAATTAGCCCTTGTGGCAGTGAATTTTATGTAAAAGTCCAACATTATATATAATTGACATTATTTTCATTCATTTTCATCTGCAAAATAGGTCGTAAATTCAAATCGCAAGAGTTTCAGAGCCCCTCTCTTTGTCTTTTATTCTCTGCATTGGATTATAAAAAAAAACACTGGACGCCATACATTAGTCCATAACTGCTTGAAAGGGGACTATTTCGTGACATTAAATCATCTAAAGATTTGAAGAATTAAAACAGTATATAAGTCTTCAAGAGTAATTGGATAAAGGTTTTTAGCATTTTCAATGCAGTTTCTGCATCAATTATAATAGAATGAATTATAATTTCATATACAAATAGTTAGAGTGATGTGAGTGGCTTAGTTTTTAATGCCTTAACATGAAAATGGAGTCGAGCCCGATATGTGCCGAAATCTTTTCTGTTGTTGCTCTATTTATCTCTCTTCACAGATAATTTTCGGTCATGATGTTGGAGCTAGAAAGGTCAAATTCCTTTCAGATGTGGCTCTTTTGTTTTGGATTTATGTTCCATTTAAAAATGGATTTAAAGGCCATTACACCAAGCCTGACATGTCAGAGTTACTCGACTCTTTGTCATTCGCATTCAAAGCATCATGGATATCATTCACTACTTCTTCCTTCATTGTATCAAATAAATCAATTTTCAGGTGAGACAAAATTCATTATTTATAATACTTTTTTCCTTTTTATACTTCTTCATGTTACTCTAGTATTGTGAACTATTTGTCAGTATATATATATATATATATATATATATATATATATATATATATATATATATATATACTGAGTTGCCTGTAAATAAATATAAAGTTGAAAGTGTACCTAAGTGATAATAACCTCTCTAATTTACGTTATTTGACTTAGGAAACGCTCTGGAAGAGCTAAGCTTTCATTTAAGTAGAGAAAAACGAAGATTCCAATGATAATCTGATCTGAAATTGAAAAATGGTACGCCAATAATCCCTGCCCTCCACACAAGGAGAAGCGTGAAGGAAATTCTGAATTTGTTTAACTAGACGAGGAACATCGTTTATAAATTGTAAAGTCAGTAGGATGAGTCTGATAATAAGAAGAAATTGTCCACGCTCATGCCCAGTAAAGTTTCCGCCTCTTGAAACGTTCTAGGTGTGGTTATCAGCCACAGATAATTTTTGCTCCTCATATCTACCCATTAGTTGTCCTAAAGGTAATGCCGACATTGATGTGTTAGACAAGCTAGTCATGACATGCATGGAATGCTTAGCCGCAGAAACGCCTTATTTTCATCAAGACGACTGTGATTCAGCAAACAAGGCAAGGGAGAGAAGCATGGTTGTTCAAAAATGTCCCACTCCTAAGCTTTTGCCGCCCAGTTCCCACGACTGAAAAGTTCTAGATTTTTTCCTGTGGAGTATTGTTAGGAAGGATGTTAACAAGACTCCACAACAAATTAGGTTCTCTCAGGTATGACTTTGTGAATATATGTTCTATTTGAAATACTTCTCTAATCAGGCCATGCAACCAGTTCACATCTACCCTGGAAAAGCTTGAAAGGCCGATGGTTGATATTTAGAATAATTTTGCAAATACATAAATGTCTTCGATTTGTATGGAATTTTGCAGTAGAATATATTGCTTCGTTTGCTACACAACATGTATATTTTGGGGTCAGAATTTGTATTAAATTAACTAAAACCCCTTTGTATTATATATATATATATATATATATATATATATATATATATATATATATATGAGAAACTCACAAAGTAGCAAGTGAGTAGCGCAATAAAGGCAGAAAATCCCACGGGAAAAATAAAAAGCAAGTTCTGATACATTCGAACTTTCTTCAGTTCATTCTCAAGGAATACAAAAATAATTACTTAACAAGACTGATATATATATATATATATATATATATATATATATATAAGTATATATATATATATATATATATATATATATATATAAGAAAAACAAACGACGCTCCTCCCACGTACAAGGAATGGACACAAAACAGAGTAGGCGTGAAAAAAATATCAGTAAAGTGTAAGTAAATGGTGGAGCCGAAGTGTAAAGACATATAAATAAGATCTCTTCCAAAATATCAACCTTTGTGAGAGTGTATGTGAAATCTAGAAATATAAGTCATAAAACTATGAATACATATATATATATACAATTATCAATACATTGATCAATAAACACAAGAATAATAACAAATATAATAATATAACTCCCACTTTCTTTAAACGAAATTGTCCATTATAAATCTTTCCCCTTTTTTATTAAATTTGTTATAATTCTTTTGTTTATTGCACAAAAAGCGTCTTCTTCTTGGAAGCAGACGCAAACCAAGAAGACGAGCTTTAGCAGGGAGGCCTGTAACTTAATCTTGGAATAAGTACAATGTGTTTAGAATAGTTTACTCCGTACCCCTTTGTCGTAGTATAGCAATTATATATATATATATATATATATATATATATATATATATATAAAAATATGTATATATATATATAGATATATCTATATATAAGGACACTTACATACTGATGGCTTGGGCTGACCAGTGTGGAAGGGAGAGATAATGAGATTAATCAAGAAATATGTCCCTTAGTATGTGATTAATAATTATCAAAATTAGAGAGTGCAAATTAGCTGTAAATGTTGAAATATAGCCGAAGGTTGTTCAAGATATTTAAAGAATACTAAAAAAATAAACTTCAATGAGAAGAATTAGAAATATTAAATATATTCAAAGGAGTTTTAAGTGAGATACATGATCAAATAAGTAACGGACACACTCAGTCTCAGCAAAGGGGCAAATCAAAGGGATTATAAAATCGGTTAATTTAGTTATTTGGATCAGAGTCTTAAAAGGGTCTACACTAATCCGAAATACAAATAGTAACAATTAATTTGTAAAGACTGGATCATAACAAACTCCGCAGTGTCAGCGTCTTGCAGGGCTTAATTGGACGGTAACTCAGGGAGGCAAAGATTCAACAAGAAAATATATTTTACATGAGAGTTGTCTATGGGGTAAAAGTACTAGTTCTCCTTCAGTATACTGATGAAGGTTGACTGGTTTTACCGTTAGAGTACTTGATGAGGGAGTACTGGCTCGAATTCACGAAAGAACTACCTTATTTTATTTTCTCTTCAGCTTCTCTTGGTTCTTTTTCCCTTCTCTATTGAGCATCTCTTTGTTCTGATTTTACTGCCCTTTCATTTCTTTATTCCTCTTTAATATATGCAACTAGATCCTTGCGTGACAACCCAAGGATCTCTCCTTTTTGACAGGCGTGCTCAAATGAGGACATCTTGTTGGTGTACATGCGTATCTGGCCACTCGGAGCGTCGAAAAGAACTAACGGAAAAGATTATGAAGCTCTGAAGATTGCATCAAAATCCTAACGGAGATTTCATTACACAAATTTGTGCGCAATAAAGAGAAGAAAATAATTCAAAACAAGATTTTCTTGTGACCAAAGATTATAAGCCTTTAATCCTGCACGGGGATTATTAGAGAGTTTTAGGGAAGGTTGTCTTTCAACAAACACACGGCAAAAAAATAAAATTGGGAAAAAAATTGTCCTAAAAAAAAAATAACTAATCGAAAAAAAAACCCAAAGAATTTGTTCCACTTTTTTTGGATATCCTTGAAAGAAATTGGCCAACTGGTTACTCAACAATTTAGCTGGGGGAGGGAAGGGAAGTCACTTGAAAAGAAAAAAGGATAATGATTAAAAATCTGGCTTCTTTCACTATAAAAATCACCCAAATATACCAGACAACAGATAAAGATATATATATATATATATATATATATATATATTTATCGAGGTAAGCCTGTGTAGACTAGCTCAGCCCACCTGGGCGTACACAAAGACCGGCAGACAACGGACCTAAGGTCGCTTTACATATGCTCTGGGGCAACAAATACAGAATGCAATTGACGGTTGACCGGGACTTAACTACAGGGTTGTCAAATTGCAATTCAAAGGATATATAAAGAACAAGACCCCAAAATATAATTTTAATATATATAATAAATGTTGCAACATATATATATATATATATATATATATATATATATATATATTTATGTATATAGAAAAGGGGAGAACAAATTATTTATCAAGGTAGTTAAATGAGTTATGTCGATTTATGATATGACGGTGAACAAAAGTGAATTCAAACTAGGGGTTATTAATTACAATTTAGCAGGAAATCAAATCAAAGGTGAATGTTGGTGAAGATTATAAAGGTAATCTGGGGATGAAATTACAAAAGCGCTTTACCCTCAAGCCAGGGCGAATTCGAGAGGGGTGGAAGACAACCGCGCTTGTCTTCAAGAAGATACTTCGGGGAGTCCTGACGAGGATTAGTCGAAGATGGGGTTTGATTAGTTCGTGATTGAGAATGAGATTGTTACAACTCTCAGGAAAGCAGGGGGATTGATAGCTTTCCTCTGAACAGGGGCCAAAGCTTAACGAAGGTAGATTTGCTCGCGAGATCTTTGACGAGGTACGACTCGAAAACGAGTTACAGGGCTTCACGGGAAACAGATCAGGCACTCTGATCGGAGGGAATGCCGGGCTCTCAATCTCCTTGAGAAATGGCGAGCTTCGGGCTAAATAGCCGAGTGGCTTTCTGATAGGTAGTCTCATGGCCTGGCTGTCCTTAGAGGATTCTCGGCCCCAGTATAGACAAACACCCTTTGTGATAACGAGTCAGTCCGTAGAGTGAAACTTGCATCGTGTTCTCGGGGTAGGGTGAGGATGGCGGGGCACGACGTTATCGCAGGAAAGTGGGGAGACGAGTGGCGTCTGAAAGCAAATACTGTTGCGTCGACTGATTTAGCGCTGGACTGATTTCCTCTTGAACTTTTCAAACTTCCTACACTAGGCGCACATCGTTTAGGATTAAGGAGCTGAAAAGGGGTATTACCGAGGGGGCTTCCTCTCGAGTTGGTGCTTCAAGGGCATCCCCTCACAAGCATTTAATAAGCTTATGAACTATGACAGTTAATACACAATATAACCAAATAATGTTCAAGATCCAACTTTTATTCATTTTAAACAGCGTATATTTCTCCGTGAATGGAAGTAACCATACATACTCTTTTGCTAAAAACTATTATCTAAGCTGTCTACTCACTTCAGTGGACTTAAAAACAATAAATCAAACAAACAATCAAGCAATGCCTTCATATTTTAACCAGATTTTCTCAGTTAATACTCTAGTATTAGCTAATGAATACTCATCGAAAAACGAATCAAGGAGACTGTGGAGGTTGCTCTTTATCTTCAAAAAACATTTTCTCACACAATCAATAAACCAAACAATTACTCAACACTTTATTGTTTAAGATATTATAGTATTTGCGTCAATGTAAATTATGAGGTTAATGAAAACCCTAATAACACCAAAGAATCCCTAAAATCCTCCATAGTTAGAAAAATGTCGAATATGATCAAGAACCCCTTGATGCTAGCATGTAGGCAATTCGGACATCGCCACAAGTTGTTATCGAACCTGAAGGAAATTTTATTGGATAAAACTACAAAACAATATGTTCATTTTTATCTTCACAGCTTTTTCAGTAAAAGAGACATTATTATCTGTTTTTTTTTCAAATATCTTACGCCCCCTGTATATATATTTACACACACATATATATATATATATATATATATATATATATATATATATATATATATATATACATATATATATATATATATATATATTTATATATATATATATATATATATATATATATATATACTGGGTGTCAATAAATTGAGTGGGTATTTTAATGAAATTGTATTCTATGTAGAGGGTGTCCTCCAAATTTAATTTGTTTTTCAATCCTTTTCATAATCCCTTCTTAATGGATAGTGAAAGAAAAAAAAATAATAACGTTTTTCGGGCTCAATTACGATAACAAAAAGAAAAAAAATTCATAAAAATAAAGAAAAGTAATCTTAATTTAAATTATTCAACCTTTGCTCCGTCCATATCTCTTTAAATTTCAAATCGATCTTCAACATTGCGAAAAACACTGTGGAGCATTTCGCAGGTTATTTCCAGCACTGCTGAAAGTATGCCTTCTTTAAGTTCCGTTTAATTACTAATTTACAACCGATACACTTTTGCTTTGATAAAACCCCACGACCAAAAGATTCATGGGAGTTAAATCTGAAAAACGCGGAAGCCAAGGTTTAGAACCTCGAGGGCTAATCCATCGATTTGGAAAGCAACTCTTTAGATAATCTCGAACAATTAGAGCATAATTTACATTTTGTTAACCCACAAGATGTTGGATCTTTTAGACATTCAACGAAACCACTTGGTCTTTCTTTGGCTAAGTTTGAGTGAATTCTACGTGGAATTTGTTGTCCAGCACGGAACTTCCATGCGCTGTAGTAGGCTCTGTTAGGCTTAAATTGGTAAGCCTACCCCCGACTTCTTTCCACAAGCGGTAACTTCGAAACGAGTCCACCACAATTCACCTTTACACGGGCTAGAATAGTCTCGGAAAGAAGATTTGAGGCCATTCGAGAGTAGAGCTGTTTCCCACTAACCCCCCCCCCCCCACTCGCGGGGAGAGCTTTAGACACATATATATTGCTTGTTTCTCATGAAACCGACAAATAGTTGAAAAGTCTCGCCCGGACCCAAAAAGAGTCCACCCAGTTCCAAGTCAGGTGGTAACAACAAAGCAAAGTGACAGCTGAACTATTTGTGTGTTGGAATTAGCCCCAGCCAGTGAGGTAATTTCAGTTAATGATCGCCATCGAGTGATTTTTTCGACTTCTCTCTTCAACTCCTGTCGAAGCCTTGCTCTTTCGCCCTTCGTTTTCTGGTGGCTGAAATACTCTACCCTGGACCGGATTTTCCCCCTCCTTTTTTTGGCAGAACCGTCATCACTTTAACATCCCGCCCTGAAGTTCCGAGCGGCCTCACCTCACGTTCAGAAGACATCCGTAAGCCAACCTATGTCCCTCTTCGTAACCCAATTGAGTTAATTATCCCCCCAATTTGCATAGTCTCCTTCTGTAATACCTTAAGTTTTAACTTCATAGTCTGATTTATAACTACAATTCCCCCCTTCCTTTACTGATTTAATTTTGCCCATTAATTCTCTAAGGTAATTCTGCCCCCCCCAATTCTCTCCTTATTTTTATGTAAATAAAATTATATTTTTGTACATGCCTCTTTAGATAACCTTGAGCTTTGCCAATGTCCATAATTTACCTGACTTCGTTGCACTCTTTCTCGCTATTCAGCTCCTCTATACTAGTCGTGTTTCGTCCCTTCATCAGTTCGCCTGTAAGTTATTGGTCCCTCCCTCATAGATGTAATATCGTATTGATGTAATGTAATGTCATACTACGACACTAAGATACGACAGATGTGTCTATTATCTACACTACATGTGTGGAAAGTTGTTTATAACTTAAGAAGATATTATCTAATAGGTTTTCATTTTCAATTTGATCCACAAATTCTGCTCACCTTGCTGTTCAATTTGGATAATATTGTTAATTAATGGAGTGCAGTAATTGAATGTTATAAGTTTTTTTTCATAAGTGTCGAGCGAAAAAATCTGTGCACTGTTGTCTTAGGCATATTAAGTCTCTAAGTGGCCTTTCTCACCTAAGGTCTTGGTTCATTTTGAAAATATTGTCGAATTTGTTCAAATTTCTTGGAAGTCAAACCTTTTCCCTCCTCTTTCTTTCTCATCAGGTATGGATTTGGTTCATTTAAATTTGTTCACAACTAAAAGAATTGCGTTGTCCATAGGTTCAGGTTTTTTAAACTTTCTTTGGAACTTTTTTCGAAATATGACAATAAAAATCCGATGTTCTGTATTCATTATTAATGGTTTCTAAATAAGATTGAAAAAGAAAATAAGATTTGGGGACACCATGTACATGGAACACCAAAATTTTCTGCAGAGCACCATTTAAACATGATAAAAAAAACTCAACAATAATAGTTCATAAATGGTTTCAATTTCATTAAAATACGCTCTCAGTTTTGCAAAACCCGGTATATATATATATATATATATATATATATATATATATATATATATATATATATATATATATATATAAGGTCTGATGTGGCAGATATTCATTATAGTCCGATGAGTCTTTCAATAACAATAGTCGGTGCTTTCTGTTAACTTGATAAATAACTATGTCTGTTCTTCCGTCTTCGATAGGAGTCCATTATAACCCTGGATAAGGGCAATGCCTCTCTTTGCCCCGTCATTAGTCACAGTCAGGCTCTTAGCAATCTTCTCTGCGACGATATATGTTTTGTTGTGGGCCCAGGTACTGGGATCTTCATTTATGGACTCCAGACTGAGTTCTAGAATATCGGAAACTTCTTGGTGTTCTTTGTAACAATATCACTCAAATTCTTTATTCCAATAATCAGCAGATCCACGCTCACCCTATTCAGTGGCTCCTAGTCTCCTCCTTTTTCAATGGTCAGTGACAACAGCTCTTCACTCACGTACCAGAGGTGGTTTAACAGCTTCTAGGGGGAACCTTTCGAAGTTCTGTCTTTATCAGCAGCCACCGACTTCAAGAATTCCAGATAGCTGTTTTGCACAGCTGTTGGGAGACATGAGCAGAACCAAGACTTCCGATAGTGCTTCACTCCAAAAGACACACAGTTCATTCATGCCTTTCAGTTCGCGAGTGGTTAGACTGAATACATCCCGGAAGACAAAAAACTTCAGTTCATATATTAGTCGTGCCCTAAAGTGGGCACGATGGATTGGCCCTGGTTTGGCAAAGTGAACTCCTATAGTTGGAATTCCCCGGAGCAAAATGATGGATGGTTTCAACAGCTCCCGTTAATCCTCCCTAGGATAAACTTCCTCCAGTTGTTATCAGTAGAACTCATTGGCAACATTAGCGTGATTGATTCCTGGCTTGTGTTTAGCCAGTGACTCTTGAATTTCTTGAAGATGCGAATGTCTGGAACGGATGATTGGCCCATGGTGATGAGAATAACTTTTTTCCAGTAGTGCCTACAAGTTCTATGAGAATATATTCGATCCAAAGGGATTTGTAGCAAAGACTAAATCTTGAACGGGCCTACCAAGAGTTGCTACCTCCTTGTATGAATCATCCTGAAGGTCTAAATATACGCAGAGATCATGCAATTTTACAAATAATATGATTTTTAGAAAACCATGCAAGTTGCTGAAAAGAATGATTGTACTGATTGCACCAAAATTTGATTTCATCATAGACATCTCTTTATTGTATTTCTTAAAATTCTTTCATGTATCTCATTTAAACTTTTTAGAGTTTTTTTATTTTATAAGTTTTTTATATATTTAGCTTGAAGGCTATGCAATTCCAATAATAAAAATCTTCAAACAATTCTTTGAGTTTTCTATAGTCAATCCACCAATAATTGATCTTATTTTCCAGAAATCTGGGATTCAGAATCAATATATCGAAATTAAATTTTCTCCCAATTATTGGCTTATCTCATTAAATAATATTAAAAAAGCAGATTTTTTAGAAAGTTATGGCTCTTTTTAATATCTGCATTTATTGTGCCAATTATTTTTATAATACAAATCATATTTGGGAATTGGGGCAGGGAAGGCACACAATGCACCGGGTGTCAGCTACGACATGCTTGTACATAGTTAAGTTGCCATCTTTTTGCAGAGTACAGCTTAGGGCATCATACAGATATGTGCTAACAAAGATATCTATGCGTTATATATGCATACATCAGCTTGACGTTTTTCCAAACACTCCTAAAACTTTTTTTTACTTTTCTATACAATCTTTTGTAAAGCAATAATTTAAAAGAATAAAAAAATATATTGGTTAAAAGTGTATGCTTTGATGAAGAGAACGCAAAAATGGAGAATATTTAAAAGGAACATTGATATGTAATGAGGGAGAAATCTATAAATCATTGGTTGAAAGGGGGAGCAAAGGAATTTTCTAGATTCTAAATCCTTATAATTTGATTATGTGCATAAAAAAGATTATATCCAGCCTTTAATATCATCTAAACACCAACGAGGACAGACAATTCTACTTAAGTTATGGATAGAAATTTTTTCATCAAGAATCTCTAGATAGACTTTACTGAGATCGCGTAAAGGCACTGTATTTATAAATGATGTGGAGGTTCCAATAATGATTAACATACAAATTTAAGGTAAAACCATAAAGAATTTTAAGAAATACCAACTAGAAAAAATGCGGACTATCTACAAGTGTGAATTCATCGAGTATCTATAGATGAAGGTAGGATTCCATTAATTCATATGCAAGTACAGGGTAAGACCATTTCATTTGGCCATGCAAACTGATAAATAAGAGATTTATATTGAAAAGTTGTACTATTTAATGCAAATATGAATTCAAATGTGAATATAAGTCTAGTTGAAAATGAAACTTGGCGAAATGTTTTTGCATAAAATGTTTTTGATGCTAGAGAGAAACTACATTACAGTAATATTTAACCAAGTAACATAAATCTTTAAGATTGGGGTACGCACTGATATTACTGATTATATTTAGTGTCTTTTATTAATTATACACTAATCATTTATGTTCAGTAAAAAGGGAGGTGTAAGGTGGAAATTCATTTTGATAATGATTATGAGACATCTTGCGTCCCTGTCAATTTGTGGCATTGGGAGTTTTGAGTACCTCATGGTCATACTCACGGCCGTGAATGGGATGTCTGTGAAATATTGACCAGAAAAAAAAGACATGCTTCAACCCCTATGCAAAATAAAGAAAGAATTCTTTCGATTTAGCCCTTTCTCGACGAAATTCACAGACGATGAATTCTCGATTTATATGGCCAGGCTAGAAAGGTTAAAGCAATTTTTCCATTCTTTTCGAAAGCAGGGATAACATTTATAAATGCTGATAGCAATCATTTTAAATTGCTTAGAAAAGCAGGATTATATGTTCTCCTCACGTGATTGTGATAAAGCTCCTTCCGAGGGCTTGAAGAAAAGCTTAGTTAACCATAACATTGCCCTCTTAACAGTATAATTAAAATTTCATTATTGCAAATATAATTTTAATATATATATATATATATATATATATATATATATATATATATATATATATATATATATATATATATTGTCGTAGAATTGCTCATAGTCTGACCCAATAATTATTCTAGTCCTTGATCTGAAAACACCGCCTTTGTTTAAGTCGATGGCATTGACCCTATGAATCATTCTACGATCATATATATATATATATATATATATATATATATATATATATATATATAAATATAGGCTTTAATTCCTACTGAACGTATGGAAGCTGATTAGAGGCAGGTTGTGCCACGGCCAGGATTCTCACTATAAAAGTCCCACTTGTTACTGGGGGAGGTTTGTGATTGTTAAATTCTAAGAGTGCATAATACAGGTTGAATAAATTAGCTGATGGGATTTTTAATTAAAGTCTTGCCAAGGGTACGTCAAGAAGGCGGAGCCACAAATAAACACACTAACAAAAATAAACTTTACTTTACACAAAAATAATAAGTAGTAGCAATAGTTAAACGGGCATTTAGGTAAATAAGGATTAAATATTAAACACTGACGTTAAGCGTCTAGATTTATAATGACTCAATGGGAGTATCAATCACTGTTAATTAAATGGGTAATTTAAGAATAGAGGGACACTGGGCTTACAGATTACCATTAATGTTGATGGATTAGAGAGACGACTACTTAGGTCCAGACGGGGTGGTTCGGGTCGCTCTAACACGATTTCTCGGAGAGAGGGATGATAAGACGACTGGTTGGGGGCCGCTGGCTGCAGTTCCGGTTAGTTCACTCTTAACTGGAGGTGACCCTAACAAATAGTAACTTCCAGTAACCATTTGGATGTTCCTTTTTTTTCTCAATGTTACGATGAGCAACAGAGCGTATTCTTCTCGTCACAGACTCTGCCAGGCGGGATTTGCCTCAGGAAAACTTTGAGACAGCGCTCAGGTTAACTCGGCGGCGCGTTGGCAGTCGATACCTTACGGCAACGACTCTTGTTTAACGTGAGGGTTCCGCGAGTTCTTTTAGGACACTGCTCTAGAGGGATGAACGGCGTTGTTATTTATACCGCGGACTGTGTGAAATCGAGAGAGAGATTCCATTCAGGGGAATTCGCTTATGGCAGCGCCTTCTGGACAATCTCCATGGTATCATAAAGAAAGCAAATAGAATTTAGGCTTCTCTGTGAGATAGGCCTTCTTTCGTCAGACTTCTTGTCGCCTGTTGGAGACGGGTAGGGGGAAGAGAGAGGAGACGAAGGTCAACTCAAACGACAAATTTCTTTCGTTCCCACGATTGTGTGGCGGCATGCGAGTATGTACGTTCCATACCCTCATATATATATATATATATATATATATATATATATATATATATATATATACATATAATCGATGGGGTTGCTGCTAGTCAGACGAATCATTAATTTCTCCAGGAATGAGTGTACATAGAATGCGGAGAAATTCATCCTCATTTATTGAGTATAAACAACGTTTCCAGCTGTCCGCTCATCCTCGGGCTCTATGAAATAAAGGAATACACAATTTAAAATGATTATAATATTAAAAATTTGTCTAGAAATCAGAAAAGAAAGAGTGTTGACAAATATCTACAACAGGAGAGACTTTTTTCCTATAATGCAAATCTAAGACAATAGATAATTTATAATGAATTAGGATATTTAAAATCATAGAGGAATACAAGGGAGAACCATCAAATCATTCACCATCGTCGGTCTGACTACAACGAGAAGTGGGAAGGGGGGATTGAAGTGGATAATGGTAAGATTGTATTGGTAGTAGAGTTATGTTATAAGTAGAGGAGAAGCAGATGAGCCCCAATTAAGACTAGGGGCACATGATTTAATATAAAGAGATTCTAGTATTCTTAAGCTTTGCTCATTGTTATCTTGATCTATTAGTGTAAAATTATCTAGTCTAAAGATATATCCCCGTTGCATTTGATTGCATGTGCTCTGATAGGGGATGGTTCTTCACGATTAATTGGGTTTTTAGTACGGGTGCTGATGCGCATGTGTAAGGAGAACCTTGCTTTCAGGGAGAGAATCGTGCTGCCTGTGTATCTTTCTTGGAGACACAGAGAACAAGTGAGTTCGTAAACAACACGACTGCGCATCCCTAGAGGAGGTTTGTCGTTTTGACTAAAACAACTACCAATATTAAGTTTGTTAACAAATACTAATTTGAAATTTGTATGGTAAAAATATGGTTTGAATAATTTAGAAAACTTTCTTCTGAATTCTCTATTAAGGGGACCCAGTTCGGAAAGAATAAAATATTTTGACTCTTTAGGATATCCAAGGAAGGTTTGGGAGGTAACTATTGGGAATTCAAAAATTTACAAATATGGGTATTTACTACTGACAGGGGATAGCAATTATTCTTGAAATATGATCTTAGGAATTCAAATTATTTATGCATTAGAGAGAATGAAGATGACAGGTGAAAGCCACGACAGATGAGTTCCCTGATGGAGCTCAGTTTGTATGATACTCTTCAGTCGTAAACGCTATAGAAATTTGTACCTATATTATTGAACGTAGGTTTTCTTTCTATGGATTTTTTTAAGCCTAGATTTGATTTTTTAATTAAAAAACCCCAAAAAGGGAGACAATTTTATTTTTCAGTTTCTGTAGTGTATTTAATGTTAGAATGAATGGAATTGAACCCGAAGCTGGCGGACAGCATGAAACGTTTTTTATACGCAATAAATGAAGATGAATTTATCCGCATTCTATGTACTCTCATTCCTAGTGAAATTATAAATTATATATATATATATATATATATATATATATATATATATATATATATATATATGAGGGTGGTGTACTTAATACCGTGTAACAAAATGTTACACATGGTCAAATGAAGTTACGCGCTTCATGTGGTTGAATAAGGGTTAATTGCACTGTCTGAAATAATGCACTTCCCATCAACCGATGATCAAACGTTGAATTACACCACGCTTTAGATTTCGCCTATGGATCGGGGAAGTTATCTTAGGTCCAACAAGTTAAGAATAGGGCGTTCCAGAGTATAGAGTCCTGTGTGACTCTTTGTCTTAAGCATCAATGCTATCACCTTGCTGCTGGCGGAATATGTTCTTTATACTCTCTAGGTAGAAGACCATTAAAAACTTTTTGTCCGGCTCAGATGCTTACTCTAGAGCGACGAAAGCAGCAGGCTCTAATAAGTATTTCTCATTACGCTGAGGCGCAGTGGTATTAGTAGTTCTCTTTGCTGAAAACTAAAGTTCCACCTGATTAATGAACTTTTCATAAAAAGCGATTGGCTTGATATGATAGAGTAGCCAAGTTTGCTAACTCTTAATCTGAACGGCACCGTACTTTGAATATCATATTGGTAGTCTTAGCGATTCTTATGCCATTCCCCGAGGAAATTATTCGTTTTGCAGCATTTAGGAGTTGAGATGCTTTTAAGAGTATTGCTTCGCTTTTTATTGCTTCTTTGTTCGTTCGAAGCTAGACGACCGATACTGGTGTTATACATCTGCAACCGAATACGAATAGCACTATGTGCACTCAATTCACCAAATCTTTCTCAGCGTGGGGGCCGTTAACGGCCATAGTTCTCCTATTAATGGCGTCCTGGTAGATAAGGGAGTGAGGACGCTGCCCTTCACCATACATAATGCATTATGCGCTTGTAAACACGAGCCCAGCGACTTTTTCATTCACTGTAGTCTCACATTGCATTCTATGCCTCTATCAACGGTGCCGATGCTATCGATAGAGGGCAATCATTCCCTTATATTTTCCGATTATAGGGAGGACAACACTTTCGAGAACTCTATGTAGCAACTGTGGCATTGGTGTTGCTGGTTCTACCCAAAATGTCTTTATGGAATCTACTACTTGTGAAACTTTATCGCTATATCTCTGCTCCTAAATGTTCTACTGTTCAAGAAGAACAGCATTCGATTCATATAATAGCATACGAATTGCCACCTTTGTGCGGTGCCAGTGTACGCTGAAGTCGTTACCCGTGTACATCCCTAGTTGAAGCTGACGTGGATCTATTGGACGTTGCTGCTGTCTCCATGGACGAGTTAACTGCAAAACGCTATTCGGTAAAGAAGATTACATTTGGAGGCTCGAAGAACGAATTGCGATAATTAGAGACCCACAACATATTGAGTTCCCTAGAAGTTTTTTACATCTCCCCTTGGTTTGCTTTGGGTGAGAGGGCCTGTTGGATGTCGAAATTGTCTTTAGCTGGGTCTTCGGATATGTAAGTAAATGGGTATATAAGTGATCTTTTGAAGACGCCAAAAAATCTATAAGGAATGAGGAACGGGCCAGATTTTCTCTCTTCTTCTTTCTGCTTATATGGCTGCAATTAGATTAGCACACCGAAAGGCATGACAAATTATATGGCAGACGGCCCAGTAGAACCGAAAGTGGTATGTTATTGCGCCGTAACTTTTCTCCTGGACACACCACACGATGCTTTGACGGCTTTGGGTCACTAAGTGTCCCCTACAAATCTAGCCTATTCGCAAGTAACAGCGACACCTGATTAAGGACATGCCACATTCTTGTCGAAAATTTCTGTTTGAGAGATCTTGGTGGGCGTTAATTCTCTCTAAACTGGGAGGAGAGAGTGTTGTTTTTCTCTGGATCACTGTACCCTCGACGGTTTCTTTCACACCGGATTCTCTAGGAGGAGGTTGGCCTCTATCATTGTATATACGTATTTGTGTTTCTGCTTATTTCTGTTCATGCACCGCTGAGGAAGGCGGGACTCTTTTTTTTCATATATTGTTTAGTTGCTCGTGTCTTTTTGGCCTTTCTTGATTTTTGTTTTGTTTATTAGAGGTTATATTTTTATTTTGTGTCTTTACTTAATTTTTAGCTTACGGGTAACTAAAATGTAATAAATAAATATGCTAATACGGAAAATTATGCCTTAAAAAATCAGTCAACAGAGAGGAGCCACTTTAGTAAAAAAAATTAGTGATATTTTTTTCGGGTTTTTTTCATCTACAATGGTTATTCAATATTCGTTGTTATGTTTACTATTTATCTTTATCCATTACTTTAATCATACATTTTACCATTGCCCTTCCATTAATAGAAACTTTTACCTTTTTTAAACAAAAGTAAAAATTTCAGGATAGAAAAAACATATCAATAAATCCACATCCAAACTCAACACGCAAACAATTCCAGCCTTTTCAAGATGATATTCGAAATATGTATTCTTTTTAAATTGACAATTTTCGACAATTGTGAACAAACTGCTCAATTATCAGTAAATGTGATAATATTTTAAAGGAAATTTACCGTTATAGATGAAAGAGAAAGAGTTTTAACATTATCTCCCTTTTAGTTCATTATTCTTGTAAGATGAGATGAGCTAACTTGGTGAAGAGAAGATTAGAAACTTCAAGATTTCTAACCAAAGTTGATTAAGATAATTCTTAGGGGAAAAAACTTTGAAAAACTACTTTTTAACTGTGTAAGAAAAACGAATAGACGAAAATTTCGTTTACTAAAACATTTTTTTAAATTTTAGGAGCCAAATATGTTCACATCTTGTATTTTGAGGTTATAAAAGTAAAGTTGATATTTGAATTTAGAGAAGTAAATATTGTGTTATGTATATTGCCTAAGATACCAATAGCGAAAAATACCCTTAATAAAAAGCAAATCGAAAATAATAATCAAATGTATTAATAAAATTTTGTCAATAATATTGAGTTAGAAAAGAACTATAAAACCATATCGTACAAATTGATTTTCAAGTTATTTTTCATCATAAAATTTTCCAATTTAAAACGATAGAACGTAAAATTATGCTAATCTAAACATTTTTCAAATAAAAAATGTTTTGTGGATGTTGAAAGTCCCTTCTATTTTAAAGAAGAATTAAATAAATATTCTAATTTCATATCAGAAAAGATATTTGCTTAATATTCAATAAATATAATGTAGGACTTTTCAGGCATAAACCGGTCTTTTAAAAAAACACCAATAAAACCTGTTTATTTGTAGACAAGACATAGTTATAAACACTACTTGGGGTTCTTGGAATACGTAGGCCTTAAAACACTTCTTTTAACATTGAACAAATTTATTCGCAAATGTATCAAACCCTTGGTCCATTTTCTGCCAATGTCCAAGGAATGGAGAATATAAATGGTGGATATTATTAAAAATGGAGAGAAATAACACAGATAATAAAGAATATATGAGCCCTTGTAAATATTAATTTTGGGAGCTGAATTTATTAAGTCCATGAGTTATGATAGTGCCTTCTATTAGAAAGTGAAATTAAACATATCTAGAAATTAATTCCATATTTAAATTTATTAAATTGAGTTTATTTTATTAACCATTTTATTTAAGAAATAATAAAAAAACTCTAAACCAGACGGATTAATAGATGCCAAACTTCCATCAAACCAGGATTAATGAGTGCTTATCTCTCCTGAAGAAAATACTACATATTTTATTGTATAATCGCTTGAACTTACTTAAAAAGCATCTATGCCTAATTTCATTCTAGGATAGGGAATGTCCGCTTTGGTTTTTGCTATGCGATTGCTTATATATGTATCAGTGTCTGAGAACTTACATCTGCTATAATTTAAAAGGTTGAGAATTTGTAGCAAAAAAGGGGTGAATTAAATATTATATATGAAGGATTTTGTTGTGAACGTTGCCAGTTTGGAAATAGGAAGTATATTCGCTAGCCAATGTTGTTTGATTCCTAAAATTCCTCTATCGTAGAATGGCTAGACTCTTTCTCTCTCCATATATATATATATATATATATATATATATATATATATATATATATATATATATATATATATATATATATATATATATATATATATATTTATATATATATATATATATATCTATTAAGATCAAAGCAGTTTCTCGCTGCCTCAATGTGCAAGGTTTGAATCACACATCCCGCTTGGATGTTTTCCGAAGTAAGAAATAACTATTTCCGAAGAAAAATTATTCCGTTTTCTCTTTCTTGCGGTGAAGTTGGATTTATTTCATCATTCCCTCGCGCTCGTGAGAGATATATGCATATTTATATTTATATATATATAAATATATATATATATATCCCTTTGAGTCACCTTGATCTATATATGACTCATAATTTCGGCGAATTTTAGTACCAAGATTTATAGTCTGCAGCCTTCAGATCACCGTGAGTGATATTTGCTTAACCAATCAGAATTCAGAAAAATCTCCGCTGATGACTAGTTGCCATTAGTCTCCAAGTGACATCAGTCCGTTCTTGCCTATTGTGAGTGTCTGTTGTTGTCAGGTGAGTTGCTCTTTGTTATTGTAATAATAATGTCAAGAATGTGGTTCAAAGTGATTTATTATAATCATAAGACATCATGAAAGTAAAATATATAGTGATAAAGTGTTTCTCGCCATTTTGTCATAACATAAATCCCTGTATTTTCTTCATGAATCAGATATGACTCATTGTGACCAAATGGTCGTAAAAATAGAGTAGGCCTATTTACCTGAGGTGCTTGTACCTCAGCGGTGGGTAGCTCCCATGAGGCGGGTTATAGAACTCGCAGAATTCTAATGTTTATTTTTACATATGACTAATATTTATTCTATTTCTTTTAATTGCAGGGGTCAATGGCTAAAAACAGGTTGAGTGGAAATGACATTGCAGAAGCTATCAATTCTGAAAACTTCGGAAATGAATCAGACGTGGACGGATTGTCGGATGATGAAAATGAGATCGAACTTATTGAGGTAGGCCCTGATGATGAAATGGAAATAGAAATCACAAACGCTGAATGTGCAGGGAATGACGATGGAGAAATTCTTTCAACGAAGGAACCACGCATGCCAACTAAACAAAATTTTTCTTGGGTTAGAAAAGATTTTATTCCTTCAGCGTCGATGGAAGTCGCTCATGATTACGAATATACCGAGCCAATGTTACCGTACCAATATTTTACTAAGTTTATGCATAATAAGCTTATAGAAGACGTGTGTGAAAAAACTAACATGTATTATTTGCAAAACACTGGGAAGAATCTGAATACAAAACCAGAAGAAATAAAAATTCTTTTTGGCATACACATTGAGATGGGCTCTCTTGGATTCCCAAACCGCAGAGTTTATTGGAGTAAAGCTCGCCGACATGAGATAATTGCCGATGCCATGACGTTCAACAGATTTAGCACTTTGCGTAATAACCTTCATTGTGTTGATAACTTGCAGAACAATCAACGAGACACCGACAAATTTTGGAAAGTGCGACCAATAATGGATGACTATTTGAAAGAGTTGTCCATTGAAATTCCTGAAAAAAGAGTTTGCGTAGATGAACAACTCATTCCCTTCAAAGGAAAACTGCAGGTCAAACAATACATGAAAGGGAAACCCAATCCTTGGGGAATAAAGTTATTTTTTCTTTGTGGTGAGTCCGGAATGCCGTATAACTTTATTGATTACCAAGGAAAATCCACAAACCTTCCTGAAGAATACAATCATTTAGGGATTTCAGGGTCTGTAGTTGTTGCATTAGTAGAAAATAGACTAGAGCCTTTGGCCGATTATAGATTATTTTTTGATAATTTCTTCACCTCGCCACGTTTAGTGGCTCATCTCTCTGCTTTTGGGATATATTGTACTGGGACAGTTAGGAGTAACAGGGTTGGTGGGAATTTGCCAATAAAAAGTAATAAGGACTTGGTAAAGGAAGGCAGAGGTTCTATGGATGGGTGCACATCTAGTGATGGAGAAATGTGTTTGCTGAAGTGGAATGACAATTCCATAGTCACTGTACTTTCATCTGCATATGCCTGGAATAAAGAGACAGGCCATGTCTGTCGTTGGGACAAAACAGCAAAAGCTAAAGTAGAAATACCTTGCCCATCAGCAGTGCTTCAGTATAATAGGAGTATGGGAGGTGTGGACAAGCTAGATTTTTTGATGTCACTCTACAGAATTCATATAAAATCTAAAAAATGGCCATTGAGAGTCATATTCCATTTTGTAGACCTTGCAGTTGTCACTTCTTGGTTGCAGTACAGAAGAGACTGTGAATCTGTAGGAATGGCTCTCCCGGAGCAAATGACTCTTCTCAAGTTCAGGTTTAGTATCGCAGAATGCATGATAAAATGCGGATCAAATCCACTTGCCAATGTAACTCCAGGAAGGACAACTAAAAGGGTACCACAACGTCAAGCAGAAAATGCTGTAAAATATGATGGAATTGGCCATTTCCCAGAATTAAAAAAAGAACGAAAAAGGTGCAAAAAGGAGGGGTGTAATGGACTCTACACATATGCCTTTTGCATCAAGTGTAAAATTTCGCTATGTTTTAACAAAGATAGAAATTGCTTCCTAGATTTTCATACTCCTCGGTAAATGATTTGTTTTTATTTTATGAATATTATTTACCCATTTTGTTTTTAATTTTCTGGATTTTTTATTTTGGGATTTTTTTTTATCAATATAGTCACAATGAATCATATATGGTTCATGTCAGTATTTGAAAAATAAAGATCTAGATTTTCTAAAATGTGTTTTATATCATTTAATACCTTCAAAATAAATAGAAAACAAAACTACAACATAATAATATTTGAGTAAAATAATTCATGACCCATAGGGATATATATATATATATATATATATATATATATATATATATATATATATATATATAGATATATGCCTTTCGGGTGGTGGTTTGGGTCGAAGTTGGTTTAAGATTCGACCTAGCTAGTTCGTGAACTGGAAGTATTTATGAATTCAGAGTGCTAGTTGGCAATAGATTAACAGGTACTCTTTTATGGTTGCAAGAAATAAACAATAACAATAATATACCTTCACTAACAAATATATAGAATTGAAATATATACAGATATTGGGTGTAAATGGAATGATCGTAGATGTGAAAATTAACTGTCGGCACGAGAGACAGAGGGGATAAATATGGGACTAGTGTCTGGGTTTAGATCGTTAATTAAAAGGAAATTTTAATCCGTGGCTAACATAAAAAGATGGGACGATTTGGGTAGACTAGTTTATAGGATAATCTGTAGGCGTCAAGGATTGCAACTGCTTAAGTTTTCTTTAAATGGAAGGGCCGGTCGAGATAGGATGACTATAATGGAGATTCTGGATTACCTCACGGGGGGGGCGGATGAGGAATCACACATATTTTGACCTTCCTAGATGGAATTACTCGTAAGATACTTACGGATGCCGATTTAGCCTTCGGCCTCGAATCGAAATCGCCGGTGCCTACGATCGCGACGATTGAGCCTGTCCTTTGCTCGTACTTGTGATTGTCGGAAAAGTCCTCGAGTGCTCCAGGATAAACCGAGTTGTGGGATTATATAGGCGAACGCTGTTGGCTGGGATGGCCTGGCGAAGGCCTCCACGATTCGCGCGATCTTTGGGAATGGCAGTGATTCATTCATGGAACCGAGATAAAGATAGCGTAGAATGTTCGACGAGCTTCGATCTATGCCGGAGGGCAAGAAGATGGTGGTGAGGACATGCAAGTCGAGAAGAATCTGTCCCTAAGTGCAATAAAATTGCATGGACCGTATCCCTACCGTAGGTCAGCCTCGCTTCCAACGCTCCATGTGGTGAGTTCGAGCACACCTTGTTACAGAATGGCACGAGGTCGCCATTCGACCTATTTTTCTACATCCTTCATTGTTTCTATATAATTAATGGATAAAATAAAAATAAATGAGAAGGCATTGCATGCAAAAGGAAATAGGAAGTGCGGGAGGAATGGCTAACTTAATATTTTTAGAAGGTTAACGATTAATTTCAATACAGAATCAGCCAGAAAGTTTGCCCTGATTTCAAAGGTAAATAAAAAAACTCATGAAGATAGACGAAAAAACATTTTATTTCTATAAAGTTCATTAAATGCCATTTATTTTGTGTTTAAGTTAACAACCCGCCATAGCCTGGAGTGGAGGGCATCATGCATTTCTTGTTGCAGAGTTTCTTAAGAACGGTGACTCTGTCGTAACGATGCAACATTCCTTCTAAAGACACTTTGCTCTTCGAAGTCATGATCGAGTACCAGATGGAAAAACAATTTGTCGGTGGATTTCTGACTTTAGACAAACATCTTAGGCTTTGAACAAGAAAAGTCCTGGCTATCCTAGGAGCACTCGCTTATATACGGGGTATTGCAATAATCCTGGTAAACTCGTTACAACGCTCTAAAGAAAGGACACAATGATAGTTTTGAAGCAGATTGAAAAGTTTATTGTTGCAGCAAACAAATATGCGTTTATATTTATGGAATTCTAAATACCTGTACATTAGTGTATACATAAATACACCGACACAGCGGCGTGTTTCTCCCCACCTTCTCTATTCAAAATTCGCCTTTTCACTTCGAATCTCACTCACCCCTTCTCACGCCGTCATAAACGAGGAAAGCTCGGATTGCGGCAAGGCATAAATATGTCGTATGTATGGAAGGAGACAAAAGGTCTTTCGCTCAGCGATTAGAATTTTATAAGAATTCAGTGCTCTCTCTCGATTTTAGCTTATGATGAAAATAAAAGAGAAAATTCTCCCTGGAGTCAGGCAGAAGATCTTGGAGCTACGTTGTATGTAGAGCTAGTTCCACTAAGAAAACAGTTCACCCGTTGCAAAAAAGAAATTTCGGGGACTTGGTTGTTGCCATCACGGTACTTGTAGGTGCGAAACTCCTCGCAGACCCCCCCTTCAGAGTCAAAGGTTACATAGGAACTCCCTCTGCGGATTACAATAGACGCAGCTAGGTAACCATTTTGGCTATCCAATCCAGGAGCCAATAATCGGAACGTACACTTCGAGGAGAAGAATTTTGATTTGTGTCACAGTTTGACTCGCCTTCGCGATCCAGCCTAGGATCATTACATCAGGACGCCAGGCTAGGATTACTCACACATTCGGTAACCTCGGGCGATTAGATTAAGTGTAAACATCGTCAGAAGAAGAAGACATTGACCGTCACCAGCCAAATACTTACGAACAACAAGGTATCGTTAAAGTGAATTATCCCCTCCCCTAACTTCACCAGTTTAACCGTTAACTAAATTTCACCCGGGGCTCATAACCTCGATTATTTCAAGTAATTAATTCAGTGCTTAATTCCATAATATTATTCAATTTATTCTGTTGGGTACAATTAAGACGAAAGCATCCTAGTATGTAGAATACAAGTGTAATCCTCACGACATTATATATAGACTTACATGTTCAGTGAAAGACTAATCTTATTTATACCTATATTATATCCTATTTAATATTTCAAATTCATGTATATTACAGATTATTTTTGTATCTGTGTGTTTACCTATTTTGAACTATCCTTTGGCAATTAATAAGCAATCCACTTGGCTTAATTCTCAATATTACATATGACTGGCTTTTACTAAGTGAGGACACACTCAGGGGATCATTATGTTGTTTTTGATCAAAAGGGGCGCACGGGGGTTATTCTTATTCACCGGACGTGGCTACGGTAGGTGTATTGGCTACACTTCACCTTCACTTCACTTTAGTTCGGGATTATAATATATAGCAAGGAAGTGGGACTGGGCTTACCCACTCACTAAGTCTCGACAATATTGTAATAGGTAATATGCCAACCATCGGCGATCACGCAAACCCTACCAGAGCTGAAGGCCCCGAACACGTTGTTTTATTAAGTCTTTCCTCATGCTAGCCCACAAGCGGTTGATGGAGGTCTTCAGATCCTTAACGTTGCTGTAGGGGACCTTGTAGACTTTCCCATATACATGCACTGGCACTGTGGTAGCCAAAATTAATTCGACTAGAATTTCATGCTTGACCCCAGCTACTCTTACACTGTGGGTTGGGGCACCATTCCGCTGAAAGATGTAGTCCGCCTTTTCGTGATATTACTCGCACAGACCAGAGCTTTCAATGTAATCAACCGCGGTGAGCCTGGAAGCAGACAAAAACCAAGAGGACGAGCATTATCAGGGAGGCCAAGTACTTGATCTTAGAGTAAGTACAATGTGTTTAGAATGGTTTACTCCTTACCCCTTTGTCGTGGTATAGAAATTATATATATATATATATATATATATATATATATATATATATATTTATTTATATAAGGACAATTACACGCTACTGGCTTGGTCTTAACAGTTGGGGAAGGAGATAACGATAAAGAGGTAGAAATTCGTCCCCTAGTGTGTGTGTGTAGTAATTATGAAAATTAGAGGTTGCAGATTGGCTTTAAGGTTGAATGATGGCCACGAATAATTCAAGGTTATTTAAAGAATGCTACAAAAATAAAGTTTAATAAAAAAAAATAGAAATATTAAATATATACATAAAAGGTTTAAGAGAGATATGTTGTCAAATAAGTAACGGACTAACTCATTTGGTGTTAGCAAATGGGTAAATCCAAGGGATTAAAGCAGTTAATTACCTGATTCTGATCTGAGTCATTAAAAGGGGCTACACTAAGCCGAGGTACAAATAATAACAATTGATTTGGGAAGAGCAAATTTAATGAGGCTTGCAGCGTCGACGTCTTGCACAGGGCAAGCGTCAAAGAGAAGGTAAGTCAGGGAGGTAAGGATGCAACAAGGGAATATGTTTTACCTCGATGGGGGGGAATGAACTGGATCTACCTCAGGGTGCTGATGAAGAAGGACTGCCGCGAATTTACGGAAGAACAGCCGTTGTAAGGAGATGCCAATTTGCTGGAGTGAAGTCCACGGCGGAGAGATTCTAGCCGTCGGTACTCGAGTAAGCCATGGAGGATCTGACTCGAGAACGTAATGTGTCGTCGTGCGCGGGGGAGCTCTACTACTTATGCACCGGAAAATCTCTGTTATATAGGTGTTCGGCCTGCAGCGAAATTTCCTCAGGACACGGCGTGCTCTCCTGGGATTTGAAGTCGTCGGCTTTTGGCTGGAGGGGGGGGATCTGAGGAAAGGTGCCGGTTAAATAATCCTAGGGGTTCTTTCTCGCGTCACGAGTATGGAAATCAAGCTTAAATCGCTTAGAGTGCAGGAAATAGGCCTCGTATGATAAAGCAAAGTTCACCGGAATCCTTCCTTGCTTCTCACGCTCTTTGTTCTAGAGTTGAGGTTCAGGATGGACATCTCGATTCAAATAGACTATTCCCCCACACCCTTTTGTTTAAATTAAAAGCCTTTTTCTTATTTGCTTCTATTTAATTGTACGATATACCAGAAAATCCTAGAACAAGCAAGCTTGCTGATATTTCTGAAAAGGACAATGAACTCTCGAAAATCATTGAGTCCAACGAGTAAAGGTTGGCATGCATAATATCTAAAAAAAACAAGTTCTGTCAAACTATTTAACCAAATAAAGGCTTTTTCTTCAAACTTTCTCATGGGTTTGACTACTCGTGGCAGAAATTCATTATTAAACTAGAGAGTCTCAAGTGCTTTTCCTTATGGATCCTTTCTAAGATGCTATATTTCGTTCATTATTTCTTGAATTGATTCAAATGTTATTGTGAAATTCAATATTAGACAAGTTAAACAGGTTTTATATAATTTAAGGACTTTTTGTATTCATTTTTTCCTTTTTTTGTGTTTTCGAGATTCCTTCATAACTTAATTCATTTCATATATTCATCCTTCCTCATTCATAGATGCATATACCTACCATTTTTGTGTTATATTTTGAATTACATCCGATTAAATAGTACAACTTCCATTCACTTTCAATTGAATTTGAAGCGAAGATGTCACTTCTTTTAAATTTCTTGAACATTTGGAGACTAGAAAAAATCACTATTTCAAGACATAAAAGAAATTTGTCAAAGAAAAATACAATATTTAGACTCAATTCCTAAATATGTTTTTGAAATTAACATAAAGGTAGTGACTGTTAAGAGATTTAAGCTTAAGAAAAAAATTCGAATAGGGAAAAAAACGGCTAAAAAATTTCCTTAAGAGATAAGATAGGAAAATGCTTCACTGATCTTTTTATATATAAGTTTATAATGAAAAGATGATGCATAATAAGTAAGAATATTTAGAAACTACAAAATAACAAATGTAGAAATTAGGAAAATATAGATTTTAACTATTTAAAGATGAATAATTTGCTTACCTGTAATCAATATTTTGTGTGAGTGAACTTTTATTTCTAAGCTACGCTGCCGAAAATTAATTACATTATCGAGGTTATGAATTAAGTGTTTATAATTTATATTAATTCGGAGAAGACACACGACATAAGTTGCTATGGGAAGCGCTAAAAACTGCTGTTATGTAAAGGTTCTAACACCGGAAGCGAAAAGATAGAGTAATATATCATATCACAAAATAATATTATGGGGACTTGACAGAACTTAAAAATAGACGCATAGAACAATGATCCACTCTTTGTTTTATGAAAGGAATTTTGGTGTTTGTTATGAGATTATTGAGAAAGCGAGGGACATAAAGGAACTCAGGATAACATACCTAATGTAAAGAAGAGCCAGAGAAGTAGACATACACTCTGTAGATATTAGTCAAGTTATTCCCATATTAATACTGACCTGTTTACACTCGTACATACAATTTAATGGCGTGCACTTCAGAGGAAGCAATGCAAGAATTTCCCTCAGGATGAAATAATGTCACAAAAATATAATTGCGAAAAATAAACGACTTCTAATATTAATGCCATTTCTCTCCACTTCTTTATTCCTCATTCTTGTTCAATATTTCATTCGCATCCCATCTCATCATCTGCCCACAGTCTTTTCATGTACTGTGAATCTTTTATTATCAATGTATATAGTAAAAATATGTACAAAAATCAGAATAATGAGAAAGAGAAAGTAATGAAAGCTCCAAGGATTCCCAAACTCAAAGTTAAAAACAAAAAGGGCGAGGATAATGAGACAAAAACTATATATAAAAGATAAAATAGTTGCAAGAAAAAAGATTAACATAAGGTACAAGAAAATTAAAATCACATGGGTAAAATCTGCTCCAAAATTTTAGAGAGAGAAAAAGACATAAATTGAAAGGAAGACGTAACATAAAATATAAATATAAATATGCAGAAATAAACATACATCATTAAATAAGCTTTTCTGTGGTAATTGTATGGTCTTATTAAAACTCATATAGCTAATAATCCTATGCGTCGTATTATAAGCGCTCTAGGTTGATTCTCTTTTCCTTCCTCTGAATGGTTTATATCATTCCTTACTACTCTCGTTGTTACCATTTTATAAACCTATGACAATTTCTTATTCCAGTAATTTCACTCTTGAAGCATTTATTGATGTACTCTGTTTAAGAAATGCTGGTTGAAGATCTCTTCCCATTACTCATTGATATATTACGTCATGTAGATATATAAATCTCTGCCAGTTAATACTTTCATTGATCTTATTTACATGTGTACTAAAAATTGTAAGTTTTCCTCCAATGGCAGTTTTTACTTTGAAAAGTTCGGCGAGCAATAGGAAATTTTTTATCCCCTGTACTTTTAAATTTCTCCATTTTTCCATTGTTTGCTTTACATAAATAGACGATATGCACTGTTTGTGCCGCATTTCTAAGGGTATACATTATTTCTTCATTTAATATAATTCTTTTGTTTCTTACATAGTATTTACCTTCGAACTTGAGAAAAATAAAGTTCTCTCAATTAACATTTCACGTTACAGCAAGGTAAACAACTCTGGTTCTTGTATTCATATTCATTTTGGTCATAGAGACAAAGTCAATTGTTCTTTATTCAATTCAATGTTTCTTCGAGGACTGCTGATCATCTACCCAGAATTTCTGTTAAGTAACTTATCTAAGATCTTTGAAAGTAGTAAAAAAATCTGATAACCTCATTAATCGTTATTTCTTTAAATGCATTGTTTTAAACTTATTCCAATAATGTATGTTTATCTGCATATCTTTGTGTTTATATTTATTTGAAGTCTTCGTTTAATTTATTTGATGAGATTTTATTGAGGTAATTTTACCCTTCCTGTTCTTGCTGGTAAACCGTCTTTTTTAAAGGATTTGTAACTAATATAGTTTTATATCATTACCACTTACTCGATTTTAATAACCTTCAGTTTTGGCTTTCGTAGATGGAGCTTTGATTAATTTTCCTCTTTATAATAATGAGCCTTGTAAATATTTTAATTATTCCTTGCTAATGATGAACAGAACAAAGCTCGAAAGTACTCAGAAATATCTACTCATTTTTCATTTGTGATTTGTTGGCACTATATATATATATATATATATATATATATATATATATATATTGATATATCCAACATAGTGTATTGCGCTCTCAGGATCAGAAGTTTAGGTTGCGTCTTAGGCCAGCGGCCCTCTATTCAGGGCTTAACTTTCTTTTAGTGAAGACAGAACATTTATTCTTCCTGCCCCAAACGATACGTTACGAAAGATAAATGAAGAAATACCAAAATAACATGCAAAAAACTACCGCTTCCGGCTACTTAGAAATATACGATTTCCTTTCCCATTTAGCGAAGCTATAACAAAAGACCATGTAGAGGGCACAACTTCGCAACTACATGTTGAATCATTGTTTCGATGTTGAAGCATATTACACTAACATGTAACTTAATGTATTTCTTTGATATCCTATATTAAAGCTCATTTTGCGTATTAAGGAAAAAAACAGGTTTCGTATAATTTACACAATTTAAACCGAGAAATTAAACAATGGCAGAAAACAACCTATTTCTCTGTAAATACTCAGAGTTAGCAGTACGCCTATCACACATAAAAGTTCTGAATAAAGAGGCACAAATATCTGGAGTCACGATTCACTTTAATTTGTTATTTATCAATCGAAGCTCCCTCACTTGTACCTAAAACACTTGTCAATTAATGAGACTCATTGCAAGAGGACGATGTTTATGTAACGGATTTAGTTACAAGCAGCTACAAAAATAAGAAGTACCCTAGAAGATCTTACGGTCCATTCAGAGAGGGTACTTTTGGATTAGCAGTCGAGCAGGCACAGTTCAGCTCAACGGCTATGTGCCAAAACGGCCACTTTTCAGGACTTTTTCCAGTCTTGACTTGAACAGATCAACAGAATTGCTGTTGACAACTTCCACTGGAAGTGCGTTACAGCTACCACAGGTGCTGTATGTGAAAAGTTCCCGCACAGATCGTGGTGGTAACGCTTCAGTTCAAGTTTGTAGCCGTGATTTCTAGTTCTACCCTCACTAAGTTGAAAAACATCAGTGTAGTCTACATTGTCGGAGCATCGAAGTATCTTAAACACTTCGATATGCTGACCACGTAGACCGGTTCTCCAACGAGAACAGATATAATTCCTTTAATCTATCATCGCAACTTTTGTGTATGATAGAGGAAATCAGTTTGGTTGCCCCTGCTTGCACACATTTCAATCTTGCGATATCCTTTCGAAACGTATTATTCCAAAATTGTACGGCATACTCCAGGTGCGGTCAGACAAAGGAGGTCTACAACCACAGTACTATGTCCTTGTTCTGATATCCAAACTGTCGCTTTATATAACCTAGCATCTTTTGGGCTTTCTCCTCCGCCTCGATACACTGCCTCGAGAACTTGAGATCGCTAGTTATAGTTACACTCAAGTCCTTCTCAGTGTCGGTGGATTCAAGATTAGTGTCCTTAAAGATATACTGATATTAGTGGTTTCGGTGGTTGATATGCATCACTTTGCATTTGTTCACGTTAAAAGGTATTTGCCACGTGTCCGACCACTCCCCAATCTTCCCAATATCATCTTGAATGCGGGTGGGCAGTATTTGCTTCCTTTGCCACTTTAATACCAAGCTTGTTGTCATCGGCAAATTTAGAAATCTTCGCAACCATGTTTACGTTTACGTAGATGGTGAACAGTAGTGGTCTCAGGACAGAACCTTGGGGACAACGCTAGTAACGCGCACTCACTCAGAACCCTCTCTATTCAACAGCAACCGTTGCCATCTGCCACTTAGCCAGTTCTCTATCCAACCTCTACATTTCCGTCAATACCCAGCGCACGCACTTTACGGAGGATGCAGCAGTGTAGTACCTTATCGAAGGCTTTGGCCTGAAAACCCGCATGCATGTTGTGGTCGGGATGCTCCCGATGAAAGGTCAAACACGGACCGCTAACTCCATGAACGTCTTTTTGAACCAGTGCTTGGCAGATTTGTGTACGGCAGAGGGAGTATTTTTTTGTGGACCCGTACCGGACCTTTTATGGTAGGAATGATCTCTACCAAAGGGAAGGAGTATATCTTTCCTTTAAAGGAAAGGCCTTCAGTCGAACATGATCAAGGATGTCGTAGAGACGACCCAAAGGAGTGTCTGCCCAGAGTAAAGGCGGACATTCGCTAGTACGTTCATGTCACTCCTGGTACGACCTTCTTGGAGGTCGCTAAGAGGAGTCACACAAAGCCAACAAGCAAGCCGGAGAACGGAAAAGGGGACGGAGTCCTACATTCGGAGACTCCCTGAAATTTCTTCTGTTTAATGCGAGGTCAACCAGGAATAAATTTTTTGAACTTCGTGGCGGTGTGGCAACGGAAGAACCTGAGATAGTGGCCATAACGTAGTCATGGGTAAAATCTCGAACCAACATTTTGAGGGAGAAATCATTGATCCCTAGCCCCTAACTATTTCTAAAGGATAGGTTAAACAGAGAGGGTGGCGGTGGGATGTTGTATGTTAGGGATACATTCCAAACGACGAACTGCAACATTATATCTGACCATAGGCTCCTAGGTGTAGACCTAGAGATAGGTCCTGCCAGATATAGGACCCTGCTGCTATATAGAGGCCCTGCCCAACTTGTTGAAAAGTACAGGGAGCTGTACCGCCTCTATTTGGTTTAGCATTATTGCTTTCTCTTTTCTTCAGCTGCAACTCTTTCTAAACTTCGCCTTTCCCTCTATATTATTATATGTGTATACTGCCAAAGTTCACAGTTTTCTAGACTCTCGTTGATCTTGCAAGAATTGAAGGTCATTGGGGTTCTGGCTTAGGTTTTCTTTATCGTCGTGAGCTGTATTAAATAGGCTTAGGAAACTGCCGAGAAAATCTTCTCGTATATTTTTTATATATTAAAACTTCTTGTTTGAGGAAAACATTTAGTCATGATTGTTACAATATTCTCGAATGTTGGGGAATAGTCGATTTTACAAGCTTTACTTACCTAATATTACATATTTAAATAATGACTATGAATATAAAATAACTAAATAACAGCATATAAGGCTGAAAGTATATAGCTTTTATTTTTACAACTTTGTTAGCTTTCAAAATAATCTTTTGATAAATGAAGATTTTAGTTACAGATTTTATCCAAGTACGCTAAAATTAACAAGGCTTAAAGCACCTAAATATATTCTTTAAACTTTACAAATTTCCATAACAATCGCTTACAGAACTACTCGAATATTTTTCAAGGATATTCCTTATTAAAAGCAAATTTGAGCCTTTTAGGTTGAATGACACTAAGGGAGCAGGTCGAAATTTTATAAAAGAAGTTTATTAATAAGAGCGAACGTTTTCGCAAGAAACTAATGTTTTGTGAACGTATGGAAAATTTGACCAGTAAAAAAAAATATGATCGAGGTAAAATTTTTATGTATTTATGTAAAATCCGATGGACATTGATTTGCAACTTAGTAATAATTGTAAGAAAAATTTAAATACAGTAATTTTGTAAATCTATTTACTAGCTTTTAGATATGGAAAAAAAGGCTTTGAAATGTTATATACAATTGCAATGATTTTAATACTAAAAAGTTGTATGTATGCAAATAAGAAAACTTTGAAGGTTATCTTTATAAATAATTTTACACTAAGAAAAGGTAAAAAAATGATATCAAATCATTACCCTTTGAACATTTCCGTAGGAATTATTTATGTTAATAGCTATTTATATTCTCGAGAAGAAAAAGGAAAGAAGTAGACAATAAGACATGAGAATAACCTTTCTATCTTTTTGATTATTTAGTGTATCAGTATTGGAGAAATAAAGTGTTTTGATTTTACTATTATTTAGTTGGATGGTGAGAAGAGGGAAGAGAGGGATAAATTTGTAAATATAGTGAAATTTACTTCTATTAGAGTTTAGATGGGCTAGATAACTTAATGTAAAAGGGCTCTTATATTGTTAAATCATTGCTTAGATAAAATGCAAGATTACTGCTTTGATAATTTATTGATCTACAGACTTTAAACTCAAATATATTGAGTAATGCTTACACGATTTAAGGGATTCACTATGTCGAGTGGCAAATATAATATAGGTACATTTATCTTCCTTTATATTCAGAATTAACTTCACAACGAAAGTTCCGCTCTATTTGTAGTCTTTCAGTATCTTTGAAGATCCTAGTGGAAGGCATTCTTGTATATATACATATGGATTTAATAGTATTAGATACCAAACGAGAGGAAAGTATCGAGTTAGCATGGCGATTTACAGTCGCTGAATGTTACACAATCATAACCTTAAATATACCCATGAAGAAAGGAGTGATATAAAACTTAATTATCATCATCATCACTAATACTATAATTTAAGAAGGGGATTTTTTGTGACTATTTGAATAATAATTTCATCTTAGTTTGATTATGACTTATGTTATATTTATCCAAGTTATTTATAATAATTCTTATATAATATAAAAAAACAAAATGGTGAAGTCCAGAAATAAATATAAGTATCGAAATTTTGTGAACTTTTTAAAATCCAAATGGTGAAGTTCAGAAAATAAATTTTTATATATCTTCTTCTATAACTATATTTTAGCAACGTGATATTTTGAAAGGGAAGAAATTTAGTTTAGAGTTGCATTTTAAAATTATTATAATTGGCGAATTTCATACAATTTATAAAAATTTAACCATGGCTGCTTTTTTTTAGATATTAAATTTTACTCTTAGTAACCAAGCCATTACCTGGTTTTCTCAATTATTAAATAATACTTTACAGTATGAATACCTTTACTAAATAATAAAACCAACATACATACATACAACTTAGAACTATGCAACGTATATTTATTTTTAATTTAATTGTGATCATAATGGCTAGTGTATTTAATTTGTCCCACTCTTAAGTTTGTCTAGAGAATATGTACGATACCACTTAGCGTCTCTTAATTTCCATTAAATGTTTATTATATCTTTTTTATTTTAGATACATATATAAATGTAATAAATGCCATTGTGCAGCTAAACATAACAATTTATAAGGGGAATTACATATTTAATGTTATTTCTGAAATTTGATTTCCACTGTCCGATCATATTTTTCCCAAAATATTTGTGATAAAATAGCCTCGAAAAAGAACCTTCACAGGAAGAAAATAAATTATGCTAAATGAAATAAGTAAAGGAAATAAATAAAGGAAAGTCTACTCGGCAATTATCTAGGATTTGAAGAGTGATCATAATATTGTAAAGTATATTGTAGAGAATAGAGTTCAGTCAAGAACGCAAAATCTTTAACCCTAGTGATCTAGCTCAAATCTAAAGAGAATTATGTTAAAAACATGCTAAAAACGAGGAGATTATTCAAGCTCCTCTACTCCTCTTTTCGACTTAAAAAAACAATTATAAATCTTTAAAGAAATCATCTATCTTTTAGAATAACTAAAAGATCTTTCTCTAAAAAAGAGAAAAAAACGGCTGTTTCGGTCACCCAGGACATACATGAAACATTACCTTTAAAAACTTATTTTCACTTACTAATCAAGACCCACTAGATTAACCGGAAGGTTAGGCAGAGGTTGGGTTGGCAATAGACATCATGCGAACAAAATCGAATATAAAATGTACGAATATCATCTAAAAGCGATGGTTACACAGGATATGGTCAATGTAAGGACAAAAGGTCCCTTTGGTAAGCCATCCAAGTTGCAGAGAGTATGTTTCGCTGATTGCATCAAACCCTTAAATTCAAGCGACAACTGTTCGATGTTATTCAGAGAAGGGTTATTTTTTTTCAGCAGCTTTGGAAATATTATGATTTAAAACTATATTTCCTCTAATTTTTCTCTATTTCTTTCTTACAATTAGATCATGTCATCATTTAAACTTTTTATACTTTGTTATTTTAAAATTTTCATATAATATTCGATGGAAAACTCTATGTATTGCTAATTAATAAAAACAATGCGCATCATCTTTCGAAAGTAAAATCTTCACTCAAACAATACTTTGTTAATTTAGTCTCATATGTCATTTAAATTTCATATGGATTTCATTTATTCACATGAAATTTAGTCTCATTATTTGCAAAAATGCAGATCTTTTAAGAGAGTTTTCCTTATTTGAGAAAACTTTGATATAATCTTTAACAAAGACTTACAAAAAAAGAGATTGCTGCGAACTTCAATATATGTAATTATTTATTGGCAAGTGTGTAGAGTAGTCGATAAGTTTAATTAGATTAGAAGAAATTATGAACACATGGTAGTGAGAAACGTAATTCAGGGCACTATTTCTTATTGAAAATGTGCCTAAATTTTCATTTTTGCATTTTACTGGAAAAATGGCTAACCGATATCATACAGAATCGTTTCTTAATAAGTTGTTACTAACATATGAACCAAACTTTAGATAATAAGAATGGGTAATTTCATTTTTCAAACATGTGCTAAATAATTACTGCTATAATAATCTTACTAATAATTTTATTGCTAAATGCATGCGGATATTTAGCAATGATTTTATCAAAGCATTCAAATTCTGGCTGGAAGTTTTCACAGTCCTTTTATTGATTAATTTCAGAATTGATTCTGATATTTTTACATGATTTGATTCAATCTAATTCTTTTACAAATTAAAAGCATTTCATTCATGTTGATATAAAACAAACGGTGTGGTCTTTAGATCTTTGTTCTTAGATCCTTTCAAAAGTATTTTGATTAAGAAACTTTGCAAGGAGCTCTAGATAAATTGAATTTAGCTTCAAATTTAGCTTTTCCTTCCAGTAAACCTATTCCCAGACATAAGTTTGGTCGTCTAAGACGAGATTAAAACCTCTCCTGACCGGTGCATGTACATAGAGATCTTTGCAAAATTAATTCGATCCTGATATAACTTTTGTGGATCTCTTAAGACGAATAGGAATCTCGATATCAATTACAGGGTTAAAAAATGTAAGCCTTATTCAAAGTTACTACCTGATTTGTATTACAACCCTATGAGAACTACGCTAAAAAGTTTAAAATTCATATTATGAAAGAATAGATGCAAAATTAGTAGAATATATTTGCTTATCTTTATAGTATTTTGGTCTTAAGAGTTGTTCTAAAAAGCCGGATGTTCAGATTCCCCAGGTCGATAGAAAATATTTCGTAATAAGAAAGTTTCCGGTCACAAGTAAGCATACGACCCTTCATGATTGTGGTTTAGCGGGAAGATTTATTTGTAATATTCCTAATTTTTTTATTGTTATTTTAGTTTGATGCTGCCATTCACGATTAATTGAAAAATATAATGCGATTACTCGTAATCTTCTTCCTGGTAAAATTGAACTCGTAGCCATACACATATAGGTCACAATTCTTATCTACGGAATTGAAATAATTACTAATCCTTTCAGGTTTCTAGTATTTACTCCGCGATTCAGGAAGGACGGATTTTTATTTTTATTAATAAAATCATTTTTTTCGAGTTAAGTAAATTATATCAATCGTTTTAAAGATGGTGCCAAGGTGGCATTTAAACGTTAATTTAAAAAAAATGCCTTTCTAGGTTTGATTTTTGAAATCTGGTACAATCAAACTACAACATATCATACTTAAATCTTTAGCAGTTAACTGCAAGAATATACATTAAAAACTATAAAACCGAATTTAAACTTCCTAATGTTGTAATCTATGATCCCGGAAACATATTTGGAATAGTCCATTTCATACGATTAACAATATTATCGACATTAAACTCATAGTATTTTACTTGTCATAAGATAGGGTCTTGTTGGATTAGTGAAAAATATTACTCCCACATATAAAAAACACCGCCATGTTAGCAATATTAAAAGGGGTGGAGGATTTTCTTTTCCCCCAATTTAATCATTAATGGGTCTAATTTTGTAAATCAAAATTTTATGACCTATCTTCTACAATGACTACAGGTCAATGATAGCAACCATTTCCTTCTTTGCCAAAAGAAAGAATAAAAACAACTCATGTGTTTATAAAAAAGAAAAAAATACAATTTTTTGTGCTTGAATGGAAGCTTTAAATCATGTGTTTCGGAAGAAGAAAGGATGGTTGAATCATATGTTATATTTGTCCTCTACTTACTTCTAACAATGTTCTTCTCAACATAAAAGGAATCTAACATAGTTTGAGGAATAAACAAGGTCTCTATAGATTTGCCAAACACTCAATTTCCTTTCAAATATACTATGTAAGAGTAACATGAGAACTAATAGCAGTGGGAGTACTCTTGTTTAGTTATGTTTATAGTAGTATAGATGGATTCATTGGATATATTATTTGTTTAATTATAAATATATTTTAACATGTAGCAAAAAAGGTATCGATAATGACGCGCCATTGAAGGGGTTAAGGTAAAGACCATACATAGATTTGGAAACGAATTCTTTGATTTTACAACCATTTATAAGCTAAGGAGTTTTGCTCTCAATTTGCATATCGTTTTTATAAATAGGAAATAAAAACGGTTCAGAACCATAGATTTATGCAGAATGTGGCAGCTGCTATAAAGTTGTCATGATTGGAAATGGACCAGGACACTAAACAAGGTCGATTTTCCTGAGTTTGATCAAATCAAATGGAAGTGAGTGGAGGTGGGTTGGCTGGGCTAGATAGTAGAGCATAATTTAGCTAAAAACAGTAGGAATAAAATCTCTTCCAATATATAAAATCACATTTATACACAACAATTTAAATATTTAGAGTGTAACAAAAGTTTCCCCTTAATGAAATATAATTTTCCACTATTTTTTCCATTAAATTATATCTATCAAACTTTGTAAGAAAGGCTTAAGAAATCATTAGCATGCCATTAATAATCAATAGCTAATTAATAGAAGACTCATTTAATAGAGTGTTAGTATTCTAAGTAGATAAAATTTTTCTCAATTATGAAGCCATTAATGCCTCTCTAATGTGTAAGCAGCGGAATTAGCCCTGGAGGCCATTACAATTATTGGTTTGTGATAATAAATAATTTATATACTATTAAATAATTAAGATTTTGGTTAGTTTTGGTATCTGGTGACTTTGTTCAGCTTTAAAGGAAACGCGAGAAGTTTGAGAAGACTGAAAGCGAAAGAGAGAAAAGGAGTGAGAGGGGAAAAGAGAGTGAAAGATTAACCTTTCTGAAATTATAAAAAAAGTACAATTTCCTTTAATTTTCTTTTCTTAGTAAAATTAAATAGATTAAATAAGTTGTAGTGACGTTTTGTGAGATTATTTAATTGAAACTGTCCAAATTTCCATAATGCAATTTAAACTAGAATGCGGAGGAAAAGAATCCTTTAATCTCCATAAACCGTTTAGTTTTTTCCCCTATACCTCTAGAACAGAAAAATTACAAAATTTTAGTTATTGCTGGATTTACTTTATTTACACTCAAACTTGAAAGTGACTCTAGTCTCGCTACTTTCCTTTCCTGTATCAATATATCTGGACTGTGCAACTTAGGATTACCACTACAGAAAGGATTTCAGAGATTTTTTAAAGCTATTACTTTCTTTACTTATCTTCACAAAAGAAAACAAATTCTCATAGTTTTGGTTCAAAATAGTCTGATTCTAGGTTAAGTGTATGAGCTGAATTCAATAATGACATTCGTATAGCTATATCGGGCTGAGTAATCCTGAACCAGAATCTCTCTATATTTGGTGCACTATGCTATTCATAGACTATTTGATATTTGATATTTTCCTCTAATGCAATACCTTTTCCTAATTTAAGGTATTTGGTTTGTATCGGATTGCTGCTTTATGATAGTGCATATCTACAACTGCTTAATTTCTAATTACTCTGATCTTAACAAAACATGAAACGTGGCAAGTTTGTGAACGGTGCTGATCGTTTTGTTAAATATGCGGCGCCTTCACTCCTAGTATCCTTAAGAAACTACTCGAAAAAGCTGTTCGAATGAACTAGAAAAGTTACTTCAAATGCCTTTTGATTGACTAAGACAAGAACACGGCACCTCATATAGCTTGTAAGTCTTTTGTCAACAACCTGAGTGAATGGATCTGGTAAGAGAAGCTCAGGAATACTGTTTTCTGTACTAATAATATGGCGTGAACCCAGAGACAACAGCTGTGACTGCTACTTCTCTCTCACAAACATCAAGGGAATAACCACCAAAACACGATGCAAGCTACAGTACCCCAATATTGCTTCTGCAATCAGATGCAGTTCCCAACAGCGCTGAACTCTAAGTCACAAATCTCCTGACTGATTAAGAATTAAGGAGTTATTCAGATTCTAATTCTACGTCAAATGAAGATGACTCCCAGGATGCCTCTGAAAATGTCAGGCCTAAACTCGTTAATCAAGAAGAGCTTCATGATCTCAACAGTGACCTATAATTGTCCAAAGAATAGGTGGAAGTACTCTGATCCAGACTAAAGCAGCTTAACCTACTAGAAGCTGGATTTCGGATAACTACAGCACATTACCGACATAGAGAGCTGTCTTATTTCTCAAGATGGCAAACGACCTTTGTTTTTTTGAAGGCGCAGTATCTTTCATGCAACAATTCTCAAAGTTTGAACCATTCAAGTCAGCTAATTCGAAGCTTTTTATAGACTCAGGGAAAGACTCTCTGAAAGTTGTTCTCTTACAAAATGGCAATCGATTTCCATCTCTGCCAATAACACATGTAACAAAGATGGTTGAGAGCTATGAAACAACGAAACTTACTTAGCCGCTATAGAGTACGAGAAACACAATTAAAAGATATGTGGGGGATTTCAAAGTCATCTGTTTACTACTAGGTCTTCAGAGTGGCTACACATAGCACATGTGTTTTTTGTGTTTGTGGGACAGCAGAGCTGTTGCTGAGCACTATTGAGAAAGGAATAGCCGACAAGTCCAAGAGATGCGCCTGGAAGGTTTAACTCTGTTCACAATCCTCTTGTAGATCTAGAAAAGGCATTTTTGCCTCCACTGCATCTAAAGCTCTGTTTGACTAAAATTTCATCAAAGCTATGGATCAACCTGGTGCTTGCATTCTGGACTAATCTCAGAATCTAGGTAGTTTAGTTTACGAAGCCAAGTTGAAATGTAGGTTTCCTGAATAAACCACAGATTCGCATACTAGTTCACTATAGCGAATTCCCCAAGCCCTTGAACCCACTGGACAAAAACTCACGGGAATCATTTGTCAATGTTTCAAAACTTTTTATTGGAAACTATCGTGATGACAACAATAAATAAATCGTTTAACCATGCTCCAGAATTATCATGCATTGGGTTGGGTGCAAAGATATCCATGTAATTGCATTTTTTTCTACTCTCATATTGACTTTTTCCCAGATAATCTTGGAGATATTAGTGATGAACACAATGAAAGATTTTATCAATACAATTCATTCCTAACATGATTGGCGACTATTGCTGAACGCTACAACGAGAAGAGAGCGAGATGTACAATTGGAAGGTAAAAGTTCAGAATTACTTTTAGAACTTCATATTTTGTCACTTATAAGGATTTGAACTTATTCTTTCTAACGTGCTTAATAGCGTTAGCTTGCGTGAGACCATTAATATCATTATCTTCACTATTTTTTTGATTGTTTAGGAGAGTAGATCTGATAGTAGAATAAACCTTCTAAATCATACTCAACAATGTGAAATTAGTCATGTAAGAACAGTCACATAATAGACAAACTGGTCAGTTTGGGGTTAAATATCTGTTGCACGACACAGGTGACCGAATATTAAATATTGGTACCTATTGATTTTTTTAAAACCTACAAGTAGTCCGATAGAACAAAACAAATATCAGATTAAAATTCAGAAATATGAAATTAGTTGTGAGCATAATCTCACACCGCTCCTTTCCATGCCTGGTATTTTAGTATTTGCCATTCTACTTTGTCGTCTTTAGGCCCCATGAAAGTTACCAGACTTTACTAGAATGTTGCATTCTCTTGCCACTAAACAAAAAAGGGATGTAAGATGATAATTCATGGCTTTTTAACCATCTCGCCCTAGAAACTAATGTGAAATTCGGTGCCTATAAATATATCTTGCACGTATTTACATTATATCAATTACTCGCTTTATTTTAATATGTTTTCTTCCATAATTCGTGATATGCTTTCGTTGCATTGCACTTTAAATTCGATAAAATTATCTAAACTTTTCTAAATATTCAAAACCTATTACAAAATTCTTTTACAAAGTATTCTGTTCGATTTGTCTCTCTCGCTAAATTTTTCAAACTATGATTAGAACCATCTAATGCTTCGTCTTCTTTAAGTTCTTGGTGTTTTCAGCGTTTGACCTCCCACATCAGGTTGATTCAATGATTCGAATTCCAAAGATTTGCATTTTCTTTCGATTCTGTTTTTTAAATAATGCTAAATCATTTATTACGCCTTGTTAAATATGTAATCAAAAGCAATCCTGTGATACACTCTGACGTTTTTTCGAGGAGTCGTAAAAGGCAACTCGCCATTTGATCATAGATATCACTTACTTATTTTCTCGTGTTGTAACTAAGAATAATTTCTGGCTTAATTAGTTCCACATAATTCACACTTCGCCCTGTTTCCTTGAAGTTAAGGTGGTCTTTCGTAGATAAAATTAGTACATCACGCATACCATTCCACTTTACCACTACAATTCCTTCATATTATTGCTTACCAAATCTTGTTCTTTTTTCTTGCCTTCTGCTGCTAGCATCTTTTATTTTGCCCTTTATATTTAAGGCCAAACACTGTGTTTAATTTTTAGCTATTCTTTTTCTAGAGCAATAGAAATATATAAGTTATCTGTAGCTAGATATACTTTAGTAAGATCTAAAACTATTTAGGTTGCATGGGTATATTCTGTGGTTTGCCTTCGTTGTCATATGTCTTCTTCTTTCCCTGGATAAACATAACTGGTTTAAGTGTAACCGTCAAGATCATATACTTCAAAAGATTTATGCCCTACTTATGTGATTTTCATCGATTTTCCTGAAGAAAAATTTAATATCCACGCCATGTCACCATTGTTTCATAAGCAGCAATATATCGAGCCGCGTATTGTAAGAAGTGATTCTTTTCAAGAATTTCTAGGATTCTTATCTTCCGTAAGCGGTCCGTTCCACCGGTTTGGTTATCTGAAAAGTTAGACTAGAGTAGTTTGACTCAAAGAATTATTTTGCTGTGGAAAAATAAAGCAAACGCCTTGTCTTGGAAAGTAAATGTATTCAGTGGTATTGAATTGTGAATTTCTAAATTTATTACTTTAATTATATTTTTTCGCTTCATTATAGTTTCCCTTGTATATGGAATTTTATTCTAATAAGAATTGTTTCGATTTATGATTATATAATAATAATAATAATTTAGATAGAAATAATTGAAAAGCAATTGTTAATATTTACTTAAATTGTCAATCTCTAATTTTATACTTTGCTCAACCTTTTCGTTTCATTTTAGTTCCCACATTGCATGTGATGCTGTTTCTCTGATTATCTAATAGCATTGTTCTACTTAATTACCACGTGATAGAGTATCTGCACTGTACTCTAAAGAGAACGTCAGGGGGCAATGAAAATTTAAATTGATTTATAGGTGGACTTCGAGATGGAAACAGGAATGGGGGGGGGGGGCACTTGACGTCGGCGTTGAGGAGGGCGCTAAAGAAAAAAGGTTTGCGAACCACTCATCTAGATAATCATATGCTTGGGAGGTATTCCAGAAGGACCAAAAGGAGAATTGTCCGAAGAGAAAAATCACTTACGAAATTGTCATCTTAATCTTCACTGCTTCAACTGTGCAAATCTTGTTTTTCTTCTCTTAGCAGAATATAATCGATTCACTGCTGGCAATTTGCCTGAATTTTCGCTCATTAGAGTGAGTGCTGTTATTCTTTAGATCTCAAATATTGCTAATATAGTAATATTACTATTATTTGGTGTTTGTTTTATTGTTAATTTACATTTATTTTTAAAAAATGCTAATTCTTTTATACGCATTAGCAAAATAAACCTAGTAAGAAAAGAATACGAGTTCGTATAAATGTGACGTGGGTAAAACAACAATCTATGTGATCTGTGCCTCACATATGATATAGCAAAATATATTATGACCCTCATATCAAAATTATATAAGACACCGTTTATGAACCCTGGGACAAAGCGTCAAATAAGGCTAGAAAGCTAACGTGTACAGGGACTAATTTGATGGTCATCATGGGTAGATCATATTAGCAAAGTTAAAATAAACATCGTCTGCTGACCAAAAGTCGCGTGCGCTAACTTATTTTGATTTATGACCTTAGGACCTACAAAACTTTCAATAATTTTAGGACTAACCTTTGGAGAACCTTGGACATTATATCAATCGAAAGAAAATGTAAAATTACATAAGAGTTTCAACTTCTGTTAGAATCGGCCAAATAGTTATGAAGTTATTGCCAAATAATTCCCCGGCTAATCTTGGGAGGACTTTGACAATTATATTATTTTAAAGAGAATATAAAACAACATGAGGGTTTCAAATTTCCTTAAAATCTGCTGAATTTTAAGAGGATCTTAATACTCTATCAAAAATATTCCAGAGCTAACTTGGCAATTATATTATTCGAAAGAGAATATAAAATAACATAAGGGTTTCAAATATTGTTAGAATTGGCCGAATAATTACAATGTTATTACCGAAACAAAAAATATCAAAACAGGGACCGAGTGACTGACTAACATAGTGAGTCGACCATGACTATACTCGCACGCAAATAAAAACAGAATATCATTGATATAGCCAGACGCAATTGCCTCTATTCCTCAACCCTGTTACAAATCGCACATGACTGCTTAATGTCATTCTTATTATCTCGATCCTATTATTTTGCTCTAAAATCAGAGCTATGTCCGTAATTTGGTTCACACAATTTTACAACCTGCCTTTCATTCCTACCCTGATTTTCATAATAACAGTCATTGAACCAGAAATTTAGGTTCAAATCACGATTGATTGCCAGTCATCTACATCCACGGCGAATTTAAAGTAAGAACTGTAACTAATTATTGTAATCATCCGTAAATATGAATGAACCAAATTTTAACTCAACTTCTTTAGAAGTTGAGGGAAATTATCCGAAATTTGATGTAGTTGTGAAATTTTAAACACAAATTTGCGTATGTCCGATGAAAATTTGAAAAATTATATTCTCTTCGGTTTGTATATGTTCATAAATAAGCCTACGATGTTATTTAAAACAATATGAAGGCTCCATAGAAAGACTGTGTTTCTCTTACCTACTTAAAGTTAATAATTCAAAAGCGACTAGGGAATATTTTACGAAAATGTTGTGAGGAGACAAATATGTACTGCATATCGAAGTGATTTCATAGTAAACTTTGCTGGAATTTTAGAATTTATTAGTTGATTTTAAAGATATGTTAGACTTTGACAAACGCAACAGGTGGCTCATCTTTTGTTTGGTCGTATATAAACAACCTAAAAGTGGGTGTATGATTTTCCACGATTAAGAGGGTAAGTCGAAGGTTAGTGTATGCGTTAGTCGTAGTTTTCTTTTCTTTTTTTCTGCTTTTGTGGTCCTGTTTGTAGTGTTGTGTCTACTTGTGCAGAAGCGCATTTTTTTTTATTTTAGTCTGCGTGCTTAGAATTTTGTTCTTGTCCTTTCCCCTGTGTGTCTGTAATCTTGTTCCTCTTTTTTTGAGGGGTGTTCTTTCCTATTGTCTACGTAAATACATTCTTTTTTTAATTAGTTTAGCATGGGCGGATAGGGTTCTTGACTGTTTCTTCGTGTGCCTATTCGGCTGTCTTATTCTCTGCGTGTTTGAAGTCGTGCTCTTGTCCGTTAATTAGGGCTTGTTCACTCGGGTCCGTTTCCTTTGTCGACCCACAGGATGCGATTTCTTTAGGTTGTCTTAATTTAGCGTTAATAATATTTTAAAAGGAGGCCAATGTGACAGAAAGTTAAAGAGTGTCATTCCTTAATTTTTCCCATTAGAAAACTTATCTTAAAAATATGCTGTCTTTAAATAGTCACGGCATCTTGATAAATAAATAATATCATCAATAGCATTCGATAATATTCGTGCCAGTATTGTCCTAAATACATTCCTCTTTATAATTAATTTAAAATCTTTGAAAAAGGTTTAATTAGTTTGTTCCACAGAACGGGGATTCATACACAAAAATAGTAAAGATAGGGAAATAGAAAAAGAGGATAGGAACAACAGCCTTACTAGAGTATATGAACTATCAGTGTAGCAGAACAAGTATAAAGACTATTTTTAAAGATTTGGTCTTAGTGAGAGGTTATCAAAAGATTCCTTAACCATATAATGTCTCAACTGAGATCATTTATGATAATGAGTTTTATAAGAGATTGGGAATAATAAATACTTTCTCACAAGGATCCATTGAAATAAAAAGCATTTAAGATCGATGTATGCATTCCAGGCTATCCTTTAAGAATTAGGCTCGATTAAAGTTAAATAAGTCACATCGATCTATATTTAACCCAAATTAATGCGATCATTTATCAATTTACCATCTTCTCTTTACTTCTAAATAGGCTCCTATACTCCTAAGTTGATTTCTCCTTTGATTAATCCAGGTAGGAACAAACCGCATTTTCTTCTATCAATTTCACTGTCATCAAAGCATTTTACAATATTTCCTGCTGATATGAGATCGTTGGTTAGATTTTTTAAATAAATTTTTCTTACATATATAGGTTTTTTCAAGGCTTTAATCACAATTTTGGCTTTATAAACGAAAGTTTATCAAAAATAATCGTGTTGCGAGTTTTAATAGAATTATGTTCTTTTCGGTTGAGGCTTCATTGGGTTCAAATATTAAATATATCGTCACAAATTAGAGAAAAGAATCCCCAAATCTTTATGTTCAGAAAATGAGCGTTTAATTTGCATGAAACTTACACTGAATATTCTTTGAAAAATGCTGTTTTTAGGGCTCAAATTTAATTTTGTAAAACACCAGCTAAGAAAGCTTATGACCAAAATAATAGACATTTGAAGTAATGATGCGTCAAAAATAAAATACTGGTAAGTATAACTGCAATCATAACAGAAAACAAACTAGATCTATCGTAAGTGATTGAATAAAATATTAATAATAATATACGCAGACTAGTTGATCACGTTAAGAATTATTTTCTAAATCCAGGAGCTACTTTCTCGTCTTTACTGCGGCACGATAAACTTATTTGCATAAAAACAACAACATTTTCTTCCTTTGGTGAAAGAAAGGTGATGGCATGATTCCGAATGAGAGTCTTGTATTCTGCAGCATTTACTGTTGCGTTTAAAGGGAAGGGGAAAGAGATTCAGGTATAGGAAATATGCCCCACACCATAATGTTTGATTCAATTTTGCGTGTATGGGTCATTCCAGGCTGATTTCAATCCTTTCCGAAACAATTAAATTTGTTTTCGATAATTCAAATCCTTTTTCACATTTCAGCACACCAAAAGTTATGATTAGTAGCAAAAGCAAACTTAGCCGTTTAGTATTTTACCTATGGGAGATTTCTTATCAGGATATCGTGATATGAGTCACACCTCTTTCGAATGCCGTATGTAGATCACTCTTAGTGAGAAACATTAAGTGTCTTGTCTTTGGTATCCTTCCGTGCAATCTTGGATCCGCTAATTAAATCGATCTTCCATTAATATTTTTCATTTTAGGAATTTTCCTAAAGTGGTACATTTCCTTTGTTGACTGCAGGACCAGGTATCCTCAGGGAGCTTTATATTTGTGGGAATCACACTTTTTGTCCTAATACCATGATCTATCGTCCTTACGTAGTCAGGCCATCTTGATAGATGATTAATACTATCAGTCTACCAGACACGTGGCAGTGTTGCCATGAATACATTACAAATTATCGCGTAAAGATTAAATTTATTATATATCGTTTTGAGTGCATTTCATCTATTTCACATTAATTCTCTCATAACTCTCTTTAGTCACTGATTCATTAAAGAGAATAAAAACAATTAAACGAATTAATGAAATGAGGCGCATAAACAAACTCCCGGCCTCAAGAAAATTGGTTTGGATTGGACATTTAAACGATGCGAAAGACAGTTCCTAAAGAGGGGAAAAACGAACGGAGAAGCAAAGTTTAATAGTGCCATACTTTGGAAAATTTGTAGAAATGAGCGAACTCATAAATCTTCCCCCTCTTATAAACAAGCTGGGTGTTTTTGGTAGAAAGTTTAGCGCCAACTTTTATCGTTTGTGGAGTCTAAAAAGGCCCAGAAAAGATATTGTGAGATTTAAAAGAGGTACAAAAGATAACACGAGAGAGATCAGCACGCTGTGTTGGGGCACTGGGGTAGGAAGGTGGTATCGCCGCTCTAGGTTATAACATTATTAGGGGTATTTCGCTTCCTAAACCATCCATTCCCTATAAGATGGAGTAAGAATCGCAATTAATCGCTCACTATAATTGTGAAAAATATCTGAAATTGAGAAAATGTGCTGAAAAAATACCTGAAATCCAAGAATCACGAGGAATTAATTCTAGAATGAGGAAGTTTACTGAAAACGGAGACGTTGCTTTTGTGATGAAACAGCATAAGGTCTACTGATAATCCTGAATTATAATAGAGGGGTGGATTATGCAAAATAAATTGCGCCTCCTCCCTACCTTCCCTGAATAATGAATATAAACAAAGATATTCTGCATCATCGTTGGTAGGTAAGGAATATGATAATGTTTCAATAGAGCAAATTAGCAAATACAATTTCCATGACCTCAAACAATGTTTTCGTGACATTCAATGAATAAAAAAAGAAAAGCTAAAGATTAGAAATTGAATTTTGTTCGCTCGAAGATATAAAATCGAAAAGATTTCTTAATTTTTTTAAAAACAAAATCTTGATTCAGTTTTACACTGTACAACAATGAAAAATACCGGAAATGAGAATAATTTTTTCTAGGGGTAATTTTTACGTAAATTACGAATATAGTAACCATCTTTTTCTGCGACCCTCCAGTTCCTCATTAATTACCATCTTACTTACGTTAAATACACTGATGGTTCTGTAGAGATTGAATGCAAACAGCATTGGGCGAAAATGACAACTCTAAATGTTATTAACGGATTTGGATTGTATTTTAATGGGGTGTTCCTAAGGTATTTTTAAACCTATCCTAAGAAATTTATGAAAGTTTTCTCAATATATTTTTGAGTTATATGGGTCCAAATCCGTCGTAACTCTTACGTAACGCTTGATAAATTTGTATCTTACTATAAATGCTTCCTATTTTTATCTTTTATTTAATATTTGTTACTCTTACTATTTATATTATTTTTCACATACTACAGCTTTTTTTCTCTACAGGAAACAGAGCTTAAATGCCAGACAGATTCTGTTAAATATATTGATCAGTTACATTAATAGAATTCAAGAGAGAGTTAACTAAACATGTAAAGAAATTGTATGAGCAGTAATTTTGATGTAAATTGAGTGACCAGGAGTAACGCTAAGCAACTCATATATGTTGTGTTAGGCTTACAAGTTACATTTCTTCATTGGTGAATGGCAAAAGACCTGGGCTCATGTTCGGCATACAAATAGTTTTAGAGGGAGACAAAGGACCATTCGACGGATTACTAATACTGATTAACAGATATTATAAGGTTTTTATTCCATGTGTTTTCTTTCCTGATCTTTAAAAACATTTTAAAGAGATGTATTAATTAAAAAGATCAAAATACATAGTATGTTTGACTTCTACAATTTTGCAAGTGATCACAGCGGGTAATATCCATTTTTAGCCTGATTTTATTTTATTTCACTGCAGGTTTCAACAGAAAAGGCAAAAAATCTCTCATGTATCCAGATCTTCAGGCCTTATTCGCCCAGTTCGAAATTCAAGTGCTATTCTTGTAATACAGGCACCCCCTGAACTAGCAAGCGAATAAAAGCGAGCAATCCAGATGATTCGGATCTCAGGATACACCATATTTGGCGCAACTTGAATTTTAAAAGAAACCAGAACTCATAACCTCATCGGAACTTAATGATCAAGTTCCTGATCTAACACTTAATAAGCAGCAGAGTGAAATTATGGCCTCACGTCTGTAACAATGGAAATATTGGATGAACGTGCTCGAATTGCAGTATTTAGGAAGTGTTCTGTAGATCTACAGCAATTCTTCACTCAGGAAAACAACTTGACTTCTTGTAATGATATCCAAAGCCTATTTAATGCACTTAAGCTGACCTATGAACCAAATGAGCAGAGGTTATTCATAGATGCATCCCTTTACAGCATAAAAGAGATCCAGTGCACATTGGAACACCATGCCTTCAGTTTCAGATATAAGAACCTTGCTTTCATTCTAAGCCGCATAGGTTACAAGAAGCACGAGTTGCTAATTTGTGCGGACAAGAAAGTAGTAGCCCTAGTAAATGGACTAAAATGTGGATACACCAAGGTTATATGCTTCCTTTGCAAGTTGGACAGTAGAGCCCTATCAGAACATAATGTACGCTCAAAAATGTAACCTCGGGAAACAATGACGCTGGGATGCCATAATATAATTCATTAGCCAATAGTTCAGAAGGAGAAAATTATTGTCCCACTAATGCATATAAAACTAAGCCTAATAAAGCAATTTAACAAAGCACTGCAATATAACAAGCCGTTTCCACTACCTCAAAATGAACTTTCCTAAAGTAAGTGATGCCATATTCGTAGGCCCTTAAATTCGTCAACTTATAGTTGACGAATTCTTTGAGGCGACTTAGGATGAAACTGAGCTAGCGGCCTGACATGCATTCAAAGATGTATGCAAAGAACTTCTGGAAAAGAAGCAAAGGGGCCAAGCGAGAGCGTATAGTGTAGACCCTGATCAAGTGTTACCAAGATCCCAGGATTAATATGTCACTGAATATCCCCTTTTTTCATTCTCATAGGTCGTTCTTAGCAGAGATTGAAGGAGATGTGAGTGAAAATCCTAAAGTATGACACACATGTGACGTCTTACCAACAAAGAATTAAATAATAAAATCTAGGCAAATACATTATATAATGCTAACAAAAATGAAGATTCATAATTTAATTACAATTGACACATTAAACTGAATTTTGGAGGGAAATACTTTCATAATATTGTGAAAATGGATATCAATTGCATAATTATTTAATCGGCAATTTACAAGAAAATGTTGCGTGATGGGAAATTTATATTATCAAATTCGAATTCATCACACTTAAATCCATAATAAAATGTACATGAGATCTATGGTTTTACTTGCCGTAAAATTTGTTGTACAGTGTTATTTGATCAATGTTCCCGAAAATACTGTATTAGAATTTTTTTTATAACTATGATTCGCAAAAATCTTAATAAGTACATTCTTAGTTCTGAACCCGGTTAAAGTAAGAATTTTTACATAGGTTAGGAAGCGAAACCCTAATAAATGAAAGATTTTGACGGAGATTTGTTTGTGTCGGAGATTTGTTCTTGTGCATCATTTGCTATTCCTATTTAAATAAATATTCTGTTATACTTCTCTTACATCTATTGATTTTTATTTATAATTAAAATCACGCGAGAGTGAACCTATAATTTAAGCAAACTGTGTCTGATGACTTTTATATTATTAAAAACATTGGAAGTTCTCGGTCAGATGCATTCTAGCGTGAAGAAAAATATGACCAGGATTGTGGAGGAGTGAATATAACGAGGACAAGCAGACGCTAGTTTGTTTATACAGCGTCAACCGTTACGCTTCGCATTGGGCCAAGGCTTCCTCCCCGCTCCCCTATGCTCCACTGCCCCAAAGACCATTCAAATTCGCTCGCAAAGACAGATTTTGTAATTTACGAGTCTGGTGGTGTAGCCGTTAATATAAATAAAGGGTGTGAGAGCCTTTAAAATGAAAATCTTGCTGCCTAGGGCTTCGTAGACAGAAAATCTAGGAACAAGCTCACTGTTCTCTCCGATTATTTGTCTATTTTCGCCAAATAGACAAAATCTCACCTTCCCCATGCGTAAACCTGAAGGGAACGAAGTGTCACAGCGTTGGAAATTGATTCCCTAGTAAAGGGGCTTTACTGTGGGCTAGTCAGGGTTTGCCCGTCCTAAGCTCCATCGCTACTCCCCTGGCAGAAAAAACGACGTAAATAACTCGACCGTGTAAAATTTAGAAGAGAATCCGTCTTTCAATCGAGAGAATAAGACGAGTCCCTGAGTCAAACAGGGAATAAAGAAGATAGTTGGAACCAAGATGGAATCACCTGGCTGAGTATGTCCCTTTGGTCACTTAGAAGAGCAGATCAGTGATATCGAAAGTAACTCTCCTACTATTTTCTTCTAGAGAAAATACCCCTCACCATTGAGGAAGACCAAACTGAATTCCCATTCGAGAAAATATTCACATTTTGATTAAGTCTCATCATTGAGAAGCCAGAATTGGTAACATGGGAATCGGGATAACTTTCATTCATCCAAGATCTCCTCACTTACATTGTCAAGTCAAGAGAAGCATAAGCTGTTTTCCCGAATCACTTGACCACGCTCACCTCACCTCATCGAGGAGGAGCTCACTTGTAAGATCATCCAATTGTTTGAGGTAAAACGAATACAAAATTTATTCATTTCTGTTATTTCCAATTCCGTGCGAAAGTGTATTCGTAACAAAATTATTTCAATCTCGTAGTCGTAACGAGACTACTTCAATTTCAAATGACTTAAGAACCAGCATTAATTGAGCTTAAATCTCGTGTATTAAAAGTGATTTTTGCCTCAACCATCTCGTATTACTCATTTGTAGTGTTAATTTTTATTAGCCTCTCCTGCTATAGATTTAGTGTATTTAAAGATTTAATATTTCGTTCTTTTATGTGGCGAAAAGTATATTTTGTCGGAGTTGTTTAATAAGATCCTAGAAAACAGCAAATAGCAATATATATATCATAATACGAAGCCTCCCTGGTTATAGAATTAAATAAAGCACTCTTAGAGAAAAGTGGACTGGATTAACTGATGTAGAAATCAAACGTACATACGTACTCGGCCGTAAACCACGACAAGGATCAGGGTAGAAAATTTTATAAAAATTCAATTTACTAAACATTTAAATCAGTATGAAGAAACATAAGTTGATATTCACATTAAATATGGTCGAAGTTATGGATTTATCACAATAACCTTAATAAACGTAGGAGCATTACCAGATGACTCCCACCATAAACAGTCGTTTCCATGTAAGTTTCTTTTGTCAATATCAGAATGTATGCGTGAATATTTTACATTTGTATATTTCTGCAAAAACCACAAGGTATATTCGTAATTCTTTTCCCTTGCAAAAGCATAATATAAAACAGCAAATATCGTTTGAGAGATAAAAGAAAAGGATAAATTCAAGAAGGCTTTTTAGAAAATGAATTCTGAAGGAGATAAAATTTGAACATCTTACAGTATGTCGGGAGTTTTCATAGGTGGAAATTTTTCCTGAGTTTATTATTGAAGATTGTAGGAGGTCTTTTACTATTATATGGATGCAATCTAATTTGTGGCTTGTATTTTCTATCATTTTGAGTGTTTAATAATCATATTCAAAGTAATATATTCTATTATTTTATTATAATTGTTTTAGTTTTGTTTATGATCGCTATTTCTTTGTGATGTCACCATAAATTTGTACAAGTCTTTAAGGCTTTATTTTTTTTGGTTGCTGTAATGTCAAGGCTCTTTTGCACATTACTGATATGGTATTTTTAAGATTTGGTTTAATTTTGCTGATTATTCTTTTAAAAATAGAGCTTCCTTATTTCCATCATATTTTCTCTATGCAGTTGACTACACTCAACCATCATTTCTTTACGTGCTTACTGAGATTCGTCAAACAAACATTCAAACTTTCGTTCTCAACATAATATGATACTTATATTTGAATTAGCATGAAAAATGAGGAAAATTTTAATAAATTCTGGGTCTTAGATAAAGCAAATAGTTTTCATTTTCCTTCTGCTTCTTTGAAGAAAACAGAATCAAATAACGGTGATATAATTAGATGGTAACAAAATTAATCTTACTCTGAATCTTAGAAAACAAAGTATTGATTGATGATTAGACTTTGGGGGAATTTATCTTCTTACATTACAATTTTTAAGAGTTGACCTCGAATCATAAGCTTTTCAGATTATTACATTCAACAACTGATATTGTTGCTGTGAATCAAATCACTCTATGATTTGTAGAGTTTGCATTTCTTGTTTTACTATTGCAGCAAGTTTTACAATTTAATAGAAGGCTCATTTCCACAAACATTCACCATTTATAGAAACTTGTAATAGACTGTTTTTTAAAGCCGTTGCAGATCAATCAGAGAATATTACTATGTCCCATCCTTTACAGTCCATTCGTCACATTTCATACAAAAGTGGAGGTCTTCGTAAAGTTATTCTTGGAGAGATGAGACTCCTTTGCAGCCCTTTTCGACTTGAGACCTTGATACAAAAACTTTCCTTCATTTTGCACGCGTAATTGTTCGCTCTTGCTTCTTTTTCCATCAAAAGCAAGCTTGGCACTGAATGTAACACCATGCATCAACTGGGAGCTAGCAGAAACTCGCCATTTACCCACATAATTTTAACATTTTATCCTTTTTAGAGCATTCAAAATACAGTTAAAAAGACGAGGAAGCCTCATCTTTATAAAAAAAAAATCTTAAGCTTTTGTCTACTGTTAAATGCAAATGAAAAATTTTGTTTAAGAAGATTCTTTATTACCATAAGTAGAGGATTAACATAGAGAATAAGAAACAATACTTACGCTGTAGGAACACTATGTTCTTTTGAACTTACACAATAGAAATACAAGAACGCAGCAACATAAGTTAATAATAATTATAAAGTACGTGCTATTTATCAAAGATGGGTAGCTTCAACTACCTGCTGCTTAAGGTAAACATTTGAGTCAAATATAAAATCTGCTCTGCCCTCATTGACGCCAAGATTAGTGTGAGCCATTTAAAGATTCAGACTCGTTGCCTTTGAATACAAAATATATTTGTGTTCATAAACCCTCTGAAAAAGGCTACTTCCAGTTCGTTTATTTTACATTTCACGTAATTTTTACAAGGAATTTTATAGGCACGTACGTTATTAAGAGAGAGTTACATATCCAAAAATAACGGTTTTAAAAGAATTTGGGTCGTTAAGGGAATTTTTTTTTTGCACGCAAAATCTCTGTTTTTATTTCCTCTAGACTTACTCATTTTTATTATCAGCTTTGTCTCCTTAGAAATAATTAGTTAATGTTAAAAGAAGTTTGCATCTTCTGAAAATTTTAGCATTCTTTTCTATCCTCCATATTCATTTTTTTCCATACTCTGAATTTTGCGACTGATAGTGTATGGTGGGTTTGTTCTCTTATTTTTGCAATGTAAAATTTAAAAAAAGACAATTACAAAATTCCAAGCTTCAGCCTCCACTCACTAGAAACCAAATGGAAAATAACTAAGGAACAAACGTTCTTACGTCATTAGTGGAAACATTAAAGGAAAGGAAAAAAATAGAGTGGAAAACTGCGGCATTTCTTATTTTGGCTCGGTCATAAAACGTGAAAGATTTATGAAGTGGTTTCTCCTTTACCAAAATATTTAGATAACGTAAAACATTAGTCAGAAATATCTTAAAACACGTCTTATTTTGAGGTGAAATTTATTTGGATCTTTTTTATCAGCTGGATATAATGTTAGTACTGAGAATTTAAGGAATAGAATTTGTTTTCACAACTATGAATGTTTTCAAATTTAGAGGTTTTAAGACACCTGTTTTACATTTTTTTAGCAATTTAGGAGGATTTTATGGAAGCAAAGAAAATATTTTTGCGAATGCAAAGTATAATTTTAATGTAAATTCCCTTAATGTTTTTTAAGCCTCATTTGATATAATATTATTTCAGAATCGAACTTTATGGGAAAAATTTGAGGGAAACTTTGTCTAACTTTTTCGTTTGGAATTATTCACAACTTTTGATATTGGCGACAAATTTACATAACAATGCACACAAATTGGAGCAGGGATTTTCTAGAGCTAAAAGGTTTTTGATTAAATTTTAGAAGAAATATAAAAATGAAGAATTTTGTTCTGAGAACCTTGTTAAAAAAGTTTTGCCTGAGACCAGTTGAACCATCAAACATTTCTATCTAGAAAAGTTTTAATAAATTTTAAGATTTACCAAATTTATTATTTAGGACGCAAAAGAATTAAACTATATTCTTAAATAAGGGATTGCCATAGTAAAATTAAAGAAGTACCTTTAACCGGAATTGTGATGGCTTTTTGATTATGGCATGGAATTTCCCGCAAATTCTCTTTTCATACATACAACATATTATTCTTCAGTCCAGTAAATCTCCTAAGTGAGAAACCAGTCCAAACTCACCTTAGCCTGAAAAAGGTTCTTCTGCTTCAAATCATAAAGGGTTATATAATTTAGCCATTTACCATTTATGTGTATTTTATTGAAAAGATGATAATACCAAAGAATTTAAATGCATGGTAATACGAACTGCTCCAGTGGCAAGCAGACACATTTCGGGCAAGAGAGGTTACAATCTGACAGCAATTTAGAGAGAATGATTTCTGTGTAAGTCTACATGTGGAGCTGTGGATATTTACCTTCAGAATTTTTCTCATGGGCAATTACATATTTAATAGTCAGACTTTTATATATAGAGGTAAGTTTATACTCATCGGTTGCTTTAAAGCAGATCTAGCTAATGGGTCAAACGCACTGTTTGAGAACAATTGATTTGGATAAATGTCTCGTTTCCATCATAAGAGATAGTTACCACAGTAGTCGATTACCACTTATAAAAAGTAAAAGTAATCTTATTAAACATTACGGTGTAATAATTTTAATAGGGAGTTAACTTAATTTGACTTGAATTCTTTTGCATGATTTTTCTATTCTAGATGGAATGCAGAGGAAATGAGACAATGGAGAAGGGCAGTTAAAGATGAGGAAGAATTTATTTTTATTCAGGTAGGAACCAAAATAATTTTCCTCTTTATAACCAAAATAATATAATAGGTATTCCTTTTTTAGGCAATGTTAACGGGTAAGCGCAAAAATCACTCATTGTCTTTGTTTTTTAAAGACTGGAGGCGGTCCTCTCTTAATGTGTAATTTTTATTTCTCGCCGAATTCGGAGTCGAAAATCGTCAAACCTTTTTCAAAGTAAGATGGGGATGCATTAATCGGCCATGCGCCCGTAAACCAAGATTGCATATCTAAACGGAAAGCGGTACCACAAATATTAATTCCATGGCCTAGAACCACTGTGGGTGTAGGGATGGACGGTATTCGAGAAGAGTTTTAGCCTGATGTAGGCAGGGAGGAGATTCTATACCAGCTAGCTGTTCAATGCTATCTCAAATAAAGCTCAGAAAACCGATCTAGGTTTGAGATTCTGTTGGACAATGTCGATAAAGAGGTAAGTGACCAAAGTGGATTCGCAAATTGCCCTCTTTTAGTAAAAAAATAATCATATAATTACCTACACTAATTTTATTTTTGTATTTACTGATTGTTTAGTATTAGTTATCTAGCATCATCTCATCTTTCAAGTAAATTGACGAAGAACAATTAAAAATTAGAAAATCTACTACGAGCTCTAATAAACCCATCTATGAATACCAATGCAAATTTAGATTCGGAGGGGCAGGCACTTTATTTATGAGACTTATAGTTAGAGGGGAGTAGGAAAGGGGGCAAAGAAATAATAATAGCGTAGACGAGTAGCAAATAGCTTCTTGAGTCGTTTGCCAAGGGCAGCCATCTGCGAATCCACTTAGCCGTCCTGAATCTCAAAAAAGGATGATTCAAGCGAAGCTATTATGGGCGCACAATAGAGGTGCTATTTCACCAGCTAAAATTTTGGGCTACGATTAATAGGTGTTTAATGTAAACATAAGAAAACCTATGCTGGTTTGTGGTAGTAAAAACAGTACTAATGGTGTTTAGAGGAATTCCAGCTATTATTTGCGGATTAGATTAGGCGCAGAAAGTAACTATGTTTTAGATACTAGCACTCTGAGTAAGACTCTATTTGCAGCGACACTATGTTCAAAATAACTGCTTTCCGCACGAAAGTGAAGTCGTAATTGTTGGCTAAAATGCCTAAAAATACGATTATTACAATTATATGCACTTACAATTTATTTATAGATTATTCTTATATACGTTTGGTTAGTGGAAACCATTATCGAGGCGGGCAGCGGGTGGTTATGGAAGTTACGACCCCCATACCCCTCCGCTCGCTTTACTCGTGACTCAGGAACAAGTATGTAAAGGGTCTTTCAACAAGGACGCTCAAGCTTTGTCAGGCGATTATGGCTATGTTGTTAGAGCGATATCTGGCAAACTCACTGTGAACTGTTCAGTAGTATTTGTAAACTCACGATGGAAGGTTTTAGAGTTGAAAAATGTTTGTTAATCATCAAATGTTATTATCAAAATCCGTGCTCTTTTCGACAAATATTCCGCGCATTACGTGATTTCTATCCTCGCCACAATCGTAGGGTCGAGTACAGTGTTCGACGCTTGGTGGCTAAATTCGAGGCAAAAGGGTCGATTAACAATCATCCAACCCCCGAACGTCACCGTAGGTCTGCCGTAAATAATAATGTCGTAGAATGGACTCCCGACGATATACCATATATAACTATTCGTTGAGGGAACTTCTTTAATTATTTTTAGAGTGCGTTGATGTCTGGCGGGCCGATATTATGTATCTTCGATATGCTTAAGAAGTGGAACTGAGCTCAAGGATAATAATATTGCTATCATTAATAAAATAGAGTTTTATTAATAATAACTATCAACAAACACAAGACGGAAAATATTGACATAAACAGAGAATGGAAAGGGACGTGGGGGCTCGGGCTAATCCGAGGATTAAAGGATTTAAAAAGGTAAAAGAAATATAGTGTTAAAGAGATGGGATGGTTCGCTAAACAATTGACAAAAGGGTTAATTACTTAAAGGTGACGTTTGGCTTACGTAACTTTATACGAGTGGTGCAGTGGAAGGCAACGTGAAGGAATTTTCGGTCCACTGGCGAGTTCCAGCCGAAGGGGGGGGTAAAAGATGATCCTGACGTGGCGTCTTGGGAATAAGAACCGTTTCTCGACGAACGGCTTGGAGAACAATGGCTGTTTTACGTTGTTCTCTTCCGAACAACAGGGTGGGGGGTGAGAACCGTCTTTTGTCTACGGGCTCAAGAACAATGGCTGTTCTAATGTTGTTCTCTTCTTGAACAACAAGGGGGAAGCGTGAAAACCGTTTCTTGGCGAACGGATTCAAAAGAACAATGGCTGTTCTTCGTTGTTCTCCTCTGAACAACAGGTGGGGGGGGTGAGAACCGTCTCTTGTCTACGGGCTCAAGAACATTGGCTGTTCTGATGTTGTTTTCCTCTGAACAACAAGGAAGAAAGGTGAGAACCGTTTCTTGGCGAAGGGCTCAAAAGAACAATGGCTGTTCTACGTTGTTCTCCTCTGAACAACAGGGGGGGGGGTGAGAACCATTTCTTGGCGAAGGGCTCAAAAGAACAATTGCTGTTCTACGTTGTTCTCTTTCTGAACAATGAGGGGGAAGCCTTGAGGACTTGGCATCACTAAAGGCTCGAACCTTTGGCACTCAAGGGATATTGTCCTCCTTCTGGACAAGTGATGGTGAATCTCGAGGTCGAGGTGCCTTGGCGCAAAAAGGGAGAGAGGGTCGTGGTGATGTTTCGCGACGAAAATCTGGATCTCCAATCTGATCTTAGTGGTAACGTTTCCATCTAAATAGTCGAGACACTCCATTGGCGTGGGGGACAATGGAGTAGGAGCTTCGAGGGAATGAACAGCCGAGCCTGGGAACCATGCCTGATCTGCCCATAAGCCAAACTCAATCTGGCGAGGTCGGCGTATGGGGGCGAACGGGGGGACGATAACCTCCTTGTTTAAACATTAACATTTAAATAAGTAACCTAATTTACCCTATACACGAGGGTAGATTACCTATCTTTCTTTAAGAATGAAACCAACTTCACTTTTCTGAAATAATAACTTCTTTATCACTAATTTATGCTATAATCCACCCAAACACAACGCTGTAGCATGCATAGCATTTTTGCCGGTTTCAAACGCATTAAACCTTACGCAAAAGAGCATTTTGCTCATATCCACTATTTTCCACATTTATAAAAACACCTTTACATTGTCGCTGTTCACGATCTCTAGGTTTATCTTTCCTGTCCATATCAGGAATGCCAATAACTATCATCCCTTAGAGTTCAAAACCACCAATCTTTACTGAAGAAAATCCTAAATATGCAGACAATAAAGTCTCTTCAAAGTTTTCCACCAAACAAACTACTTACGGTTTTAATCCGCAATCATAATTCAAAGAAACCTAAATTAATCTACAAAAATCCTTACTGGATTACGAAAACTTCTAAAAAAAGTGTAACACTGTAGATGAATAAATGTCAAAAATAAGAACTGAAACAATGTTACACGTTCTGCTCTGATCTGCCGAAAAATAACCCCGATAACCTCAAGCGATGGTTCGTATTAGTATTAAACGAAAAGTTTTTATAAGGTATATTTTTTTAAAGAACCATAGTGGGAAATTATTAATCTTTCTGCTCCAAAAATTGTCCATTTACACGGTTATCATTCCTGGGCTTTATTTTTATTTTTTTGTTCGTCTTACTCAAGTAGATTAAAGTTACTTATTTGCTCATTTATTTTCACAATGAATGTGCATATAATTAAAATATCAACTAATCTAACCTAAACTTAAATGGCATTTTTCTCGATAATTGATATTTTTTAATCTTAAAATCATAGACTGAAGATATTTCTTTTATTGAAAAAACTAATAGGTAATTATATTATTTAACACCCTCGCTTTCCCTATTAGCTACCAAGATGAGCCCGCATGACTGAGTCCTAACTTTGCCAGAAATAAACAGAAATGACCTAAAAGTTAATATTATCTAGCTTATTTTAATTAAATTTATTTGTTAAATAATATTTATAATAAGAATAGTCATTTATATATATATAAAAAAAATTATATAAGACATGTGACTGAATTGCTCCACCAATAAAATCCTGTAAATGTTAATTATATGCAGCTTCAGCAGCATTATGAATTCTCTGAGCTTCAGCTCCAAGAGCAACTGGCTTCGATTGCGTATCCACAAGTGGGAAGCCGCCTGTTTATCATCAAAGGCACGCTTACAATCATCGTGAAACCAAGCTTCATCTTTGACACGGGATTTATTTATTTTGGATGGAACCGTTCTATGTCGAATATTAAGAAGACAAGTATCCAGAGCTAATACCGGGTCAATAGAATTAAAAATTTTATTCCACCGAATACGGTCAACTTCCAAGCATAGATTCTCCAAATTGACTTTAGATTTGAGATATATCTGACGGTAGATGCTTATGTCAGGAATAATGAATTGAAGAAAAATTTGTCAATGGATGACATTATGAACAGAGGTTCCAATGGGAGCAAGAATCAAAGCCTCGACAACTCCTGATATGTCAGTCAAGACAATGTCCAGTCAGTTCCAAAATTGTGAGTAGGACTCTGAATCAGCTGTTCACCCCTAGACAAGTTAAAGTAATCCAGAGCTGCAAGGCTGTTTCGATTGGTTGGTGATACAGAACACAATCAATCTTCATGATGTCAGTTTAAGTCTCAAACAAAAATGACGGATGCCTTTACAGCAACAAACTGTAGTGAGGCCATGGCAGTAAGCAGGCAGACATACAAGTCGTTGTTGGCAACAGGGTTTCTATAAAGTCTAAAAATGTAATGGTCATGATATGTACTTTTACAAGTTTAACCTCATGGCAGTGAGATCAAAATCTTTATAAGTGTTGCATACTATAACCAGATCTAATGTAAACACACAAACCACGGTCTTGAGGAAAGGAGTCCATTCGTATAAGGGCAGGCTTATTAAAATTTAGTATAAGCAGCTCTGAAGTATTTCTATGGCGGTAAACCAGAGCTTCAGAGCAGAGGATTATGACATGAATAGTAGAAGCCATTGTAAGATCTTTGAGATTCTTTTAAATTCCACGCATATTAGAATATAGTATGCGGCAAATTCAAGCAAGCTGCCTCTTTGGACCAGGATTCAATTCAAGAACACCAGCTAATAGGATGAGTAAATGTAAAATTAAGGTTTGATGGAAAGAATTAAATCCCATGAAGAAGGTAAATGAGATGGAAATAAAAAGTCAACTCAGATGTAGCCATCACATCTGAGCAAGGCAAACAAAAAACCCTTAAGGATGCCATATCCAAAGGAAAACAGTAGCAGCGGAATTTCAACGAGTAAAAAAAAGAGAAGCAAAAAGAAGGACAACCTCCTGGAAAATCCAACAGACAATCTAGTCTTTTTTATCGAAATGCTAAACTCCCTTCAAGAAAAAACAAGAGGTTGTAAGACAGACCAGGGAAGAGAAGTAAAACATGCAGTACAGCACCATACCAGCAGGGATAGATGAAACACTGGCACTGGAAGACCTTAGTGCAAAGCATATGACACCATCCCAATATCACCCATCGTAGCAAAAGCCATCGCGTTGCTAGATGGCCGTTGGCTATCATTTAGCTTATCTTCCCAAAATTAAAAAAATAAAGGATTAGAGTGACAACATAAATACTTATAAAGCCTTATGATTATCTTAAGGCTAAATGATAAGGGTATCACTTCAATATTAAATTACCTGGCTAACTAAACAAATTATTAGAAGGTTAACATAAACACTTATAAAGCATTTTGATTATCTTAAGTGATCAGGGCCTCACTTCAATATTAAACTGTGGACTTCTTCCCTTTTCTCTTTTCTATACATTCCTTACAGGCACTTCTCGCCTCTCTTAATTGACCATTAACGATCTTTGCAAAGAGGTTACAAGGATTAATCCGTTCTCTATGTGCTCCTATGGGAAAAGTTCTTTTTAGGATTAATGAATTATTCTTATCCTTTTCATATATCCATATCTCGCGCACATTTCTTTTATATAACTATACATTTAACTCGCAATAGTACCCCAATTATGGCTTAGGTGACCATCCTGTGGCAGAACTCTTCAAGCTTTACACCTCTTCCGGCTCTAAGGCCATGAGTTATATGCTCCAAAGGAATATTTGCGGCTAAATCTATTTAAAATTTTTGCAACTTGTATCTACCCCTCTCAATATCTAGTCATCATTTGCCTTCCTTGCTGGCACAGAAGAAATGTACTGTTGTGGTATATGGCCCAGTATGTATGTAAGGTTTATTCCGTACATAAATAACTCCGTTCCTTTTTTTTCTCTAAGAGTGCTATATTACCATTTATTTTTTGATTTGATTCTTTAACAAGGGATGATTCTTAAATTTATATATCTATTGCCATATGCAGCGTTTCGAGGTTTAATTAAACAACTAGAACAAAAATATACTTTTAATTACATAAAGAAATGGAATAATAAAACTCTAAGTATAATAAAGTCATGATAAGATGGTATAAATTAAAATTAATACTACTAATAAGTACTACGCGATGGCTGACGCAAAAATTCACTTTAGTACGGAATGTTAATTAAAAAATATAATTAATTTGGAATCCTTTTATCTTTAAACTATGTTGACCGAGAATCTCGTTGGTGAAGGAAGGCGAGTCGATGTGAGGCGAGGCGAGGGTGTCGCAGACGTGTGACGAAGAGAGGGTGTCGCAGAGGTGAGGCTGAATAGAGCGCACAGCTGTTGGTCTCGCTGAATTACAGCCGAGGTAGGTGAGACGCGTGGCGATGCTTCTTGATTTGACGATATAAGCGAGAGGATAGTGGAGGAAAGATTATTCCCCAATCTTTGGGTTATCTTTGTGGGGTTTTCAATGATGAGACTTGACAAAGAGGTGAAGCCTTTCATTAGTGGAACTTCCCTTTGGTATTCTTGATTGGTGAGGGATATCTCTGGTTTTATTCGAAAACTCAGATAGGCTGTTTCTCTGACGAGATGGGTATAAGAGTGATTCTCTACCGATGGTCGACATTCGATGTGACCAAAAGGAACAACCTCGGGAAGAAAACTCACATTCGGCTTGACTTATTCTTAATACCCGGATTGACTCGCGTACTTCTTAATGCCCGGGCTGAGTCCGGTACACGATTTCTCTCGATCGCTGACTCGATTCTCTTCCTTTTATCCAGATAGACGTATATATACCTCAATTATCCCATAGGGGGAGGGGAGAAAGGATGAATGCCCACCTTTAACCTTTCTCCTAGGGCACCACTTTTTAGCGTGGTGACCTGTAGCCCTAATAGTCTCTTCTGGTTTTCGTCGGAGAATATGAATTTTCGTCTATTTGGCGAAACTAGACCTAACAATAGGAGAGGACAGTAAGCCTGTTCATTGATCTTTTATTCTAAAGGCTATACCACCCTCCTTTGTTTATACTAACGGCCTACCAAATTAACTGATTATAATGTTTCCTTGCAAGTGATATCGATGGTTGTTGTGCCAACGAGGGAAAATATGAGGCAGATGAGGGCGTAAGTATCGGCCCATTTGCCACGTAGCTGTTGAACCTGTGTAGCCGAACTAGCGTCTGTTTTGTCGTTGCGATATTCATTTTCCCACATGCACAGCATTCTCATTTAATCGTTGATATAGAGATTCATTGTGTATTATTATAATTAATGGCGAATTAGTCAATAATTGTTAAGATTAGTGGCGCAAGATTATTGGCACGATTTTTGTTAAATACATTTCCGTTATTTCGACAACTTCTTGTAGGCTTTCTTAAAACGAAATCTGACAATAGCCTTTAAATTCAAATTTTTTGCTTGGATTTGGAATTTTGAATAGTATTAGATCAGTAAAAATAGCTGAAAGAGGGTAACCACCCAAATTTAAATGGAATATGGGGCAAGGACCGAATGGAAAATTCCTTACAAAATATATAATATATTTTGAGTCGATTCCACCAACCGAACCTAAAAAGAACCAAAAGTCTTTTTCTGGGGAAAATTCCCTATGAAAATACAGACTCCAAGTAAATTAAACAACCCAACTTGTTTTAAAACACAAATATATCCATAAAATAAAGTGCGGTCACTTTCCGAAATACCCGAGCATAAAAGAACGATTCCATGAATTCTTGCTCACTGCAGCAAAACATTATTTACCAGCGTAACGTAAGTAAAGGAATTTCTAGAAATTTTAACTAAACTAAAAAAAAACCGAGCTGATAAAATAACTATTTAAATAAATAAATAAAACACACAGAACAAAAATCTATTACAAAAATGATATCAACAAAAACAAAACAAACGAATAGCATACGTCACATGTGTACCAAATTTATTTGAAAACAGGTAAAAAGAGAGTTTATTTAAGAGACATCGATAATAGGCTTCAGAACAAACATCGGAAAAAATGAAAAATAAGTTTGTTCACGTTTGCAAATGCACACAAGAAACCTGGAAAAAAATTAAGGCTTGTGATTGCTCAATATCGGTTGATTAATTATTCATATCACTGATTGGCCAGTGGGTAAGCTGAGAAACACTAGGAAAATAGCAATGCTGTAGGATAAATCTTGAATAAATTCGTGCACCATTAATCTTAACAATTACCAATTAGTTTTTATATATATATATATATATATATATATATATATATATATATATATATATATATATATATATCACCAATTGCTCCAATAGCAGCTAATATTTTCATGATTCATCTTGAAAATAACTTTATCAAACATTGCCCTTTAGATTTCAAACCCATATTTTATCGTAGGTATGTTGACGACTCCTTTGCTATTTTTGATAATATAGAAATTGCCCACCGTTTTTTTAATTTTATAAACTCTTATCATCCAAACATTAAATATACCATTGATTTAGAGAGTAACTATTAACTTCCTTTTCTAGACGTCATTATAGAAAAAACCGACAAACTAACCACCTCAATATACAGAAAGCCTACCTTTAGTGGCCTAGGAATAAATTTTTTCAGCCATTGTGACTTGTCACACAAACTCAGTGCAATTAAATCTCTAATATATAGAGGCTTCCATCTCTCCTCCAATTATTCCCTAATGCACAATGAATTCCAGACTCTAAAGTCTTATTTTAAAAATAATTGTTACCCCCCACCTTTAGTTGACAAACTAATCAATAATTTTCTTACCCAAATTTACTCTCCATCCTTGCTCCCATATAATGTTCCCAAAAATGAAAAATTTTTCGTAGTACCAGAAATGTGACCTTACAATAAACTATTCACTAGAAAATGCAACAAATTACTTGAAAAATATTTCTTTCATATCAACTTCAAAATCACTTTTGTTAACCCACTTTCCATAATAAGTTTTTTCTCGTCAAAAGACAAACTTCCTCTAGAAATGAGCAGCCGTGTTGTTTATGCTTTTACTTGTCCTTGTTGTTTGCAAGGAACCTATATTGGTAGTACGGTTCGCTCATTGAAAGAGAGGTTTTGTTCTCACATGGGAATAAGCCATCGCACTGGAAAAATATTGTCTAAGAAGGAAGCTTCTGTAATTAGAAATCATAGTATACAATGCAAGACAGAATGTTCCATAGATAACTTCAAAATAATTGTTCATAATAACAATGAATATAGTCTAAGAATTTTGGAATCCCTACTAATACGTACAAAATCTCCTACACTCAACATAGATAATACCGCTGTTCCTCTTCTTATTTCTTAATTTTGATTACCTCATTCAACAACCAACCAACCAACCCTCTCTTATTTAACAACCAACCAATCAAATTCCTATCCTTCTTTAAGCCACATCCTTTATAATTTCTTCACTTTGTGATTTCCCCTGAACTTCATCGATAAGCAATATTATAATGTAATTTTTTACTTTTGTGTTTTTGCTTTTTTTTTCGTGTCAATAGTGATTACATTAGATTAATAATTTGATTCTCTTGATTTTCAAATTCCTGAATCATCGGTAAGTAATATTATACTGTAATTATTTACTTTTGTTTTTTGGGAGTTTTTTTCGTTTCAATAGTGTTATATTAGATTGATAATTTGATTCTCTTGACTCTTAAATTCCTGAGTTATTTTCTAATTTTTAAATTACCTACATAGTCATAACCTAATTATTTTTAATATTTTTAATATTCCTTAACTTTATTAGATTAATTTATGTTTTAGAACCTGAAGATGGGTGATACGCCCGAAACGTTGTTCCATAAATAAATCACATGTACCTCAGCCTCCTATGGGTCCTTACCTTCACCGTGAAATAAAAGATTAGACTGGTCAGCAGCAACTCATATGACTATATAAATATATATATATATATATATATTCTGCGCCGTACTCTGCGCTTGTTACATGCTCGAGCGTGTTCTCATCTTGGTATAAATAGCTGAACAAGTAAGCCCGTCATCCGCGAGGCATTCTCATATTATGCTCTGCAAAGTCAACGCAAGCAGTGATGAATTCAAATATGTAGATTCTTCACACGATGATATAAATAAGCCTAAAAATAATTAAATCCTCACTCAACAACGGTGCACCTTCCCTCTACGTGTCTTATAATAACGAACCAAAATATTATACCCTACCCTTCTTCATTTTTTAGCCTCTCCATTGCCTAGCCGTGTTTCTACAACATATGTGACCGGTAAGATTTCGATTTGGGTGTAAATTTAATTTTGGAGAGTCTTAGTTGTTCATAAATTTTGGTCCCCTTCCCCAGTTATGCTCAGAATTTCTCAATCGTTGTTTTGACAATAAACTAATTATAAATTATCGCTATAATATATATATATATATATATATATATATATATATATGTATATATATATATATATATATATAATTATACCTGCCCGTTTTAATTAATATCAATGCTAATCGATTTGTATAAAACCAAATTCATGTTCAATTTATTAGGGCAGAAAATGAGCATGTCTTTGTTCGAAATGTAGCAATTGAAAATATTTTTTTCCCATTGGATTCTTACTCCGCATATATATATATATATATATATATATATATATATATATATATATATATACTTATATATATATATATATATATATATATATATATATATATATATATATATATATATTTTGCAAATGAAATAAACAATATTCACTTAAGGGATCAGCAAGTCTCTATTAGAATATATAAAAAGATTGACAAAAAATTGGATTGATCGAGGCAATTGGAGTCAATGTTTAGTAGCCCCAAATTCAGATAATTAAATGATCAGGGTTCAAATTAAGCTTGTAAAGTTAAACTTTATTTATGAGTGAGGCAGTGGATGATAGATAACTTATTTCTAGTCCAATAGACATGCTCATGTGTGAAACGAAAGATGTAACTTAGATGAATTTAAGAGCCAGAAAGCATTAAATACCTCTTATTGTATAAGACGGAGTGTGGAGAATTTCATACAGAAATAGAAATGAAGATTTACTCATTATGATATAATTGGATTAATTGTCAGTATTTATGCCCTAAGATCAGGCTGAAATCAAAGATAAAGTGCATCATCCTCCTTAAGCCAATGATTAAATACGGGGTAAATGCAAGGTCTCTTAAAAGGGCATGGGAAAATATAATGGCGATTGCTGAAATGAGAATGTTGCGATGCATATGCGGAAGAGAAAGCTGGATAAAATTTATAGAGGACATAAAAATAGGGAACGTAGAAACAGTTATCGCTTTAAAGAAATTAGAGGATAATAGATTGTAATGGTGCGAGCCTTTAATGATGAATCAGGAATATTGTCTAGGGGAAGTGGGGATAAATAAGAAAGCCAAAATTAGTGTGCTAAAAGACTGTATTACAATACTTGCGTCAGAAAGGATGAATGAAACACGATCTAGTTGATCGGAGTGAGTGTGAACGTTTGCCGCAAAACTACGACCACATGTTTTATTTGTAAGTGTAGAGTGAATGGAAAATTCCATATTAAATATTTTTCCACAGTTTTAGTTTATATAAAGAATTCTGAATAGTGGAAAGGTGCCGAGATATGTAATAACGGTTATAGTACAGCGGAAAATCGCTGATATATAAAGAATTTTGCACATTATGATGAAAGCAAGAAATTTTTATCAGTGTTAGTAGATACCACATAAATCATTTTAAGATCGGATAGTAATTCCGATTTGATCTCTGAGGGTCGGGAGAGGGCGATTGCCTCAAAATATTCCAATATTGATGATTTCAGACCTACTATAACGAAAACAGCAACGGAAACACACGACAAAAAAATGTTAAAAGCGATAGGCCTGATCACCAGCCTCTAGCATCTCTTTGCAAATCTCCTACACAGATTTATCTCTTCACTACTTGTTTATTTTCGTCTATTTACTCACACAAATATTTTCTCCCTACACTCATATATAAACATATATTAATTCGCAATTCTGACACCCTTTTTTTATTTACGGATCGTTTATCACGAAACTGTAGAAACAAAAATAATACACATTTTACTCCTGATTTTTTCTCTTTTTTTTGATAGATTTGTTATTTAATATAAATTTTAACCAAATTTTTGTAAAAATTTTATTTGCTACTCTTTCCTCAATTTTCCTCATAGGAAAAAATAAGGAGAGATTTAGAATCGTGGAAGCATTTAGCAAAAGAATATGGATTTTAAGGAAAAAAATAAAGCTAAAATAATAAAAAATTTCACATTTGCCAATTTTTCTTCTGGTATCCTTAACTTTTCGTCATTTTGTGTTGATACTGTAAATAAAGGAAAATAATCAAACCATTATTTCCCTAAATTCTTTCACGATTCAAAATATGTCTTTTTTCTATAACAGTGAAAAGTCAATTACCACAAAATATCAAATATTGAGTTTAATCAATGCAGACTGTGGGGGTTGGTACTAACACAATTGTTGTTCCTGTGTATTGCAAGACCCCTGCCTGATGGTTGAAGCTAAGAAATGAGCACCCCAGTCCCGATCATCACTATGGAAAAGCGTCATATGCTTATACATCCAGCCTAACCCTCTCCGTGCAAGCAATCAAGACCTCTTCAAGAACTAACTGGGACCTTTGTATCCTTTGGAAAGCCGAGACAGATGAAACTTTGTAGTGCCCACTAAGATATACCACGAAACCGAGTGGCGTTGGCTATGCATCATTTAGAGAAGACCTCTTCAATTTCCGGGGACTTCGCCACATGCCAATGGAACTCAACTTGAACAGACTAGATGAAAGCGATGGCATACAGGCAACCTTGTTAAAACATGTTGTTTAGTAGCACAACAAATGGCGTTTGAAATTTAACAGAAATTTTTGATCAGCAGAGCAACCCCAAATCGTTTGTAGGACAATCTAGTACCTGTCCTCCAGCCGTGCGCACACGATCAGCATCTGCCCAAAGGCTTCCACAATCAACCGATCATATCCGTTTCTTCTGCAATAATCCAGCTGGCACTGCAGACTTGCATCGGCAGCTACAAAGGAAATTGACGAGAACCTTTGCCATTGAGGCAAACTACAATCGTTTTATGCTCATGTTCGGGATACTGTTAGGTTTAATCAGAGACCTTTACATTTATGAGTGTATTTAGAAAATTTTTGTATGTTACATGTACGGGTATTTACTATTCATGTATCTGAGCATACTCACCTTACAGTACTTGTAAGCTTACGGACTTCGTTTAGCACAAATGGAAAATTAAATTTGGACATGTTATCTTACAAAATTTTTGAATGCAAACTATTCTGTCCAGCACAATAACCTAAATGTTTATTTCAATAAATATTTTTTGGAGGACACTTACCTCATTTCAAGCATGTGATTTTGTAAAAAGACTGTCCAGAAGATTAAGGGATCAGCATTACTTTTAGTTCAATTTGATTTAAAAAACGATCCACACTACTTTTCAAATGCTTTTACAATTATAAATATGTCTCTACTTTTTTCCTAGGATAGAAATTGACGAAAGGGTAGCAAATTTGTAAGAAATCGAAAATATTTGGATAAAATTCCCTATAACTGACCATGTCAACAAAACATTTATTTTTTTTTAAGAAACGATCAATAGTTCTTTTTTTAACGCATTCAGGATTCCAAATCAGTCATAGGAATAAAATTGACGGAGGGGTAGCAAATTTAAATCAAATTAAAATTTGGGGTAAAATTATAAAAAAATGCCAATCTATAAAAAATTAGAAAAAGCACCACGAGAAGGTGTTTTATTTTTGTTTTTTACTTGTTCTCTGCAAGTTTCGTGATAATCGTTCTAAAAATTAAAAGGTTTGTCTGAAATCAAAAATATTCTATTATTTTGAGGTAATTGATCTCTAACGACCCTCAGACATCAAATGGGAAAACGGGAAAACCACCTCTTGCAACTTTCTTCATTTAATGCATCATCCCCATAAGTAATCTCAATGCAGTTTGCCACTGTACTTCCATTGACACCTTTATGAAACTCATAGAATTAATTAAACCATTCTAATGTGATATTTATATGGGAGAATATTAGGGTGAATATCGAGGATTATGAAAGAAAATTTACAATCTGAAAGAAAGGGGAATAAATTACTCGTTGTAGCATACCTAAATATAAGCATGTAGCAGTATATTAATTAATACTATCTAAGAATTTATAACAGAGTACGGAAATTACCTTCCTTACAACTTGATATATCACTAATCATTATTCTATGTTCCCCGGCGATATATAAGCAACAATTAATTCTCAGTTCCCCGATGAAGAAATTCAAAACATTGCATTAAATCTTAATGCCTCTCATTTGTCACGCCAGCATAGAAAATCATTCAGCTTGAAGCAATAAAAAATTCATGTACATCCACCTAGCGCTATATCAACTTGCCGTGTAATCCAAAATTAAAAGGATGAAATGAACTGGGCAAAAATATCAACATTACAATAGCATTTAGTCTACCTGGAGTTTTCAAAATTAACTAATAAAACAATTTCTTATCAGAATTATTCATATGCAGCTATTAAATTCCTAAAAAAAATGGCAACCAATAATAGAATGGAAAAAACATAAAGAATTAAAATAAAGGCATTTACGCAAGTAAAGACAACATACGCACTAGACACAATTCCAATATCCGCTTTTATCACATTTTTTCAAATAAAAATCAAACGAATTTAGGCTAACTAAATTTTGATATCTAATTAAGGATTCTATTATTAGAAAAAGTGTCAAGTCAGCTATAATTAATTACCCCCTCCCTTTCAATCTCTACCGTTGAATCTTAAATCTTCTTCCCTCTTTATGCAGCCTAATATACATACACTCCATTCTAACATCGTCTGTTGATACCCGATCTGCTGACCTTAAGTATTAAGGATAAATATGTATTTTTCAATTATTTTCCTCTATTGTATTCACTTATTTATTGGTCTTGTATACAAAAGCATAAAATTATAACTCAGTGTAGAACTTAATGATGAGGTAAAGAGTCTCGAAATTGTTAATGGACGTCGATTGAATATTTGTTTAGGTGAAAAATTAAAATTGTGTTTGAAAATTAAGTACACAGAAAACTAATAAGATTTTAGATAAGTGGGGAAATATTAACCATTTTTTTTAATTGAAAGTGTTGTATATTGCCGCAGATTTTGATAAACAGGACGCATCCCATCTTCTAGCAAGAAAGGATGAAACTGGGGATGGTAAAAGAAAACTAGACTAGACACTTTCTTGTGCTAGGCGTAGGAGAAAGCTTAGGTACACCGAGTATGTGTGTATGTATGTGAAAGAAAGGCTTCTTGAAATTTACCTCCTCAAACCCAAGAAAACTTCAAAGAGAGAAGTTGCAGAGAGCGCTGACGAGAATTCTTTGTAAAACATGAATGCATTTATGGCCAATGGGTGACTCATATCCATAAGTTGAGTTTGTGTTTGTCACTGCGACATTTTATGATTGGAAGATGGCGAGAAGGTAGCTGCGGTGATTGCTGTGAATTTTGCTAGTAGGCATCTTTGGCAAACCATTCACCAGATTAGAGAAGTTTAAAATATGGGTAAATGCTTGGCGTGTCTCTAACCCTTCCTCTCTTTCACAAGGTTCTAATTGAGTGTGAGCGAAGGGAGGATATGCTTTCTCGAGTTTGAATGAAGGTAGCTGACTGTTGTACGCGCCATAAAGTTAGAATGTGTTTACATGAAGGTGAAGATATTGCCCATGTTGCATGACCCCTTGAGGATAAAAGTAAGGCTTGGTCTGTATTTGTTATCTCTGTAATCCTGAATAAAAAAGATATTGGCTATAGAGTTAGAGCGATCCCACTGGATGTAAAAGAGTTGCCATCGATGTGATCCGCTTACGCGTCCGAAAATATGAAATTCTTTGCCTTTTGAGATTTGTTACTTATCGTTAACTTCATTCACCTATAAAAAAGGTGCGAGAACTTCTTGTCATCAAACAGACAAAAACTAATGGGATTGAGAAAACATTAGTAATTTAAAGATGGCAAAATCAATAAAGCCTGAATACAATGACCATAGGTCATATTTAAGATTGGTCAGAGAGCATTGACCACTAATGCAAGATTTTATATATCTCCGGATGAACGCCACTTTATATATTGGAATTATTTGTTAATGAAAAAAACCCACGCTAAAATAGTGCAACAAAAATTTTTAATGTATTTTCAATCCATTACACAAATATTGGAGACTAGTCGGGAGTCATAAAACCCTTATATATTCAGGCTCATGAAAGTTGCGCTTCTTGCCAGTAATAAGTGCACTCGGTTGTCTCTTCTTTAGCTTATTTGTGTATCTTAATTATTAACAATTTAACTTTCCATAACATCCTCATATTCACTAAAAACAACACAAAATCTAATAATAAAAATAATTGTAAAGAAATTATAATTAATAAATCTAGAAGATATCAGAATGAAGCAAGCAATGAAGATTCATCCATTTTGTTTCTACTGTCGCTCTCTTTACAGCTAAGTTTATTCATGAACCAAAATAGTTTATTTTGGCGTGCAATTGCTATCTAATCTATGTACATAGGAATCGATTTAATTATGGAAGAAGGCTCATGTGTATTAGTAATGTGGAAACTTCTGAGATTATTTCTCTGCAATATATATGCAAAATATATTGGTTACAGAATATTAGGTGCATAAATAATATAGGGTATATAAATAATGTTGTTCACGAATGAAGAATTGGATTCTGACCGTGTCATTGAATGCCTCTGAACATGCTCTAAACTCATTTTTGAAATATCCCCATCTGTATAAATTTCTGTCATTTTTATTATCCAAAGAGTCAGTAATTCTTTTAGAATTATTCACTTTTGTATTCGATCGAATCAGACATCTTCTTTATTCCCTGTTTGCCCCTCTAATGCTCCTGCCTTCTTATTGAATATATGCTTAGTCGCCCAATTGTGTCCCAACTTATAAAAAAAGCCTAAAAATCTACGAGAAAAAGAGAGATCAAATAGTGGAAGGAGAAACGACGTTTCGCTTTCCAATTTGTTCCTCCTCAGATGTTATACATATTTTCTATCGCTCTGAGTTTTCTTCACACCAAACGTAGTAATATATTTTTAAGCTGATTAATAATCGATATATTTTTTCAATATTATTCGTCAAAGGTATATACATACGAGGGGCGGTCAATAAGTTTAGTAATTCAGATAAAAAGAAACGAGATATGAGGAAAAGTGTTTTATTATTTTTCAATATAACTACCCTCGACTTCAATGCACTTGCGCCACTTGTCCCTGAGGCTTCGAATTCCTGACAACCAGAAATCTCCTGACTGCAATTGAATTCACTCTTGGATGACAAGCTGGACATCTTCATTGTCTCCAAACCGGCGTCCACGTAGTGCAGCCTTAAGCTGGTGGAATAAAAAGTAGTCGCTAGGGATCCCAATGATGGACACACGTTTCATCACCCGTCACTATGCATGAGTCTAATCCCGCCGGGTCTTGGGTATACAAAAGCAGCAGCTCCTATGATCTTAGACGAGGTTGAAGTCGATCATAGTGCGTGAGGTTTCTAGGGACCCAACGTGCAGAGACCTTGGTCATGGCCAAATTATCGAGGATGATGTTGATAACACTTATATGTGATATTAAAAGTTCTCGCTCGATTTCTTCAACCTTTAACCGCCGATTTTCGAGGATCATCCTCTAAACACGGGCCATATTGTACTCGTTAGTCACGTCTGACAGGCTTCCTGGACTGGGATCATCTTCAAGGGACTTACGACCATGAAAGAACTACCTATTCCAGCGAGCAATGGTTGCATAGGAATGGGTGGTGTCGGTGTATAATGCAACCATGCGTTCATCGAACTCTTTTGCATTCTTGCCTTCCTTGGTCAAAAATTTGATCACTGCGCGGTGCTCAACCTTCTCCATTGTTGAAAAATTTCTGACTCACAATCTGCGATCAGCTACTGCTCCTTAAATAGACGAGGCAGGAGAGTGCGGCTGCAGTTCCTGACTTGTCAGAACTTGTCCTAACACCCTCATAAACAGCTATCCCCCTTCCTCTGTTTTGCCCTACCGATTCCCCAAACTTATTGACCGCCCCTTGTATCTAGGTATCTACATTTATAATTGTTTTAAAATCACGTGATCAAAAATTACTTCTCTTTTACTTCTGTCATCACTTTTCTTAACATTATCTGCTTTCACGACAAAAAAAGGTGTCATGAAAGAATTGTGTCTTTTGTTGTATCAGGCTTTCTCTCTTTCTCCCAATAGCTTGGTGTGTAATGACAAACTACATTCTAGAATAGTTTGTTGGAATTTTTTAGATATGAAATTGAGTGCAAATTTCTATAGGGTAACCTCATTCTCATTCTCGGCTACTTTTAAATTAAAATAGGCGAAACTTACCTATTTAAACTGAGTTCTGTGTCTATAAACAATCGATCAATGATAGTAAACTGAGCCCTTTTTAACAAATCTAAGATATAATTAGTAATATTTTTCTCATTTGAAATAAAATAAGCCTCCCTCTAGGGTGCAAATCAACTGTTAAATTGATTCCACTCAAAATGCCAAAATGGTCCTGAAGAGAAGCAAAGGCAGCAATGAAAAAAGCGAAGAGCTAATAGTAAACCCAGATGAATAAGAAAAATATTAGAAAATGAGAAAAAGCTATTCTCTCAAAAATGCATTTACACAGGAATTAAATGGACAAATATCCCTTGAGTGTACAATCTCACTGCGAAAAACATTCCATGTTTTAATTAACGATGGTATAAAACATCGTAAAAACTGTGTCGTACTAACATTCATAAAATTCATAGCCAAGCCATTAAGGTTAAGAGCAAAGCTCTTCACGCAAAATGGATTGAAAGAAATAGGCAGAGCTGCGTGCAACGGATGAGGAATAGTATTCTATACCTTGAAAATTGCTAAGGGCAGCAACCAGACCCTAATGATCCAAAAACTTGAGAAGGAAATTAGCAGCAGACATCCAAACAGGAACACAAAACTCAAAATGAGGCAGAGTGAAGGCAGAAAAAGAGTCACAAGCAAATGTTCTGTAAAACTTACGAAGTAATTCAGTCTTCTGTGAAATTGAAGAGGACAGACAATAAAGGAATGAGCTTCTCAAAAGTTAGCTTCGATTTAGGAAGTACTCCGGGAAGAGGTAAATCAGTTCCTCAAAAGGTTCACCTGATATGTACAAACTGGGAAGAGCTAGAGCCATTGTAAGGGATCTAGTAATGGTAATAGAATGCGTCCCATCATCAACAAGCTTTATGCACCAAAGTTAAAACCAAGAGGTAATCTTGGCTAAATTCCAGTAAAAGAACACCCTATACCCCTCCCCCCTCAGCGATTTTTAGGGGACCACGTGTGATTGTATCCCGCTATGGAGAACGTCACTTATTTTTCGTACATTTGCGCATTTTCGATTGGGGAAATATTTACCAAACCAGGGAGCTGGGCCAAAGCCTCCCCCACCCCCCGGGGATGAAGCCAGAAAGAGCCGCTGTGTTTCGCGCCTTGCTTTTAAATAAGGAATGGACTCGACCTCAAGATTAAGATGTCTGGAGTTTGAGACTCCTTTCTCAAATTCCCCCCTTCGGGAGCGTAAAAATACTCGAGTTTTACTGTAGTTCGAGGATTCCATCACGCACATCAAGGCTGTCCTTATCGTCTCGTTGGAGTCCCGTAATCGTTCATTATACAGCAGACTTTATCCGCCCTGATCCTACACAAGTCAATTAGAAGCTTCTGCGAACAGCAAGCATTTCAATTTGCGCAACAGTATTCCTCAATTTAATCGAGCCGAAGAAAATCCCCATCGATTACATTTGAGGAAAAAAAGTTTCCACTTCAAGTGGAATTACGAAAATTCAAACATTTCCCGTCGAACATCATTTTAAAGATTGGCTACCTTCATCGTAAGGTTGGTTCTAATCGTGCCCCAACTACTTCATTAGGACCGTGCCCCACTTGCATCATCAGTTAGTACCCTACTTGCCTCATCAGATCGTTCCCCACTCGCCACATCGCAAGAAGTACCTTCCTCGAAGTCACCGACCCGTAAGACTGAAACTTCCTTCATTATTAGTATTCTCAAGTTCCCCCATTTGATCTGACCCTAGTAACATTAAACAATTAATTCTATTTGAGAATCCTTCATAATAATTATCAAGAGATAATCTCAATTTAAATAATTCCCTTTTGCCTATTATTATTTTGATCTTTGTAAATAAAATTATATTTTTGTTGTTTCATATTTAACTAAACTTGAACGATACTCTCGGCCTATTCCAGTAAATCTCTCCAACCATTTATGTATTCTCTCTGATTATTAAGGATTTTAAACCCAACGCTTCAAGTGTGACCTCCTAGTCGGTCGTTAATCGCTGCGAACAGTCCTTAAATGGTTCGTGTTGCAGTAGCTAATTAAGTTACACCCTCCCACAAATATAGGATTAGTGTATGGTATAGAGTGGTGTACCACGACAATCTATATTTGGTGATGCTGCAACATCTCCTCTGTTACATGGAGACCAAATTGAGGAGTATAAAGTTGTGTCATAGGCATACGATATCAGTATATTTTCAAGTTTAATGCCCAAGACAGAGGTGAAAAATCATTAGAAATATGGGTCAAAGAACGCGTTCTTGTGGAACGCCTGAGACAATAGTTACATAAGCAGAATATATCCCATCAAGAGTAACACGCTGGTACCTATTTGTTAAAAAATTCTTAAAAATATTAAGAAGGCTTCCAGCAATTGCATAAATTTGCAGTTTATAAATTTGAACCTTATGATTCAAAATTCGAAGGATGAGCTAAAATCAATGGCTACGACTAGCGACACATGCCCACGGTCCAAATATGACTGAAGGTCATGGGTCAGTGTTAGGAGTGCATTGCAAGCTCATAAACTCTTGTTAAACCCAAATTGTGAATCAGGTATCACACTGATTTTGTCACGATACTGGGTCAATCGTTTAGTAAGGAGCCTCTCAAATTGCTTAGATAAAATAGGTGTAATTGAGATAGCAAGGTTCAGAGGATAAAGTTGAATCCGATGCTCCCTTTGGAATAGGAGTAATGTTGACTTAACGCCAACAACAATGAAATTAACTGCTCTTTAGAAGCAATCTGAAAACAATAGCCAATTTTTAGTCCTTAATAGGGGCCGATCTTTTTGAGGAAGAGGAAAAAAAAGCCATCTGGGTCCGTCGCACCATTAATATCCAGATCAAGAAAATACTTTGTAAGCTCAGTGATTTAAAGGCAACTGATTTTAACTTAGAAGGGTAAAAATACGGCAAGGGAAGCTACACGTTCTGATCTCTCTGTTTGTGTATAAAGCTATTAGGTAGAAAATTAGCTTTATTTAAACGCTCAAAAGACATGCAACCATCAGGTAAACGTATTGTAGGCATACTCGAGTCCACACCAAACAATTAAGACATAAGGGAGCCCCATTATTGAGGTAGCTGAGTAGCTCCAGCAAGAACATCCTCTTAATGAGAACTATATGCACCTACAGCGGAATTATAACATCTCTGAGCCTAAGCTCTAAGAGTAACAAGATTATCCCAAAGCAACTAGTTTCGATTGCGTCTCCACAAGGGGTGATCAGCCTGTTTGTCATCAATTGCACGCTGGCAATTATCGTCAACCAAGCTTTATCTTTAAAACGAGGTTTAATTATTTTGGATGGAACCATTCTATGTATAATATTAAGAAGACAATTATTAAGAGCTAATAATGGGATGCTAGAATTAGAAATAGTATCCCACTGAATATGGTTAAATTCCATGCATACCTTGTCCCAATTGATTGTATATTTGAGATATACCTGACGGGAGATGGTTATGTCAGGAACAGTCAATTGAAGATGAATATTTCAATGGATGGTACTATGATAAGAGGTTCCTATGTGAACGAGAACAGAAGCCTCGACAACTGGTGGTATGTTAGTCAAATCATGTCAGCTGTTTACTGCCAGACATCTCAGAGAAATCCAAAGTTGCAAGACCATTTCGATTGGTTAGTGATACAGAACCTAACCAATCTTAATGATGAGCGTTTAAGTCTCCAAAAAAATGAGAGAAGCCTTTACATTAACAAACTGTATTGACGCTATGGTAGTAAGCAGGCAGTCATACAAGTCTTTGTTGGTATCAGGGTTTCTATAAAGTCCAAAAATGCAATGGATATGATATTTCTTGGAGACTTTTACAAGTTGCATCTCATGGCAGTGACAGTAAAATCTGATTAAATGTTGTACACTATAACCATATCTAATTTAAACACACATACCACGGGCTCGAGGAAAGGAGTCCATTCGTATAAGGGCAGGCTCATTAAAATTTGATATAAGCAGCTCTGAAGTATCTTATGGTTGTAAACAAGAGTTGCAGAACAGAAAATTATATCATATATTGGTAGCAGACATCGTAAAATCTTTGAGATTCGTATGAACCATAAGTATATTAAAATATAGTATACAGCAACTTTTAGTAAGCAGCCTCTTTGGACCAGGATTCAACTTAAGATCACTAGCCAATAGGACGAGTAAAAATAAAATCAAGGTTTGATGAAAAGAATTAAGCCCTATAAAGAGGTAAATGAGATGTAAATAAAAGTTTCACCCAGATGGGGCCAGCACATCTGAGCAAGGGGACAAAAACTCTCAAGGATTCCATATCAAAAGGAAAACAGTAACAGTTGATTTTTAACGAAGAAAAAAGAGAAGCACAGAGAAAGACACCTCCTGGATAATCCACCAACAATTTAGTCTTCGTCACCAGCCTGCTGAATCCAACTTGAAGAAAAAACGGGAGATTGTAAGACAGACCACAAGAGAGAAGTAAAGAATGCTGTGGATGAAACAAGGGTATTGGAACAACTTGGTGCAAAGGCTATGGCACCACCGTAATATCACCCACCATGTCAAAAGCCATAGCCTTGCCAAGTTACCGTTAGCTATCATTTAGGTCATCCACTCAAGATTAAATAAACAAAGGATTAGAGCGACAACATAAACACTTACGAAGCATTTTAATTATCTTACGGCTTAATAATCAGGGCATCACCTTAATATTAAATTACCGGACGAAATAAAAAAATGAATAGAGGGTCAACATAAAAACTTATAAGTGTGATTATCTTAAGGTTGAATGATCAAGGCATAACTTAAATATTAATTTACAAACTAAATAAACATATGTTTGGGGGCCCATTGCCACAAGGGCTACAGGCTGCTTTATACGAGAAAAAAACTAAAAGGAAAAAATATCCATTATTATTCAAACCCACCCTAAAATCCGTACTTAAAAAATAGTGTTATGGATGTCTCTCGTCCACACAGTTAATAAGCTGACTCTATTCCACACAGCCAAAACGATGCCTCTCTTTGACTCAGTCCAAGAAAATACCTCTCTTTCCCACACCCTCACACGATCTCTCGATGTTTACCTTCGTGTTTGAAAATATTTCTCAGCAATGAAATAACGTCCTTGGCTTTGGCGGAGAGCATTCTGTTCGAGCTATTGCTTCCACTGTCGCTACCCGTATCACCATCCGAACATTGGGTAAGATATAAGGTATTAATCTTGTTCGTGGCCACGTAGTGAGTACTTACAGCACGTCTCCCCTCGGGGATCGGGGGGTCATCCAGGGTTGAAGACGAGGGTAGGATACTGACGCCGCCATTACGTATCAGGGGCCTTTTGGAGGGGCTCCAAACATTCTGTGAAATGGAAAATCTTATCTTAGGACTGGTTCTCTTGCGCTCCTGCCCTCTTTAGAGGGGAAAGAAGTAAGGCCTCGGTCGCCAGGGGGCTCTTTCTTTTGCTTGCTCAATTTTGGGCTGCTCGAGGAGGAGATGATGAGCGGGGTGATGCAAGAATTTAGGCTCAGGTGGTTCTCTCGTGGGGGTGGGAGACTTTGCTCCTTCTTGTTGCGGGCTTCCTGGCGTGCCTTGGAGCCGCAATCCTTTCCGGTTAGGAAGGACAAGGCCAATTCCCGCAACTCCAGGAAGGAAGAGGATCTTTGGCTGAGTTTGGGTAGACGGGGGCTCAAGCCTCAGCGGCTCCGGTTGTGGAGGAGGCTGAGTTCGAGGTTGGTTAATACCTTGGAGGTTTTCTACGGGGTGAAGGGAGACTCCACCTTGTTGTCGGGGCCCGCCACCGTCAAGAGCGTTGTGTTTATTGTCTTCATGAAGTGGACGAGATGCCGAGTGGCGGCCTCGTACGAGCGACTGCTAAGCTCCGCCTTTTCAAGCTGCACGCTGAGGGTGAGTACCTGCTCCTGGATGGTCCAAGTGTCGGACTAGGGCGTGAGAAAGGACGATAAGGAGCTGGGTTAACTGTTGCCCCTGGTCGAGTGGTAAGCGCTGCTCGTTTACGGATCTTGGCCGTACCTCCCGTTGCTCAGACTTACCACCTTCACGGTTTGGTTCTCCGCCTTCACGCAATTGCACTTCAGTTTTATCAGCAGCATCTCTTGCCGCAGTTTCTCCATTTCCCGCTCTTCCATGACGACATTGTCAGTCAAGGAGGTAAACCTTTTTTCTGGCTGCTCCAGCGTCTTCGCAATGGCGGCCTGGATTGTTTTGGCGACAGAATTTCTAAAATTTTGCCACGACGGGCAAAAGTAACAAGTGTCTTTATTTCCTCTTTAAATATAGGTGGGGAGGATAGGCATGACTGGATATCATTCCCTGGATGGTTTGTGAGCTGGTCCCCTCTAGTATTGGTTTTGCCCAGAATCAATTAGAGACTTTGCATAACTACTTTTGAAACTGTCATCATCAGAATCATCTCCTTCAGGACTTTGGGAATGGCTTGAACATCAATGGAAAGAATACCTGATTTAGGCGTTTATTCATCTAAAGCCTCAGACAAGGGTTTGCCAATGGTTGAAGAAAAAGTAGATGTAAACCTATTTCCTGAATTATGTTTTTATTTATTCTGTTGGTTCTGGAACCACATACTTGGTAGGGGTTGGCTTCTAAGTCTTTGCATTATGTTCTCAATGTTTTCATATATATTCTCTTCTTTTGCTTTGGTGTTTAGAGCTTCTTCGTGTATGCAACAAGGGACTTTGAAAAGCCATTGCTTTTTTACAATATTTTCGGATTATATTATGGAATGGCATCCAAAACCACTAAAATTTACCGTTCTAGTGGTCTCCAGTCTATATGAGAGCCACAGGTATAGAATCACTTTCCTCCACAAGTGTTACTGAAAAAAAGAGCAGATTTTGCTTTATAAAAATAACTCCAAAATTCCATAAGTCAAATCCCCAAAGAATTAAAATGATTATTGCTACAAAAGTAAAACCAAATTCATATTAAAAATACAATGATTTAATAAGCTGTTTCTATTATTTGTTCAACCCTATATATTATATAATATACAAGGGAAAAAATTAATCATAGGTGATAGGAAAATTGAGCCGTAAAAACCTTAACAAAGTTTTGAGGGGGATTTAAAATTATCCAAATAAATTTTATATTGGGAAAATATCTAATGTAATTCAAGCCTAACGTAAAATTAAAATGAAACTTTATAAATCCTAGTTATTAAATACTTCAAGATTATGTAAGATCCATACATATGCTTCAACATAATAAGGAAACTTTTCCATGTGTCTTGAGTGATTTCTTTTTTGAAAATGGACAAAGAACAATTTCAAAAACCACTTGGTGACACAGTTTACATGTAAACACTGCTATATTCCTTTCCAGTAAGCAGATTACACAATAACTTAAATTTTGTGAGCTAGACAATGGAAGTTAAAATAACTAGACTGAAGCCACTTCCTCTAGAGATATATCCTTTTTCTGCGTGTTGTAGAGTTTAACGCGATGGTGAGCCTGATCTCTCTACCATCGAACTTGTACTTGCCTGCTGTGGCTGGTTAGGTGGCCGCGCTTGGGCTAACCTCCTGTCATTTCCTGGTGTCTTCCTTTGTTGTCAAATCTTTAGCTTTGTTCGCTGATGGCACGAATTCCTGGGGTTCTGCGATTCTAGGTGGGCCTGTTCCTCATCTTGATTTGATAAATATGTATAGTGAACTTCATACTGAAACTATTCTCCGGAATTAATATTATGTTTATATATATTGTTTTATTAACAATAACATTAATTGGCTTAAATCATCAAATTATCCATATTTTGATATCTATAGAGCATAATCCAGATTTTATAACATCCTGCTGCTATATTGCACGATAGTTTTTCTGCTCTAATTTGTTTGACATGTTATAAGGATATTTTATTAGGTTGCTAGCAAAGGAGCTTTAATATATCACACTGTCTTATCCATAATTCATTTCTATGAACAATACAATGAAGAGTCAATCGTTATCAGCTTCTCTTTAACAAATGTATGAGATCGCCTAGTTTTGGTATTTTTAGCCCAAACTAAACTCTTAGTTGCATTTAAATTTCTTTAATAATGGAAAATATTATAATGAATTCCTTTGAATATCGTGCTTTTCTAGTGTGAGCGCTTTTAACTTCTCTGACTATAGACCATCATGATATTATCCCTTCTTCATTCATATCTTCTCTAATTGTTGCGATGTCCGAATGGAATCTCTGACAATTCTCCTGACTAATATCACTCAAGTTCTTGGGAAAGAACTGAAATTTCGAAAAATGCACCTTTAACAAAATATGACACCCTAAGTCCTTTAAGCTGTAAACAAGCTCTGATACCAGCTGCTTGTAGTTTGGATCTTTGATGATTTTTCTAACTATGAATTAAATATATCACGAAATGCACACCATAATTCTCTTTGACTTTATTCATCGCTCTTTAAAGTTTCTCAGACTTGAATATTGGATTTACGTTTTGTCCAACAAATACATATACCACTCTTGATCTTAGCTTCAGAAAGTTGGAAAACATGAGCCAGAAATATTCAATGTCTTCTCTTCCAAAATCTAATTCCTTAACAACCTGATTATCACTCCCAATTTTATATAAATTACATGCTTGGCATTCTCCACAAAAGAAGGTCTGGCGACACATGACTTCCCTGGCTGTAAATCATCCTTTGGGATTTCTACCACAGCTAGCTAGAGTTATCGTGATCACTTTCGTTTCCCCCTGACAGCAACTGAGAATTACCAAATATTCACCTGAACTTTATTGAAAAAAGCCACATCTATACGTGTCATCGTCTATGGCAACTATTAACACATGAATACCACGCCGCAAAGAGACATACGGAATTACTTCGCGAAATGTAATCGATTAATTTGTTACAAATGATTCCGTTGGTGACTAAATTCTTCCTTTTTGGCAGCACATCCTCACCAGGAAGCTGCTGGTTGTAGACACCATACTACCTAAAACTCTTCTGGAACAGGTCTTAAAAAAGCACGACAACCTTATCAAATTTCCCAGAAATTAGAAAAGGACTTTGGCATAAAAGTCCAGGACCAATGGTGGGCATATTTCCACAACAAAATCACGATCTTTCATTGTTTGGCGCTCGCATGCCTCAATTTAGTTCATCGTGTTTGCTATGGCAGTTTTAAGGAGAAAGGTCAGGGTTTTGACTAGCCTTGCTCCTTTCATGGATGGTAAATTATTATTTTCAAATTTACTGGCGATGAAGGGGTGCATGTAAAACAAAAGATGACTCTTTGTGGTTGGCCTTGTCATCAATGTGATTTTTGGGGGGATAAATCTGGAGCAGCTAGTAGAATTATATCGATAAATTTGCACTATAAATATAATCTAAATTATTCCTGGCAATTTTATTAAAACAAAAGATCTACCTATTTAAAGCAGAAGAAAGGCAATATCTACATCATTTTATTTCCTCAAATCCTTTGTTTAATAGTTCATATATCATAAAAGAGACTTTTATTTATCATATTCATTAAATATGCTGCGCTCTTTGAAGGATGTTTGTCTTTTCTCAGAAAATAATTTAAATATACTGAAAATGAAAAGAGCATTGAAAATCTATTTTTAAACTAATGGATATATTATACCATTACATTAATAAGTGTTATTATGCGCAACATTTAATGAAAACTCTTTAAAAGCATAAATCCTATATAAGAAAATAACATCCATAGTGGTATCAATCCCTCAAAGTCAAAAACACTGAAATGGCCTTGTACGTATCTAAAAGAATTACATGATTTGTCTACGCTATTTTGAAAACGTTGCTCTAAACATGAAAACACAGCGCGTTTAGTCTTTCGATGTACACCTTAGTCACTTCTATAACCAATGGCATGTTCTGCCTCTTCTTTTTACTTATAAATGTAATTATAAAAGGAATATGAAGTAATTGCTTTCCAAATACTTCCACTTCTATGGAAACATCAGGGCGCAGTGCTAAAGTAAGAAAGAACACGCGCAAGGGTATCATCTACCACCTCTTCTTTTGTGATCTAGTGCCCCTACTCAGTCCACATCCATATTCACACTCTCTTTTCTTGCTGTTTTCCTTTTTCTATTTATTTGCGTGCGAGGCTAGTTGCGAGCGACTCTACATCTCAATATGTTTGTCGGTCACCCCCTATTTTGTTTTTTGGGGGTGATTTTGTAATAACATCATAACTATTCGGTGGATTCTGAGAAATTTAAAAAATTCATGTTGTTTTACATTCTCTTTGAATGCTCTAATTGTAAGAATCGTCTCAATGTTAACCCGGCAATTATTTTGATTTTACAAAAACATCATAACTATTCGGTGGACTCTAGCAAACCCTTATGTTATTTTACATTCTTTTAGAATGATATAATTGCCAAAGTCTTCCAAACATTAGCCCGGGATTTATTTTGTTTGGAAAATAACATCATAACTATTCGGCCAATACTATGATAAACTAGACTAGGCTATAATACTCGTATGCTATACTCTGCTAGGCAAGCCTAGAATTGACTATATTATGCTAGGCATTATAGGTTAGGATATATTATGCTAAGCTATGCTTAGAGATAATTGTCGTGGTATGGGAAGGATGAGTACTGTCTGGAGTTCGTACGTATGGGTTGCTTACTTACGTCAAAACTCCTAGCTTATGTTTTACCTCTAAGAGTGCTATATATTTAGAATTATGTTTAATTATTTATTATTATCTTGATTATAACTTCTTAAAATTTTGAGTGTCCATATTTCCATGCTTAGCTTTTCGAGTATTGAATAAAAGTTGGTTAAAAAAAAAACTAAATCTTTAATTAAAATAAAAACAAAACATGAAATAAGAGAATTGACACCTTAAATGCACAGAATAACTTCAATAAATTTAAGTGAGGCTTTCTACAATGGCATAGTCAAAATCCTAGTGATGGTTGACCCACATCTCACTTTAATTTAAAAAATGCAAACAAACTTTACTGAAACAGATACCGGGGTTTAAATACCTTTATAATTTTCGACTAGACTCGGGTTTGAGTCGGACCTTGAACTCAATGGTTACGTGCCCTCAAAAATGTTTTTGCTTAGATGACGCGTGCCGCTTGTCAAGATATCTCGTCTGGGCGAAAGGTCTTTAAAGCAACGGAGACCTTTGGTGCGCGAGGTAGCTCGAGAGACTCACGCCTTCGGTAGGAAATGATTTAACCATGGAGCAGGGAAAGAATGTTTTTTTCTTCTTTCGACTCACTGTGGGAAACAGTTCGCATTGACAAGCGCTGAGTCAATGCTTGGATCTTTTGACTCATGGGAGTGCTGGAGGGAGTTCACTCAGGGTATCCTTGAGGGCAAGGACTATCTCGGTGCTTTGGGCTACACCAGGATAGGGGGTTACTCTGACGAGAGTAAGTTGAACTTGCTTCCTATATCAAGTTAACTTAAAGTTCGCTGTAACCACAAGGAACTTGCTCGAGAATGAGATTCTTCTTCTTAGTTCTGGTATTCCTTAAGGGCGAGGACTCTCTCGGTGCTTGGGCTACACCAGGATAAGGGGCGGGGGGTTCTCTGATGAGAGTAAGTTGAACTTGATTGAGTTAGCTAAAAGTTCGGTGTGATCACCAGGAACTAGCTCGAGGATGAGCTTCTTCTCATTACCATCTGTTGGTAGCCCGGGCCTTTTGCCGGGAACTTCGTCGCCTTGATGACTAAGTAACCTACCACGTTTTTCCAAAGATATTCGATCTTATACGTCGTCACCCCAATAGGGTAGGGGCAGGAGGGGGGGGGAGGGGGGCGTGGACATGCCACATGAAATCTCCTCCTCCAACGGTTTTTCTCAGGGCGTCGTACCTCTAGTCCTGAAGGACCTTCTGGTTTTAGGGAGACGCTCCTCCAATTACGCATCTGAGATGAAAATAAATACCCACTCTTAAGGGAAATCCTGCTGTTTTAACCGTTCAGCTTCTTTTCAAGACAAGGGGTGAGAGAGAGGTGGGTACAAGTTTGAGCTACTTCGGCTACAATGCCAGGATGTTGTGGTTAACGACCAGAGGCTCGATTGTGAGGGAAGGGAGCATCTATTTAGTCACATACCTCCCTTCGAAGAACTTAATGGGGGGGGGATACAGTGAACGACAAAAACAAATAACTATACATAGTCGACAAAAGAAAACTTGCATGTCTTTGAACTTTCTCTTTATTATCATCGCTAAGTGGGGTCAACCATCCTCTTTCCTTAAGTTTCTTCGAACTTGGGCGCACACGCGCGCGCGTACAACACCAGTGGATAGAAAGAGGCCTCGCGAGTCTACTGAGTGTATGATCCCTTCACAATTTAACATCCAAACAAAACAAAACATAATTCATCGATTACACAAAAAAAAGAACCTGGCTCGAAAGTGGTATCTAATCAGATACTTTCATACATTTCTAAACTTTTAAGAACTTTAATCCAAACGCTAACTACAAACACACAAAAAAAATTAAACATAATTTCACGATTACCAGTTGCTGAAATAACCCTGGATTGGGTTTCGACTCAGTTTATAGAGTGGCTTTACGTTATCGGCCCCTTAGAAATAGCTTATATTAAAGTGGTGCTCTATGACCATTACTTCACCGCTCCTGAGGTAGCCGTTCGGGTTATTGAGTCTACCCATGTATCTCACACGATGGTAATGGTATTCCCACCTACTCGAATTACCCTTCTTATGGTACTTTATTAATTTTAAACTGACCCTTATGGCTAGAGCGGCCTGTTGCAGCGTTGCATACATGATGAGAGCGTGAGTCACATTGTCCTAATCTAACAAGGTACAATGGGAGATCGTGTCTGGGTTGGATCTCACGGGATCGAAAAATTTTCCTTACGGGTTAGTTAATAGCCATGGAGCTCACTATGACTTGGAGTTTTAATGGTAACTCACTGGATGTTCCGTTCTGAGGAAAGACTAGTAAGAGTAGGGGATACTCATTATCGGCGTCTACTATCTGACTCGGTTTCCCTGGGTGTAGCGCATTTACATTTACATCTTCTTCCATTTTCGAGGCCCATTTGGCTGGGTTCTTCTCGTAGCTACTTCCTTAAGTAGACATTCTTGTACCTCTTCCCTGATTCTTTCTTTATCCTTTGTTATTCCCATTTGGCTAGGTTTTCATCGTAGCTACTTCTTTAGGTAAACAGGCATGTATCTCTTTCCTACGTCATTCTTCATCCATCCTTACCCCATTTGGCTGGCTTTTTATGGATGGTACATTCCTAGGTCCAGGCTGGGATAAAGCCGGCTCGATCTCCATTTGTATTCTTCTTTCTTCTACTTCACTTTGTATCTTTATTCTTCTTTCTTCTGCTTCATTTTCCCTCTTTATTCTTCTTTCCTCGGCTTCTATTTCCGATGCGATAGTTCTCTTCCCCTATGTATTCTTATTTCTTCTGTTTCTCTTTTCAATTATATTATTCTTTCGTTTGTTTTACTTCCTCTCGGTATTCTTCTTTCTTCGGCTCCTATTTCCCACTGTATTCTTGCTTCTTCGTCTCTTCTTTTTCACTCTCTACTTCTTTCTCCGATTTTTCTTAGCCAGTCTATTGTTTCTACTTCCATTTCCTTTCTCAGTTCTGATAGGGCGTACGCATCCATATCTTCGACTTATAGTACCAGCATTTGGGCTTGTTGGTAGAATCTATCGACTGAATCGATTTTGTGTTTGTCTGTCAACTTTTCACTGCTGTACGCTCATGTACTTATGCCACAGTAACTAGATAGCGCGTTGCTTAACTTCTCTTAATCCAATACCACTCTACCAAAAAATTACTTAATAACCTTAACAGGCTAATCACCACTAAATTTAAACCAGACTTTATTATGTTTAGTTTTTCCTCGTCGCTTTGCACAAATTTATTCTTCCTGAAGGGAATATAAGACACAACTTCTACTGAGGTCTTCGAATACCCATAAAACCTGACGCCAAATACTTATGTCGTGGTATAGGAAGGACCAAGTGATGGCTGGAGTTCGTACGTATGGGTTGTTTACGTACTTCAAAACTTCGCCTGGATTACGTTTTATCTCTAAGAGTGCTATATAATTTTAGTTATGATTATTTATTATTAACTGATTATTACTTTTTTAATATTTGAGGGTCCCTAGTGCCTTGCTTAGCGTTTCGAGGATTGAATACTTTTTGTTAAAAAAATAAAACTTTAATTAAAACGAAAACAAAAAAAAACCTGACAAAATTTGACACCTTAAATACACTGAATGACCACCTGGCATTATAGATGACGTAGCCCAAACTTTTCCCCACCTCCTTCTTGCCCTTCGTCTCGATGAGAAGCTAAACGGTCAAACAGCAAGATTTCCCATAAGAGTGGGTATTCAATTTTACTTTGACTGCTAAATTAAAGGAGCGTCTCCCGTAAACCAGAAAGTCCCTAAAGACCAGAGATACGACGCTTAAGAAAAACTGTTGGATGAGGAACCTTCATGCTGCTTGTCTACAACCCCTCCCCCTCCTACCCCTACCTAACACAGTAGGGTGGCGACGTATAAAAGCTAATATCTTTGGAAAAATTTGGTATATTACGTTTGTCTTCAAGGCAACAAAGTTCCCGGCAAGAGTTCCCGGGCTACCAACAGAAGGAACTAAGAAGAAGCTCATCCTTGAGCTAGTTTCTGGTGATCACACCGAACTTTAAGTTAACTTGATCAAGTTCGACTTACACTCGTCAGAGACATCCCCTCCCTCTCTTGATGTATTCCAAAGCACCGAGATAGTCCTCGCCTTTGAGTAATACCGGAACTAAGAAGAAGCTCATCCTCAAGCCAGTTCCTGGTGGTCACACCAAACTTCATGTTAACTTGTTTTAAGAAGCAAGTTTAACTAACTCTCGTCAGAGAACCCCCCCTATCCTGTTGTATCCCAAAGCACAGAGATAGTTTTCGCCCTTGAGAATTACCCTTAGTGAACTTCCTTCAGCATTCCCCTGAATACAAACGATTCAAGCATTGACTCAGCGCTTGCCAATGCGAATTATTCCCCAGAGTGAGTTGAAAGAAAAAAGAAACATTCTTTCACTGCCCCGTGGTGAGATCACTTCCTACCGAAGTCCTGAGTCTCTCCATCCGCCACATATGCCAAAGTCTTCCGTGACCTTAAAGTTATTACGCCCGTACGAACACATTTGGACATGCAGCATGCGTCATCCAGGCAACAACATTCCTGAGGTGACAAAACGATTGAGTTCCAGGTCAAACTCCAACCCGATTCTAGTAGGAAGCTATAGGGGTATTTAAACCCCGATATCCGTTTCAATAAATTCCGGTTACATTTTTTCTATTAAAGTGAGTTGTTGGTCAATCAGAACTATAATTTCAAGTATGTCATATTAGAAAGCCTCATTAAATTCATTGAAGTCATTTCTGTGTATTTAACGTGTCAAACTTCTTTGGTTCATGTTTTTTCGTTTTAATTAAAGTTTTAGTTTTTCAAACAAATTGTATTCAATCCTTGAAAAGCTAAGCAAGGCAATAGGAATCATCGAAGATTAAAGAAGTAATAATCAGAAATAAAGATAATAATAATTAATCCACTATTAAATATAGAGCACTCTTAGAGACAAAACGTAATCTACGAGTTTTGGTGTAGTACGTAAACAACTAATATGTACATACTCCAGCCATCACTCGGTCCTTACTATACCATAACAAAGTTCTTTGAAGGAAGATTATTTCAACACTTGCTCTCACGAGAGCCCGCAAAATATTAAATATTATTTACCATAAAAATATAATATCATATATATGTAGATATCTCTCAGTAACAAATAACTTATCGCTGCGATGATCTTCTAAAGAAAAATTAGAGTCCACTTTAATTAGGGAAGTCCCCAATTTCAACATTTTAGACAGGCAATTTTAATCGAGCTCCATTTTTCCAAATATTTATCCTTGAAAATATTCTCAATTAACTTAAATTAGCAATTTCTGATTATTATTATTTCGTTTAATTATAGAGGTATTTCTACTTTCAGAATACAACTGAAGATAGTTTGATAACCTTCGTACGAAAACTACTCTAGTGAATAAATGATATACTATTATTAATGGAATTTATTAACAATTCCTTCACCCCCTTAAGTAAAAGATAATTATCTCAATATCTTTTAATGACATATTTAACTAAACAACCACAGTTTCTTTGCCCTACTTATTATGATTTATATCCTTGCCCTTGGAAAATCTTTATTACCCTCGGTGACTTTATATTAAGTTTGCTTTATCTTAAATTTTCTTCTACCAAAAGTGGCCTCATCATCTTTGTTCATGAATGGACACAATATAAATAACTCCTGCTTAAAAAGTGGAGATTATAAAGGAAGAAAATCTTAGTGAAATTGCTTTGGTAAATCAACCGCCCTTTTTTCCTCAATGTGCATTTCCTAGCCACTGTGTCTTTAAACTTTCGTAATATTTTCTAATTTATTGTTAATAATTGATAATCTGCATGATTTTTTCTCAATTATAGCACTGATTTTGCACCACTTGCAGGTATTATATTCATTATTTTTCTCTTTCGAGCGCATAACCCTAAAGCCAAATAATTTTTAAGTCCCTATCACAGATTTTAAGCACGAGATATCATCGAACGCTCAATGAAGTACATTTCCCTCAGCTGTTTTTTCATTACCACTAGTCAATGAATTTGAGCAACTAAATAAAACTTTTAAATGAAGGTTTTCTTTTTTATATATATATTCTAATTGTATAAAAAATAAAAGAATTTGATATGCAAATATCATAAGAAGTTCATTGCAATTGCGTGAGAATACTCTACAGGAAACAGCAAAGGTTGTCTCGCAAATTCGATATTATTTATCATTGCCACATTAATGAATGTGGCAACATTCTCTCTATTTTTCTTGATTCTATATACCCATTAATTTGAAAATGCTGAATGAGGATTTGCGTTTAGAAAAATAAGATTGCTTGAAATCTTAATTTCTGTCCTTGTGACTTTATATATAATAATAAGACCAACACTCACAACTTCAGTAAGCCCATCAGTAGTGGTAACCTCAGTAAACCAGGAGCAGTTAACATTTTATTCATCGCCCTAACAGTATTTTTAGTAAATGAATAATAAAAACCATAAATGGGCCACTTTAACGTTATAAACAAACGCAAAAAAATCTTTGGCTCAAACAAAATACCGTGATGAAGCGGATAAAAATTTGTCTCCAAATTTATTTGTAATTTGGCTTCTAGATAAGATATTGTTTAGTATGAAAGTACCGACAGCTTAATGGAAGGCCTATACTGTTGAAATTATATTTTTTACAAATGGATTTTTCCTATCATCCGCACCCGAACTGTCGACTAGATTTTTCTGTTAACTGTAGCTCTATTTTCCTTCCCTCTGTTCAAGTTAATTAAGTAAACTACGACAAGCCCTCTCCTACTAATAAAGTTTTGAAAATATTATTTTTTAGGTAAGATAAATTCCTTCCGGTGGTCTTCCGTTGTTGTTGCATTGCTACCCAAGAGCAATGCACAACAACTGAGTCATTAACGGCATCAATATCAAAGGACTATGTCAAGGTGCAATCCTCAAACCAGGACTATCGAACCGTTAAAATATGAAAACATAAAAAGCCCTACATAAATTATAAGGATTGAATCCAGAGAGAACAAAATACTTATTTTGAAAGGAATTAGAATTGATTATGTTTTAAATTATATTCGTTAATGCTATACTTTAAAATATTAGAGATTACTAGGAATTAATTACAAGCTCCATTCCGGGGCTGATAGGACATGATAACCCTCTGATGCCATGCGAGATGCAAGAAAGGTCATTAGAGTTTTATTAATGATGTGTTATTTAAGTGAAAGATTTGTGAAAAATAAAGACTCGTATTAAACATAAATGTTACCACTTCTTCTAAATGGATTTGAAAGTAAAAGAGGGCAACTTTATTTTTTATTTATTTTTGTTTTATAATATATGTTATGTTGAGAATATTACTACAACCTATTGACAATTCATTTGTACTCAATATTTAATGACTTAAATAGTTATAAAAAAATAGATTTAATACTAGGGGAAATTACAAGTTAGTTATTTCAGTCCTATTGATTTTTTTTACCAAATATGTTAGAAGTTAAGAAGTACATTTAAAATACCCTAAAAACGCTAATAAATATATTCAAATAACACGAAGAAAAGTATCTTAAATATCCCCTTAAATGTTTCTAAAGTGTAAGAATAAAAATATACTAATTTTGATATAGAAACTGAGGGCACACTTGCAATAAATTTATGTGTATTAGAAAAAAGTCCCCTTAAATTTCCAATTAAAAAAATACATATGTCAGTCACATATGGGAAAAATAGACCTTAAGAATGGTAAACTAATAAATAGATTGTATTTTATCTAATGGAAATAAAGTGTGCAACGCTAAAGATATGATAAATACTCATATAGAGTATGCGGGGCAAGTCAGGTCGCCATTTTAGCGATCATTTTGGAACATTTTAGCTTCAAGAAACACAATTAATCATCAACTTAGAAATAATTGATACAGAAAAAGGCTGTTGCACCCTAATTTACTTTTACTTAAAGTTTGGCAGTGAGTTGCCAATTTATTGAAGTATTTAGATAAATAAACAGTTTATTAATAGAAAGTATTACTCAGGATCCGTTTGAAACTAGTAAACACAAGATTTGAGGAAAAGAGATTTCATTTTAAATAAAGTGACAGGTTGAATTGTGAAGACTAGGAAAGCATGACAGTAGTTATGTTTAAGTGTGAAATAACAAAATATTATTTTAAAATTTGACCTTTTAACAATGTGGTCAAACGGTCTGAGGCCGCTTAAATTCAGCCACTATCACATGGTTAGAAACATTGCTACCCAGGTGCATCTGGGAGAGCAAGCAGGGCGCGTTATCGCCACCTGAGTCAATATTTAACCAAGGAGGTAATTCCCTCCCGTTTTGCTTCCAATCGTTGATCTCATCAGATTAAGTTAGGCTCATGGGCAGATAAGGTATTTTCTCAGGCGCGACCGGGCCATTCCCCCGAGCCTCCCACACAATTGTCCCCTACGCCAAGGAGACGGCTCCGGGTACTTATACAATAGCATTTCCGAATAAGATCAGATCCAGATTATCTTAGCGATACAACACGCCGATCCAGTCTCACCTTGTGCACCCCTGGGAGCTCTCTACCTCGACAACCACCTTATTGTCCAGAATAGGACAATATCCCTTGAGTGCCAAGGTTCGTGCCTTCAAGACGTTGTGTCCACAAGGCCCCCCTGTTGTTCAGAAAGAGAACAACGTTAGAACAGCCATTGTTGTTTGAGCCCGTTGACAAGAGACGGTTGCCACCCTCCTCCCTGTTGTTCAGAAGAGAACAACGTTAGGACAGCCATTGGTCTTCAAGCCCGTTAGTCAAGAAACAGATCTCATTTCCAAGACATCACGTCAGGATAATTTATTTCTTCTCTTTTTAACGTTCTTCAAGAGAACGATTGGTTTCAACGATAACCTCCATTGTTTACCTATATTATCCCCGATTTGCTGTCCCAAAGATCGCTCGCATGTCCGAGTCCTACTTCGCTTTCGATCTTCGAAGACAGTCCTTCCCCTTCGCTAAGGACAACCCCTCGAAGAATACTTCTGCTGGAAATTGCCAGTGGACCAAAGATTCCTTCGCATCACCTTCATCTGCACAACAGCTTTGCAATTACTTAAGCTGAGCATTACCTTTAATTATCTAACCTTTTGTCAACGAGACCGTGTGCTTTAAATGGTTTAGCGACACATCCCCCGACTTTAATTTTTATTTGTTTACCTTTATAATTCTCTCCAAATCTTAATCCTCGGATTAGTCAGATATTCCAACCATCCTTTCCATTCTCCGTTTAAGTAAACATTTTCTTTTTTTTTGTGTGTTAATAAAACTCTATTTTATTAACAAAGGCCATCTTATTATCCTTGAGCTCAGTTCCACTTCTTACGCATATTGAAGATAAAAATAACCTTGGTCAATTAGATTACCACGCACTCGAAATATTAGGATAATTCCCTCAACGAATAGTTATATATGGTATATTGTCGAGAGTTTATTCTACGCCTTTATATATATATATATATATATATATATATATATATATACCATATAAATTTAGTATTAGGTGTAAGGTTTAACGCTATATCTTTGCAAAGACTGGTCTTAGTCGAGTGAAGCATAGTGTTATTCGTTATAAGAATAGAGTATAGTAGTTCCCTTTTGTTTAACGATTGCTATCCCATGTTTTGAAACTTATTAAGCTGGAGTAGCTCAAGGAACTGTTATAATAATTTGTTTATGTTTTTTTGTGTTATTTTAATCATTGGTTATCTAGGTCGAGAAACCAACTACGAATAGTTTAGTGTCCATATTTAGGTAGGCTATTCTCTAGAAAGTATAATTCTTATTGCAAATAATTTAGTTGGTTGACTATTTTCCCCAAGTGCAAATATTACTCAGTTCAAAATCTTCAAATCGCAAGGACAATCCTTAGTACTTTCCGGTAGAGAATTACCTGAGTACGTTCAAGAGGAGCAAAGAACGGAATCAGAAAAGTTAAGAGAAAAAAGGCAAAGAGAAGGAGAAATCCAACGAGAAGAAAGAGAAAGAGAAATCCAAAGCGAAGAAAGAAAAAGAGAAATCCAACGAGAAGAAAGAGAAAGGGAGGAACGGAAAAGACAAGCTGAGCTTTACCATCAGCTTAAAATGGCTAAAGTACAGGTCGAAATACAATCAGTTAGTTAACGTTTAGAAGCTCCGCCCAATCTCCCGCTTAAGCTTCCCAATTTCAGGGATGGAGAGGATTTCGGAGCATTTTTAGCATACTTCGAAAAGATCCTCGAGATCAATAACCTGTATCTGGAGGCTGAAAGTGTCGTAAGATTTATTCAACTTTTAAATTGTAAATTGCGCGACATTTTCGTATCTTTACCATCTGAATGTACAATTAACTACACCACCTTTAAAGCTGAGTTATTGGCCACTCATAATATTAATCCCGATTTCTACTGACAAGAATTTCAAGGAGGTCGTATTAAACCCGCACAGAAGTTCCGTCAATTCGGATACATTCTTCAGAGGAATTTTAAATTCTAGTTAGAATCCTCAAAGATTGATCCTAACTACGAGTCCTTAACAGACTTCGTGTTGCGGGATCAATTTTTGGCGTCTCTCTCGACGGATATGCGCGCGTTCGTCATGGATCGTCGGTGCCAGCCCTTTAAAGAGTGTACCGAAGAAGCGGATGTCTATGCCGCAACCCATAATTTATAACCCAAGGAGAATAGAACTTCTCACCAACCCCCAAACCAGGGAAGAAGTAAGGATTCGCTCCCCTTCCCAGGAAAGCCGACGAAGTTTCCGGGCCCCGTAAAACCCCAAAACTTCTTTCCCCCAAACCAACAACGGGACGCCAAACCTCCCGTTAAGATTTCTCCTCCATTACTCTTCCCAAAGCGACCAATCATATGCTTCACCTGCGGTGTAGAAAACCACATGAGCTGTAATTGCCCCCAAAATTCTAGGCTTAAAACGGACCAGCCCACCAAGTTCACCAGATTAATGCCACCCAGGCTTCCCCGGTGGTGCAGACCCAAGCAGCAACTTCTCCCCCTCCGTCAAGCCACCAGGTAAATTTTATTTTTGATAAAAGTTCCCCGGGAACTTTGAAATTTGAAGAAAGCAGCGTGAACGGCTGCAGTGTATTGACTCTCGTCAGGAACACAGGGTGCACGTGTTTCATCGTGTCCAACGAGCTCCTTTCCCCAGTAGACCCTAACCACGAAAAATTTGCGGTGGTACATGACTACCTTGGGCGGGCGAACCGATTCTCCGTCGTTAGATTATACCTGCAGTGTCAGTATTATAATGGCTGGGCTGAAGTCATTTCAGCACCCATACCATTTTGTTCGGTACCTATAGGACAGAGCCTTCAAGTAAGTTCCGACCCTGTGTCCCAGGCCACCCTTCCTCGAGGTCGAGCTTAGAAAGGAGCCAAGGAGCCCGTACTCCTCAAAACCCCGATACCGTGCGAATTCTCGAAGATCCTTAACCAGGACTTTAGGTCGGCACAAAAGGAGTGTGAAGTACTAACACCCTTATGGGATAAAGCCCAAAACAAGGACACGGAGACTATCCGTGGACCCTTCCTCCCCAAAAAGTACCACCGACGCGCCCATGGAGATACGTTCGTAGCACTGGACGATACAACGGCGCCTGAAGAGGATTACCCCGCGGAGTACCTTAATATCATACAGACAGTGTGCATCTAACCTGATGCCGATTACCCTCTTCCTTCCATGCCAGGCGAGTCTTTTGAACCCTCTGACCTGGATATCGACGCGCAGCTGACACCATATCAAAAGAGTTAGCTACAAGAACTATTATGTCAGTTCGATGACGTTATTTCGGAGAAGCCTGGATGCGCTACTAGTTTCGAGCATGATATTAAATTAACGACCTAAGAACCTGTCCGTTCAAAACCCTATCCCATGCCGATTCACTTACGCAAAGCTTTTAACGCCGAAGTTGATAATGTAATTAGTTTAGACATAATAGAACCTTCCACCTCTAGTTATTGTTCGTCAATTGTCATGGTCAAGAAACCTGATAGCTCTTATCGGATGTGCATCGACTTCCGGAAGTTAAATTCGGTAACTGTGTTCAACGCCGAGCCCATCCCGTTGGTAGACCAAAACCTCCACCTTTTTGAAAACGCCAAGTTCATCTCAGAACTTGATTTGTGCAAGGCGTATTACCAAATTCCCCTCCCACCCAATGTGAAAGCATATACCGCCTTTGCAACTGAGAAAGGCTTAATGCAATTTAAGCGCCTTCCTTTTGGCCTCGTGACCAATTGTAGTAACTATAACCGTCTCTTGAAAAGGATGTTAGATGGACTTCCGAAAGTCTCCTTTTACTTCGATAACGTCTACGTCGCTACTCGTGAATGGAGTCATCATTTAACTACCCTATAAGCTCTCTTCGAGCGACTGGGCGAAAATGGCCTCATTATTGGCCCCAGCAAATGCGATTTTGCCCACGAAACTATAAAATACTTGGTTTTTAAAATAGGACAAAGCCAGTTAGGTCTAAAAGAGGCCTGATTAAGGCAATCGCCAACATGCCCCTCCCGAATACTAAGAAGCAATTAAGATCATTCTTAGGATCAGCTTCTTACTATCGGCGATTTGTCCCGAATTTCGACGCAATTTCGGCGCCCCTCAGCACCATTTTAAAAAAGAATTGCCCCGATCGACTACGTTGGAGTGATGTCGCTGTTTCTCATTTTCATCAGCTCCAGAGTAATCTCATTTCTGCCATCATTTTCAAGTTGCCTACCACAGAAAAATCCCTTGGGATTCAGACTGACGCGAGCAACGAGGGCATTGGAGATGTACTCCTTTAATATGAGGATGACGGAACGAGTCATCCAGTTGCATATGCTAGTTGCCAGTTATTACCACGCGAAAAGAGATATGCCACTATAGAGAAGAAAGCTCTAGCAATTATATGGGTTATTGACAAGTTTAAAATGTACTTGATAGGAAAAGAATTTCAGATAGAAACTGACCACCGCCCGTTGGCCTAAATTCGGAATGTACGACACTCCAACGGCCAAATTATGCACTGGAATATACTCTTGCAAGAGTACCAATTTAAGATAAATTATATAAAAGGTTCCGATAATCAGGTCGCTGACGCACTCAGTAGGAATGCGTTACCAAATAGTGTAGATTAATTTAAAATTCGTAGGATTTGGATCTCCATGTATGTATATACCGTCTTGTACGACTTAAATTAGATTCTCCTGTAATAAAATTAGTTAACGTATATGGATGAATTTTGTGGCTCAATGTCTATTTTTTTCTCGTATGTGTATATGTTTGTAGCGATTAAATTACGTATAAATTCTTTTGTCCAATATGTACTAATTTTATATTATTTCATTGTTCCATGTCTCTTTTATGGTTGAGTTTGTATTAAAGGTTAGTTTCCCCTATAATCAAAAGATCAACATAATCAAATGTATTGAGGTAATACTAGCTAAGTGCATGAAGGTACGGTCGGTGCAACATAGCGAGTCCTCCACAACGGAGCTCTATCGTTGTCCCTTCTCTCTTTTTTTTTTCGAAGTGACAACTTTCCTTGGAATGGAGGGGTGTGATAGAACGGTCTGAGGCCGCCTAAATTCAGCCGCTATCACATGGTTAGAAACATTGCTACCCACGTGCATCTACGAGAGCAAGCAGGGCGCGTTATCGCCACCTGAGTCAATATTTAACCAAGGAGGTCATTACTCCCCCGTTTCGCCTCTATTTGTCGTTTTGCCAGATTGAGTTAGGCTTATGGGCAGATCAGGTATTATCCCAGGCGTGACCGGGGCATTCCCCCGAGCCTCCCACGCAATTGCACCCTACGCCAAGGAGCCGGCTCCGGGTACTTATACAATAACATTTCCTAATAACATCAGATCCAGATTATTTTCGCGACACATCACGCCGATCCGGTCTCACCTTGTGCACCCCTGGGAGCTCTCTACCTCGAAAACCACCTTATTGTCTAGAAGAGGACAATATCCCTTGAGTGCCAAGGTTCGTGCCTTCAAGACGCCAAGTCCAAAAGGCCCCCTTGTTGTTCAGAAAGAGAACAACGTTAGAACAGCGATTGTTGTTTGAGCCCGTTGCCAAGAGACGGTTCTCAACCTACCTCCCTGTTATTTAGAAGAGAACAACGTTAGAACAGTTATTGATCTTTAAGCTTGTTCGTCAAGAAACAGATCTCATTCCCAAGACATCAGGTCAGCATAATTTAATTCCCCCCTTTTTAACGTTCTTCAAGAGAACGATTGGTTTCAACGATAACCTCCATTGTTTACCTATATTATCCCCGATTTGCTGTTACAATGATCGCTTGCATCTTTGAGTCCCACTTCGCTCTCAATCTTCGAAGACAGTCCTTCCCCTTCGGTAAGGTCAACCCCCCGAAGAACCCTTCTGCTGGAAATCGCCAGTGGACCGCGGATTCCTTTGCATTGCCTTTCTCTGCCCAACAACTTTGTAATTACGTAAGCTGAGCATTACATTTAATTATCTAACCTTTTGTCAACGAAAACCCTGTGCTTGAAATGGTTTCGCGAACCATCCTATCCCGTTTAATTTTCTTTTGTTTACCTTTTTAAATCTCTCCAAATCCTAATCCTCGGATTAGTCAGATATTCCAACCACTCTTTCCATTTTCCGTTTATGTAAACATTTTCTTTTTTTTGTTTGTTGTTGATAGTTTAACTAATAAAACTCTATTTTATTAATAAAGGCCATATTATTATCCTTGAGCTCAGTTCCACTTCTAAGGGCATATTGAAGATAAATAACCTCGGTCATTCAGATTACCACGCACTCGAAATTTTTAGGATTATTCCCTCAACGAATAGTTATATATGGTATATCGTCGAGAGTCTATTCTACGACAAACGACTCTGCACACCTGACTTCATTTCTTTCCTCTTTTTTCTCAATCAGCGACGAGTGAATGTTCAGGTCTTTGCTGTTTTCTTCTCTGTAACCTTACCTCAGTAGATATTGAAAATTACGGTTACTGATCCTCTCTATGCCACTCAAATATTAAGTCTAATGTTTGTTTGAAAAAGAAATATGGTAAATCTACTACTAAATATACCTCAATTTTGCTACTAAAAATTCTTTCTCTGCATCTTGACCTACTCATCACGCAGGGACGATATTGCTGATCTGTCCCTGCCATAAGTCTCTTCTTTTTCTGCACCCCCGTAAGATGCGCGGCGATTTACCATCCTGGCCGCCGTGCTGACGTGATTCAGAACCCCGTCTGACCCCAGCTTAGCCTCTTCTCCTTCCTTCAAAACATCTTTTTTTCTCCCGGTTTCCTCGCTTTTCATACAACCTCTCCCACAACTTTTTATAGTCAGCCTCCAATTTCACAGGGTAGATGCTGATCTTCTGCTCATATGACTTTTCCTGATCGGGGGTAAGGGGGGATGGGACAATGTTCCCTAACCCCTGAGATCCGGTTTGGCATGGTGGGTTTTTAACAACCTGCTTTATCCCCACCCATACCTTCTCACATCCCTTTTTCTTCTCACTTCACCATCTATCTTTGTTTTTACACCGTGTCTAAGGTGGAGCCGCCATGCCGATGGACTGCCAGGCCACCAGGCGGGAGAGGTGGTCCTGAATGGCGGCACCTGGCTCTGCCAGGTCCTGTACGTAGCCCTTGCAGAGCGGGCTACTGCGCAGGGGGATGAGCGATTGCTTCCCGTGGAACAAATAAAAAATCTAACATCTCTTCCCATTTTCCCTTGTTCATCAACGGGCCACCCTTGGTGAGCTCGACAGAAAAAAATGGAGGTCCCCCTCCACCCTGTGCTTACGCAGGAGAACATCCATATTTCTCTAAACGGAGAGGAGGCTTACTCCTCTCCTTCACCTAGGGGTGTAGGGGACTCCCTCTCACCTCCTTCTCTGGAGATGCTTTCGGGTACCTCCATTTTTCAAGCGGCAGTCCCTCCTTTACTTCCCAAGGAGACTCCCAAGAAAGCCAGCAGGCAGCTTATAGCCGACTGCTTCCCAGTGAGGCGGTTCGGTAGAGTAAACCCCCTTAGGGGGAGAGGGAAGCCAGGCCCCTTCGGTCGCTTCCCTCAAAAGACCTGCTGGAAGAATATTGAACCTTGCCGGGATAAAGGCCTGTACTTCCCTACAAATGACTAGTGACGCTGCCAAAAGGACCTGCAATATCCTGGGAGAAGATGGCCAACTGGAGGCCCCTCCTGTGATAGACATAGTCCTTGAGGCAAACCAGCCTCAGACGGTAGGGCCATCTATAGGAGGGAATCTGGGCTCGTCACCAAACACCGAACACGAATCCACCTCTATGCAAGGTCCTCTTCAAACGGCCCATGTTTCCAAGGTAGTACAAGGAGGGGAGGGTTTTCCTCCAACCGGTGCCCCTGCGACTACCAGGACCTTCTCCATCCGGGAAAAAGACCTGACTGAGGCCCGTCCATCTGCCCTAGGGGCTTCTGCCGGCGGAGGGGAGAAACAAGTTCATTCCCCACCCTCCTCTTCTAAAAAGAAAAAATAAGAAAAAGACTAAGAAGAATCGGGGCTCCTCTCCATCCGCGGGGGCTGCGAGGACGAATGGGTCTGCTGCCACTTTGGAAAGCGACCAAGCCAAGATTGCCACATCCGGCCCCTGTGTCACCCCGGGTGCGGAGCCCCTGACTATGAATAAGACCAAAAGAGCACAGGGCGGAGCCTCGATAGCATCGGGGCCCCTCATTCAGTTGTTACCTGGTGTTTTCCAGCACGCTGGCTTCAAACGCTTCCTCGTTATTCCTTCCACTGATAACAGCATGTTGGCCAAGGGCAATATAATCCATCAGAGGAGAACATTAGCTAGTGTAATTGGTAGAGAGCCGAAGGTGACCAGTTTCTTGGTTAATAGCCTACTGGCGAAGGCGGCGGATCGCTCCGAGGCGGCTGAGATAAGTGCTCTTCGGACACATCATGTCACCTTGGTGAGTGTGACGCCACACTCTACCATGAACTTTATGCAAGAAGTAGTTTATGCGAGGGAACTCGTTGACTACTCCATAGAGGACATCACCTTAGAGCTGTCCGACCATGGGGCGGCCAAGAAAGAACTGTGATGAGAAACCAGGGAGGGGCTTCTAGACCCACGCCTACACTCTTCATTTCGTTCAACTGTGACAAGTGCCCTGAGTCAGTGCGTGCTATTTGGTACTGCTAGCGCGTGAAGGAATTCGTGCCTCTGCTGCGGTGGCGCTATTACTGTCACCGATTTGGCGATACGAATCGTTCATCTAGACGTGCAAAGGCGGGGTCACCCGAAGTCTGTGCAAATTGCCACAAGGCCGCCCACGATAAGTCTAAATCGTGTGTGGACAAGCGTGTTAATTGCGGAAAGCCGCACCCCGCTTCTTCGAAGCAATCTGGTGCATATCTCCTTGAGAAAGAAATCCTGGCCGTTCAGGCCCAGGATCGTCTCATATTCTGCGAGTCTAAGTACTTGGTCCTAGCTCGCCCGGCTCTGTCTGAGACGTCTTATACCACAATGGTTAGAAAGACACCCTCTGCTCCTGGCCCATCCAGGCCAACGAGCAAGGTTGTTTCCGCGCCCCTCGGAGCCCTTCTTCGGTTTCTAATCAACCTGGGCGCTGCCCTGGTAAAAATGGCGGCACACCTGCCCCCCTTCCCCCAGCGTGACCGTTACCCGAAAGGCGAAACGGCCACGCACCCCACCGAGTCTTTAGACTCACAGGAGGCAACACCCCTGAAGTTGGTCACCAGGACATCTTTCGGGGTTCCTAAAGCTAGTCCCCCAAAGGAGGACAGCAACAAAGGAGTTTTGGCTCCTTAGCCCAGGCCTAGGGGTAGTCTAAGTGGCTCGGAGACGCTGGTTTCCTCGAAAAGAGGGTCCCCCGCCTCCGAAGCTGCAACGCAAGCTTAAGGTTTCGAGGCGGAGGGAGAAAAAGACTCGCATGGCGAGCCAAACCTCCCCCAATAAGTCCTTGAAGGCGACAGCGCCCGGGGTTCTGCCCCTGAGAAGCGTACGACCATCCCCGTGAGGGTCTTCCGTTCGAAGAGGGCCCCCGCGTCTCCCTCAAACTAGGCCTGGAGGGCATATTCCTTGAATGGATTTACCGTGGAATCCGAGCCAACTGAGAGGAGCTGCGAAGGCTCGTCTCGCTCCGTTCCCCGTTAGCTATTTTTTGCGAGAGACCAGGCTAGGCGCGTACCCTCTGCCCACCCTACCAGGGTATAAGGATGTTGCGGCCCCACCACTAAGAGGTGATCAGGCTGGGGGATGCGCGTTTTACACTCGGCATGAAATACCCGTTCTTCCTTTCACTTTAGATAGCTCCTTTGATGCAGTGGCTCGGAAGCTTCACCTGGATAGGAGGTATACTATCATTTATGCGTACATTCCACCGTCAGCTGACTTCGATGCGGGGTACTTCTACCGCGTCGTCTCACGGTTGCCTAGGCCCTTTCTCTTGCTTGGAGATCTGAACGAAAGGCCTCCTTTCTAGGGAGATTACTAAATAAATCCAAGGGGACAAGTTCTTGCTGACTGATCGAAGAGCTTGAAATAGGTGTCCTAAATTTGGATTAGTTTACGAATCACTGCCCGAGAACCGCTTCATTATTTGCCTTGATCTATCTTTGTCCTCTTCAGATGAACAGTCTAATTTTGATTGTGGGTGTTAGTGATCACTTTTCCATTCAAATATCATTTTCAGGGCAACTGCCGCCTAAGAGCCCACCTATAAGGTGCTTGGCAAGGGCGCGGTGGCCAGCATTTCAGGAAATGACTAAATTCTCTATCTTCGTCGAGGAGTTTAGGTCGGAAGATGAGGCCGTTGAGTTCTTCTCCGGTAACCACATTGCCGCGTGCTTGACTACTTTTTCTAGAAGGTCTGGTCGTTTTTCGCGCCGACAACTACCGCAGTGGTCGGCCGAGTGTGAGACGGCCCTCAAACAGAAGCGTTATTCTTACATGCGCTATTTTGCGCTCCGGAACGATTTCACTGTCGGTGAATTTCGTTGGGCTTGAGCTAAATTCCGGTATATTTCGAAGCACGCCCGTCGCTCTTTCGGGTGGGCATACGTGTCTTCATTCAACGGGAAGAACCCTCTGGCATACGTGTAGAGGCAAATCAAGAGGATTCGCAGCAAGTTCTTGTAGGGCCCCCCTCCCGTTCTCCAGGAGAATGGGACCGCAATCTCGGACCCCGCGTCCGTGGCGGAATCCTTCGCGATCGCTTTCTCCGCATTGTCTAGCCGCGATGCTGCTCTGACAGCATTCAATGCACGTCGTGATGTCGCGGAAGGCCACCGGCTTGACTTTACCTCCTGTGGCCGAGAACTCTTCAACGCCGGGTTTACTGTGAGGGAGTTGTGTTCTGTTCTTACTTCTTGCGCGGACAACGCCCATGGACCGAACGATGTCCCGTACGTCATGCTTCGACACCTTAGTTAGCGAGGCTTGAGGTTATCTTCGACTTTTTCAACAAGATCTGGGTGGAGAGTCTCCTCCTAGGTTCCCATCAAATTGCTACTGTGCGCGACTTTAACAAACCGGTGAGAGATCACTCTACTCTGGACGGTTGGAACCCAATCTCTTTAACCTTTTGCGTGTGTAATTTGATGGAGAAACTGGTAAATGTTAGAAGAGCCTTTTTCCTGGACAGCGGAGGCCATCTGTCTTTTGCACAGTGCGGCTTCTGCAAGTTCCACTCCACGTCGGTTAATCTGCTCTGACTGGAAAATGCCGTCTGCGAGGCCTTCTTTCGTAGACAGCACTACGCTGCTGTGTTTTTAGTTTTGGAGAAGGCCTATGATACCGCATGGCGATACGGTATCATGGAGACTCTCCTTACGATACGTGCGAGGAGACGCCTCCCAATATTTATATCTGAATTTTTGCGAGATCATCGATTCCGGGTAAGGGTGGGGGGACCCTCTTCCGGCCTAATGGAGCAGGAAGAGAGTATCCCGCAGGAAAGTGTCCTCAGTATCACACTCTTTGCCCTGAGCATCAACTGCATCACTTCGCTGCTGTCGGAAGATGTTCTCGCTACGCTTGTTTTGGATGAACTTTCGATCTCTTTTGGCTTGGCCCAGATGCCAACTCTGAAGCGTTGACTCCAACAGGCATTATACCGCGCCTTTCGCTATGCCGAAGTGCATGGGTTTCCTGGCACCTTAGTGCCAGGAATAAGGTGGTGCACTTCTGCCACAATCCACGGTGCCACCTCGAACCAGATTTATTTCCTAATGGGGTGTAGCTGGAAGTGGTTGAATCGCACCGCTTCCCTGGTCTTGTATTTGAAGGACGCCTCACCTAGAAGACTCATATTCGCAGACTTATGAACGGTTCTACCCGCCCCAAGGATATTCTCCGCTCCGTGACGTTCAGCGCTTGTGGCGCTGATATGGCGACTGCTTTACTTTTTTATCGATCCTTTGTTCGTTCGAAGTTCAACTACGGATGCGAGTTTTATGCATCTGCAGCTGAGCGTTTATTGCAGAAGGTGGACTTGATCCACCACAACGGCCTTCGCTTTGCGACAGGTACCACTCGCTCTACGCCGCGTACAGTGCATCACTCGCCTGTAGGCGCGAGTTCAGCACCTCCCTCAGACGCCAACAGCTGTCACTGCATCCGCAGCTGACTTCGACGGAGCCGTTACCGCCTAGAGACGCCAGTTATACCTTAAGCCTTTGGGGTTTAGGGCCAGGAAACTCCTTCGAGAGCTAGGTATAGCTCTCGGGCTTGTGGCGCACCTGGTTCAGCCCAGGACGCCACCCTAGAGGGTACCACATTTGGCTATTTGTCTCCACGCCTCTGCTTCTAAAGCTTGTACAGCGCCGGGAGTATTGCATTCGACCTTTTTTGAGCACACCTCGTGTGACGCTGGAACCGTGCCAGGGTATACGGATGGCTCCATTTCCGAAAGGGCGTCGGCTTCCACGCCGTATCCCCTCTCTTTGAAGTCTGCGGGGCTCTGCCAGGCGCTACGTCTGTCTTCACGGCCGAGCTGGTGTCAGTACACCACTCGCCACGGGAGATTACGAGACGTGCCCGGTTCGGAGACCGGATTGTGATCTATAGTGACTCACAAAGCGCCCTGACTGCTCTCGGGGTATTGAAATCTCCGCTTTCCCTGGATCGCAATATCCGTGTCGCCACGGTTTTGGCGAGCCCGGAGGATCTCGAGATTTTCCTTTGTGGCTCTTGGACATGTAGAAATTGCGGGGAATGAGCGCGCTGATGAGGGTGCTAAAGAGTCCGTGAGGACTCTGCGGCCTGACCAGCGCTTCACTTTTTCTCACACCGACTACATGACAGGAATACGGGTTGCTCTTTGAAAGGCTTGGCAAAGGAGATGGGAGATGGTCGAAGGGAACTTAAAGTTGCGTGCCAATGTGCCGCGACTGTTTCCATGGACCTATCCCCCAATGCCGGCAAGGCTTCAGGTCGCTTTCTATCGTCTCCCAATAGGATAAACTATTGTGACGAATCGCTATTGGATGGAGCGCTCGCCTGTGCCCTATTCTGACGACTGTTACCTCCTCCAGACTGTTCGGCACATTCTTGTTTAATATCCCAGTCTGAGGGATCTTCGCGTACGTTACCTCTTCAGTATCCGGATGGGCGTGGTCGCTAACGACTGTCCCTTGTACTCGATATGAGTGCGTGCACATTGACTTGTGTACTTGTTGACTTTTAGGGGGAGGCTGGTCTTTTCCCTATTTTGCAACCAGGTTTTTTTGTTTTGTTTTGTTTACTTTGCTTCTGTTATTTTTCCCTTATAGGGTTGTTTTTTGTTTCTTTTTGAATTAGATTTTAAAGTAGCCTAGTACTAGGCAGGTTTTTAATACGAAAACTAATGCCCAAGTAGGCAGTCACCAGATGAGCTCTTAAAAAAAATAAATAAATCTGCGCTTTCTCCCAAGACAGTCCCTTAGTCTGTGATCGCAAGTGATTTTTTCCATTCACCTTCGCTTCGGTCTTCATCTTCTCCTTCTACCCTGCTTCGCCATTTCCATGTTTACTTTGTTATATATTCTCTATCTCTTCTTATCACATGTCTACATTATTGCAGTGTTTTCTGATGTGCTTTCGCCAATATTTATTCAATATTCATTGTTCCTCTTATCGTTTTATTCCTGATCTTTATCTTATCCAATTTTGTCACTCCACACATTCATCTCAGCATCCCCATTACTGCTAGTTCATGTTTCTTCTCTTGAAAATTCTTCATCGCCATGTTCCAGCTACATAGATAATCGTTGGTCTTAACACAGACAGTTAAATCTTCCCTTAATCTTCATGCTCAATTGGCGACCATATACCATCCTTGATACCTTCTTCAAGTTTTCTAGACAAGTTATTTCCAATAAGTAATTTCTGGATCTTAACAGCATCCTCTACTACCGTATTCTTTATGCTTATCTTGTGTCTACTAAATTCAAAAGCCATTCTAGAGTATTTTAGTCTTCTATACACCTCCTCTCATTTAGTGATGTAAAGAAAGTTATCATCCGCAAAAAACTTATACCAGAGAAGGTGATCCTTACTTCCCAGAGCCAACATGTCCATTATAAGATCAAAGAGATATGGGTTTAAATTGTAGGATCCTTGATCTAAACCTACTCTAGATGTATTAAAATTCGTCAATTCTATACTGCTTTTCCCCTTAGGTTTAGCTCTTGTATAAATAGCAAGTATGGTTCTTATATACTTTTTGGCGCTCCTTTCTCCATGATGAATCTCCACATCTCCATCCTGGGACTCGATCATACATTTTCTCCTGGTCTATGAACACATCATGCAATACCTTCTCTTTTTCTTTGTGGTCATTTATAACCAGCCTCAATATACATCAGTCGTACCTCTCACTGGCATAAACACAAACTGCTCATTTCCTATATATGTTTCGACCCTAAGCCTTCTTTCGATGATTCCCTCTCTGTTCTTCATGATATGCAACAATAAATTTATCCCTCGATAGTTTACACAGTCCTCACGTCCCGTTTCTCCTTATAGATAGGGAGAATAATCTAGGGTTACTAAAAAAAAAACGAGCCTCAACTTTCGATAGGCCACATTTCTTAATTTTCTGCAATGATTGAATTAAACTTTGGTGATAACTATTTTATTGTGTTTAAAAACATCATATCAAAACATGAGAGTCTTTAGACTTTTCTTCTTTATTCTTGAGCACTTGCCCGAGATGACCTCCATTTAGCTCTGTGCATTTCTTGAGGTGCAGCACAAAGTTATCTATGACGTCTCTACAAACCGACCACCTAATGGCTCTGATGATCTCCTCTCTGATGGCTTCCATGAGTTCCGTGATACTCCTGGTCCCCTTGCGTACACCTTATCTTTAAGGTAGCCTTAGAGAAAGAAATCGGAGGGGGGCTAAGCTCTGGGCGGTGTGGGGCCCACGCAAACTCAGTCGTGACTGATCACACAGCCACCACGTTCTCTTTCAGCCAACCTCGGGACAGGTTTGAGATGTAAGAACTAGCGTCACTTTGTTGGAACAAGATGTTTCCTATAAGCGGGATCTGCAGCCCCCGTCGTAAAGGTTTTGAAGACCTCAACATAGCTATTTTTGGTGACTGTCACTGTCGCGCAAGATTCCTCGAAGAAGAATGGTCCGATGATGACTCTGGTTGAGAATGTAGTCTATAGCGTGCATTTAGGGAATTGTAGGAACTTGGTGGCTACCTTATTTGGTCTGGAGGTCCCCCAGAAGACATTTGTCTTCGAGTTTACCTTTCCTTCAATAGGGATGTGAGCTTAATCTGAGGTCCAAAGGAGGTTAAGGAAAGTTGCCCTCTCCTGAATCTTCTCCAGTATCTTGAATGTCATAGCCTTTCTCTGCTCATTGTCTGAGGCCGTAAATGTCTGCTTCGTGGGTATTCTGTATGAATAGGAATTGTTATCCATTACTCGCACAACCCTGCAAGTCTCACGAGATATACCGAGAGACTGACTTCCCTTGCCCACAGAGCGTTTTAGATTCTGCTAAACTGACTCTCTCACGCTCTCAACCAGCTCAGTTGTACGCTTCCTGGGGCATCCTGGAGGGCTTGAACGGTTTTCATTGGCTTTAATGAGGTTAACCACTCCTCCATAGTCCTAAAAGTGGTCCAGCCAGTCTTAAATTCTGCGCTTGGAGTGGGCTTTTTCACATTCAAACTGATGCACGAAAGTGTCCTGCACTTTCTTGAACGAGCCTGTCTTGTGGAAAGGATATACCACGAAAAGTGTTTGCAGACCAGTTTTTGGGGTCTGTTTTTGGATTTAAAAAAATGACTATCATTTTTTCCCTCCAGCAATTCTACATCTCAACTGGTATCTCAGGCATCCCCACTGATTTGCTTTTATTAATCTTTTAAAGCGGAAGCCCTACTTCCTTTCTGACTATGTGAGGTGTTAATCCTTCAATTGGGGCAGTCAATAGTACCCTCAGATTCTTCCCATTCATTATATTTTTAAATACTCCTTTCTCCTGCCTTGATCTTATATTGATCTATAGGATTCGTAAATTGTTTTGGGGGTAAAGATGGTTACCATTTTGAAGGGGTCGAGCTAAGGTAATTAAAGCGTTTTACCCTGTCGTTTAGGCTGAATCCAGAGTGTCCTTTTGGGTATTCTACTTGTAGGCTGGGTTCGAATGGTAACCTTTTTATTGTTTGGCGGAAGAAAGGATCTGTGGTTTTATAAACTTTAATCTTGGTTTAAGGTTACCTCAGTTTAGGTAAGCGAAATAGTTGAGTCTTCCGTGGTTCGTTTGTGCGCTCACGTCTTTGGGGCTTACTATCAGTTTTAATGTTTAATGTTTCGTTTAAGTCTTTTTTCCGCATCAGATTTTTGGGACCATAACGGTTGGATAGAGGACGAGGAACTGAATCCTGATGCTAATAATTAATATCATTATTGATTAACAAATAGCAACGGCAATAATAATAATGGTAATAATGTTTCTGTCAGTCTATTTATACCAAGTTGTCTTTTCAAAAGCCTTCTTCAATTCAACCTTTTCTCTTTTCTTTCCAACATAATTTGGGTTCATAAATTATCTTAACTATTTCTTTCTATAAAAAGTGATGAATAGGTATAAATCGAAATGCGTGTTCAAAATTTAGTTTAATAACTTACCGAATTATTCTTGATTCTATTCCATATTGAATTAAATACATCAAGATCGAGCCCTTGACTTCAAAAAATTATTTTTCTCAGAATCTTTATTTCTCTTTTGAACTCTGCTTATGGAACAATTTCTTTGTAGAGATATAGGTTTGAATCAAAAAAATATTCGTTACCTCTACTTTTCGAAATCAATTCGTAATTTAAATTTGGTTTCATATTGGTTTTATTAACACCTTTCCTGTTTGCCGGACAATATTTGCAATTTGACGGCGCATTTATCAGTGCAGCGATTCAACATCCAAGGTTTGAATTTCGTTTGACACGCGTCCAGCTTAGATCTATAAATTTGATCCAAGACTTAAGCTGTCGTTTCCTAGTTAATTTCTGAACAATTCAATTGTGAACAACACTCACTATTGTTCGAATATATGTAAGAGGAATCAGTGAGTAAATCAGCGAAATGGCGAATCTGATTGCAGTTTCCAAGTGTCAACCTTTGGCATGATGAAATAACCAGGAATCCTGGTTGCCTTCTATATGGAAATGAGCTCAAGCTGGATAAACCTCGGAGTAGAGGTGTGTCAAGACATAGGTCACCTCCCCAGAAAATACGTCTATATATACATACATATATTGTAAAGGCAAACGCGGAACTCAGTTCACGTGGCCATTTATAAGTTTAGTAAACTAACAAGATCGCCAGAATATTTATTCAGAAGGAAAACCAAGTTCCCTTCGAGGAGGACAAAATGCCGTGCCACCAGGCTAAACTATGTAGGTTACGGTTGGTTACCAGGTGGGTCCTGGAATACCAGCGAGGGAAAGAGAGAAACAAGAAAATTTCTAATCTTATAATTTAAGAAGAACTTCTTCATCATAAATACAAAATCTATATTTAGTAAATACAAAAATAAGATTTATAACAACTTAATGTTCTCTCGGTCACATACGACCCAAGTCTTTATATAAAAGAGGTAGACGATTACGAAGAATTCACGTCGTATTTATTAAGGGGAAACAATAGACTTCTCTCATCGAGTACGAGGTACACACGGAATAGCCCCTCGTCTTACACCCTTTCCTACGATGCAGAGGGATACTCGAGATTTACTCAGAGGCCTAGTAAGGGCGCAAGATAAAAGAACTATTTCAAAGTACCTGATACTGGAGCAGTGTAGGGACACCTCGGATGAGGGTAATCCAACGAAGGACGAATCCACGGATGGCGACGGCGGAGGTGGTGATAGATCCCAGTGACGAGGGATTCAAAAGTTGGTACGGCCGAGGGACTGGCGTACCACACGGGTATAATATTGAGTGACGCAAAAGGTAGGTGATGGGGGGAAAGCGAAAACGAGCTCAGGGTTTCCAGACTTCCCAAATGGAGAACTGTCAACGTCCAAGATTAGTAGGCTCGTACAGCAGGTCAGCGTCAAACTGGCAGGAGATAATACAGGGGTCCTAGCCTTACTGACTTGAACGGGTTCTTTCCTTTGGTAAGAAGGAAGCGTCCTTTCATACGGGTGCTGTGACGTAATAGCCTCATGCGCGCGCCACTTTATGGAATAATTATCGAACGCACGCGCGGGGCGTCGCCTAACAGAGCAGGGCTAGAGACTATTTACTTAACTTCAAATGGGCGCCAAAGAAAAGAGATAAAAGCTACGAGAATATCTATATATATTGAGTTATATATACATATATGCTCTAATTTACGTAGGAGTCTTTCGCTACGTATAAGTAAGTTCACTTCGTAAGAGTAATCCGTTGATTACGAGATATAAGAGTGGGATTTTACTACAGCGGCCGATAGCGTTTAATGAGTTTTCCAAGTTGCAGTTCATAGATATATTTAAGGAGCCAAAACCAAAAATATAATTTTAATAAGTCTCTAGTTAACAAATATATACCTACGAGAAATATAGGTAATGTAAATAAGGACAATACTGACTGAATATAGAATAATTGGCAATCAGGTAACGTTATTACTCGTTAATCCGCTTTTAAATGGGATACTATAAATCAGTTATACAGACTCAATATTTATATGTCGGAAAGGGGGTCGATTAATGAGAGATACAAGCAAGGGTCGTTTTACCTCAAAAAGGGCACCTCGAAGAAGGGAAATTCTTTGGCGAGTCGGCGCAGGGGAATGGAGATGGAAAATGGTCGTGATTCTCGCCGAATATCCTGATGGTGACGAGGATCAAGGGGGGGTGGGCAGATGACGAATTCCCGATCCTCCTTGAAGACAAACGATGACACGTCTGCCCCATAGAAGTGCAGCATCCAAAAATCAGGACTCTAACGTGGCTTAAGCGAAATCTCACACGGGAAACTAGAGATCCTTGAGGGGAATTTCAGATGAGATGAGAGGAGTCCCGGCCAATCCTTCGTGTACGAAGCGATTCGCGGCTTGCTCTGAACAGAATAAGCCTTTTAAAGGAGATGGATCTTCCTGGTGAGATCCAATCTTAATAGTATAAGCAAATACCAGGGACTTGCGGAAACAAACACACGATCTGAACCGAAAAAGCGACGGGTTATCTAACTCAATCTGTCGATATTCGAAAACCCATGGTATTTATATGACGGCCATTTGGGGAGATTCTCCTCGTTGTCAGGCTAAGAGGACTGGGTAACCGCTTCCGGTGGCCAGATGGAATAACATCTGTTGCCTGACTCACGTTTAATGGCGTTTACGATGTCGGTGGAAAAGTTCGCCCAGCAGTTTCCCGACTACTGAGATTAGCGCTTCATCGGCGAGGTAAGTAACTGCACCTGCGAGGCGCTGACTGATATTCAAATTGTTTCCTTTTCTATTTTCTCTTTGGATTCAGAGATTACTCCACGTGGAGTTATACTTAGGAGACATAAAGAGGAAAGGAATTCATGAAACAAATGAAGGAGGTATTCTTTACTTACAACGTGTTTTATGAGGCTTGGGTAAATTATTTTTTAGTGATTTATCGGTTCAACCACATGCGTCTACTGTTCGTTTAGTTAGATTATTAGACATAATTCTAGAAACAGTAAGTGTTCTGTCCTATCGAATCTCAATTCTTTGGATAGTTTCAAGAATCTAACCTAACCTAATTCCTCATTTTTAAAAAATGGCGTCAAACCGAGAATTCTCTGGGAAGTTGAAAAATTGCTAAGTATACGCATTTTTTTCCAATTTAGACACAAACTTATTTCTAGAATAAATTTTTCTTGAACTGAGTCATTTTATATTTGGTGTAAAATTAGAAAAAGTAGCGTCAATATATTCTGTCACGTAAAGAGAACTTTTCACTTTTGAACAATTGGATTAGATTTTGTTGAAGGCACAATTTTAGCATCTGATTTTACTGGAAGATGATAAAGTGAGAGAAAGCTTTTAAATCTCCATGGTTATAATTGATTATGTATTAATTCAATGTGGAAAGCATAGACAAACGAGGTTATCTAAAGCAAAGGTTCCTGAGTTTAGACATTACAGAAATTAGTAAGGTGGGGAAAAGTGAAAACTTGTGAATTATATTTACCTAAGTAGTTTACTAGCTAAGTTTACGATTATAACACCCCCATGAAGACTGTAAGCTTCATAATGACTCGAAGAATGTTGGCGTGATAACTACTACCAATTTAAGGCCCCTAAACATGCCTATCGTTCAATCTCCATGAAAAATCAATATTCTCAAAGAGTTCCCAGTTTAAGTCGTACAAGCAAACACAAGCTAACCTGGATTTTATTCACAAGTCTGCCACTATAATGTTGCTTGTGTTTTTAAGTCAGTAAGGACCTGGCAAATCTAAGATTGCAGACAAGACTTCTCAGCGTTTTATCAACTAGGTACTACGACGCCTCGATTTCGTCTTTTCATGCCTAGAGCTGATTTTATTGAGAAGCCCAAACCAGAACACTCTTTGAGTCATTCAAAGGTCGGCAAATAAATTAACCAGGCAAATTATATGTTTGGAGCCTCGAAGACTACACTTGTTGGTTATAATGATACAAATGATGGCATCTCCTCTATTGCGGGTTCCTTGGGATAGTAAATTATTACTGCGTTTTATATCACACTTTGTGTAATATTTTAACCACTCTAAATACGTCGCAAAACAAAGAACTCGGAATAATATTTCGCCAACTCAAGTAGAAAGATTAAGCCATAAGTCTTTCACTGAGGTCAAAATCTTTTGGGGTGTCCGCACACGTTTAACCACGTTAAATTTTCAGGCGAGCTTCCTCTAACAATGAATGTATCAGATCAACGCAGATTTGGCATGTTTGAGCATAAAAAGGAAGAACTATAGTCACAAACCATACAATATCTGAGATGAGAAAGCCAACTGAAAGATGTTACAATACTTTTCGAGATTTCATGTCTATTTCTTGCGGTAAAGCATTGTCTCCACCGGATGGAAGGTAGACCTTTCACCATATATGCAATCTCCCGGCTAACCTATCTGCAATTCTATCTACTTCAGATCACCATTGCACAAACGACTGGTGTCAACTCAATGTTTATTTACAATTCATCATAGATATTTTCAAAACTATAGATGAAAAACGTCTTGGCAATGCTTACCCTTGCTTATTTATCGTTAAAATTGCGCCCCTTTTACAGGCTCATGTAGATTATAACGCAATTTCATTCTCGCAAAACAATGATTCCTAAATCCAGGGCATAATCGAGCACCCTGATGTACTCATATTTGAAAAGAGGATGTTCGAGACGGATAATTCTCGCATTAACCTTGAAGCTTACACAGGCATACCACAGCCATCACAGAGGTTTTAGGGAAGGATAATTTTACTGATCGTTACCATCTTTCTCAGGTATGTATTAAATCTCCCTCCCTCCAAGCGAAAAGCGTTATTCATTTTGCCGGAATTCAACAATAATGTTCGTCCTTTGGCTAGCACATGCTTAAAATGCTAATATTCTAAGATACAGATTTTCCACCTGGCATTGTTGTGCCAATTATGTGAAGCCAAAAAGTCTCTACATGCTAAACTTTAGTGTTTGCTTTAAGCGTTGCGTGGAAGAATTTCCCTTGCTATTATAGACATTCGGGCCGTCGTCAGGGAATTAGCATCGGAAATTTTCTTTTTCACATTTCCAGGGATTTCAATCATGCCCTTGTAAATAAACAATATATGACAGCCTGCCACAGAGAAATTAACATTTGTATTGAGCTGAATCTGAAAAAAATATATGCTCTAAGGGCTCCACTCATACCACTGGCTCCTATATGCAGGGAGATTCACGTTACAAGAAGGACGCTGCATTTACGGCAACAGAAATAATCCAATTGTCCCGACGCACCTAAATTTCCTTCCATTAGTCTTTTGCATATTTTAGTTCTAAAGAAGGAACCTTTAAGAGAAACACCCTCTGGATTTTCGGCCAAAACCTGCCGCCGCTTTGGGGCAGGTTAGCAAGATCTGAATTACTTCTCCCGAGAAAAGAGATCATCTTTTCTGTTTCCTAGCTAAATTAGCCCTATATTTTTTCGGTTTTTAATGGATTCAACGTCATCTGTCGAAGCAATCCTTTTTCAGGCTCGATAGATGCCAGACTCCCCAAATTTGGGCAAAATAATGCCAAGTTGTCTAGAGATAGAATTTATTAATTCTCTCAGAGGTCCTTCAATCCATATAGAGTGAAGGATACACATAACTCTTGATTCTGAGACGCTTCATATTTAATAGGGAAAAATATTGCCCATCACTTGTCTATCCACGTCTACAATTTACATTACTCGAGTTACTGCTCCATATCTCCGGCAAGGTATTTTAGATTCTTATATAACTACAATGAACTAATATCCAATATACTAACAGCTAATTAATTCTAATTAGCATTTACCGTAAAGTGAATACTTTTTTATTTGAGGTATTACTGTATTAATTGGTTATTTCATTTATTTACCATCATGTATTTAAGTATTTTGTATATACATATTTTAATTTTCCTGAAAATCCAATCTCATTCTTTGAATTTCTCTAGAAGAGGAGTATAAATTTCACCTTTTCAAAATACATTACATCCCTCCCTGGTTTTGGGGACTGAATCAACGAAAAAAAGAGAGGCTCGACTAGCAAGCAATTCAAATTTAATTATGGAGCAATTAAGAGGAAGTTAGAATGGGAGGAGGATATTTGAATGGACGTATGGTCCAGCCTTAAGAAAGAAAGAGAAGATAGTTATTGCTTTCATTCAACACGGAATCCACAGGGTGACACGTAGCTATGGACGTCACTTTAGAATTCTTGGTAAGACAAATAAAAGATAGACGTTACGTTCCCTGACTTATCCGTGGTGGAAGAACTAGACCAACTCAAGTTGCGAAAGCAGGATCAGTATCTAGGAAACCTACCTTGGAAAGAGTTACCCACGCAACTCCTGGGCCAGAAATGCGGATTCTCGATGAGATTTTCCATCTTCTCTTCAAGTGATAGGTAATCCGAGATGATGGGAGAGCTGCGCGAACATAGTAAGGTCTGACGATTTAGGCGGAAGCGAAACTTACCACCAGACCACCTATCCGATCTCGAGCTAAGACGCGATCTGCAATCTTTGATGAGATGTCAAAGGTGTGATATTTCGAAGGTCGCCATCTTTAAATTTCTTAAAGCATTTCCAACTAGTGTTTAAAAGGGTTTGAGAGGTGTTGAGAGCTGATGTAGAAGGAATGCGTCCTCACAAAGGATTCTGCTAGAATTCTAGCTGGCTGACGCGTTTAAAGATGGGTAAACTACAATGTGAATGAGTAAATGCCGGAAATAAGAGGGTTGCAGTTCTTCAGGACACGGTATTTTAGGACGGAGTTAACTCTATTTTGATTTAACCTCTTAAAATAACGAGTTGCATCTATCGATAATTGTTCTAAATAGGGTTTGCTGGGCAAGAAAAGTCTTCAAACGAAGGATTCCCTCAGTACTTTCTAGTTGGCTCTGCAGCATAAAGCGACCCGTGACCTGAGAATAAATGATTTAAGCAGAGAGAAATGAGAAATCTTGTCCAAGAAAAAGGAGTTAAATCTTCTGGGATAAGATTTGGATGAATTTTACTCTAAATAATTCTTCACTTCTGAGCGATAAGGAGTGAAAAGATGGTGTATATAATGGTTTGGTGTCACTTTTTCGAAACCTGTTGATCTGGAAAACAATCAATTACTCAAAAAAACAATGTTCGAAATAACATTTGTTTAAATGAACATTTTTTTCAAATTATTCCTTAATTAAAAATAATAACGAAATCAGAAAATTATAATCCAGAATTTTGAATAAGAGTGACGCACGCGGTTTTGGCTACTAAAGCCTGTAAAATTCTACGGATCATTGTAATACTGCTAGAAGAGTAATATTGTGCTAGAGTTGAGGTCCCATCATCTTTATTAAAATCACATAACTTTAATAATTCAACCCGATTCTGCAACTCAAGAATTTTTCTACGACGCCATCTTTAATTGTCATGAGACGCCTAACTTACGCTTGCGCGTTTGACTTAAATATTAATTTTTATTGTCTACGCATTTGAGGCTACTAAAGCATAAGATTGGGTTTATTTAATGACTAAGATAGCTCAGGTAGCAGTCATTAACCTTGCTCTAAATGAAGGAATGGATGAGAACGCGTTAGAAGAGAGAAAATAAGGCAGGGCCTGAATAAAGTAACCGAGTAGTTTCAAGGCAAGTAATCGTTATAAAACTAGCAATGAAAGAACATAAGTATAGGAAAGAGTAAGGATGAAAATGGAAAGACACAGTTGGAGTAAATGAATTATTAATGATTATAATGGATTAATAATTTGAGGGGTTAAAGGAATTATTCGATACAACGAGAATTAATATGAATTTCTTTCTATTAATGTGGATTGTATAACAATGTGGAAATTTATTTGTTATAGATTACAGTTGGTAAATTTTATGTTATACCACTGAACGTTGCAGAAACCTTCACCTCATGGGAAACTCATCCGACTGGTAGCCACAACACAAGTGAAAGATTGAAAGTTCGAGTGAGGCAGGAACGAGGAGGTCTAAACTGATTGGATGGTTTGTAATGCGTCAGATAAAGGTTGTGATTGATTGGAGGCTACCGTATATCATATATGGTAATCGTATGGGATAAATAATATCGAATGTCGTGCAAATATATTTTAAGGGGCAAGATGCATAATTTCTTAGATGAGGAAATGCCAACTGCATAATAACAAACTTATGTAGGAGCTAGCAAAGACATCAACTGCTACAATACTCCCTCTAAGGAGAGTAACCCTTACTGTTGCAATTTTTTATGCTAGCCCGGATATCTCCGAGGCCTTGTTGCAACGCGACCGGACTGTATGATGACGCCGTCGGGGTAGCTACGATTGCTAGGAATAATGCAAAATGCAGGCGAGTCACTGTCCCAAGCGAGGGTGGATGGATTGTTGGTGATCCGTTCGGTTATCCTCTCTGAGCTGGCGTCTGGCGATAGTAGGACACTTTGAGCTGGCTTGCTGGTTGCGGGGTAACCATAGGTGGAGGGGGCGTGCCCTTACTGGACAGCTCTAACGACGGGGTTTCTTGCGACAAAAGAGGAGGCGGCAACAATCGGGAAAGAGATATGTGCGAGGTAGAAGTGATTTGGGTTGAGGTTAGATAATCGTGAGCTAGGAGAATCACTGCACTATTATTCGAGATAGTTGAAGAAAAAAATGAGGACTGTTCAGGGTCAACAGCTTTTATAAAGGCGGGTTTCAAGCGATCCAGAGAAACAGTATCCTGCTGGGTGCCAAGCTGTAGTACATAGAATTTCAGCTTCCTAGAGATGACGAGAAAGGGTTCATCATACACCGGTCGCAATGAAAAACGAGTTGAATCGCGACGGAAAAAGACATGGGAACAAGTTGACATCTCTTTTGGCACGAAAGGTTGCTGGTTAGTAGGGAATCTAGGGGCACTTGGCTTAATAACAACCATTACCCGTACAAAATCGTCTACAGCAGAAGCAGGATCGAGGTGAAAAGGTATAGCTCTGGTCAGAAGAAGAAAACAATTGAAGAGTAAAACCAGGTTTAGTACTGGAGACAAGATCCACCGCAGAGAAGGCCTAGTCATCTTTTAAGGATAAACGAATAACCAGGAGAAATAAAGACAGCTTTATCACCCTAGTGATGTGGAAATCAGTGGATTTTCAGCTTTATTTAAGACTAGGTAACATTCCCACTTTAGCGTTGCCTTGGAGGTGGTAGCTAGTGGCACAAAAAGGAAATAAACCAAGCATTGTTGGGTGGTACACTACTCTATACCATACACTACTCCAATATTATGTGGATGGTGACTTAATCACCTACTGCAACTCGAACCGTTTAAGGACAATTGCAGGGATTAACGATCACCTAGGAGGTCAAACCTGAGGCGTTGGGTTTCAAATCCTTAATAATCAGACAGAGTACATAATTGGTTGGAGAGATTTACTTAATAGGTCGAGAGTATCGTTAACGTTAGTTAAACATTAAACAACAAATATATAATTTTAATTACAAAGATCAAAATACAATAATAATAGGCAAAAGGGAATTATTTAAATTGAAATAGTCTCTGATAATTATTATGAGAAGGGATTCTCAAATAGAATTAATTGATTAATTTCACTAGGCTCAGGTCTAAAGGGGGAACATGACAATACTAAGAATGGAGGGGGTGTTAGTCTTACCGGTCGGTGACTTTGAGTAAGGTCCTACTTGCGGTGAGGCGAGTGGGAAACGATCCGATGAGGCAAGTGGGACACAGTCAGAATGAGGCAGGTGAGGTACGATCTGAACCCACCTTCCGATGAAGATAGCCAATCTTCAAAGATGACGTTCGACGGAAAATGTGGGAATATTCGTAATTCCGCTGGAAGAGGAAACTTCATTTCCTCCTTTGTAATAAATAGAGATTTTCTTTGATTTTATTCAACGAAGAGAGAATGTTGCGCAAATTCAAAGGCTTGCCGTTCACAGAAGCTACCAATTGACTGAAGTAGAATCATGGCAGAGAAAGCCTTGATGTCTGATTAAACTCTCCCCGGACTTCGACAGTACGATGTGGAAGATCTTGAAGTGCGTGCAGGTCTCTTTAATCTCCATTCAAAACCGAGTATTTGTATGGGCGACTCTGCAGGGGAAGGGGGAATTTGGAGGAAGGAGTCACAAGCTGCAGATATATCAATCCTGGAGCGAAGCCGATTCATCATTTAACATGAAGGGGCGAATTGAAATTACTCTTTCTCGCCTCGTCCCTGGGGAGGGAAAAAGGCTCGGGACGATTTCGCTGGATTGGGGAATATTTGCCCAATGCGCTCAGGAGATGAGATACAATCGCAAGTGGTCTCCAATAAAGTGTATGTTCTTCTACACCCTTGCCTTCAATACGATGTAACCCTTTTAAGAAAGAGAGGGCTAGAACATGGGGCATCGCAAATTTGGTTAGGAGGAAATATTAAGGCATCAGCCGGATAAATAAAAAAAAACGGGCGAACTGACCTGTATTCGATAGACTTACAAAAGGCTATGATATTGATCTGAGCAAAAAATATAATTTAAATAGGTCGACAAAAAAAAATCGAATTTAAATTATGGAACCAAATTAGAATTTTGTCAAAAAGGGTAGTGGAACAACAACATTAAACTACTACATTACCTAGGTAACTACAGGCACCATAAATGCCTGTACAGAGTTTAAAAAAACAAAAATTATAAATACATGATTAGTTACGGTTTACAAGCGACCTATAATTTAGTGGATTAGCCGGCATTTTAGGACAATGCAATCAGGGTAAGAATGTCAGCTATACAATTCTCGGTATCACTTATATACCAAACTTTAATCTGATATTGTTAGAGGACAAAAGCCATCGCATTATATGTCCGTTATGGCTCTTAGTATTTCTGAGATACGACAAAGGGCGATGGTAAATTTTAAATAATAAACTCTTTCCCTATTAAATACATGCTAAATTTGGTAATAATCCATACTGTAGCTAAAGCTTCTCGTTCTATTACTGAGTACTTACGTTCACGGGGCAGAAGCCTTCGGTTCAAGTAAGCCACTGTGTGGCTTTCTACGGTAAAAGAACTACCTCAGATGTTTCTTCGTGCGCGGATGGGGCATCTCTACAATAACTCTGACCTTTTCGTCCTGGAGGCCTATGTGATTATTCCCAAAATTGAAGTCCAGATACTTTCTAGTATCGTACACAAAGTGGCACTTACTAGGGCCAAGGGTAAGTCCGTACTCACGAAGTCTAATGAGTAGGGTGCGAAGAGCTATCCCTTGTTGGTCCCACGTAGAGCTAGCAACCTAAAGGTTGTCTAAATAGGAGATGTGTGGCATCCTTAACCATAATCCTTCGCATCATCCTATTAAAGTTGCTACATGTAGTGACCTACCTAAAAGAGAGTCTTTATACTGCATAAGACTCTTGTAGGGGGGAAAAGCAGTATTATTGCAAGTGTATTTACGGAGGAGAATTTTTTAGTACGTTTTGCAAAAGTCCAACTCAGAAATAAATTTCGATTCTTCAAAAACGTGGATATTTTCGTCTATAAGGGGGATAGGCTCTGCATCAAACACCTTGACTAAATTTAATTTTCACAAATCGACGCACATGCGGAAAGTTTAGTCAGGCTTGCCAACTATGACTATCGAGGGGCAGTAATTTGACTTCAAGGGCTCGATGATATTTAAGGCTAAAAGATTGTCCACGTCTTCGTAAAATGCTTTTCTAAGGTGGATGGGAAGAGGATAGGGCTTCGAATGAACAGGTTCCTTAGCGGTGAGGAGCATGACATGCTCATATTGATTGGAGCAACGGGGTTCTCGGAGATTAACATTTTCGAATCCATTTAGCAACAGCTGCAGCTGACTCTTTTGAAGAGGCACTAGCCTGGGAAAGACATCCAGCACGGGGGAAAATGATTCTGGTGTTCCAGGTAAAGATGAAATAGGATAATCATCAACTTGTTGAATGTATACTATTTGCACGATATTGAGGGGGTCAGCGGGATAAACCTCTTCCAAATTGGACTCTTCATTGAGGGCCACGATATTGTTGAGACACGCACGGTGGTGATATTTCTTCAACACATTGATGTGGAAAACCTTATCTACTGAGGGAGTTCGAATCGGGCCCTTTTACCTCTTAAACGAAAATAAGGCTCTTTCAATGGGTCAGGAACTTGTTACTCTCCTTTGGAAGTAGAAACAGCATCTCCTCGCCAGAAATAAAACTTCTTTGCTTTGAATTTCTTCAAATTTACCACAGCATTTCGGAGGTCTGAGAGGTACGAATAGGAGGATGGGATTTCGCTATCCAGACGTGGATTGAAGAAAAGTTCCTTTAAAATAGCACGAAGGCCTCGAATATTACGGCTATACAGTAATTCGAACGGGGCGAATCCAAGGGTCCGGTTGGGGATTTCACGACACGCAAACCCTGCCACGGGTCAAAAGTAATGACATTCTCTGTGCTGATTAATAAACAATTTTCTGACGATTGTCTTCAATGTGCCATTTAGCTATTCGCTAATTTGGTTTGCCGCTGGGTGGTACTAGGTGATAAACAGAGGTTTTACCATCAGGAGCTTGCGACATACTCCCTAAGCTCGGAGGTAAATTGTCTTCCTCGATCCGACAATACCTCTTTAGGAATTCCTACTCGAGAAAAAATGGAAATGAGGGCTTCGGCGCACGAAACGCTATCAATGCGCTTAAGGGAAACTACCTCAGGGATATGGGTATTGATGTCTACCAAATTGAAATAGTCTATTTGTGACTTCATAACGTTTGATAGAGCCTTTAAGCCTTCGAATTATTAATCCTAAGACACTAAGCCATCGAAATATGAATCCTAGGATACTACTAAAACTATGTATAAGAAGCAATAATGCAAGCATTAGTAGTCTAAAAAGCTTGTGCCACTAATTATTTTTAACTGTGTTGGGCGAAGTGGTTTCATTGATTAGGCAATAGGAAGGAAGGTAAGTATCTAATCTAACTAAAGAGGAAAGAAAATATCTCCTAAGTAATATACTCATTGATTTGATATTTTGATTCCTAATTTAAGTGGGCCAATGTTAAGACTGCTGCAGTGACTAGGATTTGACGGATTTTTCTCTAATATGATGACTCAAATTACCGAGATTGGTCAATAGGACCTATGAGGCAGGAATTTAAAGCTTTTATTAACGGGTCCAATAAATATTTGACAGTGAAACCAGTTTTCCATTATGTTAGGAATTTGAATGAAAATACAATAGCAAATCTGACTGACTAAGACAACTATCGCAGGGCTTTGACTTTTATTTTTGTTCCATAAACCCTTTAAAGAGAGGTACGATGGTAGAGACCACGTCATTTCATACGATGCTTTCATGTAGTACGAAAGAGAAATAAGTTGACTGTTAATCTTCAAATGAGACTTTTACCAAGAGAGTAAAGTAAAAGAAAGGATAAGAAAGATATTCCTGAAGAGCGGAGACGAAAGATGACACTTTGGAGGCATTACAAACATTAAAAGGAGACTGTACTCTCCCTTCCTTTCCTTTCTTCCAAAATTTCTTTCTAGTGCCCTCTCTCTTTTTCTAGCACTAGAATAGAATCTTTTTGGGCTGATATTTAATCTTTAAAATAGATTCTGTAGTATATATGAGTTAATAGGGCATAAGTCATTGGGACCTATGACCTCCTATAAGAGGCCTGGGATTAAACAAGGTGCCATTCACTTTTAAGAACTTCTATAATCATAGATCATCTGCTGACTTATAATTTAATACAACATTAATAAATTTATCAGTCATTATATATATGAATAAGGGATATTCAGCTATTTATTGTTTAGCCAATCTCTACACGTGGATCATCTTGACTAGTAGAAACAGAATAGTTAGGAAATATAATTTAACACTCTCATTCTCAAAATGTCTTTTGTGTGTGACAAATGTGAATTTATTAGATTCTATTACCTACAAAAGTGAGCGATTGTTACAAATTGCAGCGGAAATTGAAATGCCCTAAATTACATCCTGTGTCATAATATTTTGAATCATATCATTTGGTTTGGGCTAAAAATATCGTCTTCGCAAATGGAAATTTTATGTTCTAATCTCCTTGGCACTCTTGTTATATTAATTCCTAGTAAAGAACAGTTAGACACCAAATCGGGTATATTTTCCTGTTTTCCTGTTTATTGAATTTATTTTGAACAAGTCTGTGAGTTTCCACTAAGAAATATTCATTTAAATAGATTCAATCCCAGGAACGGATCTTTTCTAAACCCTGAGAACATTTAACTTGTATTAAATAATGTATAAATTTTAAATAAATCAAATATATATACTAACCTTATAGACCATGAGTTTCTGACGATTTATAAATAAATTAAGACTTCTTTTTCGAGAAAAAGGCATAAAAGTAGCCAAATTGGATAATCAATATAATGAAACTAAAACCATTTTTAATACCAACCCTTTCCAGAAATTCTAGAATGAAATTCGTATAATAAAGCTTATCTGCAAATCATGCAATTATCAAATCAACATTTCTAAAAAACAGGAAAGGTTTGATTTTGAAATTGTGAACATAAATCTGAGGAGTTTAATAACTACTGTCGTAGAAGTGTTTTCATATTTTTTATTCTTTCTCTAGGCAAAATGATTTTTTGTAACTCCTTGGATCAAAGGACAGCAGACTATACGCACTCTTCCTATGTAGTTTTCTTTTTGCATTCTATCCGTACTTATTAAATATCCTATTAAGTGACGCCAATTGTGTCCATTGTGTGTGTACTTGCTGTAATTCATCTAATTATAGGTTTTAGATTCCACTTCCAATTTTCTAAATATTTTTTTCACATTAAATTTGAATTTATCGATTAATCTTTCTGAGAGGGAAGAAATAATGCTTTCAATGTGTAATACATTTTATGATGACGTTTCTTAAAATGTTATTTAACATTTTTAGAGAAGTTGGAATAAAATAGTGCCCGCTCGTTTTATATAACAAAAGAGAAAGAAAGGTTAGTGGGATCCGGGATGAGACCTAAAATATAAAAGAAGGTATAAAATGGTTAAGTCTTTTGATGTATATTTATCGCCTTAATTCGTTGTTTTTTTTGTACAAGTCTGGTTTATTATGCTAATCAGGATTCACATGAGAGTTTCGCTCTCTTCGCTGCGCTAGTTGTCAGGCCAGGTGGTTTCGACATCTCCACTGCTCGTTGAGCTGCACGTCACCAACGAGGAAGATCCCCCGCGGAGGTCTCCCAAGATTTGAGTTTAATGTTGTTATTCTAAATGTAGGACCTTAATGTATCCTTACATCGCCATTTCTGTCCCCCTCTCGCGCGTGCGACAGGTTCAAGTTCAGAGAACAAGACCTACCGAGGATGTCTTATCCCTGGCATCCAAGCGCATTGCCCTGCCCATCTATGTTGATGTTTCATTAGGACAAATTGATCCTGGTGGACTCTACCTTTTATAGAACGCTGATGTTTGTTCTTCCTTTGACCTAGTAAATTTGTAGGATTGTTCGGAAAGATCTTTGGTGGAAATGATCCAGTGTCTTCATATGATGCTGGTATCGGGTGTTTGTTTCGCCCCTGTATAATAGTATCGTGAAGACCACGGCTTTGTATATTATGAGCTTTGTTTCTGTTTACAGGCCACGATTGTCAAAGACTCGTAACTAAAGTTTCTGGAAGGATGCTCTATCGTTGTGGAGACGATGTTCCAATTCCTAGTCTAAGTGTTCCAAATATTCAATTTGCTCTTATTCGACGGAAATTGGAGGAAAGTTGTACGTCCTTGACGGTTTCGGCTGGAATACAGTTTTAGTCTTTGTGGTATTGGTGGCGACCCCGTCTCTGGCCCGACAGGGGGTTGGGAACCCTCATACCTACTCCGGACAAAACTCAGCACCCAGCACTATCGCGGAAGAAGATCTGCCGCCTCCTCTGGTCTCTCCCAGAGATCCATCCGGGCCCAGGTCTATGTGCATCTCTGCGCAGTTGAAGAGATGTGAGGCGTTGTGTATCTGTGTTATGTCTTTGTGGCAGTTTAGTGTTGTCTGGATGGTGGGAAATACTTTGGTCTTATGCGTATTTATCTTTAGACAAAGATTCCTGTAAGCGTTGTCAAATGCATTCCTGGCTGTTGGCATCTTGTCGACAGAGGGTGCGATGATTGCGCAGTCGACGGAATACTGAAGTCTAGATACGCCTTGTTCTCCGACCTTTGTTCTGTCCTTCAGGAGCTTCAGATTGAATATTCCTCCATCCGGTGAGTAACATAGCTCCACCGTGATTATTATGTCTCTTCGATATACATAGGTGGCCGGCCAAAACCACATAAATGTTAAACAGGTTTGGTGCGATCACACAGCAATTCTTAACTCTTGTCAGGATGTTTAAAGGCTTAGTCTGACTGCCGTTGTATGCTACTGACGCTGCCATGTCATCTTGGACTAGTCTCAAGATACTAAAGTATTTGAATGAACACTCATATTTCTGGAGTATTTTCCATAGAGCCACATGGTTTAGCGAATCAAACTCTTTTGTAAGGTCTAAAAGGTTATAAATAGGTCGGGGTCTGCTCCCGGAATTTCTCCTGGATCTGACGGGCAGTGAATATCATGTTGGTTGTTCCTCACACCGCCACAATGCCACATTGTGTGTCAGGGAGGTGTTTTTAGGTAATTGGGGATAAATGTCTGCTAAGATGAGCGCCAGAATCTTTCTAGCAGTCGATAGGAGTAAAATCTCGCGGTAGTTCCCACATACCAGTCTGTCCACTTTCTTAAAGATGGTTACAAAGGAAGCGTCTCTACGTCGTGGTATTTGTTCATTCACCCAGACATGAGTAATAAGTTAATGGATCCTTGTAATTAGTAGTGAACCACCGTAGTTGAATACCTCGGCCGGGATGCGATCGGGACGCAAGCTTGGTTCGATTTTGTATTCTAAACCTCAGTTTTCACCTCCACGCGCGTGGGTATTCTTCCGAGCCAAGCCCATCTTTCACACGTGATAGGGGATGTCTGCATAAATGGTTTCATCCATATTGGCATCTCTATTGATAAGTTGCTCAAATTGCTCCTTCCAGCGTCCTAAGATGGACTCATCATCCTTAAACACAATTTTTTTGTATTGGTCCATAATGTACTCTAGTCCTTATCCTAAATTACCCAAAAGGTCAAAATCTGTTAACTCTTAACATATTCCAATTTTCCCATTTGATGTTTCACAGACGGAAAATTTAATTCTGAAGCTGACACTTTCAATATCTTTACTTTGAGAAGCTAAAGTTATTGTTTTCTCTATTTAAAAGAAATCGATTGACATTCGCATCTCTGCAACAGCTTAGTAAATTATAGATATTTTTCCTCAAAATTCTATTTTATCCGCAATAGGTGTCATTTTCTTTGTTTGTGGGGAAAACTTTTATTCTAAATTGATATAAAAACACGTAAATATATATAAAATTATTTTAATTCATTATTAATTAATTGTATTTTTAATTTAACATTACATTTGGCAAATAGACATTATTGTGTACAGGCTTGGGATGGAATTTTGACTCCCCAAGCTACTGAGGGTAGTTCACTTTAATATGAAGAGAAATCATTAACGAAAAAAGCTTTTAAAAGCTTGTTATATGAAAGTAGCTGTGGTAAACACGTGCACTTTGAAGATGATGAACAGACAAGCACATATTTAAGTGATAGTGACATTAATAGTTAGATTTCTGCAGAGAGTGTCTCAAGTATTTCGATAATGAACACGAACTTTACGAGGAATCCGTCGAGTATAAAAATGATTCGCAGTATTCATCTGTTAATTCTATTGTATATTAAATGCTTATCTCTCTACCATATTAAGGTGAGTTAGAAGAGTTTAGGATGCTTCTAAGGCTCTTAGATAAAAATTGAAGTAACAAAATTAGTTTCCATCTTTTTAATTTATTTATCATGGCTTTAGTGTTATAAATTACGAAATTACTAAAATTTTATTATAAATAACTACGGTTATGTACTATTTTTAAATTAATAATTACCTCACATAGTTACACTCATAGAGTTAAATAATTTTTTTTTAACTTATGACTTCAAAAATGAGTTGGTGAGAAAAAAATTCATACCCTTCCTAAACACGAATGTCCGTTTCATGTTATTTTAGACGATTAGGTTTAGGAACAGAAATGCCCACTAAGGATAAATGTAAATTGGTTTATAGAGAATACAGAAAGAAAGAAAGATTCAACAACAAAATTTTCCCTAAATATTTAAAATTGGGAATTTTTCGCAATTGATTTTTATTTAAATCGAAATGTCAACGCAATTTCTATAAGACAAAAATTAGTAAACCAATTTTGATGTATTCCTGCCTCATGAAACGAAATGGACACACGCATCTTTAATCAAACTAGTCATCTCTTTCTTATCTATACTTCAATTTGCCTGTTTAGTAGGCCAATATCTTCAAATACTTAATTATGAGATTCGATTTAGCCCAGTAAATTGGAAACGGCAGAAATTTCCAGTATGCGAATTGGCAATGACAGCGCCGTTCGAATATTGGTCTCGAAATCACGCGCGAGTGCGTAAGAACCTAATATTGGAACACACCGCACAGCAACAAGAAATGGCCGTCGATAATCATATTGAAAGCAAGATAGAATCAAAAGAGATATTTAATATTCTACACAATCAAGCATATACATATATATATATAAATATATATATATATATATATATATATATATATATATATATATATATATATATATATATATATATAATGGCTGAGCTTAGATCGTAGCGTTTGAACTTTCCCAACTACACTTTTCTCAGAAAGCGTATTATTAATATTACAGAAAAAGGGGGATAATGAGGGCCCCCCGTTTGTTTTCTCGAAGGAAGAGAGGGGAATGAAAGGCAAAGTAGTTAAAGGTAAATATAGGAGGAGGTAAAAGATGTGGCGGAGATTGAGAAATCGTAATATTTACAATGGTTACACTCATTATATAATCTTTTTGGGAGTCACGCAACGTCGGGTTGCTTGGCAGATTGACCTCTGACAGGCGGAGAAGCAAGAATATTTGCACAACCTACTTGTGTTGATTTAATCGTCCTTATCTTTCCCACTAAATCAATACTAATATACTATTAGCATCGGAGAACGTAACACTGCTCTCTTTTTACATATTTATAATAATATTCATCACATTAATTTTATTTGATCCAAATTCATGTATCATTCGTTAGTTTTAATAAAAAGAAATATCGTAAAATGATCCTTAATTACTTGCTTTCCGAATCTAAATATTTCCTCTGGAAAGTTTACACTCGAGGCTGTACTTAAATAACTCAAGTTAAATGATATTATTTTCCATCAAAAACTTATGTTATGATTAATTGGTTAATTTTTCATTTATACTGATTTCATTCTTACCCATAGATCTTTGGCTCTCTCTCTCATTCTCGTCTGCAACTTTGCGAGGCCTTGTTGAACTATAATTTTTTAATATTATTCTTTAGTTTTAGCTTTAACCTTTTCATTTTCTGACGTATCTAACTTTGCCCGTACTTTTAATTCTGTCTTTAGAATGTCATTCTCTTGTTATTTATGTGGATATGTATAATTTTGTGGTTGGAATTTTGCATATCGAGATTCTTAAGATGCCATTTATATCATTTTATATTATTTATTTTTCTACTCTCAGTTCATATATTATAAAGGGCGTTCCTCTCATTTCCGTATAATTTATATAAGGCCTCGTTTTTCTAATGTATCTTTTCGTTGATAATGAAATTAAAAATATAAAGAAGAAGAACTTGGATTTCTCTTTTTTATTTTCTACTGAGTGATTTTGTCAATAATTGCTTTCGTTCTGTACAACCTTGTGAGTATAACATTTATATATATATTAAATCGGGATATAACCTAGGATTTGTTTAAAGTTTGATAATGACCATATTTGTTACTTTGATTAAATATTCTTTTAAGGAAAGCGAATCTTTCTGAAAATAAATATGAGTACCCGAGCAAACACCAAATTTATTGTCGAAATATTTTAAAGGCAATTTATGACAATTTCGATGTATTATATCCAAAATTTACAAAATGTTTTGCTCAATCATCTCAACTTTTTTATTTAAAACCAATAAAAATTTTGTACGTAATTTTTTACATGTACGGGATTTTCTATATATATATATATATATATATATATATATATATATATATATATATATATATATATATATATACATATATATATATATATATATATATATATATATATATATATATATATATATGCAAAAATCTTTCATATTTCTTTAATCAAGGAATAACTGGTATTTTTCTTATGCAGGTGAATGGAATGGTTTCAGCTAGAAGATCTTGACAAAGTAAACCCAAATGTCTTCTGCTACATCTGCGACAAATATTTCATTGTTCCTAGTATGAATCTAGGCACAAGTTTCATAAAGCGAGCTCAAAATGCTCAATTTGAGATAAAACAGGGTGACCAGGATAAAGCTTAGGCGTCACACATTATTTCAAGACATGCACCGAGTATCTGCGTAATTGTATTAAGGAGAAGAACATTTTTCTAAAGTTTGAAATTACTATGGTTCTGAAGGAGCCGACAAATCATGGAACTGACTGCTACCTCTTAGCTATTAAGTGAGTGGGGTAATTAAAAAGAACTAAGGCAGCCAAAGGTATCATGAGATTTAATCACCCACGTCATCCAGTAGCTCATTTTGATGAAATTTCAGAACTTCCTGACATTCGAGATGAACTTTTCTCCAACGCGTAGGAAATAAAGAAAAGGTGTTTTTTGAAGATAATGCTCCACATCCCTTTTCCAAAGGTAGCTAAATGATCTAGTTTGCAATCTCAGGTTGTCAAACTCTTCTTTTAAACTATTGGCCTCCAGAGTCAAGGAAAAACGTTCTCGTCTCTGACAGTGCTCGCATCAACTACCGCAACAAAAATCAAGATTACTTCCTGTTTTTTCTGTGAAGAGAAGGACTTGGTGAAATGTACAGATATTGTGCAGCTTGGGCACAACTTAAATGTGCTCTACTGTACAACTGAACCCGTTTGCCTCTCAGTCCCTCGCTTTATTGACTCCATTGAAATACAAGGATGAAGCAAAGGACGTACTGGAGAAAATTCATTGTGATCAACATGACTTATCGGTGTGTTTTGAACAGAAGATAAACTTTTATGTACAAAAGTCTGAGTTCACCAATTACCTATGCTTACTATATATGTAGGATAGCACGGACCGAGCTCAGCATTACCCCAAAATGTATTGGCATATACTGGAGGAATTAATGATTTACATAGCAAAAAACGTCATACAGAACCGTCATGTGGACAAAGACAGGATACTCTTCTCACCGATTCACATCAGGATCGGCTTGAATAAACAGCTCACAACCCTCTGAAAAAAGATAGCGAGAGCTTTATCTAATTGTACCACTCTTCTCCAGGATTGACCAGTGAGAAGTTGAAACCTGGCATTTTTGACGTCCCTCAACTCCATCAGCTCATCAGTGATTGAGATTTCAAAAATTCAATGAAAGGAATTGAACTGGAAATATGGATGGAAGTAGTAATCCGCCTAGTAGCACAATAAACCTTCCAATATCGTACCACTTTCCACTTCTCTAAGCTCTCTAGCTTATACTAGCTATCTTGGGACTTCAAGCAACTTCTAAGTCCAGTATAACATTCACGAGGTGTGACGAGGGAAATATTCTGGGGCATTTTGTTTCTTTTTCCTAATCTTTGTTATTGCTAATGTTTTCTTTTCTTGTGAATAATAATCAGTTATCTCGCAAAATAATAGAGGTCACTTCATGAAATAAAGGATTCGCTACACAGATTACAGTATTCTTTTTATAGACCTCGAGTTTTATAGGGTGGGTCAGGGAGTTCCTAAAGTAATTGAGAAAAAAACAATACGTTGAAGTGTAAGTTTAAAAGATATAGAAATAATTTCGGCATATAGAGACATCTATTTAAAAGTAAATGTTGCAAAAATTGGTGATGAATTTATTATTTTTAACTTACTTGTGTTCAGCACTATTACGTCTGCGCTTCGGAAATAAGCGACTGGAAGGCAGCTGTTACGTGCATGATTTTCGATTAGTGGGAAGGCCTCTGCGAGAGCGTAGGCGCTAAATTAGAAAATTAAATACGCTTTGAACCATCCTTGAGTTCCAGCTGTCTCTGGTTTCGTGTAGATATCGAGCTTGTTAGTTAAGTGAAGATATACGGGGTGAGCAACAAAAGATTATAACACATGGATATTATAATTTAAATTTAGGTATATTTTCTTTACTCGCCCATCTATTCTTAAAGAAGATGCCTGAGTATTTATTTCAAATTTGAATGACAGGATGAAATATTAAAAAATTGATCAATTCGTATATTAAAAGAACATTTGGTTGTAATTTTAATTCATTGAATATTCCGTACTCACCGACATTCCACCTAAATGACAGCCCATGCCATTGGTGAAATCAGTTTTAAATTGTAAAAGTAAAATCTCACACACCAAATGGAAGAGAGAAATATATAAAAATTGTAAATAATATATTAGCCAACAAAATTGAATTCTAATCCTTCACAATCAACAGATAAAAATTTCATACAAATCAATTACTTTAGGCAATGAACGAACGATGATTATCTCTCCAACGAGAAGTTTCATTATGGAATACGTGGAAGCCTTCTTATTTATATAGTGAAATAAAAAATGTAGTTTTTAATTTATCAATCCATAGTTTTTTATTTTTTACCAAAATTCCATCCTAAAAATCTTTTATTAACAAAAATGAAGAGAAAAAAAGGTCTCTTCTATGTCTTATATGTTTAATTAAAAGAATTTACAAAGAGACAATTTTCTTGATTTAATAATAAAGTCGTCTGCTAAAGAAGATAAAAGTGGATAAAATAATATTGTTTCGAATTACGAGGGTGAAATCCTAATGGAAATAAAAGGCATAGGGCGATGAACTTCGTGAACACAACGGAACAAAAAGATATGGGAATACGAAGTAATCTATTGATTGCATTCCGTATTCAGTTTGTAGTTCAGAGTTTGGGGAGGGCACTTGGCTCTTTGAACATAATGTGCAATTTCAAAGTTAATGGTCTCATGTAAACCCCTTTCTCTTTGAATGCCCGAGGTCAGCAATCAGGGGCTGACCTATTGTCGTTGGAATTCACGTAAAGGCGTTCTTTTGCAGCATTACCACCCAAATACTCTAATTATATTTAAATTTTTACTACCCTACGTAATTTTGGTGTTCAACATAATAATTTAAATGATACATAATTACTATTAAACCATTTTCACTTATATATCTTTCGGTGTTTGGGCGCCAAAAAATGTTTCTGGGGAATTAGCCGCTATAATTTGAATGCATAATTCCGCTTCTTTGAGCTCCTTGCCATCTATCATAAATATATGAAGGCAATTTTGAAGTGTGCGATCTCATGTCTGTATATTTACATTTTTTTCAGAAGATTACGAACCAAAATCTACCATAAATTTCCTTTGAGGCTAGCTATTTGAAAATGATAAGAATGGAGGCCAGAGATGACGGATGGGTTAAGAATGAGAAGATATGAATAAAGAATTATTTTCAAAACTTTTATTTATCAAAGATCATGATTTCTACTAATATTTATCTAATCAATTCTTACTTCGTGAAAAAATCAAATAGTTAAGCCAGAGTGTTTACATTGAAGGCCACGTTGTGCTATTTATTTGCCAAGTTCGGACAAATTATTTCCATCCAGTTGCTCCACGATCCTCTATCTAACAATAGACTCTAGGAATTAAGGACAAAGGGCTGATAATACCCCTGATCTGTTTTCAGGCTATTTTAAAATAATTTGTGTTATATTTGCCTCTTTGGAATCCCTATACACTATTATATCCTCAAACGTTTTAAATTTGTACAAATGGCTTTTAATAAGTCTTTTTCTAATTCTATAAGGGAAAGCCCGATAAATCGAGAATAGGTCCTTTAGGAATATTTCTTTCTTTAATATAAAACTTATTTCACCTTTGGTTATTTTAATATTTGATAGAGTTTCTGCTCCAAAATTTTTAGGTCATGTATCATGAATTATTTTTATCTATGACAGTAAAAACTACTCAAAATATGTCGAGGTAATATCTTTACTACCTGGTCAGAATTGTTATTAAGGAAAGTCTATAACTTGAAGGGTACTTTGCACTCTCTAATTGGCTCATAATCATGTAAATATGTACAAACATGGTCAAAAGAACTTTTTCGCATGCTATCAATTATTCTGACTTAATATCTCAAGACCATATGACTTTTCGATCTACAAAACTTTCAATAATTTCAAGAATATCCTTGAAAGGACCTTGGAAATTATACCATTTGGAAATAATGTAAAATAACATAGGATTGTCAAATTTCGTTATAATTGGCCTAATAGTTACGAATTTATTAGTAAAAAAATTATTGGAATGTAAATCGGTAACCATATGACCGACGACGTTGGACCGACCTAGTAATTAAGAATGAAATGGTTCGTGTTTTCTTAACCTAGTTATATTTTTATAATTTACTTTGTTTATTCTTATATAGAGTTTGACAAGGCGACGATAATAAATGTATCTGCTTAGATTCTTGATACTTTTGCTGGTTTTGAAATTATGTACACTCGGTTGAGTCAACTTATGTACTTTTACCTTTCACTATTTATAATCACCAATGGTTTGAGGCTGAAAAGCGATTAAGAAACCTTGTGCCCTTGGCGGCAATTTTCCCATTGTTTTGAGGCTGAAAAACAATTAAGACGACTTGTACCCTTGGAGCCAATTTCCTTATTTGTTTGAGGCTGAAAATCGATTAACACGACTTGTGCCCTTGGAGGCAACTTCACCATTGGTTTGAGCCTGAAAAGCGATTTAGTAACCTTGTGCCCTTGGAGGCAATTTTTCCATTGTTTTGAGGCTGAAAAACGATTAAGACGACTTGTGCCCTTGAAGGCAATTTCACCATTGTATTAAGACTGAAAAACGATTAAGACGACTTGTGCACTTGGAGGCAATTTCACCATTGTTTTGAGGCTGAAAAGCGATTAAGACGACTTGTACCCTTGGAGGAAATTTCCTTATCTGTTTGAGGCTGAAAAACGATTAAGATGACTTGTGCCCTTGGAGGCAATTTCACCATTGGTTTGAGCCTGAAAAGCGATTAAGAAACCTTGTGCCTTTGGAGGCAATTTTCCCATTGTTTTGAGGCTGAAAAATGATTAGGACGACTTGTGCCCTTGGAGGCAACTTCACCATTGGTTTGAGCCTGAAAAGCGATTAAGACGACTTGTTCTCTTATAGGCAATTTCCATATTTGTTTGAGGCTAAAAAGCGATTAAGACGACTTATGCTCTTGGAGTCAATTTACATATGGGTGCGAACACAATGGCAAAATTTATTCTAATACTATTTATTACAAGTTTGATTGGTATTTTTGCGTATTTGCGTTCATAAGAAAATATCTTGCCAAAATTAAGTCCTTCAATTTCTTTATCTTCTTTCTCAAACTCTTAAAGTTTGTTAAAAATAACAAATATAGTAATACATGTTTCAAATTATGATTTTTTATGATTATTACGCTGTTACGATCCACAAAGTCTTACTTGTTCTTCGTCTTACCAAGCCTACTCTGTTTATTTGCCGTTTGTGTCTCCAGAAAAGGACAATGTGCTTATAAAAATCGCTAATCGATGAAGTGCATAATTTGTCCTAAAAAATAATCGCCGCCACTAATCTCGGAAGAATACATGTAAATGTTACATTCCTACAAATTCCATTGGATCTTCTTATCATTTCATGTTATCTAGCCAGGAAATCTCCTATCCTTGTATATAAGACCTTATATATTAGTTATATTTATAATATAAACAGTCTTTCTAGTAGATCTGTTCATGAAATCGTTCAATAACGACTAATTCCTTAAATCTTTTTCCGAGAGTTTAAAATATCCAGTCATGTTCGTTTCATTCCGCAGAGATCATTTAGTTATCCTTTAGAAATAGGGTCATTACAAAACGACCCTCCAAATCATCGTCTTCCTTTGCAGAAACAAACCCTAAAATCTTGATTATTCTTTATTCCGGATAATCTCGCTTTTACTGTCTCAATGGAGCTGCCTGGCGAAACAGAGAAGGCGTCATCTTCAGATGCAGAATTCCTGGCACTCAGCATCCTCCTTCCAGCTCTCATAATCTGAAGCTTGTATTCTAACCAAATGAAAAGAACAGATTTCTATAGTATAAAGTAATTTGTTTCTTGCTTTTTTTACTGTTTAGGGGGTTTGTTTACTGATTTGGGGTTATCTACTCGCCATAAGAGTAAAGACGGGCTGTGAAATCTTAATCACTCATGTACCTAACTTTGTGTTTTTAGGAAACCAAAGATGTAGTTTAAGGTTTGTGAGTTGCAATTAGGATTATTATGGATAACTAAAGCAAAGTTACCCCAAGTAAAATTTAATTTCATGCTTTAAGTTACTCAATCGTGTGATTATCGTTGCCATGTAGTCGCATTTGACTTTGAACGTATTTTATTTTGCGTCATTCTTCGTATTTGTGAGTCAAGGGGGTCTTGTCCAAACTCTTTGGTGAATTTTAAAATTCAACTCAAATGATTCGCCGATTAAATTCAGATTAAATAGCAATGGTTTGTCTACTCATGCTATTTAACCGCATTTTATAGCTGCATTATTGCAGTTTAATTTAAGAATTAAGTGCAAACACGGATGTTTGAAAACGAACCCTTGTCTTGTGACGGCAATAAGAACTGCTAAAATGGCTAATTGACACAGTTATGTTTATGGCTCTTAGATTCGTCAATTTGGGTACAGAAACTTGCCTGTCGTGGGTGAACAGCATTCCTCAGCAGGCAACAAATCAATGAAATTTTAACCACGTCGTTCGTTAAGGTCATCAAGGTCAACTAGCCTTTGCTTCCACTGAGTTTGTATTTTATGCCTTTTATACTAATATTCACTGGATTATAATTATTTATCCTATGATTGAATTGCCTTCGTTTGTTACATTAGTAAATACAATTAACTCAAAATATATGTTCACAGGAACTTTGGAACTAATTGTTTCATTATATGTTTCTTTATGTTCATTTTCTAAGCTGCTAATTTCTTTGGTTTATGTCATTATTTTTTATTCTTTATCTTGCATTTTAGTTTGCTATGGCTCAGACTTTGACTCTTTATAGTTGAGCTCGTGATAGTTTTACCTGAATTGATATCTTTGAATTCATAACCAAACCAAGATGAAATTATTATTCAGAAACTCAAAAAAACCCTTCTTAAATTATAAAGTTAGTGATGATTTATTTGAAATATTATATTTTAACCGAACTAGAAGAGTTAAAATGAATATACTGTATTATCTAATGAACTACTTATTTTATTGTGAATCGTTCAATCTAGTTCCGCCACACGCTGGAAACAGGAGAGTAGCGAGCCTCCGTCAGCGGTTCTTTATAAGATCATTCCTACCCACCCCCGTTTCCGATGCAAGCAAGTTCCCCTGGGAAACAAATGCCCCTTAAGCACTAGTGAAATAGACTACCCAAATTGTGTGACTACATAACCAGCATCTGAAGAGGCAAACAGCTTAGCATTGATTTCAGTCAATTCAGAGTTTAGCTCATATTCCATATGCCTAAAAGACGCTTCCATTCCTTGCTGGTGTCCATGCTAATGGCATTTACTTACCAAGCTACATCTTCGCTGCATCACAGGGTCAAAGGTCGTCACTCTTTTACTCATCGAGAATCGAATCCAAAACGAAGCCATCACTCGACTATTTTTAAACAACATTTATTTGACTCTACACAAATCATTAGCAGTAAAATACTGTAAATGGCATCGTTATAAATTCTTATATAATAAGATGGTTTCTTCAGTGCCTAAACAATTTGATATTTAATGTTTTAATGGCAAAGTAATTCTGTCTAACGATTACTCTCAAAGTGAAGAAAAACATCATTTCTTAAATAAAATTAGTGTAAAATTAATTAGCTCTTTTGTAGGTTAGTAGAGCACAAATTGAAAATCTTTCCTTGCAATTCTTCAGAAAAAGAGGGAGGATTTAACAAAGTCGAAAATCATTTTCGCAGTCTGTTTTTATAGGCCTATTTAGATAGCTTATTGAGGTAGCATGTAGGTAAAGTAAAGACCTAAAACAAAAGCATTTTCGCAATTTTTGTTTTCCATGCTAGATTTAGTTAGGTCTGCTAATATTCCTGCACATAAAACCTACACAGACACAAACACTAGTTTTCTACCTTCTCTTTTTCTCTCTCTCTCTCTCTCATTTTTCCTCAAGTTTTATAATATATATATATATTTCTATATTATCTCTTTTTCAAATTCCAGATGGATTCTAAAAATCTTTCTGCAGGTAATATTGTTGTCTTCCTAGAAGCTGATGACTCTGACGCAGAGGTTAAAGATTCTGATGAAGAACCTGAATATAGATTGCCATCTGAAAAAAGAGATAAATTGTCAGAAGTGTGGAGTTGAACTGAGGTTTGTTCTAATCCATCAGGTGATGATGTTCCATTAGTTTCGTTTTTTCAACAAATTTTAGCATGTGATGTATATCGTATGTCAAAGAAAAATAAAACTATGTTGGCTAATGAAGGACATGGTGTGGTGGCCACTGACTGCAGTGTTCAATTCTCGAATCGAGCAAGCGATATGACATCTCTTTCTTATTTCAAAAATTTGTAATGATTTTATCATAGAAAATCGTTTTTTTCAGACAAATTTTTATTCAGTCCAAAGAACGGGCACATCTTCAGATGCCGATAGGAAAATAATTGAGGAATCTTTAGGTATTCCCATTATTGCAGGACTTGTAAAAATGCCTATCTATCGGGATCATTGGTCTCTTTCAAAAAAGAAGGAAAAAATTGCAGAAACAATGTCTCGTGACAGGCTTAAAAAATTAACATCTTGCATTCACATAAAGGATTATGATAAAATGAAGGCGCGGAACTTGAAAATTTATCTTACTGCGTATGATTAGTTGTGCAAGAGGAGTAAAATTCATTGGATGAAATCATGAGTTTCGCTTGGCGATAAAAACGTAAAATAATGACCTATTCGCGTTAAATAAATGATGAGAAATTATAATCTCTTTCACCTTATACAGGAAAATGACCTGAGCACGATTTTGGATTCAACGAGAGAAGCACTGGATTTTCATATTAGTTTTTAAGGCTGACTTTTTAATAAACCTGCAATAATATAATGTTAAGGTAATTATTCTTATCACGTAAATTTGAACAAAAGTTAAAGAAAATAAAAATATTTATTACAACCAAAGACATTATTTATGCTTTTATATATATATATATATATTTTCCCGCTTCCACAAATGCAGTTTTAATTTTTTCAGTATGATCAGAAATTCTTGAATCATGCTAATCATCCGTATTGAATTTTGCTTTTATTAATGCAATGCCAAATTCTAAATCGAAAAACCATGTTTACCAACAATCTTAGTAGGATATATTATAAAATTTTTATTCTGCTGGTATATTTGATGCATTAATTAATAAAACACTTTACAGCGATGTTCCTAGCTATGTATAATTTTCGCAACTTAATATATGTACATGACAATGTTTATGAGTGTGATAGAACAGCCTGAGGCCGCTTAAATTCAGCCGCTATCACATGTTTAGAAACACATTGCTACCCACGAGCATCTGCAAGAGGAAGCAGAGTGCGTTATCGCCACCTTAGCCAATATTTAATCTAGGAGGTTCATTCCCCCGTTTCGCCTCCATACGTCGATCTCGCCTAATTGAGTTAGGCTTATGGGCAGATAAGGTATTTTCCCAGGCGCGACCGGGGCATTTCCCTGAAGCCTCCTACTCAATTGTCCCCTATGCCAAAGGGATGGCTATAACTATTTATATCATAGCTTTCCCGATTGAAGCAGATCAGATCCAGATTATCTTCGCAAGGCATCACGCTGATCCGGTCTCTTTTGAGCACCATAGGAACTCTCTAACTCGAGAAATTTCGTATTGTCCAGAAGAGGACAATATCCCTCGAGTGCCAAGGTTCGTACTTTCCAGACGCCAAGTCAACAAGGCCCCCCTGTTGTTCACAAAGAGAACAAAGTTATAACAGCCATTGTTCTTTGATCCCGTTGAAAAGAGACGGTTCTCACCCCCTTGTTGTTCAGAAAGAGAACAACGATAGAACAGCCATTTTTCTTCAAGCCCGTTTGTCAAGAAACGGTTCTCATTCCCAAGACATCACGTTAGGATAATTTAATTCCCCCCTTTTTAACGTTCTTCAAGAGAACGCTTGGTTTCAGCAATAACCTCCATTGTTCATCTAGAACTTTCCCGATTTGCTGTCACAAAGATCACTCGGACCTCCGAGCCCCACTTCGCTCTCACTCTTCGAAGAAAGTCCTTAGCCTTTGCTAAAGACAACCCCCCGAATAACCCTTCTGCTGGAAATCGCTAGTTGACCGAAGATTCCTTCGCATCGTCTTCCTCTGCACAACAACTTTGTAATTACGTAAGCTGAGGATTACCTTTAATCATCACCTTTTGTCAACGCAACCCTGTGATTTAAATGGTTTAGCGAACCATCCCCACCCCCTTTAATTTTTATTTGTTTACCTTTTTAAATCTCTCCAAATTTTAATCCTCGGATTAGTCAGATATTCCAACGACCCTTTCCATTTTCCGTTTATGTAAACATTTTCTTTTTGTGTGTTGTTGATAGTTTAATTAATAAAACTCTATTTTATTAATGATAGCCATATTATTATCCTTCAGCTCAGTTCCACTTCTTAAGCATATTAAAGATTAATAACCTCGGTCAATCAGATTACCCCGCACAAGAAATATTAGAATAATTCCATCAACGAATAGTTATATATGGTATATCGTCGAGAGCCTATTCTACGACAATGAGAATTTTGAATACGTGGGAGTATTTTTCTTTTTATTTTAATTAGCTCCTCCATTAGATCGATATAACATCACTTTTACTTTGTAGATTTATCTGTACTATATTGATAATAAATTCATGGTCATTGCAGTTGGTCAATTATAGGAAAATTAACGGCTTGACATTGGCGCAACAAAAGTCAACCAAGGAGACGCAATTCACTCTTTTTTGCTTGTTAAGAACGGGACTAGGAACGATTCTGGCAAATTATTAAGTAATGATTTAAATGCTAATCAAGATTTATTCAAGTCTAATTTATTTCAAGTAATTTTTGTAATTAGTATAGTCTTCCTAAGGTTCAAGATCAAATTTGTAATTTTTTTTCATTTATATACGCCAGCCGTCATATTTATTATGGCAAGGTCGCCCAACAAGATCTGAAACAAACATGTAACTATTATGACAATTATCTTCAAACTCGTTCGGTCTATGAGCGAAAGGTGAGAGAATTATGAATTTTGACCAAGCCAGCAACTGAGAGGAACCTGCTCAACGTAAGGAGAGTAATTATATACTTTTCAGTTGGTCAGGGATGGTATTCTACCAATTCATATACTCGAACACCAGGACCTGGCTAAAATGTATAATAAATGAAAGTACCGAATTTATTTGGGTATAATTAATCACTCAATTATCCTTTACCGCAACAATTTCTCAGTTCAAACAGTTGGTGAACTTTGGAGAGGCCAAAACTTCTTCAAGCCACACAAGAATTCCCTAACAAAATTCGCTACGGGATAATATTAATTAATGACTTACCTTCCTTTTGCTCTCCATATATAAACAATTCTATGGAAAGAACTCATGGCAAAGTTATGCGATTCCCTTGCAAATAATTTAAAAGTAAGAAAAGTTTTCTGAAGTGAAATATGGAGAAGAAAATTGTCCTAAAATTTCCTAAAAGTTTATAGTTCGTAAAAATTATTCTCTTAAAATAACTGGTTGTAAACCATTCAGATATTTCAATTCAAAATTTATAGCCTTTTAAAAAACTATGCATAACAATAAAATTTAAATAAAGCCGTAATTTGAAAAATATAGCAAAGGTAAAACATTTTAAGTTCTAAAGTAAACCAAATTTTATTCTCAAAATTTCAGTATTAAATAAATATATGATAGTCTTATACAGTATTTTAACTTCAGAAAAATTATCCACATAAGGTTTACTTGAAAACGACACCTGTTTTGCAGGACTTCTAATTAAATATTTACATATTTTATAAATAATCTCTAAGGAGAAAATAACTTATATAAATCTTTTGCGAACTGGAAAAAAAAAGAATTGCTGCTGTCTCGATCTCTTCCCCTTGTTTCTCTTGTTTTCGTATTTACATAACTGGTGAGAAAAAGAGAATCGTCTGAAAGTTGTTGTTCACTTTTCTCAGTTGAGGCTCGTAGTGATCTAGCACTCTTAATTTTAATAATTTACATAGTTTTGGATTCTAAAGTGTAAAATGCAAAGATCGGCGAATATTATTTTAATTCAAACCCAAAATTACGAGAAAGAGGTCAGGAATGTAGCTATAATTACTAATGCGTGATATGACAAACTTACCTGCATTTTCCATCCATAGGTAAATGTCCAGTAAATATGGAAAATGATCGGTGAAGTTAGAAACATTGCTAGAATTTAGAGAAGGGTCAATATTTACATTAGGAATTCTTTTAGAAAAATTTTACTAACACAAGCAAATATGGGAAATTTTCGTTGAAATTCCCACAGGTTCGCTTCCTTTTACACAAAAGGCTACAAAATTCTCATTTCATCACAGCTTGTATTATTTATTAAGTTTAAAATGATATTACAGTAAACAAAAAAAAACGCATAGAATTAAGCACAAGTAGAATATACAGTCACCGGGATAAATTTAGGACCACATGAATACCTTCATACTTTAGTAGCGACGCGCGCATCCTATGAGATTGATTTCTTTGGTGTAGGAAAGAGAAATATTTTAGAATTTATCCATTTAGTAATACTAAACAATCTCTCCAGTAAATTAATGGTAATAATTTCGAGGTAACCGAACGGAATGACAGCTATAAAATGGTACCATGGAAATAGAGAGAAAGCGGATAAAGCAAACATGCAAGGAAAACAATTAGTTTAAACCATACTTTATATAAAGCCAAGTAAATAATTATAGCCTATGTAGTGGATAAATATCTCCTAAATACAGAGTTGAAAGGATTAAACATTAGATCAGTTTTATGAAACGCATTTATCTTATTCATGTTTTGTGTTGATGTAGGTTCACTTTTAAGAAAACATTGTGATAATACGTCAATATAGGGACGCAGGATAGGAGGTGCTATTTCTGGGCTACAATTAATGCGAACGGCTCTGCACTTCAATGGAAATAATAAAGAGGATAGCGTCGCCTACTTTATGTTATTTTCGCCAAAAATTAACATTTCTTAGGTACTTTTTAAATACCCCCCGGAGTTGCATCCCTCTACACCTCGCAACTCAAAAATCCCCTCGAAATATTCCTAAGTCCAAATCCTACCATCAATTTAAATTTAATCTAATAAATAATCACTTCACGGCTAAAGTTATACCAATCGGCGATGGTAACGTTTGCATGGCCAGTCTGTTTCGTAATTTTAACATACGTAAAGCAATTTATCACAAAAAATATGCTTAATGAACAATCTCTCAAAGAGTTAAATGAGACAAAACAAACTCACTATTTAGTGCTGGGGTTATTATAATCAATCCCTATCTGTCACAGCAATAAGTTTTGAAAATGAGGCTATAATTTATACAAAGTTCTATTAAATTTACCGAGGAATTAGGAAAAGTCTTATTAAAGATTAGAATTTAAATACACAAAAACAGCTATTCTGAACCTTAAAAACACTGGGCTTGCCACAAAAATCGGAAGCAGGGCTCTTATTAAACTTGTATCCAGATTGCTAATATGTAAATTATGTGCGAATTAAATGTTGGCAGTATGTGAAAGTAATAGTTAATTTTCTCATTAAGAGAAAGCATAGCTGATGTATTTAAAATTCAATTTAAAGGGCATATACAAAATAATTGAGAATAAAGGCCAGAAATAAAATAAAGAAAAATAAAACCCCGTGAATCGGCAAATCAAGATTATGGTACCATCTTACTTAATAATGCCTAAATAGCAGAAATAGCCCCCCTTATCGTGCGCCCCTAAACTAATGTATTACCAAGGATGTTCCTAATAGCACTTTGCTTTTCTGATTTTCAGACGCCAGATGCGATCGTAAAATCTAAATTACAATGTTCAGAAATTCCTCGAAGTTGATCGTAATACGGCCATTAAAATAATAAAAAATAAACTGGTTGAGTAAATTATTTCTCAAAACGGATCTTGCTTGACGAGAGATCTGTCTTTCTTACTGGTACATACTTGCAATTTACAAGGAAGTGAAACGGACAGTACTATGCAGGCCGGTGGATTTCTAACGAGTGTTAATAGAAAAGATTTTTAAAAAAGTAGCAAATCAAAAAGGCTAAAAATGTTGCATAATAAATTAATGAATTAAAAAAAAAAGAGTTTCTTCGAAGGTGGAAGATTGCAGAGAGAAGTACTGACATGTAGATTCTTCATTTTTAGAATGTTTGCTATAATACACAAAAACAACTTACTTCTTTTTGGATATATTTCATATTTTTTTGTATAGGTAGTACTATTGTTTGTTTAGTTTATTCAGTAATCCTTTAAAGAATTATGATAACGTTTGACTTAAGCATCTTAGAATGAATTAAAACTTTTTCCTCCTCTAAATGCGGCAATAGATGAAAAATTGACTATTGATTCGCCTAATGATTCGCCAATAATATGAACTGATATTTCCTCAAACAGAATAGGTTTGAAGGAAAATATTGAGGAAAGTAATTAAACAGAAGCGTAGTTGACGATATAATTAAAGTAGAATGATAAAGAATCGATGCTATAAATACACAGTCTACAGACGTCTTAAAGTGTAATAGATGTTAATACAAAGATGTATGATAAGTAAAAAGGCAGGTACACTATATGATAATTGTTGTGGAAGGAAATGCTCTCGCACTTTCTCGGTAACAATTTTGCATCCTAGAAACAAATATTAAAGTAAGTATCTAAATTATTAAAGTATAATGTAAATCTCGAATTGTCCATTTAAAACTTAAAGGGGAAGATGCTGAGGGTATAATTAATATTCATGATGTGAGAAAGCTGATGGGGAAACATCCTCCATCAATTTTTCTTCGTCTTATGGAAGGGTGTGGGGGGAGCTTTCAGGGAAAAGAAGGATAATGAATTTTTTTTTAGTAAATTAAGCCAGAAAACTTCGCGAACCATGCGGTTCTGTCTCAGAATTAAACTATGAATGAAAGCCTCAAATTTAAATAATAATAAAATAACTGCTCTAATTCTCCTAAGATTTGTATTTTTATATTTTTTTAACTTTTAGTCATTATTAAACAAGCTTTTTTCCCCCATTGACCAAAGGGAATTGGTTTTCTCTGAATTAAAAATCGATTACTCTGTTATTTCTCGTTAGTTAGGTATAAAATTAAACGCCTTTAATTCAGTTTCAAAAGAAGCCTAAACCGACTTCTTTTTTCTCATAATAATTTACTCTGAATTAGTTGTTTTCAAAGGATACTTATGTAAATACCCTACAGTCATGGAAAATCTTCAATCTGAATTCTTTCGAAATACCCAAGATTGAATCCGAAAGGCTGTTATTTTTTATATACATTTGTTGTAATAATTTGAATTCATATTTATGTAGTAGATTTGAGAGGCCATTGTCTATTTCGCACAGCTAAAGATTGAAATGGATAATATAGTTTAAAAGAACTCTGATAAAACTTTCGAATATACTGTACATTAAGATAAAAAGAGTGCCATGCCCTAATTTTAAGCATTTTAATTATTTTTTTAACTACCTTATTTATAATTCCTTCGGTTTTAAAAATCCGAAACATTCGCTGATCGTATTCTTTTCTTCTGAATTTCAATATTTATAATTGTTTTTAGTTAAAAAAAATCCAAATGATAATATACTATTATACTGGTCTGCGTCAAAAATGTACCTTAAGTTTTCTGTAGTGTTTCTTAATAAATTGACCTGCTAAATGCGAACCTGGCATTCGTTTTGTCTATCAGGTTGAGTTTTTGCGATGCTTTGGTTGATAATAATTTTATAGTTTATAAATGTCCAATCTTACATCCAAATTTCATAGTTTTTGCACTATTGTATTCACAGTAAATTTTGTGTACATTTTAAGTAATTATGTTTAGAAGATTATATTTTTGCATTTTAGAAATTGCTTAGCATTCTAATAATAAGAATAATAATAATAATAGTGGTTGAGTTAAAAATAAACAGAAAATGTAAGAATAGCTCCGAGAGTTTTGCTATGTTTGCGGCAAAGTGACATTTTCGGAGCAGCAGCAATGTACAATCTCTCCTGTAATTAAATCTTTGTATCAGGCGTATTTTGGAGTAAGGCTAAGAGATCAAGATAAAAGTTTTGAACCACATATCTGCTGCAAGGGATGCTACATAAGTTTAAGACGCTGGAGTCAGGGCGAACAGAAGTCCCTCTCTTTTGGTGTTCTCATGGTGGGAAGAGGCGGCAAGGACCACACTACGGACTGTTATTTTTGCATGACAAATCTTAAAGGTGAGCATTGTATCAAGTATTTAAGCTTTCTGTATTATATTGCATCCTTAAAATGTCATTATTATGCATAGACTTAGCATAAAATTAAAAACGAACATAGTTCACTTCAGCACGAACATATCTTTTACTAAACATTTATGTACTATCTGGAACTCCAAATCAATTCCTTTATGTAATATGCAATTATATATTCCACTGGTATAAATAAGAAGAATAAACATAGTATGCTAAATCCGGATGTTCCTTCTGCCATCACATCCCTACCCCATGGCCCAGGAATTCTTATACTTCACCCCTGAACATATAGATATCCATGAAGACATTAATATTGAACTTGATCAAAATTATGACACAACTGAGTCTTATCAGATATGGACGCAAGATCATTCACTCAAGTTCAGTTAAATGTTGTTTCCTGGGATTTGGGGCTTTCAACGGAGAATGCACAACTTTTTGGCTATCGAATTCGTGAAAGTAATCTTATCGCTAAAGAAACAACATATTTATAGTACATAAATAGAGAACAAGAGTTTCGAACCTATTTTTTACAGAATTCTTCCAGCTCTTTAGTATACTGCACCAGTATTAAAGGACTTTTCGAAGCTCTTGGAATTCCCTACAATCTATTAGAGTGGAGACTTTTCATAAATTACTGCAGTAAAAGTTTAAAAGCTGTGTTACTAAATATTGCTAACAAGATAGCTTCCTTTCCTATAGGCGATTCATCTAATTTACTGAAAGTTATGAAAATATGAAAAAACTCCTGCATACAATAAATTACACGTGGCATTTCTAAGCCATTTGATATTGGCATTTTCATTTATAATCGTTATTACTTGTATACACCTTTTGGACAACTTACATTTTACAAGAATGCAAATCTGGAAATCATGAGTCATTTTTTAGTTATATTTTTTTGTTGAAGTGTGTCTCTATAAGTTAATGCGAGTCTGCTGGCATAGTACTATGGCCCGTATCTTCTTCGTCTGCCGTTGGCGTCTTGCTAATTACTATGTCTATATAAATAAATTTATAAAACTTCAAACTAAAATCTAAAATTCTTAAAAAACTAAAATTAAAAAAATTATTCACTGACAAATTATGAGTGACCAGGACTGCTCAGATGTTTGGCAGGAAGCTAAGTTATCAATGACGTATGATGAAAAAAATATCAAGAAAGGATTTGCATTCATTATTTGGGCTACAATTTTGTTGGACAAGCTGGTAAGAACTTTGAAAGTGGATGATATCGTCAAATCTATTAGAAGCGTGCGAATTTCTGGCGAAGAGCTTCCTACTTTGGTTCAAGAAAGAGTTGTGAGGATGACTAAGAGCTGCCGCTATCCAGAAAAACATGAGCAAACTGAAAGTTGAAGTGTGAAGGGGGAATCCCTACAAAAATGCGGAACCTCTAAACTAGTAACTGGTGTAGCAGGGGTATTATCTTTGGTAGCAATGAAACCTAGCGGATTGGCACTCCCTCCTGAACAATACCAGACCTGCTCCTATTCAGCTATAATTTCTGAATGAGTGCTTGCGACTATATATCTTTCACGCATGTTCCATTTCTCTAACATCACCACTTTCTAAACATTTCTCTTTGTTCATTTCCAGTAGGATACAACCTCGGTGCTTTTGACATAGAAATGCTGGAGAAATAATAATATATCGAGAAAGAATAATTAAAAATCTATCTGTCGTGAATCAACCGACGATCGATGAAGTTTGTTTAGTAGATTTGCCTGGGTAGAATGTGATGTTTTAGCATGATATTAACCACCGTATAAGGCTTATTTCAGTGAATTTTACGGTTTAAAATAGGGCACAACCATATGAGGTGAGTGTTTAAGGTATATTTACAAAGTTGACTAAAATTGGGGCTCGATTAAGGGAGTAAGCGCATCAGATATTACTTAATCTCACTCGATGTGAAAGCTGTGTTTGAAATAGACCAAGCATTTAGGTCTCATGCCTGCTTGTTTTGCGAGAGAAGATGTACCAGTGCAAATATTCGTACCTTTTGAATATGTAGAACTGGGTGTGCGACTGGGTACCGGTTATAAAAATCCTCTCCTAAATAAATTTACACGTGAAAATCTGGCTGACAAATATATTTTCTCAGGCGTTTGCTTTGCTAAATTTGCTCATTAAAAGCGCTAATTAAAGGAGTAATCAAAAAGATATACCGAGATCTAGAAAGAAAAAAAATACAGACGCTTGTATTTTAAAACAAAGGAACCCACATTAACTCTTCATAAAAAATATAAAAAGACGTTTTACACTGATAAATATATTTATTTTGTGAATTCTTGCTAGTAGGTGTTTTATAAGTATTACAAAGCATGAAAACGTATTGACTATCTGCTTAGTGATAGAAAAGCGACAAAGAGTGTTGTAAGCTTTGCGGATGTCAAACAAGATAGCCAGATTGACAATAAGGCGTGAAAATTCACCTTGAGCTTCTTATCAGCATTAGAGATTGGTTTTCAGAACAATGTGTAATGGGCGGATATCTTCCTGGCAGTAACGGAAGTGGAAATGATTCTTGTTGAGAAAAAATCACCCAACCTCATACTCTCATAACTTTTTTCTGGGCAGCAGTTTATTGTTCTGGGACGACAGGATGAAACGTTGAGGTGACAGATTAAGGCTTGAACACATACAATGATTGACTTAGCTAGGCCGAGGGTAAACTGTCGTCCAGTAGGATCCCGCTGTACAGATCTACAAGGAATTGCAGTGCTGATATTTGGAGGTGTTGGATTATGAAGAAGGATTTCTGTCAGGCAAGCGGTAGTATGCTAACAAACTGAGATTACATTAAGTTCGGCTACATAAGGTGGAATTAAATGGCAATTCCAATATTAATTATCATATCTAATTCCCTTTTTTATTCTTGATCAGTGTGTGGAGATTTTTTTGCCCTCTGTGCTACTATCCTAAGTAGTGGGAATTTACCTACAATTTGGGGGAATTTAGGAAATGACTGGAAAAATTCTCACGTACGAACATCTTAATTGGAAATGTAGAGAGGTGTTACCCTCTGAACTCACAACTCTCTCTGACTTTCGCAAATATGGACTAATTGCTCGAAAAATAATTAGTTAAGATGTGAGAAACTACACAGCAGCCAGTCTACTTCCAGTTTTAAATACAGAACTCATAATTTTAAACAAAATGCAATAAAACTGGGAACAGGCCAAAAGTTGTCATTTGGGAGAAGACCTTTACATCTCAAAGAGGCATTTCTATCAAAATTTGAAAAAAAAATTTGAGATCCTCAGTTACAAATATTAAAATTTTTTCTGCTGTAAATTTGGCTGCCCTCGTTGCACAAACCAAACTTAAACGCTGAAGAGGAAAAGAGACTTATACTTAATTAAAATAAAGTCAAGAGGGTCTAAGAAAGAGTAATGAGATCTGTGGATTAGGATTTTGTTGAATTTTGTATGACTGGTGAAATGACTGCATCCTCTATGCAGCCCTAATGATACAACTAGGGTTATGCTGAACGTCAGTTTCCCAGCATCATGAAAGAAAGCATGTTTTTGTGTGCAATGAGCCAGGTGTAAGATATTTCTAGCACTTAAATCTTGAGAAAAGCTCAATGCGTATCAAACCTGCGGAAGATATTGCTGATAATCTTGTACATTTTAAGAAAAAGAAGGGCAGTGTTTAAATCCTGCATGCCATTGGAGGTGATTTTACAAATGTTAAAACTGGCTGAGTGTGTGGTTCCATGCATTTGATATGAGTCCAGCTTACTGTAAACTGATATGAATGGTTTTTGCCCTCCACACTGAGTAATTATCCCTGCGAAGGTTGATCACAGCACTGGGTGGTGTGACTTTTTCTAACAACAATTAAGCAGGTAATATTAGCAAGATAATAGACAATGCAATGGAATTTTAAATTTATCCTTTATCACTAATCTCTCAATTGGAGAGTCACTTATCTTACCGAGTCAGAATGTTGTAATAAATCTCCTTAGTAATTAAGCTTACGGGTATACGATCACAGAGGCTATAAGGACAGGAGAAATTCCAACAGAACTGGCACCTCTTAAAATTGGTCGAATAAGCTATTCTAGGTGGTTGACAACAGCAAAGAGACTTTGTCGCATATAGGTTTCAAACATGTCATTATAGCCTGAAATCTCAACAAATTAGGACTGGTATTGAGATATGTACATTATTGGTGTTTACTACTCCTGTTGGTTCAACAAAAAAGTAAAACATTCATGGGCTGAAAGATCGCGCTAAAAAAGGCGGTAGTAAATACTGTTTTTCCCAACCATCAAGCGCTTAGCATGATATTCAATCGGCACAATGATTAACCAGACACTCTTGTGCGTAGATTTCAGTGAGGAAAGGAGAGCTGCTGTCCAAAAGATTGTTGACATAAGGAGGGAGATGATCGCACACTTGGATATCTTTATTAAATTTTCATGATCGACATCCACCATCAACTCATGTGCATCTTCGCTGTTGGAGTTAACAGTTGATGTGACGAGGTATTCAAATCTCCTTTTTTATTTAAATTTTCGATAGCAGAACTAAAGATGTTCTTTGACAAGCCTATACAAGTTCTAGAGTTTCCGAATAATGCTTAGACAGAGATATGTATGTGAACAATTCCCAGAGACAGCCGGCAGGAGGTATACACTTCAGAAACGTGAGGGTTATAGAGAGGCCAAAAGCAAGTCGACTGCTGATGTCCAAGAAATAATCAAAACAACGCTTGATGTTACTTGTGTAATTATTTTTTTATTGATTCCTGCATGTTGTATGTTGTATGATTATAAGGATATGTTTTGTAACTAGTGAGATACGTTGTATGCATGGGAACTAAATGTCTTTAGCATTGCCTGAAATTTTGAGAATCTATATTTAATAATTGTTATTTTTCTAGAGCAATTTATGATCTGTTTTTTTTTTCAAACGCAGATGTTGAAAGATAAATGTTGATTAATCACTAAAATAATATTATATTTGAATTTTATGATTACTTGGATATGTTTTATGATTAGTAATAATAATGACCCCCGTGCCGTTCTCTTACCTCCTCATACAAAGTCCCCACCCCCATCAGCACCACCTTCCTCTCGAAATTCTTTCCTGATAAGGTCAACAACCTTCTGGCCTCGCTCCTACGACTGCCTGACCAGGCCTTTCACATTCTCTATGATCTCCCTCCTCCCAGGCCACTCAACGTCTTTCCTGCCATGACCGCTTCTGAGTTGTCTGCCTTACCCTTGCGCTCTAAAAATTATGGTTACCCTTGTGCCTCGTCCTCCCCCCAAGCTATTAATCAAAATATTGCTTGTCATACTCCCTATGCTCCTGCACCTGTTCAATACCTTCCTTGCTACTTGTGTTGTCCCTTCTTCCTTGAAATTTGCCCAAATCCATCCGATCCTTAAAAAACAGAAGTTTAACCCTTCCGCCGACCCAGTTAGCTATCGCCCTATCTCGCAACTTCCCTTACTCTCTAAGGTCCTTGAGAAAGTAGTTTTTTTTGCGCATTATTTTCCACATCGTTGCTTGTAATATTGATGAGACTTACCAATCACGTTATAAAGCTGGGCAGTCTACGGAAACCGCTCTACTCAATGTTAATGATTGCTTAAGTAGAGCTGCTGACTGGGGTTGTGCCTTCATCCTCATTCTACTTAATCCCTTCTCTGCCTTTGATACTATCAGCCATTCCGTCTTGCTTGATCGCCTCCACTCTTTCCTTGGCATTTCTGGTGCTGCCCCCAACTGGCTCCGATTTTACCTTTTGTCTCGCAACCAATTTGTAGTGATTAACGATGTCTCCTCTGACCCCACTCCCATTTGCTTTGGTGTCCCTCAAGGCTCTGTCCTCGGCCCTCTCCTTTTTAGTATATACTTTTTTCCTCTTAGCTCCCGCCTACGTAATCTCAGTCTATCGTTCCACCTCTATGCCGATGACACTCAAATCTTTATTTCCTCTTCCCCCTCGACTATTGCATACTCAATTTCTAACCTCCTATCTGTCTATTCTTCTATCTCGAAATGAGTATCAGCTAACTTCCTCAAACTTAACCACTCCAAAACTGAAGTTCTTCTGGTTGGTACCCCCGCTCTAGTATACAAAGTTAAATCCCTCTTTCCTTCCTTCCCTCTGGGTGGAAACTTTGTTGCTTTCTCTGACGCTGTTAGAAATCTGGGAGTTGTGTTTGATCAGCATCTATCCTTGAAGCACCACATCCACAATATTAGTAAATCTTCCCTTTGTTTCCTCCATAACTTTTCCGGCATTCGCTCTCACTTCGATCGCCAAACTCTTGAGACTGCTTTCCATGCCTTGATTAACTCTAACTCTCTTCTTTTAAATCTACCATCATCCTCTCTACGTCTCTTTCAGCTAGTCCAGAACTACGCTGCCTGACTACTCCCCAGTAACTCTCGCTTCTCCCCTTCTAAGCCCTTGCTGTACGAAATACACTATATATCTGTCACATATCGTTCTCATTTCAAGATTCTTCTCTTAACTTTCAACGTCTTACACCAAAGGACCCTAAACCTACCTTTCCCAACGTCTCGCCCCTCGGGCCCTCCGGTCATCTCATGCTCTTCTCCTGAATACTCCTCGCTCATACCTCTGCTCAATGGGCGACCGCTCCTTTTCAGTATGTGCCCCCAAGCTATGGAATGCGCTTCCAGCCGAGAATAGATCTGCTGCCTTACTTACCACTCTCAAGCGACTCTTGAAAACGCATTTGTTCAGGATCGCCTACTTACCCACCTGATATTAGCCCACAGCCGAATGTGCGCTCTGTGAAGGCCTCTGGCCTTGAAGAGCGCATTACAAGAAATTTCTTATTATTATTTATACAGAGAAACTAAAGGTCTTCGATAATAGTAGACGTTATGGGTGGTTAAAATTAATGAGTGTTGTTTTCTGAGTTTTTTTTCCAACGTAGATTTACTAAACTAAATGTTGAGCAGCAACAAAATTCTAGGAGTTTGGAATTTCTATCTTTAAATCACAATTTTAGAACCCTTCAGCTTTTTAATTAACCCAAATTAATTTCCCCCTACAAAATGAAGCACCATAACGGTATACTCGTCATCACTAAGGAGAAAGAGAGATATGGAGCATTGGTTTGTCTGGTAAGTAACTTGAAATTAAACAAAGTGGATAGCTAGTCTCTTCGTAGCAACATCTTCTTTGAATAAGAAATTATTGGTGGTTCTTAGAACATTTGTGCTTTTTTGCTAGCCAGAATCTATCTGCCAGTCACCGTCGGCTGAGGAGAACGCGGAAATCCAAGAGGCGGAGGCTTTCTAGAAACAGGGTAGAGTTTTGGCTGAGGATCTTTGGGAAGAGCATAGAAAATCTAAGTTTTCAGGAGAGCTTTTGATGTTGGAACTTAGGATGGCGCTAATAGTTAACAGATTCGGGAAGGGACTGCGGTGTAAGCATTGAATAGTGGACTGAAATGTGTGAATTTCGGAAAGGGGGTTGAATGGGAGTATTTTTCAGAAAGCTTTTCTAAGGCACAGGTATTCAGTGTAGACCTGAAGGTAGAAACTTTGGAGGAGCATGGGGTATAAAATTATAGACGGCTTTATAGATACGTGTTTGGGAGGTACCTGGAGGTGAGGTAATCTGGAGGGGCATTGGGATATTTGCCTTACAAGAGGGACCTTTGGCGCAGTGCCTAGAATTTTTCGGTAGTTTGAGGGCCCTTTCCTAATGATTTTGCAAGTGAAGCACTCTGTGAGAGTTAATAATATACAGGCGGACCTCAAATTCATATTTGCTACTGTTACTCACACCCAGTTGTATATGAGGGAAAGGGTGCGTGGTATTGAATGACAACGACAGTCTAGTGGTGTTGCTATTTTGATAACATTTTCTACAATGCTCTCTGAGAAGAGAGTATTTTGTGTGATTCATGAATCGCGTTCGGTAACCATTTAAATTCTCTTAATGATATTGAGTCATTTAAATTTTCGTAATTTTCTTGGATAGACAAATTATATATTACAAATCGAATTTTTTTAGTTGAAATTTTAAGTTACTACATGGCATCTATTATTCATATTATGCTTATGTCTAAAATATAAATTAGTTTCTAAAGGTCATGTTTAAACAGAATCCTTTAGACACGATTCCAAGTTTTTACAATCAATTCGAAAAATTAACGCCGTGGCACCTTTGACTATACATTTAAAATGACATGAGAGTACTCTCTACTAAAAGTTATTTTTACCTGAGAAGTAAACCAATTGGAGGCGCCAAATGGCACAAATATCTAAATTTCCTCCCGACTGTCTGCTTTAAGGGATCTTAAACGACGGGATGAAACGTTTATTAACATTCAACCATAATCAGTAACCTGGATGGTTTACTTTTTTAGAATAGTTAGTTCACATGTTTAAGTCTTTTAGCCGTTAGGGACAAATGTATCTTCATTTCTATTATTATTAAATTATTAAATTAACGAGATATCTTTCTTCCGAATAGCCATGAGAGTTGATGCGCATAAATAGGTTCTAAATGAAATAGATTTAAAATCCATTACATACCCTCAATAGAAATAGGTTCATTAATTACATATCGCATTTCCCCTCTGTCAAAAGAGGGACCTAAAATTGATTACTCAGAAGCAAGAACAAATTACACAAAAACAAGAGGCAGATTCATGACAAAGAAAAGAACAGGTCTAAAACTTGACTTAAAATAAACCATTTGTGAATACCCTCCATATATATAATGAACTTTATTTCTAGTTATAAAATCTTCAGTAGATAGCTGTAGTAATAAATAACCAAAACTATATATTTTAAAATGTGTAAGAAGTAGCCACGTTGCAAAATAATCCAGGTTGGAACAATTAAAGAAGAGATTTCATTTCCCTAACTTAACATTATATTAAGGAAGAACTCTGGAAAGAAGATAAAACAACTATTCTTATGATTATAGAGAATGAAATTACAAAAAACCACAAATCACTACAGCAAATGAAAGCCACCAAAAAGAAATAGTGAACAGTTATTGAGAACAGAAAAGATAAAAGGTGAACTAAATTTATAGATAGATAAAAAGTCATTTAATTAGCTTCTGAAATCTAGCAAACTAAACATAGCCAATGGCACAATACACCAGCTGATACTTCGGAATACATAAGTAGGGAGTCTCACAAATAGGAAAGAACGAATAATTGCAGACAATTTTATAAATATGCCAATTATTGTAAGTCAAGTAACCCTAGAAATGTATCGCCGATTTATACTCACAAAATAGGTATCGTGGGGTCATCTGCAATATTAATTTAAAGTTTTCAATTTTTTTATAATTGTTTAAAGTATTTAAACATGATATATATTTATTATATATATTACAGCTCTATTATTTCAATATTTGCAATGATTTGGGGGGGGTTGAGTCTGTAAAATATTTTAGATAATATTGGTAAATAAAGGGGACAAATTAGGGATCAAACCTAGACAAAGACCACCAGCCTATCTTGGATTGAACTATTTGAGCGGTCAGTAACTAAAAATTATATTTTTTGTGGTTTACTATTTAGGATTGAATTTTTTAAATAAGTAATACTAATTGATATTATTATTGATATAAAGATAAGGTAAAAATGCTACTTAACATTAAATTTCGTTAAAATAGTATTGGTGAGTTAATAAAAATTGATAATAGTTGTTAATAAGATTAACGTAAAAAAGATCAAAGATAAGGGCTAGTTGGGATTAAATTTGTCTATGATAAGATTGGGTAAATTAGGTTAGGTTCAAATCAATTAACCTTATCTAGCCTATGAGGCACGATTGATTCGGTCCGATTAATATTTTACCTTTTTATTAGTTTAATTATGTTTGCTAAAATTGTTTGTGTATTGTTTATTCTTTAATAAAAGTTATTTTACTCATTATTTTTTAAATATACAGATAACTTTATTACTAGTCAATACTTTTCATGATTCATAATTTGTGGAAATATTGCTTTTATCGTCGTTGTCTATCAATGATCCTAAATTTCACCTAATTAGGTACGATAGTACTCTAGAAAATACTGAGCCTGTTGACTTAATTTTTGGATACTAAGTTTTATTATTTGAAGTTAACAAAAGAACAAAGAATTTTCGTTGTCATCAAATGAATGAAGACCAAAAGGATAAATTTATTTTAACTACGTCTACATAATAGGCAGTTTACGACTAAATTCCACTTTGTAAACAATGTTCATAATTATGAAAAGGAGGGGCGGAGAACTAGTCATACAATTGACTCTGTTCCTCGCAAGCCAGTAAAAACTGAAGAAATTATTAAAGATGTTAGAAGACCTCTTTTGTTAAACCTAAATATATCTACCGGAAAAAAATTGGCTTTAAATGTTAAAGAGAAAATTTAATAATTTTATTAAATTTTACTTGAAATGACAACACTGGCATCAGTAACTAGACACTGATTTTCATCGCAAAAAAAGATTTGTCGAATGGCTTCTCCATCAACCTCCGCAACTTTAGGCAATGTTGTGATTGATGAGGAGGCAGCTTTTTGGGGATTAAAGGTGAATTAGCATATTGTTTAACCGCACACCTTGCTGAAAAACCCTATTGAATTCAACTTCAAATCCAACCGCGCCATTTTCAAGAAAGTTAACATATAGACGGGATATTCATAAATGGCTGTTTTATTGGTCCGTGTTTTATCAAAATAACTTAAGTTCAGCTCTCTCTTGGAAATAGATTGAGGTAAAAATAGTGCCGGAACTTAGATGAAATTTTCGCAATAGATTCAATAGAATTAGGATTTATCATGGTGCTCCTGCTGATAGACATATTGTAGTGAGGAAATGATATAAATTTTTAAATCTCGCCTAAATACAAGGAATCATTTAATTTAAGTGTCTCCATCTGCAAATTTAAACCAATTTAGGGCTAGAATAAAAGAAAAGTCAACTTGTTCAAGATAAAAACAAATTTAATTAAAAAAAATCTTGCCAGCAAATATCTGAAGCTCAACTTCTATTGAAGAAAAAGTTTGGGAATTTTTAAAACAATAATAATTACAAATCGAAGATAAAAATGCAGAAAATCATTAAAAATCAAGTCTCTGCTGTTTTGTTAGTGTTTTTCGTACTTTTGAAGGATTTATCGAATTTTTATTTAGAATAGAGTTTAAATTTTACCTTTAAACTGTTCCTTTACATTATAATTCAAGTACTTTTGGTTGTAGTTACGTTTTTAATGTAAAAATCATTATGCGATGTTCTTAAGTTCTTAATAGATAGGGGATTAGAGGAGGAAAAAGTTTGGAAATGATTTAATAAAGTGTTGAAATTGAAGCTAGAAATTTTAAGAAATTTAAAAACAAAGGAAAAGATTTCATCTACTTTCTCATCTGTTACTTCCTACAGACTAAATCACTTATGTTTACTATTCAATATTAATAAAATCAATTACATACAAAAATATTATTGGATAGATTTTTCCAAATATATAAAGGGGAAAACTATCCTTCTATTTAAATACTCACAAAGGTGAGAACGCTTTTGACATTATCAAATCTTTGAAATTTGTTCAATAATAAAAGAAAAAATTCATTACAAAGAAGAAAATTATCTGTAGCTCGTTCTAAGCGCATTTGCTTAAAAAGAGTAGTCAACCTGTCAGAACGATGACAAAAAATTCACCCTTGCAATTTCTATGTCAAAGCAAATAGGGCATCATAATTTCTAAACAAATTATCGTGTGTTGACATTTTCATGACATTTGTCGGTGTCGAATCATGGGTTCATTACGCAGTTGCCACATGATTCAGCTGATCTATCCAGTATACCTCTCTATCAAATTAATGGGAACTTAAGAGCGATGACAGGGGGTATTATTCTTGTGGAATATCATCGTGACGTTGGGAAACATGAAGTCCATGAATGGATATAAATCTTCACCAAGCAGTGTGTGGAAGAATAAGGAGAAAGAGGATGAATCCCCCCTCCCCTGACTTCCCCAGCTTGCCGTTGACCGCTATGAATTCGTCTGCCCTATATACTGCGAAAATTAGCACAATGGAAATACCATTAAGAGGGCATCGTGACTTCTCGCTATGGGCCCTTATCGCGACCCAAGGCAATTAAGGAAGTCGGATGGCGATAAATCTCTTTCTCCGTCTAGGTAATTTGGAAGTATTTATCCGAGACTTCGTAGTTCACATGCAGATTGTGTCCTGAAGCTGCCGTCCAGTACGTTAGCTGTGACGTCTTCGTTAATCGAGAGGAAATCGACTACATTCTTGTACAGAGAAGAATTGAATGAGTGTCGAAGAGCCAAGGAAGCGCTAGTCGTCACCCACTGTTGTTCATGGAAATAGCTAGGCGCGCTTCAACCCTTCTCACCACGTCTTCGTATTTTAAAGATCGAAAAAGACATCCCCTCAGCACCCTCCGTTTGCCTCTTAAGCATAAGAAGCCTCTCAAACTTCAGTTTTGAAAAGTTGGATTGAGTGTCTCGTGAGGCCCCCACAAGTTCCAGGACGAACTTACCTGGTCCTAATCGCGGCACATCAAGGTAAAAAGGATTTAACCCTGCCTTGTCACGCTCCTCCCACCTTTACCGCGTCGAACCTCAAGGATCTCCTTTGCTCTATAACTTGCATAATTGTAAAATCATTACTAAATTGATTATCCCTCGGTTCAAACTTAATTGATAGTGTTAATCATCTTAGCATTGAACAGTCAATATTTAATTGCATTGCCATTTAACCTGCCCTATATGTATATGTAAACTTTATTTCTGTTAAAGTATATTTTTATAGCAATTTTTGAATATTCCTTGGCCTAGCAACTGTGTTTTTAAAGCACTCTTAAAGCCATCCCAAGGTGGGGCCTTAATTTCGGTCGGCCAGTAGTCCAGTGTGCATATAACCGCGTACATCTGGTGATACCACGAAATAAATCTAGCGTCAGGTCCTTGGGTTTGTAAAAGATTCCACCCTACCTAATCTTTTGCTATTTCCTTAAAAATCATTATTTCCACTCTATACAGTTGCTGATGTCAAGAATATTCCAACAAAAAATGATAGGACAATTTGTTTTGGTTAATGGGCAATTATATTTTTTTTTAGTTTAGTGTATTTACTTGAGTCAAGATAGCACCACTTAAACGGCAGGAATATCCTGCAAATTTTGGTTTTGCTGTGGTAATTTTACCAAAAGACTCAGTCCTGATTCAGATTCTCTGGCTATTTATTTTTAGAAGGTGTTAAATATTAATTATAAGTAGGATAAATTCGAAATTTGAGAATGTACCTTATAAGAACCGAATTCATAATTGAAAGTGACCATAAGCCATTGTGGTACCTTCGTAAATTCAAGAGTCAAAATGGACGACTAATGCGTTGGAGTCTGTTGCTCATAGAATGTCAATTCCGTATTATGTATATCGAGGGTACCCAAAATTGTTTGGCGGATAGTTTAAGTAGAAATCCTCTAGAAGACCGTATTACAATAAATTAAAGATAACATTAGCTTATCTCCTTGTAAATATGTTTGTTGATTTGTTTTATATATAGGTTAATTATTTGAAGTGTTATATAATTTACCTCTCTTATAGTGTCTTTAGTAATGGTTTATTTCTTTTCTTTTATTTATATAATCAATGTGTTGTCTGGCTTAATTTTAATTTGGGTTTTGTTTTTTTATTTTACCTGTGCGTTTAGTCTGATGTAATTATTATTATTTGCCTTCCCCTCTCATGTCCGAATTTTTTTGGGTATCTCGTTCCACTAATTCAATTTTAATAGCATCTCTCCCTTAAGGAAAGATTAGTTCGAGACCCTTTTTTTTGCACCCGACTTGTGAAAAAAAATCTCTTCCTGAAAAGGGAGAAGTGTAGAAGAATAAGGAGAGAGAGAGAGAGAAGGAATTCCTGACTTGCCTTGTTTGCCGTTGACCGCTCTAAATTCGTCCGCCCTGTACACTGCGAAAATAAGAACAATGGAAGAACATTAAGGGGGCATCGTAACTTCTCGCTATGGGCCCTTATCGCGACCCAGGGCAATTAAGAAAGTCTGGACCAATGAATCTCGCTCCCCGTCTAGATAATTTTGGAGTGAAACTATGTTGCATGAACTATTCTCCCTTCAGTATGTTACCATCATCATTCAGGCAAGGTCCTTTAAGGCATCAGGTTTGTGATATTTTTAAATACTAGCAGCAGATGCTTAAAGAAATATGTTTAAAAACAGAATATATAAATATTACCTAAAGATATAACTCGAAAATTTATAGTCATACAAGCGATTACCACGAAATTTATTAGATATTATATTTAAGTTATTTGTACATTTGCCCGTAAATACATTCGCAAAACATTAACTGTATGCATTCCTCACGTAGTACGAAAAGTCATTAAGGGGACCGTTTCAGTCAATTTACACGAAAAATTCAAAATTTCACTGTTTTCATCTGATCACATTTTCTGAAGCAGCAATTTTTTATCTATAAGTAGTTTAACTCTTATAAGTGGTTGCCAATTATTTATCAACCTTTTTGTATAACAAAGTTCGTCGAACGTTGTGTTGGATTTTTATCAAAAAGAGGCATTCTGTGTGCAAATTTCATTGCGGGGGGGATCCAATATATATCTTATATACTGTAATCCATACAGTCACAGACACTCTTATATACATATGTATATATATATATGTATATATATATATATATATATATATAAAGGTATATAGCCTCTGTACATAAAGTATATTGTGAATTACACGCTTTCTACGATCTGTTAAAAACATAAAAAACTCGCCGAACTTTGGAGACCATTTTCTCGAAAAACCATAACATTAGCAAAAATCCCAATAACTCCGCTATTTCCTGGTCGATATTTAATAAATAAAGGTTAAAATATTACTTAAAAGGTTCTACATAGCGGTATGATGAGTTATTTGCAAATTCACTTGTAAAAAATAAATTAGTTGGGTGGGGGTATCCAAAATTGACGAATTTGAGAAAGTTTCGACTCATCGAAGTTAACTCTTTCTTAAACAAACCTTTAATAATTTTTGAAAACCCTCATCGTAATGATGTAAACGAATGTTTATATTTACCTACTGGGTTTGTTTCATAAACATTAGTTTATAAATAGGGGAGTTATTATGTTCATGAAATGCCTGAGAATTTAAGGTTTTTCCTCTCCCATCAATCTATGTTTGTCGGTGAGGAAGTGTCATATATTTTAAGAATTAAACTAGATAGTCTTTGATAAAGTTATAATAAATAGAATATCCAACTCTTAAAAAATTTGCACGCACAAGAGTAAGCCTGAAACGGTCACCTTAAGGATACACTCGAGTTATGTGAGAAACCAGATGCACTCTATCGTTGGGTTACAATCATTAACATACATATCTAGCTTTGGACAATTTTGTAACATCAATGCTAGTTCCTTTTTAGGACTTCTTTTTTCTGCTTTTATATGGCTTGGAAAAAGCAAGGATAAATATGCAGTCAAAGCTTTATTAGTTAGAGCTATAACAGTTCGCCAACTATTATGGCGTTTAATGACCTATCACTACCTATGGTACTTACTGAATACACCATGTTACTTTGCGCGCGAATCAGGTAGAGTGAGGTTACTGGAGGCTAAGCGCAGCTAGGCAGGCGAGCTTCAGGGTTCTTCCACTTTTCGTAATTAGAGGTTGTTCATTTTTTGGGGGGGAAGGGGTCTGGTCAAAGTGTTTTTAGCGCGTGATTGTATGCTTTTTTTGTGTTGTGTTTTGGATATGGGCGAGGAAAAAAGTTGATATCAGACGATGATGCAGTTATAGTATCATTGTTTAATTCAAAGGGATCCATCATATTGTTGTATTAGCGTTTCTCCGTTCGGCCGTTGTAGTTTACTCGTCAACCACTGCAATTGAGTTTGATGATAACTTCAGAAGGATTCATGGGTTCGAAATCATCTTTGATCTTGGTCAATGTATCGCATATGTTGTTAGTGCGTTTGTGGAATACCTTCAGTCCCTGGTGTTCTAGGAGACGAGCAGGGTGAAGCTGCACGACGGTATTAATATTCGCAGGACCCTTCTCTGCTTATTACTTAATCAATTTGCATCCAAACCCTGGAGGCTAATTTTTGCCTGCAAAACGGTCTTTCGGTGTTTTTTTCCTTCTGCATGAAGTTCAGCATTGCTAAGGATTGTAGTGGCATGAAATATATATTTGTATATATATATATATATGTATCCCCGGCCCATAATAAATTCGCTATCGTGCATGACTAGTTAGGACGCGCCAATCGATTCACCATCGTTAAGTGCTACATCGATTGTGCGTACTTCACTGGGTGGGCAGAAGTAGTAGTAGCCCCTATTAAATTATGCTCTGTCCTCATGAACCAGTACCCAAGGGACTCCTGAAACTCCGTAGCTCAACCCATGTTTACTTGTTCGCAAGTGATAAAGGATTTAAAGATGCCCTCACTCGTAGAATCCTCACGTTCTTTAAAATTCAAGGAGGTCATGATTAAACACTTCGCATGGAACTAGACTAACTGCGATTCCCTACGAACCCCTGTGGGCTTAGGCTCAGTCAAAAGAACAACAAGTAACCGAGGCGACAAGTTTATCTCCTACCAAGTTACGGACCGGTTTCTTTACCGTGCATGCTCAGAAATCGGTGAGGCCCCAACGAGAGTATTGTGTGTCTTGCATTCTCACGTTGGTCAAATTTTAACCACTGTTGATTCGAGCCTATTATCATGGTATTTGAGTCACATGAAGACCACCTAGAGGATGTTCAAATAATTTTATTGGCTAGGCGCTTATGAAAAAATCCTTCGCTACTGGAGGTCATGCGATATCTTCCAAAAGACTGCCGTCAAGAGAGCAGTTAAGTCCCTATCGTTGCAGAGAGGACCCTTAATATCTGAGCCGTTTTGCCGTTTCGCGATTGATCTCATCGGTCCGAAAAAAACCCGTTAAGTGAAAGATACAGTTACGAACTAACCTTAGTGAATTTTTCTCCCCGGTTCCTCGGTGCCGTGCTGTTAAATAATAATTGGATTACTTTTGTATATATTCTACAAGAATTCTTTTAGTTTTTTGTAATTCCTTAGAAGATTATGTGCCATTATTTGTTTTAATTATAGTGAATACACTTTTGAAGAATTCCCCTGTTCGTATATAGCTTTTTTACTATTGTGGGACCCTTCTTCTTTTTTTTAATATCCTTGTATGTAATTCCCTGGTTATCGAGACTATAATGACCAAAGCTATTGATAACTATTCTTGTCTATCTTATTGTATTATTATTCTTGCAGTTTTGTGTAATGCCTTATAAGAATATGTTTTATAATTATTTTATTATTGTGTATATATTTTTTAGGAGTTACCCTGTTAGTATGTACCTTTATTGTATTGTAAAACTTTTCATTTTTTATAATATCCTTGATGGAAGCACCTGGTTAACGAGACTATGTTGACCCCGGCTATTGATAAATATACTGTCTGTCTTATTGTATTATTATTGTTATGTATTATTTCCTTTATATGTTTGGTAATGGAAATACCGAGCATTTCCCCGAGTCCCTTATATTTGACTTATTTTTGTGCAGAGTACTTGGTACCATCCCTTTTGTAATTGTCACTCTATGGGAGACTTAGACGTGTAATTACACTTTATTAGTCTAAAATCACTTCCTTCGGAAGCTCCATCTTGGGAGGGAAGGTGACGTCAGAGAAAAAAGGTCTCCGTCCTTAGAACCTAAATTCTACCTGTGGTGCCTGAAAGATGCACGGTCAGACAGGCTCAAGGTAGAATAGAGACGTCGCGCGGTCGGCTGACCCGGGTTGGGTTCTCATTATCTTCCTGTCTGATCGCCTGACCGACGCCAGACCCAAAAGACCTTTGTGCAAAGTTGTGAGGCCGCCCAAGTCTAATGAGATCCCCGTCCCGGCAACTCGCTTCCGCCGAGGCAGTATAAATACTTCGAGAAAAGCTTTGAAAAAGTAGTACTATACAGCTTCGTCTTGGTGAGCGGTCACGTCTATTTTCGTACGCACCTCTCCACCTCCCAACGGCTTTCAGATACGATTGTGATACGTCACTTCTATACTCGCCCTTGATCGTACCTAAGGCCAGAGTTCCCGCCGAGAGACGATAGACACGGACAGGCATCTATCAGTCCTTCGTTCAACGACTGGACTACATCCTCGTTCATTTCTCAGTGAGGTTAAAGAAGAAGGAATACTTCAAATTCAACTTTGCAGTGCCCTGTTTATTCGCTGTATCCTAGCCTCTAGTTAATTAGGCTTTACATGAGTCTCCTGATAATTGATTCTCTGGAAGCAATCACCATGCATCCTCTCTCGGACTCTCGTACCAATCGAGTCATTTGTACCCTCTCCCCTTTTGGTACCCCGGGTTTTATTTTATTTATTGTCAGTTAATTACTTGTGCTATTAATATTTTCTTTGGATATAGTAAAGTTACATATAATTTCATGCAATTAGTTTTTCTAATCCCAGAACCTATAAAAATTGATTATTTATGCCAACCGCACTCGAATTTGTTTATTTATCCCTCGCACTGGGATCTGTATCTCCATCTTTTGGCGTGCTCTCTTCATGGTCACCCTACGGCAGAAACCCTCAGAAAGCGTAACACTTCAGAAGCTGAAAAGGTCAGTGGATTTTTAGATAACAGTGTGTGATATATGGTTCCTAAAGGAACCAATACTATCTAAACCTCAATGTTGAGATTTTGATTTCCAGACTCAAAGAGGCGTATTTGCTCGCTGAAAATATGCACATGACGAATCAATGGAAATGTCATGCAAATTCTGGGCTATGGTACCGCTATGCTGTATCTGGTTATTTTGATGCAATTTTAATTACATGTAATCTCGTTGAGTGCATTTTTTTCATTGACAGATATTTTTAATAAACATTAAATCTTTAAACTCCATAATTTGAATAAGCATTATTCCATTTCCTCGGCTCATTCATTATATCTCAAAAAAGACTACAACAGTGTTATGCTCCTACTGCGAAATTAGAAGCATAAGGATTATTGATGAGAAGTGATTGAAGACTTCTTAATTGTAGCATTTTGTAGCATAATTGCGTCCTAATATCTTTAAAATGATTAAATGAACAAAATAAATATCTTATTAAACACTTTGAAAATCCAAATTACAATTAAAAAAACACGCACAAAACAAAAATAAATTGCTTACAATGAAAATAATACTCTACAACCCATTGAGGTTTAACCAATTTAAATGTCATTTCTATCGTTGGGAGAGTTTGGATTCCACAGTACATTACCATAACAAGTATTGGTTGTATACTTTTCTTTACAGTCATGCGAGCATTTTTTTTCTCAAGAAGATGCATGCCTTTCCATGCATCTCTTCTTTATTGTTCTATGTAGACCCTAAAAGAGATATTTGTCTACAATTCCGATTTACTCATTTTCAATTATCATCTCTATCATGATAATTGGTTTGTCATGATATTTTTCCAAAGATTTACGAGTTTTAGGCCAACGTTTTTATTTCATATTTAAATTCTTGATTCCTTGTTTGAATCTCTTCTAGCTTATCAGCTATGAAAACAATACCATTTGCAAATTTCAAGTGATTGGGGTAAGCGCTGGCAATCTTAATGCCTTTGTATAAGCAGCTTAGCTTCCTAAAGCTTTCTTATATACAGAACGTGAAGGATTTCAGAGGGAGTATTTCCTTGTTAAATACTTTTCAATAATTGAAAGATGTCTGAATCTTGATGCAATGTACATAATGTAGGATATAATGTACTCTATATGGTACTCTGATGTTTTCTCAATCATCTGTAGTATGTATGAGAGTCTGTATGTGATCAATCATTAAGAAGCCTTTTCTGAAACCAGCATCTTCTCTCAGCTTATGATCATCAAGCTTGTTTTTTTGTCTGTTATTAATGACATTTGTGATGAGTTTATAGAGACATGCGAGAAAATGATTGATCTGTAGGTCTTAAGGTTTGTTGATCACATAGATTTTAAAGGAAATGAGCGCTAATTGTGATTCTGAAGACAAGAAGACTTCGACAAGAACGAAGATTTATGAGACACTAGAAAATTACCGGGAGGTTTCGTTCGCTACACCTCTTGAATTATATACCACACCTTAGAGTTATTTGAGTTCTCAACACGCCTTTGAAAGGCTATAAAATAGTAAAAGTGGAAAGTACCAAGATAGACATCGCTTAAATGGTGCCAGGGAGGAGTCTTAATCGCCAAACTTACGATTAGAGCCAATTAATACAGATGTCTTTCTGTTATAATTTATAAAAGAAGTTTGATGGTAATATTTGGTGGTTTATTATAAATTTAATTCCTTCGAGTTCTAATTGTTGTTTATACATCCTTCTATGACATTTATGGCCTTCAAACGATTCTGATTATCATTACTATATCTACTACAACAATACCAAGAATTTGCGATGTGATTTAAATTACTATTCTAGCCATTATATAATATATTTTAAAAAGCTTATCCCCTAATTTTATGATGATCGGAATTTTTTACTCAGTATTCAATTTATTTGCCTCTTTAACCTTGCTTAACAAAGTGCTGTTTAATATAGATAATTTCATTGCGAAAAGGAAAAAAAATTGCCTTAACTCAGAATGTAAAATTTTGGCTTGGAAACACGGGGTAAGAAAATTATAGAAGGAAAAACATTAGAAACTTTATTTACGTAAACGTCAATTCTTTTCAAAAAGTGGGAAGGGATGGTAGTTATTTTTAGAGGGGAATATGCAGAAAGTGAAAAGAACAAATAGCCAACACGAAAGTGCGATTGATGAACACGGAGAAGTACTTATTTTTGTAGTTACTCAGCGTATAAAATGCAATATAACAGACTCTTTACTCGTGCGTATATAGAGTAATATATGTAGAACCATACAAAGGTTTATAAACACACCTATGTAATTATGATGTTTACTATTACTAAAATTTAGTTGATATTTTATCGAATTTATTGGGCCAGCTGGTTTCTGTTACAACGGAAATTCAGATCAATATTTAATGCTATTAATATAGTTCGTTGTCTCTGTAACTACGTATCGATATTTTATCGCTATATATTCATATGTGGGTTCTGTGGCTACGAAAAATGGGCTGATTTTTCAAAGTTATTAGTAGGGTGGGTTCAAGTACATACGAGAAACAATCACATTTTGGTATTAGTAACTGCATAGTAAATCTTGAATATTCAATGACATTTTATTAATTTCGCTGTGTTTAATGAAAGAAGCTTATCTTACGAAATAAGTATTTTCCCTTACATTTAAAAATCGGGTTTCCCTTTTTTAATGAGGGAAAAAAAATGATCATGGCAGTTTTGTATAAGTTTAGCAATGGTAATATGTAGACTTTACCCAAAATGGAGTATTTATAAAACTTACATTAATCAATTGAATCTGCTGTCATAAAAGGAACATTCAACTATAATTCAGTTGATCGTCAGTTCAACCCTACTACCTTTAAATTAGAGCCTTAATTCTACCTTTTACTGATTTAAGCAATAAATTGATTAAATATATTTAATGTAGTATTAACATACTATAGAAAATCATGAACATTACTCTGCCTTAATAAACAAATATATGTATATATTTGCTGATCTATTTAGAAAAAAGTTGCACACAATCTTGTACATAGTGTCCCGACCGGGCCGACGAGTTATCTTCCTGTAGGTCAGAAAAACCTCCGTTCTTACAAACCTCTCAGATAATCACTTCGTTCTATTTGTTTATTAATACCAATCTGCTAAGCTGAATCCTATGAACATTAATTTTATTACCATCACTTTATAAAATTCCTATGATAGAGAGTCTATGCTCTCTCTCTCTCGAATATACATCAACGAACATTCACTTCAGACAAACCTCCTTCCCAGAAACCCCATCCGTCACGCTCACCTTCTCTATACATATAAAAATTTTTTTTTTTTTACACAGTTAGATATACATTATCCACAGTTGCCAAACAGACGATAATTCACTTCCTCTTCACATTGTGCTCAACCCACTTCTATGGATAAGATTCCTGAGCTCCAGTTATTCATCTTATAAAAACTAAAGTTCAAAATAAAGTTATTTTCATCGACATTTGGAAAATGAAAATACGAACTAATTTGGTGGAAACTCTCAAAGAACTCTAATCTCGAACTTGGATTCATATAGTAGAGATGGATTATTGTTTTAACTTGGAACTGGTGACCCTTGCCACCTTGAGGCATCACCCACTTTTCTTGCTACAAGTGCTGACACTTAGAGTGACATTTAACCTACATCATCACTGGAGTCACTTCAAGCAATCATCATCTACCTGTAGCGACATCAAAACATCATCATCTATCGGAGTTACCTCAAACATTAACGTCATTTGAAGTGACTCTCATTATCTTACAATCCCATCGCATCAAATTTTTTGAATCATATTCCAATTCTCTTAACGGAGCGCAAGTACCACCATGGACCCCTTACAACCTTTCATCAAGTAGCCTACATTCATCTCAGCAAAAGGCCAGCTCTAGTCAACAGGACGATCCATGTCCGCAACGCGCAACTCTCCCATTCTCACTCACATTACTCTTGAGTAGGTGGTACAACTCATCAAAATTATAACCTACAGCCACAGATATCGTCGCAAAACCCCCTCTAACTGACTCGTCTGATCGTTAACTTATACACTGGTCAACAATCTTTGGTAAAATTTCAGTTTCATAAGATTTGTTTACTTATTATTACTGTTTTTAACCTGCTGAAATTCAAATCTAAAAATGTTTCAGATCTACATGCTCTAGTTTTCATGCAATTTTCCGTTTTTCGTTCTAACCGTTTGTGGTCAAATTAATTACTTACACGTTTATGTTACAAACAGATCTAATCATGGTTACACAGAAACGTCGATGTGTGCACAAGCTGATCGCATTTTGTCATATTTTTTGATGCTTCACGCTTATTCTTCAAAGGCGTAATATGAGTACGCTTATAAAGCGTTTTTTGTACTTACGCTTGGCGAGCAAAACAAGAAATGGGCATGAAATACTGTGTACCATAGCTGCAAGGAAATGCTACGTGACTGGATAAAAGGGAAAAGTAAATGTTCACATTTAGGAATTCGTATGACCTGTTGAAAACCGATGGACTACACAACTACCTGCCTAATTGCCTGGTCAATAAAAAGGGCATTAGCATGTAAAAAGGACACCAAACCTTATATCCTAGTATCCCCTCAGCAATCTGACCTACTCTGCACTCTGATGAGCTCCCAATCCCAGTTTTTAAAGGCTTCCTTCCATCAGAAGATGTGGGTAATGACCAAGAGCAATAGATTGCTGATGAAAGTCAGGAAATACTTTCAGAATCCGGCGATCCTTCTTATGAGAACCCAGAGTCATTAACTGCTCAGCGGTTTAGTCAGCCAGGGCTAAATGACCTTGTGCGTGATTTAAGTCTCTCCAAAAATGGAGCTGAAGTGTTAGCCTCTAGGTTGCAAGAAAAGAATCAGTTGAGGCATATGACTAAAGCTTCATGCTTCCGAAATCGGGAGGAGGTTTTTGATCATATTTTACAGAGAATACCTTTCTTTATTGTTATAATATCTCAGATCTTCTCCAGGAATTAGGGATGCCAGTATACAATCTAAATGACTGGTGAGTATTTCGAGATTGTTATAATCGGGGTTTGGAGTGTGTTCTACTTCATAATGGCAATGTCTATGCAGTTGTTTCAAATAGTCATTCTATGTATTTACGAGAGGAACATAATGACATTAAAACTGTGATTGACTTAATAAAATACCACGAGTACAACTGGACAATTTGTGCGGAACTCAAAAAGGCTAATTTACTCATAGGTCAACAAAGAGGATTTACAAAGTATACCTGTTATCTTTGCATGTGGGACAGCGGAGCTCGAGAAAAGTACTGGAACCAGAAGGAGTGGCCCATACATGAGACTCTGGAAGCAGGTTTGGCAAATATTGTCAACGATCCAATTGTCAGTCGATTAAAGATCATTTTTCCTCCAACCATATCAAGCTTGGTTTGATGAAACAATTTGTCAAGGCGTTAAATACTGGCGGTGGATGCTTACAACACACATATTCTGTCCTTCCTGGTTTATCCTTCGAGAAGATCAGGGGAGGTGTTTTCGATGGACCACAGATTAGTACACTTGTACGTGATCAAGAACTTGCCAGAAAGATGAACAACAAGGAAAGGACTGCTTTGCTTTCATTTGTGGCGGTGATGGCAAACTTTCTCGGAAATAAAAGTGCTGACAACTATGAAACTTTCTTAGCTAATATGTTGTCATCTTTGTCAGATCTTGGATGTAACATGAGTGCAAAACTCCATTATCGGTACAGTTATCTAGATAGATTTCCTGAGAATATAGGAGAAGTAGGTTACGAGCAGGGCGAGTGGTTCCATCAGGCCCTCAAGACCATATAGAGCGTTACCAAGGGAAATGGAACAAATATATGATTGCAGATTAATGCTGGAGCATTAAATGAGAATGCCCTAAGACAGTATACAAACGCAAGAGCTACAAGCCGAAATTCATGCATGTGTAGATTGCAATTGAACTTTGCCTCCTCATAGTAGCCAGTAACTTATCTTCTAATCATGATCTTGATTAGATTTATACCATCTTGCATTCTATTTTTTATTAATTAGCTATATTAAAGAGTTTTATAACATATTTTATCACATATTTCTCCTGATAGACTACGATGTCAATGTAATGATGAGGAAATTTGAAGATTTTCAAATATTTGATAGCCAAAAAAGTAGAGAACTGAGGAAAAAACCTAACTTCAGATCTGAAATCAGCGCAAGAAATTAAGTAACACCAAGTGTTTGATATCAATGAAAAAACCTTTTTCACGAGTGTTAGCTGCGGGCTTCACTTTGAATACATTCATTAATCTTCATTCATTTGCACTCAAATAGCACTCACCGATGGCAACGTGCCATAAAGTTATTAGCATTCACATAATGCTATCAACAAACACCTGCATCGGAATTCATTAGCATTCACATAATGCTACTAACGGCACTAAGCCTCTCAATTCATTAGCACTCACATAATGCTGCCAACGGCAACACGCCTCTCAACCCACTATCATTCACATATCTACTTACGACGAAATGCCTCTCAACTCATTAACATTTAAATAATGCTACATACAATGACATAGCTCCCATTTATCCAACCATCTAAAAGAGTTAACTTACAAACAAACACACGGCCATGCAACAAGTACGGTTTTTACTTATTTCACTAAGGGTTTGCAAGTTTGCTCGATTATTTCGTTCATCAAATTATTTATCTAGGTGAAATAATTAATTTATCAAATCACTGTATTCACGTTTACTTTATCATTGTATGATTGTCGTACGTTAACCTAGATATATATATATATATATATATATATATATATATATATATATATATATATATATATATATATATTTATAAATATATATATATATATATATATATATATATATATATATATATATATATATATATATATATATATATATATATATATATTATTTGTTTAATTAATTTTTAATAAACCAAATAAACTATGCCTTGAGGCGTAGGTTCCTGCCTTAGTAATCGCTTGAGGATCATTCTCTAACAGAGCTAATCTTTATTTTTATTCTCGGAAATGAATAAAAGGGGTTTCTTTCTTGACTTTATCAATATTGCCACTTTAACTCGTTCGAGGATAATTAAAACAGTACTTTTACTAAAAAAATTGACTTCAATGAACATAAACCGTCTCACTAAATAACATAAAACAAATACAGATCTAATACACTTGAAAAAAAAGAAAATGGGATTACTGGGATAGGATTTTACGGAAGGAACAATTTTAAGTTCATATCTTTGTCCTTGGCAAGACATCCAATAAATTAATTATTATGCACAGGACGTAAACAACAGGATTATTCTCTACTTACATAAGGTAATGGATATTAAATACCCGCGATCAGTTAGACTATCCTCGGAGATTTTGTTCCGGAGAGGCGTCTAGGTGGGGTGGATGCTCAAGAGAAAGCTTAGTCCTTCTACTTTTCTTCCGGACGAGATGGAATCGTTGTCTTTTTTTTTCTATCTAGTTGGGGTTTTTCCAACTCAGATAGATTAAGATTTAGAGTCCTTAAACTGGGTAGTTCGATAGTCAATAATCTTGGGGCTCGAACGGCGTCGAGATTCCTTGGTACAATCTAGTTTTGTACAAGGAATGCAAGTTCTCCTTAACTTGCAGAAAACTTTCTACCGGTGACTTTCTTGTTTCTTCTGTTAGAAAGAACAAAAAGCCGCGTTTCCTTGGGTAAACCTGTTATATACCCAAATTATTTCCGCGGGGTAATGAAGACGTGGAAGGAAGACTCGCAAGGTGAGACCTCAGGTTGGTCTCCCACGCTTCGCGTCTTGTAGCTCCGAGAGAGGGTAATACGAGTTCGGCATTTTGCACTTTTGAATGGATTGTTTAGAACAATGGTTCCCATTTTTTACAGGCTGGCGTCCCCTTGGCTCCCCAGTGAATTCCTAGCGCCCCCCACAGACACATATGGAAACAAACACCTCTTTCTTGATATTTGGTATGCTGCAATTTGAAAAGAGAAAGGTTAAACACAAATGTGTATTTCACAAATAAAACCCAATTTAGTAAACCAATTTATTTTTTAGCAGTTTTAACTGTTTCAGCAACATAGAATGGTAAATAAACATTCCACCAGTAACCTTCATTGTCTCACACTTAATATTAATGGGATGGATGTGCTTGGTGCAGGGACATAAGCTTCTCAACATCAGGCTGGAACTCACTAAGAAGAAGTCGTAGATCCCCGCGGTCAGTAATTTTCAGTCGGTTTCTTTGCTTGGAAAGAAGCAAGGCGACTGCACTGAAGCCCCGTTCTACTAAATATGATGTTGGCAAGGCAATAAAGTACATCTTGACCTTGTTCCACAGCACTTGGATGCAGTCAGAGATTTTTTTTTGTAACCAAAAATCTTGATATGACTTTTTGAACATTGGCCTTAGCTCAATGTCATTTTGAATGGAAATCAGTTCTTCCTCTGCCACTCCAGTTTCTTCACCGTCGACATTTAGGAATGGATTGATCACCCAGTCTGGTATTTCAAGCAATAAAATGTCCTCAAATCTCTCAGACATGTCTCTGTGCAGTTCATCCAGGTGTGTACAATACACTTGAAAGTCATCGAATGGTATGCCTTTTTCCTTATCCAATGCAGAGAGGCTTGGGAACTGGTAGAGTGCATGGTGAGCTATGTTTCGTTTGAATAACTGTAACTTAGCCAGGAAGGTGGAATAGCTGATTTGACTGTAATTAGATTAGCCTCATTTCCTTGCAGTTGTAAATTAACTTCATTGAACTTTGTGAATATATCTGCCAAATAGGCAATGTCATGCTTCATGTTTCTTAGTTCATCACACAGAACAGAATTGGAGTCTTGGAAGAATTCAACAACTGTATCAAACAGTGAATAGAAACGTCTCAGGCAGTTTCCCTTTGACAGCCATCTAACTTCTGTGTGCAACACTAAACGTTCAAACTCTTCATCATTATCAGTGCACAGCTGTCGAAACAGTCGGGAATTGAGTGCATGTGCCTTGATTTTATTTATTGCTGTGATAACAGTACTCATTGATTTGTATAGTCTACCACTCAGGTTTTTTGCGACCAGATGCTGCCTGTGGATTACACAGTGCACTGTAAGTACTCCAGGTACAGCTTTTTTCAAGAAACTAATGAAGCCACGATGACGACCTACCATTGATGGTGCCCCATCTGTTGCACAAGCAAGAATGTTAGAAAGTGGGATGTCTTTCTCTTTGAAAAAAAACATCAACGACACGAAATACTGACTCCCCTTTTGTGTCTGTTTCAAGCTGTCTCGCAAATAACAGATCTTCAACCAAGCTTTCATCTTTGACGAAACGAACATAAGCATGAAGCAAAGATTCATTGCCTGGCAGAGTGGACTCATCTAACTGTAAACTGAATTCTGTTGTCCTAAGCATGTTACACAATGTTTCTTCAATATTTTCAGCCATTTCATCTATTCTTCTCTGAACAGAGTTATCACTGAGAGGAATAGCTTTTATAATTTGGTCAGGTGACTTGTGTAGAACTGTGTGTAGAACCTCTCTTACTGCTGGTAGAATAAGCTCTTCTCCAATTGTATGAGGCTTACCAGATCTAGTAATCAGCAAAGAGATGTTGTATGATGCTCGCAAAACGTCAGTAGATTGTTGTAAACTGCTGGCAAATATATTTCCGATGGTTTTCCGTTTCCGAACGTTGTCTCGGAGTGACTGAAAATATGCCAAGTTTTTGTCTGCTTTATCAGAGTGCATTTTCTTCAAATGTTCCAAAAGCCTCGAAGGTTTCATAGCTTCATTTGAAAACACTCTATCACACAGTAGACACATTGGTTGCTGTTGGTTGTGTGGTGCTGCGACAAATCCATATTTCAGATATTCCACACTATATTGCCGACACTTCTTTTTTGTTTGCTGTACCAAGGCCATACTTTATTCTGTAACAAAAAAATAAAACCATGTAAAATACAGCATTTTATCGCATTTCATAAATAGGCCTACTTAAAGACAGAAATGACAACATTGAAGGTATAAAAAGCAAGTTTATCCTCTCACGTATTCATTTTCTTCCATTTACTCACAGAAAATGGTGGCGGACGTGATCACCCACACAATGACACACGCGCGAACACGCATATATGCACACACACACACAAACACATGCACACACAGGTACAAAGTCATATACATTCGTAACAATATATATCAGTGAATGCACCACCCTAACCAGCTCAACACAACACAACACGGCGCGTTCTGGCGAGTCCCCAATTTCATGTTGACTTGAACTCAAGATGATGTTGACCGCCAGGATGCGGTTTTTAAAAAGATAAAATTCTGAACATTACAAGCTTGAAATTACAAACCTGAGCTTTTTCTTTTGTAGTCTATGTTGTCGGATCTGACTGGGCCAGAGCGGCGTGCGGTAACCGGACCCTGATGCGTCGTCCACTGACTCGTCCTGCTGGACGTGTTGTTTACAAATCGTCAAACAAACGTTCGAACTTCTGACTTCGACTTCGGACTGCCGCCCCCCTACCACCCCCTTCTTCCTCACCGCCCCCCCAGATCTTTACACCGCCCCCAGTGGGCGGTACCACCCACTTTGGGAACCACTGGTTTAGAAGTACACCCTCGAAGGGCCTGCCTTTTGAGCTGAGGTCAAAAATCAGTCTCGTAACATTTTCCCTTTTGCCCGTTCTCCTTTGTTACCGGAGAACATCGGAGGGGCAAAGCTAACCTCAGATGTCTTTTGTTATTATTTCCTTGGCCTCGAAACATATATATATATATATATATATATATATATATATATATATATATATATATATATATATATATATATACTGAACTCTTATTATACCTCCACAATGATTAAGAGAAAATGCGCACTTAATCGACTTGGTCTTCTTCCTCTACGTTCACCCTGAATGAATTGACACAAATGCATTCAGGAGACCTACAGCTGAACAAGACTGAATTTTAACTATTCTTTTTCAAAATGTATTGTTTAAGATTTCCAAATGTATCATTTGTATATTTAAATATCATGTAAATACCGTCTCAATAATTATTACGCTCTGTCCAAACTTGACCTAATTATTCTGTATAAATATTTCCAATTATCATTTTAATTTAACAATTCCCATGTATAGAATTAACATTTAGTTAACAGAACTATGTCATTTTATGCTCATGTATTATTTTAACTAACAAATTAATGTAGATCTTACCTCATAATTTTATTTATTCCATTTACCATGCAATGAATCTTCATTATTATATTTTTACTCAATTGATTAATTCCGATTGAATTATATCCTTTTGATTTGAAGTTCATTATTGTTGCTACTTTCTTGTCATTTCATAAATTTTATATTTTATATATAAGCAAACAAATGTAACTTTATTTGCTAATTCAAAGTGGTTTTGTGATTATATATTTTTACAAAAGTTGCACACACTCTTGTGCGTATTGTTACGACTGGACCAACGAATTATCTTCCTGTAGCTTACAAAAACCCTTTGTTTCTGCACAACTCCCATCTAACCATTTCGTTATATTTGTTTATTAATACCAATCTGCTAAACTGAATCCTATAAACATATCATCATCAATCTATAAAATATTTTGACTGAATGACTCTGCTCTCTGTGTCTTTCTCGAACACAAATCAACGAAAATTCACCTAAGACATATCTCCCCGGAAAACACCAATTGGTCATGCCGATATAAAACAACCATGCATTATTGACACAGTCAGGTACACATTATCGACACAGTCAAACAAATCACTTCGTCTTCACATTGTGCTCTATCCACCTCTGTGGATAGTACTTAAAAGCTGCAGCTATTCATCTTATATAAACTCAAGTTCAAAATATAGTTATTTTTATCAACTTGTTTGGAAATCCAAATACGAACTTATTTGGTGGACACTCTAAAACAAACTTAAATCCAGAAATTGGATTCATCAACAGAAAGAATATTGTTCCAAATTGGAAATTGTGGCCTCTGCCACAAACAAGCAACGACACCTTGTCTCTGCAACAATATATTTTGAAATCAAACACAAATTTCTCTTCTTTTTCGTTTATTGTCTTCTGAACCTCAGAATTCTTCATTAAGCTTCTAATTTGGAAACCATCAAAAACATTTGCATTTAATTTGGGATCAGTTATATTTGGAAACTTCATGATGTAAAAAAATGCTGGATTCTAATTATTCTGTACTTTTACAAAAAAAAATGAGCAAACATAGCTTTATTTGCATTGGAGAGAACAATTTTTTTTAGGAATCAATCAAAGGCTTGCCATTGTTATTTTAGCATCCGGGTGTAAAAGATTTTCAAACTGGATTTTCATGCTGTTGAAATGTTTGGCTATCACCCTATCAAAGAAAGGAGGGGTTATTGGTGTAACCTCCTTGCATTCTTAATATTAGAGAGATAACTTTGATACTAAAATCGATACACCACTGATAATAATTGTATTTGATGGCATCATGTAGAATTTTCAGGTTCTCATAACTTTCACTCAATTGGTTAGAATGAGCAGCTGAAAGAGAGGCAAGAATTTTACAATTATCCAAGATTAAATATTTGTGACTTCTAATTGATGTGTCTCTATGTAGTCTCCTTTCAGATTGATTGATACAGATCTTTTAATACTTCGATCAAACTATTTATCTCCGAGCATTACAACAAGGATAAAACCTGATGACAAAAAAATAACTTCCTGAATTATTCTTATATAATTTTTGGCTAGTAATATTATTTCTAGTGCCAATAAATAGGTTTCTCTTTTTACAAGAGAGCAAATAAGCTGGGAAGACTCTATTATTTTCGTCTTAAATTTTAAGTGACCTTAATGAGTTGTACTTGTGTTACTGATTTTAGTTCATTGAAACAAGATAAGGGTAAACATGATGTTTCCGATTCGTCTCCCTTATTTATTTCATCAATACCAACTTTATTCACGGATATTTTATCAACCTCAAAGAAGACAGATAATCAATCACTCCTTTGAAGCATTACGCTAAACTCCACTGATCTTTCCGCGTGGCTTTCAATCAGCTCGTTCAATACTAACACCATGGCCAACCAACGGGGCCCAGGATATCAGAAAACTGCTTATGAGATGATAGAAGATTTTCTACATTAGGTGCATGCTTCTCAGTGATAATGCACTTCCTTAAGTTTCATTTTCACTATTCTCCAGAGATTTGTGAAGATTTCAATGGAGGAACGATAACGAGTCCGATCAGTTCTCATATTTCTGGCAGAATACTACCGCTGCCTAAAGAAGTATGTGCCTTCTGTCCCATATTAAGAAGCTCCCTGAAGAGGCAGTTCAATTCTATTTTTTCTGAGATCTATAAGAACTATAAGGTACATATTTATAGACTAGTTAAACTATGCAACTAAATGGATCACTGACTACGAATAAAACAGAAAATAAACATTAGTCTAAAGCATTTTATCAGATAGAGAACAGTGGATGTCATTTACAAAATTCATTTGTATTTTGTTAGAGAATAAATATTGTGGAAGATAAAAATGGTGAACAGAAAAATTCTCGTTATGATGCTTATATAACACTCGAATTGATCGTTTATCTGAATCTCTGTAATAATTGGACAAATATAAAAAATGGGGAATTTGTGTACGCTATGCAAACAAAAAATGACCCCAAAAGGCAAAATAATCTAAACTAAATTCGATTAGGAAGACATTCGAACATCCAGGTTCTTTCACACAATTGTATTTTTGTTCCGAAATTAGAGATAATACGGTGACTACTTCAATATTTTGAACTTAATCAAATTTGAATAGTGTGCTTTTTAAAATATCAAATTTGGATTATTTACAAGGAACGGCATCAATTCACTCATCTGTAATTCGCATTTCAAAAGTGAATTAGGTTTAATTGGCTAACATTTCCATTCTTTGACACCTCCAAAGAAAAGAGATCTTAACATCCAAACTTCTCACAATCAGGCCTGATCGTACGAGGCGGGTGGCTGCTCATAACCTTTGTAAATAAATAACTAAGCTTCATAGATGCAAATCTAGATCAGTTCTGTCCTCACTCACAGTACACCACCATAGGAGTTCAATCATTCAAAGTGTACTCAGTTAAACAAATCAACATAACAAATGTAAATGCTTATATCTCACCTAAACACGACCACTTCTCCCTGTAAAATTCTTTCCTCAGTTAGTTCTTTTATATCTCATTTCAAAGACACGGCCTCTTCTTCGTATGTCAAACACCCCAACGGGGAAAAATAGTATGATATCTAGTCTCAGACGGACACACTCACACTAATACCTTCATTTTAATACCTTTATTACCCAACAACCTTTCCACCACCTATTTTCCTTATGTACATCCATTCACTCTGGAATGCATTCTCCAATCCCAATCACTTCCATATCAAACGCAAACAATACCAGTTATCTGCTGATATACACACCAATCCCAATTCTAAATGAAGCAAATGGGAAATATTCAGAAATTAAACAAAACAACAGTTTGAAAAAAAAAATATTGCATCGATTAGAGATATTAACGTTACCAGGTACACTTTCTTTAGTATGGGGATGGCGTGGGAGATGCCTTCCTGCTCCTCCTAGACCCTTAAATGGGCTTCGAGAGGAACAGCAAGGCAGCCATGTGACAGAGAGAGAGAGAGAGAGGCAAATAGTAGAGAGTTGAGATAGCGAAGATTGAAATAAAGTAGTAGACTTGACAGTTAACATACATATATGGTCACTGAATCTACAGGTTTTCTTTGGTCTTGTGGCAAGGTCTGTATTATATCCTTTACCTATTCACTTTTCTATTGTGCCCGTCTCACGTAAGTTGTGAGGGATATAAGAAAATGTAGGGTGAGAATTGAAAAGTAGTAATAGGTTGCATGGAGTACATGATAATTTTATTCAGTTTGGTAGTATGGTATAGTTTGAAATTTGATAGTTTTAGTTAATTGTTGCCTGATTCTCTGGCTATTGTTCTTTTTTGTTGTATGTTTGCATTATATTTCTTGTTATTTTAGGTTTCTCCTGTAGTTTTCTCATGACTCTTTAATTTCTTTGGTTATTTGTGTACATATTTAACATAGCTCAAATAAAAAAGAAAAATAATGTCAACTTATTCCTCCTTTTACTTACTTTTCTAAGTTTTGGGGAGAAATTTTTTTCTTCTTCTTAATTTTCTATTTCGTCATTGTTATTTTTATTAGTTTCTTAGCTCTTTCCTCATTTACTTTTTGTCATTCGTTTTATCTAAACCTTTCTCTGCATGTCGCGTTGTCTTCCCTTTTCTCTTCTTATTGTTTGTGATTATTGATCCTGACTTGTTTTGAATTCTTTGAAACTTATTATTTTTTTATTTTCATCAAAAGTATGAAGGAGCTCTTTTGTGAATGAGAACAGAGTCGGAAAAGGAAACATTAATTAAATTTTTTTTGTTCCAAATTATAGATAGGACAGTCCTGAAAAGAATTAAATGTAAGTAGTAAATAATATCTAAACAACGTATGCGATTATAATGCAAAGAGCGTCCTGTTTACACGCATTTCCATATTTAATCATGTAATTAATTGAAGATGAAATGTGTTTTTTGCCCATTGATTTACTCCCCCCCAACACCATCACCGAATTTTTGTGTTGTGTGTACACAACTTCTCAACTGTCGACTATCCTGGAGACTGCGTTTCATTATAGCGTGGGTGGAAGTACAGTTGTCCTTTTTTGATTCACTTCTTGTTGGTGGCGTTGGAAAGAAGATGTCCTTTTAGGTACTTTGGATAGACGAAATTTCTGATCATCTCTTAACAATCTTTTGAGAACACATGGTTCACTTAAGCCTCTAGAGCAAGTTGTCTGCCATACCAACTTGAATTTCTCCTAATTTACTTAGAAGACGAATACCTTTCTCTCTTGCAACTGTTGTATAATTTTAAAGAGTTTATATCTGCTTCAATGAGTTTCAACATTTTTAAAATATTGGCCGCCATCTTCCTGTTCCTATACAGATACACGATTGCTTCCCATTTAACATTCATATTTGTAAACGGAAGTCTTTTATTATGCATTTACCCAAATCTACTAATTACGGTAGATCCTTAACAAAAATACAAGCGAGTAATTAATTAATGGTATGTAAGCATATTTGAAATGATTGAGAAAAGAGGTTTACAACCCGTGTTTCCATCTTAAAGTATATTATAAAAAAATTTGATGTTAATAAATTTTAATTCAGAAAATAGGGCATAATTCTATAATTTCAAAAGGTGTATGAAGATTTAGGCCAAAATATAGAAGCGAGAGGCTCGTTAGTTAGAATACGACTTATTCTGAATTAACAGTTTATTTTCCCTCCTTCTTAATTTCGAATTATAATTCCCTATCTTCCTTTACTTTGTACGGTTGGAAAAACGAATTCGGTTCATCTGTGTAGATATTAATTCGGGCTAAATTATCCTTCGCTTTGAATTCACCAAGTGTGTTCCAATGTAATTATAACTCTCCCTGCAAAGACTTTGCGCTTTGTCTAGAAATCATTCCCCAATCATGATCCTTTGAATTTAATACTGAGAACCTTTTTGGCAAGTGTTAAGGTGTTAAATGCGATGAAAATTCATACGGTGTAATTACGTGTTCATATATTAATTGAATTGAGCTAACAGCACTGTTTTATTTCCAACTGGGCAACGTTACTATTCATAGCTTTAGGCAAGAAATCTTTTTGCTTTTTCAGTAAAATACAGTATATAACTACTCTATGGTATTTATTTTGCATTTGGCATTCTTTTTAAATTTAATGTAAAGGCAACACGCCGTGGTTCAAGACCTTCAGAGAGTAGACCTACAGGTGTATCTAATGGAGAGATTTGGTGCCGAGACCAGTCTCTATGTTTAAAGAGAGCATGTTTTTTTATCAAAATGGAACTCTATGAATACCATCGACCTTAACAAGCGACTATACTTGAATGATTGTTAAGATCTTTTCTGGTTCATAATTCTACCTTTTTTTCCTTTTATATGTATTTATTTCCTTCTTTATTTTTTATCTCTTGCCTCTTCTTTTCGTATGTCTTTCCATTTCTATATCTTTCTATTCCACCTGAGTGTTCCTACTTTTCTCCCATTGTCATTATATTCTACTTCAATCTTTCCCTTTTCTGCCCTTTATTCCTTCCTGTACTGCTTCTAAGACCCATCTTCTTCTTCCCTTCTTATTCAGCTCTTTCCTTTTTAAGATTTTTTCTTCACCTTCCCTTCCCCATCCAACCCCACTTGTCAATGCTTTATCTTTTCTTTCCCTTATCATTCACTTTTTATCAATTATATTCATTATTCACCTCCCTTCCATGCTCCTTTCTTTCTCCACTTTACTGCTTTCACTAATAGATTTTTACTTCTTCCTCTCTTCTTCCCATTCTTTTATCTATTTTTTGTTTCTTCCTGAGTTCTAATTTTATGTTTTATTGTTTCTATGTCTTCTTGATTCTCTGTTTGATTATATCTTTAAATCTTTTCTTATTTCCTTTCTTCTTTAATTTTTCTTATCTTGTTTCTTATGTCGCCGTATTTTCTCCTCATCTCCTCCACCTACATATTTGATTCATTTTCTTCGTCGTTCTTTCATCTTTTACCTCTTATTTTCAGCTCTGCTTCTTTTGTTTCTGTTAAATCATCAATTTTAGAAATATTAGTAACGCTACACCTTCACATACATACATTTATGGATTCATCCCATATGTGTACGCATGTGCTCTGCTTGGGTAACTCGGCGATCCAATGCTTATGCTCATTTTTAATAAGATGTGAACTGTTTTGGAGACCTGTGTCAGGCTGACATTGTTGTACCGATGCTGACATAATTTTTCATCATTTGTATAGATTGTAGCACATATAGATATTATTTAGGCATCTTCTATATGTTGTCGTCTTTACGACGTATCAATGACCTATTACAACCTTTTTTTATTAAGTTGGTGAAAAATTGGTTGGAATTTCAATAATTCTTTCCTACATGTGTCATTTGAAGTATTTAATTATTTATAATACAAAAGTATTTACTCTAACTTCGTTCCTGTATTAAAACAGTACGTTAATTTAGGGGGTATATATAAATATATATATATATATATATATATAGTTAATCTCATTAAATTACGACGTTTTTAACCTCTTTGAAGGGACCAGTATTGTTAGTAGAATATTTTAATTAAATTATGTGAGCGCTGAAGGTAAAATGACTAATTGTTATGGTTGTGTTTGTCTAATTATTTTCTGAGAATTTCAAAGTAATTTATAAACAGCAATCAATGAATGGTCATGTTTTGTGCACGATTTTCCTTCAACAAGATATTATAAATATGAACACGCAGAAGTGGGCTATAAAAGATTCCTAGATGTTAAAGACATGTTTACTAATAATAATTTTCCAATTAAGCCTCGGATAAAGGTTGGAGAAAGAGAGGAAAGAAACAGGACAAGAGAGTGTAAGTAGTATATTAGTTAACCATGACGAGAGGAGAATCAGTTAAAATTTGTTGCGTGCTATTCATTTTACATAACATGCTAATATTGATCCACTTTTAATCAAATCCTTCTTTTACTTTATGCATAATCTTTGTTTATTATCTATCAATATGCTGCTTCATTTCTTGAGAGTTGTAACTTCGTTAAAAATAACTGCACACATATTATGTATGTCATGTGCTTGCAAACATCTAAAAAAATACATCTTTCAGGAAAAATAGGGTCATCATTTCTGATTTCAAGTGTCGAATGCTTAAATGCCATTATAAGAAAATACAAGGCAAAAATTTTGGATACCTTGCAAATTCTTATATAGGAAAATTAAGATCAAATATCTAGTCACTAAAAATCTATATTACTTAAAATGGTAATAACTCCCAGAGTCCTTTTTCAATTAAAATCTCCAGCCGTTTACCAGGTTTCTCATTACGAAACTCAAGATACATAGCTTTTCATATTTTATGCTCTTAATGATTTCTGTGGAAAAGAATAATTCTAAAAATAACTTGTTTTAGAAAGCTATTTCTTCACCTCCAAACTGTAATGCTCTAAATTGGAGGGTGTTCCAGTTTTAAAATACAAAATGATTTTAGTGTCGAATATTCGGATGCAAATTTTCCCATCTGACAATTTTATGACCATGCTGCAACAAAGTTGACGTGCAAATGATACAAACCATTCTTTACCCGGCAAAAGAACTAATAATTCCAACTTCTGGCCTTATAATAAAAGTCAGGTATAAAGTTTTGTGGCTGAAGGAAGATTTATATCATCTTTTGTGTCTATAAGAGGGAGAATGGTTGAATTATCTCCGTCCCCAGAAAAAGGGTAACAGATTCTTGGACTTTATGATTTGGTATTTATATAGCTAATGCCGAGAAGCTATGCAAAGCTTGTCTTTGTCCAATCTCATTACAAATAACACACAATCTAGAGCCTCTCGTGAATGTATTGGAAAAAACAAGACTATGAAAGTATGTAATTTTGAGCCACTAGCGTGATTTTATTCAAGAACTTTTCTAATTCTATTTAGATCCTCGAATTTCGCTCTAAAATTGAGGGCGTAAAATTGGAGAGAATACATTTCACCCCAACTAATAAGATTGTTTTTTCAATCTGGACAAATTCCTACTTTCTTCGCTTTATATACCATCGTACTTCACAAAAACTGCTAGAAGAGTGGTAGCTAATCCTTTGATATTATTTCAGAAATATAATTCTGTTATAATGTTTAACCCTGGTATAAAAATACTACTTTCAATCAACACCTGCCAAAGCTGGGCTCCCAGACTCAAAACCTTAGAAAAATTTATACTCTCACTTTCGACTACAATACTCGAGTATTAGAATTTTAATTTCAATTAACGAATATTTCAGACAAAATTTAAATGACCATTCAAATTTTGCACAGAACTAACCATCTTTACTTCTATCTAATTATGGGAGTACTAAATAGATAACATAAACTGCTTATGCCAAGACAAAATTTGGTCATTAAATTTAAGTTTATATACAGTAGAGAAAAAATACAGAAATTCGATACGACTACTATTTTTAAATATCATATTTCAAGGGGAAAGTATCCAATATAAAATATAATAGAAAACAACTGCAGTTACTTTTAATATATATTTATATACAACTTATGAGATATTATAAAAATGATCTTCTCATTTGTCCTCGTGCTTAAAGGGGCTAAGGGTTATCAGCCCTGAATAATTTCTGTATGCAATAACTTAATTTAAAACGTTGGTAAGCTTTTAAGTTACCTGGAATTCTTTTTAGAGTCACCTTTTGAATCCGCCTCAAATCTTTTTCTTCCACTAAAAGAAAACACATCAATCACCTATTAGCCACTTATACTATCCTATATAATCTTGCTTCTCATGAGAAATTTTGTCAGACAATTCCACATAAATTTATTTTTTATTAATTGGAAGAAAGAATTATTCCATTAACTTCTTTCTTTATAATATGATTGATATTTTAATCATAGTCTTTCATTCAGGATTAATAAATAGATTTATCTTATTGCCCAAAATTCATGCAGGGATGAGAATCGATCCAAGCGAACAAAGGGCATCGAACAACCAGTTTGATCTCAAGTAAAACAATCCATTAGACACCACGGCTACGCCGAAGAACAAAAATTCTCTCGTATAGGCAAGCTTTTACCCCCCCCATCCCTTTCGGTAGGTCTATCGGAAAAACTGAAGGTAGGAGTTCATTTGAATTTTTTTACTTCTTACATTGCATTTACTCTTGTAATATCTAGATTCTTTTACGTTCCTATTAATTATCAATTTTTACTTTTAAGTTTCGGTTTTGTTTTAGCCACCGAAGTTGTTTCTATTTAAAGGTGCGAAAGGTTAATAAATAAAAAACAATTAAAGCATTTAGTTCATTTTTGTACATATGTAAATATTTACTCGGGCGTTTCTCTAATATTAAGAGATTACTATTTATCCATTTCAGGCCTCCAGGAATATGTCTGAATCCCTGTTTTTTGTTCGCAAATCAAAATGAAATAGTGTATTTGATAATATTTATGTGTCGGAAATCTTTGAATGATCATTAATTAACCCCCTAATATAAAAATGGGCTAGGTAAAAATCACAGGTTATACCAAACTTCTTAATTTTCTGTTTATTTTCAGGAATCCTGTAACTCTCTTTCACTTTTACAAGCATTTTCTCATTTTTGCAAGATCACATTTTATTTGCCCATAATATAAACGTTAAGGTATATTTTTTTGTTATCCTAATTATCTCACGTCTCGTATAATGTATACCGATACACGCAACAACCGAACCCTTTAGCTATCCTACACATCTATCAAGTGAATCTTGTTTGTGTTTACGAGGCGCATTTATTCCTTTGTTTACACAACCTCGCGATTTACTTAAATGTTGTTGGGACTAATTTCTTTTCACCATCAACGAAATTGAGCAGAATTTCTTGTTTCTTGTATCTAAATCTTACATAAATACCTCACCCAAAACTATCTCTGTGCTGTGTCTATACCTTTATACAGTTGAAGTTTGTTTATACGATAAGATAGAGGCAAGGTTTAGTCACCTGGAGAGAGGCAGGATTGACAGTTCAAATTTATCGCTGTTTTCGATCAATAAACTCTTAAAGAACAAAGATTGTACAAGTGCGAGCTAAAGTTGCTAAATATAAAAGCAGAATTACAATGATTTTATAATTCCGTTTACATAGTAAGTATTTTTATGCTTTTGACGCTTCGTTAAAGTCTTAATCTTTGGAAAGTACTCGACTTAATTCAATTTCTTTCCTTATTTTTTTGTAACTTTAAATACTGTTAGAGCAGCTTCAAAAGTAAACCGGGTTTCTTTCTCAGTCAACTTAAAAAGATTTTCCCTCTCAGAAAAGCTCTACAAAAAGTGTTTATATATATTTAGTAACATTTTATTTCATATTAACGCACTTTTATTTCAAAAGTGAAAAAAATAATACTTCTACTGCCAACTGGTTTAAAGGGACAATAAAGTATTGGCCACGTTTCTAGAGGAAATAAACTTTTACTAATATAAGACTGCTTGTATAAGAGAGCTCATACGTTATTTTCATTAACACAATTTGCATCAACCAGAATTCCAATTAAAAAAATAAGATATTAGTGAGTTATAATTTAAATGTCTTATATGATCAGATGGGTTAAAGTCTTGAACATCTCATACGTGTATAATAAATGTCCGAAAATTATTTTAAGCAAAGCATTAATCAAAACTGCATTTACATAGGAGTAAATATTAAACTTTCTCTCTCAAGTAAATTCGTATACCTCTAATGGACCTCAAATTACTCAGAGAACGAGGATTGGGAAACACAGTTACAAAATTATCACCGGATTTGTGAAGTAAATAAATTAAACTAGGAATAATGATTTTAAAGGAATTTTGTTTCCCAGTTTTTTGTAAATGGCTTTTAAATACATTTACCATCTCTCAATAGCTAACTATTCCCAGACAAATCTCCTAAAAATATGAGTTCTAATCAAGCGAGAGCTAAAGAGATTCCTAAAGACAATAGATAATCATCCGAGAAAGATGGGTGTGATATTTAAAAAAACATATGAAAAGACAATATGAATAAGGTTAGCAAAGGAGATGTCAAAATAGATATCAGTAATAAATTTATAACTTCGTAAACTTGTTCGAATTTAGTCAATAATGAAAATTTGCCCGATTTTACCACTAAAGTTTCATGAATATCTACAACTAAATGGCTAAATATTTCATGGTTTCAAAAAGCACATGTCATATTAAAATGCTATGAAATTTAAGTTAATAACAATTACAAACTTAAGACCATTCCAATGCATCATTATAATCTTTTCAAATAATCCTAAAATATCATTTGCGCTAAAAAACCTTCTTAGAAGTCAAATATGGTCTATTTTTTAAAAAGTATTGGCATGAAGTATTTAACAATTGAATTAGTTTGGGAGAAATATGCAGTTTGTACAAATCAGTAGACACGTCAAATGCCATAGAATGATAGCATTGCAATGTAGAAAGTTGGGTTAAAGGGAAGTATGCAATATATCAACTTTACTTCTACACCAAAATACTTTTAGCCAATTAATGTGAGAGTACATTTTTTGTTTCAAGCCCCCCAAAATATGTGCCGCAAGATAGGAATTTGCCCTCTCGCTTCAATTCTTAGTGTAATCAATATTATTTTTGAAAATTGCTTGGTTAGCTACTCCAAAGGTCGAACAAAAATTTCTCCTTTGTTAATCTATCTTTTTACTGAGAGTTTCGCTGTTCATTCTTTTCAATTCAGAAATTAGTACTAGTGTCTACAAAACCCCAGAACCGACTTTGAAATCGCTCACAAGTAATAAATGGAAGCCTTTCACTCTTCTCCTTCCTAACTCTTACAACTCGAGACCTCTTTCACTGGGAGCTTGTAGGAGTGCGAATATGTATCAGAGAGAAAACTTCCTTCCAACGCAAAAATATAAATAGCTCATTAAATTACAAACTCAGAACGGACTCGCCGTAGCGTGACGGCAGAGTGCTGGCCTTTGGATTCAAAGACCCGCGATCGAAACTCAGGCCACAAAATTTTATGAAGAAATCTTCCAGAAGAAAACGGAAATCAAGGACTAGCTCAAGAAATCGACTCAAGAGAAAACCGATGTCAAGGAAAACGGAAAGAAAACGACTTCAAGGGCTAAAATATCAATTCAAGAAGAAATCATCCCAAACTCATCAAGAATTAAGAAGAAATCATTACGTGATAAAGAGTTTAGAAGGAATCATCACATCAAGATAAATGCAAGTTAATATGAAGATACATCAAGAAAAGAAAGGATACAAAGATCAAGAACTAACCCAGCCAACTTAAATGAAGAAGAATCTCCGCCAACAAGGAATCCTGGATTGAAGATAAATGCAAGACAATGTTTCAAGGGGCACTTCAGTCAAGAAGAAATAAATAGATTCTATGTAATATAGAAATCTCAAGATGAAGAATGGTATTGATAAATAAGTAAGGTTATAAAAAATCCCCCCCACCTCAAAGGTTTACCAAGGCTCTTCTGGGGGCGGGGAGTTTGGTAGAACAAATGAAGAGTACCGAGCCACCATTAATCGCCATAGCCCCTCTTAGGAAAACCAAGGTGGGGCAGGGTGCAGGCCAATCTATATCATTTTTTCCCATACTCGCTTTCATTTCATTGAGTTCCTTCTTATTGCTAACACGCAAGACACAGGAATATAATCAAGTAGGTGGAATTTTTCCTAAGAAATTAGCCAATCTTTGGCTATTTTATCCTTTAAATTTTGATTTACAAGTGAAATTTTTATTGTGTTTTCTGATATTTTACATCTGTATATTATATCAAATTATTTTACTGCCTTAATTTTTTATTTACCTGTTCATAGTAATTAAATTCATTCTATTCTTTGTTTGAGAAAGAAAGTGTTTTTTTTCTCTAACATCACCCTGATATATATCAATTCCTTTTTTACTCCATCTTTTAGAGTGGACATTTTTGTACATGGTATTATTGCTTGTTTACTTCTCAAAATCGGTTCTTTCGCCTACATTTCATATTTGCACAAATACTTTCAACATCTTTGTGTCCACTTTTATCAACGGAAAAGGATCACGACAAAAAATAATATAAAATAGTTCTGCAAACTGAAAACTGAACTTCATCAAACAAAATACAGAGAGGAACTTTATCCTATCTTATTAAATTAAAGATAAAATCTTCTATTTTTTCAAAGTTCAGAATGAAATTAAAAAGAATTCAAACATTTTAGAGAGGTAAAACAGAAAAAATATAATTCTTTTCTTTGGACTTCATACATATTTAACGAGGAGGAACAAAGAAAATTTGCTTAAGCAGTGTATAAAACTAAACAATTAAAGTAGCATAGGTATATTATCTGGTAGAATCCTTTCATGTGAAAAAAAATTGGCCTAAAAATGGCCGCTATTTACTTATACTTTTCTAAAAAGAAACGCCAATAACTGAATACTTTCGAGTCAAAAGTTCGAGCAACGCTGGGACGTCTCGAGGAAATAGATGTCTATTTTACAACTTATTATCCAGTCTACGAAAACAATAACCCTTTTTTATATCACTAAATCTATAAGTATTTTAATGATTAGTGAGATGGATAGATATTTAGAGGAGTGAATAATTTAAAGGTGTTTTATGAGTCGAAATAGATTTATTGATTGATTTTAGGCTTAATTACTTGTCATATAGGGAACACTTTGATAAAATTACGGAGTTAATAAAAACCTTGGTATATTCAGTAATGACTCCATATTTAAACTATATTCGTATTTAAAAATGCATAGTTTCTTTCTTAATGTTTTTTACTACTTACCATCAATCTTGATATGAGTAAAAACCATAAATTTTACTCCGGGTTTTCGTATCTCTTGGCGTAATCATAATGTTATCGTTAACCTGAAAAAACTTCTTGGGTTTATTGATCAATGGAGACAATCATATATGTGAGGAAACGAACCCTAGGGTCAAGCTTGACCCTCCCCTTTCAAGCAGAAACACACATGGGCTTAACCTAGATCTCTAATCGCAAAGAAACAGAACTATTCTCGCGTGAGAATACTTCAAAGCGGCTGGTAACACCTGTGTTTGACCAGTTGGCCTATCCCCCGCTTAGACGCATTTTTCCGACCCTCCTCTGACTGGAGGCCAGGTTGGACCCGAAAAGAAGCTTCCTCGGACGTCTTATCTCCTTTGGCCCTAAAGAGACTGGTGCCAATGGTTATCACAAGAGACTAACATTCCTGGAGGCTTTCTAGCGAGGAAGCCAGCAAGGTATTTAACCTAAGATCAACTGTTACTCGTCAGAGACTACCACTTGCCCTTTCGAAAATTCTGGAAAAGACTTTTTTTTGACAATTGCACGAACCACTATCACCTGGAATTACTCATCCCAATTAAAGTGTGCCTCACACAGGCTGGAAATTACTATATTCCTGCCCCAGGTAATTACAGCCCCTCCGTCAAGCGTATAACGCCCCTCGAGCCGCAAGAGTAGCTAGCATCGTAAGATTCACTCCTCTCACCTCGAGTCAAGTCGTCAAGGTAAAACTTTTTTCCTCTCTTTTCGAGGATAATCCCCCCTTTTGTCCTCGTCACCTCATATCTTCCTCCCGACCCTTTAGTTAAACTCAGCAGTGTTTACCAACATTTTTCAAGTCTGACTAAGTCCAGTATTCTGATCCCCGTTGAATGAAGTAGTATTTGATTTATTATTTCATTGAAAGCGACATTATTTTCCCATTTTTTTGCCTTTCTAGACATTTCCATAATTCGCATTATTAGTGTAATGAAAGTTTATTTTTAGTAATAATCTTTTAATAACCTTGAATTAAACCTGGCCTTTAAATCTTCAATTTGGCCACGCATTAATCTCCTCACGCACTCACCTCTTATTAGCCCTGTGCAGCTGGTCTATCTATCTGGCCGCCTGCAACGTAAGTAGGTTGCATTCTCTTCAGCGAATTTAGCTCTCACGAATAGCACAACAATATATTAGTGAGTTAAAAATGTTTATTATATTATATATATATATATTAAGGAGTTTTCGAATATTAAAATTTCCAATTTGGTCTCAGCTGTATGTTGCCCCCTTTGGCATAATATATAGAAAAGTTCACACAACGTTTTAAGGTGATACCTTTTTATTTAAAGGTCGCTCAAGGAGTTTGATTTACTTTTTATTCTGGATAAAAATGAAAAAAGTGTAAAAACTTGGTCTGATGACGAAAGTCGCGTGCTCTCTTTCATTCCTATTTATGACCTTATGACCTTCTAAACGTTACATTATTCTCGGACTAAACTTGGGATGACCTTGACGATTATATCATTCGAAAGATAATGTAGATTTTCGAGTGTTGTTAGAATCGGCCGGAAGGTTAGAACGACCGACTGACCAATCAACCGACATAATGAGATATAGATTCGCACGAGACTAAAAATGAAATTTAATACAAAAATATTAATTCTCTCTTCAATAATTAAAATAAAATGAAATCACTGAAATAATACTCTATAAACAAAAGCAATAAATCCTGATCATTTGAAAGCTGATTTCTTAGGCTGTGTAATCTCTTTCCCCTGCTCTTGCACAACTGTCAATAAAAGCTGTCACTGAGCATCTTTGGTAATAACAGTGTTACATTGCTGGATAAGAGCAATGGCCTGATCCTGCCAGTCATTCACAACCTTCAGCTCATGTGGTGCTGTTTCGAAGCGACGATACAATTCATCCTTTTCCCAAGACGTTTCCTTCATCAAAAATTCGGGTTTTCTGAAAGAACCACGGGAATATCATTCTTTTTTCATCATAAAAACTTTAGAGGGAGTTTTCTGGCGAAAATGTTTTTCCATGGACCCTCTTCAATCCTATTTGTTTCTTAAGACGAGTCATATTATTCACCCTTTTCAGGTTTTCATTTGCTGAGAGACGGTCCTCAAAGAGGGAAAATCCCACAATCTTCTCTTAAATATACAAAAGATGGCGTTGAAAGCTGTGAAGACAACTTTTGAGGTATACCTGTATAGACTAGTTTGGCGCTCTGAGTCGTACACAAGCACAGGCAGACAGCTGACCACGGGCCGCCTAAGATAGTTCGCTGCGATTAATAAAGAGTGCGAATTACGGTTGACCGGGTTTATATTATTGACTATCCAAGTTGCAGTTCAAAGGATATATACAGACAATACCCCAAAATATAAGTTTAATAATTTTAAAAGGGAGGGAAATTTATATATATATATATATATATATATATATATATATATATATATATATATATATATAAAAGGGGGGAAAAAAATTACTTATTGTAGTTAAATGAATTAAGTGAAGATTAACGAGGTAATCTGGGAATGACTATACAAGATCGCTTTACTTTCAAGCGCTGGCGAATCGGATAGGGGTGGAAAACAATAGCTTAGGTCTTCAAGAAGCTACTTCGAACAGTACTAACGAAAGGGAGTCAGAGATGCGGTTGAATTACTTCGTGATTACTTCTAACTGATGGAGTATTCTAGCTCTCACATCAACTATATTAGTGTGTGGATTGGATCGTTTTAGAGCTGAAGCCCAGCTCACTTGTTTAATCTCCAATTTTATCAAGAATTCCTGTACAGTAACTATGTCCTATATCATGGCAGGTGAGTGTTATACGGTATTTAAAGTTACCTCAAATTAATCTGAAGGAGATATGTTTACACAAAATAAAACTGCTATATTTTGGATGGATACCTTCTCCAATCTCTATGTTTTTATGACCTTGATTACACCACTCACTTTCTTGACATTTCTAATGCTCAGCGGTGTAGATACGTTTTGCCAAAGTAAGCCCGCTACGCTTAAACATTTGGACGCTTTTACTATATTCGGTACCATTACCTAAATGATTATGAGAAATACATCAACTTACTGAGAAAAAGTGCAATCGTACAATCACCTTACGCGTAATTCATAATAGATAAGAACTCCAAGATAATGTACAATCACTTAGTGAATATCGTGCGACTTATCAATGTCATCAACGTAGCCTGAAAGAGCCAATGGTTTCGATATTAGCAGTGCGTGGTTATTCCAATGTTACAGTGCTTATGACATAAAATATCTTAAGTCAATGAGTCATTCAGAAAATATTGAGTTTTTGACTACTTTTCTGAAGCCTAGAGCGGAAAATACAACTGTTGGATCAAACGTGTGTAGACTGTCATGTATAAAAATATAGATTGCCTAAAGTTGCGAAGGTGCCTGCTTCTGGGGTCCAAATATAGTAAGAAACGCCGCCCAATGATAATTAAAAAAATGTGCAAGCAATATATCCGAAGGTGAAACCCACATTTAATTATCACTCTCAAATTTTATGTAGGCAAAGAAACTACTGTTTGGTCTTTTACTAATAAAACAGAATAATTTGAATTATTTTAGTTGTTTGAGTTGTAAAAGTATGGATTATTTCACTCTGTTTATTTTAAGGTAAGAAGTTAAATGAAATACAAGTCTTGATATAGAATATTAATTCTGCTCTTTCTTTACCTTTTCAATAGGGTAGAGCGAAAAATATTTTTTTCTTAAATTTAATTTCCCACCACGATTCTTTAATGGGGCTATTTGTCAAATTAAACTTTATAAAAGGATTTTTTTATACAAAATTTTTAACAGTTCCTCAACGTCATTGAAAATTGAAAATAATGCGATTATATCTGACAATTATTTTGAATTTTAGATTCATACCATCGAACAAATAATTATTGTATTTTTAAGAACAAGTATAAGAATTTTTAAAGTAATCGATTAATATTTAAAGGTTCATCAAGGACATAATATAGTGGTGAGAGTGAAAATTATGTTTCAGTAGCGCAGAAGATATCCTTGAGAGTGAATGTGTGTGTTTGTGTGTGTGGCTCTGTCTAGAGTCTATTGTTTTGATCAAATTCTTTTATTTTAGTCAAAATCAGTTATTTGTAGTGTACAATAAAAATTTATACACGTTTTATTATATTTCCGATCAAAATAATATGTAAGAAAAATATTAAAACAATATTTATTTATGGCAATTAAACCTAGACGCGTCATGAAATTGAAAGCCCCTTTTGTTTGGCCTACCCTGTGACATTAGTGATTAAGTGTTGCCCACTTATAAAGATGTTATAAAATATGTTTTGTTTGATCAAGAAAAGGAAAAGAACCTCAATACAAAAAACCCGCCAATTAAAAAAATTATCACATTAGTAGCGGAGAAGTTAATTTCTATTTGAAAAAATGCAATCAATCCATTGTGTGTCAATAGAGGCAGTTATAAAAAGAATTTTAAATTATTATTCAAAATATCAGAATTTAATGAGAAATATTAGCAGGAAAAATATGACATCATTGAAACAGAAATGTGACGATTTTACAAAGAATGCAGCGCAATTGTTTGATATTTCGTGTTGTTAATGCGATAGCTTTGAAAACTGTCCTTGTAGCAAAGAAAAGAAGGTCCCTTTAATGGAGCAAACGTATCTGGAAGACCAAAAACCAACTAGGAAAATGGCGAAAACTCGTCGAGGATAATTAAAACAGTGCTTTTATTAAAAAAATAGACTTTAATAAACATAAACCCTCTCACTAAATAACATAACAAAATACAGATCAAATACACTTAAAAGAAAAAGAAAAGGAGAACACTGGGCGAGCTCTCGAGGCTCGATTCGAGATAAGATTTTACGGGGGAAACACTTTTTAAGTTAATATCTCTGTCCAAAGTTAGAAATCCAGTAAACTAATTATTATGCACAAGGACATAAACAACAAGATTATTTTTACTTACATAAGACAATGGAGATTAAATACCCGAGATCAGTTAAAATATTTTGGGAGATTTTGTTCCTGAGAGGCGTAGCTCGAGTAGTTGGTTGTTTGTCAAAAGATGGCGTTCGTTGACCTGCCTGTCGATTTGACGGGTGACGTCACGAGAGATCTGGGTCGGTTGGAAGCTCAAGCGAAAGCTTAGTCCATCTACTTTTAGGCGGTAGGGAAGACCTTGACCTCGTTTTCTTCCAGATGACATGAAATCGTTGTCTTCTTTTCTTTCTATCTAGTTGGGGTTTATCCAACTCAGATAGAGTAAGATTTGGAGTCCTCAAACTGGGTAAATTGATACTTAATAATCTTGGGGCTCGAACGGTGCCGAGCTTCCTTGTACAATCTTATTTTGTACAAGGACTGCAAGTTATACCTAATTTGCCCTAACTTTGTAGGGGTGATTTTTCACTTTTCTTCTCGAATTTGAAAAATCTTCTGTCAACTGGTGATTTTCTTGTCTCTTCGGTGGGAACGAAAAAAAAAGCCATGTTTGCTCGGGTCAACCTGTTATATACCCAAATTGCTCCCGCGGGGTAATGGGGAGGTGGAGGGGGGACTCGCAAGGTGAGACCTCAGGTTGGTTTTTCCTGCTTGGCGTCTTTTAGCTCTGAGGAAGGGTAATACGAGATTGACAGTTTGCACTTTTGAATTGATTGTTTATAAGTACAACCTCGCAGAGCATGCCTTTTGAGCTAACGTCAGGAATCTGTCTCTTAAAATTTACCATTTTGCCTGTTCTCATATGTTATTGGAAGCCATCGAAAGGTCGAAGCTAAACCCAGATGTCTTTTGTTATTCTTTCCTCGGCCTCGATATATATATATATATATATATATATATATATATATATTAAACTTTTATATCTTTACACTATGTAAATCCCTATACACTTGTAATGTTGGTAAGCTTCACGGTAAAGTTAGGGAATGTGAAAGGGAAGGGTTAACTTGGAACCTGATGTTCAGGTAGCGTTAGTGAGTGCAGGTGGTGGGATAAGGAGTGGAGACGATGAGGTAGGATCTTCAGGCACCGACCTATTCCCACAATTCTGTAACGATTCTGTTGGAAGAAGGCGGTTACGGAAGCTTCTTATTAAAGAGGGCCCCACGTTCGTGAACTCCGAGGAATCTTGAGTCACTCTGTGAGGGGGCTGGGGCGAAGTGACCTATCGACGCCTAGGGTCACGGAGATAAGCCGAGATGTATTTTTCTCGCTTAGGGAACCAGAGTGAGGCCGTTTGTAGCTTTGGCTCTGAAGACGTGAGTACGAGCTTGAGTTCGCACTGACTTGCAGACCAACGGGATAAGAAGCCTCCCTACCTGGGAACGATCTCCTCTCTGAAGACTTGTTGCTTTGACAATTTACCACTACACGTGATAGATGATAATTTCTGCCCCACCAGACGCTGTGCAAGCATTACTACTCGGTGTTAAAAGAATTCATCTTTTATACTCGAAAATCGGGAGAGGTTTACATGGCGCCGGAAGTAGATTTTATATCAAGCGCTCATATTCAGGTGAGAGAGGCTTGATTATCTCCTCCATTTCGTCCTTTGCAAACTTCCGGGAACCAACGGAAGCCAAGATGAGTTTTCATCTATCGATAACCAGTCGAGGAAGGAAGGCAGTTTTGTCGCTAAAATGGTTGGCGGGAGACCATTAGATATCGGGCTAGAAGGGGAAGGTTTGATAACTGGCCCGCCCGGAAGGGAGGTAGGGAAATGTGGGTGCATTATGCTATTCTTCTACACAGACATATGTAACCTTTCAAGCTGCAGACTACATCCACCTAACTAATTGCCAATTGACCGTTGTGACCGAACCTCTGCTGACGAAGACGCTCTCTGATGAGCAACTGGAAGAATTACTCCATCAACAGCCTAAATTGGACATTCAGAAGTTCCCTTGTCACACACAAGCGCTTCAGAGATGCATCAAACTGGTCATAGAAGCCTCACTAGCAGTTTGTGGATAAGACAAACGGACGGCTATATAGGAGAAGAATTAAGTCCAAAAGAAAAATACCCTCATTTAATACCAAGATGGACTTGTTAATGAAAGGTAATAACACTATAGAAATTAAACTGCCTTGAATAAATGGATATTGAATAATAGTGATAATATAAATATTCGACTGTTAAATGTTCAATTTCTTCTATTTCAGTGTGATGATGATAAAAACCTACAGTTTTCATGGAAACAAACGGAAGAAAAGGAAAGAAAACTTATCAAATAGTTAATAGGTTATATTTATTCAATAAAATGGACGTAAAAGTATTGATTGTAAAGTTTATGGAAATATATTTTTTAAAAGATTTATGGAAATAATGTAACCTGTATAGTACTTAAATGTCTATGTAACAACTTTAAGATGAAAAAAATAAATAGAATGTTCCCACACTTTGGGATTTTTTTTTTAGAATTTCAATTGCGTTGAGCAACCTGAAAATATTAATTTAGAAATCTAAAATTTCAACACAATAGTTTCAAAATTCCCAGATATTTTTTGACTCCAGAAAACATTTATAAATAACGTGAAAATGCAGATAATTGTGCTTGGTGGTAAAGAACGTTAATTAAACAATGATATTTTATTTAATGATCGTCACTAATCACATTCTGATTATTGTTTAGGCAATTTTAATAGAAAAATTACAAAGTACTATCCATCTACCAAGCAAAAATAAATTCATAAATAGTATGAATTGTTTTTTAGGAATGCAATATCACCCAAGGTTGATAAAAATGATATTTGGAAATAGACTTCATCGGTCCCATACCCCAGATTTCCTGCCTAGCCGATCAAGACGAGTATGGCCAGTTTTAATCTACAGATGTATTTTGGAATGGAGATATTAATGTTGAGATTAATAGTGAAACATAAACACTAATCTACCTGACAATTTCCCTATGGCTAAGACAAAGTTTTACCTGTACGATGGAAATTGTTAAGACAAAAGAACATCTCACAAAACATGTACGACGACATATTTGAATTGAATTTTAAAACGATATATTTAGGAGATGACTCCGAAGAGCTATCTTATCAAGTAATTGAAGGTTCATTAGTAGGCTAAACAAGAATCTTATAAGGATTCTAAGACTTTTATGGGAGTTGTATTTGATTGTTTAACATGAAGGATCATTTTAAATGTGGGTATTTAATATTTCTTTAAAGACTTTTCATTTTTATTTTGCTTCAGTGGAAAATATAGGTTTGTATTCAAATTATTCTTAATTAACAAAGTAATTATTGTATCCTTATCTTCCTTTAGAAGGATAGCATGCAGCTAATACCACACTTCTGACTTTCAGGCAAGATGAAAATTTTTTCATGTCATAGAGTAGCTAAATCTTGTTAAATGCTTCCTTTCCTCCGCTAATTGAAAAATGGACAAGATTTATTCAGATTTTTATCGATGGGTCTTTCGCTGATAATTAAGGTTTCATCTTTCCCACTAAGAAGGATATGATACAACTTTAAGTGGGTTCGGAGCCAATAGTATCTACTAGAGCACAGTTTAATCTTAGGTAATGGCGCGAGATCTTGCCTCTATTAATTCTCTTTTCAATGATGATAATATTTTTTCTAGGAGCTTATTAATGCCCTTGGATATGGTTGAGATACAAGAGTGGACTTTTGTACTTCCCTAATCTGAATATTAATTTAGTGTTCCAAAATAAAAAGAAAGTCAGGTATTAATATTTATTTAATCCGTCTAAGACACCTTGAGGTGTTTATTCAAAGTGAGCATCCTAAATCGTTTGTCAGCTAAAGTTTGAAGCAGCGTAAAAGTGAAATTAAGAGTAAAGATTGAGCTGCAGAATGAACGAGAATCGATGCTATTCAGCAACCTCTGGCATGACCTAAGATTAGTGAGTGACGAATGACCTGAACGAATACAGCACCAAAAAGAATAAGAAGAACAACTTCTCTGCTGAGGAAGGAAAGGAAGCTGATGATGTGTTAACTAAGTTAACTTTATCAAGTTATCTCAAAATAAGTGGTAAGCTAAATAATAAGGATGATTAGAAAATAATGAAGCAAATTTAATTAATAAATAATTATTATTCACAGAAAATTTTAATTTTTTATAATTCATATTGGACGAATGATATAGGTAATTAATTATTGCTCATACGAATACAAAATAATAAAGAACTATGATTTTTTTGATTTACTCTTTTTTATCTTGATAAGATATCTTTAGTCGTGTGCGAGTCTAGTCGCAGTCCACTCTACATCTCACTATGTCGGTCGGTCTCGTTTTGGTTTTTATGTATTGGCAATAACATTGTATCTATTCCGCCGATTCCTACAAAATTTGAAGCCCTTATGTTGTTTGCCATTCTCTTTCGAATGATATAATTGCCGAGGTCCTTCCCAGGTTAGCTCGGGAATTATCTGGTTTTGGCAATAACATTCTAACTATTTGGCAAATTTTGACGTAATTTAAAACCCTTATGTTGTTTTATATTCTCTTTTAAATAATATAATTGACAAGGCCCTCTAAAGATTAGCCTAAGAATTATGTTTTTGTGGCAAAACATCATAAATATTCGGGTCATTATAACGTAATTTGGAGCACCCCTATGTTGTTTTACATTCTCTTTCGAATGATATAATTGACAAGGTCCTGAATGCTTTATGCGAATACTGGAGGAAGGAGTCTATCTTCTTACAGATATTTTTCATTCGTTATCTGATTGTTTCATTTGGTAGCTTAATCTTCGATTATTTTTAAAGAGTGCGTTGGCGTCTTCCTTCCTACTTAATTACCTCGGTAATTAGGGGAGCCACTTTGTTTTGTATTATCTTAAGATCACGTTTCTTTATTTTCGACGCCCTTTTGAAGGATGGGAGGGAAGCTGCTACCTATGTTAGTGCCTCCCTAGTTTGAGATAAATATATATTTTCTTTTTCAAGCTTAAACATCATTAATATTAAAGAAGGCTGATCGTATACTGGAAGAGTTACTTCTCGAACTTTTGTTTGACTTCCGTTTCTGCTTTGAGTTTGAAGAACCATTTGAATCTTCCTTCGTGTAGATTATTAATTATAGCTACCTGTTTCTTCCCTCTTGGCAGCGGTTTTCTTCTCAGGCAGTGCTGATTACTCAATTCTCTTTGCGTTACATTCATTCGTCTTCGATTCTTCTTGATTTTGGTTGTCCAAATTCTGGCGGTCCAAAGTGAATTATTTTTTTTTGGGGGGGAGAGACTTGTCCTAATTTAACGCATCATTGTTGTAACATCTTTTTCTTGTTGGTTAGTTTGCCCAATAGATTTGCTCACACTTAGGTTAAGAATATATAAAGAGAAAGGATTCCCCAGGAATCTTATCTACATTATTCCATGTTCCCAAGCATATTTTTTACTCTTACCTCAAAATGGCCGGATTTGACTATATTTTTGATATATGTGATCAAGTATACACTTCAATTCTTCCTTATATATGTAAATTCGTTTGTGATGTTGAGGTGTGTCTTTACCTTGTTCATAACATGGAATGTCACGTGCATATGACGTTTTCCATTTTCTTAATTTATTATTATGTTTCGAATTTTTCTCTCTTAAGAATATTCCTTTTTCTAAAAAGAAAGTCATTACCATTGTCCGGTGTGGCCCTTCGCTGTTGAGGCATTTCTTTTGTGCAGTTTCGCTGCCAACTATGCTTACTTGCTTTTTTTGTGCACATTTAGTGCAGATTGGCTCGGATTTGATGCAGTATTTGGTTATATGATTCTTCATTTGGTTGCAATTAAAGCATCTCCGTATGTTGATATGTTTATTTCTCTACATAGTGAATTAGTATGAAAAGACATATTGCCTGTAGTTCGTACTTGTTTGAGAACTTGGCAACCTATGTGTAAGTGTTCCATGTGTTCAGAGATTTTATTTCCTCTAGGCTATTTTGGTGTAAGGGAAGGTTTGTTTTAAGTTTAATTTTTGTATTTATAACGGAGGTTTATAAATTTGTAGAGAGTTATGACTGCCACTCTGGCTCTTCCAATCCGCACAGTGAGTTGGTTGTTGTACTCGTTCTTTTGGACTAATTTTTAAACCGAGACATTCGCACTTTGTGCTGTATGGATATTTTTGAACTCATGACCTAACATCTTCTAGTTAGCATTGTACTCAATGATTTATATTTTAGCTATAGTTCTCAAATACTTGAATCCTTGCATCATTATATGGAAATTTTAGGATGTCCACCATATATATTGAGTACAAGTTTGCTTAAACATATGTATTTATGTACTTCCTGTTGCAGTCCATCTTTGAAGGTGTATTTCAACCTGTGTTCAACTCCTAAACTTCTATAGGCGTGCCGCTCTATTTCTTAATCACAGGAAAGCGTTTGTGGGTTTGCACTTAGTCCCACTTGTATAATCTTGTATTGAATTGTCTTACTTTATCAAATATTTTGGTAAAATTACGAAAAACAGAGCTTCCTGTTTCTCGGATTTTTTTTTAGTGATCAAACTGATTGCCATTTTGGGGCTACTGCTTTTTAAAAATCCTCCAGGTTTCGTTAATCATCGGTTAAATAAATTTTAGAAGAGTTCCCGCTTGGCAATAATTATAATTTTGGCCAGTTTTTATTCATCTTGGAAGTAGTGTTTGTTGAGAGAAGTATTAAGAACCTTTTAGATTGCGTCTAGAATGCACCTTGATACGTTAATAAAATTCAACTTAGTCAGCTATGAGTACCCAAATGCCTTCTATTTGATGGAATGTAGGGTAGTTTTCAGTTCTTCTTCTGTTATCAGCACCGTGTCGCCTACTTGCACTTTCCTCCATTGGTCTACCAGGTGACTGGGATTTGATTTTAAAATTCTATTTAAAATTTCTTATTTTTCTCTTAGTTAATTGTTTAATATTCCTTCCTAAATTCTCAGATTTGTTTTTTTTCCTTTTTCTATTATTTTATTTTACCTGCTTTATTTAATTTTTCTAACTCCTTTCATGGAGGAAGATATTTTACTCTTTTTATTCTCTTCAATGACGGTTTCGGAGAAGCATCGCTTTATAGTTCTTCAAACGTATCGTCCCATCTTTGCTCTTGTTGCTGTCCTATGAATTCTTTAAGTTCTACATTGATCTCTCGCATTCTATTAATTGGTGTTCTTACGTATCCTCTTATTTTTCATCCTAGATATGTTTCTCCTATTTTGCACGGTAGGCTCTTCCTTTATGGAATCCATTTTTTATGTCAGATGGTGATGTATGCGGTTCTTAGAATCTCCTCCCTTTCTGCCTTTGTCGATGTTTCGTTCAGCTGTTGCAGCCCCTCGCTAATCTCTTTGAGATTGCCTCTTTAAATCATAGTAGTATTTTTTGTAGTGTTCCAAGGTATTTCTTCCATTTGTTCAATTTTATTGATTCTCATAAAGGTAATGATTTATATGGGAATTATATTTGTATCAGGGAGATGCATATATAGTCGCTCGCTTCAGAAACTGCTAGTAATTTCATGAAGTAGTTACGAGGTTGATATTCTGATTAGAGCTACATATATCTGACTTCGTGTCTGAACTTCCTGTAATTAATGATGAAATATAGGGACATGGTGTTGGATGATATTCCTGTTTTTTAGGAGATTAAGGTTTGTCTTATTTCGTTGGGTTTTTTATCCTTGCTTCTGGCATATAGCATTGCGATTACCTGATAATGATGGCCAGATTTCTCTTATCGAATATGTAAATGAACTTAGGAACAGGGGTTTATCCTAATTTAAACTCAGGCAGAATTCATTCAGGTTTTTCTAATTTGCGGTACTTTTTGCTCTTCCTGATCGCAATTTCCGTCCAATCATATCTTACTTGAGAATAGTTATTCGCAATTACTTCATACCCCTATCTCTTTTAGTGTTCACAAAAAGCTTCGAGATCAGAATAATATAAATTTCCATGTTGCTGAATACGCTTTTATACTTTGTTTCCTTCGTCATTCAGCCGTCTGTATTGATGTTCAATAATTTTATTCATTTTCTGTATTAATTCCCTGATAATTTTTTCTATTTTTTTCTTTTCGTCTTATTCGTTGAGAGGCAGCCTGACCTTGGTATTTGATGCGCATCTTTGTTCGTTATCCGTTTATTTGATGGGAGTGCCTGAGATTTATTTTTCATTGAGCTTGGAGATTTATATTGTTTCATATGTGATATATTCTTCTGTGGTGGTACTGATTAGAAGTTTTAAAGGTACAGAAGAATACGGTGTTCTTTTCATCTAAGTCTTCCTTTTCAGCATTTTCACCTTTGTCTGTTTTTACCTACTGTGAAGCACTAGGTCTATGCGTCGCTTTTTTTCAAAAGGATTAAAGTTCAATTTTATCCATTTAGAGCCAGAAATTGACCTATATTACCATAGGTCATAGGGATATTTACCCTGAAGATTTCAAATCTGTGATTAGATTTGGCCCTGTGTAGCGGCTTCTAGTGACAAGCCTCATTTACATTGCAAGGACTTTCCCTCTTGGTACGAGGGCTAGGGTAATAGTGCCGTCTACTTCATATCCCCTCTTTATCAGCCATAAATGGACGACGCCTGCTTAGTCCAGGTTCTTTGAGTCCGTCTTCATAGCATCCAGTGGTGGTGAGGTTAGACAAGTTTGGGTGAAAGTAAATATCTTTAGGTTTCTTCGTTCCGGGTCGCTCCCCATAAGAGTGTCTTCATTTTATCTTTTGTTCTTGTTCATTGTTTTCCCTGTTATGGCAGCTACTTGCCATTATAAAATATGGTTTGACACAGTTCAAATATTTCGTTATCTTGCTCTTTCAGACTTTTGTTGGTGATTTTCTTGAGCGTATATAGTTTGCACAAATTTTCATTGTCTGGGCAGTTTGACCTCGTGTACGATTCGATTTTATAACAGATGAAGCGCATAAGTATAATATGAACTACTTCTTTTTGTATATTTTATGAAATAATGAATCTTGGTACAACTTTGCTGTCTCTCGATTTCATTTATAAGTGTTTGATTCGTGTGAGCCCAGCCCAAGGTTGTACTCTACTGCAGATTTCAGTATATATATATATATATATATATATATATATATATATATATATATATATATATATATATATATATATATATATATATATATATCTAAATTCATGTGCACGTGTTCAAAGGTTTTGAGATTAATTATATTTTAATCTTTTCAATCATTTGGAAAATTTATGTGCTTTGAAACTTGATATACGATCAACGGAGTAAAACGAGGACAAATAAAGGGTGTTCAATAAAAAACGCCGAATTTGAAAAGTGAATAATTGAAAAGAATTTTATAAATATTTTTATTTTATGCATATTACTAATGAAACATGTCTTCGGCTATATGTCCATCTCCACTGATTCTGCATAATTCTCTCACACATGTTTGGTTCGATGCCTCCAATTACACGCCTGAATTCAGTCTTGAATCCAGGAACTGTGCGTGAATAAGGTTCAAGTTGGTGTCATATCTCTATTAGCGGTTGTGTGACCCCTTTTCAGATTAGTACCTAGAAGTTTTTGTTTTCTTCGGGGTGGGGGAGTTTAGTCTTGTATCTCCGCGATCGTTTTTCAAACTTTCTGTCGTTGGTTATCGTGGCTTGTCACTCGTTTAGCTCCATTTTTCTTTTGGCTCAGAAGCTCAGTTTTCTTTATGGGTTCAAAAACTTGCTGTAATAATTATCTATGGTCATTGTGAACTTATATTCTTTCCAGGTTTTGTTGATTTTTGTTCATATCAGCTAGCATATTTGCATCACAGATTTCTCAGATGCGGTATCTTTATATGTTGTTAGCTTCTTCAACGGTGTCTTTTATGTCGAGTATTTTCCTTTATATTTCCTGGTAGTTTGTCTTATGTTTGTAGAAGGTGTCTGCATCTATTAATCTATTATCAGCTTGGTCATATTCTCAAAGTGATAGTCTCTTGCTTCTTTGGTGCTGTTGTTAAGAATCTCAATGCTCTAGTCCTTCATATGCTCTTTCTATGCATCCCACCACTCTTATGCAGTGCATTTCTTTGGGATATTTTAATTGAGATAAGAGTCTGAGAGAGTTGTTGTTTCTTCTGATAAACCCGATGCGAACTGAGATGTTTTTGGTGCTAGGAGTTGTGTGGTGATTAAACATAAAGTTAAGCTTTGTTGAAATGATATCTTTTGTGTTTGAGGACCTATCGCTTAAGAACTTTGGAAAGGCAGCGCCTTTTCTCTGCACTCTTTACTTCCTCATGTGGAGATCTAGCATTTTTCAAGTGCCGTTGATATTGGTTGTGTATTCTTCCTCCATTCATCTTGCTTTGGAGTCGCCAAAAGGGACTATGATATTCGGCGGATGAAGATCCTGATGAAGTTTTGAGTTCCTATTAGCTTGATAGCAAAATAAGCATCTTTTTGTTGAATTATTTTCGAGAACGTTATTACTTTCTCTGTTTGCCATTGCTGATACCTCGTAACGTGTTTGGATATGATTCGTATCTATTCTGGTATAATTTGGGATTTCAATGTAGTCTTTCTGCAGGGTAATTCCGTGTTTTGTAACGATAACTATGTATTGCTCTATTTTTCTACTTATGTTGCTGTATATAGGTCGCTTCTTTTTCCATTCGTTTACGTTTAGAGCAACGATCTTGAAGTTATTTAAATATCAAACGCCTAGATCTATCTTAGTGTTTTGTTGATTTGCCTAATTTGTCGATTTTGTCTTTGTCGCTGATTTTACATGTCCAAATCGTTTTTATCTAAATAAGTCTATGGATTGATTGAAGCAAGAATTAGGCAATATTTCAAACTGTCTTTGTTTATTGATTTCTGTTTAGTTATGTTCAGAGTCGTAATCCCAATTTAATTTTCTTTTTGCAGGGCTTTTTAGACTATGTCCTCTGGCTTGTTTACTGAGTGGCGTAGATTGAGTTCTGTATATCTTAATATGCGATTCTTGTGTTGTTTTAGTTTTGTTCTTTTCTTTTTCTAGTTCTTCGTGCATTTTTTTATTCGTGCGTTTATCTCCCCTACCTGATCTGTGAACATCGTTTCATTTTCTGTTTGTTTCTCATTTGCCCTGGCTTCTTGGCTTTCATTTGTGGATCATCGATATCCTTTGAGTTTGGTGGAAGGTGTGCTCTCGAAGAACCACATCGGTTTCTGTCTGTAACTCATGAGCATCTTGTTGAATTTGCCTAAGTTATTACCTAGTTTAGCCATGTTTATGAAGTGAGCATGTAAAATGCACGATATGAGGTCTTACGTCATATTGTGTTCGATAATCACGAGTCTTTTTTCTGGGCAGGGAGGCTTGTTGCTGTTGTGATCTGGTCGTTTCTCTTCGTTCATTTTCTTCAATTATGTTGGCCTTCATAGGAATTTGATAGTGTTCTTAGAGTTATTATACACTAACAAACTTGTTCCCAAATTATTTCAAAGCAATTCTCCATGTCATTATCAATTTAATTACCCTGAAACAATCAAATTTTTCCACCAAGCAATTTGTTCATATATAAGTATTTAAGTTATGATCTTCTCCAAGCTACTAAAGTACCAACTCAAGCACCAAGCAATTTTTGGTTTAGCAAATGATAAAGAAAACAAGTCAAATATTTACTTGTTCTTGTTTATGTTCAAATGTTTTCATTAAATGTTTTCATTATTCGTGACCGCTATTATTTACACAAAAAAATATAAGGTGTACGAAAAGTTATTATTCACTGGAAATAGATAGTCACACCAGGATCATTGAAGAAAGTATGATTCTTTGGCGGTGTACAAGAGATCCAATTTAGTAACTTTTTGAACACCCTGTATAAGAAAAGTGGTGCGGATCTTTTAATGATATCCTATTGGATCTCTAGTAGACCCTATAGCAGAGTTTCTTCACTATGATTCAGGTGGGACTATTTATTTATATTCCATAGTAACTTTTCTGAAGCCATATACAGCCGCCGCAAAAAAAAAAGTTACATTCTCGACGCCAAAAAAATGTTACACGTGACGCGGCAAAATAAGAGAGTTCTGGTATGAGCCAGTTGTGCACTGGGCGGAGCTAAGCTATGACGTATTCCCCTCACTCACTCACTCTCTCCTCCCGCCACACCATCTCAAACCTCAGTGAGCTCCCAGAGTTCGTCAAGTAAAGGCTTGTTCTACGCTGCTCCCAGTGACGTCATTTTTCACTCGACACCCAACTTTACCAGCCTATATTTCCAGTTCCACCACTCAGAATGGTTAAAAATCAACTTTCTATGGAGAAGAAGAGTCGGGCCCTGACCCTGCTAGAACAAGGAGTATCTGTGATACGCGTGGTGGCAGAACTGGGGATCACAAGAATGACGGTTTACCGCCTGAAGAAAGCTGGCGATACTTACCCCTCAGGCACGACACCGCCACGGAAAAAGGGTTCTGGCAGACCAAAGACGAGATCATCGCGCACAGATTTCATCCTAAAGAAAGAAGTGAAAGAAAACCCTGGAATAACAGCCTTAGAACTCAAATAAAAGCACCCAATATTGCTCCAGGACGTCGCAGTGAGAACCGTGCAGCATTGGCTACAGAAAGACCTAAAATTACCAAAACGTCGGGCCGCCAAGAAACCCCTGCTGACTGACAAGATGCGGAAGAAAAGGCTGCAGTTCTGTGAAAAATACCGATCCTGGAAATCACTTGACTGGAAGAAGGTGATGTTTCGTGACGAGAGTACATTCCGGCTCGTCAGAGGAACTTCAAAGCTAGTCCGCCGCCCCAGTGATGTCTCCCGCTATGACCCAAAATACACCGTCAAAACTGTCAAACATCCTGATAGCGTGATGGTGTGGGGCGCCTTCAGTGGAAATATGGGTAGAGCTGGCTTGTATTTCCTCCCCAAGAATGTGACAATGAAGTCTGCCAACTACATCGAGGTTTTGCGAGACCATATGCTGACTTTTTGGGCGATCCATGACTGCAACTTTTTTATGCACGACGGAGCCCCAGCCCACAAGTCCAAGGCAGTGAAGGAATTCCTCGAAACCAACAAGATTGAAGTTCTGGAGTGGCCGGGTAACTCCCCTGATCTGAATCCCATCGAAAATGCATGGAATCAGAGGAAAAACATCCTGCAGAAGGAACGACCCAGCAACATACCCGACCTGAAGGAGGCCCTGAAGAAGCACTGGATCTCAATGGACAAAGATTATTTCGTCGATCTCGCCACTTCGATGCCCAAGGGGATCGAGATGGCTATCAAGAATTAGGGCCATATGACCAAATACTAATTTTGTATAAGTATTGTAAGCTTAAAAGATAAATAAAGCCCATTTAACATGTACTTTTGTGTTTGTTTATCCAAAAAATCCTGGTGTAACATTTTTTTTGCGGCCACTGTATATGCATATATATATATATATATATATATATATATATATATATATATATATATATATATATATATATATATATATATATATATATATATATATATATATATATATATATATATATATATTATATATTCGAAAAATGAAAAAAGAATTAGCTTTAGAATGTGTTTGGCTAAGGTAACTGTGGAAGCATGAAACTCAATACGCCGTCTTCACAGAATATCTCTGGTCAAGAAAAATCAACGCTGCTGTGTTTAACTTTCGGTGATTTATCACCCTGTAATCCCAGTTTGATAGCGCTATTCCTTTCCTATTGGCAGCCGTGTCCATCTTTCCCCTCTGGGTTAGAAGGGACTCTCTCTTATGTTCTGTTCTCCTAGTCGATGCCCCAAATTTTCAAGGTTAATATTTGATTAAGCCGCGTCCGATATCCCTTGGGAATCTCGCTTAATTCCCTTCGTCTCTTTGATTCCCGAATTTATAAATCCATGTTTGCTTAAGCCACATCCAGTATCCCCTTAGGATGCTATCGTGCGTGAAGGTCTCTTTCAACCATGGCTGTGGCTCCTATTTAGGGTGATTTCTGAAAATCCTCAGCAGGCCTTAGTATCTGTCTCACGTAAAGTGATGACGTTGCCCTTGTTATCTAGTCAGCAGATCATCTTCGTTTAAACCGCCTTGACCAGAGGGTGATTACGGAAACAAGTTTAAGCCCCAGAATTTTGTCCTGTGTTTTCTCTTCTCACTCTATTTAGTGAGACTTCCTGCCGTCCGCATACGATTTCCTGATTACTTCTCCCTGGAGCCGAGGTAATCTCAACCCGTTTCGGAGTCTCACTTGACTGCTTCGCATCGACACTCCATCGACAAAGACCTGACCATTGGTCTTTCACATCCACAGTCATCCTACAGAAGTAACAAGGAGTCCTTTCCTCGTAAGTCCAACTTCTTCCTTCCAAGTCCTAAAAAGAATTTCCCATTTGGTATAACGCCAATAGAGTTGCTAAATCTTTCATTCAATTCGACTTATTGCATCACGTATATATTTTCCCGGACCTAATTCCATTAATTTTTACCTCTCATAGTATTCTTTTTTTGTACTTGTTATTATTTAGATTTCCACATTTATCTGTGCCTTTGTTCTTATTAATTGTATTAAAGTTTATTTTTTTTAAGGTATTTATCTTTCCAATAACCCTTGATACGACCCCATCAAACGTATTCCCTTTTAAAGAGCCAACCTATAATATCGCACTCTAATTAGAAGGACCTTAACTTATGCTAAATTCAATTATACCCAAGCGCAGTGCTGATAGTGGCTGCTTGACGTAAAGTAGTATTTACTTTTAGAGAATTATTAGGAACACGCCTTCCTCCCTCGACAATAACGCAGTGATTTTATTAATAAAAAAAGGTTCTCTACGACGGTAAACGAGACTAGCATATAGGGTATCCTTTGAAATCTGCGTTTTGGTGGCACTTTAGAAGTATTCGCAGAATGCTGTCTTCCAGTTCGAGGAGGAAGGGTGTCACGGTTCAAATCTAACTTCTTTATTCATTTTTATATAACGCTTAAAATAGTTTGCCCTTTTGCTCGTTTCAATATCTCCCATTTTCTTTCTTAAGATTTGATGTTCCACGTAATTAATTTCCTTAGCGTTTTTTAGAGTTGTGCTATCAGTTTTCATTGTTTTGGGCCTTTTAATACATCTCTTATATATCGGTTTCATGTGATTTTCGATTATTATAAACAAAAAAACCCGTGCCCTACTTCTACTAGAAAACACGTTTCTCGTCTCTCATTGGATAAAAACCGACACATCGTTATTCAAAAAGCTCCTTGAATCAACCGTTTTGGGGGTTAGGGATGGTAGCTCTGGCGATAAGCGTTGTGGTCATTTTACCGAAAAACGCTTGATGACACAGGTTCAAATCCAACTCCTTTATTCATTTTCATATAACTATTAAAATAGTTTGCCCTCTTGTCTGTTTAATATCTGTCATTTTGTTTCTTAAGCGATTTTCCGGGTTGTGTTACTAGTTTTCATTTCTTTGGGCCTTTAAATATTTCTATTAGATATCACGATGACATCTGATTTTTGATTTTATATATATACATATATATATATATATATATATATGCCCTTTTGGAGATTTTGGGTCGAAGTTGGCTTAAGGTTTATCCGGCCAGGTTGTCAGGGCAAATAGTTATGAATTCAGGGGGGAAGAATTACTTTTAAATTTGCCGGGTCTTTTTAAAACAAATAATTAAATAATTCTGAGTGCAAGTTGGCCAAAGATTAACCTGTAGCTGGTGCACGTCAAAGGTTGCAAAAGAAAGACAATAACGAAAATATACCTTTACTAACAACAAAAGAAATATGATTTTAACATACACAGATATAGGGTTCAAAGCGAATAATCGTACAGGCGAAATTAAATGTCGGCACGAGACACAGGAGGGATAATTATATGATTAGTGGTCGGGTTCAAGTTAGGGATTAAAAGTGGATTTGAAACCGGGGCTCGCACACAAAGGATTAGACAATTTAAGTATGTCAGGTTATAAAATAATCTCCAGGCGTCAACGATTGCACTGTGTACGTGTTTGTTGAAAGGAAGGGCCAGTCAGGATAAGATGACTTCAATATGGAAGTTGGGTTACCACACGGTGCGGATGAGGGAGCACACGTATTTTTGCCTTTAGAGATGGAGATACTCGCCGATTGACTATGGCATAGTTCATGGATGTCGGTTTAGCCTGCTTTGTTGAATCGAAATTGTGTTTGTCTCCGATCACGAGAGGCGAGGGTTTATTTAGCTCGTACGCGGTATTAGGCGGAAAGTCTTGAAATGCTACCCGATAAACTGAGTTGGGTGATTATATAAACGGTTTGCGGGGTGGCTTTAATGGCTTAGTAGGAGCTTCCACAACTACTGCGATCTTAGGAAAAAGGTAGCTAGATACTCTTAAGGTGGAACCGAGATAAAGTTAGCTAAGAATGTTCCAAGAACTTTTATCTGTGTGGAGGGCAGGGAGGCTGGCTGGAAGGTCATGTGGGACGACGAAAATATGTCTCGAAGCAAATACAGCTGGGGTGCAATCAAACCGCGTGGACCGCCTCCTCGCCGTAGATCACGTGGGAACAAAAGGGCACTTAGTCTCTCTTAGAACTATTCTTCTACATATATATCGTGTTATTCAAAAGTTATGTTAAAGTAACTTTTAGGATATTTAGAGAAATTAAATTGTGATAGAAAAAGTTGCAACAAACACTTAAATTTCTACTTTTCCATTATTCGTCATTAAAATATCGTTCCCAATGTGTGCTTGTGTGTCGAGATGAAATAGAAAAGAATCAAGAGCTTTGCCCACTTGCGCGCGGGCGACAACAAGTCCGACATCGATAAGAGTCTCAACATCAGCCGGATGACCGTACAGACGGACGCGGAGAGCCTTAAGAACTGCAAGCCCTTAGAGCTCAATCTCGTTCACACAAACCTCAAGGTCTAAGCGTTGTAGCAGTGAAAAATGCCTTCGCAGGCACTCCGAAGCTCAAAATTACTGCTTGCGCTATGTTAGCGTTCCTTTGAAACTCTTAGGCCTCCAGAATACTTCTTCTCAAGAGTGATATAACTACTCATTTGGAGAACCTTTTTTACCTTTAGCAACAATCTTCTTGCATTTAAAGCCACTTTAGTAGCAAGCAACAATGGTTGCACGCTTTTATTTTGAAATAACCATTTCCGTAATTAACAAAGATTCTAACATGTATTTCTATAAAAAACAGCTTATGCTCCATTTTCCATTTTTTTCAAAATTAGGACTGAAAATTAACTCATGCGTTTACATTTATTTCTAATTTTCATGAAGACATGCAGTTTAAACTATTGTAAAGTTCCATTATATCGATAGAAATGACTTAAAATAAAACAAAACAATGAGATATGAAGCTTACACTCTAGTAAAAATTTTCTTTTATACGACTTTCTACAGTATTTGTGGCAATCCTAGGTTCCTTGTTAAAGTTCTTTCATAATTTTAATATCTTGGTGGAATCTCTCCCCTTGTTTGTCACATATAACACCTAAATTACCTGGAAATTGGGAAAGATGACCATTCAAAATTGCACTTTTATGCTCATAATGCAAACTAGCTCTCTGTAGTCCCTTAAAAGCTTTCATACAACAGCTTCATAGTTATCTGCCCTCTAAATTCCGAAAAGTACTTTTTTTCCAGTCCGCGAATGAGAACCAGGCATTTCTTTTGCGTTCATTTATGACCTTTGGAAAACTGCATTCATTAATTAATGTACTTATTTCTGGACTGTAAAAAATTCCAGCTTTCATTTTTTCTTAACGTAAACTTAGTAATTTGGAAATTATGTTTTGGATACATTCGCCGTTTGTATCTAAAGCTTTTACATATTGTTTCCTGAGACCTAGTTTGCAATGCAAAGGAGGAAGTATGATTTTATCTCTCCTCAATAAAGGTGGATTATTCAAAATATTTTCTCTGACAGTAAAGGATTTTCGTGCTGGCCATAAGCAGATCTGCTGTCCAATAAGCAAAGGAAGCAGGGATATTTAGTATACCCTGCTTTTGACTCTAGCAGAAATTGACCATATTTAAGGCAACACATATGAACCATACTTGCTCCCTATATTTGATAAGCTTAAAACAGTTTCTATATGCTCATACTTTTCTTTTAATGTTGTTGAGTGACCAATTGGTATCGTGCTGTATAGATTGCCACTATGCAGCAACACACACTTAAGACTTCTTTAGGAAATGTCTAAAAACAAACACCAATCACTTGCATTGTAAGACTGAACTTCCATCTCCTTTAAAAACATCGTATGTCGCAACAATATACTAAACTATGTTCTATCCTAAAATATTTAAGAAGTTCTTTTTCTATGGTTCTGGAAAGTGAAATGTATGAATTTAAACTATGCATGTTTTTCTTTTTAAGCCTTAAAGCTAAAATTTCTGCAGCCTTTTTTTGGTAAATTTAGACCCCTTACAAGATCATTCAACTTGGACTGGTTAAACCTTTGCTGGTCACTTTGACTTTCAACTACGCCTCACGCCCCATGATCGACTCTAACGTCATTAAAGTTCAGAGGAGCTGCTGCTCCTGTACAACAAAGACCCGGCGGAATTCGAGTCTAGCTTAGTGACAGGTGATGAAACTTGGGTCCATCACTGGGATCTGAAACCAAGCTCAAAAGCATGGCCTGAAAGTACAGGGGCTCTCCGAACCCCATAAAGTTTCGGACCCAACCCTCAGGCGGGAAGATTTGGCCACCATCTTCTGGGATTCTGAGGTAGTATTGATGGTGGACTATGCGCCTCGTGGAAGGATCATCACAGGCCAATATTACGCCGAGGAACGGACTGGGTTGAAGAAGAGCATCCGTCAGAATTGGTGGGGCAAGTTGAGACGCGGTGTCCTGCTTCTCCACAACAATGACCCTGTCCTCAAGGCCAGAGTTGCACTAGGTTCCCTGCGCGAGTCCTGATTCCAGGAGCTCAACCATCCTCCAAAAAATGAAGATCTGTCCCCTAGAGACTACATTTTATTCCGCCACTCAAGGCTGCACTGCGTGGATGCCGGTATGGGGATGATGAAGATGTCCAGCTCGCCGTCCAGGAGTGGATTGAACAGCAGTCGGGAGATTTCTGGTTATCGGGAATTCAAAGCCTTAGGGACAAGTGGCGCAAGTGTATTGAAGTCGAGGGTAGTTAAATTGAAAAATAATAGAACACTTTTCCTCATATCTCGTTTCCTTATATTTCAATTGCAAAACTTATTAACCACTCCTCGTATAAGCTTAATATCTATTAGAATAAGGAAACTCTAATCGACAAGCGCTTTCGTCTCTTTACAATTTCTGATGCTATTGAAGGCTTTTCACTATTCAGGCGACTGCTCTGATTAATAAACTACATTCACTGCCTGGCTTCATATAGAAACGTATATCACAATATACATGCAATGAGGGAGATGCTCTTTTTCCCCTAGGACTAAGGAAAGAGCGATTTACACACCCTTTCTTCTTTATCCCCTTGCTTATCTATCTTTTTTTCTCTTTTCTACATTAAATCTAAAGTTATTATCGACAATTCTTTACAGTTAGAATAGATGATCACTTCGTAATGAATAATTTATTTAGTCATCAAGGTGCTTAACCTTTTTGAATTTTTCAAAAACAAAAAAATGCAAAGGATTTTGATAATTAATATACTAATGAAACCTTTAACATGGCTTTTTATAAATCTCATACGCAAGAAGCATTAATACTAGATTAGGGAAAGGGATTCTAATTAATCATTTTGGGTATTTATAATCGAGAAAATCTGGCATAGCCCCAGTTACTCTATTTCAGAAGAACAGTTTTACACACTCTTTTCCATGCTTTGAATTTATTATATTATCTCGAGATTAAGACAACCAATCCATGGCTAAACTAAACTGGTTGCTCCATCTTCCTCTCCCTGATAGAGAGCAACAATCCATTATATTGTTGCTCGGTTCACATTACTTCATCTTATTCCGTATTGGCAAGGCTCTCACATATCAATTGCGTTACATTGTTACAGGAAAGAGTGATGTGTTGTTTGTGAAGATAAAAGGGGTTCGAATTAACTATAGGCTACTACTCTTTAAAGTCAAAGGAGTAGAAACGCCTTCTTTAGTTTTAGAAATATGAGATTAATGTCTTGTCAGTGCGAATAAAGGAAGGTTGAAGAGACGACGGTGAAATCATTGGTTTTTGTGTTAAGACTTACGAGGAGGAGCTGCATCGATGTTCGTCGAAAACACGACGCTCCGCCTGAGTGAGAGTTGCAATCCTTTCGCTAGGTTTCGAAGCCTAAGCAAAAGAGAGGAATTATTCACCCTATCAGCGAGCTCATCAAGAGCTCTTTTTAAGTTTTATTTGGTTCTATGACTTGAATACCCCTTCACTCCGTTAAATTTGTCAGTTGTTCAACACTTCTATTTTCAAGAACCTTTTCTCGAAAATGTCTCCATTATTCTTGCTCTAACTTATATAATATATTCAGAAAAAAACCTATCAAGGTGCCACTTCTTTTATTCTTTATCGTATATATTATTTTTTAAAAGCTCTCCTTTGAAAATGCCTCTCTTGTACTTTGCAAATCTTCCCGAATAAATTAAAAGATCCTTGCATTTAAAATTCTCCTGTTGTTCTTGGCTTATCTTACACAGAATAATATACATACAAGATCCTTCCAGCAAAGTTTACCCTTCTGGTCTTTGCCAGATATAATTAGTATATTTCTCCGATGTAAAGGGCGTTGCTTTTGCTTGTTTTGAAAATAGCTAACTGCCTTCTCCAAAGATAATTTGAGATGAAGTAATCCACAAATTGTCTCGTTAGGTGTTAGATAGTTGTAATAGGGGTGAATTTGATACTACAAATATTTGAAGATAAGATGTAAAAGAGTTGATAAAAGTGACTTGCGTTAGATTGCAACTTGCCGCGTTTGAAGTATAAATTTACTCTAGGTCGCAACGGCCCCCGTTCCAAGATTGAAATTGGAAGAAGAGTAGGATTTTAATAATAAGAGTGGATAAAGATAATAGATTTGAAAAAAAAATCATAGTTGTAGTCTGCAAGGAATTTGAAGAATTTAAAAAGACGTTACAGAACAACCCAAACGTTGAGGAAGTAAGGGCAGAAAGAAGAAAGAAGATAACGGGAAAACGGAAAAATTTAAAGCTTAAAAATCTCTTTCAAACATTATTGCATAAGAGTTTTCTAGAAGCATTCATCGTGAAATCTCCCTGACCTTCTTTACTTATTTTACATAATAATAAAAAGATTCTGAGACATTTTATTTGGGGAATATTATCCTTTGGCTGCCTAGAATCCCCTTTTGTTTGTTACAGAATTTGGGCTCATCATAAATATTTGTGTCCCGGTCTATTTGATTTCTGTTTCACACCTCATCAAGAAATTAGAATACGGCCACAAGCGATCTTTCCGACAAAAATCAGAAGAGGACAATTCGCGGCCCAAGGACCTTATTATACGAACTCATCTTGCTCCGATACCATTAAATACCAACATATTTGATCGATGTAGAATTTTTTCTTCCTCGCTTCGCAAGGAGTTGTAAAACAGGGTCCATTCGCAGGTGAAAACCGGATCATTGCGTGCTCTACCTTTTCCTACGTCAGTGTTACGTGTCCATCCAGACATGGATTTACAACTATGTATCGTCCCAAAAATCTTACTTCCTTTAACCGCCCCGCCCCCCTCTGTGGAAAGATCTCCCCTTACAAACATTCAGGCGTAAATGCCCTAATTGTTTTTTTATTTATTTATTATCTTACTCTTTTCATACCATTCTTAATGACCATCTTCTTCTCTCTTCTTCTCATTTTCATGTTTCGATTAATGGTCGACGAATCAAAGATGGACACCTTAAAAACACTTTTTAACTTTAAGGAAAGTGTAAAAACAAAAGTTCGTACTTAAAAACTTTCATTTCTTGTATGCACATGATTTGATTCACATATGTTGCAAATATGCGCTATAGGTTATAAAAACAGAACGATTATTAGAATTCTATAATTAACTTTTAGACTATGATGGGATTATGTATAATTTTAGCATAGTTATAGAGGTTACCACATTAGGTTGTCTACGTTGATGTTGCGACGCATAATTCATTTAGAACCGAAACGTTTCCACTTTCTTTGTTCTATATTAATTTGTGTGGAGTTAAATTTATATATTTACTAAACTTTCCTTGGTTTGTTCTCTTAGCGAGGAAAGCCATAAAAAATTGAAGGTCTTTCAGATCATATACTACTGTGCTCTTTACTTGTATTTAGTTTTGTCTCTTATTGTTAGTTTTGGTGTGATGAACGCATTTTAGATTGGTATAGATTAAGAGAGAATACTAGGTTTGGTACGTTGAATAAACAGAGGGTTCTTAACCATTTAACTAAATTGTCCTTCTTTCAGAGTCCTAACGACTTCTTATCTCCGGGTTCCCACTCTCTTAAAGGAATAATGTAATGTATATCAATAACAGATTCCGTGTTGGTTTTCTTTACATATATACATTTGTAAACTCAATAATAATGGTTTGTTTCATTTATTAAATATTCATGGAATTAATTTATTGGATTTGACAAAGGTGTTTTCTCTTCGTAACGCAAATATCAGCCATCTCTGAATGCAGTATTCTGCATCTCTAACAAACCATTGTGATACCCTCAAATCCACGGATTAGGAAGACCCAAGGTTAGTAAAATAATCTGGAATGACGCAGTGATAGTATGAAGAGAGTGAAGCAATGAGTAGGCACTTTTACCGATGCAAAGACCACTGCTCGGAGAGAAAAGTCTATTTGATACAATCAGTGATTTAGGGGGATGAAGTGTGTGAATCCCCCAGTGCCACCCCTAGGGTCTGCTTGTTGAAGTGTAAAGGTGGCTATGCATTGCTCTACTAACAACACCCAAGGTTAGGAAATCTTCTTCTAGAAACTAAATTGAAAGGTATTAAAACGTGGCCGAATTTTAGAGTTTTGAAATTTAAGAAACCAATTTATAATCTTCATCTATCAATTTTCTAGGAAATTTTAAGCATGCTGTGAGGTATAATACAAATTTTGTTTATTTCAGAGAAGCACGAGAGCATTTTGCCAAACAAGTACCAAAATTTGGGAGGATCAAGTGCGAAAAAGTGGAAAAAGTTTGTTTGTAGAAGAGAACGCAATCACACAAATAATTTTTGTCTTCTTTATTGAGTCCCTCAAGATCATGCGACTTTAAATCTAAGGAAAGGAATTTAAGATTCCAAATATTTGGATTGTATGCAACGACCGCATCCTTGATGCGATCAGGATGGTTGTACTTCTTAACTTCTTGCCCCTATTAAGTACCCGGATCCTACTCATGTGGGTCCAGCTGTGTTTTCCGCAGATTAGTTCTCGCGCTCCTTTTGACTTTGCCTCCCTAGCCCCCTCCCCCATTATTAAGATGAAGATTATGAAATAGCAAAATATTCATGATAGTATTTAAAATTTACATTGATCTATATCTATAATCAATGATCAATAATTGATTAAAATCAGTGATATATATTTATCATTTGGTTAAGAGTTTAAAATAAAATAATATTTCTTATATGGGGAGATAAATCTTAAAGGTTAATCAAACTAGTTTGTGTTTATTGTTGTCGATTTTGTGGAATTTTGGAAAATTCATTGAATGAGGCATAATTGGTGAAATTCTCTAAATCTCAGCAACATCTTTCTAATTCAAACGAAATATATTTAAAACTACTGACATGTTTTATTTTCAATTAAATAAAAAGGTCACGCTACAGGACTCCACCAATTAGTTTATTGTTGTCTGTTATAAAACTAATTCTAGGAATTTCCGACCACACACAGGATATTTTTTAATTCCCATATTTTACTTCATCTAATGATAGAATCGTCTGACATCGAGTATTCGCATCCTATATACACACACACACACAAGTTTATATAAAAGAAGTATTTTGAACATCATATCATCCATGTATAATTTCAAATAATATCATTTATATTATATATTGGTTATAGATGTTAATTACCGAGCTTGATATCCATAGAATGTAACATACCGCGAGCAATTAGTAGAATATCACAGATAAGAATTTCTGTAGAGTTGTGAATTAAGTAATTAAGTAGTTTAAATTATATATCTTATAAAAAATTAGGGTACAATTTAGATTTTTCTAATATCTATAAAATAAATACTGTAATTTTAATTATATAAAATATAGGATATTTCCTAAAATATATAAAGGGTACAATCTGTAATTTTATATAAGAAATTGTAAAATAATTCTGTTCATATCATACATAAGTCATGACCTTAATTGGGCTACATGGATGCTATTAAATAATTAATATTAAAAAGTGCCATAAATTGGAACCCTGAATAACACAAATTATTGCTAATCTTTACGGTAAAACAAGGTTAAATTCAAATAGATGTTTGTAAATTTTGTCAGAGAAAATGTTTTCCGAGTTTGGAAAATTGGTGTGGTTATTTTCATCAATTTAAAGTAAAGAATTTTTAATCAAAAGAGTAAAACCTATTTCAAATATGTTTAATTATAACGCATTTCAAGAGAATTTGAAAGTTTGCTTTAGGGCAGAAATATTTTTATATGATTTATTTAATAATACAAACCTTAATTTAATATATATATGAGGGGCGGTCAAAAAGTTTTGCAATTGGGATATAAGGAAACGAAATATGTGGAAAAGTGTTTTTTATTATTTTTCAATATAACTATCCTCGACTTTAATGCACTTGCGCCACTTTTCCCTAAGGCTTTGAATTCCCGACAACCAGAAATCTCCCGACTGCTGTTCAATCCACTCCTGGAAGGCGAGCTGGATATCTTCATCGTCCCCAAACCGGCGTCTACGCAGTGTAGCCTTGAGCTGGCGGAATAAAAAGTAGTCGCTAGGGGCCAGATCTGGACTGTAGGGTGGATAGTTGAGCTCCTCGAATCTGCACTCGCGCAGTTCAGCTTGTGCAACTTTGGCCTTGTGGACTTTGACGATGTTGGAGTAGATCATGGGGCGTGAAGTTTCTAGGGACCCAACGGGCAGAGACCTTGGTCATGGCCAAATTGTCGTGGATGATGTTGATAACACTTCCATGTGATATTCCAATTTCTCGGTCGATTTCTTCGACCTTCACCCGTCGATTTTCGAAGATTACCCTTTCCACACACAACATATTGTATTCGTTGGTCACGTCTGACGGGCGTCCTGGACGGGGATCATTTTCAAGGGACTAACGACCTTGGCGGAACTCCATATTCAAGAGAGCAATGGTTTTATAGGAAGGGACGGTGCTGGTGTACACTGCAACCATGCATTCATGCATCTCTTTAGCTTTCTTGCTTTCCTTGGTCAAAAGTTTGATGACTGCGCGGTGTTCAACCCTTTTCCATTGTTGAAATATTTGTGAGTCATGATCTACGATCAGCTACTGCTTCCTAAATAGACGAGGCAGGAGGGTGCGGCTCTAGGTCCTGACTTGACATAACTTGTCCTAAAACCCCCACAAACAGCCATCCCACTTCCTCTGTTTTGCCCTACCAATTTTCAGAACCTATTGACCACCCCTCGTATATATATATATATATATATATATATATATATATATATATATATATATATATATATATATATATATATATATATATATATATATTTTATATATATATATATATATATATATATATATATATATATATATATATATATATATATATATATATATATTTATATGTATATATATATAATATATATTGAAATCACGAGAGGTAACACTTGTTAAGTATCAATATTTGTGTTTACCACATACGGAAAAAGAAAGATTGATTGGAGTTAGTATTTTTGTTGTGGTAGCATTTTCAAACTCACAATGGCGTACAAAATAGAGAGACGCCGTATTAATACGAAGCAATGTTTTCCCTATTAGGTCAGATTTTCTTTGACCCCTGATTAGTCTGAATTGAGCAAAAAAGATAGGACTAGATCTCATGAAAGCAAACTGTAGCTAATATTTACATTTCTTTTCTTTGTGCTGAGATTAGGAACGATTCAAAGATATTTCTGTTAATAAAATCCTTTATATTCATTATGGTATCAGCTTTTGACCAGTTATTCTGGTGACCTATCTTGAGCCTGTGGCGGCTAAAGCACTAATTTAATATCCGTTAGATACTGCATTTTAATGATGCTTAATTCTTACAGAGATATTTTTAGAAGTTTGACCTATATAGAATATATTACAACCAAACAAGGCATACTATATATTACATTATTATCGTTCCTTGGGCTGCATGTTATTAACTTATTTTTTTAATGCATAACTATTTTTAAAATTTACACTTATATAAAAAAAATTTATCATTGGTAATACATACAAGAAATTATCAAGGTAAGGTAATATTTATATGTTGTATAAAGGCTCTGTTTTTCCTAACTTTTGTTATAGAATTTTTTTAGCTTTATTCATGCCGTTTTCCCAAAAATATTTTTAGGAAGATAGATTAAAGGCAATCTCTTCAATTTTTATAAATTCTCGATCTGTATAATTAGGACTACATATTCTAAGTGCTCTAAGATACATAGAAGAAAATAGTGATATTTTGATAATTTTCGAATGACCCGAATAAAAAGGGATATAGGATTAATTATTTTTCGGTTTCCTAAAAATAGAAAACTTAAACCCGTTTAGTTGTCTAATTATTACCACATCTAGAAAAGGAACGCTATTATCTTTTTTTTATTTCTAAAGTAAGTTTAATTGATGGAACCAAATAATTAATGAATAAAAGAAAACCATCATCTATGTCAAAATGTTTATAAAAGGAGAACGTTTATGCTTAAGCTATACATGTTGGACCTGTATTCTATACAAAAACCGCTGGCCATTTAAAATGCAAAGCGGACAGCCAGCTGAAATATCAGGTTATCATTTTAAACGATATTAGAAATAGATCAAATAAATATCCATACATTGAAGAGATATTATAATTAGCCAACGCATTCACAATTACAAAACTTAACATTTTTGGACTAGTAATTACTTCACCCTTATTTATTCCTCGTTTAGATTCTGTTTCTCTATTCATGGTCTTATGTGGTCATTTTTTTAATTAAACCACTCGTAAGTAGGTTGCCCATGTCTATTTTATTTGTCGTAAATCATTAGGATTGTTGCTTTTTTGCATTTATCTATCGATGTTTCTTGGTCTAAAGCCATCGAGATTTGAACTGATACCGTTACTTAAGCAAGACCTTCGCTCTAAAATCAGGTAACAACTGTATGTTAAAATTATTTATTCGGTCAGAGTTGTTGGTTGTAGTTGTTTGCATAGCAGGTGGAGTCTCACCTGTAAAGAATGAGTTCATTGGTTATTATGTCAGTTGACATGCACGCTATTATTATACACTATTATTTATTTTAGAGACAAGATTGTCACGAGTTTTAAGATTTGCAGATTTTAATCGGGTTTTTATATTTGATGAATTGTGGGACCAGGATTATGCGAGGTGGATAATCCAGGGTATATTTTATGATTTTATTTCAAGCTGACGGATATTGTTGAGGTAGGAAGTGTAGGCATTTTAGCTGTACTTTTCTTTGTTTTAGATTCCATATGGTTGATTTGTGGTAGGATTAAGGCAGTCTGGCAAGTCATGAGGTTAATTTTCTTAGGCTTTAGAAGAGGCTTTATAAGGGCTTAAAATTCAGAAGCATATATCAACTATTTGTTTCGTTAAACTCGGGTGCACAAAGATGTGTTAAAGTAGGGGATCATATTTTATTTGCTCCTGTACCTAATTCTCAGGTTGCTCTATAACTTTTCACTACATTAGAAACCTGGTTTACACACTCAATCTATTGTTTTTTTCACCTATAACATGATTTCAGCCTCGTGTCAGGGCCAATGTATAGCAGAATAGTGGAACTACAGTAGCACACCATTTAATCATCTATTCTAAGAATCGGCCAGGTTTCAGCTTAATATGTCCATAAATTTGACCACCTCTGGCAAAAAGATAAACAAACTCCCTCATTTTTTGTTAGTTATCCCGATGAAACTTTGTAGATAATATTGTATTTATTAGCACTAAGAGCTTTCCCGCTTAAAACTTTCCATTTGGCTCTAAATTCCCATCCAGAGAATTCCTTCCCTGTTTTGTATTTTCGGGTTCAATATCTCTTGGAAATATGAATGTCAGCCGAGATTTGAATCTGCCTGTTTTCACGAGCATCGGTATCGTCGGCACAACGTGAACTGGATGGTCAAGTTTAGGAGATAGATTATAGGCCTAGGCGGAGAGAAGAGCGGGGAGGTGCCCCTAGTTGGAGTTAAAATTTGAAGTTTTCTGAAGGAAGCACTAAGGTCTTCTAATTCCGCTGTAGTTTGACGCTTATGAGCGAACTCCCTTAGCATGCGTTACGCTGGCAGGAGGCTGCCCCCTTTGGCCTGTTCCGCCTCTTCAAGCCATCCTGACGGATTGTCTTCCTCTCTGCTAGTATTGTTGTGGCTGCCCATACGGGTAATTCAAGAAACCAGTTCTAGCCTCAAGCGCGTTTTCCATAAATGTAAGATTAGCATCAGCGTTGCGCTCTCCCTAGCATCCACAAGTGCTGAACACCACGCATAATTTAATATGACAAAAGAAAGATGGATTCGGTGGAAGAGATGGTTCTACTCTGCGTCCTTCAAGTACATCCAGTATTTGTAGAGAGAGGCAATGTCCTCGTGCTATCTGCGTTTGAACCTTACGTATGCCAAATTTTCCGTCGGTTGGGAAACAACTTTATCGTACCGGGTGGGTGAATCAGGTTAATTAGGCTAGCAAATGTTCAGAGCTGACCTAACTCTATCTGCCTTGATCGGTCAGGTGTATCTGCTAAAGAGTATATCAGATTCCTGGTCGGAGTCCTCTTCTTGGATCTGAGACTTGGGTGTTTCTGGGACCTGCCACCTACTCGGCTCAGGTTGCGAGGGGGCCACCTGGTCCCCTGCCACCGCTCTTGGAGACACGGGATGATGCAGCGAAGGCCGGGCAGGGTTTTTGGCAATATAATCCTGGCTGCCTTTGACTGATCTAGTGAGACGTTGTACCAACGGTGATATGGGTGCGTCTACACTCTCAATAGCCTTTACGAAGTCCTCCGGAAGATGGTGTTCCTGGGCCAATTTTTTGTGTCTAGTGATAAGTTGCCTCTACGACATAGCCGAACAGCGCTTGGATTACCTTCACTGGTTCCGACAACTCACGATTTAACGAAAGGAGGAGACACTTTCATAGAAGAATAGTCCATTTTTCACTACACGGAAAGCAGCATTGAAGTGGAACACTGTCCGGATGATCCGGGGAGCGAAAAAAGTTGACCGTGCATCGGTGTTGAAAGAACAGACTGATAGAGATTCCCACTACCTCGGTCCTTTTATGGTCACAGTGAGGAGAGTGCCCCTAGTGGGGTAATCCTTTATTTTGAAAATATAAAACAAGTTTTACACACAAATTTATTTTAAAAGTTATATAAATTTAACTGTTATTGAAGAAAGATTTTTTGAAAAATGCCCAAAATAATTTTGACCGTGCACCAGCGGTCAAAGAAGAGACTAATAGGATTTCCCCCTCTCTGAACTTTTATAGTCACAAAAGGACCTAAGAGGGATAGGAGTAAATAGAGTTCATCCGAAGACCGTCCGGAAAAACCCAGGCGCATCATTTTTGGTAGTTTCAATATATGAAAAATTAATGGAAGAACAGTGAAAGGTTTTAGAAAGTACAATAAAGGTAGAGCATAATAACAGTAGGATCTTTTTGAGAAATTGACTTCGCCTAATATTATAAAGGACTGCCAAGTTATCTGAATAAATATCAGCCGTGAGATAAAGGATAAGGGAGAATAGGCATCGCAAAATATTTTCAACCTATTCGCCCGTAGAAACTTGCAAGAGATCATAAAGGGTATGATTAAATGGTTTAATAAGATTATACTAAGGGTTTTGAAGGAAACACAGGTGAATCTAAAAGAACGGAATTCTAAAAGAGTTTATAACAAAATTAAGAATTCAAGCTAGTGTGGACCAACCAATTGCAAGATTGAGAATTTGTAGCCTAGGATAGACGCAAAAAAGTATACAACAAAGCTACATAATAACCATAAAGCATTACTCTTTCTATCTACACTGTGATTAAATGGTTTAATAAGATTATACAAAAGGTTTTGAAGGAAACACAAGTGAATCTAAAAGAACGGAATTCTAAGAAAGTTTATAACAAAATTAAGAATTCAAGCTAGTGTGGACCAACCAATTGTAAGATTGAGAATTTGTAGCCTAGGATAGACGCAAAAAAGTATACAGCAAAGCTACATAATAACCATAAGGAATTACTCTTTGTATCTACACTGTGCGTCAAATTATCAATTGCTGTATCGCTTACAATAGCATCATGTCACACATGCCTAGTGTAAACGCCCTATAATAGAAATAAAGAGAGGTTTCAAAAATGTTTTTATTAGAAATATGTCTGTAAACACCTCAACCTACTCTTTCTGACGTTGCATTTTTTGCAACAAATCGTGCTATATGATGTCACTCGTTGCGTGTTTGCAACAATGATTTTTTTAATATAACATGTTATCAACATATATCAACATATTTAAACATATATAACTCTCGTAACTCAACGATAAACTTTATTTTCTTCCGGCATAAATTAGTTAATTAGGCCGTTTTTCTTACGGTTAAATCTTTGATTCTAATAGGATATTTTAGATGATTCCTTACTGTTGGGCTGCTTACAATTATGAGAGTTGTAGACAAATGATCCTAAGCGATTATATATCGATGGCCAGAAAGTTCTGACTCACTTAGAAAGCGGGAAAGAAAATAACAAAATTTTATGGAGCGACACTGACATAAGGTTAGCTTAGCCTTACTCATTTGCCTACATTAGTTTATATTAGCCTTACTCATTAGACTATTTTAGGTTAGGATAGCTTTACTCATTCGACTACCAGCATCAGTAGGCTGCTGATATTTGATGCTCCTGCGTAGTTTATTTCTCTTTGTGTAAGCCCCAACTAACAGAAATGAGTTTGGAACAAAACAAAATTAGAGTTTTGATTGGCTAAACTTACAAGCAAAAACTTTCTACGAAAGCTGTTCTGAAGAAAAATTTCGATACTGAAGGAGAAGGCAGAGTCAGTTAGGCGAAAGTCTCGATGTGGCACGTACATTTGAACTCCGGCAATCTTACTCCTGACGATCAACTACGTTCCGGACGACCATCAAGCTTTGAGAGCAAGATTTTATTGGAAGAGATAAAAGTTTAACCTTCTGCAAGTAGCCGAGATTTGGCGGCGAAAGTTGTTGGAATTTCATCCCATAAGACTGTGCTAAACCGATTGCATCAAATATAATTTGTTCAGAAGAAATCCAGATTGGATCCATATGAGCTCACCGAAGAACAAGCTATCTGTAGAGTAGATATCTGCCGCCAATTTCTCAATAACCAAATGGCAGACAAATTCTGTAGGCGAATTGTCACATCAGATAGAAAGTGGCTGTATTTACTTAATCATCATCGTGAAAGGAAATGGGTTCCGCGAGGTGAACAACCGGCGTCCGTTACACAGCAGGAGCAGTTTTGATAAGAAGGTTATGATCTCAGTCTGATGGATAATACAAGAAATATTTCATTTCGATCTTCTTCAAAATGGTTGTGCCATCAACTTTAAACTGTATTGCAGGAGTTAAACCACGTCTACGACAAAGTAAAGGAGTATCCTGCTTTGATCAATCGAGGTCAGGCTTTGTTTCAGCAAACAATGCGATAATACACACTGTCGGATTGGCTTGAGGAAAAGTCGAACAGATGGACAAGGATCGGGTAGTTCCACACCCACAATTAAAGTCAATATGCAGTTCCGAGTGACTATGGCCTATTCCGCTCAATAGCATATTTCCTTCTTGAAAAGCTATTAAACAATTTTGAAGAAGTAAAGAAAGCTTTCTTACAATCCTTTGTTTCAAAGCTAGCCTAATGGTATATGGGACATATTTGGGTGCTGGCTCATTGCTGGTATAAGATTGTAAAAAATGGTAGTCTTTATTTTGTGAAAAAATTGATGTTACTCACTAAATAAATTTGGTTTTCTTTTTGATTCCTAAGTGATCAGGACTTTCTGGCCAAACATATATATGGTTAAGTCTAAGATAAAGAAAATCATAAGTATAGCTGTGATTTTATGACAGATGTTGCGTGGAAGATTAGTAAGCATATGATTTCCACCAGCTTATCGATATCAACATTCGGTCCAATTGTTACCATCTAAATTTTAATGAAGGATAGTTACTCGTTAGGTGAATTCACGGGACACGAGTGAAGTAGCGTTACACACTAGTAGTATTTGTAAAGCAAGCCAAACCTTTCAATACAAATTCAATTCTTCCTTAATTATAGAGGGGAAAAGGATACGAGTGAGACTAACAATAAACAAAAAATTAAAGGAGAGTTACTTTGTAAAGAACCTCACCATTTTTGCGAAGGCTATATTTTCTATTAATTCTTTCGAACAATTACTTCTCTTAGATAATATATATAAGTTAAAGAACCTAGAAATAATCATAAAATCACTTTTATACCTTTTTTTGCCTCCCCCGGGGTTCGCACACTTAACATTACGAACGCTTCCCTTGCCTTGCCCCTCATGTATGCTCACTTAAGAACAAGGTAGCATCTTGTGCGCCGTTGTGGGCATATTGTCTAGTATGGGTTCATTTCTGAGCAGGAAGCCCCAAGTAAGCATTTCCAAAACTCCATCTATCTACACCTATTGTAAACAACAACCACCTCATCTTTGGTCATTACTTTCTTGCTCAAACACTTATTAATACTTTACTCACTTTTCCTCACATGTACTGGAATAGAGGCGGATTGTGTAGCAGAGGTAATAGCTCTAACATACCTGAAGCCTAAAGAAACGAATTGTCGCACCTCCGATCAAAGTGTCAAAGTTTTGTGCCCTCTCGGCCCAATATGTGCAAGACGACCTACGGATCTATATCTTATACTATTTTCGCTTCATCTACTATCACTACTTTTAGTACAGTTTTCTTCTTTCTACCTTTTTGCCTCACTAAGCCGTATGGTATTTGTACTCAAAATTTTGAGTAAAAAGTGGATTTCAAACACTTCTCCCCTCCTAACGATTCTCGCCGTATTTTATCTCCTCCCAAACCCATTTTCATTTATTCTCGTTACAGCCTTAGAACATCAAGTGAATGGCTGTATCCTATGAATTAATCTATCTAACCTCAATTGGCTGTTAGATTGTTTTTTTAGGATCAAACGATTTGGTTAGCGAAGATGAGGAGATTACCTGAAGATTACACGTTGAACTGTGAAGGTGGCAACTTATTCCCTCACACTGGCGTACTATCAATGACTAAAATACAGTTTAACTTACCAATCTACAGTAGTTAGAATTGAAAAGTTAAAAAGAATACATCAACAATTTTGTGTAGATCTGATCCTCATGATTCAATTTTCTTAATAATTGTTGTTTGAACTGACCGAGTTACGTTTGAAAGAAGATTTCGTATATATTTTTAAGAGGGTATGTTGAAGTACGTTTATGTTATTTGAATGGTGCTGTACTACTCATAGTATTGAAACGTTATTTACAAGGCAGGTTACACTAAATTATTCGTCCTCCTTTGCTTCTTGGAAGTCCTCTTTATTTTAAAAGTGAAAATATTTTTGCCATTGTTTTATTTATATTTACTGATAGTATTCTTAAATCTTTCAATATTTTAGTTTCAGTTTGCCAATTTAAATTGAATGTTTTTCCTTATTGTTTTTTTATAATTTGCTATCAGCCAATTTTTTGGCGTAGGTAACTTAAATGTCTCCTTTCTCTAGTTGTTCCAGTAACCATATTTCTGTATTTTTGTCTCAATGTCTGCTCGTAGCCTTAATAAATTTGTGTCATTCTTATTCCTCGAAGTTACAAAATTTTTTAACCTTTATTTTATTATACGCTCCAGTTTACAATGGTTATTCATTCAATTGATTGTTAAAGACATTAAATATGTTTGATAGTGAAATTAGGAATACATATATTAGGATTCAAGATATTCAAAGGTTTGTTGTCTTTGGCATGCTTGAAATGCTCCTATTTTGTCTATTCTGTTCTTGCCTGTGAGTAGGTTGTAGTTAATGTCTCAGGTTAAAGTAGTGATAAACCATATATACTTAGTGAATATTTTCCTGTAGACGTTTGTTAATAGAACTTGTTTTTATTATTACTTTGGTGCCCTACACTTCCATCATCTCCAAAGCCTTATTTGGACAAATAATCCATTTGTATATAATTTGGCACATCTGAAAATTGCACCATTCTCCATGTATCTTCTCCTTTTAGAAATATACAAAAAAATGAGTAGAGTTGAAAACAGCTGAAATTATTATCTATGATCGGTCATAAACCTCCAAAGATTTATAAAGTGCATTATTATTTAGGAGATTATTTTGCAAACATGGAAATTTCCCCACAGAACTTCATAACACAGATGACGTTTTCATGTCAAATTTAGGTGTAAAATATTTTTAAATGAGATAAAAATGTCTGAAATAATAATTTATTTCCGAATATTTTGAAAATAGAATTTTTTTTAAGAACTGGAAATTTTTTTCGTATTTAGAGTTTGGAAAATGTTCGTTTGAATTATTTGTGCCTCAGGAACTTTTTAATTTGGCACCCATTTGTTATTGCTAATGCAAAATAAATGTAAATTATCTGAATGATTAAGGGGAACAATTTTAATCACATTTTCTGGTGACTTAGAAATCGATTTCCTCCTTTTATTAAGTATTGTTTAATGGAATTTCTTTTAAGAACTGGAAATGTTTTTCGTATTTGAATTTTTAAAATGCTCGTTTGGAGTATTTGTGCTTCAGGAAGTTTTTAATTTGGCACCCATTTGTTATTGCTAGTGCAAAATAAATTTAAATTATCTGAATGATCATCATCTGAACAAATATTCTTTTGACTTTGATATTTTTTAATTCGAAATTTGGAAAAATCTCTTTCCCCCCTTTTTTAAGTATTGTTTAATTATTAAGGATTTAGTAGCAAACTACTTAACTTCGCTCCAAATCAATACCATGGAAATACTTTGGCAAAGAAGTTTTCACTTTATATTATAGAAGAAGACATTACGCGAACAATTTTGGAAGATTTTTTGTAAAGTAAAAGGTTTGGCAAGAAGTTTCGTATATATAATTGTTTGAAGCCTGATTCAACCACAAAATTATAGATTTCTTCACACTTTTGTTTATACTAGTTTGCAGATTCGTCAATTTAAGAAATGCACTATCAGTATTTCAGATACCCACTTTAACGTAGTGCTTTAGGCTGGAGAGTCAATTTCAATGCACCCTATCGTTTTCCCTATCAGGTTAAACGGGTTTGTGTCGATGGAAGATTTAAAGGGTCCTATTCTCGCTGTCTTGGCCAGAACACAGTGATTGCTCAAACCATAGAAAAGAAACGCCTTAGTTGTGCTTCAGCACACTATTAAAGAAATAAGAGAGAACTTCTTAATTTTGAGAAGAGGGACTTGAATAGAAGCTAGATTAGCATTAGACCGTTTGCAAGAATGACTGACAGAATTTTTCACAGTCGTGTTCTGGACGAGCAAAGAAAAGTAAGTTTTGTCTCCCTCGTGAACGGTCTTCACATCCATGTCACGCCCTTACTTCCGATTATCGACCAGCTGCAAAGATCCGGATCTGTTATTGATAAAGAACCGTAATCTTCAGAAGGGAAGCTGAAGACATACTTTTATAGTAGACGGGGTGGGGACATTAAAATGAAACAAACGAGGGGCAGTCAATAAGTTTTACGAATCGGTAGGGCAAAACGGAGGAAGGGGGAGAGTGTTAGGAGGAGTTATGACAAGTCAGGACCTGCAGCCGGACACTCCTGCCTCGTCTATTTAAGAAGCAGTAGCTGATCGCAGATCGTCAGCCCCAAATTTTTCAACAATGGAGAAGGTTAAGAACCGCGCAGTGATTAAACTTTTGACCAAGGAAGGCAAAAATGAAAAAGAGATCCATGAACGCATGGTTGCAGTGTACACCGACACCACCCCTTCCTATGCAATCATTGCTCGCTGGAATAAGGAGGTCCGCCATGGTCGTTAGTCCCTTAAAGATTTTTCCCGTACAGGACGCCTTTCAGACGTGACCAACGAGGACAACTTTGTCCGTGTGGGGGGGAAGATCCTCGAAAATCTACGGGTGAAGGTAGAATAAATCCAGCGAGAACTTGAAATATCACATTGAAGTGTTATCAACATCATCCACGACAATTTGGCCATGACTAAGGTCTCTGCCCGTTAGTTTCCTAGAAACCTCACGCCCCACGATCGACTTCAACGTCATCAAATTTCACAAGGCCATAGTTGCACAAGCTGCTCTGCTCGAGTGCGGATTCGTGGAGCTCAACCATCCACCCTACAGTCCAGATTTTTTCCCTGCGACTACTTTTTATTCCGCCAGCTCAAGGCTGCACTGCATGGATGCCAGTTTGGGGACGAGGAAGATTTCCAGCTCGCCGTCCATGAGTGGATTGAACAGCAGTTGGGAGATTTCTGGTTGTCAGGAATTTGGATCCTCGGGGACAAGTGGCGCAAGTGCATTGAAGTCGAGGGTAGTAATATTGAAAAATAGCAAAACACTTTTCCTTATATCTCGTTTCCTTATATTGGAATTGCAAAACTTATTGACCGCCCTTCGTATATACCCTATACAGTCAAACGTCTGGTAAGCCTGATGACGTCTAAAGGTCTAAAACATATACTTCGGTAGGAAGATCATCATTTATAAGAGTAATGATAATTACAATTAAGTATTTAAACAAAGAGAAAAGAAAAAGGTGATGTATTTTACAGAGATTGTTACAGAACCATTGTTTTTTAAATCATAGTTTATTTTAGTTAGAGATTTTTTTTTGTAATGGGAGATTATAATTATTATGTTTATTAAAATGATGAAAAATATCAAGTAAATTAAAAGAAATAGATCAAATGGAAATAAATGCATTATAAATGTTTCAAGGGATTATGTTTCCGACAATATATGACTTAATTATTAAAAGCGAAACAGTGAAATTCAGATTAATTTCAATGTAATGGAGTATTGAAAGTTCTACTTGTCTAAGATTGAGATAGATTAAAACCAATTTTACATTTATTACAACGAATGGAATGATGGGCGCTTCCTTGAAAGAAGTTAAGATAAATACTGAAGACAAACCTTTACGAAAATTAATCTTTTCAAGATATTTAATTTACCACAGAAATTCTCCATTTATGCCTTGGAGTTATATTGATTCGAATCTATCGTTATTGGTATTATTTAAAGATTTATTGTACTCTAAATATCAACATGAAAACTTGAAGAAAGTTTAAAGAATTTATTTAGAGAAATCATGGTAAAAAATAGAAAATAACGAGTTAATTATGGATAGGCATTTACCTTGATTAAACAAAAGAATTGCTGACCTCTTGGTATCAAAAGGAAGAGAGTAAATTATTTCATACAAAAAGAAAACCTGAGTTGAATAAATATAAGAGAGTTATATGCTAGAAGAGGTAAACTAAAATAAATAAGAAAAAATGATGCTGCTAATCTATCCAAGAAATAAATTCAGAGTGGAAAACTTATAGTTCTTAAATATGAATCAGCATAAGTTTGAAGTTCTATTAATTATCTAATTTGAGTGTGTTATATATGAACGAGAGGGAGAGATAATTAGATTAGAAATAACAGATCAAGAAGAACCTAAATTATAGTTTACTATATAAAGTGAAGATTCCAAATACAAAGACTTCGCTGGTGATTATATGGTTATTTTATCAAGAATCTGTAATTGAATTAAATACCTCTAAAAATAATATATCTTTAATTACAACATAAAAAAATCAAATCTTTGAAACAAACTATACAGCTATGAATAAACGACTCTATGTTAGAATTACTAGTTTAAACCAAATGGCTACAAAGTAATGGTTGCCCGTAAACTCACTCTAATATTGGAAGCTAATTGAAACACAACAATAATTGAATTTCTTTACCAATAAAAAAACACACGTGAATCCCGCTGAAGAATCACCATGGCCTTGGATCTTATGTAGACGCAAAAATGATTTTACGGTTAGGCGGGTGTGCGTATTCTCAAACGCCCAGCCCTTTACTCTGACGAGGAGAAGGACTTGGAGCAACAGGTTATTTCGGTGAGGGCCAACGGATGGCGTTAAGAACGCTTTCTTAGTCAGATGATTTAAAAAACGGGAACGTGAAGTTACGCTTTTACCAATCCTCGGGTTAACCTTGAGATGGTTCGCACTGACGAGCATAAGGAAAAAGTGAATGCTTTGGCGACTGTGGTGGGAACGGGGGTGGAGGAAGTTCACTTTGGGTATTCCTCAATGACGAAGACTATCTCTGTTTTTTGTTGCAAACCGAGATAGGAGGTTTCTCTAATGAGAGATGTATGAGAGTGATCCTCAATACAAAAGTGGCTGACGTCGGACTTCGTCATGTCGATCTCTAACCCTATCTCCCTTTTTGTCCATTTATCCACCTATATACTTTCCCGACCCCCTAGGGTTAGAGGAAGGGGGGAGGAGGGCTTATATATTACCTCTCTCCTTTAACGACTCCTCTCCGAGTGGCTTTCACTTAGCCCTAAAGGCATCTTATGGCTTTTGGTCGCAGCTCACCTAATTTCGTTTAATACTCGATCTCAAACCTTAGGGGAAATAGTGTCTGTTTAAAAAAGGGAATTGCACCTGATCTCTTTCCCTTGGTATTGTTATGCTCAGTGGAACAGAAATCTGTTGATTCGTACTACTTATGATTTGAGGAGACATGTGGCGGCCAGCGGGTATATCGATTTCCTTACAATATATAAATATATATATATTGGAGGAATAGATCTGGAGGTACAATTTAAAACCTTAGAAGAGTCACGTAGCCTTAAGCCTGGAACAAAAAGTGTGAGAAGCAAATAAGGAATCGAGTGAACATTGCTTTATCAAACCATCTGTGTTTATTTTATGAGGCATATTTCCCGCATGCCATATTTGTAACGCCAAAAAAAATCTGCATGGCTATTCGAACAGCTCCTTATCTGGAATTCCCACTCCCGCACCTTAGCCGACTTTATTTCTCCGGAGAGCACACCGTGGCCTAAGGCAATTTCGCTGCCCGCCGACCACCTATATACCGGGAGGTTTCCTACTAGATTAGGACTAAAGTACACCCGTGCAAAAAGACACATTACGTTCTCGAATTTGATCATCGGTAGCTTATTCGGGTCCTGATGGCTAGAATCTCTCCTCGTGGACATAGCCCCAGTGAATTGTTAACTTCTTGAAACGGCCGTTCTTCCGTGAATTCGCGCCAGTATTCCTTCATTGAGAAGCCCGAGTTAAAACCATTCCTCCTTCATCACCATTCTGAGGTAGAACCAGAACCTAACCGCTCCCAAATTTAGAACTCTGAGGTAAAACATATTCCCTTGTTGCATCCTAGTCTTCCTGAGTTACCTTCCCTTCGACTGTTATGACATGCAAGTTGTCGACGCCGCCGACCTCGTAATAATCTAGGCTTTCCAAATCAATTGTTATTATTGGTATTTCGGCTTACTATAGCCCGTTTTTAAGATTATCATTCGAGTCAGGTAATTAACCGTTATAATCTATGGATTTGTCCCTTTGTTGACACCAAGTGTTTCCATTACCTATGTCATCACGTATCTTACTTAAACTTCTTTTGTACACATTTAATATTTTAATTTTTTCATTAAATTTTTTTTAGCATTCTTTAAATAACCTTGAACGCCTCTCATCCCTCGCTTACTCTGGGCGGTAATTCTATCATTTTCTCTGGTTGCGTCAGAAATTTGGGTGTTGTTTTTGATGAGCATGTCTCCTTTAAGCCTCATATCCGCAATGTAAAAAATCCTCTCTATGCTTCCTTCGTAACTTCTCTCACATTCGCTCTCACTTTGATCGCTAAAGCTTTGAGACTGCTGTTCATGCCTTCATCACCTCACGCCTTGACTATTGTAACTCTCTGCTTGTGAATCTGCCATCCTCCTCTCTCCGCCCCCTTTAACTTGTACAGAACTATTCCGCCCGGCTTCTCCTCTGTCGCCCTCGCTTCTCTCCCTCGAGAACCTTGCTGCATGAACAGCACTGGCTTTCTGTCAGATTCTGTACTTACTTTAAAATACTTCTCTTCACATTTAAGGCCCTAAACAACAAGGCCCCGTCTCACCTCTCTTCTGCCCTCTCGCCACGCCTTGTCCCTCGGTCATCACATGCACCTCTTTTGAATATTCCTCGTTCATCCCTCTGCTCAATTGGGGACTGCTCCTTCTCAATCTGCGCCCCTAAGTTGTGGAATGCTTTTCCTGCTAAAATCAGGTCTTCACCCTCTTCTTCCACATTTAAGCGTCTCCTCAAAACGCATCTTTTCAATATTGCTTTCTTTCCCCTCTTGAATTTCCATTGAATTTCCATTATAATCTCAGCACAACGTACGCTCTGGGAAGGCCTTAGGCCTTGAAGAGCGCATTACAAAAGACTTATTATTATTATTATTATTAAACCTTTAAGCTAATCTGCATTATCTTAGTTTGATAATTATTTCTCACACACTAGCGGACGAATTTCTCCCCATTCTCATAATCCCTCTTCCCCAACTGGTCGGACCAAGCCATTACCGAGTAATTGTCCTTATATATATATATATATATATATATATATATATATATATATATATATATATATATATATATATATATACATATATATATATATATATATATATATATATATATATATATATATATATATATATATATATATATATATATATACATATATATATATATATATATATATATATATATATATATATATATATATATATATCTCTCTTCGATGCGGAGAGTGAATGCCCAGAAAGGTATAAAATAAGCATAATCGGCTCATATATCCGACGAGCACATAAATGCTGATCTACTTCCGAATTTTCCCACCAAGAGATATCACGAGTAAAACAAACACTCTTGAACAACGGTTGCTCAAACAGCATGATTGACAAACTACTCGAATCATCTCTAAATAATCATTGCAAAGATAGGGATATAACTAAAAGTAATCAGGGAGAAGTCAACAACATCAAAGTATGTTACAGAAATCAGATTTGCAAGGCCTATAAAGTAGATGAAAAAAACATCAAGGAGATTATTAACCGTAACATTAAGTTTAGGCATCAAATGAATAAAATTCAACTACACTAATATAAATATTAGTCTAGTTTGGTAGCAGTCTTTCTTAATGGAGATTTTGTTGTAGAGCATTGTGATTTTTGCCTTAATTAATTTCCTTTGGCAACTTTCTCTTCTTCTAACTATCTTTTTGATTTTGTCTTGTAGATGATGAATTACTTGTCCAGTATTTATCTCTTTTTAAATGAATGTGTTTGGTAAAAACCGAACTTAATTGCTAAGCTTTCGATCTTATTCGATCATCTTTGGAGCGTTTTGATATGTTCTTGCCTCCTTTACCAATGTAATTAGTGGAGTGAGGATCTAATAGAGTTAAAAGAAACAATTTTTTAGAGGTATTTATTACGCTTAGGTTGAACGTAACGTTAGAGGAAATGGGCTACTCCGGTGAGTGGCCCATTTCCTCTAACGTTATGTTTAACCTAGGCGGAATAATTACTCCTTAAATAAGCGAACGAAAAGAGAATGAAAGAGCAGAAACAGAGAATGAGAAGAGCAAGAAATAGCAGTAAAAAAGAAAATTTGAAAGAGTCCTATAGCATGAACCGTAGCTATATCATCCTCTGACTGAGACCTTCTCCATTTCATCGCGTACGGAAACCTCCACGCCATGGTCAAGCTTCCCACGTTCAAAGAGGGTGAGGACTTTAGATTTTCTCTCATTCACTTTGAGTAAATATTCGAAGTGAATCGTTGGGAGATCGAGGCAGACTGTGTCACTAAATTACTCCTGCTCAGTAACCACCTCCGGGAATTTTCATTTCCCTTCCTTGTAAGCCACCATCAAATATTCTACACTAAATTCTGAGCCGTTAAATCCATGCAACATGACCCACGACTTTTACCGTCAAAGTTGGACATGACCGAATCCAACCAGGTTAGACCTTCTCACAATTTGGTAACAGCCTCTAGCTATTATGAGTTTTTAGTTGACTTTCTCGTTAAGGATAAGTTAATGGTTGCGTTACCCATAGAAGTTCGCAAATTTGTGAATAACCGTAGAGGTTACAAATTAAAGAAGTGCATTGAAGAGGCGAATATCTACGCAAGAAGCCATAACCTATATCCAAAAAACAACAATAAGACTTCCCCTTCATCTCCTAAGTTCAAGATTAATGACTCACGATTCCCTTTGCGTAATGCCCATAAGTTCGTTAAGGTATTGGGCCCCTTTAAACTTAGAGATTTTTCCCTATCGGAACCCAGAGATATCCAGCCCATTATTCCCAATTCCCCTACCGATAGTTTGCTTTACGTGTGGAGTGGACGGCACTTGCGTCCAAACTGCTTCAAGAATTCTAAGCTCTGGGATAACTCCGCCCACCAAGTTCAACAAGTAAGCGCCGCTCCTGTTCCCCCATCTTCTCGTTCTGAAACCCCCACTCCTCTCTCGCCGTCCAGCTGCTCTCGGGACATCGGGTAAATCTTTTCTGACAAAAGCTCAATGGGATCTATTAAAATTTGAAAACAGAGTCATAAATGAGAGCCGAGTATCTACTCTAGTTCTCGATAGAGGGTGCAAGTGTATCGTAGTGTCAAATGAATTCATTCCGCCAGGAGCCCTGGACACAAAACTTTCCAGTAGTCCACGAACACCTGGGAAGAGCAACCCGCTTGCCAATTGTGAAGTGCTACCTTGACTGCCAATAATTCACCGGCTGGGCTGAGGGCGTTTCAGTCCCTATTATGTTTTGCTCATTCTTGATCGGACAGTGTCTCCAAGTGTGCTCCAGCAGTGTGGCTGAGCCCTTTGTTACGCAAACCGAGGCAAAGAGGGAGTTTAGCATCGTCAAAAGCGAAGAATTCGCTCCTGCGCAGAAGGAGTGCGAAGCCTTGAACAAGTATCTCTTCGCGCTCCAAACTGCCTCTTGCCCCGTGGTATAAGGCCTGTTGTACCGCGCTTGCTTGGATGTTAATAACACCAAGGCTTATTCGCTGGACTTTTTTACGCCCCATTTACCACCCTTTTCCCTCCGTTGGAAACAGTATTCGCACAGAATTAAATGGGAATTTGAAGCCCATTTCCAACGAGTTTTTTGAGGAAGAATCAGCTATGTAGGCTGATTACCTCATAAATACACTGAATGTGATACAGGTCTGGTGACTGGAGCAGGATAAGGATTATCCAGAATTTCTCCCAATGATTAAACATTGAAACAGGACTGACTCCCGCAAAAAATAGTCAGCTAAAGCATCTTTTAAATAGTTCTGGAGACGTAATTTCTCAAGTCATCGGTTGTGCTACCAAAAATGAGCATGAAAACACTCTTTCCACCTAAGTAACCATGAGTTAGAAGCCGTATCCTCTCCATATTCACTTTTAGCAAGCGTTTATTTCAGAGTTTGGAACTTGCTGAAACTTAATATCATCGAGCCATCCTATTCCAGTAAATGCTCCTCCTTTGTGTAGGTACGGAAGCCTGATCGTACTTTCCCTATCTGCGTCGATTTTTGCAAGCTAAATTTCGTGATTGTCTTCGATGCTGAACCCATTTCCCTAATCTACCAAAACCTCTATTTCTTTAAAGAACCAAAATTTTAACTGCATTAGAGCTTTGCAAGGCCTATTACTAAATCCCCTTTGGAAGAGCGTTCAAAAATATACGGCATTCTCGACCGATAAAGGCATTATACAGTTTTTTCGACTCCCTTTTGGATTAGTAACGACCTGCATTAACTACAATAGGATGATGAGTAGAATCCTGAGCGGCTTGTCAAAGGTCAACTATTATTTCGACAACATATACGTTGCTCCCAGCAATTTGGACCAGCATTTAGTCTCTCTGCAAGCACTTTTGAGTAGACTACGCGAGCATTGCCTCACGATTGACCCAAAGAGGTGCCACTTTGCCAATGACACGATTAGGTATTTCAGCTTTAACATCGGAAAAAACAGGATGGGCCCAAAAAAGATAAGCTCAGGACCATAATCGAGATTGCCCTCCCGTGTACTAAACAACAAGTCAGATCCTTCATAGGATCCATCTTGTTTTACAGGCGATTCGTTTCCTCAGTAGGGGGGCCGTTGAAGCCCTCTTATGTATGCTCCTCCAGAAGAAGTCTCCGGATCGCATCGTGTAGAATTTAGAGGGATACATCCTTCTTCCATCAGTGAAAGGGTCAAGTAGCCTCCGGCCCCATTCTGAGACCTCCGAACCCTAATAAGTTTTTCAGGATAAGGACAGACGCGAGTAACGAGGGTATTGGTTGTGTGCTCCTGCAGTATGGTGACTACGGCGAAAGCTACCCTATGGCTAACATGAGTCGCAATTTATTCCCGCGTGACAAGAATTATGCCGTCATCGAATAGGAAGCTTTGGTTATACACAGTATGGAGTGTCCAGAAGTTTAGAATCTATCTGATATGTTAGGTGTTCATAATCGAGAGGAACTACCACCCTCTTAAATACCATCGTAATGTTAAAAATTATAATGGGTGCCTTTTCGCTTGAGCATACTCCTTCAGGAATTCCAGTTTAAAAATTGTAAATTAAGGGGTCTAATAATTGAGTAGCAGATAGCCTTAGCCCTAACCCGTTGGCCACTAACTTCTCCTAAACTGCCCATTAGGAAACAGCCCTATTGCTTATTGTATATTTATTTTTTCCACATATAATTTGTAGGCTATGAAAAAGAGAAAAAAAGAAAAAGAAAGAACCTGTCTTTGTAATATAAACACTGCCTGTATATTTTATCTTGTACTTTTGTGAAGGTAAGCGTTCCCATGTGTATATTTATTTGCTTTTTTTACTTTCATGCTATTTCCATTTAATTGTGTGTGTCATTGTTAATTACTTATTTTGTATGTATGATATCTTGGTTACTCCTTCGTAAATTAGCTTATTTTGTTGTTTTTTCTCGGATGTCAAGGTTTAGTGAGTCGGTAATCTCAGTTCCACTTCCTGGACATATATGTTATTACCGCCCTGAGGTGAAACGGAGGTGAAGTGTATCCAATACACCTACCTTAGCCACTTCCGGTAAATAAGACTAACCCCGGTGCTTCCCTTTTGATCAAAACTAAGATGATGATCCCCTGAGTGTGTCCTCACTCAGTAAAATCCAATCATAGATGGATCGGTGTAATATTGAGATTTAAGCCGAGTGGATTGCCTAATAATTGCCAAAGGATCGTCCAAAATAGTTAAACACACAGATACAAACATAATCTTTAATGTACAGGAATTTGAAATAAGCAACAGCGTATATAAATATAAATAGAATTAATCTTGCGCTGAATAAGTAAGTCTACAAAAATATTACTTAATATTACTCAGTAGGATGCTTGTGTCTTAATGGCACCCGACAGTACGAATGGAATATTATTATTGAGTTAAACACTGAATTAAACACTTGCAATACTTGTACTCGAGGTTATGGGCTCTGGATGGGAAGTCTAGTTCACAAACAAACTGGTGAAGTTAGGAGAGGGGATAATTCGCAAGTATTTTTGAAAGTGACGGTGAAGATCTTCTTCTGGTAACGATGATCGCACCTGATCCGACCGTCCAAGGTTACAGAATGAGAAGGTAATCCTAGATCGGTTATATACTGATCCTATGCTGGATCACGAATTCGAGCCAAACTGTGGCTCATATGGGACTACTTCTTGCTCGAAGTGACTGTCCGATTATTTGGCTCCTGGAGTGGGTAGACAAAACCGATTACCTAGCTACGTCTAGGGTAATCCGCAGAGGGAAGTCTTGTGTACCCTCTGACTATGAAGGATATGGGAGGGTCTGCGGAAGTTTGGCACCTACAAGTACCGTGTCGGCTACAACAAATTCCCTAAGAATTTGCTTTCTTGCAACGGGCGAACTGTTTCTTGTGTGGATCGAGCTTCACCTAACAACGTAAGTCCAAGGTCTTCTGCCCGACTCTAGGAAGAAATTTCACTTTTATTTCCCTCGCGAGGCAGAAATCGAGAGAGAGCACCAAATTCTCATAAAATTCGTATCGCCACGCGAAAGACCTTTTTCATCTGTGGGCAGATAGTATAAGTCTTTCACACCTTCAAGCCACCTCGCAGTTTACGATGGTCCGAAAAGGGGTGACAGAGAATTCGAGGCTGGTGCATTTGGAGGGACACGTAGCTTGTGTCGGAGTATTTCGGCGTAAAATTATTTACGCGGCATTTAGACTTCTACATATACCTAAACTCGGATCAGTCGGTTTTCAGGTGTGTACACCCGTTCGAAATGGTTAAAGATGTCCATTTAAATTGTACTCCCTCTCAACCTTCCGCGGAGGAAAACGCCTTTCCTGATGACTATTTTTCCCCTTAGTCTGAGAAAAGCGCCTTCTTGTGGGAGGGAGGTGATGTGGAGACATAGAGTCTGATAGGATCTGGAGGTCCACTCTGAAGCTTTAGAAGAACCACGTAGCCTTAACCGTATAAAAAAACGTGAGAAGCTATGAAGGAATCCGGTGAACATGGTTTTAACAAACTATCTGTTTATCTTACGAGGCCTAGTTCCCGCGTCCGTGGAGATTTAATCTCGCCTCCCATACTCTTCATGCGATAAAGGACCCAATGAGCGATTCGAACGGCTCCTTCCCTACCTTAGATTAACCGCCCGCCCCCCAGCCGAGGCCGGTGAATTCAAATCCCAGGAGAGCACGGCTAGAATCTCTCCGCCGTGGAAATCTCACCAGTTAATTGTCAGCTAGTTGCAACGGTCGTTTTTCTGTCAATTCGCACTAGTACTCGCTCATCGAGAAACCTGAGGTAAAACCAGTCCTCTTTCATCACCATCTTGAGGTATAAATAGTACTTTCCTTCCCCACATCAAGAAATCTGAGGTAAAACATATTTCCTTATTGCATCCTCGCCTACATGAGTTAACTTCCCTTCGACTCTTATCCCGTGCAAGGCATCGCCGCTACGACCTCGTTATAATCCATTCTTCCAAATTTAATTGTTATGTTTGTATTCCGGCTTAGTTTAGCACATTTTCAGGACTCCGTTCCTAGTCAGGTAATTAACGACTTTAATCCCTTGGATTCGCCCCTTTGCTCACACCGAGTGTGTCCGTTACTTAAGTGATCACCTATCTCACTTAAACCTATTTTGGTTATAGTTAATATTTTTTTGCATATTAAACTTTATTTTTGTAGCATACTTTAAATAACCTTGAACGACTCTCGTCCATCATTGAACCTTTAAGCCAATCTGTGCTCTCTTATTTTGATATTTATTACCCACACACTAGGGGACATTTCTCCCCATTCTCATTATTCATTATCCCCTTTCCCAAGTTGTCTCGGACCAAGCTATTAACGTGTAATTGTTCTTATATATATACATATATATATATTTTATATATATATATATATATATATATATATATATATATATATATATATATATATATATGCCCTTCCGATTCTTCGTCAACATAAATGACCCAGGATCATCATGAAGCTTCATTATGTGTGAAATCTTAATTTTATAGAGATAAAATTACGAGTAACTCTTCTATTGGACAGCCTGTCTTGTAAAAGGAATTGTCTACTCTAACTTGTCTCTTCATCTGGTACATTTTTATTACCCTCAGTAGCAGTCAACGGTATACTTGAAGCAGTACTGCTAACATACTTTATGAATATTTAGCTTTACACTTAATATTCGTACTCTAGTTTTAGACTCATCCTGTCTCCATATACACCTTTTATCCTTCTTACAATTATTAATCCACTGTTCAACAAAATGATACTTAAATACTAAAATAGACACGTAATTTTCATGAAATTAAACAACTATTTGACGGAAAATTATGTCTTCATATTCAGTGGACGGTAGAGTAGTTAGTTAACTAGGATTTCTTAAGTTGAGAATTGAATTTACGTAAAAGTCAACGCACTTTGTGAGTATTTTGGTGTATGTTACAAGAAAAAAGCTAGAGCACAGCATTTGCTAATATGATCTTTAGGTAAGCCAGAGATTGTAAAGAGGAATGGACCAAACAAAGAGGTTCGATTTGCTGAGTCATGAAAAGACTGACCGAGCTTTTCTTGGTACCAAGCTCAAGCAACTCAAACAAAGCTCTCTTCGATCAAAGTTTCACAACATCAAGTAATTTCCTTTGCTCAATTAAGGAAAATCTGATGAAGCTCAGTAAGTTTCACTCACAAGTATGCATAGTAAGCTATTTTCCAAGTAAGTAATCTTTCTTTGCAGTTTCCCAAGAATAAATTTGCTAGAGGTGTAGCAAACTACGTTCGAGGTCCTTCTTAATTATCAGGTCGCCTTCTTTGTATAAATTATTGGCGGAATATTTTATATTTTTCAGAAAAGATTAAATTAACTAAAACAAAATCTGCTGACCAAAAGTAGCCTGCTATCACTTATTCATATTTCTGACCTTACGACCTTCTAAACTTTCAATAATTCTCTAACTAACCTTGGGAGGACCTTGGCAATTATATCATCCGAAAGAAAATATAAAATATCATAAGGTTTTCAAATTTTGCTAGAATCGTTTGAAGACTTATAAAGTTATTGCCACATAATTCCCAACAAACCTTGGGAGGAACTTTGCAATTATATAATCCAACTAGAATATAAAACAACATAATGGTTTCAAATTTTGTTAGAATCAGCCGAATAGTTACAGTATTATTACTAAAACCATAAATAAGACAAACGGGGACCGATATACTGAGATCTAGATCCTTCGGCGACTAAAAAAGTGAATAAAACTAATTTTAATGATAGTAAATAGATTTCCTTTGCACAGTGGCACAGTGTTAAGTCTTCTACATTCATAGTAAGCAGTTTGGCCACCCTTAGCACCTGCTTTATCACCTTACTGGCATAACATTGATGAACTGTTTTGCACATTGCCTGGATTCGTGTATGTTGATCTGAACCAAAGTGCAATGAGACGCCATATGAGTTCATGTTAGGTGGTAATGGATTATGTGTGTAATTAATTTTTTAACCCATATCATAAGCTCTGATTTGGATTCATGCCCAGTGAATTTACTTTCCATGGGAGCAACTAAACTTAATTTTGTGCCCAACATGCCTTCACTTATTTTGCTGCCTGACATGGCGCTGAGTCTTGTTGGAATATCCAAGTCCTGTCGCAAGACTATTTTCTTGGTTCATAGTTTTCCCTACAATGTGCACCCTATTTATTCCATGCACTGAAATGACTCCCCACTCCATGATTTTCGTTGTAAATTTTAGTTTTACTCAGACATTTAGCCATAAATTCTTCTCCAGACTGCCTTCATTACACTCTGCTCGTGGTCAACTTGTACTGCAAAGATTAACTCGTCATAGAAAACAGCCAGTGTCTTATGATCAGGTAGTCCTTCCTGACCCTGGCTAGCCTCCTTCGACGTTGGCAAAGGAGGCGACAAAACAAATATAGGGACTATCTCCCTTTTATGTAGGTAAGTATTAAGGACCAGTGCAAATTTTAATATTGGCCGAAGTGGATACTATTTTAAGAGGCCTCGAGTGGTTATAGAATATAAACAAGGGAAACAAAATAAGCTTTAATACTATACAAACAACAAATGAGATTAAAAAGATTGATACACTTAAACTATTACATTTTTCATTGGGCAAATGATGATAATGTCTGAGCCGTACGAGGCACAATATTACCCGAGAGGTATCGAGGAAAACTAATAAGTGAGCTTTTCGATCGGAGAGCATTACGTCTCTTCGACGATCAAGAAAAAAATATAATTGCTTACGATTTTTTGGAGGAGATCTAGAGTAGTCACTCGGGGAACTATTCTTTTCTGAGAAGCGTAGCTGAGCGTGTTATTCTTGAGGGGGCCCATCGTCCTTGACCTCCGTCGTTCCGAATCATGGTTTCTGCCTGCAAGTTCTGAGGGTGCGAGTTGTGCTAAGATGCTTCGTGAATACTTTGGGAGTACAGCGTGAGCACTGCTTAAATCCTGCTTGCGCAAAAACAGCGTGGATACAGCTCGCGTCCTGAATGCTATGATAATACTCATTTGATCATTTCCGGGTGGGTAATATATACGATTCTGCCGGAAGCGATTTCGACTCTATCTCCAAAAACACGGCGGTGATGGTTTTAGCGCCCTATCGCTAAATGTTATCCCGGTTCCAGTCTGAATCCGATATAGATCCGGAAGTTTACCCAAAGTTTCCAATGGAATGTTCTCTCTCTCTCTCTCTCTCTCTCTCTGACAACCTGCAATAGTAGAAAATGCATCATAAGTATTTGAACAGGCATAGCAAAATTGGAAAAGCCATCGAAGTAATGAATCATCAAATAAACCTGTAAAGATTAGAGCCATTACAAAAATGAGGAACTGTTAAAGTTAATAGGTATTAATGCTTTCTTATGAATTACAGTTAGAAGGTTGGCTAGATGTGTCATTCTTAGATTTCCTTATTGTTCTGAAGTCCACTCAAGGTGCTCTTTTGCTCCAGAACCAGTGTGCCTTCTTCACTGTTTCAGTGGATCGAGGATTCTTTATCGAGCGAAATGATTTGAATCCAGGTTCCCAAAACCTGTCATAGACTGTTCTTCGGGCAGGGCTAACTAAATCTGCTGCAATCTCAATAGAAATCTTCTTGCCAAATGTTGTTATGATTTTAAAAGTATGTTGTATTTATTTTCTATCTCTTCTTGGAGTTGTATTTCTTTTACAACCTCATTTTTCAACCAATTTTGAGTTTAAATGTTGACCCTAATCATTTATTTTCCTTAATAACACTGACTGTTTGATTTAAAACACCTTGTGTTTTGTCAATTTCTTGCTATTTTAATTTAGTTTCTTTCAGGAAAACGTTTATTTTTCCACTTTTTCGAGGGCTCAAAGCACTCTTTTTACCCATTTTCATTTAATTCATTAACCTTAAAAAAATACCTACAACACACAAAACCAAATTATGAAAATGACTAATAAACTATCTGAAAAGGACTTAACATGTTAACAATCAAATGTTGATATGAACTCATCCAATTTTCACTCTAACGCCAAGATACCAACTGAATCCAACTTCATTGAAGGGGTCCAATGCTTACAAAGTAAACTAGATTTCTTTAAAATAAAATCTAAATCGTCTCTCGGTGTTGGTGCCTTAAATAAATCCATATGCATTCAATGATATTAGTTTTACTCGCTTTTTCGCTGAGAATAATTTAGTTGCATTTGAGGGGCTGCGAGCAACTGGTAGTCAGATTTTTTTACAATCGTGGCAAGTTTAATCATTTCCTCTCTGTTTTTCCATCGTCATAGTTCTTTGTAATTTATATTTAATCCGTTTCCTCATCACGAATATAAGTCAAGCAAAGTGGATTAAAATTTACTGTTTAGTAAAGTGGAACTTTATCATCATTCAGAAAAATGATGTTCATCAATTGGATAAGTTGTGGAACAATCCAAATATTGTAAATCGCTCTTAAGTTCTAAGGGTTTAAGCTGTAGGCTAGGAGAAGGATCTTGTAGAATAAAACTGATGTATTAGTTAAGAGGGTAAAACAACATTAAATCTTATAGGTAATTCGATATTCAAAAGCTCACATTTGGAACAATATTTGTCTTTCATTTTTTAAAGCTAACTTCAATGTGCAAAGAATTAAAATGAGTAAGTAAAAGACATTATTTAGTCATAGATGCCCTTACTTGCTGATTCAACTGAGGAGGTAATTTAAAATTTATATCACATAAATAATGCACAATATCAACAATAAAAGCAAGATCTACAATCCGATAGATATCCTTCGACTGGAGGAAATCTAGCTTTTGTTTGACTCCTAACAACAATTCAATCTCGCTTTCCATTTGCCAAAGACTTTTAAACACGTTTTAATCTTATATTTGTATCAAACACAATATCTATTCATTCTGACTTCGTTTTTTCCAAAATGTTTATACACAGTGCAAGCTTTTATGCAATTAATCTAATAAAGTTGACTAATTCAGTGACTTGCTCAACTCCATTGATGACTTCTAACATTTTTACAAAACTTGGTGAATAGTGAAAAAGAGGAATTATTTACCCCAGATTTATTCATCTATTTTACCTTGAAGTCTTTGTAACTACATTTTTTCTACCTTGTCAGACTTGAAAATTAATAACAAGGTGCTCGAATTTATCATATTATTAAGGATATAATTTTGAAATGACGGAAAATCGGATACGGTATATGCCCAAAAGATAATTGAGATAATGTATGATAGTTAAATCTGGAAAAATAAATAAACCTCATTTTTGAAGTGTAAATATCTGCTAAAATAGCTGATATAATTCTCGTATATTTTTAAATCTGAGGTGTCTAAAAATATACTGATGTGAGCGAAATACTTTATTATGTTAAAAAAAAGAGTGAGTTGATTTGAAATGAGTTAAAATTTATTATTTATATGTGAACTCAATGAAAGTTTAATTTAGAAACATTTGGAATCACTAAAATGAAGAAGTCAAATTGCAAACGGGAATTCAAATCCGGACTGGAAAAGCGTTAGCGATTATTACAATCCAAAGTCGCAATGGAAAATATAGCAATTGAAATTAGACCAAAAATGAGCTCTCTAATTGATATTATTGGTCACCAATAAAACAACCAAGAGCAAAGTTCGTTAGGTGTAAAACAAATACTCAATTTTTAACCATTCTTTCTCACATTTGAAAAAATAGAGTGTATAGTAGATGTCATTAATTCGAATAAAATTCCGAAGGGGAAGACAAAACAAGGGTGAAATTGTAATATAAAAATGAGGGATAAATTGGTACGAGTATGTGATAAAATGTAAAAAAATCAAGAGAAATGATACAAATATAAGAGAAAGAGGCAATTATGAGTAGATTTGAATGGTAAAATGTAAACGATAAATTTCGACGTTTATTGTGAGAATGCATAAAACTTATATTGTGAAAGATCATGTCTCGACATTGGTTATCATCATTAGTACTTCAGTGTTGAGCAAAAAGAGATTAAAAGAGAAGTTGCCTCAAGTCATCCTCGTTACGTCATTAGATTCTTTTCCTTTAACTTCTTAAGGTTCATCTCCCCTTCTCCCAAATACCACCAATACCCGGCTTGCATCGTGCTTCTCAGCCAATATTTTGAAGGGTAAAGAGCACATATTAACAAGTAAGACACACATTGGGTAATAGAGGGTAGTGTCGCAACCAATTTTAAGGCACATTTCAGGTTTGGTGGAGCAGATCATCCTAAATCTGAAAATGAAGATGAAAATTTTTTTAAAAATTCGTAACAGCACCATTTTGGGGGCTAAATTTGCTTAAAGTTCATCTTTGTCCTACGGTGTGGCTGGTTGTATTCACTTTTTAAAGTTCTCCTCTCTAAAGCTAGGGATTGGTAAGTTGCGTACAGAAAGAAAATTCGCAATTTAACTGCTTATTTATCTAAGGTGTTAGGTAATTTTAGATTTAGGAATTGCTTGTTTGTAAATTACACGAAGAAAACTATACATTGAAGATGCATGACGATATTAACAGTTATTTACTGAGTATTTACTATGGATAGATATGGATTCCACTTTTTTTAATGTATGTTATAGATTCACTCACCACATGTATTATTTCTGTTTTATATTTAAGGGCCCTTTTATTTTTTATTTTTAGAGCTAAGATGAGTAAAAGAACTAGAACAACAACAAGTCACAATGTCTTTGCTTCTCCAATTCCAGAAGTTCTCATTATGAGCTGCCAAAAAAACAACAGGTTGGAAGATCTAATCAGTATGTAAAAGATAATAAATACAAGAAGAACAAAGATGTTATCCTTAAGTTTTTCGAGACCCTTACTAAGAGTTGTTAAAAAGACAATCTTCTAATTTAGTGGATTAGGAATTTTAAAACCAAATTGCTCAGATTGGTGGAACAAGCGTCTACGGTATCAAAAATAGGAATGAATGACACTAAGAGTAATAATTTTATCATATTATTTAGTAAATCTTTTGATATAGCAGGCTACCAGTGTGATGATCTCGTGGATTACAAGTGTTAAAGGAACATGAAAGCTAAACGTCGAGTGCATGAATTTTTTATTGACTTAAACAACTGGGCGTCACATAAAAACTGGAGGAGTAGATGTAAGAAACAAGTAAAATGATTAAAAAAAGAAAATCAGAGAAGATCGAAGGAATTCAGGCAAAAAAAGATGAAAAAGGGTCACAAAAAGAGAAGAGGGAAGAGAAAACTATAATTTTAGACGAAGCCTTGAAAGAAGAAATATTATCTTCTGACACTTCTGATGATGAATGCCTGTTAAGTCTTTGCGAGAACAGATAACAATATCATACCAATACCATCAATTGCCATGGAAGCAGAAATGTATCCGGTGACAAATACAGATGATGCTGATATTAGTAGTGCAGCCCAATTCGACTATTGTTTCATAAATTCAGAAGACCAATCCCATTTAATTGACCCTCACAAGGTCTGGAGAGCACGATAGAATATAATGCGGAAATTCACCAAATCTTAATGTTCGGGAGATAAGAACATTTGTGCATTGTTCTTTTATGCGAGGAGAGACACAACACTAACTAAAAGGTAGAAAGTGAAAAAACACTCTGGAACATAAGAAATTCAAGATCCCTCTTTGCTTGTAGGGGAATCTGGTACACTATATTAAGCTCATCTAACTATTTAACGACGGATTGATGAAATGCTTTGTTAAAAATGGTATTAAAGATGAAATAAAGGCAGTGGGAGCTGACTACTCCGAACGCTGATAATAATTTTCGGTCTAAATTTGTATTTATAAATTAGCCAACGGAAAAATTAAAATAAAGACAATACAATAACGTTTTTAGATGATGCCTTTTCTTTAAAATTCGATAATAAATTTAGAATAGTTTTTAGCATGGAACTCTTAATCTTAGTTCCGGAAATTAGCTTTATCACTCTGAAAATGAGATACTTCAAAATATTAGCAGTCAAAAGAAAAAATTATCTGCCTCCTTATGGACTATATATTTACATGCAATTTACAAGAGTAAGGAAAAAAAAGATGAAATTCCTATTGAAGGACATGATTTAAAGGGCCCATGACATGGTATGAGCCTAATAAACATTATGTGGTTAACATGATTAAGTAAATGGGATCATTGACAAGATAATAAAAATTCCTTAATCATTTACACCAAACGTAGTCTGACGTAACCAAAGTCAACTTGATATACCAACATTGAATCATCGAGAGAGTCTGAGGCACTAATAACACTACATTAAAATGCTCATATATTTCTAGACTTTAATTTTCTAAATATATTTCTCCTAGCGAAAGTTAACCTCAATTTTCTCGTATCTTTCTATTAATATTAAATTATAAAAATCTAATAGTCTCTTCCAACGTTGTTAAAATATTAATCATCATTTATTGAAAGATATCGCAAGCTCTAAAAATAAAAAGCTACTAGTCATAATATTCTGAAAGGTCTATCTTTAGGATAAGCGAACCAAGCACTTATTCTCTTGAACAAGAACAACCGTAAGCACCAATGGAGAGGATCGCAAATCCAGACACGCAAGAAAACTCGACAATCAGCCTGACGCTTCAATCAATTATCGCGAGTGGTAATTTTCGATAGTTAGGTTCGAATTTGCATACGAAGTAAGGCTTTATTTTAGTTTTATTTCTCCCATTTACGAAGCTAATAGGGCTCGAAGCGTTCCTAAATGAAAGGTAAGGGAGTCTGCACAACGATTAAAAGCGAATGACATTAAAGGAAATTCCATTTAAGCTTTTGCTAACAACTGCGAGGTCATTCCGTAAAGTATTACTCCGGTGTTAAGAGAAATAAATGTGTCCCTTTTTTATATCTTTATAGAGGGGAATTGATTGACGTGCTTATTAGGCTTGGAGGTGTCAATATAGAAAGTGTTATTCGGTGATAACGATTTACAGCTTTTTAAAGTTAAGAAAGGATATACAGAGGAAAAGTGGTGAGTGAAGTGAAAAGGGGAGGAATTTATGATTAAAGGTGAATAAAAAGGGAATAGATTTTTTTAGCCGCTTAGAAATGTTTTTTTTTATAAAATTCATTATCATTATCATTTATTAAATACATATTTTATTTTGCCTTTTCTTCCTCTTCTATAAGTATTATTCATTGTATTAATTTTCTAATTACAAACATGGATAGTATTTTTTAATTTTCCCAATGTTATTTACCTATTTCTTTAAAAAATCCATTAATGTTGGGTATTTCGAATCTTACTCATTGAATGTGATAAAGGAAAACCAAGGAGGGTATCGTCGTCGGAATGTTTGTGTGGAGAGATTGGGGAAGAATTTAGTGAAGATGGGTGATGTGAAAATATAAGAAGAATATATGGGCACAGATCCACCCGTGGTATTGGGGCAAGAAGGGTACAAAATCATAAAAAGATCATGATCAGCATTGAGGCTTATTCTATTCATACATCCCTCCCCTTTCAGGTTAGTGTAGGTAGAATAATATCCTTTTCATCCACTTAGTCACTCCCTCTCTCACACTCGTATCCACTTTCACATTCTTGAAACGCCTTTTATCACTAAAACCTCTCCGTCATGCGAAAGGTTGAGTTAAATTACAGGGTTGATCAAAGGATAATTATTCAACATAAACTACTGTGCAAAAAGGGTATAGGTGTAGTGGAGGAAAACAATGCTCTCTTAATATATATATATATATATATATATATATATATATATATATATATATATATATATATATATTCGAAACCAGGTGTAACAATGAGGCTCTAGGGCTGAACTCGAGAACTTCACGATACTCAATGCGGTAAGAAGCATCTTGGACCTTTAGCTGCTAGAGTCAATTTATATTACAAACCTTCAACCCAGGCTAAATAATAACTCATTATCTGTCGTATTAAATATATTGACTCATTAAAAAACATGCTAATTTGTGAAATTTCAGTTTTTTTAGGGGTCGGTGCCAAAATAGAATAAATTGCCACATATCTTCCTTCCTATTTTCTAAAAATTTTCTCGTTGGTTTAGTTTGTTTTTTCTTCTATATTTCTAATGTAATCAATTAGTCTCAAATTTAATATTCATATTTTACAATTTTATTACATGTATTAACTTTTTATGTAAAATTTAACTCTGTATTTTGTATTCTTTCTTTAGCACTGATGAGGGGATTAGTTATTATCTTGAAACGTTTGAAATAAATGTTACGTGGCATCTACGGCTCTGTCCTGGGAAGCATATTGATATATATATATATATATATATATATATATATATATATATATATATATATATATATATATATATATAGAAAAATATCCAAGAAAAATTGGTGCGGTTAAGGTAATGGCATAATTAGACAACTGCTCTGCTTCAGGGCCAGCAGGTGATCCTATCCTCCTTAAACTGGAAGACAACACTTAGGGATGACCCATCCATCAGCCAAAAAAAACTAATTTCAAAGACACGCCTTTATGTCGTATCGTTTACCGTCACAGAAAACTGTTATTATAAATATATTAACAGCGTTGACTGAGCCAAAACGCTCGAAAGATGGAAAAATGTCGAAGACAAATTGGTGCGGTTAAGGTAATGGCATAATTAGACAACTGCTCTGCTTCAGGTCCAGCAGGTGATCCTATCCTCCTTGTACTGGAAGACAACACTTAGGGATGACCCATCCATCAGCCCAAAAAAACTGATTTCGAAAGACACGCCTTAATGTCCTATCGTTTACCGTCACAGAAAACTGTTATTATTAATATATTAACAGCGTTGACTGTGCCAAAACGCTGGAAAGATAAAAAAATATCCAAGACAAATTGGTGCGGGAAGGTAATGGCATAATTAGACAACTGCTCTGCTTCAGGTCCAGCAAATGAACTTATCCTCATTGAACTGGAAGACAACACTTAGGGATGACCCATCCATCAGCCCCAAAAAACTGATTTCAAAGACACGCCTTTATATCGTCTCGTTTACCGTCACAGAAAACTGTTATTATTAATATATTAACAGCGTTGACTGAGCCAAAAAGCTCGAAAGATGGAAAAATATCCAAGAAAAATTGGTGCAATTAAGGTAATGGCATAATTAGACAACTGTTCTGCTTCAGGTCCAGCAGGTGATCCTATCCTCCTTGAACTGGAAGACAACACTTAGGGATGACCCATCCATCAGCCCCAAAAAAACTGATTTCAAAGACACGCCTTTATGTCGTCTCGTTTACCGTCACAGAAAACTGTTATTATTAATATATTAACAGCGTTGACTGAGCCAAAACGCTCGAAAGATGGAAAAATATCCAAGACAAATTGGTGCGGTTAAGGTAATGGCATAATTAGAAAACTGCTCTGCTTAAGGTCCAGCAGGTGATCCTATCCTCCTTGAACTGGAAGACAACACTTAGGGATGACCCATCCATCAGCCCAAAAAAACTGATTTCAAAGACACGCCTTTATGTCGTCTCGTTTACCGTCACAGAAAATTGTTATTATTAATATATTAACAGCGTTGACTGAGCGAAAACGCTCGAAAAAAGGAAAAATATCCAAGACAAATTGGTGCGGTTAAGGTAATGGCATAATTAGACAACTGCTCTGCTTCAGGTCCAGCAGGTGATCCTATCCTCCTTGAACTGGAAGACAACACTTAGGGATGACCCATCCATCAGCCCCCAAAAACTGATTTCAAAGACACGCCTTTATGTCGTCTCGTTTACCGTCAAGGAAACTGTTATTATTAATATAATAACAGCGTTGACTGAGCCAAAACGTTCGAAAGATGGAAAAATATCCAAGACAAATTGGTGCAATTAAGGTAATGGCATAATGAGACAACTGCTCTGCTTCAGGACCAGCAAGTGATCCAATCCTCCTTGAACTGGAAGACAACACTTAGGGATGACCCATCCATCAGCCCCCAAAAAACTGATTTCAAAGACACGCCTTTATGTCGTCTCGTTTACCGTCACAGAAAACTGTTATTATTAATATATTAACAGCGTTGACTGAGCCAAAACGCTCGAAAGATGGAAAAATATCCAAGACAAATTGGTGCAATTAAGGTAAAGGCATAATTAGACAACTGCTCTGCTTCAGGTCCAGCAGGTGATCCTATCCTCCTTGAACTGGAAGACAACACTTAGGGATGACCCATCCATCAGCCCCCAAAAAACTTACTTCAAAGACACGCCTTCATGTCGTCGCGTTTAGCCGTCACAGAAAACTGTTATTATTAATATATTAACAGCGTTGACTGAGCCAAAACGCTCGAAGATGGAAAAATATCCAAGACAAATTGGTGCGGTTAAGGTAATGGCATAATTAGACAACTGGTCTGCTTCAGGACCAGCAAGTGATCCAATCCTCCTTGAACTGGAAGACAACACTTAGGGATGACCCATCCATCAGCCCCAAAAAAACTGATTTGAAAGACACGCCTCTATGTCGTCTCGTTTACCGTCACAGAAAACTGTTATTATTAATATATTAACAGCGTTGACTGAGCCAAAACGCTCGAAAGATGGAAAAATATCCAAGAGAAATTGGTGTGGTTAAGGTAATGGCAAAATTAGACAACTGCTCTGCTTCAAATCCAGCAGGTGATCCTATCTTCCTTGAACTAGGAGACAACACTTAGGGATGCCCCATCCATCAGCCCAAAAAAAACCGATTTCAAAGACATACCTTTACGTCGTCTCATTAACCGTCACAGAAAACTGTTATTATTAATACATATATTAACAGCGTTGACTGAGCCAAAACGCTCGAAAGATAAAAAAATATCCAAGACAAATTGGTGCAATTAAGGTAATGGCATAATTAGACAGCTGCTCTGCTTCAGGTCCAGCAGGTGATCCTATCCTCCTTGAACTGGGCGACAATACTTAGGGATGACCCATCCATCAGCCCCAAAAAACTGATTTCAAAGACATACCTTTATGTCGTCTCATTTACCGTCACAGAAAACTGTTATTATTAATATATTAACAGCGTTGACTGAGCCAAAACGCTCGAAAGATGGAAAAATATCCAAGACAAATTGGTGCGGTTAAGGTAATGGCATAAAGAGACAACTGCTCTGCTTCAGGTCCAGCAGGTGATCCTATCCTCCTTGAACTGGAAGAAAACACTTAGGGATGACCCATCCATCAGCCCCAAAAAACTGATTTCAAAGACACGCCTTTATGTCGTCTCGTTTACCGTCACAGAAAACTGTTATAATTAATATATTAACAGCGTTGACTGAGCCAAAACGCTCGACAGATGGAAAAATATCCAAGACAAATTGGTGCGGTTAAGGTAATGGCATAAAGAGACAACTGCTCTGCTTCAGGTCCAGCAGGTGATCCTATCCTCCTTGAACTGGAAGACAACACTTAGGGATGACCCATCCATCAGCACCAAAAAACTCTTTTCAAAGACACGCCTTTATGTCCTCTCGTTTACCGTCACAAAAAACTGTTATTATTAATATATTAACAGCGTTGACTGAGCCAAAACGCTCGACAGATGGAAAAATATCCAAGACAAATTGGTGCGGTTAAGGTAATGGCATAATTAGACAACTGCTCTGCTTCAGGTCCAGCAGGTGATCCTATCCTCCTTGAACTGGAAGACAACACTTAGGGATGCCCCATCCATCAGCCCCAAAAAACTGATTTCAAAGACACGCCTTTATGTCGTCTCGTTTACCGTCACAGAAAACTGTTATTATTAATATATTAACAGCGTTGACTGAGCCAAAACGCTGGAAAGATTTAAAAATATCCAAGACAAATTGGTGCAATTAAGGTAATGGCATAATTAGACAACTGCTCTGCTTCAGGTCCAGCAGGTGATCCTATCCTCCTTGAACTGGAAGACAACACTTAGGGATGACCCATCCATCAGCCCCCAAAAACTGATTTCAAAGACACGCCTTTATGTCGTCTCGTTTACCGTCAAGGAAACTGTTATTATAAATATAATAACAGCGTTGACTGAGCCAAAACGTTCGAAAGATGGAAAAATATCCAAGACAAATTGGTGCGGTTAAGGTGATGGCATAATTAGAAAACTGCTCTGCTTCAGGTCCAGCAGGTGATCCTATCCTCCTTGAACTGGAACACAACACTTAGGGATGACCCATCCAGCAGCCCCAAATAACTGATTTCAAAGAAACGCCTTTATGTCGTCTCGTTTACCGTCACAGAAAACTGTTATTATTAATATATTAACAGCGTTGACTCAGACAAAACGCTCGAAAAATGGAAAAATATCCAAGACAAACTGGTGCAATTAAGGTAATGGCATAATTAGACAAATGCTCTGCTTCAGGTCCAGCAGGTGATCCTATCCTCCTTGAACTGGAAGACAACACTTAGGGATGACCCATCCATCAGCCCCAAAAAAACTGATTTCAAAGAAACGCCTTTATGTCGTCTCGTTTACCGTCACAGAAAACTGTTATTATTAATATATTAACAGCGTTGACTGAGCCAAAACGCTCGAAAGATGGAAAAATATCCAAGACAATTTGGTGCGGTTAAGCTAATGGCATAATTAGACAACTGCTCTGCTTCAGGTCCAGCAGGTGATCCTATCCTCCTTGAACTGGAAGACAACACTTAGGGATGATCCATCCATCCGCCCAAAAAAACTGATTTCAAAGACACGCCTTTATGTCGTCTCGTTTACCGTCACAGAAAATTGTTATTATTAATATATTAACATCGTTGACTGAGCGAAAACGCTCGAAAAAAGGAAAAATATCCAAGACAAATTGGTGCGGTTAAGGTAATGGCATAATTAGACAACTGCTCTGCTTCGGGGCCAGCAGGTGATCATATCCTCCTTGAACTGGAACACAACACTTAGGGATGACCCATCCATCAGCCCAAAAAAACTCATTTCAAAGACACGCCTTTATGTCGTCTCGTTTACCGTCACAGAAAACTGTTATTATTAATATATTAACAGCGTTGACTGGGCGAAAACGCTCGAAAGATGGAAAAATATCCAAGACAAATTGGTGCGGTTAAGGTAATGGCATAATTAGACAACTGCTCTGCTTCAGGTCCAGCAGGTGATCCTATCCTCCTTGAACTGGAAGACAACACTTAGGGATGACCCATCCATCAGCCCAAAAAAACTGTTTTCAAAGACACGCCTTTATGTCCTCTCGTTTACCGTCACAGAAAACTGTTATTATTAATATATTAACAGCGTTGACTGAGCCAAAACGCTCGAAAGATGGAAAAATATCCAAGACAAATTGGTGCGGTTAAAGGAATGGCATAATTAGACAACTGGTCTGCTTCAGGACCAGCAAGTGATCCAATCCTCCTTGAACTGGAAGACAACACTTATGGATGACCCATCCATCAGCCCCAAAAAAACTGATTTGAAAGACACGCCTCTATGTCGTCTCGTTTACCGTCACAGAAAACTGTTATTATTAATATATTAACAGCGTTGACTGAGCCAAAACGCTCGAAAGATGGAAAAATATCCAAGACAAATTGGTGTGGTTAAGGTAATGGCAAAATTAGACAACTGCTCTGCTTCAAATCCAGCTGGTGATCCTATCTTCCTTGAACTAGGAGACAACACTTAGGGATGCCCCATCCATCAGCCCAAAAAAACCCGATTTCAAAGACATACCTTTACGTCGTCTCATTTACCGTCACAGAAAACTGTTATTATTAATATATTAACAGCGTTGACTGAGCCAAAACGCTCGAAAGATGAAAAAATATCCAAGACAAATTGGTGCAATTAAGGTAATGGCATAATTAGACAGCTGCTCTGCTTCAGGTCCAGCAGGTGATCCTATCCTCCTTGAACTGGGCGACAATACTTAGGGATGACCCATCCATCAGCCCCAAAAAACTGATTTCAAAGACATACCTTTATGTCGTCTCATTTACCGTCACAGAAAACTGTTATTATTAATATATTAACAGCGTTGACTGAGCCAAAACGCTCGAAAAAAGGAAAAATATCCAAGACAAATTGGTGCGGTTAAGGTAATGGCATAAAGAGACAACTGCTCTGCTTCAGGTCCAGCAGGTGATCCTATCCTCCTTGAACTGGAAGAAAACACTTAGGGATGACCCATCCATCAAACCCAAAAAACTGATTTCAAAGACACGCCTTTGTGTCGTCTCGTTTACCGTCACAGAAAACTGTTATTATTAATATATTAACAGCGTTGACTGAGCCAAAACGCTCGACAGATGGAAAAATATCCAAGACAAATTGGTGCGGTTAAGGTAATGGCATAAAGAGACAACTGCTCTGCTTAAGGTCCAGCAGGTGATCCTATCCTCCTTGAACTGGAAGAAAACACTTAGGGATGACCCATCCATCAGCCCAAAAAAACCCGATTTCAATGACATACCTTTAGGTCGTCTCATTTACCGTCACAGAAAACTGTCATTATTAATATATTAACAGCGTTGACTGAGCCAAAACGCTCGACAGATGGAAAAATATCCAAGACAAATTGGTGCGGTTAAGGTAATGGCATAATTAGACAACTGCTCTGCTTCAGGTCCAGCAGGTGATCCTATCCTCCTTGAACTGGAAGACAACACTTAGGGATGCCCCATCCATCAGCCCCAAAAAACTGATTTCAAAGACACGCCTTTATGTCGTCTCGTTTACCGTCGAAGAAAACTGTTATTATTAATATATTAACAGCGTTGACTGAGCCAAAACGCTGGAAAGATGAAAAAATATCCAAGAAAAATTGGTGCGGTTAAGGTAATGGCATAATAAAACAACTGCTCTGCTTCAGGTCGAGCAAATGATCCTATCCTCATTGAACTGGAAGACAACACTTAGGGATGACCCATCCATCAGCCCAAAAAACTGATTTCAAAGACACGCCTTTATGTCGTCTCGTTTACCGTCACAGAAAACTGTTATTATTAATATATTAACAGCGTTGACTGAGCCAAAACGCTCGAAAAAAGAAAAAATATCCAAGACAAATTGGTGCGGTTAAGGTGATGGCATAATTAGACAACTGCTCTGCTTCAGGTCCAGCAGGTGATCCTATCCTCCTTGAACTGGAACACAACACTTAGGGATGACCCATCCATCAGCTCCAAAAAACTGATTTCAAAGACACGCCTTTATGTCGTCTCGTTTACCGTCACAGAAAACTGTTATTATTAATATATTAACAGCGTTGACTCAGCCAAAACGCTCGAAAAATGGAAAAATATCCAAGACAAATTGGTGCAATTAAGGTAATGGCATAAGTAGACAACTGCTCTGCTTCAGGTCCAGCAGGTGATCCTATCCTCCTTGAACTGGAAGACAACACTTAGGCATGACCCATCCATCAGCCCCAAAAAAACTGATTTCAAAGAAACGCCTTTATGTCGTCTCGTTTACCGTCACAGAAAACTGTTATTATTAATATATTAACAGCGTGGACTGAGCCAAAACGCTCGAAAGATGGAAAAATATCCAAGACAAATTGGTGTGGTTAAGGTAATGGCATAATTAGACAACTGCTCTGCTTCAAATCCAGCAGGTGATCCTATCTTCCTTGAACTGGGAGACAACACTTAGGGATGACCCATCCATCAGCCCAAAAAAACTGATTTAAAAGACATTCCTTTATGTCGTCTCATTTACCGTCACAGAAAACTGTTATTATTAATATATTAATAGCGTTGACTGAGCCAAAACGCTCGAAAGATGGAAAAATATTCAAGACAAATTGGTGCAATTAAGGTAATGGCATAATTAGACAGCTGCTCTGCTTCAGGTCCAGCAGGTGATCCTATCCTCCTTGAACTGGAAGACAACACTTAGGGATGACCCATCCATCAGCCTAAAAAAACTGATTTCAAAGACACGCCTTTATGTCGTCTCGTTTACCGTCACAGAAAATTGTTATTATTAATATATTAACAGCGTTGACTGAGCGAAAACGCTCGAAAAAAGGAAAAATATCCAAGAGAAATTGGTGCGGTTAAGGTAATGGCATAATTAGACAACTGCTCTGCTTCGGGGCCAGCAGGTGATCATATCCTCCTTGAACTGGAACACAACACTTAGTGATGACCCATCCATCAGCCCAAAAAAACTCATTTCAAAGACACGCCTTTATGTCGTCTCGTTTACCGTCACAGAAAACTGTTATTATTAATATATTAACAGCGTTGACTAGGCGAAAACGCTCGAAAGATGGAAAAATATCCAAGACAAATTGGTGCGGTTAAGGTAATGGCATAATTAGACAACTGCTCTGCTTCAGGTCCAGCAGGTGATCCTATCCTCCTTGAACTGGAAGACAACACTTAGGGATGACCCATCCATCAGCCCCAAAAAACTGTTTTCAAAGACACGCCTTTATGTCCTCTCGTTTACCGTCACAGAAAACTGTTATTATTAATATATTAACAGCGTTGACTGAGCCAAAACGCTCGACAGATTGAAAAATATCCAAGACAAATTGGTGCGGTTAAGGTAATGGCATAATTAGACAACTGCTCTGCTTCAGGTCCAGCAGGTGATCCTATCCTCCTTGAACTGGAAGACAACACTTAGGGATGACCCATCCATCAGCCCCCAAAAACTGATTTCAAAGACACGCCTCTATGTCGTCTCGTTTACCGTCAAGGAAACTGTTATTATTAATATAATAACAGCGTTGACTGAGCCAAAACGTTCGAAAGATGGAAAAATATCCAAGACAAATTGGTGCAATTAAGGTAATGGCATAATTAGACAAATGCTCTGCTTCAGGAACAGCAAGTGATCCAATCCTCCTTGAACTGGAAGACAACACTTAGGGATGACCCATCCATCAGCCCCCAAAAAACTGATTTCAAAGACACGCCTTTATGTCGTCTCGTTTACCGTCACAGAAAACTGTTATTATTAATATATTAACAGCGTTGACTGAGCTAAAACGCTCGGAAGATGGAAAAATATTCAAGACAAATTGGTGCAATTAAGGTAATGGCATAATTAGACAACTGCTCTGCTTCAGGTCCAGCAGGTGATCCTATCCTCCTTGAACTGGAAGACAACACTTAGGGATGACCCATCCATCAGCCCCCACAAAACTTATTTCAAAGACACGCCTTTATGTCGTCTCGTTTACCGTCAAGGAAACTGTTATTATAAATATAATAACAGCGTTGACTGAGCGAAAACGCTCGAAAAAAGAAAAAATATCCAAGAGAAATTGGTAGGGTTAAGGTAATGGCATAATTAGACAACTGCTCTGCTTCGGGGCCAGCAGGTGATCATATCCTCCTTGAACTGGAACACAACACTTAGTGATGACCCATCCATCAGCCCCAAAAAACTCATTTCAAAGACACGCCTTTATGTCGTCTCGTTTACCGTCACAGAAAACTGTTATTATTAATATATTAACAGCGTTGACTGGGCGAAAACGCTCGAAAGATGGAAAAATATCCAAGACAAATTGGTGCGGTTAAGGTAATGGCATAATTAGACAACTGCTCTGCTTAAGGTCCAGCAGGTGATCCTATCCTCCTTGAACTGGAAGACAACACTTAGGGATGACCCATCCATCAGCCCCAAAAAACTGTTTTCAAAGACACGCCTTTATGTCCTCTCGTTTACCGTCACAGAAAACTGTTATTATTAATATATTAACAGCGTTGACTGAGCCAAAACGCTCGACAGATGGAAAAATATCCAAGACAAATTGGTGCGGTTAAGGTAATGGCATAATTAGACAACTGCTCTGCTTTAGGTCCAGCAGGTGATCCTATCCTCCTTGAACTGGAAGACAACACTTAGGGATGACCCATCCATCAGCCCCCAAAAACTGATTTCAAAGACACGCCTTTATGTCGTCTCGTTTACCGTCAAGGAAACTGTTATTATTAATATAATAACAGCGTTGACTGAGCCAAAACGTTCGAAAGATGGAAAAATATGCAAGAGAAATTGGTGCGGTTAAGGTAATGGCATAATTAGACAACTGCTCTGCTTCGGGGCCAGCAGGTGATCATATCCTCCTTCAACTGGAACACAACACTTAGTGATGACCCATCCATCAGCCCAAAAAAACTCATTTCAAAGACACGCCTTTATGTCGTCTCGTTTACCGTCACAGAAAACTGTTATTATTAATATATTAACAGCGTTGACTGGGCGAAAACGCTCGAAAGATGGAAAAATATCCAAGACAAATTGGTGCGGTTAAGGTAATGGCATAATTAGACAACTGCTCTGCTTCAGGTCCAGCAGGTGATCCTATCCTCCTTGAACTGGAAGACAACACTTAGGGATGACCCATCCATCAGCACCAAAAAACTCTTTTCAAAGACACGCCTTTATGTCCTCTCGTTTACCGTCACAAAAAACTGTTATTATTAATATATTAACAGCGTTGACTGAGCCAAAACGCTCGACAGATGGAAAAATATCCAAGACAAATTGGTGCGGTTAAGGTAATGGCATAATTAGACAACTGCTCTGCTTCAGGTCCAGCAGGTGATCCTATCCTCCTTGAACTGGAAGACAACACTTAGGGATGACCCATCCATCAGCCCCCAAAAACTGATTTTAAAGACACGCCTTTATGTCGTCTCGTTTACCGTCAAGGAAACTGTTATTATTAATATAATAACAGCGTTGACTGAGCCAAAACGTTCGAAAGATGGAAAAATATCCAAGAGAAATTGGTGCGGTTAAGGTAATGGCATAATTAGACAACTGCTCTGCTTCGGGGCCAGCAGGTGATCATATCCTCCTTGAACTAGAACACAACACTTAGTGATGACCCATCCATCAGCCCAAAAAAACTCATTTCAAAGACACGCCTTTATGTCGTCTCGTTTACCGTCAAAGAAAACTGTTATTATTAATATATTAACAGCGTTGACTGGGCGAAAACGCTCGAAAGATGGAAAAATATCCAAGACAAATTGGTGCGGTTAAGGTAATGGCATAATTAGACAACTGCTCTGCTTCAGGTCCAGCAGGTGATCCTATCCTCCTTGAACTGGAAGACAACACTTAGGGATGACCCATCCATCAGCCCCAAAAAACTGTTTTCAAAGACACGCCTTTATGTCCTCTCGTTTACCGTCACAGAAAACTGTTATTATTAATATATTAACAGCGTTGACTGAGCCAAAACGCTCGACAGATGGAAAAATATCCAAAACAAATTGGTGCGGTTAAGGTAATGGCATAATTAGACAACTGCTCTGCTTCAGGTCCAGCAGGTGATCCTATCCTCCTTGAACTGGAAGACAACACTTAGGGATGACCCATCCATCAGCCACCAAAAACTGATTTCAAAGACACGCCTTTATGTCGTCTCGTTTACCGTCAAGGAAACTGTTATTATTAATATAATAACAGCGTTGACTGAGCCAAAACGTTCGAAAGATGGAAAAATATCAAAGACAAATTGGTGCAATTAAGGTAATGGCATAATTAGACAAATGCTCTGCTTCAGGAACAGCAAGTGATCCAATCCTCCTTGAACTGGAAGACAACACTTAGGGATGACCCATCCATCAGCCCCCAAAAAACTGATTTCAAAGACACGCCTTTATGTCGTCTCGTTTACCGTCACAGAAAACTGTTATTATTAATATATTAACAGCGTTGACTGAGCCAAAACGCTCGAAAGATGAAAAAATATTCCAGACAAATTGGTGCAATTAAGGTAATGGCATAATTAGACAACTGCTCTGCTTCAGGTCCAGCAGGTGATCCTATCCTCCTTGAACTGGAAGACAACACTTAGGGATGACCCATCCATCAGCCCCCAAAAAACTTATTTCAAAGACACGCCTTCATGTCGTCTCGTTTAGCCGTCACAGAAAACTGTTATTATTAATATATTAACAGCGTTGACTGAGCCAAAACGCTCGAAAGATGGAAAAATATCCAAGACAAATTGGTGCGGTTAAGGTAATGGCATAATTAGACAACTGGTCTGCTTCAGGACCAGCAAGTGATCCAATCCTCCTTGAACTGGAACACAACACTTAGGGATGACCCATCCATCAGCCCCAAAAAAACTCATTTGAAAGACACGCCTTTATGTCGTCTCGTTTACCGTCACAGAAAACTGTTATTATTAATATATTAACAGCGTTGACTGAGCCAAAACGCTCGAAAGATGGAAAAATATTCAAGACAAATTGGTGCAATTAAGGTAATGGCAAAATTAGACAACTGCTCTGCTTCAAATCCAGCAGGTGATCCTATCTTCCTTGAACTAGGAGACAACACTTAGGGATGCCCCATCCATCAGCCCAAAAAAACCCGATTTCAAAGACATAACTTTACGTCGTCTCATTTACCGTCACAGAAAACTGTTATTATTAATATATTAACAGCGTTGACCCGAGCCAAAACGCTCGAAAGATGAAAAGATATCCAAGACAAATTGGTGCAATTAAGGTAATGGCATAATTAGACAGCTGCTCTGCTTCAGGTCCAGCAGGTGATCCTATCCTCCTTGAACTGGGAGACAATACTTAGGGATGACCCATCCATCAGCCCCAAAAAACTGATTTCAAAGACATACCTTTATGTCGTCTCATTTACCGTCACAGAAAACTGTTATTATTAATATATTAACAGCGTTGACTGAGCCAAAACGCTCGAAAGATGGAAAAATATCCAAGACAAATTGGTGCGGTTAAGGTAATGGCATAAAGAGACAACTGCTCTGCTTCAGGTCCAGCAGGTGATCCTATCCTCCTTGAACTGGAAGAAAACACTTAGGGATGACCCATCCATCAGCCCAAAAAAACTGATTTCAAAGACACGCCTTTATGTCGTCTCGTTTACCGTCACAGAAAACTGTTATTATTAATATATTAACAGCGTTGACTGAGCCAAAACGCTCGACTGATGGAAAAATATCCAAGACAAATTGGTGCGGTTAAGGTAATGGCATAAAGAGACAACTGCTCTGCTTCAGGCCCAGCAGGTGATCCTATCCTCCTTGAACTGGAAGAAACACTTAGGGATGACCCATCCATCAGCCCCAAAAAACACGATTTCAAAGACATACCTTTACGTCGTCTCATTTACCGTCACAGAAAACTGTTATTATTAATATATTAACAGCGTTGACTGAGCCAAAACGCTCGACAGATGGAAAAATATCCAAGACAAATTGGTGCGGTTAAGGTAATGGCATAATTAGACAACTGCTCTGCTTCAGGTCCAGCAGGTGATCCTATCCTCCTTGAACTGGAAGACAACACTTAGGGATGACCCATCCATCAGCCCTAAAAAAAAAGATTTGAAAGACACGCCTTTATGTCGTCTCGTTTACGGTCACAGAAAACTGTTATTATTAATATATTAACAGCGTTGACTGAGCCAAAACGCTCGAAAGATGGAAAAATATTCAAGACAAATTGGTGCAATTAAGGTAATGGCAAAATTAGACAACTGCTCTGCTTCAAATCCAGCAGGTGATCATATCCTCCTTGAACTGGAACACAACACTTAGGGATGACCCATCCATCAGCCCAAAAAAACTCATTTCAAAGACACGCCTTTATGTCGTCTCGTTTACCGTCACAGAAAACTGTTATTATTAATATATTAACAGCGTTGACTGGGCGAAAACGCTCGAAAGATGGAAAAATATCCAAGACAAATTGGTGCGGTTAAGGTAATGGCATAATTAGACAACTGCTCTGCTTCAGGTCCAGCAGGTGATCCTATCCTCCTTGAACTGGAAGACAACACTTAGGGATGACCCATCCATCAGCCCAAAAAAACTGTTTTCAAAGACACGCCTTTATGTCCTCTCGTCTACCGTCACAGAAAACTGTTATTATTAATATATTAACAGCGTTGACTGAGCCAAAACGCTCGACAGATGGAAAAATATCCAAGACAAATTGGTGCGGTTAAGGTAATGGCATAATTAGACAACTGCTCTGCTTCAGGTCCAGCAGGTGATCCTATCCTCCTTGAACTGGAAGACAACACTTAGGGATGACCCATCCATCAGCCCTCAAAAACTGATTTCAAAGACACGCCTTTATGTCGTCTCGTTTACCGTCAAGGAAACTGTTATTATTAATATAATAACAGCGTTGACTGAGCCAAAACGTTCGAAAGATGGAAAAATATCCAAGACAAATTGGTGCGGTTAAGGTAATGGCATAATTAGACAACTGCTCTGCTTCGGGGCCAGCAGGTGATCATATCCTCCTTGAACTGGAACATAACACTTAGTGATGACCCATCCATCAGCCCAAAAAAACTCATTTCAAAGACACGCCTTTATGTAGTCTCGTTTACCGTCACAGAAAACTGTTATTATTAATATATTAACAGCGTTGACTGGGCGAAAACACTCGAAAGATGGAAAAATATCCAAGACAAATTGGTGCGGTTAAGGTAATGGCATAATTAGACAACTGCTCTGCTTCAGGTCCAGCAGGTGATCCTATCCTCCTTGAACTGGAAGACAACACTTAGGGATGACCCATCCATCAGCCCCAAAAAACTGTTTTCAAAGACACGCCTTTATGTCCTCTCGTTTACCGTCACAGAAAACTGTTATTATTAATATATTAACAGCGTTGACTGAGCCAAAACGCTCGACAGATGGAAAAATATCCAAGACAAATTGGTGCGGTTAAGGTAATGGCATAATTAGACAACTGCTCTGCTTCAGGTCAAGCAGGTGATCCTATCCTCCTTGAACTGGAAGACAACACTTAGGGATGACGCATCCATCAGCCCCCAAAAACTGATTTCAAAGACACGCCTTTATGTCGTCTCGTTTACCGTCAAGGAAACTGTTATTATTAATATAATAACAGCGTTGACTGAGCCAAAACGTTCGAAAGATGGAAAAATATCCAAGACAAATTGGTGCAATTAAGGTAATGGCATAATTAGACAAATGCTCTGCTTCAGGAACAGCAAGTGATCCAATCCTCCTTGAACTCGAAGACAACACTTAGGGATGACCCATCCATCAGCCCCCAAAAAACTGATTTCAAAGACACGCCTTTATGTCGTCTCGTTTACCGTCACAGAAAACTGTTATTATTAATATATTAACAGCGTTGACTGAGCCAAAACGCTCGAAAGATGGAAAAATATTTAAGACAAATTGGTGCAATTAAGGTAATGGCATAATTAGACAACTGCTCTGCTTCAGGTCCAGCAGGTGATCCTATCCTCCTTGAACTGGAAGACAACACTTAGGGATGACCCATCCATCAGCCCCCAAAAAACTTATTTCAAAGACACGCCTTCATGTCGTCTCGTTTAGCCGTCACAGAAAACTGTTATTATTAATATATTAACAGCGTTGACTGAGCTAAAACGCTCGAAAGATGGAAAAATATCCAAGACAAATTGGTGCGGTTAAGGTAATGGCATAATTAGACAACTGGTCTGCTTCAGGCCCAGCAAGTGATCCAATCCTCCTTGAACTGGAAGACAACACTTAGGGATGACCCATCCATCAGCCCCCAAAAAACTGATTTGAAAGACACGCCTTTATGTCGTCTCGTTTACCGTCACAGAAAACTGTTATTATTAATATATTAACAGCGTTGACTGAGCCAAAACGCTCGAAAGATGGAAAAATATTCAAGACAAATTGGTGCAATTAAGGTAATGGCAAAATTAGACAACTGCTCTGCTTCAAATCCAGCAGGTGATCCTATCTTCCTTGAACTAGGAGACAACACTTAGGGATGCCCCATCCATCAGCCCAAAAAAACCCGATTTCAAAGACATACCTTTACGTCGTCTCATTTACCGTCACAGAAAACTGTTATTATTAATATATTAACAGCGTTGACTGAGCCAAAACGCTCGAAAGATGAAAAAATATCTAAGACAAATTGGTGCAATTAAGGTAATGGCATAATTAGACAGCTGCTCTGCTTCAGGTCCAGCAGGTGATCCTATCCTCCTTGAACTGGGAGACAATACTTAGGGATGACCCATCCATCAGCCCCAAAAAACTGATTTCAAAGACATACCTTTATGTCGTCTCATTTACCGTCACAGAAAACTGTTATTATTAATATATTAACAGCGTTGACTGAGCCAAAACGCTCGAAAGATGGAAAAATATCCAAGACAAATTGGTGCGGTTAAGGTAATGGCATAAAGAGACAACTGCTCTGCTTCAGGTCCAGCAGGTGATCCTATCCTCCTTGAACTAGAAGAAACACTTAGGGATGACCCATCCATCAGCCCCAAAAAACACGATTTCAAAGACATACCTTTACGTCGTCTCATTTACCGTCACAGAAAACTGTTATTATTAATATATTAACAGCGTTGACTGAGCCAAAACGCTCGACAGATGGAAAAATATCCAAGACAAATTGGTGCGGTTAAGGTAATGGCATAATTAGACAACTGCTCTGCTTCAGGTCCAGCAGGTGATCCTATCCTCCTTGAACTGGAAGACAACACTTAGGGATGACCCATCCATCAGCCCTAAAAAAAAAGATTTGAAAGACACGCCTTTATGTCGTCTCGTTTACTGTCACAGAAAACTGTTATTATTAATATATTAACAGCGTTGACTGAGCCAAAACGCTCGAAAGATGGAAAAATATTCAAGACAAATTGGTGCAATTAAGGTAATGGCAAAATTAGACAACTGCTCTGCTTCAAATCCAGCAGGTGATCATATCCTCCTTGAACTGGAACACAACACTTAGGGATGACCCATCCATCAGCCCAAAAAAACTCATTTCAAAGACACGCCTTTATGTCGTCTCGTTTACGGTCACAGAAAACTGTTATTATTAATATATTAACAGCGTTGACTGAGCCAAAACGCTCGAAAGATGGAAAAATATCCAAGACAATTTGGTGCGGTTAGGGTAATGGCATATTTAGACAACTGCTCTGCTTCAGGTCCAGCAGGTGATCCTATCCTCCTTGAACTGGAAGACAACACTTATGGATGACCCATCCATCAGCCCCAAAAAACTGATTTCAAAGACACGACTTTATGTCGTCTCGTTCCCTGTCACAGAAAACTGTTATTATTAATATATTAACAGCGTTGACTAAGCCAAAACGCTCGAAAGATGGAAAAATATCCAAGACAAATTGGTGCGGTTAAGGTAATGGCATAATTAGACAACTGCTCTGCTTCAGGTCCAGCAGGTGATCCTATCCTCCTTGAACTGGAAGACAACACTTAGGGATGACCCATCCATCCCCCCACAAAAACTGATTTCAAAGACACGCCTTTATGTCGTCTCGTTTACCGTCACAGAAAATTGTTATTATTAATATATTAACAGCGTTGACTGAGCGAAAACGCTCGAAAAAAGGAAAAATATCCAAGACAAATTGGTGCGGTTAAGGTAATGGCATAATTAGACAACTGCTCTGCTTTGGGGCCAGCAGGTGATCATATCCTCCTTGAACTGGAACACAACACTTAGGGATGACCCATCCATCAGCCCAAAAAAACTCATTTCAAAGACACGCCTTTATGTCGTCTCGTTTACCGTCACAGAAAACTGTAATTATTAATATATTAACAGCGTTGACTTAGCCAAAACGCTCGAAAGATGGAAAAATATCCAAGACAAATTGGTGCAGTTAAGTTAATGGCATAAAGAGACAACTGCTCTGCTTCAGGACCAGCAGGTGATCCTATCCTCCTTGAACTGAAAGAAAACACTTAGGGATGACCCATCCATCAGCCCTAAAAAACTGATTTCAAAGACACGCCTTTATGTCGTCTCGTTTACCGTCACAGAAAACTGTTAATATTAATATATTAACAGCGTTGACTGAGCCAAAACGCTCGAAAGATGGAAAAATATCCAAGACAAATTGGTGCAATTAAGGTAATGGCATAATTAGACAACTGCTCTGCTTCAGGTCCAGCAGGTGATCCTATCCTCCTTGAACTGGAAGACAACACTTAGGGATGACCCATCCATCAGCCCCCAAAAAACTGATTTGAAAGACACGCCTCTATGTCGTCTCGTTTACCGTCACAGAAAACTGTTATTATTAATATATTAACAGCGTTGACTGAGCCAAAACGCTCGAAAGATGGAAAAATATCCAAGACAAATTGGTGTGGTTAAGGTAATGGCATAATTAGACAACTGCTCTGCTTCAAATCCAGTAGGTGATCCTATCTTCCTTGAACTGGGAGAAAACACTTAGGGATGACCCATCCATCCGCCCAAAAAAACTGATTTCAAAGACACGCCTTTATGTCGTCTCGTTTACCGTCACAGAAAACTGTTATTATTAATATATTAACTGCGTTGACTGAGCCAAAACGCTCGAAAGATGGAAAAATATTCAAGACAAATTGGTGCGGTTAAGGTAATGGCATAATTAGACAACTGCTCTGCTTCAGGTCCAGCAGGTGATCCTATCCTCCTTGAACTGGAAGACAACACTTAGGGATGACTTATCCATCAGCCCGAAAAAAAAAGATTTGAAAGACACGCCTTTATGTCGTCTCGTTTACTGTCACAGAAAACTGTTATTATTAATATATTAACAGCGTTGACTGAGCCAAAACGCTCGAAAGATGGAAAAATATTCAAGACAAATTGGTGCAATTAAGGTAATGGCAAAATTAGACAACTGCTCTGCTTCAAATCCAGCAGGTGATCCTATCTTCCTTGAACTAGGAGACAACACTTAGGGATGCCCCATTCATCAGCCCAAAAAAACCCGATTTCAAAGACATACCTTTACGTCGTCTCATTTACCGTCACAGAAAACTGTTATTATTAATATATTAACAGCGTTGACTGAGCCAAAACGCTCGAAAGATGGAAAAATATCCAAGACAAATTGGTGTGGTTAAGGTAATGGCATAATTAGACAACTGCTCTGCTTCAAATCCAGCAGGTGATCCTATCTTCCTTGAACTGGGAGACAACACTTAGGGATGACCCATCCATCAGCCCAAAAAAACTGATTTCTAAGACACGCCTTTATGTCGTCTCGTTTACCGTCACAGAAAACTGTTATTATTAATATATTAACAGCGTTGACTGAGCCAAAACGCTCGAAAGATGGAAAAATATCCAAGACAAATTGGTGTGGTTAAGGTAATGGCATAATTAGACAACTGCTCTGCTTCAAATCCAGCAGGTGATCCTATCTTCCTTGAACTGGGAGACAACACTTAGGGATGACCCATCCATCAGCCCAAAAAAACTGATTTCAAAGACATACCTTTATGTCGTCTCATTTACCTTCACAGAAAACTGTTATTATTAATATATTAACAGCGTTGACTGAGCCAAAACGCTCGAAAGATGGAAAAATATTCAAGACAAATTGGTGCAATTAAGGTAATGGCATAATTAGACAGCTGCTCTGCTTCAGGTCAAGCAGGTGATCCTATCCTCCTTGAACTGGGAGACAACACTTAGGGATGACCCATCCATCAGCCCAAAAAAACTGATTTCAAAGACATACCTTTATGTCGTCTCATTTACCGTCACAGAAAACTGTTATTATTAATATATTAACAGCGTTGACTGAGCCAAAACGCTCGAAAGATGGAAAAATATCCAAGACAAATTGGTGCAATTAAGGTAATGGCATAATTAGACAACTGCTCTGCTTCAGGTCCAGCAGGTGATCCTATCCTCCTTGAACTGGAAGACAACACTTAGGGATGACCCATCCATCAGCCCCAAAAAAACTGATTTCAAAGACACGCCTTTATGTCGTCTCGTTTACCGTCACAGAAAACTGTAATTATTAATATATTAACAGCGTTGACTGAGCCAAAACGCTCGAAAGATGGAAAAATATCCAAGACAAATTGGTGCGGTTAAGGTAATGGCATAAAGAGACAACTGCTCTGCTTCAGGTCCAGCAGGTGATCCTATCCTCCTTGAACTGGAAGAAAACACTTAGGGATGACCCATCCATCAGCCCAAAAAAACTGATTTCAAAGACACGCCTTTATGTCGTCTCGTTTACCGTCACAGAAAACTGTTATTATTAATATATTAACAGCGTTGACTGAGCCAAAACGCTCGAAAGATGGAAAAATATCCAAGACTAATTGGTGCAATTAAGGTAATGGCATAATTAGACAACTGCTATGCTTCAGGTCCAGCAGGTGATCCTATCCTCCTTGAACTGGAAGAAAACACTTAGGGATGACCCATTAATTAGCCCAAAAAGCTGATTTCAGAGACATGCCTTTATGTTGTCTCGTTTACCATCACAGAAAACTGTTATTATTAATATATTAACAGCGTTGACTGAGCTAAAACGCTCGAAAGATGGAAAAATATCCAAGACAAATTGGTGCAATTAAGGTAATGGCATAATTAGACAACTGCTCTGCTTCAGGTCCAGCAGGTGTTCCTATCCTCCTTGATCTGGAAGACAACACTTAGGGATGACCCATCCATCAGCCCCCAAAAAACTGATTTCAAAGACACACCTTTATGTCGTCTCATTTACCGTCACAGAAAACTGTTATTATTAATATATTAACAGCGTTGACTGAGCCAAAACGCTCGAAAGATGGAAAAATATCCAAGACAAATTGGTGCAATTCAGGTAATGGCATAATTAGACAACTGCTCTGCTTCAGGTCCAGCAGGTGATCCTATCCTCCTTGAACTGGAAGACAACACTTAGGGATGACCCATCCATCAGCCCCAAAAAACTGATTTCAAAGACACGCCTTTATGTCGTCTCGTTCCCTGTCACAGAAAACTGTTATTATTAATATATTAACAGCGTTGACTAAGCCAAAACGCTCGAAAGATGGAAAAATATCCAAGACAAATTGGTGCGGTTAAGGTAATGGCATAATTAGACAACTGCTCTGCTTCAGGTCCAGCAGGTGATCCTATCCTCCTTGAACTGGAAGACAACACTTAGGGATGACCCATCCATCCGCCCCAAAAAACTGATTTCAAAGACACGCCTTTATGTCGTCTCGTTTACCGTCACAGAAAATTGTTATTATTAATATATTAACAGCGTTGACTGAGCGAAAACGCTCGAAAAAAGGAAAAATATCCAAGACAAATTGGTGCGGTTAAGGTAATGGCATAATTAGACAACTGCTCTGCTTCGGGGCCAGCAGGTGATCATATCCTCCTTGAACTGGAACACAACACTTAGGGATGACCCATCCATCAGCCCAAAAAAACTCATTTCAAAGACACGCCTTTATGTCGTCTCGTTTACCGTCACAGAAAACTGTTATTATTAATATATTAACATCGTTGACTGGGCGAAAACGCTCGAAAGATGGAAAAATATCCAAGACAAATTGGTGCGGTTAAGGTAATGGCATAATTAGACAACTGCTCTGCTTCAGGTCCAGCAGGTAATCCTATCCTCCTTGAACTGGAAGACAACACTTAGGGATGACCCATCCATCAGCCCAAAAAAACTGTTTTCAAAGACACGCCTTTATGTCCTCTCGTTTACCGTCACAGAAAACTGTTATTATTAATATATTAACAGCGTTGACTGAGCCAAAACGCTCGACAGATGGAAAAAAATATCCAAGACAAATTGGTGCGGTTAAGGTAATGGCATAATTAGACAACTGCTCTGCTTCAGGTCCAGCAGGTGATCCTATCCTCCTTGAACTGGAAGACAACACTTAGGGATGACCCATCCATCAGCCTTCAAAAACTGATTTCAAAGACACGCCTTTATGTCGTCTCGTTTACCGTCAAGGAAACTGTCATTATTAATATAATAACAGCGTTGACTGAGCCAAAACGTTCGAAAGATGGAAAAATATCCAAGACAAATTGGTGCAATTAAGGTAATGGCATAATTAGACAACTGCTCTGCTTCAGGACCAGCAAGTGATCCAATTCTCCTTGAACTGGAAGACAACACTTAGGGATGACCCATCCATAAGCCCCCAAAAAACTGATTTCAAAGACACGCCTTTATGTCGTCTCGTTTACCGTCACAGAAAACTGTTATTATTAATATATTAACAGCGTTGACTGAGCCAAAACGCTCGAAAGATGGAAAAATATTCAAGACAAATTGGTGCAATTAAGGTAATGGCATAATTAGACAACTGCTCTGCTTCAAATGCAGCAGGTGATCCTATCTTCCTTGAACTGGGAGACAACACTTAGGGATGACCCATCCATCAGCCCCAAAAAACTGATTTCAAAGACATACCTTTACGTCGTCTCATTTACCGTCACAGAAAACTGTTATTATTAATATATTAACAGCGTTGACTGAGCCAAAACGCTCGACAGATGGAAAAATATCCAAGACAAATTGGTGCGGTTAAGGTAATGGCATAATTAGACAACTGCTCTGCTTCAGGTCCAGCAGGTGATCCTATCCTCCTTGAACTGGAAGACAACACTTAGGGATGACCCATCCATCAGCCCTAAAAAAAAAGATTTGAAAGACACGCCTTTATGTCGTCTCGTTTACTGTCACAGAAAACTGTTATTATTAATATATTAACAGCGTTGACTGAGCCAAAACGCTCGAAAGATGGAAAAATATTCAAGACAAATTGGTGCAATTAAGGTAATGGCAAAATTAGACAACTGCTCTGCTTCAAATCCAGCAGGTGATCATATCCTCCTTGAACTGGAACACAACACTTAGGGATGACCCATCCATCAGCCCAAAAAAACTCATTTCAAAGACACGCCTTTATGTCGTCTCGTTTACCGTCACAGAAAACTGTTATTATTAATATATTAACAGCGTTGACTGGGCGAAAACGCTCGAAAGATGGGAAAATATCCAAGACAAATTGGTGCGGTTAAGGTAATGGCATAATTAGACAACTGCTCTGCTTCAGGTCCAGCAGGTGATCCTATCCTCCTTGAACTGGAAGACAACACTTAAGGATGACCCATCCATCAGCCCAAAAAAACTGTTTTCAAAGACACGCCTTTATGTCCTCTCGTTTACCGTCACAGAAAACTGTTATTATTAATATATTTACAGCGTTGACTGAGCCAAAACGCTTGACAGATGGAAAAATATCCAAGACAAATTGGTGCGGTTAAGGTAATGGCATAATTAGACAACTGCTCTGCTTCAGGTCCAGCATGTGATCCTATCCTCCTTGAACTGGAAGACAACACTTAGGGATGACCCATCCATCAGCCCCCAAAAACTGATTTCAAAGACACGCCTTTATGTCCTCTCGTTTACCGTCAAGGAAACTGTTATTATTAATATAATAACAGCGTTGACTGAGCCAAAACGTTCGAAAGTTGGAAAAATATCCAAGACAAATTGGTGCGATTAAGGTAATGGCATAATTAGACAAATGCTCTGCTTCAGGAACAGCAAGTGATCCAATCCTCCTTGAACTCGAAGACAACACTTAGGGATGACCCATCCATCAGCCCCCAAAAAACTGATTTCAAAGACACGCCTTTATGTCGTCTCGTTTACCGTCACAGAAAACTGTTATTATTAATATATTAACAGCGTTGACTGAGCCAAAACGCTCGAAAGATGGAAAAATATTTAAGACAAATTGGTGCAATTAAGGTAATGGCATAATTAGACAACTGCTCTGCTTCAGGTCCAGCAGGTGATCCTATCCTCCTTGAACTGGAAGACAACACTTAGGGATGACCCATCCATCAGCCCCCAAAAAACTTATTTCAAAGACACGCCTTCATGTCGTCTCGTTTAGCCGTCACAGAAAACTGTTATTATTAATATATTAACAGCGTTGACTGAGCTAAAACGCTCGAAAGATGGAAAAATATCCAAGACAAATTGGTGCGGTTAAGGTAATGGCATAATTAGACAACTGGTCTGCTTCAGGCCCAGCAAGTGATCCAATCCTCCTTGAACTGGAAGACAACACTTAGGGATGACCCATTCATCAGCCCCCAAAAAACTGATTTGAAAGACACGCCTTTATGTCGTCTCGTTTACCGTCACAGAAAACTGTTATTATTAATATATTAACAGCGTTGACTGAGCCAAAACGCTCGAAAGATGGAAAAATATTCAAGACAAATTGGTGCAATTAAGGTAATGGCAAAATTAGACAACTGCTCTGCTTCAAATCCAGCAGGTGATCCTATCTTCCTTGAACTAGGAGACAACACTTAGGGATGCCCCATCCATCAGCCCAAAAAAACCCGATTTCAAAGACATACCTTTACGTCGTCTCATTTACCGTCACAGAAAACTGTTATTATTAATATATTAACAGCGTTGACTGAGCCAAAACGCTCGAAAGATGAAAAAATATCCAAGACAAATTGGTGCAATTAAGGTAATGGCATAATTAGACAGCTGCTCTGCTTCAGGTCCAGCAGGTGATCCTATCCTCCTTGAACTGGGAGACAATACTTAGGGATGACCCATCCATCAGCCCCAAAAAACTGATTTCAAAGACATACCTTTATGTCGTCTCATTTACCGTCACAGAAAACTGTTATTATTAATATATTAACAGCGTTGACTGAGCCAAAACGCTCGAAAGATGGAAAAATATCCAAGACAAATTGGTGCGGTTAAGGTAATGGCATAAAGAGACAACTGCTCTGCTTCAGGTCCAGCAGGTGATCCTATCCTGCTTGAACTGGAAGAAAACACTTAGGGATGACCCATCCATCAGCCCAAAAAAACTGATTTCAAAGACACGCCTTTATGTCGTCTCGTTTACCGTCACAGAAAACTGTTATTATTAATATATTAACAGCGTTGACTGAGCCAAAACGCTCGACAGATGGAAAAATATCCAAGACAAATTGGTGCGGTTAAGGTAATGGCATAAAGAGACAACTGCTCTGCTTCAGGTCCAGCAGGTGATCCTATCCTCCTTGAACTAGAAGAAACACTTAGGGATGACCCATCCATCAGCCCCAAAAAACACGATTTCAAAGACATACCTTTACGTCGTCTCATTTACCGTCACAGAAAACTGTTATTATTAATATATTAACAGCGTTGACTGAGCCAAAACGCTCGACAGATGGAAAAATATCCAAGACAAATTGGTGCGGTTAAGGTAATGGCATAATTAGACAACTGCTCTGCTTCAGGTCCAGCAGGTGATCCTATCCTCCTTGAACTGGAAGACAACACTTAGGGATGACCCATCCATCAGCCCTAAAAAAAAAGATTTGAAAGACACGCCTTTATGTCGTCTCGTTTACTGTCACAGAAAACTGTTATTATTAATATATTAACAGCGTTGACTGAGCCAAAACGCTCGAAAGATGGAAAAATATTCAAGACAAATTGGTGCAATTAAGGTAATGGCAAAATTAGACAACTGCTCTGCTTCAAATCCAGCAGGTGATCATATCCTCCTTGAACTGGAACACAACACTTAGGGATGACCCATCCATCAGCCCAAAAAAACTCATTTCAAAGACACGCCTTTATGTCGTCTCGTTTACCGTCACAGAAAACTGTTATTATTAATATATTAACAGCGTTGACTGGGCGAAAACGCTCGAAAGATGGGAAAATATCCAAGACAAATTGGTGCGGTTAAGGTAATGGCATAATTAGACAACTGCTCTGCTTCAGGTCCAGCAGGTGATCCTATCCTCCTTGAACTGGAAGACAACACTTAAGGATGACCCATCCATCAGCCCAAAAAAACTGATTTCAAAGACACGCCTTTATGTCGTCTCGTTTACCGTCACAGAAAACTGTTATTATTAATATATTAACAGCGTTGACTGAGCCAAAACGCTCGAAAGATGGAAAAATATTCAAGACAAATTGGTGCAATTAAGGTAATGGCATAATTAGACAACTGCTCTGCTTCAGGTCCAGCAGGTGATCCTATCCTCCTTGAACTGGAAGACAACACTTAGGGATGACCCATCCATCAGCCCGCAAAAAACTTATTTCAAAGACACGCCTTTATGTCGTCTCGTTTAGCCGTCACAGAAAACTGTTATTATTAATATATTAACAGCGTTGACTGAGACAAAACGCTCGAAAGATGGAAAAATATCCAAGACAAATTGGTGCGGTTAAGGTAATGGCATAATTAGACAACTGGTCTGCTTCAGGACCAGCAAGTGATCCAATCCTCCTTGAACTGGAAGACAACACTTAGGGATGACCCATCCATCAGCCCCCAAAAAACTGATTTGAAAGACATACCTTCATGTCGTCTCATTTACCGTCACAGAAAACTGTTATTATTAATATATTAACAGCGTTGACTGAGCCAAAACGCTCGAAAGATGGAAAAATATTCAAGACAAATTGGTGCGGTTAAGGTAATGGCATAATCAGTCACAGAAAACTGTTATTATTAATTATTAACAGCGTTGACTGAGCCAAAACGCTCGAAAGATGGAAAAATATCCAAGACAAATTGGTGTGGTTAAGGTAATGGCATAATTAGACAACTGCTCTGCTTCGGGGCCAGCAGGTGATCATATCCTCCTTGAACTGGAACACAACACTTAGGGATGACCCATCCATCAGCCCAAAAAAACTCATTTCAAAGACACGCCTTTATGTCGTCTCGTTTACCGTCACAGAAAACTGTAATTATTAATATATTAACAGCGTTGACTGAGCCAAAACGCTCGAAAGATGGAAAAATATCCAAGACAAATTGGTGCGGTTAAGGTAATGGCATAAAGAGACAACTGCTCTGCTTCAGGACCAGCAGGTGATCCTATCCTCCTTGAACTGGAAGAAAACACTTAGGGATGACCCATCCATCAGCCCCAAAAAACTGATTTCAAAGACACGCCTTTATGTCGTCTCGTTTACCGTCAAGGAAACTGTTATTATTAATATAATAACAGCGTTGACTGAGCCAAAACGCTCGAAAGATGGAGAAATATTCAAGACAAATTGGTGCAATTAAGGTAATGGCAAAATTAGACAACTGCTCTGCTTCAAATCCAGCAGGTGATCCTATCTTCCTTGAACTAGGGGACAACACTTAGGGATGCCCCATCCATCAGCCCAAAAAAACCCGATTTCAAAGACATACCTTTACGTCGTCTCATTTACCGTCACAGAAAACTGTTATTATTAATATATTAACAGCGTTGACTGAGCCAAAACGCTCGAAAGATGGAAAAATATCCAAGACAAATTGGTGTGGTTAAGGTAATGGCATAATTAGACAACTGCTCTGCTTCAAATCCAGCAGGTGATCCTATCTTCCTTGAACTGGGAGACAACACTTAGGGATGACCCATCCATCAGCCCAAAAAAACTGATTTCAAAGACACGCCTTTATGTCGTCTCGTTTACCGTCACAGAAAACTGTTATTATTAATATATTAACAGCGTTGACTGAGCCAAAACGCTCGAAAGATGGAAAAATATCCAAGACAAATTGGTGTGGTTAAGGTAATGGCATAATTAGACAACTGCTCTGCTTCAAATCCAGCAGGTGATCCTATCTTCCTTGAACTGGGAGACAACACTTAGGGATGACCCATCCATCAGCCCAAAAAAACTGATTTCAAAGACATACCTTTATGTCGTCTCATTTACCGTCACAGAAAACTGTTATTATTAATATATTAACAGCGTTGACTGAGCCAAAACGCTCGAAAGATGGAAAAATATCCAAGACAATTTGGTGCGGTTAGGGTAATGGCATATTTAGACAACTGCTCTGCTTCAGGTCCAGCAGGTGATCCTATCCTCCTTGAACTGGAAGACAACACTTATGGATGACCCATCCATCAGCCCCAAAAAACTGATTTCAAAGACACGACTTTATGTCGTCTCGTTCCCTGTCACAGAAAACTGTTATTATTAATATATTAACAGCGTTGACTAAGCCAAAACGCTCGAAAGATGGAAAAATATCCAAGACAAATTGGTGCGGTTAAGGTAATGGCATAATTAGACAACTGCTCTGCTTCAGGTCCAGCAGGTGATCCTATCCTCCTTGAACTGGAAGACAACACTTAGGGATGACCCATCCATCCGCCCACAAAAACTGATTTCAAAGACACGCCTTTATGTCGTCTCGTTTACCGTCACAGAAAATTGTTATTATTAATATATTAACAGCGTTGACTGAGCGAAAACGCTCGAAAAAAGGAAAAATATCCAAGACAAATTGGTGCGGTTAAGGTAATGGCATAATTAGACAACTGCTCTGCTTCGGGGCCAGCAGGTGATCATATCCTCCTTGAACTGGAACACAACACTTAGGGATGACCCATCCATCAGCCCAAAAAAACTCATTTCAAAGACACGCCTTTATGTCGTCTCGTTTACCGTCACAGAAAACTGTAATTATTAATATATTAACAGCGTTGACTTAGCCAAAACGCTCGAAAGATGGAAAAATATCCAAGACAAATTGGTGCGGTTAAGTTAATGGCATAAAGAGACAACTGCTCTGCTTCAGGACCAGCAGGTGATCCTATCCTCCTTGAACTGAAAGAAAACACTTAGGGATGACCCATCCATCAGCCCTAAAAAACTGATTTCAAAGACACGCCTTTATGTCGTCTCGTTTACCGTCACAGAAAACTGTTAATATTAATATATTAACAGCGTTGACTGAGCCAAAACGCTCGAAAGATGGAAAAATATCCAAGACAAATTGGTGCAATTAAGGTAATGGCATAATTAGACAACTGCTCTGCTTCAGGTCCAGCAGGTGATCCTATCCTCCTTGAACTGGAAGACAACACTTAGGGATGACCCATCCATCAGCCCCTAAAAAACTGATTTGAAAGACACGCCTCTATGTCGTCTCGTTTACCGTCACAGAAAACTGTTATTATTAATATATTAACAGCGTTGACTGAGCCAAAACGCTCGAAAGATGGAAAAATATCCAAGACAAATTGGTGTGGTTAAGGTAATGGCATAATTAGACAACTGCTCTGCTTCAAATCCAGTAGGTGATCCTATCTTCCTTGAACTGGGAGACAACACTTAGGGATGACCCATCCATCCGCCCAAAAAAACTGATTTCAAAGACACGCCTTTATGTCGTCTCGTTTACCGTCACAGAAAACTGTTATTATTAATATATTAACTGCGTTGACTGAGCCAAAACGCTCGAAAGATGGAAAAATATTCAAGACAAATTGGTGCGGTTAAGGTAATGGCATAATTAGACAACTGCTCTGCTTCAGGTCCAGCAGGTGATCCTATCCTCCTTGAACTGGAAGACAACACTTAGGGATGACTTATCCATCAGCCCGAAAAAAAAAGATTTGAAAGACACGCCTTTATGTCGTCTCGTTTACTGTCACAGAAAACTGTTATTATTAATATATTAACAGCGTTGACTGAGCCAAAACGCTCGAAAGATGGAAAAATATTCAAGACAAATTGGTGCAATTAAGGTAATGGCAAAATTAGACAACTGCTCTGCTTCAAATCCAGCAGGTGATCCTATCTTCCTTGAACTAGGAGACAACACTTAGGGATGCCCCATTCATCAGCCCAAAAAAACCCGATTTCAAAGACATACCTTTACGTCGTCTCATTTACCGTCACAGAAAACTGTTATTATTAATATATTAACAGCGTTGACTGAGCCAAAACGCTCGAAAGATGGAAAAATATCCAAGACAAATTGGTGTGGTTAAGGTAATGGCATAATTAGACAACTGCTCTGCTTCAAATCCAGCAGGTGATCCTATCTTCCTTGAACTGGGAGACAACACTTAGGGATGACCCATCCATCAGCCCAAAAAAACTGATTTCTAAGACACGCCTTTATGTCGTCTCGTTTACCGTCACAGAAAACTGTTATTATTAATATATTAACAGCGTTGACTGAGCCAAAACGCTCGAAAGATGGAAAAATATCCAAGACAAATTGGTGTGGTTAAGGTAATGGCATAATTAGACAACTGCTCTGCTTCAAATCCAGCAGGTGATCCTATCTTCCTTGAACTGGGAGACAACACTTAGGGATGACCCATCCATCAGCCCAAAAAAACTGATTTCAAAGACATACCTTTATGTCGTCTCATTTACCTTCACAGAAAACTGTTATTATTAATATATTAACAGCGTTGACTGAGCCAAAACGCTCGAAAGATGGAAAAATATTCAAGACAAATTGGTGCAATTAAGGTAATGGCATAATTAGACAGCTGCTCTGCTTCAGGTCAAGCAGGTGATCCTATCCTCCTTGAACTGGGAGACAACACTTAGGGATGACCCATCCATCAGCCCAAAAAAACTGATTTCAAAGACATACCTTTATGTCGTCTCATTTACCGTCACAGAAAACTGTTATTATTAATATATTAACAGCGTTGACTGAGCCAAAACGCTCGAAAGATGGAAAAATATCCAAGACAAATTGGTGCAATTAAGGTAATGGCATAATTAGACAACTGCTCTGCTTCAGGTCCAGCAGGTGATCCTATCCTCCTTGAACTGGAAGACAACACTTAGGGATGACCCATCCATCAGCCCCAAAAAAACTGATTTCAATGACACGCCTTTATGTCGTCTCGTTTACCGTCACAGAAAACTGTAATTATTAATATATTAACAGCGTTGACTGAGCCAAAACGCTCGAAAGATGGAAAAATATCCAAGACAAATTGGTGCGGTTAAGGTAATGGCATAAAGAGACAACTGCTCTGCTCCAGGTCCAGCAGGTGATCCTATTCTCCTTGAACTGGAAGAAAACACTTAGGGATGACCCATCCATCAGCCCAAAAAAACTGATTTCAAAGACACGCCTTTATGTCGTCTCGTTTACCGTCACAGAAAACTGTTATTATTAATATATTAACAGCGTTGACTGAGCCAAAACGCTCGAAAGATGGAAAAATATCCAAGACTAATTGGTGCAATTAAGGTAATGGCATAATTAGACAACTGCTATGCTTCAGGTCCAGCAGGTGATCCTATCCTGCTTGAACTGGAAGAAAACACTTAGGGATGACCCATTAATCAGCCCAAAAAGCTGATTTCAGAGACATGCCTTTATGTTGTCTCGTTTACCATCACAGAAAACTGTTATTATTAATATATTAACAGCGTTGACTGAGCTAAAACGCTCGAAAGATGGAAAAATATCCAAGACAAATTGGTGCAATTAAGGTAATGGCATAATTAGACAACTGCTCTGCTTCAGGTCCAGCAGGTGTTCCTATCCTCCTTGATCTGGAAGACAACACTTAGGGATGACCCATCCATCAGCCCCCAAAAAACTGATTTCAAAGACACACCTTTATGTCGTCTCATTTACCGTCACAGAAAACTGTTATTATTAATATATTAACAGCGTTGACTGAGCCAAAACGCTCGAAAGATGGAAAAATATCCAAGACAAATTGGTGCAATTCAGGTAATGGCATAATTAGACAACTGCTCTGCTTCAGGTCCAGCAGGTGATCCTATCCTCCTTGAACTGGAAGACAACACTTAGGGATGACCCATCCATCAGCCCCAAAAAACTGATTTCAAAGACACGCCTTTATGTCGTCTCGTTCCCTGTCACAGAAAACTGTTATTATTAATATATTAACAGCGTTGACTGAGCCAAAACGCTCGAAAGATGGAAAAATATCCAAGACAAATTGGTGTGGTTAAGGTAATGGCATAATTAGACAACTGCTCTGCTTCAAATCCAGCAGGTGATCCTATCTTCCTTGAACTGGGAGACAACACTTAGGGATGACCCATCCATCAGCCCAAAAAAACTGATTTCAAAGACACGCCTTTATGTCGTCTCGTTTACCGTCACAGAAAACTGTTATTATTAATATATTAACAGCGTTGACTGAGCCAAAACGCTCGAAAGATGGAAAAATATCCAAGACAAATTGGTGTGGTTAAGGTAATGGCATAATTAGACAACTGCTCTGCTTCAGGTCCAGCAGGTGATCCTATCCTCCTTGAACTGGAAGACAACACTTAGGGATGACCCATCCATCCGCCCAAAAAAACTGATTTCAAAGACACGCCTTTATGTCGTCTCGTTTACCGTCACAGAAAATTGTTATTATTAATATATTAACAGCGTTGACTGAGCGAAAACGCTCGAAAAAAGGAAAAATATCCAAGACAAATTGGTGCGGTTAAGGTAATGGCATAATTAGACAACTGCTCTGCTTCGGGGCCAGCAGGTGATCATATCCTCCTTGAACTGGAACACAACACTTAGGGATGACCCATCCATCAGCCCAAAAAAACTCATTTCAAAGACACGCCTTTATGTCGTCTCGTTTACCGTCACAGAAAACTGTTATTATTAATATATTAACATCGTTGACTGGGCGAAAACGCTCGAAAGATGGAAAAATATCCAAGACAAATTGGTGCGGTTAAGGTAATGGCATAATTAGACAACTGCTCTGCTTCAGGTCCAGCAGGTAATCCTATCCTCCTTGAACTGGAAGACAACACTTAGGGATGACCCATCCATCAGCCCAAAAAAACTGTTTTCAAAGACACGCCTTTATGTCCTCTCGTTTACCGTCACAGAAAACTGTTATTATTAATATATTAACAGCGTTGACTGAGCCAAAACGCTCGACAGATGGAAAAAAATATCCAAGACAAATTGGTGCGGTTAAGGTAATGGCATAATTAGACAACTGCTCTGCTTCAGGTCCAGCAGGTGATCCTATCCTCCTTGAACTGGAAGACAACACTTAGGGATGACCCATCCATCAGCCTTCAAAAACTGATTTCAAAGACACGCCTTTATGTCGTCTCGTTTACCGTCAAGGAAACTGTCATTATTAATATAATAACAGCGTTGACTGAGCCAAAACGTTCGAAAGATGGAAAAATATCCAAGACAAATTGGTGCAATTAAGGTAATGGCATAATTAGACAACTGCTCTGCTTCAGGACCAGCAAGTGATCCAATTCTCCTTGAACTGGAAGACAACACTTAGGGATGACCCATCCATAAGCCCCCAAAAAACTGATTTCAAAGACACGCCTTTATGTCGTCTCGTTTACCGTCACAGAAAACTGTTATTATTAATATATTAACAGCGTTGACTGAGCCAAAACGCTCGAAAGATGGAAAAATATTCAAGACAAATTGGTGCAATTAAGGTAATGGCATAATTAGACAACTGCTCTGCTTCAGATCCAGCAGGTGATCCTATCCTCCTTGAACTGGAAGACAACACTTAGGGATGACCCATCCATCAGCCCGCAAAAAACTTATTTCAAAGACACGCCTTTATGTCGTCTCGTTTAGCCGTCACAGAAAACTGTTATAATTAATATATTAACAGCGTTGACTGAGACAAAACGCTCGAAAGATGGAAAAATATCCAAGACAAATTGGTGCGGTTAAGGTAATGGCATAAGTAGACAACTGGTCTGCTTCAGGACCAGCAAGTGATCCAATCCTCCTTGAACTGGAAGACAACACTTAGGGATGACCCATCCATCAGCCCTAAAAAAACTGATTTGAAAGACACGCCTCTATGTCGTCTCGTTTACCGTCACAGAAAACTGTTATTATTAATATATTAACAGCGTTGACTGAGCCAAAACGCTCGACAGATGGAAAAATATCCAAGACAAATTGGTGCGGTTAAGGTAATGGCATAATTAGACAACTGCTCTGCTTCAGGTCCAGCAGGTGATCCTATCCTCCTTGAACTGGAAGACAACACTTAGGGATGACCCATCCATCAGCCTTCAAAAACTGATTTCAAAGACACGCCTTTATGTCGTCTCGTTTACCGTCAAGGAAACTGTTATTATTAATATAATAACAGCGTTGACTGAGCCAAAACGTTCGAAAGATTGAAAAATATCCAGGACAAATTGGTGCAATTAAGGTAATGGCATAATTAGACAACTGCTCTGCTTCAGGACCAGCAAGTGATCCAATTCTCCTTGAACTGGAAGACAACACTTAGGGATGACCCATCCATAAGCCCCAAAAAAACTGATTTCAAAGACACGCCTTTATGTCGTCTCGTTTACCGTCACAGAAAACTGTTATTATTAATATATTAACAGCGTTGACTGAGCCAAACCGCTCGAAAGATGGAAAAATATTCAAGACAAATTGGTGCAATTAAGGTAATGGCATAATTAGACAACTGCTCTGCTTCAAATCCAGCAGGTGATCCTATCTTCCTTGAACTGGGAGACAACACTTAGGGATGACCCATCCATCAGCCCCAAAAAACTGATTTCAAAGACATACCTTTACGTCGTCTCATTTACCGTCACAGAAAACTGTTATTATTAATATATTAACAGCGTTGACTGAGCCAAAACGCTCGACAGATGGAAAAATATCCAAGACAAATTGGTGCGGTTAAGGTAATGGCATAATTCGACAACTGCTCTGCTTCAGGTCCAGCAGGTTATCCTATCCTCCTTGAACTGGAAGACAACACTTAGGGATGACCCATCCATCAGCCCAAAAAAACTCATTTCAAAGACACGCCTTTATGTCGTCTCGTTTACCGTCACAGAAAACTGTTATTATTAATATATTAACAGCGTTGACTGGGCGAAAACGCTCGAAAGATGGGAAAATATCCAAGACAAATTGGTGCGGTTAAGGTAATGGCATAATTAGACAACTGCTCTGCTTCAGGTCCAGCAGGTGATCCTATCCTCCTTGAACTGGAAGACAACACTTAAGGATGACCCATCCATCAGCCCAAAAAAACTGTTTTCAAAGACACGCCTTTATGTCCTCTCGTTTACCGTCACAGAAAACTGTTATTATTAATATATTTACAGCGTTGACTGAGCCAAAACGCTTGACAGATGGAAAAATATCCAAGACAAATTGGTGCGGTTAAGGTAATGGCATAATTAGACAACTGCTCTGCTTCAGGTCCAGCATGTGATCCTATCCTCCTTGAACTGGAAGACAACACTTAGGGATGACCCATCCATCAGCCCCCAAAAACTGATTTCAAAGACACGCCTTTATGTCCTCTCGTTTACCGTCAAGGAAACTGTTATTATTAATATAATAACAGCGTTGACTGAGCCAAAACGTTCGAAAGTTGGAAAAATATCCAAGACAAATTGGTGCGATTAAGGTAATGGCATAATTAGACAACTGCTCTGCTTCAGGACCAGCAAGTGATCCAATTCTCCTTGAACTGGAAGACAACACTTAGGGATGACACATCCATAAGCCCCAAAAAAACTGATTTCAAAGACACGCCTTTATGTCGTCTCGTTTACCATCACAGAAAACTGTTATTATTAATATATTAACAGCGTTGACTGAGCCAAAACGCTCGAAAGATGGAAAAATATTCAAGACAAATTGGTGCAATTAAGGTAATGGCATAATTAGACAACTGCTCTGCTTCAGGTCCAGCAGGTGATCCTATCCTCCTTGAACTGGAAGACAACACTTAGGGATGACCCATCCATCAGCCCGCAAAAAACTTATTTCAAAGACACGCCTTTATGTCGTCTCGTTTAGCCGTCACAGAAAACTGTTATTATTAATATATTTACAGCGTTGACTGAGACAAAACGCTCGAAAGATGGAAAAATATCCAAGACAAATTGGTGCGGTTAAGGTAATGGCATAATTAGACAACTGGTCTGCTTCAGGACCAGCAAGTGATCCAATCCTCCTTGAACTGGAAGACAACACTTAGGGATGACCCATCCATCAGCCCCGAAAAAACTGATTTGAAAGACATACCTTCATGTCGTCTCATTTACCGTCACAGAAAACTGTTATTATTAATATATTAACAGCGTTGACTGAGCCAAAACGCTCGAAAGATGGAAAAATATTCAAGACAAATTGGTGCGGTTAAGGTAATGGCATAATCAGTCACAGAAAACTGTTATTATTAATATATTAACAGCGTTGACTGAGCCAAAACGCTCGAAAGATGGAAAAATATCCAAGACAAATTGGTGTGGTTAAGGTAATGGCATAATTAGACAACTGCTCTGCTTCGGGGCCAGCAGGTGATCATATCCTCCTTGAACTGGAACACAACACTTAGGGATGACCCATCCATCAGCCCAAAAAAACTCATTTCAAAGACACGCCTTTATGTCGTCTCGTTTACCGTCACAGAAAACTGTAATTATTAATATATTAACAGCGTTGACTGAGCCAAAACGCTCGAAAGATGGAAAAATATCCAAGACAAATCGGTGCGGTTAAGGTAATGGCATAAAGAGACAACTGCTCTGCTTCAGGACCAGCAGGTGATCCTATCCTCCTTGAACTGGAAGAAAACACTTAGGGATGACCCATCCATCAGCCCCAAAAAACTGATTTCAAAGACACGCCTTTATGTCGTCTCGTTTACCGTCACAGAAAACTGTTATTATTAATATATTAACAGCGTTGACTGAGCCAAAACGCTCGAAAGATGGAAAAATATCCAAGACAAATTGGTGCAATTAAGGTAATGGCATAATTAGACAACTGCTCTGCTTCAGGTCCAGCAGGTGATCCTATCCTCCTTGAACTGGAAGACAACACTTAGGGATGACCCATCCATCAGCCCCCAAAAAACTGATTTGAAAGACACGCCTCTATGTCGTCTCGTTTACCGTCACAGAAACCTGTTATTATAATATATTAACAGCGTTGACTGAGCCAAAACGCTCGAAAGATGGAAAAATATCCAAGACAAATTGGTGTGGTTAAGGTAATGGCATAATTAGACAACTGTTCTGCTTCAAATCCAGCAGGTGATCCTATCTTCCTTGAACTGGGAGACAACACTTAGGGATGACCCATCCATCCGCCCAAAAAAACTGATTTCAAAGACACGCCTTTATGTCGTCTCGTTTACCGTCACAGAAAACTGTTATTATTAATATATTAACAGCGTTGACTGAGCCAAAACGCTCGAAAGATGGAAAAATATTCAAAAAAAATTGGTGCGGTTAAGGTAATGGCATAATTAGACAACTGCTCTGCTTCAGGTCCAGCAGGTGATCCTATCCTCCTTGAACTGGAAGACAACACTTAGGGATGACTTATCCATCAGCCCTAAAAAAAAAGATTTGAAAGACACGCCTTTATGTCGTCTCGTTTACTGTCACAGAAAACTGTTATTATTAATATATTAACAGCGTTGACTGAGCCAAAACGCTCGAAAGATGGAAAAATATTCAAGACAAATTGGTGCAATTAAGGTAATGGCAAAATTAGACAACTGCTCTGCTTCAAATCCAGCAGGTGATCCTATCTTCCTTGAACTAGGGGACAACACTTAGGGATGCCCCATCCATCAGCCCAAAAAAACCCGATTTCAAAGACATACCTTTACGTCGTCTCATTTACCGTCACAGAAAACTGTTATTATTAATATATTAACAGCGTTGACTGAGCCAAAACGCTCGAAAGATGGAAAAATATCCAAGACAAATTGGTGTGGTTAAGGTAATGGCATAATTAGACAACTGCTCTGCTTCAAATCCAGCAGGTGATCCTATCTTCCTTGAACTGGGAGACAACACTTAGGGATGACCCATCCATCAGCCCAAAAAAACTGATTTCAAAGACACGCCTTTATGTCGTCTCGTTTACCGTCACAGAAAACTGTTATTATTAATATATTAACAGCGTTGACTGGGCGAAAACGCTCGAAAGATGGGAAAATATCCAAGACAAATTGGTGCGGTTAAGGTAATGGCATAATTAGACAACTGCTCTGCTTCAGGTCCAGCAGGTGATCCTATCCTCCTTGAACTGGAAGACAACACTTAAGGATGACCCATCCATCAGCCCAAAAAAACTGTTTTCAAAGACACGCCTTTATGTCCTCTCGTTTACCGTCACAGAAAACTGTTATTATTAATATATTTACAGCGTTGACTGAGCCAAAACGCTTGACAGATGGAAAAATATCCAAGACAAATTGGTGCGGTTAAGGTAATGGCATAATTAGACAACTGCTCTGCTTCAGGTCCAGCATGTGATCCTATCCTCCTTGAACTGGAAGACAACACTTAGGGATGACCCATCCATCAGCCCCCAAAAACTGATTTCAAAGACACGCCTTTATGTCCTCTCGTTTACCGTCAAGGAAACTGTTATTATTAATATAATAACAGCGTTGACTGAGCCAAAACGTTCGAAAGTTGGAAAAATATCCAAGACAAATTGGTGCGATTAAGGTAATGGCATAATTAGACAACTGCTCTGCTTCAGGACCAGCAAGTGATCCAATTCTCCTTGAACTGGAAGACAACACTTAGGGATGACACATCCATAAGCCCCAAAAAAACTGATTTCAAAGACACGCCTTTATGTCGTCTCGTTTACCATCACAGAAAACTGTTATTATTAATATATTAACAGCGTTGACTGAGCCAAAACGCTCGAAAGATGGAAAAATATTCAAGACAAATTGGTGCAATTAAGGTAATGGCATAATTAGACAACTGCTCTGCTTCAGGTCCAGCAGGTGATCCTATCCTCCTTGAACTGGAAGACAACACTTAGGGATGACCCATCCATCAGCCCGCAAAAAACTTATTTCAAAGACACGCCTTTATGTCGTCTCGTTTAGCCGTCACAGAAAACTGTTATTATTAATATATTTACAGCGTTGACTGAGACAAAACGCTCGAAAGATGGAAAAATATCCAAGACAAATTGGTGCGGTTAAGGTAATGGCATAATTAGACAACTGGTCTGCTTCAGGACCAGCAAGTGATCCAATCCTCCTTGAACTGGAAGACAACACTTAGGGATGACCCATCCATCAGCCCCGAAAAAACTGATTTGAAAGACATACCTTCATGTCGTCTCATTTACCGTCACAGAAAACTGTTATTATTAATATATTAACAGCGTTGACTGAGCCAAAACGCTCGAAAGATGGAAAAATATTCAAGACAAATTGGTGCGGTTAAGGTAATGGCATAATCAGTCACAGAAAACTGTTATTATTAATATATTAACAGCGTTGACTGAGCCAAAACGCTCGAAAGATGGAAAAATATCCAAGACAAATTGGTGTGGTTAAGGTAATGGCATAATTAGACAACTGCTCTGCTTCGGGGCCAGCAGGTGATCATATCCTCCTTGAACTGGAACACAACACTTAGGGATGACCCATCCATCAGCCCAAAAAAACTCATTTCAAAGACACGCCTTTATGTCGTCTCGTTTACCGTCACAGAAAACTGTAATTATTAATATATTAACAACGTTGACTGAGCCAAAACGCTCGAAAGATGGAAAAATATCCAAGACAAATCGGTGCGGTTAAGGTAATGGCATAAAGAGACAACTGCTCTGCTTCAGGACCAGCAGGTGATCCTATCCTCCTTGAACTGGAAGAAAACACTTAGGGATGACCCATCCATCAGCCCCAAAAAACTGATTTCAAAGACACGCCTTTATGTCGTCTCGTTTACCGTCACAGAAAACTGTTATTATTAATATATTAACAGCGTTGACTGAGCCAAAACGCTCGAAAGATGGAAAAATATCCAAGACAAATTGGTGCAATTAAGGTAATGGCATAATTAGACAACTGCTCTGCTTCAGGTCCAGCAGGTGATCCTATCCTCCTTGAACTGGAAGACAACACTTAGGGATGACCCATCCATCAGCCCCCAAAAAACTGATTTGAAAGACACGCCTCTATGTCGTCTCGTTTACCGTCACAGAAACCTGTTATTATAATATATTAACAGCGTTGACTGAGCCAAAACGCTCGAAAGATGGAAAAATATCCAAGACAAATTGGTGTGGTTAAGGTAATGGCATAATTAGACAACTGTTCTGCTTCAAATCCAGCAGGTGATCCTATCTTCCTTGAACTGGGAGACAACACTTAGGGATGACCCATCCATCCGCCCAAAAAAACTGATTTCAAAGACACGCCTTTATGTCGTCTCGTTTACCGTCACAGAAAACTGTTATTATTAATATATTAACAGCGTTGACTGAGCCAAAACGCTCGAAAGATGGAAAAATATTCAAAAAAAATTGGTGCGGTTAAGGTAATGGCATAATTAGACAACTGCTCTGCTTCAGGTCCAGCAGGTGATCCTATCCTCCTTGAACTGGAAGACAACACTTAGGGATGACTTATCCATCAGCCCTAAAAAAAAAGATTTGAAAGACACGCCTTTATGTCGTCTCGTTTACTGTCACAGAAAACTGTTATTATTAATATATTAACAGCGTTGACTGAGCCAAAACGCTCGAAAGATGGAAAAATATTCAAGACAAATTGGTGCAATTAAGGTAATGGCAAAATTAGACAACTGCTCTGCTTCAAATCCAGCAGGTGATCCTATCTTCCTTGAACTAGGGGACAACACTTAGGGATGCCCCATCCATCAGCCCAAAAAAACCCGATTTCAAAGACATACCTTTACGTCGTCTCATTTACCGTCACAGAAAACTGTTATTATTAATATATTAACAGCGTTGACTGAGCCAAAACGCTCGAAAGATGGAAAAATATCCAAGACAAATTGGTGTGGTTAAGGTAATGGCATAATTAGACAACTGCTCTGCTTCAAATCCAGCAGGTGATCCTATCTTCCTTGAACTGGGAGACAACACTTAGGGATGACCCATCCATCAGCCCAAAAAAACTGATTTCAAAGACACGCCTTTATGTCGTCTCGTTTACCGTCACAGAAAACTGTTATTATTAATATATTAACAGCGTTGACTGAGCCAAAACGCTCGAAAGATGGAAAAATATCCAAGACAAATTGGTGTGGTTAAGGTAATGGCATAATTAGACAACTGCTCTGCTTCAAATCCAGCAGGTGATCCTATCTTCCTTGAACTGGGAGACAACACTTAGGGATGACCCATCCATCAGCCCAAAAAAACTGATTTCAAAGACATACCATTATGTCGTCTCATTTACCGTCACAGAAAACTGTTATTATTAATATATTAACAGCGTTGACTGTGCCAAAACGCTCGAAACATGGAAAAATATCCAAGACAATTTGGTGCGGTTAGGGTAATGGCATATTTAGACAACTGCTCTGCTTCAGGTCCAGCAGGTGATCCTATCCTCCTTGAACTGGAAGACAACACTTATGGATGACCCATCCATCAGCCCCAAAAAACTGATTTCAAAGACACGCCTTTATGTCGTCTCGTTCCCTGTCACAGAAAACTGTTATTATTAATATATTAACAGCGTTGACTAAGCCAAAACGCTCGAAAGATGGAAAAATATCCAAGACAAATTGGTGCGGTTAAGGTAATGGCATAATTAGACAACTGCTCTGCTTCAGGTCCAGCAGGTGATCCTATCCTCCTTGAACTGGAAGACAACACTTAGGGATGACCCATCCATCCGCCCACAAAAACTGATTTCAAAGACACGCCTTTATGTCGTCTCGTTTACCGTCACAGAAAATTGTTATTATTAATATATTAACAGCGTTGACTGAGCGAAAACGCTCGAAAAAAGGAAGAATTTCCAAGACAAATTGGTGCGGTTAAGGTAATGGCATAATTAGACAACTGCTCTGCTTCGGGGCCAGCAGGTGATCATATCCTCCTTGAACTGGAACACAACACTTAGGGATGACCCATCCATCAGCCCAAAAAAACTCATTTCAAAGACACGCCTTTATGTCGTCTCGTTTACCGTCACAGAAAACTGTAATTATTAATATATTAACAGCGTTGACTTAGCCAAAACGCTCGAAAGATGGAAAAATATCCAAGACAAATTGGTGCGGTTAAGGTAATGGCATAAAGAGACAACTGCTCTGCTTCAGGACCAGCAGGTGATCCTATCCTCCTTGAACTGAAAGAAAACACTTAGGGATGACCCATCCATCAGCCCCAAAAAACTGATTTCAAAGACACGCCTTTATGTCGTCTCGTTTACCGTCACAGAAAACTGTTAATATTAATATATTAACAGCGTTGACTGAGCCAAAACGCTCGAAAGATGGAAAAATATCCAAGACAAATTGGTGCAATTAAGGTAATGGCATAATTAGACAACTGCTCTGCTTCAGGTCCAGCAGGTGATCCTATCCTCCTTGAACTGGAAGACAACACTTAGGGATGACCCATCCATCAGCCCCCAAAAAACTGATTTGAAAGACACGCCTCTATGTCGTCTCGTTTACCGTCACAGAAAACTGTTATTATTAATATATTAACAGCGTTGACTGAGCCAAAACGCTCGAAAGATGGAAAAATATCCAAGACAAATTGGTGTGGTTAAGGTAATGGCATAATTAGACAACTGCTCTGCTTCAACTCCAGCAGGTGATCCTATCTTCCTTGAACTGGGAGACAACACTTAGGGATGACCCATCCATCCGCCCAAAAAAACTGATTTCAAAGACACGGCTTTATGTCGTCTCGTTTACCGTCACAGAAAACTGTTATTATTAATATATTAACTGCGTTGACTGAGCCAAAACGCTCGAAAGATGGAAAAATATTCAAGACAAATTGGTGCGGTTAAGGTAATGGCATAATTAGACAACTGCTCTGCTTCAGGTCCAGCAGGTGATCCTATCCTCCTTGAACTGGAAGACAACACTTAGGGATGACTTATCCATCAGCCCGAAAAAAAAAGATTTGAAAGACACGCCTTTATGTCGTCTCGTTTACTGTCACAGAAAACTGTTATTATTAATATATTAACAGCGTTGACTGAGCCAAAACGCTCGCAAGATGGAAAAATATTCAAGACAAATTGGTGCAATTAAGGTAATGGCAAAATTAGACAACTGCTCTGCTTCAAATCCAGCAGGTGATCCTATCTTCCTTGAACTAGGAGACAACACTTAGGGATGCCCCATTCATCAGCCCAAAAAAACCCGATTTCAAAGACATACCTTTACGTCGTCTCATTTACCGTCACAGAAAACTGTTATTATTAATATATTAACAGCGTTGACTGAGCCAAAACGCTCGAAAGATGGAAAAATATCCAAGACAAATTGGTGTGGTTAAGGTAATGGCATAATTAGACAACTGATCTGCTTCAAATCCAGCAGGTGATCCTATCTTCCTTGAACTGGGAGACAACACTTAGGGATGACCCATCCATCAGCCCAAAAAAACTGATTTCAAAGACACGCCTTTATGTCGTCTCGTTTACCGTCACAGAAAACTGTTATTATTAATATATTAACAGCGTTGACTGAGCCAAAACGCTCGAAAGATGAAAAAATATCAAAGACAAATTGGTGTGGTTAAGGTAATGGCATAATTAGACAACTGCTCTGCTTCAAATCCAGCAGGTGATCCTATCTTCCTTGAACTGGGAGACAACACTTAGGGATGACCCATCCATCAGCCCAAAAAAACTGATTTCAAAGACATACCTTTATGTCGTCTCATTTACCGTCACAGAAAACTGTTATTATTAATATATTAACAGCGTTGACTGAGCCAAAACGCTCGAAAGATGGAAAAATATTCAAGACAAATTGGTGCAATTAAGGTAATGGCATAATTAGACAGCTGCTCTGCTTCAGGTCAAGCAGGTGATCCTATCCTCCTTGAACTGGGAGACAACACTTAGGGATGACCCATCCATCAGCCCAAAAAAACTGATTTCAAAGACATACCTTTATGTCGTCTCATTTACCGTCACAGAAAACTGTTATTATTAATATATTAACAGCGTTGACTGAGCCAAAACGCTCGAAAGATGGAAAAATATCCAAGACTAATTGGTGCAATTAAGGTAATGGCATAATTAGACAACTGCTCTGCTTCAGGTCCAGCAGGTGATCCTATCCTCCTTGAACTGGAAGACAACACTTAGGGATGACCCATCCATCAGCCCCAAAAAAACTGATTTCAAAGACACGCCTTTATGTCGTCTCGTTTACCGTCACAGAAAACTGTAATTATTAATATATTAACAGCGTTGACTGAGCCAAAACGCTCGAAAGATGGAAAAATATCCAAGACAAATTGGTGCAATTAAGGTAATGGCATAATTAGACAACTGCTCTGCTTCAGGTCCAGCAGGTGATCCTATCCTCCTTGAACTGGAAGAAAACACTTAGGGATGACCCATTAATCAGCCCAAAAAGCTGATATCAGAGACATGCCTTTATGTTGTCTCGTTTACCATCACAGAAAACTGTTATTATTAATATATTAACAGCGTTGACTGAGCTAAAACGCTCGAAAGATGGAAAAATATCCAAGACAAATTGGTGCAATTAAGGTAATGGCATAATTAGACAACTGCTCTGCTTCAGGTCCAGCAGGTGTTCCTATCCTCCTTGATCTGGAAGACAACACTTAGGGATAACCCATCCATCAGCCCCCAAAAAACTGATTTCAAAGACACACCTTTATGTCGTCTCATTTACCGTCACAGAAAACTGTTATTATTAATATATTAACAGCGTTGACTGAGCCAAAACGCTCGAAAGATGGAAAAATATCCAAGACAAATTGGTGCAATTCAGGTAATGGCATAATTAGACAACTGCTCTGCTTCAGGTCCAGCAGGTGATCCTATCCTCCTTGAACTGGAAGACAACACTTAGGGATGACCCATCCATCAGCCCCAAAAAACTGATTTCAAAGACACGCCTTTATGTCGTCTCGTTCCCTGTCACAGAAAACTGTTATTATTAATATATTAACAGCGTTGACTAAGCCAAAACGCTCGAAAGATGGAAAAATATCCAAGACAAATTGGTGCGGTTAAGGTAATGGCATAATTAGACAACTGCTCTGCTTCAGGTCCAGCAGGTGATCCTATCCTCCTTGAACTGGAAGACAACACTTAGGGATGACCCATCCATCCGCCCAAAAAAACTGATTTCAAAGACACGCCTTTATGTCGTCTCGTTTACCGTCACAGAAAATTGTTATTATTAATATATTAACAGCGTTGACTGAGCGAAAACGCTCGAAAAAAGGAAAAATATCCAAGACAAATTGGTGCGGTTAAGGTAATGGCATAATTAGACAACTGCTCTGCTTCGGGGCCAGCAGGTGATCATATCCTCCTTGAACTGGAACACAACACTTAGGGATGACCCATCCATCAGCCCAAAAAAACTCATTTCAAAGACACGCCTTTATGTCGTCTCGTTTACCGTCACAGAAAACTGTTATTATTAATATATTAACAGCGTTGACTGGGCGAAAACGCTCGAAAGATGGAAAAATATCCAAGACAAATTGGTGCGGTTAAGGTAATGGCATAATTAGACAACTGCTCTGCTTCAGGTCCAGCAGGTAATCCTATCCTCCTTGAACTGGAAGACAACACTTAGGGATGACCCATCCATCAGCCCAAAAATACTGTTTTCAAAGACACGCCTTTATGTCCTCTCGTTTACCGTCACAGAAAACTGTTATTATTAATATATTAACAGCGTTGACTGAGCCAAAACGCTCGACAGATGGAAAAAAATATCCAAGACAAATTGGTGCGGTTAAGGTATTGGCATAATTAGACAACTGCTCTGCTTCAGGTCCAGCAGGTGATCCTATCCTCCTTGAACTGGAAGACAACACTTAGGGATGACCCATCCATCAGCCTTCAAAAACTGATTTCAAAGACACGCCTTTATGTCGTCTCGTTTACCGTCAAGGAAACTGTCATTATTAATATAATAACAGCGTTGACTGAGCCAAAACGTTCGAAAGATGGAAAAATATCCAAGACAAATTGGTGCAATTAAGGTAATGGCATAATTAGACAACTGCTCTGCTTCAGGACCAGCAAGTGATCCAATTCTCCTTGAACTGGAAGACAACACTTAGGGATGACCCATCCATAAGCCCCCAAAAAACTGATTTCAAAGACACGCCTTTATGTCGTCTCGTTTACCGTCACAGAAAACTGTTATTATTAATATATTAACAGCGTTGACTGAGCCAAAACGCTCGAAAGATGGAAAAATATTCAAGACAAATTGGTGCAATTAAGGTAATGGCATAATTAGACAACTGCTCTGCTTCAGATCCAGCAGGTGATCCTATCCTCCTTGAACTGGAAGACAACACTTAGGGATGACCCATCCATCAGCCCGCAAAAAACTTATTTCAAAGACACGCCTTTATGTCGTCTCGTTTAGCCGTCACAGAAAACTGTTATAATTAATATATTAACCACGTTGACTGAGACAAAACGCTCGAAAGATGGAAAAATATCCAAGACAAATTGGTGCGGTTAAGGTAATGGCATAAGTAGACAACTGGTCTGCTTCAGGACCAGCAAGTGATCCAATCCTCCTTGAACTGGAAGACAACACTTAGGGATGACCCATCCATCAGCCCTAAAAAAACTGATTTGCAAGACACGCCTCTATGTCGTCTCGTTTACCGTCACAGAAAACTGTTATTATTAATATATTAACAGCGTTGACTGAGCCAAAACGCTCGACAGATGGAAAAATATCCAAGACAAATTGGTGCGGTTAAGGTAATGGCATAATTAGACAACTGCTCTGCTTCAGGTCCAGCAGGTGATCCTATCCTCCTTGAACTGGAAGACAACACTTAGGGATGACCCATCCATCAGCCTTCAAAAACTGATTTCAAAGACACGCCTTCATGTCGTCTCGTTTACCGTCAAGGAAACTGTTATTATTAATATAATAACAGCGTTGACTGAGCCAAAACGCTCGAAAGATGGAAAAATATCAAAGACAAATTGGTGTGGTTAAGGTAATGGCATAATTAGACAACTGCTCTGCTTCAAATCCAGCAGGTGATCCTATCTTCCTTGAACTGGGAGACAACACTTAGGGATGACCCATCCATCAGCCCAAAAAAACTGATTTCAAAGACATACCTTTATGTCGTCTCATTTACCGTCACAGAAAACTGTTATTATTAATATATTAACAGCGTTGACTGAGCCAAAACGCTCGAAAGATGGAAAAATATTCAAGACAAATTGGTGCAATTAAGGTAATGGCATAATTAGACAGCTGCTCTGCTTCAGGTCAAGCAGGTGATCCTATCCTCCTTGAACTGGGAGACAACACTTAGGGATGACCCATCCATCAGCCCAAAAAAACTGATTTCAAAGACATACCTTTATGTCGTCTCATTTACCGTCACAGAAAACTGTTATTATTAATATATTAACAGCGTTGACTGAGCCAAAACGCTCGAAAGATGGAAAAATATCCAAGACAAATTGGTGCAATTAAGGTAATGGCATAATTAGACAACTGCTCTGCTTCAGGTCCAGCAGGTGATCCTATCCTCCTTGAACTGGAAGACAACACTTAGGGATGACCCATCCATCAGCCCCAAAAAAACTGATTTCAAAGACACGCCTTTATGTCGTCTCGTTTACCGTCACAGAAAACTGTAATTATTAATATATTAACAGCGTTGACTGAGCCAAAACGCTCGAAAGATGGAAAAATATCCAAGACAAATTGGTGCAATTAAGGTAATGGCATAATTAGACAACTGCTCTGCTTCAGGTCCAGCAGGTGATCCTATCCTCCTTGAACTGGAAGAAAACACTTAGGGATGACCCATTAATCAGCCCAAAAAGCTGATATCAGAGACATGCCTTTATGTTGTCTCGTTTACCATCACAGAAAACTGTTATTATTAATATATTAACAGCGTTGACTGAGCTAAAACGCTCGAAAGATGGAAAAATATCCAAGACAAATTGGTGCAATTAAGGTAATGGCATAATTAGACAACTGCTCTGCTTCAGGTCCAGCAGGTGTTCCTATCCTCCTTGATCTGGAAGACAACACTTAGGGATGACCCATCCATCAGCCCCCAAAAAACTGATTTCAAAGACACACCTTTATGTCGTCTCATTTACCGTCACAGAAAACTGTTATTATTAATATATTAACAGCGTTGACTGAGCCAAAACGCTCGAAAGATGGAAAAATATCCAAGACAAATTGGTGCAATTCAGGTAATGGCATAATTAGACAACTGCTCTGCTTCAGGTCCAGCAGGTGATCCTATCCTCCTTGAACTGGAAGACAACACTTAGGGATGACCCATCCATCAGCCCCAAAAAACTGATTTCAAAGACACGCCTTTATGTCGTCTCGTTCCCTGTCACAGAAAACTGTTATTATTAATATATTAACAGCGTTGACTAAGCCAAAACGCTCGAAAGATGGAAAAATATCCAAGACAAATTGGTGCGGTTAAGGTAATGGCATAATTAGACAACTGCTCTGCTTCAGGTCCAGCAGGTGATCCTATCCTCCTTGAACTGGAAGACAACACTTAGGGATGACCCATCCATCCGCCCAAAAAAACTGATTTCAAAGACACGCCTTTATGTCGTCTCGTTTACCGTCACAGAAAATTGTTATTATTAATATATTAACAGCGTTGACTGAGCGAAAACGCTCGAAAAAAGGAAAAATATCCAAGACAAATTGGTGCGGTTAAGGTAATGGCATAATTAGACAACTGCTCTGCTTCGGGGCCAGCAGGTGCTCATATCCTCCTTGAACTGGAACACAACACTTAGGGATGACCCATCCATCAGCCCAAAAAAACTCATTTCAAAGACACGCCTTTATGTCGTCTCGTTTACCGTCACAGAAAACGGTTATTATTAATATATTAACAGCGTTGACTGGGCGAAAACGCTCGAAAGATGGAAAAATATCCAAGACAAATTGGTGCGGTTAAGGTAATGGCATAATTAGACAACTGCTCTGCTTCAGGTCCAGCAGGTAATCCTATCCTCCTTGAACTGGAAGACAACACTTAGGGATGACCCATCCATCAGCCCAAAAATACTGTTTTCAAAGACACGCCTTTATGTCCTCTCGTTTACCGTCACAGAAAACTGTTATTATTAATATATTAACAGCGTTGACTGAGCCAAAACGCTCGACAGATGGAAAAAAATATCCAAGACAAATTGGTGCGGTTAAGGTAATGGCATAATTAGACAACTGCTCTGCTTCAGGTCCAGCAGGTGATCCTATCCTCCTTGAACTGGAAGACAACACTTAGGGATGACCCATCCATCAGCCTTCAAAAACTGATTTCAAAGACACGCCTTTATGTCGTCTCGTTTACCGTCAAGGAAACTGTCATTATTAAAATAATAACAGCGTTGACTGAGCCAAAACGTTCGAAAGATGGAAAAATATCCAAGACAAATTGGTGCAATTAAGGTAATGGCATAATTAGACAACTGCTCTGCTTCAGGACCAGCAAGTGATCCAATTCTCCTTGAACTGGAAGACAACACTTAGGGATGACCCATCCATAAGCCCCCAAAAAACTGATTTCAAAGACACGCCTTTATGTCGTCTCGTTTACCGTCACAGAAAACTGTTATTATTAATATATTAACAGCGTTGACTGAGCCAAAACGCTCGAAAGATGGAAAAATATTCAAGACAAATTGGTGCAATTAAGGTAATGGCATAATTAGACAACTGCTCTGCTTCAGATCCAGCAGGTGATCCTATCCTCCTTGAACTGGAAGACAACACTTAGGGATGACCCATCCATCAGCCCGCAAAAAACTTATTTCAAAGACACGCCTTTATGTCGTCTCGTTTAGCCGTCACAGAAAACTGTTATAATTAATATATTAACCACGTTGACTGAGACAAAACGCTCGAAAGATGGAAAAATATCCAAGACAAATTGGTGCGGTTAAGGTAATGGCATAAGTAGACAACTGGTCTGCTTCAGGACCAGCAAGTGATCCAATCCTCCTTGAACTGGAAGACAACACTTAGGGATGACCCATCCATCAGCCCTAAAAAAACTGATTTGCAAGACACGCCTCTATGTCGTCTCGTTTACCGTCACAGAAAACTGTTATTATTAATATATTAACAGCGTTGACTGAGCCAAAACGCTCGACAGATGGAAAAATATCCAAGACAAATTGGTGCGGTTAAGGTAATGGCATAATTAGACAACTGCTCTGCTTCAGGTCCAGCAGGTGATCCTATCCTCCTTGAACTGGAAGACAACACTTAGGGATGACCCATCCATCAGCCTTCAAAAACTGATTTCAAAGACACGCCTTTATGTCGTCTCGTTTACCGTCAAGGAAACTGTTATTATTAATATAATAACAGCGTTGACTGAGCCAAAACGTTCGAAAGATGGAAAAATATCCAGGACAAATTGGTGCAATTAAGGTAATGGCATAATTAGACAACTGCTCTGCTTCAGGACCAGCAAGTGATCCAATTCTCCTTGAACTGGAAGACAACACTTAGGGATGACCCATCCATAAGCCCCAAAAAAACTGATTTCGCAGACACGCCTTTATGTCGTCTCGTTTACCGTCACAGAAAACTGTTATTATTAATATATTAACAGCGTTGACTGAGCCAAAACGCTCGAAAGATGGAAAAATATTCAAGACAAATTAGTGCAATTAAGGTAATGGCATAATTAGACAACTGCTCTGCTTCAGATCCAGCAGGTGATCCTATCCTCCTTGAACTGGAAGACAACACTTAGGGATGACCCATCCATCAGCCCGCAAAAAACTGATTTCAAAGACACGCCTTTATGTCGTCTCGTTTAGCCGTCACAGAACACTGTTATAATTAATATATTAACAGCGTTGACTAAGCCAAAACGCTCGAAAGATGGAAAAATATCCAAGGCAAATTGGTGCGGTTAAGGTAATGGCATAATTAGACAACTGGTCTGCTTCAGGTCCAGCAGGTGATCCTATCCTCCTTGAACTGGAAGACAACACTTAGGGATGACCCATCCATCCGCCTAAAAAAACTGATTTCAAAGACACGCCTTTATGTCGTCTCGTTTACCGTCACAGAAAATTGTTATTATTAATATATTAACAGCGTTGACTGAGCGAAAACGCTCGAAAAAAGGAAAAATATCCAAGACAAATTGGTGCGGTTAAGGTAATGGCATAATTAGACAACTGCTCTGCTTCGGGGCCAGCAGGTGATCATATCCTCCTTGAACTGGAACACAACACTTAGGGATGACCCATCCATCAGCCCAAAAAAACTCATTTCAAAGACACGCCTTCATGTCGTCTCGTTTACCGTCACAGAAAACTGTTATTATTAATATATTAACAGCGTTGACTGGGCGAAAACGCTCGAAAGATGGAAAAATATCCAAGACAAATTGGTGCAATTAAGGTAATGGCATAATTAGACAACTGCTCTGCTTCAGGTCCAGCAGGTGATCCTATCCTCCTTGAACTGGAAGACAACACTTAGGGATGACCCATCCATCAGCCCAAAAAAACTGATTTCAAAGACACGCCTTTATGTCGTCTCGTTTACCGTCACAGAAAACTGTTATTATTAATATATTAACAGCGTTGACTGAGCCAAAACGCTCGAAAGATGGAAAAATATCCAAGACAAATTGGTGCAATTAGGTAATGGCATAATTAGACAACTGCTCTGCTTCAGGTCCAGCAGGTGTTCCTATCCTCCTTGAACTGGAAGACAACACTTAGGGAAGACCCATCCATCAGCTCCCAAAAAACTGATTTCAAAGACACACCTTTATGTCGTCTCATTTACCGTCACAGAAAACTGTTATTATTAATATATTAACAGCGTTGACTGAGCCAAAACGCTCGAAAGATGGAAAAATATCCAAGACAATTTGGTGCGGTTAGGGTAATGGCATATTTAGACAACTGCTCTGCTTCAGGTCCAGCAGGTGATCCTATCCTCCTTGAACTGGAAGACAACACTTATGGATGACCCATCCATCAGCCCCAAAAAACTGATTTCAAAGACACGCCTTTATGTCGTCTCGTTTACCGTCACAGAAAACTGTTATTATTAATATATTAACAGCGTTGACTCAGCCAAAACGCTCGAAAAATGGAAAAATATCCAAGACAAATTGGTGCAATTAAGGTAATGGCATAATTAGACAACTGCTCTGCTTCAGGTCCAGCAGGTGATCCTATCCTCCTTAAACTGGAAGACAACACTTAGGGATGACCCATCCATCAGCCCCAAAAAACTGATTTTAAAGACACGCCTTTATGTCGTCTCGTTCCCTGTCACAGAAAACTGTTATTATTAATATATTAACAGCGTTGACTGAGCGAAAACGCTCGAAAAAAGGAAAAATATCCAAGACAAATTGGTGCGGTTAAGGTAATGGCATAATTAGACAACTGCTCTGCTTCGGGGCCAGCAGGTGATCATATCCTCCTTGAACTGGAACACAACACTTAGGGATGACCCATCCATCAGCCCCAAAAAACTGATTTCAAAGACACGCCTTTTTGTCGTCTCGTTTACCGTCACAGAAAACTGTTATTATTAATATATTAACAGCGTTGACTGGGCAAAAACGCTCGAAATATGGAAAAATATCCAAGACAAATTGGTGCGGTTAAGGTAATGGCATAATTAGACAACTGCTCTGCTTCAGGTCCAGCAGGTGATCCTATCCTCCTTGAACTGGAAGACAACACTTAGGGATGACCCATCCATCAGCCCCAAAAAACTGTTTTCAAAGACACGCCTTAATGTCCTCTCGTTTACCGTCACAGAAAACTGTTATTATTAATATATTAACAGCGTTGACTGAGCCAAAACGCTCGACAGATGGAAAAAAATATCCAAGACAAATTGGTGCGGTTAAGGTAATGGCATAATTAGACAACTGCTCTGCTTCAGGTCCAGCAGGTAATCCTATCCTCCTTGAACTGGAAGACAACACTTAGGGATGACCCATCCATCAGCCTTCAAAAACTGATTTCAAAGACACGCCTAAATGTCGTCTCGTTTACCGTCAAGGAAACTGTTATTATTAATATAATAACAGCGTTGACTGAGCCAAAACGTTCGAAAGATGGAAAAATATCCAAGACAAATTGGTGCAATTAATGTAATGGCATAATTAGACAACTGCTCTGCTTCAGGACCAGCAAGTGATCCAATTCTCCTTGAACTGGAAGACAACACTTAGGGATGACCCATCCATAAGCCCCCAAAAAACTGATTTCAAAGACACGCCTTTATGTCGTCCCGTTTACCGTCACAGAAAACTGTTATTATTAATATATTAACAGCGTTGACTGAGCCAAAACGCTCGAAAGATGGAAAAATATTCAAGACAAATTGGTGCAATTAAGGTAATGGCATAATTAGACAACTGCTCTGCTTCAGATCCAGCAGGTGATCCTATCCTCCTTGAACTGGAAGACATCACTTAGGGATGACCCATCCATCAGCCCGCAAAAAACTTATTTCAAAGACACGCCTTTATGTCGTCTCGTTTACCTGTCACAGAAAACTGTTATAATTAATATATTAACAGCGTTGACTGAGACAAAACGCTCGAAAGATGGAAAAATATCCAAGACAAATTGGTGCGGTTAAGGTAATGGCATAATTAGACAACTGGTCTGCTTCAGGACCAGCAAGTGATCCAATCCTCCTTGAACTGGAAGACAACACTTAGGGATGACCCATCCATCAGCCCTAAAAAAACTGATTTGAAAGACACGCCTCTATGTCGTCTCGTTTACCGTCACAGAAAACTGTTATTATTAATATATTAACAGCGTTGACTGAGCCAAAACGCTCGACAGATGGAAAAATATCCAAGACAAATTGGTGCGGTTAAGGTAATGGCATAATTAGACAACTGCTCTGCTTCAGGTCCAGCAGGTGATCCTATCCTCCTTGAACTGGAAGACAACACTTAGGGATGACCCATCCATCAGCCTTCAAAAACTGATTTCAAAGACACGCCTTTATGTCGTCTCGTTTACCGTCAAGGAAACTGTTATTATTAATATAATAACAGCGTTGACTGAGCCAAAACGTTCGAAAGATGGAAAAATATCCAAGACAAATTGGTGCAATTAAGGTAATGGCATAATTAGACAACTGCTCTGCTTCAGGACCAGCAAGTGATCCAATTCTCCTTGAACTGGAAGACAACACTTAGGGATGACCCATCCATAAGCCCCAAAAAAACTGATTTCAAAGACACGCCTTTATTTCGTCTCGTTTACCGTCACAGAAAACTGTTATTATTAATATATTAACAGCGTTGACTGAGCCAAAACGCTCGAAAGATGGAAAAATATTCAAGACAAATTGGTGCAATTAAGGTAATGGCATAATTAGACAACTGCTCTGCTTCAGATCCAGCAGGTGATCCTATCCTCCTTGAACTGGAAGACAACACTTAGGGATGACCCATCCATCAGCCCGCAAAAAACTGATTTCAAAGACACGCCTTTATGTCGTCTCGTTTAGCCGTCACAGAACACTGTTATAATTAATATATTAACAGCGTTGACTGAGACAAAACGCTCGAAAGATGAAAAAATATCGAAGAAAATTGGTGCGGTTAAGGTAATGGCATAATTAGACAACTGGTCTGCTTCAGGACCAGCAAGTGATCCAATCCTCCTTGAACTGGAAGACAACACTTAGGGATGACCTATCCATCAGCCCTAAAAAAACTGATTTGAAAGACACGCCTCTATGTCGTCTCGTTTACCGTCACAGAAAACTGTTATTATTAATATATTAACAGCGTTGACTGAGCCAAAACGCTCGACAGATGGAAAAATATCCAAGACAAATTGGTGTGGTTAAGGTAATGGCATAATTAGACAACTGCTCTGCTTCAAATCCAGCAGGTGATCCTATCTTCCTTGAACTGGGAGACAACACTTAGGCATGACCCATCCATCAGCCCAAAAAAACTGATTTCAAAGACATACCTTTATGTCGTCTCATTTACCGTCACAGAAAACTGTTATTATTAATATATTAACAGCGTTGACTGAGCCAAAACGCTCGAAAGATGGAAAAATATTCAAGACAAATTGGTGCAATTAAGGAAATGGCATAATTAGACAGTTGCTCTGCTTCAGGTCCAGCAGGTGATCCTATCCTCCTTGAACTGGGAGACAAAACTTAGGGATGACCCATCCATCAGCCCAAAAAACTGATTTCAAAGACATACCTTTATGTCGTCTCATTTACCGTCACAGAAAACTGTTATTATTAATATATTAACAGCGTTGACTGAGCCAAAACGCTCGAAAGATGGAAAAATATCCAAGACAAATTGGTGCGGTTAAGGTAATGGCATAATTAGACAACTGCTCTGCTTCGGGGCCAGCAGGTGATCCTATCCTCCTTGAACTGGAAGATAACACTTAGGGATGACTTATCCATCAGCCCCCAAAAAACTGATTTCAAAGACACCCCTTTATGTCTTTTCGTTTAGCCGTCACAGAAAACTGTTATTATTAATATATTAACAGCGTTGACTGAGCCAAAACGCTCGAAAGATGGAAAAATATCCAAGAAAATTTGGTGCGGTTAAGGTAATGGCATAATTAGACAACTGCTCTGCTTCAGGTCCAGGCGGTGATCCTATCCTCCTTGAACTGGAAGATAACACTTAGGGACGACCTATCGATCAGCCCCCAAAAAACTGATTTCAAAGACACGCCTTTATGTCTTTTCGTTTAGCCGTCACAGAATACTGTTATTATTAATATATTAACAGCGTTGACTGAGCTAAAACGCTCGAAAGTTTGAAAAATATCCAAGACAAATTGGTGCGGTTAAGGTAATGGCATAATTAGACAACTGCTCTGCTTTAGGTCCAGCAGGTGATCCTATCCTCCTTGAACTGGAAGATAACACTTAGGGATGACCTATCCATCAGCCCCCAAAAAACTGATTTGAAAGACACGCCTTTATGTCTTTTCGTTTAGCCGTCACAGAAAACTGTTATTATTAATATATTAACAGCGTTGACTGAGCCAAAACGCTCGAAAGATGGAAAAATATCTAAGACAATTTGGTGCGGTTAAGCTAATGGCATAATTAGACAACTGCTCTGCTTCAGGTCCAGCAGGTGATCCTATCCTCCTTGAACTGGAAGATAACACTTAGGGATGACCTATCCATCAGCCCCCCAAAACTGATTTCAAAGACACGCCTTTATGTCTTTTCGTTTAGCCGTCACAAAAAACTGTTATTATTAATATATTAACAGCGTTGACTGAGCCAAAACGCTCGAAAGATGGAAAAATATCCAAGGCAAATTGGTGCGGTTAAGGTAATGGCATAATTAGACAACTGCTCTGATTCAGGTCCAGCAGGTGATCCTATCCTTCTTGAACTGGAAGACAACACTTAGGGATGACCCATCCATAAGCCCCAAAAAAACTGATTTCAAAGACACGCCTTTATGTCGTCTCGTTTACCGTCACAGAAAACTGTTATTATTAATAAATTAACAGCGTTGACTGAGCTAAAACGCTCGAAAGATGGAAAAATATCCAAGACAAATTGGTGCGGTTAAGGTAATAGCATAATTAGACAACTGCTCTGCTTCAGGTCCAGCAGGTGATCCTATCCTCCTTGAACTGGAAGATAACACTTAGGGATGACCCATCCATCAGCCCCAAAAAAACTGATTTCAAAGACACGCCTTTTAGTCGTCTCGTTTACCGTCACACAAAACTGTTATTATTAGTATGTTAACAGCGTTGACTGAGCCAAAACGCTCGAAAGATGGAAAAATATCCAGGACAAATTGGTGCGGTTAAGGTAACGGCATAATTAGACAACTGCTCTGCTTTAGGTCCAGCAGGTGATCCTATCATCCTTGAACTGGAAGACAACACTTAGGGATGACCCATCCATCAGCCCCAAAAAAACTGATTTCAAAGACACGCCTTTTTGTCGTCTCGTTTACCGTCACAGAAAACTGTTATTATTAATATATTAACAGCGTTGACTGAGCCAAAACGCTCGAAAGATGGAAAAATATCCAAGACAAATTGGTGCGGTTAAGGTAACGGCATAATTAGACAACTGCTCTGCTTTAGGTCCAGCAGGTGATCCTATCATCCTTGAACTGGAAGACAACACTTAGGGATGACCCATCCATAAGCCCCCAAAAAACTGATTTCAAAGACACGCCTTTATGTCGTCTCGTTTACCGTCACAAAAAACTGTTATTATTAATATATTAACAGCGTTGACTGAGCCAAAACGCTCGAAAGATGGAAAAATATCCAAGGCAAATTGGTGCGGTTAAGGTAATGGCATAATTAGACAACTGCTCTGATTCATGTCCAGCAGGTGATCCTATCCTTCTTGAAGTGGACGACAACACTTAGGGATGACCCATCCATCAGCCCCAAAAAAACTGATTTCAAAGACACGCCTTTATGTCGTCTCGTTTACCGTCACAGAAAACTGTTATTATTAATATATTAACAGCGTTGACTGAGCCAAAACGCTCGAAAGATGGAAAAATATCTAAGACAAATTGGTGCGGTTAAGGTAATGGCATAATTAGACAACTGCTCTGCTTCAGGTCCAGCAGGTGATCCTATCCTCCTTGAACTGGAAGACAACACTTAAGGATGACCCATCCATCAGCCCCAAAAAAGTGATTTCAAAGACACGCCTTTATGTCGTCTCGTTTACCGTCACAGAAAACTGTTATTATTAATATATTAACAGCGTTGACTAAGCCAAAACGCTCGAAAGATGGAAAAATATCTAAGACAAATTGGTGCAGTTAAGGTAATGGCATAAAGAGACAACTGCTCTGCTTCAGGTCCAGCAGGTGATCCTATCCTCATTGAACTGGAAGACAACACTTAGGGATGAGCCATCCATCAGCCCCCAAAAAACTGATTTCAAAGACACGCCTTTATGTCGTCTCGTTTACCGTCACAGGAAACTGTTATTATTAATATATTAACAGCGTTGACTGAGTCAAAACGCTCGAAAGATGGCAAAATATCCAAGACAAATTGGTGCAATTAAGGTAATGGCATAATTAGACAAATGCTCTGCTTCAGGTCCAGCAGGTGATCCTATCCTCCTTGAACTGGAAGACAACACTTAGGGATGACCCATCCATCAGCCCAAAAAAATGATTTCAAAGACACGACTTTATGTCGTCTCTTTTACCGTCACAGAAAACTGTTATTATTAATATATTAACAGCGTTGACTTAGCCAAAACGCTCGAAAGATGAAAAAATATCCAAGACAAATTGGTGCGGTTAAGGTGATGGCATAATTAGACAACTGCTCTGCTTCAGGTCCAGCAGGTGATCCTATCCTCCTTGAACTGGAAGAGTACACTTAGGGATGACTTATCCATCAGCCCCCAAAAAACTGATTTCAAAGACACCCCTTTATGTCTTTTCGTTTAGCCGTCACAGAAAACTGTTATTATTAATATATTAACAGCGTTGACTGAGCCAAAACGCTCGAAAGATGGAAAAATATCCAAGACAAATTGGTGCGGTTAAGGTATTGGCATAATTAGACAACTGCTCTGCTTCGGGGCCAGCAGGTGATCATATCTTCCTTGAACTGGAACACAACACTTAGGGATGACCCATCCATCAGCCCAAAAAAACTCATTTCAAAGACACGCCTTTATGTCGTCTCGTTTACCGTCACAGAAAACTGTTATTATTAATATATTAACAGCGTTGACTGGGCGAAAACGCTCGAAAGATGGAAAAATATCCAAGACAAATTGGTGCAATTAAGGTAATGGCATAATTAGACAACTGCTCTGCTTCAGGTCCAGCAGGTGATCCTATCCTCCTTGAACTGGAAGACAACACTTAGGGATGACCCATCCATCAGCCCAAAAAAACTGATTTCAAAGACACGCCTTTATGTCGTCTCGTTTACCGTCACAGAAAACTGTTATTATTAATATATTAACAGCGTTGACTGAGCCAAAACGCTCGAAAGATGGAAAAATATCCAAGAAAAATTGGTGCAATTAAGGTAATGGCATAATTAGACAACTGCTCTGCTTCAGGTCCAGCAGGTGTTCCTATCCTCCTTGAACTGGAAGACAACACTTAGGGAAGACCCATCCATCAGCTCCCAAAAAACTGATTTCAAAGACACACCTTTATGTCGTCTCATTTACCGTCACAGAAAACTGTTATTATTAATATATTAACAGCGTTGACTGAGCCAAAACGCTCGAAAGATGGAAAAATATCCAAGACAATTTGGTGCGGTTAGGGTAATGGCATATTTAGACAACTGCTCTGCTTCAGGTCCAGCAGGTGATCCTATCCTCCTTGAACTGGAAGACAACACTTATGGATGACCCATCCATAAGCCCCCAAAAAACTGATTTCAAAGACACGCCTTTATGTCGTCCCGTTTACCGTCACAGAAAACTGTTATTATTAATATATTAACAGCGTTGACTGAGCCAAAACGCTCGAAAGATGGAAAAATATTCAAGACAAATTGGTGCAATTAAGGTAATGGCATAATTAGACAACTGCTCTGCTTCAGATCCAGCAGGTGATCCTATCCTCCTTGAACTGGAAGACATCACTTAGGGATGACCCATCCATCAGCCCGCAAAAAACTTATTTCAAAGACACGCCTTTATGTCGTCTCGTTTACCTGTCACAGAAAACTGTTATAATTAATATATTAACAGCGTTGACTGAGACAAAACGCTCGAAAGATGGAAAAATATCCAAGACAAATTGGTGCGGTTAAGGTAATGGCATAATTAGACAACTGGTCTGCTTCAGGACCAGCAAGTGATCCAATCCTCCTTGAACTGGAAGACAACACTTAGGGATGACCCATCCATCAGCCCTAAAAAAACTGATTTGAAAGACACGCCTCTATGTCGTCTCGTTTACCGTCACAGAAAACTGTTATTATTAATATATTAACAGCGTTGACTGAGCCAAAACGCTCGACAGATGGAAAAATATCCAAGACAAATTGGTGCGGTTAAGGTAATGGCATAATTAGACAACTGCTCTGCTTCAGGTCCAGCAGGTGATCCTATCCTCCTTGAACTGGAAGACAACACTTAGGGATGACCCATCCATCAGCCTTCAAAAACTGATTTCAAAGACACGCCTTTATGTCGTCTCGTTTACCGTCAAGGAAACTGTTATTATTAATATAATAACAGCGTTGACTGAGCCAAAACGTTCGAAAGATGGAAAAATATCCAAGACAAATTGGTGCAATTAAGGTAATGGCATAATTAGACAACTGCTCTGCTTCAGGACCAGCAAGTGATCCAATTCTCCTTGAACTGGAAGACAACACTTAGGGATGACCCATCCATAAGCCCCAAAAAAACTGATTTCAAAGACACGCCTTTATTTCGTCTCGTTTACCGTCACAGAAAACTGTTATTATTAATATATTAACAGCGTTGACTGAGCCAAAACGCTCGAAAGATGGAAAAATATTCAAGACAAATTGGTGCAATTAAGGTAATGGCATAATTAGACAACTGCTCTGCTTCAGATCCAGCAGGTGATCCTATCCTCCTTGAACTGGAAGACAACACTTAGGGATGACCCATCCATCAGCCCGCAAAAAACTGATTTCAAAGACACGCCTTTATGTCGTCTCGTTTAGCCGTCACAGAACACTGTTATAATTAATATATTAACAGCGTTGACTGAGACAAAACGCTCGAAAGATGAAAAAATATCGAAGAAAATTGGTGCGGTTAAGGTAATGGCATAATTAGACAACTGGTCTGCTTCAGGACCAGCAAGTGATCCAATCCTCCTTGAACTGGAAGACAACACTTAGGGATGACCTATCCATCAGCCCTAAAAAAACTGATTTGAAAGACACGCCTCTATGTCGTCTCGTTTACCGTCACAGAAAACTGTTATTATTAATATATTAACAGCGTTGACTGAGCCAAAACGCTCGACAGATGGAAAAATATCCAAGACAAATTGGTGTGGTTAAGGTAATGGCATAATTAGACAACTGCTCTGCTTCAAATCCAGCAGGTGATCCTATCTTCCTTGAACTGGGAGACAACACTTAGGCATGACCCATCCATCAGCCCAAAAAAACTGATTTCAAAGACATACCTTTATGTCGTCTCATTTACCGTCACAGAAAACTGTTATTATTAATATATTAACAGCGTTGACTGAGCCAAAACGCTCGAAAGATGGAAAAATATTCAAGACAAATTGGTGCAATTAAGGAAATGGCATAATTAGACAGTTGCTCTGCTTCAGGTCCAGCAGGTGATCCTATCCTCCTTGAACTGGGAGACAAAACTTAGGGATGACCCATCCATCAGCCCAAAAAACTGATTTCAAAGACATACCTTTATGTCGTCTCATTTACCGTCACAGAAAACTGTTATTATTAATATATTAACAGCGTTGACTGAGCCAAAACGCTCGAAAGATGGAAAAATATCCAAGACAAATTGGTGCGGTTAAGGTAATGGCATAATTAGACAACTGCTCTGCTTCGGGGCCAGCAGGTGATCCTATCCTCCTTGAACTGGAAGATAACACTTAGGGATGACTTATCCATCAGCCCCCAAAAAACTGATTTCAAAGACACCCCTTTATGTCTTTTCGTTTAGCCGTCACAGAAAACTGTTATTATTAATATATTAACAGCGTTGACTGAGCCAAAACGCTCGAAAGATGGAAAAATATCCAAGAAAATTTGGTGCGGTTAAGGTAATGGCATAATTAGACAACTGCTCTGCTTCAGGTCCAGGCGGTGATCCTATCCTCCTTGAACTGGAAGATAACACTTAGGGACGACCTATCGATCAGCCCCCAAAAAACTGATTTCAAAGACACGCCTTTATGTCTTTTCGTTTAGCCGTCACAGAATACTGTTATTATTAATATATTAACAGCGTTGACTGAGCTAAAACGCTCGAAAGTTTGAAAAATATCCAAGACAAATTGGTGCGGTTAAGGTAATGGCATAATTAGACAACTGCTCTGCTTTAGGTCCAGCAGGTGATCCTATCCTCCTTGAACTGGAAGATAACACTTAGGGATGACCTATCCATCAGCCCCCAAAAAACTGATTTGAAAGACACGCCTTTATGTCTTTTCGTTTAGCCGTCACAGAAAACTGTTATTATTAATATATTAACAGCGTTGACTGAGCCAAAACGCTCGAAAGATGGAAAAATATCTAAGACAATTTGGTGCGGTTAAGCTAATGGCATAATTAGACAACTGCTCTGCTTCAGGTCCAGCAGGTGATCCTATCCTCCTTGAACTGGAAGATAACACTTAGGGATGACCTATCCATCAGCCCCCCAAAACTGATTTCAAAGACACGCCTTTATGTCTTTTCGTTTAGCCGTCACAAAAAACTGTTATTATTAATATATTAACAGCGTTGACTGAGCCAAAACGCTCGAAAGATGGAAAAATATCCAAGGCAAATTGGTGCGGTTAAGGTAATGGCATAATTAGACAACTGCTCTGATTCAGGTCCAGCAGGTGATCCTATCCTTCTTGAACTGGAAGACAACACTTAGGGATGACCCATCCATAAGCCCCAAAAAAACTGATTTCAAAGACACGCCTTTATGTCGTCTCGTTTACCGTCACAGAAAACTGTTATTATTAATAAATTAACAGCGTTGACTGAGCTAAAACGCTCGAAAGATGGAAAAATATCCAAGACAAATTGGTGCGGTTAAGGTAATAGCATAATTAGACAACTGCTCTGCTTCAGGTCCAGCAGGTGATCCTATCCTCCTTGAACTGGAAGATAACACTTAGGGATGACCCATCCATCAGCCCCAAAAAAACTGATTTCAAAGACACGCCTTTTAGTCGTCTCGTTTACCGTCACACAAAACTGTTATTATTAGTATGTTAACAGCGTTGACTGAGCCAAAACGCTCGAAAGATGGAAAAATATCCAGGACAAATTGGTGCGGTTAAGGTAACGGCATAATTAGACAACTGCTCTGCTTTAGGTCCAGCAGGTGATCCTATCATCCTTGAACTGGAAGACAACACTTAGGGATGACCCATCCATCAGCCCCAAAAAAACTGATTTCAAAGACACGCCTTTTTGTCGTCTCGTTTACCGTCACAGAAAACTGTTATTATTAATATATTAACAGCGTTGACTGAGCCAAAACGCTCGAAAGATGGAAAAATATCCAAGACAAATTGGTGCGGTTAAGGTAACGGCATAATTAGACAACTGCTCTGCTTTAGGTCCAGCAGGTGATCCTATCATCCTTGAACTGGAAGACAACACTTAGGGATGACCCATCCATAAGCCCCCAAAAAACTGATTTCAAAGACACGCCTTTATGTCGTCTCGTTTACCGTCACAAAAAACTGTTATTATTAATATATTAACAGCGTTGACTGAGCCAAAACGCTCGAAAGATGGAAAAATATCCAAGGCAAATTGGTGCGGTTAAGGTAATGGCATAATTAGACAACTGCTCTGATTCATGTCCAGCAGGTGATCCTATCCTTCTTGAAGTGGACGACAACACTTAGGGATGACCCATCCATCAGCCCCAAAAAAACTGATTTCAAAGACACGCCTTTATGTCGTCTCGTTTACCGTCACAGAAAACTGTTATTATTAATATATTAACAGCGTTGACTGAGCCAAAACGCTCGAAAGATGGAAAAATATCTAAGACAAATTGGTGCGGTTAAGGTAATGGCATAATTAGACAACTGCTCTGCTTCAGGTCCAGCAGGTGATCCTATCCTCCTTGAACTGGAAGACAACACTTAAGGATGACCCATCCATCAGCCCCAAAAAAGTGATTTCAAAGACACGCCTTTATGTCGTCTCGTTTACCGTCACAGAAAACTGTTATTATTAATATATTAACAGCGTTGACTAAGCCAAAACGCTCGAAAGATGGAAAAATATCTAAGACAAATTGGTGCAGTTAAGGTAATGGCATAAAGAGACAACTGCTCTGCTTCAGGTCCAGCAGGTGATCCTATCCTCATTGAACTGGAAGACAACACTTAGGGATGAGCCATCCATCAGCCCCCAAAAAACTGATTTCAAAGACACGCCTTTATGTCGTCTCGTTTACCGTCACAGGAAACTGTTATTATTAATATATTAACAGCGTTGACTGAGTCAAAACGCTCGAAAGATGGCAAAATATCCAAGACAAATTGGTGCAATTAAGGTAATGGCATAATTAGACAAATGCTCTGCTTCAGGTCCAGCAGGTGATCCTATCCTCCTTGAACTGGAAGACAACACTTAGGGATGACCCATCCATCAGCCCAAAAAAATGATTTCAAAGACACGACTTTATGTCGTCTCTTTTACCGTCACAGAAAACTGTTATTATTAATATATTAACAGCGTTGACTTAGCCAAAACGCTCGAAAGATGAAAAAATATCCAAGACAAATTGGTGCGGTTAAGGTGATGGCATAATTAGACAACTGCTCTGCTTCAGGTCCAGCAGGTGATCCTATCCTCCTTGAACTGGAAGAGTACACTTAGGGATGACTTATCCATCAGCCCCCAAAAAACTGATTTCAAAGACACCCCTTTATGTCTTTTCGTTTAGCCGTCACAGAAAACTGTTATTATTAATATATTAACAGCGTTGACTGAGCCAAAACGCTCGAAAGATGGAAAAATATCCAAGACAAATTGGTGCGGTTAAGGTATTGGCATAATTAGACAACTGCTCTGCTTCGGGGCCAGCAGGTGATCATATCTTCCTTGAACTGGAACACAACACTTAGGGATGACCCATCCATCAGCCCAAAAAAACTCATTTCAAAGACACGCCTTTATGTCGTCTCGTTTACCGTCACAGAAAACTGTTATTATTAATATATTAACAGCGTTGACTGGGCGAAAACGCTCGAAAGATGGAAAAATATTCAAGACAAATTGGTGCAATTAAGGTAATGGCATAATTAGACAACTGCTCTGCTTCAGGTCCAGCAGGTGATCCTATCCTCCTTGAACTGGAAGACAACACTTAGGGATGACCCATCCATCAGCCCAAAAAAACTGATTTCAAAGACACGCCTTTATGTCGTCTCGTTTACCGTCACAGAAAAGTGTTATTATTAATATATTAACAGCGTTGACTGAGCCAAAACGCTCGAAAGATGGAAAAATATCCAAGAAAAATTGGTGCAATTAAGGTAATGGCATAATTAGACAACTGCTCTGCTTCAGGTCCAGCAGGTGATCCTATCCTCCTTGAACTGGAAGACAACACTTATGGATGACCCATCCATCAGCCCCAAAAAACTGATTTCAAAGACACGCCTTTATGTCGTCTCGTTTACCGTCACAGAAAACTGTTATTATTAATATATTAACAGCGTTGACTCAGCCAAAACGCTCGAAAAATGGAAAAATATCCAAGACAAATTGGTGCAATTAAGGTAATGGCATAATTAGACAACTGGTCTGCTTCAGGTCCAGCAGGTGATCCTATCCTCCTTAAACTGGAAGACAACACTTAGGGATGACCCATCCATCAGCCCCAAAAAAACTGATTTCAAAGAAACGCCTTTATGTCGTCTCGTTTACCGTCACAGAAAACTGTTATTATTAATATATTAACAGCGTTGACTGAGCCAAAACGCTCGAAAGATGGAAAAATATCCAAGACAAATTGGTGCGGTTAAGGTAATGGCATAATTAGACAACTGCTCTGCTTCAGGTCCAGCAGGTGATCCTATCCTCCTTGAACTGGAAGACAACACTAAGGGATGACCCATCCATCCGCCCAAAAAAACTGATTTCAAAGACACCCCTTTATGTCTTTTCGTTTAGCCGTCACAGAAAACTGTTATTATTAATATATTAACAGCGTTGACTGAGCCAAAACGCTCGAAAGATGGAAAAATATCCAAGAAAATTTGGTGCGGTTAAGGTAATGGCATAATTAGACAACTGCTCTGCTTCAGGTCCAGGCGGTGATCCTATCCTCCTTGAACTGGAAGATAACACTTAGGGACGACCTATCGATCAGCCCCCAAAAAACTGATTTCAAAGACACGCCTTTATGTCTTTTCGTTTAGCCGTCACAGAATACTGTTATTATTAATATATTAACAGCGTTGACTGAGCTAAAACGCTCGAAAGTTTGAAAAATATCCAAGACAAATTGGTGCGGTTAAGGTAATGGCATAATTAGACAACTGCTCTGCTTTAGGTCCAGCAGGTGATCCTATCCTCCTTGAACTGGAAGATAACACTTAGGGATGACCTATCCATCAGCCCCCAAAAAACTGATTTCAAAGACACGCCTTTATGTCTTTTCGTTTAGCCGTCACAGAAAACTGTTATTATTAATATATTAACAGCGTTGACTGAGCCAAAACGCTCGAAAGATGGAAAAATATCCAAGACAATTTGGTGCGGTTAAGCTAATGGCATAATTAGACAACTGCTCTGCTTCAGGTCCAGCAGGTGATCCTATCCTCCTTGAACTGGAAGATAACACTTAGGGATGACCTATCCATCAGCCCCCAAAAACTGATTTCAAAGACACGCCTTTATGTCTTTTCGTTTAGCCGTCACAAAAAACTGTTATTATTAATATATTAACAGCGTTGACTGAGCCAAAACGCTCGAAAGATGGAAAAATATCCATGGCAAATTGGTGCGGTTAAGGTAATGGCATAATTAGACAACTGCTCTGATTCAGGTCCAGCAGGTGATCCTATCCTTCTTGAACTGGAAGACAACACTTAGGGATGACCCATCCATAAGCCCCAAAAAAACTGATTTCAAAGACACGCCTTTATGTCGTCTCGTTTACCGTCACAGAAAACTGTTATTATTAATAAATTAACAGCGTTGACTGAGCTAAAACGCTCGAAAGATGGAAAAATATCCAAGACAAATTGGTGCGGTTAAGGTAATGGCATAATTAGACAACTGCTCTGCTTCAGGTCCAGCAGGTGATCCTATCCTCCTTGAACTGGAAGATAACACTTAGGGATGACCTATCCATCAGCCCCCAAAAAACTGATTTCAAAGACACGCCTTTTGTCGTCTCGTTTAGCCGTCACAGAAAACTGTTATTATTAATATATTAACAGCGTTGACTGAGCCAAAACGCTCGAAAGATGGAAAAATATCCAAGACAATTTGGTGCGGTTAAGGTAATGGCATAATTAGACAACTGCTCTGATTCAGGTCCAGCAGGTGATCCTATCCTTCTTGAACTGGAAGACAACACTTAGGGATGACCCATCCATCAGCCCCAAAAAAACTGATTTCAAAGACACGCCTTTTTGTCGTCTCGTTTACCGTCACAGAAAACTGTTATTATTAGTATGTTAACAGCGTTGACTGAGCCAAAACGCTCGAAAGATGGAAAAATATCCAAGACAAATTGGTGCGGTTAAGGTAATTGCATAATTAGACAACTGCTCTGCTTCAGGTCCAGCAGGTGATCCTATTCTCCTTGAACTGGAAGACAACACTTAAGGATGACCCATCCATCAGCCCCAAAAAACTGATTTCAAAGACACGCCTTTATGTCGTCTCGTTTACCGCCACAGAAAACTGTTATTATTAATATATTAACAGCGTTGACTAAGCCAAAACGCTCGAAAGATGGCAAAATATCCAAGACAAATTGGTGCAATTAAGGTAATGGCATAATTAGACAAATGCTCTGCTTCAGGTCCAGCAGGTGATCCTATCCTCCTTGAACTGGAAGACAACACTTAGGGATGACCCATCCATCAGCCCAAAAAAATGATTTCAAAGACACGACTTTATGTCGTCTCTTTTACCGTCACAGAAAACTGTTATTATTAATATATTAACAGCGTTGACTTAGCCAAAACGCTCGAAAGATGAAAAAATATCCAAGACAAATTGGTGCGGTTAAGGTGATGGCATAATTAGACAACTGCTCTGCTTCAGGTCCAGCAGGTGATCCTATCCTTCTTGAACTGGAAGACAACACTTAGGGATGACCCATCCATCAGCCCCAAAAAACTGATTTCAGAACACACGCCTTAATGTCGTCTCGTTTTCCGTCACAGAAAACTGTTATTATTATAATATTACCAGCGTTGACTGAGCCAAAACGTTCGAAAGATGAAAAAATATCCAAGACAAATTGGTGCGGTTAAGGTAATGGCATAATTAGACAACTGCTCTGCTTCAGGTCCAGCAGGTGATCCTATCCTCCTTGAACTGGACGACAACACTTAGGGATGACCCAAACATCAGCCCCAAAAAACTGATTTCAAAGACACGCCTTTATGTCGTCTCGTTTACCGTCACAGAAAACTGTCATTATTAATATATTAACAGTGTTGACTGAACCAAAACGCTCGAAAGATGGAAAAATATCCAAGGCAAATTGGTGCGGTTAAGGTAATGGCATAATTAGACAACTGCTCTGATTCAGGTCCAGCAGGTGATCCTATCCTCCTTGAACTGGAAGACAACCCTTAGGGATGACCCATCCATCAGGCCGCAAAAAACTGATTTCAAAGACACGCCTTTATGTCGTCTCGTTTACCGTCACAGAAAACTGTTATTATTAATATATTAACAGCGTTGACAGAGCGAAAACGCTCGAAAGATGGAAAAATATCCAAGACAAATTGGTGCGGTTAAGGTAATGGCATAATTAGACAACTGCTCTGCTTCAGGTCCAGAAGGTGATCCTATCCTCCTTGAACTGTAAGACAACACTTAGGGATGACCCATCCATCAGCCCCAAAAAACTGATTTCAGAACACACGCCTTAATGTCGTCTCGTTTTCCGTCACAGAAAACTGTTATTATTAATATATTACCAGCGTTGACTGAGCCAAAACGTTCGAAAGATGAAAAAATATCCAAGACAAATTGGTGCGGTTAAGGTAATGGAATAATTAGACAACTGCTCTGCTTCAGGTCCAGCAGGTGATCCTATCCTCCTTGAACTGGAAGACAACACTTAGGGATGACCCGTCCATCAGCCCCCAAAAAACGGATTTCAAAGACACGCCTTTTTTGTCGTCTCGTTTACCGTCACAGAAAACTGTTATTATTAATATATTAACAGCGTTGACTGAGCGAAAACGCTCGAAAGATGGAAAAATATCCAAGACAAATTGGTGCGGTTAAGGTAATGGCATAATTAGACAACTGCTCTGCTTCAGGTCCAGCAGGTGATCCTATCCTCCTTGAACTAGAAGACAACACTTAGGGATGACCCATCCATCGGCCCCAAAAAACTGATTTCAAAGACACGCCTTTATGTCGTCTCGTTTACCGTCACAGAAAACTGTTATTATTAATATATTAACAGCATTGACTGAGCCAAAACGCTAGAAAGATGAAAAAATATCCAAGACAAATTGGCAGCAGGCCGATCCGTCTGCACAGCCCCCTGCGGATGGAGAGGAGCCCGAGTCTTTTTAGCCTTTTTTTTAATTTTTAGGCTTTATCTTTTTAGAGAGGATGGCGGGGAATACACTCGCTTCTCACCTCCGCCGGCAGAAGCCCCTAAGCCAGATGGACCAGCCTCAGCCAGGTCGTTCTCCGAGATGGAGACGGCCCTTGTGGTCGCAGGGGCGAGGGTTGGAGGACATCCCTCCCCTCCTTGTACTGCCTCGGAGCCACCAGCCATTTGATGAGTACCTTGCATAAAGGTGGATTCTGGTTCGGTGCTTTGCGCTGAGCCTGGATTCTCCCCCATGGAAGACCCTACCGTCTGAGGCTGGGTTTCCTCAAGGACCATGCCTATCACAGAAGGGGCCTACAGTTAGCCATCCCCTCCTAGGAAATCGCAAGGCCCCTTGGCAGTGTCGTCAGTCTTGTGTGGGCAGGCATAGGCCTTGACCCCGGCAAGGTTTAAAATTCTTGTCAGCAGATCTTTTGAGGGAAGCGACCGAAGGGGCCTGGCTTCTCTCTCCCCCCTAAAGGGGGGTTTGCCCTACCGAGCCGCTTCGATGTGGATCGGCTGACTAAGGGCTGCCTGCTGGCTTTCTTGGCAGTCCCTTTGAAATGAACAGAGGGGACTGCCGCTGGTAAATGGGAGGCGCTCCAAAGCACCTCTAGAGAAGGGGGTGAGGTGGAGTCCCCTACACCCGTAAGCGAAGGAGAGGAATAAGCCTCTTCTCCGGTTAGAGATATATGGAGAATCCCCTGAGCAAGCACAGGGGGGGGACCTCCATTTTTTTGCTTGAGCTGCCCAAGGGCGGCTCATCATTGGGCATGGTGACCCTCTTTTTAACACGGGATGCAATCCCGCATCACCTCTCGCAGTAGCCCGCCCTGCAAGAGGTGCTTCCAGGCCTGACAGAGCCAGGTGCCGCCATTTGGAACCACCCTTCTCACTTGGTGGCCTGGCAGTCCATCGGCATGGCGGCTCCACCTTAGACACGGCATAAAACTGATAGAATGTGAATAGAAAAGGGAAAGGGATGTGGGGCAGGTATGGGTAGGGATGAAGCAGGTTGTTAAAAAAAGTCTTCCTGAACATTAGCTCAGGGGTTAGGGAACTTTATCCCCTTTTCTTCTCAGCCCCGCTCCGGGACGGTTGGCTTGAGAAGAAGCTCAGCATCTGCCCTGTGAAATTAGAAGCTGGCCAGAGAAAGTTGTGGAAAGGTTGTACGAAAAGCGACGAAGTAGGGGAGAAAGAAGGCTATTTGAAGGAAGGAAGAGAGGCTAAGCTGGGTTGAACAGAGCGCTGTATCCCGTCAACACGGTGGCCCAGATGGCAAATTGCCGCGCCCCTTACGGGGTAAAGATGGGGATAATTGAACCCTCAATTTCCAAGTATTGTTTCCCCGTTGTGATACTTCAGAAACCCGACCTGTCGTTCAGCCTCTATGTCCACTTTTGTAAATTAAATTCCATTAGAACCTTTGATTTCGAAGCAATTCTGTTCCTCGACCAGAACTTGCAGGACGTAAAAGCATCACCGAAATCAATCTCTGTAAGGCATATTACCAGATCTTCCTGAAATACAATCTGCGAAAATACTTGGCCTTCCTTACCGAGAAATGCTTAATGCAGTTTAGGATTCATCCCTTTGGTTTGGTTACTGCTTGCCGTAACAACAACCGCATGATAACGAAAATCCTCGCTGGACTCAAGAACGTTTTGTTCTACTTTGATAAAGTTTAAATGGCCACGCGTACATAGGACAAACGCCTAGATTCCCTCCGACCTCTTCTCATGATAGATAGGCTACTTGGCGTTTAATATTGGTGATAGCCAAATAACTGCACAGACGATGAAGGTTGAGGCCATCGCTAAGATGCCCCCTCCCCGGAAGAAGAAACAACTGCGCTTCTTCCTCGGTACCACCTCTTTCTATAGGTGCTTCTAGCTAATTTCTTTGTCGTGGCTTTCCCTCTAAATGCCCTCCTGCGAAAGTAATCCCCAGACCGTGTACCCTGTAATCTTAAGACTGCTGCCAACTTCGAGCAGCTTAATGCGAAGCTAGTATCTGCCCACAATTTCCTCCTTCCGAACCCATCTATTCCCTTTGGTATTCGTACCGACACATCAAAGGATGGAATAGGCTGCCTCTTGCTCCAGTATCATGAGGAAATTGGTCACCCTGTGGCATTTGCCAGTCGGAAACTCTCGTCGCATGGACAAAAGTACGTGGCTATTGAATTGGAGCCTGTCGCTATAGTTTGGGCGTCCAAAAATTTATGATGTGTTTGCTGGGTAAAAAGTTCATTATAGAGACTGACCACAAACCTTTGTCTTATTTAAAAATCAGTAAAACTATAATATGGGCTAAAGCAATAAAGCCTGATCTTAATGGTATATCAGTTTGGAATATTTTATATAAAAGGGACACGTAATAATATGGCTAATTCCCTCACCCAAAATCCTGTATAGTGCAATTCCAGTCTCCTAATACAAAAGACTTCACTTTGTATATATAATTCCTGTCATTGATTTTTTGGGCGTTTATGCCTTTGTATATATTACTCTCAATTACTAATTTCTCTTTTGATTTAAGGATGTATTCTATTGATGTATGATTATAAATTTTGTCGTTAATTGGTTATCTTATTTGTCCTTTTTTTGTTATATTGAGTTCCAAACTTCACGGGAATTATGTTAAAAAAAAAAAATAACATTTTTGTCACTAAGGGCAATCACTGAAGCCACTTATTATTGCCTGTTACGGAAGATACGCACTTCCTTTCACATCTAATACCTTTCCCCTGACAAGGGATGAGAAATATTCTTCTAACCTTTTTGCTCTTAAAATAAATTTTCTTAGGAGGAGAGGCGCGTAGAGGTTAGCCCATGAGAGGTAGGTCAAAGGTGCACACATTATCAGACATAGTCCTGCAACATCCCCTTAGTTTATTAACGTTTAATCAGTTTCAAACCCTGTCACATCCCCCTCCTCCATTGTTCTCGGTTATCATCCCCCAGTAGAAGGTCGAAAACGAGAACTATCCCCCCCATCCATCCACTGTGAGACACCCGTGACTTGGGGCTGTTTACATGGCTCCATCCCTAGGCTCCCATGGGACGCCAGGTGTCCAACTATTCTCTCCCTAACCCTGTCCCGGACAGAAATCTGCCATATTGATCCGAGTGACTCCATTGATTGTCAGCGAGAGTTCTTTCCGACGTCCGTCAGTCAGATCGTTCCCCGGATCTTACATTCGTAATCTCTCTGGTCAGAGATGGATCTCTCTCCTTTGTTATTCCCAATTCGGAGTACTAACTGAGATTCACACCCCGTTCATTCCTTCCACTCCACAAAGTCCGTGTACCTTAACTTCAACTGTGAGACAAGAGCAAGGAAGTCCGAGAAGTCCTTCTGTGCAGATTTCCATCTGGTCGCCTTGCCGACACCAGTCCCAGGAGCGGACTCTTCCTCTCTCCCTTCTCCCTTCGTGATTGCCATTTGGAGGACAACTCAGAACCTGATCTATGCTCATCTTGCGCTTTACGTAGTACCCCCCATCCTTCCCTCCCCGAGGTTTGATCGGTAACGCCATCGAATTCGCCCCCGTAGAGTAAAACTGAGGTCCCAGTCCAGTGATCATTCCTCCATGTAATTCACTCCCCGAAATCCCTCGTAAGGCCCCGCATTTAATAACGATCTTTAAAGAGATTGTTACAATTCCCGGGCTATTCCCATTTATTCCTTGCCCGCGTGTATTAACAACTGGTCACTTATTCATTATTATATTAGTTTTCTTAGTTTTCGGAACCAATAATAATTTTATTATTTATTTGTATATTAAAGATTATTTTTGTAAGATGTTTTTCTTTAATCACTCCTGAGCTGAAACACCAATATTGATTCCCCCCTTCTATTGGCCAACCTGGATTAACACACTCGAATATATATTGGACACAAGCCCTTAGCCTGGACTTGACGGCCTTGTTTAATACCCGTGGGCCACACTCTGTATAGAGCGTGAGACCACCGTGCTGTTCACGACAGGATATGATTTGCCATCGAATTTCCCTTAAAGTTCTTCTTGTAAGCCGTGAAGAATGGGCTAGAGCATTTTGCGGATGGAACATAACTCGTCTGTGCAAGCTGACCATCTCGCATCGCTTTCAAACCCTTAATGGGCAGAAAATCTGATGAGTTTAAAATGCTCTGTTAAGATTACATATGCTGATCTTTGGGAAATATCAACTTCTTTCGCAATAAATTCTACGCTACTCCTGCAATCCTATCCACAGGTTTTTGAACGGCGTTAACCTTTTCTCTATTGGTTGATGTGGATGGTCTCTCTTTTATCTCTTCCTCATTAAGACGTTCTATTCCTTCTTTCAAACGTTTAATCCCCCTCAAAGATAGTGTTTTATGTAGGGTAGACCCACCATAAACATACTGCAAACAATCGACAATAGCTGGGAATTTTCAATCGGGTTTTGTTAAAACATTGCTAGCAGCACTGATCTCAAAAGTCAATAAAAAATGCTAATTTCCTCCCTAAGAAGTAACCTATTTGTCTAAGACACTCATGCTCCCAATTAACTATTTTTTGCTCAAAATATATTTTTAAAGAGAGCAATAGATTTTTGGCGGTTTCAAAGCTCGGGTTCTTTTATTTATAAGCATAGTAAATTAACCTTTAGTTTGTTAGGAAAAGAACTTTGAAACAGAGCGAAACTATTTTGTAGAATAATTTATCTAGTTTGAAATGTTCTTTTATTCAGCCATGTTGGGTAAAAGAATTATCAAACTTTCTTTGACACCTAAAACCTAATCTTCTTTTTCTGTCTGTCTTTGAGGGGATTTTAGTGAGGTTGCTGGTTTTCTAATTGTAACTCATAGTTCCTTCATCTCTTCCACAATAATTGTTTGAATGAACATAAAATAATCAATTATTAAAGTAAAGTAAACCACGACTAAAAGAATGGTCTCATTTATGAGTGTTTTCTAAAATATATAAACTAATAAAGGGATGTTTGTTACAAACATGCAGGAGAATTATTGCACTATTGGAAGGATGAACTTAATCCCAGCAATTGGTACACCTATCCAGTTATTGCGACTGGGGAAATATGTACGACTATGTTAAGGTGTTTACCTTATTCCTTTTAGCCTCTCCATCTCTATATTTTCTCTTAGCACCATGAGTAAGGGATTTACTTTCAAGAAAATCTTTTCTTTTCCATCCTGTCTTTAAATTGTCTCATCCAGCAAGTATTTTTAACATCGAGTAGGAAAAAGCGTATTAGTAATATCAGGTAACTTTTCAGAAGGCATTTTTGACTATTAGGTTTGTTTATATGTACACTTAATAAAAAAGCATAAACTACTCAAAATATGAACAAGTATACAGATTAGGTAAATGGGTACATGAGGATAAATCATATATCTCAAATTCCGATAAATATTTGGATTAGATGAGATACATACATGCTTTTAGGTTAGGGGGAAATTTTATAATAGATACAAAGTATATGATGAGAATAAAAAAGGAAAAAACAACAGCTCGTCCATTTGAGACTAAAAAATACGGAGAAAGCTGAACTGTTAAAAACAAAACTTTTAAAATTTGTTTCAAAACATCTACATCGCTTATTACTGATTTTGCTAACGTTCTTCACACTCGTGGATCTAAAATAATCCCACCAGCTGGCCGATAAATTAAGTGAGGATTTAAATATTTATAAGATAAGTAGTACCAGGCGTATTGTTAACGCCTAGCCTTAATAACATGGAGTCACTTCCATAATAAAATTCGTTTTGTCGTCAACTGACTTATTTTTGATGCATGGCATTTTAGTCTCCTTTTCAGTGGATGAAGCTTTAGCTTTATTTTCCTCGCTATAATACTCTTCTTTCTAAATAAAACAGAACATGTACCCTTCAAACCGCTTACATTGCTACGTTACAGATTTAAACTTATAGTTTTTTGTCTCGTGTTTGCCAAGAAGGAGTTCTTAGGACATATCAAGAATGGGATAATTTGCATCAATATTACGATGTTTTGCCATTTGGACGCCAACATTTGCTTCATTTTTACTATTTCATTCGGTATATTTCATTCTCATTGATTGAAAGGTTTTTTAAAATAATTTGATGAAGATTTCCGAAAATGACACTGATCGAATCCGAGAAAAGACTGTGGGCAATAGTAAAATGATATTGGCTATGAGCTTTAATGAATGGCCTTTTGATTCAATTTGAAAATTTGGGGCGCACATTCCTAGGCTATATTTAATGGGAATATCTGAGTAGGATTCTGAAGGTTATTTGTGGAAATGCAATATTTAGATAAATATCTCATTAGGAAAAATAATGACGCTGATTTTGAAAACAAATCGCTCATAATTGAATAATATTAGAACGATATTCGTAAAATAGCCACGTGTGTAAGTGAGGGTTCGGGATTACAAATCAATATTTATAACAGAATAACAAGCTAGCAAAGTCACAAAGTTCAAGTAGAAGGTAATTAAAAAAGGGAGGTAAAAAGATGAAAGACAGAAAGGAATGAGAGGAGAAGGCTAAAATTTATATTCGTAAAACTTATTTCTGCAAGGTAATATTTTTAATTGACATATTTCGATTTTATTCCTAAATATATTTACTGTAGTGCTTTCTATGAAATCCTATGTAAGCTATTACAATTCAGTGTTAATTTCTAATAAAAGAAATTTTGTGTTATCACACGATTAAATCTTTTGGGTACATGTTTGAAACCGGTGTTTCTAGTTGCCTCTCGATTATCTAGCTCAAATACTAAGCAATAATTTAATAAACCCGTCTAGTAATATAAATAATGACTCACAATTTTAGCTACATAACAAAGACAAGGTATGCATGAGAATGCAATTGTGTAAACATATATTTTGTTTTAAATTGGGCATCTCTATAATAGATTTTTGTACCCTTTTATGATGTGAAAATAATGCTAGGTTTTCGTGCTCTTATATACAAACCTATAAATTACTCCACTTCTACCTGCGTTTTATTGTTTTTAGTTCCTCCTTCATCATATGATACCTTCTTTAATTTCCAAAATATATTTTTATGACTAAGTACTAGGGTAAATATATATTTACCAGACTCACTAAACAATATAAACGTAAAGCTCTGTTTTTTACAAAAATGTAGGATGCCATTTTAATAAAATATTATTTTAAAAAAAATTTCAATTCACGCAAAATATGAATATTGCGAGCCTCTGCAAATGAATAAAATGTTGTTTTATGCTCATTTACTTCTGAACATCAATGATAAGGTTCAAGCCCTAATAACACTCGAGAAGGAGCCATTGGGGTGTTTTCTGATGGTAGAGCAATATTGGTTGTTGGGGGTAGGCTTTAGTAGACTTGGTGTGTATGTGTTTTTAATCAGCGTGCAAAAAAGTGGATTTTGGTCAGTTATTAGGTTATATAACACATCCTTATTCACTCTTGAGCCCATGAGTGTGCTACACGCTGCTAGCTAGATTGCCCTGAACATTATTAGGCTTTTAAATATCATTACAAAATGTTAATATATGTTTCTTTTAATTTAATGATATAATTCGAATATACCAAGGCCATAACCGGCCATATTCTCCGACAAAATTGACATCGATTTTCATTAGAGAGCTTATTAAATATTCAGCGTTTATGTTGTTTGCCAAGTTCTATAGAAATATTTTGCATTTTGGGGGAATCTGGAGGAATGAAATATTTTTTTCGCCCTAATATAGGATTTAGAGGGGGGTTAAACAATCCTACAATTTTTTGACAATCCCTCTCCCCCAATTTCTACATAGTGTTAGGAGGAGAATTCCCCAACTTCTACCTAGTTTAGATAAAATTACCAACTTTTCCTACATTGTTTAGGGACAATTCCTCAACTTTTCTGATTTTTTTAGGAAAAGGTCAAACATATCCAACATAATTTTAAGACAAGTCCCCAAACTTTACTCCCTATTTTGGGGACAAATTTCCCAAAGTCTCTTATCGTTTTAGGACAATTTTCAAACTTAGATATTATATATTTTTAAGAAAATTTTTCAACTTTTCCTTCATAGTGTTAGGACACTTCCCCAATCTTGTGACACATAATATTAGGACAATCCCCTAACTTTTCCTGAACAGTATGAGAAGAAACCCGATTTTAATCCATAATTTTACGACAATTCTCCAATTTTCGTATATAGATTTAGGAAAATTTCCCTACATAGGTTTAGGAAAAATTTCCATCTTTACTCCATACTTTTAGAACATTTCTCCAACTTTTCCTACATAGTTTTAGGCAATTTTTCTAATTTTCATACATATTTATAATAATACTCTCCAACATTTTGAGACTCGTTTTAGGGCCAATTTGCAGACCATTTACTACATATTTTTTTCACAATTCTCTAAATTACCTAACCTTTTCCTACATTTTATTACAACTTCCATCTTTTCCTACAGAATTTAAAAACAACTCCCAATCTTTCCTCTAAATAGTTTTAGGACAATTATCAAACTTTTCCTACATAGCTTCCTTGACCTTTTGCTACATAGTTTTTATTATATTCTCTCTGCACTTTCCTGTTTTATCCGATATTCCTATACTTCTTTTTTATGAATTTGATCGTTTTCTTTCTTTTTTCTTCGTGAAGGTTTCAGAGTGTTGTCCTCCTCTTCGTTCCTACTTTTCCTACTACTTCGCTCAAGAACAGAGGACAAGGCATTAATATTTACCTATTTAATTTGAGGGTTTGATATTGAGCGAATGCAGATACAAAAAAAAAAGTATGTAGAGAGCTGCCCCAAATCCGTATTCGAGATTAAGGAATGTAACCATAGAGTTCCTGCTACATCAAGGTCATCACGCAAATAACCTAACACATCAGCGCTGTCTTTTCCTTGTTACTCTCTTCACGCACACATAACATATCACTCTTCTGTTTTCGAAACTGCTAAAGGGCTTTAGATATCCTCGCCGTCCCCTCTGACGGTGTAATGACGGCCATTGGTTTGGGCAGGAAGGTAGAGTTTAGAGACGGCTGGTTATAGGTAAATCAGGGTCATACCTACCTCTCTTTGTGCATGCCAGAAATTGTCGTTCGGATCTTAATGCGAATAGCATTATCCGTTCGGAAGATCTCGTCTCCGAGTAGGAGAATAGGTAGAGAGCAATTGAGGAATTATACCTCATTTCTTTTTCTGAAATCTTTCCTATGCGACAGCGATGTTTCCTGTGTGGAAGGCTTATGTATTCTTCTGGGCGTGATAGTCACTTCCCGTGTCGGAGAGTGATGTGTCCTGTCTAGGAGAGTTATGTGTGCTCTGTGTGACAGTTTATATCATGTGTGAAAGATTGATGCGTTCTGTGAAAATAGTTATGTGTTCACCTCGGAAGAGTTATTTGTTCTTTGCTGGATATTGATGTAACCTGTGTGTGAGAGGAATGTGGCTTTGAGAGAGAGATGTGACCTGTGTTTTATAAAAAGAGGGGAAAGATGCAACCTTCTAGTGTATGAATGAAAGAGGAGAGAGCTACGTTGTTATGATTGAGTACTTGATCTAGCAAATATGTGGATGGACCGAGTTACGGTATGCCTAAGTATCGTTTTACCTAACCTTGATTGCGGCAACTCCCTATAACCACAATTCGGGGGTTGATTGTGTAATGGGGTAAGTCCCCTTTTCTAAAACTGCAACTTCGAGAAGCGAGAACTTGACCTCCCAAACCCTAAGGCAAAAGAGAAACTTGTGCTCCGTCTTGATCTTCTTTTGCCCTTTTTAAAATAATCTTCCATTATCTTTGTCCTTCCTATCTAGAGCCATTAAAGAGAGAAAGAAGGAGTTACGTTTTTCCATAAAAACTTCTTACATAAATCATGGATATCTTGTGTTCGCTCTCGTTTTTACTTAATTTGTGATTAGGTAAAAAAGGTTATCCAAAAAGGAAATTCAATTTATTATGTGGGGAGGGCGATACAACCAGAAAATTACCTAATTAGGTGACGAGGGTAACCAAAGAGTAAATTCTGGTTATTAGGTCAAGAGGCTAATCGAAAGAGGAAAAAAGGCCTATTAGGTGACAAGGGTAATCCGACGAAGAAATTTAGCTTCATAGGTAAAGAAGTCAATCCAATGAGAAAATTCAGTAGTTTAATAAGGAATGAGGAAGACCAAGGAATAACGCTGGATTTGTGTGTGTGTACAATGCAGTGTTATGAAATTCTCACACTATTTATGTTTGTATGTGCAAACCTAGAAATAAAGGTAAATATTTCCTAATCCATCCAACAAGGTATGTCATTTACATTGGCACTTGTTTCCTCCTCGGATTACCTTATAGAAGCCATAGGTGACTCGTCAGCTAAACTGTTTTGAGGTGGCATTGAAAATGTACACACGGACATACATAACTTAAGCTCCCAGGAACAAATTAAAAGAGGTTGAGACAAATAAGTAAATAAAAAGCTTCACACTAATGTAGTATAATGAAACACACCCAGTGATCCATAATGATCCAATCACACACGGCTAATTTCTGTTCTGCAATTTCCCATAGGTTTATGATACATACATACATACATACATCGAGCCATGAACAAGGTTTGTTCAAAGGAACCTTTAGTATAAAGATATCCTTTATAAGTAAAGAAGGGTAGCAGAATGCCCCACGATAAAGTGTTAGGTATCTTCTGGTGCGGGTAAAATTATGTCCACGTTACTAACACATACTGTGACTGGGCAATATAATAGACAGAGGTGATATTCCGTAACCTATGATTTCACTATCGTTTGGACACGGATAATAATGGAATGGTACATGAATGTAAAGTAGATGCCCTATTACCATCTTAAACTTCATCCAATAACAAAGTGGCTTAACTTTTCATAGAAAGGTGCTACAATATATGTATGCTAAAATTTGCAAAGAGGTAAAATTGTAGAAGTGCGAATAACTGGGACCTTGGTAAAAGTCTGCTGCAGAATTGTTTAATTGTGTGTACAATGATGCTAACAGAGCTTAAACAAGGAGCAAACACCTCTGGAAATCGAAAATCAAAACAGAAGGTGAAAGTTAGAGACAGATTGCAGAGCATTAGGAGACATTGTATCAACAAACCACTGAAACCACTGCTAACAATTTACTCCAGAGCTAAAGCAACATTTTTTCAACCCAATCTCATTGAGAGTTGCTTGTAACAGGATTGCATGGAATGGCTGAAATGGCAAATCTTTTCTTTCATCATCTATGCTGATTAACGGCACAAATGGTGCAAATTTGCACAAAAAAATTGACCATTGACCAAAAAGAATTTAATCTTCACTGAAAAATCATTTTTCACGTTTCTTTCTTTGTTGAGGGTGAATTATGTATGGTGGTGGCCATAAAAATCGTTTGATCCCCAATGTTAGATCCAACAGTGAGGCATGAAATGTTTTTGTGAATGCTTAGGCGGGTAAAATGATAGATTTCTTCTCTCCTGTTAAAAATTTGAATGATATAGTTTAACTCTAATGAATGTTTGTTAATTTTTGGTGAAAAGATTCTTCAATGATCCTTCCATATTCCAGTAAGATAATATACCGATAAACACTGGTAATTTTGTTAATGACTGGTATGAATTACACAACATTAATGCAGACGAATTGGATAGGCCCAACAATCACCAGATCTTATCATACACGAACAACCCTTCTGTGTGTTTGGAGAAGCAAACTCAAAACAGATTTTTCTTGCTATAATTTCTGAAAGAGGTAAAAGGGCAGTGAATATACGCAATTTGAGTTTGCGGTGTAAAAATTAAATAAAAGGTGAAAAATAAGAACTAATTCTTTTACAAAAGAGGATGGAGAGTAATTACCATGAACTCGTTCTCTCATCGTAATGATATATGTAGTTGCTCTCGCAAGATATTTTAGATCAAAGTTTCCCCTTAAATTTGAAAGTATCCCAAACATTTTTCAATTATTAGTACCATTTTACTCGAATGTTCCTCTCAAATTTGACATCCATCAAACACCTTCAACTTATGAGCAATAACATTAGTTTGTTCTAGAACTTATTATTAAAAATAGTGAATGACTTATTTTTCACCTTTGATATTTTAGTGTAATATTTGAAATGCAGGACTTTATTTGTTCCCACCCTTTACTATCCTCAATTTATTACTCAAAATAATGAAGCCGTTGTCATCTCAGAGTCTTATACCATGTCAAATTTATTATTAAAAACGAGCCAGGCTTGTGAAAGTCGTACACCATTTCACATTCAATATTGTTCAAAAGTTTGTTCATAAGTCTTCCAATTTCCAATTTCTTTTCGAAATTTCTGAAGGAATTTTTATCTACAGAAAAATATGGAGATACTTTCTTATCTTATTCCTAAATCTAGGCTGATATTTTGCGAAGGGGGATAAGTTTTGAAAATTTCCTACTAGGCAGGGTGATATTTCTCTTTCCTATGAAGGTATTGTGTTTTGAAGGTTAGATTAGGTTCAATGAGTTAGTCAAGTTGCAAAAACATTGTCTTGCATTTTATTTATTTAGGTTTTTTATGTATAAATCTATTCCTTCTCCTCAGGAATATATTTGAAATGGATCATAGAAATGGATCCAAGAACAAGAATTGCACGCCCCTCTTCTATATTTATTAAGGGCGGCAAATTTACTACCAGGCAAACGAAATCAGCAAAATGTTAAATACTCTCCTGGTTAATTGTTTTCTCCTGTTTATCAGAGTGAATCCACCTTTTGAAATAAGAGGTTCACCTCGGTTAAACGAATGAATAAAAATATCGGTGTGATGCATCGGTGACTCACAAGACGAAAGGATTTTCTCTTTCATCATTTTATTCATTTTCATCGTTCCGTTTCTATAGTCTTCGTTCTTACGGGAAGTAAAATGGGTAATTCACGAGAAAAGGGAATATATTCCCTCAATTTCTATTTTCCCGTTATCTTTCTATTCCTGGGTCGATTCTTTTCATCCCCATAGGATAAAGAATGATCAAGAGCTGAGCTGAAAACCCCCCTTGGAAAGGTTGATAAGAAGGAAGAAGCATTATCGTGATGGCAAGAACTGAACCAATGACTCCGAATCCCAGAGAAGAGTGGGCGAGATGCTCAGCCCAATAAGGTTTTAAAGACTCAGTTCATGAATTACCCAGAAGCTGCCCTCCTTGCACTCGCTGGTTACATGGAAAACCAATAGTAAATGCACCAAATTCACTTTTATAGAGTAAAACAAGCATTTAACACTAAAGATAAGAATTGTTTAAATTAGATTTCTGTCACTTTATAACATTTTTTACCTTCACGTTGCGATCGTTCCTATGAAATTCCATTGATAAATTATTAATAGTTTTATTCAAGAATTAAAAGTTGCACTTTTAAAATTTCTGTATCCTTTTATCGAAACATTGGGGTCATTTATTAATAATTCCGTGCCCCGCATTCATATTGGATTTTATTATCGATAGATTGATAATGACAATTAATACACTTCTATGTATTTCCTGTTCGAATAAAACTTATAAATTTACTTTGAACCTCTGATTAATATCCTCCTGTTGGATCCTCATCGTTTCTTTAACCATCGACAAATGAACTCTGAAGCTGAAAAGTTCACACTTAATATCAAGTCATTGCTCAGGCTCAAAATAATCTGGGAGATTACCTGCCCGACAAATAATGGGTTCAACTCAATTTAAATGATTTATTTCTCAGATAATTTCTATTCATAATATCTCTTTTAAGTTTATTTAAGGTAATTTCATTTGTATATTAGTCAAATTATGTACGGGAGAGTAATTATATTATTTCCATTTAATCGACAGCAGATCCCAGCCTTTCGAAGAGATTATTTCATCATGATATATGTTGGGAGGCTCATAAAAGTTGAGTTCCTGTGAATGCATTACGAAGCAGTGGTACTGGTTGTGGGTATGTAAGGTCAATAATGTCATGGCCGTATTGGGGCTGGTGGGTGTCAAGACCAGATTTTGGAAACATGATGATGAGGGGCTTTTTGGGGGAAAGATTTGACCATTATGAAAAGTCTTGGTCAGAAATCTTTGGTGAATTTTGTAATGAAATGTCCAATGAACATTTTGCAAGTGTATTGAGGGATTTGGGGATTTATTAGACACCTAGTTATGATCTACTTTCAATTTTCTATCTATTTACATGGCTTAATTTTATTTTAAGATATATTTATTAATCTTATTTTTTATTTAACACATTTTTTCGATCGAAAAGCAATAATTAAATCAAACAGAAGCAATATTTTTACATTAACACCATATATCCCTCATCTGATCGGCATTTTGTTCCTTGATGCGTAAACGAGGCTCGACCACGTCACATTTTTTTCTCTTTTCATACACATCAATCTACTAATTGGTAATTGGAACTTCATTGTTTGCTACCCAAGACCACCAAACAATTAACTCGCTGCTGAAGGAAGAAGGATAAATCGAAAACTCACTCAATGCAGCCTCAACAACAATGAAAATTTAATTAGGAAGATACATGAAGAGAGGCAGAAGCTCAGTGCCGAAATTGAAATTAGGTTTTAAATACCATGGAATAAAATAGATCTCTATTTCTTGAATTTTAATCTACAACCAGCTAGATACCAAAAATTGCATTTTTCAGTTAGAACATTCCAAAATAAAAATGGAAATACCATGGAATAAAATAAATCTCTATCTCCCGAATTTTAATCTACAACCAGCTAGATACCAAAATTTGAATTTTTTAGTTAGAACATTCCAAAATAAAAATGGAAAAGTCAAAGTCAAACAACAACAATATGGTCTTTTTTACATATATACAACCAGGAAAAATTAGTGTAAGACCAGCATTTTATAATTACTTTTGTGAAAAGGATTCTGATCTCAAAAAAAATCCCAACTGACTTTAAAAATGATAAAATTGGCCACAACAATTAATTCAGACAAGTGACGCTGTAAAATCATCAGAGCAAATCATATGCAAAATTCTCCTTTACCGACCGACGCAAAAAGAAGAACTTTCAAGAATCTTAGAAACTAAATCCTTATATATTTATTTTAAGATGTTAAAAATTCAACAAAAAGTCAATCTTGAGACATAATGATCAAAATTGACAGAAAAACTATATAGAAAACACCTAAACATCCAATCAAGTTTGTTAAATTTAGAAGGAAAGGGTGGAGAGATAAAGGGTTTCATTATATAGATAAGGAATTAGTTTAGCAAATATTATTGTTTTAGTTATCTTCTAAGGCAAAACTTATTAATTCACTTCTTAAACTTCGTTACATTAGAGCTTGCAACGACATTCTTAAGCAAATAATCCTTTGTTTGTAATTAGCCTGTAAATTTTTTTGGCTAGTGAGTGCAGTATTATATTATCTAAATTTAATCTATCAAACGCCTCATATACATGAATGTATATATATATAAATATATATATATATATATATATATATATATATATATATATATATATATATATATATATATATTTCTGTTTAAATTTGAATGCATAATGTCAAGCTATGTAGCTAGAAATCTATTTGCATTTTGTAAATCTAGGTTACATTGTTTTGAATTTTACATCACTCGAAACTAGGCAACTTTTGAAATTTGGCATTATATGTTCATGTGAAACACTGAACAAAAATGTTAGTAACCAATGTCCATAAAGAAATATTACTATTTTTAAATCTCTGAGTATGGACTTGGCATTGAATCATCAAACTCTTTTAATATGCTTCACTCTATTGAGAAAACTTTTTGCTTTTTCAAGTCATTTATTGGTTCCATACTTTTGTGAAGTATTTGCGTGTTGCAGACTTTTATGTATAGGTCCGGCTCTACGCGTCATTCATCGGTGACAGCTACGTTGTACTGCTTTGTCGCCTTTTGCATATATTCATGTACTTAGAGGAAGCCATCAAAGATAGGACATTTCAGCCAAATGATGCACCCGATCGTCCCCCAAAGTTGCCCAGAATTGGTTCGAGTAGCATTCAGGTAAGTTGCACCGAATGATGTGGCTACCACATCCACTCGTCATAAACCTAATCGAACATTTATGGGCAGTGGTAGTCATTGCTAGACTCATACAAGATCCGGTGTATACAAATATTAAAGAATTTCGAAATCTTCTTAGACTACATGGGTTTACATCTCTATATCCAGAAATCTTACTTCCAATGGAAAAATACACAATACATCGATATCTACACTTCGCCAGTCTTAATAGTGTTCCACAAGACACTAGTTTTATAGAATATCAATTTTTATTTCAGTGCTCAGATACAGACAAATATGTATATCAATGGAAGATGAAAAATATTTTTAAATATTCTAATTACATAAACAAATGCTCCTTTATTTTCAACAAAGAATAATGGAAAAAAATTAAGTCACAAACAACAGATGGTCAATTATGATCAGATAAAACTAAATAAGTCATCAGAAAGTAATTTTCCTACTTTCAAAGAAGCCTATTAAAATATCCTCATTCGAGAGAATCAACAATGTCATAAGTATAAAATTTCTTTCTTGATAAGAAAGAAATTTCTTTTAAAGTTGAAATTTTCTAAGAAATTCTATGTCAATTGAAGTCTTTAACAGTTTCATATTAATTGACAAATAGCCATAAGGAAGCTTTTGCAGCAATATTGAAAAGGATCGAAATGTATATAGTAATAGATGAGAAATAAGAACAAATCACTTTTTAGCCACACTGAACATTTTTATTTGAGACAAGATTCGGCCGATGATTAATAGCAGCTATAAGTTGTCAAGGGAATAAATTACTTCCTAGAATTTCATATATAAGAGTCACATATAAACGATAATATACATATGTGGTAGCATATGTAATAACTTATGTAGTAATTTTCAAAACAGATTAATATTTGAACTGGCTAATAAGCATAAACAGAATTTTGCTTGGAATTTCAGAATATTTTCTTTTCTTCGTCTGAGATATATATTCCCTTTCAGCACATAAGCAGCAATCAACACCAGAATAATCAATAATATGCAACCCTTTCAAATATTTATGAGCAAACCAAAATCATTCTGTTCAGTTTATAAAATTTACAGTTTAGCTTTCAAATAATATCGAAAAAAATATTTGAATAAAAAATAGTAATCTCGGGTTTCAAACATTTGAATTTACGTTTGCAATTAATCCGAAAAATATCTTTATTTGTTCGCCTTCTTTTATGAAGACTTTTATCTCTAAGGTCTTTTCCTAGAAGAAATATAAAAAAGTATACAGAAAATGACAAGAACGCAAAAATGGTATTGCAGTACTTATTAGTTTCCCGTCTAAGCCTTGGAGATTATCTTCCACTAATCTCATATTATGAGATCAATTTATTAATCCTTATTATACAGAATAGAAAAGAGGATTTAACAATCATAGGATTGCGTCCTAATAGGTAATTAATTGATGAGTTTCTTCGAAGAATTCATTTTGTAAACCGAATAATTGATTTATATGTTTAATAGCTAATTTATTCCTAGTTAGAAAAGGTAGTTGGGGACTCTATACTAATGAAAATACTTTACAAAGGCTAAAAGAGTATATTTTGGTACTTCAAAATAAACATAATTCTTAAAATAAAATTGCCTCATTTAGAGTAGTTGGCAACGGTGAAAACTGAGGTAATCCAGATTTTCTAAATTATGAAAGAAAATATAATGCTATGTATAAAAGATTCCAACTAGAAAACTAGTTAGTAAACTAAGAAGAATATATTAAAAATAAACGAGATGCATTTTCGAAGGTAACAAAGTAGGCAATTTTATTCGGGAATTAAGGGAAAGTATTAAAATACTCTTTCTGCAGAGGTGAATTAATTAAAGTGAATCAAGACAATGGGAGGCTTGAGATAGATCAAATTCTATGATATAAATAATTAATTGATAGTAATTTACTTTCTATTAAAATTTTGAATCTACCTAGATTAAAAATTTATTAGTTTTTACGTATTGCAAACATTTAATAACTATTAATAATTATCTAATAAAGGAGTAAATATTACCTATGAAATTTAAAGAAAGTTAAATAATTTTGACTAATAGATTTATTTGAACTAAAAATGAAATTACAAACTTATACTTTAATTCTGTTTATTAAATCCTTTTGAAACTTATTCAAATTTGGTTTGTATAAATTATATTTATTTAGAATTAATGGTTAATTTTTTCTGAATTTCAAAGCGACAATTCACCATAAGTAGATTGAGGCCGGACGTTTGTAAGGAAGGAGAGGGATCTGTAATGGTGAAGATGGAATAATTGGAAATGAGGGGAAGATATATCACCGCGAGTCCACTTGCAAGCAATGGGGCCGGAAGGGTGCACAAAAAAGCGTGCATTTGGGCTGAGAGGGCGTGGGGTTTGCGTTCTATTAGTAGCAGGGCCTATACTTATGCTTCACCATCCACCCGCTTAAGGAGGTAAAATATAATATTTAGGAAGAATGTTAAGAAATCTTAAAAGACCTGCATTGGAGGAGCCGAGAGAGAGCCTTTCTTATGAGACATTGGGACCAGGAGCCGTGCCGCCACTCTTAGGTTCAGCTGAAGCCCTTTAAAGGGAAATGCACAATAATGGAAAATTATAACAAGGAAAATATATGAAGATAATACATTCGAATCGAGATGATAAAATACGAAACTATTGAGAACATTACTAATTCTTATAATTAAGCGATAATAACATAATATTTTATGTGTTTATCCCCGTTTTGGTACTATCTGTTGCATATATCAGTGGCAACTATAGCTTATGTTTAAAAAAGCTTGTAAATACAAAGAATAAATAAAAGTGTTGTTTGGAGAAGTTGAAGAATCAAATAAAAAGTAATTTGCTAAACATTGATCATGTAATTCTCTTTATAAGTGGCATTACCGTCTAAACCCTATCTCAGTGGTCTCATATAGTTAAACAACAATGCACAACTTATTATCATACCAGTTCTACTTCCCTAGTGATTTGAAACCTAGGATTTCGTAGCATTTGGATACCATCTTGAATTGGTCAGATTTACCGATGTTCACTCGTATATTGAAGCTTGAACTTACAAAAGTTGAAAAATTTGTTTCTTTATTTTAAGTTATGCCTTTCTATTTTCTGTTTTGAGATATTTTAAATTCAATTTTAATTCGAAATACTTTAATGTTTAGCTTTACGGTTCAGAGAGACATCCTATTATATTAAGTTATTTCCTACAATGGATGGCAATTATCCCGTAAAAGAAAATGTAATTTCGATATTTAATCAAAAGTATTTCATCCAATAATTTATATTCTTTTCTTCTTCGCCGATTTGGTGTTATCTTCCCTTGGTTTATGGTCATAATAAAAAAATAAGAGAAATCCAAAAGGAAAGCGAGAGAAAGAGAAGAATTACAGTAAGTAAAATCAATTTCTTATTAATTTACATAGCACACAATAGATAAACTAACCAATACTTACTTGTCACGACTAATAAGAAATAACACATCGTATATTAATCTTTATATCATTTATCGGTTCGAATATAGTATCTATTCAAACAAAACCTGACAAAAAGAACCCCAAATTGGGTTCAAGTGATGCACGGCAGGATCGATAACAATTCCGCCTTTCCCAGCATCTAACCAAATGAAGGAAGGAAGAGACAATTACGACTAGATCTACTCTTAACTGCAGGACAATGAGGAAAGGAAGAATTTCTACACTCCTCAATAAATATAAAATTTGTCTACAATTAATGGATTGCCATTATTGAATTTTATTTAAGGCCCATAATCAATGGACAAACTGAAAAAGGTTTCTGATTTATAGGTAATGAGCTATCGAAAAATAGTAGTAAGATTATTAGCGTTAATCATATTCCCAGTAGCATTAGTATTAATATTAGTTAAAGAAATAAGTAGTAGTAAAATATTTGTAAGAAATGTACTAGTCCTTATTTTTAATTAGTCCAAGTGAGCATAGTCTTAAAAGTTGTTTAATGCATTGTGTCTCTGACTTTGAGACCTTAGCATTAACAAACTTTGCAAATTATGAAACTTTGGAACCATGAACTCGGCGAACGAGGAGAGTTTCCGAAGCTTAAGGAAAACTTGGGACTCAATAACATGTGATTCTGGTGAGGGCATTTCACCTTGCGAGACCAAATGCCTCTATTTTCCTAAATTTGTTTAGTTCCAGAAAGATTCGTTGAGCATTTATTAGTAAGAGATGAGGTTAGATTTTATATGAATGGAGAAGTAAACTGAAAGCTTTTCCCTAACACGCAACAAAAGAGATAAACATCACGATGATTTGTGCGAAATAATATACATGCTGAAAGTGTCTATTTCCAAAAATCTGTAATACTTTATGGTGCCCCTTACATAGACAATTTGTAGCGTGATCATTACACACTGACATACTGATTACGGAATGTGTATAATGAATGTAATAAGGTACTCTTGTTCTTACTAATCTTAACGTTCATAACTGCTTGATTGAAGTATTCCAACACAGAATAAATGTGGTTTCATAACATGGAATGGGCTGCGGAATGCCCAGTTTAGGGTCTTCTTTACTTTAAATCACACTAATTAAATATTAAGACGTTCAATTACAAATCCATTTAGATTATAGTTTATAACAATTTTCTCTCTCGCATAACCAAGGAAAGAATCATTAATAATGAAAATAATGCGAAAGGGCCCAGCAAATGTATCACATTGAGTACTTCTGATATGGAGGAAAAGGTTTTTTTACAAAGAAATATTTTTAGAAAAATTCACTTCGAGATGGTTAACTTAAACGTGAGGGGAGGAAGGGGGAATAATAATGGAAATTATTTCCATAGATTTTGTGGTTGCAAGGTAGTTTAAATATCAATAAACGTTGTTAAAAGAAATTAAAAAGGTGGGAATACCCTTTGATGATGGATTTTGCTCTCTTATCTTGTTATATTATACTTAGTCAGTGGAATTCTTTTAGAGTGCTGTCCACAACTAGAGAACTTAATACCAAATCTACATAATCTGCAAAATACTCTCTTCTAACTGAAAAATAATCGCTACATAAACTGGAAAATACTTTCTAATAATCTGAGAACTACTCGGTTAATTTCTATAAAAATGGAAAAATATATTTTTCAAATTTGATTCTGATAAAACCAAAGTTTCATTGCATACAACAGAGGAAACAAGCTCTCCTGGCCCAAAAGTCGCGTGCTCTCACTTTTTCTGATTTATATCATTACAACATTCAAAATTTCCCATAATTCCCTGACTAAACTTGGTGATTCTTTCATTCAAAACAGAGTGTTAAACAACATAATGGTTTCAAATTTCGTTAGAATCGACAGAATATGTATGATGTTAGTGCTAAAACAGATACATTCCCGGGTTAACCGTGAGACGACTTTAGCAATTATATCAATCGAAAGAAAATGTAAAACATCATGAGGCTTTTAGATTTCCTTAGAATCTGCCAAATAGTTACAATATTATTATATAAACATAAAAAAAGCAAAACAAGGACTGACCTACCGATATAGTGAGATATAGAGTCGCGTATGACTAGAATCCCGCGCACTATAAAATTATGCGGAAAATAATTTATATTCGAAAAAATGAATCGTCCTAAATTTGAAGAGTGATGATATATATCTCAGTTTACACGTAAACAAGGTCTGCTGACCAAAAAGTCGGGTGCTCACTTTTATTCTGGTTTATAACCTTACAATGTCAAAAACTTTTAATAATTCCCGGAATATGCTTGAGAGGAACATACCAATTCGATCATTTGAAAGAAAATGTAAAAACAAAAAAATGTTTTCAAATTTCGTTAGAAACAGACGAATAGTTAGGATGTTATTGCTTAAGCAAATCAATTCCCGGGCTAAGCTTGAAAGGACTTTGGCAATTATATCATTCGACTTAGAAGGTAAAGCAACAGAAGGGTTACAAATTTTGTTAAATTCCGCCGAATTGTTAAAATGATATTACAAAAACAAAGAGAAGCAAAACGGGAACCGACCAACCGACTTAGTGAGATATAGAGTCGCCCGTGACTAGACTTGCAAGCGACTAAAAATTGTACCATATGTGTGGTATTACTATCCTACGTCCATAGTAGTTTGCTTCTGATTGTTTACTCAATTGTTGGATAGCGAGACGAGCAAAGGTTGGTAACTCGTTCAGGAAGATAGGTGGTGCAGTGGAAGAGCGATGTAATAACATTGTCCGAAATATAGAGTAATTTTTATATCGCAAATAATGTGTTTTTACACATAATTTAACTTCTTTGAGGATAAATGGTCATATTAGTCGAGAATGAAATGGAGAAGGCATCGAAAATGCACTGCCTTGGAAATTCGCACGATACAACGAATATCGATGAACGGTAATCTATCTTGTAGGCCACATTGGCCAAAATATGTGTCACCAGACTATCTCACCTCGTTGAATAATGTCGTTCTTATAGCACACTCCTCTGTTTACAAAATAGCCATGAGGAAAAACAAGTTGCAGATTGTACGGCATCCGCTACTGAGGTTCTCATTTGGTGTGATGAAAGGTGTTTTTTAGCGAAAATAGCAGATTTAATTTGTTCACATAAGAAAGAAAGTAGCAGTCAAGCACTTTTAAAAGTATAAGGCAGATTGAATCAAAATGCAAGAAAAAAAAGGTAAATTTGTAAGTAATACCTTTAACCATGTGAACCATGTTTTCAAGCGATAAAAGCTGTCTCTCATCCGTCATAGAAAACGCTGATATATGCCATAATCTGCTTTAGAAACTTGTGGTCCCCTAATTGCAAACATCGAAACTACATGACTGTTTTTCATTTAAGACAATGCTCGATGACCCACACCAAATACGGTGAAGCATTTCTTTACTGCAGAGCCGTGATTTAGACCCAATAAGAAACCAATGAAAAATAACGGATGAAGAGTTTATGGCTCAAAAAATGACGAATTTTTTAGAATTAGAAGCAAACTGATCGAAACCCAAAGACGAGACTAATACTCCCACAAATGTTTAGTAAAGAACGCCTCTATGCAGAATCCTCACATTCTACCATTAAAGCAGATCTCCACTGCTTGACAACTAAATTTTTTATTAATCATAATTAAAATAAAATTGAAAAATTTCCTAATATTTGGTATAGGCCCTTTCTGGGAAATAAAGCAAGTCATCTTTCCCCCCTCCTGTATGAAATTTTCGCGTGTGACCCCCAAATTTGCGAGAATAGTACCCAAAATATCTCTTAAAGTTTCTAATGCCTTTTCAATCTAGAAACGAGATATTTCCTATTAGTCATGGATGAGTTAATTATTCAGTTATTCTAGCAAACTACTCATGAGTTTGAGGTGAGAATCTTAATTTTGATATATTTACTTATAGGGGAAAGTGAAAGAAAACCCTAAGGCAGGTATGCTATAAGCTTTATGTAAGGGCCAGTAAAGTTTAAGGGGATGCCACATTTCATCTTGAGTTACTTTTCACGTTGTTTATTTTAAAATTAGCATTTTTTTGTTTTGCAGATTATATGCACTTTTCATGGTAACTAGATGGTAATTCATTATTTTTTTAGCAACATCACTAGAACTTCGTTAAAAGTAAGATAATGCAAAATTGTATACATTTATGGAAAAATGTTCTTAGATATTTAAACTTTATTTCTGAAAAAAAACTACACGATAATTTTTATATCATTTTATTGCCAATTTTTTTAATACTATATATTTTGTTTTAGAAACCTGAGTAGAACATAGTGAAAATTACGCTAATGCAAAATTGTATACATCCGGGGAATTTTCCATAGATTTTTAAAGCTATTTTCGGAACAAAACGCAAAACTATACCATGCGATTTTAAATATTCGCTAAAGAAGAACGGCGCCTAAGAACTCGTATATAATTTTAGGACCATTCGAATATAGATTAAACTAAATTTCAGGGTATTTCAAAATACACAAACTATTCACCTAACACGCTCTATCCACTGAGCACGAAGCCTCTTTTCTGATCATGTATAAAAAATATACGAGTATGTTTCCGTCCGCCATTAAAACAGATTAGAATGGAACTAAAGTAAACTGATTTCAAATGATTAATAAATCATAGATGAATCTTTTGGTCGTGAAGTGAGACCGAATGCTTAACTTTTCATAATATTTTAGCCATTTATATGATATCAGGTTTCAGGGGGTGTTCTGAAAGAACCGCTTGTATTTTAAAAACGATGACGTAGTTTATTATGATTTTGTCAGAAATAAAAACGTTTATAATGAGCTTTAATTTCCTATATGAAAATTTATGTACTATAAAGTTGAAAAAATAAATATGGTTTCCCCTTAATTCATTGGATATTTGTGAAAAAGCCTGACTAATTATTCCAATGAGGAGAATACTTGGGTTGCAAGGACTTACGAGAAAACTACATTAGGTAGAAATCAATTAATGCATTAGAAAGCTGTATTGCATAGAGATATTGTAATGTCAAATGAAAACCTCGTTGTCCCTAAGCATGCTGAGATATTTATGACAGATAACTGTACCTTCTCAAAAGAAAAGATTAACCAAACTTTTAAAAGAAAATCCACATTAAATAATTATAACTTCTAAATTTATTTTTGTATTTCCATATAAATCTGTGGACTTTCTCTTAAGTAATTTGAGGAAATTTGGGATTAAATATACTGTTAAACTTTAATTTATCCTCATCAGACCGCACAATTTCCTCCGCAAATTGGCTATCTTATGAGTATTTTATTCAAGACCATTCCCAAACTTCATTCTGCAATATGAATCATCCTCACTCGAGGTCTATAATAATCTTATGATGTAAGATTTTAATGTAGACTTCTTCAAAACTGGTTTCAGGATTATATTTAAATTGTATTTTCACATTAAACATTTGACCCAATTCTAGACTTGGGGCTTCTCATGACAAACCTTACAATTTCGTATAATTACTCGTTTAAATAAAACCAAGATTATCCCCCAAACAGCTTAAAATGTTTATGCACATTAAGATAATTTCCTATCATTAATCAATATTTTGTTCTTCTCAACTGATAACTTATCTTAGAATCTGTTATTAATTTATTCATATATTTTCAGGAAAAACTTTGATGAAAATAAGAGTAATATAACACATTTTAGGAATTAATTAACAATAAGAGTTAATATATAATGTAATAAAGGTACATTTCAACAAAATAACAGACCAATCAAGACCTTACCAATCGCCCTTCTGCTGCCATAGACATTATTAAAACGAAAACAAAGTAATGAAGAAGTAAAATTTCTTAAGTCGTACTCACTTTTCTTAAATTTTCGGATATTTCAAAATGAATAGTTTAGCTTATGATAAATTTCTTAGAAATTGGTATATAGGGTGCCCTTCCCAGCCAAAAAATGGTCCCAAATTTAATCTTAAACATGTTGATAAAATTTACAGCTGCAAACTCGAAATAAATATCAAAGCTAGGTCTAATATCTACTTTTCTCAATAAACCCTAGCTAATAGTAACTTTAATTGATATCTATGTGCTACAATCAAGAGTAAAAATGGTAGTACCAAAATATGTTCTCTATCAGAACTTGTTCATTATAATCATTTTAATTTATAGATTATAGAAGATGAGTTTACAAAGGCGATAAGTACATTATTAAACCTGAACAAAAGAGGAACAAGGTCTTTGATACAAATTTTGTAAGAGTTTCTAGATCGCCATTGTAAAAAAATTGTTGAGCAGCATTTTTGAGAAAACTGAGAAATTGGAAGCATCGAAAGTTTTCCCAAAAGTTAAAGACACAACTGTGGAAAACATTTAGAAAATGAGTAAGAAATCTCTTAAGGCAAGAATATTTGTATGCATACAAGATACAATAAATATTGAGCATGTATTTTTTCCTAAATGGCTGGTATTTCGTATTATTTACACCAAAAAATAATAAAGAATATCTGTATTTGAAACGCAAAAGACGCATTAAAAAATTGAAAGGCAAAGGACGCATTATAGGTTTATGCGACTAGCTGAGATGAAATCACAGGCACGTACAAAAGATTTTTAAAGAGATTTTACTCATACAGATATTATTCACTATTTTGCTATCTGATAAAAAATATCGTTTAGAAAACTAGAAATGCCCCAAAATTATAGTGTTTGCTCGCAAAAACTAAAAAAGAAGACATCAAGCCTTCTCGAGTATTATGCAACTTTACTGATATTCATGACTCTATGATAGTCTATTCTACCTCATTTGACGGTAAAAAGAAAACTCCTAACCTTTATTACTAGTAACTTGAAAATTATGTAAAACACTATTAAAATGTTATCATTTTCAAATACTTCCTAAATTAATAGAAATTAAAAATTACTTTCACTTCATCAAAAATTATTTCCTTTTTAACAGTGCCCAATAAGGAATATTATACCTCTTACCCTAATAACCGAGTAACCTAGCCCTATAACCCTCTTCATAGTTACCTTCTTCGTGCCCTCACTACCGTGGTGAAGAAGCGAAGAATATAGTTCAACTTCGAGAGCGAATTTTGGCGTTTAGTGAAAGTGGTGTATATGAGTCTATTTCCGAGTCGATCTCAAAATCGAGAGACTGACTTTAAACTATTATGGAGAAGGAAGTAATGATATATCGTATCTAGAAAAGTTGAACTCCTGTTGTTTATTCCCAGTTTCTTGCAGCAATTCTTAACGAAATAGGATTTTTTTAACATTCCTTTCTATGGAATCCTTTCGATATGCTGTAGCCCAAGGTCAATTAGGTGAAAACACAGGAAGGATTGGAAATAATTTTAATACAGAAATTGTTACCTTTATATGTTTCACGTAGGTTTTATCTTCAGAAGAACTTCACAGCCTATCTTTTTATTTAAGGTGTCAATCGTATATTCTTATCATATAACTAATCCACTGTTTCCCTCCTCGTTCGCCTAGTAAAGATAATAACGTGGATACCTTTATCAGGAAACTCCCCGCATATAAAAAGTCCCAAAATAAAAAGGTCATTCATTTACTTTTACTTTAATCTTTGGCACTTAAAGTTCTTCAATTTATTTAGAACGTTTATTGGCAAGTTCATAATAAGAGTCAAATATAAGACTCAAAATATAAAATGACAGTAAGAACACTACTTGAAGTGGAGCGCATGTCTAACAGGTAATATTTAATTGCTAATGATTATGGTTTCCCTGTAAAGCTGCTTAGTACTAAGCTAAATATTCTGATGAAATAAAGTTAGAATTGACTCAACACTAATTTCCTTTGCAAAGTAAAGGAATGCGTCCAGCGAAGAAGTAAACAGTCGAATTCGACGAGAAGCGCATAGGAACCACTCAATAACGCTGCATTAAATTATAATGTAGTCAAAGAAAACCCTAAATCATTATAGACGCAAAGTTTCTTTCACCATTTTTAATTTTATTAAAATTAATTTTATGATTTTTCACATATCACAGTAACTAAAAACAAGGTCGATCTTTTCTTTTATATATTCATGATGGTAATAAAGTACTAAAGCCTAATATAAGCATAGTGGCTTAGTCTTATCTTTATAAGGTTTTCTTTGAATTCGTCTACCTTTACAAAAGGTTTTTGATCTATTATAGTTGTTTTGCCCTAATATAAATGGCTAGTAGAAAAATAGTCTAAGATCGTAATTGTTATTGGAAAATTTCATCTTTAGCTAACTCTGTTTCTCGGTTCCTTCGGTTTCGTGTCTACGAGGGTTGATATACTATGTAGATAAAGGTAATTTTGTTGTACAGGTGTAAAATGCATCGCGCCTTACCTTCAAGAATTGTTACATCTTAAATTTGAATTATTGTCACAGGATGTTAAAAGAGTCAGCTATCTTATAATGTGTATAAATGGGAGATAATTTAATTGGTTAACAGAGAGGTTTAGATAAAGAAAAGTCCCGGTTTCAGGAAATTGAAAATGTTGAATTAGAAACAAGGGTAGCCTTCGAATTTGGGATGAAAGAGCGGTAAACAATATATGGCTTCAAGGCTGCTTTTGGAAAAGTTGATGGGAACAATTTCTAAAGGAATCATTGAATAGCATCTGCATCCATTACAAGTTCATAACAAGTACACCTTGATTCCAACAACAATTCACAATGAATTTGATACTGAGCGTTTTTTCAACTGTAATTTACATCATGCTGCTCAAACTAGAAAAAATTTATGGTGATGATTATTCCCCATAAATTCAAAAAATCACTTCAATTTTTTGAAAAATCATCGCACTATGATACAAGTATATTGGGGAGGGACAAGAATTAAGGTGGAATAGTTAATCTTATGTTAGTTTTTTTTCCCTTCAGGTTTTCAGCTGATATGGATTTCCTTGAAAGAGACAAAGGCAAACAACACCGAGTAAAACTTTACCAAATGCAGATTTTCTTGGTAAAGAACGAAACTATAAAAAGAATAATACACAAAGATTGTTGAAATTTTTCGGAAGAGAGATAAACATAATCTTAGCCCATGGCGTTCCTTATTTGACTATCCATATTGTAATCTATTTAAAGATATGCATGTCCTATGTAGAGTATCTTACACTTGGTCACTTCGAAATCATCTGCTACATTTCACATCAGTTGAATTGTCCATTCATAACTTTCCAAATATTCACCTTAACTATGCTATTTATTTTTAATAACTTAGGGATCTGTATAATTAGTTTACAATGGATTCTAAGAGTTTATTAACGAAACAACAAAAGAAGATGGACATGAGGATTTCGTGAAAACACTCAAGATAATTAATTAAGGATGAACAATCGAATCGATCGCGTGATGTATATAATTAGTTTACAATGGTTTCTAAGATTTTATTAACGAGAGGACCAAGGGTGTATTCTTAGCTTTTCATTAAAATTCGTGTTAGAGTCACCTTTATAGACACTTTCAGAACTACTTTTTCTTTAATAAAACTTTTGAAAATAAGGAAGATTTTTACTTCCTAATTCATTAATGTTGATCGGATAGATTGTACGGATCCGGCACTTTGGACAGTTTTATTTGTTTACTATGAAAGATAATTTTATTTACGCTGATGTAAATATTCAACTGATTAGGATTTACGACATAATTTACTATGTAGTGAATTTTAGATATAATTTGTATCTGGGAAGGCAAAACTTTCCAAAATGTTCAATTTTAATTGAGATTCATCACCTCTTAGTTCGGATCGTTATCAATGATATTAATTTACATCTTAATACTATGGTTCTTATCAGTATATATTTTAATACCTGTGTTTTAAAATTTAAATCGTCATTTGCCCAATGTTTGATTCACATGCTTTGAAATACATTAGCTGGAAGCGAGTTCGGGTTTGAAACGATTTTATAAGTGTAAAGTTCCACATGATAATCGTAACATAAGTTTAAAAATAATTTATGTCTACTGTATTTGATAATTTGATGTTATCAGCTCTTCAAGATTCGCATGAAAAGTTACATCTTTAATCGCATCCTTTCAGAATTATTAAGATTTGCATTCATTGGCCCCAAAGACGACAAACTTCGAGCGAGGCAAATTTTAATTCTCTGGGTTTTGCTCTAAAGTGATCTTCGACTCTTCTGTTTTAGACAACTAAGCTGCATATTTCAACTATGGATGTACAATTGATTTGAACAAGAAATACTATTAGTCCAAATATATATTAAAAATTTCTTTCAACAAATCTGGGGGCGCTATTGGTACATATATTTGGGTATTTGGATGCAATGTTTTGAAAAGATTAATTCACATGAAAATATAACATATTGATATCGGTCCCTTTACCTATTTCTAATTGAAAACTGCCTAACCTCTAATAAAATGTTCTATTTAGAAAGGCGATATGTATAATTATTTAATTATTTATATTAAAATTCAACTCCCATATAAAAATGAATTAAATAACTAGTCTAGTTCTTTTTGCATTTCTTTTCAAATTGAGTCGTGTTCCAAAATATGAACTACATATCATAGCAATCTTATCTAATAGTTCGAACCTAAATCGCTTATGAAGAAAGAATAATTCAAGACCCAAATTTGACCCTAAGGAAGAAAAATTTTATTATTGGCTCAATGTATTGGCTCATACAGTTTGGCGCATATCTATTGGCAACACATCTCAAATTATTTAATTTACGAATTTTTATACGTTACTAGTTCGTAATCTGCATATTTATATTATATTTAATTATATTAGCCTAAAAACAATATAATATAAGGTATAAATGATAATAAAACAAATTATTAACATTAAACATGGTGTTTATTAGAAAAACACATGAAACTGCTTTTTTAGCAAACATAACCTTATTATTGATCAATGGTGACCATATCATTTGTTTTTGGTACCTTATAATATATATTTATATATATAATAAATGTTTTAAACCGAGGATATGCTGTTTGTATTGAGGACCTTTATCCTTTCGACTTGCTACCGAAATGCAACAAAAGTATTCGTCAGCATGAGCGTGAGCTAAGCAGAAAACAATTTGAAACCATTTCCGTTAGCTCAAGGAATGAATTCTTCAAAACACATCAGTAAAATTGCCAGTGCTTAAGGAAAGGCGAGGAATTTAGCGCCTACTTAACACATTTTGAAAAACTTGTCGAAGTGAAGCACAGATATTGAAGCCCATAGAGTTGCTCGACTACTCCTGCTTCTCATATCCACCTTCGGAAAATTTTTATTTCGCTCCCGGCCGAAGCAACCCTCGGATACTCCACCCTGAAGTCAGAAACATTATCGGCTATTAATATGAATCCTGATTTCTACAGTGCAAAGTTCCGCTAGGAGAGGATACTACCTGTCCAGACCTCGGGCCAATTTGGATTCACCAACCAGAGGACTTTTCAATTCTGGTTGTACTTAGCCTAAGTCAACCGTGACTATGAGTCCCTATTTGATTTCGTCTTACGGAATTAGTTGATCGCTGCTCTACTCTCCGAAATTTGTGCATTCGTGAAAGATAGACGCGTGTTTTCCTTCAAGGAATGTATCAAATAGGCGAATGTGCACGCGTCAAGCAACCACTTATACTCCAAACACTCGAAGAAATAGCATGCCCCATCCCCCAAAGTAAAGGTAACATCCGTAAGTTCCTCCCGAAGAACTAGCCTAAGATTGTGAAGGTACCTAGTCCCTCCAACCCAGAATACAATCCCCAGGCGGAATCGAGGGATATTAAGCCCTTCCTCATTCATCCGCCAGCGTCGGATTACATTCGAAGGCCCGTTTTAGTTTTACTCTGCCGTGTTTCCGGCATGTAAGGACCACCTATCCTCTAAACTCCCAATTTTGTTCCGCTCCTGTTCAGCAAGTCCATCAGATAAATGCCTCTCTCTCATCCTCCTGCTCGCCCTCAAACACCAGCAACTTTCCAACAAGTAGTCCCCCGGTACAGCAAGTCAATTTCTTGTTCAACTAACATTGCCCGGTGGGCTTGAGTTCCTACACAGACCCGTTAATGGTTGCAGAATGTCAACCCTCGTAAGAGACAATGGCTGCACTTGCAAAAGCTTATATGGCTGCAAGATATAAGATGCAAACAGAGGGGATAGCTTTGATTTTCAGTAAAAGATGATGATAAAGAGTCTATATTGCCAGATGAGCAAATGTTGAAGGGGTTGGATTTTGAAATATATGCAACTAAAGGCACAGATTCGTATCTGAATGGTAATGGCATTGCTGCAAAGGCTGCCAAAAAGTGAGAGAAGGAAGGCTCCACATAGTTGACATGCTTAAGGATGGAAAAATAAATCTATTGATTAATACCTCAAAAGATGTCAAATCAGTCTCAAACAGCAGGGAAATTAAAAGAGCTGCTGTTTTGCAAAATATAGCATATAGCATCACAGCCTATGGAAGTAAAGAGTTAGTACTTGCAATTCAATATATAAAAAGTAGCAAGCTGAACGTGAAGTTATTGCAGCACATAGAGAACGTTTAGATACTAAGGTTAAAGAAATTAATCATGATAGATTCAACAACACTCCAGCTATCAAGCAAATTATTGCAGCTTAGCACTCCCTGAAAAAACATAAAATATTGCCAAAAAACATGGTAAATAGAAGATTTAAAAAATTGTTTAATTTATCTACTCAAGCAGAGGTTTTTTCAGAAAACAAATTATTCCGAGAAGTGTTGCTCAATCACAGTAAAGAGTCGATTTACATATTTTATTCGTGTGCTACAAAAACGCGCAACTTTTGGGGAGTTTATAAAGGAAGGCATGCATTTTATTTCCCGCGGCAATGATAATATTCGCTATAAAATAATGAAAACCCACCAAAAGGTTAAAGGTCTGAGAACGAAACCACTTGGACTGATGGAGGATGGCATAGTCAGATTGGGGCACAAGGTTCGAGATTTTTGTCATTTGAGATCAGGTTGATTAAAGCAAAAAGTCATATAAGTGGTGAGGTTCTCACATTTTTAAATAATATATATGGAGAGTCTGCTATAGAGATCTGTGATTTCTATAAAATAACGTTGGTCAATAGAAGTGTTCTTTAACTTTATCAAGCAGAAGCTCAATTCAAAGGATTTTCTTGGGTACAGCAAAAACACTATTACGATTACACTGTACATGATTCTCCTAGCTTCCATTTTACTAACTGAGTACAGAAAAGGCAGTGGAATGGAGAGATACAAGTTCATTAGGCATGATTTTATTAACGAGCTTAGACTTGAAATTCTGAAACCAATCATTGAATACTGTGGTGTAAATCAAGACGAAATCTACGATTATTACCTTTTTTCTTTTACATAATTAATGTTCGTACATCTGTATGCTTTGACAGAGGATTGGCTTTGTTGCATGGCAACAAAAAACTAGGGGTTACTGACAAAATGTATTATAACGTAGTTATTTAACTACTGAGGCTATCGAAAATTGGTACGACAGTAACCCCCAAATCCAAGGCGGCAACTATATTTATAGTAATAAAGTCATGATTTTAGTACATATAATCGCCAGTCTTTTCAGAATCGGCTTAAGATAAACGGTGTCGTTTATAAAACGATACCTACAACAAATAGGAAAAATTTGGCAGTCATCAGCTATGCATAATCTTTAAGGAGATTTAACATACTTCATATCAAGTTCAAGGATTGCAGAGCTGATAAAAGCAATAGGGGAGATATTGAAATTGCCATAGACAGCACAAGTATCAGCATTTATTACAACACTCTTGGCAACAGCTAGGAAAATAGTGGAGATAGATAGTATCGTGGTTATGAACAGGTAAGGATGCTGCATGTAATATTGAACATGAATAATAAAAAAGCTATAGCTGCAAAATACAGTGATGGCGTCTACTCTGATCACTATGGATTTTGCGATTTGCTTGAAGATTTAAACTCTCAGCACACCTTAAATGCATTATATGCAGATAAGGCATACGATAGGCACGAAATCTATAAATTATGTAAAAAATATGATATCAAGACAAAAGAAAACAGATTATATGTCTGACAGGAATGCTGTGTTTAGGCTAATAAAATTATACGGTGAAGATGGTGTGAAAGAGTGGAAAAAGGAAGTAAATTATGGGAAGAGAGTTTATATAGAAGGGTTTTTCTCAAGGCTGAAGCGAATATTTGGATTTAGCTTGAGGAATAAATCTGAGATAAATCGTGCAAAAGAACTGCTAATCAATTGCAATTTCCTCAATAAATTTACTGAATTTAGAATGGCTAAGTTTTAAATGGTTACATGAAATTGCAATAACTCACCACAGCATAATTTGATATGCAGCAAAGAAGTCCTGTTGTCATGAATTTAAACTTAACTCTTTTTCCATAAGATAGGATTTCACTGAAGCATTTCATCTATCGCGTGTTTTCCCAGTACTTATTAACAAAATTTCTATCTCTTTTTTTTCAAAAAGATTTAAAATTCCCTTTACTATTTGTTTCATTTCCTTTTAGTTCATTCACCTTTTCAGGAAAAAATATAATTGAACCACAATATTCTTGAGTGTTCTTAAAAGTTTTCCTTTCCTGTAACTATTTATAAGGTTTTGTTTCTCAGAGACTGAAGGAATTATATTCATAAATCAAACTATTAATCGAGTATCACAGACCCACCCTCCTGGCTGCCTTTCTCTGATATTAAAAGCATCAGCTTCTGCATTTTCCTTACTATCGAATATTCCAAACCACTCCTTGACTTGCGAGACAGTATAGAGCCTTTCTGTGATTCAAGTGTTGATATTACATCCTTAATTCCAGAAATAAGACATTGCTATTTTTTGAAGATCATTTCTCACCTCTTTAATAATCTTTAATCTTGAAGAAATTTCCTACGTATTTAAAAACTACCTCTGGTGTACTCAAAAACTTTTTTTCCGGTTTCACGTTTATTATACTTGTGGGTAAAGAGAATTTTTTTATGGGATGCAACTCTTCACTAATAACTTTACCTAAAACTGGCTTACTGGCTACACTTACGGGAACATCAGCACCAACGCTTAAAGCTATTTTATTCAAATTTATCTACTAATCTTCCATAACTTCCCTAGTATACGTATTATAGCTCCAGCATCTGATGAACCAATACCCAAACCTGCAGCAATTAGTATATTTTTACAACTTTTACAATGACTTTATTACGTGGAGAGGCATATCTAAGCAATAGATTACCTGTTCTCATTGCAGTGTTGTACTTGTTACTTATGCTAAGTTTAGAATTTACAAATTCAACTATAGAGTTATCATATATGAAATCCTTTTCACTTATCTTTATTTCCAAGAAGTTAGAAATATTAGCATAAACAAATAAGCCTTCAATTAAGTGGTACCCTATATCTTTTTTCCCTACAACATGTAAAAAAGCTTCTCTAAACTGGAAAATCTTGGTTTAACTATACCGACTATATATGCTTTTTGTTACAGATTAATTGCAAGCTTCGCTGTGGAAGCTAGCATCGCTCCAAATTTGTGCTGAGCGAATGCAAAGAGTTGCATTCGCTAAAACAATCTATTTAGAGATTTTAAGGAGCAAATCCCTACCTATTCAACTACATGCAACAATACTTTCAGACAAAAACCGGTGGCAGATACTGAATATCATACTAACTTGAAAAGTCATTTCGCTCAACTCCAGAAATTTTAACACTTGTACATAGATAATTTAACAACTTTCGTGAAAAGATATCTTTTATTGATGATGAAATAAAACATGTTCCACATAGAGAAAATGATCAAGGATATATTGAAATTTGGCCGTTATTACTAAGGTGCAAAGAAAAAGAACAAAAAGCCTTACAAATTCATTTAACAGAGAAAAGATCATGTCATAACAGAGCGATTGCTCGCTCAGGCAATAGCCCCCATAATTCACAAATGGTTAAATGAAGGGCGAATTTTAGTCGCTAAAGATCGCCATATAGAAGCAAGAAACATTATGACCCTAGTGTAACAGTGAAATGTGTTAGTTGATTGCTTAATAAGTAAACTTAAAAAAGCGAATATACCAGTTGTAGGACGGGACTATTTTAGAATTATGGAATTTATAGATGTTTAGGACTTAGTAGATTTGGCTGAATTTTTTGCTCCTTCCATCAAACGATTTGTTTCTTGCGAACGTTTTAAAAACCCCCTTTTTAATTTTACTGAGGATGATTTATTCAATATTGCATACGAACGCAAAGAACATTCGTTATTGGAAAGACTTCAAGATTATCATGGGCTTATCTATAGTAAATTAAACTATCTCATTAATCTATCTCACGTAGAGTCCTTTCTTACATTTTGCACGCATATACTACACACAGGTAAGAAGACATTTGCTGCAAGGCTAGGTATTGAATGCCTTAAAATCTTAGATGAATTTATTAACCTTTTATTGCAGTTTAAGAATCGATTTTTTACAAGCATTCGTTCAGTGAATCAAGGAGAATAACCCGGAGATTAAAAATGATATTCAATCAAAGCGCAATGCCATGCGAATAATGACAATTCATAAATCAAAAGGTCTGCAAGATCCCATAGTGTTTTTAGTTGATACAAACAGAATGCAAAGAAACAGTGACAAAATTATTTTCGATGCAATGGAAGCAGCATTTTATGTGGAAAGAACAATAACGCTTATTGTGATCAAGTGCAGAAAGAGAAAAAACTAGAGGATTATAATGAATATTTGCGTTTGCTATATTTAGCACTTACGCGTACTGAAAAGGAGTTATACGTTTTAGGTAAAGAGCCAGTACAAAAAAGCTCTTGGTATGATCTAGTTACTAAGTATGGAGAGCCATATGAAAAGAAACAGATAGATTTTCTTACAATATTTAAAGAAAAGGTTGAAGTGCTATGTGTAAACGCAAACTACTCTTACATTTGTAAAAAACCTTATTACTTTGACGTCCCAGTGATTTGGCCTCCAACCTACCTATCAATGTTATTTCAGGAACTCAGAGGAAAAGAATCAGCATCTTTTCCTGGCATCTAAGCAGCTAACACTGGGATCCAGGAAAAAAGAAATATAGATTCCAACGTCACGCGCTATGATGACACAAAGGCAACAACTACTCATATGCTAGATGGCTATGAAAGAGGACTGATCATTCACAGTATATTACAATACACGACTAAGATAGAGAAAGGCAAGAGAAAAAATTAGGTAAGAAAATATCTTGATAAAATTAATACCAGAGAAGATAAGGATGAAATTTACCGCAATATATTAGCCTTTAATAAAAAATATGATTACCTATTCGACTTAGAAGGTAAATCAAAAATTACACTACATGGAATAATTGATGGAGAACGATATTAGCACACCTGGATAGGCTGTGTATAAATAACGCAGGATAAAGAAATCGTAATTGAATATAAATCACACTACAACTGAAATAAGAAAGCAGATGTTAATCTATAAAACCTTAGTACGAGAAATATATCCAAACAAGCAGGTAAAGTGCGTGGTTATTTGGGTAGAAGACTTAACCCTCCAATATGACTTTTAACGGTTTGTCATAATTTGATTATAGGAGAAAAGATTTCAAAATCCACGAGCTTTCACAATAACGTGTTTCTCTTGAAACTAAAGTAGCTATCGAATGTGACGATAATATAGCCTATTAATAATTCTATTCCTACACTTTTACAAACTTGTGCTAGTTGCCTAGTAAGGGATATATCGCTTCTTGAAAACTGTGTATCTCACTTAGATGATTGTGAGATATTATAATAGACATTCAGCCAATAAGAAGAGCGCGTATATGATCTCTCTAAGATAAAGGAGAGTTTGATCTATTGCACCAACGTTTTGCAGGTCTTCCGATACTATACGATACTTTTTATTGATGTAGATAACGCGAAAACTTTTCTTATTGATGCTTCCTATACTTATTTTTAAGTAGTCAAACAGTTTTTTCCAATTATTGATTATAGGCAGGTCCTATATTTCTTCTCTTTCGAAGAGATAAGGGCTTGTTTCCCCCCAAAGATAGCGAATATAGCCGCATTGTTAACTCCATGCATGTTTTGCAGTGCTTCTAAATCAGCATTAAAACTATATTTCAACTGCCAAAATTTTCTATCAAACTCTTTGCTACCGGCTTTACACCAATTCTACTGTATGCTGAGTCTAAAATATGCTCTCAAACCTCATAGACGAGTATTGATTGTCCATTATCTAAAGTAATTTGATCTCATGAACCGCTTTCTATTCCCTATAATCTTTAACCATTAATAAATTGCTTGCTGTGTATTTCATATAATAAGAAATTAGATTTTAAGGTAAAATATTTAATAAATCTGTGTTATTCCAACACGCCATCCTTGTTACTTGAATAAGGATGTTTACAAAAAATTGATTTATGTACTTTACGCTCCTAAAATTTTAATTTAAGCCATATTTATAATATCAGTAACGATAGTAATTGCACTCCAAGTAATATTAGTTGTTGTTCTAATAATTTTAGTACTCTTGCAACCACCTGGAAGTAGTGCATTAAGTATTTTTAGCAGCTCGCACTAGAGGATCAATTCAATGATACCGGTAAAATCTTCGGCAAATCCGCTTAGCAAAACAACGGCTATAGTTGCCAGAATATTTATTATAAATACATTGTTATTATCAGGATTCTATTCAAAACATGTATATTAGAAGTCAATTAAAGAAAATTTATACTAGAAAAAAACAAGAAAATGAATCAACTTCTGTTCCTTTGAAAATTAATGAAGGAAGCTAAATTTATCTTTGTAACAGGTGGGGTTGTTTCATCACTTGGCAAGGGTTTATTTAGCTTCTTCAAATGTAGGTGCATTTCTTCAAGCTCATCGCTTTGAGATCCGTATCAGGAAACTTGATCCGTATCTGAATATTGATCCTGGAACAATAAACCCAACTCAGCATGGAGAGGTGTTCGTTACCGAAGATGGTGCTGAAACTAATTTGGACCTTGGCTATTATGAGCGCTTTCTCGGAATTAAAGCCACCAAAGACAAAAATATCCGAACTGGTAAAGTATATCACGAACTGTTAAATAAAGAGAGGCGTGGTGATTTTCTGGGCGAAAGTGTGCAAGTCATTCCTCGTGTGACAGATTCAATCAAGTCGTTTAATTTTAATGGTACGGAAGATTTAGATTTTGTAATATGTGAAATTGGTGGAACTGTAGGTGATATTGAAAGCCGAGCTTTTTTGGAACCCATACGTCAAATCAGTTATAATCTTGGAAAACAAAGAGTTATCCTTATACATTTAACCTTGGTACCATACTTCACTGCAGGGCAAGAATTAAAAATAAAACCAACACAGCATTCACTCCGAAAGCTAAATTTTGCAGGGTTACAGCCATACATTATATTATGCCATAGTGAGAAGGAAATTTCCTATAATCAAAGAAGAAAAATAGCCAATCTTTGTAATGTTTCTTTGCCTAATGTAATACCTGCTCTCGATGCGAGCTATTTTAGAGCATTTCTATTTAAGTAAGGCAAAACAAAGCCTAACTCAATGCGATCAAATAGTGCACTCTATGAGACACCCAATACAAGAACTTACTGTGTTTATAGTAGGAAAATACACTGAATTTTCCAATGCGTATAAATCACTATTTGAAGCTTTAAATCAAAGTGCGATTAGTAATAATGTCGAAGTAAAGATAAATTGGGTCAATTCAAAAGAGAATAATGAAGAACCTATAGGTAAATAGGATAAAAATTGCAAAATTCCCATGCAATCCATGTTCCAGGAGGGTTTGGCGATGATGGAGTAGAGGGTAAAAATATCGGCAATAAACTACGTTCGCACAAATAATATCCCAGTTTTGATATATGTCTTGGCATGCAGCTTGCAGGTAGTGAATTTGCTCGCAGCGTTATTGAGCTAAAAGATGTACATATACTCTGAATAATTTTGTTACCTGTAAACATCCAATAATTAAGCTAACTGGTAATAAAAACGTTGATTTTGGTAAAATCATGAGACTTGGAGCGTATCAATGTAATATAAGCCCAAATTCCAAAACGGCTGATGCGTATATTGATATTACTATCTCCGAAAGACATATGCACAGCTACATAATCAATTCAGATTATAAAGGTGATTTAAAAAAGAGTGGACTGATGTGCAGTAGCATATCGAAAGATGGATAATGTATAAAGGCAGTAGAGTTAAAAACTCACCCATGTTTTATTGGTATGGTATTTCACGCAGAATTTCAATCATCCTCTTTTTGTATCGTTTATTAAAGCAGCGGTTAATAAAAATAAGTACCTGGTGATCAGGTATCAATACATGGAGCTTACCATAGAGCAGCAAAACTTGCTCAGAAAAATTATAAAGTTCCCATAGGTGCTGTAACAGTCATTGGAAGCAATATCAATTCTTCTGCATACAATATATTTAACAATCCAACTGCACGTGCAGATATGTTAGTGATTAGACAAGCATGTAAATTGCTTTTAACTTCGGGACTCTGTGATGCCCACATGTAAGTATTATTAGAGTGTGCCCAATGTGTGCTCAAGCTATCTCTTTTGCAAGAATTAAACTATTATATTTTTGAGCTTATAATCCAAAAGAAGAAGGATTGAAAATGGTGCTAAAATATTTCAATTTTGCAAATATATACCTGACGTTTATAATGGGATATTAGAAACAAAGTGCTCCCTTTTGTTAAGAGAATTTTGAGAAATTAAGGACCTTGTTTAGGTCTACCAATTATAGTTAGGCTTTGCTGCCATTCCAGCGTATAAGGTACAAACATTTGTTTACGGAGGCAACGTGTTAACTGTTATAGAAGTTTTACCTTGAGCAAAATGATGTCATCCAAGTACTCTGTTGATTTGTCTTCCCAGTGCTCAGAAATATAGCTGTAGGAACATTAATAATGGAAAAGAATAAGGGTAGTAATCGTAGATTTTGTCTGGATTTTCACCACACTCTTCAAAGACTGGTTTTAGGATTTCAAGTCTAAGCTCATTCATGAAAGCACCCCTAAAGAACTTGTAACTATCCATTCCACTGCGTTTTCTGTTCTCTGTTTATTTATCCTGCTGGATAAATTTAAAGAACACTTCTATTGACCAACGTTATTTATAGAGATCACAGATATCTATAGCAGACTCTCCATATATATTAGTTAAAATGTGAGAACCTCAGCACTTAGATGATTTTTTGCTATAATCATCCTGATCTCAAATGACAAAAATCTCCAACCATCTTGCCCCAAACGAACTATTACATCCTACAACCGTTGAAGTGTTTTCGTCCTCAGACCTTTAACCTCTTGGTGGGTATGCACTATTTTATAGCGAATATTATCCTTGCCGCAAGTAATAAAATGTATTCCTTCCTTTATAAACTCCTCAAAGTTGCACGATTTTTCTCAATATTGTGCAAACTCAAATCATTTTTCTTCAATATGCTATATAGCAGCAAATTAAATATATTTCCCCTTGTAAGTTTCTTAACCCTGAAATCGACACCAAAAGCTTCACCTCTCTTGTCCAGCTCTACCTTTGAATTTTGACATTATTACTTTGCAGTAAAACGTCTCATACCTCAATACTTTTCTCTCATTATACTCGTTTAAAGAATGTTCGTACAGTTATGTGCGTGACACTTATATTATGGAAAATGTGTATATTATCAAAAATTTTTATACAATATTCTACTAAATTAAGACAACAAGTAAATCAGTATTTGAATTAGTCATCTCATATCCCTTGTAAAATTATAAATAATCTATAATCTCTGTTGTACAGTACCAAAGATACGGCAAAAGGGGAGGTTATTTTTGAGTTTGAGAAATTTAAAGAAAGCCACAGCTAAAAAGCTTGCAAGTATTTATAATTATACATTTATTGCTTACAATTTTTCAACCACATTTTTAAATATTACAACTTTTGACTTTGTGAGAAAGAGCTAAAAATTCATCTTATGACTTAGAAACCTTATAACTGCTCATTTAACTTTACACTCAAAGTTGTAAGGAAAGACTGCATTTGAGGGCTACTTCTATTATCTCACATCTCCTTTCGTGTGCCTACTTTGATTTCTTGACCGCTACAACTTGGGGTTTCTAAATAAGAAAAAGAGGGTTTACCCCAAAGTTCCTGAATATATTTAGGTGCTCCCCATTCTCTGAGAGCTTCAGCCATTTGTGTATGATTAAATTGCAAAGCACTCTTCAATTAAATATCCTTATATATCTTAAGGCACCACTTTTGTTCTTATTCTAACAGTATCTATCATCATTTCAACATATTCCTCTTTACCCTGTTTAATGCCAGAACATACTTCTTTATGAAGAAACACAAGTTCATCGAGAATATATATTTATGATTGACTATTAACCATATTATCTCTATATACATTGTTTTACTTAATAAATTTAATAAACATTAAAGAAAAGGAAAAGGAAATTTACATAGACCGACCTCTTTGTGGATCTGTATTTCTGCTTTCCTCAACGTGCTTTACAAAGGATGTTTCTTGTTTACTAATATGCTGAAGCAGTTTATCAAGTTCACGCACAACGGCTGTCACTGCAGTTAAAAATGCTTTTAACAATACGCCCAAAGCTCCAACATTTGCTCCCCTGCCATATATACGAACTTGCTTTTCATTATCGTCAGCAGTTTCTTGGATCCATCCGGTGAGCAATAACTGAACCCCCCCCTCCTTGATTAGAGACTGCATTCGTGCCTTTGCTTTGAGAACATCTTTATCATGTACTGTTTCATGTCCATGGCTTAAATGTTTAGCATTATCAGTTCCTTTTGTTTATGGGCAAACATACCGCTTAGGACCTCTTCCATTGTTTGTTTTTTTCTATTCTCCATAACTCTTTTCTTGGATTCTGATTTATCGCGAGTGCTCTTAGTGTTTTCAAATTCTGCATCAATATCTTCAGATGCTGCCTGATAATAAAAGGTTTCTATAAGCCTATCTATACTCCGCTTTACTTGCTTAGTCCTTTTTTAACTATCCAAACTATCGATTCCTTCATCAATTTGGGTTAGAATGTCCTCAAAGGCTTTTAAATAGTTTTGAACACACTGCATTATGTCTTTCTCTTCGTGCTGCTCTTCTTGGTTTAGCTGATTTATATTTTTTAAAATTCCTCTCGCTTCTATCATCGTTATTTTCTTTACCATTGTTTTCAAAAAGATAGTTATCATCCATAATTTAGTTAAAATTTTAACCAGTTACTATTATATACAAAAAGATTAAATTAAAATTGATGAAAGGTGTTTATAACTTCAGCACTAGCAAAAACTACAGTAAAGCTGTCAAAAGCAGCAGGGTCGTAATACCTCTCATAAACTTCAATGAGCATCTAAGCCTAATCTTTTCTTAGCATTAAAACTAATTTCCTAATCATTATTAGAGTTTAACATAGTAGAGTTACGTACACTTCATCATATTCTATTAATTTTTTCGTAATGTGTCTGCTTCAAGCACAATCGAGCACCTTTCTCCAGCCAAGGACACAACTGTAGGAACAATCTTTAAAAGAGTACATTGAGATAAAAGTATTAAGGTATGAGACGTTTTAATACAAAGAAATAATATCAAAATTGACAAAGGCTGAGCTGGACAAAATAGGTGAAGCTTTTTGTGTCGATTACAGGGTTAGCAAAATTACAGGGGAAAATGTATTTAATTTGCTGCTATATAGCATATTGGAGAAAAATGAGCTGAGTTTCTGCACTATTGAGAAAAATTATCTCCGCATTTTTAACTTAGATACACGTCATTTATCAGTTGCAATTCGTTTAAAATCCATACCTTGAGTACTTTAACATTTTTTTTGTTTATTTTACAGAGTTTTTGAAGCTTAAAAGATCCAAAGAAATTGATGATCATAGACTTCAAAACACTTCAGCTATTCTATCAAGCAAAGTATTGCAACTTGGCAGTCCCTGCAAAAACATAAAAAACATGATACAATGCATAATTGCAAGAGATGATAGCTTTACAAAGCTGATTAATTTATATACTCAAGCAGAGGGTTTTTTAAAAACAAATTGTTCCCAGAAGTGTTACTCAATCACGGTAAAGAGTCTCTTTGCATATTTAATTGTGGGTTGCCAAAATTTTCAAGTTTTGAGGAGTATATAAAGGAAGGCATACATTTTATTACCCACAGCCACGAAAATATTTACTATAAAATAGTGCAAACCCACCAAGTGGTTAGCGGTCTAAGAATCAAAACACTTAAACTGATAGAGGATGACATAGTTAGATTGGGGCAAGGTGGTTTGAGATTTTTGTCATTTGAGATCAGGTTGATTAGAGCAAAAAGTCATCTAAGTGCTGAGGTTCTCACATTTTTAACTAATATATATGAAGAGTCTGCGATTGAGATCTGTGATCTCTATAAAAAAACATTAGGCAATAGAAGTGTTCTTTAACTTTATCAATCAGGAGCTCAATGCAAAAGATTTTCTTGGGTACAGCAAAAACACTATTATGTTTACACTATACATAATTCTCATAGCTTCCATTTTACTAACAGAGTACAGAAAACTCAGTGGAATTGAGAGCTACAAGTTTGTTAGGGTTCCTTCCATGAATAAGCTTAGACTTGAAATCCTGAAACCAGTCATTGAATACTGTGGTGGAAATCAAGACAAAATCTATAATTATTACCTTTTTTCTTTTCCATAATTAATGTTCATACAGTTGTGGCTGCAAGAAACGAATGACATATTTGCGGCAGAGAAGAAACTGATCATTAAAGACATCTCGCAGTCGCTACTGCATCGATTTCAAACAACTTACAACTTTAGCAGTCAAACAATTTGGTATGTAGAAGCAAGGCCAATAATGAATAGTAATATACACTCAAAAGTGCATTAATATTGCATATAAAAAGTCACAAGAACAGAATTGTCATGTCCATAGCACAAGAAATTATTATCTCATAATGCCTAGTTGGATATTTTGCTAATACATTAAGGACGTAATAAATGCCTAAAGCCAAAGCCTATTAATACCCATTTTGAAACGCTATATGCCTCCTGTTATACATACATCTCGTGCAAAAAGGTTGTTCACAAAAATGTCTTATATCTGTTGTTGCTATATTAAATCTTACTATAATTCAGGAACTACAACATTTGTCAATTCCCCGCAATACGTATTGATATGCATAAAACAGAGTTACTAATAACCATATTAAGGAAATTTCTCTGCAGCACTGGCTTTTCTCAAAGCTGGGATTATAGATGCTCTAGTTATGAAAAGCAAAGGTTTAAATTATCAAGCTATCGGATGTTGCAGACCAACTTAGGGAATTAAAAAGGAATATAAAAATACTCTTTCAGTTGATATTCAAAGGAAAACTTGTTGCTCACTATAACCTAGAGTGTAGTAAAGAAACACTAACTGAAACAAAAAACCACTTAAAAACCTTGCCAGCCCCTTATCATGGTAGTGAAGCTATTTATCTTGATTCTGTATAGATAAAATGACAAAAAAACTCATCGTTTCTGGTGTCTCATATTTAATTTTTCGCACTATGTGCACCTTATATCTGTCTAAAATTTGGGGGTTATCAGCTACATAAGCTAAAGCACGCTTATAAAGCGTTTAAAACATTAAAAACCGCCAATATTTAGAAATAGCTAGAAAATAACTAGATACTTAGGGTTTCTTTTGTCTTTTTTCTGTTTAGTAAATTTCTTAAACGGTTATGGCTAGGGATAGTCGTAATTAAAAGGCAGCTAAGACTGACTTAATGAAGCGTTAGGAATAAAAAAGCGCCGATAATTCGACACAAAAGTGAATAACTAACCACACAGGGTTTCCTTTGCCTTCTTCTCCGCTTAGTAATATTTTTAGATATTTTCTTAAATTTTATAGCCAAAGTAATATGCTGGATGTCAGATATAAGTATCAAGTACTTGGAACCATCTGTTTTCTGGGTGCAAGTGTCAGCGTATATCTACTTTGATGATAGGAGGTAACGCCATTGATCATATAGGTTCCGTCTGGTATATATAATCTTTTTTAATACGAAGAAAACTGATGAGTAAATAGGATGTTACGGTTATAGGTAGCGGTACTGGTGGTTAAATAGCAGCAACTAGAGCGGCGCATCTTGGGTTTAAGACTGCAATTGTTGAAAAGGAATAAAATTTAGGCGGTATATGCTTAAATTGGGGACACTATTTTGCCGCTGGAAGATAGAGATATCTTAAGGTTAGCACAATAAATATTTACAAAGCAAGGAATGAAAATATACACAAACAATAGTGTAAAAACTTTTATTAAAAATAAAGGCTCTACTCTAGTTCAACTAAGTAAGGGCGAAAGCAAAGTATTTGATAGGGTAATTGTTCCAGTTGGCGTTCAGGCAAACACTAAAAATATAGGTTTAGAGAATACAAAAATTAAATTAAACTCCTCCGGCTTTATTGAAACGAAGGAGTGGTATGATACGAGTGAACCTAATGTTTATGCGATAGGTGATGTAGCTGTCTCGCCATGTTTACCGCATAAGGCATGTCATGAAGCCGTCATCTGCATTTAAAAAATTGCTGAAAAAATTGCTCATAAATTGAAAAAAGAGAGCATACCAAATTGCACTTACTCTCATCTGCTTTCAATATCCTAAGCAGCAGCTTGACTGGGTACCTCAATTCCAACAGATTGATTGTCAGCACCAGGTTTCTGTAACCTTTCTTTTAATCCTTCGCTGCTTCTTTAATTTCAAGCTTTTTCTCCGGTTTAAGATCTTGTGGGCTTTTTTCTATGCTACCTAAACCCGTGTTGCCGGTCAATACTTTTTATTTTGTTGCGTTGCTCTTGATTAGGTAGGCCGATGCCCGATTTAAAAAGAGCTTTTATTAAATTTTTAACAATCTTATAAAATCTCCGCTTCTGCCTTCTCTTTTTTCCTAAGATTTGTTTTTTATCATTGGATTCTTTTTACTATTATTTTCAGACATTTTTGATTCCTTATCATGGAGACTATTAAAATTTTACGTGCAAATTATTAAGTAATGCTTAACAATCTAGTATCAATTTTCTATATTTAGATGGATATCATTCTAACAACAGGCGGCACAGGTGGACATATTTTCCCAGCTATGGTTTTAGCAAGAGCACTAAAAATAAAAGGATATATTATTACATTATTTACTGATTTTCTTTTTCGGTATGTGGTTGTGTGTTAGCACTGTATCACATAAGAAATCGAAACCAAAACTAGTCATTGGTTTTGGTAGCTATGCATCTTTTCCAACTCTTCTTGCAGCAAAGTTTCTCTCTATACCTATAATTTTACATGAACAAAATGCAGTTTTAGGGAGAGTGAACAGGTTCTTTCTCAAAAAACAACATTAATTGCAACAAGCTTCCCAGAGACTAAATATGAGAAGCCCAGTAAATGTGTTTTTACCGGAAATTTAGTTGATATAAAGGCACAAGAGCCTGTCATTCCATTACCTTATACACAACTGTGTAAGCATTATAATTTAGAAGCAATTTTAGCTAGCGGATGTGTCATCCAAGTAGCTGAAGCACAGTTGTGCAAACATTGTAGTTTGAGTTTACCAGAAGGGTTTCATCCAAGTAGCTTAACAATGTGATCCCCAAAAAATGACTGTTATCAAGCGCACTATACAACAATTTCGATGAAATTACCAAAACCTGGATTCCAGTGTCAAGCACTTGAATGACATCTGGTATAAACATATCAATTTTAGCAGGTAGTTAAGGTGCCAATTTTTTTAAAGGATGTAGTCCGTGACGTAATTTGTAATCTACCTAGTGAAATGAAAGGAAATGTTAGACTAACGCAGCAATGCACAAAGAAAAATATCGACAGAGTTAGGAACCTACATGAAAGTGAAAGAATCAATTGTGAATTAATTGAGTTTTTTGATGACATGGAAAATAGGTTAGCAAGTGCTCATTTGGTAATTAGCAGAGCAGAAGCAACTTCGATAGTGAAAGTTACTCTTGCTGAGCGCTTTGCCATATATATTCCTTATCCTTACTCAAAAGATAGTCATCTATTCCATAACGCAATATATATTGAAGATTTAGGACCAGATGTAATAGTTGAGCAAAATAGTGAGGCAAAGAAATCTAAGGGAGTTGCTAGTTGATCTATTACAAAATTGTCAAAAAGTGCGTAATATGTCTAATAATACTGAGAAGACAAGAATAAGGAATGGGGCTACTAAATTTATTGAGGTACTAGCTCAAGAATATAGTTGACGTACATGGCTAGTTGCTTTTTCTTCAAAGGTATCCCAAAGATTTTTTTCTAACAATATATTATATACTTTGTTTACGAAACTACTCCCGTGGGGTAGCTGATGTTAATTTCGAGAAGAATATCACCTATAATGACAATACCAACAAATATTAGCGTTCTTTTCTTAAATTCAGGACCAATATTAATGCATATTCCAGTGTCTCTGTCGTTCATTTGAGCAGGTTCCAAAACTTGCTCCAAGGGTCAAGTTTGTTATGATCTCTCTACCTCTTGGAACTCGTTTTATTATTCCAATTGGTTGGCCATCGAGCAACAATATTTTTTTATCTTTATCTCCCTTTTTGCAAAATGCTTGTGCAATCACTGGGCACTTATATTTGCGATCATAAGTTCAACTACTACTTGAATACTGTTTTCATCTTGTATTTTTGTTACATCATTTTCTCCATAGCTGTACAATGGTTTCAGAATAATATCCTGATAGTTATGATAAAAATCTCCAATCATCGATATATTTTTAGTAATTAAAGTTGTCGGAATTAGCTCTGGAAATAATGAAGTTGTCAATTTTTCAGGACTGTTTCTTATTTATGTGGGGTTATTTATTACCAATGCGCTAATCTTTACTAAAATATAGGTGGTTGTAAGGTAGCGAATATCGAAGGGTCAAGCTTCTCTGATAAATACGATGTTCATTTCACTCAAATTAATAGCTACATCTTCTTTAGAGATGAAATGTGGTAGAATGACTCCCGACGATACCATATATCACTATTCGTTGAGGGAACTTCCTTAATTATCTTTAGAGTGCGTTACTGTCTGGCGGCCGATATTATGTATCTTCGATATGCTTAAGAAGTAAAACTGAGCTCAAGGATAATAATATTGCTATCATTAATAAAATAGAGTTTTATTAATAATAACTATCAATAAACACAAGACGGAAAATATTGACATAAACAAAAAATGAAAAGGGTCGTGGGGGCTCGGCTAATCCGAGGATTTAAAGGATTTAAACAAGGTAAAACAAATATCGAGTTAAAGAGATGGGATGGTTCGATAAACCATTTAAAGCACAGGATAGAATTGACAAAAGGGATCAATACTCAAAGGTGACGTTTGGCTTACGTAACTTTTGCACTAGTGGTGCAGTGGAAGGTGGCGCAAAGGAGTTTCGGTCCGCTGGCGAGTTCCAGCCGAAGGGGGGGGGGGATAAAAGGATCCTGACGAGGCGTCTTGGGAAGGAGAACCGTTTCTCGAAAACGGCTTGAAGAACAATGGCTGTTCTAGGTTGTGCTCTTCTGGACAAAAGGGGATGAGAACCATCTCTTGTCTACCGGCTTAAGAACAATGGCTGTTCTAATGTTGTTCTCCTCTGAACAACAGGGGAGGGGGGTGAGAACCGTTTCTTGGCGAAGGGCTCAAAACGAACAATGGCTGTTCTAATGCTGTTCTCCTTTGAACAACAGGGGGGGATGAGAACCGTTTCTTGGCGAAGGGCTCAAAACGAACAATGGCTGTTCTAATGCTGTTCTCTTTTGAACAACAGGGGAGGAAGGGTGAGAACCGTTTCTTGTCAACGGGACTCGAGCGAACTATGGCTGTTCTAATGCTGTTTTCTTCTGAACAGTAAACGGAATGAGAACCGTTTCTTGGCGAAGGGCTCAAAACGAACAATGGCTGTTCTAATGCTGTTCTCCTTTGAACAACAGGGGGGGAAGGGTGAGAACCGTTTCTTGTCAACGGGACTCGAGCGAACAATGGCTGTTCTAATGCTGTTCTCCTCTGAACAGCAAGGGGAAAGCCTTTTGGACTCAACGTCGCAAAGGCTCGAACTTTGGCACTCAAGGGATATTGTCCTCCTTCTGGACAAGTGATGGTGAATCTCGAGGTCGAGGTCCCTTGGCGCACAAAGGGAGAAGGCGTCGTGGTGATGTTTCGCGACGAAAATCTGGATCTCCATCTGATCTTAGTGGTAAAGTTTCCATAAAAATCGCCAGGACATCTCCTTGGCGTGGGGGAAAATGGAGTGAAAGCTTGGAGGGAACGCACAGCCGGGCCGGAGTACAATGCCTTATCTGCTCATAACCCTAACTCGATCTGGCGAGGTCGGCGTATGGGGGCGAACGGGGGGACGATAACCTCCTTGTTTAAACATTGACATCTGGTAGCTGTGATAAGACTCCAAGCCTCGAATCGAAGATGCACGTGGGCAGCATCGTGGTTTTAAATAATTTGGGATAGGAGTTGAAATTAACGCAGCTTCAACACGTTCTATCACACTCCTCTATTCCAGGGGAAGTTGTCACTTCGAAATAAAAAAGAGAGAAGGGACAACGATAGAGCTCCGTTGTGGGGAACTCGTTTTCTTGTACCAACCGTACCTTCCTGCACCTAACTAGTATTACCTCAATACATATGATTATTTTGATCTTTAGATTACAGGGGAAAATAACCTTTAATACAACTTAATAAAAAAAAGGGGCATGGAACAATGAAATGATATAAAATTAGTACATACGGGACAAAATAATTTATACGTAAATTAATAGGTACAAATATATATACATACAAAAAATTAGACATTGAGCGTTACAAAAGTCCTACATATACATTAATTAATTATATTATAAGACAATCTTAATTTAAGTCGTACAAGACGGTATATACCTACAGGGAGATACTAATCCTATGAATACACTTACTCTACGCTATTCGGTAACGCATTCCTACCGAGTGCATCAGCGACCTGGTTATCGGAACTTTATATCTAATTTATTTTAAACTGATACTCTTGCAAGAGTAAACTCCAGCGCATGATGCGGCCGTTTGAGTGTCTCACATTCCTAATATAGGCTAACGGACGGTGGTCGGTTCCTATTTGAAATTCTTTACATGTCAAGTACAGCTTGAATTTGTCTATGACCCAGATAATTGATAGTGCTTTCTTTTCTCTAGTGGCATATCTCTTTTCGCGTGGTAATAGTTGACGACTAGCATATGCAACTGGATGACTCGATCCGTCATCCACGTATTGAAGGAGTACACCTCCAATGCCCTCGTTGCTCACGTCGGTCTTAACCCCAAAGGATTTTTCCGGGTTGGGCAACTTTAAAATGGGGGCGGAAATGTACTTACTTTTGAGCTGATTAAAATGGGAAACAGCGACATCATTCCAACTTAAACGATCGGGGAAATTCTTTTTTTGAAGTGGGCATAGGGGGGCCGAAATTGCAGCGAAATTCGGAACAAATCGCTGATAGGGAGAAGCTGATTCTAGGAACGATCTTAATGGCTTCTTTGTAATCGGGAGGGGCATGTCGGCGATTGCCTTAATCTTGTTCTCATGGGGACCTAACTTGCTTTGTCCTATTTGGAAACCCGAATATTTAATGGGTTCGTGGGAAACATGGCATTTGCGGAGGCCAATGGTGAGGCCATTTTCGCGCAGTCGCTCGAAAAGAGCTAATAGGGCGGGTAAATGGTGACTCCATTTAATTAGTTCTTGTAGCTGACTCTTCTGACGTGGTGTCAGCTGCGCGTCACTATCCAGGTCAGAGGGTTCCAAAGACTCGCCTGGTAGGGAAGGAGGAGGGTAATCGGCATCAGGTTGGATGCACACTGTCTGGATTACATTAAGGGACTCCGCGGGGCAATCCTCTTCAAGCGCCGATGTTTCGTCCAGTTCTACGAAGGTATCTCCATGGGCGCGTTGGGGGTTCTTTTTTTCTTGGGGTCCACGGACAGTCTCCGTGTCCTTGTCTTGGGCCTTATCACCTAAGGGTGTTAGTGATTCACACTCCTCTTTTGCCGTCCTAAAGTCCTGGTTAGGGGTCTCCGAGAAATCGGACGGTATCGGGGTTCTGATGGGGACGGGCTCCTGGGCTTCTTTCTTATCTCGGCCTTGAGGAAGGGCTACCTGAAACACAGGGTCGAAACTTACTTGGGGGCTCTGTCCTATAAGTACGGAACAGAATTGTATAGGTGCTACAATGACTTCAGCCCAGCCATTATAATATTGACACTGCAGGTAACATCTAACGACGGGGAATCGGTTCGCCCGCCCAAGGTGGTCATGTACCACCGCAAATTTTTCGTGGTTAGAGGCCACTGGGAGGAGTTCGTCGGACACGATGAAACACGTACATCCTGTGTCCCTGACGAGAGTCGATACTCGGCAGCTGTCCACGCTGCCCTCCTCATATTTCAAAGTTCCCGATGAACTTTTACCAAAAACAAAATTTACCCGGTGGCCTGACGGAGGGGGAGAAGTTTCTGCTTGGGTATGCACCACCGGGGGAGCCGGGGTTGCATTAATCTGGTGAACTTGGTGGGCTGGTCCGCATTTAAGCCTAGAATTTTGGGGGCAATACCAGCTCATGTGGTTTTCTACACCACAGGTGAAGCATATGGTTGGTCCCTTCGGGAAGAGAGATGGAGGAGAAGTCTTAACGGGAGGTTTGGAGTCCTGTTGTTGGTTTTGGGGAAAGAATTTTTGGGGTTTTACGGGGCTCGGAAACTTTGTCAGCTTTCCTGGGAAGGAGCGCGAGTCCGTCCTTCTTTCTTCTCGTTGGATTTCTTTTTCTCGTTCTTCTCGTTGTATTTTTCCTTCTCGTTCTTCTCGTTGGATTACTCTTTCCCGTTCCTCTTGTCGGATTACTCTTTCCCTTTCTCTTTCTACCTTTTTTCTTTGAAATTCTGCTTTAATCCGAGCTAATTCAATCTGATGGTGAAGCTCAGCTTGTCTTATCCATGCCTCTCTTTCTCGTTCCTCTTGTCGGATTACTCTTTCTCGTTCCTCTTGTCGGATTACTCTTTCTTTTTCTTCCTCTTTTCTTTGCTCCTCTTGAATGTACTTAATTAGTTCTTTTCCGGGAAAGTCCCAAGGATTCTCCTTGCGCTTTAAAGATTTCGAACGGAGTCATCTTTGCACTTGGGGGCGCACTAGTCAACCAACTAAAATTCCTTGCAACAAGAATTATGCCTCTATAGAATTAGCCTACCTAAATATGGGCACTGACCTATTCGTACTTGGTTTCTCAATCTAAATAACCACTGACTAAAATCACAAAAAACAAACAAATTATTATAACCGTTCCTTGAGCTACTCCAGCTTCTTAAGTTTCAAAAAAAGGGGATAGCAATCGTTAAAACAAAAGAGAACTACTATATTCTATTATTATAACGAATAACACTATGCTTTACTCGACTGAGACCAGTGTTTGCAAAGATATAGCGTTAAACCTTTCACACCTGATACCAAATTTAAATAGTATATATATATATATGTCGTAGAATGACTCCCGACGATACCATATATCACTATTCGTTGAGGGAACTTCCTTAATTATCTTTAGAGTGCGTTACTGTCTGGCGGCCGATATTATGTATCTTCGATATGCTTAAGAAGTGGAACTGAGCTCAAGGATAATAATATTGCTACCATTAATAAAATAGAGTTTTATTAATAATAACTATCAATAAACACAAGACGGAAAATATTGACATAAACAGAGAATGAAAAGGATCGTGGGGGCTCGGCTAATCCGAGGATTTAAAGGATTTAAACAAGGTAAATCAAATATCGAGTTAAAGAGATGGGATGGTTCGATAAACCATTTAAAGCACAGGATAGAATTGACAAAAGGGATCAATACTCAAAGGTGACGTTTGGCTTACGTAACTTTTGCACTAGTGGTGCAGTGGAAGGTGGCGCAAAGGAGTTTCGCTCCGCTGGCGAGTTCCAGCTGAAGGGGGGGGGATAAAAGTATCCTGACGAGGCGTCTTGGGAAGGAGAACCGTTTCTCGACGAACGGCTTGAAGAACAATGGCTGTTCTAGGTTGTTCTCTTCTGAACAAAGGGGGGATGAGAACCGTCTCTTGTCTACGGGCTCAAGAACAATGGCTGTTCTAATGTTGTTCTCCTCTGAACAACAGAGGGGGGGGGAGAACCGTTTCTTGGCGAAGGGCTCAAAACGAACAATGGCTGTTCTAATGCTGTTCTCCTTTGAACAACAGGGGGGGGATGAGAACCGTTTCTTGGCGAAGGGCTCAAAACGAACAATGGCTGTTCTAATGCTGTTCTCCTTTGAACAACAGGGGGGGAAGGGTGAGAACCGTTTCTTGTCAACGGGACTCGAGCGAACAATGGCTGTTCTAATGCTGTTCTCCTCTGAACAGCAAGGGGGAATGAGAACCGTTTCTTGGCGAAGGGCTCAAAACGAACAATGGCTGTTCTAATGCTGTTCTCCTTTGAACAACAAGGGGGGAAGGGTGAGAACCGTTTCTTGTCAACGGGACTCGAGCAAACAATGGCTGTTTTAATGCTGTTCTCCTCTGAACAGTAAGGGGGAAGCCTTTTGGACTCGGCGTCGCAAAGGCTCGAACTTTGGCACTCAAGGGATATTGTCCTCCTTCTGGACAAGTGATGGTAAATCTCGAGGTCGAGGTCCCTTGGCGCACAAAGGGAGAGAGGGTCGTGGTGATGTTTCGCGACGAAAATCTGGATCTCCAATCTGATCTTAGTGGTAAAGTTTCCATATAAATAGCCAGGACATCTCCTTGGCGTGGGGGAAAATGGAGTGAAAGCTTGGAGGGAACGCACAGCCGGGCCTGAGAACAATGCCTTATCTGCTCATGAGCCTAACTCGATCTGGCGAGGTCGGCGTATGGGGGCGAACGGGGGGACGATAACCTCCTTGTTTAAACATTGACATCCGGTAGCTGTGATAAGACTCCAAGCCTCGAATCGAAGATGCACGTGGGCAGCATCGTGGTTTTAAATAATATGGGATAGGAGTTGAAATTAACGCAGCCGTAACACGTTCTATCACATGAAACTAAAATCGTTAACACAGACTTTCTGAGCAAGAACGATTGGCTGAGTTAACTTTACTGCTAAATTGTTAGGGATATTGAAAAAAACGTCGTAATTCCTCCTTTGGGCCTTTTTTATTAATGCAAATGTAGTGTCAGTTTCAAAGTTTACGTTTTCATCGATTTGAAAAGCTACTTTCATTCATATGTCAACTTTGTATAAAATTGCCACTGGAACTAAATTCCCATTAATGACGTAATTTGCTGTGTCTATATCGTACATAACTTACAACTTGTTTTACCCCTTTTACTTTTCTTGCAATTACTATTACAGCTTTTTATTCCACTTTATTGTGAGTTATGCCCAGGAAATAAACAACTCTATCAATAGTGTTTATGCTATAATTAATTGATTTGATACTTCTTTTCCCTAAAAGTATCGTTCTTATTTCTACCATTATCATACCATCTAGGTTAGTGTCAAGTATGGAGTCTGTTTGAATTGGTGTTACTCTTAATTCATTTATTACTTCTTTAACTTCTTTTGGTTGGCAAACTATTTTTTCTGCTGTGAGTTGTTTTACAGGAGTATAAATGTTTATAATGAGCACTTTTCTTCCTTCGCTTACTTTAACCTTTATAGATGAAAATAGTCCGTGCTTTAGGACCCCCTTATTGATTCTGATTACTATAGTTGCATCATCAACGATATTTCCCAAAGATTTAGTGAGCTTGCTCGTGGGGGTTCAAGTCCCTCTATTCGCACTTAAAATCATGTACTTGGATTTAAAGAAAAAATTTATAATCACTAAATGCACTTTTGTTTGTATAAAAACTCGTTATTAAGGATTGTATTTCACTTAGATTCTGGTAAAATCTCTTTATTAAAACATGAATTCAAATTTTGGAAAATGGGTTATAATGTCTAGTAATATATCTAAAAATATAGTCGAAGCAGATACATCAAGTAATATATATACCTATAAGAAACTTAGTGTAGATAAACTAATTTATGAGTAGAAAATCACAGTTAGTAGTGATTATATACAACAAAAGATGAATTCTAGATTACAAGAAATAGTGAACAATGCAAAATTGCCTGGATTTAGATCCGGAAAGACGCCTTACGGCATGTTGTTACAAATTATAAAGGTGAAGCTTTGGAATATGTGGTGAGCAATACGATAGACTATTGCGCAAGTGATTTAATGTAAAAAATAAAAGTTAAGCCTCACATTCATCCTAAGGTTTATATTTCATCATTATCAGACCTGGATAAAAGGGATGAGAAAGGCGACTTTGTGTACAAAATGTAATTTGAGTCGATGCCAGAAGTGCCAATAATAGATCTTTATAAAATAAGTTTGAAGAAAGTTAAGGTAAAAATCACAGAAAGAGAAATAAAGAATTTATTAATTCTATAAAAAACAGAATTTCCTAGTTTTGTCTCTTTTGATGATGCTTCTTATCAAGCAAAAAATGGGGATAAAGTGATAATTGACTTTGAACGGCGGATTAGAAACAAGCTTTCTCAGGGTGGAAGTGATAAAAACTTTACTGTCTATTTAAGATGTGAAAAATTTATAAATGTTTTAAAGATCAATTAATTGGCAGGAAAAAAGAGGAAACAAAAAGCTTTAAGTTGAGATTTCCTGAAGATTACGATATAATTTCCTTTGCAGAAAAGGATGCTACCTTTTCTATTCGAGTTAATGATATTCAGATTGCCGAAGATTTGCAAAGTGATGATGAAATAGCTAGGAGATTAATTTTAGGGATCATTCATCGCTAATAAATCATACAAAAGAAGTAATTGATAATTAGTGTAAAGAAATGGGAGACCTCTGACTTAAGAAGGAGCTATTTGATTGTTTGTGTGCTAGTTATAGCTTTGATTTGCCTACAGAGATAGTAAAACAGGAACAACAAAGAGTAGAAAGAGAGTTGAACTCGAAAGATGATTCTTGTAAAGAAGCTGAAACACTTGCAATGCTATTTATGGAGTTCAGTAAAGAACATGAATTATCATTAACTCAAAATGAATTTCAAATGTTATTCTAAATTACTATGTCAATAAGGTGTACCGTTTAATAGAGTATTGAAACCTTTTAGTTCAAACAGGAAATTTTAAGAGTTAATTAGAGGGCAAGCTAGTGAGCACAAAGTTACAGATTATATAATAGAAAAGTTAATAAAGAACAGTAGGTTTTTTCTGTAAAAGGTTTTAAGGAATTATTTGATAATATTTAATAGGAAAAGGTATGACTCTTATACCATTTGTAATTGAGCAAACTAGTCATTGTGAGCGTAATTATGACATATATTCGAGGTTAGTAAAAGAAAGAATAATTTTTGTACCTGGTTCTATTGAAGACAACATGGCTAGCGTAATAGTAGCACAGCTTTTATTTTTAAAATCGGCCACTCCTTATAAAGACATAAATATGTACATTAACTCATCAGGTGATATTGTGACTGCTGGTTTTTCGATTTATGATAAAATGCAGTATATAAAGCCAGATGTTTCAACTTTTTGTATAGGTCAAGCTGCATCTATGGGTTTTCTGTTGCTTGCCACTGGTACAGAAGGTAAGCGTTACTCTCTGCCTCATTTAAGAATTATGATACATCAGCCATCTGGTGGTTATCAGGGTCAGGCAACTGATATGGAAATACATGCTAATGAAATTTTGCTAATTAAGAAAATACTAAATCCGATTTATCAAAAACATACTGAAAGTTCACTAAAGCAGATTGAAAGAATGATAAAAAGAGATAAATTCATAAATCTTGAAGAAGCAAAGGATATTGGCTTGGTTGACGGAGTAATTAATACCTGACCGCAAAGATATTAAGATTGAAAATATTAGAGTTAAATAAAAGGTGAGTGGATGGGTAACAATGATGATTTACACTACTGTTCATTTTGAAACAAAGCAGAAAACGACTTAGATAAGTTAATTACTAATTTTTCAGAAGGTTTGAAAGTGTTTATTTGCAATGAGTGCATAGAGTTATATCATAGGGCAATAAGCCAAAAGAAAAGTGGGGCATTTTATTCAGATTATATGTCTGATGTGAAATTGCTGCTAAAAAAGCCTGCAGATTTGAAAGATTTACTTAGGAAGCATGTTGTGGGTCAAGAACATGCAAAACATGTTTTGTCTGTAGCAATGTATAACCATTGTCAGTCTATGGAAGAATTTCACTCTATAAGCGATGTTGAAATCGAAAAAGAGGAATGTAATGCTCATTGGTCCTACTCGTTCTGGTGAAACCTTGCTAGCCAAAACAATCGCTGAAGTTTAAGATGTCCTGTTTACGATGGCTGATGCAACAACTTTGAATGAAGCAGGTTATGTAGGGGATGAAGTAGAAAGCGTGTAATCACGTCTATTACAAGCCGCAAATTATGATGTTGTAAAGGCACAACGTGGTATAGTGTTTATAGATGAAATCGATAAAATCAGAAGGAAATCTGAAGGTGCTTCGATAACACGTGACGTCTCAGGTGAAGGAGTTCAGCAAGCTGTGCTCAAGATTATGGAAGGCACAGTTGCTTACGTTCCGTTACAGGAAGGATGGAAACACCCGCAACAGGAATTTGTACAAGTGGATACTAATAATATACAGTTTATTTCTGGGGGAGCTTCTGAAGGTTTAGATAAGAGCATCGGAGCGAAAAAGGTAGGAACATCAGTTGGTTTCGGAGCAGATATCAGTCAATCTAAAGAGCAAAGGAATAAAAATGCTTTACACGATGTTTAACCCGAAGATTTGATTAAATTCGGTTTAATACCGGAATTCGTAGGGTGTGTTCCAACAACTGCTATTTTAGATGAGCTGGACAACGCAGATTTAGTACATGTACTGATAGAGATAAGGAATGCACTAATAAAAAAATACAAAGCGTTACTTGCCTTTAGCAAAGTAAACCTTGAATTTTTAGATGAACCAGTATCAGCTATTGATGAAAAGGCTATGAGTTATAAAACAGGTGCAAGAATGTTACGTGCTATTTTAGAGTCTCTTTTGCTTGATGTTATGTATATAACTGGCAACGGAGGTTTTGAGGGTAGTACAATAGTAGTTACTAAGGAAATGGTGGTATCAGAAAAAAATAGTGATCAATTGTGGCAACAAAGAGAGACTGTAGCTGGAGGCTAATGATTAGTTTGATGGATGTATTATGAACTTTGAGTATATTATGGACACTAACTTTGCTACATTGTTGATATTAACTTTAAGAGATGTAGTAATTTTTCCAAATGTAGTATTACCTTTATTTATCAGCAGAGAGAAATCTAGTTATGCACTAGAATATGCAATTAATAATAGTAGTAACCAAAATAAGATTTTTCTTGTGGCACAGCAAAATAGTTGTATTGATAACCTAGAGCCAAAAGATCTTCATGAAGTAGGTGTGCTAGAAAATATTGTACACCCATTGATGAAATTGCCTGATAATGAGGTAAAAGTTGTAATCCAGGGAGTGAGTTGAGGAAGAGCTGTTGAGTATATCGACCCTCATACTTTATTACAGGTTAGAGTAGAGTTAGCTAATCGTCATGAATACGAGGAAGAAGAGGATAATGATGACCTGGAAGCTTTAAGGCGATCTGCTAAGAGTGCATTTGATAGCTTGTTTAAACTGAACAAGAAATACCAGCCTGAGATTATTGTTAATCCCATTGATCAAATCAAAGAAATTGATCAGCTTTTAGACACGATAGTTTTATATTTAAATATAAAAACATCAGATAAACAAAGCATACTTAAGACTTATCGTCCAGCGGAACGTTTTAGGAGAAATTTTACTTTTATTGAGACAGAAATAAGCATCTTGAATGCACAAAACCGTTTATATAAAACAATAAAATCACAAGTTAAAGCACTCAGAAAACTTACTATCTAAATGAGCGATTAAAAGCTATACAGAAAGAATTAGGTGAATTTGAGAATGGAAAAGAAAGAAATATAATAAATGAATTTGAAAAAAAGATAGAAGAAACAAATTTTTCTCAGGAAGCCAAAGAAAAATCTTTAACTGAGTTGAAAAGATATAAGAAACTGAATCCCATTTCTCCTGAAGCTATAGTTATATCTATTTACCTGTGTTGGTTACTTTAACTACCATAGGGGAGATACAACGATGCAAAAATTTACTTAAATGCAGCTAAACAAATCTTAGATGAAAATCATTATAGAATAGAGAAAGTACGAGAAAAAGATAGGTTGCTAGAGTTTTTGCCAGTGTTAAGGAGAGTAAAAGAGATCAAAAGTCCTATACTTTGCTTAGTTGGACCACGTGGTGTTGGGAAAACTTCTTTGGCTAGGTCTATGGCAAGTGCGATAGGGAAAGATTTTGTTTGTATAGCCCTTGGCGGTGTACGTAATGAGTCTGAGATACGTGGCCATAGGAAAATTTATATTGGTTCAATTCTCAGGAAAGTCATTCAACACAAGAAAAAAGCTAATTCGTGTAACCTAGTCTTTTTCTTGATCAAATAGTAAAGATGGGTTCTGATTCGCGTGGTGATCCTGCATGCATGAATATTTTTATCATCAGAAACAACGCTTATGTCTTTGTTTAATAAGTATTCTTTACCATTTAAATCAGTAAATTATTCTTCGTTGTTTGCTTTGCGAACTACAAGCTCTCCCTCTATTTTTTTGCATCATATGCGTGCATTGGTGGCCAAAAGATACCATAAAGTAAATAGTAATATCAACTATTGCAGAAATGGAACGCATTTCTATCCACTTCAGCCTATCTTTTAGCCATTTTGAGCTTTCCTTATTTTTTACATTGACAATGTATGTTCCACTAATAAAACTTTCTCCGTCAGTGACTTTGACATTTATAGAAGTATTCCTTTTCATCAAGGTAGCCAGAAACTGGGATTTATCTTGGATGCCCTTGTGACGCGCTGGAATGGCACCAAAGCAGGTTAAAGCCTTCAATGTTCCAATTCCAGTTGCTGCCAGATCTCGAGCTATTCCATAAACACCTAAGCAATCTCCAGAGTTTGGAATAATGTTTATATCAATCACAGGATCGCAATTAAAAAAATTGATCTCCTATTTTATAATCGTCAGAAAGCTCGATTATTCCTTCACTTTCTTCTTGCACCAGCGCGAGTTCAGAAGCAGAGCAGAGCAGAGCATCCCTTCACTTAGCACTCCTCGTGTTTTTGTGGGCTTAATTCTAAAATCACTTTCAGGCAACGTACTACTTGGCGATGCAAGTACGGTTTTCATATCTTCTCCAACATTTTTTGATCCACAGAGTATCTGCAGAACTTTACTTCCATCATCTACTTTACATAGTTTTAATTTATCAGCATTTGGGTGAGGCATGACTTCTAATATCATTGCAACAACAAACCCAGCCAATTTGGCATTATCGATTATATCTTCTATTTCTAACCTTATGTGGGTCAACTTTTCAATGATTTCCTCTAAACTGGCGTTGGTTTCCAAGCGCTTTAATAACTAAGATAATGTGAATTTCATTGATTTAAAAAGAAACAAAAAAATTATTGTAGTATAAAAAGTAATGCTTTGAAAGCTTGTTTTAGTGAAATGGAAGGTAACTTCTATATCACGAGCAATGATGTAGAAGCTATTATAATTTATATATACTTGCGTAGAGAATCTATCATCCTCACATCACCTTTGAAATCCATCTGGCTTTGTTGCATAGCATCTTATGCTGTCTTGATTTATGACAAATTCACGTAACCGTTTGAAACTTAGCCATGTCAATGTCAGTAAATTTATTTATCTCAGATTTATTTCTCAATCTAAATCTAAATATTCACTTCAGCCTTGAGAAAAACCCTTCTATATAAGCTCTCTTCCAATAATTTACTTCCCTTTTCCAACAACGCAAGTAGAACTCCAGCATGATGAAAGTCCTTTGATGGAAGCTTAAACGAGACATCCCTGGAGCAGATTTTATCAGATTCTAGGAAAAAACAATTCTAACTAGCTGTAGCAGTACGATTTGTATATATGTTTATATCAAAGTAATAGTATTGTTTAATTTGATCCATGTTTTCTGTCTATTTTCTTTCGTTTTGTAAAATGCCATTTTAATATATGAAATAAACATCGCTATATTATAAATATAAGCATTATAATAAAAAAAAAGGATATGTGTTAGCTAAAAAAGAGAAGTGGTAGAGCAAAATGTTTAAAACATTTGAATTAAGCATAAGAAAATTAGTCTAAAAGCAACTATTCGCAGGCATGAATAGGAATAATTTTTAAGAAACAAGTGTATTGTAGACCAAATATTTTAAATGTACTACAAAGTTATCCTGTCTAATCAAGTTCCTTACAATATTTATCAAACATGTTGCAACAACTCATATTCCTCTCACAATATTGTTGAATAAATTAAAAAAACCTTTCCTTCCTATTTATTATTACAATAGGATGATCAGATAGTAAATTCATCGATTTTCTCTCCTCCAAAGAAACCTTAAAACTTCCTCTAATTAATGACGCTCCTCACAAGACTTAGTGTGCCAGCACTGTCTTTCGTTCAAATCTCCTTTTTCTGTACTTGTAGAATAATTATATAGACTGTAGTGCAACAGCTATTGCCATTATTTTTTTGCTTCAAAAGTTTTTGAAAGGCACAAATTAAATTTAGCCAAGGCCCAGCAGTAGTAGATACTACTCGCAGAACCTTGAATTCTTTTTTCTTTCTATACGGGTGGCAGTCAATGAGTTTTGCAATTTAAGTATAAGGAAACGAGATATGAGGAAAAGTGTTTTATTATTCTTTAATATAAATACCCTCGACCTCAATGCACTTACGCCACTTGTCACTGAGGCTTCGAATTCCCGACAACCAGAAATCTCCCGACTGCTGTTCAATCCACTCCTGGACGGCGAGCTGGACATCTTCATCGTTCCCAAACCGGCGTCTACGCAGTGCAGCCTTGAGCTGGCGGAATAAAGAGTAGTCGCTAGGGGCCAGATCTGGTTTGTAGGGGGGGGGGGGAGCTCCTCGAATCCGCACTCGCGCAGGGCAGATTGTGCAACTCTGGTCTTGTGGACTTTGACGACGTTGAAGTCGATCATGGGACGTGAGGTTTATAGGGACCAAATGGGCAGAGACCTTGGTCTCGTCGACTTTCGAGGATCATTCTCTCCACATGTGCCATATTGTCCTCATTGGACACGTCTGACGGGCGTTCTGGTCTAGACGGGGATCATCTTCAAGGGACTCACAACCATGGCGGAACTCCCTATTTTAGTGAGCAATGGTTGCATAGGAAAGGGCAGTGTCGGTGTACACTGCAAACATTCGTTTATGGATCTCTTTTGCATTCTTGCGTTCCTTGGTCAAAAATAGGATCATGCGCGGTGTTCAACCTTCTCAATTGTTGTAAAATTGTGACTCACGATCAGCAATCAGCTACTGTTTCTTTAATAGACGAGCCAGAAGCGAGCTGCAGGTCTTGACTTGTCATAACTTGTCCTAACACCCCCACAAAAAGCCATCCCTCTTCCTCTGTTTTGCATTACCGATTCGCAAAACTTATTGACCGCCCCTCGTACATATATATTTACATTTATATATATATATATATATATATATATATATATATATATATATATATATATATATATATATATATATATGAGTTTAATTCTATTTTATATTTTTGAATTTGTAACCAAGTAATTAAACTGTGCTGTAAAAAATAAAGTATATGTTCTTTATCGATCTTTTCGATTAAACTACATATGTATATATGTATGTCTTCATTTGATCTTTCGGCCACTTTTAGAATATTTTAATAATAGTAATTATTTGTTCATAATTTATCTCCTCATATAAATGTTATTTATTCGTACCCTCGTCCTTACTTTAAATTTATTGATAATAATAAAAAAATTATCTGTGATTTGCATTCAATCCAATCTTAGAATCTCTTCTTTTGAGGCACCACTCAATCTCCGAATCTCTTCATTTCTCCCCTCAGTCACTTTCATATTTTTTTTAATAATCATTTATTTTACAATCATTGCGAGTAATTAACAGTTTTACTCTCATTTTGTCTTCATGTACACTTTTTATCCAGGTGTACCCATATTAGTTAATTTATTCAACATTGCTATAAAAAATTAGGGGTCCCACCCAGAAAAATATCATTGTCTTTTTTGTAGAGAGCACCCTAACCAATTGCCTGTTTCATCATAGTATTTTTTATTATAATTATAATGCTTTATCTTTTAAATTTAGACATAAAATATATTAAGTTTTCTTTACACTTAAACTCCATATTCATCCATTTAAACCTCATTTGTGTGCGGGTTTCATTATTGTGGGTTGAAACCAGTTGAGTTTCTTTGAATAAATTTAAATCCCGGGTTGAAACCAGTTGAGTTTCTTCAAATAAATTTAAATCCCCCTTCCTGTAGCATATTACTTACACACGGGAACAATGTATTTGGTGAATTGATAAAAGTACATTTTGCTACCTAATTCGAGCATACTGAATTTAAATCTGAAATCAGATTCTCTCTAAATGCTACATATTTTTCGTAATATCAACAACGAATATTATACAATAATTTTCATTTTATCACGCCTATCATCATCCCTTGAAGTAATTCTGAATCATCCTTTTGCGTTATTTATAGTAAAGCAGGTTTTTTTGCACAAACATTTTATTGCATATTTGAAGAAACTTGAATTACACATTAGGATTACAAATACTGTAATCAAGAAAACGTGACTATTTAGGAAATGCAACTTCACACTCATGTTGCATCCTAGATGAAGATATGCTAAAATCATATTAGTAACCAGATCCTCGTAGTTATCCGCTTTTTCGTTTTCAAGAAATTACGAACAACGGCAGAAAATGAGAGCCAGGATGCCTTCTCTTTTTCATTCATGGTGTTCACGAATCTAGAATGACTCAGAACTCTGAGGATTTGGGGACCATCAAATACTCTTGCTTTTATTTTTTCGTATAACAAAGCAGGAAACGCAGATACTATGTAATGAAAACAATTATTTTCCGTGCTCAACGCCTTGACATACTGCTTCATCAACCCCAGTTTGAGATGAAGTGGAGGGAAAACGATCTTCTCTCGATTTACGATTGGCTCATTAACAATGTTTGGCAGTCCTGCTTTCAAAGTTTGCTGAAATCGCCATTCTTTGTGGGACCAGTGTTTGTCACGGGCTCAACTGTCCCACATACAGATATAACATGGAAACTTTGTATATCCCTTCTGCTGGCCAAGGGTGAAGTTGACCATCTTAAGGACTACACATATGATCCAATTGTGTTCATGGTACTTAAGTAAATCCATGACCATTCTTATGCCATTGTAAGTTTCTCGCAGATTGAGAGTGTGGCCGAGAGGAACTGCCCCAAAGTCATTGCCATTATGCAAAAGGACACACTTGAGGCTACGCTTAGAGCTATCAAAAAATAGTCTCCACTCAGCAATACTATAGGTGCCAAGTCCCAACTTGGTAAACAAATCAGGAACATCGTGACAGTATACAAATTGTTTGTCCTTAGAGAAATACTTGACAAACGTACTCTCCCTTGTTCGGTAATATGATACCAGTACCGACCTGTCAAGCATATGTCTGTCACTAACCTCGAGGCTAAAAGTTCTGCAGCTTTCTTGGAGAGCGCCAAATTACGTATCAATTCATTCAAATCCTCTTAATTCATACAGTGAGGAGCTAATGAATGTTTAGCATCTGATGATGAATCTGCAGACTCTGAATCCATTCCGTAGACGTCCATATCAGTTACATCATTTTCATCCTTAGAGGAAGAATATCAACTGAACTTTGGAGCTGGTAAAGAGTCAGAATGGGGTACTGGCCAGATCGCCGAGGGAATGTTGGGGTAGTCGATCGTGCGTCGATTTTTCTTGCCAATTCCTTTAGTATTTACCAGCTTCAAATACCAGTTCGATACATGATCCTTTGGCTCTCGACACAGAATGGAAATTCCAAAAGGAAGACCATTTCTCTTTCCTTTCGTCCACTCACGAAGATGTTTTACACAACTATGGCAAACGGCATGTGGGACCCACTTCTTATCTTGATCGCCAAGAGAAACATCAAAATATGCCTTATAAGTGCGGATCACAAAGTTTGATATATTGCGCCCTTGACGAACTATCATGAAACAGCCACATATGTAGCAGAAGGTGTCTGGATCATTAACGCAATTCCCTCTTGACGAAGCCATCACTCTAACATGAGACCTGAGAAGAGAAACTATAATGTTAATATTTTGCACAATAACTCTTATTACTCTTAATACCATGTACTGTGAGGTATTTGCTTTCTACAAGCAACCTCTCTGTGCGTCCGGAGAGCAGTTTTCGGGGAAACAAGAAAATATAAATTCCAGAATAACTATAGCATGCAGGTAAAAATAGATTATATATTTGAAATCAGCATGAAAAAACAAATTGAAGTTGGCAGATAAATCTAAGAAACCAGAAAATGTGATTAAAATTGTTCCCCTGTGTTATCATTCTTGACTCTAATTCTTAGTTTGAGTGCAAAAGACATTTGTGATAATATCCTTTATAACGGCAAAACACAGTCACAAGTATTTTATTGGTTGACTGGAGTTACTGATACATACACGCGAGAGCATCATTTGGGCAAAATGAAAATATTTCGTCTTGAAATAATTAATGAGTTGGGAGTTATTGAGGCAAGCTCGTTGTTGTTTTCTGTTTTGCAATATAATTTTTCGTCAAATCAATATATTTGTTCTGTATAAATTCATGCTCCATTTCCTTACAATTTGCCTATCGCAATTCGGCATCCTGTTTACATATTCAAAGTATTTACATTGATAGGAATCATGGAAGCATTTAAATATCGTAAATGAGCGGATACTTAGAGCGAATATGTTTTTCGAAATGGAAGTAAATTAAGCATGTATTTTCTATCATTCAGAAAATATGTTCGGTTGTTAACACAGAAAGAAAAATAAGAAAAGTCATGGAAAGAACGATGCATAGAACAAAATTTCAATAGGTAGTCATGATTTGACAATATAGAATATTTTAAGGAGTTAAACCTTCACTAAATTTTAAAAAATGATTAGGTGTTTTATTGTTCAAACATTGAACAAAGTTGAGAAAATGATAGTATGTTGCTTCAAACCTCGTCTGAAATGATAGACCAGGATTGTAAGATTGTATTCTCAAAGAGTTAGCTTATTAAACCCGCCATCATATATATATATAAATATATATATATATATATATATATATATATATATATATATATATATATATATATATATATATATATCGTGGCATCACCAGGTGTACGCTGTTATACGCATACTGGCCAACGGGCCAACAGAAATTAAGGCTCCACATGGGTATTACTCTAAGTGTGCTTTAAATACACAGTTGCTAGGCCAAGGAACATTCAAACACGGCTACAATAATTTACTTTAATAGGACTATAGATTACATACACATATAGAGGAAATTAAATGGCAATGCCATTAAATATTGACGGCTCACGGCTAAGATTATTGACACTATCAATTAAGTTTAAACCGAAGGATAATTAATAAAGTAATGATCTTACAATTATGTAAGTTCTAGAGCAAAGGGGATCCTTGAGGATCGACGTGGTAAAGGGGAAAGGAGCGTGACGAAGCGAGGGTTAAATCCATTTTACCTTGATCTGCGGCGGGTAGTACCAGAGAGCTAAGTTCAACTATGAACTTCTGGGAGTCTCACACCTGGCTCAATCCAATTTCGGGTGCTTCGGGGATGGATTTTCCGATCCTTAATATTTGAAGACGTATTGAGAAGGGTTGAGTGCGCCTAAAACTATCTACATGATTAACACTAAGTGACCCCTAGCTCTTTCTTGGTTCCTCGATAATCACTCCATTCTTCTCTGGACGAGAATGTAGTCGATTCTCTCTCGACTAACGAAGGCGTTGATGCCTAACGTACTGGACGGCGGCTTCAGACACAATCTGCCTGTGAACTCCGAAGTATCGAATATATACTCCGAAATTATGCAGACAGGGAGAGAGATTCATCGCCAGCAGTCTTCCTTTATTCCCTTGAGTCACATTAAGGGTAGATAGCGGTAAGTTGCGATTCCCCCTTAATGGTTTTTCCATTGTTCTAATTTTCGCAGTATATAGGTCAGAAAAATGCAGTTCTGCGAACGGAACGTGAGGCCGACTAAATTACTCTAGGACAATGGCGCTTTGCCTTTGCGCAAATGGCTTGGGTCAGACGGTCAACGGTGAACTGTGGTAGTCAGTGGTAGGGGGGGGGGGGAGGACGGAGAACCGAGGTACCGTAGAAGATAGGAAAAGGAAAAAGAATTTCTTTCTTTATCCTTATTCTTCCACACTCCTCCCTTTTCAGGACAACATATTTTTTTACAATTCCGGTGACAAAAAAGATATCTCGAACTAATTATTCTTCAGGAGGAGATGCTTTAACAATTGAATTAGTGAAACGAGATACAAACAAAATTCGGACATGAGCAATGTTAGCAAATAATAATAATTTTTCAGGGTATATGCACATGTAAAATAAAAAAAATAAAAAATTAAGCCATACAACACATTGAGTATCTAAATAAAAGACAAAAAAAGAACCATTACTAAAGACAAACTACAAACAGAGAATACTTATACCACACCTCACACAATTAGCCTATATGTAAAACATATCAGCAAACATATTTACAAGGAGATACGCTAATGGTATCTTTTATTTATGGCAATAGGGTCTTCTAGAGGATTTCTGCTTAAACTATGTGTTAAACATTTTTGAGTACCCTTGATATACATAAAACGGAATTGATATTCCATGACCAACAGACTCCATCGCATTAGTTGTCCATTTTGGCTCTTGAAATTACGAAGGTACTTCAATGGCTTATGGTCACTCTCAATTACGAATTCAGTTCCTATAAGGCACATTCTAAACTTTTTATTTGATCATACTCTAGCTAAGCCTTCTCGCGAAAAGACAGCTTCCTGCTTGCATATGCAAAAGAAAATCCACTTCCATCGTTTTTATACTACATAAGGGCACAGCATATACCATCACGAGAGGCATCAGTACGAATCCCAAACTTTTATTTCAGATTTGCGAGTCTCAAAATATGAGCAGAGATCAGCTTCTACTTCAGCTTATTAAAGCTAAACACCGCGTGAGGAGTCTAACTGAAAGGATCGGGTCCCGTTTTTTTAACATATTCTTAAGGGGTTCCACTATAGTGGCGAAATTTGGAACGAATCGCCGGTAACATGAAGCAGAGCCAAGAAATGACAGCAGCTGCTTCTTCGTCCGGGGAAGCGGCATTTCAGCTATGGCTTTAACTTTGTCTTCTTGGAGGACAATCTGATTCTTTCCTATCTTAAATCCAAAATATGAAATTGTATCATATGCAAAATGACACTTCAACGGGCCTCTCGATAGTCCATGTGCGCGCAAACGGATTAACAAAGAGCAAAGGGACTGTATGTGCTTGTCCCATGTACGGATGCCAACGTACACCTTGTCAAAATATAAGGTTATACTGAATGGGCAGTCTAAAATTCGACGCATCATTCGATTGTAGTTTCCACACGCAGTTACCAAACCAAAGGGGAGGCGGGTAAACTGCATTAAGCCTTTTTCTGTAGTAAAAGCTGTAAAGCGCTTAGAAGATCCGCGGAGCGGTATCTGATGGTAGGCCTTACAAAGATCAATTTCGGAGATAAATTTTGCATCTTCGAAAAGATGTAGGTTTTTATCAAGCAGAGGTATGGGTTCGGCGTCGAACTAGCTGACTTAATTTAATTTGCGTAAATCGACGGACATCCTAAATGATTTTTCGGAGTTTCTGACCATCGCACTTGGGGAACAAAAGTCAAAGGAGGAAGGCTCGATGATCCCCAACCAGAGCACATTTTCTACTTTGGCGTTAAACGCGCGGCGTAAATGAACGAGAATAGGGTAAAGCTTAGTTCTTACTGGTTTTTGCGTTTTTAAAACGATCTCATGAGTGAATTGGTTTGAACAACCTGAGATTTCGGAGACTACGTCCAGGGAATTCTCTTAGTAGGCTCGATAGGTCAGAAAAGGGGGTTAGATCGAACTCAGTGGCTGAGTCCAATTGGGAGGAAGGGAGAGATGGTAAGGGGTATTCGTCGTCTGCCTCCACGCAGACCGTTTGAATTAGGCAAAGCAGTCCAACCCGGTAATTTGCCTCTAAGACGAGTTATTCTTCTAAAGCGAGCACATTATTAACGCACGCGCATCGCTGGTACCTTTTTTACAGGGTTGACGTTGTACACTTTATTTTCTGATGGGCTCCGAATTAAGTAGCCGACTGGGCCTCAGGATTCTACTAATGAAAAAGGTCTTTTTCACTGAGATAGGAGCCTATTAGACTCAGAGGGTAACAGAAGTAGTACATACTTCGTTGCATGCTTTGAATTTCCGTGCTTTGGATTTGATGTCAGAATACGTTCTGTATTTTTTTCAAATTCACTTTAGAATTCTTGAAGGCGAGGACTGCGCAGTTTACTAGGCGAGTACACAGATAAGCATAGGAGGACTTAATCTCCCATCAAGCTTTGGGTTTAGCCAAAATTCTTTTAAGATGCTCATCTGCCGGCGGAAGTTTCGTCCGTACAATAGCTCGAACAGGGCAAATCCTCGCGATCGGTGTGGGATTTCTTGACACGCAAAAAAAGCCACGGGGAAGTAGCGATTCCAATCTTGAAGTTAAGCATGCCACAATTTCTTAAGAACTGATTTCAGAGTCCCATTTAATTTCTCACACATCCCATTTGAGGTGGAGCGATATGTGGTTGAGAAAAGGGCTTTATCCAGAAGGAGCTTTCCTAAATACTTATTCAATACTTAAGTGAATTAACAGTCTCTGTCCGATACGATTTCCTTCGCGATTTCTACTTGGAGAAAAAAATGAAAATCAACGCCTCTGCACACGAAATTCTATCAATGTTCTTCATGAAGACCGCATCCGGGAAATGAGTGGCACAATCTACGAGGTTCAAAATATAGCAATGACCCTCACTAGACGGGGGATGCAGAGAGCTAATAAAATCGATCTTGAACGTGAAGGAGGGTTCAGACACGATTGCGATCTTCTCAAAGGGAGCGGAATCAACACGAGATTTGACGAGGACCTTTTGACAGGTGTCACAGGACTTGTAAAAGTCGGATATTTCTTTGGCAGCGCCTGGCAAAAAGAAATACTTGAAGACGCGGTGGGCCGTCTCATTATCCCTGAAATGCCCAGCAATTAAGCCGTCGTGAGTCATCTGCAGAACTTGACGTACATATATCCTGGGTACACACAGGTTAGTGACCGGGGCGTTATCTGGTCCTACAAAAGATCGATGTAGCAACGAATTCTTTTCCTATGTTGACAATTCTTCTATTCCCTTGAAGTGTTTCGGGCTCCTTTTTCTGACCTTCACCCACAGGGGTTGAAAAGAGGGCAATCCTGTTGAGCTTAAGAAAACTGATCATTGCTGGATAACTCGACGTGCGGGGTTGACCAGGACGTCAAAAGTACCTGGGTTACGGTATCTTTCTCAGCTTGGGCACTAGTGATCACTGCGCGATGGGGTTTGGAAATAGAAACGCGCTCTGTCCGATAAGAACAGGGCTAAACTTTAGCCTGATGGCGACTACATCTACCCATCCTGTGAAATACTGACAATGTATGTACCACTTTAACACAGCGATCTTAAAGGCAAGACCCAAAATGTTGTAAACAATAGCAAATCTCTTATGCTGGGGACTTACTGGGGGCAACAGCTTGTCCGAGACTATTATGCATGTTCTCAAACTTCAGCTCACTGGAGGATCTCTTTAGAACAGAAAATTTATCTGTCGTTCCGAGTGAGATGGACCAGGTGGCGACTGAGATAACGAGGCAGGAGAGTTAAGGGGAGGAGAAGTGGCTTCCTGGTGGACCTGTTGATTAGGGGTGGTCATTAGCTGCGAGTTTTTGGCGCAGTTATAACTAAGGTGACCAAGGGTGCCACACGTAAAGCGTACGATAGATTTAGGCAGGTAGTGAGACGGGGCAGAAGGGAATGTTGAAGGCTCTACGTCTTTTTGTTCACGCTGGTGATCAGGCTTTCGTTTATGGGGCGCCTGAATCTTCACGAGGCTACCATTATTCTTAGCATGGTACTTATTAGGTCCAAACTATGTTTGGTGGACAGTGGATGAATCCTCTTGATCTCCTCGGTATACAGGTCGTAGCTCGAAACGGGAAGGTCGGCTTCCTCTACACACACTTTAAATAAAGAAGTTCTTCTAAAAAGAACGAAAGCCTTCACTTATCGGGTGTGGGCAGCCATGAGTTACTGACTTAAAATAAAGTCGACGATTGACTCATAGTCGTTATTAACTTATAAGGAGACCAGCTAAAACTGTAAATTGCGGCGAAGGGTGAACCCAAATTCCTTAAAAGTTTTTACCGCCTGTATCCTAGACGAGCGGAATCTAACCCGATTGAACTCCGGATTCATATTAATAGCAGAGAGGAGCTCTGTTTTAGAGTTGAAAAATCCAGGGGTGTTCCCGAGGGAAGAGAAAATAAGATTTCAAGCAGACTAGTGTTTAAGAGGGTGAGTAGACAGGCAACTGCAACTGATTGTAAATGCTAATTAGTGACTGAGACTTTTTTTACAAAGAAGGTCTAATAAGAAAAAAATCTAGTCAGTCTTTAGACGCGGGGAATTTTAACGAGGGTGCTTGTGGCTGATGGTTGCGTGATCCCACAGAAGTCATTTCAACATGATCACGGCTTAATTATCTTTCTTCCTGTTGTATTTGTTCTCTCTCTTCTGTTGTTCTCTGTCTTTCTCCTGCTTCTTTCTGTGTTTGTTCTTTCCTTTCTGCCCGTATGTTTCGTTCTTTCTCTTGAACTTAAGCGATTAAATCCATTGCTGATATTCCTACGATCTGTCCCTGGGTATAAAAACTTTCGAACGAAGACATCCTGAAAATGCTGCGTTCGTCTTTCGGCACAAAAGAAAGCTTATCAGAACAAATGAGCTTCTTCCTAACAAATCTAACCTACTTGTAATTAGAAATTTTTCTTCCAAATAAAACTTAATAAAGATTCCAATTAATTATGCCAACCAGAAAAAGAAAATAAATGACGAGGGGACCTGACACAGGACTGAGTCTTGTGGTAAATTTACCAGAGCAAAACCCTAATTACCCAAGGATTATTGCCGTTCAATTAGTGGTATCTTAACTCATGTAAATACGCTCAACTAAAAAAAAAATATAATTGCATAATAAAAGAAAAATGTCCTATTATTTTTGATTGAATATTCTTGAAACTTGCAACTGTATAGAGTGGAAATAATGATCTTTAAGGAAATAGCAATTTGGTTAGGTAGGGTGCAATCTTTTACAAACCCAAAGATCTGACTCTAGTTTTATATATATGTATATATATATATGTATGTCGTGTTATGACCAGGTGTACGCTGCTATACGCACACTAGCCTACTGGTCGAGCGAAATTAAGTTTTAATCTAAGGATGGCTATAATAGTGCTTTAAATACACATTAGCTAGGCCAAGGAATATTCAAACACGGCTAAAAAAATATACTTCAATAGGAATAAAAATTCTATATGTCTACATATAGGGAAAGTTAAATGGCTATGCAGTTAAATATTGGCGGTTCACAGCTAAGATAATTGAGACTATCAATTAAGTTTGAGCCTAGGCATAATTAATTAAGAAGTGATCTTAAAATTGTGCAAGTTCTAGAGCAAAGGGGATCCTTGAGGTACGACGCGGTAGAGGGGGCAGGAGCCTGATGAAGCGGAGGTTAAATCCATTTCATCTTGATGTGTGGCGAGTAGGACCAGGGAGGTAAGTTTGACCTTGAACTGGTGGGCGTCTTACGAGACGCTCAATCCAACTTCGAGAAACTGAAGTTGGAGCCTCATATCCTTAAGAGGCAAACGGATGATGCTTCGGAGAGGGATTTTCCGATCCTTGAAATCAGAATACGTGGTGAGAAGGGTTGAAGCGCGCCTAAAACTAACTCCACGAACAACACTGAGTGATGACAAGCTCTTCTTTGGCTCTTCGAAAATAACTTAATTCTTCTTTGGACGAGATGTTGACGCCTAACATACTGGACGGCGGCTTTAGACACAATTTTCCTGTGAACTCCGAAGTATCAAATATATACTCCGAAATTATCCAGATAAGGAGATAGATTCATCGCCAAAAGACTTTTTTAATTGCCTTGGGTCGCGATAAGATCTTATAGCGGGAAGTTGCGAGGCCTCCTTAAATCCTTAAATGCTTTTTCCGTTGTTCTAATTTTCGCAGTATATAGGGCAGATAAACGGGAAATGAGGCCAACTAACTTCATCTAGGACAATGGCGTTTTGCCCTCGCTCGAATTGTTTGGGGCAGCCTTTTCTACTATATCGATTGTTGGTAAAAATATACTATTACAACAAATTTTGATGAAACTTAGAACATAGCAAGATTAAGTTCTATGGTAGGATTTCTATTATTAAGAAATATCATATAATCTTACAGTTTCTATGTGTTTAATGCCCTTACCATTTTATTTCCGGGATTGCAGACATTGCAAGGAACAAGAGTATAGAATTATATTACCTTTGTTTCCTTATTTCCAATGATTAGCATGTTGCAAAAAGCCACGTGGTTAGCCAGACCCTACACGTACGATCCAAGTTAATTTCGGAAAACATCACCTAGGCGTTCGTCTATTCGAGCAGTTTCCCCCGCAGAGATAGAGAGAGGGGGTAAAAGAACTGTATATCGCTGAAAGTTTGGCGTCTCAGCTGACCCCTGGGAGTTTCCCAAATTGTTATTTATTCCCCATCTGCAGCATGAGGAGACCCTCTTTATTTAAATCACTTAGCCCTCTTGGAACAGCAGTAAGTACATTGCTCGCTCGCAATGAGACATCCCTCATCCCAACTTGGTGTGTACCCAACCGAAGGCTCTGTCAACGCCATCTTCTGAAGTTGCTGTGCTGGATTACTCCTTCGATTCCTGGAATTCCCCAGCCCCGTCGAAGTTCCATGAGGTACCTTTCCCGAGAATCACCAAGGATTTCAGCTCACCCCTCGATCCACAGCTAATAAGTGAACTTAAGTCTTCACAGCCCCGAAACTAAGGTACCGACCATACCCTTCCTTCCAACTCTTCTTCTAATGAAGATCACTCAATTGAAGACAACGAAAGATCGTCTCGCCGAGCCTCTCCTTGAAGTCACTGTCGCTGTCCAATCCATAAGCCCCCATTTTCCCCATTTAATCTTGTGAGCCAATGTGGATCTGAGCAGGAAACCCTAAAACTAATTAATTGAAATTAGACTTTCCCACCGGTAACGATAAATCATTATCCAACCTTTAATTTTCTTCTATACATTTTGATAATTTTTAATTTGTAAATAAGATTTAGATTTTCTTATGTTTATCTTTAATTAACTTTGAACGTCATTCTTTAGCTTCGTTATTCAAATCTCGCTAACCTCGCACTCGACCTGATTAGTTAAGAGTATTCTAATCCGCGAATCAATGTAGGGTTCAGTCATTAGACCTTTCGCTTTAATACCCTGAGCTCTTCACCTGCATACGAATACTAGCTATTATATTATATAGTCGGTTATACCACGACAAACCGCCATAACACTTTTGGACAACTTTTTGGCAAAATGAGGTTCTTTGGGTACTATAAAAATATTATTTCGCAGGGCATCTTGGTGTAAGTTGATATAGACATAATCGATCTCAACAGGAATCTTGCAAGATAAGACCACATTTTAGTGAGGGTCAATCCGACCTATGGATTCTGGGGGGAGGAGAACATTCCTGTAAGGAAACGAAAGTAAAAAAAAATCAATTAGAAGTACGAGGGGCAGGCAAAAAGTTTTGCGCGAATCGGTATGGCAAAACAGAGTAAGGGGGATGGCTATTTGTGGGGATGTTAGGACAAGTTATGACAAGTCTGGACCTGCAGCCACATGCTCCTGCCTCGTATATTTAAGAAGCAGTAGCTGATCGCAGATCGTCAGTCACAAATTTTTCGACAATGGAGAAGGTTGAGCACCGCGCAATGATCAAATTTTCGACCAAGGAAGGCAAGAATGCAAAAGAGATCCATAAACGCATGGTTGCAGTGTATACCAAAACCACCCCTTCCTATGCAACCATTGTTCGCTGGGATAGGGAGTTTCGCCATGGTCGTGAGTACTTTGAAGTTGACCACCGGCCAGGACGCTCGTCAGACGTAACCAACTCTGACAATGTGGCCCGTGTGGAGAGGATGATCCTCGAAAATCGACGGGTGAAGGTCGAATAAATCGAGCGAGAACTTGGAATATCACATGGAAGTGTTATCAATATCATCTAAGACAATTTGGCCATGATTAGGACCTCTGTCCTTTGGGTCCCTAGAAACATGACACCCCATGATCGACTTCAACGTCCTCAAAGTCCGCAAGTCCAGAGTTGCACATTCTGCCCTACGCGAGGACGGATTCGAGGAGCTCAACCATTCCCCCTACAGTCCAGATTTGGCCCCTAGCGACTACTTTTTATTCCGCCAGCTCAAGGCTGTATTCCGTCGACGCCGGTTTGGGTTCCTTGAAGATGTTCAGCTCGCCGTCCAGGAGTGGATTGAACAGCAGTCGGGAGATTTCTGGTTGTTGGAAATTCGAAGCCTCATGGACAAGTGGATCAAGTGCATTGAAGTGGGGGGTAGTTATATTGAAAAATAATGAAACACTTTTCGTCATATCTAGTTTCCTTATATCTCTATTGTAAAACTCATTGACCGCCCCTCGTGCATTAAAATTATTAAAAAAATCAGTGCATTTTAATAATCTGATAGGAATAATTCTAAAAGTAACGTAAAATATCTTTTTACACTCGCGTGCATTTGCTCATAGACTAGCGATTTTATCCCAAGGAATTCTCCAAATTACTTTTGAGTAATGTGAAAGTATTGATTGTGACTGGTGCTTTCTACGGTTACTTGCACCGAAAAATATTATAAGACTAGGTTTGAATATTTGTACTGTACTGGAGGAAACTAATCTTTAGAGAACAAAGCCAGGTTCTATAAAATTAAGCGTAGGAAGTATTATATAGAAAGGCAAATAAGGGTTTTTTTTCTATTCTCTTACAGAAATTCACACGGCTAAATTACCTGCAGAATAAAACTCCTTAGATTTGTTCGGCTAACTTATACTGGCTCTCTTTATATTTCAAAGCTCACGGAAAATCTCAGGAACATTTCTATATAACGTTATGCTACTTGATTAAAAAGTATTGCATATATAATATTTTATTAGAACAGAAACTGCATTGGACATCTGCAAAGGGTAGAATAGCAAATTATGCTTCATTTAACATGCACAATCCAAATTTAAATTCCAACTTTGAGATTCTAACCTGAGAGGTGGTGAATTAAGAAGTGTAAATCAACTTATGAAGGTGTAAAATCATGTTTAGTTAATTCAAATTGAAACAGAATGGCGCATCTTACGGAGAATCTTTGTTAAGACTGATTCGTAGAGAGCGTAAGAGTGTAATGAAGAAAAGAGGAAATTGAAATTGGTAATTATACCGATGAACAACTTTAATTTTCAATCTATTTTATATGTCTATTGCTATTGTCCGTTTCTATTTTTAATAAGCTTTAGGTAGGAAGTAATTTAACTATGATAGAGATATTTAAGGTTTGTGGGTTATTTAAACTTGTTTAGTTCTAACAATTCTACAGATTAACCAGTACTATTCACGCGGGAACGAAATCACTATTTGTAAATGAACAATCTCTACCCCCCCCTTTTCCTCAAATTTATCGGAGACGATAAATTTGAGGACATTGGTAAAATATTTCCCAATAATGCGAACTGTTCCTAAGCCTGCCCCCCTTTCCTGGTGACAAGATTTAAAAGAGCTGCTCTGTCTCGTCCTTGCTGCTAAATGATGAATCGACTCCGCGTTCGGATTAAGATGTCTGGAGCTTGTGACTCATTTCTCAAAACTTCCCCTTTCCCCTCAGAATCCTACATACAAATACTCGTATTATTCTGTACTTCGAAGAGTCCAGCTCGCACCTCAAGACCGTCCTTATCGTCTCGTCCCGTGAGTGTTTGTCAGACAGCAAGACTTCTTCAGCCATGATTCTACCCAAGTTAATTGTTCGCTTCTGTGCACGGCAAGCCTTTGAATTTGCGCCATCTTCTTCCTTCATTTATTTGAACCGAAGAAAATCTCCATCGATTACCTATGAGGAAAAGAAGATTCCTCTTTCAGTGGACTTAGGAGAATTCCCACATTACCCGTCAAGCATCATCTTAGAAGTTTGGTTATCTTCATTGGATGGTTAATTCGGACCGTGCCCCACTTTTCTTATCGGATCGTGCTCTACTTGCCTCACCGTAAGAAAGACCTTTCTCGAAGTCATCGACCCGTAAGACTGAAACACCCTCCATTATTAGTATTGTCAAGTTCCCCTTTTTGATCTGGGCCTAGTTACATTAATCAATTAATTCTATTGAGAATCCCTCCTCATAATAATTACCAAGAGACTCTTTCAATTTAAATAGTTCTCTTTTGTTTACATTTATTCTTATTTTAATATTTGTAAATAAAATTGTATATTTGTTGTTTCATCTTTAGCTAACCTTGAACGATACTCTCAGCCTATTCAAGTAAATCTCGCCAACCATTTATGCACTCTTTTTTATTATTAAGGAGTTGAAATCCAACGCCTCAAGTGTGACCTCCTAGTCGGTCGTTAATCCTTGCGAATAGTCCTTAAACGGTTCGTGTTGCAGTAGTTGATTAGGTCACCCACAACATAATATATGAGGAGTGTATGATATAGCGTTGTTGTACCACGACACTATTTTATAACAAACCTAAGCTGTTTTGAACTGAACATCTTCGCCACAATAGACCTCTTGTTTGTTCCGTTTCCTGCGCTAACTTCCCCCCGTTAAACTTAGCCTTAATTTAAGGTTCAAAACAATAATGATAAGATTGCTGCCAAACTATTTTTTATTATTACAGCATAAGTAGAAACTTCCGCGCCTTATTCACTGATTTTACTAGATAGTATACATCTATAATATATATAATATAGCATTTTGCATAGTATTTCTTTGTTGTTATTCTGTAGTGCCACATTGCAAGGCGAAATCGGATTGACAATGAAACTTAACAGCTGAGAGTCATATAAGCCCTATTAAGGCTCAAATGGTCACGAACATACTTATGCGCATGCAAGTAATCTAAAAAATATTACATTTTGTCCTATATATAATATATATAAGATTTTTTACAAAAACAAACAATATCTGATCATGTGAACATTAATATACACTGTCCTTATGAAGGGATACAAGCCAAAAGAATTTTCACAGGCATACGCACTCATACACTTACATACTCACACGAATATTCACCTACACACCTCTCGTGATATCTGTACAGACCCTTATCACCAAGGTTCTAGGAAACGCCACATCTGTACCAACAAACTCAAACTAGGTGCAGTATTTGACACCGAGCTGAAAGCAGGAAAGATGCGGACCTTATTTACTGTCAAAGAGCTGCGAAACACAAGATCGTATTAGCAAAATCTTAGATAAAAATTTTCTCCATCCACTTGCACAAATAAATATCTAGTAGAGTAAGCTCCATCAAAGTCACGTCATTGGTTAAGTGGAGCGAAGCTCGCTGGTTTTTGATACAATATATACATCTCTAGGTAGAGACTAAGAGCAGTCAAGAATTTAATGATAGTCAATTAGTCACAGAGTCAGGTAGTCAAAAGGATAGTCGTAAATAGATTTAAACAATAGTGATCTGGCCTCAAATGCCTGAAACAAATTCAATCAATTTATTTCTGCCTAAGACTACCTACTCCTCCGATCAATAAATTTCTTAGGTCTGCATTCCGAGATTCCTTTTCTACAGAATAGTGCAACCGTTCCTCTTCCCTAGCCTTCTTCAATAATACCAAGCGAAAGGATAAATTCCCTCTAAATTGGAGTCCTCCCAAGTTCAGTCCTTGTTAACCTTCTTCACTAAAACCAAGCAAAAGGATAATTTCCCTCTAAATTGGAGTCCTACCAAGGTCAACACCCGTTAATCGAATAACCCAATAGCTCTATGTCGAAGTTAAACAACATTCGAAAAGATCAGTACTTATATGGTAAAAAGCCAAGTCGAACTACACAGGTAAAGTGGTAACCAATAAATTACTCACCAACTATCATCCTATAACCGGCGATCTTTTTATCCGCCATCGAAAGCCATACCTTGCCATAACTCGTGAGCTTTGAGCGTGCTATAACTGGTGACATTTTTTTGCCAACGAGGAGTATGAAAGCATGGAACCCAATACACCGTTATCACACCAAATTTCACTGGTCAAGACAGATTAACGCACCTGTGTTTAACTTAGGGTGCTTTATCACCGTCTCTCTCCAGTTTGATAACGCTGGCTATCTTCAAGAGGGCGGCCCTGTCCATCCGCCTTATCTTGGGGTAAAAGGGAATTACTCTCATTTCCCGTTCGTCTCGTCGATGTACAAGATTATCAAGGTTTATGTTTGCATAAACTGCCTCCGATGTCCCCTTTAAATGACATCGTGCGCAAAGCCCTCTCTCTAGCGTGGCTGTAGCTCCTATTTAAGGTCATGTCTTCAAATCCTCAGCAGATCAAGAGAACCACAGCTTCTTGCCTTCCAGATCTTAGTGTCTGTCTCCCGTGAAGTGCTCGCGTCGCTCTTGTGATCTCGTCAGCAGATCGACTTCGTGTAATCTGGCCTGATCAGAGGAAGATTACGGAAAACCGTTTGTATCCCGGAAGATTGCACTGGGTTTGTATCGTCTCAATACATTAATTGAGACTTCCTGCCGTCTGCAGACGAAGCACGATTTCGTGATAACTTCTCACTGGAGCCGAAGTAATCTCAACCACCCCCTTCGCAGTTCCTCTTAACGCCTTCGCATCGAAACTTCATCGACGAAGACCTGGCCATTGTTCTTCTACAACCACAGTTCATCCTCCTGACATAACCAGGAGTCCTTTTCTCGTAAGTCCCACCTCTTCCTTCCCAGTTCTAAGAAGAATTCCCCATTTGGTGTATTGCCTCTAGACTTGCTATATCTTTCATTTAATCCAACTTATTGGATCACTTATTTATTTTCCTTGGCCTAGTTTCTTTAATTATTGCCTGTCATAATATTCTTTTTTCCTACTGATTATTATTTAGATTTCCATATTTATTTGTGCCCTTGTTCTTATTAATTGTAAAAAAGTTTATTTTTTTAGAGGTGTTTATCTTTCGAATAACCATTGAGACGAACCCGGCAAATATATTCCTCTTTAAAGAGCCAACCTATAATATCGCACTCAAAATCAATTGTCCTCGGGCGCAGCGCCAATAGTGGCTGTTTGACGTAGAGTAGTAGTGTGTGCCTTTAGAGACTTTTAGGAACAAGCCTCTGTCCCTCCAAAAGGAGAGGCATCAGAAAAACGATTCACAGAACAAACAACGGAGCTGTGGGAAACAGACGTCACCAATGTGATTAGCATCAAGCCTAATATGAGCTAAGAAAGAAGAAGACCTTGCAAACTCTATCCACGTTGGCCTCTCCTTTTAACGACCCTGCTGTTAGGATGGTAGAGAAGCTCATTTCAACGCACCGGACTACTGCAAACAATCTGGATGAGCTACGATGAACCGCTAAAGGTGGAGGTTTGTTGAGATCTAACCCAACAAAATTTGCCTAGTCTCTATTTACGTATACAGTACCCAGCCTCGCAGCACAAAAGGACAACATTGGATCAAGATGAAACCAACGAAAGAAGTAATGTGGTTTATACACACAAATTAAGGAATATTATAATAGGCTTTGTTTGCGATGTAAGAACTACAACTTGGATATCCGAACGCTCAAATGTTAAACGGTTTGCATTACATAGTTTAAAGAAATAATCTCAAGATTTCTGACACCTTGTAAATTAATGTTTTGCAGTCAAGTATAACAAATATGAAATAAAAATATAAATATAACATTGTGGTTTGCGCGCACAAAGCTGTACGGAGAAAATAAATAAAATAATATAAAATAATTGAATCTAATGCCGCAGCTACTAAATAAAAAGGGAAGGAGGCTAAGTAAAGGTTAACACACAAATTTTTGTTCGCATATAAAAGCTGCAGCTTCCATCCACCGAACACTCCAAAGAAACGCTAGCTACAGCGCGTAATTATATGTATAATTAAAGGGTAATGAAAGAGTCCTAAATTTAAAGGAACCCAAACCAAATGTAAATATGCACATTAAATTTAAAAAAATATAACTCTCACTCCTAAAAATGTATAATGTATTTAGGACGATTTAGAATGATTTTGCACGCTGAATCAGAAAATGAGATCTGCTGCCTCCGATCAAGTCAGATTTTTTAGGCTAAGTCGATTTTTAAAATATCAGATCTCATAACTAAATCGATTACATTTTGTAACATTAATTGTTGAGATTTATTTATATTTTTCATCTGAAAGGGCATGTTAAGATAAAAACTTTGTTTTCCAAAACAAATATTAATTATATTCATAGAAGACACATGTTCACATATCACCCTGCAGACAATGGAGCTGGCACTGTAAACAACTGCGAATGTTAGGTCAAGAGGAAACGAAATTTACCAGCTATCATCCGCAGCATATCCGTGTATCACATACTTTTTATTTAGCAAAATAAATTCATTATCAATGCGATTCACCATTTTTTCTAATCAAAATATGGCTGGTTTAATTACTCTTTGTCCTTTTCTCAATTTTGTTCACATTCAGTGTGTGAACAAAATGGCCCTAAATGTGCAAGAATCAACCCATGGGAGTGACTGACATTCGAATATTAAAAGAGAAGGAAATGTCAAGAAAAAAGTTAATACAAGGGGATTTGAGAGCGGTGTTAAGTATGTGAGAGAAAGGTACAATGAACGAATGGATGATGGGACTTGGCTGTCTGTGAGAAAGGTACAATATACGAATGGACTGGCAGTCTCGGATGTGTGTGAGAAAGGTACAATTATTGAATGGATGAGCACTCATGGATGTGCGTGTAAAAGATACAATAAATGAAGGGATAAGCTGTATTTAATTTGAAGATGAACGGCAAGCAGGTGTGAATGAGGTTGTGATTGGAATTACTCTGTGGTTGTTTAAATATAAAAATAGAATTGCTAAGAAGAGAATTCTAATTTAATCAGTCCAAAATCTATCTATTTTCCATTCGCACAAAGATATACCCCCTTCGTATAATGAAATTCAAATAATGATCAGATTAACAATCTCTCTCAGTACCGAGATTACCAGGGTGGCAATCCTAGTGAGTATGGGAGGGAGGGGCAAGGGAGTAGCGTGTTTTATACACAACCAGCGAGGAGATATTTTGTCCTGAGCCAGTAAAGGGGTGGGGTTGATAGGGGAAACAGTTCCTCGCTAGATATTTCACATCTGGTTACTCTTTTATGCAAGCTCCTGCGAGAGAAATTTGCGATGTTGCTTACGATGAAACGATGTAAGAAAGTGACAGCAGTGATGTGATTTTATGTTTATGATGATGTATAGGTGTTAGCTCTTGTCTCTGGCATTATCAGAAATTTTTCCAGTTCTTCACGCACGTAGAATCAGTGTCCCCACACCCCGCAAAGTTTTGGGTGGAGAGGATGTTTAAATAGTCAGTCTTGAGGATGGATTTTCAAAAAAAGGAAAATCTCAAGCCTTTTATAGAATCAGATGTAAACAGAAAGAAGTCATTAAATTTGTGTAGCCTTCAATAACACACCTTGTTTGTAAAGTGACAATGGAGGATTTCTTGTTGCCATTAATCCTTTCGGATCAATTTAATTTCTTTTTTGCCTCAGGCAATAACTGAACAATTTGCTTGCTCTACATTATACATTTTAAATAGGATTCTTCATTTTACTTTGACAATGTAACTTACATGTAATTTGAAAATTGTAGCAACCTAATCTAAATTAGGTCAGCTTAGGTTAAGTTAGGTTAGGTTTGCTCACTTCAAACAGTATCCGAAGAAAATAGATGTATCGCATCCTCACTCCTTAATTTTAAAACCTTATTTCCATCTGTACCTTGGAAGCAGCAAGGTAGTTAGTTTTTCGTTTTCTTCGCATCCATAACAAACACCTCTGAAACTCCCGAGAAGGTTGAGAAGAATATTTACTTCACCTCTGTAGACCAAGAGTTGTTTTGTCGCTAGAAAGTGAACTAAGGTTACTATTTTCATGCTTGTTATGATTGTACAAACTTATTAGAAAGAAGTACATGTATTTGCTAGCTAGGCCGAGTAAAGATGGTTAACGATGCTTGTTAATGGCAGGATTACTCATAATTTTTTTTTTTCATTATTCCTTTTTGTCCTTAATCTTTATTACTTCATATCTTCTTCTGTCCATATTTTCGTTAATTTACGAGGTAAATGCCTCGTCGGTTGGGGTCGGTTTCTTCGTTTTCTTAATTAAAGCACAAGATTGCGACTTCTTCCAACTTCATATTCATTCATTTTCTGGTGTACTTTTCTCTATTGCATTATAACCTAAAACACAATCGCTCCTCAAATACTATAGTAATTTTGTAGACGGCTATTATTTGTGTGTGTGTGGGGGAAGGGGGGGTAGAGATTGTATTGCCAATGTAACGATAAATTCAGTAGTGCAAAGGTTCTTTTATTTCAGCCACGCTGATAGTCCAAGATTAGACCCCTTTAAAAAAAGGGTATTTGCGTCAAAAATATATTTTATGAGTGTTGTTTTCATAAATAATCTCCTTCTTTTGGTGAATTAGATATTTTTTATACTCCTATTAGTTATAAACTGCTGTTCTTTCGATATCTGTCTTACATTGCCATGTCACTTTATAGTCATGCCATTTTTGCCATGTTTTTCCTCTGTTAATTTCACTCTCTATATTTGTTGTTAAACCAATTTATTCTGCCTAGGAAAGAGAATTGGTTATGTCTTGTGCCATAATTTCGCTGAATTTAGGAACTGGGGAGGAAAAGTCAATGCCGTCATATTTTTGTGAAGGTTGAGCGGATAGATGATCGATAGGCTTCCAATAACAAAAATATATTTAGCGAGGAATAAGAGAAGAGTTAAATAAAGGAACCCACTTGGAGTCAAAGTGTTTCAATTAAAATGAGCGAATATTTGCCAGAATTGGCTGACCTGTTCCAGAGACATTCGAAAGAGCGAAGTATTTGAAAAGTGATTTGAAGTAAATGTAGGCATAAAGTTGCACTAAAGCCTTGATAGGTCCCATGTATGTAAAATAGAGTAATATGTGATTGCTCGCAGTGAAAATTGTATTCTCTGGTATGTTTCGAATAAGCTTCAATAAATAATTTAGGCTCGACAGTTACGAGAGCAATACTTTCTCCATTGATTCTGCATCGGTGATTCTATGGGGAATGCTCCTTATCCACACCAAGAAAATGGCAGTTAGATTTGTCTATAAGATACAGTCGATTCAATGTATTCTGTCATTTCCTCAACCGTATTTTCCTCTCTATACATATATTCAATTCGGATGGGGATAGCAAAGTTCTTTAGGGGCGGGGGCGTTGTAAGATATGAGTCACCTTCTAAAGAAAGGCCACAGGCTCAAATAAATAATGGATGTTCTTTTAAATGATGCAAGACTGGTATTATTTATGTGGTTGCTGGCTAATGTCCAAAGGTATACCCTGACATAGTGGTGCTGAGTGATTAAGTCTTGTGAAACGAAACCCTTTAAAAGAGCAGTGAATCGCGTTCTCATTATCGAAACAGCCTTTCTCTAGAAGAAGAAAAGAGAAAGAAAGAGAAGAAATTGAGAGAATTCGTGTACATGAATTAGAGATGACGAGGGCAAGGAATGAGACCCTATCCATCACTGCTGGGACAAGAATCGAACTACCTGCATCCATAAAGCTGCCTGTGCTTAAAAAGGAAAGACTTTGCCTCGTACTTGACTCACTTCGAGAAAATCTTTGAGCTAAACCACTAAGATATAGATCAGATGGTGTAGCTAATTTAGTTGCCCCTTTTAAAGACGCACCTGAGGGATATTTTTGTATCCATCTCGTACGAGGCAACAATTGACTCTTCCACGTTAAAGGCTGAGCTACTCGGTGCCTATAATATGTCTCCCGATTTTTATCGTGTTAAGTTCAGGTAGTACCAAATCCAACCCAGCTCTAATTCGGGTAAATCTTACAAAGGTACCTTAATTTCTGGTTGGACGCCTCAAAAGTGCCACAGGATTACGATGTTATGATTGATTTCATTCTGAAGGACCAATCATCGACATCGCTTTCTTTAGAAATCCGGTCAGTCATCAAGAACAGAAGAAGCACAAGTTTCAATGAGTGCAGAAAAGAGGTTGATGTATTTTCCTACAATCCCAACAGTTACCTTAAAGAAGGGAAGAACGTATAACCATCTTCTCTCAAATCGCAGAGAAAGAAGCACAAATTCGTACATCACAACAAAGATAGCTTTGTTAAAGTAACAGGCCAGTCTAAACCAAAACCTGTTCGATCGCCTATCAAACAAGAAGCCCGACCATTCTCTTCGTCCAAGATCCCGAAGACGATTGTCGTATGTTATTTATGCGGAATCGAAGGACATGTACAAACCAATTGTTTCAGAATTAGTACTTGAGGAATAACTTCTCCGACTAGGTGCACCAGGTGAGTGCCCCCTGCCCTCCTTCTCAGACCCCGTCTCGACTAGAAACTCCTCTCTCCTCAACCCGTCGTTCACAAAGTGAACTCTTTGTTCAATAAGAGCAAACCTGGGGGCCTTTAATTCGAGACAGGTGCGGTAAAGGGCTGCCGTATCTCCACATACATCCGATATACAGGTTACATGTGTATCATGTTCTCGGATAAGTTACTTCCACCGGTAGCCCCGGATCAGGATTGGTTTGCCATCGTCCATGACTACCTGGGACGCGCTAATCGGATCCCCCATTTTAAAGTGCCATATTGACTGTGCCTCCTTAACAGGCTGGGCAGAAGTAGTGGAAGCACCCATGCAGTTTTGCGCCGTTTTGATTGGGCAGAGCCCCAAAGATTCCTAAGCCCCGTTAACTCAACAGGTGACCAGCTGCTCTCAGGCGAAACATGAATTGGAGGCGTCCGGTCCCCTTGGATACCCCAGTGCTTCGGATTATGGCAACATCGTCAACGAGGATTTTACTAAAAAGCAGAAGGAGTGTGTCCCTCCGCCATATGTGGACTAAGACCCACAACAAAATGAAAGAATCCATTAGAGATGGTACTTTGATTTCCTTCCGCGTTAGGATAAGCCCCTCAACCGCATTGATCCCGCGGACATCCCGCAGGAGTCCATCAAATAGTGGCAATAGATGAAAAATTGGCATTCGAAGCAGATTACCTCTTGAACCACTAGGTTTAGTCCAAAATGCATGCGTAGAGCAGGACGACAATTACCTCATGCTCATAACAGGGCTGATGAAATTCTCTTCAACCGAGCTCAAAATAAATGATTAATTAGCATCCCTTCAGAGAATCCAGCTCCAAGATACCCTCGATCAATTCGGTGAGGTCATCTACGACACTCTAGAATGTGCTACCCAATTTGAGCAATATATTTGGGAAAGATTTATGCATATAAATACCCTTAACATTTTCCAAATTTATTATTGTGTTTGAATGGTGGACAAATGATAATAACATTTGCTACCATATTTTTACTCGTGAAAAAACGTAAGGCAAAAATGTGCCACCGAGCTGTTAAAATGTACCTAACATTGCAAGAAAAACCTCGGAAAAATGAAATTGATTTTATTTTTCTTCAGTTTCATGCTTGTACTATCTTGTCAAGAAGTATGCAAAAGAATAACGTCACATTTTATAAAGCTTCTCTAGGTATTTTTGATGAATGTTTTACAAAAGAAATATATAAATTGAATATTATAAAGATTTTAAAGCATTTGCATGAGTCATAATTGCACATCAGCAAAAGCAAGGTAAAGAAATTTCTAGTTAATTTAGTAAATGCATGTATCGGATCACTGGTTCACAATTAATTGCCTTTTGTAATTAAAACTATGATTACTTTTTAGGGAACCTCTTAATTAAGGACAGGATAAGGGAATCTCAGCTATTAAATAGACCTGAATCGCTATAAATTGCCTGTAACGTAAAAGCTAATAAATGAGCTTATGGTTCTCCATTGTCAAAAGCTCGAGCTCAGAGCCCCACCCATCTTTTAATGTTCCACTTATTGATTCGAGGCAATCAGTCATTCTTAGGCGGCATCTCTGGTTAACGATCAGAGCAGACGTGTGTGGTAAATATGGAAGCTAAATTTACTGTTAGTAACAGAGTAATCGAGAGGATTCTGGAATGGAATGAGGGTTTGAAAAGTAACAGGCAAACGAATAGAAGTTTATAGGGATTGTAAGAAAAGGTTTATTGGGAGGAGGCAAATAGTGCCAAAGGAAATTAGTTAATTTCTTATATTTGAGGTTTATAGTATTGTTCTGATTAGAACCAAAATTTTATTCTTGTGGCTGAAGTGAGGAGATTTAAGGGGAGCGTTGAGTCATTTTTTCCAAAAATTTTCAACTTTTTTTTCTTTTTTTTTTTAATTAGTTATCCATTCTTCATAGAAAATTGATGAAAAAATTCAAAGAAAACTGAACAGAAGCCATTATAATTTAGTGTTGAATACGTTATGGTCGAGTGAGCTTGTGCCATTTCAGAGCTTCTGACTACGCGATTCGCCTAATATATCATTGCTGTATATTTCAGTGTTCGTTAGACAACTAGTGCTATTACAGTGCATTTTGTTGATAATTATAATGGGTCGTTTGTCAATAAGAAAGAAACAATTACGTCAAATTTCGAAAGTTGGTGGAGAAACAACAAAAGCGACCAAAAATCTAAAACGTGAATGCGAAGCTGCATCCAACTCCACAGCCGCTAACGAAAATGTTTGTGAACCCTCTGTTGCTACTTTGTCAACCTTTCAAAAGAGAATGAATTTGATAAATGAAAATAGGGCATTATTTCCAGACAGTAAAATCTCCGAGAATGATGATTATGAAAATGTTATTCTTGATAAAAAAACTTTACGTTCATTGGTTGCGTCATCTTATTGTGTCGATTGTTGTGAAGCAGGTGAGGTATCATTTGTAGATATGGACTCTGAATGTCATTGTGAATGTCAAGTGCGCCTTATGTGACACTGAACTTTTTTCGACTAAAGACACATCTAAAGAATGTAAAAAGAACAAAATGAAGAACACATCAGCTCTTGTATATAATGCTCTGGCATCTGGACAAGGGTATAGTGGCTTCATATTGACAGTTTCGCAGTTGAACTTGCTATATATCAGCACAAACAGGTATGAGACTTATAAGCATTGCATAGGAAAAGAAATTATTGATAGAAATGCTGCAAATAAGGAAGGTATTAGAGTTTGCATTTCCAAAAATATGAAGGGTTAGGCATTTTTCCGGATGACCAGGGAATCCTTGATGTTGATGTGTCTTTCGATGGGACCTGGATAAAAAGAGGTCATACATCACATATAGGAGCTGCTGCTGTCATCGAAGCACACACTGGCTTTGTCATAGACCATAAAGTACTCTCAAATTTTTGCTACGTGTGTACAAGGTCTAAGGCTATCAGCAATGAACAAAAATTGAAGCACTCAAGGGTCTGTCACAAAAACTTTGATGGTAAAGCAGGTGCGATGGAGAAGGAACAGGCTGTAAGACTATGGCAACGATCACAAGCACTAAAATTTAGGTATGTTACATTTGTTAGTGATGAAGACAGCAGTGCATTCAATGCAGTTACTGCACTCAATGACGGACAAGGCCCTTATTCGAATGTTACAGTTTGCAAGGAAGACTGCATAAATCATGTGGCAAAAAGACTTGGCACAAGACTTAGACTAATAAAGAAAAGCACAGCCGAAGATATAACAACTAAGACCGGTAAACAACGGAAAAAGACTGTCTTGGGAGGTAAAAATAAGTTGACAGACACAGTCATAGATAAGTTGACATTCTATTTCGGCAAAGCAATCAGAGACTTTGTTGGTACCACCACTGAACAAATGAGAAATAGAGCATTGGGAGGCTATTACCATGCTACGAGTACGGATGAAATTGCAAGGCATCATCAGTGCCCGGAAGGTGCTGACTCATATTGCTTCTATAATGCAGCTTTAGCTAAAAATGAAACTCCTCCTTCTCACAAAAATATGAAAATTTCTTTCCAATTGTCACCTGAGTTCAGGAAACTTGTGCTCAACGTGTACATGAATTTGACCAGAGATGATTTGCTGAGTCAGTGCCTCAAGGGGAAAACTGAGAATGCAAATGAGTATTTCCATGCAAGAATTTGGAACAAACTCAGCAAGACTAAGTTTGCGTCATTACCTACAGCGAAATACTCTATAGGTCTGGCTGTGCTAAGACATAATAATGGGTATGTTCTGTCACAGTTACCGATCAGCACTCCTATGAATCTGAGAAAAAAGAGACAGCTGGAACATTCTGACAAGGAAAGAACTCGGCACCCACTCACACCAGTAAGCAAAAAAAAAAAGAAACACTGCGATGACACCGACACCACCGATTATGCCGCGGGGCCTTTTTGAGCGCTGCTCTTATGACTTAGGTTTCGAACCCAAACCAAAGGCTAAGGGTTATATAATGGAGTGAAGGGAAGAGGGGTCTCCACTGTTCAAAAATCCCCCTTCACTGAGAAGTTATATGACCGATGATGCCACAGTGGGGATGCATAATATGCAGTCAAAACCCCTTTGGCAAGTACGAACCCTCTTTTGCATTTTTCTGCTATTTCTATTTTTGCAAAATGCGCTCACTACCAAACGTAATCTCTTCTAAAGTCTTTATGCGATTTTCGCCATACAAGTGTCAGAATAAAGAGGAATGTATGAACAATCTTCCTACGGCCTCAAAATTGCAGTATTCTTTTTCAAAAATTTTTTATTTGAGATTTTCTGAAAAAAATCAGGTAAAAAAAAATAAAAGTTGAAAATTTGATTTAATTTCGAAACTAGAACAAAAATCAGAAAAATAAGGCCATACATTTGTTTCTACACGCATTTGCCATGTTTATAAAAAAAAATATTAATTAAAAATCTAACCTAACCCCCCAAAATGCAAAATTGTTATGTAACTTCTCAAATAACAACATTTTCAAAAGAATTGTAAGAACAAAAAGGTTTTAAAATAACGTTTACATATAATAGCAAATTTTCAGATCAACCGAGCAAATAGTTAACAAGCCGACCCATCAACTCAACGCTCCCCTCAAGACCAAATATGAGTTGTACTTTCCTTACCTTTTCCTATTCTACTAAAGGATGCCAACAAGTACATTACAAAAAGCTTTTAACTCTATATTTTATTATAACTGGAACGCAAATAAAATGAAATTATTAAGATATCTTAATAAGATATCAAAGCATCATGTTAATATTTATCGTGGTAAATTAACTGCTATCATATACATCGCGATAATTTCTCGAGCTGTTACCTTTTCCGCGAGTAAATACATCGTGGATAAATTCCTGGTTTCGGCAAAACGGCATCTGTCAAATTTATCGTTGCAAACTCAATACATTGTATAACAGAGTGATTAAATTTGGCATTGATATAATCCACTGTTTGACAAAGATATTATTGCGTTTCTTTCATCTCATAAGCTCACAATTAAGATTAGAGATATAAATGCTATTTAAATATATTCTATTAATATTATATTATAATAATTATATAGTGTTATATTTTTATCAAATATTAACGATAAAAGTAAAATTATTTTTCCCACAAAGAATATTTTACGATGTATTGATTAATCACAAATTACTGATTTAATTACGATTATGAATTTACCAAAAGGAGTTTACGGGACGCGATACACAGGTAGAAACTTACCTTTGTATAATAAACATAACCAGCCCTCATCCTGTAAGGATAGCCGTCATCCATGAGACAAATCTGGACCAAATTTGCCATAATTGTTATAAGTTTAGGTGAGAAAGTAAACAGACATTACTACAAAGTGCATGGGAGTATAGATTCGAGGTTAGATTTGGGAACTTTATAATATGGATGGCTTTGGATAAATCTTTTGCAAGTGTACAGGAGTCGGACTTTTAAAATTTAAGTTAGTAACAGCTTTTTAAAGGAGAAGTATTTTCGATATCTGAACAAGATCCCTGAGATGTGATGTTTCCATGATAGATTGGGTGATGGTGTAACGCCCCGTAAGTACATTGAGTTGAGTTAACACAAAAGTGATGGTTATTACGGGTGCTTGATAGCGAGATGGGTAAAAATTAAGTATGGGGTATTAAGATTGACCAGATCTTGCCTGCCCCATTGAGAGATAATGTCTAACTATATTATATGAATTCTTCTATATGGTGTTTTATACTTCTAGCCAAGGTTTTATGTCGAAATTGAAAAAATAACAAGACTGCGGAACGGTAAAAGGTATAGCCAGAAAGAAAAACTTCATGCCAAATATTAACAAATTATAAAATTAATTTAGATTTAATTTATATTTTAAATCTAAATTTTTGAGTCATGACTTAGAATATACAATGCGCATCGACCAGAAAATTAGAATAAAATAAGACACTAAATAAAGATTAAATGTTTATTCCCAATTAATCGATAAAAAAGATAAACAAAGCAAGGTTCGCATGAGAATAATAATGATTACCAACGTTTTAATTAATGAATAAAAGAATATCCAAAATCAAATAATAGAATGATGCTTTAATAAATTTTTTTTTTTAAAAATCACCTAATCATAAACGTGATTAAGACTTGCGATCTCAGAATGCCCGATTTAGTTGAAGTTAACATTGAAGATAATTTGCCAATAGCCTGACTGTCTCACTTGTGCATAGTTAGTAGGCTTATGAGTAAATGATCTTAAAACTAGAGAGGGAATAGAATGTTCACACATTCCATGTCTTTACAAAATTATATGTATTGAGAAAATAAACAACAAAATCAACTTATTCGCAAACCTGAATGTTTTAAATTGGACACTAGGTGAGCCATTAATGGAACCTTGCAACGAAAACAATTTAAGTTATTAATTTAAATCATTGCCACTACTTATTTGGCCTTAATTAACTTTTTTTCATTTGGTTAATAAAAACGCGAATAATTTTGCTACTATGTAAATTAACTCACTAAAAATTTCAAATTTCTTTGTAGTTAGATCAAACTATATATAATGGTTGGTTGAATACTAAAACTTAATTTCTTCATGAACGATTCATTTCACTTTTCTTTTTAATGCATGATTCTTTATTTATTTCAATCTCAATATTTTTATCAGGCAAGATTTCTTTTTTCTTTCATATTATTTTTATCTTTTTATTTTAATCCTCAAGGTGTAAAACTGTTAAACATATTGCCATTTTTTAGCTCGTTTAAACTACTTAATTGTGTCGTGATTATCTATCGCCTACTCACATCTAAGCTTTACTGTTTCCAGATTTTGTTGTTTAGTTTTATGCACTCCTCCGGCTTATATTATTCTATATTTATTAAGGCTTTTAGTATTCTTGAGCATTTTGGGAGGGTTTCCATACTTCATGTTTTACAAACATATACTTTCCCCATATTTATGGTTTTACTACATTAGTAGATTTTTTATTGTATTCTGGTTTTGGCAGATTCCCTAATTTATTTCTAAATATATGGCAAATTTTTGCATTTATTCTTCCTTTCTTTATCGATTGCTCGATTTCTTTCTAGTTATTTTAATTTATGTTTTCTACAATAACTGAAATACATCTTGTCAATTCACGGTTATTTATTTCGCGAAGCTTCGCACATTTTAAATTTTTCTCATTTCTATTTGGGAATTGAAATATTTTAATACTAGAAATTGTTCAAACACCATTTATCAGAAAATTTAAATTGAATTGTTATAAGTTTTGAAATATCATGAATATTTCTGAATATGATTGCAGAAAGTCTGAACAAATTTAAGGGGACAATTGATAAATACACAAAGTACTAAAAGAGATTGGCTCGAAAAAAAATAGCTAAATTTCGTTATAGTGAAGCGTAATCACTTAGCAACATAAATTTACAATAATTCTAAAAAAATTTTAGAAAATAATCATACCTATCTCATTGACTTATTTTATTTATTTCAATAAAAGTAATTTAACAAATAAGATATTATTATTTTTCAAGTACAATGATGCAGTGAATAAATGAGCACAATCAAATCTATCTATCTCTGAAAAATTACGCCTAGAACGTCTATTGGCAAATTTGATCAGTCATCATTGATTTTCATCACGATGGCAACCCAATAGCAAAAATTACGGCTAAGAATAATTAATAAGAAAAAGGTTGCTAAATGATCGTTACAGTGATCTGGAAGATGACCAGTAACAAGAAACGTTTGCGAACTTTAGGCAGTAACAACCAGAAACAGAAGCGTCACATTTCTAAAATTTAGATTCCTTATTTTCTTTAGACAATAGATAGAAACCTTGTTCTTATTACGAGAAATTGGATGTGTGTATTAGCACTATGTGTTACAGAATACACACGGACACAAGGCTGGTGTTCTGAAGCTTTATAATACATATAGAGACAAGGAAAAGTTTTTATTCTTTTAAGGTAATTTTCTCTTATAATGTATCTTTTAATTGTCCTGACAACAAAAAGGAAGACCTAAAGAGTTTTGTGTCGTATAAGACAGGAAGAATTCTGAGACTAAGAGCATCAATAGATGATTTTCCTTTTATCCAAAGTCATTGGGTGTTTTATAGTATTTCCAATCAGTCCCATGGCAGAAATGATTGTATTAAAATAGGATATAATCTATTTCTTACAAGGGTGAAAAAATAATTGAGGAATAATTAATGGTTGCCAAACATATTCTCAAAAGTCAATGGCTTTCAGCGAAAGAAGAACTCATCATCTCTAGGAAATTACCATCCAAATTTATTAGGTTATCAAGAATTTTATTTTTCGTTTAAGAAAATTATCTCATGCTGCGATAGTAACTAACACTTTACGCCTTATCAAGCCCCCCCCAAATCGCAACACCGCTATCCTTCCCTTCCAGCTTATATAGCAAAAGCATTCCACCTGACCTCTCGTCCAGAACCGGGTCAATAAGCTACTAGTGTTTACTATGCGGGCACTCATAGTCATAAACCCCGAACACAAACAGGTCTCATATAAATGTCGTGAAAGTTTCACTAAACTCAGGCTCGTGGCAAAATCACGCCAATGCTAACTTTCCTGTTCCAACGCATTAAATTATTATTGAATCAAACGTGCGATCCGTGAACAAGGATTCACTTTAAGTTGTCTAAGGAAGAACTAGTTTGTTAAAAAGCATTATTTAATTGAACCAATATGTATGCATTAACTTTTGCTTTTGTGGAAAACGTCATGGAATAGTTGTTTTTTATTTGCCATTGAGTTATTTTTTTATCTTAATAGCGCAGTAATTACCCCACTTTTCTAATTTTCGTTAGAATTCTGCTAGAGATGATGCAATGTTGGCAAGTTGTAGACGTTGTCTTTCGAAATGTTTATATGATACCTATTCACCATTTTATACCATTTAAAAAGCAAAGTCATTACTAGCTTAAAAGGCATATGTCGAGCTAATCTACATAAAGCTTATGTATTAATACAGCTTACAAGAGGACTATAAATTAGTATAATAATAATAATAATAGGTATTTATAAAGCGCCCTCCAGAGCTATTAGCCCTCTCAGGCTTCAGGTTATGTAGCGAGTGTAGAAAAAGTTTACAAGTAAGAGAAGGCAATTCTGAAGAAATGAGTATTCAGGAGACTCATCTTTTAAAACACCGTCAACAAATTTGAGAAAGTTAAAGAAGCTTATGATTTTGAAATTTGAAATTTTGAGGTATAATTTTGCTATGTATCTGGGAATAAGTTTTGATTATTAACATAACTATCGCAATTTTTTCATTTTAGTCATTGAAAATAAAATTAGAAATGTTAAGACAGCTCCTTCTTCCCCCAAATGCGCTAAAATCTTTGAATTCCATGAGTTTGTCATAAATTAGTTATATTTTCCCCAAACTAAAACCCCAAAAGAATTTAAATGCAAATATTATATAGTTATAAAACTATATTAAAACTTTTGTCTCATTAAATTAAAAGAGATAAATAAAAATTAATTTATTTGGGTGATTGAATTAAACAAATTAATGTTTAAAATTCTTTGAGACATCTAGACTTTAAAATATTGACAAAACCACCTCTTTATTCCGATGCTGAGTGAGAAAATAATTAAAATGGAATCCCTGTAGAAGCCAAGTAAGAAAAATAAGTTTTGGAGCTATGTCACTATCTTCGTAATTGAGCAATTGCAAAAATTGAAAAACCCACCACCGATATAAATAAAGGTAGATTGAAAAATGGGGATAAGGGTGCTAAAAATCATAATTCCCTTTTGAAAACAATCTACTGGCAGCACTACACTCCATCTGATTTTGCTATGAAAAAACAGCAAATGCAAAGCAATTTAATATAAACATTGTATTTATAACAAAACATTATTTTTGTATCAAACATTTATTAATAAATTTGGCATAAAAATTCTATTTCAAACTATTAGACTAACAAAACATTGCACTCTCAACTCCATCCCTATTCTTTCCTTTACTTCGTCTTTCTCTCACCTCTAGCCCCCTATTTCCTTCCTTCGCTCTCCCTTTTCTGTCTTCCAACCCTCTCTCCTCTGTCCCTCTTAACTCCGTCGCCATCTCTCTCTTCCATCCCTCTCCCTTCCCTCTTTCTTTACTTAATCACCCTCGTTCCTTCCCTTTTCCTTCTCCTCCAACACTTTTCGACCATCCTCTCTTCTTCCTCCCTCCTCTCTGTCCATCTCTCTTCTTTCGCTCTCCTCCATCTCTCACCTCATTTTTCCTTTTATCCCTCTTCCTGCCCTCACCTCTCTGTCTTTCTCTTACCTCTGTCTCCTAGCCTCCTGCCCGCTTTTTCCTTGTCTCTCTACTCTCTCTTCCATCCCTCTTCCTCGTCCCTCTCACCTTCATTCCATTCTTCTCCCCCCCTCTCTTCCAGTGTCATCACTTTCCTTGGAGTTTAAAAAATACGTAAATTAACGTCATCATGACACGTATGAGACATCTTCCGAATTTTCTGTGTCTTGGGCCCTCAATTATCATTGGAACAAATTTTAAAGCAAATTGAGCATCTCACATTTGTAAGCAGAATTTACAAAATTTCTATGGTATTGTTAGCATAAAACATTTCTACAAAAGAAAATGAATCAGCAACTACCGAGTACAGCTTAACCCAGTGTAAAACTGTACATTGCACTGGTTTACCAGGTTTTTAGTGTTTAGGAAATGGATATCCTTTGTGTAAGAAATCTGTCTCCTGAATCGATAAAGTATCTTCATTGTAAGTTTTTGAACATCCTTTTATAATCCATATATTAGGTTTGAGTCAAAGTCCATATGTTAATAAGTCTGTTTCTGAGGTTATTTCCATATGTATATCAGTATATGTGGGAGTCAATGTCCATATATATATGTCATAAGTGTGTATATGTTATAAATTAGTCACTATGTATGTGTGTACGTCCATAAACTGGATTCTTTACATTATCCTAATTCTAATTATTTTCCGATCTTTTAGATGTTGTGGTGAACAAAGCAATAGAAAATGAGCAAGATGTCCTCTTCAAAAAATGTTGCCTTAATTCTCCAAATGTGTTATGGAAACACAAAAGGGAAAACTTAAAGACCTTTTTACCAACTCGATATCAACATTTCGTGATATTAGCGCGAATATGAGCATCAAAATGCATTTTCTTTTTATTCATCTTGATTGTTTTCCTGAAAATATCGGAGATGTTAGAGAAAAACAAGGCGAACGATTCCATTAGGACATCAAAGAGAGCGAAACTTGTTACCAACGACCTTGGGACGCTGTGATGATAGCAAACTATTGCTGGTTTTTTAAAATGAGATACTCCTCTTACTTAACATTAACGGTGCGCAAATAAGCGTAAAATTATTCCTGAATTTTAAGCGAAAATTCTTTGCTAACGTGAATTTTAATTTTTAATTTTTGCTTGGGCTTTGTTTGTTTATATCTTATGCTCTCTTAATTGTTAAATATTATTGCCTCTTGTCGAATTAAAATAGTTTAAATAAGGAAAATCTTGTTTAATTGCACTAAAAATCACTAATATCAATTCATGTACACCTCTTGGCTCTAATAGAGCCAAAATGGAGAGGAGGAAAGACAGAAAACTAGACCTGATGGAGGGAAACAGAAATTATTTTTGATTCAAAATCACTTAAGAATTCGTTGAAATATTTCAGGCACCGGACAAAAGATTTTTTTTGTTGACCAGTGTTATCTAACCCACTAACATAAAATAAGCTTTTTTACAGTTAACTTGGATAATTATATCACATTTTCCCTCTCCTTCACTCTTTTTCCCATCCTTCCTTCCTTTCATCTTACCCGTTTATTTCTCCCCCTTTCCTTCATCTCCTACTTCCCTCTCTCCTGCGGCTTCCTCACTTTCCTGTGCGTGTGTGTGTTTGTGAGAGCGTGTGGAGGTCACGTTCATTAGTTTACAAAGTCCGACTTGTAATCCAGAAGGTTCTTCATTAGGGTGGCGACATGTGGATTGACAGTGTGTGCCTTCTTTTGCACTTCTTTCCGGTCTTCTTGGACACCACTTTACCTTTTAGGGCTTTTGTTCTCCATTTTGGGTTGATATCGATGAACCGAATGTAATGGCAATTTAAAGTGTAAACAACAAGAAATTCACACGAACCTGTGCACATAGTAAACCGATACCCTCGTAGCGCCCTTGATACCGTCTCACTGCTCCTCATATTTGCGTAGGAGTAGAAGGTAGGGACAGGGGTAAATCCTTAGTTCCTGAAGAGAGTCTAAGTAGGTGTGTGTGTTTCTGTGTAGCGGGGCGTGTTGAAAGCTGAGTGTTGTGGAAGTGGAACACTTGACTACTAATTAATAAAACAGTTCCTAGTGAAATAGTATACAGTTCATTTATTAAAAGCCGGAGACCCCCAGCACAAAAAGACCCATCAATGTTCTCATTGGTCTAAATTAGCTTTACCTCAACAACCAAATGTCTGGTAGATAAAATTTTACCAGCCAAACTTATTATGTACCATTGAATGTCTCGGCTTCCTCAATGAGTAAACTTCTGTGCAGGAAAGTTTTCTGATCAACAATAAACTAGACAACTTGACCCCAGTCCACATTCACTATAAAAAACTTTCAAAGTAGAAAACATTCAATATGTGAGCCCATGTGGAATAATGTCATGAGGCAGAAAGGCATTGTGAGATTGACAAAAACACACTGATTACAATTAAACAATAACGATGAAAGAAACCACATTAGTATGTAGGTGAGATTGTGTGGCATGCTCACCCTTGAATGAATTGCGGTGTACAAGCCGCCTCATCCTTATAATGCAAGTTGAAGTTGTAATAGGACGCAAAAAACACTGCGAGGCCAGACACAAAAGTGCTCCTAAGCACACCCCTTGACCCTCAAGGCTCACCATTCAGTTCTGAGTATTACCTGGAACAAGAAACCATTTAGCATCTAATATCTAAGATGGGTTAATTTGGGGTCTATGCCGACCCTCGAATATTGTAGGTGCTTTGTTATAACTATCTTTATTTTTAAAATATACGCAAATGCAATATACGTCTTTTAATACTTAACGTGGAAATTTTGTTAATTATGATGTTATGACGAAAAATAGGTTAGCCACCATCTTGGGAGATATTTAGAATTTTAAATCACATTATAGTGTTATTATATATTATATTGAAGTGAATTTTTCTCTGAATTAAAATATGATATAGATATTTCATATAGCATTGTAGGGTGAGGATTATATGTGTGAAATCAAGGAACGCCGTAGAAAACTAGAGGCCTAACGATATTTATCATTCGTCTTTTGAATTAAAAACTGATGTTAGGCTTTCGAACTAGTAATATTAACAGTTTTTTTTTCAATTGCGGATTAAGTTGGGGTCAAACCCCATAATTAAGTTGAAGGGTATGGGAGGGCAGTCATCCATTTCGGAATTACCTTAAAACTGAAAGAAATTACAATGTGATGTGAGTGCAATAGCCTAACAAAGACAAAAAAAACTAAACATTTAAGTAAAATTTGCCGAAAAAAAACAATTGTTATATATATATATATATATATACAACGGAGAACTGGTCCATTACTAATGGTCCTTTACTAAGCAGACTAAAGGACAGGGTAAAAGAGGAAAATATTTATACACCTGATTAATGAAAATATGGGATAAAGAGATTAAAAGGGGTTGGGATTAGCATATTCCTGGAAAAATCCTATTAACTAGATGAGCCATCAGAGTTAAAAAAAAAATTACGTGTTACAAAAGAAAGGAAGAGGGGGCATTGTTTAGGAATCACATATGCAATATGAAAAACAACAAAAAAAAAGTTTACACTTGATAACTAGAAGATATGACAAAAGAAAATATCAGGAAAGGTTTTTTTATAATTAAGCTAAAATAACTTCTAGGTGGTAATCATTAATTCAGAAATTTTATCTTTAAAATCATTCTTAAACATTCTTTTGATACAAGGGTCCTAAAAATACATTCCAGGGCTGAGATTAAAATTCGAAGTCAGTTGTATAAATGCCGATTCTAAAAGATTTCGTGAGAAAGTCATTTGATTTGGCAATCACAGAACTCTCCTTCTAATTAATACGATGGGAATTTTCACTCAAATGGATAAAAATGGCATTTAATGTATGCCCAGTGTTTACAGAGTACTTATGTTGCTTAATATATGTATATAAATATATATATATATATATATATATATATATATATATATATATATATATATATTTATTTATATATATATATATATATATATATATATATATATAATTTAACCCTGAATGAGAGTACATAGAATGCGGAGAAATTCATCTTTCATTTATTGGGTATAAACAACGTTTCGAGTTGTCCCCTTATCTTCGGGTTCAATGATATAAAGGAATACATAATTTACAATAAATTATAATTGTCGTAGAATTCTCCCCCTTTTTGTTCTATTCTAAGAGTGCTAAGAGTGTCTAATATATATTGATATCTGAATATCTTAACAAACAGAGCCGTTCTGAAACACGTAAGGATATAAAAAAAACAACACTCACTTCCAACATAAACTTATATTTTGACTTTAACCATTGAATACACAACATCTAAACATTAACTACAGCAATACTCTAAAATATTTTCTTAAACAAGAATTAATTAATTTAGTTCGCCCCACAAAAATTGGTTAATTTCTCTACACAAGACAATGATATAAGAATCAGGCTTACGGACTCATCTGGAGTTTAAATGCCTCAGGAATGTTATTGACTCACGACGCGTGCCGCCTGGCCAGAGATAGCTGGGCGAAAGCACACGGTTGTTTTGGTGAGAGTGGCAGCTGGGGGCTCTACACGTTCTTTTTTTGGGGGGGGGGGTCTTCAAGGCCGAGAACAAATACGGTGCTTTATGCAACACCTAGGCAGTCGTGGTCTCTCTGGCGAGAGTGAGTCGAACTTGGTTCTTAAATCAAGTTAACTTGGAGTGCGGTGTGACCACCGGGTAAAGAGATTGAGGAGAAGCTTTTCTCTTTCCTTACTTATTTCCTTATGGACGAGGACTGAACTCGGGGAGGGGCTTCTCCAACGGCGAGGATAACGGAGGGGGATTTCTCTGGCGAGAATAAGTTACTTAAACTTCCGTTTGATAACCGGGAACTAGCTCGAGGATGAGCTTCTTCTTAGTTCCAGTCTCCTTCAAGGGCTAGTATAACGGAGAGGGATTTCTCTGGCGAGAATAATTTGAACTTGGTTCCTTACCATGTTATCTTAGGAGTTCGGTGTGGCCACCGAATAACGGGCTCAAGGGGGAGCCTTTTCCTTCTTCTTTTCTGAATTCCTTAAGGACGAGGATTCCCCTTGGTGTTTAAGGTGCACCAGGATATGAGGAGTCTCTCTGGCGAGAGTAAGTTAAACTTAACAAAGTTAACTTAACGTTTGGTTTGATAACCAGGACTTAGCTCGAGGATGAGCTTCTTCTTAGCTCCTTAAGGTAGGTAGCCCTGCAACTGTTGCAGGGTACTTCTTCGTCTGGCGAGCCAAGTACACTACTTTTCCAGTCTCGGTAGTTCGGTTTGATCCGAAGACTTCGTCACCTAGAGACTGACGTATACTACCTCGATTTTCATCAGAGTTCCTCATTTATACCTCGTCACCCCACTGGGGGAGTGGTGAGGGTGGGAGGGGCTTAAAGACGGCCCCAGGAAAGTTCTTTTTCCAAATGGTTTTTACCACGAAGTCAAACATCGGCTCCTCGTTAGCCTTCTAGATTGGGAGAAACACGTCTCTAATTTCTTATTTGACGTGAAACTGGATCTCACTCTCCTGTGGGAGATCTTACATTTTGACCTTTAGGGTCTTTCATGGCACCGAGTTGTGCCACGCTGCGGTTATGCTTTTGACTCGCCGATGCCTGGGCCGGATTTTTTTGCGGTAACCGCCTTGGGACTGCATCACCAGTAAACGGGGGTGGGGGGGTGAAGGGACGATTCCCCTGCAATAATATTAAAAAATTTGTCTAGAAATTAGAATATTAAGAATGTTGACAAATATCTAAAAAAACAAAGAATTTTTCCTATAATGCGAAACTAAGAAAATACATAATTTATAATGAGTTAGGATATTAAAAATAATAAAGGAATACAAGGGAGAACCATGAAAACACACCATCGTTGGTCTAAAAATAGCGTTTAAATAATTTAGAAAACTTTCTTCTGAGTTCCCTATTAAGGGGACCCATTTCGCGAAGAATAAAATATTTTGAGTCTTTAGGAACATCGAAGGAAGTATTGGGATGTAAATATTGGGAATTTAAAAATTTACAAATAAGGCTATTTACTCCTGACAGGGGATAGCAATTATTCTTGAAATAGGATATAAGGAATTTAAATTCTTTATGCATATGAGAGAAAGAAGATGACTGGTGAAAACCAAAGACTGATGAGTGCCCTGATGGAGCTTAGTTGTATTATAAGGCGCAAAAGCTATAGAAATTTGTACCTATATAATTGAACGTAGGTTTTCTATATATGGATGTTGTTAAGCCTTGATTATATTTTTTAATTAAAAGGTCTAAAAAAGGGAGACAATTTTCTTTTTCAGTTTCCAAAGTGTATTTAATGTTAGGATGAATGGAATTGAGATAATTAAAAAACTGGTATGCCTGGACCTGGCTATCGAATACTGCACAGAAGTGTCTACAAATCTTCTTTAGAATAATGGCTTGAGTGACGAAGGGCAAGCTTGAAATAGGGTGTTCTCAAAATCTTTCATAAAGTTATCTGCAGCAATGGGTGAAATGGGCGAACCCATTGCTACACTATCTATTTGTTTATAAATTTCTCATTGAACGAAAATATACTCACTTTAAACACCATTTGTAAAAATTGTTTGAATTTGTCTCTTGTAAAGTTGTGGAAAGTGTTGCAATTCTGAAATGCAGATTCTAAAATAATATCTATGGTTTAGTTTACTGGTATGTTTGTGAATAACGATGACACATCGTAGTTTACGAGAAATATGGATGCGTCAAACTTTTGTCGGAGAATTCTTGAGCCAAAGAATGACTATCTTTTATATTATATTGGTTTTTTGCTAGGGGGGAAAGGTGTTTGACCAAGTATTTCGCTACTTTATACGTTGGAAGCGAATACGAGGCAAGTATGGATCGAAGCGGGTTGGCTGGTTTCTGCAGTTTTGGTAGTCTATAAAGAAGAACCAGGCCACAGCCACTAGCAAACAGAGTTTCATTAGTGGTATAATCTATGACTTTGTAGGTCTTGAGACTTGACAGGCATCTATTTACCCTTTCTTCAAGTTGCATTGTTAATTTTTGGTAAGTACTCTGAATGGGGGTAAACTTATCACGATCGTTTAGAAGGTTAAGCATTTTGTTGACATAATCAGTTCAATTCATAAGAACGACACCACTACTTTTGTCTGGTTTTGTGATAGATTTTTTTATATGGCTGCATCCTTTTTTGTAAACATGAGCGAGTCAAATTTTAAATTTCTAAACCTTCGAGTAAAGTAGTAAACTAATTCGGAAAATTACAACCTAAATCTCTCGAAGTTACCTAGAGTAGAAAGTTTACAGTTGTCATGAAGAAACTTTTCAAAGCAATGGTAATATTTAATAGAGTTAATCTTAAAAAGTTCTAATATAAATTGAAAACCCAAAGAGAGCAAAATCTTCTCCCGACGACTTAAAACGTAATTCGAAAGATGTAGAATCACTTTATCCGGTGGAAAAAACTTTGGTCTTAGTTTCGATTGATGTAGGGAAAGCTTCAAAAATAACTAGACTAGATCTGATTCATGATGCTTAAATGTACAAGAAGTTCTTAATAATTTGGGTTTGCTTAGTATGGCTTTAATTTTCATTGTTTACAGTGAGAACAAAAACATATCATAACTCTTTTGAACATTTAAATGCCTTTTAAAATAGAATGTGTCTAAATATTAAGATTTATATTTTAAATATTATAAATTACACCGTGTAGTATTTTTCTTTACAATCGGAAATATACTTTACTGTAAGGAAACTAATATAGTTTTTTTCATTCAAACAAAACCATTTTTAAGGTGCCAAAAAATATTTATTAATTTAAATTAATTTGCATCATTATGAAAATGTTCTCCCATTGTTTAACTAAGCAGTAATTACCTTTCTTAAATCATTTATTTGGTTTTAAGGAAATACTCGTATATGATTTGGTATCTTTTTCCACCTTTTGATATCAGAGTGAACATTAGTATTTATTTATTGTAGAAATAATTTAATTAATCAAGAATCAATTGCTGCAAATTCTAGATACGAGGAGGGATGAGGAAGAAGTTCTAATATCTAACGTGATACGTGATACGTGCTACGTGTTGAGGGTATTGTTGTGAGAGAAGAGACATCTAATCTGTTGAACAATGGTGGATTTTTTTGCATAAGAGCTTCATTTGAACATTAATTGTTAAATATATAGATTAGAAGTAGCTATTTGTTTATAATTCATTTATTCATAATAAATAAACTTTTTTCAAATCTCACGAAATGCAATGCATTCTGCTTTTAGAGACCATCTTGGGTTAAGAATGGGTTTTGAATGCAATCACGCCAATGAATTTTTGTAAAAATAAGCCCACAACCAGAGACTATACACTGTTTTTATGGCATATTACATATGTACTATGCTGGTCTTTTTTGGGCATCTAACCTCTTTCAAGGTTTCCTCAACATTAGCAAGACCATACAAGTGAAACACTAAAACAAAAAGACTGGAGAATTAATATACTGACAGACACCTACTCCTGAAACCAAATCATCGAGGTCAACGATCACGATCCACTATAATCTATTGCAAAATATTGACTCGAAAGAAGAAACGTTAAATTAACACCTAAGCTAGGATGCATGAAAGATACTCTGTTATCTCACCCCACACTTTTTCCATAAGTACATAGACACCCTCTTTCCCATGGCTCTATCCTTCACTCTCACACATCTCCATGCTCTATGCGGAGCCACTGAAAATTCGAACTTATTAATCTGCCCGCCCTCGTAATTCGAGGGAGGGCAACCCTACACCCCAACGCCTACACAATAAAATATATATTGGGAGAGTGGGCTACACGCAATAACAGACTAAAACAATGCCTTTTAAGAACCTTTCTCTTGGTCTCATGGTTTCTTAGCCCGAAATTCTGAAGTTAGCAAGAGCCACAACAACAATAAATAGGGTTGTAATACTCACTCTATATCCATATTCTCTCTTCCTTTCACCTTAATTCTGCGCCAAAATAATCTTGAGCATCCACAAATAACCCAAGAGAAATCTTTTAACAAAGAATGAACTCATGCATCGTTAAAACCTTTTTTCAAACTATTATTATGAAAGAAGCTGACTTGATAATTTAATATTCAGGAATTAGTCGAGGTATTTTAAGCAAATTATAAGCAGCGTGAGATTTGTAAGGATGAGTTTGATCTATTTTACTTGACCCGGAGGAAGAAGTCTCGACATGTCGTCTTTCCAAATTCGAAACATGCGCTGGGATATAGTTCCATATATCTGAACATATGGAAAAGTGAGCAACCAGACTGATCTAGAGCCATAATGCCTATTCAAGGAGCTGGGTATGTATCCTAGTACATATAGTAAGGAGTTTGTTTAACTATATATGATCTCTATATTATTATAATTCGTTAGTAACTATAAAGCTATTCACATTAATACATGAATAACTTTATTAATTTAAAAGATTTAATTATAGTTGTAGCCACACTCAGGTTATAATAATATTAATTAGCATTATTATTAGTATTCTTCTTCCATTGCTTCTTCTTGATATTGATAATCTAAAAGATATTAAATGCAAGTAATAGTTGCTTGCTTGTTTGATCCTCCCAACACGCTATCACAACAATCTCTCAGGCCATATTGCCCCTCAAAATAATTTATAGAGTTATTTTCACTTTTGAGTTTTAACTAATATATATATATATATATATATATATATATATATATATATATATATATATATATATATATATATGAAGAAAATATAATAAATAACGAAAGATGCTACACAAGCGAATTTTTCTTTTTATAAACCAAACAAGGTCATACGAGAGATAAATAAAGACAACATTGCTTTTTTTCTATGGGTTATTAAACATCTACATTGTCTTGTTTTATTGTGATTTTATTATATATATATCGAAAATATTTGCAATGGCAAAATTATAATTATGCGTTAAATGGTAATGTTTAGGCTAACTAAGCACTTCTCACAGTCACGAGAGGATATCGAATAAGGGAGCCTTTCTATCACAAACCCCCCTGAAATTTTGATTTGCGTTAACATATATCGTACATGGATATTAGACCATAATCTCAATAAGTTTAATGCAATTATCGGCTATAAATAAGGCTATTTGCGTGTTTTTAAATAATAAATAAAAGTGTGTTACATGGATTAAAACATAATACATAATTATGAGATGCTCTTCCTAAAATCTAATAAAAACCTATGAGACATGATGTGTGAAAAACGCCATGAATTACCCTGATATTGAGGAAGCGTCTTAATTGGAAGCTCATCAATTCTTAAAAAAGGAAAAGGTCTAAAAATTTCAATGAACTTTTTATCAGTGATTAAATAGGAAATGGACTCTTAGAGAATTTTATATTAAAGAATATAAAATGTACAGAAGAATCGCGTCCTTGTGAAAAAGATTAGTGCCATATGTGATTGTATTTAAAAATAGGATAGGGGTGAGGTAGGAAGGCTTTATATAAAGAATGAGAAAGGAAGGTTCGTTCTTTAAGATAGGATGAATGTATGGGTGTAAATGGATGAGTTCGTCGAACAAAAGCGAAGTGTTTTATTGTCAAAAATAATGGAAGGTTTTTTCCTTTATTACAGTCTGTGTGAAAAGAGCACGAAGGCAAAAATAACAATGGAGATTTGAAAGGTCTATTTGTTTTCTTCCATTGGAATATTTCATGAAATCTGATGCATTCGAATCGAACTTCGATAAGTTTTATAAAGTTACCTTAAATAAGGTTAGCATTGTCATATTCATAAGTGTAAAAAGCAAATCGACGTGAAAAACCAACCCTAATATCGAATTTACATAATTCTTTACCTTGGCAACGTCACATAAGGAGAGCTATAATAAGTCAAATTCTAGTAAGCTTGAGAAATTAATCCCATGTGGATACAATTAGTTGAAATTTTAAGGGTGAATAAATATATACATGGGATGAAAAAATAATGAAAACACAATGTTCAATGTAAGATTAATATATATTATGAAGTTGGTCTTATTTTAGTAGCATTAATGGTTTAAATATATCGCGATATTGAGTCATCCAGCTTTTTGACCCTGGATACGGCAATTTTTTAACAATATTGAAGCAAAGCCTATTTCAGGTCTTTCAGCGACACTGGTTAGCTAAGCTGTTCCCTCCCTCTTGTTTCAATGAAAAGCAGTCATGATTGGTTAAAACTAACAATGCTGCTCTTTGGAACATTCTTTAATAATTATAGCGGTGTAGATCAATATATTATAATCTTGGAAAAATGCCCTACTATTGGTGGACAATGCCTATAGTGTAGGATTAATCACTCACTCGAAACTGAAAAAACTCCTGAGTGTTAATTCTTTTATCTAAAACTACAGCATGAACAAGAGAGTTCCAAGATATGGCTGAAAAAATCATAACATTAACATCTCAATGAGTCAGCTGTAGTAGAAGTGGTATTAATGATTAAAAGCTTCATTGGTTTGTCTTCATAGGTAACCAAGTCCAGAGGATAGAAAAATGGAATGAAGTGATTCTTCAAATTAAATTGCATTCTCTCATTTTTATGTTCTGTTGAGCCCTACATAATTTATTAGCTTTTTAATAATGATGGTATGAATTACGGATTTGTCATTTGAAAGGTTTACTTGGTATTTATCTACGTAAAGCTCAAAACTAACAATAGTGGTAGAAGCTTGGTTCAATTCTATCATCACACTAAGAGCTGTGGTTTTATGTATTTTACACTACGTTTCTTTACTCCACATAATGGTCACTGTGATTCCAATTCTTTCTTTAGGTGCGACAAACTGTGATTCTTTTCCTTTGATTTTGGTATAGTAACATAACTTCAGATCATCCATCAAAAATAATAGCAAAATTCTACAATTTTGTGAATGAGGATCCAACTCTTGGCTATCCGAAATTTTGCTTTTTTTTAAAAAGTCCAGATCTCTCCTTCTGCCTTGAAATAATAAATAGATCCATAAACAGCCATGGCTCAAGTTTAACACCACCAGGGATGAGGTGTAAACACAATTTGTTGACATGCTCTGATTTCTAAAAAATGATGATCTAATCTACATAACTTTAACAATGTTTACTATCCAAAGTATAATAATAAATTTTTGTAACATTTATTTCAGAAATTATTTTAGAAAACGATGTTTTTTATCTTAAAAAAAAGATTTCTGATAACAAATATTAAAAATATCAAGAGAAAATCCCGATTTAATATAAGATTGGAATTTTTAGAAATTGACTTAGCAAAAACCTTCGCCCGATGGGAAGGGATGGAATTTATTTAAGAATTTAGCCAGGAAATGTTTACTAAATCACTTGAAATTTTACTAAATCAAATCTCGATAATTTGGAGATTTGATGATCATATATTAATTTCTAGAGATCATAGCCAAATCTTTAAGATTATTTTTTCAAAACATCTTGTCTTCAATTTGAAATAAAGTTATTGTACATCCAGGAAGAGATAGCATTGGTGCAAATATTTCCCTTTCTGTTTAAACCTCTTGTTTATGCCGGTATGTACGTGCATGTGTGAATATCTCCGGGAATACATGTGAAAAGGATATATCTTTTGTTTTATATATTTGCAAAATGTGAAACTTGCTGTGACTATTGTGCAAATATCTTGCTGAAAAACAACACTTGGAATTGAAGAAGTTATATCAGGTCTTTCAATAAGGTCGCTCCATTTTTAAATGTAGATAAAACAAGTTATGTGTGTTATATATTATCAATTTATTTTAAACTTGAAAGTACATTTTATGGCATTAAGTGTGGTATATGACGTCTTCGAAATCTTTACTCTCATGAAAATAAGAGCGACCAAAAATAGGCCAAAGTGTAGACTGTTATGAGAAAAACTTCTTTAAATGTTTCTAGCGGTCTTCCTAAAATTAAAAACTACCCTGTGGAAAGATTTTCCTTCAGGCAGAGAGGAACGTTATGGTCACAAGTATCCAAATGTTGCTCAAAGGTTTTGTGATGGAAATAAATCAATCGTAGTTGCATTAATAGCGGGAACATCGAAAAGCATGTGTTTCGATGAAATCAAGTTTTGTAATAAAGGAATTGGCTGCAACATGGAAAATGATTGCATCACTAATAGGCAGAATGTTAAAAAACAGTTTTTTCTTACAAGAAGAAAAGCAGCTCGTGTGAAATAGGATCAAATAATTTCCCCAAACCGTGCGAGTTTCTACTTCCTATAGATGAAACGCATCCTCCACTTTACGTTTTTTACGTGATATCGATTTGTGGTACCAAATATTTCTAATTAACTAATGGGAATCCTCCTGCAAGAGAAGCATTTACGCATTATTATAAGGATAAAAGAAGAAACAAAAGCAGTACACTAAGATCGATGCGTCTCTGTTTTACGACTGTTCTAAAGTGTTAAAACGTGAAGAGGTGAGGCAGATTTCTTTCCAGAATATATCTCTTGAAAATTGTAAAGCACCAATATAGAAGCATAAACATAATTTCCCGTAATACTTTGCTTGTAGCGTGATAATATATATTTTCAGATATTTCTTTGATTTACCCAAATGTATTTACAATTTTCAATGTTTATTTTCTATTAGAGCTTTCTCGCTTTTGGATGTACAAAAGTAATATTTATTTATTAAAAGGTGAAGGGTAAATTAGGTTAGTACATAGAGCTATAAACTATAATTTAAAATGTGGAATTCATAATCAGGGGGATAGTTAGTGATAAAAAAGTGCGAATTATGTCATAATATTTCTATTTACTAAACTAAGTAGATGGAAAGTCATTCAATATATAGATACATGGCAGCTATTACTTCAGATTTAGTTTATTCTGTTCAATACTCTTTTAATTATACTATTACTAAATCCATAAATACAAATGATTATATTTTTTCTATTGTGTAAATATATATTGGTGTAAAAAAATTCCGACATCTAATCTTCATCCTACAAAATACATCAAAATATACATATAGTTGAAACCAACATATGAACTTGATTCTACTTCAATATTTAAACCTTTTAGAACTTTAGTCGCTCTTAGCATTGGGGGAAATACTGATATATTTGCGACTTTCTTTTGAGGCATAGCAAAGTAGAAGTAAAAACTGTGTTCTAATGGGATAAGAAACAAAAAATGCTCCCTCGGCCTTTTTCGTTTATAGCAGAAAAACTTTGTTGAATTTTGAATTTCTAGTTAAAAAAACAATAGAACAAAGATGGAGGAGACATAAATAAATAAAATCTATAATGAAAATAGAATGAGATTTATTTTAATTGTAAAAAAAGAGACGATATTCAAATTTTTAACCAACAAATCGAATGCGTTGATTCATGAATAGATCAGTGTGATGACAAAGTGGAACAGAGATTCTAAAATGTAGTCATTGGGTCATACAGTATCAGGAATTTCGAGGAGCCAAATATCTCCCGCATGACAACGAATTTTACACAATTCTGGCTAAAAATACTCAAAGATAGAAGCTGACTTCCCAAGGTTTGGCCACAGCTAGTTCGAGGATTTATCCATAAAGGAAAATTAAATGAGAAAAATTCAAAGTGCAAATTTTATTAACGCACAACCAAATCAAACGAATATATGTAAACATATTACTTAGGAATTACCTTCTTTTTATGATATTTTTATTTAAAAAATGAGGGTAGATTGGAAGTATCTTGCTTAAATTATTACTTTAATGATGGAAACAGGATAGTTTAGAAATTGGTTGGATTATTTTAATTAAATATAAACAAATAAAAAGCGTAATTTTTTCAAGCAACATGATTATTATGTGTAAAATAAGACGAAATAGAATTACATGGGTTGCTCTATATAGCCAGTCAACTTGCAGTAATTTGTTAAGAGCAAAACCGGTTATATGCTGACCGTTACCATGGTCATCTAAAGTTCAATTAGGGTTCTGGATGAGCACAGGCGGATAAAGGACTTGAAGCCGTCTAAGATGGCTTAGAAACTAATTATATTTCCTATCAGTCTTATAATAAAATAATCTAAGAAGTATTTAAATTGTGCCAAATTTGCTGCAAGCTTTTTAAAGATAAATGTATGAATACTTGGGACTTTTTATTTCAACATTGTTTAAGCTGTTTATATATTAACAATGTTTAATCCTCCTTCAAGCTAGTTATGTATTGAGAAAAATGGTGTTAGGGTAGCACAGTCATTAATTAGTGAAACAGAAATTCAAAAGTCTAAATATCATCTCTATTAGCGGGAAATGCCATCAGGTAATTTCTTAAGAGTGTGTTAGGAGAGATGATGCGTTAATTTTTCAATGTAAGAAAATCAATCGGAAAGAGGATGGTTTGGTCTAACTCAAAACCCCATTTCTTCTCCTCGAAGAATGATATAAAAGCATTATTTGTTTAAGTGTGAAAAGAGGGGTGTTTTAAGAGCTACTCGATTATAGGCAGATAGTAGCTCCAGATAAATATTTTCAGCGAGGATAACTTTTAAATTCATCCTTTGAAGAAAAACTTCATGGACTAGTCAACTGAAAAGAATATAATTGTATAAGGTTAAGAAGTTATTCCTCCTCTTCCATTTAAACCAGACCTGGCATCATGTGACTGAAATTTATTTAACCCATTTTATTGAAGGCTAAAGGTACTCTAATATGAATAAGGTGGAAAGGATATAAACTCGAATTAAATTATTTTTAGTAAATTTATCGATTCCTTAGTTAAACTATGGAACTTCATTGGAAATAATGATGACAACTCGATTTATAACTAAAGGTATTTTGCGATAGAATATTAAAAAAATAATCAAAATAAAATAAATGATTAAACATTACTCTCTTTGACAACATTTAATAATTCTGGAGAGATACACATACGGATATACCAATAGACTAACGGAGACAGAGAAAGATACCAAGAGGAAAGAAGACGAATCACATTAGAATAACAGAGATTGAGAGATATTAAGAAATATTTGTCTAGTATTATTTGACTATATACTCGAGAATATTTCTCCTATATTCGGTCTATTCCGAGAAAATAATTTGGGTGATTTGGAAGATTTTATAGAATGTTGTTTATCTGTAGACCAATTATATTTGAAATATTAAGTAGATAATAACGTTCAAGCATATGGATTAATATTGTTCTTGTAACAGATGTTAAATGACGTATGATAATATAGGGCAAAGTGAATTAAATCAGTTGCCTTAGACGGGATTCTCATTGGTTGTATCAATCAGTATTTAAATTGCGATTTTAAACTAGATTTCTTACCTTTTCATCTTTATTAGCAGAATAACATTGAAGCAATATAATCAAATAACTACAACTAAGTTACTTCTCTCTTTTATTGAACTTAAGAGCCAAGTACGAAAAGCTTCTAAGATATTTCTATATTTATAGGATTACTTTGATCAGTTGAGCGGATTTTGGCGACCTCAAAAGACTTGAGAGAGTTTTAGCCCTATACTAAAAGGAAAAAAAATAATTCTATCACACAATTACACATCCCACATACACTGCAATCATATTTCCTATCACAGTTCCTCTAAAGTAACGTACCAAAATAAGCGCTCAGGCAAAATCCTCCAAACATATGATGTTTTGATCAATTAAGTTGCTCTCAAAACATCTAAGTCAGGTCTGACTTAGAGCAAATATATAGACCATATTTTATAAGGTCAACTCTGTTGTGCAGTAAATGAGGAATTGAGATGCAAATATATTCAGGCCTTAAGCCGATCATCTTTTTATTCAGGTGCCCATGACACATAAAGGCTTAGAAGCCTTATGCCTCTTTGGACGGACTCAAGAATTGATTTTAGTGAGAGGAGATCAAGACAAAATGACTGATGAACATTGAATGAGGTTGCAATAAACCTTTTAGTCTAGTCTGGTATCTTGTATATCAGAGATTTATGTTCATTTGTGTTACTACTTAAGGAAAAGAGAAGAAGGAAGAAGACCCCAAAATAAGAAGAAATAAGGGAGAAAATGAAGAGACGAAATATAGAAGGAGATCAAAAGAAGGGAAAGAAAAAAAAGAGGGAAAGCAGGCAAAGACAAAGAGAAAAAGGAAGAAAATCGGGCAAGAAGTAAGAGACATCACAACAAAATAACTGACAAAAATTCAAAAGGTCTAGGAATTTTTATCACCTCACAGTAAACTGATGCTGCAAAACAATAACTATCAAACTGCAATCTCTTAACTTTTGGCACTTTAGTGTATAGAAAGTGTCTATCTAACCGTCAACTAATAATTTTTTTCTGATTTGCATTCTATTACTTCTCACTATAACCTATTTAAAATGTAACAATTAAATTATAAAAAATACTATTTATAACTTTTTATAAAATAACATTATAATTATTACATTTGATCAGATTTATTTATGACTATATTTTGAACTTTAACGGTGAAACTTATCCTATGTCATTTTCATGTCAGCAAATATATATAATTAAATTTAACTACCGATGTATTAACATTGCGATGAATTTACCTGCGTTGAATTTGCAGAAGATGGAAATAACGCGAAGAAATTACACGTATACTACTCTATACCATACACTACTCCCATAGTATGCGGTGAGGGTGACTTAATCACCTACTGTAACATGAACCGTTTAAGGACTCTTCGCAGGGATTAACGACCGACTAGGAGGTCAAACTTGAGGCATTGGGTTTAAAATCCTTAATAATCAGACAGAGTGAATAAATGGTGGGCTTGATTTACTTGAATAGGCTGAGAGTATCGTTCAAGGTTAGTTGAAGATAATTAACAAAATATAATTTTATTTACAAACATCAAAATAAGAATTAAAAAAATGGCAGAAGGGGATTATTTAAATTGAAATAGTATTTAGATGAATATCATACGGAAGGATTCTCAAATAGAGTTAAATGATTAATGTTACTAGGCTCAGGTCAAAAGGGGGATCTTGACAATACTAATAATGAAGAGTGTTTCAGTCTTACGAAACGGTAACTTTGAGGAAGGTCGGTCCGTCTTACGATGAGGTGAATGGAGAACGGTCCGATAAGTCAAGTAGGGCACGGTCCGAATGTGGAAAGTGAGGCACGATCCGAACCAACCTTGCGTTGAAGAGAGCCAATCTTCAAAGATGACGTTGGATGGGAACTATGGGAATTCTCGAAATTCCACTTGAAGAGAAAACTTCTTTTTATCAAGAGTAATCGATTGAATGAAGGGAGATTGCAAATTGTGCAAAAACTTGCCGTTCACAGAACCTACTAATTGACTGGGGTATATTCACAGCGGAAGAAGCTTTGCACTCAGACAACGCTCACAGGACTTAGATTGAGAAGATGAAGAAGAACTTTAGGTGCATTCAGGACTTCTTAAGCTCCAGTCAAAATAGAGCATTTGTATGGGCGATTCTGAAGGGCATTGGGGAATTTGGAGAAAGCAGTCACAAGCTCCAGACATCTTACCTCGTCGCCTTGAGTGGGGGGACGGGGAAGCTCGGGACGATTTTGCTTGATTGGAGGATATTTCCGCAATGCGCTTAGGAGTTGAAGCTTCTCGAATGTTCCCGAATGGGAAGTGACGTTGTCCATGGCGGGAAACACTCGTATGTTGTGTACAATAAAGCGTGTGTAAGGGTAGTTGTTCTTATACACCCCTATTTTCCATATGGTAGAAATTTTATCAGAGAGAGAGAGAGAAGAACAAGGGACATCAAAAATTTGGATAGGATGAATTATTATTAAGGTGTCAGCCTGATAAAAAAAAACAGTGACCTGACATATTTTCGACAGGCATTCAAAAAGGCTATGATATTGTAAATAGATCGACAAAAAAAATTACATTTAAATTAAGGAACCAAATTAGAATTAGATATAAAATCGTAGTGAAATAACAAAAAAAATAACAACAATATATTAAATAAGTAAGCGCAGTGACCATAGATGTATGTACATAATTTAAAAAAAAAAAATCATATATATAGGATTAATTTACGGGTTTACAGGCAACCTATAAATTATTAAATTAAGCGGCATTGTCGGAAATAGATTGAGGCTAAGATTGTCAATTATACACTTTTCGGTATCGCATATAAAGCAAATTTTAACTGATATTGTTAGAGTATCAAGAGCCATCTCATTATATCCGTTCTGGTTCTTAGTATTTAAATGATACGATAAAGGGCGATGGTCCGTTTCGACAATATGCTCTTCCCCTATTAAATACATGCTAAATTTGGTAATAATACATATTATAACTAGTGCTTCCCGTTCTATTACCGAGGTATTACGTTCACGGGGCAGTAGCTTTCGGCTCGCGTAGGCCACCGGGGGGCTTTCACCTTTGTCCGACTATTAGAGCAGCAAGCATCCAATTCCTTGGTCACTCGCATCCTTCTGATGCCTAAGGGTTGAAAGGCATTAGGGAGCCTAAGAATGACGGCGGATGCTAGCTTGTCAGCGAGCTGCTTGAATCTGGCAGTTGCTAAGAGATTCTATGAAAGAAGATCTGGGGATCTCTTCTGAAGGAGGGTACTTAAATGGGTGGAAACAGATGCGAGGTTAGGGATAAATCTACTGTAACAGGACGCCGATTCCATGAATGACCTCAGCTATTTCTCCGTGCGGGGAAGGGGCATCACGATTGTAGGGGAATCGTCACTCAACCCCCACGGTTCTCTCGTGGTGGAGTCTCAAGAGACCTACCACAAGGACATCCGCAAAGATCGAACCCACACTTGATTTTACAGTGTAACTTGATAAAGAAGGATTATGGGACTCAAGTTCTCATCAATTATGCCCCGCTACAACAGGCCGTTCTAGCCATAATGTTCAGTTTAAAGGTAGTCAAGTACCATAAGAAGGGTAATTCGAGTAAGTTGGAATACCGCTACGATTTAGTAACATACTTTGTTAGACTCAATAACCCAAACGGCCGACGCAGGCGCGGAAAAATATTGGTATCAGAGCACCATTTTAGTATTAGCTACATCAAAGGAGCCGATAAAGTAACGCTGCTCTATAGGTGGAGACGAAATACCATTGAGGGTTTTTTTAGTACCTAATAAGCGTGAAACTATGTTTCTATTTGTTTTGCTTGTTAATATTTATCGGTAGGACTTAAGTTCTGAAAAGCTTAGAAATGTAAGGGAAGTCGCTTGTTTGTTTTTTCTTTTGTTTTGTTGCGGGTAAAATTGTATTGCGAATAGGTCTAGTTCGACACACTGCCTGTGTAAACGCGCACGAGGGCGCTCATATGTAAGAAAACTTAATGTAAGAGAGGGTTCAATGAAATACAACTTTGCTGATCTCGACTAGGTTGAGTTAGTTGTTTTGAGTTCCCGGGAGTCCCCCCCCCCCAAATTAATTTCTTCGATTGGAGGTGTCTAGGGAAATCGTCACTACCCCCCCCTGTTCTCTCGTGGTGAAGTCTTGAGGCGGTTACCGCAAGGACATCCAGGCCCCAGGGACCGGCGGGTCAAGCGCGTAACCACAGCGTCGCACCACTTGGCGCTATGAAAGATCTAAAGGTTAAAATGCAAGATCTTCCCCAGGAAAGTGAGATTCAATTTCACGTCAAATAAGAAATTGGAGACGTGTTTCTCCCAAGCTCGAAGACTAACGAGGAGCTGATGTAAGACTTAGATGGAAAAACCGTTTGACAGAAGAACCCTCCTGGGGCCGTCCTCAAGCCCCCTGCACCCTTACAACTCCCTTAGTGGGGTGACAAGGTATAAATGAGAAACACTGAGGAAAATCGGGGTAGTATACGTCAGTCTCTAGGTGACGAATTCACCGAATTAAGATCGGGCTACCGAGACTTGAGAGGTAGATTACTTGGCTTGCCAGACCAAGAAGTACCGTGCAAGAGAGGCAGGGCTACCAACCTTAAGGGGCTAAGAAGCAGCTTATCTTTGAGCTAGTGCCTGGTTATCAAACCCATCTCTAAGTTAACTTTGTTAAGTTCAACCTACTTTCGTCCGAGAGACTCGTCATATCCTGGTGCATCTCAAACACCAGGGGTATTCCTCGTCCTTGAGAAATTAAGAAAAAAAGAAGGAAAAGGCTCCCCTTCGAGCCCGTTACTCGGTGGCCACACCGAACTCATAATTAACTTGGTTGAGTAACCAAGTTCAACTTATTCTCATGAGAGAAACCCCCCTCCTTCATACTCGCCCTTGAAGAAGACTGGAACTAAGAAGAAGCTCATCCTCGAGCTAGTTCTGGTTACCAAACAGAACTTTAATTAACTTATTCTCGTCAAAGAACCCCCCCTCCCTCATCGATCTTCGCCTTTGAAGAAGACACTCCCCGAGTTCAGTCCTCGTCCATGAGGAGTTAAGAAACGAAGGAGAAAAGCTCACTCTCGAGCTCGTTACTAGGTGGTCACACCGCCATCCTAGTTAACTTGGTTTAAGAACCAAGTTCGAGTCACTCTTGCCAGAGAGACCTCTACTACCTTGGTGCCGCATAAAGCACCGTAATTGTTCTCGCCTTGGAAGAACACCCGCTCCCCGGAATACCGTGTGGACCCCCAGCTGCTACCCTCACCAAAGGGACATCGTGAACTCTTTCATCTACATCCGGCCAGGCGGCACGCGTCGTGAGACAATAACATTCCTGAGGGATTTAAACTCTTAGTAGAGTCCGTAAGCTTAAATTTATATTATTGAGGTGTGTTGCGAAATTAACCAATTCTAGAGAGTCAAACTAATTTAATTAATTCTTGTTTATGATAATACTCCGAGTATTACTGTAGATAATGTTTAAATGTTGTGTATTCAATTGTTTAAGTTAAAATATAAGTTTCTTTTGGGAATTATTGTGCGTTCCTCTATTTTCTTACGTGTTTCCAACGGCTCTCTCCTTTAAGATATTATTATAATATCAATATATTAGACACTTAGCACTATTAGAACAAAAAGGGGGGTAATTCTAAGACAACGACAATGGCTTTAAACTTTCCCTCCTTGAAGCCCATTTGATTTTTCGCAACGTTGAAGCCTAGATAATTATAGCATCGTAAGAAAAGTGGCACTTACTAGGGACAAGAATGAGTCCTGACTCACGAAGCCTAATAAGTAGGGAGCGGAGAGCTATCACGTGTTGGTCCCAGGTAGAGGTACGAGGGGTGGTCAATAAGTTTTGTGAATCAGTAGGGCAAAACAGAGGAAGGGGGATGGCTGTTTGTGGGGGTGTTAGGACAAGTTATGAAAAGTCAGGACCTGCAGCGGCACGCTCCTGCCTCGTCTACTTAAGAAGCAGTAGCTGATCGCAGATCGTCATACACAAATTTTTTAACAAAGGAGAAGGTTGAGCACCGCGCAGTAATCAAATTTTTGAGAAGGAAGGCAATAATGCAAAAGAGATCCATGAACGCATGGTTGGAGTGTACACCGACCCTGCTCTTTTCTATGCAATCATTGCTCGCTGAAATAGGGATTTGAGCGATAGTCGTGAGCCCCTTGAAAATTACCCCTGTCCAAGACACCCGTCAGACTTTACCAACGAGGACAACGTGGCCCGTGTGGAGAGGATCATCCTCGAAAGTCATTGGGTAAAGATCGAAGAAATCGAGCGAAAACTTGAAATATCACATAAAAGTGTTATTAACATCATCCACGACAATATCGCCATGGCCAAGGTCTCTGCCCTTTGGGTCCCTAGAAACCTCACGCCCCATGATCGCCTTTAACGTCGTCAAAGTTCACAAGACCAGAGTTGCACAAGCTGCCCTACGTGAGTGCGGATTCGAGGAGCTTAACCATCCCCCCCTACAGTCTAGATCTGGCCCCTAGCGACTACTTTTTATTCCACCAGCCAAGGGCTGCACTGCATGGACGCCGGTTTGGGCACGATGAAGATGTTCAGCTCGCCTTCGATGATTGGATTGAACAGCAGTCGGAAGATTTCTAGTTGTCGGGAGTTCGAAGCCTCGGGGACAAGTGGCGCAAGTGCATTGCAGTCGAGGGTAGTTCTATTAAAAAATAATAAAACACTCATCCTCATATCTCGTTTCCTTATATCCGAATTGTAAAACTTATTGCCCGCCCCTCGTGGCAACATAAAGGTTGTTGAAGTAAAAGGAAACGTGCGGCAAGTCATACACAATCCTTTTCATCATCCTGCTACAGTTGATGCATGAATTGACTAACCCTAAAGGGGATTATTTGAACTGCCTAAGACCCTTGTAGTTGGGAAAAGCAGTATACTTGCGCGCGTCTTTTCGGAAGGAATTTTGGTAGTAGGCTTTGCAGAGGTCCAACTCAGAAATAAATTTAGCTTCTTCAAAAAGGTGGAGATATTCGTCTATAATGGGGATAGGTTCTGCATCAAACACCAAGACTAAATTTAATTTTCGAAAATCGACGCACATACGGAAAGTTTGGTCGGGCTTGCGAACAATGACTAGCGGGTAGCACTATTCTGACTTCGAGGGCTCGATGATATTTAAGACTAAAAGATTGTCCACTTCTTCGTTAAATGCTTTCCTAAGGTGGATGGAAATATGATAAGCTTTGATCGAACAGGTTCTTGAGAGGTCAAAACGATGTAGCTGCCAATGATGTTTTGAACCTCAACGTCCAAGAAACCTAGTTATTGCCCGTGCTTAATTTATAAGTAAATTTTAACACGAAGTTTTTCTCCAAATCCTGCTTGATGTTTATCAGATGTTCTTTGTTTTGGACGTTGATGTAGATGTCTACGTATCGGCAATATGTGTGTGGCATATTTTCCATGATGTCCAATAATCTCTCTTTAAGTTGATCTACATAATAGTTGGTGAAAGTCAGTCCTAAGGGTGACACCATATCCACTCCATACACTTGCTTGTATAGATTACCGTCCAGTGTCTTGAACGGTGCCTCTGATGTGCTTCAATATAACATGCTCCTTAAGATGTTTGGGTGAACATTTGGAGGAGACATTGTAGGATGGTGGTACACGTTTTTTATACATAATGATGTCGATGGTCTGAGCAGTGTGGCACGTTCGTAAACAGGCTTTCCACGTCAAGGGATGATATTAGTCCTGCCGGTCTTGTAGAGTGGAGTATATCGATGAATTCCTCCGTGGATTTTATGTTATATTACTAAGGATATACAGTTTTATTATCGCATTTAGTGTTATAGCTAAACACTACGTAGGTGTTGTGCCTTGAGAGATGATAGGCATCAATGGGTTGTGCTGCTTATGAATTTTACATTGCCATACACATATCCTGGTGTGTAATCACCGATGATCTTTTGGAACTAAAGTCCTCCTGTGTAGTATTGTCTGTGATATATGCTCTAGTATCCTTGTGTGGTTTATTATTAAGGAGCCTTTATTTTGTATCCTCTGCATTGATCTTAACATCTTGATCCCGGGGTCTGGCTCACTATCGCTGGGTATATCAATTTGGGTTTTATGAAGCAAAGGTAGAGTTTCATTACGGTACTTCTGCTCAGTTTTTGAAAGCTGAACAGTCTCCCTAATTCCACCTTCACTAAGGTGATCTGGTTTACGACGTGATGTTTATACCCCCGGTCAGTAAGCTTCCACCCAAGTGCTGTACCCTCCATTAAGTACCGGTAGCATTGATTCCCAACATAAATGTCATCCTACATAATGCGGTTCATAGAGATACTGACGTACCTTCGGGCCGTTCGTCTTTATCTTCCATTGACGCTCGTACGAGTTTATGTTTTCAATCTCCGTCGCCATCTTGACGGCTTGCAATAGATCTTTGTGGTAAATACTCGGTACAATCTCCGTGATGTCATCTGCGATTTGCAGATACATGGTGTTACCCTTGACTGGTAATGATAGGTCTATCGAGAAGATGATATACAGGAGACGGATAAGGCAGCTGCCCTGCGGCACTCCAGCCTCGTGGCTGAATGTCGGTTCCTTGTCTCTCTCGTTCTGTATCTACGATCTTCTTTCAATTATATAGTTGCAGAGGATCATTTCAATAACTCGGTTTAGCCGGAGTCTAATGGTGTTGAATTGCAGTCTCCTCAGCCAAACCTCCATCAAACGCCTTCAGTACATTTATGAGAATTACATTGACGTACTTTCTCTCGGACCTGGATTTGGCTAGCTTTTCGAGGAGGCGTGCGAGCTCGATTTCGGCTCCTCTTCCTATACTCAATCCGTGCTGCTGCTGGTTAAGCACTTCGTTCTCAGCTAGCTTGCTCTGTAGTCTGTTAGTAATGATCTTTTTAAAGATCTTGCCTATGAATTACAGAAGGGAGATTGGCCTGTATTTTAGGAGTTGTTCGGGAGGTCTGTTTTCCTTTTGGATGAATATAACCTTTTGAAAGTTTAAACACATCGGGAAAGTAGCCGTTGTTCATAGCTGCATTCATTATGTTCAATATTCCCTGATGCACTTGCGGTGAAGCGTTGCTTATCTGTGCTTTTGTTATTTCCGACCAAACTAGAGCCTTTTGATTAAAGGCTTGGATGGCATCAGCGTGTTCCTGTATATGTAGTTATTTTCTTTGCCTGACCCGTCATCTTCCTTTCTTCGGGGACGTGTGGGTACGGGTAGGTCCGCTCAATAACTTCATTCAGCTCATTAATGATCTCGCCCTCAAACTCTAAGTCGAAGTCTTCGTTGTCATCTGGTGTTATTTAGAAGAGTTCCTCTAGTGCACTTTGAGTTCTTCTGGTTCCTCGATTTACGATTCGTCCTCCTTGATTCTTGTTTTTCCATTGTGTTAGTTCCACTGAGTCTCTATCTATTTCCCGAATTTGTTTCGATTGTATTCTTCCTTAATATTGTCGATGAGCTGTTTCCCATATCTCAATCTGTTTTTCCTTGATTATTCGTGTTAGTTCAGCTTTGATGCAACGCCTCCCGCCCACTATGCACCTGGATGTTTCCAAAACGTCTAAACCGATCATAAAGTGCCATATGTTCCCTAGCTATATTTCTCATCTCGTTTTTCTATCTTGGTTGGTGGAGCGTTCTGTACGTATGACGTTGTCGGGATGCACTCCCTGATGATCGAATTTGTCAAGAGCTTTAGCTCTTCATATATATCTTCGAGAATTGCCTCACTTAGGTCTGCTGTTTGGTATTCTCTCAGTATTTTCCTGTATCTCTCCCATTTGGCTCGAGTGAAGGACTTGCTTGTCTGTACCATGATCTAAATGGGCGCAAGAGAAATGGTTCTGATTATAGGCATGTGGTCACTCGGGACAGGTGGGCCCGAAGTTCTATAATGGCTGAATGGGAAGTTGCAGCTGGTCAGAATTATGTCTGGCCTCGTCGCTGAGATTGGTGTTACATATGTCGGAAAGTCAGGTGCGTTTCTCTCTAGTCTATCTCAGTCCAACAATAGTGGCAGATTTCTGCCTCTTTTGTTAGTCATGGTGTATCCTACTGCTCCCAGGTTAGCGTTTAGGTTTCGTCCGAGAAAAACCTTTCTCTGGTGACCAAATAGTGGTTAAAGTTGTGTAGAGGTAGTTACTTTCTCTTTGGAGGTTGGTACCATGCAGCCACCACAAGATCCCCAAAAGTCAGGATCGTTTTTGGTAAAAAGAAATCGTCATGTTCAGGTAGGTGTTTGAAATTGAGGTCTTAAACTTAAGGTCTCTCTTTATTACGATTTTTACCCCATCATACCTTCCCTGAGAGCAGTTTTTTATCAATTTTGTGTTTTTCCTGTCCATGCTTGACATTAAGAGTCATAATGCTTAGACTGTTATTTGTCCTTTCCATGTGTGTATGTCGGTTTTCCTGTCTACTTGAGTTTACTTCTTATTCTGTCATATCTTTGCACATTATATTCCTTTGAAGTCTTGTGGGGTCAGAGTTTTGCAGTTTTCCTTCTGATGCCATGTCGGCGAGATCGACAGCATTTATATCTGCCGGATCTTACTCCTACGCAGAGACGTTTTGTCAACGTCTTCTTGAAAATTGGGTATTCTCGCTGACGTAGATCTTACGGTTAATATCATTTCTTTCTATCCTGTAATTTGCATACTTTTTTATTTTTATGTATTCTATTTCGCTCTCCAAGCTGTCACTCTCGGTCTCCGTAGTCGTCTCTTTCGGTCTCCGTAGTCGTCTCTTTCTTATTTATTTTTCTGTTTTCGCGAGTTTCCTTTTCTTATGCTCTACGATGCGTGGGTTCTGTCCTTTCGTTGGTTGGGTCGCGTTTGTTCTTTCTTACCTTGTCTTTTTGGCGCCTTTCTCTTCCTTTACTTTTTTCTGGTTGTTAAAGGTTACCATTGGAGCGTACTTCGTCAGATGCTAGGTTTTTGGAAAGACCATAGTGCTTATCCCATTGTTTGCCAGCATGGCGTTTAATTTGTCCTCAAATGTCCCTGGTTTCATTAGATTTCGCGCGTGTGCGTACATTTTGTAGGTCAGTATCCTGAGCGACATTTTACGGTTTATATTTAGATAAACATTCCTCGCTACATACTTGTTAATTGCTGCTTTCGCGACTTAGGCGTATGAAGTGTTTTTCCTTGTCATTTCTGCCTCTCTCTTTTCGTTGGTCTTTTGTCTGATTATTTCCTTTTTTAACGGGCATACCATGGCCATTGCCCTGTTTCCAACCTTACAGTTGGCACATCTTTCCTGAGGGCTCTTACACGCCCGCCCGCCAGTTGTGTGCCAACTCGTCGCATCGTAAAAAGATTTTTTGATCTTTTTTACAGTCTCTGGTGGTGTGTCTTTCCATTTTAAAGCATATTTGGACCGGTATAAAGTCTTTCCACTCAATTTTGTCGCTGCTTATCCATGCATAAAAAAACTGGATCTCTACTTCCTTCGCCTTCTTCGCCATTGCTGTTTCGATGATTATTACCTTCAATACAGGGTTGTATTCGTAATTGTCTTGCGGGGTTTTAAACTAAACCACCTCAGAGACTTTAGCCCAGCTGTGATTGCTCATTATTTCAGCCTCAATTTATTCCTTTCTGTGATGTCTGATCAAAGGGTCCAGTCTCCTACATATTATGGAATTTAAGTTTTGTTTTTACCAAACGCATTTATTAAAAAGATATATGAATATAGGACAAGTTATCTACCATCTATAAGATTGACTAAAAAAGACAGTAAGAAAAATAGAAATTTGCCAAAGGAAATTGATCGAAGCGAAATATACCATGTTTTTTAACATAATTTGCATATATATATATATATATATATATATAATATATATCTAAATTTGGTTGAAAACCATTGTGTATTTCGCCTTAATTATTAATTTCCTTTGCCAACTTTCTGTTCTTCTAACTATCTTTTTTATTCCATCTTGTAGATGGTGGATCACTAGTCCTGTATTTTCTGCGAAGCGTACGGCCTAAAACTCATATGTAGAGTGCAAATAACATTAACCCAACGAGAAAAATGCTAGTTGACAACACCATTATTAAAAGAAAAGAGGTTAATAAAGCTAGGCCATAGATAACGAATACTTGATTTGTAGCGTAACCCTTTTTTGGATTCCTGCTATTCTAATAGTCGGGCGACAGTCAGAACAATTGTTTGCCGCTATGCCCGCCAGGAGGCAATTCCAGTCATTGTTACGATTTAATATGGGTGAAACGCTGCTGCCATCTTGGAAAGTTTTGAAATTATGAGTTAATTGTATTTATTTTCCGTTGTAGGTCTGTTAGCTCTCGTACTTGTAAGTAGTGAAGATGTGAACTCCTGTTATTTAAGTAATAAGTTATAATGTGTGTTAAATAAGTGAATCTATCATATGATACATATATTTTCTTGCGGAGGGACGCTATAATGATCTAGAAATTGCAAACTTAGCCTTAAGCCTCACAATGCACGCGTTAATTTTTAAAATAACTTAAAAGTGATAGCAATAATCACGTAAATAATACACTAATTTAAATTAATGTTGCATTTACGCTACAATAAACTTAACTATTATCGAATGATTTTATTATTTATAGTATTGTATACGTTTGTAAACAAACGAGGCCGATTAGGCTTAACAAGATTGCGATCGTCTAAAATTGTCAGAAATGATGTCCTTGAACACATTTTTTTTATATGGCAATAGTTCCTCCATTCGGCAAAAATATTCTCAAATATATATTTTTTATTTGGATTTCGTTAACCTCGTATCGGCACCGATATATCGCTTATCGGCGAATTTGCATATCGGTGCAATCCTAAACTATGGTATTATTCATTCATAGATAACTGTTTATCATAACTGTGATATTAAAAGTCGTGCCTACGATACGCACCTAAAACTACACCTTCACCGATGCCTTAGATCGATCAAATCATCTCTCGCTAGTTATTACTGTAAAACTATAAGAACATAAAAAAAAAGAAGGAGACTGCAAAAGACCATTCATGGCCTACACTTGGCAGCTCCTGTTATATTATATTGTCGTTTATCATCACTAACTCTCTAATTTAAGAAGGGTATTTTTTTCATTATTTGAATAATAATTTCATCTTAATTGGTGATGACTTATGTTTTTTTATCAAAGTTATTTCTAATAATTCTTTTATAATATCCAAAAAAAAAATGGTGAAGTTCAGAAATAAATATGAGTATCAAAACTTTGTGAATTTTTTAAATCCCTATGGAGAAGTTCAGAAAATTTATTTATATATATCTTCTATACCTCTATATTTTAGAAACGTGATATTTTGAAATGGGAAAAAATTTAGTTTAGAGTTCCTTTTTTAGATTATCATAATTGGCAAAGCTCAGAAAATTTATAAAAAATTAATCATGGCTGCTTTTTTTAGTTTTTAAATTTTAATATTAGTAACGAAGTCATTTCCTGGTAAATTTATTAAACATGGGTTCAAAGACAGCAATAAAATCTAATTAATAATACTGTACTGTTTTTCATATGATTACAAATGGTGTATTACTTGTCCAGAAAGGCCCGCAGCCTCCCAAATTCTGTTTCTTGGCATGAGGCTCTGGTAGAAGGCAACATCCTTATGCCCTTAGTGCAGGTGGCTAACCCCGAAAAGCTACGAAAGACCGTCAGTTAGATGATTGAACTACAGGACCGCGGGGTCTCCTATACCCCTCAAACGAGTGCATCCAAATGGCCATGATGGCCTTGGAAGTCTTCAAGGCAATTACAACATCAGGCGAAAGTAGGGCCAAGTTCCTGGTGGCTTACTCTTCAGAAGAAGTGTTCGTGAGTGTCTAAAAGGAAATAATGAGCAATGACTTAGGCATGTTCCTGCTGGACTGTGAAAAGGGTTGCAGCCTGGTCAACACCGTTGTATTTGCCTTCCCAAGGTCCCTCTTTAATGTCATGGAAAAATATAGTGTCAAAAGCAAACAGTGATGCCCATGCAAAAGTCAAAAGAAGAGGCATTTAAAAAGGTAATCCGGATGAATACGAGAAAGCTACGAGGAGAAATAGTGTCTAAAAGAGGAAGAAACTTTCTAGTGAAAAAGGTCCTAAGTCAATTTAAATGTGCGTAGCCATTGACATTTTTATGCATCTTTATTTTGTAGGGTAAATATTAGAATCCAGGTTAACCATGAAATAGGTTACAAGTACAGGGTGTCCACACCTTAGATTCTTACTAGCTATTACTTTATTATATCTATTTCAGAATAATATAGTCGGTACTCACCCATGGGCTATGAAAAAGATTTATAAAGTTTTAAATAAATGAAATTAAATGCAGGGGTCTAGCTAAATGATACCTAATGGAAATATAATTGGTCAGGTGTAGGCCCTGGAGGGATTTCTTCTTTTTATTTAATTGATACTACCTACTTTATTTCATTTATTAGAATATACCTTTAAATATGTTTGTAGTTAAATGTAATATACACATTTTTCATAACAGTTTTAATTTGAGATTTTGCCTTCTTTTTTTTAGTACTTAGAAAAACTATGGAATTTTGAAATTAAATATCAGTAGACTTCCTGTAGTATCTAAGATTCCCATTGTACAAAACCTTATTGAATAAAATTGAATTGGATATAACCAACATCGGTTATAAATATAGGGTTTTTATTTTTTATTTTTCGTTAAATAAGTCACACTTTTGTTCGTCACGCTGAATCTGTTTGTCGAATAAAAAATGGACTTCACAGTTTGGAGTACATTCATCCCAGGGCGATTCATGCCAAATTTGGGGTGAAAATCTTTTAAAATAAAGAAATGAGAACGATTTTGAGCTACCAATCAAGTATTCATTATCTATGGCTAGGCTGAACATCTTAGAAGCCATATTATTAAACGAAGATAACGAGTGCCCGTGTAAGCGAAAAATAAAATTCAAGAATCATTGGCTAACTGGTGTGAAGAAGAACAAGGTTTGCTAACCAAAAGTCACGTGCTCTCATTTTTATTGGATTTATGACTTTACGACCTTCAAAACTTTCAATAATTTCCTCTAAAGAGAATGTGAAGCTGCATTAAAGTTTCAAATGTCCTTAGAATCGGCTGAATAGTCATGATGTTATTGCCAAATAATTCCCAGAATAACCTTGGGATAACCTTGGCAATTATATCATTCGAAAGAGAATCTAAAGTAACATAAAAGTTTCAAATGATGTTATAACCAAAGCCAAATAATTGATGGCCTAACTTTGTTTGTACCTTATTAATTTTATCATTCGAAAGAGAATGTAAAAGATCATAGAGGTTTCAATTTTCTTTAGAATCGGCACAATAGTTATGATCTTATTTCCAAAACAAATTAATTCCCGGCTAATTTTGGAAGAACCTTGGTAATTTCATTATTCGAAATAGAATGCAACTCAACATCAGGGATTCAAATTTCGTTGATATGGTCTTAATAGTCAAAATATTATTACTAAAAAGAAAAGCAAAACGGGGACCAACCAACCGACATAGAATTGGACTAGGTTTGCTTCTACAGCACTTTTCACACCTCACTCCTGTAGCTTTTTTCTAAAGATATATTGTTTAGAAACGACCACTGGAACTCAGATCAATTGATAAAGTTCTAAACGCATGTCTTCCGTACTAACTAAAACTAATAGTTGAATTTTCGGTATCAAATTGAACTATATGACTATAGAATATGATTAAATACTTGTAATAATTGGATCTGTTGATCACTAATAATTACAAATTGTTTTAGGATTAAAGTTGAGTCAAACCGAACACAAACAACCTTCGATATTGACTCAAGCATAATTATCTATTCACTATTTTAGGTATTTTAATGATTTTATAAATCTATGAACTATTTGTTTTTTTAATTGTCATTTTTTTCTGGTTTTCAAACTTTCACAAGTACATCAGCCATTTCAACTCATTGGAATCCTGGCCAAAAATAGCATAGTAAAAACTAAGTTGTTTAGAACAATAACTCAAAACTTGTCTCTTTTGACTAGAAATCCGTGAACAAAGGGTTCACTAACGTCGCCAATCTCGCCCAACATTTTCCTATTTACTGAAAATAGCATTCTATTGTTTTTTAACCTGCCACAGTTTAAAAAAAAACTATTTCTTGGTCTGATCTGAAGCATGAAATAAAATTTTCCTTTGAATTCATGAAGAGCTACAGTTTGAGGAATTCAAGTGAAACACTCGTTTTGCTATTCTTCATTCCTTCTAGGAGATTTATTTTCGTAGGTTTAGTTCGGTCTTCCATGCAAATTTGGCGAACAAAAGACATGTTTCTTAATACCCCTGAATTTGTGACTTTGTAAATTTACATAACTCCTATAAATAACAACACTCTCTTTTTCTTCCATCTCTTTTATGACACTTATCTCTTTCTCTCGATTATAATAGTGTTTAGTCTAAGTGAAAACAGACAAGGGCACGTCCCAAGAAATTTTATTAAGATAGGTTCATAAAGAAAACGTTAGTCTTAGGTCAAATAAAAGTGTAGGCTACTATGAATGCTGTTGAGCGGGAACGCACACAGCTCTACCCACCCTACTTCCATTTTTCAATAAACTCAGTTTAACTTAAGGAATCTTCTCTCTAATTACATCTAATTAAATAAATAAGAAGGAAGTCAAACCGATTCTATGACTAGTCATAGATTATCTAGATAAATAAGTAGGACAAAATTGATCTTATATTTAATAAATCTTATACCAATAAAGTTGTTACAACTGTTAGCTACACTTTTATAATTAAGTTTTTATAATTAAATGTTTAGTAAACTTCTGTAGATTGACATTTTGTTTATTAGGTGCTAATATCCACAGTTTAAACTTGAGCAAATATTTAACTTTACTAATTAAAACTTTTACACTTTTCTGCTTTTCAAGAGTAATTTCTAATTTCTGTAGAAAGTGGCTTTGTTTAGAAAGATATGTTTTTCAGGTCTTCTCAGTGTGTGGGAGTGAGGTCGAGATGGTGATTTGCATTAGTTTAAGATCGATTTAGAATTTGAAGCATTTTGTTCGGTATCGAGGTTTAAATGTGTGTGGCGTTGTTAGATTTGTAGTTATCTCTGTTTGCAGATTGGCACAAAATTATTCTATTGGTATTTTTTGAGAATTTCAAGGGAAAATAATGACTAATAAAATAGGTTATAAAAGTTCGAAATAGATTACTTCTGGGCCCAAAAAAATAACCAGGCCGAAACAAGGGCCAAGTCAATGGAAGAGGCTTTTATGAGTTTTATTGTTTAGGAATGCTACAATCAATTTTTATTTTCTCAACCTGAATCAAACTATTTTTACTCCTGGAAACGAAAGTAGGAATTGTAAATTAACATTCCTTTTAATTTAATTTTCTTGTTATATTAAGTAAGTTGGGATTAGTAGTAATAATGATTTGGGTTAAGTAACTTTTCATAAGTGGTCGTTTTTGCGTTTTGCGAAAGTGTAGTGTTTCGAGTTGCTCCGGGTGTATCGAGAAGCATCTTTTCTTCTGCTACTACGACTCAGTGTCAAGGCGTAAATCCAGATCCTGTTAAATATATAATAAAAATTCCGCAAGTTGTCAAGTTTTGTTTGATACGGCTAAGTATATATTTAGCTGTCATTTCTTAATAATAGCTACCTATTAGGATCCTTAGGCACTGTGAATGGGATATTTAATAACCACCTTATATTAGAGCAAGTAAGTGGAGATTTTTATTCTTTTACGCATTCTCTGACGCCATGCTTTTCCTTATGAGTCCACTCGTCTCGCATCCGGATCTTGCCTCCAGACAAACTATCCTATTTAGAGGAAGTGCCTAGTTCTCATCAGAGAGTGCGGCTTAGGAAGTCTTGTCGCCCAAATCAAGTGAATCTGTACCCTAGTCGAACTGAGCTTCGTCGTCGTGATCTCTGAGGCAGATCCTCTTTATAATCAGCTTTGTTCAGAGGAAGAATAACAACCATCCATAATTAAGTCCCGGACCTGAACACTGTCCTGGACTTTGCCTCTTCTTATCCGTCTTGGTGGGGATTCTACGCCGTTCCGTTTATTACTCCGGAAGTTAGAGTAATCGCAAACCCGTTGGAGTTCCCTGAACTCTCATACCCAGAGTTAGTTATACGAAGCCCCGGTCACTTGTCTTTCGCTCCCATCAATCATCTGAGCTAATCTATAATCCTACCCTGGTACGTCCCCTCTTTCACCCAAGTACTAAGAATACCCCATTATTGCATTACGAAAATATTTAATAATCTTACTCCTATTATTTAAACCATATAATTAGCTAATAATTCCCGGGCCCAGCTGTCATTAATTCAGAACCGCTATAATAATCATTGTCATGCTAACCTTTGTGCTATTTTATATTATAATTCTTGTCTCCATATTTAATCATTTATCTGGTATTAAAGTTATTTTTATAGAAGTGTTTCCTTAAATAATTCCTGAGTTGAATCTGGCAAACAAGTTCCGTTTTGGAAAGCCAACATGTAATTATGTCGCACTCTTAATTTGGGAGGCCATTGCCTTCCCTTCACTGCATACCTGCCTGAGTACAGGTCCGAGATTTGCCGGTCTGAGTCAATTACGTAGGTACCTATATTAGGCAGTGACAAATACTGTGTCGTTCCTTGATACAGATACAAAACATTCTGATAGACAGATCATTGCAAAAGGAAGATTTTATTAGGCGTGTTTAATCACTGTTAAAAAGGGACCAAGAAAATTAAGTAGAGGGCTTTCGAGACTGCAAAAAATTTCTCGAAGTTCATTACACTGTATTTGGACCTAAAATTTGAAACATCAGGAATATAAAATTCAATTAAGCCAAAGATTTCACTTCCAAGACCTTCAAAAACGAGTACATTTTTCAGACGCGAACAAATTACTTCATCTAAATCTCACACCTAATTATATCTGATGAGGCTCATTTTAATTTCACTGGACACTTCAATAAACAAAATTGATGATTCTGGAGCGGGAAAGATCAGCGGCTAATCACGAGCTTCCATCCATGTGTAGAATTTTACAGTGTGATTTGGCGTAACAAGTTCACAAATAATTGGAAGATATGAAGGATATTTTGTACCAACGAGGTGGGTTAGATCACATACAGCAAAGGAGACATTGCAGTACTTATAACGACCTTTCCCGGTCGATTATTTCCATGATTTTGTGATGAATCTTGGCCAACTCGATCTGGTTATTCAACCGTTCCTAAGGTTTTTTATTTGCGGATCAAACAAACGGTCTAAATTAATATGCCCTTAATCGCCAAGCTTATACGAAGAATAGGCCCAGATGTTTTGAGCAAAGTGACGAATAATGTTGCAGAATTGTGTAAGAACATTAAATAATGACATTTATAAGATTTTATATTTCTTTCTTAAATCTCCAGAATTTCTTTTTCATTTGTAATTCGCCCGCATATATGTCTTTGGTAGTTATTATTTTGATTTTTTAAAAATCTTTCGCCCTACCTTTTATAAAGTAAGGAGTTGCTTTGATAACCTTAGTCTGTATTATTTAGCAAAATGACAATCAGATGTAAAGAAAGTTTCGTTCCGAGGATAATCCTAATCATGTAATATTAAAATTTAATTTAATAATTTGTATAGATTTTCTACTAATGAATATTAATTATATTTGTGTTTTTATGTGGCAATATTTTTTTAAATCCTGTAAAGATTGAACGATTAGTGACTTGATCAAAATTTGCGGATTATACAAATTTCAGTGGATCAGTAACTGCCAATGAGGGAGAAATAAACTTCTACCCAATTCCTAAAAGCTGTTTCCTAAGTAGTTAATTGATGCAATGTGTACACATCATTCTGGGCAGCAGATTTCCACTAGCATCCAAGAATATTCCTAACATTTATTTCCTCCCGGCAGGAAAGGAACTGATGATTTGAACATCGCCATCTAGAGATCCATTCAAACGCAATAAGGAGAGTGAATTATATAAGACAAGTCGCTATGCTTTGTTATTTTTCATCTCTTGGTACTCACTTCCAGTTCTATACCTATAGTTTATAGCGAGCCTTAAACGAGTGGAAGATATTAGTTTTCAGGCAGAGTTGGGCTTCGCCTCAGTAGGGTGACGTGGTGTACTCGTACTATTTGTAGACTATTTAGTAAGTGAACTCGTGAGCCTAAGTTGAATATAGTAATAATGAAAGCAAAGCAAAAGAGAGCGAGAAGAAATGTAAAGAAACTGCGAATAATGTGAAAGTATTGGCGATATTCTATGCAAATATTTCTAAGTATAAAGCATAAGATTAATCAAGACTAGCTATGGTGAATCCAAATTATAATCAAAAATAATATTTAATAAAGAGACGATTACTGCATCAGTTAGGAATTATCTTAATCAATTAAATATTTTTTTATTTAAAATACTTAAATTTGGATGATAATTTAATTAACTTTAGATTTCCTTCTTTTTGATATATTCCTATCTTTAGCACATTATTAATGTTTATATTTGTATTTTTTCGTGTGAGTATTTACATTTCAATATATTTGTATATTTAATATGGCTTGTTTATATTTTTTGTTTACATTTGACTTAAGCCAAAGTTGTCATAGAAATTCTTATTTCTAGAGCTTCTCTTATTTTCTAATTTTCTACCTATTATTTTTCGAGACCATTTTGCGAACTTTCATCCTTCCCCGATACGATAAAATTAAGCTACGCATAAACGATTATATAACTCTAGGCAAGAAATGTTAACTTTCTGTTTGTTACAGACATGTTAATAAGTGTTTCTAATTAGTTCGAGGGCGCTGAATCCGAATTTGAAAATCCGAATTCTCTATCACGTCTAGATTTTGTGTAGTGACCCCCTACCCCTTTTCGCTCTTTATTCCGATTAATATATATATTTTTTTATTTTGTAATTTTGTAATTTTTAAGCAAAGATATTTTAAAAGTGGGGAACCTTCTTTCTTTATTCTGGCTTAGAGATAACAGTGTACATTACTAGCAAAGTTACCCCCTCCTCCCTCCTAAGTTATGAAGATTATATTTTTATTGATTAAGTTTGTTATGCACTTAAAGTTTAAAGAAACTTTTCTGTTGCGTTCTCCTTTTTCTTTTGTGAGGCATCAAAGTTTCTTTTTTGTAAAAAGCAACAATGATCCTCCATCATTTTGGGATTAAGTTTTCCTTGATACCTCGTCTCCATAACCAAAATTTGTTGATGAAAACGTTGACCATGTTTATCAATAACCGCTCCCAGATTTTTAGGAAAAGAATCGATATAAGAATGCAGAAAATGCATTTTAAGTGACATTATACATCCTATCTTTTCATAGGCTTCCAGCATATTGTTTACTATTTCTCGGTAATTTGGAGATTTAAAATTCCAGAGAAATTTTTCAGTGGTTTCCACAAAGGATGTCCATGCTTTGCGTTCCTTTTCATTGAGACAAAGTGAAGGAATCATCAGGAACAACTCTGCAAATTTGTGGTCCAGTGAAAACTCCAGCTTCTATTTTTGGATCAGTTAATGATCCTTTGAATTTGTTTTTCAAATATTGAAGGCGTTCACTTTTTTATCCATGCCCTTTACAAAAGATATCATTAACCCTAATTTAATGTGAAGAGGTGTAAGATAAAGATTTTGTGGACCTACTAGAGCATCATGCCTAACATTATGTTTGCCAAAAATGTGTTCTTCTCTGGCTTGCCAGTCTCGCCTTTTATAGTGATTTTTATCATCTCCGCTATCCCATAGACATAGACTCCGATCTACATCTGGTAGCAAGTTGGTTGACCTTTGTTGGCAAAGTAAATTGGGTTCTGTATCTTGATCAATTGGAAAATATGTTTGATCTTCTTTACTTTCTTCAGAAATCAATCTAGTATCATAATCTGAACTAAAATACCCACTTATAGTGGTAGGTGGCTTCGCTACTGAAGTAGATTAATCATGAAGTGCCGGTTTCAACGCTGACGGGAAATTTGGAAAAACCATTTTAGATTTGTTTTTTTTTGAAAATCCAGCCACATTTGTAAGGCAGAAATAACAATAATAAAGTGATTTGAGGGCTCACACCATATAATGGGAACAGCAAATGGAATTACCTTTTTCTTCCTATTTAACCAAGCTGTCAACATTAGGTTACACTGCGTGTAGCAAATATGAGGGGCCCAATCTTTATCTTGGTCTCCTACCTTACATACAAAATAGTATATGTAGGCTTTTTTCATCGTTAGTGTTGTTTCTATTTTTCTCCGTTGTACTACTGTTGTGAATTGCCCACAAACATTACAAAAAATGTTGGGGCTGTTTACACATTTGCGTCTAGAACTTGAAGCCATGACAAGATTTCAAATACTAACGTGAGCAAGCAAACAATACACAATGTGAGATCCATATCATAGGGTTCTAATCGGAACATAATTTTAATAAACGTGTTATTTTCTTTACCAGTTACCAGTTATCAGTAGCAGAAAAATTATCACAAATAAGAATGTATTAATCTGAAAATCTGAAAAAATAACAGTAATTAGAATTCAATGATAATTGAACTTCAATATATTCTACTTGATGTATATTAAAAATGTTAATATATATTAAATAATATATTATTTTTTAATATATCATATATATTTATATACGAGGGGCGGTAAATAAATTTTGCAATTCGGATATAAGGAAACGAGATATGAGGAAAAGTGTTTTATTATTTTTCGAAATAACTACTGTCGTAGAATGGACTCTCGACGATATACCATATATAACTATTCGTTGAGGGAACTTCTTTAATTATCTTAAGAGTGTGTGGATGTCTGGTGGGCCAATATTATGTATCTTTGATATGCTTAAGAAGTGGAACTGAGCTCAAGGATAATAATATTGCTATCATTAATCAAATAGAGTTTTACATATTAATAATAACTATCAACAATACACAAAACGGAAAATATTGACATAAACAGAGAATGGAAAAGGGTCGTGGAGACTCGGGCGAATCCGAGGATTAAAGGATTTAAAAAGGTAAAACAAATATAAAGTTAAAGAGCTGGGATGGTTCGCTAAACCAATTAAAGCACAGGATATAATTGACAAAAGGGTTAAGTACTCAAAGGTAACGTTCGGCTTACGTAATTTTATACTAGTGGTGCAGAGGAAGTCATCGTGAAGGAATTTTCGGTCCGCTGGCGAGTTCCAGCCGAAAGGGGGGGACTAAAATGATCCTGACGTGGCGTCTTGGGAATGAGAACCGTTTCTCGACGAATGGCTTGAAGAACAATGGCTGCTCTACGTTGTTCTCTTCTGAACAACAGGGAGGGGTGGGGGGTGAGAACCGTCTCTTGTCTACGGGCTCAAGAACAATGGCTGTTCTAATGTTGTTCTCTTCTGAACAACAAGGGGAAGGGTGAGAACCGTTTCTTGGCGAATGGGCTCAAACGAACAATGGCTGTTCTACGTTGTTCTCTTCTGAACAACAGGGGAAGGGTGAGAACCGTCTCTTGTCTACGGGCTCAAGAACAATGGCTGTTCTAATGTTGTTCTCTTCTGAACAACAAGGGGAAAGGGTGAGAACCGTTTCTTGGCGAACGGGATCTAAAGAACAATGGCTGTTCTACGTTTTTCTCTTCTGAACAACAGGGGAAGGGGTGAGAACCGTTTCTTGTCAACGAGCTCGAACTTTGGAACTCAAGGGATATTGTCCTTCTTCTGGACAAGTGATGGTGAATCTCGAGGTCGAGGTCCCTTGGCGCACAAAGTGAGAGAGAGTCGTGGTGATGTTTCGCGACGAAAATCTGGATCTCCAATCTGATCTTAGTGGTAAAGTTTCCATCTAAATAGTCAAGACACTCCCTTGGCGTGGGGGACAATGGAGTGGGAGCTTCGAGGGAATGCACAGCCGAGCCTGGGAACAATGCCTTATCTGCCCATAAGCCTAACTCAATCTGGCGAGGGGGGAAGATAAACCTCCTTGTTTAAACATTGACTCAGGTGGCTGCGATAAGGCGCCAGGCTTCAAAGCGAAGATGCACGTGGAAGCATCGTGGTTTTAAATAATATGGGATAGGGGTTGAAATTAACGCGGCCTCAACCCGTTCTATCACAACTACCCTCGACTTCAATGCACTCGCGCCATTTGTCCCTGAGGCTTCGAATTCCCGACAAGCAGAAATCACCAGACTGCTGTTTAATCCACTCCTGGACGGCGACCTGGACATCTTCTTCGTTTCCAAACCGGCGTCAACGCAGTGCAGCCTTGAGCTGGCGGAATAAAAAGTAGTCACTAGGGGCAAGATCTGGACTGGAGACGTGATCGTTGAGCTCCTCGTATCGCACTTGCGCAGGGCAGCCTTTGCAACTCTGGTCTTGTGGACTTTGACGACGTTTAAGACGATCATAGGGTGTGAAGTTTCTAGGGACCCAACGAGCAGAGACCTTGGTCATGGCCAAATTGTCGTGGATGATGTTGCTAATACTTTCATGTGATATTCCAGGTTCTCGGTCGATTTCTTCGACCTTCACCCATCCATTTTCGAAGATCTTTCCCTCCACACGGGCCAGATTTTTCTCGTTGATCACGTCTGACAGGGACTCACGACCATGGCCGAACTCCCTATTCCAGCGAGCAATGGTTGCATAGGAAGGGGCGGTTTCAGTGTACACTGCAACCATCCGTTCATGGATCTCTTTTGCATTCTTGCCTTCCTTGGTAAAAAATTTGATCACTACGCGGTGCTCAACCTTCTCCATCGTTGAAATATTTGTGACTGACGATCTGCGATCAGCTACTGCTTCTTTAATATACGAGGCAGGAGTGTGCGGCTCAGGTCCTGACTTGTCATAATTTGTCCTAAAAATCCCACAAACAGCCATACCTCTGCTTCTGTTTTGCCCTACCGATTCGCAAAACTAATCGACCGCCCGTCGTATTTTAATTATATATATTAAAAATTGCATATTGTTACTATATTAAGCAAAAGTGTGAAATGGTTTTAAGAGGAAAATTCAAATTACACAAAAACTAGAAATGAAAAAACAAATTCTAAAGACAGAATTGTTCTTAGCACCTAAAACTCATCTAGAATCACCTATTTTCTGCTCTGTAAGAAATATCGTGTTATACAGTGTATAATCAATTCAATCTCCTAAATAACTATAAATCTAAATGCAATGTAATACATAATTTTAGATTAAGTATCCTTTTTAGTCTTTCTAAAATCATGAAGCTGGCAGACAAATGAAGACAATCTATGCAATTCGGAATATGTTAAAAATGAAAATAGACTTTACTTTTGTTAAATTTAATCTCATTTTGAGCTCAGAGAAGAAGCCCCAAATTTTATTTGCAACAATTACGAACATGGAAGGTTCTTCCATATAAACTTGCATATTCTAAGAGAAGTGAATATAATTCTAATTTAATTGGTTTGACCAATCTTCTATTGGTAAAAGTATAAATTGAAGGTAAAATAGTGAGAATGTAATGTTTACTCTATATAATTTGTCTAATTGTGAGAAAGCTGTTCACAGTAATTGCAATTTTATTCAATAGCGTTTCCTTTGTATTTTGTACAAAAGCAAAATGGTTAGGATGAAATACCCCATAGATATTTTTGTAGAGTTCGGCATAATTGAAAAAGGGATGATTTGGATGAATTTTAGTGTGTGAGATAAACATAAGTGTAGAAATGAATCTACATCAAGAGTTTATTAAAGAAGTATATATGTCTTACTCCTACATATTAAGTGGCTTTTTTTGTAGTAAAATTGTTCGAAATTTGCCCATCTTCAGATTTCCCCAAGTGTTTAAAATAGCCGGAAGAATACAAACTTTTGTGGAAAATTAGCTTGACTTGAACAGCTTTAGAAAGTTTTCAAAGTAAATTACTCTTTAAATCAAATATATATTAAAATTTTGGTGAATGGAGGGAAGTAAGACGGGGTATTTTAAAAAAGTATAGGTAATGAATCTCTCACATTGAAATTAACTGAAAATTATAACATAGCTTGATTGTTTCTTTTACATCCAGGTTGGCGTCTTTAGCATCGTAATCAATTATTTCAATTGTGATTTTTGGTCTAAAATATGTCATATGTTCATGGACTGCTCCGACGACTTGAGTATCAATGTTTTATTTACAATTGTGTGCTTCGAAATAACCTTACTTTAGTGAACGTGTTTAGACTGAAAAAAATAAATAAATTCGTAAAATAATAGAATTTTGGGTCTTTTATTATATAATTGTACAATCGGCCAATCAAATACCAGCAAAACTGCTCTAAATCTAAGTGCAATCAAATGAGGAAGGTAAGGTAGCACGTTAAAATATGATTCGTATAACATGTGAAATAGTATGGGTGCTTTCATAGTTCAATTGGTGTTAGCATTCATTTTTAAACATTACCAATGCAGTTTGAACGAAATTATTAAAATGAATTTTTCAATTAGATCGATTGAATAAGTGAAAAGGTTCAAAGCAATATTCGTGCTATTGCTTTAAAAACAATTTATAAGCATTAAAAATAGTCAATCAAAGTTTATATTATTTCAGCTATTCACTATCTTGAAGACTTTTATCAATCAATTGGCCGCAAAAGTAGAAATTTCCTTTAACAGATAATGATAGCAAAAGTGAGCGTCATATTCGAGGTCAAATGGCAATTTGTTGATCTACGAATAGAGTATAAAGAGTAGCACGTTAAAATATGATTCGTATAACATGTGAAATAGTATGGGTGCTTTCATAGTTCAATTGGTGTTAGCATTCATTTTTAAACATTACCAATGCAGTTTGAACGAAATTATTAAAATGAATTTTTCAATTAGATCGATTGAATAAGTGAAAAGGTTCAAAGCAATATTCGTACTATTGCTTTAAAAACAATTTATAAGCATTAAAAATAGTCAATCAAAGTTTATATTATTTCAGCTATTCACTATCTTGAAGACTTTTATCAATCAATTGGCCGCAAAAGTAGAAATTTCCTTTAACAGATAATGATAGCAAAAGTGAGCGTCATATTCGAGGTCAAATGGCAATTTGAGTAACTATTTCTCTACTCTTATATTCAAAGACTTTAGCATTAAATGAGAGATTTTATTTTTATGTTTAACTATTTGCCGTAGTGTTCCAAAATTTGAACTTGTTCAAAGTTGTTATATCTATATCACGTTATTAAATTTCCACTCATGAATTCTGTGAGGTAATCTTCAAAAAAATAAATAGCTCTTTTGAGGGTTAAAAGTTAAGGTTTGTGCTATAATATCTTTGGTATCATTAGAAAATATTTATATTCCAGTTCATTCTATTTGACCTTCTTTGTTCTTTATTTTAGTTACTCCTCCCTTCTTTTTTCTGTTAAGAACAATAGCCTCGTTTGCAATAACAAATTTCTTCTTCACTCTAATATCGAACATTGTCCATATCATGATGTTTTTTGCTGTATTTCCTGGATGCGCCCGTGATATATTCTCCTTTTCTCGCAATACATTTGTTTTTTGAAGCATTTCGCAAACAAATATATTTGAGAAAGTTTTAAGTAACTCCCAACAGAGAGCAATTCGGCCTTTCTGTAAAATAACACTTAAAGAAATGAATAGGTGGTACTTACACTGTCTTCCGCGATGGAAATGCATTATTACCCTTTACTTTGCTCATTTGTTAGATGGACTATTTGTTTATTAATTTTGGAGGTTGCTTCTTTCGTGACTCATGTGTGACTGCTTCTGAGGTCCTTCTGGAATACGTTTTAATTTATTTTATGCTTTAAGGAACATTTTGTATCCTCTTTTTTTACAACATTTAGTTGAAAAATTTTTTTATCCTCGACCTACTTCTTAGAGATTTGTTTGGCCGAAAGAGTTAGAATGTTTAAACGTAAGTTGTTAATGTTATTTATAGCTCTTTTTCTCTTGCCTTATAAGGTTAGAAACGTTTCAAAGGCAAAAGATTGCCTGTTGGGTGTTTTCAAATATGTAATGAGGTAAGTGGAAATAAGTTGTTACGTTTTTACTATATACATTTGTTCATTTTAAAGTTCTAGGTAACATAACAATCAAATAATTCAACATCACTTTACCTGAAATCCAGCTACTTTCTCCTGAAGAAAATAGTTGTATTTCTACTATTTTTGCCTTTCTGGCTACTACGGCTGCTAAAGGATTATAATTTTGAATCTTAAATCAGCTCAGTGGCGCTCAACCCTCAAAAGTAATTTACGAGAGACGAGGCGTTTAGTTTGTTTATGGTACATAAATGGTGATGGTTCAAGTCTTTTGATCTTCAAGGATGCTCCTTCGTGTGAAATTAAGTCCACAACACCCACCTTAACGTGTCAGGTGTGCTTATGTTGATGCTGAACTCCCCAGATGTGGAGGGATGCGTGCAATTATTAAATCACAGATTTCTGGGTATTTTTTTCTTCTAAAATATTTAGTACATACTTAATCTTCCTTTTAACTCTCGATAATTTTGTTACTTCAATGACAAATTTAAAAAATATTAATGTCAATGATGTCTCCTTTTTTAGCAAATATTTCAAAATTAAAAAATATTAAAATCTTTCACGTTTGGAAGCATGTACCGATCGTTACAATAAGTCATAGCCTTTAGACGGCACGGGGTTGATTCTAGTTATATCTCTAATACTGTAACAATTCTTTTATTTCTCTCTTTGACTTCCTCTGATAATCACCCCTTTCCCACCCTGTCCATGCTAACTTAAGTATTTTACATTCCAATAGCATCGTTATAAAGCCCTTTTAAAAAGGGTTTACATGGTCCTATAGCTTATTTAAACTCTTTGTTTTTTACGGCAATATGCACTTTCTAAAATAGTATTTTGATCTTGTATGGCCTTTTTGTCACAGGATAAGATATGTGAGATGTCTTTACAACATATTTGAACTCTACTCTTTTATGCCTTGGATTTCCGCCCTAAACTTTCCATTTCGTAATAACCCGTAAGTTCTTGTTGCCATACTTTGATACTTCCAGCATTTCCTAGTGATATGGACGTATATATTCAATCCCAAAGACCTCATGTGTTCTGCGAATAGATAAGTAATATAGTGAAAGTGAATTGTAGCAATTAAACGAACAGACATTTATTATGTTTTGACTATTTAACAAAGTATGAAACAGCCCCTGTAAATGATATAAAAATTTATTCACTTAATATCCATTAAAATTATCTAAAATATTAAGTAGCGTCTTAATGAATATTGCTCCTTTATATATAATCTTATATCACTTCTTTTGAAATAACTTCTCAAATTTTTTTTTTGAGAGTTTTTTCATAATTGAGGAAAATAATATGAGGCCTTAGAGTATTAATATCTTGATTAAGGCATTCTAATATTTCCAAAATTATTCCTCTTTATGCAATCTCTATTAAACCTACCTATTATAATCGGTATTCTGTGATTATTAGTTGTTAGTTTACAAAGAATGACGAGGTTCTGTTTAAGAAACGATACCAAATAAATTAAAAAAGAAAACCCTTAGCTTAAGTAACATATGTAAGGCATCGTGATTTACTATATCAAATTAAATATAATTTAGTTATCGACAAATCTCTTACTTTGCTCTCGAAATCAATTCAAAGCAAAATGGATTATGAACTCCTTGGGCAACCCATATCCCCCAACATAGTCAAAATAATCAGAAGTTTTTATGAAAATCAACCATTAAGATTTGAAACTGTTTTTATCATAAACAGTGAGATAATCAAATATTTGGAGACATTTAAATATATTATTTATTTTAGATTCTAGCCTTTAAAACTGAATGGTGTTGTTCGAACTCTCATATTTTGGAACTCTTAACAAAATAAATGAAAATATTGTGACACTAACGAGTTATAAATGATTTTTTATCAGTGAAAATACAAAATATCGGTGGAAATAAGTATTAAAACATCCCTGAAAAATATTTAGAAATTATCTTATTTTGAGAAGTGTTTATTCTTGAATGATCTAAAATGATCCGTTATGTTCAATCTATAGTGAGGTTAGGTTCTGTTTTGTATAACCTCTTTTAAAATATGAACGTTATTGGGCAACATTGGACCAGCATGGTTATTTGTAAAGAGCTCTATTTTGATTAGAAAAGAAGATAAATGGGCACTAAAAGGAAGGTAAAAACTATAAAATACATATTTATGCAGCGTTACGTATTTCTTACAGCTCTATAGTTTGGATTGCTATAAAATCAAAGACTTTTATGTCCACTATAATGATTTTTTGCAGTGTAAATTAGATATAAATATCTGAGCAAGCCGGGCAAGAGATGGTATTATTAGAATTGGAAGATCGTATTATAACTAAAGATAAACTGCAAGGAGATTTGTGTATCTGGAACATCCTTTCGATAAAAATAACTAGTAGTGAGTTCAATAGACAAGCTTTCAACGTTTATTACTTACCTACGTCCTCTTTTAGTGTTATGAGATCTTAATTGAACTCTTTGGCTGTAATACACTTCGTCATGTTTTGTAACATGCTAAAACTGCCTATGATCGGAAGAGCAACATCCTCACAGTCAAGTATGGAGGCGACACTATTATAGTGTGAGGCTGTATTTCTCCTAAATCCTTTAAGTAAAATTAATGGAACAATGAATGGAGACAAGTATCGCTAAATATTGGCAAATGAACTAAGTCAACTGTAAAGAATTTCTGGACGCTGAATGAGTGTATTTTCTAGCAGGAAAATGATCCTAAGTGCACAGAAAATAATATAAGGGATTAATATAATGTTCTACCGTGGGTTAGTTAATCACCGTAATTAAACAGCTCGAAAATTTGTGACTATAATTATTGAACGAACAAAACTAAGAGGAAAACAGAAAACCTGACCAAATTATAAGTTATTTTTAAACCACATAATCCATTAGACTTTTGCTAAGACTTGTTGAAGTCTTATTAAATAATCCAGATAGCATTTATAGCAAACAAGTGTGGTGCCACGAAAAATCAGCCTCTCTATCTAGTGTCTAAATACTTATTCCCACGCTTATATTAGTTTTTTTCTTAAATCGTCAAATGTTTGGAAACGTTTTTATGTAAATCTTTAAAGTAATAAAAAAAACTATTTATTAATTATATAGTTGTATGATATGCTAAAAAATAGTTGGAGATAATTTACATATTTTTGGACTTTCATATATTAGTTCCAGGTCAAAGAAATTTGAAAAAAAACATAGTTTGTAGTAATGTTTACTTGGGATAACATTAATTAATTATAATAATTCGACAAGGTCTTGCAAGTATTCAGCTAGGATTTTAGAACTGTAATATGCATATTTTATATTTCTCTACAAAACGATATACATATCTAGTTTTTAAATTAATTGGGATATCAAATAGCCTATATTTTGGCAATTAAACTATTAACAAAATTCTTCTTGATATGTCTTAAAACTTCAATTATATTTCAAGATAAATCTAAATATTTATAATCGGCAATGATTCTAATTTATCATCTTTTAAAGGGAAAGATATTTTATACTGCTTTGCATTTTTTGTTTACAAAGTATAGTGATTTTTGTCTTTCACACTTATTACCGGGAAGGATTTTTCATAGGATTTTATTTAAATTTATGCACATTAAACAATCGGAATAAATCTCTGCCAATAAAATTGTGACAACTGGATACATTAAGAAGTTTTTAAGGGGGCCATCGGACGATTGCTACTAAAAGCATATTTAAAATATTTCTTCAGACGTTTTCATCAATGTCTTTTACATTATAATCTAACTGCTAATCCACAAAGACATTCACAATTTATTTATAGGTTATCCTCAATGTCTTTCATAACATTTTAAATAGGTAATCACTAATATCTTTCACAATATTTCCTAAAATTTAATAAAAAAATTATTTCACAATATTTTCTAACAAGTAATCTTCAATGCCTTTCACAATATTTCAAACGAAGTAATCGTCAATTTCTTTCACAAAATTTTCTAACATTTTTTCCCACAATTATTTATCAAGGTCTTTTACAATTTTTTCTCACACTTAATCTTCTTAGTCTTTCGCAATATTTTCTAACAAGTAATCTTCTATTTTTTTTATAATATTTTCAGACGACTAATCTGCAGCCTTCAATGACATTCAGAGTGATTTTAAACAAGTAATATTCAATTAAGCTCTTTCACAATAATTTCTATGAAGTAAACCACAATGTTTTTCACATTCTCGTCTTAATTTTTGCTCCATGTCTTTCTTATTATTTTCTAACAAGTGAGACTAAATGTCGTTCCAAATATTTTCTAAAAGGTAATCATCAATGACATTTATAGTAATATATAACTAGTTATCGTCAAAGTCTCTCACAATATTTTCGAACATGTATCCTCTATGTCTTCACAATATTTTCCACCTAGTAATCTACAACTTATTTAACACTAGTTCTAAAATTTAATCCGCAGTTTTTACACAATATTTCCTAACATTCAATCTTCAATTATAACTTTTACATTATTTATTTACAATTCTTTTCTACAAGCACTATAACCTTCAATGTCAATAGATAATGTTTAATAATTTCTAAGAAGTAAGTAAGCATCAATAAATTTTAAAATATTTTGTAACATGTAATATTCAATGTATTTTTTATTATTTCATAACTATTAAACCTCAATATCTTTCATATAATGTTTTAACGAGTAATTCTAAATAGATTCCACAATATTTTCTAACAGGTAATACTAAATCTTTCTCCATACATTCTCTAACAAATAATTCTCAATGTCTTTCAGAATAGTTTCAAACAAGTAATCCCCTGTCTTTCACACTATTTAATAAAAATTATTCCACAATGTCTTTCACAATATTTTATAACGATTAATTATTTAGATCTTTCATGATATTCGATAACAAGTAATCATCAATATCTTTTACAATCATTACTATCCGGTAGTCCTCAAAGAATTTCTCCTCATGTGTTGTCAAGAAATACTCAAAGAATTGAACAGGATTTTCTCACAAATAATCCCAAGTTTATTTCACAATAGTTTTTAACAACTAATAATAACTGTATTCCACAATATTGCTAACAATTAATCCTCAATGTATTTTACAATATTTCGAACAAGTTATCCTCAATGTCTTCCACAAAATGAGCAAATGGAAGTGGTGACAAATATGCATGCAAGCTTTCTACCCTAATTAACATCACATTATTCCTACCTTATTAACATGCAAACAATGTATCAATGTATCGATTACTTGCACTAATAATATATATATATTATTTATTGAACTAAATCAATTGATTTCTTATCCACAAAATTCTAGTTGCAATTCTTTAATTTTTCAAGAACTAAACATCTAAAAAATTGCCACGACAGTTATATTATTATTTCTTTTGTGCTTTAATATTACTCTTATGCTCATTTATCCTAGTCTTAATATTTTTTCCTGAATCCCTATAATAACTGCGGTTGCATCCGCCACAAGGTATTTAATAAATAATACCCCTGTTATTTTGGGCTTTCGGATTCCTATGCTTCACTATCTCCCCAATTCTGGTTTGCGCAGAGTTAGCTGTCAAAATACCTGCCTCCTTAAGACCTATTTAATCTCTCTGCCGCCATAGAGTAGGGGGCAGACAGGTACCTGACCCCTTCTAACCTTTTTCCGGCGGGCTCATTAACTTTCTCCGCCTCTGTGTGTCTCGCCTTTCTATTTCTCTCTGCTATTTTTAATGCTTTTTAACGTAATTTTATTAAAGGACCCTCTGGAAATTTTAGTTTCCTCAAGGCTTTCTTCCAATTTATCATTCAAAACGTTTTCGCTACAAAGGCGTATAGCCTTTAAGTAACACACTCCTCTCAGAAGAAGGGCTAACTAGAAAAGAGAAGAAAATCAATTTTAAATAGTCTAGAGAAAATAAAGAGAAAATAATATATTATTATTATATACATATGCCTTTAGGAAGGAATATTTAGAAATCTTTTTAAGTATATATAAGTGTGGGAATATTTTATATTAAATAATTTCTTTTAGTAATTTGGAAGGAAAGAAAACAAAAATCGGACAAGTAAAGTTTATTATCACTAATTCACAGTATAGCGATTAACCTCTGCTAAAAAATCTTTGAAAAAGGGGCGATTAAGAAACGTTATAACATTAGGAGAGTTGAATTTAAAAAAATTCGTTATATGTAGAACATAAACAATAGGAAAAAGAGAAACAGCAAATGCCTCTAGAACCTGAAAAAATAATAATAGCACAGAGATAAATCGTTTGAGAAAATAAGAAAGGCGGAAAAATATACAAATCTTTCGAACACCTAAGAATATTAGTATCAAAGACAAATCCTTTCAGAGCAAAATAGAAAAAGCACAAAGAGAAACAGACTAATGAAAACAGAACTTAAATAAAAATGATAACAAGAAAAAGGAAAAAAATACTTCAAGAATCTAAGTCAATGTATTAGAGATGAAACAGACACATCTTAGTAATACTTAAAGCAAGTAGATAAACATGGAAAGTGAATAACTCCTTTGATAACCTAAAGGAGACTAGGATATATAGAGACAGAAATACAGAGACCCAGAGTCAGTGATATAAGCCGAACCAAAGAAAAATCCTTTCCAAACCTAAAATAATAATACTAACAGTCTCATAGGCAAGTCTTTAGAAAATATAACGCTATATGGCTGAGGTAAATAGACAAATCCTTCGAGAATATATAACAATATCACAGACAGAAAAAGATAGAGATACTTCGAAAACTTATGACAAATTGAGAGAGATTAAGCTTTCTAATAACTGGACACAAAAACAAGCACTATAAGTGATAAATCATTTGATTTGAGTCCTTAAACTACCTAAGACAATAAGACAAGCAATTTGACATAAATACTTCCTAAATTTAAGACCATAAGCCATGCGAAAAAAAGGCAAAGTACGAGAGATTCCTCACCTAAATGGCTCCTACGACTGCAAAGATATAAATAAATCGTATCTTTATTGTACTCCTGTTTTCACAAGGTTTTACTCTGCAAAGATAAACATTGACCGCATTAAATCAATTTAAAACGAAGTATTTTCGAGAGAGGTAGTGGAAATATAACAGTAGGGAAATAATAACTGAACACAGTTTTAGCGGAAAACTTTGAGGACTAATATCGTATTTTTCCAACAATTAAAAAAGTGTAGGAGTAACAACAAGGAGGAACAACAAGGAAAACAGGTACCCTAGGAGACCTTACGGTCCATTCAAGGAGGGTACCTTGGGACTAGCAATCTAGCGAGCACATGCCTGTTCAATTGTTTTGCGTCCCTAAACGGCCACTTTTCAAGACTTTGTCGAGTCTTGACTTGAACTGGTCACAAGATTCACTGTTGACAACTTCGACTGGAAGTGCCTTCCCCTTACCGCAGATACTTTAAGTAAAAATATTTCACACAGATTGCGGTTCTAACGCTTCAGTTCAAGTTTGAAGCCGTGATTGCGCGTTCTGTTCACACTTAGTGTGAAAATATCCCGGTAGTCAACATTGTCGAACCTTCGAAGTATTTTGAAAACTTCGATGAGCTGACCACGCAGTCTACGGGTTTCCAGCGAGAACAGATCTAATTGTCTTAGTCTATCCTCATAACTTTTATGTCGGATAGAGGGAAACAGTTTGATTTCCCTGGCTTGTACGCGTTTCAATCTCCCAATGTCCTTTCGAAATGAAGAACTCCAAAATTGTACGGCATACTCCAGGTGCGGTCGGACAAGTGAGTTGTACAAACACAGTACAATTTCCTTGTTCCGATATCCAAACTGGCGCTTTATATAACCTAGCATCCTTCGGGCCTGTTTCTCTGCCTCAATGCACTGTTTCAAAAACTTGAGGTCACTAGTGATTGTTACACCCAAGTCCTTCTCATTGTCGGTGGATTCAATAGCAGTGCTCTTAAGGATATACTAAGATTGGGGGTTTCTGTGGCCGATATGCATCACCTTGCATTTGTTCACGTTAAAAGGCATTTGCCACATGTCTGACCACTCCCCAATCTCCCCAAGATGTTCCTGCAGGCGAGCAGTATTTCCATGCTGTGCAACGTTTATACTAAGCTTGGTATCGTCGGCAAATTTGGAAATCTTGGCAACAATGTCACCGTCCATGTCGTTGACGTAAATGAAGAATACTTGTGGTCCCAGGACAGAACCTTGAGGCACCCCGCTAGTAACGGGCACCCACTCAGAAGCCTGTCAATTCACCTCTCTTTGTTACCGTCTGCCACTTAGCCAGTTTTCAATCCAGCCGGCTACTTTTCCGTCTATGCCCAGTGCTCCCACTTTCCGGAGAAGGCGGTGGTGTGGTACCTTATCAAAGGCTTTCTGAAAGTGTAAGTAGATCACATTCACCGCCTTGTCCCGATCGTGACACTGAACACGACGTGGAAGAATTTCACAAAGTTGGTCAGGCATTACCGTTGCCTTCGGAAGCCATGCTGGGAACTCCTCAGTAGAAGGTTTGACTCTAAATACGACGTCATTTTGTCCACCATCATGCTCTCCATGAGTTTATCGACTATCAAAGTCAGACTGATAGGTCGGTAGTACGACGGTTGGCTACGATCTCCTTTCTTGAAAATAGGAGTCACCTCCGCTTTACTCCAGTCTCTAGGAACGCAGTCGGTCCTGATTGACATTTTGAAGATTGCGCTCAGGTGTCGTGACACTTGATTGCTCTCTTCTTTCAACACTTTAGGTAATAACTCACCCGGGCCAGGTGACTTATTCGTTATTAGGTCAGTGATCTGCTTTTTGATTTCTCCTTCGGTGAAGTCCACATCCTCCAGCTTTTTCCCTGAGTAGGAATCCGTCGGCTGGGGGATGGGACCACACTCTTCAGTTAACACTGAAGAGAAGTAGTCGTTTGAGGAAGTTAGCATTTTTTACATCTGAATGCTTTAATGTCCCCTCCTCATTTCTCAAAGGGCCAATCTTTCAAGGATTGGTTTACGGCTGTTCACATATCCTTGGGATTCTCTTTACACAGTCTCGCCACTCGGAGTTTCTCAGACTGCTTAGCCGCCCTTATGCTGGACTTCACTCTCTTTGCTAGCCTCCGGTATTCGTCAAAGTCACCCGAGATCTTCGATTGCCAGTACACGGTTCTCTTCTTCCTAAGAAGTTGGCTGATTTCTCGATTAAACCATTTTGGTTGAACAAAAGACCGACGGGGGCATTTCAGAGGGATGAAACGCTATTAAAGACTCATGAATGTGGTTTTGAAACTATTCCACGAGTCCTCAACAGCATTGCACACTTCTAGCCTCACGTCAGTCAGTCCAGCACGAAGACCTGCAAAGTCTGCTCTTCTCAAATTGAGTTTCCTCGATTTACTAGTTGCAGCCCCTGACTTCGGAACTTTGACTACAAATCTAATTAGTCGGTGGTCACTGCCACCGAGCTCTTCGCCAGCAGAGAGGTCCTCAACGATGTCATCCACAGAGGTGAAAACTAAGTCGAGGATATTGTCTCCTCTCGTTGGTTCTTTCACCCATTAAGTCAACAACTCCTTGTTTACGAACTCCAGGAGTAGTGCGTTCTCGTCACAACGCTCTCTGGTATTCCATTCAACTTGGGTGTTGAAATCACCCATGACGATACACACTCTGTCTTCAAAAAGTTCTCCTAGTAGCTGGTACAGATCTCTGTCCTTTTTAAGAGTTGGGCAGGAGGTCTATAAAGCACCAGGGTCCTGTATTTGGCAGGACCTATCTCTAGGTCAACACCTAGTAGTTCATGGTCGGATAAAATGTTGTAATCCGTCGAGTTGAGAGTATCCTTGACATACAACATCACACCGCCACCCTCTCTATCTGGCCTATCTTTCAGGAAGAGCTAAGAACCGGGAATCATGAATTCACCTTCAAAGTCTTGGCTTGAGGTTTTTATCCATGACTCCGTTATGGGACCATCTCAGGTTTTTCTGTTGCTACGAGGCCCCAAAGTTCAAGAAACTTGTTTCTGATAGACCTGCAATAAACAACAGAACCTTGAGGGAGTCCCTGACTGTAGCACTCCCTATGCTCTTCCGTTTCCCGCTTTGTTACTCTTTGGCGGGGTCACTCCCCTCTTTGTAACCTCAGAAAAGGTAGTACCTGGAGTAACTTGGGTGTACTGGCGTACGTCCTCTTTTACTCGGGGCCTGACACTTCTTTGGGTCTGCTCCACAACATCTTGGATTATGTTGGAAAGTACAGCTTTCCCTTCGAAGGAAAGATGCACTACGTCCCTTTTATACAGGTCGTTTCTCCCGTAAAAGGTGCGGTAGGGGTCTACAAAGAAGACTCCTTCTGCCGTGCAGAGATCCGCTAACCATCGGTTGGCAGATTTTTCCTCTCTGCTGACTAAGAAATAGAAGAGACAGTACTGTTAGGATTCACTCTCTGTCTACTGATACATGTGGATGGCTGTGCTTGCCCACATTATTCACTCTGCCATTAATTGTCCTTAGCGAAAGCTCAGATAATTTTACGAGTACTTTAAGAAATTTAGCCGATCCTAATGTGAAACCCTATAACAGTATTGATGTAAACCTAGTTTTGCGGAGGATTTTTTGTTCCATTCTTACTTTGGCAGGGTTTTTCAAGCTAACCATTTGAGGGGAGATCATTTCCTCATCCGGCGCATCATCCGGTGTTAGATAGAGGAATGGTTAAATAGAGTAATAATGGATAAGCAGTTGTGAACCAACTGGCGACGGGAAACGGAAGAAGAGTAGGAGTAGCATTTGGAAACAGAACTTCGTGTCATTTTGATGATGAGTCCTGCCTGCATTGAAGCCCAATAAACCTTCTTACTTGTATGGCGGTCACACGCTAAGCCTTTCTTAATAGAGTAAAAATTAGGCAGTGATCATAAGTGATACACCTGATAGGTAGTCTTGGATATCTTGTATTACCAATTCTCTGGATGGGGAATGTGACGGCTTTTTCCATTATAATTTTCGTGAGAAATTTTCGGCCCTCTCCCCTAACTTTTCCTCTTCTAAGCTAAACGATACTGAGATTAATATATCACAACTGAGTTTAGAGGAAGTTGAGAGCTATTTATTTTCTTCCTAAGCTAGGAAATACAGCCATGACTGACATAGGGATTATTGAGTGGGCTTACGCCCGAGACCAATCAATTCTGTCATCTATCGGTACCACTCTTTACCTCTACCTCCAAAACGTGTGCTAGTATAGTATGAGAATAAGAGTTTTCGTCGTGCTTGAGTTACTCTTCTGATCAAGTAAGCAATAACCTAACCACCGAAGGAAACGGATTTTGAGACCAATTATAATAAGAGTACGTTGATTCTTTTCTTCTAACAAAAACATACGACTCATTTTCATTCCCACTATCCTTAACCCTTTAGCGCCCAAATATCACAAATGGGATACTTAATTGCATCATTATTAAATGACCGCCAGAAACTTTGTAATGCCCAGATTGTTGATTTTATGCTTTCGAGGCAAAGAAAAATTCTTCGCCTTTCCTATGCAATCAATCAGGTTTCAGTAATGGTCCCCGCTTTGCGGCACTAAAGATCAAAATTAACTTAACCTTTGCAAATGCTGTAAAGGCTAACATTTCATGTGAATTGTTCCTTACTTCGAAATTTTTTACGCCAATACCAACGGAGATAAGTTTATTATTTCCTAACCTAACCTAAACTAACCTAATCTAAACTAACCTAACATAGCCTAACCTAACCTAACCTAAACTAACCTAACATAGCCTAACCTAACTTAACCTAATCTAACCTAACTTAACCTAACCTAACCATACAAAAAATAGTGTATTTGCCTGTCGTTCAACATCCTAATAGCATTTTCTAAAAATCTTAAGTAAAGGCAAAGTGAACCTTAGAGGGTACTTTCTTTTCATTTTTTGTAATTGCGCTGCTTGCACTTATTTTTCTCGAATTCTTTAACCAATATTAATCATAAAAGAATGTTAAATTTAACTTTACTAAACTTTATAAATTTATCGTTCAAATTGATGTAAAATCTATTTAAGGAAATGTTCATAATAACAATTTAAGATAAAATATTACAATAATTTGCAATAATTTAAGGCAAAACTTTCCCTGCCATATTTGTTTTATATGCAATAATGGCCATTTGGAAAAATTGCTCTTCGTTTTCGTGGTCAGATCCAATTGAACAAAGTTTTTCAATTTCACGTCAATTACTTGCGGATCCAGGAGAGGGCAGTCTAGTGGGCTGAAGTCCCCTTACTTTCGTACCTGTTTATGTATTTATTTCTTTTTAAAGCCATTCAAGTATTCAACTATTCAGATCTAGTCATGTAATAATATAGATTATATAGAAAAAAGTTTATAACCGTTGCAATCGAATGTATCTTAAATGATACATGTATAAAATTAATTAAATCTCAAAAAGAATCATTAGATAGAGTATTATAGCGAAGCTGACTTCCAAACACTACGATAAACTTTTATTCATAAATTTCTGATGTGTTGAAAACTTTTCCGATTCAAGAAAGTTAATGCTCACTTTTGTGTGAGATACTATTATTTATTATTAATACTGCCTAAACGAATCATTATTAATCATTAATAGTGTTCTCACAGATATGAAGGTATAAAAGCAAAGGAAACTAAACTTAAAATCATAAAGGTATAGAAGGAAATTCTTACAACTGTATTCTGATATTCGTGTTTGGCAAACCTTAAAAATTAATGAGAAGATCGGGCAAATGAAACTACTAATTTAATTTGATGAAGTACTTGGGAATAGTTCAAGGCAGCGATAACCTAAATTCACTTGAATGCATTTCAATGCCTGTTAAATAAGTCCAAGCAATACAAATAAGGCAATTCGTTCTTATCTTCAATCATGCAAATGAAGAAAAAGTGAAGAGGAAGGATGAGCTATGGTTAAATGGGCAGAAGTAATGGGAGAAAGCATGTTCAAATTCTGAAAACAGAAGGGGCTTAGATATCTGCTAGGGGAAAATAATACAATGATTGATTGAAATGGATTTAATAAATACAGTGAAAATAAGAGTCAAATTAGATACAAACGCGTTGAATAAATACAGTGCACAAACGCGTCACATCAAATTCAAACGTATCAAATGAATATAGTGCACAAACGGGTACATTAAATATGCCACTTGATTAAAACACCAACGAAAAGACGTCGTTACAAAAGAAGCAATGCTAATGCGGACAGTCGATGCATTTTAGGCCCCTAAAAATGGGGCGTAAGATAAAAAGAAATATTCTAAATACGTCACGGAAGTAGTGAGGCAATATAAAGATGGTGGTTGTCCTGGAAACGGAGAGAGTCGTAGCGAGCCCAAACTTATTTCGAGCTCTTGGTGAGAGCGAGAGAGACGAGTAAATTGGCATCTTGCAATCAGTGGAACGACAGAGGAAATAGCGAGAGATGCTGGCAGTGGTCTATAGTTATCAGCAAGTCCTCGCTGTATGAACTCTTGATCGGCTCTAGTTCTTCAAGTCAAGGGGTTTGTATTTATACCCCGTCACCATGAGCGCCTACGTGGCGAAATTCAGGCAGGGTTTTTGGTCGTCGCCTCACGTTTTCCGGTTCCAACGGCGTAAGCTAGGTAGTAAGTTATGAAGGAATAAAAGCAAAGAGAACTAAACTTAAAAGAAAAAATAACCAAATCTTTTCAATCATCCATAATTTTATTACTTCCATAAGATTTTTCAACCTAACAAGTCTTCTTAGGATATTTAATCCCTGGAAAACCATTCATTCTTTCTTTTAAGATATAACTTTTTCCTTGGACATTATACCATTTAGAAAACATTTTTTTTTATTCCAACGTTTGGTGGAGTCTAAAAAATATAATCAAGCCAAGGACAAACTATCTTTCGCCACTACGTTTATTTTCTTAGAATTATTCCTTGCAATTTTGTCGTCAACAAATTGCCATAATTTAGAGTATTGCTATGTTGCTCTTAATAGCTACATGGAGCTGTCTTTTTTAAAAAGATTGATTTATTGACTGAATGTAGGTATGGAATCGTAGGTTTTTATGGTCAAAGAGACATAATGAACTTGTTAGTGAATACAAAATGCCCCCAAACATTAGGAGGAAATTTCAAGCATTTCATTGACTAAGAGAAATAATAAATGCATAATCCGCGAAATAGTAAGAGAATGAATTGAGTGTAAGGTAGAGGAATTTGATATATGTATGTGAAAGTGTATAGAAAGGAGAAACAATTAAGTATCTGTATTACGACAAACTAGTTGATCAATCTGTGGTCAAAATGGGTAGAATGGAAAAGATAAACAAACGAAAAAGGATTCAATGGATTAGGTTGGATTGGAATAGGCTGGCGGAGTTTATCATCTGAATTGCGCTCTCATAACTTGCATAGACACCAACAAACACTGACCTCAACTTCCCTAAATTTAATAACTCCTCAAGGTCAAAAGAGTGTAAATATGCTAAGGGAGATAACGAAAACCATAAAATGAAAGGGAAGCAAAATTTGGGGCAAAAGGTTTACAAAATACAATAGTGAATTTATTAAAAGTTGAAATTTATTAATCTCAATTAATAAAGGAAGATAACCTCTTTAATGGTTACAAATTCTATTTTTCACTTTCCCAAGCTCATCTTTATCAAAGGTACAGAACTCTAAAGTGCCAGGGACATTTTATCGGCGATAAACCTTAATCAGATCCTAAAGGATGAACGTGGAATGGATCCTGCCTTTACTCATTCAGTATTCAGGTCAGCAATGAATTCAAAAAGATGGCAGAATACCTTTAAAAATCAATGATTTTTTTTCTTTTATCTATAAGACATTTGTTAAAAAAAGGACAAATAAAAGAAAGGAGCTGAAACGGGGTTAAATCCTAGAAAGTAAAAGTATCACATATAGGAATGGTATGGCTGTGTACAGTAAGAAAGAGAATGTTTATAAATTGCATGTAAAATACTTTGAATTAATTATAAATTGAAACTTTATCTTAGGTTAACCTAATCTGACATGATATAACATAAACTGATGAAACTTAACCTAACCCTTCCTTCGCTGACGTAACTTAAGCTACCTGATATTAATCTATTCTTGACCTAACCTAGCCTTACTGATGTGATATAACCAACCCAACTCTGACTTAACTTATAGTACTTTACCTAACTTAACCTAACATGATCTTACTTAAAATAAACGAGCTTCACCTAACTTATCAAAATATAAATAAAACTACCTGTAACAATTAAACCTTATTAACCTAACGTTATTTAGGTTGAATTTGGCCATACCAAATTCAACCTAACATGACTTGACCGAACACAAACTATTTACAAATTAGCACCAAATGCAATAATAATGATGACACATAATAGGCGTAACAGAACAAAAATATGGTTGACAAATATTTAATTTATTTAATTAAAACATAATCTGAATATAAAAACTTTTTGCAAAAAATGTATTAGCGCGAGTTTAGGATTCTGTTGTGGTACAACCAATCTATACCATACACTAGTCCTATATTATGTTGGGGGGATGGGTGATACAATCATCTTGTACAACGCGAACCGTTGGAGGACTGTTCGCAAGGATTAACGACCAACTAGGAGATCACAATTGAGATGTTGGGTTTCAAATCCTTAATAATCAGAAAGAGTGTATAAATGGTTGGCGAGATTCACTTGAATAGGCCGAGAGTGTCGTTCAAGGTTAGTTAAAGATGAAACAACCAAAATATAATTTTATTTACACATATAAAAATAAGAATAATAATAGACAAAGGGAAATTATTTAAAGTAAAAGAGTCTCTCGATAATTATTGTGAGGAGGAAATCTCGAATGGAATTAATTGATTAATGTTATTATGATCAGCTCAAAAGGAGGTAACTTGACAATACTAATAATGGCGAGGTTTCAGTCTTACAGATCGATGACTTCAAGGAAGGTCCTTCTTACGATCAGGCGAGTTGACAACGATCTTATGAGGCAAGTATGGTACGATCCGAATCAAGCAGGTGTGGTACGCACCAAACTAACCTTCCGATGAAGATATTCAAATTTCAAAGATGACGTTCAACGGGGAATGTGGGATTACTCGTAATTCCACTCGAAAAGGAATTTTCTTTTCCTCAAAGGTAATCGATGCCAATTTTCTTCAGTTTTATTAAGCGATGGGAGAGGGTTGTGCAAATTCAAAGGCTTGCCGTTCATAGAAGCTACCAATTGACCTGGCTAGAATCACGGCTAAAGAAGGCTTGCTGTTTGAAGAACACTCAGGGGACGAGACGATAAGGACGGCTTTAAGGTGCGGGCTAGACATTTCGAACTACAGAATAACCAGACTATTTGTATGCATGATTCTGGAGGGGGAGGAGAAGTTTGGAGAAAGAAGACACATGCTCCAAACATCTTAATCCGGAGGCAGGGTCGATTCATAATTTAGCAGCAAGAAGCAAGACAGGGCGGCGATTTCACACCTCGTCACCTGGTGGGGGGCGGGAGGCTTGAGATGAGTTCGTAGGATTAGGAAATATTTCACCAACGTACTCCTGTCTCCAAAATTTGAGAATGTTCTAACAGGAAGTGACTTCTTCCATGGCACGATACCATAGTACGTGGTCTCCGATAAATTTCGGGGTCGGGGTCAGAACTTTTTCTTTTACAGATTCTAATGGAGTGTATTTAAAAAAATCCATTATTGAATGAAGAGCTTATTTTAATCACGTTAAATCTACCTGCTTAGATCTCCCTGATCTCTCTTCACCCTGTATCATTTAAATGGATAATTGCCCTATTATAATAATTTTAGAAAATTAAATATAACAAATTGTATGCGAATATTTGTTTCATTCCAAGAGAATATTATCATATGTCGGATTTAGACTTCAAGCCCTAAATATCTACATATATATTTTTCTTCAAACTAAGGGGAAATGAAACATGATATATATTTATTTGTTGGATAGACTAAAATTACAATGATGTAACTAATTAAGCTCCTAATCAAGCCATCGGAAGTAGCTTATCTTACAATCGTGACTCATGTGCAGGTAACAAACGACTACCATTATGCCTTCGATATTTTAATAAAGAGAGAAATAAAATATAGAAAACGTGTAATTGCAGGCAGTGCAAAGTGAAAAAATAGATAAAATTAAGACATAGATGAGCGCAAGAGACTGGAAATCTAAGTTTTAAAGCAAGGGAAAGCGAAATTGAAAGACATGTCAAAGAAAAGGGACCAAGAAAAAGCTCAACCAAGCAGATCAATATTTAAGAGAATAGGAGTAACTTTTCGGGAAAAAACTAAATATTCTGCAGAGAGTCAATCACTGAGCTAAGAGAGACAGCATGAAAATTGTCTTCAACAATACTGAAACCATCTCATTATCTTCCTTCTCTAGAAGCTACTTCTCAAACTGGGCTCAAATTTCTCAGGATCATTCATCGATACAGATTTAAGAAGAAGCAACAATGGTCTGTGGATAGGGATCGACTACCACAAAGCCTTTTACTTTATTCTATTTCAAAGTTTAAGATATTCTGAGATTAATTAGGTGAAGCTTTGAGAATCTTTTTTACGTTATTCTTAATAGCTTAGTTGGGTTGAATATCGAATAAGAATTATAATGTTTGATCAAGCTGTCTCTCACTCTTCTTGGTTTTTAATGTCTTCCAAATTCCTTTTCCCTTGACTTTATAGTCTGGTTTCTAATCTGATGCGGTAATCACATCTAAGATTCATCTCCTTTTCTTTAATATTTATAAATAAATAAACAGAAAAGAATATGTCTTTTTGTGTCTGTTTTCAAAAACTTTTGTTTTTAATAGTTTTCCTCGTGTAGCAACTATCCGAGTCCATGTTTTCCCCATTTCCATGTGACCGTTCTCAAAGTTATGTACATGTAAAAATCTCAAAGAATACACAAAGACGTTTTGTTTCTACGCCATAAACGTCACATCACGTAATGTTTATTAGACAATGCCTCCTACGCACGTTTCAAAGAGATCGCGCGATTTATTTGAGCCAAAAGCAGAGCTCAAATATTTTGAACTGATCTTGAGGCGTCTCAACGGTTTCTCAAAACAATTGTTTTATGCCCAGCAATTCTAGACTCATAGTGCTTTGAGACCTTGAAAAAAGCTGGTAGGTAAAATAAGTGTTCCTTAAATTAATAACTCTTTACCCCAAATACTAACTGCAGGTTAACTTAACTTTTGTACTTGCAGTTCCCCCCTTATATAAACTTCTAAAACTTATAACCTTCTATAACTTCTATAACAAAATTTAGCCTGATTTAACCTTATTTATACTTATTTACATTACATATATCTGTATTTACATCAATCTAACCTTTTACTTCAATATATTCTTATTTACATAAATATTTCAATATATATATATATATATATATATATATATATATATATATATATATATATATATATATATATATATATATGTATATATATATATATATATATATATATATATATATATATATATATATATATATATATATCCTTTTGAGATCCGATTATACATATTGCGTTCAGTCATTGTTATAAATTTCCTAATCAATCAATAACCCCTTGTTATTCAATTTGTATTATTCTAAATTTTGCATTCACATTAATTGTTAAAGATTAATAAAATTATTTTTAGGAGCCTCGGCGTTATTGTACTTTTTTCCTCAACGTATTTCCAACTCTATTTACGTAGAGTAGGTTAGCTATCCAGGCAAAGTCTACTTCAGTAATACTCTGACTTAAAACTCGCTCCATCGTTTTTCTTCTATTATTTTGTCACTGTCCTTTTGTTTTTATTACTATTTTTACCCTTTCTTTTGGATCTATGACGAGAAAAATCAGCTTAATGATAATAGCGTGGAAAAGAGCATTCTTAAAGAGAATGGCGAGAAAGCGAAATGTCAAATGGAAGACTTACCTAATTGGCCCTTAATCCAGTAGATTAAACTATGAATCTTTCGCTGTATTTCTTTACACATTTCCACTTCCTCTATCTTAAGCCTTCGGAGGGCTACTTCGTAGTTTCATTTGAAGTTTTCACTTCTTCTGCAGTTGTAATTATGTATCTTTGAGGGTGGTAGAAACATCAATGAAGGTGTATGTAAATAGAAGATAGATAATCAATTGAAATCAGTTTGTGTTCCTTTTCTATTCCTTTTCTTCTTACTCTTAGCCCCGCTGCCTCGATTCTCTACGACGATGGGACCACCGCTCGGTAAATCTGGAACCTTTCTCAGTATTGGTTGGGCAGAAAAGTTAATATGTTAAATTTTTTCATCTTTTTAGGAGCCAGACAGATGTAAGTATATTTCAGGACGGTGTGTTTACTTTGTTTCCTGAACGCACCGGGGCCATACCTGAACGACTAATTCATAAAGTGTTTGGGGAAGTTTGTTATTTTTTATATTCAGTTGAATGATATTGATGAGCTGATTTGGACCGAGAGATTGGATGTCAGACTTGGTTGTATATGGCTTGGGTTGTGGGAAAGGTTGACCTGGTTTGGAGTTCGGTTAATTGTGTGAGGAATCGTAGTATATTAATTTCTGGCAGTTTGTGGCATGTTTCTTAGTGGAGAGCTTATGTCTTCCATGTATGTGCAATCGTGGGGGTGCTTTGTTTGTCTTGTCTAGTGTTCAGAAGTTAAAGCGTGCAAGATTCATTGCCTAGGCTTTAGCATAATACCAAACTGAGAGACGCTTCTACTAATTGCCCTCGTAAGTGTTGAATTCCATGGATTATTCAAATGGAGTTCATCGCAGAGATCGGAGTAAGATAATCTATGATTATCTTTGTTTAGTGAGTTTTTATGTACTGATAAAAAGTTAGTTTCGTATTCATTATAACATCGAACAATATAGGTGTTCTTTTTAAGGTATGTAGAGCCTTTGATAAATTTCGGCATGTATTTATTTTTTTACAAAGTGTAATGCCCTATTTCAGCCTTTGCTGGGTCTAAACAGGCGCGAAAAAGATAAGGTCACGTATTTCTTTCGAACAATCTATCAGACAGACAAGTTCCGATTAATTCTCTTCCCACTAGGTAGAGAATGAAATAAAAAATAAAAGAAGGGGAATAGCAAAAGCAACGATGCAGATTATTGATATATATGTATACGAGTAACTAAAGATATTGAGAGCTATTCGAACATTTTGTTCGGATCTTCTACATATAATGATTAATACTCATGAATCTTTTATAGATATCTGTAACACCATTGCTTTTCGTGGGTAAATTTTATCCACATTTAGGAAATTAATAATATTACTTGCACTCAAATTTTATTAAATGTTAAAATCTAGAACTAAAAATCTCTGGGTTCCATAAACAATGGGTTGGGTTGCCATCTCCTTGGGGTGTTGGAGCCTCATGCTGGGTCGGTAGCTTGTCTTAAACATCACCCTGGCCTGAAATGGAAGTAACCAAAAAAGGCTAAGTGTTTTGGCAAGCTTTAAGCTAGGTAACCTAAAAAGGTGTTTATGTGTGTTTTAATTTACGATACATTTACATATTACCTTTACGCTGTGCACAAGCAGAGAAGATTGGATGGTAGTGTCGAGGGCGGACAACTCTGTGACAATCATATCATCTGTAGCTTGTTTTCCTGTCTCCTCGGTCTTCGCAGGAGTGGCACCTTGATTAGGCTGGGTGGTCTCTGCAGCCACTGGGCATCAACGATCGGTATGAGCAGCAGCAGCAGCGGCAGGCGTTGGCAGGTTGAACGTGGTTTAGCTCAGCAGCTTGAGACCACGAGATAAATTTGATGTATTTATTCTGCTGACTGCTAGTGCCCTCATAAAAATATAATTCCTCCTAACCTGAGCTTTTTTCTTCAGTCTTGTCATGTTTTCAGGGTAGATGATGAATGTGTTTAGCGTTGCTGCGTTGATTATGCCATAGAATAGACACATTTTGAGTATGTGGCACACATTTGATCAAAGGTTTCATCCTCACCTTTTGGTACAGTTGTACAAATGAATTACCTCGGCTTGCCTGACTCCTCCACAATAATCCCCTAGTTATGCATTGTGGAAAGTAGTAAAACAATCTTCTTTCAAGTCTTCTTGTTTGGCATATAGGAAACAAGTGTCTGTTCCGAAGTACCTGGTTTCTTTCTGTCTCATACAATTTGGTATGTCCTTCTTCATGGCGTTGGTTGTGCCAGCATTTTCATACCACAGTTTTGTAAAAAGTCTAGTTCCAAAGGGACTGACGTAAACCAATTATCTATTATGACGTTGCGATTGGTGTGGTCGAATGGCTTGGTCAGCTTTTTCGTATAGTAATGGCCGAGGCCTAACTCTTTTTTTTTAGTTTGTGTCACTTCCCAACGTACCGGATATAATAATCATGTACTTGCTTTGTTTTCCTTACAGAGAATCAGTTTCATTCTATACTTATCTGGTCTGTTTGAGATATACATCCTTAAACAACACGTCCCCATAAATACCAGCAACTGTTCATTTACAGTCATGTTTTCCCTTGGCACATACATGTCTGCATTTTTTAATTAACATGTCACAGATTTTGCGGATTGGTGCCAGGAGGTCTGTTGCTTTCCTCTCCTGCTGAGTGTCAGGGTCATCAAACCGAAGAGAACTTAGGCGGAATTCAAATCTTTGCAGTGCCATGTCTGTACGGTAGAGAGGACCTACTATTATTGTGTTCCACATTTCCCGAGTGTACAGGTGGTTATTTCCCTGGCACTCACTGAATATCAATATTACTAGCAGTGCCCTCAGCTTAGCAGGCATAATAGGTACATGTGTTTCAGTAGTGTTGGTATATTTAACATCTCACACTTCAACAATTCTGTTGGTCCAAACTAGTATCTAATTCAGCATGTACTTCGTAAAAAATAATGAAAAGCAGTCGCATGGGGAGGCGGCTGACTTTGCCTCAGCTATAGGCCCTTTCTTGTAGTTAGGTGTAATGTTCCTGGATGGCGTTCTAGATATCATGGACACCTGTGGCCAAACATACCAAGTAAGCTCACTTGTGATGGTGAAACTGGTTTTCATGAACTTGACTAGTGTGGAATCTGTGTCCACTGAAACCTCGTTATGTTTTCGTTTTATGCCGCTCATAGTTTTGCAAGAGGTGCTGGATGTACATGCGAGTGGCCTGGAATTGGCTCATGTTCAGAGGATGTCAGATGTTGTTTCTTTGTTGTTGAATTAACAATCTTTTTTTCATGGTTTTTTGATACTTTCTCCTTTATACTCTGAATGAATTTCATCAGCAGGATTTGACATAAATTCTTCATCATTATTAGTGTCATACAACACATCCACTTTTACATTGTTCTCACTGTTTTCAGCGTCACTCTCAGTTTCCACAACATATACATTTTTTTTAATGTTATCCTCCTCACCCTTACAGGTAATGACACTTAGGCATGCTTGATTCAGTTATGTTCCGAAATAACTCTCACTCAGGTTTTGTCTGGCCATTTTGCCAATTTTGTTTTGTTGAGTCTTTCAAAACACACTTTTGCAAAGTACTATATCTTTGAGTTTCTCTGAAAGCAGCTATTTTCTCTTTAGTCTCCTTTACAATCCCCCTGAAAAAGGTTTATGAAACCTATAGTTTCATTATTTTAGTTAGCAGATTAAAAAAAATATATAGTTTGTTAAATTTCAATTAATTCTTGACAATTTTGTTTTCTCCATTTTATTTTTGCTGTCAACCCCTATCATGAGCCATATAAAATTACTTTATTCATTATTATTATGTAAATTAAAAGATTAAGATTTTTTTTTCTCCAATAAGCAAGTAAAATTGACTACATAAATAAAGCTAAATTATTTATTTCCCTGGCAAAAAGATAAATAGAGTTACATAAATACTTTCCCTAGGTAAAAAACAACAAAAATTACATGAACTCATTAGCCGGGAAAAAGAACACCACATAAAAGTTTCATCAATGCTTTTGCCGAGTAGAAAACAGTTCAATTCCAAATCTTGTAGCGAAATACGCGGGACGAAACGCACAATGGACTCATCCTTCTACGAGCTAGGGTGGACTGAGTGTACATGGAAGGACAGCAGCGACGCATTTATCGTACCGGAATAAGTTTGTGTTTGAGAAGCCAATGGGTAAAATTCTCCTACCGAAAGCATTCTAGGGTTAAACTGAACTGTTAATTTTAATCATCTTTATATAAATCAACTTTTTTCTCGTTTTCAATTTCGCGATCATTTTCTATTACATGATGTCCGATAAAAGACTAGAACATATCAAACTAATTAATGCATAATATAATTAACATATTTAAACAGAAATAATTATGAGGGAAAAAATCATCTTTACCTCATTTTATCTATTTTAACTATATAAACAAGAAGACAAGTTCAAAGGCACCTGCGCCATAATTACCCATCTCAGCAGTAAAGTTGAATAAAGAATTAGGGCTCTCGAATTGTTACAAATTCATGGTCGTAAACATACCTATTTTGGACGTGCCCTACTTACTAGGGAAGGGCCTCAAAATTATTCATTTAGCACACTCACAGAGGGATGGCAGGTAAAATCTGAGAGCCCTCGTTGCTTTTGTAAATTAAATTCTGAAATAATACTGACTTAGCCCATATTTATCCAGCGTATTAGGTAATCATTTTGATCCCGGTTTATTTAGATAAAATCTTCAGATTCGCAGATGATACGAAACTAAGAAACAAGTGATATTTTGTAGGGATAAAGCAAACTAACAGTGGGACATAGATAAAATAATTAAATACACAAATGAAAGTTTAGTAAGTGAAAGAAAGTGTTACCAATATTAATAATTATTATTATTATCCCAATCTTTCTTTCTCTAAAGAGCACAATTGCTGTCTCGTTTTGCATAACTGCTACTAATAACACTCTCTAACAATGATTTTGATGCAGAAATCAGAAAGTAGTTTTCTATGGTAGATTTTTGTGTAGATTACCTAAATGACCTTTATTTTTCATGAAATGACTTCAGTTTTTTGTAACCTTTACATTTAATTTTTTATTAATACGAGGGGCGGTCAATAAGTTTTGCAAATCAGTAGCGAAAAACAGAGGAAAGGGGATGGCTATTTGTTGGAGTGTTAGAACAAGTCATGACAAGTCAGGACCGGCAGCCGCACGCTCCTGCCTCGTCTATTTAAAAAGCAGGAGCTGATCGCAGATCGTCAGTCACAAATTTTTCAACAATGGAGAAGGTTGAGCACCATGCAGTGATCAAACCTTTGAGATCAAAGAACGCATGGTTGCAGTGTACACCGACAGGGGTCCCTTCCTATGCAATAATTGCTTGCTGGAATAGGGAGTTTAGCCATTGTCGTGAGTCCCTTGAAAATGACCCCTGTCCAGGGCGCCCGTCAGACGTGACCAACGAGCACAATGTGGCCGTGTGGAGAGCATGATCCTCGGAAATCGAGGGGTGAAGGTCAAAGAAATCGAACGAGAACTTGGAATATCACATGGAAGTTGTAACAACATCATCCACGTCAATTTGGCCATGACCAAAGCATCTATCCTTTGTGTCGCCAGAAAACTCACACCCCATGATCGACTTTAACGTCGTCCAAGTCCACAAGGCCAGAGTTGCACAAGCTGCCATGCGCGAGTGCGGATTCAAGGAGCTCAACCATCCCCCCTATAGTCCAGACCTTCCCCCTAGCAACTACTTTTTATTCCGCCAGCTAAAAGGCTGCAGTGCGTGGACGCCGGTTTAGGGACCAGAAGATGTCCAGCTCACTGTCCAGAAGTGGATTAAACAGAAGTCTGGTTATCAGGAATTCGAAGCCTCAGGGACAAGTGGCACAAGTGCATTCAAGTCAAGGGTAGTTATATTGAAAAATAATAAAACACTTTTCCTTATATCTCGTTTCCTTATATCCGAATGGCAAAACTTATTGACCGCCCCTTTTTTTAGATTATTCAGTATATTTAGGTATGAAATATTTGTTATTTATATTTTATTTGACAAAATTTACAAAGATAAGTAGAAACAAAAAGCTTATTCCTGAAAAAAATTAATAAGTCCTTTTAATACATTTCAGAGTGTAGTATTATAAAAATATATTTAAAAAAATAATGAAGATATAAGACTTTAAAAAAATTGATGAAATCTATACAATATTCATATACTTTTAGAATATTTAGGCTTCTTTTTATATTCAACATCTTGTCAGTCTATGTGAAGGGTCCAGCAGAAGTTACAAGCATTACCTGACTCCATTTTCCTTTATAACGATTTTTTATAGTAGCAATATCTTGGTGGAATCTTTCATCATGCTCATCGCTGACTTCTGCTGGATTCTCTGGAAAGAAAGACAGATGGGAATGCAAAAAATGTACCTTTAGTGACATACTACATCTCAACTCATCTTATGCCCTAATCAAATTCTGAACAAGAAGGTAGTAATAGTTCTGATTAGTGCCTTACAAGGAGCCTATAAAATAAACCTTTGAAACTATGTCAAGCCTCAAATTCTGGCTTGCTCAGTTTTGCCTCAAACTCATTATCTACCATAAGTTGTCGAATCTGAGGCCCAACGAAGAATCCTTCTTTAATTGTAGCATCACTAATCTTAGGAAGTTTTTTTTTTAAATATATGAAGGATGTCTGGTAATGCTTTAAGTCTTTCACAATTGTGGTTCATAATGTATATCTAATTCTTGAAAGAGAAATAGAATATTATTACACTAGCATAAATCTTTGTCAAATAAAAATTTGCCTTGTAAATTGTTTGATCGAATGCGAAACTTAGTTATTCGAACATCTTTTGCTACTAAATTTTTTTCTTTGTGTCTCAAGGCCCGTATTTCACTGTTGCTTTGTTAAGTTTAGAAATATTACAATATCATCTAGATCAAGTAGTGACAAAGGGTTTGGAGTAGTATCATCAGTTTCAGGAACATAAATTTAAGTTTCTGGTTCAAATGATTCCCTCTCTGATTCATTAGAGTTAGAAAAAACAATTTCTGCAGGTGGTTCAGGTGCTGCGTATAGGCCGAATAGCAGGTCTTAGGTTGGGATATAATCGTACCACAGCTGAAGCGCCCTTCGTTGTTTTACATAAAAGTATGGATATTATATGCATAAAATTTAGAGTTATGTACATATGTGTAATTACAATTAAGTGGTTCTAAACTTAATTAATTTTATATTTTAAAAAAATAATATTACAGTATACTACTCTAAAATATAGGTCGAGTGGACATGAAACTATTCTTTACTTTGGTATGTCTACCAAGCAAAAATAGCATTCAGTGGCATGATCTTGGATGTCTCGCTATACCATTGGATCACTAAATTAAAGGTTTTATTTTTCCTTAGACCATTTTGATAAAGAATTAAAGCATGTCGTGCAACAGATATCTTGTTCCTATGGTTTATCTTAGGTGCTAATTTTACATCCCAAATATAAATTATATAATTTTTTCACTAGAGAAGAAATTTCTCCTCGAAATTTTAAATGTTACTGCACCACATATATAACAAAAATTATCTGGGTTATTTTTTTACTGTTCTCTTGGCATTTTAATTCAAATTGTTACTTTTATTTAAAATTTTATTTCGGTAAATAACCTGAAAATATGAAATAAAAGAATGAAGTTCGTTAAAATCTTCAAAATTTGACAAAAATTCTACTTGGCAACTTACAAAAAACTGGAGTCATTTCAATATAAATGACTTCCATTTTTTAAATCTATACATAAACTACATAATAAATTGTTATCCTAATCTTTGTCTTCAACAAATGGTTGAATTTTGTTAGACAGAATATTTAAATAAAATGCAGAATATTTTAGTAAGTGAAAGAAAATGCTGCTGATAATAATGTTAATATTATAATTACAATCCCAATCGCTTCCTCTCGTTAGAAGCGAACAAGCATTGGCATATTATAGTTAAATAAGCAAATTAAATACAAATAATGACTAGAAAAGGCTCAAAATAAGCCTGACACAAATAATTAAATTACCTTTTAGTATGTGAAAAAATGCTGCTAATAAAACAATAATTTTAGAGATGTAAATGCAAGGCCATCCATTACTAAGAGAGCAGACAAATCCTCGGAGTCAGTATCTTGGAAAGGAATCCTGGGGTCCTAATTTAAAAAAGATAGTCAAGTGTTAAAGCAGTTGGTCAAACCAATTGTGTTTGAAACAAGGAGGTAGTGATACATTTCCTTGCCTTTCACGTTTAAATCAAAATATATCATTTGACCTGTATATAAATGAATGCCTTGTCAACTTTCAGGTCTTGTACGTAGTTCCATTTAGCTCTACCTCTCTGAAAACTCTTAAGACTAATTATAAATATTTTAGCTAAGTATCAATCTTAAAATTTCTCTATTCATTTAGTGTTGAATTAAAATTTAGTGAAATATATCTCTGTTTTCTTCCAAATTAATAAAAAATCAAAGAATTGGTAAAAACATCCTAGATTCAATTTTCTTCCTCTTTTACTTTTGAACGATTTTCTCTTCATACGCCTCAACGCCCTTCATTTATCAACGTAGCAGTAATACTCTCATATATGGTGGCTGCCAGGATGATTATTTTGGCGAAACTAGCCGCTTACTATCCTAACCCATCTCCGAACACCGTTTTGAGCTTTGAAATGAAATTGAACTCTTGAACATTGCAAAGAATTTTATAATCTTAAACCAACCCTCTATTTTAATAAATCTAAACTCCTCTCTTTATTTTATTTCAACTATCAAAATAAAAATAGTTAAAGCAGATCTCATCAGTCAAATCCCTAAATACTAATATGGTTCGGTGTTATAAGCTATGAGCTAATGTTTGAGATGAATGATAAATCAAATATTATTAGAAAAGGATTCAAATTAGTATCCAAGCCTTTTACCTTGGATATAGCTATAAAATAAATTCAGTTATATATTCACACAAGTGTGAGTTTTTCTGATGCCGAGTACTGGAATGAACTTAGTGAATTGGGTTAGACATCAAGGTACTAAGTATTTTTCAATTGGCCATATTGACTACTCGGAAGCACAAATGGGACCATCTACAGAAAAACAGTAAATCAAAAGAGAAAAAATAAATAACTGCTATTAGACACTTAAAATAATGTTTAAAATTGTATTTTACTTATTACATTTTCACATTCCTGAAACTTATTCCTTTTCACCTCCATCAGGTATAGTCTACTGTTAGAAGTAGTTCTGTTCTATTTTTTGATGTGTTGTGGGGACTGTATTCGAGGCAGAGTAGTTGGCTTTGATTTCCATTAGATTGTTGACAATGGAATTAGTTCGTCGTTGCCATCGGTTACTAGCTGACTAGAGACAATTCATTGTAGAGAAGTTCAAGATGATGTGCATGATTCAAGATATCCTTGGAAAAGTTTACTATGGGTTTGGGTATATTTTAAACAGAGAAACGATAAGGTTTTTAAAATTAGAGACTTAAAATTCTAGAAACAATGTACTATAGGATTTCAAAAAGACGAGGATTCTGTATAACATAGCGAGACATTTGTGTTTAAATAATCAAGCACTTATAAAGCCTAATTCAGGCTATGGTGCACACTTATGATCTTTGTGCATTGAAACTAAAATTGAGGTATTTGAATGCTTTCATCTTAGACTGAAATCATAATTCCCTAAACCTAAAAACAGACGTTGCTGCTAAATTGAATTGTTCATCACTGCTTCCTTGGATCAAACTAGCGACGGAGATGGGGAGTGGAAAGGCTATACAGGCTAGAGCTCGCTTTCCATACTTCCATACCTAATCTTGCGGTAAAGTGAAACTGCACTCAACCAGACATTTGTGGAAAAGTAATCTAAGTGTAACCGCTGTCAGTGAAACGTTCTGACTCGGGTGTAGATGTACAGTTATATCAACATCTCCTCATTCTGTGCTCGATGAATTTCTTCTTAAGTGTAGATGTGCCATGGTCGCCTGAAACTTAAATGTGCTGAACGTAAACCAAACAATTTTTCCTCCTCCTCCTCTTACATGGTCTGCGTTTTTCTATTTGTTAGGGCAACACAGAGAGGATTTCAAGCTTTAGGTTGAATGTTTAGAGGAGAAAGAATAATTTCAGTGTTTTTAGATATATGTTTTAAATAATAAAAATATAAAAAACGGTTAAAATAATTTCAGTTTTTGTAGGTATATGTTTTGAATAATAAAAATAAAAAAAACGGTTAAAATAATATCAGTGCAACTAAAATTTGGGAATTTCTTTGTGGCAAAAATTATTTTTCTTTAAAAAAAGAGGGAAGTATGAACAGTAATAGTAATATGTCGAGGTATGGCCAAGTATACGTGAATATGCGCACACAGGCACTAAACTAGACTAAGTAAGGTGACGACTGTTATTGTTTGTAAGAGTGCGATTTAATAGATAGCGGCAGCTGCGAAATCAAGGAATATAACAAACACAATGACAAAAATATACTTTTAATACACACGACGAAAATGCGACAACAATAAATATAAATGGTACGTAAAGTAAGACGAAATTAAGTTCCGAATACTAGTTAGATTACCGTAGTTAGGGAATGGTTATTATGAGGGATTAAGGGTAATGAATAAGTTACTGCCTTTGAACTCGAGGGTAAGGTGGGGTAAATAGGGCGAGGTCTTGGTGACCTTAATTACTCACGGAAAGGTAGCCCCCAAACCCACTGCAAGTGCCCCCCCCCCCCGCAGTGGGTTGGACTCGCGTTTGAGAGATGCGGGCCTTCTGTCCTCAGGGGCTCACCAAACAAACTTTAAAGGGTTGGGGGAGATGACTTTTCCACGCTCACTTGAGCGAGCTAATGGACCTCTTGTCGTAAGAGGTCACCAGACAAACCTCGAAGGACGACTTCTCCAACCCTTGATCCAAAGGCGAATGAGAAAGGCTGACGTTGCCTCACGAGACTCTACTTCTCGCCCGGAAAACACAGGGGGTGATGGCCAGCTGTTGAGTGGCTTGCGACAGTCACTCACACTTCTTTGGAGAGAGCTCGTTGAAGTGCACTCCTTTTGGGCAAGTCTCGTTCAACGAAATCTATCGGTCAGCCTCGAGCGGGGGCATATATACTCGGAGCTATTCAAAACAGAGAAAGAGATTGAAACCTTTTCGACCCTCGTTATTGGCGTAATGAATCGAGCGCCTCCTTAAGAGAAAGTGTCCACGGCTTGGATCAGTAGCCAGACCGGCCAAAGTGGCCATAAACGCTGTTCACGGCGAGGCTACAAATCAGTCTCCCGACCCGAGGGGGCTTGGGAAGGTTGAGACGACCGGGAGGAAGCTTTGGTGTGAATTTTACGGGACCCTGACGGCGAATCAAACGAGGGAGAGGTGGAAAGATGGGGAAAGGGGGAGTAACGGCTCATTTTCTGTCAAGAAATACTCTCTTAGAAGGTGGTGGAATAATATTACCTGAGTGTACACCCAACAATTTATCTTCCTCCTCTTATATGATCTCTGTTTTTCTTTTTGTTAGGAAAACAAAGCGATGATCTAAAGCTTCAGGTTGATTGTTTAGAGGAGAAAAAATAACTTCAGTGTTTTAGATATGTTTTAAATCCTGTTAATATAAAAAAACGGTTAAAATAATTTCAGTGCAAATAAAAGTAGAAAATTTCTTTGTGGCCAAAATTATTTTTCTTTAAAAAAGAGGGAGGTATGTACAGTAATAGTAATATATATAAAACTTTGTTGTTGATTTTATAATTATTGATGAAATTCTGGCTTTAAATTATCGTAGCCATTTAAGGGAAATTGAACGCGGATAATAGTAGTATAGAGAACATAGATACATATGTTCTAAACTTTCCATGTAATATTTTTAAGATTTTCTGCCTTTTACCCATTTTATTTATTTTCATCATTTGCTTTTCGATTACCGCTTTCTTCCTACAGACAACTTTTAGAAAATTTCTTCGTATGAATCCTGAAATCCCGCCTTTTCTCTACTACCAACTTTGAGATTTGGATTTCTGAGTTACCTTTGTATTTTTGCTGATTAAAATGACCCTCAAATCAAAACGTGTTATATTCAGCCTTGGAAAAATTGATGGGGAGAAGGAAAAAAAAACAATTGATCAGAGAAAACAGTGTTTCGGTCAATTATCTTAGAGGAATTGGGTCTTTTACTAATTCAATCGAGAGCAAAGAGGATATCTCCCCAGTTTGCGGAAAATAGACAAAATGAAGTAGTAAAGATAAATAATAGATATCCTACTGCCTCCTCTGGGCATTGGGGCCGGGATGGCAATCAATTTTAGGAGTCGAGCACAGGGTACGACATCTTAGTTGAAAAAAGTGATATAGTAAGTTATTAGAGAAATATGAAGGTACTCGGAGAGTGTAGTGGAAAGAAATGCGCAAACGATTTTAAAAGATATCCCAAGTAAAGAAATCACAATCAATTGATGGGTGGGATATCGAATCAGTAGGGCACGGCACCCGCCGAATTCTCAACGCGAATTTGACTTCATCCTATGACTAACCACAACTCATGCAGCTTAACCTTGCTAAAATAAGAACTACTATTTACCTTGTGAGAGGGTGTACCACTAGGAACGTAAAAATATTTTTTCAAAGCTTTGTTCCACTTTTTGGCTTTTTGAAGAGGATAATCTGAGTTTGTTTGATGCAACACTTTCTAATTTATTATCCTTCTATTTTAGTAGAGAAATGTTTCCAATAAATACTTCTTTCATAATACCGCAAATTTCTTTTTCTAGAAACTACCTCGGCTTTAGAGATGCCTTGAAGAAAGAAACTCTCTTATCGAATAATAGAAAGACCAGCAAATTCTTGGGCAAAAAGTTGTTCCATCGAAGCAATAAATTCCAAGAACTTATTAAAAACAACATGGTGGCATCTTTTAAGATTTAGTTGTTGAGTGATTTCAAGAAATATGATACCTCCCTTCATCATTATATAGTCAGGTATTTCTGTAAAAGACCCGCAGTAGGTTTCAGCATGAAGAAATGAATCATCAGAAGTACAAGCTGCATATAATTTGAAACTAAACTAGAGTGTGTAATATTTTCTGTATAATATTTTTCCTTATTTTATCAGTGATTCATAAGTAAATTTATGTCAAGTAAAGTAAAGATGAGGGCATGGTATATAGACCGAGTAACAAATAAAGAAAACTATTTATAGATGACGAAATAGGGAGCAACACTGATGAATCTGATTAACTTTCACCCTCTCACGACAATTAAGGTTACCCTGTGAAGTTACTTGTTGGCCCTTGCTCTTAACATTATATTCTTACCAGTGCCCACTGGCACCATAATTGATCTTATATTATTTTTCAGTCAGGATTTATCTAAATGCTTTGCTGAACTGTTTCGATTATATGTGCCATTGTTGTGTTGGATTAGGGAGTGAGGCAATTATCACCGACAAATTGATCTCTCAAAAACAAGAACCGAACTAGTTTCCAGAGAACCAATGCCAAATTACCTCGATATATCCAAAGACTGCCCCAGGTTACGATTCAAATAATAGACGAGTCTTTATTGTTTAAATTATTTATATTACACAATTATTATGTATAATCATTTATTTTGAGATATTTTTTTCTATAATTACAGCTGAAATATTCAACCATACTTCTGTTCACCAAAATGTTTTATCAGGCTATAGTTAATCATGAATCAGACAATTCAAGCCAACCCTCGTTAAGTCAAAGTTTGAATCATAAACTTACAGGCCAAAATGACAGGAAAACTATTATAATTATTAATTGTATAATAGAACTATTCAAAACCAAAGTTGATGCAAATACTATTACAATTTTCTAATTAAAACTTTCCACTTGGATATATGGAAAGGGTCAGAGATAAGCACGAACATGATTAAACATTGATTGTAAATTATTAATCTTATTTTTATAATCACAATTAGAAAATAAATCCTATTCAGGAAATAGCTATACAACTTTCAGATCTCTAATTTTAGGTATCTCGCTGAAACTAATGAAATATAAAATTTCATCAAAACCAAATATTTGCGATAATTAAGCCAACATCAGATGCTTGTATTTAATTTAACATAAATTATAATCAGAATAGAGGGTAACCCCCCAAAACGGGCCCCAAATTTCGATAGGCCTCATTTCTTAATTTTATGCAAGGATTGAATGAAAATTCTGATGATAACTAGTTTATTGTGTTTAAAAATATCATATCAAAATATGAGACTCTTTGGACCTTTCTTCTTTATTCTAGAGCACGTGTTCGAGATGACCTCCATTTTGCTCTGTGCATTTCTTGAGGCACAGCACCATTTTGTCCATGACGTCCTTACAAACCGACAGACTAATAGCACTGATCTACTCCCCAATGGCTTCTTTGAGTTCCGTGATGGTCCTGGGTCTCCCTGCGTACACTCTGTCTTTAAGGTAGCACCAGAGAAAGAAATATAGGGAGCTAGGTTCTGCAATGTTATGTGCCCACTCAAAATCAGTCTTGATACTGATCACACGGCAGCCAATTTATTTTTCCGTCAATCTCGGGAGAGGTTTAAGGTGTGAGAGGTTGCTCTATCTCGCGGAAACCAGAACCTCCCCATAAGTGACAGAAACAGGGCCTGCAGCTCCCTCCTAAAGGATTTGAGGACCTCAACATACCGCTCCTTGCTGACTGTCACTATCGCGCCAGATTCCTTGAAGAAGAATGGTCCTATTATGCCTCTCGCTAAGATTGTAGTCCATACCAAGTACTTAGGAGAGTGTTGAGGCTTGTTCGCTACATTATTTGATCTTCAGGTCGCCGAGAAGACATTTTTCTTCGAATTTACTTTTTTCAAAATGAAAGGGCGCTTCTTTTTAGGTCTAAAAGAGGTTAAGTAAAGTTGGGGTCTCCTGAATCTTCTCCAGTATCTTGACTGCAAAAGATTTTCTCTTCAACTTGTCTTAGGCTATGAAAATCTGCTTGGTCTGTATGCTGTATGGGTAGTCCTTTATACTCATTACTAGCACTCTCCTACAAGTGTCACGGGATATACCGAGGAACTCACTTTGATTGCCCACAGAGCATTTTGGACTCTACTGAACTGACCCTCTCACGCTCTCGAAAGCTCAGCTGTACGATTGCTGGGTCGTCCTGAATAGGTTGGACGGTTGTTATTGGCTGCACTGAGGTTCTCGATTGTCCTATCTTTCTTGAAGTGGTCCATAAGTCCTGAATTGTTCCCTTGAAAGAAGCTTTTTCACATTCGAACTGATACACGAAACTGTCCTGAACTTTCTTGAATGAGCCTGTCTTGTGGTAATGTTTGACGCAGTATATTCTTTGCTGGAGCTCCTATTAAGATCTTGTTTTGTTCAAAAGCGTTGCTTCTCTTATGTTCTGCAAAGTAAAGGTGGTTAATAAATAAATGAACGATATATCTAAAAGAGTGTGTGCAGGCCCGTTTTTTCCTGTCACCATATATAAGGGCGAAGTGAATCTAATAGCATTGGAAATAGATCCCTCATTGCAAGGATGTATAACATTTAAAATCTTAACAGTAAGAACAATTTGCACTACTCTTTTCAATGTTTGGATACGCAACAGAAAACTAGACTGCACTGTACTAGACCAGGATACATAACTTTTAATCAAATTCCCTACCATTACTAGAAGAAAAAGAACTAATGAAAATATCATTCAATTTCATATAATATTACTAGCATTAATCCTATACCTGGGCCCGCAAAAAAACTCATATGCTCCTCTGGAGCTTTGCAAAGACACTAGAACAGGATAATAGCCTGGAGAGCCCCGCACTCGATATTTTTTGTTCTAGTGAGCGCAATAAGCGTTGAAGTACGACAGCCTAAATTTAAAGGAAATCGGTTCAAGATTAAAATAATAATAATATGAAAATGATGATTTACTTACCCTTCAAACTTCCGCAGAGAAGTACTTAGTATCATTAGAATAGTCTTAGGGAAACAACACTACTCTCGGTTTACATGGCTAAACTGATTCCTATTTTACTGTTTACTCGTTTGCTCTATTTTTTTCACATCAATTTTTCACTGGTTTATATATTTTTTAAGCCTTAGAGGACTGTTTAATTTTAGGAGTTTGGACCACTTTAATGGTTCTTCTTTAACAAATTGCCCATTAGAAGTTTTTCACTTTTGTTCACATATTATAATTGGGCAATTTTTTTAGTATATTCATGAGCTGATTACCTTTGCTCAATTTAAATCTATATTCACTTCATTTATAAATTCTATAGAATTCATCGAATGCAAAGTAGAAAGGTTTGCTTTGAGTAAATATCGGTCCACTTGATCGTATTTTAGCAACATTGTGTTTGTATATTCATTAAATAAAATCTAAGTTCTGATCGAAATTGCTTGGGTATTATTTGCTCTATGTAGTGCCCAGTAGTTTGAGTCTCTGTTTAGCGGTCGTGGTCTACTGAGTTCTGCATGAAGAGTTAAATTTTAATCAGAAATATAACCGGTACCTAAAACCATCTTTATCTTTGCATCGCCAACCATTTTTTAAAAGGGATGTAAATATCTCTTCAAAGATTAGTTATCATTTCGAAGGAACACTTATCTTCTTCTCTCAAACTTATTGATGGTAACACTATTTATTGATAAGCCATTGAAATGGAATTGGAAATCATATTTTCTTATTCAGTCACGAACATAATTAATGCCATAAAAGCGAAATAAATGGTTTGATCTTTGCTGCTCTCTTCTTTTTAAGCTTTGAATTCATAAACCCGATAAATGTTACTGGTTGTAAGCATTTTTTGAAGACAGCAACATATTAATGAATCACATATAGTTAAAAAGCAAGTTTGTTTGCACCTTTTTTATGTATAGTGAACATGGTCAAACAAAGGTTTTGTTGCTTTATTTGACCTAAAAATTACTTACGATATTATAATCTATTAATTACTCTGGGCTGTGTTTCAAAACATTTCTTAAAGGTCATATTTTTTCCAACTGATTTAGAATAATTTTTGCATGATGAGTTTAAGAATATAATTACTTTTTTTGGTTAGGTCTGGTTTATAACATTCGCTCGCTTTATATTCCAACGTATGTTCCAAAATAATACTATCATCCAACCGTTCATTACTTCTGTTTTGTCACATCTAGTGATATGACTCATCTAAAAAAAGTCTCAAGGCAGTTCTCCTTAATATGGGCAATAACTTTTCATCGATTCCTGTTGGACAATCAATCTGATGAAAGAAACTACAAAGCATGGACCTTCTACTCTCTGCTCTCAACTACCAGCAACACAAAGTCGGATCTGTGAAGATTTTAAAGTTGTTAGACTAATCCTAGGCCTTCAAGGTAAGTATACAAAGTATCTGTGCTTTATGTTCTCGTGGCACAGTTGGGCTGACGAAGAGCATTATGTCAGACAAGACTGGCCTTAGATCTCTACCGTCAGAGGTTTCTACGAGTCAGTATTGAATAACTAAAGGCAGGTGTATTTGCTGGTCCTTTACAAGGACACTAGTTTTGATGAAGTATAAAATCCTGTTTTTGCCTTTAATCAGTCATTGAAAACCTCTTTCGGAACTAGAGAAGTCCTTAGTATAAGAAGGGGGTTGATGAGGCAATGAAGAATTTCCGCAAAGTTGTTGGCGCATGTCAGTGAAAATACACTTCCTCCGGTCCCACCTGGACTATTTTCCCAAAAATTGTTGAAACCTAAGTGAAGAACAGGGTAAGCACTTTTACCAAGATATCCGTGTGATGTAGGAACTCTACCGAGGGTATTGGGATGTAAACTTTCTGGCTAACTACTACTACTGCCTAAAAAGGGATTTAGTATCTGCTAGGCACAATCGGAAGTCCCAGAAGAGACCATTCATCCCTAAGTAGCTTTTTTGTATGTTGTACTCTTCTTGGTTTAAGTTAGAACATTGTGTCATCCTTATGTGTATAAATCATTCCAAATTACTATTATGTGTACAACGACTACAAATTGATCAGATTATAGTAATTTTGGCGATGTGCTTATATCTCAAAATAATGATCTGATTAGATAAAATAGGCATGAATTTCGGATTCAGCGCGAAAAAATGCCCTTAACCCTAGTATAATGTGTTCAACCTTGTAAACAGCACAGCCCTGTGTTATCTATGAAGAGAAATGAAACAATTACAATAACTAAAACACATCAAGTGTTTGCCTATTATTATAACCTTGTGAGCCTGGTTTTTATCAGAATTTTTTTTGCATATGATCGAGTTGGGGTAAGTTAGGATCTTTTATATTTGGTAATATGAGAATTGAGCTACTACTACCTAGTAAAACAATACACTGGGGTAGATTACCTGTATAATTATAATTGTGGTTAATACGTGTTGACCTAAAAGGAACTAATCTTATGTAATTAGAAAATGGTTCAGCAAGGTAACACGTTACCTCTTATTGCTCTCATTTTACAATAGTTGAAACACTAATTACTACTTCCACTATAATCTTCTAGCATATCACATATATATTTTTATATTTTCGCTAGTAATCATTTGATTTCTAAAGGATTTTATGATGGAGAGGCTGCAAACCAAAACCCTCTTAGTTGTTTTAATCTCTAACAACTAACAGTATCAATGCCAAAGTTGTATCTATCAGATGTCTGTTTAGAAAAAGATTTTGCGCATTAATTTTTCAGTAATATATATAATAATTTAAAGACACAACTATATCTGAGTTAACTACTGCTCTACTTTAATTATGTCACTATTTCACACATGTAAAACGCCCCTTAATAAACTATTTCCTGAATCTCCTTGCTCCCACAAACGGTAACATATTAAGGGGCAGTATTCTGTGAGGTTTATAGCATTTAAGGTACATTTCCTCTCTCAATCTTTCTTGCTCATAGAGATACTTGCATAAGGTGTTTGACTGATAAGACTAGAATTTAAACCGAACAATTTTCCTTTTATCTGTATAATTATCTACTTTTAGATTATTCATCAACAAAATATTTGCACCGGTCATTATAAAATACAGCTGCTGTGTAGTTCCATGTTAATCCTTTCTTCCCTATTGCTATACCTACATCAATTTACAAGTGATTTTAAAACAATATTATAAAACAAGGGATGTTATTATATATATTTTTAATTTACTACCAGCATGTCATAGTAACATAAAGTGGTATGAGAGGGAAATCATAAAACACGGGAATGGCAGGTGGACAATAACCTATAAGAAAATGTGATATAAAGAGATATCATCTGTTTACAACACCACACGTAGAATATTATATAAGAAAGATAGAGATAGCCAACCAATTCATATAATCTTAACACTTTGACCATTAAAACAGGTGAAATAATAGATGTAGTTCGAAACCAAGAAGTCGAGCGTTCTTCATTTTAAGGCCACCAACTGTCGCTAGGCTACGATCCAAAAAATGCTGAAATTGCTTGTGTATCATCTTTTCTTATATCCTATGGGGGATTGTGCATATGTTACTTTATTTGTGTAATAATACAATATGCATGTTTGGTTCTTTTAAGTTCTTTATTATCTTTGTTTTGGTATTTATTAAGAACTGTTTAATGACGATTTTTTGATGACGATTACTCAAGGGCCAATGAAATCAAGATTAGATAAAGTTCGAAGCATACAAACAGGTTAGTCCAATGATAAATAAATTTTTCGAATGGTTTTTAGTTAAGTGCCATTTTGTTAATTTTTAAAAGATGACACGTCGGCTGGAGTTTAGTTTGATTGAGTTAAATTTGGTTAAAATCTCACCCTAGTGAATAAAAATTGTATTTGGATCAATCACCTATGAGAGAATTGACTATTAGATTATTTATTTACGTTTTCTTTTAACCATATTGAAACCATATTGAAACTTAATTATGGAGCGAAAATAACGTATTCTCCTACCTCTGATATTCAGATAAGATAAGATTTTATTCTAGAATATTTGATATACTAAAAATTATTTTATTATGAAAATAGGATTTTAAAGTTAAAATTGATTATGTATTTTTGACTAATATTCTATAATTTTTTTACTTTACATGCAGTGAAAATGGACAGTTACCAAACTTCTTCCATAGCCTAAGATTTTACGTGGTCTTGCAATTGTTACAAATGGTATTTCAAAATTGTAACATTTATATTTTTTATTTGTTTAACAAAACTATATCTATATCTATTTTTAAGTCAATAGGGATATAATGTGTACTACCAGTATATTGTGCAATTAAACTAGCCAATGTTCGCCTAATTTTGCAATGTCTTAAAACTCCAATATATGTTACGATAAATCTACATATTTATATTATTCATCAATTCTATTTTTTTCTAATTATAACTGGACGTTTTAGATTATTGCTTTAAAAGGTAAGATGAAAATTTTGTCTTTTGCTATTTTAATCAATTTTCATTTGTCACGATTATTTCCAACGATCTTAGTGCATTACAATACCGGAATTATTCTCTGCCAATCAATGGTGTCATCTGCATATATTAAGGCATATTATTTTAGGGCGTCTATCCGGCGAGCTATTTGCCATAAAGGGCATAAGTCTCCGTAAACAACAAAACAAACAAACAACAAAAAACCGGAGTATGTGCCCAGGAAAGAACAGAGTAAAACATAAATTACATGAGTCCACAAGTCTGTGTTCACGAAACCGTCCCAAACATTAGAGACAGTTTGTAGTGATCGTGCTCTTTCCGGTACTTTGTCAAGTAACTTGCTCCTTCAAGAAAATAACTAAAAGCACTTTTATCCTATCATCTATCGATACATCATCACTCATGCCATATTACGATATTTTCTAACAAGTAATCCTAAAAGTCTTTTCCAAGATTTTCTAATAAGGAATTTTCAAAGTCTTTGACGAGGATTTGTACTAAAACAGCCTTTATATCTTTTAAACAATTTTCTAACTTGTATTCATCATTGGCTTCCACAAGATTTTCTAACAAGTATGTAATTCACAATGATTTTCACAATAATTTCTAAGAAGTTATCCACAAACTGTTTCACAAAATTTTCTAACGAGTAACCTTCAATGTCTTTCACAATTAATTCTAAGAAGTAATACTCAATATCTTACGCAATATTTTTTAACAAATAATACCCAAAATCTTTCCCAAGTTTCCTACAAGATATTCCGAAATGTCTTTCAGAATATGTTCTACCAAGTAATCCTAAATATCTTTCAAACTTTTCTAATAATATTCCACATTCTTTCATAATATTTTCTCACAAGTAATCCAAAGTGTCTTTTTCAATATTTATTAAAAAGTAATCCTCAATATATTCCACAAGGTTTTCTAACATGTAATCCTCAATTTCTTTGAAAATAATTTCTAACAATTAAATCTAAATATATTTATTAACAAGTAATCCTCAATGTAATCTACGAGGTTTTCTAATATGTAATCCTCATTTTTTTTCAAAATAGTTCCTAACAATTAAATCTTCATTTTTTTAAAAATGTTTTTACCAATAAATATAAATATCCTTAAAAAAATTCCCACAAGTAATCATGTGTATCTTTCAAGATATTTTATAACAACTATTCTTTACTGTTTTTTCCACAATACTTTCTAACACGTATTACTCAATATTCTTCACAATATTTTACAACAATTATTCCTCAATTTCTTATAAAATATTTTCTGAAAAATAATCATCAATGTGTTTCATAAAAAAGAGCAAAGTGGATTGATGCCTAATATTCTCCTTGCCTCTATTCTGTGAAATACAATATATTCTGAAACTCTTGGTAAACAGAAGCACAATATATTTTTGATAATATAGATTTCTTATTACTCTAATAAATATACATGGTTAAATGCTTGGCTATAATTCATATATATGAGCAATAATTTTGTCTTCTTATACAGAAACAAATCACTTAAATTGTTGATTACATAAAAAATGATCAACCCAATTAGCAGTAGTGAAATTTATCTGTCTAAATTCTGCTTGTATCGCTCTAATTTTTTCAAGAAATAAAGTTATTAAGATTGCCCTATCTCATTATTTGATATATTGTGACACTAATTGACCTTCCTACATCTATTTTTAATTACATGTTCTTTTACTTTATAATTTGTTTAATAAGGCCTCATAAATTGCTTATAAATTGTTTAAGACACTAAAAATTTCTTTGCTTGGTTGTTCTTTCTGCCTCTTTTATAACCTTTATTAACATTTTAGCTCTAGTTGCTCAGTGTAGAAGTCTAAATACCCCGTACATAAGTGTACGTAGAAACACTCCGACACAAAGCTGTCGTATCCCTAAACGCACCTTTCGCCTCGAATTCTCCCTTGCTCTTTTTTGCACCTCCATAAAATCCAAGATGGCTCGAAGCCGTGAATGACATATCGTCAGCTCAAAGATGATAAAAGGTCTTTCGCACGACGATACGGATTTTACTAGAATTCGATTCTTTCTCGCGATACTGCTCGTGAGAGAAATAAAAGGAAGACTGTCCCTGGAATTGGGCAAAAGCCCTTGCACCTACGTGGAGTTTTTGTGAAACTCAATCGACATAAGAAACCGTTCGCCGTTGGAGGGATGGAAATTCTGGAAGAATTGGTTGTTTCGCCCACGGTACTTGTAGGTGCCAAATTTCTTGCAGCCTTTTCTTCCCTTTAGAGTTTGAGGTTTCCCCAGACCTCCGTAACGTGGAATATTAGAGTTACTTACTTAATTCAGTGTTTAAATCAATAATATTATTCCTTTCGTTCTGTCTGGTGTCATTAAGACGCAAACATCCTAGTGAGTAATCTGCAAGTAATCCCCACGACCTTTTGTAGAATTATTTATTCAGTGCAAGATTAATCCTATTTATATTTATATTCGCCGTTGCTTATTTCAAATTGATGTACATTAAAGTTTATTTTTCTATATCTGTGTTTAACTAATGTGGACGATCCTTTGGCAATTATTAAACAATCCACGCAGCTTAAATCTCAATATTCCACCAACCCACCCATGGTTGGCTTTTACTGTTGAGAACACACTCAGGATATCATTACCATAGTTTTAATCAAAAATGTACGTACCGGGGTTATTCTTATTCCCTTCAGTGCGGTAATAAAATATATGTCGAGGAAGTGGGACTGGGATAACCCCCTAACTCAAACCTTGACTTTTTTTCTGTTCATCGTTCAAGCAATTGTGACCTATGTTTTGACCTTTGTAGATTACCATCCTAAAAATTTTTTCTTTGTTTTCTGACCTTCTTTTGAAGGTACTCAAAATTACCTCCTTTCATTTGATGAGTGCTGGTCAAGTGTAGTCTTGACACTTCAAGACAACATGAGAAGGGCAATCAATATATAGTTTTTATCACGTATTTCATTACGTATTGTGGGAACATAGATTTAGACGGCATTCTAACCTGTACAGCACGACAACCTAATAGGCATATTAAAAAAGTAGTTTAGATTTTAAGTTAGTTTCTTTGAAAGTAGTAGTAGTTCAGAGAAGAAGAAGGGTATGAAAAGGAGCTTCCTTTAAGGTATTTTTAATAAGCAAGAAAAGAACATGCTCAACTATATGGAGAGCCAGTGCACTTCGCGGAGCAACGGCTTGTGAAAAAAGAAACTTTATTGTTTAAGATGATCATTGGCTGTATGATTAAAAAATTACAGGATACAAATCGTAAGATATTGATACGACAGTTACACTATGTACCAAAAGCTTATCACTACAAGGATAACAATTGAAAACTGGTGTAACTAACCAAAATTCCACTCACAAAAATGTTCCAAAGACAAAACGTGGTTTGAAAATGGTAGCCTAACGAATAGCAATTAAAAAAAAATATGGCAGAAACACTAAATATCACTTAAGTTAACGTGACAAACTCCAATTGAAAAGTGATTACAACACCAAAACTCAACTTGTTATAAAGTTAATGTGGCATTTAAATATTGAAAAAAATCCCCATTAAAAGAGAATAACTTAGATATGATGATAAGAGAAGAGTGAAATTGCAAAAAATTGCATGTCAAACAAAGTTATTGATGATATTAACAAGACAAAGGTCGAAATTGAAAACGTGACAAGAAAGGATGCAATTGCCAAAAAATATACAACTAAAAACTTCATTCACAATAATATTAAAATTACAAACTCTAGTTTAATAAATGCTGACTAAGATGATATAAATTGCTCTAGCAAAACAAAGATGATTAAGAATGTTCTTAGAATTATTTTTTAAAGGTTAATAAGGCAAAAGCTTCAAATTGTCAATATAATATGGTTATGCAATTTCAAATTTACTCAATTATAATTAACGGAGCTGATGGGTTGTACTTTAATCCTTCTTCCCTGTTCCGTAAATTCTTAAAAAATAGGAAAGAAATACAATAGTTTGAATTTGAACAGCTATGTCTAAAATGGGATTCGCAGAAATGTAGTAATTATGAAAATTACAGATGTGCAAAGAAATAGAATACCTAAAATTAATTATAATTTTTAGGAAGTATAAAGGAAAAAAAGAGATTAATAGTCTTGGGAGCATGTGCAATATAGTAAATATAAACATGCAGATCTTGTGAAATGTAAATGTCTCAGGTTTCTTGGCGGATGGGTTTGTCTTCTTGGGAGAGACGTGAACCCTGAGTTGAAAGAAAGGACCCCAAATATCTCATTAGGACACCACCAGTTAATTACCTTGATTAAGCTTATGAGTGTCCTTCTTAATAGGGCTTTGGGTAACCCTTAATGGGGAAGAACAGCAAATCTTCTGTCAACGGCAATCCTCAAATGGATACTTAGGGTTGTTGCCATAGTCATGTGCCTGAAATTCCACAATTCTTTGATTTCCTTAGCATTGGAGGGCATAATCCAATCGTAACTCTTCTCTTATTCTTTCTTCCCAAGGTATGCAGACTGGCTAAAGGGTGGGACGTGTCATGGTGGGTTTTCCCCATCGTCAATGGTGATATTGAGTTGAACTATGGCCCTCCATGTTCAAATAAAGATAGCATATTATATTTAAATATCAGAGGCTAGTATGCTAACTTAAATGATCTAATGGTTGTATCATCTTAATATGATACTATTTTGTGTGCTGAAACCTTAGCACCCCTATCTCGAAATATTACTGAAATCCTATTGCTAAAATTTAGGAATCCTCATCCGATTCGTCGAGATACCTTCCAAAGAGTCCGTAGCTTAGTTGCTTACACACGAAAGGGTTACAATGCCACAGTACCTCCTGACCTTATGTGTGGATGTCATGAAATTCAAGTTGTTAGGGTTATAAATCGTCTGAACAACTTTATATATTTAGTTTATATCATAACCCTGACCTTGACGATAACATTTATGATTGTTGTATCTAACTAAGATGGCTTGGATTCAGGAATCGGATAATAAATCTTGTTTTTTCTTTGCACATCACCAGCAATGGCTAAACTGTGTTTCACCAACTAACAGTCAAGGTCATGCTGCCCTTGAACTTTTCAATTTATCGGGATGTATTCACCTTGTCCTTGGCCCAACTCATAACTCTGGCAATTTTTGGATATTTACTCTCTGATGTGCCAGATGTTCTTATGGTAAATATCTTGCCACCAAATGGTTATTCAGATCATTCTGCTGTCAGTTTCAATTCAATGGCCAATCTTAATGTTCCTAAGTTTACTACCTCAAAAAGAGTTTATCTTAAGTCCCGTGTTAAATGGAATAATATAGTCAATGATTTAAATGATGTGGCGTGGGGTGATGTCTTTAAATAGATTTATCCTGAAATTGCATTAAAAGCTACTCTTTTGCAAATTATATTTAGGATAATCCCTTCAAAAATAATTAAAATGAGGTGACAGGACAGAGTTTGGTTTATTGATGCTTTTCAAGGTGCTTTTAATCCTAAGCAAGCTGCTTATTATTCGGGGTCTATGAACAAAATACCAGATAATTAGCTAAATTATTTACAATTGAGCTCTGAACCCCAAGCTATACATGATGCGGCCCAAGCAGAATTTAATAAATACATGTATATCTGTGATAACTTACCTGGCATCACTCAACTGAATAAATAGTGAACCACTCTTAAATACTTTATTTATGAAGAAGACTCATTTTTTCCACCTCTTTGTAATGAGAATGGTTTTCTTATGTACAAGTTTATACCCTGAAAAAGAAAGCTGACCTTCTCTCATCTTTCTTTCAGACGAAGCAATGTCACCAAGATTTTGAACTCACTCCATTTGCTTTCCTACTCCAATTTTTCTAAGTTTGATTTAGATAATCAGAAATAAAAAGCTATATATTAGACTTGGATGCTGCTGATGGTAGGGATACTACTGGCATATTTCCTTTTTTCAAGAAGAATGCTGCAATATTGGCCCCTAAACTGGCAATCCTATTTAGACATCTTATTTGTGCCGGTAAATTCCCGCCTTGTTAGAGAGTTGCCAATGTGACCGTTATTCCTAGAGGAGCATCAGCTTCGCTTTTACCATCAAAAGATATGCCTATCTCAATAACTCCTGTTATAGCTAAGATTTTTGAGAAATTATTGGTTAGACTTCTTAATAAGTTTATTATTAAAGAATCTTTACTACCTTCTATTCAATTTGTATTTAAAAATGGTGTGGAGACCTATGATGCCTTGTCTTATTTGGTACACCAGAGGCAATCTAACTTTGATGCAGGCTCTGAAGCCAGGCTAGTAACACTGGACTTAAGTTCTGCCTTTGACAGAGTTTATCATAAAACTTTGTTATATAAACTTAAATTATTGGACATAGGTGGCCTTTTTTATTAAATTTTAATGAAATTTTATCTAGTCGCAAGCAATGTGTTGTTGTTGATGGAAAATGTAGTTCTATGGTTGATGTGGTTTCTGGTGCTCCGCAAGATAGTGTCCTTATACCTATTTTATTTACTCTATATACTGCGGATATGTGGCAGAACTAAGAGAATAACATAATGGCTATGCTAATGATGCATCATTGTATTCATTTATTCCATCACCTAGGACATCGAGTTGAGGCGGCAAATTCTATAAATAGAGATTTGGTACAAATCTAGGGCTGGTTCTGAATGCTGGAAAATCACACTCAATTATTCTTAGTCGCAGTAGAACTTCAAATCCAAATCCTTCTCCTTTATTGTTTGATAATATTTGTCTGGATTCTTTGGATAATATAACGTTGCTAACTTTTAACACTCATCTTCGTTCAGTTTCTTCCTCCATTGCTCAGAAGACTGGTCTTCTTAGAAAATGCAGAATAACTTTTGGTAATGATGATGCAGTTTGAACTACCTTCTTGGCTTTTATTTGGCCTAAATTTGAATATTTTTCTCCTGGCTGGATGTCAGCTGCCTATTGCAATCGTAGATTGTTCAATAGAGCAATCAATAATGCTAAATTTCTGTTGTGCAATCTAAATATTGACCTACAGAAACGTAGATTGTTTGGTCATTATTATTTTTATTTAGGATTTTAAATAAAAACGAACATCCACTCCATTCTGCACCGCCTGGGCCTTTTACAGCAGCTCGATTCACAGGTCACTCTAATAACATTATTAATAGAAACAGCAAAAAGTTTTCTGATGTTTGATGTAATACAACTCAATTTGCTTCACTGTTTCATTCCTAATATTTGTAAGGAATGGAATGAACTGCCAGAAGAGTGTGTATCAGCATCTGATATTACATAGTTTAAATCTAAAGTAAATAAATTTATTATTCAATAACCGACTTTGTTTTCAAATATTTTTAATCGGGTTTCTTCTTTTTTCTCTCTTTTTCTCTTTTAGGGTTGTGTTTTCCATTGGAAACTTCAGTATTTGTATAATAATAATAATAATAATAATAATAATAATAATAATAATAATAATAATAATAATAATAACCCTAAAAGAACAAATAAAGGAGGGCATTTTCGCAGAAATCTGTGTGAGCAGAGGTTTGTATGTAAAGTGTTGAAGTGGGTAAATATGAAATTATATAGGAAGATTTTAGTGATATGGGAGAGCGTGCAAATCTCAAAAATATGGTACAAATCAAGAATTAAGACACGTCTCTGTTGTAAATTTTAAGCAAGGAGACAAGAAAATTCTCCCAAAGTATTGAAAGGTCAATTATGAATTATTCAGTATTTATATTTGGCTGTATACGTTAGTGTGTAGGAAGGTCTATGAGAGCGTCCAATGGTATATCGTAATGCACCTATTTTGGAGACGTCCGGTTTCAATATCTGTACAAGTGTGGCCTTCTGTGGGGCTTTTAGTCCCTCTTTATATGCCTGTGTATATTCATTTGCCATTCTTAAATCCATAGAGGAGTGAGAAAGTGTGTGTATTGGGACTAGTTAAATTGTGTACTATCGTAAATTTTTCCACGATACGCCGTCTTGTTATTAAGCCAGAAACTTCATTGTAAAGTGGTATTTTCCTTTCTAAGTCACGTTTTATTACTCTCTTTCACTTTATATGTCGCACCTTTATCTTTGTATGCGTTCTTCGCTCAACCCTAGGCAACCCATTGAAATGGAAAATTGAAAAATTCCAGACAGCCGTAAACTTCTTCGAAAGCCTAGTTTTCTCTACTTTCCGTTTGGTCAGAAATTGAAAGACCGAATTTTTTAATTCTCTTCGTGTTTCAATTTCTATGAATGAAATTATTTTAGTATTTATTCCAATTAACTTATTTGGATATATTGAGTTATATTTTAAAGTTTAAGAGATTTTAATTAAATGGTATGAATGGAAAAATTGTAATTAGTGTGGTTGTTACGGTTTGAAACTATAAGTATTTCAAGTTTTTGTTCTCTCAGACATAGCAAGCTCATATTCCTTATCTGATAATGTGGGCTAATAAATACATGTACATGGGCCCTTAGCCTCTCTTTCTGGTTTAAATAAATTTAAATATGCCACTAAGATGAGAAAACTACTAGAGAGCTAGATTTTGTATTAATTTGTACAATATCAATTTTGGTGCCTGAAGCACAATTTTGGTGTTGTATACAGCTTGTTTTATTGACTCATCTTTGTTTAATATTTTAAAAAATTACGATTTAGGTTTACTATTTAAATTGAGCAGTGCACAATAATTAACGGCGCGTGAGTCATCGAAACTGGAATTGTACATAAATAAAGATTACACTCCCCAAAATCTTTGTTACCCAGGTTTGCATATCATTTTTAATGCGAATCTCCCCTATTCATGTATATACCACTAGTTCTGAGTCTGTGAACGTTAAAATCTTGTATTTCTCTCTCACTTGCGATTTCCAAATCATTTCTCCGACACCACCAAACATACATACGTAGAGATAAAGATTAAATCACTCACATAGCTATTTACGATTATACCTTGGGGTAAATAAACACGTGTATATATCTACCTACTCTCAGATATATTTATATATATTCCTGTTGTTCTACATTTTTCTCAAGTACACTTATCTAACCTACTTTATGGATATTAAGAAAAGGAATCCATGACTTAATTCATCTGGAATTGCCCACTAAAATTGCTTCCGGCTGCAAGCCTTTTTCACTAACAGCAGTCATGCCCTAGATTACAAATGCTCTTACATCCCTTAATTCTCATCTCAGGAAGATGGCTACTGAGAAAATAGAAAAAATATAACTTACAGTCTAAAAAAAATACATAAAAAATAATATATTAGGATAGAGGCCTCTCGGAAGAGGTAGGTAAAAAGTAATTTTGGTTGCAAGCAATCTACTTCTATAAAATACAATCTTCTTTATTAGAAAACTTTTTGCAAATAAATTTTGGAAGTTTAATTTAAAGAAATTTAAATATATTTGAGCAAATTAGAGTCAAGCCAGGATATCAGAGTTTTTAGAATTTCGGAAAAGGTATCGGCTTCGCGCGATATATTAAAGTAAATCCTGTCCCCGAATACATAGAGTGACAATGAGAAAATCAGAAACAAACAAATGGTTTCAGAATGTAAGAAAGTATGTAAATCAAAGACAAATGATTTAAATAAATAAAGCAATTTTAAAAAGTGAAACAGAGTAAAATACTATTAAAATCTAAAACAAAAATATATCTGGAAAAAGGAATTTTCTTCGAGAATCAAAAACAATAAATCATGCAGGAAACAGAAAAAAACATTTCAAAGCCCTAAGAAATAAATACAGGGGGAATCAGAAAAATTCTTCGATATCATAAAACAAACCAGCAGAAAAAGAGATAAACAGTCAGAGAGCCCAAGACAATACGATAAGCTGAAAGAGAGACAAATCCTATCAGAACCTAAGATCATAACACAAAGAAAATTAGAGACAAATCTTTGAAAACATTAAATTGCACGGCATGCAGAAATAGACAAATCTTTCAATAATAGAAAAAAATACGACAAAAAGAAATAGAAATAGAGATATTTGAGAAGCTACGACAAATGGAAACAGAGAAAACTCCTTATATAACCTAAGACAAGCAGTATCAGAGATAAATACTTTAAAGATTTAAGACCATAAGACATATATAAAGAGAAAAATAACAAGATTATAGAGATTCCTGCACAAAAGCCTACCTCTAAGAGTTTGCAAAGATACATGTGCACCTCCACAAATAATTTTAAAAGGAAGTGTTATTGATTAATGAGACGGAAATATAATAATTAGATTAACATAACCGATGAAAGATTTTTCTTGGGGGTTAATACCTTAATTTGGCACCAATCAACAAGAAAAGGAAGATGCTTTGATCAAGATAAGAGACTAACTTAACACATCTCAGTAGTGTAGATTGGAAAACCCGTGCGTTAATTTTCTTAAATAGAAACATGTGGTGTGTGAATAAAGAATAAGAGATAGAAAGGATAGAACTGTCGTGATTTACTCTGTATATACTGATGCATGTGGCTGGCTGTGTTTCCCATATTATTCATAGTGGTCTATAGATTTTCCTAAGCGAAAGATCAGTTTCGTTAGAACAACTAACCCTTTGAGGGATAATCATTTGTCATTGAACGCATCCTCGGATTTAAGATAGAGAGTTGTCCTAATGATAATTAGTTTAGCTACGAAGAATAAATAACCAGCCGTGATTAGACGCGCAACGGGAGTCGGAGGAATATGATAAGTGAAACTTGTAAACAGGCATTCGTAAATGTCTCTTATTTGATGATAAGTCCTACCTGACTTGACGCGAGGTTGAACTTCTTCTTCCATGACAGCCACACAAATAAGTGCTTCTTAATAATCCAAGTATTTGATAGAGAACAGAAGTGGTACATCTCTTCTTTACTCTAGCTTTCTCTTATAGTGCCACCTCTATTATTTTAATTGTCATTGATGGGATTGTAGGTCCTCACCTTTAATTTCCCTCGTCTAACCTAAAGGATAAATAGAGTCCTATATCAGGACTGAGTTAAGAGAAGATGCAGAGTAGTGATGGTTTTTCTTACATTTGTTTTCACCCATAACTGGCATGAAGAGTCATGACTGGGACCGCAATCGAAACCATTAGCTTGTATCATCTACCACCATCAATCTTTCCTTTTCTCTCTATAATGCGTCTCCCAATGGCATGAGAGTGAACATCGTCATCATGATCATGTTAAGATATTGCCAGTAATTAATATCTTAACGACCGAATGGATCCAATTTTAAGACTGTCGAGGTATAGCCGATATATATATACTGAGGGGATTTGATTAGCTGAGTTGTGTGAAATTAGGCACAAGGTCACTCAGTTGACCTATCCTCGGTTCCGTTACCACATGATGGGGGTAAGATAATGGGAAGGGGATGAAGGAAACTCCTTTCTTGACTACGTGGGCAAATAACAAAATGCAAAGCAGATATTGCCCGTTAATTACTTAGCTATGGTCCAATGCTGTTCTGGGTTATTAAAAAGAGTAGTAAAAAATAATCTTTAATAACACAATAAAAAATGATAAATATTTACATAAAAAAAATGAAATTAGAATATCCAAGACTATAGGGTGCTCCCTGCTCTGGCAAAAGGGACAAGCTAATGAGCTTAATGAAAGTAAATGGACAAACTCTGATTGAGCCTTCAAAGGCTGCACTGAGCCAAAATACAAGTAAATCTTTATAGGATGACAGGATTAACAGATACTCACGCGTCCACACCTTGTACAAATTAATGATAGACTACGAATCAAAGTGGGTAATTTGAGGAGGAGAATTGCAGAAGGTTGAGATTTACCTCGGAATACTTTGCCGAGGGAGAAATTGAGCTGGTGAACGAGAAAGACTGTTGCTGGGGAAATCGCGAATTGACTGGAGCGGAGTTTCGCCGAAGAAGTTTCTGGCTTTTATGCTCATGTAGGCGAAAACGAAGCCACATCGAGAAGAGACGCGTCTCGTGCATGATAGCGAGCCAGTACTAACATTACCTGGCTGAGCCTGGCGCTAAATACCGGCTGACGATGGGAGGAAATCGCCTCCAGCCATGGAGGGGATTCTCCCAAGTTAAACACAGGGCTGGGCGATTGACATATTCCAGCCAGTAATTTGCGATAACAGATGTCGTTCCTTGCTCTCGCATGCTTTCTGATGGTAGGTGGGAGGCAAGTTTGTCTCAAGCTTTGGGGGAAACCTCCTTGAGTAAACACAGCTGCGTTTCGAAACCCTCTCGCTTGGTTGTCACGCCCGTTTCTCTCGTGTTGATATCCACGTGGATATTTAGGTTCTACGTGGGGCTCCTTGACTCTATTCTGTCACAGAGACAATTTATAAAAACAATAGAGTAGTACATTACTTTTAATAAGTAATTATGACCCACTTTAATTTAAACCATATATGCTACTTTGCTCCAGCTTTTCTCAAGGCGCTGCCTGCACTAATTTATACTGTATTTTTTCAATAATTAAAAGAGAAAAGAATTTTTAATTTATCTGTATTTGAATTTATTTACATCTTTAAAATTGATGTAAGGTCTGTTAGTGAAAATGTTCTTTTCAGCATTCTCGATTATATAATTCAATAATTTACCATAAATTAATTGCAATAGTTTCTGTGCTATATCTATTATATATGCAGAAACGTCCATTTTGAAAAATAGTTGCTCGTTTCGTTGTCCTATCCAAATGAATGATCTTTTTCAATTCCTTTCCTGTAATTTAAAATTTGACTTCTTTCTTTTAATCATGGTCGTTTAAACTGTTAATATTGAAAAATTTGGTCATACGTTAGGATTAATGGTTATCTCTGCTTTGTGAATATTGGGTTAAGAAATCAAAAATTCCTCTTTATTTATTTGATGACTCTTCCATGTTGGTTTTGCATGTCATTAAAATAATTTCGAGGCTTTATATTTGTAATTATTCTAGTTCAATCTATCTTTGTAACTTCTCATCATTTCTCCCAGCATATTTGACATTTGATTGGATTGGTGTGTTAGTATTTGCTTTAAGGAGTAAATGAGACTTTTTAATTCCTTAATGTGTAAATTGGCAAGGAGAAAGATAATGAAAGGCAAGCAAGTGTGTAACAAAGAAATAGGAAAAGAAAATTCCTCAAATCTTCCTTCTAATAAAAAGAAAAACCTTTTAAAGTTTATTACCTACAAATTTATCACTATTTCAGAGATAAAAACTATACATAAGTATCAAATTACACATTTACTTTTCTTATATGCTTACATACCCTGATTAATGGTTGTAGAAAAAAATCATCCTCATAATTAACGAATAAGTTTTATGTTTCAGTGGTTATTGTTAAATATTTATTAATATAGCAGATATTTATTTAGCTTAAACGTTAGTAATTTAAAAGATCTAACATTTTGAAGATATGCCTTGAAAGTTAAATAGAGATAGGTCATTCTGTTACTTCATTCCTTTCCGATGCCATTAAAGTATCCATCAATGTCTAACGACTATAAACATCGAAGTTAAGACATAAAGGTATAAAAGCAGGAATTAAACTTAAAATCATAGAGGTATAAAAGGGAGATTTTTTTCAATTTATTCTGATATTAATAAGAGGCGAACTATTAAATTAATGAAAAGATCTGGCAAATGAAACTAACAATCTAAAATGACCGATTTTGTGGCAAAATGAAACTGATAGTAATAAATCAAAGCAAAGATAACCTAAATTCACTTGAATGCATTTCAATGCCTCTTACGAACCCAAACAATACACATAGGACTTAGTTCGTTCCTATCTTAAAAAACACAAGTGAAGAGGGAACCGAACCTGTATTAAATGAGAAAAAGAACTGAGAGAATGAATGTTTAAATTCTGACGCCAGAATGGTACATAACAAGTATTTAGATTCGAACGAGAGAATATACATAAAATCTCTTAAATTTCCAACAAGCTTCACCTTGAATAATGGAAAAATGTGACAAAACATTTACTCTCTTCCATCTTTTCTCCATGAAAATTAAAGCTGGCCAAAAATAATAAATTCCCAACATTTATTTTCTTCTATAACGTTTAATCAACCTAACAACATTTAAGTTTGCTTAGCACATTTATCCGCGAAAGAGAATTCAATTTCTTTATAAATATACAACACTTTCCCTGAATATTATCCTCTTTATAAAACAGGTTATTTGTATTTCAATGTTTAATTGGTCCTAAAAAAATAATAAACCCATGTACATTCTATTTGTCACACATACATTTACTTGCGTCAAAGCCTTGTAACGATTTTTTCAACAGACAACTATGATTCTTATATAGATTTGGCCTGATTAGATGCTTTGATAGATTGATTTATTGACATAAAGGAGACTTGCAATTGTGGGTGAGTGACGGGCAAAGACAATTTATGAACTCTCTATCACATACAAAATGAACTCAGACATTTGAAGGAAATTTTCGGCATCCCACCGAATAAACGAATAATAAGTGCGTAATGAGGCAAATAGTAAAAGAATGAGTAGAGGAAAAGGTTAGGAAATGGAAGCATAAGTGAGTGTTAGAAGAGAAAGGACAAAAAATATGAATCTTTAGTACTCTAAACCTATTTAACAAGTCTGTGAACAAAATGGGGAGAATGGGAAAATTAACAAACGCAAAGAAATAGCAGCAATTGATTGGACTAGTTTAGATTGTTGATGTGTTGGAGTTTATCATATGAATTGCGCTCTAATAAATAATATTGATATGCAATTTACTCCCCAGCCACCACCAACCAAAACCTACCTAAAAATTGTCTAAAGCTCATTACTCCTAAAATTTAAACGAGTGTAAATATTCTGAGACGGATGATAAAACCCATCAACGGGCAAGAAAGCCAAATTTGTTCCAAAAACTGTTGATTTTAGCCAATAATAAATTCAGAGAAAGTGAGAAGTGATTGTTTTCAAGAAATAAAAAGGAGAAACGTGTTAATAGTTAGAAATATGAAGGTTCAAAAATCAAAACTAGCAGCCTTGTGAAAGGTACAGAACTCCAAAATTCGATGGACTTTTTTGAGTCGGTGTTATTCACAGGGTATAATATCTTCGAAAAATTCATTACTAGCCGAAAATAGTAAGCAGACTCTTAAGGATGAACTTGGCAAGAGGCACGCCTGTACACTTCATTACTCAAGAAAGCAATGAATTTAAAAAGATATCTAGGATTTATTTATAATTCAATAAATCAGATTCATTAATTTCCAAAATATTTTTTAAAAAGGTACAAAGGAAAGGAAATGAAGTGATAGGGGAAAAAACGTGGGAAAGACAAAAATCACCTATAGGATCAACATGGCCGACTACAGTCAGAAAGAGACTTTGTTTTCTGAACCCTTCGTTAGGATCCTTTTACTTATATAGTCAAAAACTTAAATGTATGTATATAAATTACATGTAAAAATCTTTAAAATAATTATAAATTCCAATTCTAACTTATATTAACCTAACTTGATATTAAGAACAGTACTGCCGAATAATTATGGATTTTTATAAAAATTAAAATTTTCTTCAAAAATGCTAAGAAAACAACTTTTATTTAAGCAATTTTTCTAGGACTCAAATGAATCTGTTTACCCATTTGGTTTTAATAGATTTATAGCTAAAAACTACCTAAAACACACAAAATTAAACTATTAAAATAACAAATAAATTAGCTAAAACACCAAAAAATATTGTTAAAAATAAATAAAAGAAAACATCCTCTTTGCCTTCTAAAGGCAAGATACCAACTGGCTCTAACTTCATTTAAAGGGTCCAATGCAGGATTGTTCCTTCAGTATTACTAATTATACTTACAAAGTAACCTAGGCTCTTGAAAAGAAAAATGTAAATAGTTAAGACTGTGTAAGTGAAAAAGTGTGAAATGAAGCGAGAGCATGTGGGAGCGAGCGTGCGAGAGAAGGTGGTAGAGAAATAAATATTGAGAGAGTGCGAAAGAAACTGTTAGAGAGAGTTTGTGAGTGAGAGTGAATATGTAAGAGAAAGAATATGTGAGAGTGAATATGAAAGAGAGAGTGAGACTCTGTGTGTGAGATAAAGAGTTTCTGGTAAAGATAACCTTAGTGAGAGTGTAAGGGAAACTGAGAGAGACTCATACAATGTATATCTGTTTGGAGATAGAGAGAGAGATAATGAGAAAAAGAAGGAAAGTTGGAAAGAGAGTATGTGAGAGACAGCGTATGAGAGCAACAGTGATTGGGAAAGAGATTAATAAAGAGTGTATTAGTGAGACAGTTTGTGAATGAGAATGTGCGTGTGACAGTACGCATGAGAGATATTATTTAAAAAAGAGAGTGTCTGTGAAAACGAATGTGTAACACAGAGTGTGTAGTAGAGAGAGAGTGACCAGGAAATAAATTACCTTAAAAGAACTTTCGGTCATGATGTGACGCTACTTGTGAACTTCTTATCCTAATATTTACACACAAAAATAACTATGAGCTGGAGACAAATGAACAGTAAAATTGAAGGCTCTCCCTTCCCTCCTCTCCCACCCGCCACGCGGGTACAGAAATCTAAAACGATGCCTCATTCAGTTGAAATATAAAGCTCAACCAGGAATTTTGACAGTAAAGTTTTTGAAACCTACCCGGTCAAACATTAATAATATCAAAATTATCATTCAACACATCAACATTGATATAAAAAATCATATTCAAACAGGTTCTTTACAGAATATTTATTTTACCTTCCGATCTTTGCAATCTCGTCATTTAATTTTTATACACGAATCTATATTCATTCTGAATTTTTTGATTCTAAAGACTTTCTCATTATACTTATTTCTATTTATATACATATTAATTAATCCCATTGTATTTTGATTTAATAGCTGTATGTATGTATGATTGTATTTATTTTTTTCTTAAAAGTATCTATAGTTTTGCTAGATATGACATCTCTTTGCGTCTTATTTTGAGGGTTAATAATTCTTTTTGAAATAAAGGTACCAGTTAGATTTTTCCAAAACACGTCTGACTTGTGAAATGATTTTTTCATTCTTACACAAATTTTGAATCTGTTGTGATATAAAAAAACTTTTTCTGCCACACATATTATTAATCCCGTTGTTCGTTGCTCATTGTGATTTAACTTGAACCATATTTCAGCTTCTACATTTTGAATTCTATTCAATATCTTAAAGGTTTCCATTAGTTGGCCTCGCATTCTCTGCGTTTCCCGGCTGAAGAGATTTAATCTTTTCAATGTTGTCTCATAATTATGTTTTCTTAATAATGCTATTAATTCTGCTGCTTTAGCTTGTCCTTTCTCAAGCCTTTCAATATCCGTCTTTAAATGCGGGACTAGAATTGTTCACAATTTCACAATATTCAAAATGTGGGCGAACTAATGCATTATATAAATTTAACACGATAATATCATTTCTGCATTTAAATTTTCGCTTTATCTATCCGAGGATCTTGGGTCCTTTTTTTCTGCTTCTATGCTTTGAAGACTAAAGTTAAGATCCTTCGATAAATATACTTCTCAATCTTTCTCAACTTTTGTTTCAGTTATATTCGAGCTAAACAATATGCATATAGCCTGTGGATTTCCGCATCCAATATCCATTACCTTACACTTATCTAAGTTTATTGGCAGTTTCCATTCTCTTGACCATTTTTCTATACGATTACTATATATGTACATTAATAACTTTACAATTTTATGTCACTCTTAATTCTTCTTCTCTTTTGGCTTTTTAAATTCTTCGGTTTATTTCTCGTCTTAGGTTATCCTATTGTTCTATCTTCTGTTGGGTGACCACGTAGGATCTTGACTAGTTAAAGTATTTTACTTTTAATGAGGAGATATTTTTATTCTTTTTCCCTAAAAATATTTTTAAAAGATATCCACATATTTTATACTTCTTCATCATTTGTATCACATCCTAATAAGCTTACTTTCATGGCTTCATAATTGCCTTTGTTAAATTCATGACTGGGTATATTGTATATTTTTTCCCAGGTCGGTGATAGGATATTAATTCTATTAAATTGTGATCTCTGCCCTCAAAATTTTCACCGACGCAAAACTTTGAGAGTCAGTTGCTCTAGGTAGAAATTATAAGGTACCCAATATGTTATTATCTCTTGTTGGTTTACTGACCCACTGTGTTAAGAAATTATCATCAATAAACACCAGAAGTCTCTGCCTTTCTTGATCCGTTTGTTTTGTTAACTACTTTATTTTGCTGCAATTGAAGTCTCCCATGAATTCAATCAGTTTCTTATCGATTACTTTTGTTAATAAATCATAGAGTTTCGCATCAAAATCCAGGAACTGGTGCAGTTTTCTGTATATTAAAAAAATGCGTAAAATTATTTGATCTAAATTTAGCTTCACTCCTATTATTTTTAGGTTCGTATCCAAGGTAATCTCCGAGTTATCAAAAGTTAAATATAAAAAGGTCACGTGAAAATATACTCTTTGAAATGCCGACAGAATGGCGCCGTCTGGCTTGAAAACCTCGTCGCTGATTGATTAAGTTCAGAGATAAGGTAAGAGCAAGTAAATAAACGCACATACAGGCCAAAAACACAAAAATCTGAACAATATTATGCGTAACTTCTCAATACCTCAAGATAAGTATTGACAAATGTAAGGGTATTGCTTATAGTTTTCTCCTCCGGAAGATATGGTGCCGACATTATATGTAAAAATGATCACTTTAATGAGAGAAATAAAGCAAATCCCAAGATTTACACAGCTAATGAGTCTTTCTAACTATTTATTTATTTCAATATAATGTTTAAACAAAGGAAAACGCTTCTCACTCTAGAAAAAAATATATTTTCTAGACACTTTATTGACCATGAAGCGGGAGCAATACTGAGTTTTATCCGAGCGAGGGCACGGCTTGAGAGAGAGAGAGGCTTAAGAGGGTGCGAGGGAGTGTGAGAGAAATCCAGAGAGTGAGAGAGTCTATGGCTGGACGTCTAAGAGAAAGTGAGAGTTACAGCATTATGAAGAGAGAAAATGAGAGAATATTAGTGTGTGAGACTAAGAGTGCGTGTGAAGGAGAGGATAAAAGAGTGAAAGAATTTTAGAGTGTTTGGAAGAGAGAGAGAGAGAGTGTAAACGAAAGTGAGTGTAAAAGAGACAGTATTTATGTAAGAGAGGTTGTAAAAGAGAGAAAGAGTGAGAGACAGTGAGAGTTACAGCATGATGAAGAGAGAAAGTAAGAGAATATTAGTGTGTGAGACTAAGAGTGTGTGTGAAGGAGAGGATAAAAGAGTGAAAGAATTTTAGAGTGTTTGGGAGAGAGAGAGAAAGAGTGTAAACGAAAGTGAGTGTAAAAGAGAGAGTATTTATGTAAAAGAGGTTGTAAAAGAGAGAAAGAGTGTGTGTAAGAGAAAACATGTGAGAGACAAAGAAAGCGTGAGAGATAATGCCTGTCTGAAAGAGAGTATGAGAGAATGTTTAAGAGAAATTTAGACTAAGAGTAAGGGACTGAGTAAGCGAAGGTGTGATATAGAGATTAAGATAGAGTGTGGAGGAGATATGTGAGAGATTTTTGAGTCCGAGATTATGTCAGAGACAATGGGAGATAAAGACCGAGGTCATGTGAAAGTGTTTTAGATTCTAAGTGTGAGATAGAGAGTAACAAGGAGTAACAAGGAAAGGAAGTACCCTAGGAGACCTTATGGTCCATTCAAAGAGGGTAGCCTTTGGACTAGCATTTAAGCGAGCACATGGCTGTTCAATTGTTTTGCGTCCCCTAACAGACACTTTTCAAGACTTTGTCTAGTCTTGACTTGAACTGGTCAACAGATTCACTGTTGACAACTTTCACTGGAAGTGCGTCCCACTTACCGCAGATACTGTAAGGAAAAAAATTTCCACACAGATTGCGGTTGTAACGCTTCGGTTCAAGTTTGAAGCCGTGATTGCGCATTCTGTTCTCACTCAGTGTGAAAATATCCCGGTAGTCAATATTGTCGAACCCTCGAAGTATTTTGAAAACTTCGATGAGCTGACCACGCAGTCTACGGGTTTCCAGTGAGATCAGATCTAATTCCCTTAGTCTATCCTCATAACTTTTATGTCAGATAGAGGGAATCAGCTTGGTTGCCTTGGCTTGTACGCGTTCCAATCTCGCGATTTCTTTACGAAATGAAGGACTCCAAAATTGTACGGCATACTCCAGGTGCGATCGGACAAGTGAGTTGTACAAACACAGTACAATCTTCTTGTTTCAAAATCCAAACTGGCCCTTTATATAACATAGCATCCTTTCGGCCTTTTGCTCTGCCTTAATGCACTGTTTCGAGAACTTGAGGTCACTAGTGATTGTAATACCCAAGTCCTTCTTAGTGTCGGTGGATTCAGTGCCCTTCAGGATATACTGAGATTGGGGGTTTCTGTGGCCAATATGCATCAGTTTGCATTTTTTCACGTTAAAAGGCATTTGCCACGTGTCCGACCACTCCCCAGTCTTGTCCACATCTTCCTGCAGGCGGGCAGTATTTCCATCCTTTGCAACGTTCATACCAACCTTGGTATCGTCGTCAAATTTCGAAATCTTGGCAACCATGTCACCGTCCATGTCGTTGACGTAGATGATGAATAGTAGTGGTCCCATGACAGAACCTTAAGATATCAAAGCTTAGTAAGAAATTGTCTGAGAGATAGTGTGAGAGAGTATAGTTGTATTAGAGAGAGTGTGTATGTGGGAGAGGGTATGCATGAGAAGGAGTATGTGAGAGAGCGGGTGAGAGAGAAGATGTGTGAGAGACAGAGATAGACTGAGTTACAAAGATTTACAAGAAAAGTAATTAATTTAAAAGAAAATTCGTTCCATAAAAACGTAAGTAGGTTTAAATGTTTGAATTCTAAATATATATAATAATACGGATAGTAAAGATGCAGTCTCTACCCACCTACCTCTTTTACCCATTTTCCAGTTAGAATTGCGAAGTATGAACTTGGTAATGTTCCAAATTGAAACGACCACTGAATCTTAAACATCAAAGGAGGAACACATCATAATATACATAAAAGGTACTAACATATCTTGTGATCTGAATTTAAAACATGCTTTTTTTCTAGGTTTGGGTTTTATTTCTGATTGCAATGATTTTCACTTCATATTATAATTATTCTAGCCTCCGTATGTCCGTCATGGATTTTGTTGTTAATGCCTGACTGTTGTGAAATGATTTTTTCATTCTTGCACCAATTTTGAATGTGTTGTGATATAAAAAAACCCTTTTCTGCCACACATATTATTAATTTTGTCATCGAAGCGAATGAGTGCCGCAAACTTATTTAAAAACGCCCGTAGGGTGAATTTTTGTTAGTATTATCTAATCATTTTTCTTACTTGGTTCAATTTTATTTTAAAAGTGTCAACCTTAATATTATGCCATAACTTCTGTTGCGGATGCTAACAATTCTATAGGATATTTTGCAAAATATACAGTTCCCAGGATTTTTTCATTGGGGAAGCATTATATAAACATATATAAAAAAGGTTGTTCATATATTGAACTAGCTAATAATAATAAAAATAATAATCATTATAATAATCATAATAATATTACTTATCTAAAGTTCACACATCCTATTTTATCAACATGCAATGATTTGTCAATTCTTATTTAACAATTTTTCTAAAAGTCTAAAAGTGTTCACTAAACTATTGGACACCATTATTTCCCATTGCAGATGTTATCAATTCTAAAGGATATTTTGAGAAATCTACAGTTTCACGAATTTCTTTGAGGAAATCTTGACATAAACATATATACAATAGCTTCTTAATATATCAAAACAAATGATAATAATAAACCATCTTACTACTTTAAACTAAGAACATGCTTGTTTTTTTATTTCTTATCAGCATATAATACCTTGTCGTTTGTTATCTAATGTTTCTAATTATTTTTTCCGGTCGAATTTTGAAACTGTCACCTGAACGACTGGACACCATATCTTCAGGTAACTGGTTCCAAATGTTTTCAATTTACTATAATAAAATAGTTTCCGCATAAATTACTTCGAAAATGTTGTGTCACAATTTTCATACCATTATTTCTTATATAATTTGTGCTAAGTTCAAAACAAGTTTAATAGACTACATCATCTGTTCCTTTTAAGATTTTAAACACTTCTATTAGTTTTTCTCCCAATCGCCTTGCTTCTAGCCTGAATAAGTTTAGCCTTGATAGTCTTGGCTCATAATTATGATTTCATAATTCTGCTATCCATTTTGTAGCTCTAGCTTGTACCTATTGCTATCTGTCCATATCATTTCGTAGGTATGGTGAGCAAACTTTTGCACAGTACATATACTAATTGCGGTTTTAAATATGCATTATACATATTTAAAATTGTAGTTTACTTTTCTAACAAAATTGACGATTGATAAAGCGAAGAATCTTTAATGATCTCTTATCTAATTGAATACGCTCCCGAGAAATTTAAGATCATTTGATATATAGACTCTAAGATCTTTTTCATTATTTTTTTCTGTAATAAATTTATATCCCACATCTATTACTTTACACTTATCAAGATTTAAGGGCAGTTACCATTCTGCCGACCATTGTATTATCTTCTCAATATCATTTTAAAATTCTAAATAACCTGTTTAGATATTATCCCTTGCCTTATTATGTACTCATCTGCAAATTTAGAATTTTTTGACAGCAAGTCATCATCTACATCATTAATTAACATACGTTATAAAAATGAAAGGTTTAAGGACAGAACTTCAAAGACCACCATGACTCACAGAAGTATATTCTGATGCTTTTCTGTTAATGACCACTCTGCTTACCATCAGTGAGGCAATTCTCAATCCATTTCGCAATTTCTCCATCTATTCCTAACACTCTTACTTCAGATATTAAGTTTTCTTGAAATGGTTTTTGAAAATCTGAATAAAAAATATCAGATGATCTGTTATTGTTAGACTTTGTATTAATATAATAGAAAAAATTATATAAAAATTCGTTATTTTTATAAATACTCAACTATGATCTCAGCAATACAGCTTGCAAGCAGTTTATTAACTTTTAAATTTATTAGGTGATTATTAATAGGTAGTTCTTTACATACATTTTGAAATATTGGCGTTACATTGACTACCTTCTAATTTTGTTGATTGATTCATTTTTCTAACAATAAAGTAAAGATCTGCGTCCGATGTTCTACCACTATTTTTTATTTGCTTTAGAACTCTGGGAGGTATTTCATGTGGTCTCGGAGATTTATATGTATTCATTTTCCCAATATTTTTCTTATAGTGTTGAACGTGCATCTAACCGATTAAAGTGGTCCATTTCTAATAGTTGTCTTTTATTGGGCCAATGTTTCTTTTTATTATCGGTTTTATAATTTTCACCAAACAAAATCCTTTGCAACTTTATACAATTCGAAGCTACTCTTATCTCCTCATTTCGCTTGGCTCCTTTGGATTGAGCTTTAATTTCTCTTCTCAATTTAAAATATTTATATTCTTTATGAGCCTATTAGACTTTAGCGTTCTATAAGGTTTATCTCTGTCATCTCTAAGGATTTTATTAACTTCAGCAGATAAACATTTAGGTTCATTGACATTTCGGACGTTACTGACATTTAATATTATGAATTAAATCTGTTTATTTAGGATAATTTTTTAATTGCGGCGAAGCGCTAAGTCTAAGCGTCGCTTTTTTTCAAGAGGAGTAGAGTTCAATTTTACCCATTTAGAGCCATGAAATGGTCCATATGACCATGGAACATAGGGTTATTCACCCTGTAGATTTTAAATCTGCCGTCTGATTTCGTGATGGGTGGTACATTGTAGCGGTAGAAGCCTTATTTAGCTACTCAAACTCGCTTGTAAGTGATTTGACACCATAAGAAACCATCAATGCAAAACAATTTATCTGCTTATCACAAAACGCCACAAGTCATTGAAGGGACTTTCCTTCTTGTTAAATTCATGCCATGCCTCATTAATTGTTTCATTTTTAGGGAAGAATTGATCAAACTCTTCCTTAGCCGAACAAAATTAGTTTGTGGAAAGTTTAGTTTAGCGATGCTGACCTTTTTCTTACATATGGAATATTAATTTGAAATTTGATTAGATTAAGATCGCTATTACCAATTTTATCTCCTTCATTAACATTTGAATTTAATTCATCGTGTGATTTTAAAATTAAATCTAGTATATTTTTGCTTCTTCTTGGTTTACTCACACACTTGAGTTAGATAATTTTCATCTATAAAACTGAGCACACTTTTTCCCCCTGAAACGGCAGTTTTTATAGTCAAATTTACTTTAGCGCATTTTAAATCTCCAATGAAAAACGATAGCATATCTTTACTGAGGTTAGTCTTAAAATTCATAGAATTAATTATAGACCTCCATAAGTTGATTTAGCTTCCTTTAAACAAAATTTACATATAAAAATGGGAGGAGAGGCTTTAGTCTAATTACTATCACTTCAAAAAGAGTGCCAATCCTACAATCTATACGATCCAAATCTTCACAACCGTACAGGAGTACTCCTCCCCCGTCTTACTCAACTGTACATTTACGAAGGATTTTGTTTTATGTAATTGAAATAGTAAAATAAAGTCTATCGATAATGTCGTAGTTTTAAATTGAGACTAAAGGTCGAAACCTAAAAACCTTTTTCTAATTGACCTCACATTGAATAATAGGACCCTTAATGTACTAATTCGAGAATGTGGGAAAGAGAGAAATAGTGTGCGTGTAACAGAAAGGCTAAGTCAGAGAGAGTTTGTGAGATAATGTCATAGAAATAGTAAGCGTCTCAGAGAGTTTTCTCTTAGAGTAGTGATAAAGTTTGTGTATCTAAAAGAGAGTGTGCGAGAAGCAGCATTTGGGAGAGAGATTAAGTACGTGAGATAGAGGTAAATATGAGATAGAATTTGTGAATGAGAGTGGAGGTGTGAGAGAGCGTTTGTTAGGAAGAGATCGTGCATGTGAGAATGTTTGGAAAAGATTTGTGTAGTTAGAGCGTGAGAGAGAGTGTGTGTTTAGTTTGCGCGAGAATATGTGTGAAAGAAAGTGAGAGAGTGTGAGAGATAGTGGGTGTGTCGTAGAAAGTATGAGAGATAAATAGTGTGGGAGAGAGTGCCTAGGTGATTGTGTAAGAGAAAGAATGTGTGAGACATAGTATATTTTCTCTCGTGCCCAAATAATTTAGAATTGTAGCAATTTTATAAGAGAAGACTCATTGATCCTTTGTTAATTAAAGAAATTCCGAATTTTAATTGTGAGAATGGCAGTTTAACTGACTTCCCAACGTGTTAAACATAATTTTAATAGGTGTTAATGATCTTAAATTAATTCCCTCAAATTAATGTTTTTGTCAGTTTTCCGCAGTTTTGGGATGATGTTTATATAATAATAAATTACAGATCGAGACTACTCACGTCTCAATAAACCAGTGTTATTCTTCCATTCAACTGTTACGTCGATTCAGGTCCGGCACACTCTCCATCCCCTGTTCTTAAAGGACTACCTTCTTTTTTGCCTTTCTCATATATCTGTATTTTGGTTCCATCCGTATCAACCGCTCTCCTGTTCCATCTTGTTGAGCAAGACGCAATAGCTCCAATTGGCCATCACGCTTCCTTACCATTATAAAGAATATTTTACAAGTTCTCTTAATAAAATCAGAGCGGGGATGGTTCTTTGGATTTCATCTCCTTAATAAATTTATCACTGCCTTCCCTCCTTTCTCTTCCGTGACAGTTAATTTAATCTCCTAAATTTCCTTTTTCTTCTCGACTTTTGCACATTATTTGCATAGATGCCATAAATTCGAGGAATGGTGCCAAATAAATTTAGATATTAAACGGGGTTGACAAGCAACGAGATCAAGAGATGCTTTTAGTTCGTTAATTCCAGCTTCATTGCTGCTTGGCTACGTGTGTCGATTAAACAAGAACATATTTCAGGCCAGATAATATCTTCCTTAAATATACATGTGCAGTTTTTAGTGTAATACTATAAAATTATTGTTCTTGTGATGAAATTGATTCACATATGCATCCCAAGTTTTCAGCTTGGATTGAAGGATGAAGAAGAGCTGAAATTCTTCGTTTAGTAAGTAATATTAGCCAGTTCTGGATGCTTACGACCGTCTCTGTAGAAATTTGATAGAATGGCAATCAGTTTTGGGAAAGAGAGACTGGCATAAATATCCATATCAATGGATCTCAATCGAGAGCAGTTATTGTTCAACCTTGCAACTCACCCATAGTATTCTTGATTGGCCCATGGTTAGCCCGGGTAGAAAAGGCTTTGTTTCACTTTCTTTGATCCTTCTCCTTCATTTCTCCAGTAGCGGCACGTATCAGTGAGAAATTGGAGAGTAAGTGAGAAAGCTTGATAGTACAAGTTCGAAAATAAGTGCGAACAAGAAAATAGAGTGAATATGGACAAATTTAAAGAAGTCATAGTAGGTATGGCATTGTCTATCTGTGTGTGACAGAAATGGAGATTAGGAAATATGCTAAATGGCGAAATAACAATGCGAAGTGCGAAGTCGAATGTAAAATTGACGTATTTTAAGATACTTAATAGAGTAAATGAAGATGGCAGGTAAATTAGGTTGAATATATAAATGGAGATGATCCTAATGAAAACATGAAAACTTTCTGAAAGAAAGTGGGAAGGTTAAGGAACCAGGGTAAAAATAACTTTGTTGACATCAAGTTTAGTAATGAAAGAGTAGTGGTGGGTAATGAAGATAATAAAAGTAGATGCTGAAAATAATTTGAAAACTTATATAATAAGGTTTTGGAAGATAATGCAAATGTAAATATGATAGTTTTCGTAGATGTAAATAGGGTGCTACGTTGAGACATAATGGCGTGCTAGGTATGAAATATGGGAAGTCAACTGGAGTAGATGATATACATAGTTGCTGAAATAGAAAAGTTAGTTGGTGTTTGTGTTATCGGATGGATCAAAGGGCTGAGTTCTAAGGCATCTGAACGTAGAAGATTGCCTGAAGATTGAAATAGTTAAGTAATAGAGCTGTCGTATGAGTACAAATGGGAGAAAGGTGAATACCATACCTAAGGGTGATAAGTCTTTTGATGGTTGTAGTTAAGGTGTATATAAAAAAATCTAATCGGACTTATACAAACACTAATCGATAGATTGATTGGGGATGAACAAGTCTGTTTTTTGTATCTAGGGTGTGTATGAATAAAGACTTTTCATAAAAAACGAGCAGTTAAATACGTTGTTTCAAAGCGCATATTAGTTTCACAGATCTAGATAAAGCTTATAGTGGTGTGAATAAGAATGTATGTGTTAATTGCTAAGAATGTAGGGGTGAGTGCCATACGATTTGATGATTGGAAGTTAGGCATGTGTGATACTAAAAGAGAACCTGAGTAGGTGGTTCACCATGGCCTTTTAATAATTTAATCGATGAAATAATGTCAGAAATAGGCAAAGAAATGAGAGAAAAGGTTGTAGCACTAGTCAGTAATGGTAAGGAATTCGTTTTATCTACGTTACTAACTGCGGATTACCTAGTGTTGGTAGATGAGAGTGAGAGTTTTGGTAGAAATTGATTGAAGATTTTGACAAGTATTGTTAAAGAAGAATGTTATTTGGGGGTAAGAGTTTTGGTGGGTGTGATATCTGATAGTTTCGTCACATTGAATAATAGCGCAGATTTAGTATCGAAGATGAGTGATAAATGATAATAAAAGAGATTAACAGATTGAGAACTCAAGATTTCAACAGGAGGAATGGAACCTTGGCGATTAGAGCGTCAGTGCATCCTAATTGTTTTTGTTGGGAATGTGATATGAACCTGCATGAGAGTATGGTGGGTAATGGGAGGGGGACTATAGTAGGGAAGGTGAAGGAACTCTCTCGAGTAAGAGTATTGCAAAAAATGGATGACCCTAGAGGAATGCATTATGAATGAGCGAATGTTGAATAGAGAGAAGAAAGACCCATAAGAATCGTTTCATTGTTTAAAGTAAGGTGAGTATGAGGATGTAAAGCCTCGAAAGGAGTGATTTAGGTAAAGATAAATCGGAAGAGCGTGAAATCTGTCCATGACAACTCTAAATAAGTGGTAGCTGAAAAAATAGTACTTTTCGGGTCGAATTCAGGTAACAAGGAGTAACAAGGAAAGGAAGTACCTTAGGAGACCTTACAGTCCATTCAAAGAGGGTACCTTTGGACTAGCAATCAAGCAGGCAAATGGCTGCTCAATTGCTTTTGCGTCCCTAAACGGCCACTTTTCAAGACTTTGTCGTCTTGACTTGAACTTGTCAACAGATTCACTGTTGACAACTTCCACTGGAGGTGCGTTCCACTTACCGCAGATACTGTACGTGAAAAATTTCCACACAGATTGCGGTTGTAACGCTTCAGTTTAAGTTTGAACCTGTGATTGCACGTTCTGTTTTCACATAGTGTGAAAATAATATCCCGGTAGTAAACATTGTCGAACCCTCAAAGAATTTTGAAAACTTCGATGAGCTGACCACGTAGTCTACGGGTTTCCAGCGAGAACAGATCTAATTTTTTTTGTCTATCTTTATGACTTTTATGTCGGATAGAGGGAATCAGTTTGGTTGCCCTGGCTTGTACGCGTTCTAACCTTTCGATATTCTTTCGAAACCAGGGACTCCAAAATTGTACGGCATACTCCATGTGCGGCCGAACCAGGGAGTTGTAGAGACAAAGTACTATCTCCTTGTTACGGTATCCAAACTGGCGCTTTATGTAGCCTAACATCCTTTGGGCTTCCTTTTCTGCCTCGATGCACTGTTTCGAGAACTTGAGGTCGCTAGTAATAGTTACACCCAAATCCTTCTTAGTGTCACAAGATTCAAGAGCAGTGCCCTTCAGGATATACTGAGATTGGGGGTTTCTGTGGCCGATATGCATTACTTTGCATTTTTTCACGGTAAAAGGCATTTGCCACGTGTCCGACCACTAACCAATCTTCCCAAGATCTTCCTGAGCGGGCAGTATTTCCATCCTTTGCATCGTTCATACCAACCTTGGTATCGTCAGCAAATTTCGAAATCTTGGCAACCATGTCACCGTCCATGTCGTTGACGTAGATGATGAATAGTAGTGGTCCCAGGAAAGAACTTTGAGGTACCCCGCTAGTAACGGGCACGCACTCAGAAGCCTGTCCATTCACCACCCCCCGTTGCCGTCTGCCACTTAGCCAGTTCTCGATCCAGCCTGCTACTTTTCTGTCTATGCCTAGCGCTCGCACTTTCCGGAGAAGGCGGTGTTGTGGTATCTTATCAAAGGCTTTCTGAAAGTCTAAGTACACCACATCCACCACCTTGTCCCGATCGTGCTCACTGAACACAAAGTGAAAGAATTCCAATAGGATCGTCAGACATGACCGTTGCCTTCGAAAACCGTGCTGGGAACTCCTCAGTAGCAGGTTTGAATCTAAATACGACGTCATTTTGTCCACGATCATGCTTTCCATGAGTTTACTGACTATCGAAGTCAGATTTATAGGTCGGTAGTTTGACGGTTGGCTTCGGTCTCCTTTCTTCAAGATAGGAGTCACCTCGGCTTCACGCCAGTCTCTAGGAACGCATTCGGTCCGGATTAACATGTTGAAGATTACGCTCAGGTGTCGTGACACTTGATCGCGCACTTCTTTCAACACCTTAGGTAGAAACCCATCCGGGCTAGGTGACTTGTTCGTCATTAGGTCACTGATCTTCTTTTTTATATCCCATTCGTTGAAGTCCATATCCTCCATCTTTCCCTATGAGTAGAAATCCATTGGCTGGGAGATGGGACCACACTCTTCAGTAAACACTGAAGAGAAGTAGTCGTTAAGGAGGTTAGCATTTTCTGCATCTAAGTGCTTTAATGCCCCGGCCTCATTTTTTAAAGGGCCAATCGTTCGACGGATTGGTTTACGGCTGTTCACATATCCCCAAAATTCCTTGGGATTCTCTTTACAGAGTCTCACCACTCGGAGTTCCTCAGACAGCTTAGCCGCCCTTATGCTGGACTTCACTCTCCTGGCTAGCCTCCGGTATTCGTCAAAGTCACCCGAGGCCTTTGATTGCCGGTACACAGTTCTCTTCTCCCTTAGCAGTTGGCCGATTTCTCGATTAAACCACTTTGGTTGAACAGAAGACCGACGGGGACATTTCAGAGGGATGAAACGTGATTGAAGAATGATGAACTTATTTTTGAAACTGTTCCACGTGTCTTCAACAACATGCAACATTTCTAGCCTTGCGTCAGTCAGTCCAGCACGAAGACCTGCAAAGTCTGCTCTTTTCAAATCGAGTTTCTGTTATTTACTAGTTGCAGGACCTGCCTTTGGGACTTTGACTACAAATATAATTAGTCGGTGGTCACTGCCACCGACCTCTTCGCCAACAGAGAGGTCTTCAACGATGTCATCCTCAGAGGTGAAAACCAAGTCGAGGATATTGTCTCCTTTCGTTGGCTCTCTCACCCATTGAGTCAGGAACTCGTTGTTCGCGAACTCCAGGAGTAGTGCGTTCTCGCCACAGGGTTCTCTGGTTTCCCAGTCAACTTGTGTGTTGAACTCCGCCATGACGATACACACTCTGTCTTCAACAAGTTCTCCTACTAGCTGGTACAGATCTCTGTCCTTTTCAACGAGTTGGGCAGGAGGTCTATAAAGCACCAGGGTCCTGTATTTGGCAGGACCTATCTCTAGGTCAACACCTAGTAGTTGATGGTCGGATACGATATTACAATCGGTCGAGTTGAGAGTATCCTTGACATACAACATCACACCGCCACCCTCTCTGTCTGGCCTATCTTTCAGGAAGAGCTGGTAACCGGGAATCGTGAATTCACCTTCAAAATCACGGCTTGAGGTTTTTATCCACGACTTCGTTATGGCCACCATCTTAGGTTCCTCTGTTACTACGAGGCCACGGAGCTCAAGAACCTTATTCCTGATTGACCTCGCATTGAACAGAAGAACTTTGAGGAAGTCCCCTAGTGTAGGACTCCCTACGCTCTTCCGTTTCCCGGCTTCTCTGTTTTCGTGGTCACACTCTTTTTGACGACCTCCGAGAAGGTCGTTCCAGGAGTGACATGGGCGTGCTGGCGCACATCCGCTTTCGCTCTGTTTCGAACGCTCCTTAGGGGGCGTTCCACGACATCTTTAATTAGGTTGGCGAGAAAGGCCTTCCCTTTAAAGGAGAGATGTACTCCGTCCCTTTGGTAGAGGTCGTCTCTACCGATAAAGGTACGATCGGTGTCCACGAAGAAGACTTCTTCTGCCGTGCAGAGATCCGCCACTTTTCTGTTCACTGCGACGTTTCTTTCGTGAGCGGTTCGGGATGGACCTCTTCTCGGAGGCATGCCAACCACCACACGTTTGCGGGTTTTAAGCTCTATGTCATCCACGGCTCCCATCACCGTTTGGATGGTCTTACCACTGAAGCCAACCTTACCCCCTCTAAGGTAGAGGTCGTTGCCGCTCACCATCAGAGCAAAAACTGAATTCTCAGAAATCTGAGCTTTCTCTGCCTCTACTCTCATGTTGTGGTTACCCCGTCCTGACAGGCAGCTTACCTTTACGCTAGGGCAAAGGCTGGCCGCTAGCAGCGGCTACAGATCCCGTGTTTGCGAGTCATCAATGAGAGTGACCTTCGGACACTTGTTCTCTGAAGAAGGGGTCTTTCCTTGTGGAAGAGGCCTCCCCTTTTCCTCTTTACTCTCCACATTCTTATTTTTCTTTTTCTACTTGTTTATCTGTTTTTCTACTATTTTTGGTTCTACTTTTGTTTCAACTTAATTCTTTTTCTTTTTTTTCTTCGTTTCTCCTTTCTTCTTTTTCTTCTTTTTTCTCGCCTCAGCTAGCTTAGCCTCAGATGATGCCGGAATGTCCGCTTGGTTACCAGGGGATTCTGACACGTCAGTGGGCGGCGCCTCTTCTAGGCATCGAACCTGAGCTACGTTAAGGGCTTCGAACTTCTCTAACTTTCCCTCAAGGACCTTAGCTCTCTCCTCTGAGGCTCTATAGAGGTCTTACCATTTCTTTACCTCTCGCATCAATATGCAAGTAGTGCAGATACTTTCAGGGCTGCATTTAGAGTAGCAGCTCTCCGGAAAGTCAACGCACCACTTTTCTAACTGGCATATTGCACAGTTGTGTTTGAGACGAACGGGTCCTTTTTTGCCTGTCATTTTGAGCGCTTTCTCTCTCTGAAAACTCATGAGCAATCAATGATAAAAAAGGGGGGTTGGTGAGTTCTCCCCGCGTGAGTCGCTCCCGCCTATCGATCGGAGAGGTTTCAGATCTTTCAGAAGGCACACTCTATGTGCTGCTGTTCGTCCGACCGAGTCGTCAAACCTCGGCGTGCCATGGCTCCCAACCAAGCAGCACTGACGGTCCCCCAAGGGGCCCTCGATTTGTCACCAGGTGAACAACAACGAAGCACGCCCCTTACTAAACTCCTACTAGTTCCTTTCACAATGACCAGGATTTGGGAGTAGCGTTCAATGGATATCCCGCCACACCAAGGAACACGACCCAAGGCTTTTTATTGGCCTAGCAACCAACATGGGAACAAAGGGCCGTCACCTCGGACCAATGCTACCATAAGCTTTCGCCAACGGGCACTGGGAACGGTCAATAATTACGCGCCAGGGAAGGGGTTAACGGGGCACTACCCTCATCCCATTCATCGTGCCCCAACGGCTAGGACACCTCTAGTCCTAGTCTCTCGAAACTAGTGAGCGTCGATTGGCGTTGTTCATAGAGGTTATAAAGCCTCTCTTCTGACGCATGAGGTAGCTGCCAGGAAGAAAGGGAAAGAGTGACACGATAGGAGTAGGCTGTTTTTTGTTGTTTTTTTCTTTTTGTATGAGTGGGAGATAGGATAAAAGTAAAAATTGAGAGGGATAGAGTAGAAAAAGAAAGGAATGACGCACTTAGTCTGGAACCTCGTTTCCGACCAAATCGACAAGGAAAGCCCTACCAGGGGTACCCAGAAGAGGTACCCCCGCTGACATAGCTCGAAAAGTCCAACGTCCACACAAGCTCTTTTCCCGCGACAAGAGGGCGTCACCTCTCCATCTATTTTCGTTCAGAGAGAGACAATGCAGAAATATCTGAAGAAGATATTGAATGTATTTACTTTCATAGACGCTTGATACCAAATCTGTAGAGTTACTTATATTTATTCTCCAGAGTAACCGTAAAAAATAGATTATAAAGAGAACACGCAATAAAAATTATTACTTTGAGATTCACAGGATACAATCTAGATGCGGTGGCACAATATGGACGAAAGTTATTCTAAATCGGGCACGTTTATACATAAAGAAAACTAACAGCCAGGTGGGTGAAATTGTTCAATGGAAGAAGAGCTTGTTTTGACGGAATTAAGCGATAGACACTGCGAATAAAATATAAGATTTCAAGGATTAATTATTATTATTATTATAGGACCAATATTCACGTAAATGACTTAAGGTGCAAATTTTAATCGAGATATTTCTATAAACTATAAGTTCTAGGATCAGATTATTATTTAGTAAATGATTTACTAAAATCTTGGTTTGAGAATAAATCAAATGATCTCAATAAACTATTGGCTTGAGAAAGCAGTGATAGTACTAACTGAACTATTCGATTGAATATGCATTATATGATCTCAGTAAACTATCGGCTTGTATTTTCATTAAATTACTGTGTTTAAATATTGGTTTGAAGCACATTAAATGAACTTACTAAGGTAATATCACAGATACGCCAAAAAAACAAGGAAATTATTAATTTAATCGATCTACCAATTTGTTCGGCTATGCGATAAAATAATCGGAAAATATTTTCATAAAATATCAATACAAATATTGGAACGCCCCGGGATCACTGTCTTTACACAATTCATATAAAACTACTACATAATGAATTGGAAAAATCACTGTGTATGATCCTTAAATCAATAATTCGTGACTTAATACTCCCATAAGAATTCAAAGATACCTACCCCACGATAATCTTAAAAAAAGAGAAAACCAACTGGATTATCTATTGCCTATTGGTTTTACTTCAAGTATTAACGAGATCTTGGAATCAATCACCAGAGATGAGCTCAATCTGGATGTATCAAACAAGATTGATGCTTTCTGTTTTTTTCTTTCAAGAATTTTTATTTTATTCTTTAATACTCACTTTTATTCAAGCTGGTAGAGAAAAGGAAAGAGCTTCAAATTAGTAACTCTTGCCACCAGTTGGATGTGGAAGCTTGTATGATCCCTGCTTTCGACAAATCCTTTGCCCTTTTAGTGCCTTCATATTCACTTTCTTCTCTTTCTACTCTTTAAATTAGATTGGACCTATTTCAGCCTGAAGATAAAATTTCTGACGCAAATGTATCTCGAAGAGGAACACACTTTTAAAAGACTTGAAAAAAGAAGCCAAAGCAATGCAGAAATAAAACAATTAATAAAAAATGATGAAAATACAGATAACCTTAGCCCTGGCTGCGACTCTGATAGTGGAGCAATTCTGAAAGGATAAAACATAAATATTCCTTTCTTAATGTAGATAATGCAGATCAAATTAATACTTAGTTCTTTCTAAAAGACAATACTTTTCCCACCTAAAAAAACATCAATATGTAGTATTAGGAATAGTGTGGAGGCATATGATGAAGCATGAAAACAATTTAAATAGTATTATGCATCACCAAGCAAAATTAAATTTGCTCTTATTAAAATTTATTTAATAGTAAAATATTTTAACTGTGGAGATATGACATAGTCTGGCCATATCACCTTAGATTATGGCTCCAAGATCGTTTAATTAGTTCTAAACCCTGTAGGGCGATCCCGTATTCTCCATTGTTCTCGGTTATCATCCCACAGTGGAAAGTCGAAAATGAGAACTATCACACCCACCCAGCCGCTTTGAGGTTCCCTGACTTGGGGCAGTTTACACGGCCAAATTCCAACTCTCTCCTAGGACGCCAGGTGTCTTAGGCCTCTCTCCCTAAACCCCTCCCTTGTAGAAACCCGCTGTACTTATGGGACCGACTCCATTCAGTCAGAGAGTTTTTTCTGATGTCCGTACGTCACATTCCCTGTTGGTTTGCCGTGTCGATGCTTAAGAGCCCTTGAGCGGATCCTACCTTCGTAATCTCTCTGGTAAGAGGCGCATTACTCTCATTTGTTATTCTCAACTCGTAAGGCTAACTTTATGCTCATTTTATCCACTCTACAAGGTCCAGTACATTAGCCTCAACCGTGAGACAAGATCAAGGAAGCTCGAGAATTCCTTCAGGGCAGATTTGCAACTGGTCGCCGGGCTGACACCAGTCCCTGGTGTGCACTCCCCACCCCCCTTCGTGGTTCCCATTTGGAGGACAACTTTAAGCCTAATCTACGCTCATCTTTCGCTCTACGAAGTCTCTCCTAGGCTTCATCAAATTCACCGACACTGGGGTAAACTTGAGGTTCTGGAATCTCGTGCGATATTCCCTCCATTTAATTCTCTTCCCTAAAACCCCGTAATTCCCCGCATCTAATTAATATTATCCTAACCTCTGTTTAATAACGATCTTTCAAGTGATTCTTACAATTCCCAGGTTTTTCCATATATTTCTTGCCTGCCTGTACTAACTGCTGGTCACTCATTCATTATTATATTAGTTTGCTTATTTTCGTGACCAATATTAATTCTATTATTTACTTGTATATTAAAGGTTATTTTTGTGAGGGGTTTTTCTTTTAATAACTCCTGAGCTGAAACGGTAATCTCGATTCCCCCCTTTTATTGGCCAACCTTGGATTAACGCACTCGAATATAAATTGGGCACAAGCCTTAAGCCGGGACCTGACGGCCGTGTTGAATACCCGTTAACCCGAATCTGTATAGAGCGTGAAACCACCGTGTCTTTCCTGGACAGCAACATTTTAGAATCAATTCATGAATTTCTTGCTGATATGATAAATCTAACCATCCTTTAAGTGATTTGTACAGTGAATTCCCTCAGGACACTAAATTATAATTTTGAAGAGGCGAAGATTCATTAAACAAAACAAAATCTTATCATTACCTCCTGAAGCGTTGAGCCTTAACTTAGGACGAATGGTACCTTTCGCCCAACCTCAAATTTCTTTTATAGAAATGGAGTACAAAAAATGAGCAAGTGATGGAGCTCATGAATATACAGTTTCTTCTAAAGTTACTTTTGTCTTAGTCAATAGACCATGTAAGCTTTGCAAGGCCAAGACATTACCATTTTTATTGACCTATTTACACTTCAAATGTCATTAAATAAAATAAAATCACAGAGATAGACTACCATACCGTTTGCACTGCTCAGAACTGTCAATGCCATAACTGTATACCAAGCCTTGATTCTCGCAAATACTGTAATAATAAGGCAATCTTTCTTTTCTTTCTTCCAAAATAACTTCTTCGGAAAAATAAAATAAATATAAGCTCCAAATGAAAAACTAATTTTCCCTATAAAGTCCTAAAGCAAGATGGCACTAAATGATGAGGCCTAAACTGTTGCTTTAACCTTGGTGGTTCAGCACTTCTCCCCTTACTTTAATTTCATATATCTATATAAATTAAATTCAACCAAATTTAAATAGCTAAAATGTTATTATAGTTAAAACTACATACTAAAGAAACCGTTCTAAATTTAAAAGTGAGCTTTAAAGAAATTGATACTACTCTATCAATTGTTGGCATTACTTCAGTTGTTACAAAAACTTCTAACTAAGCAGTTACTTTCATTACGAAAAATTCAACACATTCAATTAGAGCTATAATTTAATCTTAAAATCCAGGCACCTTAGAAATCCAAGGGCTAAACACTCATTCTGGGTTATTAACCTACAAAGATTATACCCTGAGTTATTTGTTGCTTATTAATATAATGTCTTGGAATTTGTGTTTCTTAATAACATAATATCATGGCAGATGTTTTCTTTAGTGCCACAATAAATCACTTAAGGTTTATAATGTGTATTAAACATTAAAGCATAAAATATAAAACCAATTAAAATCAACAATTTTTAAGAGTACGAAAGTTCTTATGGTACTGCATTGCAAGGTTTTCTTTTCAAATTACTCTAAAGTTAGAAACATTAAAAGAAATTTAAATTTGATAGCAGAATCTAAAGTAATTAATGAAATGTTAAATGAAACACAATTGGCCGAGAATATAGAACAATTTAGAAGTTTGAAAATCCTAGGGATTCTTAAAGAGGAAACTTTTACTATTACTGAACGAAAAATAATTGAAAATCTTCAATTTGAAATATGCTAGATGTGGAGGGTAGAGAAGTTCAAGATCAAATTCCTAACTTCAATTTTGTCTCAACACTGTCAATTCTTTTTAATAAAAAGCTGAAAAAAGAAAATTCAATCGATAAATACCAAGAAATAGTTGCCCAACATCTTTAAGATGGAATATTCCACGAATTACACGTTTAAGATATTTGTTTTTAGAGAAGTATTCTTTACCTCATCGGGATAACTATTGATTTATTAGGGAAGTCTATTTATTTAATTGCCATTGTAGGTGATCGTCATTCTCTCCTTACTCTTTTCTTCAGGCTACTCATCTAAATGAAGCATAGCTTATAGTTATATAGAAAGGTCTTTTTAATGATAAATTCACCATTAAAAGCTGGTAAATTGCTGCAAAGCTCATTTGACTAAATGGTCCATTAATGCATTTATTCAAATCAAATTTAATCTGCTGAGGAGAGAAAAGGACCACATTTGAGTGCAATCCAGTCCATTTATGCTTGAAGAAAGTTTAAAACATCTTTTAGACAACTAACACATTTAAATTTGTGATTATTATATAATCGGGCTACAAGACTAATTTCAGGTTCAATGTTGTCTTAATCTTATATATTAAGCTTCAATTCTAAACGGCAACAAAATATTTAAAGCTTTATGGGCTCAACCCATATGAGTCGACTTTAAATTTACCTGAAACATAAAAAATAAGGGGCCTGCTCTCATCTAAAATTCAGACAAATACAAAAGTATTTGTATATAGTTGATGATCAAATTCAACGGAAGATTCTGAAATAAATAAGAAAGATTTAAGCAAAATTCAGAGCAATTTAGATCGTGTAAATTTGCTTGTCCCATCAATATCCTAACAAACTTTTGAATCAAAAGATGGCGCTATTAACCATACTTTAGAGAATAACTGGTTTTCCTTCCGTAAAGACCTTATTAAACTAGAAAACAATATCATTTAGTAGGATGGTATACCATGCCACCTAAATTTAATTTAATAGCTACGTATTGCTTATATTTTGGGCTGATAGCATTCAGGCGTTGGTGCTTGCTGTTACTTAACTGAAGAGAAGAAATCTTAATTTGTCTATTATAAATCGAGGAATAAACTCTAAGCCGCATGATTATTCAATCAGCGAACTCAAAATTGTTGCTGATCTGACAGTTAATCCAGATAAAGTAATTTTAATTCCACTGACTCTTTTAACACATGATCAAAAGCAAAATTATAGCTTTAGAATTGTATTTTATGTTGCGGTGTTGTTAAGATTAATCGCATTAATTATTCTACAAATTTGAAATCATGGTTTCACACATCCGCGACTTGCAACCATAGCAGAAAAATTTCTATTTGTTGTTTATAACGTCCCCATCTCATTCGGACTAACACAAATATAACCATTTTATTAAATTTTATCCTCCTCATTATTTTTGATATTAATATTTTAAACATCTTATAACATTCGGATTTTGTTATATGCGAACGACATAAGGGAAACAGTATAGTAGTTATTAAATAATAACGATTACGTTGGTAAATTAAATTTTACATTGAATCATGTTGCTAAATTTCTTAAAATTATTGAAAATTCTGTTAAAAGTGCCATAAAAATAAAAGATAAATCTAATAGCTATCTTAGAATGATTTTACTTTAAGGATTGTTTCAAGAATACTACCAATCTTTTCAGTTACGATCAACTTCCGGTATAATTCATAGCCTTCGGTAAATCAGAAATTTTAGATTACCAATCCATCGAATCTTATTCGCAATTGGGAGACTTGTTTACTATAATCTCTGAAAATTTTGGTTACCTATCATCGATCTTAATATTAAAAATTAGTTTAATATTTTTTTCGCAAATTTATTTACTTTTCTACATTTGGGCAAACACATGAGTAGTTTCGATGCTGACCTCCAAAATAATATTTTATTTATTTTCAATCTTACTTAATTCCACACTTGTTGGATTAACCAAGTCTGAATTTTAAAAAATCCTTAAGATTACAGTTGAAGATACAATATTTCGTTTAATAACAACCTATACGAAGGGATGAGATGAAAATGGGTTCGCTATTGGCTTCCTCTTTGATAATATGCTTTTGTTCAAATTGCAATGGACAAGGATATTTTAATGTCCTGAATAATTTAAATCTATGCTCTACAAAAGATATCTGGACGATTATTTCCTTTTACTTAAAAATGGAAGGCTTACTTCACAGTTTTAAGAGTATATAAATTTCCAAAACGCAAACATTAAGTTTACACCCGATCATGGAACTAAAGACAGCCTTTTAATTTTGGACAAAAGATTACACGTTCAAGTAACAAACCTTTCTTTTTCCTTTATAGAAGACCTACTTAATCATTTCTCATGATTACCAAACTGCTTTTAAATATTTTCAAAAAGTTGTAGAAATCATTGTTTTAATAGATATGCTCTGACTTGATTTTTTTTCACAAAGATATATGTTATATTAGAGAGTTTCGTAAATTTAATGTATTTTCATTCTTATTTGCATGTCAAATTGATCAATCCATTTCAAAGTGGGTATGTCCAGTTCCTCTCATTAAATTTGATGTTTTAAAGAAGAAAATGTATATTAAACGACCCTACATAGAATGATCTGCCAATAAATTAATAAAAGACATAAAACAGTCGTTATTAAAGGATTATCCAGATAAAAAAGGTTTGCTTTATTCTAATAAATACAATGTTTCTTAGAAACTACGTTTCTTTATCTGACTCTCGTCGTCAATTTTCTATCAATTTTTATATGTAAGTTTCCAAAGTCGCTACGTAGCTAAGCTGAATTAACATTAAAGCTGAGGATTTGTAAACATGGAGACTTCATCGGTGAGAAACCAATTTGATTATAATACTTCTTCATTTTAACCTTCAAATTTCTAAATTTTGGATTTTGCAGATATATCTTTGGAAATCAAGATTTGGAAATATCAATTCATATTAATAATATTTATTGAATCTAGAATTAAATTCTAGTCAGTCTTCAACACTAGTCTATGTAGTGTCTTAGAAGTCTAGACCCATAGCGATTTCCCTTTTATCATTATGTTGCAGTAAACTATGTTATTGAATAGAGAGGAGAGATTTTCAATTATTTTGATTCCCGAGGTCACCGGACATTGGTCACAAAATTGAACTACGTGTATCCAGCCCGCGTACTAATCACACACACTTGTTTTAGCAATTTGATAGCCAAATTAAAAGAAACTGCATCAGTAGCTGACAAGCCTCACAACAGACCTTAATTAGTGTTGCGGAAGAAGACATTAAGAACTATGCTTTGGGTGGGTTAGTTCCAGTTCTTAAACGTCATGTCGATGCATTTTCAGTAAAATTTAGATCTCCCAGAGCAGAATATACGCATCACGAGAATTCATATCTTGAATCCATGCAAACTGCAATTCCATCAGCGTTTAAGTAAGGATAAGCATGATAGTTCAGTTTGGTTTTTGCAAATGGGCCCAAGAACAATGCTTGAATGATGATGAAGAGAACTTTTATGTTTTCGGTGAAATCATCTGTCCGAACACTGAATTCTGGTCTCGAACTAGTTTCTCTCGTTGGATTTTTCCGAAGAAACCTCGGCCCAACGCATCATGATTTGCTGTGGGACGGAAATGATAAAATCTTTGATCCCTTCTTCTTTTACGGGATTGTAGCGGTGTCACGTACCTCAAAATGTTGCAGGTGTAATGATTTCCAAGTTTATTGAGCCAAACAGGCCACTCCTGTAGTAGATTCAGTAGGATAGCGACCTATTGCCTTAGGCCATACGCCTGAACGTTGAAAAATTGCCTAATGCAAAGTTTGATTAGAGGGCGACGATCAGTTTAGATTAAACTAAGGAAACATGACCTTACTGCTCTTTATTTTTAAGAGTGGGGTCATCTAACAGCTAAAGTGTGTGAGGTCAAAATTCAGAACATTTTCCAGCTAAAGGAAACCATTGTGGAGACTTGTAAATAAATTTCTGTGACTGTTATTAAGAAAGTGTTGTCGCAGATAAGATTGCGCTTCACTTATGTGTGCGACACAACGACAGACATTTTGAACAAATTATTTAATAGATTTAGGGAGTAACTTCCTCTCCTATCAATTCTGACTTAGGAAAAATTCTATAAATCTCTTAATACAAATTTGGAAAGTCTTTTGCTAGATTTTAATTACATTTACTAAATGACAGGACAGAATGGTTAGTTGCTGATTTTTCATTTATTTTGAGCAAGTGTCAACGTTTACTTATATTCAAATATTCCTTTGTTTTATCTTTCCGTTTCTGGCTTCACTCAAATGGTTGTTTTAATTTTGCTATTATCCTTTTTTATATTCCATTCTTATAATTTTAAATTTTTTTCTATGCTTGCATAAACTAGGATTATTCTTGATTTAGCTTTTCTTAAGGTTGTGCGTCTCTATTGCTTCTTTTTCACATGTTTTTAATCTTAAATGAGAATTATTAATAGTTTTGTTCAAAACATATTCTTCTTATTATATATAAATTATTGACTGCATTATCCTGTAGAGTTTTCTGCAACCATTTGACTTAGTATGTTTTTGGAAAGAATTACAATCGCTCTCTTTCAAAGAAACTTTCACACCATCAACACTAAATTGCATTCATAACACATAAAGTCAATCTCACTCTGGTTTTCACAAACCTCCAACACTTACTGAATAGAATTTACAACCAACGTGCATTTTTCTTGGGACATTTGAGAAGCATTTAGAGGAAAGCAATTTATACATTCATCGACTTATAAATTTAAAAATATTTCTAAATGGAGATACAAAAGGAATTCCTACGAGGAAATTTTTTGGTAGATCAATAAAGCTGTTTTCGGTGTTATACAACGAATTGGACATGGTACCTTTTCAAAGATGGTACCTTAAAACAAATTCCCTGGTAAACTGGATAGTAAAATTTACTTTCAATGAATTGATGCATTTTCTTCTATCTCTGATTTTGCATCTGCTTAATATTCTCGTTTAAATTGCACTAAAAATCGTAAAGTGTTATTTTTTAGAGTATTTCTTTCATATTAAAAGAGTTTCTCAGTTTTTAATAAAATTAGTGTTCTTAGTACAAATTGATTTGTTTCTCTTTGGTATTTTCTCATTTATTATTGTAACTTTGCTTACCTTTTTCGGTTTTGTTATTGTTAAACGGCCATCTCAACTTTAGCTTCTGTTTCATTATGATTTAATTAAATGGACTGTATATATTATGTTTATTATTACATTACATCAAAGTAGAATTTCGTTTTATTGCCACTGGTAATTCAACTACATATTTCAACAATCGTTATGTATCTAGTGTCAATTCTGCTTTGGAAAATTACATTTAAGTGCGTAGTTATTTTTCCACCAAGAAAAGTGGATTTCATTATTGTGTTATATCTAACATTAACTGCACTTAATATACACTATGTTTATCATTATCGATAGTGCCAGAAATGTAAATCTAATATCTCTCAATGAGAAGAATTACCCTACATGGAAGGTACAAATGAAAATGTTCGTTATCAAGGAAGGTTTGTGGGGTTGCTATCTAGCACTGAAGCTTGTCCAGCTCAAGGAGATCCTTCATATCAAAAGTATATAATGAAGAGGGATATGGCACTTTCAAGTGTTGTCCTAGCAATTGAGCCAAAACTATTGTACATCGTCGGTGACCCCGAGGACCCAGTTACAGTGTGGCAGAAGCTGCAAAATACTTTCCAGAAGCAAACTTGGGCTAATAAATTAAGATTGAAGAAGAAATTATATAATATGAAGTTAAACTTTGGAGAAAGTCTTCAACATCATTCTAAAATCTTCATTGAAATTTTTGAAGATCTGGCTGTGATAAATGCATTAATTGAACAAGAAGATAAGGTTATTAACCTTTTGTCATCCTTACCTTCTGAATATTTTACTCTGATAACTCCTTTGGAAGCTATGGATAATGTTCCTACATGGGAAGTGGTTACAGAACGTCTACTTTATGAAGAGAACAAGAATAAAGGAGATAGTACTAGGTTGGATAATGATTGTAAATCATTGCTAATTTAAAGGAGTAAAAGTAAAATTATTGAATGTTATCAATGTGGAAAAGTAGGTCATATTAAAAGAAATTGCTATGTACATTTAAACAAAAATGATTTTAATAAAATTAAAAATGAAGTAAATAATTTTATTGCCAGTATAATTATTAATAGTTCTGATGTTATGTCCTAAATATAGTAGTTGGAGGTTATTTCTCTAACTTCAAAGAATTATCGGCAGGTCTTAATGTTGAGGTTAGTAATGGGGGAACTTTGTTCTGCGTGTGGTGAGGGTAATATAAATCTTAAACTTAATATACCATTGGTGAAGTTAGAAATTGTTTATTGTCAAATGTATTATATATTCCTAGTTTATCTCATAATTTGATTTCTGTAGCTCAGTTTACTCAAACTGGTAAATTTATTAATTTTTCTGAAAATTTCTATAAAATTGTAGATAGAAATAAGAATATATTAGCAAAAAGCAGGAAATTGGGAAAGTTGTGTACTTTTTATTGCTTTAATGATATGTTATTTAACCTGGCAAATAGTTCTAATGAGGAAATTTTATGGCATAGAAGGTTAGGTCATTTAGATCTGACTAATTTAAGAAAAATTGTGACCTGTCATATGGCCCGAGTAATTGAATTTATACTTGGCAAAGATCCCTTTGTTTGCGATAGTTTTGTTAAAGGTAAGCATCATAAAGCTCGTTTTAGTTCTCCATGTTATGATGGCAAGTTGAGACTAAAGCTCTTTTACTCCAAGCAGTTCTGAAGACATTGATATTGAACCAGAAGCAGTTGGCGCATGTAGAGAATCTAGAAATCCTGAGAGATTGGGTATACACATGTACTGAATCTTCAATGAAAGATCAAAAGATATTGACTGAAGCACTCAATAGTTTAGAGGATCATGAATGGAAAGCAGCTATGAAAGCTGAGATGGATTTCCTAATGAGTAATAAGGTATGGGATTTAGTAGAAAACCCAATGATAGGAAACTAGTAAACTGCAAGTAGGTATTTAAAGAAAAATGGATTCACTTGGTAATGTATGTTCCTATGAGGCTCGTTTTATTGCTTAGGAGTTTACTCAGAAGTTTGGTATAGATTATGATGAAACTTTTAGTCCTGTGTTTCGGTTTGATTCTATTCGTGTGTGATTGTCATTGTCAGCGCACTTTTGGTTTTATGTTCATCATATGGATGTTTCTTTTGCCTTCTTAAATGCAAAGCTGTCTGAGGAGATTTTTATGATGCAATCTGAGGGGTTTATTGACCGTAATAATAAAAGTTTGGTCTGTAAATTGGTTAAAGCCCTATATGGCTTAAAACCGCGCCCTAGATGTTGGAATTCCTCTTTAGAGAGTTGTCTAAAAGAAATAACTTTTCTCAATCTCAGGCCTATTCTTGTATTTGTATTAATAATTTAAATGGTAATACTGGTATTATATCTGTTAATGTAGATATTATTATTGCTTGCAAGTCACTTGATCAGTTAAAATTTATTAAATCTTCTTTAAGTTCAAGGTATAAAATGAAGGATTTGAATGAATGACATTACTTTCTCGGTATTAATATTTTTCAAGGGGTTGGAAATATTTTCACAACTCGGTCAGGTTATGCTAATGCAATATTGAGAAAATTTGGTTTTGAAAATTGCAAACCAGTACGAACGCCAGCAGAAATTTGTTGTATACTTGAAAAGGATTCTGGGGACAGTGATGATGATTTAATTAACAGTGAAACTTACAAGTCAACAGTCGGTAGTCTCTTATACTTATCCACTAAAACTAGACGAGATATTTCTTTTGCAGATATTCCATTTACATCTTTTATTACATCATAGTCTGCTGTCAGGATTTTAAGAGATATACCTACAGAAATGATGGAAATTAAATTGCTCTTTTAATCCTAAGGCTTCTGGCCGATGATAATGGTTTACACCTCTCATCCCCGATATGCTATCCTAACCTCTCCCAGCCTTTAGGTAGGTGGTTCAAGCTATTAGTTCTGATTTAAGGCGACATTGGAATTCTGCTGTTCAACTAGCATAAAATCTGCATTCTCTCTCTTGTCTAATACACTTCTTTTTGTTATCTAAGAAAAAATTACCCTTTATATGAGGTTTATTTGTTCCATAAATAACAGACCAATTTTAGTTTTCTGTTGCCTACTAATCGTGGCAACTTTTGTTATAATCCCTGTAAAATCAACTCTATCCATTTTCAGTTGAGAATTCTCTCTTTAACATTTTCTTTCAGTCCAAATTTTTTAACTTATTTTAAATAAATATACTATCTCTCCTGCTTGCATTAGATATATTACGCTGTTTATCCCTAGATGCGTCCTACCCCGTGGATCTACTTTATTTCCATAGGATTTTAACTAAAATGATTTATAGATATAATTTAGCGAAATATCTTTTGATAATTTCAAACATCTTTCCCTGTTACTTTCTAAACTTAGTATTATAAGTAAAAAAGGATTCATTATATTTCTTCATATTATGTCAAAATCTACGCCTATATACTTTAACTTGAAATTGAATCAAACAAACGGCCTAATTTTGTTGTAATTTTGAGTCTTGAAATGAGAAATCGATAAATACGGACTCACCCTTTTCCTTCATCTCTGAGAAACTAAGATTGCCCATAAATGCTTTGACCATTTCTAAATGTAGGCTATGATTTCTAAAACAATATTATACCTATGGGTCGGCCAAGCAAACGATGGCAAAATATTAGCTATTTAGAAGACCTCATATTCAAAATCCTGCATTTTTTTTCTAATACAAATATTATCTATTCTATGAAGTCCATTTTTGATGGCTTCTGTAAGGTTGATGATCAAGCCAGTATTGTCACATTTGCCTTATGTTTTATAATAAGTCATAGATTTTTGATGAGAATGAGATCTTGACTATTACCAGGCCAATCTGGAACAGGAATTTCATTATCGATGATCCATTTACCAACAATTGTTTTATAGGGAAAAGGTGCCACATCGTACATAAAAGTTGTTTTTTCATGCAGTACCAGTGTCGGTAGAAGTTTTTCCTCTATCATGGCTATATATAGTTCAGAATTCATGATTGTGATCTTAGGAAGAAAAACTGAAGTTTCCAGAGTAAAATTGATACAGCAACCCCAAACCATTACACTTGGAGGGTGTTTAATTGTCCTGATAGTGTAATTAGGTCCATCTTATCTGAGCCACGAGGGCGGCGCACCATTATTGGACAGCTTCTGCTTGTTAAAAAAGAGGATTATCACTAAAGAAAACTGTTTTCTGATCATCAACAGTCCAAATGATGTGGTGTTTACAAAACTCAACTTCCTCTCCTTTGCCCATTTCGATATTCAGGAAAGGGTTTTGCTAGCATGCTGAGATAAGAACCATAGCTTCTTTGAGCATCACACGACAAAGATATGGCCAAAAATATGGCCAAAGCATTGGAACCCTATTTCCTTATTCTAGGCAATCTTTGTATGAAAAAACTATGAAGATTTCCTATTCACCAGAATCCATTCCCAGCCTCTTATCTGCTTCCGATATGTAGACGATATCTTATCAGCATGGCTCTTAGATAATAACAATTACAATAAATTTTTATACGACATGAATTTGTTACACCCATCGATGAAATTTAAAGTAGAATAGAAACAGAACCATTCCCTAACACTTTTGGACGTCAAAATCCACCGTTTAAATAATCGGATCCAGTGCTCATGCTATCGAAAATCTACTAAAAAACGCTTACATAGAGTTCTCCTTATTACACGGCAAATGTGTTAATATATCCCTTCTTTCTTTCTTTTTTCTGAGAGATTACAGAAAATGGGATCCAATTTTTCTTCAGAATGAAATCAACCAGCTTATCTGCAATTTTATCTAACTAAAATACCCAATTTATTTCATAAACAGATGCTATTCTAAGGCACGAAAGAAATTCTATTAGATTTCCACAACCCAAAAGAGGATTTTTAAAAATGTATTAGTTTTCCATATTATCCAGCCTTAGCCACCTTAAAACCGTAGACGAAAGGAAATGACGTAAATAGGCCATTTACATATTCAAGTACCATAAAAAAATCTTTGAACAAACTCCTACCAACAACCAGGACGCAGCTAAAATTATTATTTGTCATAAATTGTAAGAGGATGAAAGAACACCAAGCAGATATAAGAAGCCGTGCAATTTCCTCGAGTCTCTTTGCGCACATCTAAAATTATTACCATAGAATTGATTTCAACTAAGCAAAAATTATGTATAAATCAAAAAATTATATTGATTGAAGAAATGCAGAATCAATAATCATTAACAAAATGGATAATTTTAATTTATCTGAAAGGAAATATAAATTCAACATATATATTTGGTATAATGTTGCCAAACTCATCTATAAACCGCAGGAACCAGTCCTTCGTGGAGATAAAAATTTCTCACGGATCCAAGCAAATATTTATGTTTTCTAGTTTGTTTTCTCTTTTTTCATTTAGTTTAGCCTTTTATTCACCTTTATATACTGGCGTCGCTTGCTTTGCATTTCCTTATACTGTTGACAATGGCGTCATGGCGTCATTCCGAAACTAATCCTGTTTGTTTAAATAAATCAGATTCAGATATTTGGTTTATTATTAGTTTTTGCACTATATATATATATATATATATATATATATATATATATATATATATATATATATATATATATATATATATATATATATATATATTTATAATCATAAGCAAATATATTGGAACACTATACTCTTTCAAATAATAAACCTGTCATAATCAAATATTAAAATAATTATTCCCATCAGATAAATTTTAAAAACGACTAAAAAAAATATGTCTCAAAATCTTTGTCATGACTCTCTCTTTCTCACTCTCTCTCTCTCTCTTTCTTCCTCTCTCTCTCTCTCTCTCTCTCTCTCTCTCTCTCTATATATATATATATATATATATATATATATATATATATATATATATATATATATATATGTATATAATATATATATTTCTAGGTAGATAAATAAATATATATATATATATATATATATGTATATAATATATATATTTCTAGGTAGATAAATAAATATACATATATATTATTATTTGAATTATGTTACTAGTGTAGAGAACTTGCTTTAATAGTGTCCCTTCATACTATTTCATCCTTGAATCTATGCTTCTTCATTTGATGACCGTATAATTTGGGGGGACCATCCTCCCAAGAAAACCAGCCAGTTTTAAAAATATACAGAAAGATTTGACCAAATTTCGGCAGATGGCCATTTAATTTAGCGTTAAAGGAGGGAAAAACTTATATTTTCACTTGATACTACTCTTCATGTCTTAATATCTGCCTCCATTTGCCTTATTAGGATCTATGAAAGAAATTAAGCTTGAGGGAGAAGAAAAAAATACCATTAATATTCAGGTGTGGATGGAGATGTGGAGAGAGCTAAGGAAAAAGAGAAAGAGGTAAGGAGATAGAGAGACAAAAGGACTGTTGAGAGTAAGTAAAATATACATTCATATGTATTTTTTTTAGGTGATATTGACCCCGCATCTTCCTATACCAACAGTAGACTAATCGGGATAGTTAATTTGACTATTTGTATTGGGGCTTTTTCTAAATCATTACTATAAAAAAAATAAAAATCCTTTTCATAAATCCGATAAGTAATCAAATATTTTCCCTTCAATTATCAACAAGCGGCTCTTTAATTGTATTTTGGAAGCGGGAGGAGGCCCTTTTATTTATTTGTAAAAGGTCATTTGATTTTCCATTTATTCCACTCATTCCAAAAATGAAGACATGTCTTATGCTGTAAGCTAAATTTCAAACATCCACAAAACATAAATAGCAGAATTCCTAAGAAAATTTGAACCTTCAGAATGACTTTGATTGAAGTTAAAGAGGTATTTCGAATTTTCTGCAAGACACAGATTGTTTTAGACTCGAGGCTTTATTTGTATTCTAAATCTATGGACATATCCCCCCCTCTCCCATTTTACTAACCGTGATTTTTTCTCTAATAGATTAAATTTCCTACGAGTCTTTTGGTGTGTATAAAAGAATTGCACTTGTTTCTTATAAAGGCTCTTCTCTTATGATGTAATACGAAAGTGGATTAATTAGCACTTAAATCCATCACTTTTGCACAAAGCATAGATTCTCATTAAGCTCGAAGAATTATCTTGTTTTTGGCCAATACTTTAAAGACTTGGACAATTTACGATGTTTGTTATGGTTTTTGTGAATTACTCCTTAACATAGCAGAATCAGAGGCGCATAATTCTTTCTGTTTTAAGAAATGCAAAAAAGGCAAAGAGCGCTACCGAAGCATTTTTGCCGTTAGCAAAGGTTAGACAGGGAATTATTTTGCATTCTCTTTCGAATTATAAAATTGCTAATTTCCTCCCAAGGTTAGCTCGGCAACTATTTTATTTTGGCAAAAACATCATAACTATGTATTCAGCCGATTCTAACGAAATTAAAAAAACTTATGTTGTTTTAAATTTTCTTTCGAATGAACTAATTACCAAAGTCCTCTCAAGATTAGCCCGGGAATTATTTTGTTTTAGCAATAATATCCTAACTATTCTCCCGATTCTAACGATATTTGAAATGCTTATATTGTTTTACATTCTCTTTTGAATAATATAATTTTCAAGTCCGAGATTTATTAAAAGTTTGAAGGTCAAAAGCTCATAAATTAGAATAAGTGCGAGCACGCGACCTTTTGGTCAGCAGATGAAATTTTAAGCACTACCAAATTGGGAAATAATTTAAGTGGCTTGATCTCCAATCATCCAAAATGTTTGCAAATGCTCACTACAGCGACCCAACTCTCGAGTATGGTTCTAAGATACATAGTCAGACATGATGCATTTAAATCGAAAGCTTTTATCTTTTCATTATTCAAAACACATTTAATGCCTCAATTGGCGTTTGCTGTAGAATTCTGGTCACCATAAATCCCAAAGGACATTGTAATGTAATATTGGAACACGAGCAGCAAAGACAGTGTTCATTCCAGTTACACCAAAAAAACCGCAGAAATACATCTAGACTTGTTGAACCATAACTAAAAAAGAAATATCAGTCGAGTTCAAATGAGACTTAAAGATCAAGGGTTAAAATGATGCAAGACGAGAAAGAAGCCATAGATATCTGAGATCAACAAGAGAAAACGTCTACAGTGGGCCAAAATCATAAAAGTGGAACAAATGAACAATGGTCGAGAGTTATCTGGTCAGATAAAAGTAATTATCACGTATGTAAGAAAGCCTATTTTATTGTTTTACATGTAGTTTTTCTAATTTCATTTAAATATATCTTTGAAGAAAACTATTTAAAAAATAATTTTTTGTAAAAGTTTTTCACATTTTCAGCACTTCTATGGCTATCTTTGGGAGAAGAAGAGTTGGAGCGACATTTCACTCTGCTTGTTTGGTATCATCTGTGAAGCATGGTGTTAAAATTAGCATGTTAGGGGACTACATCTCTTCAACATGTAGAGTAAAGCTTTTTACCTGCTAGAGAAAAATGAGCTTCACAAGTTGTACCCCTAAGTTTTAAAGCCATAACTACAGAAATTGCCTTCCACATCGCAAATATATAAAGTTATATTTCAGTGAATTGTGCCTCATGTAACATATACAGTTACACTAAGAATTGGTTTGGATAAATGCAAATTACTCAGCTGGACTATCCACCACAGAAAATAGATTTAAATCCAATGGAACACTTGTGGCTAGTGATTGAAAAAGCAAAATGAAGTACTAAATATAAAAATAAAACAGATAGCCTAAGAAATTCGTAAAATATAGACAAATAAATTCCACGAAGAAATATTGCTGTACATAAGTAAAGCAAAAAAAGAGTCCAACTTCGCTCCTTTTTTCTTACTTGCAGGAATCTATTTTACGACTTTCTGCTTAACCTTTTCCTAGCTCTAAGTACCTAACCAGCTACAAGAATAAGCGAGGCTTATTCAAGTCATCTGAGGTCATAAGCGAGACTTTGGACTATAGATTTATCCCATTAACAATTCCTAAAAAGATAAAATGTTCAAGATATGCTGTTCAAACGATTATAAAACCATATCAAGATACCAATAGTCTGTACATATGACAAAAAGGAGCTCCTCAGCCCTTTCTGTTCCTCCAAGACTTGACAGGGAGGAACCCACTCTGGGGAGACTACACGATTAATCTGAGCACTCAGCTCTCTGCTGACTTGATCAATGAGCTGGAGATTAGTTTATAAAATGTACCTGAGTTTACGCATCACTGAGCCAATATCGATTCATATTTTTGTCTCGGCCTATTCTTTTGCTATCTGGATGCCCATCTTGATTTGGTTTGTGAGGTGACCATGAGGTTGATGATAGCGAGCTTTTTCGCATTCCACTATCATGTTTTGGCTACTGCCGCTTGAGAAACCGTTTCGGTAGTGCTTGATGCGGGCCTGGTGGTCAGCATCTTAAGTAATGCGTTATTTTTCTTTTCAATTTAATGAGTTTAAATATGATGATGAGTCCGTTAATTTCTTCTCAGGCAACCTCATCGTCATAGGAATACATCCAACACCTACAGGACAAGTTAATGGAAGAAGCGATCAAGGGAATGTTGGATATGGCGCTAGAAAGTAGAGTGGGAGTTATTACCATCAAGCTGGCCCTGGAGGAAGAAATTTGCTATAACTCGTACCAAGGGCGTAAGGGAGAAATTATCTTAACCAAGGCAACAAAGTACCGCTTGGCAAAGGCGAATAATTTTCTGAACACGCTGAATTATCCTGTTGAGTTGTGGAGGAAACGGTTCTTCTTAGATGAAAAGAACTTCCCGAATCAATGGTACAGCACAAAGAACCACAGGAGGATGGCCTTCAACTAAGGGCAAACTTCCAACTATGATGAAGACACAGTTTCCCCTAAACTGCGATGGACTCTATGTGTCTCTAGTGAGGGAGACTTTATGCCGTCTCACATCTTTAAGGAGGGTCTAAGACACACTTAAGACGGCTTTGAGGAGCTGATAGAGAGTGCGGTCAAACTGTGTCTGAAGTTTGTTGCTGCTGCGAGGTTACACCTCCGGTAAAGAGTCAAAAATGGTTGTTGGAGAATTTTTAAGACTTCACCATCCTCAATTTCTGGCCTCCTAGATTCCTTAATTGCAATCCAATGGATTATTATGTATGAATGGGAGTTGAGAATGACACTAATGCAACCACAAGGAAGAGCTGGTGGACAAATCAAGTAAGTGTTCGAACATCTTCCCAAAGACACAGTGATCAATGCACATGTAGAGCAAGATTCAGAGTCCTTTTGCCCTCCGCGCTGGCAGCTGAGAGTGGCTACTTTGAGTACATTCTGAACTGGAAGCTATAATCTAGTTGATATTTTAAAAATATTAATGAATTTATTTTGGTCTGAAATATTGCGGGGTTTGTCTTTTATGCTTGCCATCAAATTTAGCCTTAAACAACCTGTAAATTACCCAAAATAATTTAAAATCCAACTGAAACTTATGCAAATTGTGATTCCTGCACTACTAGTTATCATTCACAACAGAGCTCCGCATCATTTTTTCTGACTAACCACTCATTTTACCTTGCCCCTCGCCCCTCGCAGACAGTTTCACTGTGTAGACTACTTCACTAGAAACCTGGAGGATCCTTACTCCTTCACGTCACAGTTGGTCAAGATAGACTCAGACTTGTTTAAGTCTACCATGGCTTTATTTTTCTAGATATCATCCATTTAGCTTTTTTTACACTTTTCGCGCAAGCTCTTTTTCACCTAATTTTGTGGGTGGTCACCTCATTTTGCAGTCTAGGTCCCAAATAGCCTTCTTCCAATCATTCCTGGTCGTGAAAGGAAGGGGGATGATTACCCTCTCCGTCATGGCTGCGTTTGGGGACGTTGACAAACCTGCAGTCAATCAATTCTTGTGTCAGTGCACCTTCTCATAATTTCAGTTCTTACCTATTATTTCAGGGACTATTCAGTTTTTTGTCAGGTAAAGTATAAAAACCATGCTGTTGCTGAAATCTGGACCCCAATGTCTATAGGAATATCCGCTGCTATATACCACTTTCTTCATCCTAATAAGGAAATCCTCCACTCACACCAACTACACTCTCATTCCTTTTCCTTCCATTCATTGCAAGAAGCGTGTATCCACCCTTTAGAAATGGGGCGGAAGGAATAAAGAAGATCAACTATAAACACTTTATTTACCTTGGAAGAAGACTAAGAAAGTTATGGCTGTTAAAGATATATCACTAACAGAGTTTGCAAAGGGCCTTTTTAAGGTGAAGATACATATACCTGTTTTATATTTAAAAAGGTAAAACTAGATAAATAGCTAATCAGATCAAGTATATCCTAACTGATATCTTTTTATCGTTTATAATAAACTTTCGCCGGCCCTTTACATTCCGCCGTCTGCTTACTGGAGGCACTTATTCTCCACGATGGCAACATCTCCCCTTGGAAAGGTAGAGGGTAAAACATCCATCATAAGAGAAGTCAGAGATTTTAGGGGAAAATTTTCGACACTGAAATTGAGGCGAGACTCTCCTGCTGGGAGGATATTATAGTGGTGGAATTGAACCCACGATTCTCTAATTGTTGCTTGTTTTCGGGATAATTTTGCTGATTAATTTAAAAAACCTTACACATGATTATAGGGTAAAAGTGACATAGAAACAAATACATGCCTATGGGAAGAGAGAGCAGATAGGTACATATATATGTATAGAGATTACGGCAAATGAACTCGATTAATTTTGTTTGTGCGCAAATTAAAAGGAAAGGTGTTGAAAGCTCTTTCGTACCATTACGATTATAAGTATAATGAAGATTTTTTCCAAGATGAATATAACTGCCCTGAAAATTATTGAATTTTCACCAGCGAACTTTCTTCCCCATCTTTGCAAGAAATAAGGATGAAACTCATTTATCCACTTCACTTTTACATTGATCTATATCCAAATTATTTATTTTCATTCTATTAATTGTGGTATATTGGAAGGAAAGAGTTTTATAACATTAATTGGCTCGGGAATTTAATGATAAGCACCTAGGTTCTCATTGGTGCTCATATATAAGAAGATTTAGTTTATAATTCATAAATTTAAGTATAAAAAATGTAGACATATTTATATGAATAACTTATTTAATACATATATTATTCTCCTACAATGTTCGTGAAAGTAGAGGGCTTAAACTGTAAGGCAAAATATAGGATAATTTTACTGATACTGAAAAGTAAAAACTAATAATTAATTTCTATGAAGGAAAAACAATAAACTGCCCAAATAAAAGCTCATGTGGGCATTTTTAGTATTTCAAATACATGAAATAAGAATGAAAAGACATTAAATGCCGGTTATCTCATATCACTAACAAATATCCCGAGTAAAAACATCCATAAAGAAGAATAAATATTGATAGTACAGCAGCCACTGCAACAACGCTTCTTTCCATTGGTGCATCGTTTCAGTAGAAAAACCCAATTTATTGGGTTCTATTGATGGCTTTTATAGAAGACACGGAGTTAAGGGCAAATCAGCTTCAAATTCATGCGGTCAAATTACCGTCAGACTTCCAGTTTCTGTGCCTCTAAGCTGAAGAAATATCTCATTAATATCTGTTTTTTTCTTTCCAAAACGTATTATATTTCTTTATACTACCATCTGTAAAGTAATGTGTTCTAGTGTATTTCTAAGGCAGTTTGTAATATGCATTTAGTTTTCACTTTTCTATGAGACGGTGCATTTGCCACATTTACTTTTTACCTTTATTATTAGAAAAATGAATATGGATAGCTTTTAAATTATAGACATCCAGATTTAAATTGTCGAATTTGTCATAAATACCTTGTGGAGGATGTCCCTTCTAAAGGATGAGGAAGTCTTTGGTATCATGTTCATCTATTTGACTGCTTGGAAGTTGATGTTACTTAACCAGGATTCTGAATACAAATTGCCAGACCTCTTAAGTTTAATATAAATCGGCGATAATAATAAAAAATCAAGTAGAGCATTTTTCCGATGCAAATTCCCTTAATTTTAAGCAGCAGTTCCTAGACAAGACATGTGATTTCTTCCAAGGTTCTGCCATTGCATGAAATTCAAATATAAGAAAAATTCCAAAGGGAGACAAAGAATTTTCCTAGGTCGTCAAATTTTCATAGTTCCCCAATTTTCAGCACTCTTCGCTCTTTCGGTCAACTCATTTTTTTAAGTAAGCTTAAAAAGCACCACTCCTGGGCTATCATTAAGCTTTATGCTTCTTTATGCTCTATTTTAAATAGAACTTATTTAGGCTATTATTTTTTTTATTTAACCTTTACTTTCAAGAATATCATAAGATTCATGAAGGAAGATGACCAAGAGTAACAGATAGAAAGCTTCGTCCTCAGGGAAAGATGTAACAAATAGTGTCTAAACCTTAATTTTAAAATAAATTGAAATTCATGTATTATTAGAGGATAAAATTGATAACATGATGAATTCAATCTCAATCTCGCAGACAAATGGAATACACAACTATCATACTCCAGGTAAAACTCATTTTATAATCATTGCTTATATGAAAACCCTCAAGTCTATAATAGTATTTTAGCAAACTTTATCAGAATTGTCGACAAGATCTTGCACCACTTATCCTCAATCAGCAACCTAAGTTCGGTAATGTTTGATAATATTTTATCATCAATGTTTGGTTCCAGTTATATCTACAAATTTTCAATGGGAATTGAGAGGCACATTTTGAAATCCTGTGGCTGAGATGCAGATTTGAAAAAGATTTTGCTCGTAGGAAATTATTTATACACTCTTCAAATGAGTAAATGGGCACGAGAAATTCTGAACATATCGATAGGTTGAATTTCAAACATTTAATTTTATTGACGAAAGAGTAATTTCGAGAAAATACTAAAAGGAAAAGAAGATGCACTGATTTAGACCAATTGTTTATGCCAACAATCAATAGTATTTATTAATAAGGTCAGGCTGGAATTCTTTTTGATTGTCTCAAGTTTGCAGGAGGGGGGTTTGCAGCTCGCCTGGATGAAGAGCTTCTTTTGGGTTGATGTCAAAGATGGCACGTACCGTGGAACGAATAGAGTTGTGTGTATGACATTTGATGTGCCTTAGCCGTGCCTGCCAGCTAAGTAATCCACGAACGCATGAAGTTGCTAAAATCGAGTTGTCAGAAGTCACTGTTTTTCCACATGTAAAACTTGGACTTTTAACCGAATTTCTATGATGCTAAATCCTGAACCTCTCCTATATTTCTGCATCCAATCATGATCGACCTAAAAAATATTAAATCATTCATTTAAGAGTTTGCTGAGATTTTGAGCTTTAAATGGAATCCCTTATATGAAATTCCTTTGAGATATAATAAATCATTGATGGAACGTACGTAATTTTTTCCTGAATCTAAAATTTAAGTTGAAAATAACACACCTACCCTTTATAAACCCTTACGATACCAAGAGCCTCAAAAGAGACTGGGCGTCAAAATACCCAGCGACTCAATTGAGTCTGACATTTTTTTAGGCCTAGGAATCTTCCTTTTGTTCGGGTAACGGTAAATTTACCTTCTCTTTTGAATTATATATGAAGTATTTCTTTTAGTTTACTCTTTCTAAGAGAGTTGTAAATATCACACGCATTTTTAAATTGTGGTAATTAGTTTTTTATATTAATTAAAAAATAGTTAACTATCCTGAAATTGTGGATATTTACTAGGAACTTGATTCTGATTGGAACTAACAGACAGTGATACTAACAGTTCAAACTCATGCGATGACAAATTAGAGCCAATTATTCCTGAAAATCAACAAATTGATGAAACGTGGCCACGCTGTTCTGACTTCTCCCCTCCAAATATCATATTTCATGGCTCTCATTCGGGAATTCAAGCGCACGTGGGTTTTAAATCTGAAAGTGAACCTCACACATATTTTAAAGCATTTTTTAATCATGAAATCGTAGCAGATATATGCATGGAAACAAATTGCTATTATGAAAAAAGTTCTGAAACACCCTTCTCCCCTTTATCTAATGCTCATAGGTGGAGAGATTTAACTGTAAGCCAGCTTTACGTTTTTATTGGCATTATCCTACTAAGAACTCATATGAAAAAAACATAAATTAGCTGACTAATAGTCAACTGATGCCTTTATTGAAACTTCTATTTACATGAAATTTATGTCAAGGAATAGATATCAGTTAATCTTAAGCTTTCTTGACTTTGCTCACAACTCGGTTAGAGGAATAAGATGGACAATGAGAAAAATAGGATGTTTTTTTCATTCATTGAAAGACAAATTCCAAAGGGCATTTGTCCCCTTCCAAAAACTAGTGATAGACGAATCCCTCGTTTTATTCAAGGGTCGTCTGTCATTCAAACAATACATCCCTTCGAAAAGACATCGCTTTGGCCTCAAGCTTTTTGTTTTGTGCGATTGTGAGACGGGAATAATATTAGATATGTTACTTTACGCAGGAAAAACCACAGATATTGTTCATAATGATTCATTAGGAATATCGAAGGCAATTGTGAAAAGACTGATTGAACCATATTTAAGATTAGAGCATATTTTATATAGAGACAATTAGTACACAAGCCCTCCTTTGTGCTCTTACCTTCTTGATCAAAATACGGGGCTTTGTGGGACAGTTAAAAGCAACTGCAAAAATATTCCTAAGTTAGACAAGGCAGTAAATAAAGGTACCGTTGAACTACACAAAAAAATGGAATGTTAGCAATTGGATGGGTCGATAAGCGTGAAGTTTTGATTATTACCTCCGTACACAAAGGCAAGTCAGTAAACTCAAGAAAAAAAATCATAGAACCTGAGAAGAAATAAAAAAACCGGATGCAATAAGGGATTATAATACAGATATGCGTTTAATTGAAAAATCAGATATGATGATCAGTTCTGTTGAATGTCTTAGAAAATCCATCAAATGGTACAAAAAGCTTTTTTATCGACTTGTTGATGTGTCCATGCTCAATGCATATAACATGCATTTGCTGAATTTATATTTTACACAAAAAAGTCTTTCCTTTAGAGAATTTTCAATGGAAGTAATAAAACAATTCTGGTGCCTCAAACCAAATCTGTACTCGGCCCTCGGTAAATTCCTTTGATAGACTACAAGGAATCGGTTTTTCAGAAAACATTATATCGCTGTAATGCCAAATGTAGGCGAACGAAAATCGGCTCAAAGATAATGTTATGTTTGTGCTACAAAACATAGTAGAAAACGAATAACATTATGGTGCAAGCATTGTGAAGTGTCACTGTGTATGAAGCCCTGCTTTTTTGGATACCATACAATCCAAGAAATGTGAAAATTTACCATGTATAAGCAGTGTGTGTATATTTGTGTACATCCATAAATACATACTAAATTTTATATTTTAACCCTGAAAAAACTAAAAAGTAGAACAGCTATTATATTTTCGTTCAATTATCTGTGAACTTATTGAAAAATTTCTTTAGTTAAAGACTTGTTTTATGTTCATTACTGCGTTCAAATTCTAAAGGAATGTCTGCGGTAAGTGATCTCGTTCAGTTTAACCCACTTCGTGGGAGTATGGGGGGAGAGAAGACGAAAAACAATGGGTTGTTGTCAAATGTTACACCGAATAAAAACGAGGCCATTTAAATAATAATTTAAAGCTCATCTTGTAATTCAATTTCCAGGAGAGTGTTAAGATTAATATTTACATATTTTATATATTCTTTACTACGAAAAAGTTTTCTTTCCACAGAAGCTAATTTTAAATGAGTTTTTAAAATAAAAAAAATGGGTAATGAACGAGGCTCGAGTTTTCAAGGCGTGGTATTTGAAGGGTTAGGCAAATTTATGGTATTTTTTAAATTAATTTATCTCCTTCATTGCCTTTTTAGTGAATTTGAAAAATGTGAAAAGAATTACAAAAATTAAGGATTTGAAAGCAAAGGTGATTTAAGTTATTCACGAATTAAATTTTATATCACGCTGAGTCAGTATGACATAAAGGTAAGAAAGAAGTGATGTTTTTTATGTTAGGCATCTGACGGACGATATGTGTGAGTATGATGGCATTTAGATTTAAATTTTTAGGCTGAATTTGTATGTAATACCATAGATTTTATGATGATTAATGGAGTTTTAAATTCTTCTCGGTCTTGATCTTCGGCAAGATCAGTTTTGAGAATGGAAACAACGCCGGGGTCTCTTCCTCTCCATTGAAGTATGAGGACTCGCTCATTGACCACAAAAACGAGACCCTCCATTTTTTCTCTGCACGATTTATCTCCTGAGATGACGTGGGACACCTTTAAGGAACTCATTCTAGTGACCTCGATTCACTCGCGGTGAATGAGTGTTGTCAGAGCTTCTGCTGAAGAACGGACAGTTCTGCTTTTGAATACACCGCCCTACACCAAATAAACCAGGATATTTAGTTTTTATGCTTGTTAGGTCTTTCTAAAGACAATTATATAAATTATCTTTCCTATAATAAAAGGCCTGGAACTGAGGCCACATTAGACATTAAATTATTTTTACTTAAAATGTATGTAGTTGCCGTTAGAAACACTATATATACAGAGGTTGGTGGGTAATTTGTCGCCGCCGTGGGCACCTATGAATTCCAAGCATACGTGTAGTGTAGCGTCTCATATCTTTTTTACAATCATAGTAGACTCAGTTGTGCATCGTAGGTAAAGTAAGCAATAGCATAGATGAATTCATTTGTCCAAAGATTTTGGAAAGGAAAGAGGTGTTGATCGGTAATCAGGTTGGTAGCTCCAATGCGAAAATATCCAAATGATTGGTTGACGATCTGAGGAGAATGCAGAGGATCAGAAAAGGATTGGATGAGTCAAGCTGTAATTAGGAGGTTTAAACGGCTCGAAAACCCGACTCTAATGATGCAAAAGTAACCCTCGAAATTATTGTGCAGATCCAGTCCATCATTGAGTACGATACCAGCAATTCAATGAGGTACATAACCAGAGACAAGAGAGTGTCAGTCTCTCAAGAGGCAGGTAATGTATGAGGACATCCAATACTAATTGTATAGGATAAGAAAAGGCGAGCTTCTGTCTCCGAATATAAAAGAAAAACGGGAGGAAGAGGCTGCAAAGCTTGTGAACGAACTGAATCATCTTCTCAACCCTGCCCTGCTTTGTTTTTTTTCAGACGAGAAGAGTCTGTACGAGGACCAGGAGGTGAACTCGCAAAACAACCGCTCGCTTGGTATGTCTCCAAGAGATATAACGAGAGTCATGAAGACCAAGTTCCTCGTCAACATCTTGGTCAGTAGTGAGGGCCACGTTATGACCGTCTAAAATTTCGTGGAGTATTTAAAATTGCCCTGAATCCAAGAGGGGGCTCTTGGAGGGCTGTGCGTGAGGCAGATGAGCTCGGGACCTTGCCACGCAAGTCTTTACCCTTAAAATATTTTTTTTACCACATAAGTCCAAACATCTGAGATTGAAACCACCAGGACTATTATGTTTTGGGTCGTGTAGTTGAGAGAGAAAGAACGCAAAGTTTCCGTGCACCAGCAAGGCGCTGTTTCCGTCCAGATTCACCACCTTTTTACCTAGTTAAACACGGGTGCTTTGAGAAGGGCTACCAAAAGTCCCGAAGGTGCTTGGAGCCCATGTTTGAGGCCGACGTCGATTTTATTGAATAAAATGTGTAGAGGAATCGATACCCCACATTCACAACTGAGCCACTGGTCCTTAACCACAACGTCCTGTCATTGGTGGCTGCGTATCCCGACCACTTAACCTTCCCCCTCTCTTCCCTCGTCTCCAGGAGAACCCAAGACCACAGAATGCACTAATCATCGCATGTCGGACCACGGTGAGCCTAACATGTGTTAAAACAGCAAGATTTCCCATAAAGGATGTAATTCAATTTCACTGCATATGCGAGATTAGAGAAGCGTGGTCCTAAAGCCAGAAACTCACCTTCAGGGCTATCTGAAAGACGCCCTGGAGAAAAGCGTTAAAGTAGGAGACTTAATGCAGCCGAATATATCCCCCACCTCTTTTCCCTACCCCCAGTGGGGTGGCGAAGTATATATGCCAATAACTTTGGAAAAAAAGAGTAGAGTACGTTAGTCATCAAGACGACTAAGACGGCGAGAGGCCCGGCTACCAATCGAAGAGACTTAGCAGAAGCTCATCCGGTGCCAGTTCCTGGTGGTCACGCGGAATTTAGAAGCCTGTTAGAGGTATATCTTTAGAGAGATCTAGACAGCGAAGACCAGCAAAAGTGCCCGGCAAACCAACGAAAGGAACTTAGAAGAAGCTCACCCTCAAACAAGTTCCTAGTGATAACACCGAACTTTTAGTTAACTTGGATTGAGAAGCAAGCTCAACTAACTCTCGTCAGAGAAACCCCCTATCCTGGTGTATCTCAAAACACAGAGATAGTCCTCGCCACTGAGGAATACCCCAAAGTGAACTCCCTCGAGCACTCTCCTTCGTCAAAGGATCTACTTTTACTCATCGCTGGTCAGTGCGAATTATTCCCAGTGCAACCCGAAGATTAGAGGAAACATACTTTCTCTGTCCCCTGGTGAAATCATTTCTTTCAGAAACTGTGCGTCACTCCATCTGCCCGACGCACCGAAGTTCTTTGCAGCTTTAAAGTAATCCTCTTTCTGACTACACTTTGAAAAGTGTGGAGACGCGCCGGCACCGAAACAACATTCTTGAGGTGACATAAAAATTGAAGCTAAGGTCAGGCCCAAACCCGATTCTCGTAGGAATCTCGAAAGGTATTTAAACCCTAGTATCTGTTTCGTTAAAGGTCATTTTGCATTCAATATTAAAGTGAGCTGTTGGTCAACCATTACTGTAAATTCAATTGTATAATTTAGTAAGCCTCACTTAAATTTGTTAATTCATTTCTGTGTAGTTTGTGTATTAAATTCCAATCTTGGTTCATGTTTTTAAGTAAAGGTCTAGTTTTCTTAAAAACATCTTTTATTTAATCCTTGAAACGCTGAGCAAGGCACGGGAAACCCTCAAAGATAATAAAATAAAGTAATAATATAATAATTAAATATAGAACTTTTAGAGAGAAAACATAATCACGAAGTTTTGAAGTACGAAACAAACCTATAAATACAACACCATCACTCGGTTCTTCCTATACCACGACAAAATGAAAAGTACAAAAATACTTCAAGTCTTTAACATATAATTTTGCGAAGCCTTTAAGTTCTTGAGCGCCCTATATTAAGCCTCTATTATTATTATTATTAGGGTTATTATTATAATTCTATCTGTATAAATGAACTCGGTTTTTTATTTTATATTGAGGTTAGGCGACATATTTTCCACCGCACCCTGTAAGTAATATATCAAATATTTTATCATAATTATTTTAGAAACAAATATCTCATTATGACATTCACCCTAATAAAGTGATAATTTAAATAATTTTTATCATAAGTATAATTTCTCCAACTTGTATAAATATATCAATTCATAATTTTTTTTATTTAATTAAATATTCAGATTTACGATTAAATTGTCAAAGTAGTTGGCAATTTAGCAAGTGCTTTCCTTTATTACAATATTGGCATAGGACAAGAGAAGAAAAATGAGAAAAACCCTTAAAAATTGGGTCTCTAAAACAAAAGACAATCTATAACGTGTCATAAAAATAAAGAAATCGTTAAAATTAAATTTTAAGAAATGTAAATTTAAATACATGTTCATTTGTACATGCATATGTTTATATACATTTACATACACATACAACTCCATAGATATATACGTTTAAAAAAAGTTAGTTATGTATGTATATATATACATATACGCATAAAATGGTACAGACGTGTTTACTGGTGAGAAAGAGAGTAATCAAATTCTAAGCCCGAAATTGTGCTATTTATTTGCATTGAGGTCATATATTTAAAAATAAAGTGATATACAAAGGTCTGACTTGTTCTATATCATATGTGTAACATGATCTTTTTCTTAAAGCTCTGGACAGTTTGGTTGATATAATAATTTTTCCAATCTCTGCCTGAAAAATTTAAACGCAATCTGATGAAGGGAGAATTTTATCAAAAAGTTGTAATATTTTTATACTAAAACTATATTTATGTCAGAATACTTTAAACACTTTCTCCTAGAAAGAAAGTTTGTATTCTTTGCTCGAGGGAGGATATTTGGAACTCGATGTGTAACAGGAAGGTGGGGGGTAACCTTCTTAGCCCAAGAGTTTCATAGAAAACATAAAATTACCTGTCCTGAATTTATTGGTGTTTATGCTGTTAGAATCAGATGGAATGAGCCTACTAATGACCTACATTGGATTACACGTACTGGTACAGGGTCCCCTAAAAATAGGATATTGAACTACAGCAATAGCGCCTTATAAATCCTCTCCAGGAATCCTATCACACACGATTTCTCTGCCTGTTCGATATACACCTCTTTCTTCCATACATTCTGTCACAGATTCAACTCGGCTTTTATTACTCGGAAGACCCTTGCCTATATATTTAAATGTCATTTCCTTTTCTTTTTTTCAATAATCTTTTGGGGTGATTTGTTTACATATCCCAGGATAGACCGTCAGTAAAAATCTTTATTAATCAGTCGACAAATCTCATTTCAGTAAATTCCCTGACAAAGACTAAGGTCACTTACGGCGAGCGTGACACAATTTTTCCCCAGAGGGACATTGACCTAATTTCAGGGTCCTTTCGCCCAATATAATCACCGTAGTGGTATTCTTACTCCCACTACATAAATCGGTTAAATTTAAAGTTAAAAATGAAATATTTATAATTTAAGATTCCTCCGGGTAAATATTTAAATAACTTCCTTCGCCTATTTAGAAGGAACACCTCTACCATCTCAATCGGTAACCTTAATGCCCGCTGCAGAGATCTGACTACACCACTGCACTCAATGGTGCATGAAACTCACCGAGTTTACTTATTGTTCGCAATATATGTACTGTAGTACAGAAAGAAGGCACGGAATTTGCTACGTTGCTAACGCGGAGATTGCCACCGAATGCGAACGTTATTCTCATAAGCTCATATTTCGTATTGATCCATTCAAAAACCCCAGGCGCCTAATCACCATCGGATAACATAACCATTAAGACCACTATATCGCGTCTTCTAACTAAGTAATGATAACAATTCCCAGATATTTGCCCAGGGCCGACTGGAAAACATACAAACACCCCCTTCAAAGCAACTTATTCGAACACCTGGAGGGTTGCACGGTCGAGGACATCGGCAAGCACTTTAGCTACCTAACAGCAAGAATAGTGAATGCAGCAGGTTGGCAAATTCCAGAGCGGGAGTTAAAATATCCTGTCTAAACAGCGAGATGAAAGTAGTGAACATATAATGGACCGGCTGGAGGCATTAATTTTCGAAACCAACTTCTAGGGACATACAAGGGACAGATATAGAGAGCAGAGGAGCAAATGGATAGAAATTAAACCCTTACTTAGTGTGAAGGCAAGTGCAAACTGGGATAACATCATATGAAATATAGCCACCAAACGTGCCTATATTTACCTACACCAACATCACTATCAAACTCGGTGAAAGAGATTTCCAGCACGACCAGGTAATAGAGTGTCATTTCAATGACATTGAGAAAATAAATTAAGATTAGGTTCTGAGGAACATGAAAACTTTAACATGGATTATTAAGAAGAGGTACTAAGAAGCTGAAGAACTTGGACTGGGTTCAACACTAATTTATTACGTAGACAGCACCCAACAGACGCGAGTGAAGGGAAGGCCGTTTACGTACGAGGATTTTGAGGCAACAATAAAGAGGTTTAAACAGAAAGTGCTTGGTATTTTCGCCATCAACAAATTACATATGCTGAGCCTCCCTAGCAGTAATGAGTAGTTCTGTTTCCCTTAAATGCCTGCCTAAATTTAGAAAATATTCTGAACGTATTTAAAAAGGCTATAATGATCTTTCTTCTAAAACCTAAAAACAACAAAAAAGGAGATTAACTGCTAAATAAACATCTCTATTAGAAACTTTAGAAAGATTTTGCAAAAACTAACAGCATGGTTTCAGTACATATTTCAGCGGAGAGATATGCACTGGCCTTGATCACACAGCATATAGGTCGTGCTTAGAGAGGTGGTGTCAGCATTTGGCAAGGTGTGTTGCGGGCCTACAAGTGAAGCTAAGTGAACAAAAAAGGAAAGCGAACATAACGCAATTCTTTTGTGATTATTCAGAAGATCATCCGGCCATACTAAAGATCAACGATATTCAGGTTGTTAAAGTTAACAGGTATTTTAAGAAAAAAAAACAACAACACCCACCTCAGAAAAAGTATGTAAAAGGCTGATTGTCGAACAATTCTTCCTTTCGCTAGAATATCTTCAATTTTTGTTCGAACTCCGCAACGTAATCTTCCGTTCTTCTTCTTTCGGCCAGCCGGCTCTCTGTTCACACCTCTTCTTTTTGTATCGGTGCTCTCCACAAAGATTAAATGAAAACTGTTTGTCAAAGAGGTATAGAGCAGGATAGGACAAAAGAGAGGTGGGTGTCCGGAATACTGTATAGGGAAATATATTCCAAATTTTCGAAAAGTTAGCCTTTACGATGAAAGCACTATCCACGGCCGACCTCCCTTTGCCTTCACACTTTTCTTTTCAAGGGGCCATTTAATTTCCACCAATGTGAAAACCGAGGTATTTAATAGTACTGTAGGCACAATAGCACTTACTAGGGCCAATACTGAGGCCATGTTCACGAGGCCTATTGAGGAGCGAGTGTACGGATAGAAGATGCTGGCCCCATGTGCGGGTGGTCACAGAAACGTTATCAAAGTAAAAAGAAATGTTACTCAGCCCATCAAGTATCCTGCAAATCATTCGATCATAGTTTCTACAGGCAGTAACTCACCCAAAAGGTAGGCGCTTAAACTGCATATGTCCTTTTTCTGTAGGAAATGCGGTATATTGCAGGGAACTATCCTTAAGGGAGACTTAATAGTAGGCCTTACACAAATCTATCGCTAAAATAAACTTGGCCTCTCCAAATAGATATAGGCTCTGGTCTATCAAAGAGAGAGTCTCAGCGTTGAAAACTGTTAAGCCCTTCAGCTTTTTAAAGTCTACCCACATACGAAAATAGTGATCCGGCTTTCCGACCATAACAATGGGAGAGCAATAATTGACGTGGAAGGTTCAATTATCCACATCGCCGTTAAAAGTAAGGAGCAAGTAAACTAGAACGGGGTATGGCTTAGATCTAATTGACTTCTGGGTTGTTAGGGCTATATCATCCCAAAAAATATAAAGAGCAACCGGGATTCTCGGGTTTAAATCGAGTTCCGGGGTGAAGTTTACACGGAGACCTGGGAGCGAAGGGAGAGTGTAGTTTTTGTTCGCTTCCACAGATACAGTTGGACTAAATTAAGAAGCTCCGAGACAATTAGATTCTTCAGGAGGGGAAGCAGGTACTATTCATCCTTTTGTTGTTGTCTTCTAACAAAGGTCACACGACTTGCAAAACTCGGTAATTTCTTTGGCAGCACCTGGTCAGAATAACTAACGGAAGATCCTCTGTGCTCTTTTATTGTGACTAAAATGACTAGCGATTAATCCATCGTGGGTGAGTGAGAGAACTTGGGGAACTTGAGATGTGGAGATACAAAACGAGCGAGTGGAGGGTTTATCCTGAGCCGAACTTGAGCGATAAAATAATTTTCGCGCTAATGAGGTAGGCGACTTCCTTTTGACCACGGGCAGATCCACGTTCGTCACTTCTCGATTTTTCCCACAAAGATTGGAGAGTGAGGCTTTCCTTTTAATCACTCATGAAAGTCCCTTTTTGAAGGGTTGCAAACTCAGGGGCATAAGAAAGTTTTAATGGTACGGAAGAAGCAGTGTCTTTTAGCGCTTGAGCCCTCGCGATGACGGGATGTGCGAGGGAGTTATGGGAGAGCTGCGGGTTCTGGCCTATCAACACGGCGCAGAACTTAATGGATGCTGCTATCACTTGTGCCCAACCAGTAATTTATTTGCATTTCAGATAGCAGCAGACCACGGGAATCCGATTTGCATGCCTCAAGTAGTCATGGACTACTGCAAATTTATCGTCGTCGGGGCCCACTGGAGGGAGCAACTTTTCAGAGAAGACGAATCAAGTATTTCCGGTGTCTCATAAGAGGGTAAACAACTCCATTTTCAAACTCCAGCCCACCTAGGGTAGCTATTGTGGAACAGGAAATTAACTTGCTGTCCTAGGCGACTGCTTGTTGGGGAATTTTTGGCGTTTCAGGGCGAGCTGGAGAATTAGAGAGAAAGAGCACTTATTTGCTGGATTTGTTGACTAGGAGCAGAACGAAATTGCGAGTTTTGGATGCAGTGGGTTGTCACATGACCGGGAACACCACAGGAAAAGCAAATTATGGGCCTTCGTGGTTAATGCGATGCTGGAGGATTATTTATGAGGGGCTTAATGTCCCTGGATTCTGGCAGGGGGTGGTAGTTGAATTTAAAGGGAACAGGTACCTTCACAAACTTGGGCGAATTCTTCAGAGAAAATTTGGAGAGGTTACATTTGATTTGGGTGGATGGGGATGAGACTTCTTCAGGTCTTTCGGGTCTAGATGGTGGCTTGATGTGGGCACATCAGCTTCTTCTATACATTTCTTGAAAGAAAATACGCGTCTGTCCTTCACGAATGCGCGGATTTTGGAAGGTAGCGCAGCCAGAAACTGATCCCGTAAATCGAATTTAAATATGAACTCGTAGTCGCGGTCGACGTGGGCTGAGTCCAAAAAATATTGTAGTCATCTGCAAGGTGAATCCAAATTGGCGATAGATCTAGCCTGGAGTTATTCTCGCCTGGCCAAACTTTAATCTATAGTAATCGAGATTCATATTAGCACCCGATAATAATTCCGACTTGAAACAAGAGTAGTCAAAAGAAGCCTCAGCCGGGAGCGAAAGGAATATTACTCGAAGGTGATTATTAAGGAAAGGAAGTAGTTGAGCGACTCCATTGGATTCAATATCAAAGTGATTCACTACGAAAAAATTTTTAAAGTGAGTTAAGTAGGCGCTAAAGTCCTCGCCGTCCTTAAATACTGGCAACTTTACCGATAGAGTTTGGAGGGATTCATTTCTGGAGCTAACAGGAAAGGTTTCCAAATGCTTCCTGTTAACATCATAGTCATGATGACGAATTCTTTCTCTTTCTTGCAATTCTCTTTGTTCTCTTCTCTCTTCAGCTTCTATTTTTTCTTTTTCTCTTCTCTCGTCAGCTTCTCCTTGTTCTTTTTTTACTATCCTTTCAGTTCTTTTTTCCTCCTGAATATATGCAACTAAATCCTTGCCTGACAACCCTAGGATCTCTTTTTGTTGACGTTAACCCTCAAATGATGACATCTTGCTGGTGTAAATGCAGCGCGTCTGGCCGCTCGGCACATCCGAGGAACTTACGAAAAAGATTATGAAGCTCTGACCATCGTATAAAAATCCTGACGGAGATTTTGTTACACAAAAATTGTACGCAATAAATCGAAGAAAATAATAAATAATTCAAGACTTGATCACTGTGGCCAATGATTATAGGCCTAAAATCCTTCACCGGGATTAGCAGATGGTTTAGGGGAGAACTACTTCCTAAAAACGAGGAGGAATCGAAGATCGGGTTTGATTACTTCGTGATGAAGTATGAGACTTTCTCTGCTCCAGATAGACGTAATTTTAACCCGAGACGATTCTGCAGATCAGCAGGGAGTGTCACTCTCGAAAGAACGAGAACCTTTAAAGGGGTGTGACGATGAGAGGTCCACACAACTCTCTGGCATTAAGAGGGCTCGATATCTATCCACTGAACAGGGGACAAAGCTTCAAAGAAGGTAGATCTGCTGGCAAAATCTTCGACGAGGTACGACTCGAACATGAGTTACAGGGCTTCACGAGAAACAGAGGGGAAGTGTGAAGGAGGAAAGGGTAGGCTTTCAAGCTCCTTGAGAAATGGCGAGATTCGAATTTAATAGCAAGGTGGCTGGTCCGATAGATAGCCTCAGGGCCTGGACGTCCGTAGAAGATTGTTCGCGCCAGTATAAGAAAACACACTTTGGGATAAGGTCTAGCCGTTGAAACTGCCCTCATGATATAGGGGTTAGGTGGGTGGCGTTAATGTGGCTGCCCTCGCCGGGAAATAGACATGCCTGGGAAGCATGTGGTAGAGATAGGAAGGCTGCGTACCGTGTTATAGCAAGGTGGGACCTTCGGGCATAAATCCGTGAATTCAGCCAGATGCTGTTGCTGTTTTGCTTGTCTTTGGCCATAAATTGATCTTATGAGCAGCACAGAGTCAGAAAATTCATGGTAAATTAAAATAAAACGTGTCATAGTAGATGCTCATTAACCCATAGTAAATAAAGAAGGAAGATACATAATCGATTACTTTTTATTAAAGTTGTTAACAAAATGTAATATCTTATTTTCATTAACTCTCTTAGTGAAAATTATTGTATAATATCCTCGAAGTTGTAGCTATTCCTATTAGCATATGAAAAAAAAAGAAGTCAATAAAAAAAGCTTAATTATTCTTTTAGTTAGTTTTAAAATATATATATATATATATATATATATATATATATATATATATATATATATATATATATATATATATATGTATATATATACACTGAGAATTAGAAAGAATTAAAGTGGCTGAGATGGATTTGGTGCTCGTTTAATGATCAAGTGTGAGCGTGCCACCAATTCATTTCAATAAATGAGGTGGTTCCCCAAACAACTAATTAACTAATATAAAGATCAATTTGAGAATCGGTGGAAAGCTATTCTGTAGGCTGATCCCTTTTGGTGGGGAAGGAACAACGAGTCATTTCTAGATGAATGGAACTTTGCCTCTCCATGTTAGAGAAAAAAGGTATTCGAACCCCTTTTAGCGGATTTGTACATAAAAGTGTGATATTTTATTGTGTGATCAAATGAATGAAGTTAAAGTAACAATGATGCCTTAATTGGATTTGGGCCTAATGGCGGCTTCATAAAAGAGCCGGGAGAACAATGCGCATAGTCCATCATCCGAAGTGATTTGCGGGAGGTTTTTTTTTGTTGCTTCTCTAGACATGAAAAATATCATCCAGGCGTGGGTATCCAACGAAGTATACATACGTGGGTATGCAATGGCTTTTTCATGCGTGGTAATCCAACTCTGTATCACTTGTGAGAATCCAACTAATCAACGCTTTATCAACGAGTGGAGATCCAACTCCTTATCCACCCATGGGATTCCGTTTATTATTCATGTGTAGCAATCTAACGCTTAATTTCACGTGGGAATCAACTCTTAATCTAATCGATGAAATTAAACTGATGCCAAGAAGGGCATCCAATGCCTTATCCACGCGTTGGAATCCAATGCGTAATCCATGCGTGGAAATCCAACTCTATAACCGGGCGTGGGAATCAAACGTTTTATCTACTTGTGAAATCTAAAGTCGTATCCATGCGTGTGAATCTAACATCTTATCCGGGCGAGAAAATCTATCTTCTAATCCACGAGTGGGAATCTATGGCCTTGTCCAAGATTGGGAATCCAACTCATCATCCACGCGTGAGCAACCCAAGGGCTATCTGCGAGTAGGAATCCAACGACTACCCCACGCGTCAGAATTTAACATAGGAATCCTGGCCTAATCTACGCGTGGTAATCTAAGACATAAACGACACCTGGTAATCAAACTCTTTGTCCACTCGAAGGATTCCAACTCATAATCTACATGTAGAATTCCAACGCCATATCATTTCATTGAAATCCAGATCGTAATCCAAACGTGGGAAATCAACGTCTTATCCTCAGATGGGAATGGAACTCCTAATCTAAGCGTAAGAGTAAAACGCCTTGTCCACGGCGTAGAATCTGTCGCTTTATCCATGTGTAGGTGGATATGGGTATCCATATTAGTCTCCATGCTTAGGAATCCAACTCTTAGTCTAAGCGCGCGAATCCAACGCTTTATCCACGATTAGGAATTAAACGCCTAATCCACTAGTAGGAAACTAAATCCTAATTTACGCGCAAGAATCCACCTCATTATCCACCGGTTGGAACCCAACTCATAATCCAAGCGTGGCTATCCAACGCCTTTCTGCATTAGAAACGATCTTCAAATAAACTCCCAAATTGCCGCTCAGAGGAAGTTTAAGCGTCTCACCATCTCAAAAATTGTTCTTTCTTTTTGGAGGAAATAAGGAAATCGCATAAAGATAGGCATGGAAGAGGGGAGGAAAGGAGTTAAAAAACGCGATTATAGTAACGTAAAACGAAGAAAAAAAAAGGTATCGTTTGGATGTAATAAAACTATGTGAAAGATGTTAATATAAAATTTAGGAATAATTGAAATAATAGGGTATAGAAAGCAGCAGAGAAAGAGGGGAGAAATATATCATATTAGACTGTAGCCAAGTGCGATCGGATGGAAAGAATAAGCAATTATTGAGAAAATAAATATAGATAGTAAAAGGTAAGAATGCTGAAGATCGAGAAGCCAGAGAGAAGAGAACATATAATGTATGTAAAGGGCAGATAGTTGTAAAATATGTAGTTTGCGTACGAAAGGTCTGTTTAGGAGAAATGTATAAACCCTAGATATAAAATATGAGTGGCTTAAATTCGGAGTTATTAGGTAAAATAGGACTTGTAGGATGCTACATGAAATGGCGTAGAAAGTTAAGTAGATGCTAAAGGTCTATAAGATGTTGTGTACCGATAAATAATTTAAAAATTAAGGTATAAAAAGAAGAGAAAATAAACATTTTGATCGCTAAGGACGAACTTGTGCCATGTTTATATATAATCAAGTACGAGTATATGAAATATATTTTTTACTGGAGTAATAATTTGACGGTTCAAATGAAACTTGAAGGTTTTACACAATATCCCTGAATATTCTTTCAAATCCTGGAGCTTAGGATCAATATAGAATATATTTGATTTTTAATTAAAAAATTCATTATAATTCAATATGGGTGGGTCTTGAGACCAAATTTTCGACCTAATTAGAAAATGCGATTTTTAAAATTTTATCAGATTTTTCTATTCCCGACGGATTTGATTAATCCCGGAACAATTTAATCCCCTCTAGATCACTTATTTTAAGGAAATATTTAAATAAATCCTCTTTAATTAATTATATTATTGACAAAAAAACTGGGAAAGATAAGATATAAAATAAGATGAATATTTAGGAAATTAAAAAAGGATAATAGAGGGCAATGCATGAAGTTAAAGCGGCGCTTCCTGGAATGCTTCGATAGGATTATTTGGTACAAAATCTCGATCCAAACAGAGGATTTCCTCTGTTTACACATTTACACACTTTTACTGCAATTGGCATTGCGATAAATAGAAAGAGAGAAAAGGTGGACATGAAAAAATGAAAGGTGAATCCTGAAAGAAAGAAATACGAAAGAAGTAACAGGAAGAAGAAAGTCCGAAAAAAGGAAAGTAGTAAAAAAAAAGAGGAAGAATGAATAGCTAAGAAGCAAAAAAGAAAATATATAAAAAGAAAAAGAAGATATAATGAAAAATAAGGGCACAAAAAATTAGAAATAATATATCAGCCGTTTGCCTTGCACTAATGTTAAACCGAAATACACCTTACCTATTTAGATGAATTACGCTATGGACTTTCCTGTTGCAGAATACCTATTTATTTCGAACCAATTAAAGACTTCTAAATTATAGGTAATGCCACTGATATTCACGAATTCTGTATTCCTGCAAATTGCTTTGCATTTAGGCCAATTTAATTTCCAATATATGCTTAAATTTGATATAAACTCCAATTTGTGGGTTAGTTTTTATGATCCATCTTCTACACAGTGCTCACAAATCCATTAAAATAAATAGGGATTTGCTTCGATTCAAATCACTGCGAGTACTTGGAAAACTATAATAAAATCTCGCCAAGATGAATTCAGTTAGATTCCGAGATTAGTTTTAGATTTGATATTCAAAACCATTAAAGCGCAGACGACCGACATCTTTAAACGGGAAATGGGCAAATATTTTAATTCAAATCATCCATCAATTTTAAAGAAACTAAAAGTTTTAATTTATTTAACATAAAAAAGGGCACTTTAGGGGAAAGAAAATGGTGTGAAGCAGCGTTACCTGAAAAGAGTGGATTTATTAGCTGTCTACCAGGTAAGAGTTTTTGAGCCAATTTTTAGCTACCAATAAATTATAGTGTATTGTAATTCTTAAACGTGGCTTGCTTTCAAACATTGCTTCCCTGTTTAAAGTGAGGCCAAATTTTAATATTTTTATATATCATTATTGTCAAAAACCTTTGACATTTGTAATTTCCCTACAACTTGTTTTATTATAAAGAATAAGAATAAAAGTTTGATAAACAAATACTACATTAACCATTGATTTATAATCAAGCAAAACGAGGTAAATAGATGGGGTGTGTATAAATAGCAACACCTATCTTGAGACTAATATGAAGAAAAAAAGCCACTAAATACAACTTATCTTTATATATCTGCGCATTTCTATCTCTGATGACATCAGTGCAGCAAGCTCGCAGAACTTGTTCCTTATTGAGCGGGCATTTAATAGAAGAACTCTTAGGGGGCGTCTGCTAGCCCTACTGCCCCCTCCAGCTCTCCGTTTTCCGACGGTTCATCGTGCGTCCTCCCCTCCAAAGCTGGATTCGGAGGCTGACCATCCCCCACTTCCACCCCCTCCTCTGTATCGACGGAATGATTAGGTGCTGGATGCTCGACCTTGGCTGCCGAGGGCGCTACTTCGTGGGATTCTCCCACTGGGGTCTCAGTCATCCTTTCCCCTACATTGTATTTTTTACCCAATATAAACCACGGCGGTGAGCTCACGCAGCACACCTCTTCCACGGACAGATAGGTGAGTGCCATCCTTACTAAACAGCCCTGACCGACCGTAGAATCTGTCGAAAGGGGTTGACGAAACATAGGCCGATTTCGGATAGGATTTCACCTAGCCTCCAATTTATGCTCAGAGCCTTTTGGTTGGCCAAGGCACCCCTGGAGCGTCTCGGTATGATCCCAAGGACGATTGGTTTTAAAGTTGTTTCTTTCAACGAGGCTGCTAAACTTCTGACATCTTCAATGAGGTGCTCAGTAAAGCCTGCAGAGCCTCTCCGTAGGAACAGGTCGTTTCTACTGGCTTGGGCCACTACCGGCGTATCCTGCTGTCCTTGTCTATTTTTTTTAACTTCTTTTATGATCTCTCGCGTCTTCTTACCTGGTAGGCTACGTAAGCGCCACATTTCCTTGCGCATCCCGTTTGGCCGACTTATCAAGCCCCTCACTTGAGAGTCACCAATAACGATTGGAGACTCGCGGCCCGAGTCCAGGGGAGCAAATCTATTTGAGGTTGGGACTAGTGTCGGTATCGAAACCTCTCTCGGTCTATAGGCTCCCCTTCTGACAGGAGTGAAGCCATCATGACTTACTCTTTCGGCAACGGCTATGTCGGAACCATCATTATTAGGGGGGAGTGAAGGATTACAATTGTTTTTCTTTTTCTTTTTCTTATTCTTCTTCACTTGGCCACTAGTCTCTCCGGGTACTGACGATGCAGTGTTGCCATTTTGATTGAGTGGCTCTCCGGCAGTTGGAGTTGACTTGGTCGCTAATTTTGCCGCCAATTCTGCGACACTATCCTCGAGACGGTGACGCTTGCGCACGTGCTCTGACTCCATAGTCTCTATTTTCATCTCAAGTGCTCGAACTCTCTCCTTCGAAGCCCTATAGAGATTTTGTATCTCCCTACAGTAGGCAACTGCTTCTTGGACCTCACCCTTCAGGATGCACCGGGGCAGACACTGCCCGGGTGGCATTTCGAAAAACACCCTTCTGAGAAATCCACACACCACTTATCCTTCTGACATGTTGCGCATGTATATTTTAGAGCTCTTGGACCTCTCTTTCCTGTCATTCTGAAAGCTTTATAATTAATCACTTTACGACCAATAAATAAGAAAATAGGGGGTTTGGTGAGTTCTCCCTGCGTGAGTCGCTCCCGCCTATCGATCGGAGACGTTTCGGATCTTTCAAAAGGCACGCTCCATGTGCTGCTATTCGTCCGACCGAGTCGTCAAGCCTCGGCGTGCCGTGGCTTCTAACCAAGCAGCACAGACGGTCCCCGAAGGGGCCATCGATTTGTCACCAGGTGAACAACAAAGAAGCACGCCCCGTAGTAAACTCCTACTAGTTCCCTTCGCGACGGCCAAGATCTCGGAGCAGCGTTCAATGGATATGCCGCCACACCATGAAACTCGACCAAAGTCTTTTTGTTGGCCTGGCAACCAGCATGGGAACAAAGGGCCGTCACCACGGACCAATGCTACCAGAGGCACCCATCAACGGTCACTGGGAATGGTCAATAATTATGCGCCAAAAAAGGGGTTTATGGGGCACTACCCTCATCCCATTCATCGTGCCCCAGCGCCTAAGAACCCGCAAGTCTAAGTCTCTCGCAACCAGTGAGCGTCGATTGGCGTTGTTTATAGATGTTCCAAAGCCTCTCTTCTGACGCGTGAGGTAGCTGCCAGGTCCTTATATTGAGAAAGATTGAAAAAAGAGTGAGAATGACTTGATAGTAGTAGGGTTCTGCTTTGTTTATAGTTTTTTTCTTTTCTTTGTATATAATAAGTTGAAGAGATAGGATAAAAGTTAAAAAAAGAGAAGGATAGAGTAAAAAAAAGAATAAAAGAATGACGCAGTTAGTCTGGAACCTCATTTCCGACCAAATCGACAAGGGAAGCCCGTTTAGGGGTACCCAAAAGAGAGGTACCCCCGTCGATATAGCTTGTAAATCCAAAGGTACACACAAACTCTCTTTCCGCGACAAGGGGGCGTCACCTCTCCATCTACTTTCTCTATGAGAGAGAGAGAGAGAGTTGATTAAGTTTTTACAATAGGTCGAATAGATTTTTGAGTTGGTTTTTAAATTGAATTATTTTGCCATTTACTTATTTTTCCTCACTTATTTACTTATCATTACTTTCCCTTTATGATTTTCTGTTAAATCAACTCTCACTTTATTCTATTTTTCAATTTTACTGTTTCAATCTTCATGGTTTTGTTTACATTCAATCTCCTTTTTTCATCAGTCCCACCTTTTCTTGTATTTTGCTTTCTTGTTTCCAACTATTATATTCGAAAAATTTCTAATTTCTCCCCACTATTCTTTCCTTAAAATACATTTGATATACACATTTGGAATACTCAACTTTTTATACCTGTTTTGCGTTATTCCTTCCTTAACATCCTCAATATCCCTCTTGTTCCTAAAATTATCCACCTATATTTCCACAGTACATCACATAAACATAAACATCGACGGCCCTTCCGCCATGAGTTCAAGTCATCCTCATGTTCTTAAACCTCATAATAAAACGCAATACTAAATTCTCCTCTCCTTCGAATTTGCCCTTAACCGGCTGTCATCAATATTCAGCGGATGCTTCAGGGATTTGAACAATGTATTCTTCCCTCCTTTCGTCGACAGCTCTCATTAATCCAGTATCGAATTTGTGGATTAGTTAGCACCCAATGGCCGATGGGATTCTAACTGTAAAGTTGCGTGACGGATATGATTACACAGGTCGAAAGTTTTTCAGAAGTTAGCTGCTTTTTTATTCATTATAGTAAGTATTTTGAAGAGAAGAATTTAAATCAAACCATTAAAATTCATAATTGGATGAAGGAAAATAGCAATAAAATCGCGTTTACAGGCACTGTTTGGAGAATAAGTACGGCGTTTTGATGGATAAACAGCTCTCTTATCATCACCTGCAGCAAGTAGTGGTGCATTTCACCCAACTATAGGGCAAATTGTACGAGTAGAGCAAGACTTTTAAATTTTGGCACATAGACAATATCTTATACAAGCGTCAGCAGTTTGACCCACAAGTTCATTGAATTATACCACTTAGATATCAGAGATTTACGGAGAAATTTGTAGAAAATTAAACTAGTTATATACGTTATTTTCTACATAAATAAATGAAATAATTGCGATAATGAGAGAAATTAATAAAGATATTGCCTCCAAGGTTTTTGCTGAGTAGTTAATGATAATTTATAAAATATATCGTTGTCTCTATGGCACTAAGGAAAACCATTGAACGATATTATTATTTTTTCAATGATTCTCGTTTATATTAGATCAAATATAACGGCCATATGCTGTGCAACTCTTTTCTGAAAGTTAATTTTTTTTAAATGTGAAATCCGGACATTGGAAGAAATTGAATTAAAAAAACGATAAACGATGACTTATTTTATCAAAATTTGACCAACTGAAAAGTGAGTAGAATATCCTCGACTAAATTTTCGAACACCGGCAAAAACATAAAGGATTCAATCTAAATGCTCCTAAAAATCTTTTAGCGAATTCTCTCACTTACTTCTAAATATTAAAGTTTTAATGAAATTTATACGTTGAAATGACTTAGTAATTAAATAATCATATTTAATGTTCTTTGGCCACTTTAGGGTAAGGAAATAGTGCGTTATAACCCCTTTACTTATATCAGATTAAGCCAGGTATCTTGGATAAAAAAAGAGATTAAATATTGCATAGGGAAAAGTAACCAATTGTATCAAATTTCATAAACCAGGAATAGTTACGAAATTCGAAACAGCTACATTTGTAAAAGAGAACTATTATATATCATTAGATGATCATCAGAGTAGATCTAACTACAGATATATTATAGAAGGGCTACAGGTGTAATTTTAGATCCTGGGGTTTTATGGAAGGGTCTACAGTGTAAACCAAGTTATTGATGCAAAATGGGAGGGAATTAGTATAAACCAGGCTGCTAGAAGAGCATGGAAGGATTGCTAGTGTAAACCAAGCTAGTTGTACTCAATAGGAGGGTCAACTGTGTAAACAGAGCTGTTGGTATTCCATAAGATGGTAACCTATGGAAAGGAAACTGCTGGAAAACAATGCGAGGTTTACTAGTTTAAGCAAAGTTTTTGTAGTCCCATAAAATGCATCTTCTGAGATGTATCAGAGCTTTACTCTGAAAGTCACCTACCTGGCGAGGAACGATGCCCGGCCCTCAGTACCAGTTGCAATGTCAGTTATGCACATTTGCTATCTTTAGCCTCACCAATTTTTCCCGAGATTCTTATACCAAAAATTCTTTCTAGCTATGGTTATCTCCCGTTTTATCAAAATTAAATATGGAATTTTTTGAAACCGTTTACCTCCCCTCTATTGTTGATTTCCCTATTATTTTGTTTCGTTACATTGATGAAATCTTATGCTTATGGCCCAAATCTGAAAAAATATACCATTTCTTTAACAAACTTTTCTCGCTTGTACCTTCATTAATTTTCCTCTTGTACTAAAGCAAATAACAACACTACCTTTCCTAGATTTATCAATACATCGTACTCCATCTGCTTCAAAATTGTCTGTCTATCATAAACCGACTAAATCTTGAGCCTATTTTTACTTTTCCTCCTTTCGTCATATTAAAGTGAAATGTTTTGGTTTTTATCTTTATGCTTCTTAAGGGCATTGCGTTTTAGTCCTGAATGCTTTGACGCTGAAATTTCTGAAGTTTTTCACATAGAAGACAATCTATGCTATCCTCTCTCTTTACTTGATAAATGTCTTGAGTTACCTTAAAAGTCTTTTTACCGTTTCGCAACTCACCTTCCTTTTACTAACATGAATAATTTAGTACTTCATTTTAATCCAGATTTTGCTACTCCCCCTCATATTTTAAAATCATTGGGCATTTCTTTTTCATTTAACTATAAAAATACTACTTTTAAGATATTAGTGCAGAATACTCCTTCCAATATTCGTAATCTATACTCCGCAAAATCTATTGATTGTTCTAGATATTCCTTTGTACAATCTGGTAAATGTTTACCCAAACTTTGATCCCAAGACAGATATAATGTGCGACGTGGAGAAGAAAGAGCAGTTCTTTTTATATACATATATCGGAGCTTAAGAATAACATCGATTGGAATTCAGCTAAAATGAGGTTAATGCTAAGGATACTATTAGGCGTAATGTTATTAAATCTCCATTCTTAATAAATTCCATAATTTTAATTTAATCCCTGGCTTGTATAAACTCAATGGCTATATAAATGCATTCACACAATATTATCTAAACTTTTATCGTGTAATTATATATATATATATATATATATATATATATATATATATATATATATATATATACACACATATATGCATGTGGGTTTGCATTTATATATGTATTCGTACGTTTGCGTCTATATAATTTTTTACATTTTATTAGATTTGTACCTATATGCCTCTCCCTTATTAATATCTTATATTCCTCCTTAATTGTTTTTGTGTTATTTTCAATCCACAGGACCACCTTTTAATATTTGAATCTACCTCGCATTAATGATCTTATTATGTTTATTTGTAGCGTTCTCTCTTTCCTCTTTGCCTTGCTTGAATATTGCTGTTTTCTGTGTTTTCATCATTCCTTAATAGTGAAGTGGAATTCAAGTTCAAAAGTACTGGAATTTTCATTTTCTATTCTTTGTGTTCTTTATTTCATGGAAGCGACGTCATCCATTTACGACTGCTTTATCTGTTAATAATTTATTAATATATCGCATTTAATAAGAGAGTAACTACCTAGATTTTACGCGCCACATTAACTAATCCAATTGCGGTTTCTTGCAATTTTAGTTTTTATTCTTTCAGTGTATATCCGTACCAAATAACAAGTCACCACCCGATGCTAATGCGATAGGTTAGTATATGATGAAGACTCTGAGATGGTGATTCATGGTTTTAGTTGCGTGCGACTCTACATCTCACTATGTCCGTCAGTCGGTACCCTTGTTCCTTTTTTCCCGTATTAACATTGTAACTTTTCAGCCAATTCTAACGAATTTGAAACCCTTATGTTGTTTGACATTCTCTTTGGAATGATATAATTCCAAAGTCCTCCCAAGTTTACCCCATTAATTATTTTGGTTTGGCAATAACATCATAACTAATGGGCTGATTCTAACGAAATTTGAAACCCTTATGCTCTTTTACTTTCTTCTTCGAATGGTATAACTTTCAAGGTCATCCTAAGGTTTAATTTTGAATTATTGAAAGTTTTAAAGGTCGTGAGGTCAAAAATCAGAATAAGTGAAAGCACATGACGTTTTGGTCAGCAGACGATGTTTAATAGTAAAATCTATAATTTGAGATATTCAAATAAATTTCTCTTTGCTATAATAGAACATTTGTAATCGAGAGGCAGATAGCTTTTAAATCCAAAATTTGATCATTTTTATCAGTCAAACTTTCCTTTCCTCTATCTTATATTCCATTAAGGGGGCTCCAATTAAAAGGCATCCTTATATAACCATCATAATAAAATAGGGCATAATAAAGATAATGGGATATAAATCTATAATTAACAAAAGCAAAATTCTTTAAGATAGATAGACATGAAAAAGGCAGAAATTAGGTTAAAGTGAATATATTTTTACCAATCACAGATCTTACATATATAGCCTTAATCTCAATGAAACAAATTTTCATACTCTAAGATAATGTTGAAAATTTAGAGCTCATCGGATTCGATTGTAACCCTTGTTTGGGCGACCGTATAATATCATCGCTACAGTTTCAGAGAAGCTTTTCCTTTTCGTGAATCGAACGATTCTCGTCTTCAAAAATAAATATTATTTTCGGGCTTTTTGCAAACCAGGGGGACAACTGCGATAAATGTAGAAGTTCGCGGCATTTAATCGAAATATAAATCTAGTTGTTTTTAAAGTATGAAATAGTTATCTGCTTCAAAAATATATCATTTAAGGTTATTTGTCATTGCAAGCAGTTGTACCTATGTAAGCGGATGCAAGATGAGCTGGTTAATATATTTAAAAATGTATTTATAATCTATGCACTTTTTTTGACACCTCCTTGCTTTTTTCTTATTCGTTACTCCTTAGTTTAATAATCGGTGGTGCTTTTAACTCTCCTTTGACAGGATAATATTAATTTGACCAAAATATAATTTTATTTACAAAGATCAAATTAAGAATAATAATAGGCTAAAGGGAATTGTAAGGCTCTCTTGATATCTATTATGAGGAGGGATTCTCAAATAAAATTAATTGATCAGCGTTACTAGGCTCAGATAACAGGGAGTAACTTGACAATACTAATAATAGAGAGGGTTTCAGTCTTACGGGTCGGTGACTTCGAGGAACGTCCTTCTTGTGATGGAGCGAGTGGGGCATGATCCGATGAGGCAAGTAGGGCACATTCCGAATGAGGCAGGTTAGGCACGATCCGAACAAACCTTCCCATGAAGATAGCCAAACTTCAAAGAGAACGCTAGACAGGAAATGTGGGATTACTCGTAATTCCACTAAAAGGGGAAACTTCTTTTCCTCAAAAGGTAATCGATGGATATTTTCTTCCGTTCGATTAAACGAATGGAGACTGTTGCGCAATTTCAAAGGCTTGCCGTTCACAGAAGCTACCAATTCACTTAGGGGGATTCAGGGCGTAAAAAGTCTCGGTGTCCGATGAACGCTCACGGGACTTAAGACTTGAGACGATGAAGACGGCCTTAAGGTGCGGTCTGGACTGATCAAACTACAGAACAGCCCTAGTATTTGTATACCTGATTCTGTGGGGGAAGGAGCGTTTGGAGGAAGGAGTCACAAGCTACAGACATGTTAATCTGGAGGCGGAATCGATTCATCTTTTAGCAGCGAGGTGCAAGAAACTGCGGCTTTTCCTTGCCTCGTCACCGAGGGGGGGGGGATGAGCTTAAGACGAGTTCGCAGGATTGGGGAATATTTCTTAAATGCGCTTAAGAGTCAAAAGTTCTTGAATGTTCAAACAGGAAGTGACGTTTCTCATGGTCGGATACACTCGCACGTGGTCTCCGATAAATTGGGAAGCGGGGTCAGAGGTTGTTCTTTTACATAGGGAGACAGAGTTGGACAGTCCATTACACTGATAATGTTGCCCAAAACAGACTGTATAGTGGACGCAGACTTGTGTCTTGTGGCATTAACCTGTTGAAAAATTGGATAGAGGGCATTTCTTAAGAATTCTTAGGATGGAGGCCTCACTTAATATCTTAGGAAAACTTGTTACTTCTCTGAATTCATGCTGCCATCACCTACGTTGAGACGATTCACCACTGGACCTTCTTGAAGCCCCATGCGATTTGAAAGATCCCACCCTGTGCTACTTTTGGCATTATACTTCTCGATTTGACTGCTAATTTTGCTTCTTGCGAAAGCTAATACTGTCAGGGATCGGAAAATTCTGGATTAACAACTCAGCGGATCACAAAACACTTCCAAACAAGGCATGGTTCACTTGCGTAGATTAGTATGTGACGGAGTGCATTAACTAGGTCTCACTCTTTTGAACCGTGTTGCAGATGGACTCTAGTTTTCTTACAATCCGAAAGATGTATACGAAGCAAAGACCTGTCGTCATATTATGTACTTACTTGGGTTCGTCCAGAGAGAGCTCGGTTTGGATTTTCCCACTTTTTCTGATCCTCTTCAACACCTTTGCAACAGAAGAATGTGATCTGCCGAATCCTCGGGCTATTTGTAGACAGCTGAAGCCCTCTTCGTGCAACGTGCGTATCAACCCTCTTTTATCTACGATAGAAATTTAAGTTTTTGAAATTATTATATCATTATCACATGCATTAGACAGGGAATATCATATTAATCAGCAAATAAGATGTGCTATAAGTAGACAATTTGACTGTGACATGTCGCATATTATACCAGGATTCCATATATCTCAGTAGCATCGCAATTTGGGAAATTTCCATAAAGATTATGAAGAAGTTTATACTTTTATCCTTCTTTCACAATGTATTGGTCACAATCATTCAAACCTATACAACATATTTATACCTTTAACCCAAGTAAGAAGAAAAATCAAGGTTTTCCCAAACATTTGGCCGCTTCTGTATAATCCAAGTTATTTGAATTATTTTGAATGAGTTTAAAACTCCATTACTAATTAGTCCGGTTTATTTGGGAAAGGGAAAGAATAAATGGAAATAATAGAGACAAAAATAAATTTTGTGCAGAAAAGAGGAGAAAAGAAGTAGAGAAAATAGCGTAATTCACATTTAAAAGTGCAGGAGGGAATTTCACACTTAGGAGATTTGAATATTTTTCAAAGCTTTTTGACAGAAATTTTAAAAACATGACTTGATAACTTATTCCATGCATTTGTAACATTAATGGATCGAAATCTCCTCTTCCTCACAATACATAAGTATTAAAAGTATTATTTTATTGGTTGAGGGAAACCATGTTTTTGCTCTTATCACTCCCTGCATATCTGCAGTATTTCTTTTATAGATGTATATTCTGTACATAAATATATATTTGTGCCTATTGTAGTAATACTGAATTATATACCGCTATTTGTACACTGCAATAATTATTCATATTTTTTGTGTCCTCATCGCCATTGTCATAACTCGACAACTTGTCTCAGAAAATTTTAATTTAATATCAATTAGTGATGTTCTGTCTCAAATAATGGGCTTAATCTGAGGGCCTCATTAATGTAAAAATCTTAAAGATTTAGGTAAGTATCACTTACGTGTAAATTACACTCTATAAAAACAAAAAAATGCGATTTTAAGCGCTTTCATCTATACTTAAAAATTTTCTTATTCCTTGAACTCTCCGAAATGATTTAAAATTTGATATGAGTTGACGAGGGAGCGTCAAATTTTAAATTCTATAACAGGGGTGCTTTTCAAGGACGGAGTAGGGTGATTTATTATATAGCTTGACAACTGGGCTGAATCTAATATCGGGGAAGGTGACATAGCTTCAAAGCCGGCATTTGGATCCGCATCTCTGAATCTTCCACACATTTTCAATTCTTCTAATTTCCCTGCTTTCTTTATAAATCTCTCCTTGCAAACATTCGGGTGAAGATACCATCTATAGTTTTCGCTACTTAAACTTAAGTAGAATAATAAATATATATCGCAAGAGTGGTAAATACCTATATAAAATTTAACAAAACTTATTATCTCACCTTTTCCAACATCAAAGATCGAACCAGAAAACATTTGCTCTTAAATAGATAACTTATTATAGATCTTTGCATATAATATGCTACTGAATTTCTATATTTAAAGACCAGAAATTTCCAGACTATTTTCTAAAGTTAAATATCATTTCTTATGATCCAATGAAATGTAATAAATGCCTATCCAATCGAAAAAGCTTTCGAAGCTCACTCTTTCTCTGTCTCCATCTAAAAATCTAACAAAACATATTATCTCACATTTTAAACATCAAAAATCAAACCAGAAAACATTTGCTCTAAAATAAATAATTTATTATAGATTTTTACATGGGTGCCCCCTCAAAAAACGGGCATGATCACACTTTTTGTGATATATCCTTCATTCATTCATTAATCACTTTTACTTTGCAGGACATGGCAGAAGCAACGCCTGTAGCACAACTAGATCTAAATGGGAGCTCCAGCAAAGAATAAACTGTGTTAAACATTACTAAATGACATGCTTGTCAAGAAAGTCCAGGCCACTTTCGTGCATCAGTTCGAATGTGAAAAAGCCCTCTCAAAAGCAAAATTCAGAAATAGGTCGACCACCTCGAGACCTATGGCGCAGTGGAGAACCTCAATACAGAGCGTGGAGAGCGTGAGAGAGTGAGTACAGCAGAGTCCAAGACGCTCTTTGTGCAAGCGAAGTCAGTCCCTTGGTATATCCCGTGAGACTTACAAGAGAGTGCTAGTAATGGATGTAAAGTCCTACCCATACAGATTTCAAACGAAGCAGACCCTTACAGCGTCAGACATGGAGCACAGAAAAGCTATGTCAGTCGAGATACTGGAAAAGATTCAGGAGACCCCAACTTTCCTTAACCTCCTTTTGATCTCAGATAAATCTTACTTCCATCTTGAAAGAAAGGTTAACTCCTAGACAAATGTCTTCTGGGAAACCTTCATACCAAATTAGGTAGCAACTAAGCCCCTACACTCCACTAACTGCATGGTATGGACTGTACTCTCAGCTAGAGGCATCATCAGACCATTCTCCTTCGATGAATCTGGCGCGACAGTGATAGTGACCAAGGAGCTATATGTTGAGGTCCTCAAAACTTTTAAGAGAGAGCTACATACCTTGTTTCCGTCACTTATGGGGAAGTTCTCGTTCCAGCAAGATGAAGCAAGCTCTCACGCCTCAAACCTCTCCCGATATTGAATCGATCAATCAGTTAAATCCTTGAAATGGCCTAATAAACTTTTGCATTACAATATTCTAAAGGTTGGAATCACTATAGTTTATTTATTTTTTCCCTTGTCATAGACAGTATTGTGAATATGAAAACTGCAGTAATGTAAAATATCCCAAATTTTTATCGCTTTAGGGTAATGACTTGAAATGGGCGTGTTTCTAACAATTATAGGACTGGAAATTTAAATTTTGAGGGCATTTGTTTAGACTTGAATTCTTTATTGCTCGCCCTCCGATCAATTTCCGAATCGACCCATTTTCAGCAGCTTGGGATTATTCTTTTTCAGCTCGGCGGTTGAAGCTTAGGGATTATTCAATCTCCCCTTCTGAAGTAGCACATCAGTCTTCCTGGAATACTTCTTTTGCCCCGCATGCCCGAGTGTCTGCTTGGGAAAAACGTTGTGTGGTAAACAGCGAACCACGCAAGCCACACTCCTGACGGTCGGTTCGCTTTCTGTCCGGCGGCAGAATTCTTTGTTAGACAAATTTTCCTCCCACAATGAAAACCTATCCATTTCTCTTAATATCTGTCATTCGGTAGTTGAATAACTTCCTATCTTTTAGTCTTCAATATTTATTCCAATATTTGTTAGATTTTCAGGTTTTATGCTATCAGTTGGGTGTAGTCAAATCAAAATATCACGTTACCTATCAATGACACTGGCTGTTTAGTGTTAAGAATTAAAGAAGAATCTTTGGAAGGACAATTATGTTTTTCTACTTTCAAAAATCTATTATGTTGATATTCTTAATTGTGATTATGTTTGCCATAAAAACATATTCAATGTTGAAGCAGATATGTTTATTTTAAGTCAATATTTGTTTTTTCGAGCCGTGAAACATTACTTTGTCATATAATGTGTTTAATGGGAACTTTGATAATCGTTTTAAAATATCCAAAATAATAACTTAGGGCTAATGAAGATTAAAGTGATAAATATTTCTATTTAACAGAAAACGAAGCTCTCGAAACCAGAAGGCACTGAAAACTACAAACCTAATTAAAAGTCAATATATTTCCAAAACTGAACATCTTAGATTACCGGTTTTAAGAAGAATTGAACAGATACTCGTATCTTGAAACTTGTTTGGGTGTCGGTATATCTTGAAAACAAAGTAAGAGACGCTGTTTCGCCTCGTTACTCGAGCCTTTCTCGTCTTCAGGAAATAATCTTAGTTTTCGTACTTTTAGCAGGTTAATTTCCAAACTGTGATGGACGGTGGAGTTGACTGGATTTAGTCGCAATACACTTCCTTTTTTCCTAATCCACATCTTTTTTATAGGATAAAATGGCTATCTTGCTTCAGAATTTTATCATTTAAGGTTGATTCACAAGGCAAGCCATCGGGCATTCGTAAGCCAATGCAAGATTAAAGCGTTAACATTTTTAAAAATTGCCTTAAAATTCACTCAATTGTTTTTAAATTCTTCCTTACTTCCTATTATTTACTCCTTTTTATATTCATATGTTTCCTCTTACGCTTTTTTAATCAGATAATATTAGTTTGGTCTAAAAATATCCATATTGAAGAAATGTTCTTAGTTCAAGGAATTAGATTCCAAGACATTTAAATTGGTGTTAATCTATTCTATAAAAGCAGGGAAAAGAAGTTAGGGAAATAATAATGGCAAAGAAGAATACTCGTAAAAATTCACAATATATTAGAGTAAAAAAGGATTCGACAAACTAATTTCAAACGTGCATGAAAGAATCGCTACAAATAGAACGACCATTATGAGGATAAATTTGCCAAAATCTTCAATGCTGGTCTTTATCAACATCAAAAAGGAAAAATGTTCAAAGTTATATTTGTTGATTAAATGATAAACTTCAGCACTTACGCTCTGATGCCTTCCTCAGAATTGTCCTATAATATAAATCCCTCATCCCTATTCATTAACCTAATGAAAATAGGTTAAATTAGCCATTCCTTTCACAATGGAGCACAGCGGACGAAGGAATCAAGAGTGGGAGAGAGAAGGAGAGTGGCGAGCTGAAGGGCGAGGTATGTATGGTCTTGACTATTTACGCTGCTCTTCCTTCTTTTTCATGGTTCCCGGAAAGGATCTTCAAGATGGGAAGTCAAGACGTAGTCAGTCGTGTCTCTGCATGACACCAACACAAATTATATCTCAGAGGTCAATCGGAAAAAGGGAGGAAGTATCAACTATTTTAAATACATATTTCTAGGAAATCTGTGTAAGCCTGAACGTGCTAAAAACTTTCGACGTGTAATGGAAATTAATAAGAATCACAAAAGGTTATTTAATAGCAGGTAGACAAATTTATATTTTCCAAAGCGTTTCCTGTGTGTACCTGGTAAGATAGAAAGTTGAGTTAATAAATAGTTTGCAAGGATCTGTCTGCGCCCTTTAGTTTTAAAATGTTGTCAGTCGTCCATAAGGTGAAAACAGACAATATTTGCGATGAAACAGGGAAGAGTGAACAGTGGTTTCTTCTCCTAAATTTTACAGGACGTGGCTTGTGATCATTCACGGCAAAATTGATGTGCATTATACGTTTTAGACAAAAATGTCTGTATACACGGATATCTTACACAAAATGCACATATTAACTATTGCGATTTTAGTGCACATAGAGTGCAAAGATGCTTCCTAAATTGTTGAAAAGGAAGAAAGAAACTATCACCGGTTAAAGGGTTTCACGGATTGTTAATGATACACCAAAAATGTCTTAGGTAAGAAAGAGTTTTAATCATCAGCTTTGGTTTGTGATTGGCGATGAACCAGTTTTGAAGTGATGAACATTTAGCGAGGAGGATTTAACCTTTTCGTGGAACTATACGACGCTTCAAATCGCCATTGAATTTGTAGCGAAGTCATGACGTGATGAATGCCTAAAAATCTTGTAAAATCAGAAATAAAATCGAGCAAAAGTTGCGTCTCTCCTATATTCCCCAATGAGTGGTTTGATCGATGAGGATCGAAAATTCATATATGCAAATTAACCTGGATGGATTTCAAGGCCGACAGACAGAGGAAGGGTGCATTTTGATCTAATCTGGATAAATATTAGGGATATTTACAAGAGATAGTTAAAGTTGAGAAACTGAGGATAAGGCCCCGGGATGTCTATATTGATTTTTGTGTTTATATAGTGATTTGTTGTCATTCATTTTACATACCATAACGTGATTTGAATAGAAACAAGCCATATTATCTCTTTTTATTTCGTGGGAATCTTGAAACTGTAGTTTAAGGACGTGCTTCGGTTTTTGTCAGAATTTCTAGGGATGAAGAATTGAAAAATTTATCAACGACAACTTGGCAACTAAGTCGTAAAACGACTCCTTAAAGCATGCTCAGTCTTGTTAGATTTTGCTCTGCATCAAGTCAAACTCAAATAAATACCCAGTTTTTGAATCAGATCTAGAAAACTTTTTAAACTCCAATCTCACTGGTTTACCGTTTATATATTGCTTTCCTGTATTGTGGCCCTTGAATTTTCATATGTTTTTCAACTGTTTGTTCCATAGTTGGAGAAAAAGCTGACACAAAAAAGTTATTAAAGTACTCTATAATGGACTCATTTAATAAACTCTATCATGCAAACAGTCACTCTGAGGTTTCTTTATTTAATTGTTATTGAAATGCAATAGACTACGAATTTCCTCAAACCAATTCAAAGGCATCATATTTTTATATATAAGGTAAAATAAGATCAGGTTTACTTGACAAGTATTCCCTTATTGAAAGAAGTACATGATACCCCATTGCTATATTCATGACAACAAAACGCCTTCATTTCATCCATTTGAGTGGAGAAAAAATGACGTTTCTGGTCACTATATAATTTAGTCTCATGAAAATCGATATCTTGAAGAAAGCCCTCAATTTTTGTACACTGCACAACACTTCATAGGGAGCAAGAGTTTAACTTGTTTCATTAGAACTTTTCTGAATTCTTGACACTTTAATATAAGGCTTGTATCTTGTAAAGATGAGTCATGCCAAGGTTTTATCGACAGTAATATAACATAACTTAACCAAACCAGCCGAATCAAGAATAGGCTAGGTTAGTTGAGGTAAAGTAAAAAATAGTTTGGGAACACTCATCTTTATAGATCCTAGGCTTATTATAAAAAGCAGTCAATATCTGTTCGGCTTTTTGGGTACTGATTCTTTTCCATTTGAACTGAGTGGGAATCCCCGGAGGAGATAAATCTGAATCTCGCTATGTAGTTGTTTGCTCGTGGCTCATTGAACTCTGTGGAGCTTCAGAAGGGTCAATATAGGTATATTGTAAAATCATGTTAAGAGTGGTCTGAAGCTCTTTCGACATCTTACTCAAGAAGGCCTACAACTTCTTCATCAAGAGGAAGAGCATCTTCATTTCCATTGTTATCGCCGAATAAAAATTCTTAAATATCATTTTGTTTTACGGCAAAGCCTCTTCTTACCGTCATATTTATCTGATATTGCATAAATATTATTTGTTGATAGAAAATGAATAAAACTGAACTAAGAAAAGAACTGCTTGCCATTTTTATATAAGTACAGCGTTAGGTGTAGAATTACCATTATATAAAAATGGTAATTCGTTCCTTGACAATTAGGTCCCTGACTATTCGGTCCTGGAAAATTTGCTTGTGGAGAATTCGGTACTAGGAGAATTCGTTACCAGGACAATTGGCTCCGTTTGCTTATTAAAGGAATAAAACTTCAAAATAATAACTTGAAAACGCACAAGATTTATTTATTTGGCCACATATATTAATTATGTGGATTTTATTACATTTATTAAGCTTCAAATTTGTTAAAACATCTAAATTAGCTGATTTATTAATCTTCAAATTTGTTAAAACATGTAGATTATTAGATTATATTTAATAAGTATCAAATTTGTGAAACATGTAAATAGATTAGATCAAAACTTTAAATTGTGTGTAAAACCAGATAAAAATTTGCGCTTTTGGGAGAAATCAATTTGCTCAGATTCGCGGAATTGTTTTGCTATTGTATATTTAGAGTCGGAATGAAGCCTCGCTCTGCAAGTTCTATTTTCACTTCTCCAAAATACTTTGGAATTGACTATATTTGTTTCATGTTTGTGATACACATAATTTTCACTATCGATTAGTTTATCTCTCTCTTTTTCAGATTTTACACTTTCAGGCATTGAAAATGGGAAGCACAACCATAACTTTTTGGACTCAATTCCAGACTAATTTCGAATGACGGAAAAAGGTTATATTTTGCAAAGATTTAAGGTTGCTGAATAGGTTTAATGGCCTTATCTTAAGAATAAAGAGGAAGTAAAACTACTTTTCACCTCTTCTGCTACTAATATATATATATATATATACATATATATATATATATATATATATATATATATATATATATATATATATAATATATATAACAATCAATATAGAAATCGTTTTTATTTCAATTTTATGAATAATTATATGATAATATTATTTTAAACAATATATATTCGACAGTATACATCTTATTTGTGTTTTATTTTAATTTATTCACATTTTACTCAATACTGGTGGAGAATTGTCTGCGTTACCAAATATCCTAGTACCGAGTTGTCTGGTACTGAATTGTCCCGTACCGAAAACCTAAAGTGTAGGTGATATTTTGGTATTTACAAATCCTACCAATTACTCAGGTGGCATATTTTAAAAAAATTATAAAAATTGAAGAACTTTTAGTACACGTTCTAATTCACTTTTTTTAGGAGCCCCTAATATATCAGTTTCTATTAGAGTTTGCAACTATAGGAGGAAAAGTATAATATTTGTGAACATATCATATGAAGAAAGGCATATATGTATGTGCAGGTATTTCGAGATGCAAGCAAAAAGAATAGAGAACACTGCTCTGCTGCGCGTCGGCCACAACCAGCAACATCCGCAAAGCGAATCAATGTCAGCCAGAAGAAGGCCACCCTAAGAGTCGCAGAGACGCTCAAGAATGGGAAGACCTTAAAGACTGATCACGTTCAGGCAGACCCCAACTTGTCTACCGTTTGGTTGTGAGAAAGGCCTTCATAAGTGCTCTCAAGATCGTAATGACTACGCCCACGAAGAATTATAATATCTTGTGGATAGGTTGTTCTTAACCGTCAAGGAGGGGGGTGGAAAAAGCTTAAGGTGCGTGAAAGGCATATACGCACCGATCGTATGCAAGAACAACGTAGGGAGCGCCGTCGTCACCATCTGATCGACTTGATAAGTCATGGCAATATAATTCATATTTTTCTAAGGAAAAATATTCGGGGTCGATCTAGTCATCAACAAGGAAAAGGACGCCGTATTAAGCTTCGATCAAGAGGTCTCCGAGGTTCGCTAGGTTTCTACGACCAAGCACCTGGCATCCTTAATAAGGCTCGATTACAGGAACATTTTGAAAACCAAACTCCTACCTCGGATGATAAATATCAGGAAGAAGGCGCTGTACGTCTTTCAGCAAGACAGTGCTTCAGCTCCCATGGCCAGAACCGGGCAAGAGTTGTTGGGGTTGAACATGAACTTCTGGTTGAAGGAATTTGGCCGCTACAGTCGCACGCCCGCCTTTCCTAAAGCCTTTTGGCTCAATTTGAAGGCAAAGCAAGAAAGGCCTGCTACAATAACGTCGAGGAGCTGTATTTATTTATTAAACGCTTGTGGGTCTGCATCAGCAACGACTTTATCCACAACGTGTACGGCGCGGCCTTCAGGTTTCGCCTAAGCGTATGCTCGCCACCAAGAGTGGCCACATTGACTAAAATATTACAATATGAACTTATATTTATATGTTGAAACAATAAAAATATACGTAACTGCATTAAATGTATAATTGTGTCCATAAGTAAGACAGTCTTAACGAGTATAATAGGACGTTCGTAGGATTGTAAAATCTTTTTCTTCAATTAATATAAAAGAGAAAAAGGAAATCGCTTAGTTACAGAGAAAGAACCATGGTATACATATGTACCAAAAACCCTTAAAGCGCTTAATATCAATTCAAACAGATGAGAACATCTCTTTTATTCACGGTGGCTCTAAAGTCAGGGCTTCAGTTTACAGAAAACCCAACCACCACCAAACTTAGCTTTGATTTTTTAACAGTATTCATACACATTTCAAACTAGCCAGCATCAAAAGTCCTAGCCACAAAGTATACAAAACTTGCTCAAATTGGTTTCTATTAAATTCTCCAATTGAATATCTGAAATACTTTTTTCACTTTTCCAGGATTATTTGATTAATTACCCTCAGAATTCTTATCAATATAGGATCCTCTCCAAACTGAATTAATAACAGTACGTATAGGAAAGGTTTTCCTATAAGTGTCATATCTTGAACATTTTACTGTTGACTTCAATAATATTTTGCTCTGTTCTTAATCACTATTTCTTTCACGGCAAATATATCCTAATAAATTCAAATCTCCTTTCATTTATTCTGACTTTAGCCACAAAGAATGGGAATCATTGTGTGAACTACTCATCTTTGAATTTAATAAATTGCCATGAACGATCTACCAAAGTCAATATATAGGTCAAACAAGTTTGTCAAGGAAAGGCCAAGTATATGTGAATATGCGCACACAGGCTCTAAGGTAGGCCAAGCTAAGCGGGAACTATTATTATTTCTAAGAGTGCGATTTAAGTAGATAGCGGCAGCTGCGTGACCAAGGAATATAACATACACAATGATAAAAAGAGATTTTTAATATACACGAAATAAATTTATATATATATATATAAATATATATGTATATATATATATATATATATATATATATATATATATATGTATATATATATATATATATATATATATATATATATATATATATATATATATATATATATATATATATATATATATAAATGGTACATAAATGAGACGGACTGAAACTCCGAATACTAATTAGATAACCGTGGTTATAATGGGAGATTGAGGGTAATAAATGATTTACTTCATTTGGAAATCGAGGGTAAGGTGAGTAAAATAGAGGGAGGTCTTGGTGACCTTGATTACTCACGGGGGATAGCCATAGAACCCACAGCGGGTGGGGCTACTCTTTTCTTGTCCTTAAGGAGGTCACCGAACAAACTTCGAAGGGAAGGGAGGGAGAGGACTTCTCCACACTCAGCTTGAGCGAGCTACTGGGCCTCTTGCCAGAAGAGGTCACCAGAAGAACTTTGGAGGACGGCTTCTCCAATCGTTAATCCGAAGGCGGATGAGAAATGCTGATGTTGCCTCACGATAGTCTTCTTCCTGACCCGAAGATACGGATGTGATGTCCAGCTCTTCCATGGCTTGCGACCGTCACTCATACTTCTTGGGAGAGAGCTCGTTGAATTGCACTCATTTCGGGGAAGTCGCATCTAACCGAATCTGTCCGTCAGCCTGGAGCTGGTGCATATATATCCGGAGCTATTCAAAACAGAGAGAGATTAAGACAATCTTTACTTTTGTTATTGGGCGTGATGAACCTAGCGCCTCCATACGAGGAAGTGTCAACGGCTGGGATCAGCAGCCAGGCGGGCGACAGCGGCAGGGGACTTAAACGCGGATCACGGCGAATATACAAAGCAGTCCCCCAACCCGAGAGAGGGGGGGGGAAGGGTGACACGACTGGGAGCAAGTTTCGGTGTGAATTTAACGGAAACTTGGCGGCGGGTCAAAAGAGGGAGAGGACGGGGAGATGGAGAGGGAGATGGGAAAATAATATTATTCTTAGAGGATTCCTCCACGCTCTTCCCTATTCAAACATTTTTACCGCAATTGACACTTGCGAGTGAAGAAAATGTCTACACTTAATTCATTATGGGCGGAACTTAGAAATCTACAAATTTAATGTTTACCAACAGAGAAAAAAAACACGACACGGGATTTACATATGTGTAACCACAGATAACTCAATTTACAGATAAGCACATAAAACATAAATACGGCAAAAGAAAAGAAAAATAGTATTTACAAAAATGCATCAAACACGAATTTTACTGTACACTCAGATTGTGGGAGAGGGGTCTTTTATAGGATTCTTACCCAGGTTATCGGCCAGGAAGTCGTCGGTGCCTTTAACATATATCCTAGACTGACGTATATACCACACTATGGCTAACGCTTCAAGCTCTTTGATGGCATACGCTTTTACGCTATGGAACAGCTTCCTGACAGCATATAATACAGGATATCCTACTCCATCGTCATCATATTGGAAGAGAGCACAACTTAGGCCATCCTGGGAGGCATCGTTACGAACCTCTAATGTTTTATTAGAATTCAATAATCGCAAAATAGCGGCTGGGAATAACTTTTCCTTCAAGGGGCAAGGCTATGGCAGCGAAATTTTGCCCAAAACTACGATATAATGAAACAGGAAATCCTTCCAATAAGGCAAGAAATTGAGCCCTCTTAATAGGGGCGAGATTGGGGTTTACGTTCAAGTTCGAGTGAGGCTCTGCTTGGACGGAAGGAAGAGACGGCAGGGGATACTTATCATCTGCTTCTACGCGCACTGTTTGGACCAGACAGACGGGTTTAACGGAATAGATGTTTCCCTCGCTAAACGGGGGACGAATTGGGCCTATTAGGCCGATTGAGGCCCGGGCGAAGGCCTCGGGCACTCTCCAAGTCTTTAGAAAGGCGGCGGGGTCTACACGCCATTTGGAGTTTACTGTTTGGAAAAGGTCAAAGGACTTGAAGAAGTCGTTAATTTCTTTGGCCGCTCCTGACCGAAAGAAATATTTGAAAACTCGCTGTGATGTTTTGTTATGACTGAAGTGTCTGACCATAAGGTCATCATGAGCCATCTTTAGAACGGGTTCGATATACCTTCTCGGCACACATAACGCGTTGGTCGGGGGACTCTTCGGGTCAACAGAAGAACGATATAATAACACGTCCTTCACGGTGTATTCGATCTTCCGATTACCTCGCACCGTTTCAGTTTCCTTTTTCCTTGCTTTTTCACACAAGGGTTGTAATGTGGGGCAATGCTTAAAGGTCAAGAAGACGAGGGTTCAATAGTGGAAGGAGCCTGGCGACAACATCTGATGCTAAAACCCAATTGCTGACTTCAGGAGATCATTCGAAGTGCTTTAAATAAGAATAAAAATCTTCTCCATCCTTCTCTACGGGAAATTATTTTAGTGAGCGAGATTGATCCTGTTCATTTCAAGATCATACGGAGTTTATCTTGACTTGATCGCTGCTTATCTCTCTCTCGTGCTGCCTAATTATTTCTGTCTCTTCTGCTTCTCTCTGCGCTTTCCTCTCTTTTTCTTCTTTTTGTGTTTTCCTTTCTTCGTCTTCTGATTCTCTCTGTGCTTTTCTTCCCGCACGTTTCTTACGTTTCTCTTCCTGGAGGTAAGCGATTAAATCTTTCGCAGATAAACCTAGGATCTGCCTTGCTTATGAAAGCGACCAAATAAAGACATCTCGGATATGATACTTTCGACCTTAGCACACGAAAAAGCTACCAGAGCAATTAAAGCTTTACCCCAAAACAAAAATAAATTGTACTAACGACAAAAATATTAAAAAATTATAATAAAAATGGAGCGAACTCACACAAAAAATAAATGAATAACTGAAAAGGGAATCTGACTCACGACACAAAAAATCGCGGTTACTATTACTGCTTAGATAGTATCCTCTTTTAAGGAACTAGCAAAACTGTGGACACACTACACAAGAATGGGATTAAAATTGGTTGCAACCTGTTAATCAAAAAGAAAATTGTCCAAATATATTGGTGTTCAGATATTCTTGGTAATGCAATTGCTATTAATTAAACTTAGTGCTTCAAAATCAGGCAGGGAGGATTCTTAGGAAGACCCTAAACCTGACACCAAACTATATAAATATATATATATATATATATATATATATATCTTTATGTCGAAGTATGGACCAATGTACGGGAATATATGCACACGGGCTCTAAGGTTAGCTAAGCAAGGCAACAAATGCTATTGTTTTAAGAGTGCGATTTGAATAGGTAGCTGCAGCTACGTAACAAAGGAATATCCCAAACACAACGAAAGAAAAAAAAATTTAATACACACTAAATAAAAGGCACAAATAAACACGGAATTTGCTTTCGAATACTAATTGGATAACCAGGGTTATTAAATTGTTATAATGGGAGATTTACGGTAGTGATTTTTGGTTAGCTTGTTTACTCACGGGTATAGCCGAGAACCCTAAGAAGGGGATGCTACTTTCTCTAAACTCGGATTTAGCGCGATGTGGGCCTCTTGTACTCAAGAGGTCACCGGATGAACTTCGAAGGGGCGAGGTGAATTCTCCAAACTCGGATCGAGCGAGCTATCGTGCTTCTTGTCCTCAAGAGGTCAACAGTCAAACTTCGAAATGGGTGGGGGGGAGATGACTTCTCCAAACTCGGATTGAGCGAGCTATCGGGCCTCTTGTCCTCAAGAGGTCACCAGAAGAACTTCGGAGGATGGCTTCTCCAATCCTTGATCCGTAGGCAGTTGAGAAAGGCTGATTTTGCTTTAAGAGACTCTTCTCCCTGACCTGACGATACGAGTGCGATGTCCAGCTCTTCCGTTGCTTGCTGCCGTCACTAAACACTTTTCGGGAGAGAGTGTGGTTGAATCGAACTCTTTTCGGGGAAGCGTCGTCTAACCGAATCTTTGGGTAATCTTTGGGAGGGTGCATATATACTTGGAGTTCCCCAAAACAGGGGGGGGGAGAGGGGCCTTCTCGAACCCTCATCATTGGCCGGGACAACGGAGTGTGTCTTTTCCGGAAATTGTAAGAGGACGTGATCAACAGGGTCAGACGAAGGACCAGTGGCTGGAGCCATAAAAGTGGTTCGAGGTAAACCTATAAAATAGTTAAGTAATCTCCAGACCCGGGGAGGGTGGAATTAAGACGGCGGGGAGGTAGCCTTCAATTTCAGCATCAAACCTCAGGGTGAATTTCTCAATGAGCTGGTGGCAAGTCCAAAAAGGGTGAAGTCGGAGGGAGGGGGGAGGTAACGTCTCGCTTTTTCTCCCGAATTAATATTTTAGGAGGTGGGAAAATCAAAGTTTTTTACTTCTTATGACTGCGTTTCGTTTACACATGATGGGCTGGTCAAGGATTTACATTAGTCCGTTTTCTTCTATACTTAACTAAATTTGTATACAGTTATAATCTTGTCCGTCAATCATGTGAACTAATTTAATTATATGCGCTTTAAAACCACCCCAACCCCCAAAATATTTTAAAATTTGGGATACGTTAATCTGTAATCACTGCGTGTTGTTTAGGCATTGTGGGTTAGCTAAGGTCAGATTTGCTTCTATTCCCATCAAAATTGCACAAAATATTTTGGATAGTACTAGGTTTTCCGGGTACCATAGTTGGTTTTTCTTTTATGTACAACTTAATTTGCATACAAGATGTAATCTTGTGCCTACAATCTAACTGAATAAAGAAAGAATAAATAATATTGATGTTTTTTACGCATTGTGTGTCAGCCCTGTAGATATAATTTATTTGTTTGATTTTTAGGGATATTTATTATACCCTAGAATATGCGTTTGACGAAAAAGCAAAGAATTGATCTCATACTGATGGCTGGGTCGGGAAGCAGTCGCATGGTTGCAATGAACTTTAACAGAAAACATGGAACGAACATCGGACACGACAATGTGACAAAACTTATTAACAAGTTTCAGAAATCTGGAAAAGTTGCAGATCAACCGCGAAGTGGTCCAAGACGTACAGCCACCGATGTAGACACAACAGCAACAATACTTACAGCACTTACACGGAGTCCCAGAAAAAGTGCACGACGGCTGGCTGCAAAAGGTGGTATCATCAGATCGAGTATCAGGCGCATTTTAAAAGCAAACAAATGGCATCCATACAAATTGCATATGGAACAGGATTTGATTGAAGACGACCCGGATAGACGGATGGAATTCATTGACTAGGCATTAACCAAAGGGAAAGAGGATGCAAACTTTTCAACTAAGATCTTGTTTAATGATGAAGCAAATTCTACGTCATTGGAGAGGTTAATCGGCAGGTAAAGATACGATACATAAATCATCTAAAGGAACGTATCACCAACGCCATTAAAAGCATAACTTCTAATGCGTGTTCATCAACAGTGAAAAAGCGTATTAAAATATGTTTTCAAAACAATTTGGAACATGTAAAGCACATTATATAGATAAAAATGGTTGTCCATAATAAAATTGTATTTTTTCTATGTATGGAAACTTACGGCCCACCCTGTAGTACAAATATCCATTCCAAAGTCCTTGTTAAAAAAAAAATTTACTCCGGTATTTTGAATTACCCGGTCTTTTTTCCTCGGAGTTTTTTTTCCCCGGGAGGGGGCTTTATCCGCAGAGTTTTTTTTCTCCTAGATTTTTTTTCACGGCTACCGAAAAATTCACATGTGAAAAGAAAATCACAAATGCGAAATTAGCCGTCGCATTTAACAAAACTTGCTACGATGAAAATCTATTCACAAACACAGACAAATATATATATATATATATATATATATATATATATATATATATGGTGAATTATTCCGTCTTCAATCATCTTGTCACATACTATTCAATTCACGCGGTTCTGAATCACAGAACCGCCTGAGAGCAGATATGCCCGCCTATAAAAACTTTAGGCCCAACAGAAGACTTCAATGAACATTACTCACGCATATCACAGCAAATATACAAATACACACATGTAGAGCATCAAAATACTACAGTCACGTCCACCTTACATCAATTATCTATAATACTTCACACACTGAGATCGGTCAAATTGCTTAATTATACCAACGCCAACCTTATCTCTCCCTGCAACTAAAATAGATTATGCTAGCTAGCTTGAGAATTTTTGTCTCGTGTAAATGCAAAGGACATTGCACTCCTGGATCATTATATATCAGTTATTGATTATTAACTTATTTAATATTATTGCCTTATGAGATTCTCTAAGTTGAATGTCCTCTCTCTCCTTTTTAGTTCCTTGGCGTTTCTCTTTTTAACTCGGTCGCTATAGCAACTTTGAGTTCAATGCATTCTATTTTCAATTGGAGCAAACGGTTGATGGAAAATAAAGATCTATGAAGTTCTTATTTGTCTTGCAATGGAAAGGCATTCAGCGCTAGCAAGACGAAGATGCAGTCACGTCCCACGCCATACATATGTACATACAGGAGCGTCTAGAATACCCTTTTTATTTGATAAGTAAATAAAAATATTATTCTATTTTGATTAAAAAGTAATTCAATTACACAGAAAATGTTATGATATATTAATTGAAAACACATTTAATGAAAAAATATAAAATGTTTTAGCTGTTGAAACGTAGCGCAATTTTTATGCCACCCTCTTTCTAAGTTAAAAAAATATATGCTAAGGGTGAAAAAGCTTCAGGGAGAAATTGAACAAGAGACCTGACCCGTGCAAATCGCAGCTGCTACCATATATGTAGAGGATGAAGTGTCAGGTCTCTCTCTTTCTCTAAATACAGGGTGCCCCCCAACTAAATTAAACCATCTAGGAGAAGAATATCTCAATAACTCTTGCAGTTAGGGACATGAGATAAAAGCAAATGAATAAAGAATCTTTTATCTATAAATACTTATTCCTTGTAAAACTCGTCTCAATGTGATTTAATGAGTCAATTAGGCTCTAATAAATAATTTTTAAAACATGATTTTTATTTTTGATTGATCAGCTATGAAGCGGAGGAAGAAAATAAGAAAATTTGGGGAGGAACGGCGACATGGAATTTAAGATTACTGGCTGTGGTTGACGATCAAGGACGGCATATTGAACCAATCCTTAAAATTTAAATGTAGTTTAAACTCCGGAACTTTTTAAGGTTGCAATTTCGTTTGCTCACTTAAAGTGTCGTGCTCTCTCTTATTCTAATTTATCACCTTACCACAAGCAAACCTTTTGATAATTCTCAGACTTATCTTGGGAGGACCTTGGCAATTATATCTTTTGAAAAAGAATGTAAAACAACATCGGGGTTATAAATTACGGTATAATTGGCATAATAGTTAGGTTATTATTGCCAAATAATTTCATGATCAATATTGGGAGGACCTTAACAGTAATATCATTCGAACGAAAATTCAAAACAACAAACAGGTTTCAAATTTCGTTAGAATCGGCTGTATAGTTACAATGTTATTACCAAAACGATTGAAAGCGAAACGGGGACCAACCGCCCTTATGAGATGTAGCGTCGGCCGCGACTGAAAACTTCATTTTAATTAATTTTTTAAAGGCGAATTGACTCATTAAATGTGTCTAAGAAGAGTTTCCTATAGAATTTGTTTTTATATTGAAACAATTCCTTATTCATTTTTTTTTATTTCCTGTCCTTAGCTGCAATGCTCCTTTTTTTTGGGGGGGGGGGCTGTATATTACGTTCTAAGCATTCATTTTTATTTTATATCGTTTCAGTTACCTTTTTCTACAATTATCTGTTCCCTCTTCATTTTACCTTTATGAAAAGATCTAGCGTTTAATGCATTATTTTAATTGATACTATAGGAGAAAATATCTTTCTTTGTACATCAAAAATTGTCTACCTAAATCTACTCTTCAAATTATTTGGCAAAAAGAGGAAAACTGACAGAGAGTTCTCTAATTCAGATGCTTTAACGAGACCAAATTGAGTTTGTAATGTTTGAATGCAAAAAAGCGCAGGCAAACTTCGCACGGACTCGAAAGCTTAATTTATCAGAGTTTACGTAAGCCCAACAAAACCCTGGGGCGGGGCTGTATATTACGTTCTAAGCATTCATTTTTATTTTATATCGTTTCAGTTACCTTTTTCTACAATTATCTGTTCCCTCTTCATTTTACCTTTATGAAAAGATCTAGCGTTTAATGCATTATTTTAATTGACTACTATAGGAGAAAATATCTTTCTTTGTACATCAAAAATTGTCTACCTAAATCTACTCTTCAAATTATTTGGCAAAAAGAGGAAAACTGACAGAGAGTTCTCTAATTCAGATGCTTTAACGAGACCAAATTGAGTTTGTAATGTTTGAATGCAAAAAAGCGCAGGCAAACTTCGCACGGACTCGAAAGCTTAATTTATCAGAGTTTACGTAAGCCCAACAAAACCCATTCTACTCGTACATTCACTACTAGTTTTGCCTTCACTCTTTCTTTTTAGTTTTTCACTTTCTTCCCTCTCGTATTCCTATAGTTAAACCACTTATTCGTCCATATACAGGGTGACTCCACCCGGAGAAATGGGCCTGCACGAACTTTTTTTGATATATCGTTCATTTATTGACGAATTATTCCTACCCTACAGCACATAACAGAAGCAACGCTTGTAAGCACAACTAGATCTCAATGAGAGGTCCAGCAAAGAATATGCTACTTCAAAGATTACTACAAGACAGGCTCATTCAAGAAAGGGCAGGACACTTCGTGCATCAGTTCGAATGTGAAGAAGGCCTATAAAAGAGGGCAATTTAGGACTGAGTGGACCACTTCGAGAATTATGGGACAATGGAGAACATCAATGTAGCCAGTGACCACCGTCCAAGACATTTAGGATGCCCCAGGAAGCGTACACCTAAGCTGGTCGTGGGCGCGTGATAGTCATTTCAGGAGAGTCCAAACGCTCTCTGCGCACAAGCGAAGTCAGTCCCTCTGTATATCCTGTGAGACTTGCAGGAGAGTGCTAGTAATGGATGTAAAGGCCTACCTATACAGAATAGAGACCAAGCAGACTCTTACATCATCAAAGAAGGAGCAGAAATGGCTATGGCATTCAAGATACTGGAGAAGATTCAGGTGACCCCAACTTTCCTTAACCTTCTTTGAACCTTAGATGAAGCTCACTTCTATCTTTAAGAAAAGGTAAACTCGAAGACAAATGTCTTCTGGGCGATCTCCAGACCAAATGATGTAGCCACAAAGCCCCTAGACTCCCCTCTGTGCAAGGTATGGACTGTACTCTGAGCTAGACTCATCATCGCACCATTCTTCTTCGACGAATCTGGCTAGACAGTACCAGTCATCAAGGAGTGGTATGTTGAGATTCTCAAAACCTTCCAATGGAAGCTGTAAACCCTGTTTCTGTTGCTTATGGGGAAGTTTTGGTTACAACAAGATGTAACAAGTTCTCACACCTCAAACCTGTCCCGAGATTGACTGAAAGAGAACTTTAGTGGCCGTGTGATCAGTCTCAAGACTGATTTTGAGTGAGTACCTCACAGCCCTGACCTTAGCTTCCCATATTTCTTTCTCTGTAGCTTTTTTAAAAACAGAGTATATGCAGAGACACCAGGAAACCATAAGGGAATTCAAGGAAGCCATCAGGGAGAAAATCAGAGCCATTAGTTGGTCGGTTTGTAAGGACGTCATGGACAAGTTTGTGCTGCGCCTCAAGAAATGCGTTGGCCCTAAATCGAGGGCATCTCGAAAGCGTGCTTTAGAATAAAGAAGAAAAGTTCAAAGACTTTCTTGTATTAATATGATGTTTTTAAATACAATAACTAGTTATCACCAAAGTTTCATTCGATCCTTGCTGAAAATTAAGAAATGAGGCCTATCGGAACCTGGGGCTAGTTTTTAGGGAGTAACCCTGTACTTGATTACTAACTCGTACGTTTTCAAATGTTTTTCACAATAATTTTACTTAATTATTTTCGAAAGATTAATTTCTTTAAAATTTGGGTTTACTTCTGCAAATAGATAATTCAAATTCATTTATACTTTAGATAAACTGCTTATTTTCCTTGAAAGAGAAAAAGAATAATTAAAGCATACATAGAACAAACACCAATTTAATCAAATAAGTTATGATTATGGATATTTGAAGAAATACGTAAAGCAAAGGCAATTTAATAAGCCCTCCCTTCCGGCTCTTGAATATTTTCGCTCATCCAGATCGGAAATTGAGACGATCTCTCCAATTTCCTTTTTTCTAAGATCTCATCAGGGAGTCTGATATAGTCTTGCTCAAAGGGAAAACAACAGGAATTGGTAAGAACAAACATATTGATATGGCTTTACAGGAGTAATCATTACCAAAATTTGATATTTTTGATAAACGACGACTTAGTTATGAAATGATTTTGAAATCAGAAACCTTTTTGGTTGTCTAAAAGACAATTTATTGAAAAATTAATCTAATTGCATTTGATTGGCGGCAATTTAATAGAGTTCACAGCATTGTAAGTTAAGCTTTAGATAATTTATATTCACGTATAATTTATCTTTTTGCTATTTCGTAATCACATAAAATTAATTCGTTGTTGATTAATAATATTCGTTTTTATTAATAAAGTACAAAAAAAAATTAATGTTAAACCTAACCAATTTCATCCACTTCTCCAAGTAAATCATATTCGTTATTTGTCAATACATAAATGGCCAATATATAGTTATTTAATTTCGTAGTTCGATAACTAGTTTAAGTGGTATGGTGTATACAAGTTGGCGGAACAATTATAAAGAGTGATCACAATATAGTTTGATTCGATCGAAATATTCTTAAAAATCCCCAAAAGAGCTCACATCCTCTCATGTCTAACTTTAAATCTTGTAAATTTGATCTTTCTCTCGGACTCTTAAAGATTTTAAATGGAGTGAATTAAAAAATAATAGTGTAAACGCTCATGCGATCTTTAGCTTTTATTTTCATTATGATAAAAGAAATAGGTACTATATACTTAGAGGAGGTCTAAAATAATAATCAAGGTGCTGAGTATAAATAATGAGATTAAAAATGTATAATAGAAGATGAATGATTGTATAAATTATAAAAAATACAGTAAGAGTGTTAGGAATTAAAAGTGTTACTTTAATTTTTGTCGCTTGTCAATCGAAATATAATAGCATACAAAAAATAACTATGTATAAAAAACTAGCCTCCTTGTCAAAACAAGAACTAAATGATTATATGAATAATCATAAGCCAATTTAGGAGTACAACAGGCCTCATTACGATACCTAAAGCCCCATTGGTGACTATCAAGATCACCTGGTGCAGAGATTATTTTGACATATTGTAAATGTGTTTGTGGTTGATAATACCAATATACTCTCTCTCTCATGTCCTCCTCCCTCTCTGGGATCTTGCCTTCAGGGGTTGTTCCCACAGAGGCTCTGACCTTCTCGTGGCGAGGGGGGTCAGCCATGTGCCCCTTAGGAGACCCATGGTAAAGCCAACAACACTTTTAACATGGCCCTCTTTCTTTCCTTCTCTATTGCGCTATTCCACTGCCCTTATTTCCCACTCTTCCTTCACCTATCTAGTAGTACTTATCGATACCCGACCTCCGATCGTTTAATGAATTGATTCTGAATTGTTCTTTCATGAAGATGAAAGAGGCTGGGCATCTCCACCGCCTTCGTCTACCGCATGCCCAAGGAGAAACCCATCGTTGGCCCCTTTTCTCCGTGCGTAGGAGAACTCAAGCAGCCTCTTAGGTTTCAAATGATGGTGTAATGGATTCGTATCCATTCTCCAAGAGGACTTAGCGAACGTAACTGATTGTATAGCTGCAGTAGTGCCGGGCCCTTGTATACCTGCATGGTGGGGAGCTCCGAGGGAGAATGCGAAGTTTTTTTCTTTTTGCAATGGCTAGCCATAAGCCAAAAACTTCCCTTTCTCGTAAGAGTTCTCGTGCCAAACGTTCCTTAGCTCCCCTTTCAGCCTTCCCTTGCTCCTTAGACCCCTATTCCAACGAAATAGATCCAGATCTAGATTATCCTTGCTTTCTTGTCATGAATTAATCATCCGACATCCCACTTGCAGAGCTCAATGTGTTTGACGTCAATGAATCTTTTGAGTTCCGCTGTGGTGAACCCCGCCGGATGTGGTCAAGAGAAAGTGGTGATGTCGTAGTCGAGGTGTCATCCCACTCTCAACACAACCTTGTGCGAAATCTATCTTCGATAGCTCAAATTCCAATGACTGTCCCGCCTCTTCCGCATCTGAATTTTGTCAAAGGTGTCGTCCGTTTAAACGAACTAAAGGACTACGACCCTACCCGCCTTCAAAGTAAGATCAGTACCCAACGTGTCCCACAGGTACACAGGGTAACTAAAACATTAGGCTCTTCTAAAGTCCCAACTGCCACACTGATTTTAACATTTGAACGACAAGAACTGCCGCAGTATATTAAAGCTGGGTACCTTCATGTCCCGGTAAGTCCCTATATCGAACTACCCAGACTCTGCTTCAATTGTAATTAACATAGACATGTTGGCCGTGCCTGTCGGCACCCTCGCTCCTGCATGATTTGTAGCTTTGACTACTATGGCCCCGAATACACCAAAACACCCCGCTGTGCCAACTGTGGAGGTATCCACAGTGCTGCATCAAATCTCTGCTCTATATTTTATATTAAAAGGAAGTGCTCGCTTTGCGCAAAAACCTACGTCCAGATATAAGAGGTGCCGGCCAGCGTGCCCGAGCACAAACCTCTCCGCTCGGCCGGCTCTTCTCTGACGTTTTCCGTGACGCTGGACAAAACCGAACATGACATGCGAGTTCCGACAAGCCTAAAGCACTTTACCCAAGATCTACTCGCAGCGTCCAAAACATTCCGAATATGCAGTCAAACCATCGCTCTCACACCAAGATAACCAAGTGAGCCTTCCTCTCACCATTAGCTCTAAATGGGAAAGACGCTCAGGTTGAGACACTTGAAGACATAAGACGCTATTTGAAAGAATTCTCAACATCGACCAGTGAAGGTTCATCCACGTGGCCCCAAGACCCAAAGCACAGTGGTAAGAGGAATGATTCCTCACCTGGGTCATCGACCACCAATTAGCCGGGAGCCTCTGGAGCTGACTCGGCCGAGCCCCAAAAATCTTCAATGGACTCCTCTCCTATGGCTGAACATTCTATGCCCTTAAGTCCGTCCCGCCCTTCACAGGACTTAGGCCTTATCCTGATCCAAACGATGGCAGATATACACCCAGCTCCACACAACTCGCTTAATCACCTGTTCGTTCCGCTCACCATTCAACCCAAGATCCAATGGAAGCAGTTGATACTGCAACATCACCAATCGCGCCAGTTGGACAAACTCCTCAGATTCCGAAAATACCCTGGGCCCATGATTCCGGATCCACCGGCCGAAAAACTCTTCTTGATCTTTCTTTTACGCCAGGTTGTGAGCCCGAATTACAATCCAGGCCTCGGTCGGTTCTCCTAAACCCACAAAAAAAACAGTTACTGCTTCATCTTGGATCTCTTCCCTTGCAAAAGCAGGCCTCTCAAAATCAGCTCTCCGTCTCCCAAGCTCTTTAAGACGAACCTCAAATACAATATCGGCCTCAAAAGAGAAAAAGATATCCACAGTAGTATCAAATCGTCACACATAATATCTTCCATTTTACAATGAAATTGCCTAGGCGTTCTTCCAAAGTGGGAAGAACTCAAATTCTTTTGACGACTATCCAACCCGCTGTTATTTGTCTTCAGGAGAATAAACTGGGTATACTGCCCTTCTCGTCGGTACCCGGCTTTCTCACTTTTAACTCTTTTGCTCCTGCTGGAAGCCCCTCTCATGAAGGGGGTGTCAATCATGGTATCTTCATCCCACCATGTTTCTTCCTTCTCCCTACATATTACCCTCTAGGCTGTTGCCGTGATGGTTTTTCTTACTAAGCTTTTTACCGTTTGCTCTATTTACCTACCCCCTTGTTTATCATTGTCGCAACCTGACCTTTTAGGACTTATAGACCAGTTGCCCTCCCCATTGTTATTACTAGGAGATTTTAACGCCTGTCACCCATACTGGACAACATCACTCAAAATGCCAAAGGTAGTGTTTTTGAGTCTCTTTAATTATCTGACTTTTTTTGTGTCTTAAATACTGGCAATTTTACCTCTTATCATATCCAGAAGGACTCTTTTAGCTGTGTTGAGCTGTCTGTTTGTTCCCCTGATTGCTTCACGGAATTCCGGTCGTCAATTCTTGACAATCTTCATGGGAGTTACCAGTTCCCTATTGTCTTGTTTGCCCTTCAAGTTAGCCCTCATACAACCATGCCCCTTAAGTGAGACTTAGATCATGCAAGTTGCGAAGGTTTCCAAGAGGCTCGCTTCACAAATGCATCCTTAGGGACCTTCGATGGAGTAGACGCGGCAGTAAAATACTTTACATCGACTATCTACAATGCAGCAACACAGACCATCCCACGGAGGCGACCTGCCACCGACCGCTCAACCGTGTCCTGGTGAACCTTAACGTGTGGAACAGCAATCAAAAATTACAAGTTAGCCCATGCCCTATTCCGAAAGAACCCTACTTTGTGCAACAAGGTCGCCCGAACCGAACTAGTGAGCTTCGCCAAAGAACCCTTTGTTAGGCTCGCCGAAATTCATGGCGCAGTTACGTTTCATCAATCTCCTCTATGACACCTACTGCTAAGATCTGGAAGAAGATTAATAAGATCAGGGGCCGTTATGCTAATCATCATACCCCCACACTCAACTTAGACGGTTTCTTGGAGAATGACAGCCTGGCGGTCAGCAATGCTTTTGCTGACCATTTCCGCGCTGTCAGCAGTGTTAGCAGTTACGATAAGGCTTTTGAATTCTACAAATCAAAGGAAGAATCTTATTCACTCAACTTCACAACAAAATCTAACATGAAGATAGGAAATCTTAAAGCAGCTATAGGTCTGGGTTATAAGAGGCCTTTTACCTTCACTTATTTACTTTTATAGCATCTCGATCCTTCAAGGTACGTTTTGGAGACGAATACTCTGACCTGCAACCCCAAGAGGAAGGAGTTCCTCAGGGCAGTGTTTGGGGTGTCTTGTTTTATAATTGCCATCAATGATATTATTTCGTCTCTCCCAATGGTGTATCGGCAACTCTGTTTGTCAATGATTCAGCACTATACTGTTCCTCACCTCGCCTTCCATGAGCAGCGCTTCGGCTACAAATGGCGGTCTATGTTGTATCCAAAAGAGCACAACTTAAGGGATTCCGCTTTTCCACGACCAAAACTAAAGCAATGTATTTCCACCGAGGCAGAGGGGTTCTTGTTCCGCCATCTAACTCTCTACAAGGAGAAAATATAGAGTTTGTCTCTGAGTTTTGGTCCCTTGGCGTAACTCTCGATCCAAAAGTATCCTGGTTACCACACCTACGCCGAATTCGAACAGGCTGTATGCGGGCTCTAGACATTTTAAAAGTCCTCTCACACACTTTGTGAGGCAGTGGCCGACAAACTTTGTGGACATTATAAAAAGCCCTCGTCCAATCCAAATTGGATTATGGCTGTCAAATTTACTCATCGGCTTTCCCTTCAGCCCTTAAAATGCTGAACCCCATTCGAAACATCTGAGTTTCTCCTTTCTAGTGGAGCCTTCAAAACTTCTCCTGTCAACAGCCTTTACTGCGAGATTGGGGTACTCCCTTTGCCCTACCATAGAGTTCAAATCTGCATGCGATACCTCTGCCGAGTACAGCAAGCCCCTGTATCAGAGGTCTACAGATGCCTCTTTCCTGCCGAATCAACCGCGGCATATTATAAGTTGCCTTGCCTTAGGGCCCCCAAAATAAGCATGGATCTGAAAAAAAGATAGGGTTTTGGTCTAAAAAAGATTGAAAGCTTTCCAGTAAATACCATCACTAACTCTATAATAAATTTTAAGTAGAGGAATTTTTTGAGTATTTGAATAATAATTTAATCTTAGTTTGATTGACTTATTTTTTTTTTAGCAAAGTTATTTCCAATAATTTTTTTATAATATAAATAACAAACAAATGGTGAAGTTCACAAAATTTATTTTTATATATCTTCTTCTATAACTATATTTAAACAACGTTATATTTTGAAAGGGAAGAAATTTAGTTAAGAGTTTCTTTTTGAAAATATTATAATTGGCGAAGATCAGAAGGTTTGTAAAATTTTAACCATGGCTGCTTTTTGGGGATTTTAAATTTTAATCTTAGCAGCGAAACGCAAGCTCCCCCTAGGGTGGAGTGGCGAAGCCATTGCTTGGTCTCCTCAAAATTTAGTTGGCTTCATTTTTTTCCGATAAATGGTTATTTTCTAGGCATAAAGGCCTTTATATCTATTTATATCTTTTCTTTTATATAGGAAAAAACAGCTAAAACAAACATACTTCAATTTAATCCATTTTCTGGACTTCACGATTTGTAATTATTTTTTTAAAAAATTACAAATTATTCGAGAATACTAATTATTTTTTAAGAACTCTTAGAAAAACTGAAAATATTTTCTACATATACGAAAAACCCAGCCCTATGGCCAATATTTAGAACTCTAAAGAAAATTGTAGAAAAAACTTAAATAAAACCTATAAATATACCCTGGTGAATCACAAACGTAAATACTGTTAAGAAAATTGCATTCCTAAAGTTCAATATTTTGGATATGTAATGGAAACATTTTAAATATTTTCAGACCAAAACCCGTTGCTAGAGTAAGATAGACTATAGGCTAATGACAGAAGGTCTACCTGTATCTATATAATTTTATTTCAGTATCTCTTGAGACCAATCTATATACATATATATATATATATATATTTTTTTTATATATATACACATATGTATATATATATACATATATATATATATATATATATATATATATATATATATACATATATAGTTGGCTAGTAGATTCTCTCCTTAAGATATTTTATTGAAGCCGACTGCAATTTAATGTTAATTATTATAATTTCTAGTCTATCAATTTCTGTTATATTCCGTTTTGGGCCGTGAGTTAACCAGCTGATAAGTTCCCCGAATTCATTTGAAAAGACAACGAACTTGGTTATTTTTATGATGAAGATGGAATTACGTTGGAAAGATTCGTCTCTATTCTTCATTTCCCATTCAATAGTTCCATTCGAAAACGCATATGTTTTGACTCTCAACCCTTTTTCTTATTCTACAGCAATGCATCTTCGTTTCTTCGTTCCTCAATAGAGTCTCAGAAGCCATTGACCTCTTCTTGGGTACCTGAAACTGTAAATCTCATCTTTGATATATTGAATTTGTGATACTTCTTTTCTCAACCTTCACATTTCACTATAGTGGTCCTATGCTTATAAATGGTTTCAGTCATATCTTCTTTACCTCATAAATAATTTTAATCTGTATTCAGGTAGGTTAAAACTGAGTTTTTAATGCTAATCTAATTTTAAGTTAGTAATTTCCCTGCGATGTTTCCAAGATTTATGTGAACAACACTTTTATCATGAGGTAACAAATGTTTGACAGTGAACAAATGTGATATGCTGATACAAGAATTTTGATAAAAGCTCTAAAAAAACCTGGAGTAGAACTTTTAATGGTTTAAAGGCGTAAACATCCTGACTTTTGCCTCTTTTTATTTGCAGAATAATCAGGAATTTAATAAAAGCATTTTGTTTTAGGGCCCAAAGTTTTGGCCAGTTACGTAGTAAAATTCATCTTAGGGTTGAGGATTAAATATCGTTCTCTAGATTACATAAGTCTTTATGTAAACTTGTTCTTTATGGTTTAAAATTACTGAAATATTTTGTAATTGAAGAACAAACAAAATATTTATGTTCTACACATCCTTTCATTAAGTTCTGTATATCTCCTATAGTAAATTTCCCAGCCTTATTTTTTTTCCTTATTTATGATATTTTGCCACCACCTTTACTTTGTCTGCCTTTACCCGATAGAAATTTAATCTGAGATAATTTATGTCAATTGATATATATATTTCAGGTAATCAATCTCGACGTTATTTTGAGTAATCTAACTCTCTACTTTTCAATCACAGGGCTTCATTTTTTGTAGTCATATATGTCATCCGTTTAAAACATCCTAACCTAATTAAGCATATATAGCGAATCTCTCTGTGATGATATTACCAACAGAACTAAGGAAAAAGTATCAAATAGAATAAAAGAGATACGAATAAATTGAATATGCAATCGGCAATAATGAAAAACTCGACTTATGAAAAATGATCTGTCTCTAATTATCATATCCGTTTCTCGCCAAGGCATAGGGTTCACTAGTTTGTTCTTTCATTTTGTAGAAAACAGAAAAAGCTGTTCTCTAACACTCTTTCAAACTAGGAAAAAACATTTCATTCATCTCAAAAGTCCTCTACCTGCCTCATGAAGCCGATGTATTCAATTAAATTTTTAATGTCAAGAAATTTAAGTCTAAATTAAAGAAAATGGGATTTTTAATCTTAATAACACTTATTTATTAAATGAGATCAATTTAGCTTAAGATTTAATTAAATATGATTGAGCACTCGCTAGGTTTTATTTGCCCCAAAATTAACAGGACATCGTTGAGTTAATTAAAGAGTTTTTGATATCAAAATTAATTATTTTATTCGGCTGGTCGGGAATAATTTATCGTAATGTTGGAAGAATAAATTTGTCTTTCAAGAGATTAAAAACCTTTTTATCTTCTCATAAATTGCATAACTTTATTATTTTTTTATAAAAGTTTAGTTATTTGGAATATTATGTGATATCCTTATGGAGAGTGGGTAAGCCTTTTGCAAAAATAAGAGGGTCTGGGCACCCAAAAAATATCGCGGGAAAATGAAACGAAGTTTTCAATTACGTTTGAACTCTATTGCCAAATCATGATCAAGGGATGTATATATATATATATATATATATATATATATATATATATATATATATATATATATATATATATATATATATATATATATATATATGTATATATATATATATATACAATATAAAAAAATAACAAGTGAAAATAATATAATTAGGGTTTATATAAGACAGTAAGAAATAAAGATCGGTCTCTAAGACAAGAATTAGGAGAGGGACGGGTAAATTCACATTAAGATTTAGCTCTAACCGTTACCAAGGTCAATCCAAAAGGGAGAAAGGGTCAAGAACAGAGTCAAAGGGGTTAAAACGATGAACGGAAAAGGAGAGAGTCTAAAAAGGAAGATTAGGAAAGACACAAGAAGCAACCAGATACGTTGGGAAAGGGGAAGGGTCAAGGAAAAAAAGAGAGAGAAATAAAATACTGTTAATACAAAACAAATTAGATAATTAAATTTACAAATCGAGTACCCATAAAATCAATATTAAAAACAAAACTTAAACAAGTCCAAACTGATTTCTTTAAGAATAAGTTTTTTGATAAGGCATCAATTTTGAAAAGGCAAAAGGGAAAATGCTAAGGTTATTGAATTGACTTTTAAATTAACATTCAACAATGTTTCTTTTATTTATATCATTTGAGCTAAAAATATATTTTACTGAATTCCAAATAATTAAGTGATTATTTTCTGACATATTAACAAATAAAAGCATTGTTGTTTACATTCTCCTATGCTGATTAATGGGGACAGATATTTGCTTTCCTGTCTGTCCAAAATATTTATCTGGACAAAGAGAACTTTCGACTGAATACACTGAACCAATATTTTAACAATAATTGTGATCCAGTTTATTCTTTATTGTCGACTTGCATTTGAAAGCAACAGAAATGTTAAAGATTTTACAAAGTGGGAGAAGGTCAATAAAAAATCAAAGAAGGGTAAAACTAAAATGATTTTACTATTCCAAGGGATACCAGGAACTGCATTATAGAACGTCTTCTTTTGCAAAATAAAGGCAGTTTAGAAGAGAAGGATAAAGCTGACATAATTTATAGCCAATTTTAAATAAAATGGAGAATTTCAAATCCATCTATTCATGGCTGACAGCTCGTGAAGCCCGTAAAATATACACAGAGTAAACACGATTATAAGAGTTTGAATTTGTAGGTTTTCGATAGATGGAGTATTTCAAACCACGCTAAGTTTTTTTAATTAAAAGATAAAGAAAGGAAGAGGTTCGATTACTTTAAACCTCATTGGTAAATTTAATAGAAGGAACGAGTGAATTAAGTTTGGTAAGAAAGCTTTTAACATCTTTAGAATTAGGCCCCAGGAAAATAACATCATCAATATACCTGTTTCAAACAAAAAGGAAGTCAAGGATTGTAGGGCGAAGTCTTGTTTCAATGAACTCCATATATAAGAGGTGAAAAGCAGAACGTGCGCGCCTTTGAATAAAATATGTATCTTTGAACGAAAACTTACACTTTGCGGTACAATGTCAAATAAGGTTCAAAGAGATAGCAGCAGGTACTGAAAGGTAAATAGTTTGTAATTTCTCATTGAGGAAATTAAAAAGACCTTCAAACGAAAACCTTGGCAAATAATGAGCAGACATCGAAACTAACAAGGGTAAAATTGTTGGAATATTGAATGGCATTAAGTTTAGAAATAAAGTCGCAACATGTGATTTGTGCCAACTAGAGGTGTAAGAAAAGAACTAAGCTATTTATACATAGCATATGAAACTGAACCAACAAAACTTATAATGGGCGTAAAGGGAAGTTTGGTTTGTGTCTTTTGATAAATCCATTTTGACGCGTCAATGGCTCAGCTTCATGTAGGATAAAACAAATCGCTAACCTATGACCGATAAGCTCGACCTACCTTTGAGGATCTATTCCAGTTTTGTCCCTACACTACGTTCCGCAATTTTCTTCAAGAATTTCTTCATTCCAGAAACCTTTGTATCGATGATCAATAGAGCTGATATCGTCAAGGAAGCGCTCTCCTTGTTTATCATTCACTGCTACCAGTCTCACTTTAAGTCTTACATTTATGAATGACTGAAATGATCTTTAAAAGTTACCTTAACGGTCATAAAAGAATAAGATATTAATAGTTTTGAAGTAATTTTTAAATTTTGGGGAAGCCTTATTTCTCTTGGAATTTTCCCAAAGCCACCTAAATGAGTTATTGGACTCCAGCTTCATATCATAGAGACATGGCTGAAGTTTTGATGTCAGATGCTTTCTAGTTTCTCTTTTCTAATATTATCCTGAGTTAGTTTATTAACTCTAGCTTTATTTGAAGCCTCTTCTCAATGTCCCTATTCGTGGTTCGTATGTTTCTCATAAGTTCGATCCGTTATCTCGTAGATTAACGCGTATTAAATAAACAGATTAGTACCTCATAGTGTCACGTTGATATATGAAAGCAAATATTCTGTTGAAAGTTTTAAAAATAAAATAGTTCTAAGAACAAAGAAATACTACAACTTTGAAAAGAATTTAAAGGCAATTGCTATAATAATAATCACATAAACACTTTGAACAAACTTAAATAATATTGAGTAGAAACATTGCTTCGGTCTAACCATCTCTTCGATATTGTTCAATAAGTTCAATATTACGTGTGGAAGCAAGAGAGGAGCTCAAAGAATAGAGAATGCAGTAAATTTAAAAATTACGAATACTGAGTTATCTGTTTAGAATTTTATTTAAATATAGGGGTTGGTTTGTTACAAAAAATTCCATTTTAGGGTTTTTAGTGTCGGTGTGGAATCTACTATTGTTTAATTGCAAAATCTGTTTGAGGTTAAAAATATGTTATTAGAAATGTACTTCATACAGTTTTAAAAGCTATATGTGCGTATTGAGCTGTTGCATTATTCTGTTACGAACGGTGTATTGCATTTTAAATCTTCAACCCACTTTATTGTCTCGTACAAGCTCGTCAGTACTACTTGCATGCGGTTACGAAGCAAGAATTTACGATGAACTAGTACTGGATAGTAATGGTGCCCCCAATCTATCCTCTCCTGCTGGTCAAGAGTAAATTGGTTCCTAAGAGGTCCAATCTTCATGTGGCAAACAACACAGGTGGTAAGCTTTGTTAATTAAATAAATAATCCATACTGAAATTATAAGGAATTATCTGAAATTATTTGAACAAGTGTCTGGAAAAGAGAAAGGAATTGTAAAAGTAACTTTCTGCTATCGACAATGACTCTAGTGCTTTAAACATTAGAGTCAGGAGATACATGAAACCTTTAGTGGTCAATGAAAATTGCCATGAATGTCTATATGTACCATAAAGAGTTTACTGTGGTGACAAGACCTCCCAGAGGACAACCCCAACCTAAGCCCTTAGCAAACACATAAGTGCGGTCCACGCACTCGTCGTTCACCTTGCGCAGAAAGTTTCCTAAGTTTTCAACACTATCCATCCAACGTTGGTTTATCATCTGCTCCCTATTATGATTCTTGATTCTACTCTTATCAGATGCTTACCGATAGACTAGGTAAAATACGACCCCTTATTGATAAATTGCAAGAAAAATTTTAAGAGCTCTATCTTCATTGATAAATGTTTAGTATCATGGAGAGGAAGAATGGTTTTTCGACAATACCTTCCTGCCAAAGCCCATAAATATAGGATCAAAGCTTTCAAGTTCTGGTTTCAGAAAGGAAAATATTGCTGTTCTTTACAAGTCTATTGAGGGAAGTCTGAAACAAGAGTAAAGGAAGTGGGACAAGCTCAAACGGTTTCCAAGGACCTAACTGCTAAGCCTGGGAATGAAGGAAGGACTTTGTATGTAGATAATTTCTACACAAGTTACTCAATGCTAAGATTATTTTTAGAAGAGCAAACCCATCTACTTGTTCTAGTTCGAGCCAACAGAGTGGATATGCCAAAAGAAGTCTTAGAACAAAAGCAGAAGAAAGGTGAAATGATTTATAGAAAAGAAATTGATAGAATTATAGTCTTAAAATGGAAAGACACCCGAGATGTCAGGTTGCTGACGACTAAAGACGAACCAGAAATGGAAGAAGTCGCTGTCAGACCTGCACCTTGTGCCGCAAACTCAGTTTCAAATGTTCAGAAGAGACCTAGAAAACGAAAGCTAACACTTATTATTGACCATATTAAAGAAAAAGGAGGGATTAATATCCTGATCAGATGAATTTATATGCTTCTGTGCTAAGGAAGGGACTGAAATGGTATCAAAAGCTGGCAATAGAGAGTTCAGAAAAAATCCTTCTATTTCTCTACTTAGTCTACTTCCTGATATAAGACACGTACAACCATCTATTCAATCAGCACATCTTTTGAGCGAAGTAGAAAACAAATTAGCAAGATGAAGAAGAAAATGTGTCCTTTGTTATCAGAGGATTTAAAAAACTGACGGCCAAAGAGTTGCTAGGAAACGAGAAAAACTTGTAAATACGTTATTTTTACCATGTGGTAATAAGCTATTTTGCATTTCATGTTTTGGAGAACACCACACGAAGAAATAAATGGAACAATATTTTAGTTTCCATTTGTAAAAAAAGTTTTATTTTTCTTTATAGTTGATATTCTAGCGAATAAAATATTTTTATTTTTTTATTTTTTTTATTTTGTTACAAAAGACAAATGGAAAAATATTTTTAGCTAATATTTGTAAAGAAAGTTTTATTTATTTTTGTTTATGGTTGAAATTCTAGCGAAGAAAGTGTTTATATTTCTTTATCTTTTATTTTTGCTTACAAAAAATAAAGCAAAGCCCGTCCCCCCTCAAAAATGGTATAGTAAAATTATATATCTGCTCCATAATATAACTATAAAACTTAGTGAATGTGCCAACGAACTTTTGCGAATATAAGCTTCGGTACCAAGCAGGTTTATAGACTAAAAGATTTCATCCAAGCGTCACTCATATATAAATACCGCGGCTTGTTTCGAAAAGCAGCTCCCGCTCACATATGAGTAACAAGGTATAAACCTTAAATGCACTGTCGCTCACATATGAGTAACGCGGAAGGGCCTCCTCTCTAGCGGAGAGGAGGACATTTCCTTTATTTCAAGATACAAGAAATAGTTTGGAGGCCCAGGCAGACAGGAACAGGTCTGAAAACCTGGGCAAGAACAAAGATAGACCGAGAAGTCTATGCAAACAAAGACAGTTTAGAATACCTTAAAAAAAAGCAGGTCAAAAGACCTGGGCAAGACAAAAGTACACCAGAAACTCTACGCAGACAAAACGGGCTAGGAAACCTGGCGGCAGAAAAACGCAGAGGGGTATGGAGGCGGGTGACGAGAAGACGATGACCAGGCGGTAGCACTTTCCAATCGACAAAGGAGCCTCTCGTGCGGACGATGTCCTTATATACCCTTGTGGAAGATCGAGATCCAAAAAGGAAAATTAAAATCCTGTTAAGGTTCAAGAGGCGCATCCACCGGTTTATGACGACTTCGTATGAAGGAGAAGATTCTGGCGCTGACGCAAAAGTTTCTAGAAAGGGAGGTTAGGGTATCCATGCAGAGTTGTCCTAAAATTCTCTCAGGGATCTTACCTCTCGTGGCGTTGTGAATGGCGGGGATATTATCTGAATATATACAAGCACTAGGCCGCATAAAAGATGCGAGCTAGATGCCAGGGCTAACTGTCTCTCTGTAAAGCTAATTCCCGTTGTTGAGACATTGACAAAGATCTCCATTAGGGAGGCCTTTGGTGGTTTCCATTTAATCCATCGACGGTCGATCAGTGGCATGAGAAAAACGGGGAGGGGGTTCCATTTGTCAGAATTATATCTGTACCCAGAGTAAGGGGAGGCAAAGAAAGGGCCAGCTGGAGGCCAGCATATCCTTGCAAGAGGGATTAAATATATATATCGTAGGGCTTGCTGAATCTTGTGCCTCAGGTCGGTGGTGATGCGCACTTGGAGAGACTGAAGGTCAATTTTTAAGTTTTATGTAGGTGAGCTTTTTGTGTGTGCGGAGGATACACTTATTGAGGTTCAAGCGAAGCCTGCTTGCGTTGGCTAGTGAAAAAAATCTCCGGTGAGCACCTCGCGGGCCGATGGCAAGTATATCTTCCAAGTATGTGTGGACCTTGCAGCCCTTCTGGTGCGCCAGATCATTAACAGTGGTGAAAGGGCACAATTGCTTAATGTACTGGGAGCCGGGAAAGCCCATCGGGAGTCTTGTGAATCGAAAACGTCTCGGTTTATTGAAAAAACAAACCAACTAACAAACTTTAGTTGAAATTAGTTAATTAATAAAGATATTGCACTTAAATTTTGATTAAGTGTAGGTTTGTAATATAAAGATTCGAGGGCTCTTAAGCAATGTTTGTTGTTGTTAAAGGCTAATACTTGAAAATTATCAATAGAAATGTCAGTTTTACAGCTTATGGTATGTTCCCTAATAGAAGACTTTTCCTTTTTATTTAGGATATTGCTTGTGCGCCAACTAATCCCCATATGAGCAGAGAACATAGCTCCAAGAGACCTGACAGTGCTGTCAATGTAAGAGACTCCAGTATAACTGGGACATTTAAATAAATAAACATTATCAGTGCCGAACTACAAAGAGATAAGATCTTTACTGCTAAGAAAACTTCATATCGATAGTTTGTTTATATAAACTATTTGTGGGATGATTTGTTTTTATATACTTATAGTACATTTTATTAATATTTTAAAATTAGTCACCTTTAAAGTACTGTCTTATTACCCTTTAAAAGTTTACTTTATATGATTAACAATTTTTGGAGTCAGTTTTAAAGCAAATCTAACTGTTGCAAAGTCATATTTAAAATTTTAACTTATAGTATATTTTACTAATATTTTATAATTGGTCACCTTTTAAAATATTGTTGGGTTGGCCTTTTCAAGTTTTCTTTATATGTATTAACTTTGTAAACTTATTCTAGCCTGAAGTTAAAAACTTGTAGTTTTCGAAACGTTGTGAAAAATTAAAAGATGACAGAGCAAATATCCCCTAGCTGAAACATTGCGACCCAATAAGCCAATTGGATAAAAAGGATCATTCTATCCAGAAAGAAGTTCCGATAGTACAAAATATTATTGAGAGTAATATAAACCTATTTATTCTATGAGTAAATTCCATCTCACACAATATTTAGGATGTGTTGGAAAAAATATTGAGAAAAAGAAATATTTAATCAGGATAAGTACCGAAGAGATAATTGATACGGAACAATGCCACCTAATTCCATGAAGAGATTTGAATACTTTGAGCAAAGAAATTAATTTGACAATGGATTTAAATGATATTTTTTGTGTTTTTTTTTATTTCCAATCTTAATGTACTCTTATTATTGCCTATGATACTTACATAAAATTTTAAAAATACAGTTACTCCAAAATTTGTTGAATGAGACCCTTATCAAAAGAGTTATGAGTGCTAAGAATGACGTTTTCTGGGAATGTTTATCTATTTTTTTCTTGTATGTTTACTTTTAAGAACTAGCAGAAATGGTAGGTGATTTTTGCTCCCGTCATATCCTTAGGGCAGGGCTTCTAAAGAATATCGAAAAGGTCTCTCTCTCTCTCTCTCTCTCTCTTTCCATATATATATATATACAATAAACATATATAAAATAAAGTACAGTTAGATATGATTAAATGGTTATTGTCAGAAAACTTATTAAGGAAACAGAAATTTTGTCAAAATTAGAAGTTGAAATTTTTCATAGGGGAGGGGCGTGAAAAAAAAAAATTTAAAGGCAAAAAAAAATAAATAAATAAGACGACTCAAAATATAAAACTCCAAAATTATGAACAAAACTAACATTATAAAAAAATATTAAGATCTTATAAAGACTATAATATGCTGGTAAAAAATGACCATATAAAATACAAAAAGTGAAGAAAACTAAAAAGGACTAGAACAAATTTAAACTTGCAATATTAAAAATAATCAGGTTAAGAACATGTAGATCAATCAAAAATTAAAACATAACTTATATATTTAAAAGGTAAAAGTATCAAAGTATCAATCTAATGTAATCATTAATGAAACGAAGAAAATAAAAAACAAAAAAAGTAAATAATTAAAGTATAATATTAGTTACCGATGAAGTTCAGTTGAAATCACAAAGAGAAGAGATAATAATGGAAGTGGCTTGAAGAAGGATAGGATTTTGATTGGTTGGTTGTTGAATAAGACAAAGTTTGTTGGTTGTTGAGTGAGGTAATTACAATTAAGAATTAAGTAGAAGAAAGGCGGTTTGATCTATGTTGAGTGTAGGAGATTTTCTCTGTACTTGTAGGGATTCCAAAATTTCTCAGAGTATATTCATTGTTATTGCAAGAAGATAGAAAGAAGCAAAATAAAAACGTTCTTATATTATGAAAATAAAGAAAGCTGATTTTACAAATGAGGATGCTAACATTTGACATCTGACACAGGTTTTAGAAGCGTTTCATAGTATTTAGTTTATAGGGCAGTGGTAGAGTAAGATAAACAAGGTTAAGTCTTTAAAATATAATTTACATATATCTTCGACAAATTTCATTAAACCTCCAACAAACCATTGCTATGTCCTTTATGTATTCGCACGAAACATCGCCTTAAAATTTGAATCAGAAAAACCAATTCTGTTTAACAAAAAACAGGCAATTCAGGGCAACGTGTGATATTTTCATCATTGGGGAAATAAGTTCCTTGATCTTTTATATTCCGTGCTAATAAAAAAAACAAAAATGGCACCAGGCTCATGCCCTGAATGGCTACATTGTGACTTATAGCTTCTGTTTACTAGAATGCAAATCGACTCGGGATATATTAGGTTAATGGAAAGATGTTCAAAAATGGTAACCAAAATGGTAACAAATGGTAGAATATACACGTATATAGTGTGCTGTTTTGAATAGAGGTTACAGTGACAGTATATCTTTTAAGAAAATAGAGATAGTTACGAGTAACAAATAAATATATTTGTATGGAGTTAAGATCGAGAATAAGCGTTTAGAAGAGAAATATAAAAGATTATAATTTATGATGCCAGTCATCGGAGGGGGAAGAGATGTGGCTTTGTTCATTGTTTTTATTCTCAGATATCAACACTTAAATATTAGCACCTATATCACACTAATAAAAGAATTCAAAATAATTAAATATGAGAAATTATTCCATTTGAATATAAAAACTTAAACCCCCTAAAAAGAAGAACCAAAACACAAAAATATAAGAATTTAAATCTCTAAATGTAAGAAATTAAAACATTTAAATATAAAAATTTCAAGCGCTAAAATATGAGATATTAATACGCTTAAATTAAGAACTAAAAACACTAAAGTTAAATGTACGATGATATTTCTTTAAATTATTTCAAATTGAAATCAAATATTGCACCAGATATCAATAGGTAATTAATTGATTAATTGCCATAGCAAATACCTCCAATTTTAAACATTGCACTTCTATGAGTTGATCGCATATAAATATCATTGTATCCATAAAACGGTTCTCATAATGCAACGAATTCGATAGAGTAAAATCAACTTATTTTATGGTTTAATTTCACTTGTACAATATTTGAGATGTGATGACAAAATCTTAAGAAATAGAATTATTAAATTAGGATGAAATTTAAATAACTACCAAAGAGTAAATTGACAAGTAACAAATTCCACCGAATTCCAAAAATACATTTGAATATTTTTAGCAAATATATTAATTTACAAATAGATTTTAATGTCATTTTTCTTTGCCTCTATCTCCAATAGTAGAGTAGTCACATAATTTACAAAATAAACAGATACTCCAAAATTTCCTAAATGAGACTGAACAAAAGAGGCCATAATGAAAAGAATGGCGTTTTTCTTTCTCCTGTGAGTGATATATTTCCTCATTCTTCGGTGTTTTCTTGCAAAGTTTATCTATATTTTCTTTTGTGCTTCCTTTAAGAATAGCAAGAATGGTAGGTGATCTTTGCTCTCGTCATAACAGTAGGGCAAGGCTTTTAATGAATATCAAAGAGGTCTTTTTTCTCTCTCTTTTCTCTCTCTCTCTACCTCTTTCTGATTCTCTCTCTATATTTCTTTCATTCTAAGACATGAAACTGGAGATGGAATAATAAAATAAATTACGAAAGAAGAGTAGCATAGAAAGAATTAATTATATGTATAGGACCGTAAGCGAAAATTTTAGTGACCCAAATTTACAAACAAGAAATAGAAACCCGAAAAGGGCGCATTATAAACACCAAAATCAATCCCTTTGCTTATTCAAATAAAAAGGGAGGAGTGCGAATGAAATTTTTTTTATTTAAAGAATTCAAGGATGTTTTATTACCGTTGATCCAAGCTAGCCATTTAATGCTAATGCACATTTTCCTATATCCGTGGCTTAGAAATGACGTTCTTTAATACACAAAAGAAACATTACCAAACACTTATAAAATATCTATAAAACCTTTTCCTCTTACCTGCGAGAGGAAATTTCCGAGAAAACACATAAAACTCCAATATAAACCCTTATATATATATTTACCTCCTAATTTCCATCAAGAATCAAAACATTATAATTTCCACTCCTAGAAGTAAGTCAACCTAAACCGTGCATCTGATATAATGAAGTAGTTTTAGCCTTTTAGCAAGTAACATTACCTTTTTCTTCCCAAATTTGTTGAAGAGCTACGAAAAACACATTTCTAATCTCCTCCTTTGAAACTCTTTATTTGGCTGTTCTCAAACGGATGAAAACCTCTCCTGGATTAAACAAGTCTCTTAGAAAAGAAAGTTTATTAATAGCGAACTTTGTAGGAACGAGAGTCGGAGAGTTGATAAAACATAGGAATTGGAAAACTAAAAGAGACTAAGGTTATTATTTTGTAAATTCCCGGTGACGAAAGTGACCGCAGTTATTACGGGAATCAGGATGATGCATCATGACGAGGATTAATGAGCATACGAAGGATACTAGGGCCCATAGAACATTGACCGTAATGGTAATACATGTGGATGAATACACTCATTTGCCTAATTGGGATAAGACCAAATAATTCACAAGAATTAGCGAAATAAGAGAGAATAATGATTGAAGTAGCGTATAATATTTCCAAAAGGGTCAAGCAATCACCTGGTGGGGTTCTACCGGCTGGCCATTGGTGAAGCTAGGGTCATAACGAATGAAGCGATAAGGGCGGAGTCCGATCACATCAACTGACGAATCCGACCAAGGACGAGCAGCCTTGACAAGGCATGACATCTGTGTAAATAGTGATCTCTTTTACTCTGTACTTCTGTTCTGAAGAATCTGAAAGGCGAAACATTAATAGAGAATTCCAGATTTTTACTTGCTCTCCTCCCCCATATATATATATATATATATATATATATATATATATATATATATATATATATATAAATATATATATTTATATATACGTGGGTGCTTTTGGGGGATTAGCCCCAGCGGATTGAAGACCGAGAGTGAACGGGGAGGAAGGTTTTATTCCTACTTTGCGGGGTCCTTTTATACAATTATTTTAAAGTGAAGTTGGCTAAAAATTAAAGTGGTTGCTAGTACGCGTTGTGGTTGCAAAAGAAAGAGGATGAAAATAATAACTTACTAACAACAAAAGAGAATATATATATTTACATGGAAATTGGAGTTAAATGGAATGATTGCCCAGATGAAGTTAAAGATCTACACGCGATCAAGTAGTTGATTAAGCGATTAAAGAGGTCAGATACAGTTAGTGATTTAAGAGGGGATTTTAACTGGATGGTGCACACAAATAATGGAGCAATTGGGATGAGCCAGATTTAATATCAACTTGCAGGCTGCAACGGTTACGATTACCTTATGAGCTCGTTGCCAAAAGGGGGTCAGTGGGGAACAGGGAAAGGACGGTAGAAGTTGTTTACCTCGGCTTCAGTTCGAGTGAGCCCTATCGTCTTCAGAGCTTAGGAATCTTTGTCAGTCCTTGCCAATTGACTAGGGCATGATTCACTAAATCCAAAGCTTGCCGAATGACTATGACAAAGTCCAGGGATCGATTTAACCTTCACTTGAATCGAAATCGCCCATGGAGGGGGGAAGATGAGAGCGTCCTTTAGCTCGTTCGTCAGAGTAGGTGGAAGTTTGACAGTGCACTGTCGAAACTCGGTCGACGCGTTATATAGGTGTTTTAGAGAGGAGGCGCGCGTGATCGTGATGAAAAGTCATCGACTCTTTCAGGGGAAGAGGGAATCTTGATACCGGTCGCTGGAATGTTCATCGGATCCCAATCTTTTGGCAGAGGCGCGCGCATGCTCGCGGCGAGGTGACCGCGAGAGGAAGTGGGGAGATGACAATGGTCCCTATGCAAATACAGCTGGAGCAAGTAATACCAGCGTCCGCCGAATCCTTGCCTATGTTCTCATGCTTTTCACAAACAGCACCATGAGGTAATCTCGGGACCCACGTGGGTTTCAGAAGGGCACGTGGCTGTCATTGGACCTAATTATACTACAATATATATATATATATATATATATATATATATATATATAGAAATATATATATATATATATATATATATATATATATATATATATATATATATATATATCAGCGGTGACTAAGGCACTCGGGCTGTTCGAGCTTAGCTCGAGTATAAATTTAATAAAGTAAACGAGTATTTGAAAGCATATTTAACTTCTACCAACACTGAAAACAAGTAAGAAATTGCAGCCAATAACTTGGGCTCCTTTTATTGAGCCTGTACTTTGTTCATATATTTTTGTTTAGCATCTGGCGGATATCTTAGAGTTATCTTGTGTCAAAAAATATCATTAGTAGCAGACAGACGTCTTAGCGTTCACACACGCTTGACTTGGACACAGAGCCTACAGCCCAAGTTGTTATCTATAATGGTAAAAATTAAAATTAATTAGAATTCAATATTTTCTTGAAACAATAGATTTCTATTTAGATAAGATTTAAAATTCCAATTCCGTTCTATAATATTCTTAAAGGTACGGAAAATTATCCAGCAACTCGGTTTATACGAACAAGCCTGGTAGATGTTAAAGACTAACTGCCATCTCTTGTCAAGAGTACAGTACATGCAACAGTCAGATTGGTCTCTGGCTAATGGTTGTTATGCAAGCCTCTGTTATTATTTATATAAAGTGTCTAATTTTTATATTAAACTATATTTCTGTAATATTGTTACATTTTTAGCGCACATATAAGTCTGCGATAGGCATTACGTCTCCTAACTTCTTTTACACATATGTCTTATGCGAAATCTGTAATGAGCCCGACTGACGCTGGGAACCTGGAGTTACCTCTGATATATATATATATATATATATATATATATATATATATATATATATATATATATATATATTTATATAAATATATATATTTATATATATCAAGTAGTAAAACATGTAATGGCGTTTTTAAGGTACAAGAATTAAAGTAAACAACAGGTAAATAATACATCTCTTTTTAATCAACGTAGGTTCTCTTAGATTGAGTGCACTTTCACCAACCTTATTCGAGGACATTTATGCCTTTACTCTAGAATATTTGGACTTATAGTCAATAAATTAATAAAATTTTTCTCACAATGCAATATAAATGACAAACCAACACACTAACTCAAATTGTAGTAAGGTTTAATGTAAACCTTTCGGGAATACATAAGTTAAAACACGAATTTTGTGTTGACCAACTCTCAATTTGGTCATTTTTAATTTAGTGAACCCCTATAGCAACATGAAGAAATAGGACTTTCGCATAATTTAACATCATGAGTTCAAACCTGAAAAACAGTTACGGGAAATGTATGAAATATTAACGAAGTATTTTGCCAAGCATCGTTGTAAGGTACCTCGTTGGTTTCCTAGGTTTCAAAGAGGCGATGAGAGTCTTGCAGTTATTCAACGTCCAGTAAAGAATCGATCCTTTGAAGTTGTCACACTAAGAGATGCTTCGACACAAACGATCTTACATCATTTGGAAAGCTCGTTGGAATATTTGCAGCAAGCAAATCATTCACTTTCGCTCATTTTTTTTAAAATTGCATGAACTGACAGATGAACAAAAAAATTGTTGCTACCATATTTGTTTAACCTTGTTGCTAAAAAATCAGAAAGACTAATTTCTTGAAAGAAGTCACTGGGATGAAAATGGATTCTGAACAACAACAATAAAGGTTTGTATCGTGGTTTGACCGACAAGAATGAACAAAACATATTCCAAAGTTCGCGAACAAAAAAAGTGGATAGTGTCAGTATGGTATAGTGCCTCTAAGATTAACTACTATAACATTCTGAACAAAATCGATTAAATAAAAAAAGATGAAATAATTTCAACGATTAGAGGCAATGCATAAAAATGTGCGCGAAAACAAACAGCTATATTCGATCGTAAGGGTCATTTATAGTCTCCTTCTAGCACTGCCCGTGCACATTTGGCAAAGGTGAAACTTGTGAAATTAAGGGAATTGGGAACTGGAATAGAACCTCGCCAACTTTACCCTCTAGATCTCGTTCCTAAAGATTTTTTCATTTTTTTAAAAAACCTCTAAACATTTCTAAAAAAGAAACACTTTCAAACCCAAGAAAGGGCAGAAGATGCAGTTAAGGTTCGAAGCGTAAAAACCTCTGCAATAAAGCAAGGTATTACGAGGAGTGTTCAATAAGTTTTGCAATTCGGATATAAGGAAACGAGATGTAAGGAAAAGTGTTTTATTATGTTTCAATCTATCTACCCTCGACTTCAATGCACTTGCGCCACTTTTCCCTGAGGCTTTGAATTCCTGACAACCAGAAATCTCCCGACTGCTGTTCGATCCACTCCTAGACGGCGAGCTGACATCTTTATCATCTCCAAACCGGCGTCCACGCAGTGCAGTTTTGAGCTGGTGGAATAAAATGTAGTGGCTAGAAGCCAGATCTGGTATGTAGGGGGGATAGTTGAGCTCCTCGAATCCGAACTCTCGCAGGGCAGCTTGTGCAACTCTGGCCTTGTGGACTTTCACGGCGTTGAAGTCGATCATGGGCGTGAGGTTTCTAGGGACCCAACTGGCATTTGATATGCCCTTGTGGCTTTTGTCATCCGTGAAATTATGTTAAGTTATGACCTTGGTCATGGCCAAATTGTCGTGGATGATGTTGATAACAATTCCATGTAATATTCCAAGTTATTTCTCGATTTCTTCGACCTTTAACCATCGATTTTCGAGTTTAATCTTCTCCGCAGGTTCTACATTGTCCTTGTTGGTCACGTTTGACGAGCGTCCTGGACATGGATCATCTTCAAGGGACTCACGACAATGGCCAAACTCCCTTTTCCAGTGAGCAATTGTTGCATAAGAAGGAACGGTGTCGGTGTACACTGCAACCATGCGTTCATGGATCTCTTTTGCATCCTTGCCTTCCTTGGTCAAAGGTTTGATCACTGCCCAGGGCTCAATCTTCCCCGTTGTTGAATTTTTGTTAACTATGATCTGTGATCAGCTACTGCTTCTTAAATTGACGAAGAAGGAGGGGGTGGCTGCAGGTCCTGACTTGTCATAACTTGTCCTAACACTGCCACTGACAATCATCCCCCTTCCTCTGTTTTGCCCTACCGATTCGCCAAACTTATAGACCACCCCTCGTACGTTTGCGAATTCGCATTGATCAGATGGAACCTGCTTTGATTAAAAGTGAATTAATTATTACCTCTCTGTTTAATTTAAACTTTGCATCTTAAAAAACGCCATTACTTTTGAACTACCTGATATATACGAGAGGTGGTCAATATATATATATATATATATATATATATTAGGGTGGTTCTTATTTTTGGACTTTCAACATCTTCACCTTTCACCCCTTTAATATATTTTATTAAACAAAGTAGGCTAAATTTTATGAAGATTTGATTACGCTTAGGGTGTGCTTAATGAAACCGAATTTCCAAACTGCCATAATGTAATGAAATCTAGTCCAGATTATTGATAACTTAAACTCACAACATTCTCACACTACATTTCACCAGTTACAGTACTAAAGCATAGACACTAGTTAATAGCATAACATAGAACACTCTAAACAGTTATAATACTGATTTAACCAAAACTATGTTACTGCCGTTCAAATGTGAAATTGTACCAACAAAATGAAGTCTGATATGGCAGATTTTTAGTACAGTCAAGCGAGTCCTTCAACAATACTACCCTTGTGGCTGTCCTTAGACAGCTTTCGGTGCTCTCTGACTACTTGTATAATGAACTATGTCTTTTCTTCAGTCCTTGATATGAGTCCTACATACTCCTGGATAAGTAATATGCTTCTCTCCGGCGGATTATTAGTCACAGTCAGGCTTTTCGCAATCTACTCTGTAGCGATGTATGTTTTGTTATGTGTCAGGTAATGGGATCTTCAGTCGAGAAATCTTGATTCTGATCTAGAATATCAAAGAACCTCCGAAAGTTTTTTGTGACAAAATTGCTTCAATGCTTCATTCCAATGGTTAGTAGATCTACTATCACCCATTTTAGTGGCTCCTGGTCTCCTTCGTTATCCATGGCAGCAATCCTTGCCTGCTTCTCAGCAACAGCGACAGCTATATCAAAGAAGGGCAGTGACAGCTTTTTGAGGGCATCTTTTGCCGTTTTGTCATCATCAGCAGCCAATGACTTTAGGAGTTCCACATAGCTGTTTCGCGCAGCTATTGGGAGCCATGAGCAGAACCAAGACTTTTATAATGCTTCACTCCAAAGACACGGAGCTCATCATGCCTTTCAGTTCGTGAGCGGTTAGACTGAATATATCCCGGAAGACAAAAATCTTCAGTGCATATATTAGTCGTGCCATAAAGTGAACGCGATGCATTGCCCGTGGTTTGACAAGGCGAACTCCTGTAGTTGGAATTCGGCCAAGGAAAATGATGGTCAGTTATAACAGCTCCCGGAAGTCCTCCCTAGGATTAACTTCCACCAGTTTTTGTGAGCAGAGCTCAATGATGTTGCCTGTTATATTTGGCAAGCACTGGCACCATCAACGTAATTGATTCCTGGCTTCTATTTAGTGAAGGACATTTGGTTTCAGTAACAATTGAATCTCTTGAAGCTACCAATGTCTGGACTGGATGATGGGCCCAAGGTTAACATAAAAAACTCTTCCACCAGTACATCGTATATATAATGGCGCCATGCCAAGTGAAGCAGGTTCTTTCACATCATCAGCTGAAACAAAATACAGACGCCATTCTTTCTGCCTGTGTAACTCAAAGTTGGGTCAAATCAAATGGAACAAATCCAGTTTTCCAAACCCAAATCTGCCACCGATTCAGATTTTTTCGAAATTGCTTAAGCAGTTTTAGCTGGCTACTTGGCTACGCAAAGCAACTGCTTAACGCCTTTTTCCAGACACAATTATGGGAAGCCTGTCCACATTCTCGTCTTCTCCCAGTTCAGCCATCAGATTTCCGTCTTAATGAAAGGTTAAGGGCTGTTCGCAAGGAATACACTGCTTAAGATCTGCAGAGCGATCTTTACGGTGTTGCTTAGGATGGAAGATCAGCTTACTTTTAACTTAAGCAGTTGACCAGAAGCATCGAGCAGGGTTGAGTGTGTATTGCGTGACGATCACTGATCTTGGTTCGATCTAAGGCTAAAAGGAAGTCTGGACTCAGAATGCTCTTCTTTTCTCTTTTACGCCTCTACGTGTGTGCGTGCCCCTACTTCTGCAGTGGCTCTGGCTAAAAAGCTTCAGGAAGACTCCTCAAGGGTGACACTTGCCTCATACTGACAAGCTTTGTATGCTTGGGGTGGCTATGACGAAAAGATCATTCAGGGTGTCTCAAAATTTCTCTTCGTTCTTCTGTGTATAACTTCTTCGGCACCAATTCTTATTCAAGGCTTCCCATTCTTAGACAGGGCCTTTCTGTTTCTTCACAGCATGGTGTAAAGGCTAAATAGGAATGCAGGCTTTTCCACAAAAGCTTTCGATCTCCTTCATAGTCTGCACCGCTGCTTCATGCTTAACCATTCTTTTTTCGCTCATGCAATGAAGATATACTCAGAATATGTCGCCTTTGAATGGAAGCTAGCCCCCCTACAGATTACTTGGTGTTTCCCAGCAAATATACGTTATCCAGTTTTTGTAAAGTATGTAGAAATCTGGAAAAGACAAGTGTTTAGGATTTAATCTGATGGAGACCATTTTTTTAGCAATTCTCACCTGACAAAATTTGAATTTTGACCTCTCATAATTAAAAAGTCTATTAAAACAGCATACTTCGTCCAAATTGCTTGTGTGATGTAGCTTTGGAGAGAATTAAAAGATTTTCCTGGTTATATCTTGGAAGACATTGTGAGCAAATGTGGGTCATGTATATCATAGATAAATAAAAATATTACTTTTTGGATACCAAATGTTACAGCTCAATAAACCTGGCCTTCCTGAAGATATACATGCTTCAGAACAGATAATTCCCATCCACTATAGTAATTGCCCAACAGGCTAAGTAAATGTGTATTAGCATTAGAGCTTTATGTTGAAGTATGTTGGATTAGTGGATTTTTTCTTATGTCCTAGTGCTATAAAATGTTGCACGAATGTGCCAAATACGACATCTGCAGTAATGTCACAAATAAGATATTTTCTCAAAACTGTATCAGTGTGCTGTGTAAAAGTGCGTAAAAGTTTACCTAATAACTTTCAAATTGCATCTCTGGAACTCAGTGCTGCCAACTCCTTTTAAAACTGACCAAAACCCAAAGACAAACGGCGCGGCTGAAATTTCGAATGCATTTGAGAGCCGCCCCTTTCTCCCTTTTACTGAAAAGGCAGCTCTGATTTTAATAAGAAATAAGCCAATTATTTTACACATAAAACAGGATTGCACAAACCCGCGGCAAGTCATACAAAACACTGGTGTATTGAGCATACCATAAATGATGATATGAGGCTGATATTTTGTATATATTAATTACTACCAATTGAGAAATAATTGAGAAGGTGCGAGGTGACTATTTCCCCCCCGCCCACCCAAAGTTAGATTCAATAAGAACCACCCATATATATATATATATATATATATATATATATATATATATATATATATATAATATTTATCATCAATCGATAGCTTGATTCGGACTAAAGATACCTCTCACATGAATAGCGCGGGCATTAGTTCTGAGCTGCACTTATTCAAAATTAAGGGTAAGACTTCCAAGAAAACAAATAACAAATCAAATCAATGCAAAATTGGCTTCTACGAACCTTTTCTTGCAAATTTGGCAAGACGGAAACATTTTAATGATATTGTATATTGTGTAATACTGAGGCTCTCTTAGGAATTCAATAAGCTACAATAGCGCAATCTTCGTATGATGAATAATTATGATTATTAACCACTAATGCTTACTCACCAGTGACTTCTTGTAACCAAAATAATATCCTAGACACTCCATCAATATATACTCACCGTTAGTAAGTAGTAGGTAAAAATGTAATTGCCCTATATAAACCTCCATTAGTGATACAACGAGTCAGTGGAGCTTGTCCCGGATTCTCCCAAATGTTGTTTTTGAGCTAACAGCCAATTAAGTATCCACTTATTGGTTAAATGCTTATGCTTATAAGGAAGCAATAATTACTCTTGCCCATATCGAGTTACTCTATTGCCAATGGAGTGAATATTATAAAACATCTTGAATTGGCAGTTCTTAAATAGGAGTTTGGTTATGGTTACCTTATTCTGCCACCAGAAATCTCCTGTGGCTTATAAAGGAGGCAACCTTAGAACATATAGCTTTTCGTGCTCTTCTTGCAAACCAGCACGTATCAAATCGTGCAAGAGATGATCTCGCACTTTTTCATCATTTGAGCTTCAAAGATTCCAATAATCGGGGAAAAAGACGAAAGCATTTATACCCGTCACAAAGCCAATTAACAAATTGACTAAGCTAATCGACACTCTAATTGATCTCATTTCGTTTAGATGGGGTTTTGGTGTGTAGAATCAGTTACTAATTGCAAAGGCACGCTGAGATCCCATTAAAATTAAACTTCTAGCTTGCTTTACTTTCTTCTTTCTCTCCTTTTCTCACTAATAAATATTTCGGGCAAATCAAGTCTACCATCCTCCCAAAGTTATCATTTTCCAATTTAGTGTCCGAAAAAATGAGGTGGCTTTATATGTAAATGTCTCAACTCTTAACATAAGAGAAATGGAATCAAATAAGTATTTATGCAAGATCCTTGCTAAAGGGGATGTACTTAACGCTTTCATTAATTAATAGAAACCTTTAAGGTTACTAATTTATCTGGTAACAAATTATTGAAGATAATCATTTAAATTGATAAACTTGTAATCGCCTCCATGAAGGGTTGATGGGGTTTCTGAGGATGATTTCTTGGGAATTTTCTCGAGGGGTAAATACATTCCCAAATTGAGAAGTACGAAACAGGAAAAATTGACAAGTTGCAATCTTCTTGATAAAATACCAGTTTTTTGTTAATACTACTTAATTTTCTTTGTTTAGTCGTTGTAAAAACACTGTCGTCTTGATGCGCCTATCTGAGTCTTACTTACTATAACTTGATAAGTGTAAGGAACACATATGCGTCTAAGTCACAATTTTTTCACCTTTAAAAAAATTCGAATTGATGTTCAAGAGATGATTTAGGGTGGCCATATGAGGTAGTTACCTGTAATTATACCGAAGCTAAGAACAGCACGGCTTGTAGGTCTAACTATTATAAAATCATTTTCAGTGGATTTTATGAAATGATTTAAAATGCACATATTATATTTGTTGTAGTAGTTAATTTATAGTTTCTTGCTAGTTTAATAGTTGTATATTTGATTTTACTATACTTCAAATAAATCACAATGTTTAATGGAATTTCAGTCAATTAGTCACTTGCTCCACTTATCCCGGAGGCTTCGAATTTCCGACAACCAGAAATCTCCCGACTGCTGTTCAATCTACTTCTGGACGGCGGGCTGGACATCTTTATCGTCCTCAAACCGGCGTCCACGCAGCGCAACCTTGAGCTGGCAGAATAAAAGGTAGTCGCTAGGGGCCAGATCTGGACTGTAGGTGAGATGGTTGAGCTCCTCAAATCCGCACTCGCGCAGGGCAGCTTGTGCAACTCTGGCTTTGTGGACTTTGACGACGTTGAAGTAGATCATGAAGCGTGAGATTTCGTGAGGTTTCTAGGGACCTAACGGGCAGTGACCTTGGTCATGGCCAAATTGTTGTGGATTATGTTGATAATACTTTCATGTGATATTCCAAGTTCTCACTCGATTTCTTCGAACTTCACCCGTCGATTTTCGAGGATCATCCTCTGCACACGGGCCACATTGTCTTCGTTGGTCACGTCTGACGGGCGTCCTGGACGGGGGTCATCTTCAAGGGACTCATGACCATGGTGGAAATCTCTTTTGCAGCGAGCAATGGTTGCATAGAAAGGGGCGATGTCAGTGTACAGTGCAACCATTCGTTCATGGATCTCTTTTGCATTCTTGCCTTCCTTGGTCAAAAATTGGTTCACTGTGCGGTGCTCAACCTTCTCCATTGTTGAAAATTTGTGACTGACGATGTGCGATCAGCTACTGCTTCTTAAATAGACGAGGCAGGAGCGTGCAGCTGCAGGCCCTGACTTTTCATAACTTGTCCTAACCCCCCCACAAACAGCCATCCCCCTTCCTCTGTTTTACTCTACCGATTCGCAAAACTTATTGACCGCCCCTCGTATGAATGAAAAAACTGAGGAAGGAGAAGCAAAGTTTCGTCCCAAAGTTTAGTCCTCCTTAGACTTAATGTTTTCACTGACTTTATATAACAGCAGATCTTTCAATCCATTTCCTCCTTTCCTTATTAGCCCATATATTGTTTATTATATTATTTTCTCGTTTATATTCGTAGCTAGGATGAGGGCTGTTTTATTTGCCCCCTCTCCTTCTATGGCTATCACTTAAGTTCCCAATATTTACGTCCGTCTTGATAATAGTTCTTTGGTGGTCGTATTGGAAGCGTTTTAAAAGGTCTCAAGAAGTTTCCTTTCTTCTTCCTGTGACTTTTTTAAAGATTTTATACATACTCGAAAAGTAGTTGGAAGGATATTTTTAGATACGAAGAGGACTACAAGATTCTTCCATTTAATTTCAATGTCTGTCATGTAGTTTTAAATTATGAGCAGGAGAATTGCAATTTCTTAAGGAAAGTTTTAGGTATTGTTTTAATCTAAATTTGAATGATCATTTATTTTATAGCTATATAAAATCGAGTTAAATAAAAGATAAAATAACGGAATCTAGTTTGTATCTTATGAAAAGGATAGGGGAAGGAAAGTTGCTAAAGTGGCTAAACTTGGCTTCATATAAAGTTTTCTAGATGGATGTACCTTGGCAGGGCTTTGATTTATTTAAAGGTTGAGGTTGTAAAAGTTGTCGCGATGTAATTTGTGCCTGTACATTTAGGGGTAGAGGGGAAGATGTGTGGCGTATACATGCGTGTTTCCCTTGAGTTTCATGTTTGGTAAATCTTCTCAAAGTAAAGACAAATTTGAAAATATTTAAATACGATTTTATTATAGACTTAGTGAATTTATCGAAGAAAAATAAGAGAAGTGGCTTGGCGAAGTAGGTTTCAAGAACATTAGAAAGATGTTGGGTATATATTCTTGTTGAACCTGCACCATTCTCGCATACCTATCTCAGTAAGAACTTCATTCTTATCTTGAATCGGAAACATGGATATTAAATAGAAATTAAAGTGCTGATAAGTAATGATTTAATTAACAATATTAACATTTGAGCAATAAATGTGACCTAGTAAATTCAATGATTGAAAGAGAGACTGTGCTTTGCTCTACCATTATAGCATATCTTTACAGTAATCAATATAGAAAATACTGGTATCTAATTTTCGACACCAGATGGCTAATGGTACGATCAAAGCTACTCTGAGTGGACTTTCGTAAAGAACTTTGCCTTTACAAAAAAAGATGCTGACACAGGTGCTAACACAAATGTAAATTAGAGTCTTGATATCCTTGTGATTTAACGATTGCCCTGGAAAATGTAAGTAGGCCGGTAATATCGAGAGTTGACCGGTGGAAAGAGACGTGTTACCAAATCTGTCGTGAAAGACTTACTAAAAGATTGAGTATGATGATCAAATTTGGCTTGTAAGAGTTAACGTGGTGGAATATTATTTCATTGTGCTCTGCCGTGAATCCATTGAGAGGAAGGCAAAAAATACCGATTTCTAATAATTTATAGTTCAAATTAATGCTCTTCCTCTTAAAAATATTGAAATGCGGCGTTCAGTGCTTTTTAAACAAGTCCCCTAATGGAAAAGCGAGCGAAGACGTTTAGGTGCTGCAGACTCTCAAATCAACAACACTTTGAGAGTTTTTACTCTTTGTATAAGCAATTAAAAACAGCTCCTTCAATACTTTAAGGAGTTTAAATGGACAAGAAGTGATACACTAATTGAATGAACTATTTTGCTCATCATTTTTTCCGAAATAATATATTATAAATCATTTGAATAATTAAGAGTAACACAGCCATATCGTCAGGTAAAATATTGTTCCGAGCGGTTCTTTAACTGTTAAATCATACCCTGTTGACATCATCTCTCTAGAATGTAGGACATTCACGCCATAAACGCTAACACTTTTTCTCTCATATATTGCGTTACCATTGTTATTCTCACTAAAGAATGGATTACCCCTGACCTGAGTAGCTTTGCAAAATTCAAGCGGTCAACTTGAGTTATGCTCTCTCGAGCAGAACCCCTACAGTGAAAAAAACCCTCTTTAATTAAACCTCAACACAACAAACTTTTCATTTCCTGCCTTCAAGCTATTTCGGTTTTCGTTCCCATATTCACATCAATTTTGTTAATTCATTCATTGGAGAGGTCCATCAACGATCAGATTCCTTGGCGATTTTGTGTGTGCAAATCAATTAAGGCCCAATGATATTATTTACCATTTTTGCACTTTAATTTCTTTCAAGTACTTCCTAATTTATTTCTTTAAAATAAAACTCAAAAGTAATTAATTTAACCAAGATGATGCAAATCAAAGACTTGGTTTGCAATTCTTTTGACATTTTGATCGACACTTATTAAATACCATACACTGACTGGTATTAAAACTCTAACATATTACAATGGTGCAAATGCATTCACACTCGTCTGTTTATGAATACACACTCTCTGCCTATAGTATTTTGGCTATTGTAATCTCAATCCCAAGATTTACCTGAAGTTGGTGCAGTAATTTGAAAAATAGTGTCGTGCCATCTTATATTGGATTGGTGTGATCAAGATTTTTTCCGCATTCTACTAAATGTGAGGCAGAAGTAAATCTGTTAGAAGGGATTAATAAGATTTATTTGAAATAAGGACTGTTTACATCGAATAATAATCTCTTAATTGCAATAAGAGCTCAATAAGGGAATTAATATTGCGATAATTAAATTAAGAATCACCAATGAATAGGACTTAATGGATAATAATTTCCACCGTCGTGGGAAATGGAATTATGTAAAGTTTTTACTTTACATGATTCACCCTATGAATTTTAGGTTCAGAATAAGGGTTCATATTGAATGTAAAAAACAACATTTCAGCCCGAATCGAGAAATGAACCAGAAATGGAAAAGAGGGATTAAATAACTAAATGAGTAAAATGGCTCAAAAGCGAGATTATTACACCCACTTGTCTTGGAAAACTGGTTTGGCATGGAAAAATCATTTAATTTAAGAGAATGAATGAAATGTTATGTGATCCAACGAGGCGTTGTAAATAAAAGGATAAATATTACTGTAAGAATAAGAGAATAAGCCTAGATATAAAAGTAAAATAAACATATAGTACAAAAGAGGAGTTTTATGACACCAACTTTCCACCAGAATATCGAGATGAAATGAATGAATTTTGTACAAAGGAGCACAAGATATGCAAGACTAGGAAATACAGACGTACTTAATGAGGAGTATAGGGAAAACTGTGTAGTGTTTTTAGCTATAGAAGGAAATGATAAATATATATGTATAGAGAGAAGGGAAGAAAGCTGTTCTGAGTTCAAGAAAATTCCTAAATAAGAAGAAAACTGAATAATCGTATTGAGAAATAATGCCCCAAAAATTTCGTTAGAGGAATATTTAAATTAACCACTTAAAGTGAATTAAATTTGAACCTTTCTTGTAAGTTTAAAAGCTAAAAGGAAAATCCTTACTCATGGATGGCATTGACTTTAGAGATTAAAAAATGCAAACCCTAGAGGCCATTAATGAAAATGAAATACTAGAGTCTAATAGTTCCAATGTTCAAAATCTAGAACTCCTATCAAGGATGAACATATAAACGTAAATAATTTGTGTATGATATACATATTAATAAAGAATCTCATTAGGAAAGATTAAAAACAGTAATAGAAGATAATGTCAAAGGAAGTTAGCAAATATAAGTTGATTTTTTAAAATTGAATTAAAATAAACAATTAGTATTCTGCCTCAAAATTTAAATTTTGCTAACTAAGTGTAATTTTATTCTAGTAATCAAGAAACCTCTGATCTTCACACTAACTAGAACTATATTCTTGGTAATTGCATGGTAGCGATTATATTTTTTGTAATAGCTTATCAACTTTATTATTATATCTATCGTCATATTACCACGCATGGCAACAATACACATGTGTTAAATTTAATGTGTTTATATTATAGTATAAAAAATGCTTCCGTACTACATTGAATCTGGTGTGTGCTACTAGTAGGCGAGAAAGAGAGAGCCGGTAATAATAAATTTGGTATGTTAGTGAGATAGAATTTGTGAGGTAGACAAATATTTATTGTGTGAGTGGTAAAAATCATGTTGCAAAACCACAACCCTTATTTTATCGCTTAATCAACTCCACCTTAACTCATACACAGTGCTACGCTCTTTAAATTACTATAAGTATTTGAATAATTAAGAATTTATTCATTTTTCTTCAGTAAACCGCTTGTTCCACTTCATATACGTTTTCGTGTTTTCATACAGCAATAACATTAAAATATAATAGTACATTTCTCTCGATCGTCCTTACAAACATAATTGGAAGAGCCAAATTCTCTTCTACACAACCCTACTGCATCCAATTTCTTCCTATTTTATTCCCATCATACCGCTCATTCAATTCACTTTTACATTTAAAAAGGTGGTAAGTGTTTCAGCCACACTCACCAAATTAATTCTCTTCTAAACTTTAAACAGCAATTTATAAATCACTTTCTTCAAGTAAACATACTGCTTTTCCCTGTCTCTTGGCACTTTCCCACATCATATAACTCGGCACTACATAGATGCACATTTATAGTAATTCTTCCTCTCGCATATTGGTCCCCTCCTCTTTTGCCTGTAATTAATTCCTCTTGCCTCCCTTCTTCGCGATTTGGGCATCTCCTTCCACCTCTATACTGATGACACTGAAATATACTTTTCCTCATCCTCTGTGTCCTTCGCTTAATCAACTACTAAGCTCCTTTCAACTTACACCTCCATTAAGAAATAGCTGTCTGCCAACTTTCTCAAACTTAACCACAATAAAACTGAAGTTCTCTTTGTTAGTACTTCGATGGTGGATGAATCTAGTTGAAGTTGAAGTTGATGTAAGAAGTAGGAAAATGTGTAGTAGGTATATAAAGATAAAAAAGAGTATTAGTTTTGCCCTGGTGTAGAAGGCTCCTCACAGGTTTTTCTTGTTTTTGTCTCTTATTTTTTTTCCCTTTGTTTGTTATTATTATTTCTATTTAGCAATTTATATATATATATATATATATATATATATATATTTATATATATATATATTATTTTATTATATTTGTTTTTATTGTTTTTTTTTTAACTAACATTAAGTAAATAAATAAATATATTTGATATTTCCTCCATCGTGGCTTTCAAGCCTTTCAAGTTTCTTACTTGCTATATAGTTCTTATTTTATATTTCTATCTTATAGTTACTATATGTTTTGCCGGGGTTTAGGTATTAATTTTCGATTGTCTAGGTTGGTTTTATAATAGACACTACGCCTCTTTCACTCTTTGCAGTAGTCTCTTGATTCTTTGGACTTTGTTTTTCTTTGATCGTGTGGTTAAGTATATGTACCGACTTGTTGTTCTCGGGAGCAGTTCCTTCCACTCGGGAAGAGGGATTTCCTGGTGACACGACCCCTGACTGTTCTCGGTATGTCTAGGTTGTGGTTGGTGTTTGGGGAGTATATCCTCTTCTATTTTGTCCATGGTCTTTCTTCCTAGCCCTTGGAGTTCTATATTCAGAGGGGTTAGTTCTGCTCTTGCGTGCAGGACTGTCTGCTGAATATAGTCCGTCCTTTTCGCTCCAGCTATAAGCAGGGCTGCTTTGTTCTGCACTCTCTGCATTTGTCTGAGAGAGTAGGAACTCGCAGCCTGCATGACCTCTGCTGGGTACACTAATGCTGAGCGTACCAGAGCAGTGTACAGCTTTTTTAGGTTCTTGGAGCTGAAGTTTTTAAACCTATACAGTTTGCCAAGCTGTATTTTGGCTAGGGAGATTCTGGAACTAATGTTAACTTTGTACCCTTTGGAAGTAAATTGTAGACCTAGGACTTTTTCTTTGTTACCATATGGGTAAACATCGCCATTTACTGTGTCATCAACACGTCTTCGGCGGTTAATTGGTAGGATTTACAACTTTTGGTGGTTGGTCTTGATTTTCCACTTTCGTTCATATCGATTGACGTTGTCGATTTGGATGGCTGTCTGCCTTGCTTGATATCCGGCATGGTTGTAATAGCTTGAGACGATTTGCGTGATGTCATCTGCAAACTGCAAGTACATAACTTCCTCCCCTACCGGATCAGGTAAGTCCAGTGTGTACAGAAGGTACAGCAGTGGACTCAGACAGCCACCTTGTGAAACACCCACCTTAAGCTCAAACTCGAGTCCTCTGTAGCCCTCGATCGAAATTTGGGCTTTTCCTCCCATGATGTAATTGCAGAGGTCCCTTTCCAGGGTAGGTTTCAGCTGGAGGCCTAAGATCTTGTTTTGTAAGCCTCTTAGCCAAACCTTATCGAAGGCCTTTTGCACATCTCGCATCACGACGTCTACGTATTTCTTCTCAGCTTTACACTGGGCAAGCTTTTCGGTGAGAAGGGCAAGGGCTGTATCCATCCCCCTTCTCTTGCGGAACCCGTGTTGCTGAGGGCTGTGGGCTTGTAGCTCTGTCAGTTGATCTTGCAACCTGTTAGCCAGAAGCTTTTCGTAAACTTTGCCTATAATCTCCAGGAGGGATATTGGCCTGTAGTCCACCAGTTGATCAAGCTTCCTCGCGTGGGTATAAAGATGATTTTAGCAATCTTTAAATCATCTGGGAAGTATCTTGTATTCAGGGAAGCATTGTAAATGTTCGTGATTCCCTGAATAATCTGCCGGGGGGCATGCACCAAGTTATTTCTGGTGATGCCCGTCCAGCCTGGTGCCTTCTGTTTGAAGGTTTTAATGACTGCCATGACCTCTCCAGCTGGTGTAGTTGGTCAACCATGGTCTACGAAATTCCTCCCTTTGTCAACATAGGCATGTGGGAGCGTGCGATGCACATTCTGATTCAGATCTTCAATCAGTTTGCCTTCGAATTCCTGGGCGAATTCCGCATTTTCTTCTGGTGTTATCCTGAAGATATTTTTCCAGAACATGCGGAATCTTTCTTCCCAAACCGCCGGGTCTTCCAAGTAGTCATCGCTCTACTTAATGCGGGTCGCTTCTCTACTTGTAAGACCTTTCAACTTGTTCACAAGTCGCCAGAACACATCGGGTCGAACCTCGCTGTTAACTTTTTCAATCAGGCTGTCCCAGACTTCAGCCTGTTCTGGTTGATAGCCTGCTTAAGTTCTTCACACAGGCGTCTTAGCAGCGTTGTTCTTTTCTCATTGGTACCATCTCTCCTGGTTTCCTCATACACCTCCCTGTGCACTCTAGCGATCTCTCTCATTTCCTCAGGCCATCTGGGTTAAGGAGAGTTTTGTACCTTTTCATCCGCACACTCTCGCGATCTGCTTCGATGATGCTGGCAGTTATCGCTTCAAGCTCCTAATCGATCCTTTCCAGACTTGCCCCGTTCAGGCTTACTAGTTCATATCTGGCAAAGATTTCCTTGAGGCGTTTCCAGTTGGCCGAAGCGTAGCTTTTCCGAAGAGGAATTCTGAGCTGAATTGGCGCGAGAGAAATGGTCGTCTAGATCGATATGTGTTCGCTGGGTACTGTCGGGCCTGGCTCACTACGGTTAATTGAAAGAGAAGCCATCACTTGTCATGATTATGTCAGGTTTCTTCGTGGACCTTACGGTGAAATAGGTTGGAAAATCTGGTCGAATACGCTGAATGTTTTTTCTTCTCATAATCATTTTCAAATTATGACCTTTTTCGTTTGTGTTTCCGTAGCAAGCCGTTCGGCGTCTGGCATTGAGTTATTCCCCAAGGAATACAATTCTGCCGTGGCCAAACAGGGTGTAGAAGTTTGTTAGAGGGAGGTATTTGCGTCGAGGTGGTTAGTATGCCACTGCTATATGAGCTTGCCTACTAAAGTATGCAGCTCTACCGCTACGAAGGATTCGTCCATATCCGGAAGGCGTTTGAACGATAGGTTCCTTTTGACGGCAATGGCAGCACCGTCATACCTCTCCTGAGAATGGTTTTTTGATATTACTCTGTAGCCTGGTATCTTCAACTGCTTATTGGTCGCAACGATACCATGCTCCGTAATCAGTATGATGTCGGGATCTAGCACACGAAATACATTGCCGTACGCCGTGGCTCTTCCCTCCCATCCATTACTGTTGAGCGTTAAGATCTTTAACCTGTTGTTTTAGTTTTCCATTTTCTGTTCTGGCTTGTGTGGATGTCCTAGTGTTTACGGGTGGTTGATTTCCTTTTCCCGTTTCTTCTTTTTTTGAATTCTGTTGGGGACAGTTGAACGAAGGTTTCACGGTGGAAGGCGATACTTTAGTTATGCAAAGCTTCCTTAACCGTTTCTTTAGCGCATTGGGCATCGAAGTTTCATTTGTAAAATTTCTTCTTGATCCCCACACAGATTTTGTTCAAGTCCCAGTCCTTTGGGAAGGGGAATTGTTTCGAGGCATATAAATATAGGTTGATCCTGTTGGCATCAATCTTCTTATACTTCGCCTTCTTTCCCTTTTTAGGCTCGGCATCGCATCCGGAGCTCTCTGAGTCCAAGGAGTCCGTGGTGTCGAATGTCTCCAACTCTTTCGTATTCTCCGCACACTAAGGTTTTGGTTGGACTGTCTTGGTGGCAACCTCTCTCTCTTTTTTGGCTTCGATCCTGGGATCTGGCCGTCTAACCTCCTTATTGTTCCGTTTCTCTGTCTCCTGGTTTCTGCTAAGCATTTCTTTGGGGACCAGTTGCAACTGGAGTACGTCTCCAGATGGTGGGCTCTCGGGGAACCACTTCTCGCTCATACCGTTATTTGCCAGCATCTAGTTCAGCTCCTTTGCAAATGTTCCTGGGTTGGTTATATTTCTAACATGCAAATATAATATGCATGTCAGTATTTAGGGGGAGTTGTCATTTTCTAGTCTCAGGTAGGTCTTCTTAGCTTTGGTTTCTGTGAGGACTGCCTTCGCTGCTTGCGCATACGTGGTGTTCTGCCTCCTGGTTTGCTCCTCTTTCTTTTGTTGAACCTTCTCCTTTATTAGGTCTTTTTTAAGAGGGCAGGCCATAGCCATAGAGCGATGTCCTAGGTCGCAGTTGACGCACTTTTCCCTCGGGCTACTGCAGTTCTTTCAGTGGTGCCTCGCGTCACTGCACCTTGAGCGAATCTCGTGTGGTTCGGGGCAGTCCTTTGTCGCGTGGCTCTCCATCTTGTAACAATGGAAGCAGAACTGAATGGAAGTAAATTCTCCCCTTTCTATCTGCTCTCCGCTTATTTTTGCGTTAAAAAGAAAAAGACCGTTCTCTTTTGCCTTTTGAGCCATCGCTGTGTCCGTGAATACTACTTTGAACACATGCGAGTATTCTACATTTTCTTTCCGGTTCCAGAACTTTATGACTTCCGAAACTTTAGCCCATGATTGGTTCTTCGTTATCTCTTCTTTAATTTGTTCTTTGGTATTTTGACCAATCCAAGGGTCCAGCTTCCTGCATAAAACGCTCCTGTGCGTTTGGATTTGTGGTAGGATTGCAGGTTGAAGGCCTATCTCGCGCAGTGTATCTACGGCCTCCTCCTTCGTAATTCCCTCCAAATCTTTTTCCTTCTCGCAGACCTCCACATATCCTGTGGGGACCTCGAGCAGGCGAAGCATAGCGATCTTTAGTTTCCCAAAGACCACTTCGAACACCTTCTCCCGTGTTGGCCTAACGCTACCACTGATGATGCGTAGCGGGATTTCGGTTGTCCCATTAGGCTCCATTATATCCTCGGGGGAAATCCCCCTGGGTTGTTTTTCCTCTTGTTATTTAGTTTCTTCTTGTAGTCCTTGAAGTCCTCTACGTTGATCTAAACTTCTTAGTGAATTTCTGTGAGCTTTTATATGGAGTTGTTTATCGTGCCCCCCCCCCCCCCCTCACTTTGGAAGAGAACTTCAGTGAACATGAACTGCGGGATGGAGTGGATGAATGATATGTGGCGGACTAAATGATGGGTGGTGATTAAATCAACTACCACCCCCCGGGGGTGCCGCCCCGTCTAGGGTTTGGATATCGATGCTGCTTCCAACTTACACAAGGACGGTTATGTGTCACCCTGTGGTCTTGGCCTGAAACTACCCTCAGAGATTAGAGCAAACTCTTCCCCGAAGCTTTTAGCTTCGCCTCGTAACCGGGCGTTCTCTTCCGTAGAGTTCTACATCAATAATAAGGATTAATTAACGTGGAATATGAATAATGTAATAAAAAGGAAAACTTCCTCCTATGTAGTAGACAACATAGGAAATATTATGAGTACAATATCCTATTATGAAATAACCTCCATCTAACAAAATCACTCTCCCTAAGTTCAAGTGAGGGTTCTCGGGAGGTACTTAGTTGCAGGTCAAGTTTCAGGTTCCAGGATGGAACTCAAATGAGATTAAATAAATCATTAATTCATTATGCATTAAGTGCACCAAGATTGACGTGAAATTGTATATGTATGAATCCAATGACAAAGAGATGGTCACGCTTTACCACGGAAGAGATAAGAATCCAGTAAAAACATTATATTATCCTTGCCTTATTTTCTCGTCTATTTGTATTTTAAATTTTCAAAACTGTTCATTTGTTCTGAATTTCATACGAATTCATTAGAAATTTAAAATAGACATTTGAATATTTAAAATAAATCTGAAGTTCTAAGATTTAATCATTTGCCAAAGAATTATCGGTTCGCAATCTCAGTTTGATTACATTCTCTGCAAGCATCTTAATAACGTCATTTGTTTAGAAAACGATTGACTCTAATAATCTATTTCCACTAAATTAAAAAATGAGAATTTTCGATTTAGAAAACAAATTCAGAAATTCCATTCATTTATAGAAAGAGAATTACAAAATTGTGAAGTCACAATCATGCCCTCTATCGTTCGGAATTGAAATTCCGACGCCAAAATTGCTTCAAATTTCGCAGTGTTAATTTTAGAGGCTGAACTTTCCACCCAGTGAGAGTTAAATAAGAGGGTATTTGTCGTGTACAAAATGATATTAAGTAAGTTTTCAATAAACGTATTTAAAGCACAGCGATTTCTTTTTATCTCTTTTCCAGTAGAATTCACTTGTAATAAGACTAGACTGGCTGGACTGTTTGCCTTAAATAATAGATTAGCTCTTAGCTAGGGGTAAATATGTAGTGAAATAACAAGGTCTGCTGACTAAAAGTCGCGTGCTCTCACTTATTCTGATTTATGACCTTAAGACATTCAAAACTTTCAATAATTCCCGTACTAAACTTGGGAGGACCATGTCAATTCTATCATTGGAAAGAGAATGCAAAACAACATTAGGGTTTCAATTTCGTTATAACGGGCAGGAAAGTTATGATGTATTTGCCCTCCAAAAGTAATTCCCACGCTAACCTTGGGAGAACTTTGGCACTTATATCATTTGAAAGGGAATGCAAAATAACATAAGGGTTTAAATTTCGTTAGAATCGTCCAAATTATTACAATGTTATTACCAAATAAATCAAAGCAAAACGGAGACTGACCGACATATTGGAATATATCGTCGCCCACGACTAAAAATCTAATTAAAAGTTAAAATGTTTATCTATTTTTAAATGTATAAATAAAACCTAAAATAATAAAAGCCACAAGCTAATCGCACCTTATTTATCCTCTTAAGAAATCTTTAAAACTTAGATATTATTCTAAATGGTCTCAAATTAAAGGATATGATTTATTATAGCATTATATAAAAATTAATAATTGCCACATACTAATCAACTACTAGTCTTTCGCAAATTTGTAAACTCAAAGATGTGGTTACATCACATGGGTTCTGTGCATTACTATAAATAGAATTTCTGCCCAGTGTATTTTTAAATGTCATCAAATAGATTGCGATAGACGAGTTCGTCACTCTTTGATTACTTCTATGATTCTTTCGAATTTCTGTTTTTAACTGCATTGTAGTGTAGTGATTGCTTATAATTTTATAATTTGTACAAAAATGAAGAAAATATAGTGTACCTCTGTAATCAAGATTCTATCTTCAAATATTTTAAATTTATAGATGTTAAGCTTTTGGTTTCAAGGTGTTTAGGTATTCCAATGTTCATGTTTTCAGTAATGCTTTCAGTACAGCAAAATTCCAGACGTAGTACTAAAGAGAAATATTAAATTAGAAATAAAGGTCTGTAAAGATGATCATTAGTGGCGGGCGAATCTACATTTCCCTATTTCGGTCGTTCCCCTGTTTGCCTTTTTTGTTTAGTAATAATAACATTCTTGGGCCGATAATAACGAAATTTTAAAACGTTATGTTGTTTTATATTCTCTTGCAAATAATATAATTGTCCTCCAAAGGTTACCACGGGAATTATATTGTTTTGGTAATAACAACATAAGTCTTCGGCTGATTCTGATGAAATATGAAACCTTTATGTCATTTTACATTCTCTTTTGAGTGATATAATTGCAAAAGTCCTCGTAAGGTTACCCTGAGAATTATTTGGCAATAACATCATGACTATAGGGCCGATTCTAACGAAATTCGAAACCTTTATGTTGCTTTACATTATCTTTTGGAAGATATAATTATAGAGGCCCTCCCAAGGGTAGTTCGGGAACTATTGAAATTTATGAAAGTCATAATCCATAAATAAGAAGAAATGAGAGCAGGTGAATTTTAGTGAGCAGACCTTGTTTTCTACCGAACCAAACGCAATTAAAATATATAAATTGTTTTCTGCATTTTCCTAGGATAATTACATCATTTGAATAATTATAACTTTTTGAATTAGATTGCAGTAGATATCGAATGTTTTATGTTAAACTAGTGCAGATGAGAAGAGATGAGACTTCTTCATTTAAAAGCCAAATGTGAGAAGTTATGATTAATTAAAAAAAAAACCTTTTTTATTCGGAATAATTCGAAGCAAGTGGGCGTATTTTTGCCTAGGACGTGTCAGCCAAAAAAGTTTACAGGAGGGTTGTTTGGAAGAGTTTTGTATGTTTTAAAGATTTTAGGAGGCCAAGAAAAAGTGGAGCTGCTATGTCACGATGAGGTTCTTAATCAATATACATAGACATTCTCGAAACAATTGGTGATAGACTGTGCTTCGTGAGACATATTTTCTTACATTTATTCAAATACCACAACAAAATTCGATGATGGTAGGAATGCTAGTTGTAAGAGAGAGAGAGAGAGAAAAGACGCAAGCGGTCTTCCCTTTCAATGAGAGAGAGACCAAAAAAACCTGGTCGACCCTTTTCAATCCAAACTAACGAACGCGCAAAATCGAGTACCCATAAAATCAATATTAAAAACAAAACTTAAACAAGTCCAAACTGATTTCTTTAAGAATAAGTTTTTTGATAAGGCATCAATTTTGAAAAGGCAAAAGGGAAAATGCTAAGGTTATTGAATTGACTTTTAAATTAACATTCAACAATGTTTCTTTTATTTATATCATTTGAGCTAAAAATATATTTTACTGAATTCCAAATAATTAAGTGATTATTTTCTGACATATTAACAAATAAAAGCATTGTTGTTTACATTCTCCTATGCTGATTAATGGGGACAGATATTTGCTTTCCTGTCTGTCCAAAATATTTATCTGGACAAAGAGAACTTTCGACTGAATACACTGAACCAATATTTTAACAATAATTGTGATCCAGTTTATTCTTTATTGTCGACTTGCATTTGAAAGCAACAGAAATGTTAAAGATTTTACAAAGTGGGAGAAGGTCAATAAAAAATCAAAGAAGGGTAAAACTAAAATGATTTTACTATTCCAAGGGATACCAGGAACTGCATTATAGAACGTCTTCTTTTGCAAAATAAAGGCAGTTTAGAAGAGAAGGATAAAGCTGACATAATTTATAGCCAATTTTAAATAAAATGGAGAATTTCAAATCCATCTATTCATGGCTGACAGCTCGTGAAGCCCGTAAAATATACACAGAGTAAACACGATTATAAGAGTTTGAATTTGTAGGTTTTCGATAGATGGAGTATTTCAAACCACGCTAAGTTTTTTTAATTAAAAGATAAAGAAAGGAAGAGGTTCGATTACTTTAAACCTCATTGGTAAATTTAATAGAAGGAACGAGTGAATTAAGTTTGGTAAGAAAGCTTTTAACATCTTTAGAATTAGGCCCCAGGAAAATAACATCATCAATATACCTGTTTCAAACAAAAAGGAAGTCAAGGATTGTAGGGCGAAGTCTTGTTTCAATGAACTCCATATATAAGAGGTGAAAAGCAGAACGTGCGCGCCCTTTGAATAAAATATGTATCTTTGAACGAAAACTTACACTTTGCGGTACAATGTCAAATAAGGTTCAAAGAGATAGCAGCAGGTACTGAAAGGTAAATAGTTTGTAATTTCTCATTGAGGAAATTAAAAAGACCTTCAAACGAAAACCTTGGCAAATAATGAGCAGACATCGAAACTAACAAGGGTAAAATTGTTGGAATATTGAATGGCATTAAGTTTAGAAATAAAGTCGCAACATGTGATTTGTGCCAACTAGAGGTGTAAGAAAAGAACTAAGCTATTTATACATAGCATATGAAACTGAACCAACAAAACTTATAATGGGCGTAAAGGGAAGTTTGGTTTGTGTCTTTTGATAAATCCATTTTGACGCGTCAATGGCTCAGCTTCATGTAGGATAAAACAAATCGCTAACCTATGACCGATAAGCTCGACCTACCTTTGAGGATCTATTCCAGTTTTGTCCCTACACTACGTTCCGCAATTTTCTTCAAGAATTTCTTCATTCCAGAAACCTTTGTATCGATGATCAATAGAGCTGATATCGTCAAGGAAGCGCTCTCCTTGTTTATCATTCACTGCTACCAGTCTCACTTTAAGTCTTACATTTATGAATGACTGAAATGATCTTTAAAAGTTACCTTAACGGTCATAAAAGAATAAGATATTAATAGTTTTGAAGTAATTTTTAAATTTTGGGGAAGCCTTATTTCTCTTGGAATTTTCCCAAAGCCACCTAAATGAGTTATTGGACTCCAGCTTCATATCATAGAGACATGGCTGAAGTTTTGATGTCAGATGCTTTCTAGTTTCTCTTTTCTAATATTATCCTGAGTTAGTTTATTAACTCTAGCTTTATTTGAAGCCTCTTCTCAATGTCCCTATTCGTGGTTCGTATGTTTCTCATAAGTTCGATCCGTTATCTCGTAGATTAACGCGTATTAAATAAACAGATTAGTACCTCATAGTGTCACGTTGATATATGAAAGCAAATATTCTGTTGAAAGTTTTAAAAATAAAATAGTTCTAAGAACAAAGAAATACTACAACTTTGAAAAGAATTTAAAGGCAATTGCTATAATAATAATCACATAAACACTTTGAACAAACTTAAATAATATTGAGTAGAAACATTGCTTCGGTCTAACCATCTCTTCGATATTGTTCAATAAGTTCAATATTACGTGTGGAAGCAAGAGAGGAGCTCAAAGAATAGAGAATGCAGTAAATTTAAAAATTACGAATACTGAGTTATCTGTTTAGAATTTTATTTAAATATAGGGGTTGGTTTGTTACAAAAAATTCCATTTTAGGGTTTTTAGTGTCGGTGTGGAATCTACTATTGTTTAATTGCAAAATCTGTTTGAGGTTAAAAATATGTTATTAGAAATGTACTTCATACAGTTTTAAAAGCTATATGTGCGTATTGAGCTGTTGCATTATTCTGTTACGAACGGTGTATTGCATTTTAAATCTTCAACCCACTTTATTGTCTCGTACAAGCTCGTCAGTACTACTTGCATGCGGTTACGAAGCAAGAATTTACGATGAACTAGTACTGGATAGTAATGGTGCCCCCAATCTATCCTCTCCTGCTGGTCAAGAGTAAATTGGTTCCTAAGAGGTCCAATCTTCATGTGGCAAACAACACAGGTGGTAAGCTTTGTTAATTAAATAAATAATCCATACTGAAATTATAAGGAATTATCTGAAATTATTTGAACAAGTGTCTGGAAAAGAGAAAGGAATTGTAAAAGTAACTTTCTGCTATCGACAATGACTCTAGTGCTTTAAACATTAGAGTCAGGAGATACATGAAACCTTTAGTGGTCAATGAAAATTGCCATGAATGTCTATATGTACCATAAAGAGTTTACTGTGGTGACAAGACCTCCCAGAGGACAACCCCAACCTAAGCCCTTAGCAAACACATAAGTGCGGTCCACGCACTCGTCGTTCACCTTGCGCAGAAAGTTTCCTAAGTTTTCAACACTATCCATCCAACGTTGGTTTATCATCTGCTCCCTATTATGATTCTTGATTCTACTCTTATCAGATGCTTACCGATAGACTAGGTAAAATACGACCCCTTATTGATAAATTGCAAGAAAAATTTTAAGAGCTCTATCTTCATTGATAAATGTTTAGTATCATGGAGAGGAAGAATGGTTTTTCGACAATACCTTCCTGCCAAAGCCCATAAATATAGGATCAAAGCTTTCAAGTTCTGGTTTCAGAAAGGAAAATATTGCTGTTCTTTACAAGTCTATTGAGGGAAGTCTGAAACAAGAGTAAAGGAAGTGGGACAAGCTCAAACGGTTTCCAAGGACCTAACTGCTAAGCCTGGGAATGAAGGAAGGACTTTGTATGTAGATAATTTCTACACAAGTTACTCAATGCTAAGATTATTTTTAGAAGAGCAAACCCATCTACTTGTTCTAGTTCGAGCCAACAGAGTGGATATGCCAAAAGAAGTCTTAGAACAAAAGCAGAAGAAAGGTGAAATGATTTATAGAAAAGAAATTGATAGAATTATAGTCTTAAAATGGAAAGACACCCGAGATGTCAGGTTGCTGACGACTAAAGACGAACCAGAAATGGAAGAAGTCGCTGTCAGACCTGCACCTTGTGCCGCAAACTCAGTTTCAAATGTTCAGAAGAGACCTAGAAAACGAAAGCTAACACTTATTATTGACCATATTAAAGAAAAAGGAGGGATTAATATCCTGATCAGATGAATTTATATGCTTCTGTGCTAAGGAAGGGACTGAAATGGTATCAAAAGCTGGCAATAGAGAGTTCAGAAAAAATCCTTCTATTTCTCTACTTAGTCTACTTCCTGATATAAGACACGTACAACCATCTATTCAATCAGCACATCTTTTGAGCGAAGTAGAAAACAAATTAGCAAGATGAAGAAGAAAATGTGTCCTTTGTTATCAGAGGATTTAAAAAACTGACGGCCAAAGAGTTGCTAGGAAACGAGAAAAACTTGTAAATACGTTATTTTTACCATGTGGTAATAAGCTATTTTGCATTTCATGTTTTGGAGAACACCACACGAAGAAATAAATGGAACAATATTTTAGTTTCCATTTGTAAAAAAAGTTTTATTTTTCTTTATAGTTGATATTCTAGCGAATAAAATATTTTTATTTTTTTATTTTTTTTATTTTGTTACAAAAGACAAATGGAAAAATATTTTTAGCTAATATTTGTAAAGAAAGTTTTATTTATTTTTGTTTATGGTTGAAATTCTAGCGAAGAAAGTGTTTATATTTCTTTATCTTTTATTTTTGCTTACAAAAAATAAAGCAAAGCCCGTCCCCCCTCAAAAATGGTATAGTAAAATTATATATCTGCTCCATAATATAACTATAAAACTTAGTGAATGTGCCAACGAACTTTTGCGAATATAAGCTTCGGTACCAAGCAGGTTTATAGACTAAAAGATTTCATCCAAGCGTCACTCATATATAAATACCGCGGCTTGTTTCGAAAAGCAGCTCCCGCTCACATATGAGTAACAAGGTATAAACCTTAAATGCACTGTCGCTCACATATGAGTAACGCGGAAGGGCCTCCTCTCTAGCGGAGAGGAGGACATTTCCTTTATTTCAAGATACAAGAAATAGTTTGGAGGCCCAGGCAGACAGGAACAGGTCTGAAAACCTGGGCAAGAACAAAGATAGACCGAGAAGTCTATGCAAACAAAGACAGTTTAGAATACCTTAAAAAAAAGCAGGTCAAAAGACCTGGGCAAGACAAAAGTACACCAGAAACTCTACGCAGACAAAACGGGCTAGGAAACCTGGCGGCAGAAAAACGCAGAGGGGTATGGAGGCGGGTGACGAGAAGACGATGACCAGGCGGTAGCACTTTCCAATCGACAAAGGAGCCTCTCGTGCGGACGATGTCCTTATATACCCTTGTGGAAGATCGAGATCCAAAAAGGAAAATTAAAATCCTGTTAAGGTTCAAGAGGCGCATCCACCGGTTTATGACGACTTCGTATGAAGGAGAAGATTCTGGCGCTGACGCAAAAGTTTCTAGAAAGGGAGGTTAGGGTATCCATGCAGAGTTGTCCTAAAATTCTCTCAGGGATCTTAGCTCTCGTGGCGTTGTGAATGGCGGGGATATTATCTGAATATATACAAGCACTAGGCCGCATAAAAGATGCGAGCTAGATGCCAGGGCTAACTGTCTCTCTGTAAAGCTAATTCCCGTTGTTGAGACATTGACAAAGATCTCCATTAGGGAGGCCTTTGGTGGTTTCCATTTAATCCATCGACGGTCGATCAGTGGCATGAGAAAAACGGGGAGGGGGTTCCATTTGTCAGAATTATATCTGTACCCAGAGTAAGGGGAGGCAAAGAAAGGGCCAGCTGGAGGCCAGCATATCCTTGCAAGAGGGATTAAATATATATATCGTAGGGCTTGCTGAATCTTGTGCCTCAGGTCGGTGGTGATGCGCACTTGGAGAGACTGAAGGTCAATTTTTAAGTTTTATGTAGGTGAGCTTTTTGTGTGTGCGGAGGATACACTTATTGAGGTTCAAGCGAAGCCTGCTTGCGTTGGCTAGTGAAAAAAATCTCCGGTGAGCACCTCGCGGGCCGATGGCAAGTATATCTTCCAAGTATGTGTGGACCTTGCAGCCCTTCTGGTGCGCCAGATCATTAACAGTGGTGAAAGGGCACAATTGCTTAATGTACTGGGAGCCGGGAAAGCCCATCGGGAGTCTTGTGAATCGAAAACGTCTCGGTTTATTGAAAAAACAAACCAACTAACAAACTTTAGTTGAAATTAGTTAATTAATAAAGATATTGCACTTAAATTTTGATTAAGTGTAGGTTTGTAATATAAAGATTCGAGGGCTCTTAAGCAATGTTTGTTGTTGTTAAAGGCTAATACTTGAAAATTATCAATAGAAATGTCAGTTTTACAGCTTATGGTATGTTCCCTAATAGAAGACTTTTCCTTTTTATTTAGGATATTGCTTGTGCGCCAACTAATCCCCATATGAGCAGAGAACATAGCTCCAAGAGACCTGACAGTGCTGTCAATGTAAGAGACTCCAGTATAACTGGGACATTTAAATAAATAAACATTATCAGTGCCGAACTACAAAGAGATAAGATCTTTACTGCTAAGAAAACTTCATATCGATAGTTTGTTTATATAAACTATTTGTGGGATGATTTGTTTTTATATACTTATAGTACATTTTATTAATATTTTAAAATTAGTCACCTTTAAAGTACTGTCTTATTACCCTTTAAAAGTTTACTTTATATGATTAACAATTTTTGGAGTCAGTTTTAAAGCAAATCTAACTGTTGCAAAGTCATATTTAAAATTTTAACTTATAGTATATTTTACTAATATTTTATAATTGGTCACCTTTTAAAATATTGTTGGGTTGGCCTTTTCAAGTTTTCTTTATATGTATTAACTTTGTAAACTTATTCTAGCCTGAAGTTAAAAACTTGTAGTTTTCGAAACGTTGTGAAAAATTAAAAGATGACAGAGCAAATATCCCCTAGCTGAAACATTGCGACCCAATAAGCCAATTGGATAAAAAGGATCATTCTATCCAGAAAGAAGTTCCGATAGTACAAAATATTATTGAGAGTAATATAAACCTATTTATTCTATGAGTAAATTCCATCTCACACAATATTTAGGATGTGTTGGAAAAAATATTGAGAAAAAGAAATATTTAATCAGGATAAGTACCGAAGAGATAATTGATACGGAACAATGCCACCTAATTCCATGAAGAGATTTGAATACTTTGAGCAAAGAAATTAATTTGACAATGGATTTAAATGATATTTTTTGTGTTTTTTTTTATTTCCAATCTTAATGTACTCTTATTATTGCCTATGATACTTACATAAAATTTTAAAAATACAGTTACTCCAAAATTTGTTGAATGAGACCCTTATCAAAAGAGTTATGAGTGCTAAGAATGACGTTTTCTGGGAATGTTTATCTATTTTTTTCTTGTATGTTTACTTTTAAGAACTAGCAGAAATGGTAGGTGATTTTTGCTCCCGTCATATCCTTAGGGCAGGGCTTCTAAAGAATATCGAAAAGGTCTCTCTCTCTCTCTCTCTCTCTCTTTCCATATATATATATATACAATAAACATATATAAAATAAAGTACAGTTAGATATGATTAAATGGTTATTGTCAGAAAACTTATTAAGGAAACAGAAATTTTGTCAAAATTAGAAGTTGAAATTTTTCATAGGGGAGGGGCGTGAAAAAAAAAAATTTAAAGGCAAAAAAAAATAAATAAATAAGACGACTCAAAATATAAAACTCCAAAATTATGAACAAAACTAACATTATAAAAAAATATTAAGATCTTATAAAGACTATAATATGCTGGTAAAAAATGACCATATAAAATACAAAAAGTGAAGAAAACTAAAAAGGACTAGAACAAATTTAAACTTGCAATATTAAAAATAATCAGGTTAAGAACATGTAGATCAATCAAAAATTAAAACATAACTTATATATTTAAAAGGTAAAAGTATCAAAGTATCAATCTAATGTAATCATTAATGAAACGAAGAAAATAAAAAACAAAAAAAGTAAATAATTAAAGTATAATATTAGTTACCGATGAAGTTCAGTTGAAATCACAAAGAGAAGAGATAATAATGGAAGTGGCTTGAAGAAGGATAGGATTTTGATTGGTTGGTTGTTGAATAAGACAAAGTTTGTTGGTTGTTGAGTGAGGTAATTACAATTAAGAATTAAGTAGAAGAAAGGCGGTTTGATCTATGTTGAGTGTAGGAGATTTTCTCTGTACTTGTAGGGATTCCAAAATTTCTCAGAGTATATTCATTGTTATTGCAAGAAGATAGAAAGAAGCAAAATAAAAACGTTCTTATATTATGAAAATAAAGAAAGCTGATTTTACAAATGAGGATGCTAACATTTGACATCTGACACAGGTTTTAGAAGCGTTTCATAGTATTTAGTTTATAGGGCAGTGGTAGAGTAAGATAAACAAGGTTAAGTCTTTAAAATATAATTTACATATATCTTCGACAAATTTCATTAAACCTCCAACAAACCATTGCTATGTCCTTTATGTATTCGCACGAAACATCGCCTTAAAATTTGAATCAGAAAAACCAATTCTGTTTAACAAAAAACAGGCAATTCAGGGCAACGTGTGATATTTTCATCATTGGGGAAATAAGTTCCTTGATCTTTTATATTCCGTGCTAATAAAAAAAACAAAAATGGCACCAGGCTCATGCCCTGAATGGCTACATTGTGACTTATAGCTTCTGTTTACTAGAATGCAAATCGACTCGGGATATATTAGGTTAATGGAAAGATGTTCAAAAATGGTAACCAAAATGGTAACAAATGGTAGAATATACACGTATATAGTGTGCTGTTTTGAATAGAGGTTACAGTGACAGTATATCTTTTAAGAAAATAGAGATAGTTACGAGTAACAAATAAATATATTTGTATGGAGTTAAGATCGAGAATAAGCGTTTAGAAGAGAAATATAAAAGATTATAATTTATGATGCCAGTCATCGGAGGGGGAAGAGATGTGGCTTTGTTCATTGTTTTTATTCTCAGATATCAACACTTAAATATTAGCACCTATATCACACTAATAAAAGAATTCAAAATAATTAAATATGAGAAATTATTCCATTTGAATATAAAAACTTAAACCCCCTAAAAAGAAGAACCAAAACACAAAAATATAAGAATTTAAATCTCTAAATGTAAGAAATTAAAACATTTAAATATAAAAATTTCAAGCGCTAAAATATGAGATATTAATACGCTTAAATTAAGAACTAAAAACACTAAAGTTAAATGTACGATGATATTTCTTTAAATTATTTCAAATTGAAATCAAATATTGCACCAGATATCAATAGGTAATTAATTGATTAATTGCCATAGCAAATACCTCCAATTTTAAACATTGCACTTCTATGAGTTGATCGCATATAAATATCATTGTATCCATAAAACGGTTCTCATAATGCAACGAATTCGATAGAGTAAAATCAACTTATTTTATGGTTTAATTTCACTTGTACAATATTTGAGATGTGATGACAAAATCTTAAGAAATAGAATTATTAAATTAGGATGAAATTTAAATAACTACCAAAGAGTAAATTGACAAGTAACAAATTCCACCGAATTCCAAAAATACATTTGAATATTTTTAGCAAATATATTAATTTACAAATAGATTTTAATGTCATTTTTCTTTGCCTCTATCTCCAATAGTAGAGTAGTCACATAATTTACAAAATAAACAGATACTCCAAAATTTCCTAAATGAGACTGAACAAAAGAGGCCATAATGAAAAGAATGGCGTTTTTCTTTCTCCTGTGAGTGATATATTTCCTCATTCTTCGGTGTTTTCTTGCAAAGTTTATCTATATTTTCTTTTGTGCTTCCTTTAAGAATAGCAAGAATGGTAGGTGATCTTTGCTCTCGTCATAACAGTAGGGCAAGGCTTTTAATGAATATCAAAGAGGTCTTTTTTCTCTCTCTTTTCTCTCTCTCTCTACCTCTTTCTGATTCTCTCTCTATATTTCTTTCATTCTAAGACATGAAACTGGAGATGGAATAATAAAATAAATTACGAAAGAAGAGTAGCATAGAAAGAATTAATTATATGTATAGGACCGTAAGCGAAAATTTTAGTGACCCAAATTTACAAACAAGAAATAGAAACCCGAAAAGGGCGCATTATAAACACCAAAATCAATCCCTTTGCTTATTCAAATAAAAAGGGAGGAGTGCGAATGAAATTTTTTTTATTTAAAGAATTCAAGGATGTTTTATTACCGTTGATCCAAGCTAGCCATTTAATGCTAATGCACATTTTCCTATATCCGTGGCTTAGAAATGACGTTCTTTAATACACAAAAGAAACATTACCAAACACTTATAAAATATCTATAAAACCTTTTCCTCTTACCTGCGAGAGGAAATTTCCGAGAAAACACATAAAACTCCAATATAAACCCTTATATATATATTTACCTCCTAATTTCCATCAAGAATCAAAACATTATAATTTCCACTCCTAGAAGTAAGTCAACCTAAACCGTGCATCTGATATAATGAAGTAGTTTTAGCCTTTTAGCAAGTAACATTACCTTTTTCTTCCCAAATTTGTTGAAGAGCTACGAAAAACACATTTCTAATCTCCTCCTTTGAAACTCTTTATTTGGCTGTTCTCAAACGGATGAAAACCTCTCCTGGATTAAACAAGTCTCTTAGAAAAGAAAGTTTATTAATAGCGAACTTTGTAGGAACGAGAGTCGGAGAGTTGATAAAACATAGGAATTGGAAAACTAAAAGAGACTAAGGTTATTATTTTGTAAATTCCCGGTGACGAAAGTGACCGCAGTTATTACGGGAATCAGGATGATGCATCATGACGAGGATTAATGAGCATACGAAGGATACTAGGGCCCATAGAACATTGACCGTAATGGTAATACATGTGGATGAATACACTCATTTGCCTAATTGGGATAAGACCAAATAATTCACAAGAATTAGCGAAATAAGAGAGAATAATGATTGAAGTAGCGTATAATATTTCCAAAAGGGTCAAGCAATCACCTGGTGGGGTTCTACCGGCTGGCCATTGGTGAAGCTAGGGTCATAACGAATGAAGCGATAAGGGCGGAGTCCGATCACATCAACTGACGAATCCGACCAAGGACGAGCAGCCTTGACAAGGCATGACATCTGTGTAAATAGTGATCTCTTTTACTCTGTACTTCTGTTCTGAAGAATCTGAAAGGCGAAACATTAATAGAGAATTCCAGATTTTTACTTGCTCTCCTCCCCCATATATATATATATATATATATATATATATATATATATATATATATATATATAAATATATATATTTATATATACGTGGGTGCTTTTGGGGGATTAGCCCCAGCGGATTGAAGACCGAGAGTGAACGGGGAGGAAGGTTTTATTCCTACTTTGCGGGGTCCTTTTATACAATTATTTTAAAGTGAAGTTGGCTAAAAATTAAAGTGGTTGCTAGTACGCGTTGTGGTTGCAAAAGAAAGAGGATGAAAATAATAACTTACTAACAACAAAAGAGAATATATATATTTACATGGAAATTGGAGTTAAATGGAATGATTGCCCAGATGAAGTTAAAGATCTACACGCGATCAAGTAGTTGATTAAGCGATTAAAGAGGTCAGATACAGTTAGTGATTTAAGAGGGGATTTTAACTGGATGGTGCACACAAATAATGGAGCAATTGGGATGAGCCAGATTTAATATCAACTTGCAGGCTGCAACGGTTACGATTACCTTATGAGCTCGTTGCCAAAAGGGGGTCAGTGGGGAACAGGGAAAGGACGGTAGAAGTTGTTTACCTCGGCTTCAGTTCGAGTGAGCCCTATCGTCTTCAGAGCTTAGGAATCTTTGTCAGTCCTTGCCAATTGACTAGGGCATGATTCACTAAATCCAAAGCTTGCCGAATGACTATGACAAAGTCCAGGGATCGATTTAACCTTCACTTGAATCGAAATCGCCCATGGAGGGGGGAAGATGAGAGCGTCCTTTAGCTCGTTCGTCAGAGTAGGTGGAAGTTTGACAGTGCACTGTCGAAACTCGGTCGACGCGTTATATAGGTGTTTTAGAGAGGAGGCGCGCGTGATCGTGATGAAAAGTCATCGACTCTTTCAGGGGAAGAGGGAATCTTGATACCGGTCGCTGGAATGTTCATCGGATCCCAATCTTTTGGCAGAGGCGCGCGCATGCTCGCGGCGAGGTGACCGCGAGAGGAAGTGGGGAGATGACAATGGTCCCTATGCAAATACAGCTGGAGCAAGTAATACCAGCGTCCGCCGAATCCTTGCCTATGTTCTCATGCTTTTCACAAACAGCACCATGAGGTAATCTCGGGACCCACGTGGGTTTCAGAAGGGCACGTGGCTGTCATTGGACCTAATTATACTACAATATATATATATATATATATATATATATATATATATATAGAAATATATATATATATATATATATATATATATATATATATATATATATATATATATATCAGCGGTGACTAAGGCACTCGGGCTGTTCGAGCTTAGCTCGAGTATAAATTTAATAAGGTAAACGAGTATTTGAAAGCATATTTAACTTCTACCAACACTGAAAACAAGTAAGAAATTGCAGCCAATAACTTGGGCTCCTTTTATTGAGCCTGTACTTTGTTCATATATTTTTGTTTAGCATCTGGCGGATATCTTAGAGTTATCTTGTGTCAAAAAATATCATTAGTAGCAGACAGACGTCTTAGCGTTCACACACGCTTGACTTGGACACAGAGCCTACAGCCCAAGTTGTTATCTATAATGGTAAAAATTAAAATTAATTAGAATTCAATATTTTCTTGAAACAATAGATTTCTATTTAGATAAGATTTAAAATTCCAATTCCGTTCTATAATATTCTTAAAGGTACGGAAAATTATCCAGCAACTCGGTTTATACGAACAAGCCTGGTAGATGTTAAAGACTAACTGCCATCTCTTGTCAAGAGTACAGTACATGCAACAGTCAGATTGGTCTCTGGCTAATGGTTGTTATGCAAGCCTCTGTTATTATTTATATAAAGTGTCTAATTTTTATATTAAACTATATTTCTGTAATATTGTTACATTTTTAGCGCACATATAAGTCTGCGATAGGCATTACGTCTCCTAACTTCTTTTACACATATGTCTTATGCGAAATCTGTAATGAGCCCGACTGACGCTGGGAACCTGGAGTTACCTCTGATATATATATATATATATATATATATATATATATATATATATATATATATATATATATATATTTATATAAATATATATATTTATATATATCAAGTAGTAAAACATGTAATGGCGTTTTTAAGGTACAAGAATTAAAGTAAACAACAGGTAAATAATACATCTCTTTTTAATCAACGTAGGTTCTCTTAGATTGAGTGCACTTTCACCAACCTTATTCGAGGACATTTATGCCTTTACTCTAGAATATTTGGACTTATAGTCAATAAATTAATAAAATTTTTCTCACAATGCAATATAAATGACAAACCAACACACTAACTCAAATTGTAGTAAGGTTTAATGTAAACCTTTCGGGAATACATAAGTTAAAACACGAATTTTGTGTTGACCAACTCTCAATTTGGTCATTTTTAATTTAGTGAACCCCTATAGCAACATGAAGAAATAGGACTTTCGCATAATTTAACATCATGAGTTCAAACCTGAAAAACAGTTACGGGAAATGTATGAAATATTAACGAAGTATTTTGCCAAGCATCGTTGTAAGGTACCTCGTTGGTTTCCTAGGTTTCAAAGAGGCGATGAGAGTCTTGCAGTTATTCAACGTCCAGTAAAGAATCGATCCTTTGAAGTTGTCACACTAAGAGATGCTTCGACACAAACGATCTTACATCATTTGGAAAGCTCGTTGGAATATTTGCAGCAAGCAAATCATTCACTTTCGCTCATTTTTTTTAAAATTGCATGAACTGACAGATGAACAAAAAAATTGTTGCTACCATATTTGTTTAACCTTGTTGCTAAAAAATCAGAAAGACTAATTTCTTGAAAGAAGTCACTGGGATGAAAATGGATTCTGAACAACAACAATAAAGGTTTGTATCGTGGTTTGACCGACAAGAATGAACAAAACATATTCCAAAGTTCGCGAACAAAAAAAGTGGATAGTGTCAGTATGGTATAGTGCCTCTAAGATTAACTACTATAACATTCTGAACAAAATCGATTAAATAAAAAAAGATGAAATAATTTCAACGATTAGAGGCAATGCATAAAAATGTGCGCGAAAACAAACAGCTATATTCGATCGTAAGGGTCATTTATAGTCTCCTTCTAGCACTGCCCGTGCACATTTGGCAAAGGTGAAACTTGTGAAATTAAGGGAATTGGGAACTGGAATAGAACCTCGCCAACTTTACCCTCTAGATCTCGTTCCTAAAGATTTTTTCATTTTTTTAAAAAACCTCTAAACATTTCTAAAAAAGAAACACTTTCAAACCCAAGAAAGGGCAGAAGATGCAGTTAAGGTTCGAAGCGTAAAAACCTCTGCAATAAAGCAAGGTATTACGAGGAGTGTTCAATAAGTTTTGCAATTCGGATATAAGGAAACGAGATGTAAGGAAAAGTGTTTTATTATGTTTCAATCTATCTACCCTCGACTTCAATGCACTTGCGCCACTTTTCCCTGAGGCTTTGAATTCCTGACAACCAGAAATCTCCCGACTGCTGTTCGATCCACTCCTAGACGGCGAGCTGACATCTTTATCATCTCCAAACCGGCGTCCACGCAGTGCAGTTTTGAGCTGGTGGAATAAAATGTAGTGGCTAGAAGCCAGATCTGGTATGTAGGGGGGATAGTTGAGCTCCTCGAATCCGAACTCTCGCAGGGCAGCTTGTGCAACTCTGGCCTTGTGGACTTTCACGGCGTTGAAGTCGATCATGGGCGTGAGGTTTCTAGGGACCCAACTGGCATTTGATATGCCCTTGTGGCTTTTGTCATCCGTGAAATTATGTTAAGTTATGACCTTGGTCATGGCCAAATTGTCGTGGATGATGTTGATAACAATTCCATGTAATATTCCAAGTTATTTCTCGATTTCTTCGACCTTTAACCATCGATTTTCGAGTTTAATCTTCTCCGCAGGTTCTACATTGTCCTTGTTGGTCACGTTTGACGAGCGTCCTGGACATGGATCATCTTCAAGGGACTCACGACAATGGCCAAACTCCCTTTTCCAGTGAGCAATTGTTGCATAAGAAGGAACGGTGTCGGTGTACACTGCAACCATGCGTTCATGGATCTCTTTTGCATCCTTGCCTTCCTTGGTCAAAGGTTTGATCACTGCCCAGGGCTCAATCTTCCCCGTTGTTGAATTTTTGTTAACTATGATCTGTGATCAGCTACTGCTTCTTAAATTGACGAAGAAGGAGGGGGTGGCTGCAGGTCCTGACTTGTCATAACTTGTCCTAACACTGCCACTGACAATCATCCCCCTTCCTCTGTTTTGCCCTACCGATTCGCCAAACTTATAGACCACCCCTCGTACGTTTGCGAATTCGCATTGATCAGATGGAACCTGCTTTGATTAAAAGTGAATTAATTATTACCTCTCTGTTTAATTTAAACTTTGCATCTTAAAAAACGCCATTACTTTTGAACTACCTGATATATACGAGAGGTGGTCAATATATATATATATATATATATATATATTAGGGTGGTTCTTATTTTTGGACTTTCAACATCTTCACCTTTCACCCCTTTAATATATTTTATTAAACAAAGTAGGCTAAATTTTATGAAGATTTGATTACGCTTAGGGTGTGCTTAATGAAACCGAATTTCCAAACTGCCATAATGTAATGAAATCTAGTCCAGATTATTGATAACTTAAACTCACAACATTCTCACACTACATTTCACCAGTTACAGTACTAAAGCATAGACACTAGTTAATAGCATAACATAGAACACTCTAAACAGTTATAATACTGATTTAACCAAAACTATGTTACTGCCGTTCAAATGTGAAATTGTACCAACAAAATGAAGTCTGATATGGCAGATTTTTAGTACAGTCAAGCGAGTCCTTCAACAATACTACCCTTGTGGCTGTCCTTAGACAGCTTTCGGTGCTCTCTGACTACTTGTATAATGAACTATGTCTTTTCTTCAGTCCTTGATATGAGTCCTACATACTCCTGGATAAGTAATATGCTTCTCTCCGGCGGATTATTAGTCACAGTCAGGCTTTTCGCAATCTACTCTGTAGCGATGTATGTTTTGTTATGTGTCAGGTAATGGGATCTTCAGTCGAGAAATCTTGATTCTGATCTAGAATATCAAAGAACCTCCGAAAGTTTTTTGTGACAAAATTGCTTCAATGCTTCATTCCAATGGTTAGTAGATCTACTATCACCCATTTTAGTGGCTCCTGGTCTCCTTCGTTATCCATGGCAGCAATCCTTGCCTGCTTCTCAGCAACAGCGACAGCTATATCAAAGAAGGGCAGTGACAGCTTTTTGAGGGCATCTTTTGCCGTTTTGTCATCATCAGCAGCCAATGACTTTAGGAGTTCCACATAGCTGTTTCGCGCAGCTATTGGGAGCCATGAGCAGAACCAAGACTTTTATAATGCTTCACTCCAAAGACACGGAGCTCATCATGCCTTTCAGTTCGTGAGCGGTTAGACTGAATATATCCCGGAAGACAAAAATCTTCAGTGCATATATTAGTCGTGCCATAAAGTGAACGCGATGCATTGCCCGTGGTTTGACAAGGCGAACTCCTGTAGTTGGAATTCGGCCAAGGAAAATGATGGTCAGTTATAACAGCTCCCGGAAGTCCTCCCTAGGATTAACTTCCACCAGTTTTTGTGAGCAGAGCTCAATGATGTTGCCTGTTATATTTGGCAAGCACTGGCACCATCAACGTAATTGATTCCTGGCTTCTATTTAGTGAAGGACATTTGGTTTCAGTAACAATTGAATCTCTTGAAGCTACCAATGTCTGGACTGGATGATGGGCCCAAGGTTAACATAAAAAACTCTTCCACCAGTACATCGTATATATAATGGCGCCATGCCAAGTGAAGCAGGTTCTTTCACATCATCAGCTGAAACAAAATACAGACGCCATTCTTTCTGCCTGTGTAACTCAAAGTTGGGTCAAATCAAATGGAACAAATCCAGTTTTCCAAACCCAAATCTGCCACCGATTCAGATTTTTTCGAAATTGCTTAAGCAGTTTTAGCTGGCTACTTGGCTACGCAAAGCAACTGCTTAACGCCTTTTTCCAGACACAATTATGGGAAGCCTGTCCACATTCTCGTCTTCTCCCAGTTCAGCCATCAGATTTCCGTCTTAATGAAAGGTTAAGGGCTGTTCGCAAGGAATACACTGCTTAAGATCTGCAGAGCGATCTTTACGGTGTTGCTTAGGATGGAAGATCAGCTTACTTTTAACTTAAGCAGTTGACCAGAAGCATCGAGCAGGGTTGAGTGTGTATTGCGTGACGATCACTGATCTTGGTTCGATCTAAGGCTAAAAGGAAGTCTGGACTCAGAATGCTCTTCTTTTCTCTTTTACGCCTCTACGTGTGTGCGTGCCCCTACTTCTGCAGTGGCTCTGGCTAAAAAGCTTCAGGAAGACTCCTCAAGGGTGACACTTGCCTCATACTGACAAGCTTTGTATGCTTGGGGTGGCTATGACGAAAAGATCATTCAGGGTGTCTCAAAATTTCTCTTCGTTCTTCTGTGTATAACTTCTTCGGCACCAATTCTTATTCAAGGCTTCCCATTCTTAGACAGGGCCTTTCTGTTTCTTCACAGCATGGTGTAAAGGCTAAATAGGAATGCAGGCTTTTCCACAAAAGCTTTCGATCTCCTTCATAGTCTGCACCGCTGCTTCATGCTTAACCATTCTTTTTTCGCTCATGCAATGAAGATATACTCAGAATATGTCGCCTTTGAATGGAAGCTAGCCCCCCTACAGATTACTTGGTGTTTCCCAGCAAATATACGTTATCCAGTTTTTGTAAAGTATGTAGAAATCTGGAAAAGACAAGTGTTTAGGATTTAATCTGATGGAGACCATTTTTTTAGCAATTCTCACCTGACAAAATTTGAATTTTGACCTCTCATAATTAAAAAGTCTATTAAAACAGCATACTTCGTCCAAATTGCTTGTGTGATGTAGCTTTGGAGAGAATTAAAAGATTTTCCTGGTTATATCTTGGAAGACATTGTGAGCAAATGTGGGTCATGTATATCATAGATAAATAAAAATATTACTTTTTGGATACCAAATGTTACAGCTCAATAAACCTGGCCTTCCTGAAGATATACATGCTTCAGAACAGATAATTCCCATCCACTATAGTAATTGCCCAACAGGCTAAGTAAATGTGTATTAGCATTAGAGCTTTATGTTGAAGTATGTTGGATTAGTGGATTTTTTCTTATGTCCTAGTGCTATAAAATGTTGCACGAATGTGCCAAATACGACATCTGCAGTAATGTCACAAATAAGATATTTTCTCAAAACTGTATCAGTGTGCTGTGTAAAAGTGCGTAAAAGTTTACCTAATAACTTTCAAATTGCATCTCTGGAACTCAGTGCTGCCAACTCCTTTTAAAACTGACCAAAACCCAAAGACAAACGGCGCGGCTGAAATTTCGAATGCATTTGAGAGCCGCCCCTTTCTCCCTTTTACTGAAAAGGCAGCTCTGATTTTAATAAGAAATAAGCCAATTATTTTACACATAAAACAGGATTGCACAAACCCGCGGCAAGTCATACAAAACACTGGTGTATTGAGCATACCATAAATGATGATATGAGGCTGATATTTTGTATATATTAATTACTACCAATTGAGAAATAATTGAGAAGGTGCGAGGTGACTATTTCCCCCCCGCCCACCCAAAGTTAGATTCAATAAGAACCACCCATATATATATATATATATATATATATATATATATATATATATATATATAATATTTATCATCAATCGATAGCTTGATTCGGACTAAAGATACCTCTCACATGAATAGCGCGGGCATTAGTTCTGAGCTGCACTTATTCAAAATTAAGGGTAAGACTTCCAAGAAAACAAATAACAAATCAAATCAATGCAAAATTGGCTTCTACGAACCTTTTCTTGCAAATTTGGCAAGACGGAAACATTTTAATGATATTGTATATTGTGTAATACTGAGGCTCTCTTAGGAATTCAATAAGCTACAATAGCGCAATCTTCGTATGATGAATAATTATGATTATTAACCACTAATGCTTACTCACCAGTGACTTCTTGTAACCAAAATAATATCCTAGACACTCCATCAATATATACTCACCGTTAGTAAGTAGTAGGTAAAAATGTAATTGCCCTATATAAACCTCCATTAGTGATACAACGAGTCAGTGGAGCTTGTCCCGGATTCTCCCAAATGTTGTTTTTGAGCTAACAGCCAATTAAGTATCCACTTATTGGTTAAATGCTTATGCTTATAAGGAAGCAATAATTACTCTTGCCCATATCGAGTTACTCTATTGCCAATGGAGTGAATATTATAAAACATCTTGAATTGGCAGTTCTTAAATAGGAGTTTGGTTATGGTTACCTTATTCTGCCACCAGAAATCTCCTGTGGCTTATAAAGGAGGCAACCTTAGAACATATAGCTTTTCGTGCTCTTCTTGCAAACCAGCACGTATCAAATCGTGCAAGAGATGATCTCGCACTTTTTCATCATTTGAGCTTCAAAGATTCCAATAATCGGGGAAAAAGACGAAAGCATTTATACCCGTCACAAAGCCAATTAACAAATTGACTAAGCTAATCGACACTCTAATTGATCTCATTTCGTTTAGATGGGGTTTTGGTGTGTAGAATCAGTTACTAATTGCAAAGGCACGCTGAGATCCCATTAAAATTAAACTTCTAGCTTGCTTTACTTTCTTCTTTCTCTCCTTTTCTCACTAATAAATATTTCGGGCAAATCAAGTCTACCATCCTCCCAAAGTTATCATTTTCCAATTTAGTGTCCGAAAAAATGAGGTGGCTTTATATGTAAATGTCTCAACTCTTAACATAAGAGAAATGGAATCAAATAAGTATTTATGCAAGATCCTTGCTAAAGGGGATGTACTTAACGCTTTCATTAATTAATAGAAACCTTTAAGGTTACTAATTTATCTGGTAACAAATTATTGAAGATAATCATTTAAATTGATAAACTTGTAATCGCCTCCATGAAGGGTTGATGGGGTTTCTGAGGATGATTTCTTGGGAATTTTCTCGAGGGGTAAATACATTCCCAAATTGAGAAGTACGAAACAGGAAAAATTGACAAGTTGCAATCTTCTTGATAAAATACCAGTTTTTTGTTAATACTACTTAATTTTCTTTGTTTAGTCGTTGTAAAAACACTGTCGTCTTGATGCGCCTATCTAAGTCTTACTTACTATAACTTGATAAGTGTAAGGAACACATATGCGTCTAAGTCACAATTTTTTCACCTTTAAAAAAATTCGAATTGATGTTCAAGAGATGATTTAGGGTGGCCATATGAGGTAGTTACCTGTAATTATACCGAAGCTAAGAACAGCACGGCTTGTAGGTCTAACTATTATAAAATCATTTTCAGTGGATTTTATGAAATGATTTAAAATGCACATATTATATTTGTTGTAGTAGTTAATTTATAGTTTCTTGCTAGTTTAATAGTTGTATATTTGATTTTACTATACTTCAAATAAATCACAATGTTTAATGGAATTTCAGTCAATTAGTCACTTGCTCCACTTATCCCGGAGGCTTCGAATTTCCGACAACCAGAAATCTCCCGACTGCTGTTCAATCTACTTCTGGACGGCGGGCTGGACATCTTTATCGTCCTCAAACCGGCGTCCACGCAGCGCAACCTTGAGCTGGCAGAATAAAAGGTAGTCGCTAGGGGCCAGATCTGGACTGTAGGTGAGATGGTTGAGCTCCTCAAATCCGCACTCGCGCAGGGCAGCTTGTGCAACTCTGGCTTTGTGGACTTTGACGACGTTGAAGTAGATCATGAAGCGTGAGATTTCGTGAGGTTTCTAGGGACCTAACGGGCAGTGACCTTGGTCATGGCCAAATTGTTGTGGATTATGTTGATAATACTTTCATGTGATATTCCAAGTTCTCACTCGATTTCTTCGAACTTCACCCGTCGATTTTCGAGGATCATCCTCTGCACACGGGCCACATTGTCTTCGTTGGTCACGTCTGACGGGCGTCCTGGACGGGGGTCATCTTCAAGGGACTCATGACCATGGTGGAAATCTCTTTTGCAGCGAGCAATGGTTGCATAGAAAGGGGCGATGTCAGTGTACAGTGCAACCATTCGTTCATGGATCTCTTTTGCATTCTTGCCTTCCTTGGTCAAAAATTGGTTCACTGTGCGGTGCTCAACCTTCTCCATTGTTGAAAATTTGTGACTGACGATGTGCGATCAGCTACTGCTTCTTAAATAGACGAGGCAGGAGCGTGCAGCTGCAGGCCCTGACTTTTCATAACTTGTCCTAACCCCCCCACAAACAGCCATCCCCCTTCCTCTGTTTTACTCTACCGATTCGCAAAACTTATTGACCGCCCCTCGTATGAATGAAAAAACTGAGGAAGGAGAAGCAAAGTTTCGTCCCAAAGTTTAGTCCTCCTTAGACTTAATGTTTTCACTGACTTTATATAACAGCAGATCTTTCAATCCATTTCCTCCTTTCCTTATTAGCCCATATATTGTTTATTATATTATTTTCTCGTTTATATTCGTAGCTAGGATGAGGGCTGTTTTATTTGCCCCCTCTCCTTCTATGGCTATCACTTAAGTTCCCAATATTTACGTCCGTCTTGATAATAGTTCTTTGGTGGTCGTATTGGAAGCGTTTTAAAAGGTCTCAAGAAGTTTCCTTTCTTCTTCCTGTGACTTTTTTAAAGATTTTATACATACTCGAAAAGTAGTTGGAAGGATATTTTTAGATACGAAGAGGACTACAAGATTCTTCCATTTAATTTCAATGTCTGTCATGTAGTTTTAAATTATGAGCAGGAGAATTGCAATTTCTTAAGGAAAGTTTTAGGTATTGTTTTAATCTAAATTTGAATGATCATTTATTTTATAGCTATATAAAATCGAGTTAAATAAAAGATAAAATAACGGAATCTAGTTTGTATCTTATGAAAAGGATAGGGGAAGGAAAGTTGCTAAAGTGGCTAAACTTGGCTTCATATAAAGTTTTCTAGATGGATGTACCTTGGCAGGGCTTTGATTTATTTAAAGGTTGAGGTTGTAAAAGTTGTCGCGATGTAATTTGTGCCTGTACATTTAGGGGTAGAGGGGAAGATGTGTGGCGTATACATGCGTGTTTCCCTTGAGTTTCATGTTTGGTAAATCTTCTCAAAGTAAAGACAAATTTGAAAATATTTAAATACGATTTTATTATAGACTTAGTGAATTTATCGAAGAAAAATAAGAGAAGTGGCTTGGCGAAGTAGGTTTCAAGAACATTAGAAAGATGTTGGGTATATATTCTTGTTGAACCTGCACCATTCTCGCATACCTATCTCAGTAAGAACTTCATTCTTATCTTGAATCGGAAACATGGATATTAAATAGAAATTAAAGTGCTGATAAGTAATGATTTAATTAACAATATTAACATTTGAGCAATAAATGTGACCTAGTAAATTCAATGATTGAAAGAGAGACTGTGCTTTGCTCTACCATTATAGCATATCTTTACAGTAATCAATATAGAAAATACTGGTATCTAATTTTCGACACCAGATGGCTAATGGTACGATCAAAGCTACTCTGAGTGGACTTTCGTAAAGAACTTTGCCTTTACAAAAAAAGATGCTGACACAGGTGCTAACACAAATGTAAATTAGAGTCTTGATATCCTTGTGATTTAACGATTGCCCTGGAAAATGTAAGTAGGCCGGTAATATCGAGAGTTGACCGGTGGAAAGAGACGTGTTACCAAATCTGTCGTGAAAGACTTACTAAAAGATTGAGTATGATGATCAAATTTGGCTTGTAAGAGTTAACGTGGTGGAATATTATTTCATTGTGCTCTGCCGTGAATCCATTGAGAGGAAGGCAAAAAATACCGATTTCTAATAATTTATAGTTCAAATTAATGCTCTTCCTCTTAAAAATATTGAAATGCGGCGTTCAGTGCTTTTTAAACAAGTCCCCTAATGGAAAAGCGAGCGAAGACGTTTAGGTGCTGCAGACTCTCAAATCAACAACACTTTGAGAGTTTTTACTCTTTGTATAAGCAATTAAAAACAGCTCCTTCAATACTTTAAGGAGTTTAAATGGACAAGAAGTGATACACTAATTGAATGAACTATTTCGCTCATCATTTTTTCCGAAATAATATATTATAAATCATTTGAATAATTAAGAGTAACACAGCCATATCGTCAGGTAAAATATTGTTCCGAGCGGTTCTTTAACTGTTAAATCATACCCTGTTGACATCATCTCTCTAGAATGTAGGACATTCACGTCATAAACGCTAACACTTTTTCTCTCATATATTGCGTTACCATTGTTATTCTCACTAAAGAATGGATTACCCCTGACCTGAGTAGCTTTGCAAAATTCAAGCGGTCAACTTGAGTTATGCTCTCTCGAGCAGAACCCCTACAGTGAAAAAAACCCTCTTTAATTAAACCTCAACACAACAAACTTTTCATTTCCTGCCTTCAAGCTATTTCGGTTTTCGTTCCCATATTCACATCAATTTTGTTAATTCATTCATTGGAGAGGTCCATCAACGATCAGATTCCTTGGCGATTTTGTGTGTGCAAATCAATTAAGGCCCAATGATATTATTTACCATTTTTGCACTTTAATTTCTTTCAAGTACTTCCTAATTTATTTCTTTAAAATAAAACTCAAAAGTAATTAATTTAACCAAGATGATGCAAATCAAAGACTTGGTTTGCAATTCTTTTGACATTTTGATCGACACTTATTAAATACCATACACTGACTGGTATTAAAACTCTAACATATTACAATGGTGCAAATGCATTCACACTCGTCTGTTTATGAATACACACTCTCTGCCTATAGTATTTTGGCTATTGTAATCTCAATCCCAAGATTTACCTGAAGTTGGTGCAGTAATTTGAAAAATAGTGTCGTGCCATCTTATATTGGATTGGTGTGATCAAGATTTTTTCCGCATTCTACTAAATGTGAGGCAGAAGTAAATCTGTTAGAAGGGATTAATAAGATTTATTTGAAATAAGGACTGTTTACATCGAATAATAATCTCTTAATTGCAATAAGAGCTCAATAAGGGAATTAATATTGCGATAATTAAATTAAGAATCACCAATGAATAGGACTTAATGGATAATAATTTCCACCGTCGTGGGAAATGGAATTATGTAAAGTTTTTACTTTACATGATTCACCCTATGAATTTTAGGTTCAGAATAAGGGTTCATATTGAATGTAAAAAACAACATTTCAGCCCGAATCGAGAAATGAACCAGAAATGGAAAAGAGGGATTAAATAACTAAATGAGTAAAATGGCTCAAAAGCGAGATTATTACACCCACTTGTCTTGGAAAACTGGTTTGGCATGGAAAAATCATTTAATTTAAGAGAATGAATGAAATGTTATGTGATCCAACGAGGCGTTGTAAATAAAAGGATAAATATTACTGTAAGAATAAGAGAATAAGCCTAGATATAAAAGTAAAATAAACATATAGTACAAAAGAGGAGTTTTATGACACCAACTTTCCACCAGAATATCGAGATGAAATGAATGAATTTTGTACAAAGGAGCACAAGATATGCAAGACTAGGAAATACAGACGTACTTAATGAGGAGTATAGGGAAAACTGTGTAGTGTTTTTAGCTATAGAAGGAAATGATAAATATATATGTATAGAGAGAAGGGAAGAAAGCTGTTCTGAGTTCAAGAAAATTCCTAAATAAGAAGAAAACTGAATAATCGTATTGAGAAATAATGCCCCAAAAATTTCGTTAGAGGAATATTTAAATTAACCACTTAAAGTGAATTAAATTTGAACCTTTCTTGTAAGTTTAAAAGCTAAAAGGAAAATCCTTACTCATGGATGGCATTGACTTTAGAGATTAAAAAATGCAAACCCTAGAGGCCATTAATGAAAATGAAATACTAGAGTCTAATAGTTCCAATGTTCAAAATCTAGAACTCCTATCAAGGATGAACATATAAACGTAAATAATTTGTGTATGATATACATATTAATAAAGAATCTCATTAGGAAAGATTAAAAACAGTAATAGAAGATAATGTCAAAGGAAGTTAGCAAATATAAGTTGATTTTTTAAAATTGAATTAAAATAAACAATTAGTATTCTGCCTCAAAATTTAAATTTTGCTAACTAAGTGTAATTTTATTCTAGTAATCAAGAAACCTCTGATCTTCACACTAACTAGAACTATATTCTTGGTAATTGCATGGTAGCGATTATATTTTTTGTAATAGCTTATCAACTTTATTATTATATCTATCGTCATATTACCACGCATGGCAACAATACACATGTGTTAAATTTAATGTGTTTATATTATAGTATAAAAAATGCTTCCGTACTACATTGAATCTGGTGTGTGCTACTAGTAGGCGAGAAAGAGAGAGCCGGTAATAATAAATTTGGTATGTTAGTGAGATAGAATTTGTGAGGTAGACAAATATTTATTGTGTGAGTGGTAAAAATCATGTTGCAAAACCACAACCCTTATTTTATCGCTTAATCAACTCCACCTTAACTCATACACAGTGCTACGCTCTTTAAATTACTATAAGTATTTGAATAATTAAGAATTTATTCATTTTTCTTCAGTAAACCGCTTGTTCCACTTCATATACGTTTTCGTGTTTTCATACAGCAATAACATTAAAATATAATAGTACATTTCTCTCGATCGTCCTAACAAACATAATTGGAAGAGCCAAATTCTCTTCTACACAACCCTACTGCATCCAATTTCTTCCTATTTTATTCCCATCATACCGCTCATTCAATTCACTTTTACATTTAAAAAGGTGGTAAGTGTTTCAGCCACACTCACCAAATTAATTCTCTTCTAAACTTTAAACAGCAATTTATAAATCACTTTCTTCAAGTAAACATACTGCTTTTCCCTGTCTCTTGGCACTTTCCCACATCATATAACTCGGCACTACATAGATGCACATTTATAGTAATTCTTCCTCTCGCATATTGGTCCCCTCCTCTTTTGCCTGTAATTAATTCCTCTTGCCTCCCTTCTTCGCGATTTGGGCATCTCCTTCCACCTCTATACTGATGACACTGAAATATACTTTTCCTCATCCTCTGTGTCCTTCGCTTAATCAACTACTAAGCTCCTTTCAACTTACACCTCCATTAAGAAATAGCTGTCTGCCAACTTTCTCAAACTTAACCACAATAAAACTGAAGTTCTCTTTGTTAGTACTTCGATGGTGGATGAATCTAGTTGAAGTTGAAGTTGATGTAAGAAGTAGGAAAATGTGTAGTAGGTATATAAAGATAAAAAAGAGTATTAGTTTTGCCCTGGTGTAGAAGGCTCCTCACAGGTTTTTCTTGTTTTTGTCTCTTATTTTTTTTCCCTTTGTTTGTTATTATTATTTCTATTTAGCAATTTATATATATATATATATATATATATATATATATTTATATATATATATATTATTTTATTATATTTGTTTTTATTGTTTTTTTTTTAACTAACATTAAGTAAATAAATAAATATATTTGATATTTCCTCCATCGTGGCTTTCAAGCCTTTCAAGTTTCTTACTTGCTATATAGTTCTTATTTTATATTTCTATCTTATAGTTACTATATGTTTTGCCGGGGTTTAGGTATTAATTTTCGATTGTCTAGGTTGGTTTTATAATAGACACTACGCCTCTTTCACTCTTTGCAGTAGTCTCTTGATTCTTTGGACTTTGTTTTTCTTTGATCGTGTGGTTAAGTATATGTACCGACTTGTTGTTCTCGGGAGCAGTTCCTTCCACTCGGGAAGAGGGATTTCCTGGTGACACGACCCCTGACTGTTCTCGGTATGTCTAGGTTGTGGTTGGTGTTTGGGGAGTATATCCTCTTCTATTTTGTCCATGGTCTTTCTTCCTAGCCCTTGGAGTTCTATATTCAGAGGGGTTAGTTCTGCTCTTGCGTGCAGGACTGTCTGCTGAATATAGTCCGTCCTTTTCGCTCCAGCTATAAGCAGGGCTGCTTTGTTCTGCACTCTCTGCATTTGTCTGAGAGAGTAGGAACTCGCAGCCTGCATGACCTCTGCTGGGTACACTAATGCTGAGCGTACCAGAGCAGTGTACAGCTTTTTTAGGTTCTTGGAGCTGAAGTTTTTAAACCTATACAGTTTGCCAAGCTGTATTTTGGCTAGGGAGATTCTGGAACTAATGTTAACTTTGTACCCTTTGGAAGTAAATTGTAGACCTAGGACTTTTTCTTTGTTACCATATGGGTAAACATCGCCATTTACTGTGTCATCAACACGTCTTCGGCGGTTAATTGGTAGGATTTACAACTTTTGGTGGTTGGTCTTGATTTTCCACTTTCGTTCATATCGATTGACGTTGTCGATTTGGATGGCTGTCTGCCTTGCTTGATATCCGGCATGGTTGTAATAGCTTGAGACGATTTGCGTGATGTCATCTGCAAACTGCAAGTACATAACTTCCTCCCCTACCGGATCAGGTAAGTCCAGTGTGTACAGAAGGTACAGCAGTGGACTCAGACAGCCACCTTGTGAAACACCCACCTTAAGCTCAAACTCGAGTCCTCTGTAGCCCTCGATCGAAATTTGGGCTTTTCCTCCCATGATGTAATTGCAGAGGTCCCTTTCCAGGGTAGGTTTCAGCTGGAGGCCTAAGATCTTGTTTTGTAAGCCTCTTAGCCAAACCTTATCGAAGGCCTTTTGCACATCTCGCATCACGACGTCTACGTATTTCTTCTCAGCTTTACACTGGGCAAGCTTTTCGGTGAGAAGGGCAAGGGCTGTATCCATCCCCCTTCTCTTGCGGAACCCGTGTTGCTGAGGGCTGTGGGCTTGTAGCTCTGTCAGTTGATCTTGCAACCTGTTAGCCAGAAGCTTTTCGTAAACTTTGCCTATAATCTCCAGGAGGGATATTGGCCTGTAGTCCACCAGTTGATCAAGCTTCCTCGCGTGGGTATAAAGATGATTTTAGCAATCTTTAAATCATCTGGGAAGTATCTTGTATTCAGGGAAGCATTGTAAATGTTCGTGATTCCCTGAATAATCTGCCGGGGGGCATGCACCAAGTTATTTCTGGTGATGCCCGTCCAGCCTGGTGCCTTCTGTTTGAAGGTTTTAATGACTGCCATGACCTCTCCAGCTGGTGTAGTTGGTCAACCATGGTCTACGAAATTCCTCCCTTTGTCAACATAGGCATGTGGGAGCGTGCGATGCACATTCTGATTCAGATCTTCAATCAGTTTGCCTTCGAATTCCTGGGCGAATTCCGCATTTTCTTCTGGTGTTATCCTGAAGATATTTTTCCAGAACATGCGGAATCTTTCTTCCCAAACCGCCGGGTCTTCCAAGTAGTCATCGCTCTACTTAATGCGGGTCGCTTCTCTACTTGTAAGACCTTTCAACTTGTTCACAAGTCGCCAGAACACATCGGGTCGAACCTCGCTGTTAACTTTTTCAATCAGGCTGTCCCAGACTTCAGCCTGTTCTGGTTGATAGCCTGCTTAAGTTCTTCACACAGGCGTCTTAGCAGCGTTGTTCTTTTCTCATTGGTACCATCTCTCCTGGTTTCCTCATACACCTCCCTGTGCACTCTAGCGATCTCTCTCATTTCCTCAGGCCATCTGGGTTAAGGAGAGTTTTGTACCTTTTCATCCGCACACTCTCGCGATCTGCTTCGATGATGCTGGCAGTTATCGCTTCAAGCTCCTAATCGATCCTTTCCAGACTTGCCCCGTTCAGGCTTACTAGTTCATATCTGGCAAAGATTTCCTTGAGGCGTTTCCAGTTGGCCGAAGCGTAGCTTTTCCGAAGAGGAATTCTGAGCTGAATTGGCGCGAGAGAAATGGTCGTCTAGATCGATATGTGTTCGCTGGGTACTGTCGGGCCTGGCTCACTACGGTTAATTGAAAGAGAAGCCATCACTTGTCATGATTATGTCAGGTTTCTTCGTGGACCTTACGGTGAAATAGGTTGGAAAATCTGGTCGAATACGCTGAATGTTTTTTCTTCTCATAATCATTTTCAAATTATGACCTTTTTCGTTTGTGTTTCCGTAGCAAGCCGTTCGGCGTCTGGCATTGAGTTATTCCCCAAGGAATACAATTCTGCCGTGGCCAAACAGGGTGTAGAAGTTTGTTAGAGGGAGGTATTTGCGTCGAGGTGGTTAGTATGCCACTGCTATATGAGCTTGCCTACTAAAGTATGCAGCTCTACCGCTACGAAGGATTCGTCCATATCCGGAAGGCGTTTGAACGATAGGTTCCTTTTGACGGCAATGGCAGCACCGTCATACCTCTCCTGAGAATGGTTTTTTGATATTACTCTGTAGCCTGGTATCTTCAACTGCTTATTGGTCGCAACGATACCATGCTCCGTAATCAGTATGATGTCGGGATCTAGCACACGAAATACATTGCCGTACGCCGTGGCTCTTCCCTCCCATCCATTACTGTTGAGCGTTAAGATCTTTAACCTGTTGTTTTAGTTTTCCATTTTCTGTTCTGGCTTGTGTGGATGTCCTAGTGTTTACGGGTGGTTGATTTCCTTTTCCCGTTTCTTCTTTTTTTGAATTCTGTTGGGGACAGTTGAACGAAGGTTTCACGGTGGAAGGCGATACTTTAGTTATGCAAAGCTTCCTTAACCGTTTCTTTAGCGCATTGGGCATCGAAGTTTCATTTGTAAAATTTCTTCTTGATCCCCACACAGATTTTGTTCAAGTCCCAGTCCTTTGGGAAGGGGAATTGTTTCGAGGCATATAAATATAGGTTGATCCTGTTGGCATCAATCTTCTTATACTTCGCCTTCTTTCCCTTTTTAGGCTCGGCATCGCATCCGGAGCTCTCTGAGTCCAAGGAGTCCGTGGTGTCGAATGTCTCCAACTCTTTCGTATTCTCCGCACACTAAGGTTTTGGTTGGACTGTCTTGGTGGCAACCTCTCTCTCTTTTTTGGCTTCGATCCTGGGATCTGGCCGTCTAACCTCCTTATTGTTCCGTTTCTCTGTCTCCTGGTTTCTGCTAAGCATTTCTTTGGGGACCAGTTGCAACTGGAGTACGTCTCCAGATGGTGGGCTCTCGGGGAACCACTTCTCGCTCATACCGTTATTTGCCAGCATCTAGTTCAGCTCCTTTGCAAATGTTCCTGGGTTGGTTATATTTCTAACATGCAAATATAATATGCATGTCAGTATTTAGGGGGAGTTGTCATTTTCTAGTCTCAGGTAGGTCTTCTTAGCTTTGGTTTCTGTGAGGACTGCCTTCGCTGCTTGCGCATACGTGGTGTTCTGCCTCCTGGTTTGCTCCTCTTTCTTTTGTTGAACCTTCTCCTTTATTAGGTCTTTTTTAAGAGGGCAGGCCATAGCCATAGAGCGATGTCCTAGGTCGCAGTTGACGCACTTTTCCCTCGGGCTACTGCAGTTCTTTCAGTGGTGCCTCGCGTCACTGCACCTTGAGCGAATCTCGTGTGGTTCGGGGCAGTCCTTTGTCGCGTGGCTCTCCATCTTGTAACAATGGAAGCAGAACTGAATGGAAGTAAATTCTCCCCTTTCTATCTGCTCTCCGCTTATTTTTGCGTTAAAAAGAAAAAGACCGTTCTCTTTTGCCTTTTGAGCCATCGCTGTGTCCGTGAATACTACTTTGAACACATGCGAGTATTCTACATTTTCTTTCCGGTTCCAGAACTTTATGACTTCCGAAACTTTAGCCCATGATTGGTTCTTCGTTATCTCTTCTTTAATTTGTTCTTTGGTATTTTGACCAATCCAAGGGTCCAGCTTCCTGCATAAAACGCTCCTGTGCGTTTGGATTTGTGGTAGGATTGCAGGTTGAAGGCCTATCTCGCGCAGTGTATCTACGGCCTCCTCCTTCGTAATTCCCTCCAAATCTTTTTCCTTCTCGCAGACCTCCACATATCCTGTGGGGACCTCGAGCAGGCGAAGCATAGCGATCTTTAGTTTCCCAAAGACCACTTCGAACACCTTCTCCCGTGTTGGCCTAACGCTACCACTGATGATGCGTAGCGGGATTTCGGTTGTCCCATTAGGCTCCATTATATCCTCGGGGGAAATCCCCCTGGGTTGTTTTTCCTCTTGTTATTTAGTTTCTTCTTGTAGTCCTTGAAGTCCTCTACGTTGATCTAAACTTCTTAGTGAATTTCTGTGAGCTTTTATATGGAGTTGTTTATCGTGCCCCCCCCCCCCCCCTCACTTTGGAAGAGAACTTCAGTGAACATGAACTGCGGGATGGAGTGGATGAATGATATGTGGCGGACTAAATGATGGGTGGTGATTAAATCAACTACCACCCCCCGGGGGTGCCGCCCCGTCTAGGGTTTGGATATCGATGCTGCTTCCAACTTACACAAGGACGGTTATGTGTCACCCTGTGGTCTTGGCCTGAAACTACCCTCAGAGATTAGAGCAAACTCTTCCCCGAAGCTTTTAGCTTCGCCTCGTAACCGGGCGTTCTCTTCCGTAGAGTTCTACATCAATAATAAGGATTAATTAACGTGGAATATGAATAATGTAATAAAAAGGAAAACTTCCTCCTATGTAGTAGACAACATAGGAAATATTATGAGTACAATATCCTATTATGAAATAACCTCCATCTAACAAAATCACTCTCCCTAAGTTCAAGTGAGGGTTCTCGGGAGGTACTTAGTTGCAGGTCAAGTTTCAGGTTCCAGGATGGAACTCAAATGAGATTAAATAAATCATTAATTCATTATGCATTAAGTGCACCAAGATTGACGTGAAATTGTATATGTATGAATCCAATGACAAAGAGATGGTCACGCTTTACCACGGAAGAGATAAGAATCCAGTAAAAACATTATATTATCCTTGCCTTATTTTCTCGTCTATTTGTATTTTAAATTTTCAAAACTGTTCATTTGTTCTGAATTTCATACGAATTCATTAGAAATTTAAAATAGACATTTGAATATTTAAAATAAATCTGAAGTTCTAAGATTTAATCATTTGCCAAAGAATTATCGGTTCGCAATCTCAGTTTGATTACATTCTCTGCAAGCATCTTAATAACGTCATTTGTTTAGAAAACGATTGACTCTAATAATCTATTTCCACTAAATTAAAAAATGAGAATTTTCGATTTAGAAAACAAATTCAGAAATTCCATTCATTTATAGAAAGAGAATTACAAAATTGTGAAGTCACAATCATGCCCTCTATCGTTCGGAATTGAAATTCCGACGCCAAAATTGCTTCAAATTTCGCAGTGTTAATTTTAGAGGCTGAACTTTCCACCCAGTGAGAGTTAAATAAGAGGGTATTTGTCGTGTACAAAATGATATTAAGTAAGTTTTCAATAAACGTATTTAAAGCACAGCGATTTCTTTTTATCTCTTTTCCAGTAGAATTCACTTGTAATAAGACTAGACTGGCTGGACTGTTTGCCTTAAATAATAGATTAGCTCTTAGCTAGGGGTAAATATGTAGTGAAATAACAAGGTCTGCTGACTAAAAGTCGCGTGCTCTCACTTATTCTGATTTATGACCTTAAGACATTCAAAACTTTCAATAATTCCCGTACTAAACTTGGGAGGACCATGTCAATTCTATCATTGGAAAGAGAATGCAAAACAACATTAGGGTTTCAATTTCGTTATAACGGGCAGGAAAGTTATGATGTATTTGCCCTCCAAAAGTAATTCCCACGCTAACCTTGGGAGAACTTTGGCACTTATATCATTTGAAAGGGAATGCAAAATAACATAAGGGTTTAAATTTCGTTAGAATCGTCCAAATTATTACAATGTTATTACCAAATAAATCAAAGCAAAACGGAGACTGACCGACATATTGGAATATATCGTCGCCCACGACTAAAAATCTAATTAAAAGTTAAAATGTTTATCTATTTTTAAATGTATAAATAAAACCTAAAATAATAAAAGCCACAAGCTAATCGCACCTTATTTATCCTCTTAAGAAATCTTTAAAACTTAGATATTATTCTAAATGGTCTCAAATTAAAGGATATGATTTATTATAGCATTATATAAAAATTAATAATTGCCACATACTAATCAACTACTAGTCTTTCGCAAATTTGTAAACTCAAAGATGTGGTTACATCACATGGGTTCTGTGCATTACTATAAATAGAATTTCTGCCCAGTGTATTTTTAAATGTCATCAAATAGATTGCGATAGACGAGTTCGTCACTCTTTGATTACTTCTATGATTCTTTCGAATTTCTGTTTTTAACTGCATTGTAGTGTAGTGATTGCTTATAATTTTATAATTTGTACAAAAATGAAGAAAATATAGTGTACCTCTGTAATCAAGATTCTATCTTCAAATATTTTAAATTTATAGATGTTAAGCTTTTGGTTTCAAGGTGTTTAGGTATTCCAATGTTCATGTTTTCAGTAATGCTTTCAGTACAGCAAAATTCCAGACGTAGTACTAAAGAGAAATATTAAATTAGAAATAAAGGTCTGTAAAGATGATCATTAGTGGCGGGCGAATCTACATTTCCCTATTTCGGTCGTTCCCCTGTTTGCCTTTTTTGTTTAGTAATAATAACATTCTTGGGCCGATAATAACGAAATTTTAAAACGTTATGTTGTTTTATATTCTCTTGCAAATAATATAATTGTCCTCCAAAGGTTACCACGGGAATTATATTGTTTTGGTAATAACAACATAAGTCTTCGGCTGATTCTGATGAAATATGAAACCTTTATGTCATTTTACATTCTCTTTTGAGTGATATAATTGCAAAAGTCCTCGTAAGGTTACCCTGAGAATTATTTGGCAATAACATCATGACTATAGGGCCGATTCTAACGAAATTCGAAACCTTTATGTTGCTTTACATTATCTTTTGGAAGATATAATTATAGAGGCCCTCCCAAGGGTAGTTCGGGAACTATTGAAATTTATGAAAGTCATAATCCATAAATAAGAAGAAATGAGAGCAGGTGAATTTTAGTGAGCAGACCTTGTTTTCTACCGAACCAAACGCAATTAAAATATATAAATTGTTTTCTGCATTTTCCTAGGATAATTACATCATTTGAATAATTATAACTTTTTGAATTAGATTGCAGTAGATATCGAATGTTTTATGTTAAACTAGTGCAGATGAGAAGAGATGAGACTTCTTCATTTAAAAGCCAAATGTGAGAAGTTATGATTAATTAAAAAAAAAACCTTTTTTATTCGGAATAATTCGAAGCAAGTGGGCGTATTTTTGCCTAGGACGTGTCAGCCAAAAAAGTTTACAGGAGGGTTGTTTGGAAGAGTTTTGTATGTTTTAAAGATTTTAGGAGGCCAAGAAAAAGTGGAGCTGCTATGTCACGATGAGGTTCTTAATCAATATACATAGACATTCTCGAAACAATTGGTGATAGACTGTGCTTCGTGAGACATATTTTCTTACATTTATTCAAATACCACAACAAAATTCGATGATGGTAGGAATGCTAGTTGTAAGAGAGAGAGAGAGAGAAAAGACGCAAGCGGTCTTCCCTTTCAATGAGAGAGAGACCAAAAAAACCTGGTCGACCCTTTTCAATCCAAACTAACGAACGCGCAAAATCGAGAAGGCGAGTATGGCCTGCAGGGTCGACTACACGGAAGCCTTACATGTGATTAAGAGCACGAAAGGGTCCCGCCGGGGATTTTCTTGCGATTGCCTGAATCGTGCAAAGTCCACCTCGCCCGGCAAAGCGTCTGTCCACTAGAACCCTATCCCTTCAGGCGTGAGGAAAAGACTCTAAAACGTCCGACCCCAGAATTGGATAGCAGTACCCGCCACTAACCGCCTGTCTTTCAAGTATCCGCGAGTATCTCCCATCTTCCCTCACCCGCTAGTTTCGCGCGAACCCTTACAGAACCCGTCAAGATCCGTTATTATTCTAGAACTCGCAAAAGTCAACCCCGTACTCGTTGGTATCCGTTCCTCGATCGCGACGCGTCAAATTGTCGATTTCATATTCTAAACCAGAAGGCAAGTTCTGAGGTACTCGTGTTCGTCATGAGGCTACTATTTTTGACGCTACCGCGTCCCTAATAAGGCGTGAATACTCCCTCGGACTACATTTTTGAGGTAACTGCAACGCGCAACTTTCCTGTGTAACCTCCCACCCCCTTTTTAAGCATCGTTCATCTGGGCTTCACGCACGCTCAAGGTCATTTGAAGGTCCCATCTGCTATTTTCAGTTCGTGTGTATTGTGGTCGAAACCGTCCAGGTCACCCTTACTTAAAACCCTTTTATTTTGTAAATATATTTCTAATAGTAGTGAGGTATATTTTTTACTCCTTTTCTATTATCTCAAGAACTTCCAAGATTGGTAAGCATTGGCCAACCTAAACTGCACTCTGAAACTTAATTGCACTCTGATTTGTATTGATAATTTCACCCACGCTCATAACGGACTAATCCGTTCATAGGCCTCTCCCTAGGGCTGAGATATATGGAAAAGGTTGAGAATTAACATCAACTTACGACACTAGTGTTGGTAGAATGCGAATTTTAAAAGCAAAATGGCATCACTTATACTTTTATTTCACTTTCTTCCGTAGCACATTTTGATAAACGGCTTGAACTAAGTGATAAGAACCTTTATAGAATATTGCGTTGGAAAAATTTCTTTGCTGGATGTCTTCGCCGCCTGTTCGTAGATGTTGAGGACGGACAAATGATTGAACCTGAGTTTGATAGTAAGAAGATGGTATAGATTATCTTGATAGAAGTCTTGTTGTTTGTTAAGTGACAACACATGCTCACAATCAATGGTTCTACTGAAAACTAGACAATGAACTGGATAAAGCTTAAAAAGAATATTAGGGCATTTTAAATGAACAATCACAAAACGTATCAGACGAGAGTTTGTGTTTCTCGGTTAGAAAATGTTCAAGAATAAATAGCTAACTAGTTCCTCTGGAAGTATTCTCAACTAAACTTTCCAGTAATTTTACCGACTGCGTTTACATTCACAAACTGCCGAGGTTTTTTAGCATCCTCCAGCTAGAGAAGCAGCTTTCATGATAACATTTCAAATCCCACAATAAGATCTTTGGTGGAAGAGGAAGATTGTACAATTCCGGAAGTTAATTCTGTAAAAAATCCCATACAGGCAGCTATTATATTTTTTAATGAAGGGAGAAATTCTAGATCAAATCAAATATCGATGATAGAGATAATATTCCTTTAACTGACAGGCATTATTTTTAATTTACGTTTGGAAATTCGGTATACAACCTTATTGAGTTAAATGGTTTGCTTGTTGTGGGATTTGTAGAGTATCAAAAGGAAACACGAAGGTTAAAAGTTTTTAAAACCTCGTAAAAGAAACGGACGAATGTTTGAGAAAATGGACTTAGGACTAACGAGCAAAAATTAAAATCAAATCCTCAAATGAAGTAGCAACTGGGGACTTTGAGATACTTGATTCATCACTTGAGAATTTAGTAAAATGCCATGTTAAATATTTTTATAAACTATATTAGAGCCAAAGCTTTGCGAGGCGATAGCATATAGGGGATTCAAATAAAAGCGATAAGCTTTAGTAACCCCAAAATACCATTACCGAAATGAAAAAGAGTTTAGACTTGATTTAGTTTTTAGTCGCAATCTATTTATTGAGTGACTCAGAGATCCCATTTATTCTGAACTAAATCTTGACTAAATGTATCAAAAACACTATATATTACAATTTTAAAATGAAAATAAATGTGTAGGTTAAATTTTAGAAACAGATATTTCGCAAATAAAATGGATGATTTCCGGAATGAATGTTCAAGTAAAATCACGGTGAGTGAATAATATGGCAAAAGTCAAAAGGTAGCAGGTATCGCGTTCTGTACCAATAATATTTTTTGTACTTCGGTTGCTGATAAAATCAACAGTCTGAATGATCACTATCATATATATATATATATATATATATATATATATATATATATATATATATATATAGAGAGAGAGAGAGAGAGAGATAGATAGATAGATATATTACAGGAGAAAGAGAAATATAAACTAAATGAGCAGTGATAAAAGAAACCGAAGTTTTTCTCTTATTCAAAAATATAACTTTGAGTCTAAGACATGAAACAAGAGTATAAGAAGTATAACTTCATTCGTATAGCCTAAATTAATTATAAGTCAAATTCAACAATAGAGCGTTACCTTGATAATTACTGATGAAAAACGAACGAGCGGACCATCATCCGCAACCTGAGCCGGAATTTAAAAAAGCCACTGTGAAACTGGAACAAAATCACAAGGAACAAATTTATGCTGATCTCGATCTAGATGCCCTTGTATTTCAAATCTCAATCGGTTTGATTTAGAAAATAATCCTTAAAATACTTTGGGAAAGTGTTATTTAATATAAAACCAATTCAAACAAGAATCTATTTCACCTCCATAGAACACAATATTCAAAATAAGTAACTAATTTATATGGAAAATAAGTCTAATCAAAAAGTGTTATACAGTTCGCCTATCCCAATTCAACCGCTTTAAATAAAGCCGAAGAAAATTCATTCTAACTTCAACCGTTCGAGAATAAGAAGAGCTTAAGATATATTTCTCCCCCAAACCTCACCTAATTTATCCCTGTACTATCATGTTAACTTCATAGAGGAAGTTTGCTTCTTCAAAAAATAGCTCTGTCTAAATATTATTTAACAAATAAATATAAAAAATAAATATTGGCAATTTATTGAGGGTAAAAGATAGTATTCCCAAGCCATTTCATTAGTGCTTGGTATATAGATTTACTTGCTCCATTTTTAAGCAGAGTACTTATATAAAAAGCACAGTACGTTCACTTCAGGCACAATTCTGCTCCCTCAATTGCATTAGCTATAGAACAGGTGAAACATTGCGTAATAAAGTATATATATATATATATATATATATATATATATATATATATATATATATATCAAGCATATTTACTCCAGCTTCATCACTTTCTTTAACGATCCCCCCTTAATAATTATGTGATTGACACGCCCTCATTGACATAGTATTTCTCATTCAAGAAAAAAATTCTACTTCCTACATGTGCGGGTGCTAGTTACTGTCCTGCTGATCACCACAACCCTCCACCCAAATATATCGCAATCCCATTTTGTCTAACGATTTTAAACTATTGTTGGCAAACATTCTGGATGCAAATGATAGAAGAAATCGTCTGTTCCTAGCTTAAATTTGACCTTAGATAGCAACTCGATGCTTGTGATGGACTTTTGACAATTTCCAGTTTTTGTTAAAAAATTCTTCGATTCTGAGTTTAATATTCCAAAGATTGGCTTAAAATTATTTCTGCCTTGGAAGGTTTTGATCGAAATGCCATTGTTTAAAATCTAAACAGATATAAATCAGACGATATTTTCCTATGAGTATTGAGAAATTTGCTAATATTGCTAATATTTTTCTAATTTGCTCAATATTGTGTATTTTAAGAAAGTTTTCAAGATATTTTTTTATTAGACAAGCATGATCAAAAATTTAATTCAAATACCTTGCCTTGTTTTACATATTATTTTCACAGTCTGGTCTTCTGCAGCAGTATCTCATCATTATTTTTTGAAGAAGATAATGAGGGTCATTGCTATTTTATTCTAAATCTTATTATCACTCACAACCACAGATTTTCAATTAAATCGAATATTGACCTAGTAGAAAACCCTAGTGAGATCGATGAGTGCAATTTCCCTGTATATCTGCTGACTTCTGCTCTTCTGCAATAATTGAAGCGTGAAGATCATGACTGGACTAGACATTTGTCAATCCCATGTTTCTTTTTGCAGGGGAATCTGTTTGGATTAAGCATAGCAAATGCTAATCTGTGTCATTTAATGATATTGATAGCCAGCCGTCTTGCAATGGTTTTGGAGTAGGTATCTCAGTGAAATCTTGTTTTGTAGTTTGGGCTTGAATGAGGAGTCATTTTTACGACAGACACCAAATATTTCCAGGCATAAGTTCACCAAGTTGTCATTTAAGCTCACTCATTCTGTAAAGTCACCCATAAAAATGTTGGTCCTTTTTGTGGATGTTGCTCCTGATGGTTAGCCCCTGATCAGAAACTTGTTTTAGTTATGTGGCCTGACGGAATGTTAATGATGCATACATGCTAAACTGTGTAAATGGGCAATTCATGGTGCTGAGAAGGAAAGTAAGGAGGTATTATTAGACATTGCTACCTATCTCTACCATGATATACTACATGTTTCTTAACACAAAACATTCCTATTTTCTTGGTTAATAAAAGCAAAGGCGTGTCATATAAGTATAGTCTAGACAATATAGCTGCGGCTCGAAATTAGAGGGTTCTAAAAGTTCATGCTTTGACACTCAGAGTTTGCCCTCCCACTTGTAATGCCTACATGAAGATCTATCATTATCTTTCACCATTGATATTTTTACTATCTTCTCCAATTTATTTACAAATATCTTTTTCCAGACCTTCTCAGTGAAACAACTTTGTTATTATTTTGTTTTAATTTTGAAGAAAACATTTTGGCCTCGTTGGAGCCCCTTTGATTACAGCAGAATGTCTAGACCTTTACATTCAGCGTATCTAATTCTGCCAGCCATGATTCCTGAATGGCGGCGATGTGTCACTTTAGCCTTTCGAGCTGCTTATTTATAGTAGCTATTTTCCAGAATTGAAATAAGAAATTTCATCTTTGGCTGAATTCATTTGCGTCCAACATGTCCCCTGAAATTACTAGTTATAACTGTTAGAGACACTCATTCGAGTTGATTCTGGCGCAATATATTTGAGCTAGAAGTGTTAGGCGTTATTTGGACCCATTCTTTCTTTTTTCCTATAGTTGTTCATCGTTCTTGTGATTTTTCTTATCTAAAATGTCTGTAATTTTACTATCTCATCTCTCATTTCGTATATGAATTGCTATATGTCTCTCGATTAACATTATTCTCTCGTTTACCTTTTCTTTCTCCCCAATATATATTTTCCTAGTTTTGCTCCTTATACGAATTTTCACTCCACTTACCTTTTCTTTTTTTCTTGTTTATATATCTCTCCTAGTTCCAGGAATATGTAAATAGTATTACTAATTAACGTTTAATAGTAAAAAATTATTTTGGTACTGAGCCCGTCTATAATGTCTTCTTGTAAATGATGATTATCAATAAAGTTATCAGAAATTTAAACTTCGAAGAAATCAATAAAATTATCAACAACTCAATCTAAGCTAAACTATCTGCATTAATAAATAAGTAAAGTAAAAAACAAGAAAGTTCAATTTCTCCATACAATTGAAAATTAAATTATATAAGGGGTCTGATTTAAAACAAAAATGGCAAATCAATAATCCAAAGATAAGTAAAAAATATTAAGTTTCTCAAAACGTTCAATTTCTTTTATTTAATAAATCCAAGAAACCACTAAACTACAAAATTAAGCTCAAAAGAAAACAAAAATCTGAATATGTGAATAACAAACTTAGAAACTGCAGAGGCAAAGTTTTACCAAAGGTTCATAATTAAATTTAATAATTCCTTCAAATCATAATTTCCGAAAGTGATCAAACTTGGGTCATAATTACACGACAGCATCAATGATTACATCCAAATAGGTGACTTACACCGTCGTCTCCTTAGGAAAAATTGCCCAATCCGAAATTGCCTCTTAATCGAGAGAGAACCGAGGCCCGAATTTTCGATTAATCGTTGGGATAATCCAGCCAAATTATCTTAGTTTGTAATTAAAATTTTTTATTATCTTTAATTTTGTTTTCATGTTCATTTATGAAAACGATCTTGTAATAAATTAGATACAAATTAACTATAGAACAAAGTGAGTGTTAATGCAGTGGGAGGGTGGGGTGGAAAGAAAAGTTCAGGTTTTAAAAAAAGGCTTATTGGGGTGTCAATATGGTCCATGTATTGTAATTAATTAAATCCATTTTGTTGTTTTTTCATGAATTTAATAGTTTTTTTATTTTTTCCCTTTCTCCATTTTTGCATTTTTTAAAAGATAGATATTAAGATAAGCTCAGCGTTAACACGTAGACAGGGAATCAATGAGTAATCCATCATTTAGTTTCATTCAAAACCTTTACCTCATCGAAGACAAGAATTCATATTAGAGTGACCACGAAATAAACTCCCTAGTCTTTATTCAACGGGTTCAGAATTCCGCCCCCACGAAATAAACTCCCTAGTCTTTATTCAACGGGTTCAGAATTCCGCACCCACGATGTGGCTAACTTCTACTTCATACTCTTCTCTCCCTTTCCTCTCAAATAGGAGTCAATCAGAGGATCCTGGTCGAGAAAAGATGGAATGGGACGGTGAACTATGGTATTTCAATCGGGGAACGTTAATTACTCGTTAATCAGCTTATAAATGGAATATTACAAATCAGTTATACAGACGAAGTATTTAAATGTTGGAAAGTGGGTCGATTATCGTGAAAAATAGGCAATTAGTCATTTCACCTTAAATGGGGTCAGCTCGAAGAAAGGATAAGACCAGCGGACACGGCCCTCAAGTGAATATTCCTTTGCGGGTTGGCTCGAGGAAGGAGAAGGCCAATGGGCGTGGCTCCAGATTGAAAATCCCGCTGGTGACGAGGAGGAAGGAAAGGGGGAGGGACCAGAAGACGTTTTCACGATCCTTCTTGAAGACGGATGATGGCACATCTGCTCCAGAAAAGTAGTACAACCTCCAAATCTAGACTCCGCATGGGCTTGGCACTAAGTCTCACACAGGGAACTAAAGATCCTTGAGGGGGAGAGGGTTCAGATGAGACGAGAGGAATCCCAGCCAATCCTACGGGGACGAAAACGATTCTAGACTTGCTCTGAACATAATAAGACTTCACAAAAAATAGATGGGTCTGCCTCTAGAGATCCTATCTCGAGGTATAAAAGAATACCGGGAAACTTGGCACAATACTTCTGTCGCCCAGAATGATTAGCGTTTGTCCTTTGACCCAGGTCTTAATGGCCTCCAACAATGTGGGCCGAGATTCGGCAAGCCGCCTCCAAAATACAGAGATTAGCATTTTCATGATGGGATTAAAACTTTTAGCGCGCTTAACTTCTTTAACTGCACCTGCAAGGTAGCTGGCGAATAATCCAATTCTTTCTTTTTTTGTACGCTTCTTTGTACTCTGACGTTACAACACCTGAAGTTAGATTTATATAGCGGAGTGAGGGAAGAAATTTAAGGAACAAATTAAGGGGATATTCCTCTTTGCTATTTCCTTAAAATGTATATAATTTGAAGGATAAAGTATATGACGAAAAACGGAAAGTTCATTTAGTTTACTTGATTGTACAACAGAATGGTACAGGAAAATTGAAAAAAATCATGAAAGACTAATATTATATGCTAATATTTCAAACTTTAAAAAAATATATAAAAATTTTGGGTGGAGCTGTAGTAGATAGGTTGGGCTTTGAATATGGACGGTGGGTGAGGAATGTTGTTTCAAAGTTAGATAATCCAATGGATAATGAAATTTAACAATAACAAAAGTAGACAACACTGGGAAACATTCTATGAATAAATTTGTCACATGAGTCTTTGGAGTTGAACAGGAGGTAGGTATCGTCAACAAAGCAGCGGTAGAGAATAGATCTGATATTTCCCAAATCTCGATTGAAGAATTGATCTTCGAGCCAGGTCATAAAGATTTCGGCGAAGACATGGCCCAAGGGGCTACCCATACCCACCCTATCTATTTGGAAAATGTATTATTATTAAATGTCAAGTAATTGTCCTTGACTGCTACTTTAAGTGTATCTTTTTAAAGGGAGGGATTAACTCCGTGGAATTTACAGAGATATGTTTGGGCGAAATGGTCGTGGTAGAGTTAGAATCAATTTAAATAAACCTTTTGAGCCTCCAAATATTTGTTTGATCTCACTATATATAACTTAATTGTGTTAGACGAAGGGTAAATGACCTAGAGCCTTTAGTGAATTACATGTTTCCTGGATTGAACTTGCATTACAAATTGTTTCTTTTCAATAAAATATTATTTTTGTTAATAATATTTTCTTATTTTCATCGTATATTACGAATATTGAAAATTACAATTTTGTATTATTACAATACATATATATAGATCTAAATTTGCCACTAACTTTTAAAAATGTATAAAATAAATTGCGTGGACTTTGAAAATAAATGAGTAAGCTTTATTAAATGTTCAACATCAACCTCTCACTGAACCAAACATAATTTTGTTACCACGACTACACATAAAACTGGGGCTCATGAAAAACTTTGTAAAAGCTATAGACAAATCTGATCAGGAATTCAAGTATTCAACATCAAAATTCCCCTCACCGAGCCACGCTAAGATAAAAGAGGGAAATTCATTGGTCTTCAGATTCTAAAACTTCTAAGATGGCAAATTTGAATCAGCCCTTTATAGGGTAGAGAGAGATGCTTGGGAAGCATTAAAGTTAGGGATTTCTCGGAAACAAACGGGAAGGAAACTGAACAATTGGTGGAAAATCTCATCTCCGCTTACAAGAACAGGGTATGTAACATATCACTTAAAATCCCCTTTTTGGACTCACAATCAGACATTTTATCAGCGGACTGAAGGGCAGTTAATGACGAACATGGTCAAAGTTTTCATCAAGATATTTCAACCAAAAAAAGCAGTATCAGAGTAAATTGGGCACAACAATGCTCTAGCAGACTATTGCTAGAAATTGGTAAGAGATGATTCTTCAGTCCACTGTAAGAGTCAGGAGAAAAGGCAGAGAGTGGATATGGCTTATAGTTCAAAACATAATGACACATACTATGAGGTAACAATATAATAATCAAATATTATATGCCAAGTATCTTTAAACCTATAGCCAATAAGCATTTTTCAAAGTGGTATTTGGATTCAGTGCATGAAAATACATTAGAATAAACTAATCTCATTTAGAAGGAGACAACTTTTCAAAAGTTGTTTCCCAGTGTTATTTGTAGTTTTTGTTCATTTTTTGACGTTTTTCTAAATTACCAATAAACCCGTGATACAAGCTTGACCTTGGTTATCCCCAACTTGTTTCTGAGAAAGAGGGATAAAATGGTCCGATGGAAAGGTAAAAAGTTTCGAGGCGAAAAAAGCCTCATTTATTCCATAGACGGCGGAGTTCTTCAAAATAAAGAGTGCCCTTTGATTAAAATCTAAATAGAGAAAGATATCTAAATAAATGTAACAAAAACAAACCTTGTTAATTATTTTGTGTGAATGAGACTTCTGAATTGTTGATGAATAACAGGGATAAAATTCAAGAATTTAGTGGAAAGAGACGTTGAAGTTATCATCAAATGGGTTTAATATTTTTTCACACAACGAGTTAAGAAATTGACTGTTCGATACTTCCCAAATATCAAAAAATGGGTACCCTAAAATTATTCACGTTATCTTAAAGCATACATTGTAACCAATAACCAAAAGAGATCTAATGCAGAGTGTCTTTATGTTTTTAATATCCGGACTGAAAAATCATTTTATGCACATTAATGAATTTTTTTGTGTTCTGTCTGGCGAAAGGAATTTTTTATATTGAAATAATATGATAAGTTTCATAAAAAAACTTTCAAATTTCAAACATTATCAACATTTATGTTTAAAGCTACAATTATCAAAAATTAGGGTCTTCAAAAACTCTAACAAACCTTAAATAATAAGTTTGTACATTTAATTAAAAATTTCCTATAATATAATTTAAATGTTATTATTATAAATAAATACAGATGCATGTAAATACAAATGTATGTATGACTATATACAAATCTTCCAAAGATGGGCAGAAGATACATTTGTAAAAATATATCATTACTTAGCCTTTGTTGCTAAGCAACGACCAGTTTCACAAAATGGCTGTCAGCCACTCACCAAGCCTAGATGGCAGAACCATAGCTGGATGAAATCTTTCTAATTATACCAGTTGCTGATTTTCCTTCAGACTTACAATAAGCAATTATAAAATTATTATCTATTTTCAACAATTGAAGAAACTCATTTGCTCCATAAGATGGTCAAATCAGTGGAAGGTAAGCTTCTGAATGAATTCAACTATTATTATCTTGCATTTTCAAGGGGTTTGTTGAGTTATTGATTTTCCGCCCCATTTTCTCACTGGGTCTCTGTTAGTATTAGGGACTCATCCACTCATTATCCTAAAGCATTAAATATAAATTTAATCACATAATTAAACTTTAAACATCTATAGAGAGACAAACAGATAATATTCTATAACAATGCACTCGAATATATCCAGCCAAATATTTTATATAGATACGTCTAATAATTTTTATCTTTGAAGCGCTTCTTCTTCCTTGAAATAAATCTATAATCAACTCTTGTTTTTTCCTCGACTCGATTATTAAATATCAAATTAAGAATAAAATGGTACAGAAACACATTCTTAGCTTATTCCTTGTAAAGGAAAAAGTATTGTTCATGAAAAAGAGAAAGAGCCTTTATTATTTGAATAACACCTCAGGTGTTGCCCTATACGATTGCCAATGGTGGACATACCATTACTAAATATAATTAGATTAGTTTTAAGTATTTTGGTTGCTCAACTTGATTAAATATTTCAGTACATATAAAATATTTTATCTGTCGCCTCTCTTCAATCATCATACACCTCTGTTAAGCACAAACTTTATACATGTTTTCTTTTGATTTGTTTTATCAATGTTCATATAGTCCATTTCACTATCAAATATGGATTAGAAATTCGTTGCCAATCTATGAGGCAGTCTTTTAATTGCGGTGCCTTTTGCTTCACGCGATTATAATTATGAATAAAACCTTGCACAACTGCCTTCAGCTATCTTAGGTTAACATCTATTTACTAAGATGGACTCGAAAGGAAAATCTTCGAAATTTAATAAACTTAGAATTCATATTAATTCGAAAAATTAAATTTGAGTTAGTTGTTAATTTTGAAGGCAAAATATAACCGAGTTAAAAATTAGCTAATAGATCACAACTAACAAAATATTATAAATACCTAAAGTCAATGATTACAGTCAACAATAGTTACCTGCATCAAATTATTCATTTAAGTTTCCAATTCTTCATATACGAGTATATCATTATTTGAAGAAGTATTATGATATTTCTCACCAATCCTAAATTTATTTTGAATTAAATATAATTAATTGTAATATCAATTCAATCCATAAATGTTATTATGTAGAAAAATAAGATTTCAAGTTTAGAGAAAAACATAAATTCGAAGTTATTTTATTTCGAATTCTTGCTTTCGAAGATATGTCCACATCTTCGAAAAAGTGACTAAAACAGCGTGACTAAGATAGGTGTGACTGGTAGTTACATAGATACACAGATCACACGGGACTTACGGCCCAGACTAAGGTGATCTGGCCTTAAATCTACTGCCACTTACACATAGAATAGTAGAAGTAAAGGATCGAAAAGTTTTAGGCTCTCCCCACCCACCACTCCCTCCGGCAAAAGCCGTACATGAAATAATTTGGGAAAAGTACCTTGCACGTGTAAGAAGACAGTACCTGAAGGAAATTTGCATTGAATAGTAATTAAATGAAATGAATGTGAATACCACTTACATACACCTGAAAGAGTTATAGTTTTGTAATATTATTTTATTTTGTAGCTTATGCTAAACAATTCCAATATTTGTTAAGTGTTTGTCTAATCTCATTTTAAATGAATCTATAGTGCTGCTGTCCACTACCTCGTTTGGCAAATTATTCCAATCATTAATAATCGAGTAAGTGAAGAAGTTCTTGATTACATCCATAGTGGCTCTTTTACCCTGAAGTTTTGAATCATGTCCACGGGTGGGACACTCCCCTGTCATTGTGAACAAGTTATTGGCATTAACGTTGTTAAATCCTTTAAGTATTTTGAAGCACTCTATAAGCTGCCCCCTTAGTCTTCGTTTTCTGACGGAAAATAGATTGAGTTTTTTTAGCCTCTCGTGGTAAGGTTTGTTACGTACTGACGCGATAAGTTTTGTCACCCTGTGTTGTACAGCTTCTAATTTATCTATGTCTTTTATTAAGTAAGGGGCCCAGAACTGTACAGCGTATTCGAGATGGGGCCTGACAATACTTTTATATAGTGGCATAATTATCTCCTCGCTTTTATAAGTAAAGTTTCTTTTTATAAATCCTAGTGCTGTGTTAGCTTTGTTTGCAGCAGCTGCGCATTGGTTTGATGTTTTTAAGTTTTCTGTAATAATTACTCCTAAATCTTTAACCTGCGGGGTTGTGTTTATTAAGCCGCCTTGCATTGTATAGGTGTATTTTTTGTTTTTTGTTCCACACTGAAGGATATGGGATTTGTCGATATTAAATGGCATTTGCCATTTCTCAGACCATTCGGTAATTTTATTTATATCAGCTTGGAGGCTAGCCCTGTCCTCTTCGCATAATACTGAGTTACCTATTTTCGTGTCATCTGCAAATTTAGATACGATATTATTTATTCCAACGTCTATGTCATTGATGTATATAGTAAATAAAATAGGCCCCAGGACTGATCCCTGGGGAACACCGCTGGTAACAGATACCCAGTCCGATTCCACGCCATTTATTACCACTCTCTGCTTCCTGTTTTTTAACCAGCTACTAATCCATCCGTATATATTACCGTTAATTCCTAGCGTACGCACTTTGTTCATGAGTTTCTGATGGGAAATTTTGTCGAATGCCTTTTTGAAATCTAGGTAAATTATATCTAATGATTTAGTATCGTTATATAGGTTGAAAAGGTTATGGTAAAAGTCAATTAGGTTTGTTAAGCACGATCTCTGAGACCTAAAACCATGCTGGCTATCACGTATAAGGTTATTGTTTTCGAGGAATTCTACTAGCTTGTCTCTAATGATCGTTTCGAGCAACTTTCCAACTATTGAGGTTAAGCTAATGGGTCTGTAATTACTGGCCTGGTTTTTACATCCCTTTTTAAAGATAGGTGTGACGTTAGCTTTCCTCCAATCATCAGGGAGATTTGTTAAAAATGAGAGCAAGTGACTCTGCTAACTCATTATGGACATGTTTTAAGATTCTCGGGTAAAATTTATCAGGACCAGGAGTCTTGTACGAGTTCATTTTCTTTAATTTATCAATTACTAGTTGCGGATTTACTTCCAGGCTCCTTAGTGATGGATGTCTGACCTGTATAGACTCGTTGTTATCGTTATTAGTATATCCTAAGGTGAAGACTGAACTAAAAACTCATTTAAGATATTAGCCATACCCATATCATCTGAAATAATTTCACCCAACTGGTTTTTCAAGAGGCCAATCCCGCTTCTCATTTGCCTATTTCTATTGATATAAGTATAGAAGTGTTTGGGATTAGTGGTGCTTGCTTTCGCTATCTCGATTTCGTATTGACGTTTCGTTGATCTTATGAGTGTTTTAAACTTTCTTCTGCTAGTGTTATATTGTTCGTTAACTTGATAGCTTCTATTGTGTTTTAATAATGTGTGGAGACGGTTCCTATCTCTAATTGCTCGTTTGATGTCATTATTAAACCACGGCGGATTGCCTCTATTCGTGTTACTATTCCTTGTCTTAAGAGGAACATGATTTTCTTGGGCTATAAAAAATAGTTCTTTAAATTTATTCCAAAGTTGATTTACATCTTCTATTTCTATCAGCTGCTCGTGAATATTTCCCAGGGCTTCCCTGAGGCCCTCTAAGTTAGCTTTACTGTAGTCTGGTACTTTTGAATAGTTATTGGTAGTTGAATACCTGGCATTTAGATCAAAGCGGATTAGTTTATGGTCACATGTACCTATATGTTCCGCTACGGCCAAGGTTGATATTAAATTTTCCTGGGATGCAATAACTAGGTCTAGTATATTATTTCCTCTGGTTGGCTCCCTTACGCATTGGTGTAAATAATTAGTATCGATGAAATTTGTCATTAATTTTTCTTGTTGGCTAGTCCCTATATTCAAGTCCCAGCAGATATTAGGTAAATTAAAATCTCCCAGTAATAGCGTTTGTTCCTCCTTTAATGTTTCTTGTAAGATTCTATATATTTCAAGGGCCTCATTAACGGTGGTATTTGGGCGACGGTAAACAGTGCTTATGTTTATTTTAAAATCTCGTAAATGTAGTTTAACACAGATCAGCTCCACTTCATTATTTGTAAGTTCTACCTCAGTTACTTTTAATTCTGATCTTATATATAGTCCCACTCCTCCTCCAAGCCTTCAAATGGCTCTGTGTTTGTAAAATAATCTATAGCCTTCTAGCATGTATTCACATAATAAGTCTTTTATGCCAATTTGTAGATGGGTCTCAGTTATGGCTATGATGTCAACCTCTTCCGTTGCTATTAGACATTTAAGTTCTGTAATATGTTTTCTAAGGCTACGTGCATTAAAAGTTATTATTTTGATTGTACTGATTTCTTTTGAAGGTGAGGAGGTGAGACTATTCATTAGTTTCCCTGTCTGTGGGTAGGAGTGGGGGTCAGGGCCAGGGGGCATCGGGGAGGGCACAGCAGCTGCTTGAGCATAGCCAGGGGGATTAAAGGGATTTGCAACAGGGCGAGGAGTGACATGGAAATTAAATGGGTTGTCGGTAGGGCGAGGGGTTACATGGAAATTAAATGGGTTTGGAGGTGTGGCTTGGGAGGGCGTATTGGACATCTGGATTGGGTTAGCTAGGGTTGAGGGGGTCCCTACCCTGTGCCTTTGGTCAGGTAAGGCAGAGGAAACCCGTTCTGTGGCAGGTGTGGGAGGGTTATTTGTTTGACTCTGGCATCTCTTAGTTCAGGTTTCATGATTTTATGGAGAAATATAGGATACGTTGACTCTGTTTCATGAGCAATGTTATGTTACAATATCCATGACTACCCAGAGGAAGGAATTCAGGTTGGCCCTCCTAAATATTTATTTTGGAACCGTCACTGGTCATTAACTCACGCTGGCAAGGTTTCGTCGCTTTTCTGAAACTGGCTGATGCATCTCTCATATCCTGGCTTGAAACAACTTTATTTTTTACTTTTCATGTGGTCACTTCATGGCTTTACCTTGCGATAATATTTTTACACGAGAATATAGCTTTGTCATATATATTTAAGACTATCGTACTCTGATGTCACTTGTTCTTATATTCGGCCGTTACAACCTCACAATTCATCATTTTATTTTCCAGCTCCTTCATAAACACTTAATACGTCGATTCCGCATTTTCTCTCCCAATTCTACTCAAGGCACTTTCTTCTAGCACAGGTTCTTGGCAAGTTCTAACATTATTGAGTTTTTATTTCTTTCCTGATCTTTTCCTGCTTTCCTCTGCTGGCGGAGGTTTTGCGATGAATCCCTACCTCTAAGATTGTAACTGCGGACTATAGAAGTTGAAATTACCGTTCAAATGATGAATTGTGTTAAGTGAAGTTCCATGATTTGGATCAATCTTTTTAAATTCTAGTTGTCTGTTCAATTCAGAATAAAGTTTTATTATAATGCAATTGGTTTCTTCTATAATAAAATTTTAAAACTAATTACTGCTTTTTTGTAAATTACCCTCTTTCATTATAAGAGTAAGCCTCATTCTTTTGTTAGTTAATCAAGCTTTCCAATTATAAGATATTAAGCTTCTGCTAAATCATTGAAATAAAGGTGGATAATTTCACTCCTGAGGGAAGCACACCTTAAGATACATCACTCGAGACTCTTTCGTTTTCATTTTGTTTACACCTTTGATTTATTCATAAGCAAGTATCATCCGCACTTTTACTAACTGGTAGGAAGTTAGACTTGAGAGAATGGTAATGAGCACTATGGAATTTATTTCATTATTACAGAACTCGGCCAAGTTAATGCCGCTATTTTGTTCATTTTAACAATTTAACATTGGAGTTAATTTGTGTGTGGAAGACATCAAGAAATTTATGAATTCAAGGATGATTAACAGTAATTTGACTCCATGTTTAGAGTTTTCTCAAGAGTATCCGATAATTAAAAGTAATTTGGCACCAGTGTTTAGAGCTTATCCTCAAGAGGGCCCTTTATTTAAAAGATCTTAATCAAGAGTGACCTATAATTTAATGAGAGATCAGAAGCAAGATGGACTTTTATTTAAAAAAAAAACACCTTAATTATTGGATTCTAGAGCATGTGGCAAGTAACGCAAACACCTTTTCATCTAGAGATTAGCTCTATTTGATTGCCTTAACTTTGCATGCCTGAACTTGAGCTTTCCACTCAGTTAAGTCATAACTATCTTCTGGACAGAAAGGTATTTGAATCGTTGTAAAACCAATGCATTTTTATGTTTATTAAATTTCAGGCTAATGATTATTTATTTTCTTCAAGGAAGTGATGGAACGATACAATTGTATTCGTTCATGGGTTTAATTTCTATCACTTCAAATTCTTTGATCTGAAAGCGGATACGTAACTTACTTTTTACTCAAACTCACAATTATTCTGACTCTGCAATTTCATTTCCATTCACGTAATTATTTAGTTTTTCTATTATTGCAGAAGGATTTTTCTTCTACTACTTGAGCAAATTAATACTAAACATTAATTCAAGAGTGTCACAAAGAGGGAAATATCATAAGAATTTCGAAGGCTTACAAAAAAGTTATGAAGTTCTTTGGACAAATTATGGAACACGTTCGAATGGATATATCTTTCCGTATACAAACACTTTTCATGGTGGGACCTACACAATTGCATTCGGCTTTTGTTATTTTGTAAAAGGAATTAGGGAAGTGTGATACAAAAATACAGTTGCCTAGATATTTGCTTTAGGAAGAGAAAAAATATGAATGCAGAGATTTAAAATAGGAAATAAAAGTTAAGAAAATGTTCAGACTGAAATTTCTAACTGGAGTTTAACACGATTTTATAGTATATTGCGCTCCTATTTATATTTTAAAGAGTTTTTTGGCATGCTACAATATTATGCTAATCTTTCATTCAGGAATGAGGTCACATTTCTATCCTGGGTTTGTTGTTTTATTAAATCATTTCTGTTGTGACTTTCATTAGCAATGAAATGCTTGTTGTTTGTTAGATGAGAGGTAGAGAAATTCACAAAAATAAGAAACAGGATATTTTGCAAAATCTGTGGAAAAGAAAAGGTTTTTCACATAGTGTTTAAGGACCCTAAAATATGTTACCATTGGCTTTAAATTCCTAACCAAAAATAAGAAAAACCCAGGCACTAAAACAGAATTAAAACAAAGATAATTAAATAACTTTCGATAATAATTGCTGAATGATTATTAGTTCATTCTAGTAACAATAACTAATATTTCTCTATGGCCCTTAGGCGAAAATATCTCTATCTTCCATTTTAAGTTAACATGAGGAGTACCAAGGCCACTACTCTTTACAGAAGGAGCTTGCGCTTCGCTGGCAGATTTTAGATCTGTGTCCTACGGCCTATCATGATTCTTTTTTCTTCTTCATCTATATTTGCTCTAATAGTTTCCATGCCAAAATTTAATAAATTTTATGAACTTCAGCATTTGTAATTCGATACTTATATTTATTTCTTTACTTTCCCATTTTATTGTTTTATATTATAAAGGATTATTAGAAATCACTTTGCGGAAACATGTAAATATATTTAGTTGACAACCGAACTAAAAGAAAAAATCTTATTTGACATTCAAAAAATCTCGCTCTTAAAATAGAGGGTTTTGGAGGATTACTATTTTTCAATACTTTTTTAAAATTTCTATTTCCTCACTTAAACGCCTTTTGAGCAAAAGGCCTTATAAGAATATCAAAGTAAACTATTCAAATTAATGTAGCAAGGTTGATTATAAAATTCTTATTTTTTTAAAAGTGTAAAAATACAAATCAAAAGTTTTTACTTCCTGAAATCGATGTGTTGGAGAGGAAATTCTAAGATTTTCTCGCATTTCATTGGACCGAATTTGAGTGGAATGAATTATTATTTATTTTCTTCATCGTAACAGCAAGGTTGGCTATTCGAATGATGTTATGGTTGAAGTTTAATTAAGAATATTAAGATTATCCTTAAGATTTGGACTGGCAGAAAGTGAAAATTAGAAGTGAGAAAAGAGCCGTAGTCTTTATATGTTTTTTTCGATCTTTAACTTTCTTTGCCTGGAATTTTTTTCTCGTTTCTGAGCATCAGAAAGACACTAAGACTTAAATGAAAATCCTGCGATGTGGGAAGATCTACAATCAAGATGATCCCAATTTTCTCGTTGTCTTTATTTTATTTTTACTTCGGTACAGCTGAATATGACATATAATGTCCAACATCTTTAGTTGAAACTCTTTTCATTATTACGCCTTTGAAGAAATATTTGGTTTTATTCTATTTTATGTTTTTTTTTCCTATTCACCTTTAACTTTCCCGTCCTACATATTATTTTCAAGTAACATATCTCTTGGTTTGATTATGGTATTTAATTTTATTTAGTGGTAGATCAAACAAGTAAACTGTTCCATTTTTTGTTACCTTTTCTCTTCTCTACAGAGCGAAGATTTGATTCTTCGATTTATATGTTCTTTCTGCTTCATCTTTTGGGCTAAAATACGAATGCGATCTGAAGATTGGAGAGGCTTATTATTAGATCCACGGAGTTATCTTACACAATCCTGCATTCAAGATGAATCGTGTCGCTTGTTCACGCCAAATTCCTGGTAAAGTTTACAGGAAGAGATAAATGCAGAGGATAAGCTGCGGAAGAGGTAAGGAAAAGATAAGGGAACAGAGGAAAATAAACTAAATACTGAAACTAGCCTAAATTGGGAGTATTTATTGTTTTACGCCTTGATCTTTTAATGCAAATGAAGACTCTACTTAAAGGAAGATTTTTATGCCTCTAATCTGGCAATTAATGGATGAAAGTGAGTAGAGAAAACTTATTTGAAAAGAACTCGGGTAGCGAAATCGAGAAGTAATGCTAAATACTCTTCGACCCATATGTGGGTCACAATAAATTCTATTTTACTGTAGTGCGACCAATCAATGGGTCGCAAAAGCTTCAGCTTTTGATAGGTATTTTTAAACTCAGTTTAAGAATAAAAATTATTAAATAAAAGCGTTTTTGTTTCAACTATTAAATACTTATAAGGTTACAAAAACAAAGCATGGAAGTAAATTTTAATTATTACAAAAATCTAATTTGGAAAAATAACAATTCAACATTTCTAGTTTTTTTCACATACTCAAGCCAAAATTGAAAATAATAAAGTCCTAATAACACACTCAAAATTAAACCACATGTTTTAAATTGAAGCAAGAGAGGCATAAAAATGGTTTTCCTCCGCATTCATTACAAAGAGTATTGACTTTTCTTGCCTTTTTTGCAGTCTTATTGCCTAGTTTTATTCTTGGGCCTATCTGCTTCCTGTAACTGGTGACTAGAGAAGGTTGAACCAGCTATAGCAAGAGAATTTTTGCCCCTTTTATTTTATTGTCCTCCGAATGACACATATGAGGGAGAGTATAATTGACTGTTTGAATGATCGGAAAGATATCTTGAAAACAGACGTGCTGCCAATCACTTCAAAGATATCTTTTGTTACCATTTCTGAGACTTCCTTATTGTTGAGTGACAAGAAGACATCTGGTCAGAGATGTCGACCCCTTTTTCTTCACCATTCTTATCTACTTTGCCTGAAGAGACAAGTTTATCCCCATGCTCAGGAACAGTGGAGTCAGTACTTTCCTTTTATCAGTCTAATTAAAAACTTTGACTCCAGTATTGCTTTGTAGCACTTTCATTTGCCCTTTTTTAATTTGGCTTCAAGAAGTGCCTTGAGTATATTTTTTCGATTGGAGCGCAAGATCCCACAAAGAGAAATATTTCTTGATAGCAAGTTTTTGCCCAATAGATTTGTATTATAATAATTATCAACAAATAAAGTTCGCCCTTGATCAGGATAGTTTGCCAATAATCTCAATACAAGAGATTCCGTTCTACTTAACGGTGAAGCAAATTGCTGCTCTCCACAATACACTTCAAGGTTTAAATGGAAGATTATCCTTAAATGGCACCAAACTATCATCGATAACAATTTTAGAACCAGGTTTTATATACTGCTTGATACCGCTCAAGCATTATATCAAGAAGTTTTCTAATTTTATGATTCCTATCAGTAACTCTAATTGACTCAGTATTATCAGCAAAATGAATTAATCTTAACAGCATTAGAAATCTGTGCCTAAGCATTAGTTGGGAAACAAATTTATTTTCAAATAGAATAAATACTCTTTAACCAATATATAGATAAATCTGAAGGCGGAACTATGCCCATATACATAATGATTCCCACAATTTGTTTTATTTCATCTTAGTCAGTTGAAACCGAGGACTTAAGTCTAGAATTTCGTGGCAAAGTGGTTGCAGCTTGATCTGCTTTGCATAAAAATTTGTTTGCTTTGTAAATAACTCAAAGACATCATCATTAATGAATTGCATATAAACATTGATAGGCAAAACTATACCATCGTTTAAGGGGACAGCAAGCTCTTCTTTACCTTTAAAGGTGAATTCTCGAGGATTTAAAGACACGACTTGCCACTGTGGATTTGAACTGGAATTCTGAGCCTCCTCTTCAGCTTCTTCTTCAGCTTCTTCTTCATTCTCAAACACCGGGCTTCATCACTGCTTATATCATCTGAATCTGATAACTGCAAAAGAAGTCATGCATAACTTCTCTTGTGAATAAAAAGTTGTAGAAAACCTTTTATATCTGATTTTTTTTTAATAAGGTATATATATATATATATATATATATATATATATATATATATATATATATATCACACGGTGATGTATTAATTATAAATCTTGTAAAGAAAAATTTTAATTTATTCTGGTATCTAAATTTTTCCTTCCACAATAAAAATAAATTTCCTAGATCATTAATAAATTAAAAAATCGTAAAAATTAGTTAAATAATAATCACAATAACTGAAAATTCCTAAAAAATAATGTTGAGGTTTGCCCTTGCAACATTCCAGTGAGAACTCTAATAACCCTGATAAAAAATACATATTTATAAATGATTTTTATTTACACATGTTAAAAATATTTGGTAATTTAACAAAAAATAGCAATTCCATCCAAAGTTATTTAACAACAATTGTGACCCACGTGGGCTTCTAACTGCAATAAACAAGCTATAACATATAATACTTCTTTGCAACCCATCCACGGGTCGCAAATTGTAAGACCCTTCGATGGGTCACAAAGCAGAGAAAAAGTAACTAATGTCCTTAATGCTTTGTGACCCTAATATGTGTCACAGTTTTTAGTTCACAATCTTATTCTAAATAATAAGAGGAAAATAACGCACCTCCTCTCACGATGATAGCCACAGCAAACTGAAGTTAGCAGCAATACGATAATATACTTCGGACCAAACTCCTCTCAATACTCCCCTATGAAAATGCCTTGGAGAAACGGAAATCTCGCGAGTAAGCTTATAATATTATTATATTACAAATATATACTAAAAAATTAGTTTTTTTCTAATTAAATTCACCTCATGTTTTCTCTATTAATATTTTCTTTCGTCAGATTGAAGAAAAAAAAAATTAATATATATATATATATATATATATATATATATATATATATATATAAATATATATATATATATATATATATATATATATATATATATATATATATATATATATAAATATATATATATATATATATATATATATATATAAATAAATATATATATATATATATATATATATATATATATATATATATATATATATATATACAAATATATATATATATATAAATATATATATATATTATTTATATATGAGGAATTAAACCACATTCTCTGAAGACAATTTAATTCAGAACAGTTTCGGTGTATCTCACACGCTTTTTCAACTGACACTGGGTAGAAAATTTAAGAGAGGTGCATATAAGCATAACACAAGATCCCCTCTTTTTTCCCCCAATCCCCTACTTGTGGCTAATCTGGGGGGGGGTTAGGCCTAAACATATTGAAGTGCTGAAATTTAACTATTTTGTTTATATGCTTTCTTATTACAGGATTAAAAGAAAATTGACCCTCAGATAGATTTAAATTAGGAACTGACGATATCAAGCTCGCTTCTACGATTCTTCTCTTAAGAGAAGAATCGTGGTGAGGTGGCCGCGAGAGGGAGTGGGGAGATGACAATGATCCCTAAGCAAATACAGCTGGAGCTAGTAATACCAGCGTCCACCGCATCCTTGCCTATGTTCTCATGCTTTCCACAAACAGCACCATGAGGTAATCTCCGGACCCACGTGGGTAAAGAAGGGCACGTGACCGCCATTGGACCTAATTATGCTACAATATATATATATATATATATATATATCTGCGGTGACTTAGGCACTCGGGCTGTTCGAGCTTAGCCCGAGTATAAATTTAATAAAGTAAACGTGTATTTGAGAGCATATTTAATTTCTACCAACACTGACTACAAGTAAGAAATTGCAGCCAATAGCTTGGGCTCCTTCTATTGAGCCTGGTCGTTGTTCATATATTTTTGTTTAGCATCAGGCGGTCATCTTAGAGTTATCTTGTGTCAAAAAATATCATTAGTAGCAGAGAGACGTCTTAGCGTTCACACACGCTTGACTTGGACACAGAACCTACAGCCAAAGTTGTTATCTATAATGGTAAAAATTAAAATGAATTAAAATTCAATGTTTTCTTGAAACAATAGATTTCTATATAGATTAAGATTTAAATTCCAATTCTGTTCTATAATATTCTCAAAGGTACGGAAAATTATCCAGCAACTCGGTCTAATACGAACAAGCCTGGTAGATGTTAAAGACTAACTGCCATCTCTTGTCAAGTTTTAAAAGGAGTTGGCAGCACTGAGTTCCAGACATGCAACACTCATATCGGTCTCTGGCTAATGGTTATTCTGCAAGCCTCTGTTGTTATTTATATGAAGTGTCTACTTTTATATTAAAACTATATTTCTGTAATATTGTAAAATTTTTAGCGCACATATAAGTCTGCGATAGGCATTACGTCTCCTAACTTCTTTTACACATATTTCTTATGCGAAATCTGTAATGAACCCGACTGACGCTGGGAACCTGGAGTCTCCTCTGATATATATATATATATATATATATATATATATATATATATATATATATATATATATATATATATCAAGTAGTAAAACAGGTAATGGCGTTTTTAAGGTACAAGAATTAAAGTAAAAAAACAGGTAAATAATACATCTCTTTTTAATCAACGTAGGTTCTATTAGATTGAATGCACTTTCACCAACCTTATTCGAGGACATTTATGCCTTTACTCTAGAATATTTGGACTTATAGTCAATAAATTAATAAAATTTTTCTCACAATCCAATATAAATGACAAACCAACACACTAACTCAAATTGTAGTAAGGTTTAATATAAATCTTTCGGCAATACATAATTTTGTGTTGACCAACTCTCAATTTGGTCATTTTTAATTTAGTGGCCCCTATAGCAACATGAATAAATAGGACTTTCGCATAATTTAACATCATGAGTTCAAACCTGGAAAACAGTTACGGGAAATGCATGAAATATTAACGAAGTATTTTGCCAAGCATCGTTGTAAGGTACCTCTTTGGTTTCCGGGGTTTCGAAGAGGCGATGAGAGTCTTCCAGTTATTCAACGTCCAGTGAAGAGTCGATTCTTTGAAGATGTCACACTAAGAGATGCTTCGACACAAACGATCTTACATCATTTGGAAAGCTCGTTGGAATATTTGCAGCAAGCAAATCATTCACTTTCACTCATTTTTTTTAAAATTGCATGAACTAACAGATGAACAAAAAAATTGTTGCTACCATACTTGTTTAACCTTGTTGCTAAAAAAGCAGAAAGACCAATTTCTTGAAAGAATTCATTGTGATGAAAATAGATTCTGTACAACAACAATAAAGGTTTGTATCGTGGTTTGACCGAAAAGAAAGAACGAAACATATTTCAAAGTTTGCGAACAAAAAAAGTGGATAGTGACAGTATGGTGTAGTGCCTCTGAGATTAACTACTATAACATTCTGAACAAAATCGATTAAATAAAAAATGATGAAATAATTTCAGCGATTAGAGGCAATGCATAAAAATGTGCGCGAAAACAAACAGGTATATTCGATCGTAAGGGTCATTTATAGTCTCCTTCTAGCACTGCCCGTGCACATTTGGCAAAGGTGAAACTTGTGAAATTAAGGGAATTGGGAACTCAAATAGTACTTCGCCAACTTTATTTTCTAGATCTCATTCCTAAAGATTTTTTATTTTTAAAAAATCTCTAAACATTTCTGTAGAATAAACAATTTCAAACCCAAGAAAGGGCAGAAGATGCAGTTAAGGCTCGAAGCGTAAAAACCTCTGCAATAAAGGCATCGTATTACGAGGGGTGTTCAATAAGTTTTGCAATTTAGATATAAGGAAACGAGATATGAGGAAAAGTGTTTTATTATGTTTCAATATATCTACCCTCGACATTAATGCACTAGCGCCACTTGTCCCTGAGGCTTTAAATTCCTGACAACCAGAAATCTCCTGACTGCTGTTCAATCCACTCCTATACGGCGAGCTGACATATTCATCGTCTCCAAACCGGCGTCCACGCAGTGCAGCATTGGTCTGGTGGAATAAAATGTAGTCGCTAGAAGGCAGACCTGGTATGTAGGGGGGATGGTTGAGCTCCTCGAATCCGCACTCGCGCAGGGCAGTTTGTGCAACTCTGGCCTTGTGGACTTTTACGGCGTTGAAGTCGATCATGGGCGTGAGGTTTTTAGGAACCCAACGGGCATTTGATAGACCCTTGTGGCTTTTGTCTTCCGTGAAATTATGTTATGTTATGACCTTGGTCATGGCCAAATAGTCGGGGATGATGTTGATAACACTTCCATGTGATATTCCAAGTTCTTTCTCGATTTCTTCAACCTTTAACCGTCAAATTTCGAGGAAACTCTTTTCCGCACGGGCCACATTGTCCTTGTTGGTCACGTTTGACGAGCGTCCTGGACAAGGATCATCTTCAAGGGACTCACGACCATGGCCGAACTTCCTTTTCCAGTGAGCAATAGTTGCATAAGAAGGGGCGGTGTCGGTGTATACTGGAACTATGCGTTTATGGATCTCTTTTGCATCCTTGCCTTCCTTGGTCAAAAATTTGATCACTGCCCGGTGCTCAATCTTCCCCATTGTTAAAAAATTTTGAACTATGATCTGTGATCAGCTACTGCTTGTTAAATAGACGAGGCAGGAGCGTGTGGCTGCAGGTCCTGACTTGTCATAACTTGTCCTAACACCGCCACTGACAACCATCCCCCTTCCTCTGTTTTGCCCTACCGATTCGCAAAACTTATAGACCACCCCTCGTACGTTTGCAAATTCGCATTGATCAGATGGAACCTGCTTTGATTAAGAGTAAATTAATTAGTTACCTTTCTGTTTAATTTAAACTTTGCATCTTAAAAAACGCCATTACTTTTGAACTACCTGATATATACGAGGGGTGGTCAATATATATATATATATATATATATATATATATATATATATATATGAGCGGGTTCTTATTTTTGGACTTTCAACATCTTTACCTTTCATCCCTTTAATATATTCCATTAAACAAAGTAGGCTTTATTTTATGGATATTTAATTACGCTTAGGGTGTGCTCAATGAAACCGAATTTCTAAACTGCCATAATGTAATGAAATCTAGTGCAGATTATTGATAACTTAAACTCACAACATTCTTACACTACATTTCACCAGTTACAGTACTTATGCATAAACACTAGTTAATAGAATAACATAGAACACTCTAAACAGTTATAATACTGATTAAACCAAAACTATGTTACTGCCGTTCAAATGTGAAATTGTAACAACAAAATAAGGTCTGATATGGCAGATTTTCACTGCAGTCAAGCGAGTCCTTCAACAATACTACCCTTGTGGCTGTCCTTAGAGAGCTTTCGGTGCTCTCTGACTACTTGTATAATGAACTGTGTCTTTTCTTCAGTCCTTGATATGAGTCCTTTATACTCCTGGATAAGTAATATGCTTCTCTCCGGCGCATCATTAGTCACAGTCAGGCTCTTTGCAATCTACTCTCTAGCGATGAATGTTTTGTTATGTGCTCAGCTAATGGGATCTTCAGTCGAGAAATCATGATTCTGATCTAGAATATCAAAGAACCTCCGAGTGTTTTTTGTGACAAAATTGCTCAAATGCTTTATTCCAATGTTTAGCAGATCTACTATCACTTATTTTTGTGGCTCCTGGTCTCCTCCGTTATCCATGGCAGCAACCCTTGCCTTCTTCTCAGCAACAGTGACAGCTTTTTGAGGGCATCTTTTGCCGTTTTGTCATCATCAGCAGCCAACGACTTTAGGAGTTCCACATAGCTGTTTCGCGCAGCTATTGGGAGCCGTGAGCAGAACCAAGACTTTTATAATGCTTCACTCCAAAGACACAGAGCTCATCATGCCTTTCAGTTCGTGAGCGGTTAGACTGAATATATCCCGGAAGACAAAAATCTTCAGTGCATATATTAGTCGTGCCATAAAGTGAACGCGATGCATTGCCCGTGATTTGACAAGGCGAACTCCTGTAGTTGGAATTCGGCCAAGGAAAATGATGGTCAGTTATAACAGCTCCCGGAAGTCCTCCCTAGGATTAACTTCCACCAGTTTTTGTGAGCAGAGCTCAATGATGTTGCCTGTTATATTTGGCAAGCACTGGCAACATCAACGTAATTGATTCCTGGCTTGTATTTAGTGAAGGACATTTGGTTTCAGTAACAATTGAATCTCTTGAAGCTACCAATGTCTGGACTGGATGATGAGCTAAAGGTGAACATAAAAAACTCTTCCCCAGTACATCGTATATATAATGGCGCCATGCCAAGTGAAGCAGGTTCTTTCACATCATTTGCTGAAACAAAATACAGACGCCATTCTTTCTGCCTGTGTTGCTCAAAGTTGGGTCGAAGCAATTGGAACAAATCCAGTTTTTCAAACCCAAATCATCCACTGATTCAGATATTTCTTTCGAAATGGCTTAAGCAGTTTTGGCTGGCTACTTGGCTACGCAAAGCAACTGCTCAACGCCTTTTTCCAGACACAATTATAGGGAGCCTGTCCACATTCTCGTCTTCTCTCAGTTCAGCCATCAGTTTTCCGTCTTAATGAAATGTTAAGGGCTGTTCGCAAGAAATACCCTGCTTGAGATCTGCAGAGCGATCCTTACGGTGTTGCTGAGGATAGAATATCGGCTTACTTTTAACTCAAGCAGTTGACCTGAAGCATCAAGCAGAGTAAAGTGTGTATTTCGTGACGATCACTGGTCTTGGTTCGATCTAAGGCTGAAACGACGTCTTGATTTAGAATGCTCTTCTTTTCTCTTTTACGCCTCTCCTTGTGTGCGTGCCCCTCTTCCTGCTGTGGCTCTGGCTAAGAAGCTTCAGGAAGACTCATCAAGGGTGACACTTTTCTCATACTGACAAGCTTTGTATGCTTGGGGTCGCTATGACGAAAAGATCATTCAGGGTGTCGCAAAATTTCTCTTCGTTCTTCTGTGTTTAAGTTCTTTGCCACCTATTCTTCTTTAAGGCTTCCCATTCTTACACAAATGCTTTATGTTTCCTCACAGCATGGTGAAAAGGCTGAATAGGAATGCAGTTATTTCCACAAAAGCTTTCGACCTCCTTCATAGTCTGCACCGCTGCTTCATGCTTCACCATTCCCTTTTCGCTCTCTGCAATGCAGATATACTCAGAATATGTCACCTTTGAATGGAATCAGGCCCCCCTACCTATTCCTTGGTGTTTCCTAGCAAATATACGTTATCCAGTTTTTGTAAAGTATGTAAAAAATATGGAAAAGACAAGTGTTTAGGATTTAATCTGATGGAGACCATTTTTTTAGCAATTCTCACCTGACAAAATTAGAATTTAAATCTCTCATAATTAAAATGTCTATTAAAACAGCATACTACGTCCAAATTGCTTGTGGGATGCAGCTTTGGAGAGAATTAAAACATCTTTCTGGTTATATCTAGGAGGACAGTGTCAGCAAATGTGGGTCATGTATATCATAAATACCTAAAAATATTACTATTTGGATACCAAATGTTACAGCTCAATAAACCTGGCCTTCCTGAAGATATACATGCTTCAGAGCAGATAATTCCCATGCACTATAGTAATTGCCCAACAAGCTCAGTAATTGTGTATTCGCATTAGAGCTTTATGTTGAAGTATGTTGGATTAGTGGATTTTTTCTTATGTCTAAGTGCTATAAAATGTTACACGAATGTGCCAAATACGACATCTGCAGTAATGTTACAAATGAGATATTTTCTCAAAACTGTATCAGTGTGCTGTGTAAAAGTGCGTAAAAGTTTACCTAATAACTTTCAAATTGCATCTCTGGAACTCAGTGCTGCCAACTCCTTTTAAAACTGAAGAAAACCCAAAGACAAACGGCACGGGTGAAATTTCCAATGCATTTGAGAGCACCTGTGATCCTCTGATGATTCGGGACGCTCCTTTCTCCCTTTTACTGAAAAGGCAGCTCTGATTTTATTAAGAAATAAGCGAATTATTTTACACATAAAACAAAATAACACCTAAAAATTATTGATCTTTGGAGTCAGATAAATAAATCACTGCAATGGCATCCATCACTCAAAAGTTATGGCATCGTCGCGCCCCTAAGTTGGGTGCCCTTTATTTGCTTCCTACAACTTGTGACCCACAAAAGAACTAGTGAATTCGTCGTTCAACAACCATAACTGGTGAATATGCATATATATATATATATATATATATATATATATATATATATATATATATATATATATATATATATATATATATATATATATCCCGCTATAAGTCCATTACATTATATTTTAACTGATGAATTTTGGGGGGATATTTTATTATTTTATGTACAAATTGAACTCGAATAGGGGAAAGCCGAGAAGTAAAAGAATCTTTTGAAACAAATGGTGAAGTTCATTTAAAATAAAATGATTATCAAATGTATTTGAATAAAAAAAAGGAATTACAACTGGTGAAGTTCAGAAAAATTTAGGAAATTAGATCAAAATTAAAGGATGGCTGTTCTTTTGGTTAAGTCGAAGGTTTTATCTTTTTAAAATAGATTTTCCATTTAAATCTTTAGCAGGAGGAGATACCTAATGGCTCCATAAAAACGACTAGAGCAAAAAAAAATAGTAATGGGAAACCACATTTATATTTGCAACCTTTTAGTAAGTTAGGTTATTATATATGAAATTAAAGCTCATTTAAAGATATTGGATAGGGAGTTATTTCAGACCCCACCCTACAAACCTGATATCATATAAATGGCTATAGAATTACTAAAGATGAAGCATTCCAACTCACTTCACGACTACAATATGCACATATGATGTAGTTATGATGTGAATTCAGTTTTCTTTAGTTCCATTAAGATTTCTGTTAATAGTGCACTAAAACATATATTTTTCTAACAAAGCCAACTATTGGTTTGGTTCTCAGTTGGAAAAAGGGGTGTAGATTAATAGTAGCGGTGTTGTAAATGTCCTAGAATTTAGTTCAATCTATATTCGAATGAGGCTAAAAATATAAACTTGTTATTAGGCTCCGTTTTATAGTAAATATTTAAAATTGCATGGTATAGTTTTGCGTTTGGTATACAAATCAATTTTAAAAATCTACGTAAAATTTCCAGGAATGTCTAAAAGTTTTCATTATGTTCATTTTTACTATATTCTATTCAGCATGCTAAAATACAAAATATTTACTATTAAAAGTAAATCAAAATTGCAATATAATGATATATAAATCAATAGTGTAGTTTTATTTGTTTTTTTGCACAAATTGACTTAATTTTCTACATAACATTTTTCACAAATGTCTAGAATTTTGCATTATCTTAATTTTCACTATGTTCTCGTCATACTGCTAAAAAAATAATTATACTATAAAAGAGCAAATAAATTTTGCAATAAAATGATATAGAAAGCAAAAATGAGAATTTTAAACGAAAGAATTTGCAAGGTGACTAATTATAAAATGTACTTTCCCCTTAAAGCAAATTCGAAATGAAAAATCTGAGCTTTGGAGTGTGTTGTTCCACATTTAAAACGAAAAAAGAGTGGCTTTACCACTTCTTCTTACATAGCGAACTTGCGCTTCACAGACAGACATTCAGTAAGTGGCTTAGGGACTATTTGGCTCTATGTAGTAGCGAGGTTTTAGTCTAAATAAATTTTAAACTTTTCCAGCACATATCTCTAAATTATTGACTGTTGGTCAAGGGTTTTTCTGAATCATATTTATTTTCCAGGTCTAAAAGCGAAATAAAACCTTCATTGGACTTCTTTGGATATACAGGAAAAAACAAACCCCAGAGCCCTTTTTTCATCTGAATTTGATTTATTTACTAAAAAATACCAAATTATTTAAGGCTTAACTTTAATGCATTTTTTAAACTTCACGAATTGGAATTATTTTTTGTCTTTAAAAATTCTCAAACATTCAATAATCATATTTCTTTCTCCAGAAATCTTAGAAATAACTTAGAAATTATTATAGAAATTATTGCTGATATCAATCAGGATGACAAACTATCAAAAATTTTAATAAGAAAGAAATTTAATTGCCAATAACAAATGGAATAAGACAGGGTTGTAAGGGCTCTACAATATTATTTAAATTAATAACATATAACCAGACAATGGTTACCCCACTCCCTTCCTATGGTGGCAGCTTGCGCTTCGCTACTAGGATTCAAATTTGTTTTCTAAAAAAAAAGCAGCCATGGTTAAATTTTTATAAATTTTCTCAACTTGGCCAATATAACAATTTTAAAAAGGAATTCTGAACTAAATTTTCCCCCTTTCAAAATATCACGTTGCTAAAATATAGTAATAGAAGAAGATATATGGAAATAAATTTTCTGAACTTCAGCATTTGTAATTCTCTGGGTTTTAAAGAATTCACGAAATTTCGATACTTATATTTATTTCTAAACTTTCCTATTTTGGGGGGGGATATTATAAAAGAATTATTAGAAATAACTTGGAAAAAAACATTAGTCATAACCAAACTAAGATAAAATTATTATTCGAAAACTCAAAAAAAAACCTTCTAGAATAATAGATTTAGTGTTGATAATGATGATGATGATAATGAATAAAATTTTAAAAATACATTCAGATTTCATAACGAATTAATAAACTTAAGTAGTATATACTATAAAGTATATAGGCTTCTTTTGACACAATCATTTAAAGTGTTATCTCTACTATAAACATTGTAATTAAAAGATATGTTCTTTCAAAGAGCAGATTAATAATTATGAATATAAAAGAAAAAAACTGATATAGCACGAATTAAAGTTGAAAATGAGATTAAATACTTAGGACCAACAATAAATGACTCAAGAACTTATTTAATAAACTAGAATCATTCACTTATTAGAAAAGCCTATTTTTTTTAAGAGCCAACAGAGGGGGTTCTGAAGCTGAAGCTGTCTTCACTGGTGAGCTGGGTGCAAAATATTGTTTTTACACAAGATTACGCACAGTACCCTTTTAGTAGAATGTTTTATTAATTGCAACTCGCAATTGCGTTGCAATATAAATACCACAATGGTTGATTCGATTCGGCCAGACGTTAATTTGTCTTTTACGAGGTTTTTCGACATCTTTTCTTTGTTGGAAAAGATTTTAAGTAAGTTTTCTTTGTCTCCGAAACTGAAGCACTTTCCTGAAGCAATGACACCTTAAAGTTTTGAGTAGATCATTCGAGTCTCTGATAAAGGTAGGTATACGGAAGGCACACTAGTGTGACTTTTGTTTTTCCTATTAAATATTCTCTAGTAACTATTCATAATTTCATCATAGTTCATAAACTATTCTATGACATATGTTGATTGCAGTGAAACTATATGTGTAAAATTGAGCTAAATCATTCAGAAGGCATCAGCAAACGCTTCAAAAGCTTGACAAACAAATAAAGTAAGAATAGCAATTTTTAGGAAAATTTGCAATCAAAATTATTCATGCCCTATACAACTTGATTAGTAATACTGAAATGTTTAACCGTTTTAGTCAATGAAACTTCTCAAATGATTATAATTATAGTTTTAGCTTTTTTCAAACAAATTATAAATAGGGATTTGAAAAACTTGTCCGATTCAGCGATATTTTGTGGCGGAGGGATCTTGCCTGAATACAGGCCTTCAGTTCCTACCAAATATTTTTATCAAGTTGAGAACATCAAATGTGATGGAACTTCCTGAACGCTTACTTTAGCTTCCTCGGACCAAGGAGAAAATAATTTTCATATTGTTGGGGTAGTTATCGTAGTGAAAGACCCATCTTGTCCATAGGTTAAGCATCTTGTTTGTAATATTCCTTATTCAGCATTACGTTGATCCGATGAAGCGTAGCAAAGTGTGTTTAGGAAAAATTCCCTTTAACATAATACATCCAGATTCATGCTTTAGTTTAGGAAGAGAATGTACTTTTTGAAAGACAAGCCCTACCTCTTTTACATCAAAAATACCTTAAATCATCTATGCAGAAGAAATAAATCCTTATTTCATTTGAATATAGCAAAAGGCTTCTGAAATAAAAAAATTTCTCTCTACGAATGATCATTGGCTTACTTGAGGAGGGCTTTGAAATAAATGTTTCCCTATAAATTTTTCTTCCCAGACGACGTCCGATCATTACCACCGTGTGTAACAAATCTAAGACATAGGCACGTATCATATTTTCTTTGCCAGCTGCCCCTTTATAGAGGTGTGATCTTTATTTTCTGTAACATCTCCTCCAGCAAGGCTTTAACCTCGCAATAAAGTGTGGCAGCCTTCCAACACGCAAACAGTTCTCGTCACTTCAAACTTTTTAAATTTCTCATCCGCTTCTTCCTCTGTCACCCATTTTCTCTTAACTACTCTTTCTGTTGGAACTAACTCTGGTAGTTCAAGTTATATGTAGGACCTCGTTACTTGCTTAGGTTAGAAATTCAGGTTTTTGACTACCAAACTTTAATTGTTGAAATATTTACACACTTTCCACTAAATACATAACCAGATAAATTTATTTGCCAACACCTCCTAAAAAATCACCCTAATTTGTCAGAAAACTTTCTAAAAATTTAATTACATACCATTTATGGGAAAACAAATAAGTACAGTTAAAACCATATTAGCAAATATGTGAAATAAAAAAGGGGTATTATGAATAAAATCCTCATAATATTTTAACAAGAACTTTAAAAATTAAATTTTAAATAGAGATGATATATTTTTCTAAATGCCTAAATATTTACGGTCTTGGCTCGTTGGTGATGTTAAATGTCCACTAAGCCTTTTTATCTACTTAGATGTGATTAAATGTACGCGTAGAATATTTCATAAATATCAATATTTTCCCCAAGAACAATTGTTTCCTTTAGTTGAATTAAAATTCATATTTAAGCTGGGATAGTTAAAAAAGTTGCAACCCATTACTTATTTCTTTATATTACTTGATTCGTGGTTTATGCAATCAGGAAGAGTCCAACTTAATTCCCTTGGGTACCTAGGATGTCACAATAAATATAAAATACATGGAAGGAATCGAAACGGTAGTTAGATATTTGAAAAGAAATGATGAAAATCCAATAGTATGATGGATTTATCCCCTCATGAAGTCTATCCTGCGACTTTTACCAATGCCATAATTCCATAAGAGTTAGATGGATCCATATAAATTAATAGTAATATTAGCCAAGGTTAGTTTAATTTAATTTAGAATACGTTTGGTTGCATTAGTTAAGAGGAGACAAAGAAAATAAAATTGTATTATTAACTTATCCCAAGGATCGATTAAATCAATTATATATAAAATATAACAACCTATCATTACCGTTACCGATAGAACTGATATCTACGGTAAATGAATCAAAATTATTCTTGAAAGGTACCACCCAAAAGTGCAACATGAATTCCCGCACAAGTTGTTAAAATTGATCGACTTTGTCGCCTAACTATTTTCGAAGCAGGTTCATGGCTAATCGCTACCAGTGTTACCTAATTGATAGAATCTCATTTATGATTTGCATAAAAGAAATATGCTTGCATTCGAACAATATTTAAAAAATCTTAATTTTATGCCAATAATATTTCTATGAAAGATATCTTTTACCCTTTTAGCTTTCCTCTTTCACCCATTTTCCTTTTATCTTTTCCCATTTTGCTTTATCGTTTATTGCTCTCTAAGCACCTTTACTCGCTTGTTTCCTGCAAATTCTTTTGTGCTCTTATTGCATATTATGATATTTTGCACACAAGGTAAATAAATAAAAATACAGATAAGAGAAATAGAGTGGCAAAAATCTAGCTATTATATTATTTTTTAGAAAAATTAAAATTAATAGGAGGATAGAGATAACACTTTCAATCAAATATTTTGAAAAATTTGAGGATATTCTTAAAATTTTTCAGAGTTCACAGATCTGTTAGAAAGATGAATTAATCATTCTTTTACGGCGACAGGCCAATCCATTCTCAACTCGATTCCTATACTTATTGAGGTTCAACTTCTCGGAAAATAGGTTAGCATTCTCCTCCTCCCCCTCCAAATTATCTTGAGATTGCTTTTCATAAAACCTTTCAAATTGTAATTGGATTTATATATATTGCTTATGATACCTTTCAATTCTATCTTATTTCTCCTGAGAAGTGATTTCAATTTAGATCGAGGAATGTTACAAACAGAATTACTTATAATTGCTAATCAAATTTCAAAAGGATAATTTCATTGCAAGATTTTCGCTATTTAGGTAATGTTTAAAAGGGAACAATAGAAGTTTTGATGGGATAAAGGCATAAACATCCTGAGTTTTGAATAATTTTATTTTCAGCATAATCACGAAATTAGTAAAAACATTTCGTTTTATGACCAAAATTTCTGTCGGGTTGAGGATCAAGTGTCCTACTCTAGATTGCATAAGTATTTATGTAATTTTTTTTCTGGCTGTTAAAAGGTAATAAAACATTCAATTGGTGATGAACCAACCAAAAAAATAGGTGCTCCACTTACTTTTAAACAAATTGCAGCTCGACCTTACTTGATCTTTTAGGTCTCTATGCATATTTCTCAGAGTAAATTGACCAGCCTTAATCTTTTGCCTTATTTATGTAATTTTAAGAACCCTTTAACTTTATTTGTCTTTCAACGTAGAAAATTAATCTATCTACAAAAATGTAAATGGCTAAATAAATTTCAAGTAATCAACCTAGAAATTCCTTTGAGCAGTGGTGGATACATTTGGTTGCGGTAGAAGGGGGGCTAACATGTTTTTTTCCTTATAAGTATTCTGAGAATAGAGCATTGTTGATTAAAGTGGTTAAATTACAGACGATTTATAATAAATAAGAGCATCTCATCCGAAAATTACCCATTGTAATTTTTGGACGTCATCTAAGGTATAATACTGAAATAAATAATCGTTTTTTATCGTACTTTCAATCACAGGGCTGATTTTTATGTAGCCATACATGTCAACCAGTAAAGAATCATACCATATATATGCATATGTAGATTATATCCGTTATGTAACTACAAAAGAATTAAAGAAAAAGTGGCAAATAAGTAAAAAGATGAACGAAGAAATTTATAAACCAATAGGCAAAAATGAACAGAATCATCCTTTCAAAAATCATCTCTTTCTACTTAACTTTTTCGGATCGCGCAAAGCCATTTTGCTCATATTATTGTTCTTTCATTTCCTTGAAAAAATACAAAGTTGTCATCAAAAGGTCCTTCACACTAAAAAAATTATATTCATTTTGTCACAAAATTCTCTAATGGATCCTGCGGCTATTATATTTAATTAGAATTTGAATCTCTTTAAGAAATTTTAGGTAAAGTTTAAGAAAAAGAGATTTCTTTTTTCTTGATAAGATTTCTTTATTTAATAAAGTAAAATGCAGTTTAAAATTTCATTGAATATTACTATGCACACGGCAGGTTAAACTTGAAAACGAAAGATTAACATGACATCGTTGAGTTAGTTAAATACTGTTTGCTCTCAAAATTGTTTAGTATATCGGGCTGTTAGAAAATATTTTATCAAAACGTTGAAAGAATAAATTTGTCATTCAAAAGAATAAACACCCTTCTTGTTTTTTATCTTTTCCTAAGGTCCATAGCTTTTTTTTTAGGTAGAAAAGTTTATTCTACTTGGAATCTCATCTAATTTTTTAGTGCAGGTTAATTTGGGAAAGGAGACTAATGAAGAGATATCCCGAAGCAGAGTAGGTACATATTTTGAAACAAAAAGAGGGCTGGAAAATACAAGTGATTGGAAACGCCATATATATATATATATATATATATATATATATATATATATATATATATTCATAAAGGGTCTTTCAACAAGGACGCTTTAGCTTTGTTAGGCGATAGTGGCCATGTTGTTAAAGCGACATCTGCCAACCTCGCTGTGAACTGTTGAGTAATATTTGGCAAGTCAGGATATAATGTTATAGCGTTGAACAGCGTCTGCAAATCATCAAATGTTATTATCATCAGTGCTCCGTTCTACAAACGTTCTGCGCATTACGTGATTTCTATCATCTTCAGCGACGAGGCTCATTTTTGGATGCATGAATTTGTGAACAACCAAAATTTTGTGATTTGAGACGAAAACAATCCACAAGAGATACACCAGTACTAATTGCATCCCAACAAAGTCACTGTTTAGTGCGGATTTTTGTCTAAGGGATCATCGGTCCATATTTTTTTGAGCACGAAGATGAGATTGCCATAACCGTCAGCGGCTAGACCTACAGATGGATGATAACAACTTTTCGTGGCCTCAACTGGATTATATGCCTGATATGGATACTGATGACATGTGGTTACAACAGGATGTCGCTACGTGCCACACTGCGCATGCCAGGACGGACATTTTGCACCAGCGATTTCAGGGCAGGCTCCCCTCTCGCAGCGGCGACGTCAACTAGCCCCCGAGAAAATGCAATTTAACGCCGTTAAACTACTTTCTTTGGGACTATCTTGAATCACAGTTCTATGCAATTAATTCCTAACATGTTGATGCCCTTAAAATCAACATAATGAACATCATCCAGCAAATTCAGCCAGATTTATGCGACAAAGTCATCGAAAATTGGGCCTCCCGAGTACATTCCACAAAGCGAAGCCGCGGTGGGCATTTGAACGATCTCATATTACACACTTAATGCCATAAAATGTACTTTCAAATTTAAAATAAATTGATTGCATATATCACACACAACTTGTTTTATTTACAAAGACCCTTTATATATCATTCTGTAAAGGGTTGAAGTGTTTACTTGCCAGACTTTCAGCTTGATCTTTACTTAGACGATAGCAAAACATGTTCAGGTTTTTGAAGGTTTTTTGAGAAAATAAAATCGCTTTTTACTAACAACTAATAAGATTCAGTTGCTGATTGAAAAACAAACAAGTTTATTTAAAGATAGATGAAGAGCTTAGGCAAATTGATCCACAATCTAGTTATAACTTGGCAGAAAGGAAGGGAGGACGTGAATGATCTTAAATGATTTAGATTAATCAAAGACTAAATAAAGAAAAAGACAGTTTACTTAAATTTTAAATTTGCTTCATCCAATATGAACTTTACTTTTCTCTCTACAATTTTCCATTCAGATTTCATATTAATAGTTTATTTGTGGTATTACTTAAAATATATTCACAAGCACACTTGCTATATTCCTTAAATAGTGCCATTAGTTATAAGCGTAAGCGAGCGTAGAATGGTAAGTTTTTTCTATGTGTGAGTCGTCGTAGACACTTAAAGTGCCCAGTTGACCCATACATATGTAAAGTATCGTAAAAAAATCAGAACTCCTGTATCATTTGTGGCGCTGTACATACTATAAGAGTGATGCGAGAAGAACGAGGCGGTAGAGCGGAAGAAAATGTGTGTGTATGTGTACAAGCTTGATGTGCGGTTTGAAGTGAGGTAAGATATAAGTTCATCGGTGGCGATGGTGATGCACAGTTATTTACCACACATTTGTGTTATTAAGTGTGTCACCTTCGTTGCTGTTCCCTATTGTGTTGCTTATAGTATTTATATTTCTTGTTTGTTTTTTGTTCGAGTTACTGGTTCTTCCTCAAAGTTTGATTGTGTGGTGCATCAGAGGGACGTGCTGGCTTAACACAGACCTGCTGGTAAGCTTGAGCGACCTCAATCTGTAGTATTATTCCAACAGCTATCACAGGCCTTTGCTATACTAGGCTGTTATGGCCACCCTGAAATCGAATGATATTATGATGCCGTTTGACAGGATCGGTAGTCTTGTGGAATGGATGGAGAAATTCGAGCTGCTCGTGAAGGTGAGAGAATTAAAGGATGTAGAGGCTTTTATCCGTTTGTCGAGAGTGCTGCGTTGTCCCTGTGCACTGAATTAGATGAAGATTATAAGAAAATGTACAGAGTATCAAGAATTCATTTCTGAATGCATTTTCTGTGAACCCATATAAAGCATATGAACATTTTGCCAAGCAGGTTTGCAGTGTAGAGCTAGTGGATGTGTAGATGCCGGGATTGCGTAAATTCGCACGCCTGGTCGTTACTAGCTTAGACCGATTTCTCCTACGGTTGTTTTTGACTAGGTTGGCTACTGTGGTATCAATAAAGCTTTGGGCGACGTCGGGCATGGCAGATATAAAGTTGTCAATGTGGTTGATAATGCTAGAGCATTAATGTTGGAGCTAATGAAGCAACTATGTGCCGCCATGGACACAAAACTAGTTGATAATAGTGTTGGCGTGTTGCAGTTGACAGGCTGCTCTGGGACCCAATTGGTTCGTAATTGCACAAAGAAAGCCTCAAAAGGGAGAAAGTTTGGAAATGTAGGTGTGTTGGTAAGAGGTGAAGGGTTTGTCCCTATAACCAGGGAAACTGGTGTAAATGAGCTTGTGCGCTGGAAGCCCCTTGAAACAAGGAATAACAGCGCTTCCTGTGGTTAGCGGTTCTCTAGGCGGAAGAGCTGCAAAGGTGCTGGTAGACATTGGGTGAACAAGGTCTGTAGTTGGGTTGTGGAAGATCACGGACTTTTGTGGTGTGGGCGGAACTGGATCAGAGTTGATGGGTAGGAGTCCAGTGCTGGCAGCGTTGTTGTTGTGCCCATTACTATAGGCAAGGTGTCCTTTACCATTGACTGCAAGCTATTATTGGGATGGACTTCATCAACCTGTGACGTGGTGTGGAGTGAAAGCAGGGTATAGTGCTAGAGTACGGTTCTTAGCGTATCGACAGATAATGATAAGCAGGCTGTTGTTTGTTGAACTCTTCACCCATGTTGTTGTTGGAGGATAGGGACTTTATGTCTAGATTTGGTGGTAAGTCATCAATAGTGCAGTGAGGTGGGAAGAGCAGTTAGCCACCGGAGCGGAAGAATGAAGTGGATTGTTGCGAGCAGTGCTCGGAGAAATTTGTAGGAGAGGTGTAAACCTTGAAGGAGAAGGAATGGCTGAAGAAATTTGAGAATCAGAGTGCAGATTAAGGCTGTTGAATCTCATGGTAGTAACGCAGGCCTCCTCACCCCACCAAAAAAATAAGGATATGCCTGTGCTGGATTTCACCGAAAAGAATAGGCATGTAAAGAGTCACCCGGGAGCCGATGTTGCGAGTCGAAGCGAAACTGCGCAGGAAGAGGAAGCTTTTGCTGTGCCTACGGTTAGTGGACCTTAAATCGGCATATTTTCAAGTCAGTCTGGACCGTAGTTTGTGGCCTTATCAGCTAGTAAAGTACACTGGTGTTTTTCTTACATGTCACTCGTCTTACCTTTGCTCTGAACTGTGCTCCCAAGATAATGACAAAGATTCTTAACCTGGTGTTGGAGCAGGATGAGCGACTGCCAAGGGGGAAGAACGTTCTATATGTAATTGTAAATAAGGGGATAGTAATAGCAGAGGAAGTAGTTAAACATTTTTCACGTTAAAAGAGGATGCTCAAGGGCTTGGTTTGGAGAGCTTTTATTTGGTAATAGTAATGTGTTGCCGGAGCAAGGTGATGTTGCACGACTATCTAACTTTAGCTCTTCTATAAGTGCCGCGGATTGTTGGCCACTACCCTGTTTAGATGCAATATGCCAATGATGCCGTGATTGTTGGCTGTACTAGCGTCGCTCTACAGAGAAACATCAAAGCAGTATACAGGCGGGAAGATTTGTCTATAAACATCATTAAGCCTGAGACGCTCTCCTTGATCCTGAATGAAGAAAATTTCGATACATTCTACATGAACGGCATAGCACTGAAGAACCTTGACACTTCACATATCTTGTATCAGTACTTAATGCTAATTGGAACATCACTAACGATCTTCAACGGAGAATTTGGCTCGCCTCGGCGGCTTTTGGGAGGATTACGAGAAGTGTGCTTTAGAAAAGAAACCTATGTGTAGGTACAAAGGTATCGGTGTACAAACTAGTATGTCTCTCAATTTTAATTTACCCATTTCAATGCTGGGTTGCTTACCTTAAGCAAATGAAAAGCCTTGAAAGATTTCACATTCAGGGCTGTAACACATCCTTGGGATCATATCGGGGCACCGCCTGCGCATGTAGAAATTCGGGGAAGGTAACCGGTAGATCAGAGATGTTGGACAGATGGAGGGTACCTGTTGGGCGAAACATGATGCTGGAGATGGATGTCGACTTGTCTGTAACTGTGACCTCATCGGAAAGAAACAATCCACTATCCTTACCAGAGTACCTAAGGTATGATTTGTGGAATCAAGGGTTGCTGTATCACTGTATGTTGACATAGAAGGTTTACACTGACAACATTATTTTGCAGTAAAGCAAATTTTGTTCCTAGCCAGGAGGCTAAATCCTACGATAAAGAAAGGAAGGCCGGAAAGTGTTGGGAGAAAGTGGCGGCAATAAAAGGTTAGAGACCCTATACCAGTGGTACATGTATCTGGGGAGTTAGGAGTTGAAGCCTCATGGGGCAGGCTCTCGCTGGATTTAACACATTACCAGGACAAAGCATTTCTCACTGTAAGTGACACTGAACCGAGTAAGTTTACAATATAGCAAAAAATGCTGTCTGAGAATGCTCTGGAAATCTGCTAACAGTTATACAGAAATTCTGGGAAAGAGGACCTCCTGATGAAGTTTTATCTGACGATAGTAAAGCCTTTAGATCTGTCCAGCCTGTTTATGTCTGAAGGGAGTGGAATGGGGCCCTAAGGTTCTGACCAACCTAGCAGCCTATCGTGAAATGGGGCTGCTGATCGAATGCATCGTACACTAAAGATCATGGTGGCAAGATCATGGAAGAGTCAACTGCAGATGGTGTTTTGGTACAATCTGGTCGCAAAAGAGGGTGCGAATGGTGATACTGCACCTGCTTCTAGGCTTGTCAGATATAACTGGAGACATCCAGCATGCATTTGGGATATGCTACGAGATGAGTTTCAGAATGATTTAGGTTGGGGGGAACGGTGGTGTTAAAGCCGGTGGGAGGTCGGTGTACATCTCGGTGGAGAGATGGTGTGGTGACTGATGTGACGTCAGAGAAGACGGTAGAAGTTGATGGTGTTCTGCGTCATGTACTTGAGATCCGACGAAATTTCATCTTGGAAGCATCGTCTGACGGTGAGGATAGCTTTATGAATGAGTATGATGGCTCTGATGATGCGGAGGATTATGCTCAGAGGGAATGGAATCCAGTTTGTCTGAGGCGATCAGAGCGAGTATGGCGACCCCTAGTCTGGCTTTTCGATTACCAACAGTAATGTTGAGATTACTGGGGCGTGTGTAGCTGTACCGTTTGAGGGAAAGAGGGAGAAGAAAGGCGCCTGTGCGGAAGAATATGTAATATGTATGTGTATTTGTGTGCACAGCCTTGTTGTTGGGTAGTCCAAAGTGAGAGGCGAGTTCGTCGGTGGCCCTGGTTATGAACGTTTTTTTACAACACATCTGTGTTGTTAGAATGTATCTTCTACATAGCTGTTCCGCACTGTGTTTCTTATAGTATTTATAGTTTTTGTTTGATTTACAGGTTCTTACTCGACGTGTGATTGTGTGGTGCAAAAGACATGTGTGGATAAACACAGACCTGCCGATGAGTTTGAGCCACCTAAATCTCTTGTTTATATTCCACATTTATATCGCATCTTCTATAAATTTTAAAAGGAAAATCAACTAGGCATAAAATCACTATGGTTAAATTTTACGCAAATTTGGATGAATAAAACGCAACTAATCAGCATTTAAGCAATATACTTTAGAAAATTGTCTGAAATGATCTAAAAGTTTAAGGTTTTTGTAGTGGACATTGTTTTCATAACAAAAGTCTTTAGTTCAATTACGGATACTTTAGTTCATTAATCTCTTGCCAGTTGTCATACACGTAAGATGTCTAAGCTAAGAAATCTATCACCCCTCTCTAACCGAACACTGATAGTAAGGCTTCGCCACTATGATGGTCTTTAAATTAAAGCCATTTAAAGACTGCCAAACACTCGAAAGTATATTCCATAATATTTTGTCAGCATATGACAAAACACGTTTATGTAAGGTTTGTAAATATTCCAAGTAGGCCTCAAAAATGAATATTAAGCCATTACACAAATTGCAAAAAAGGACCGTTTCAAGACAACATGAGAAGACTGCGTCATGTCGCCCGAAATAGACGATCTTCCTGCTCGCATAACCGCGGTTAAGATATTCATCAGTACGAAGAATAAGAAAGCTATCTTGCATTTGCCGTTGAAAACGTTGCATGAACAGATGACTATTAGAGTCATGGTTGGTTTATTTGTCAATCTAATTTCAATTTGCTAGAATCCAATTTCCAGAAGTTTGTTTGTCCCAGAGTAAGTCTAAGATTATTTGTCAATTGCACCATACAGTATGTGAATTTTTTTTGATGAGGTGTTAATGGTGGGGCTGGATTTTTTAAACCACAATTGTTACAGGATACATTTAATTCAAAAGTGTACTGGCCTAAAATTTTCAGGGAAGATTACGCTTCATGTAATATTGCCAAGTCGGTAATGACCTTTCTGGACGAAGAGCACATCACTATAATAAACTGGCATACGCAGAGTCTAGACGTAAATTCCAATGGAAAATTTAGAAGACTCTTGGAAAGCGAGGAATACCAAAACTGCTCAAGAACTCTAGGAAATTCTTCAAGATGAATAGAGCAAGATTAATGCGTGAGTATTTCAAAAGATAGTTGGGTCCTGGGGCAGTATATATCAATGCAGCATTGTATATTAAGGCCTCCACACTAAATACTATTTAATTATAACTAAGCCTCTTGCATTTATTAAATAATCATTATAATCTAAAAGAAATTTGTTTCTGTTGTCGTCCGGATTATTTTGTATACATACTTCAATTTGCTATAGAATATTGCTTATCTGTTTATTGATCACAGTGGTCATACATAGTCTCTAACCCTATGTAGTTTACAGCATTAGGTTATCGCAAACCAATATTGAAAATCTTGGATTTTCTCTAGCAATGTTACAGTATAGAAGATGTGATAGAGATTCAGGAGTTCTAAATTGTTTCAAAGATTAAGTATGCTTAGAGTAAGTATAGAATAGAGAAAACACTATATATTATCACAAACTAATATTGCAAAAAAAGAGAGATGAAGATCAGTTTTTGACGTGTCGTTGGCCGAGTGGTGGATTCTATATTGCTAAATTATATCACAAAAATTGTGCCATATTCAATGAAACAAAATTACTATTGTTTAATAAAGATGATGCCAATAATTTGCACATCACAATGGAAGTATAGTGAGTATCTAGTTGAAATATTTTAGTAAATATTCTGGTGAAACTTGACAGGTTTTTTTTATTATAATTACAATGAACTATTGCAAGTTTGGGATATTTTAAGGGTAAGTGTTATATGAATAATTATACGAATTATAGGAAACTTTGCTTTGGTCTAATCAAGTGTTTCATTATTGAATATTAAGTTCAATATTAATTGAGGAAAGTTGAGTCAAGAAAAGAAGAATATATTATGAGCTAAATTAAGAAAGTACCACGGCTGAAGTAGTGAGTTAACTTAATGGTTAATATAAGTGTTCTTATTTTTAAAAAATCCATTGAATGGTCCTTTAGTGTCGGATTTGGATTCGAATGCTTGTATAGTTGTAAGAGCTGGTTGAGGTTAAAAATATGGAAATGAAAAGGTTCCTTAACCCATTACAAGTAATATGCCAGTGTATTTCAATATATTATTCTGTATCTAATCGCGTATGGTAGGTTAAACCTTGAACGTACTCAGATGTCTCTTACAAGGTCGCTAGTATTTTCTTGCATGTGTTTTAGGAATGAATAATTCACGCTGAGCTAGTAGTAAGTATACTGATTGTTCGACCGATTTTATTCACTCCTGCTACTCAAGTGTGAATTGGCTCTTATAGGAATTGCTATCTATCGTGGAAAAAAGACACATTGAATCTAACACCTGCATTGGTAATTTGGGTTGCAAAAAAGCTGTTATCGATTAGGGCGAATTATGCATCGTCAATCTGCTGACAGGTTGTCACACTATTGATGATACGGAGGATATTCTAAATCTGGCCACTGCCATATATAACTGATACATTTTGTTAGCTGTAATATTTTATTAGATATTCCTCACTGAAATTTAAAAGCGTAATTTGAAATCATTTGTACCTTTGCCCCGCAAAGATACAGGGAATGATAAAGTAACTTTCTATTGTGGAATCTGACGTAATATTGTCAAAAAGAAATGGCTCTAAACGATTCTTAAAGTTGCATATGAGAGTGGGAAGTTACTTGCAACCTTTGCTAGCTGTTTGAAATGGTCTCAGAATGCCTATATGTACCTTGAAGAAGGGCCTTTTGAATTGACCCATGACTGACGACCACCTTAATTTGGGATGCAGCAACTAGTTGTGTTGGTCCATATGTTGGCCACGTGCTCGCCGTTCAGGTTGCCCAAAGGGAGTTTCATAAGTTTTCAACAGTATTCAAAGAAGATACTTTCACTATATGCTCCTTATTATGATTAAGTATACCACTCTTATCGGCATCTCTAAATCATCTGAATCTCTAAAAAGCTTAAATGCATTAATTATATTCTCCCTAACCATTCTACGCCAGACAAAAACATTTTTATCTCTAACCAATCTTAATGCAATATCATAGTTAGACATTGGATATATTAGCAGCCATGCGCTGAACCTTTTCAATCATATTTAAGCTTGTGTAATGTAGAAAGCAAAAACTAAGCACAATTTTCCATTCAGAAATGATATAGGAATTCTATAGCCTACGAATGATCTCTTTGTTTTTCCTAGATTCATTCTATTTATGAGCTCTTTGGGTAGTTCAATATACTTATTATGTACATATCAACCCTGAGTTTAATAATCTATAAATCCTTTTCCTCGTCAAATTTTATTTCGGGCTACCATTCAGGTAATAATGAATAAGTTTAACTTAGATTTTTATTCAGAAATACAGAAAATATGGACTGGTAACATTTGTTACCGCTCGGTATTAAAATACCCAAAACGTTCCAATTTGGAATACATTTTAGTTATAAGTGACTTTAATTATTTAAACTCTTATAATTGATCAAGATAAAAATAGTCTTTAAACATCTCATTTCTTTGTATGAAAAGCCTCCATACATTTAGCTGTACAGGAATATCACATATTATGCAAATACATAATGTAAGACTACCACATTCTTTGCACCTTAAGCGCTGTTGTTGTCCTTTTGCTGCCCACTGTGGTCACTGATTGAACCGTACTGAGTTTTTAATCTCACTGGATGGATTAGAGTTTGCTCTTGGTTGACTCCATCCAACGCCGTATGTTTTTAACCAAGAAATAACCAAGTTTCTTGAAAATTTCAAGAGACTCAACCCAGCTTCTTTTTCTTAATACCGCCTCCATGCGTTCACCTATTGCGTATTCAAGCTCCATTCAAATAAAGGCCATCACCACCTTTTGTACCTGATTTAAATACGATACACTGATATGGCTGCTCAAAGACATGGATGCCTCTCATCTGTTTATTATACAAATGCAGATAATTTAGTACATTTATATGGATCTGTTTTCTGACAATTCGGTCCTACCTCTTGGCTACTTGAATAAGCTCTTCTCTTAGTTTATTTGCCCCTACACTGACCACTTTATTGCCCTTTCATTTGACGACTGATAAACTGGGCATCAAAGGAGCTTCTTCAAGATAATCTTCTCGTAGTGTTGATGTAGCAGCAATTCCCTTTATGAAAGCTCTTTTAGTAGATCGATTGAACCTAGATAAGTGTCGTAGATTACATGCTGTCCCTTTTTCAATCGTGTTTGGTTAACCATTTACATAACTACATTGGGTCCATGCCATAAACCATGATCATGGATCTTTTTGTGAGAGCCACAGTAAGGCTCCGCATGAAGAAGGGTGCCATACGATGTACAAAGCTTGTAACCAAATCTATCTTCTCTGCCTCTTATAAACTGTTTGTCACCGTCTCTCCCATAATACGGTACCATTATCTCATCAACGCTAATGTACTCTCCTGCCTTATTTACTTTATCTTTTTGTTCAGCTGTTCAAAGATAGGCCTCACCTTGTAAAATCTGTCTTCATCAATTAACATATTATGGGTGAAATGGAGCACTTCATTATTTAGTCGAATGTATCCCTCCTCATTGAATTCACAAGCAGTGTGTTCAGTACATCTTCTATTTAAAGCCAGTATAATCTTCTGTTTGGTAACCAATTATATCCAGAGAGAATAAGGAATTTAAAGAAGACCCTCAGATTATTTTAAGTTATGCGCTCATGTTCAAAAGACGTTGGTTGAGCGTAAAGTTTGCTTTGTTGAGAAAGGTAATCAAGCCAATCGTTGGTCAAATAATCATCAATGCATTGTAAAATATTTTGCATGTCTCCCACTTTGCTGTTTGGATAGCATTCTTCATAATCTTTCACCGTAGCGACAATCCTTTCTTAATTTTTGTGCTAAATAATCTATTCTTTACTTCGTTTCTTTGTTGGATTAGATGAATATAATGCTCTATTTTCTAAGTCTGGCTGTCGTTCATCCGGTGCTGAAATAACATTTGTTAGCAAAATTCTTCTTGGAAAATTACTTCATTATCTGAGCAGTCAGAGTCACAATCAGTTTCAGCAGTTGCATCTTCACTTGGTGGGCCTATTCCAACTTCGATGTGGTTGTCATCATCATCCTCTATCAAGGCTTTGTGGATTTCATTTAAGGCAGCCTATAAAATTGAAGCCTCTTATTACAATTTTATTTCATGCAAAAGAGATAATAACTAAAAGCAAGTAAATATAAAAATTAAAAGTCTTTAAATTAAAAATGACAAGAAAATTTATCTAATATATAAAACTATCTTAAAACAGTCCTAAAATTTATATAAGGCACTGTTAAACATATAAATGTCAATATTCTGTATCATTATTTTGGGTGAAATTTAAAAAAAGAAAAAACGTGTAACTGTAGGCAAGAATCGACATATACATACATCACCATATTTCATACTGCCACTGTCGGTTGGTAATTTTTGCTACAAAAATTTATATTTCATAACTTATAAAGATAATAAAAATGCCAAACTACGTAACTATAATTGTTTTTAGGAAAGAGCCATATTTAAGCTAGTAAAACATGTAGTCAAACAAAGAAATATTCGAATATAATAAATCACTTACCTATTTTTTATTACACGTCGCGAATCGTGAATGCAAACGCCCTTATGAACTTTCAAGAGCAACTGAGCCCGAAGTATACACCGCAGTGTTATTTTGCTTCTTCCAATACTGTATCAAAGCTCCATAGCGCCTATTTACTTATTGAAATGTCCATTGTTTGTGTTCCTTGAATTTTATCAGTTTTTTATATTGGAAACAGAAGTTACCGTGTAGCGTTAACTTCTGTTTGATTTTCTAGAAAATTGTATTGATTTCCCAAACTATAGCCTTTTTTTACTTCACGAATTGGTCTGGATACTAATACATTCTTTATTCAGTATATGATCCGCCATTTCCGGCAGTGCAACGGGGTTTTAGAAATTTGAGAAAGCTTTTGATATATGTATGTGGTATGCATTTTAAAAAACGCCAAGAAATTATGCCACTGTTATACGTCAGGAAAGTCAGCTTCTGCTCTCTAGCAAAGTTAATGCAAATGTTTATATATTATTTTATAAACATAAGATCAATATGCTAGTTTAATTCGCCTACCTTTTTTGATCAGAGTAAAATGATGTCTTAGTATTAGGGAGGGATTGGAGCGCGTCGCATGTCCTGTTCACCTCTATTCTATTAGATAAGACATCCAATCTAACTACTATTTCCACAGGCACTTTATTTGCAGGTTAGGCGCAATTTCATTTGGGTGAGTGGGGGAAAGGCTATCCAAGTGTGCTTCAAAGGTGAGTTTAAACACTGCAAACTATTCATCGCTCTCTCTTCTATTATAAGGGGAGCATGACACTAAAAACAACCGTTGGGCCTACAAGGATTGGCTTTGGAGACAGATTAATCTTTTGATCACTGGCCATTTCGAATGTTATAAGGCTGAGGGCACTTAAGGCTCGTTAGTGACGAATGTTACAGGTAGTATTTGAAACTGCAGGCAAGATAGTGAAAATTTTCTGTAACTTAATTTATTTATTGCAACAGAATCTAGGAGTCTAGAGCAATCTTTCGAAACACATTTGGTGACTGATACTCACTCTACAATTAGGTGGATGAGAGTAACATGTGGAACTATGATTCATGCAGTAGTAATCTAATCGAAATATGAGAATTGTATCCACTTAAATAAACATTCACAAAATCGATAACTAAGCAAGAGGAAAGAAGTTGGAGATTAATTTTATTTATAATAACAGCGCTTCTAACGACCAGAGACGAGGCTCCGATCGTGAAAAAGTGCAAGAATACGAAGCTGTGTTATTGTCTGACAATTTGAATAATTGACTCTACACTGCCACTCATAAACGGGTGGTCTACAAACATTTACATCATAGAGGAAGAAAGCGAAGTTGACAATGCAAATGTAAATTAAGGGACATTGAGGCGGAACGCGGAAGAGAGGGAAGTAGTTACGAGCAGGTAACGATATATATATAACTACTATTACGGAATCGTAGACACTAGGATTTTTCAGGTAAAATCAGGATCTTGAAATTGACCTGGAACTCGAAAGGCAACGAGCTAAGTAAGGTATCAAGGGGTAAATGTGAAAAGTGACTTCCGGAAAAAATGAAGAACCCGCATAGATATAAGGGATTTTAGTAGTGTTGAAGGGTTCTAAAAATTAAGAAAAGGAAGGAGGGGTATTATTGATGTCAGAAAAACTGGAAGAACATCTATTTAAAATAATGGGGAAAGTACTGTCAAGTCGATCATTAAAAGAATTTTCAATGGAAATTTAATCATAAAAATGGCAAGTGAAATCATAAATTAAAAATGGCCTAAGGATAAAGAATAAAGCGTGGACAAATGTTTCAGGTTTTATTGGAAAAAATGTCTTCTTAATATGAAATAGAATTAAAATTATGTGTTGCATTGTTTCCATGATAGTAGTGAAGGGGAGACCTATAGCAGAAGAATCATAATTACATGTCTTTTAAAAAGAATTATGCTAACCAAGGGAATTTTGTGCAAAGAATGCTGACTGAAGTTTAAAAACTATCCCATAATTTGGGGAATTGCACAAAATTTAGTTTTTATAGAGAGTAGATAACGAGCATAGTTAAGTTCTAAAGCATTGTTAAATATTTAAAATCTCCAATGAAGAATTACTAACTAAGACCCTTATAAAACAATATATTTACTCCTTTGAGGTTTCTTCTTGAATTTGACTAAACCATTCATCAATGCCCAGTGAGAAACTGCTCCTTCAATCTAGCCCTCCTTTTCTAATCTTTTGAATCTCCGGTATAGTTTTCTCTTTTTTATCCCTTGATATCATAAGATAGGGCGAAAGACGGTGTAGCAATTATTACAATCAGTATCTTAGCTCGCAAGTACACTGTTGTGGATAAGAATTATTATTTATGTTCTAAGGCGTTTTTTAACTAATATTATATAATTCCACTATGTTGAATTAAAAAATAGTGATATTTTCCAGTAGATGAAGTTAACCTTTTTGTTATGATAAACACGATAAAATATTCTGAGTTCTAAACATATGAATAAAGACTTTAATTTCGAATATGATCCACCGGATTTTCGATCGAATCGCGTCAGAAAACTTGATGACAAACTAAATTGCTCAAGAGGTTTTCATATTTATTAGCTTTGAGTTCCAAATCCTTAAAATATTTTCACCTAACCTTATCAAAAACTATCCCTATCTCTACATATTGCAAAAATATTTCGTAATAGTTCATGAACTCCTATTCCAATATATGGAACGTTTGGGTATTAAGCAAAATTTATTAATAGATACACACAAACCTCAATCAAAAACATTAATATAGTATTATTTTCATATCCCTATGTTTAATTTATATGGTTCAAATCATGACCGTTTAAAAGTCAAATGAGTAGTATCTATCACCTATTCATATATATGTAATATAAAACATCCCTATCTTCCCTATCGCAACCTTAAATCTTATTATACAACCAGTTTATTATCAAAGCGAAATCTAGTGAACTAATTTCCACAATCAAATCACTAATATTTAAGAAATATCAATCTAATATAAGATACTAAAAGCTTTATGAAGATATCATTGCCCCGAAATCTACAATACATTCATAAATAAGAAAGTTTAATGAATTGAAGACAACTGAATATCTTTCTCGTAGTGATCTACTCGAAAAATCCCATTCTATCCCGTTTTGAGGATTATTAAATTTACTAAAAAAAATTCATAAAGATGATTATAAGGGCTATAAACAATCATATAAGAGATAAAAGAGTCGAAGTTAGTTTGAAAACATTGTCCAATATGTTGCTGCATAAACCGGAAATGCATAGACGTAGTCCAAGGAAAACACCTATATTAAAAAATAATTGCTTGAAGTATACCAATAATCATTTTCTGAATTATTTGACCATTTAAAGACATAGGCAATGGCCCGATGAAAAAATAATAATAAAATTGTATTGTGTATAAATAATCTTCTATTGTTATTTTTCGTAAGTTCTGTTATTATTCCTTTATTTGGCCCTCACTCTTGAAGAAAATTTATGAATATGCTTAATAATACATTTCTCTTAATGCCTATCGATTCACTCACCTTGAAATAGATGGTATATGAACTATGGTGGTAAAATGTGGTGTTAGGTACGGATATGATATCTTTCTGCAGCAAGTGCAATTTGTTGAGTAAATTTATAGTTGTTTTCATAAAATTGCAATTCTATATTTTAAAAAAGGCGTGAATGGTTTCTTGTATTCATTTCTACAATTATTTATTTACTATTAAGGTCTAAATGTTATTATATATGTGCAATAAATTTCATGAATTATTTTTTATTAAAGATCTTTGAATTTGGCTGAAATAAAGTCTTCTGTCATGTGCAACCATTTGGTACTAATTTTAAATTGCCAATCATCGTTATTATATAATATTTATACACGCTATATTATGTTGTTGCCAATGTCATTAGTATGCACTTAATTCACCAAAGTTCTTCTCAGTTCAGCTAATAATTTTATGCGTTCAAAATAAGTAGTATTTAATTAATTACTATTAATCACTCTAAGATTGCAGCTATTTTGTCCATCCTCTTTAGGGCTTCGCATGTGATTCTATTACGAAAAATAATTTTCAGTTATTGATAACTTTAAGGAATTCAACTTTTATTTGCAATACCATAATAATTTCCTTCGCATTATTAAAATTCTCTAAAATTAACTCTCTTTACTAATTCATGAAACAACAAGAGTTTTCAAAGAAATAACAATAGGAAATGATTACAAGAGTTTTCAAAATCTTTCCCTAAGGACCGACCATAAATTCCCTTCGACTAAATTAAGGAAATACACATTTGGGAACCCATAATCCAGACAAGTTCACATGTCTTCTAAAGAAACCTTTAGCCCTAATCTTTATTACCAACTCTTCTCTCTTCTTATGAAATTATGGCTTTAAGATATATGTAAAGAAAAGGACTTTCCCCCACCTTAAAGAATTAGGTTTTAGCATGAGTACAATTTGGCCGTTAGTAAATGAGGTGAATTAATATTATGAAAAAAGTCCATGTGCACTAAAGCATAAGACTCTATCCGACTAGAGAGAATTACTTTTTATCGTATATTTTTTACTTCTTTATAATGTGCACTATACTTCCTGCATTTATAATAAAGAGGGAATGTCAAACGATAAAATAGAGGTATATAGAGGAGAGCGCCCTTTTCTCAATAGGTATCCAATGTGTCCTTTAGAAGGACTCCTTTACCTACGAAACTTTATTAAATTTTACTTCCCCTACTTCATCCATTGGTTTTACACTTTCTTTAAAACCAATAAATAAACACGTTGCGAGCAATTTCCAAATTTCCAATTTATTTCATCCCTTAGAGAAGAAAGAGCAACCTGTGGCCTTTATTTAGTTGAATCTGGTTGTTCGAAATGAAGTGGAACAATTGAAAAAACTCATTAAAACTAAAATGTTGAATTTTTACTCCATTTCCGTTTGTGTTGAAAGATGTAACGAGATTTATATAACGAGAAATAATTTGTAAGGTAATTCCACAAAGCTAAAAGATATAATACCAGAGAGGCAACAAAACTACAACATGAAAACAGAAAAGCATCGCTCTTTCCATCCCCAAGGATTCTAAGACGAGAAAGGGCCTTAATATATTAACGAAAACGAAATTATTTAAATTATTGAGAGCTTTTTTCAGTTACATGCACGAATTTCTATGATTTACTATGTTGGTCTGTTGATAGATTGAGCAGATGGTAACCAATTTACTCTTAAATGAGATTTTGAAAAATTTCAAGGTCGTCAGGTCAATTGATATTTTTGTTAATTGATAATAATTATTTTTATTAAATCTCTTTTTCTTCAAAATTATTGAAATAAGTGAAAACACTCAACTTACCTCTGTTGAAATTGTATTGTAGAGAAAAATAAATTCCATAATTAAAACATAAATTAGTAGAAAGGCTATATAGGTAAAGACCTTTTAAAATAAAAAATTCCTTTCTTACTGTTAATGAGATCACTGAGCGTTCCCTGTAATGTGAAATTTGTACAGAGTGCAGTTCATGACACAAAATCTTTAACTAGTGGCAACTTATATTTGTGTCAATAGACGTCAAAACACGAGAAAGCGATAAAATTCACTTTACGGCGATGTTTGGCTGATGGCTGGAATTTGAATGCTAAAATAGGTGATTGATGTCCTTAATATGATATATTCACATATTACTGCTTTGTACGCATTCTCTAAGCCGGGATGCTGATTTGTCAGCATTTACTTGAAGTTGTACGGTTGCTGTGTGCCATAGATTAGAATTCCAATTGAGGTGAAGAAAACCATTTAACAACCTGTTTCCATTAAACTAGCTGTTGTACTCCATCGCTTAGTCTGCTAATGCTCTTAGTCTTTGCTCCGAATGAAATTATGTACGCCTTGCTTTGACACCTGGTTGAGGGTGGCGTAACATTATAGTTAACTTTGTTCAACAGGATCTGGATGGAGAGGTGATCCATAAGATCTTAAAATAATTAAATACAAACGTAAAACAAATAACTCTAAAAACTTAAATAAATAACAAAAATCACCCAAATAAAAGAATTTAAGTCACTAATAAAACTACTTAAATATAATACCTTTAAACTTTGACATAAGAACTCTTAAATACAATAACTTAAAAGACTTAAAGATAAAAACTTATAGACTAAAATATAAAGAACATAAAAACCGTGAATATATGAACTTAAAAGACTTAAATAAGAGAAGTCAAAACACTTAAATAAAGGTACTTAAAATTGTTAAAAATAAGACCTTAAACCCCGTAAATATAATTTTTTAACCCTTAAAATATATAATCATAAAAATAAAATATGCTAATTTAAATTACTTAAATAGAAGAACTTAAAACCCTTAAATACAAGAAATTAAAACACTTAAATATAAGAACATAAATCGCTAAACTTAGGTAGATCAACCCTAAATTTCTTTAAATGATTGACAGGAAATCTTGAAATAGCTGTCAATCCGTAATTATGTCAATAATTGACATAGCAAATACAGCCAAGTGGAAACATTGCTCACCTATTAGTTAATCCTATATAGAGTCTGATATCATCCGGGAAAGAGTTCCAATATACAAATAAATATTTGGATCAAAATAAACCTATAAATATGGGTAAATTTGATCTCGACAATATTCAAAATGTGTTGAAAAAAATGTTATAAAAGAAATATTTAATCACGAAAATGGTTAAAAAAACGACCTAAGGGCAAATTGACAATGACTAATTCCAAATAATTCCTAAAAGACCTTTGAATACTTTTTGTAAATACATTAAGTGAAAATGGATTTTAATGATATTTTTTTGGCCGTTAACTCCAAAAATAAAATACTCCCATAATTCCTTAGGATACACCTACATAAAATTATAAAAATACAGAGATTCTCTAAGATTTCTTGATGAGTCTCCTACCAATAAAAGCGATAGGGCTAAGAATGATGATTTTTTTTTTCCTGCCGGTGGTCTAATGACTATTCTGTGGTATTTTTTGCGAAAGTTTATCTTTAATTTTATTTTGTGCCTTCATATAAGAAGTAGCAGGAATGGTAGGTGGTTTTTAGTCTCGTCATAAGTGTAGGGTACGGTTTTTATATAATATCGATAATGTCTCTCTCTCTCTCTCTCTTTCTCTCTCTTTCTCTCTTTCTCTCTCTCTCTCTCTATATATATATATTAATATATATATATATATATATATATATATATATATATATGTATATCTTTCTTTTATTTTAAAATTTGAAATCGGAGATAGAGAAAAGCGAAGAATAGCGAAAAAGAATTATAAACCCGATATAAGAGCTTAAAAGAAACGAGAATCAGGTTCGTTTCTTTTTCAAATATAGAAGTTTGGTTGAATATTAAATCTTTTAAGAAAAAACACAAAATGCTTCATTACCCTCTAATAAAAGTTAGCCATTTAAAGCTTATGTTTATTTTCCTATATCCTTGGCATAGAAATTAAGATCTTTAATATAATAATGAAACATTATTCTACAAAACAGCCATAAAATATCTATACAAATCTTCTCCTTTTACATTCAAGAGGAAAATTACGAGAAAACACAAAAGTCCTATATAATCTCCAAAATTTCCGCTTCAATCCAAATAGAATCATTTTCCCGCCTGGAAGTAGTCAAATAAAATCGTCCAATCTGCAATAATGATGAATTTTCAGCCTTTTAGCAAAAAACTTTACCTCTTAATTTCCAAATTGGATGAAGATCATCAAAAAACCCATTTCCAATCTGCTTCTTCGAAATTCTTAAGTCGGGTGTTCTCAACGAGACTAAGATTTCCTTGTTTGCTTACGATTCATAAGATAATGCGATTTAAAGCCAGCAGTCCTTTTCGTGCTCTTCCCGAGAACATTAACGGGTAAGAGAGATACATACATTATTGAGCAATAAAAGGGCAGGGGAGAAAAGGAAAGAAAGGCAAGCGAACAAAGAGAAGAGATAGTGGCTTTCAAAAACTAATTTAGATGAATTGAACATGATATTTCTCAGGAAGCAGTTAAATCAAAGTGTATAACAGAGGAATTAAAAATAAGTGGTAGATTGGTCTCGAGATTTATCCGTTTCTCTTTGTCTTCAAATCTTAAGAGCCTTTCTTCTGGTACCGACTTAAGCGAACTCACCTATAAAGAAAGTCCGAATGCCAAGATGGAGAATGTCAAACAGGCATTCAAAATAGCGAATAGATAGAAATGTGCAAACCAAAGTTTACTGAAAGAAAATTATCTGACGAAAAAAACCATTATATTTTACTTTAAGGATTTTAATGTGAAAAGTTTCTGTTGAATATTTCACATGCAAGAATTTTATTATTTGAATAACATTGCAAGCTGCCTTTGCTCGAAGTAGTACAAGCAACGGTGAAAAAACTGGAAAAGAGTAAAGAAAAAATTAATTTGAAAAAAAAACTAAAAGACATACGGTATGTTTAGATTGATTGAGCGAAAAGAAAACTCATTGATAACAGGTACGTAAAGATATGCAATCGACCATTACAAGAACTAAAACTACAGGTGCAATTCGATATCCAAAAGGATTCATTAGAGCAAACCAAGACGATCCTTTAATTTAGAAACATTCTCATATTTGTAAGATTTAAATATTAAAAATAGTAATTTCCTAAAAAGAAATAATTATTAAACGTCATTTTAATAAATTATTGCACTTCTTTTCTACAATTAGAAATCAAATAGCGATTATATTTCATTGTGAACATTATTACTACTCTTTTATTTGTTCTAATAACTTTAGGATATCAGAAAATAAAAGAATTAATTTCAAAATTCTATAACGAGTTTCCTTAGAGTGTTATTAAACAATAATAAAATATAGTGCTTTAGTTTCAAAATACATCCTAATACTTAATGGTCCTAACTTTTTTACATATTTTATTCAGATAAGAAGAGTTAATATCATTGGAATTTTGATTTCATGAATGTCTAATTAGTGCATAATAATGACTATTCCCATTCACTGATTAGTTAATTTAATTGATATGAAAATGAATTTTCAGTAGTCTTGCCAGTTCTGCCCTCGTTGGTAGCAACACGGGATTTCTATTTTTATCCTTTATGTTATCTCGGTCATTGTTCTCAACACATATCCAGCTTTCCTTTTGCTCACACCACTTTATTCTCTCTACTTTTGTTATCAACAGTTGTCTTGCTTCTCTTTTTCCTCTGTTAGTAAAGATTTGCTAACAATTCCTAGCATTTGGTGTATAAAGAAAAATAAACATGGTTAAATCTATGACATTTAAGTTTCCTCTTCGACATATTTCATGACACCTCTAACGAACCATACTATGTCATCTATATAATCACAATAAACGTCACCAAAAAAAGGTAGAAAAGAAATTCCAATTTTGTACCACAAAGAACAGGCAATTTTGGCCAAACTGTCGTATTTAGTCATAGATTTGGAAATAAGTTCTTAGAACTTTTTATATTCAGCCCTAATATGACTACATTGTGATTATGGCATTTGTTCCCTTCACCTAATCGATTTTTACCCGATGCCAAATAAAGCGATGAACCTTGTTTGCCAGAAGGGGAATTCGCGAAAGCTGTAGCATATAGTCAGTTCGTCAAAAATGCTTTGAAATATTTGTGACAAATGGTAGTACATATGTACACGGACATCTTGTGCTGTTTATTTGTAGAGTAACGAACAAATATAATTGATAAGTGTTAAGATCGTGAAATAGGTCTTAGAAGACGATTATATTGATGATGATTGCCATCGAAATGGTTGAAAGATGTTGCTTTGGTGATTGTTTTGATTCGCCAACCGAAGTAACTTTTTATGTAAGCGGTGATATTATACGGTATATTTGCTTCGATAAAAGTTTGAGGAAGTAATTCAATGCAGGGGACTTACTAGTTCGTAGCGGGTAAGAAAGATGTATTTAAGAAAGGATGTTAGGTTGTATTCAACTGCATATTCTGTTTGGGAATTTAATGCAATTTTTGACAGATGCGGGAGACTTGGAAATAGGTGTTTCCACATATGATTTTGTGTTGTTGAGATTTGCGGTAATCTGTGATGCCTCTGATAAAAAGGAATCAATTAGGAAGTAAAAGTTCCTCTCTTTTAATTTATCTTATATTACATTCAGTAAAACGTGAGCGGAAAGTCGACTTCTATAGCCAAATGCAACATGTTTTTGGTAAATCTGTGTAATATATTATGTCAAGTTAATTTTATCTTGTGGAGTATTTCGCAGACAAATGAAACTGGAATCGTGAGATAGATAGCTAGATGATAGATAAGAGGAAATACCGATGGACTTTAAGTTAGGTTAGGTTTTATATATATATATATATATATATATATATATATATATATATATATGATTAGTTACATGGTAACAAATATACGGACATATATACTTATACGTAATGGAATATCTAAGACAAAAGGTTAAATTAAAAAATTAAGATGTGGTTGCAACTGTTTCCAATGGTTAATATATAACGGTCACAGGATTAAAATCGGCCGGAATTATTTTTCGTGCCATTGGGACGGGAGAGTAATTTGTATGTCTCTCTACCTATATTAAATTTGGATGATTTTTCTTTTAAAATATATGTCTGCTATTTTAAGTACCTGCTGGAGGTTTGGAGTATGTTTTAAGATTTAGGTATTTACATCGAGGTATTTTCGGTCCAGTTGCGTTCCATGTTTTCCATTGTGTGTTTTGGGTTATAAGGATATAAGCTCAAGGGCAACAAATATCATCTAAAATCAATTCCCACTACGCTTTTAGAAGCCTCCTAGTCCACATTTGTCTTGTCCGAAACATTTTAATGACATTGTATCCAGTGTAATAGTGATGTTCTCTTATGAATTCCATAAGGCATAATAGCGCGCCCCTCGTAAAATTAATAAATCTAATTATTAACCTCTATTGGATACGAAACAGCGACTTATTTTAACCAAAATAATAACTTAATCATTTTTACACCAAGGTATTTGCACAGTGAAGTTATTTGTTTATTATGCGATAGACCTTTAAAGACGGCCATTTAGAATGTAACCAGTCATTAGGTATGATTATCTTGTCACGGATTCTCCCTAATTTTATTTCTGAGCTAACAGCCAATTAAGTATCAAGGAATTGGATAGAAACTTAAACTCATCGAGAGAAAATAATTAGTCGGGACCAGCTCCTGTTGCTCTATTGCTAATGGAGTGAAATATGATGACGCCCCTCATAATAAAATTTCTTAAACTTGGAGATTACTTATGGTTACATTGTTCTGCCAGACCAGAAAATATCTCATTGCTTATAAAGGAGAGACCCTCAGAACATGGAGCCTTTCTTGCCCTACTTGCAGAGCATCACGGATCAGAGCGGGTGATAGATGAACTCGCGCTCTTTTGCTTTTTCAGAATTGAAGATGGAAATAATCGGGGAAAAACGAAAATCAGTTGCCGACGTAAGAGAGAAGCATAATCCCTAATCTTCTAAGACAAGTGACCATACAAATCGATCCTATACCTAACATCACCTTGCTTAGATATGTGTTTCGTGGTATGTATGCCGAATCAGGTAGTAAATGCAAGGTCACACTAAAACTTCATTCAAATTAAGCCTTTAGCCCGTTCACCTTCTTCCTCCTCTTTTTTATTACTATTAAATATTTTAAGTTACCAGTTTACCTGATAAACCCAACTCACTCAATTTAGCTTCTAGGCGGCTTTATATGTAAATGTCTCTGCTCTTAAAGGAAGAGAAATTAATGAAGTTAAAAATTTATGCGAGATCCTCGGGAGAAGGTTAATAACGTTCTCTCTATAGGAATAAATTTCCCACTTTCATTAATTAATGGAACCTCTTAAGGGTACCTTTTGAATTTTGGAAAAAGGAAGAAAGTTTATTATTTAATTTGTTAAATTTGTTTTCACCTCCATTAAGGGCTGAAAGGGGTTGCCCTGGATAATTTGTTATGAGTTTTCTCAAGGGTCAAATGCATTCTCTCCCAAATTGCTAAGCACGAAGCTAGAGAAATTAAAAATTTAAAATCTTCGTGAATATTAGAAGTTTATTGTTAACACTACCTTTTACTTTGTTAGATTATCATATATGAAATTAAAGCTCATTAAAAACCCTATATATTCCTGCTAAAATCATAATAACCTACAGCGCTGTTTTTGAGATACAGGGAGCCTTTCAGAACCCCACCCCTTGAAACATGATATCATATAAATGGCTATAGAATTACTACAAATTAAGCATAAAACTTAATTGACGAAAAAAAATATGTGCAAACATGATTTAGTTATCAGTTGAAATCAGTTTTCTTTAGTTTCAACAAAATCTGTTTTAATGCTGGACTGAAACCTATTTTTTCTGCCTATGGTCATCCGTAGACTTTGTTCTCAGTTGGAAAGGAGGTGTTAGGTTAATAGTAGTAGTGTTCTGAATGCCTTGGAATTTACTTCAATCTATATTCAAATGATAACTAAAAAAAAACCCAGTTCACCGGCGCCGTTTTTTTAAAATCGCATCGTGTAGTTTGGTGTTTTGTTCAGAAATCCACTTTAAAACTCTACGGAGAATTTCCACTAATGTATACAATTTTGTATTATCATAATTTTCACCGTGTTCTAATCATGTTGCTAAAACCAAATAAATACTATGAATTAAGTAAAAATTTGCAATAAAATGATATAAAAATAAATAAATAGTGTAGTTTTGTTGTTTTTTCACAAATAAACTTTGAATATCTAAGAAACATTTTCCACAAATGTATACAATTTTGCATTATCTTAATTTTCACTATATTCTATCATGTTGCTAAAAATAATTATACCATTTAAAGTGTTTTAAATCTGCAATAAACTCATATACAAAACCAAAAATGCGAACTTTGAACGAAACAACGTCATAACTATCTCAAGTAGAAATGTATTATCCCCTTAACTGTTTTTATTTAGTCGTTGTAGTAACACTTTCACTGTCTTGAGGCGCATATCTGCGTCTCACCCATTATAACTGACACGTGTAAGGCACACATATGCGTCTCACTCACAATTTGTTCAACTTTAAATAATTTAGAATCCCTGGTCATGAGATTATTTCTATTTCTCTTGACCATATCCCGTACCAATAATGCTAACGAAATAGAAACAGCACAACTTGCAGGTTTAACTATTATAAAATCTTTTTCGGTGGATTTGATGAAATAAGTTAAGATATATTATATGTATATTATGCTTGTTTTTGAATTTTTTTATAGTTTTACGATAGTTTATATGTTTGTATTTCCTTTTACAACTACTCCATATTGATCACAATGCTTATTGGAATTTTATTGAATTTTACGAATATAAGATAGACATTTTATTGAATATAATATATTTATCGTGATAAAAAATAATATTAAATAATTGCAAACGTCCGACCTAAATTTGTAGATATAGTGCACTAAAATAAAATGTTATAATGAAAAAAATAAAAGCATCAATGCTTAAATTTTAATCAATTTTCTTTAGTTCACCATTTGTAATTCAGTTTTTTTTATTATTCCCAAATATTCGATAATCCTATTTATTTTTCTGAACTTCACCATTTTGTTTTTTCCAAACTCTAAAGTAACTCTTAGAATAAACTTGGATAAAAACTTAGATATAAATAGATTGCAACCAAACTAAAATAAAAAATTCAACCTCTCCCAAAAATCCCGTTCTTAAAATATAATATTATAGTTAATAAATAATCACGGAGCCAAAGATTGCGTTCTTGTCACTTTCACAAATAGCCCCCATATGCATATATTTTATTCATTTGTATTATCAGGCGTATAGTCACTAGTTCTATAACGTCCATCTACCCCACCTCTTAATCTAACCATACATTCTGTTAATTGTTTTTTTGCACTTTCTAAAACTTAATTCTATTTTTCTCTATCACTATGACAAGAGGTAAAGTTAATTTACTAGATCCTTTGACTGCAGAGTCTTGATTTATTCAGGTCAATGTTTTAGCTCTCTTTGGCAGTAGCTTGGATCTCAGGTTAAACGGTGGATTTCCACTGTGAAAGAAACACCAGAAATTCTAAGGAAAAACTGAGGAAGAAGAATCAAAGTTTCTTCCACAAGTTTGGGCCTCCTCAGACGTAATATTTTCACTCACTCTATATAACAGCAGATGTATCAATCCATTTCCCCCTCTCCCTATTATCCCATATATTGTTTATTATATTCCTCTTTTCGTTTATATTCGTAGCTAAGATGATGTGTATTTTATCACCCTCCTCTCTCCTTCTATGGCTATCGCTTTACTACTCATCATTTCAATCCGTAATGATAAATGTTTTTTTGTGAAAGTATTGGAAGACTTTTGAAAGAGCGGATGAGGTTTCCTTTCTTCTTCCTGTGGCTTTTTTAAAGATTTTATACAAAATCTAAAAGTAGTTGAATGGACAGGAAGAAGACTACAAAATTGTGCCCTTTAATTTCAATGTCTGTCACATAGTTTTAAATTACGAGCAGGAAAAAGTGAATTTATAAAAGAAAATTTCAGTTATTGTCTTTATCTAAGCTTGAATGATCATTTATTTTATAGCTACATAAAATTGAGTCGAATAATAGATAAAATAATGGAATTTAGTTTGTATCCTTATGAAAAGAAGAGGGGAAGGAAAGTGGTTAAATGCAGCGATGAAGAGTTTTAAGAGTTCCCTGAGAAAGATGTGTGTAGCTTGGAAAGTCTGTGAGTTAAAAAGAGGTTGCAGTTGTAAATGATTTCACAGTGTAATAAGTGATTGTATGTGTAGGGCTAAGGGGAAGTTGTTTCGTGTATACGAGCGTGAATTCCTTGAGTTTCATGTTTTTTGTGTGTGTCACCTTCCACTAAACCAAAGTTAAAAATGATTAAAATTAGAAAAAGAGCTCAGCGAATATGGCTGAAGAGGGCATTAGGAAGATGTAGGGCATATAATAATATTGACCCTGCCGCACTGTGAGATGGTTGACTCCGTGCAATCTTCATTCTTATGTGGGATCGGTAACATGGATATTCGATATAAGTTAATGAGCTAATAAGAAAAGAAGGATACGAAACTCATTAGGTGACATGTCCCTTTAATCATTGTAATAGAATTGCCTGCTGGCTGCGGCGCCTCGCTTCTATTAAATATTGAAACTCATGCTTCCAACGCGCATCCTGCGAAAAGAGAGTAGGATGGCGTCCTTAGCGCCCAACATTTCCCGAGTATTATCTTCTCCCGCCTTAAGTTTAATCAATGAGGTTTAAATCCCCCGTCGATATGGCCAGATTGAATTATGCTTATGGGAAGATAAGATTGTTCGAAGCGCTAGCGGGACATTCCATGGAAGTCTTCTATTGTCCTACCCCGAGGGACTGGCTCCAGCTATTTAGATGGTAGAATTTCGCTTTGAATCAGATTCCGATTAGCTTCGCCAGGCATCACGCCGATCCGGTCTCCCTTGTCCACCTAACCACTCTACCTCGAGAACCCCCTTAATGTCCAGAAGAGGACAATATCCTTGAGTGCTAAGGTTCGTGCCCCTCGAGACGCCAAGTAAACAGGGACCTCCCTGTTAAAGAGAACAACTTTAGAACAGTCATTGTTTTTCGAGCCGGATCGACAAGAAACAGTTGTCACTCCCCTGATATCACGTCAGTGGTACTTTAATTCCCCCCTTTTAACGTTCTTCAAGAGAACGCCTAGTTACCCAAAATAACCTCAATTTTTCATCCGGAACATCTCCGGTATCCTGTCTCAAGGATCGCTCGTACTTCCGAGCCCCACTTCGCTCCCACTCCTCAAAGTCAGTCCTTCTCCACTCATTGTGGATAACCCCCCTAAAAATCCCTCCTCCTGAGAAGGAAATCGCCAGTCGGACCGAAGCCATTCTTTCAAATCGCCTTCATCTGCACGACGACCTTATAAATACGTCAGCTACGAATTGCATTTAACTATTCAACTTTGTGCCAAGGAAACTCTGTGCTTAAACACGGATTTAGCCAACCTTTTCCCTTCTTGTTTGTTTTGTCATTTTTTATCCCTCTAAATCTTAATCCTGCGCTTAGTCAAATTTATCTCATGACCTGCTTCATTTCATGTGTATCACCCATTTTTAATCTCCGGTAATGTAAATATTTTCCTTGTGTTGTTTTTGTCAGATTAATTAATAAAATTCTATTTTATTAATGCTTTCAATATTATATATGCTTGGGCTCCGTTCCACTTCTTAAATATATTGAAGATAAATAAGCCCTCTCCAGGCCTATTTATAGACCTAGAGTAATACTCGGCCATCTGATCAAAACCCCGCACTCGAATATAGAATAATCCTTACAAAGAATAGATATATAGTATATCGCCGGAAGCCTTTTCTTCGTCAATCATCAATATTAACATTTGACCAATGATTGTGTATTAGCAAATTCAATGGTCGAAAGTGAGACTGAGCTTTGCTTCGCCATTTTGGCAACTTTTTACAGTAATCACTTTGGAAAAAACTGGCATCTAATTTCAACAACAGTTGGCTAATGGGAGGATAAAAGTTACCCTGACTGTACTTTTGTAAAGAACTTTGCCTTGACGCCAGAATTTACCACATCAAGACGTGGAACTAATAATGTTAAGCTTATCACCTAGACATGGCTAAATGATGACACCTGTTCTGAAACAAATGTAAATTAGAGTCTTGATATCCTTGTGCATTGACGATTGCCCTGGAAATGGAAGAAAGTGGGTCAGTAATATCGAGAGTTGACCGGTGGAAAGGGACGTGATGTCAAATCTGTCGTAAAAGACTTAGTGAGAGATGGATTATGCTGATGTAACTTGGTTTGCCACAGAGAGTGTGACACTTTGGGCTTTACCGTGTATTCGTCGAGATGAAGGAAAAAAAATTGCGATATTGATATATGAGAAAGATGACTCACAAAAACAAAAATTCACACTTTTTAGGTTTCTAGTAATCAAAAATTTCAAAGAAATGAACTTCGTCTTCAAAGTCGTCTTCGAAGTGTCTGTACTGTCCAGACGATACTCCTAATAGAAAAGCGAGTGAAGACATTTAGGTGCTGCAGCCTCTCGAATCAACAATACTTTCAGAGTTTTCCTCTCTGTTTAAAAAAGTAAACACAGCTCCTATAATCCTCCAAGGAGTGTAAATGGACGAGGAGTAATGTATTATAAATCTTTTGAATAATTAAGAGTAACACAACCATAAACCCAAGGAAAATATTGTCTCAAGCTATTCTTTAACTGTTATATTATAACATGTTTACATCGTCTCTATAGTATATAAGATACCTTCACTCCATAAACGCCAATACTCTCCCTGTCATATATTGCATTTCCATCGTTATTTTCATTTAAGAATGAATTACACCACACCGGAGTAGCCATTCTTTGCAGAAGTTTCGGAAAATCGAAGGGCTTAGCTTAGGTTACCATATTTTGAAAAGAACCACTACACTCAAGCCAAACAAGTAAATTGAATATAAAAAATACGATTTTTGCATTTTCTAGCTTAAAGCTAGCTACATCCTTCGAATTTACTTACATATTTACAGCAAATTTCTTCATTCATTCATTGGGATCATCCATCAACTATTAGACTGCTTGGCGATTTTGTCTGTGCAAATAAATTAAGGCCAAATGATATTACTCCTATTTCCCATTTTCGCTCTATCCGTTCTTTCAAGCAATACATAATCACTTTATTTTATAATAAACTCAAAATTTAGTGTAATTAATTTAAGAAAGATAGTGCAAATCAAATTCTTGGTTTGCAATTTTCTTGAGATCGTGATCGACGCTAATTAAATACCCTATACTGTTGAAAAACTCTCACCTATTCCAATAAATCAAATTCACTCGTACTCATAAGTTTATGAATACTAATCGTCTGCCTAGTATTCTCTGGATATCCCAATTTCAGGTCTAAGATTTACATGAAAGGAATGCAGTAATTTTCATCATATTTTGGGTGCATATTATAAACGATCCTTCTGCTGAAGTATTTATAAATTAACTACAGAACTACAGAAACAAAGACCAGCAAAGATCCTAACATCTGCTCAAGGTCAGTCCGCTTACAAAAGATGTTAACTACTACATTTTAAAGTTAGTGTATCATGTTTTTTTATTATTTAAACTCGACGGTACACACTTATTAACATATGGACCCTTTGTATATATATTTTTTACATTTTTCAAAAGTTTTATTTACATGCCTCTTCTAATTATTTCAATTCTTTGGTAGACACTTATCTGCATGTGTACCCTTGACATGGCAAGTTCAGCTATCCCTCAAATAGACCAACACGCTTCTTCAAACTGGAGGGGGGGGGGGGTGATAGGACAGTACCTTCTTCTCCCTCAGGCTTTGCCTGATAGTGATGAAAATAATATAATTATAGGACAGACATAAAAAAATCGGAATTCACATTCACTCCATGCATGGAGGCGTCGCTGCCAACTTTTTATGGCTCATTTAATTTTATTTTACTCCTTATTTCATATGACATTTTCTTCTATGATCCTACTACGTTATATTCACACTATTGAAGTACGGTTCGTACGGTTTGTTTCGGATTCAATGAACTAGTTTCGTAACCCGACGTTGCACTCTTTCTAACTGCGATATATCCTTGTTTAGGGACGGACACCAAAGTTGAACCACGTATTCGAGGTGTGGGCGCACGAGCGATTTGTATAGTGACAGGATTATATATTTCGATTACAAATTGTTTGGGAAAGCAATGCCTAATTAGTCTTCTGGTAGTATTCTGTAATCTAAGATCTTTAAACTGACAGCTAATATATTATTAGTAACTGACAGGTGGTGATAGTATTTTGGTAATAATTTAACTTCCTTATTGTTACCATTAACATATTACCACGCATAGCAACAATACGCCTATGTTTTGTTTTAATGCATTCCCATCATAGTATGAGAAAATTCTTCCACCTCACATTAAATCTTGTATGTGCTACTACTGAGAGAGAACCTCTGAGAAAAATAAATGGCAATTGTGTGGATAGTAACAATAGTTGTTGGACACTACTGTCCTTATATCGCTAAATCAACTCCACGTCGAGTGATACACACTGCTACGCTTATTAAATGACTACTTGTGTTTGATTAACTGAGAATCAATTACCTTTTCTTCAGCACAACGCTCGTTGCAATTCATTTTTCTTAATCATATATTTTCATATAGCGACAGCATCAAAATATAATATAATATTTCCTCCCTATGTTCATGTCACACATACGTGGAAGAGTAAAATCTTCTTTTACATTCAATATTTTCTTGTCCATTCCCAGCCTTCGGATCATTCATTAGACTTCTGCAATAAATAAATAGTGCTAAATTGTTTTAGCCACACTCGTCAAATTAATTCCCTTTAAACTTTACATTCTATTTTATCAGTGACTTTTTTAAGGGAAACTAAATGCTTTCCCTGTTTATTTGTACAGTCCCACAGTCATATAACTAGGTAATAGATGCACATTCTAAGTAATACTTCCTCTTGCCTGAGTATTATTTCTTTTAAAATATTAACTTCACAGTCATTGTTCTGTAAAGAAAACAAAACGAAGGGAGAGAAAAATCATATACGAGAATAGGAGAAAAGAAAGGACGCAAACCACTAGGAAGTTTTTAAAGAGGTCCGCAAACCAAGCGAAAGGAAACAAAAGAACCACTCTGACCAGGGGCTCAACGTCATGAGGAAGAGTAGGTTCAGCCAATCGTAAATGCCCTTCACAGATCTTAGACAATCGTGCAACTATTTACATGTATAAATAATACCTCTTCTGAGGCCATTCCTAACCTGGTTTGATTCACCCTGCGTATTAACAAACAAGCTCTCACACAAACTAATGGCAGTCACTGCCGTTTACACTCCTATATATATAATAATGGAAACAATTAGTTGGCACAGGCAAATAAAATGAAGAAATTACTGGTCAGCCACTTACCTACATAAATAATAATGATTAATTAATATGGAATATAAGCATTGTAATTAAACGGACAATTTCACTCAAAGGAGTAGACAACACAAGAAATGTAAGGTTAAGTACAATATCTTATATGCATAATGAAATGACTGAATCTAAAATAACACTCATAACCGTCAGGGGTCACGGTTATGACTTGTTTTAAATCTGCATTTAGGTTCAAGGATTCAATTTAAAGGTGAGCAAAAGAATCTTCCATTTTTTATACATTAATTCCAGCAAAAGTGACGTTATGATAACTAAAATAGTCAGTCTAGTGTCTCCGCAGAATTTTAGAGGAATGATAGAAACAGACCGGATGGTCACTTTTTGCTACAGAAGAGTTGGGTGTTTTTAGTCGATGGCGGGAATCAGTTCGCCCTGATAACCACCGGTAAATACCCAGTAAGATCAATTATATTAGCATTGATTCATTTTTTCGTGATTTTGTCTTTCAAACTTTTGGTATTTCATACACATCTATTAGAAATTTAGAATACCGATTAGAATACAACTGAGGATTTACAGAAGTTTCAATCATATGCCAAACAATTTATCGGTTTGCCCTCTAGGTTTGATTACATTCTGTGCAAGCCTCTGACTCTCATTAATTCTGAAATAACGACATTGGTTGAAAAAACAATCGAATCAAATTATCCATTTCCACTAAACTAAAAATTTCAAACGCAAATTTAGAAATTGCATTACTTTGTAGAGCGAGAAATTTCAAAATTTTGAAATCCAAATCACGCCACGTATCGATCGAAATTGAAATTCGTACGCAAAATTTGCTTCTAATTTCGCAGTGATCATTTTTGGAAGCAGAAGTTTCTCTACATTAACAATTTTAACAAAGGTGTATTTCTTTGGTTGAAATTGATATTAAGTATTTTTTTATTTTACGTATTTAAGCAGAGATTCACTTTTCTCTCTTTAACACTTGTGTTTATGTGTAAAAAGACTAAATCTGGCAGGCTTGTTTGCCTTAAATTTTAGATTATCTATCCGTGTAAAATCAAAATTGTAGTTAAATGTTAGATTGTTTTTGCATTTGTTAATGTCAATAATCCAAGGTTGTAGTTAAAAATGTTTCTTACATGAATTATCATGGGATAGGCAATGATAAATTTGGCTGTCATTTCTTTTTGTTTTAAGACATCCATTAAAACCTAAAATAATAAAAGACGCACGCCTATTCTACCTTATTTATCTTCTCTAAAAGATTTTAAACATTAGATATTTATCTAAATGGTCTCAAGGTTTTTGGGCATTTGAATGGTATGGCAAATTATGGCATTATATTAAAATTCAAAATAGCCGGACACCTATCCATACCAATAAACATTTGGTCTTCCGTAATTTTGTAAGGTCAAAAGTGTGGTTGCATCCCATTGGTTCAACGCCTTTTTTTTCTGAAATTTCTGCGCTGTAGATTTTGGTATTTTATCCCATTGATTGGAAAAAATATAGTAGTCAGAGCTTGATTACTTTAGGGTTCTTTCGAATAGCTTATTTTGAGTGAATTATAGTGCAGTAATTGATGATAAATTTGAATCTGTGATAAAACGATGAGAAGATAGTGTAGCGTTTTAATAGAGATTCTATCCTCAATAATTTCGTAAACTATAGATTTTAAGGTTTTTGTGTTAACGGTTTAGAAATTCAATGCTATCAATCAGGCTTTCAGTACATCAACATGCCTGACGCAGTACTAAAGAGAAGATGAAATGAGAAATTTCGGGCTGTAGCCACGCTCATGCAAAATAATGTCTTCAAATTTCAACCCAACCAAACGCAAATTAAATGATAAGAACGTATTTTCTGCATCTGGGGGTGGGGGGGATATTTGTATAATTTATTTTTTTTTTAATTAGCTTGTAGTCATTATTGAATGTATTTACGTTAAACTTGACTAATAAGAGGAGATCAGATTTGTTCATTTAAATGTCGAATTAGAAAGGTAATGATTAATTCAAGGAAATTTTCAATACAAGAATTGGGAAACAAGTAGACGTTTTTATGCTTAAGAGGTTTCACCTAAAATACTTAAAGAAGGGTTAGGAGAGAGAGGTTTTACATTTTTACAGAATTTGGAAGGCTAAGAAAAAGAGGAATTGTTCTGGAGCGAAAACTTCCTCATGTAAATATTTAGACATTCTCGAAACAATGGGTGATGGATTGGGTGTCCTTCATGAGACATATTTTCTCACAGTTGTTCAAATGCGTCAACGAAATTTTCTGATGGTACGAATGTGCTGTGTGCTTGTGCTGTTAAACTGTAAATTCTCAAAGCAAAGACGGCATCACGCATACTTATCTTCCAATCTCTTCCATATTACATTTCAATAAACCTATTGAAAAAAATAATAAAAACATCATTTGAATATTGCGCGGGAAAAGTTTCATGAATGGAGGTCTTAAACGCTTGTTCCTTTTTTTATCAGGATAGACTTCTGATTAAGTCGGAGGTTGATAGTAAGATGGTGTTAAAAACATCTTGATAGAAAAAGAATGACTGTACTTTGAATTAGGTAATAAACTGTTTAAGGTTATAAAAAGAATATAGCCCATTTTAAATGACCGATCGCAAAACATATCAGATGTCTCATGGTTTTGACTGTAAAATTATTCATGAAATGAATGACTATTTCTTCTGAAAATATTTTAAACTAAAATTTCTATTTTTTATGCCCACGGAGTTCACATTCACAGGATTTGAAGAATTTTGAGCACCCTCCTCATAAAGAAGTGAGTCTCATGATAACCCTTTAATTCCTCCAAGGAGATTTTCGATAGGAGAAGAAAGATGGCACCATTCTAGAAGTCAAATCTTTAAAAAGTTTTCGTCTCAGGTATCCAGTCAGCCGTTGTAATTTTCAATGCTGAGAAAAATTCGAAATCGCCTCAAATTTCAATGAAGGAGATAATTTGCATCCAACTCACATTTCTTCAGATTTATTTTTAATTAATGTTGCGAAATTCGGTGTACAACTTTTTGAAGTGAATGGCTTGTTGGTTGTGGGATTTGTAGAGTATCAAAATGTCGTCTACAGAGGAAAATAAGAGGGTGAGTTACTTTAGAACTTCGTTAAAGAAATGGACAATTTTCTCATTAGATGAAATTGGGCATTATAGCATGAAGTAAAAACTGCCAACGAAATGGTGCAGTAACTGGGGGCTTTGAGATACTTAATTCGTAAATTTGAGTTTAGTGGAATGCCATGCTTAATATCTATTTTAGAAACTATATTTGAGCAAGTCTTTTGCCAGGCTATATCAGATACGGCATGCAAAAGAAAGCGATCAGAATTTTTAACCCTAATCAGCCCTCCAAGGTTAGAGACTAGCATATAGATGAAATCTATTTGTTTAGTAAATGCAGTGTTAGCCCATTTAAAAGAGAAGAATTCCAGAAAACCTTTTTCCATTCTAAAAACATGGAATTATGCAGGGTTTGGCTAATTAGGAGGTAAGTGCCGAAGTTTACCCTTTATTGCAAGGGTCAGAGAATTCAATTCTATGCCTTCCCGAGTGTCTATATTTAATACTTAACTGAATAGGTCTCCAGGACGTGGGAAAAAGAGAAGGACAAGTTATCTACCATCTACAAGATGGACTAAAAAAGAAAAAGAAGAAAGTTGCTAAAGAAAACTGATCAAGGCGAAATATACCATGGTCTTCAACAATATATATATATATATATATTAATATATCAGTTCAGGAAGAGAAACGGAAAGACCTTGGCTTGGTTCAGCAAGCGTATCTAAAAGAAGAGATATAAAATATATTTGTAAAAGTGCTTCCTACAGATGTGAATTATCTGCCAAATCTTATTAATCTATCCATTTACCATTTCGAAATTATAGAAAATCAACCATAACTTTTGATACATTTTTCTTATCGAGATTTTAATTTTGAATTGTAATACTTTCCATATTTATCTTTCTGGTGTATATAATTTTGCAAAAGAAATTATGCTCTTTTTAGGCTATTCTTCTGCATATTTGGTATGTAAGTCTGTATATAGTATCTAGACAGTCATTTTCCTCCTGTTTATTACGCGTTTCTATGTACAAATTCCGAAAGACAAAGGGGCTATGTACTTCGATAGACAAATATACGATGCAATAATCTCATTGAAAATTTGGAAAGATAAATTAAGATTATGGCAACCACTATCTTACCAAAATTCCATACAGATATTGAGGTGGGGAAAACTAATTTAGGAATCCAAGTAAAGCAAGACAGGTTTTCCTGACCAAATTTGCCTTCACTGACCGTATATTCCACTTTCCTGTAATTTTGTAAAGTGACATAACATCAAACTACAGCGAGATCTAGAGTTTTTGAATGGACCCGAAACAAAAGTATACGGAGGATAAAGAAGAGTTGTATAACTTAAATAGATTATACCGAGTCTAAACACAAAAAGTAAAGCAAGACCTTGATAATTACTGATAAAAAAGATCATGAGGACCTTGAACCCAAACAAAAAAAGCAACTCTGAAACTGCGACAAAGCAAAAAAGAATAAATGTTTGCTGACATCGAACTTAAGAGCCTTGCTCCTTCAACCCAATTGGTTCGATTTAGAAAATCACCCTAAAATCTTTTCATGTAAACTGTATTCGATGTAAAACCAGTTCACACATGAAGCGTTTTGATCTCCACAGAGCACAATGTTTGAAATAGGTAACTAATTCATATAGTAAATTAGTCTAACCAAGGGGGTTATACAAATTACGATCCCCCACATTTCATGTACCCCAATATCAACACTTTTCGTAAATTCAAAGCAAAATCACTCTAACTTTAACGGTTTGGAAACAAGAAAAGCTTATGAAGTATTTCTCCCCATCCCTCACGTAATTTACACCCGTAGTAATATATCCGTCCTACAAAGGAGATTTGCTTCTTAAAAATTAGCTCTACTTAAATAATACTTAACAAATAAATATAGAAAAGATTAAGAGCAAAAGATTTACGAAGAGTTTATGGGTAAATGACATGCCACTGGCTCGGTTTTTTCTTTAAAAAAGACGAGGTTTTTTTATCCAAGAACGAAATGTTCTGTGGGATTTTAGAAAAGCGTATGAATATTTAATCCCAGTGTAGCAGGAGTTCGAACAGCTTATATCTTAAAAAGCTTCAACCACACAGTTTTATCACCTTCTCCGTTAGTTTACTCGAAACGAATTGCTTTCCCAGGGATGAGTAGTCTCGTATGATAGAACGTTACTTAACTAATACAGGTTTCGCTAAGTTTATAGAAAAATAATCCAAAAGTGAAGGTATTTCTAAACACAGTTAAAAAGTACTTATATTATTCAAACTTAAAATAGTAAGGTGATGAGTACTTAATGGATGATTTATTAATCTCAAATAAGGTGGAAGTTTTCCACATATTAAATTATTTCAGCAAATATTCAAGAAGATTGATTGGTCCTCTTTCTAGTATAATTGATGGTCGCTTTTTTCTAGAGAGCAATGATCTTGATACACAACAAATACTCTAGTTAAGTTTCTTCTTGCTAAAATTTCAAGAGACTAAAAATGTAAATTAACTTCTCTCTGACATTTATACGCAGATTCCTATTTTCTTTATTACGGTGAAATCTCTTTGGATTAGCGAAGGGAGAGATAGAGAGTTGTTTGCACGATACGCTTGATAGCAAGCTGTCTGGCAATGCTTTGAGAGTAGAAATAACCAGGAAAGATTGTTTTGTATTTTTGCCTTAAAGTAGTAGGTGCAAACAGTGAGCAGGTGTTAATGATTCTCACTCATAAGAAAATGTGGTTCCACTTTGGTCATTGTCTACATGATCGTAACAAACTTTTCCTAAACTTATTTAGACATTCTGCCGACACAATGATTTCATGCGTACATGATGAACTGTGTAACAGGGTGATTGATGGTGCTGAGAGAGAAAGTGGAGAGGCATTCTGAGAGGCTGCTAGCAATCTTTACCATGATCACCAAGATGTTTCTCCCCACAAAACCACTCATCTACTCTTGGTTCATAAACGCAAGCGAGTGTCATCTATAGTATGGACAACGCAGCTGTGGCTGTCATCTGGAGGATTTTGTGCCTTTGTGCCCCAACAAAGAGAGTTTGTATTCCACTCGGTAATTTCTTTTAGTCAACATCATTCTCTTGTTTACTCTCTTCTTCCTTCTCCCTAATAGGTAATTTCTAGTTTAGTTTATTAAGGTATGCTCCTTATACCAATTTTTACTCCACTTACCATTAATTTTTACCTGCTTATCTATCTATCCTAGTCCCAGAGATGTGCAATAAAATTAATGATTAAGATTTACTAGTCTAAGTTATTTTGGTGGCTAGCACGTTTACAACGTCTTCTTGTAAATGATGATTACACTGTAAAACAATGAAAAGTAGATCTGTAAATGAGAATAACCTTTTATAGGAGTATCTTTTGCGGAAATCATGAAACAAATATCCGCCGGTTTCTGGCCACCCTCCAGTTTCTCATAAATAGCTATCTTACCTACGTTTAATAAACCGATGGTTGAGTAGAGATTGAATGCAAACAGGATTTAGCCGAATCTGACAACTCTAAAAGTTCTAAAAGGACTTTGATATAACTTTAATGTGATTTTCATATTATTTTTAAACCTAACCTATAAAATTTATGAAAGTATAGTCAATTTCTTGTAGTTATATGGGTCCAAATCCATGGTAACGTTTACGTAACCCTTGATAATTTTGTAACTTCGTATAAATCCTTCCTATTTTTACTTTTTATATTTAATATTTGTTGCTGTTACTATTTATATTTTTTTTCATATACTTGAGTGTGTTTTTTTACAGGAGAGAGAGCTAAAATGTCTAGAGAACGCAAAAGGCCCACGACAGTTCCTGTTGTATGTGTGGATCAGTTACATTAAGACAATGCAAGAGACAGTTGATTAAACATCTGAAGAAACTTTAGGAAATGTAACTTGGATGTAAACCGTTTGACTAGGACAAACGTTGGGCGCCTCACATATGGTTGCCAGGTTTATAAGTTTCTATTCTACCTGGTTGAGATACAAAGGGCCTGACCTCGTCTTTGGCGTACAAATGATCTGGAGGAAGCAAGGGACAGTTTAACGGATTACTACTTCTGCTTAACAGATATTATGTGGGTATTCAATGTGTTTTCTTTCCTGGTCTTCGGGGCCAAAATGGGTGAAACTAAGCAAACGGCCTGGCTTGCATGCAAAGATTTATGCAAAGGACTTCCGGGAAAGCATCAAGGAGCCCAGAGAGAGCGTATAGTGGAGAGGCTAATCAATCTGTCCTTCTTCTTAGAGAAAGAAGGAGATGTGAGAGTTGAACATGGAGAGAGGTTCTATGAAAATATCGAGTCAATGGAAAAGATGTATAATGAAAAATGGAACCCTGGAATGCTGGCTGAATTCTGCTTGAACCTGAAGCATACCACACCTGAGACGTCTTAAAGAGGAAAAGGTAAACAATAAAATGTAGGTTAATACATTATATAATGCTAACACATTTGCTGATTTATTATATAATCATGAATTAATTAGACTGGGTATATTTAATCTGACTTTGGGGACGAAATACATTTATGGCATCGTGTAAATCGGTATCAATTGCATAATTATTAAATCGGCAATTCATACGAAAATCTTAAGTCATGGGAATTTTTTGTTACCACTTTCGAATTCAGCAAAACTCAACATCATAATAAAATGCACCTGAGATCTATGATATTTTCTTGAAACTGAAATTTGTTGTAGTGTTATTAAGTTAAGAGAACTTTAAACGACCAATAAATCAACAAAGTGCTCCATAGTTCAATGTAATCTAAACCAGCCAGATTTATAAGTAAAGTTAACAAGCGCAAAGTTCAATTTACTCCTATAAAATACAATTAATTTATATAAGGAGCATAATTTACACCCAATGATCAAAAGGTAAATTAAAAAAAATAGTGAATATCACAAAACTGACAATTTTAATTCAAGAGAAAAAGCGATAACCTTTTAGGCAGCAATTACAAGAAACCAACAAACAAATCAAAATAAGCTGAGAAGAAAAATAAAACAGAAGAGGTGGGGAGCAAGTTACAAATGCAAAAGCAAATTTTCACCCAAGGTTTATAAATAAATATAATATTTTCTTATTCAACACCCATTTCTTGGACTTATTATCTTGTATGTATTTGACCCATGGTTTTACCTTCATTAATGAGAAGAGCTTGTAATGCAGTGGATGCAAATTTAATATAGATGTTGTGGACCTTCACTAGAAAGGGTTTGATAGTTTAGGTATGAAAAAGGCGTATTGGAATGTGAATATTAACCAAGTATGGTAATTAGTTAAAGCCATTTTGCTGTTTGTTCCTAAATTTTGTACGTTCTTTTCTTTTATTTTATCCTTTTCTCCTTTTTTTATTTTGAAAAATTTCGTTTTTAAGAGAAGCTCAAGTCCATACGTACATAAGGTATTAATAAGCAATCACACACTAAGTTTCCTTTAAAAACCTTACTTCAAACGAAGACAGAGAAGAAGAGATTCCCGATTATAGTGACAAAGAAACAGAATCTCCAGTCTTTATTCAACGAATTCAAAATTTCGCCCTCGAAGAGTGACTCAGTTTTCCTTCATAATTTACGCTCTCCTTCCTCTCAAATGGGCGATAATCAGAGGATCCTGGTCTAGACAAGACTGTGGTGGATGGAGGACTCTTGCAACCCGCCTGCTCACATTCCAGGATTAAATAAGTAAAGCAGGTCAAAGGGACTCGCCTTTACTAATTCATTTATATATTCATGTAATGCGCATTGATTTAAGTAACGTTCATAGATTTATATATTTAACATATTTAAACAAACAGTTTATAATTTATCATGGTGTGTATTACTTAGTATTTCACTAAATGATGCCTAATTAATAAAAGGGTATGTTTTATAACATATAAATTTAACAAATATTTTGTATGTTTTGGGTTATAATTATTACTATCGTGTACAAAATATCGTTCTTTTTAAGCAATATAACTAAAACTTACCAAAAAATCACAAAGCATAAATTCACCTTTCCCGTATTTAAAGAAATAAAATGTTCAAAATATGAATTCCAACCGATTGACAAAGACATGATATCAAGAGACTAGAATTTTGTATCAAGGAGGAGAAGTGGCAGAAAACGTCTTGCGACAGATAATAAAGACAGATGTATAATTCGGGATTTACTAGAAAATCTAAGAAAAAGTTCTGACCTTACTAGGGAGTTTATTTAAGTATTAATTTAAAAAATGACTCACACAAGGGTATGTAAGAGAGTCAAAGATCAAGGGATTAAAAGATGGAAGGGAGAAAGCAGTCATGGATATATAAGTTCAACAGCAACAGACGTCTTCAGTCGGCCAAAGATAAAAAAAACTGGACAAAGTAACAATAGTCTAAAGTTACTTTGTTAGATGATACCAATCATTAGGTATGTAAGAAACACTATTGTATTCTAGTTTTACGTGTAATTTATTTCCTTTAATATAAATATATCTGTTAAGAAAATTATTTACAATTTTAACACCTCAACACCAAAAATATGAAGTTAATTTCATCATGGAAATCCACCATGCTATCAATCCAACCACACCAATAATATGCTTTAAGAAATCCACTAATACCCATGTACAGTGTTTGGAGAAATAATAAAATATTACAAAAGTACAAATAAAACAGAACTGTATGAAAAATTACAAGGTGAGTGGTGAAAGATTGCATCAGAACTTTGAGAATTATATAGTGAAATCTATGTCAGGAAGAATTATGAATAATTAAAACAAAAAGGATACAACGAAGTAATAAATAAATGAATATTATATAATATAAATGCTGAATTAATTTAACAAAAATGTTCAATTAATGAATGATTCTATAGGTTGAAATATATATTTGGCCAATGGAGTAATTTGCATATGAGTAAACTAGCCCGTCTTTAACCATAAATTTAATGAATCTTCCTATTTCCATTGACTTATCGGTAATGTGATATAGCTGATATAGATACCTTCATGGGATCAAATGTCCTTTCAAGAACACTAGGAAAGTTCAGAGGCTGCATCCGGGCTATCCATCGCGCGGGATTCGCCGAATGGGAAAGCACGAAAGGCCTATAAATAAATAGGTAAAATTGATTCAACAGTGTAAGAAGACAGAGTAGGACATTAAATAAATGCTATAGAATTAATGAATAGTGCTAGAATGATACTTTCTATCCAGCTCAGATAGACAGAAAGAGAGATAGACACAATCTCAACCTCAATAAGATATCGCAAATTAACTAATTTTGCTTTCCCAATATTTTCTTCTTCCCCAGGGCTTTCGTTTCATTCGAATCTTGCCATTTGTACTTTTACTGTACAGAGGGGAAATGTGTGAGAGGCAATGACCAAAAGAATACACTGGTACCTCATAACTAGAAATCCATCTGTTCTTGGAAGAATTTTGAAGTAGTCATAATCAAAATCTAGTTTTTTTCATATAAATGATTTAAAATCAAAATACTTCTTTCCAGGCAGCCCCTAATTTCCTATTATAAGAGTTATAGTTTGATATATTGCATATTTAAAATTTCTAATTGCATATATATTTATAGACGAAAAATGTAAAAGACCAAAATGCATGCAATTAATCAACCCTCCCCCACATTAATTAAAATTGGCTAAAAATTTTCCAGATTGCCCCTAATTACCTAATAAGGAAGTTTAATTGACTTAAGGGCTTATTTAAAATTTCTAATAATACTCTACTTCATAAAAGTAAGATTTCCCCCAAAATACATGGCCTGAAAATTATATTAATGTATTTAACTGTAGATTAGTGAGGAGAGCTGAGGGACTAAATAGAAGCTGGGTAAGGAGAGAGAAGGGAGAATATTCCCTAGAAAGGTAATAGACTCTACAAAAGCATAAAGTAACGGACTTCCAGGTGTTCTCTCTGGTTTTGAAGTTCGAAAACTGACTTTTTTTTGCCTGAGTTTCGAGAAGACGGTAAATTTTCAGTTATTTTTCCTCAAAGTTCTCGAGTCTCAGATTGGTCGAGTTACCAAATTCTTCTGTTATGGCTTTTTCACATTTTAGTTACTAATGATAAATGCAAAAGATTTTGCCTCCTTATGCTAGAGTAATGCGCTTGTATTTGTTTTTAACAAAACTTACTTGTCTGATTTTCTGTTTTTCTCTACCTTCCACCTTGATTTTTGGGAAGATTTATACATTCACTCTTGCTCGTTCTCTTGCTGTCTTTCACCTACTTTCGTTTTATGACACAAAGTATTCATCTTCTTATCTTCCCTTTACGTCAAAAATCCTTGGTGCTAAAGGAGCTGTTTCGCCTTACGTCTCGTCAGTAGCACCAGAATGCCCAAGGAGTCATCTTGATTCCTCTTGATTGCTTACCTAGATGCATGCTCATTGTTAGAGCGTTTTGAAGGGAATCCTTTCGAAATTTTTAATAATGTTTCAGTGTTTAACATCATCATCATCGCTAACTCTATAATTTAAGAACGGGATTTTTGGGAGTATTTGAATAGTAACTACATCTTAGTTCGGTTATGACTAAAGTATATTTTAAATTTTTATCAAGGTAATTTCTAAGAATTTATTTTGAGTTTGAAAGAACAAAATAGTTTAGGTCAGAAAACATAGATATGATTATCCAATGCTTTATAATGTTTTAAAAGAAAATACATTACAAATGGTAAAGTTGATAAAATTTATTAAAAATTAAGTAAGGCTACTTTATTATTTCTCCTCCTTTCGTCTTATTACACTTGTTCTAATCTTGTCTAAATTATAACTAATCGTCTCTAGGCTTCGTAGCAAAAACAGGACATTATCTTTGGGTAGAAGACGAAACGTCACTATTATAATTGAAAGAAATGATAAGAAACTCCTTCTGTTTAGGTTTATTTGAAACTTTTATTCGCATGGCTGTTTTTTGTATGTTTCGAGCTTTTATCAAAGTTCTTTCTAAGAGTTCAGAAAAAATAAATATAATTATCGAATGATTTGAAATGAAAAAACACAAATCGTGAAGTTCAAAAAATGTATTAAAATTAGGGCTTTGGCGCTTTTTTAATATCATTTCGTATATAAAACAAATTTAGATGAAAAAAGAGATCTGACGAAGGTTTTTCTATATATCAAACCGGGTGAAATAACTTTAAAAAAAGGTTTCAGGGTGTCTATGTTGAAAAAATTGCTTGGAAAAGTCTCAACCACATATAAATCTTGAAGGGATAAAGACAATATAATAAAAGGTGAAATAACTTTAAAAAAATGTTTCAAGGTATCTATATTGAATAAGGTGTTCAGAGTGTTAAAATAAAGAGTCTATAAAGGGGATTTAAAAAAGTGGTTTAGAATAGCAAATAGGCCGTAGGCCACACGCCGAAGGAGTGCCTGTAGAACCAAGTTCTTTCTGTAAGAAAGAATACGAAGTATGGCTTGTTGTCTTATTATGACCAACAATGAGAAAAGAGTTTTTTAAACAGGCTTTATACAGGTGAGAATATGGAACTATGTATAGATCCAAATTGGGTGTTTAGGCCATTTTCCACCAAGTTTCTTTTTCGTTTGTACTCTGATTTATTTATCACTTCTGTGTACGACACTAATTTTGGTTGTAGATGGGCAATTATTACGTATTTCGGTCTTCTTATTCATGCATGAGAAGTCATAAATCATTGTTGTATCTACCTTAATATTATTGTTCCCTATGAATTCATGCAGACTTTAATATCTTGTTTTCCTGCACTCCGATATACACAAGTGAAGTAAAATATCATATTTCTACTCTACTTAATTTTTATTGTTGATATCTATATGTTTTGCTTACTTGATTTTTTAAATTGCTTACTATTTCAACGAATTAATTTTATTATGCTCTTTTAAATTAAGGGAACATTATTTTGATTGATTAAAATGATTTCCAGAATCGGTGCTATCTAACTAAACTTTCAAGCTGGTTCTCAAAGTAATACCCTCCCGGACTATAGCCCATATAGCATAGGTTACACTTCCGCAGTTGTCAGCTGGATTGAACTTACTTCCTGCCATCAACACTTTCTTTCTTTGAAGGAACTTATATTAAACCTTTTTGCTGCTGATGCACTTGTATTGCTCTTGAAATTGAAAAAGTGAAGAAAAATCTATTTCTAGAGAAAATCCTTACTTTCAAGTTTTCATGTCTAACGTTTGTCTCTCTTCTTTATCTTAGAATTTGAAAATCCTAGCTCTTAATCTTTCGACTATCTTTAATGTTTCAAATTGTTTCAAAGGCTGGTGCAATTCCAAGCTCTTGATCCTACGTCTTTCTTCAGTATTTCTAAAATTTGCATAAATCGCTTCTAAGCTGAGTACAGAGGTGAATCTCTCCTCATTAATGTAATAGATCACTTTCACGCGTTGATGATTCTTGTCGGTCTTCACTTTTTGCACTTTCCATTTTTTTCTTGAATGCACTGAATTTTACGTTAAATTTCTAAAATAAAAGGTACTTCACTTGTGGAGCCGTGCTGTAGGAGTGAAAGGGGAAGGAGCAAAGCGGTTGTGCGGAGTAATACACAAATTGTGTCTGTGTGTGTGTGTGTGTGCATAGGTTTGGTATGCGGGTAGTAAGAGACGATTTCAGTTGATGGGTGGCGCCGGCGATGCACAGTTTGTTTACTACGCATCTATGTTACTGATGTTGTCTTAGTTGCTGTTCCCTACTGCGGTTTTTGTATTTTTTGTGGTCTTTTTTTATTTACTTGTTGTTTTTTTCGTTCGAAGTGTGATTGTGTAGTGCATCAGAGGGACGTGCTGGATCGGCAGCACTACCCGTAAGTTATAGACGCCACAATCATTTGTTCATATTCCACAAGCTATCTAGGCCTTGCTTGGCTGGGCTGTTATTATGAGGGCGTTTGCCGTGACCGGCAGTATTGTAGAACGGCTGGGAACGTTCGACCTGCTCGTGAAACTGAGGGAGTTAAAGGATGTAGAGACTATTTTGCATGTGTTTCTCATGGGTGGGCACTGTGTTGTCTGAGTACACTTAATTGGATTAGGGTCAAAAGAAGAGTGCACAGAATATAAAGGTTATACATTTAGTTGTATTTTCGGTGAAGACATTCCGAGCATATGATCAGTTTGCCAGGCGGGTTGGAGCGGAGAGCCATTGCACGTGAACATGGTGGAATGGCAGAAATTACCATAACTGGTCTGTATTAACTCATACAAGCTTCTTCTACGGGCGTTTGTCACTGTGTTGCCATCAGTGGTGTCAAGATAGCTTCAAGCGTCTTGGGGCATAGAAGATATGAAGTTGTCAAGATGGCTGAGAGGGCCAGAGCACTGATGTCGGAGCTAATGGAGCAATCCTGTGCCGCCGTGTCCACAAAAATAGTTGCTAGCAGTAAAAAGAAGGTTGCATTGGACAAGCCAAACGGTCCCCGAGAGGAGCAACCGGATATGATAAATGAAGTGGATTGTTACGAGAGTACCAAATTGGAGCACTCCAGGGAGAAATCTGAAGCAGAGATAAAAACCTGGATTGAAAAGGGATGACTGAGGAAATGTGATGATCAGAGAGCAGATAAAGGGCTGTTGCCTCTTATGGCAGTGAAACAGGCCAATAAAAATAATGTTAGGCCTGTGCAAGATTTCCGGGACTTGAATAGGCATGCAGAGATTCACCTTGGGGTCGATGCTGCAGTTTGCAGCGAGACTTTTAGCAGGTAGAGGCAGCTTTCACAGCTCCTACGGTTGTTGGACCTTAATTTGAATATTTGTGAAGCAGAGTGGACTGTAGTCTGTGGCCTTATCAGCGGGTAAGGTAAAATAAAGAGATAGTAACAGCAGAGGAGGTGGTGGAACATCTTGCACATTACCGGCTTATTACACGGAACAGGGGCAGGAGTCGAAATATTGGGGACAATCGGTGTCCTTGAGCGCGTGGGAAAACAATAACAAATTGAGTGCGATAGATGGAATAAGTTAAACAAGTTCTAGGGCTTCTGGGTTGAGAGAAACTGGAGAAGAAAAATACTTTAATATATACAAAAATTAGGAATATTTGTAACGCTACAATGGAGAAACAGACGAAATTAAGGAAGGGGGGAAAAGGAAAGTACAAAATCAACGTCACGGAGACTCAGTGTATAATGGGAATCGATGAGGTTCGTTCACTGAACGTACGAACGAACTCTTGAGGCAAAACGACTAGGCTGAGTTCTGAGGGAGACACATAAATCAGATGGGTGGAGCCTGGGATTCGCACGGACGCGTTGAGTCTCCGATCTGTTTTGAGTAGCATATCGCTTCTTTGCTCGCGTCGGTCAGTATGCAAAAAGGTTTATGGGGGTCGGGTAAACGAAGGATTGGTTCTGAAGCTAACTTCCCTTTGAGTTCATTAAAGCTAGTGGTCGACTTTGGTGTGCAGATAAGGAACTCAGGGACCTTTTTCCTGAGGATCTTTTATAAGCGTGCGGCAATGGAGGCAAATTTACTAATAAAAAGGAAGCAGAACCGATGAACAACCTCAGCTGCTTCTTTGTTGACGACAGGGGTATCTCTAGAATTGCCCGTATTTTATCGGCTTAGGGAGTTCAGCGGTCCTTCCCTATTTGGAAACCGTTATAGTTGAGTGTGCCAAAGGCGAAGTGGCCCTTGTTAGTGCCAATCGTGAGGTTGTGTTCTCCGAGCCGGAGCAAAAGGACAGCCAGATTGTTGTCCCATTCCTGGGTTTCCACGTAGATGTTATCAAAGTAGAAGTTGATGCGGGGCAACCCATCCAATATCCGCCTCATCATTCGGTTGTAGTTGTTGCACGCCGTCACCAAACTGAGGGGGAGCCACCGGAAATGCATCAAGCCCGTGTCGGTAGGAAGGCCGTGTACCTCTTTACCTCTTTGCTTAAGGGAATCTGGTAATAGACTTTACAAAGATCTTATCAGTGATCGTTGAGAAGAATTGGCTTGGGGTCGAACACAATGACGGAGTTTAAGGGCATATCGCATTTGTTCATTAGTCGCTTTTCAAATTCTTTCGTTCCAAATTCGCATTTTAGGGGTTTCCATATCATTTTATTGCAAATTTTATGCATATTTTTATGAAATAATGATTTTTTTAGCAACATGACTAGAATGTAATGCAAATTAAGATAATGCAAAATTTTTTACATTCGTTGAAAATTTTTATTAGATATTTAATTTGAATTGTGACAAAAAATGAAAAAAAATCTACACCCTTAATAATATTTCATTTTATTTGAATTTTTATGCACTTTTTATAGTATTTATTTTGTTTTAGCAACACGAATAGAACATAATGAAAATTATGATAATGCCAAATTTCACACATTAGTGGAAATTCTCCGAAGATTTTTAATGTTGATTTCTGAACAAAATGCAAACCTATACCATGATATTTTAAATATTTGCTTAACGATTTGACGGCCTCGGTTGTAATTAAAAGCATTATTCTCAGTGCTGGAGGTTTTTAAGAGTAATAAATCAATTATTTTCTACTCCAAATTTTATCGACACCATTCGCTTTGGCTTTTTGATTACAGTGATATTTTTCTCCAATTTCTACACTAAGCAGTTTGAACAAGAACGCTCATAAAATTTTTGCCGAATATTTCTTCGACCTCCCTGCCAGGCGTAAAATGACATTCTCTATCCTATTCTTTCTCGCATAATATGAATTAAAATTTGTTAAAATAATTAAATATCATAATTAGGAGTACATTATTTACTAATAAAAAATAGCTGACTGGTTCAAACTTTTATTCATTAGAAAAACGCATAAAAAAATTTAGATACATGTTCGAACACCAATGGATTGCGCAAAATTAGAAATCCCGTTATAATCCTAGGACTGGTTTCAAACCATTTTCTCTGGCCTTTTGAACGGTCACTAAAAAAAATGAAAATTACTCGTTATTCCAAGCAAAATAGAAAAATTATGACAAAAATATATTTATATTATGGACAGATATTTTATTAAATTTTAAATTTTAAAAATTCTTTCTTACAGTGATATTTGTTAAGACAGGGATAAACACACAAAGGAGCATCGCATTCTTCACAAATAAAATTTGTTCGCTGAATTTCTCTTCCCCCTTTTTTGTGTGAGCACTAACGTGACATCTCCTCCTTGATTTTATAGGCTTCATAAAATGCCTCTCAATGAGACGCAGTATTTTATTACCTATTTGCCCATTTGGTCCTCGATTATATTTATGATATTTTTCAATCATCTATGTTAAAACAGTATTTGAAAAGGCATGAAGTGATCTATCAACACTTTTTCTAATACTTATACATAAAATAGGCATTAGGCATTGATAAGTCTAACATATGAAATTTTTTTTTGTACATATTCAATTCTACTCAATAACACATCACTCTTATCTATCTACAAGACACATCTTTTTTATTCAATTACAGCTTTAGGTTTCAAACAACATTCCCATCTTTATCTTTTTTAGCTCTATCACACATTTGTTCATCATGTACTATTGTAAGAATATGTACACTCCATTTGTCACACCATTTTATAGAGAGAATGTTATTACACTTTGCAAGTAACAATTCATCATTCTTTAGTTGTTTTAAATTTGGGCATATATTTTCTATTTTGCCGAACCGTTCCACAAGCGTTTGTCTCTTTCTTAAATAAGTTATCAACAAGAGCAGGGCAAGTGTACCAGTTGTCAGTATAAAAAATATGTCCCTTATTTAAATAACTTTGAAGTAGTGTCATTACCACTGATTTACTAATGTCTAAATGGGGCTCAATAACAAGTTCAGTCCCCTTCCCGATATAAATAATTATATATATGTAGTACATAACATGTTTTGTATTCACACAAGGCAAATACTTTTATTCCAAATTTATGTCTTTTAGATGGAACGTATTGGCAAAAATGTAGACTTCCTCGCCTTAGAAGAAGATCTATGCAGATCTTGAAATGGGATGAATTGTTTCTTGAAATTATTTTTCACGAGATCAAGCGTAGGTTTAATTTTTTTTTTAATTTTCCTATTTTTTTCTAGCGTTATCACTAAAATGCAGCAATCCTAATATCTGAAGGACCCAAGCCCTCCTCATCAATGTTCTGAACATCTTTTATTCATAGATGTCATCCTTTGACCAATAATCGTTTATTATGTTTTGCTTATTATGTCCCATCAAAATTATTATACAGAGAAATAATACTCGAATTCCATCTGCGTTCCTTCCGTGAAATTGGATAATCGACTATTTGGTTTTTAAGTAAATTTTCTTTAATATATTTATAGTAACTATTGCTTTCCTTGAGAGTGAGATCTATTAAAAAATTATCAATATATTGTTCGAAATAATCAATTTCTTTCGCATTTTGTACGATGGAGAATGCCGTGGTAAATCCTGAATGCGTGGAATTGAACGCTTGCAGACAGGTAGAAAAATTTGCCCTTGAAAGCCATTCCCACGCCAACATGTCTGAATTGTTGCCAGACTCTTGACATGTTCGTTTCCGTGGCCGTTCAAACGACTGTTCTGTCTCACTTGAATATGACCTATTCTCTTCATCTAAATTATTAAAATCAATGTCAGAACTTTCTAAGGATAAATTCGAAGTCGATTCATCGTCACTTGTTACACTACTCAGATCGTCAGAATCTACATTCCCAAGAAATTGACTCGTCTCCATGATACGTTTGGCATTTAAATCGCTTCGCCAAATTGTCGTTCATCAAGTCTCGATATTTTGGGGGTAAATAACTGAAAAAAGCTAAAAGATTATTATTTAATAGATGTCAACATCTAGCAAGTTGTTAAAGAGAGGAACTGGCCGAATATTAGTTATATTGACTTAGTATAGAGAAAGAGAGAAGGCAGTAACTATATTTGGATCGGGAGCAGTTAACCGATGTTTGTGAGAGAGACCATATAGAGACCAGCAGCAGCCAAAGGGTTGAAAAAAACCACGGCTGAGAACTAGTTTATATTTTTAGCATCATTCGAATATAGATTGCATTAAATTACAGGACATTCAGAACACCACTATTATTCACCTAACACCTCATTTTTCACCTGAAAACAAAACCTATATTTGACCTTGCCCGAAAAATATATGTATTATTCCACCATTAACACAAGTTTTAATAGAACTAAAGTAAACTGAATTCAAATCATAATTAAATCATATATGCATCATTTGCTCGTGAATTGAGTTGGAATACTTAATTTGTAGTAATTCTCTAGCATTTATATGATATCAGGTTTCAAGGGAGGGGTTTTTGAAAGAAACTCTTGCATCTCTAAAACGGCGCCGTAGGTTATTATAATTCTGCAGGAATATAAGGGTTTTTAATGAGCTTTAATTTCATATATGAAATCTAACCTAGTCAAAAGTTGAAAAGACGAATGCGGTATCATCTTAATTTCGGAAGTCGATACACATCCGGTAAGAATCGTCAGATTTCTTCACTATGACGGCCGGGCAACAATACCTCGACTCAGATGGCTCTATAATGTTTAATTTTACATGTTTTTCTAACTCATCATTGAACGATTTTCTTAAGTTTATTGTGGGGGGGACGGCTTAGAACGGACAGGTTACTTGGTAGTGAGCCGGATATGGTGCTCGAACTGAGGTGCACAACCAGAGATGTCCGAAATTAGGTCATTGAATTGTTAGGCAAAACTTGTAGCTGATTTTTTTGAAGGATCTAAAGCTGATTATTTATACTTGACTCGGAAGAAGGGGAGTCTGTGACATTTGGCAGGACGTGCAGAGGATATTCGGAGTCTTGATCCACATAGGCGACTTGTACCACGACCAAGGGCCCTAGCGGGTAGCTAGACTCCAGGGCCGTCGCACAGATCTGTTGGACTTGGTAAAGGGAGTAACTTCTAAAATCTGAGTTCTGTAGGAGGTGCGGCTCCACTTAGCCTTCTACATTACATGAGAAGACAATGGTGGGTCTCTTGGGAAAGAATGAAGTAGAAGGGTTCAACGCGAATGGTTTTACGTCTCAATGTTGGGACGAAAAGAGTGGTTTTGGCTTTGAAGGCCCAGTTACCTTTACAAATTTGCTTTCATTTTACGAGATAAATTTACTCTTATTTGACTTCGGTTTGGCGGAAAGTGGGGCCATCTTCTTACATTTGTTCCGGTAGCAACTATAGCTAGCCAAACAAACATTGGCCTCTTATAGGCACTCTAAACGTAAGGCATTTCCGGCCCTTTGCGAAGGTCCTGATTTTTGAAAGAAGTAGAGCCAACAGGAGGTGCTCAGGAGAAAGTCAACGACGGTTTCATAATCCTGTGTGACCTTGTGATGCATAGTGCCAAAAGGTAAGGTGTCGCTTGAGACGGTATACAAATTGACGGTAGATTTGGACTAGCTGAATGCGAGCATGCCTAAATTTTGATCAGTTTAAGTCTCTGGTCATATTGTACGCCACCAGTAATTCGGATTTTAATGTGGATAATCAATTATTGCTTCCGAGGGGAGAGAGATGTATATATCTCGGAGTTGGGTGTTGTATAGGGGCAACAATTGAGCCACTCCATCTGCCTCGATGGTTAATTTTGAAAATCTTTTTGAAATGAATTAGGAAAGCTCCCAAATCCTCACCTTCTTTGAAAACTAGGAGCTTAACTGAGGGAATACGTAGAACGTCGGAACTCGAGCTCATGGACATCGTCTCGTTCTTGGTCCTACTTATTTCTAGCTCTTAAAGGCGGATTTTTTCCCTTTCTACTCGTACTTGTAATTAGTTTCTCTCTTCCCTTTCGGTCCTTTCCTCCTTTTAATGTACGCTAGCAGCTCCTTATCATTGAGCCTAAGCGACTCTCCTTGCGTGTTGAATGTATTGAATGACGAAGATATTCTGAAGCGTTTGACCAACTTTTTGGGAGAAGCACCACAACAAAGGGAAAAGTTATTTAAATGCACAACGGGAGTGGTGGTAGATTTTAGCGGAATTACGATAAATCAACAAAAAAATACACAAAACACAACGTGATTATTTCGCAAGACACAATTTTTCAAGCACAATCGGAATATTCACTCAGGATTTATACGAGACTGTGTTGCCCAGAAAGCATCGAGAATACACAATACTCCCCAAAATAAATTGTATCCTTTACTAACTGCTTTAAAATGACACAAATACAATACGATACATTTCAATACGGCCGGCGATTTGTGACCTGAAAGAGGAAAGGTTTTACGTAAAGCATAGTCACAAACATAAATTCGAAACAAAATACGCACATAAACAAAAAAAATGCGAAATGAGTAAAGTCGTTTTTTATATTTTCTAAAACAGAACCCTCATTACAAAATATAAGGACATCCTTAGGAATCTGCATTAGTTTAAAAGAAAAGAGACCAAATAATACTACTGGTAACCCTAAAATTCCTGTCACCAGATTATATATATATATGTTACTTAGTTAAAGTCGTTGAGCGACTTTGTACTGACTCTCTTCAGGCGGAACAGGAGGGAGTCAAAATATTGGGGAAAATCCGGGCTGAGTGCGTGGGAAACTAACAAACTGAGTGCGATAATTGGCCTAAGTTAAATAACTTCTAGGGATTCTGAGTTGAGAGAAACTGCTTATATAAAAATACTTGACTAAATACAAACATAAGGAATATAATTAATTCTACAATAGATAAATAACACGAAATTAAAGGGGGGAATACGGAGGTACAAAATCAAGGTCAAAGCAACTCGGGGTATAACGCGACTCGATGAGGCTCGTTCACTTGACGTATAAACAAATACTTGAGCTAAAACGGGTAGGCTAAGTTCCGAGGGATACTCAGGTAAATCAGCTGGGCTGGGGCCTGGTGACGACGGGGATTTGCAATTTCAGATTGTAACACTTTGTTTAGCTTCACTGAAGATGAAAGAGGGAGTACGCTACGGCAGAACAGATCTAACCGGGGGGTTGAGAGAGGTTTGTCTGTTGACTACCGTCCATTTTTTCGAAAACCAATGTCTTCGGTTGCGATCGAGACAGAGTCGAGGGCGGCTCGTTACGTTACGGGGTTGGCGGTCACGGGATGTCGGGTGCTACCCAAGGAGTCTGCATTTACTGCTCTTGGCATCTGTACTGATTTCTGGTGGCCCTTCTCTGAGTATTCATGTGCCTAAGCGGAAGTGCATCGCCCGAAGCCCTGGGAGGGAGGGGATCTGATTAGACGAGGGGCGTTTTGCGTTGATTGTAACTGTTCCCCGGAGTTTCCAATCTGTTTTGAGCTAGCCCTGCTTCGAACGCTCTCATTATTTGCGTCTGAAGTGCACCAGTTCTCAGACGATGTCCGTAAACGTGGGCCTCATGGCCGTTCCAGGGCATCGCACGTGGCATTATTCGTCTCTTCTTGACATAGGGGTAATGTGTTGCCGGGCCAAAGTGATGTTGGGTGGCAGCCTAGACGTGCGCACTTGTCTTTGTGTTGGCGAATTGTGGGCCACTACTCGGTGTGTGGATGGTTAAGGGTTGCTAGCAGCAACATAAATAGGGTAAATAAGGGAGAGAGATGGGATAATGATGTAGAAAACCAACCTACGGGTTTAATCATAGATCTTTTCGCTTGAATAAACTTGGAGGATCCAGTGTGAGGGCTTTTTCATTTAGCGCCTTGCAGGTGGCGGTGCATTTGTTGTTCTGCCAGCAGTCTTGCTCTTACCGTTGCGATGTAAACAGGGGCCCAGATTGTGGATTATTCTGCTTGGTTATGCAAAATTGATGACTTTGGTCATATCTACATTGCTGAGTTGGATCCAGTTGTCAAGTGGCTGAACCTAGCTCTTAAGTTAGATTTGAGACATGTTAAAATCATCACTTATTCGATAACTGTTCTCTGGTGGTTGAAGAGTTTACTCCATGATGAGGATAGAGTTAAGGAAACCAGGATGTCAGAGAGCTTGGGCAGACTTAGGTTATCTATTCTGCGAGACATGATGCTGTAGATTGATGTCGACTTGTCTGTAACCTTTGTCCACTCAGAGACAACTGAGGCAGATATCCTTACCAGAGTACGCAAGAGTTTAGCTTGGGGAAGTAAGAGTGGTAGTGGCACTTGATGTTGACATTAAAGTTTTACACTCACCACACTATTTTGGAGTGAAGCGAACTTTGTACATGGACAGGCGGCTCAATCCCATAATCGAGAAAAGGAGGTTGGAGTGTGTTATGAGAGCGTGTAGCCGTTGAAAAGATATAGATCCTACACAAGTATGACATGTATCTGTGGAGTTAGGAGATGATGACTCATGGAGCAGGCTCGTGCTGTATGTGACACATTACCAGGGCAAAGCATTAGGAGCAGTGATGGTGAGATCAAGGGAGGGGGGAGCAAGGCGGATTTGAAGAGGAAAACGGAATGTATGTGTTTATAGGTTTGTTCGGCGGGTAGTAACGGTGAATTCAGTTCGTTGTTGGCGCCGCGTATGCACTATTGTTTTACTATGCATTTGTATTACTAGTGTTGTGTTCGTTGCTTACCCTTTTGTGTTGCTTGTGGTGTTTGTAGTAGTTGTTTTTGTCTTTGTTCAATTTACTTGTTCTTTTTTTCATTGGACGTGTGATTGTGTAGTGCATTAGATGGACGTGCTGGATTGACAAAACTACTGGTACATTAGAGCCGTCACTATCTCTTGTTTATATTCCCCATAACTTTCAGAATTTACATATTTCAGAACATCATATCCATATGGACGTACTCATGTACTTAATTGGCTGTGCCTTGTTCTCCTTTGGTGATCATGATTTGTCGATTTTTGTCTTTGCATGATAAATGATGTCTACTGAAATACTCTCTTCTCCTTTCTTTAATATATTCAAGCTTGCATTAATGATCCACAAATTTGCTCAATTTCACCTTATTTGGTAGATAGACGGTTTTTTAAGCCGTGAAGTATTGAAAAAAAAATATATATCGATATAATAATTTGCGGATTCAAAGTTTGAAAGAATTGCTGCTGTTAGTAAATAGAAAATATTAAAAAAAACAACACTACCATTTCGAGCCCCTTGTGGGAAGAGGATCGTCTTTTCCAGACAAGGTAAATTATCAAAGAAGATCTCTAACAATTCCCGAATGTTTGGTTTAATTAGCTTTTATAAGGCATAAGTATGTTGTAAAAATAAAATGTAGATCTTTCATCTTTGTCTAAAGGTCTCATTGGTAAAAGTTCGACGACTTTTGGGGAAGAGCATCATCATCGCAGCGTCAGGTTTTAGTTGAATGGGCTTCTTTAACTTCTTTTTTTTACTAAGAAGGCGCTAGTACCCATTTGCGCTCGAATTAGCTCATTCGTTAAGATTTTCTATATAATAACCAAACCAGTTGCCTTATATTAACCATCTTATTAAAAAAATGTATAGTAAAGACAAGCATGGAAAAAATATAAAAATCACAATTTTCTGTGACATCATAGGTTTGGATTATAGGAGTTAAATGGTGCAATCCCGTTGAGGATTGTATGGGGAGCCATTTAAAATTGAACTATTCCTGGTGTGGAAGATGAGTTAGAGCTCCAAAATTTTGGGCCAAAAATTATAAGAAAATGATAGCACTAGTCAACAAAAAATAATTTCTCATGGTTCTGGATCAAAATAGTGTTATTCTAGGTAATTTGAGGTTATAAATTCAATAATGACATTCGTATATCTGTATCGGGATCAGTTTTCCAGAACCAGCATATCTATATATTTGGTGCACCATGTTATTCATACAATAATTTATATGTTCATTGGTTCTACTTCTGCAAAAATTTTGTTTAGAATTTGTGCCTTTTTATTTGTTTTAGATTGCTGGTTCATGATAGTGCATATTTATAACTGCTTTCTTTCTAATTACTGTGAACTTAACAAAACTTGGAAGCTGTCATGTGTGTGAACGATGCAGATCGTTTTTGTTACATATGTGGCGCCTTCATCCCTGGAGGCGTCAAGACACCAATCACAAAAGCTGTTCGAGTGAACTAGAAAAGTTACTTCAAATGTGCTTTTGATGACAAAGGTAAGAATTGGGCACCTAAATAATTTGTAAGTCTTGTGTCAACCATCTCAGCGAGTCGTTCTGTGGTAAGCCAAAGTGGATCTGTGGCGGAAACCCAAAGACCACAGCAGTGACTGGAAGTTCTATATCACAAATATCATGGGAATGACCAAGCAAACACGAGGCAAGGTGCAGTACTAAAATATTGCTTCTGCAATCTGCCTAGTTTCACACAACGCCTCAACTCCAAGTCCCAAATCCATCGACTAAGTAAAAATTGATAATTGATTCCGATTATAATTCTACTTCAAATGAAGACGACTACTAGGATGACTATGAAAATACCATGCTTATACTCTTTACTCAAGAATCGTTTCATGATCTCATCAAGGACCTAGACTGTTATCTAAAATAAAGCAGCTTAACCTGCTGAAAGATAGCATGCGTATCTCTACAGCTCAATAACTACATAGAGAGCTCTCTGCATTTTTTAAGAAGGCAAACAACCTTCGTTACTGTGACGATGCAGCATCTCTCATGCAAAAATTATGCAAGTCTGTACCATACAAGTCAGATGATTGGAAGCGGTTTATAGACTCTGGAAAAGACTCTCTTAAAGCTTTTATTCTACACAATGGGAATCGGCTTCCATCTGTTCCAATAACACATGCAGCAATGATGGCTGAGAGCTATGAAACAAGAAAGATTTTGTTAGCCGCTATATACATAGTACGAGAAACACCAAAGGAAGAAATGTAGGGATCTCAAATTCAGAAATATGAAATTAGGTGTGTGAGCATAATCTCATATGTACACTATTGACCAGTGAATTGCAGGTAAAGATACGGCGGAGCGTATTATTATCATATCTAGATTCTATTCCGATATCATCAAGCTATTGCAAATTTAACTCGTAAATGGATAGTGCATTGCTAATGATAGTGGTGCATGAAAACAATAATGCGACGATGGTTGAAGTAGTATAATAATGTCACAGGGATAATCAAAGCAATCTTTAGGTAATTCTAAGATTTTCATTATGTCGTGGGTCAGGAAGCAGAGAAAGAGTAGCATGTTAGAAGCTTTTGTATATTCAATAAACCATATTGAATGGAAGGAAAAGGAAAAATGTCGAGTGAGAGCAGTGTAAATAGATAAGTTAAGAGCACATTTTGGGTAGATATTCAGGAAACAATGGTAAGCTATCTTTGATGTGAAAGAGTTTGTAACGATTTTTTGAACTGTGATTGTTTTTCGTGATGTAGGCATTTCAAAGGAATGAAATGAAAATATTAGCTACTAAATGGAATATATGTGAGTCGGTGTATAGTGTGTGAGGAGATTGGCTGGGTAAGCGCAAAAAATTTCAATTGCTTATATCAATTAGAAATATAGAAGGAAATGGCTTAGTGTGGAACAGGTGGTTGGTAATCTGGGTAAATATTTAGTTTCTGAGTGCTCAGGCTTTTCAGGACCACACAGCTTGGTTGTGCATAAATATAAGGTGATAGATTTGTAATGACATTCAGGAGTACTAAAAGGACTAATAAAATGTGTTGACAATGAATAATAAACTAGAAAATACAAGATATCTTACTCAAATATATAGGCTGCCATTGCAAAGGGACTACGATATAAATTTATAAATTTGGACACGAATAAATATCTATCTTGCGTTAAGGAAAGAATTTAAATATAAAAATTTTCTGAATCTTTGGATGAAAAATTGAAAATAATGATTTAATAAGGAATTGGATTTGTTTCAACAACTTATATAAATAAGCTGTTGGAGAACCTAAGAATTTTTTTAATAGAGATGAGAATTCTTACAGAATAAAAACTGCCATGCCCAATCTGTTCGACTTTCAAATCGAAAGGATTTAAATTAATAGCCAAGCAAATGAAAAGTATTTGGAATAACTGAAATTGATATAGAGTTTAATATAATTTAAGTAATGTTTCAGTAACATATATTCAATAGCATACAAATCTAACATTTTCTAGGAAATCAGCAAAAGCCATATCTAACACAAATATTTAAATTCATAACCCTTTCCAAATTCTTAGCTAATGAATAAAGTGAGGGCTATTTAAGGATGAGGTCTAATTATTACCACTTGATTACTTTAGGAAGGTATTTCTTTAGAAGTGCTTGAAAATACTGTTGAATAAAGTAATTTGTTTGCCATTCAAAGAGACCCAAGCAAGGCACTCGACCTAACATGTGATGAATTTGAACAATGGTTAGAGTGTTATATATATATGTCAATAAGTAAAATTTCAAAAACAAGGCTGCATTGGTCTAAAGTTACCTTGAGTGAATTTTTTTCTTCTGCAGTGAGTAGAAATAGGTGGGAACAAATAAAATCATATTTGTATCTTGTAGACAATAACTTACTTATTAAGAGCAAAGATGATGAGTTTGCCAAAACTAGACCCCTATTTAGACATTGGCAAACAGAATTTTGGAAAATCCAATGAGTAAATATTTGTGTGTAGATGAACAGATAGTTACATTCAAAGTGACATCAAGTCCCAAGCAGTATATATCCCCAAAACGACATAAGTAGGGATGTAAACATTTTATTTTATCTCGGATAAGGGGATGGTATACGGCTTCTTTCCATTTCAAGGTAAGGTATTTCTTGTTGATAATCCTGATTTTCTAGACCTTGAGCATGTGCCAATTTAGTCTTAAATATAGGTCAAAGCATCAAAACTTTAAATTGTTTTTGACAATTAGTTCACTTCTTATCTTCTTATGGGACATTTGGCTCTGAGGTCAGTGTGGTGTTGTGGCACTGCCCAAGCAAGGAGACTTCCAAGTTTATTATTCAAATCTGACAAGCAGCTTAGCTCAAAATTTGATGATGTTTGGGTAGTGACTGGAATTAAATGGTATGGTACTAGATCTGTTTGCTTTATTTCTACCTTTATTAATCCTTACCCAGTTGATAGCTGCAAAAGGAGAGAAAGGAAAGCCAAGGAATCAGTTAAAGTGCCAATTACTAAAATTGTGAAGAGTCTACAGCAAACATCAAGGTGACGTTGATCTGCATGATCAGCTAATTTCATAGTACCGAATGTTATTTAGATTAAAGAAGTATTATGAAATAATTTTTATCAGCTTTTTGACATGGTTGTTATGAATAGTTGGCTGCTCTATAGGAGAAGTGCAAAAAGGTTAGGTATACCATCAAAGAAACAAAGCTCTTTATGTGAGTTCAAGCTATGTCTTGCAAAGCGCCTAATCATGAGTGAGAAGGGTTGAATTTCCAAAGAAACAAAACTTGGGAAATTTACAAAGTCAATACCAGAGGACATCATAAGGAAAGATGTGGTGGAGCATTTTCGTGATGTCAGCAATAACTGAGGAACCAGCAAAAGACCTAAGATCAAGAGCAAAATCAATACAATATGTACAAATTGCTGTCTTCATCTATGTATTGATAAAGATATTAAGTGCTTTATAAAACTTCAACAAGACTAAAAGCTAAGGAATTTGTGGATTTTTTAATAATCAATTTTCTATCTAAATTAGATCTTTTTACCACTGCACAAGTTTAATTATTAAGTTATAAAGTTTATTTGTAAAGTTAATAAGTGATTAGGTTATTATTACCGTAAACGGTGCAACTAAATGTATTTTTTTTCACACCCATTGTTTAATTCCCTTGAAATTTAACTTTGCTTAATACTTTACACACCTAAATGGACATCTTTGTCTCCTTTATATAAAGTAATTAGAAGCTAATAAATTTGGCTTTTTATTCTTTTGTGCAATATATATGACTATCAGGACTAGTTTAATGTCTAAAAACTTTTTAGATTCCTTAGTTAAAAAGTGGGCACTATACGGTTAAGATCATTAATTAGTTTAAGTTCTCTTCATATACGCAACTCAGCGTTCTTAATACTACATTTATATCTAAGAAAAAGCAAATTTTGATCCAGATTGATCTGCTGTGTTTTCAATTTTGTACCTCGTATTTCATTTCGCTTTTTAAGTAAAACAAGACACCACCTCTTTCTCTTACAAGCTAGTCCTTGTTTATTATTATGTATCCCCGAATTTAAAATGACGATAGAGACTACCGGTGAACTGTATGAAACCAAGTTTCAGTAATAGCTAGAATGTCGTAATGATATTTATCTCAAATTAAATTATTCCTGATACTCCAAAATTGCAATAGTTCATATTAATATACTTTTTTGACTACCTAAATTTTATCGCCATTTTCAATTTTATGAAGATTATTTACGTTTTAACGTCAATTATTAAATACACTACCCATTGAAGAGCTAATATTATCCTGAGCTATTTTCTTTCCGCTTGTGTGGCCATGAATTAAGAATTTTTGACTCAAAAATTTGAGGGTGGGTTTATAACACGTTTCTCTTAAAGCATCCCCAGTCGTGCCACTCCTACACAATTAAGATGAACGCCATTCCGTCAAGAGGAGATCTTTTTGATTTATAAAACTGTCTCAAACGTTAATAAATCTTATATTTAAAAACGAACACTAGTGTGTAAAATATTATGTACTTTCACTGCCCTAGCTGCATATATTATATTATAATTTGTAGCAGCAATTGGAAATTACTATAGATATTCGACAGCTTCTGCACATTGATATCGTTTCCGCTAGCCATTATGAGGATCTTTTTATTTTCGGTCTCGGTTCTTTTAGCGTTGCCGGCTTCCGCACAAATGTCTATGTCACTTCTCGGAATCAAATTTCGTTCTCTCTTACGATGTGTTCTAGAATACAACTCTGTATTTAAGTGTTTTGGCAATGAGTCTCGGAAAAGGGAAATTTGGTGATCGTCTTCACCAGCTTTCTATGACAAGGCAGCTTATTTGGTGATAAGAGGAACCCCAGAGCCGGAAATCCGATTAATAACATTGGAGGCCTTTATAGCTGTTTGAAGGTCTATGTCGTTTGAGACGTGGTGGTAGAATTATTTCCTCTATCAAAATAGTCGTAAATGTTGATTTTGTGTCTTTTTTAAGTATTTGTTTACGTTTGCATTAATATCTTTAACTTTCTTGCGTAATTCTTTTATTTAGGTGTCGGTTATAATTTTTGAGCAGCACACAATACAAACGCTGTCTTTAGGATTGTTAATATCTAAAAGAGATAATAGTAAGATATATCACAACATCATCGAGAATGAAGGACCCACACTAAATATTAATTACTTATCATCATCATCATCACCAACTCTATAATTTAAGAAGGGAAATTCTTGGAGTATTTGAATAATAATTTCATCTTAGTTTGGTTATGACATGTTTTTTATCATAGTTATTTCTAAAAATTCTTTAATAATATCAAGAAACAAAATGGTGAAGTTCAGAAATAAAGATAAGTATGAAAATTTGTGAATCTTTAAAAACCCACAGAATTACAAATGGAGAAGTTCAGAAATTTATTTTTATCTATCTTTTATAACTCTATATTATAGAAACGTCGTATTTTAAAAGGTGGAAAATGTAGTTTTGACTTCCTTTTTAAAATTATTATAATTGGGGGAGTTCAGAAAATTTATTTAAGGATTTTACCATGGCTGATTTTTTTTATTTTAAATTTTAATTTTAGTAGCGTAGCGCAAGCTCCCCCCGTAGGGTAAAGTGGTGAAGACATTGCCTGGTTGATTGTCCAATTTCCTTCTTACTGATAATAGAGGCGTTATATTAAAATAGAATTTGATTTCACTTTTTTTGGATCATTTTGGACAATTCTATTTTTTATACTAAATTATTAATGGGTTGATAAATTTTGATTTATCTATCCAAATTTGAACAACCTTTAACTTTATGTAGCTTAAACCTGTAGATTATCGTACACTAAATTTGGGACCTTAGATTGTTCTGGAAAGTGTTATATAAGATCTTATAGAAATACAGCCGTTCTGAACTTTCGGGACGGTAGTGTATATTTAATCATATCTCTTATCATATATTTCTCCTTACATTAGAACTGATTGACCATAATTAATTTTCTTTAATAGGCTCTGACGATTTAATTAAATATATTGTAACGTAGCTCAACATGCATTAGATTTTTCTTTATTCTTTACTCATAAATATGTACATGTTGTAGTAACTTTCATGTGCATTTTTCCACATATTGTCCTTTTCCTAGCCTAGAGTTGCAAATTTATTATTCCTTTTCATTTAGTTAAATATGCTTCATGTACATTTAATTATAGTCATTATTCTGCATGGCTTGGGATTTAGCAAATTTTCACAAATATTTGAAGCTGTCTTTCCTATCAATTTATAATTTATCATTCTGTTTTGTTTTATTTATATTGTTGCACTTTTGATTGCTTTTTCAAGCAATCTTCAAAAATTTATATTGAATTTAATTGGGTCTCTTTGTTGGCCACTTCATAGGGATGATCATTATTTCTCATAACCATTTATTGATGTGGTTAAATATGTTGCATTTAACATTGTGCTGCTAAAATTTAAATTCATTTTTTGCTGTTGTAGGGTGTATTTTCCCATGAAATTGCTCTAAAGGTTTTGGCAACATGACGGTATAGGTTCTAGAGTTCCTTCTCTTTTGACATGTAAAGATTTCCACTTGACCTGATGAGTATATGAAGCTCATAGATAATAACCCACCTCCCTGTCTCGCAGATGATACTATTTAACGAGGGAACTATTTATCTTCATGACTTCTCATGAATATCTGGAAAGTTCACAGAAAATAGTTACCTCTCCAAGTAATTTAGTTCTTACATATATATTAGAGGAATTAAATAATTTACCTATTAAACAACAACACAGGAGGCTTCCCCCCATACCTGTGAATTACTTCCATCCTACCTAAAAATTTCAGACCATTTTCATCTATCGAATTTATTAGATCTTTCGTTCACTAAAGACGTTTTTTCTCTTCACTTGATATGTTGATGTCTTCTGTCTCGCCTTAACTCATTTTAGCCATGAAATTAAATTCATATTCTAACATTTATGGAATATTTTTTAACTTTGAGCTTCAAAAATCTTGCTAAAAATTTAAATATTTTGGGGCGAATCTGTAGTGAAGCATGTATTAGAGTTAGGTCTTATCTAGGTTTTGTAATGCGTATTTTTATAATTTCCTTAAGTGATACTCAGAGTATTTTATCATTGTTAAATATTCGTTTAGAAGGAATACCTGGAACATTTTACCTCATAGCAATTTTTACTTGCGATAACCCTTGAAAAATATATAAGTTTATTTTGCGCTCTCTGTGCTTCTGAATGCTCCTTAGTTTTAGTAATATACATAATTATTTAGAACGATAGAGAATACAAAATATTTATACATATAAGCAGTAACAATGAATATTAGTTAAATTCTGACTTTAGAAAACATAGCATTTTATTACTCACGATTTAGTAAAATATTGAGTTATTTAAATATATTACCAAATTTTCAAACATATCAAAATAAACCTTATTATCTTACATATTTCTGAATAACATGATGAATTCTAAAAGATTTGATCAAAAATGTTAAATATTATTTTTTATTTATTCATTTGACTATGGTTATATATTTATTCAAGCCATTGCAAATAAGCTGATGATTTCTAGTTCCGTATATCGAGAATCGCGTTTTAAGAACGTGTTTCATAAATGTTAATATTACCTAATTTGATGATTTAATAATAGATTTTTTATTTTTCCCTTATTTTTAATAGGTCTGTTTTCTTTTCATTATTAGGATCATTTCGTGGTACTTTGTAATTATTATTTTTTTTTTTTAATCTATTTGGAAATCCAATCTAATTATAATCTGAAAGAATTAAGCCTCTACAAATGTATTTTAAATGAAAAGACTAAATGGCTTCGGGAAATTTTTCGGTCTTTTGACTGGGAACAAAATGAAATCCGAAGTAAATACATCTCTGACATCAAACATGACTGTATAGTGATGTAAATGAGAATAAGTGTAGAGTAGGGTGAGGCAAACACGGTAAGTAATAACAAAGTAATATATTAGCAAAGGATGCTAGGCACCTGAAAACATTAATAATCTCCGTTTCTATGTTTGTTAATTGTATTAAGATTTTTTTTATTGCTATATTCGTTCAAACAGTTGTAATTAAGGTAATGTAGTTTTCCGCTTAATTCTCTTGTCTACTAGGTAGTTGTGATGCAGACTTTGTACATTATCCAGGTGTGATGATCATTCTAGCAATTTCTTTTACTACTTTCGCTGCAATGGAGAATGCATCTCATATTCTCAGTTGGCGGTACTTAATTTTCTTCCAGATCGCAATTCCCACGCCATCATATCTCTTTTAAGAATCGAGCTAAATAGCTTTTCTTTCAGCGTTCATGCTTTGTTCGGGGATGAAAATAATATTAGTATCGATCACTCTGAAGATGTTCTCTTACTCATCCAGGCTTTAGTATTACACGATTTTTAGCTCATTTATATTCATCACCATTCGGAATATCTACCTATTTATTATTTTCTTTATTTTTTTAGGGGGGGGAACTTATTTTATTCCTCACGGACTTGCGGTTTCAGCCGTAGTGGTAGTGGATTCTATTCGGTTCTCTTCTTCTGAGCTTTTCATTTCTTCTGTGTCTGCCTGTTTATTTGATAAGAGTTCAGTGCATTCTGTTTGAGTCTCGTCCTCATTCAAACATATTGGAATACGCCTAATGATTCTGGATTATATGGCATCCTGGGAAATTTATTGATTCAAGGCCAGAATTGGGTGTATATTCATAGGATAAGAGAGTAGGTCATTCTTAATGTAGGTGTAGAAGCTGAAGGTCAATATATTTGCATTTGTCTCCTGCAATGAGAACAATACCTGCTTTAGGTATTTTGCTTACTACTTCACGACAGTTTGCGTTGACATTTATGCTGGCTTTCATCTTTTTTTTATATTTTACTAATAACTCATTAAAGCCTAGCGTTGAATATATGCAACGTTTTCTTTAAGTTTCCAAAATTGAAATAAATCTTAAATTACATTTACCACGACATGATTTTTACTCCAAAATGATATATAAACGATTGTTAAATAAATTCAGCTATATAAATAAGTTTGAGAAAGCAGTTGGTAACTCAGAAACATTCTGAAAACAAGGCAGTATTTGGAATAGCTACATGGCATTTACCAGCAAGTAAGTATCTATTTTTGAATTTTATTTTTAGTTATTTATATATTCGATTTCTCACTTATATATCATTTATTGTCTTTGGAAGAGGTTTATTCATATATATCAATCACTCAAGGCCTGATTCTTTTTCATTTCCTTCATTTTTTTCTTGTTCTTTAAAAAATGAAATCTCGTGTTACACATATGCAACACCAGGACATTAGGATATCTCAAAATGGTATCCTTCAATATTAATTTTTCTTTATTTCTCATTAAATGCATAACTAATATGATCTCTTTTTATCATTTATATGATTTAATTAATGATTTAATTATGATTTAATTATCTTTACTTTGACAATTCTCGATTTTTATATAATTTTGCAACAATTACTTATATTTTCTCCCACTGCCAGGTCAGTCTGTGTGGAAGATATGTTGAATATTCTTGATGAAGGAGATGGCAAATGAAGATGATTTGGATCGGATCTACATAGAACCTCCTGAAGTAAAAATTGAGTCCGATGAAGACTCTGGTGATGAAAATGGTGGGTTAATTGATAATCTCTCTAGCAATCAGCTTCGTTCAGGGAGCATAGCTTGTTTTCGCAGTGGCAAGCGTATTGGTGAGGAAGCCTTTATTCCAACAAAAACTCACCCCCCCCCCAAAAAAAAAAAATATCCTGGGACAATAATAATATCAGCAGTGCAAGTATGATTTTTCCTGCTTTAGATTACCTTAGTTATAGTGACCAATCGCCAACATCTCTTTTTGAGTTATTCTTCGATTAGAAAGTCTGTAAATTGCTCGTAGAGGTAAGTTCCCGGTATGCTTTATTTTTAAATCTTCCCGATCCCAAGATTTCTGCTAATGAATTCAGGGTGTTTATTTGGATTCTTTTGCTAAGTGGCTATAATAATATTCCATCACAGCGTATGTATTGGGACTCAGAGGAAGATGCTCGCAATGAATTAGTATGTAATGCTATTAGAAGGGATAGTTTCTTGCAAATCAAGAGATTTTTACATTTTTGCGATAGTAGGAAGTTTTACTCTCAAGAAAAAATGTGGAAACGTTGTACTTTCATGGACATCTTACAAGAAAACTTTGCTAAATATTTCCAAATGGAAATGAATATATCATATGATGAAGCGATGATTGAATAATATTGGAGGCATGGTTGTAAGCAGTTTCTAGGTCCCGAAAAAATTCGTTTTGGTTTCAAAACTTGGTGTCTGAATACCGTTCAAAGCTATCTTATTAATTTTAATGTATACCAAGGCAAAAACATAAAAGTAAATTCAAACTATGAAGGTAACTTGGGAAAGTGTGCTGCACCATTGGCAACAATGATTGACAGTCTTCCTGAAATCAAGAAGGAGTTGCCGTATCATTTTTACTCTGATAATTTGTTTACAATAACAAATTTATTATTCCACCTCAAAGAAAGAAATTATTGCGGGACGGGGACAATTCGAGAAAACAGAATTGATAAAAGCTGCCCTCTTCCAAACTCAAAGGATTTTAAGAAAAAGGCTCGTGGAGAATTTGAATATGCCAGAAATGCTGGGAATTACATCATTTTAGTACGTTGGTTGGATAACAATGTTGTGACAGTTGCTTCAAATGTTTACCCCATTACCCCTGTTGCGAAGGCCCGCCGTTACTCACGTGTTGCCGGCAAAGTGATAGATGTCAGACAACCTAACATCATTTCTGAAGTACAATAAATACATGGGTGGGACTGATCTCATGGACCAAAATATCAATGCTTATCGCATTGGTATAAAAGGGAAGAAATGGTGGTGGCCAATCTTTACATGGATTGTTGATGCAGCTGTCCAAAATTCTTGGATTTTATACAAAAACTGTAATAAATCGATGAGCGAGCTAGAATTCAGAAGCTTCATTGTGCAAACATTTTTGAAAAAATAGGGTTCTCAACCAGGAGTAGGTGGTCGCCCAAAGATTTCACAGGAGAGTAGCATAAACACTTGAGTAACAGATTCCATCAGGTTCGATCCAGGTTGCCATCTTGTCAGATACATCCACAATAACAAAAGAAGGAGATTTGCAGGTCTCAACTGCTCATCAATAACGAGAATTATATTTATACTGTGTCCAATGAGTTCCTGTGGCATTTCTATGTTCTCATGGGTTGGCAATAGGGACATGTCGCATATGTTGATTTTTCTGCTCATACCAGGTCTAAGCTAGGGATAGGAAATACATAGATTTGACGGTCAATGCATTATATGCACATATTTGACAGATAAATACGATAGGTGAGCATAGTTTTTCATTTCCATTTCTATTTTATTACTTAGAAGAAAGTTTATAGATGATGGTATAATGTTAGTTATACCTTCAGCATGAAATTTCTACATAAAATATTTTTCTAATTTACGTGATTCCACGTCGCATCATTAGACTTCTCCTAAATATTAGTATAAAGAATAAAAGCTTATGTAATTTTCTGAGTTAGGCCAGGTATACACTATCCATAACCGCACATACTTTGTTACTTGATATAGGTACTTTACTTACACTACATATAAATTTATATATAAATATATGTAAATAAATATGCGGTCTAGTTTATGTATGTATATATATTCTAATACTTGTGCAACCTATAATTTGTTTTTAGTTCTATAGTGTCTATTTAGCTAGATAGCTAGGTCTACATAGTCTATAAACACAAAACTTAATCTTTTAAAATAAATATTCTGCATACATTATATATATATATATATATATATATATATATATATATATATATATATACATATATATATTGTCGTAGATTAGCCGAGCTAATATATATATATATATATATATATATAAATATATTTATTTGTTTTATTGATTTTTAATAAACCAAATAACTTTAAATTGAGGCGTAGGTTCGTGCCTCGGTGATCGCTTGAGGATCGGGCTCTTAGAGTGCTAATCTTTATTTTTATTCTAGTGAATGAATAAACTGGGTTTCTTTTTTGCCTTTATCAAATATTACCACTTCAACTCGTTCAGGGATAATTAAAACAGCGCATTTACTAAAGAAAAATAGACTTTAATGAACATAACCCATCTTACTAAATAATATACAACAAATACAGATCTAATACACGTATAAAAAGAAAATGGGATTAGGGGGCTAGCTCTCGAGACTCGAGTAGAGATAAAATTTTATGGGGGAACAATTTTTAGTTAATAGCGTTGTCTTTTGCCAGACATCTACTCAACGAATTATTATGCATGGGAAAATAAACAAAAGGATTATTCTTTACTCACATAAGGTAATGGAGATTAAATACTTGCGACCAGTTAGCCTATCTTCGGGGATTTTGGATCGGTGTTGGTTGTTTGTTCGCTAGATGGCATTCGTTGACTTGCCTGGCGAGTTGACACGTAACGTCACGAGTGATCTTGGGTAGAGGCGACTTCTTGCTAAAACTTATCCCTTCCACTTTGCTTCCAGCCGAGATGAAATCGTCGTCTTCTTTTATTTTTTTCTATATATTGTCGTAGATTAGCCGAGCTAATATATATATATATATATAAATATATTTATTTGTTTTATTGATTTTTAATAAACCAAATAACTTTAAATTGAGGCGTAGGTTCGTGCCTCGGTGATCGCTTGAGGATCGGGCTCTTAGAGTGCTAATCTTTATTTTTATTCTAGTGAATGAATAAACTGGGTTTCTTTTTTGCCTTTATCAAATATTACCACTTCAACTCGTTCAGGGATAATTAAAACAGCGCATTTACTAAAGAAAAATAGACTTTAATGAACATAACCCATCTTACTAAATAATATACAACAAATACAGATCTAATACACGTATAAAAAGAAAATGGGATTAGGGGGCTAGCTCTCGAGACTCGAGTAGAGATAAAATTTTATGGGGGAACAATTTTTAGTTAATAGCGTTGTCTTTTGCCAGACATCTACTCAACGAATTATTATGCATGGGAAAATAAACAAAAGGATTATTCTTTACTCACATAAGGTAATGGAGATTAAATACTTGCGACCAGTTAGCCTATCTTCGGGGATTTTGGATCGGTGTTGGTTGTTTGTTCGCTAGATGGCATTCGTTGACTTGCCTGGCGAGTTGACACGTAACGTCACGAGTGATCTTGGGTAGAGGCGACTTCTTGCTAAAACTTATCCCTTCCACTTTGCTTCCAGCCGAGATGAAATCGTCGTCTTCTTTTATTTTTTTCTATCTAGTTGGGGTTTGTCCAACTCAGATAGAGTAAGATTCAGAAGTCCTTAAACTGGCTAGCTTAATACTCAATCTCTTAGGGGGCTCGAGCGGCGCGGAGCTTCCTTGATCGATCTGTTTTCATACAAGGACTGCAAAGTTGTCCTTAACTTGCAGAAAACTTTCTACCGGTGATTTTTCTGTTTTTTTGTCGAACTCGGAAAATCTCTCAACCGATGACTTACTTGTCTCTTCCGTTAGAACGAACAAAAAGCCAGGTTTACATGGGTTATCCTGTTATATACCCAAATTACTCCCGCTGAGGTGGGTGGGAAGGTGGATGGGGGGGGGCTCGCAAGGTGGGACCTCAGGTTGGTTTTCCGCACTTTTGCGTATGTGGCTCGGAGAGGGGGTAATATGAGATCGGCAGTTTGCACTTTTGAATGGGTTGTCTATAAGTACACCCTCGAAGTGCCTGCCTTTTGAGCTGAGGTCAGGAATCAGTCTCGTATCACTTACCCTTTTGCCCGTTCTCCTATGTTACCGGAGAACATCGAAGGGGCGAAGCTAAACCCAGAGGCCTTTAGTTATTATTTCCTTAAACTCGATACATATATATATATATATATATGTATATGGTGTAGTCTATGTATGTATTATATTCTAGTACTCCTACTACCTATAATTTTTTTTAATTCTATAAGGCTGTAAAAGGGTACCTCTTTTTTAACTCCTACTTCGCAACGCTTATAACGTTACAGGAAGCCAAGCGGGTAGACAGACCCCACGTGTCCGCGATTCACCTAACGAAGCAAGCTCCGATGCGCTCTCCTCTCATCATACGATCCAAGCGAGTGTCGAGAACATCCCCCACGCGTTCGGAAATTCAAGCAGTTTCACCCACGGTGATAGAGAGAGGGGTAAAAGAACTGTTTTTCGCCCACAGTTGGCGCCTCAAGCTGGCCCCTAGGAATTCCCTAAAGTAGGGATTATTTCCTATCTCCCGCTTGAGGAGAAGAACAGTAAAGACAAGGCTCGCTTGCAGAAGACATCACTCGTCCCAAGACGCTGTGTACCTAGTCGAAGTCTATACACTCTCGTTGCGGTAAGGCATCCACGCTCAAACGGAAGCCTTTGCCCCTGCCGTCTTCTGAACCAGCTGGGCCGGATTACTTCTTCAAGTCATCAAATCATCTAGCCCTGTTGAAGTTATTCTGAGATAGTCATACTTCTCCCGAAGATCACAAAGGAATCCAGCTTCCCCCTTGAGCACGAGCTAAGGTTATAACTTAAGCCTTCACAGCCCTAAAAATAAGGTGCCAACCATACAATTCCTTCTAACTCTTCCTCTGACGAAGATTCCTCCTTTGAAGACGCAGCCAAGATCGTTTCGCCGAGCCCCTACTTTTTCCTCATGTCTCCTGTGAAGTCGCTGTTGCTCTCCGACCCATAAGCCCCTTTTCCCCTTTTACCTAGTGAGCCCGTGTGGATCTGAGCAGGAGCTTTAAATTAATTAATTAAAATTTAGATTTACCACCAGTAACGCTAAAACATTAGCCAATCATTAATTTGCCTTCATAACATTTTATATCATTTTAATTTGTAAATAAAATTGTATATTTTCTTATGTTTATCTTTAATTAACCGGAAATTCACTCTCGGCCTCGTTATTAAAACTCGGTAACCTTGAATTCAACCTGATTAGTCGAGGGGATGGACCCCACGTCCTAACTTGCCCTTTAAGATTTGCGCATCAAGGTAGCGTTCAGTATTTGGATGGTTCCTTTTAATAGCTCAAGGTCTCCCACTAATAATAGATATTGTATTGGATACTCGGGTATACCAAGACAAAGGCCAATTTAGCTAGAAGTGCTACCATACCTTAGGGCGGTAATGGTGTTAATGACCTATTCTAACCTAAAGCTACATTTAAAATAAAGTAACTACATTAGAGTAGAAGCTTTCACTAACTATAAACAAGGGAAAAAGGTAGGCCATCGAATGAGAGTAAACCCAATCAAGAATGACAGCAACAAGGCAAGTCGATGATGTCCTTTTGGATCGGTTTGATCATTTTCGTGTGCCAACTAATCTAAAGCGAAGATGCAAATGACGCATCAAAGCTTAAGCGCATATAAAGTCTAACAAGTGGAACATCTCATTATGCCTGTTGAAGGAGAAAAATTGTTAAATTATATTTCCTAAAAAATAAATTGTTTTTTATATATTTTTATTTAAATTAATGAAACAAGAATTAACTTTTATTTTTTGAAAATGTGGGTACTAAATTCCATGTTTTTTTGTTATTTTCCCAATGATGGTATTTTTATGTTTCTTCATGTTTGCTTCAACACCCTCCAATGATGCCATGTGGAATCCTTTTAGTTTCATGCATTTCCAATAAAATAAAGTTGTATATATGTGTTTTATGACTTAAATAGAATATGTTTGAAAGCAAAAAATATTACATATATAGAGAAAATAATTCTAGAAAGATCGATTTAAAAGGAAAGATAAGATTTTCATCTATTATGCCTTTGCTGTCTCAAACAGATATTTGGTCTTGCTTTAACTAAATGATTGCCATTGACGCTTCGTCCGTCATATTCGACTAAAACAACCAGCCGCGGTGCCCGCCATGTCAGGTAGATACGACTGATGGTACCTATTTTTGGCTTCCTTGGCGTTTGACAAACATTTTGATATATTAAGATGGCACTGTGATTGGCATGTGATTTTTTATTGGGTAATTTGTGGCCTGTGCTTTTATGGGTTAATTTGTGGACTGTGTTGTTTATGGGGCAATCTTTAGCATATGCTTTAATTTAAACATAAATATATGTATATAGAAGTTTTTTGCCATTTTAAAAATTAAATTGTGTGTTGCACCGTTTCATTTTTACAGCAGGCTTTGGCACGTAACACATTTGGAAAGTAAAGGCCATATTAGGGGCGCAAGTAGAACTTGGAAATAAACTCATCTTTTATTTAACCTTCTTTCCGGAACTATAAAAAACGGATATTAAACATCTTTCCCTAATTTTCTAAAACTGAAATTAAAACTTGGAAATAAAATAATTCTAGTCCATTTAGTTCCTATGTTAGACCCCAAAATATCCAAGACATAAATAGCGGTTTCTTGCAATCAGAGCAGTAAGTAGTGACCATTTTCAGTTCCCCACAAGCATCTATTCTTTCCATTTGTACTTTTAGTTTAGCATAACACACAGAACATGCTCGCCTAAATTTAAAGTCGATAAATAAACTTTTAAGACACTCTTTTACGCCCTAGTTGATAATTGTTTTGCTAAAAAAAAATAGAGAGCAACAAAACTTTTGCAAATTTTCCGGAATTTTCTCATGTCCATTAAAGAAGCAATGACGATAAAATTATAAAGAAGTAAATCCTAGATGTGGGCAGGGCAATATTTATAGCATATTCAGGAAATAATTCTGTAGTTAAAGATAAGCAAAGTTTGAAACTCTGAATAATTTGAAAGACCCAAAAAAGATTTGCTTTTAAATAATTGGAATATATAGGAATATTACGGATCTGTTCAGTAACATGAAAAAGAAGATGCCGAAAATGACCTTATTAAGAGCGAATAAAAGAAAGATCTCATGTGCAATTATTATGAAGTTCAGTGATCTGAATTTAAACTTGATAACCAAAATCTACATTCAAGTAACATTTTCTTGGAATTCGCGATTTAATAATTCTATTTCGCTCCCAAAGTCAAATTAAATGTGTCCATTGTAATTAATTCAGCAATATTCAATGAATCACAATGTTTGTCAGCTTTATATAATTTATTAACCTACATTTTAGTAATTATTCTATGTTTGTAAGAAGTCTTAGTTGTGTCACGCTTAAAGTTGCAGTAGGAGTCATCCAGCATACCAGGGCTCCATTTTCCCTTAGACATGTTTCCCATTGACCACATATTTTGATAAAATCTCTCTCCATGTTCATCACTCAGCTCTCCTGCATTCTCTGCAAAAAGGACAGATGAGAATCAAGAAAGTGTAACTTCAGTGACATATTGCATCCGAGATCTTAGCTGCACTTGATTAGCCTCTCCACTATACGCTCTCGCTGGGCCCCTTGATGCTTTCCCAGAAGTTTTTTGAATGTGAGCCAATCCGTTAGCTCAGTTTCATCTAGTGTTGCCTCGAAATCACCATTAGCTATAGGTAGACGAATTTTAGGGCTACAAATATGCCTTCTTTAAAATTAGCATCACTTATTTTAGGGAAGATCGCCTTGAGATACTGGAAGTATGGCTTGTTATGTACCAGTTCTTTTGGTAATTGCTTCATTAGGCCTAATTTTATTTGCAGTAGTGGCAAAATGATTTTCTCCCTCTTAACTAGTGGCTCATGAATTATATTATGGAATCCAGGTGTCATAATTTCCCAAGCTGACCATTCTGAGCGTACATAATGTTCTGATCTGGTCCTACTGTTCCACTTGCAAAGAAAGCCCATGAACTTTGTGTATCCAGTTTGTAGATCATTAAGTAGGGCTTCTAATTACAAGTCCACACAAATTAGCCAATCATAGTCCTTGCAACTTATGCAGTCTAGAAGAAAAGCAAGGTTCTCATATTATGTCTTTTTTAAACTGACTCAGTAAGCAACAGGGAACGAAAGCATGATGTTCCCAATGTCCAATACAACCGATTTTATGCTGGAAAGGGATGCATCTATAAATAACTTCACTCATTTGGTTTTTTAGTAAGCTCAAGGGTATTGAAGAGGCATCTGGTATCATTACAATATGTCAAGTTGTTTCAAAAGTTAAGAAATGCTGTTAATCTGAATAACGCTTTCTATATAGTGTAATTGGAGCATGTTCGTCTAACAAGTTCCATGGTCACAGACTTGAGGCCAGGGAGTCATTCTGTTACTCAGCCCTTTCAAGGGAAGTGGTTCAAATAATGTACCAACTGTTTGGCTACGTTTGATGCGTGGTGGTGTTAAAAGGATACCACTTTAAAAAAAGCATTTTTCGAATTGAGCAGCAGCTCAGAATCTCTACCACCTTCATAAATGCACTTTCTAAAGCTTCTTGATGCATTTGGCTACAAATTTGGATGCCAAAATTATTTGCCCTCAATGTGGCAGAACCGTCAAAGGAGAATGCTGCGTTATCGCCACTCCCTAATTGAAATTAGCAGAAATTTTAGTTTTTTGTGAGGTAAATATAATTCTTTTGATATTTTTTTGTTTCTTTGATAGGATTAAAGTATTTATGTTAATATTATAAAATAAATCATACACACGCTCAAGCAATTCGAAAAAAGAAGGTGGTACGTTATCTGTACCACCGCACAAATGTATTATAGATGTTTATATTGGCCTACGCATTTCCAACCTATTTTCGCCGGATATATAGATATAGGTTGCCTCTCATAAATAGGCTTTCACATATGCGATTCCTATTTTAACTGTTCAAATAACTAAGGGTTTATATATATATATATATATATATATATATATATATATATATATATATATATATATAAATATATATATCGTTTTCATTCTTAAGGATGGCTAGCCAAAAGCGAAAATCATCAGAAAAAGAGTTAAATCAGAGGACACTTCAGATGTTGATGAAGAGCTTCAAGATAGTGAAGAGAATATAGTATCCCCTATTGAAGAATATTCACAATCGTCATCGTCAGAAAGTGATTTAGACGATGTATAATTATCTACAATTTGTCTTCTGCTCAAGCGACTGGACCGAAATGGAGAAAAAATTATTCAGTGGAAGGAGGAACAAATTTTCAAAGTCATTTGGGGTAACAGATGCTCTAAGACAACTAGATGAAGCTACCCCTTGCCAAATATTTCTTGAACTTATTTCACATCAAATTATTGACAATATTTTTTCTTCCTACATATTTATAAGCTCATCAAGAAGTTTGTCTCAGTTAGCAATGATAAAATGAAATGTTTTCTTGCGATTAATTTGTTTATGAAAATTAAAAAAATCTCTAGTTACAGGGATTTCTGGAATAGTGATTCAAAGTTGAATGATTCTTTCATTTCCAATTTGATGTAGGAAAAACGATTTGATTGGATCTTAGGCAATTTACATTAAAATGATAATGCCTTAAAAAGATTCCATAGACTTCGACAAGCTTTATAAAGTGAGGCCTTTACTTCAAATGCTTATTACAAATTTAAAAAAAAGTTTTCTGCCTTGCAAAATAGTTGCTCTTGATGGATCAATGGTCAGTTTCAAAAGTTGCAGTACCCTGAAGCAATATAATCCAATGAAACCAATTAAAAGAGGTTATAAAGTATGGGTTCTAGCTGACAAGTCAGGTTATTTTCTTGATGTGGAAATATACACTGGTAGGGTGCAAGGAAATGTTACTAAAATTTAGGAGTTAGTGTTGTTCGGAAGCTTACGCAACCACTTCAAGGGGAAAATCATAAAGTGTTTTGGGGACAATTATTTCACTAGCTACGATTTAGTTGAAGATCTGAAAGATTATTCTCTGCATTAAAGTGGTACAGTAAACCAGAATAGGAAAAAGTTTATATCTAATTTCAAAGAACACAAAAGTATCAAGCGAGGAAGATATTACTGGTATGTAAGTAAAGATCGAATATGTGTACAAATGGAAAGATACACGTATGGTGCGTGTTACATCTAACTATCATTGCCCAACTGCTCTAGTACAAGTTTCAAGAAAAGAAAGAGATTGAAGTACTAGTCAAATCAATTGTCCTGAAGCTATTAAAAATTATAACGAACATATGAATTGCGTAGATATATTTGAGCAGCTGAAAGCAGGCTATGAAATAGATCGAAAAAGCCATAAATGGTGGCACAGAATATTCTTCTATTTCCTTGATGCAGCCATTGTGAATGCTTTTATAATTTCTGAGGATATATTACCTGAAAAGATGAATATGAAAAACTTTTGTTTGAAAATTGTTGACGGACTTGTTTCGGCAACTTATTCACAAAGCTAAGAGAGAAAGGCCCATCCTTTAACATAAATAAGCATAAGCCTCTGGTGCCATTTGAAATCAGGAAGTAAGAATCAACTCATCAGCCAAGAAGAGGAACAAGAAGAAGATGTGGCTTATGCAGCACAAAAGCAAAAACATCCAGAACAAAGTGGGAATGCTCAATTTTTAAGGTGGCCCTTTGCCTTGGAAAAGATAAAACACGCATTCAAGATTTTCATAAATAAACCTACTACACATGCATGTTACAAAAAAAAAAAAAAATGAGGGGGCAAAAAAGTTAGAAGGAAATAAAAAGATTTTTTTTTCTTCATTTTTGTTGGTTTTGGAGGGGGAAATTTTACTAAGGAAATTTGGGCGGTGGTACACTATGAGTACCACCTTAATAATTAGTTAATTAGTTATAATTTTTCAAAAATAATAGTGAAATATGATCTTGGTGAAGATTTATTGTCAATATCAAACAAAATATTTTATTTTATTTCAACCAATTTTTTATTTTTATCCTAATAATTTTGGCCCTCAAAGGGTTAGTAACTGTTAGATCACGAACTAGATCATTGATTTCCGGTTGGCAGAAGAGGTGTGATTTCTTGTCAGATTGAAGCTCTGCCACATATCGTGTATCCTAAGAATCGGAGGTGTCTGATTTGCTCACGTCATCGGTTGGTAGTTCAGAGGGTGGTGGAGGTATAGGAATAGCACTTGTCTGTCAAACTAGGCGAATAGCAAAATAAAATTTAGATACATGATAGATTTCTTGCCTTTTCTGCTGCAACCAGCAGTGAAATAAAATAAATTCAGAGAAAACATAGATATTACAGGCTGTGATCATTTGCAGAAATAGTTGGAGTAGAACATAATGTGTATTTTAATCTTGTTAATTGAAAACTCTCTTGAAAATAAATTAAAGAGCAGAAAAGAAAACACATTGAATACCTAGCTGTAATACCTGTTAAGCAGAAGTATCACTCCGTTAAATTGTCTAGACCATCAGTACGCTAAACACGAGGTCAGGCCTTTCGCCATTTATTAAGAAAGAATAAGAACATGCACACCTGACACAACATATGTGAGGTGCCCAGCGTTTGTACTGATCACCTAGTTTATATACAAAGTGCAGTTCATACAGTTTCTACACATGTTTAGTTAACTGCTTCTCGCATTGTATTAATGTAACTGATCCAAATATATAACAGAATCTGTCTGGGGAATTTTTGCATTCTCTATGCATTTTAGCTCTATCTCCTGTTAAGAAAATCACTGTAATATGTGAAAAACAATATAAATAGTAACAACAACAAATAGTAAATAAAAAAGTAATAATATTAAGCATTTATAGTAAGTTACAAAATTATTAAAGCGTTAGGAAAATGTTACCACGGATTTATACCCATATAAGTACAATAATATATACTATACTTTTATAAATTTTATAGATTAAGTTGACAAATACCTTAGGAAGTCCCATTAAAATTTGATAAAATCCATTCATAACTTTCAGAGTTATCAGTTTCGGCCATATCCTCTTTGCATTCAATCCCTACGGAACCATCAGTGTATTTAGCGAAAGTACATGGCAAGTTAAGAGTAACTAAAGGGTGGCAGAAATAGATGGATGTTATATTCGTGATTTACGCAAAATATAGCAAGAGGAAAGGTTATTCTCATTTCCGTTTCTTTTTTCATTTTCCTACAGTGAAGTTTATGTTAGAACCTTTATTAAGGTGATGGATCGAGACGTTTGAAATCATTATGAATCGAGAAGCATTGTCTGGGAAGTTAAAATTTGTGAGGTAGATTTTGAGAGAAGGAAGATAAAGAAAAATTATTAGATGTTAATTTTAGCTTAAATCCTTCAATAAAGCCTTTCTTACAAGAAAGTATCAGCAGTAAACTGCTACAAATAGATTATGCAGTAAACAGGTTATTATCATATACATATATAGTATCTCCGAATGTTAGCATCAGAGAATAATATTAAATCAGGAATATGGAATCATAGAGGAGATAATATCTGTAACTATTATAGTGGTTTTAAAATAAGAAAGAGAAACGTACTCGTCTATTTTTCCTTCATAATTTAGAGTTAATCTTAATTCTGTTTAAATAATTTGTAAAGCTTGTATGTAGAGTTAAGAGAGTAGGAAAGAAATTGACGTGACACTGCCCGTTTTGTCAAACAGAGCCCTTCGTACAAATTGCCTACGATAAAACACCGAAAGGCAACCATTATATAACTTGGTCCTCCTTGAAGAACATAAAATAGGTTCCCTAAAGACGAAAACCAACGAAGGTCACTTAAGCATTGTTTTTGAAACGAGGTTCCTAAGAGGAAGTTTCAGAAATATTAAATGTTTGGGAGCTGCACCACCGAAGTGGTTTATAAAGAAAGTGATGAATTTGGGAATGTGAAAAGGCATGGCTGAAGATATTCATAATGAAATTGGTTAACTAAAGCGAGAGAAATTGTGGAAAAGGCATCACTTAAGAGGTTCATGAAGTAAATGGTGGTGTTGAGCGAAATAAAAACTGTAGGTTATGCATCATTAAAGAGGTTTATAAAAAACAAACAAGGTTTTCGGAAATAACACTGTGGCAGCTTTATAACAGAAGCAAACTATGTGGCAGGTATGTTAACATAGTAAAATAAATGTACGGATTAACTCATAGGAAATTAAAATATTTGGCAACTACAAACCAAAGGATATTTATAAAGAAACGAATAAAAAGAACTAAATGATGCTGGAGAAAATAAAAATGGGTCAGCTGCATCATCCCGTAAGATATTCCTAAAAACAAAGGTTAATTATACTATCAGAGATGCTTAAAGAGCAAGGTTAATTAACTCATAAAATATTCATAAATAATACTTTATAGAGAATTTTTTTCTATTAACGAGGAGAATATCTTCAAAACCTGAATCACACAGAAAAGAAGTTTTCAGTAGAAAAGCCCAATGCTTCAGTCTTATTTAGCCTCAAACGTGGCTTCCAGCAAGACTTAATGAATTGCCAACCATTTATTTTCTTTGTATTATTTCAAATTTACCTAAAAACGTCATAATCGGCAAAAAATTACAGAAGTAGCCAGGACAAAATTGAGTTTTTTAGCTACCGTTCAACATTGTAAAAACTCGAAAAAATACGAAATCTCATTTTTCTAAGCGACAGGTAAGCAAAGATCAATTTACCTTAGTGAGTTCACATTTATTTGGACTTGAAAGACTTGAAATTGTATAAGCTAACCTTACGTTTTCTTATAAGCATAGAGTGAATCTAATTCGTCACTTTGGTTGCTCTCACTTTTATTTTTAATTTAAGAAGAAAAACGGCGTAAGAAATTCGATCGTACTTTCAGAAAACGGCCAACTTCAGTGAATGAAGCGCAAAAATAGATTTGAAGGTGAATCGGCTGAAATTTAGGGAAATGAGGAGAATTCTAGGTGGCTAAATATAGTTTTGAAGCTTAGGATTAAGGAAAAATCATGTTTTAGTCTATTGAGTTATATTATTAAGTTAGGTTGGTTACAGCATTGGTCTAAGAGTAGAGAAAAGGAAGGAGGAAATATATATTAAACTATTTTAAGGTATAATATGAAATTTGCGAATTGTATTTTGTGTATATTATTGCGTCACCAAGAAAATCCGTACTCCTTAGAAAAACATTTCCAAAGCTTTTATATTTTTATTTAATCCTTTATATAGTTGCTATTTTGTTATACAACCCTTTTTCATATTTCTTTTTGAAACCCCCTCGAAAAATATCTATTAAAAAATAAAATTCCTTCACTGTGCGCTAACAATGTACGCCCTTTTCCCAATCAGCAACAAATTAGAACTAGAATAGTCAATTTATGGTATTTATTACACCAGTTAACAGTTCTAACTTATTGATTCCTGTTCAAATTTAATTATTTTCTTTCGGCTTAAATTTGTTTGTTTTTTCTAATTAAAGCTGAGCTGCGACAGAATAAGTATGACCCTCCTCAGGCAAGAGTTGTAATGTATATAACCGGATTACGATAACTATTTGGACCGTTTATCCTTTCTTATGAGCAATTACAGGAAAAACTAATAAAAGAGAGGGTTTATATGGTAAAGTATTGAATTAGCGGTGTATAAATATGCCTGTCTGACATGGGGCTGTATTATTTTTATTTCATTACTCTAATATTTTTTATTGTTCTTTGTCCTTTTTTGCCTTAATAAAACCCTTATATTAGATCCTTTCACTTCTTCACTAGATTATATTTGGGATTACATGTACTTCTCTCTTTATGTTAGGTATCATAAGGTAATCCAAAGTTTATCTCTCAAGACTTGCGAGTAGTTCAAGTAGTTGTTTAGAAAAAATTTATGTTAGCGACATAAGAAAAAGAATTCATCTATCGCTCAATATTCTTTGAATATTAACATTGTTTTGTCCAAACCTAGTAAGAAAATTCTGGTACAAAATGTTATTAATATTGCTTGACCGCACACTGTGTTCGTTTCATTTTAATTTTCTTTTTTATTAAGATCAAAGATAATCAAATTATGAATATATGGAACGGAAGTCAATCATCACTGGAATAAATGAACGTACAGAAGAAATACGCACATTCTTTTTCCATAGCGATGCAATATTTCTATTTTCTGGATTATCTTTTTCCAGAAATTTCTACTTCAATTGTTTAATTTTTTCTTAAACCCATTTTGCGACTCATTCTCGCTGAAAAGCCTTTCTTTCTGTTTAATTTATAAATAACTTTGAATACTAACATATTTAGCATGTTTTTATATATAATGCAAACTATACTAAACAAATCTTTAATTTATATTTTCTAAATACTTTATCAAATCAAAATATGTATAATTATTGAATATTCTACTTTATCTAATCGTTATTGAGCATTGAAAAATTATAACTTCTTATCAATTGCAACTGCTAGTTATCCTATGCTAAAAACTTTATGGATCGCATTCACAGACAATACAGCAGAAAAACATACAAGTATCCTAAAAAATTCCCTTCTTTCCTTACCTTATCGCAACTATTTTTTCAAGGGCGGTTAAATTCCGCCCCCTTTAGCAGCAGGGGACCGGATGGAGCCGAATAAAATTCTTAGCAATAAAGAAGCAGGAGAAGAGTCAAGGCTTTCAAATGACTTTGTATTATGTGCGGAACTGCGTGTCGGGCGCGGTAGAAATGTGTGTGTAACAACAGTTGGTCGATTTAGGAAGAGGGAATAAAGATGTGAGAATTATTTGCTAAAAAGAATATTAGTGTTGAGAAAAATGGCCATACTCTCAGATGTTAAGAGCAGAACGATTATCTAAATGTATAGGAGGTTTTGAATGTGGTTTATTAGGATGACTACAAAGGTCTAAAAAAAAAGGATGGTAGACAGAGAAATGATGGAATAATTAGGTTAAAAAATATTTGCGAAAAAAAAAGTTTCCACCTCATAAGAAATAAGGGAGAGGTTTTTAGGAGTGGTGTAATGTTTTTTCTTTAATGGAATAATGGACTTGGAAAGGACTTATGGGTTTAAAAATCAAGACATGCAGAGGTATATGTTATGAAGTAACAAGAAGGAAAGAAGGTAGCCTAGAAGACCTTACCGTCCATTCAATGATGGTACTTTTGGACTAGCACTTGAGCGGGCACATCTCTACTCAAATGCTTTACGTCCATTCACGGCCATTTTTCAAGACGCTGTCTTGTCTTGACTTGAACTGGTCAACAGATTCACTGTTGACAACTTCCAATGGAAGTGCATTCCAACCATCGCAGATACTGTACGTGAAAAACTTTCCACACAGATCGCGGTTGTAACGCTTCAATTCAAGATTAAAGCAGTGATTTCTTGTTCTGCTCTCAACAAGTGTGAAAATATCCCTGTAGTCAACATTGTCGAACCCTCAAAGAATTTTGAAAACTTCGATAAGCTGACCACGCAGTCTACGGGTTTCCAACGAGAACAGATCTAATTCCCTTAATCTATCTTTATAACTTTTATGTCTGATAGAGGGAATCAGTTTGGTTGTCCTGGCTTGTACGCGTCCCAATCTCGCGATGTCCTTTCGAAATGAAGGACTCCAAAATTGTACGGCATACTTCAGGTGCGGTCGGACAAGTGAGTTGTACAAACACGGTACAATCTCCTTGTTCTGATATCCAAACTGGCCCTTTATGTAGCCAAGCATCCTTTGGGCCTTTTTTTCCGCCTCAATGCACTGTTTTGAGAACTTGAGGTCATTAGTGATTGTTACACCTAAGTCCTTTTCAGTGTTAGTGGATTCAAGAGCAGTGCCCTTAAGGATATATTGAGATTGGAGGTTTCGGTGGCCGATGTGCATCACTTTGCATTTGCTCACGTTAAAAGGCATTTGCCACGTGTCTGACGTTGCAAAGAATGGAAATAGTGCATGCTTGTAGTATTTCCATCCTTCGCAACGTTCATCCTAATCTTGGTATCGTCGGCAAATTTGGAAATCTTGGCAACCATGTCACCGTCCATTTTGTTGACGTACATGATGAATATTAGTGGTCCCAGGACAGAACCTTGAGGCACCCCGCTAGTAACGGGCACCCACTCACAAGCCTGTCTATTCACAACCACCCGTTGCTGTCTGCAACTTAGCCAGTTTTCAATGCAACCGGCTACTTTTCAGTCTATACTCAGCCCTCGCACTTTCTGGAGAAGGCGGCGGTGTGGTACCTTATCGAAGGCTTTCTGAAAGTCTAAGTATACCACATCCACCGCCTTGTCCTGATCGAGATCACTAAAGATGAAGAGGAAGAATTCCACAAGGTTCGTCAAGCATGACCAATGCCTTCGGAAGCTGTGCTGGGAACTACTCAGTAGCAGCTTTGACTATTAATGCGAAGTTATTTTGTCCATCATCATGCTTTCCATGAGTTTACCGACTATCGAAGTCAGACTGATAGGTCGGTAGTTCGACGGTTGGCTACGGTCTCCTTTCTTTAAGATAGGAGTCATCTCCGCTTAACTCTAGTCTCTAGGAACGCATTTGGTCCGGAGTGAAATATTGTAGATTGCCCTCAGATGTTGTGACTCTTAATCGCGCACTTCTTTTAACACTTTAGGTAGAAACCTTACGGGCTAGGTGACTAATTCGTCATTAGGTCAGTGATCTTTTTTTTTATTTCTCCTTTGGTGAAGTCCATACTCTCTATCTCTTCCCATGAGTAGGAACTTGTTGGCTGGGGGATTGGATCACACTCTTGAGTGAAGACTGAAGAGAAGTAGTCGTTGAGGAGGTTAGCATTTTCTGCATCTGAGTGCTTTAATGTTTCCTACTCATTCATCAAAGGGGCAATCGTTCGACGGATTGGTTTACGGCTTTTTACATAACCAAAGAACTCCTTGGGATTCTCTTTACAAAGTTTCGCCACTCGAAGTTCCTCAGACCGCTTAGCCGCCCTTATGCTGGACTTCACTCTCCTGGCTAGCCTCCGGTATTCGTCAAAGTCCCCCGAGATCTCTGATTGCCGGTACACAATTCTCTTCTCCCGCAGCTGTTGGACCATTTCTCGATTAAACCACTTTGGTTGAACAAAAGACCGATGGGGGCATTTCAAAGAGATGAAATGCGATTGAAGACTTATGAAAAGGTTTTTAAACTGTTCCATGAGTCCTCAACAGCATCGCACACTTCTAGCCTCGCATCAGTCAGGCTAGCACGAAGACCTGCAAAGTCTGCTCTTCTCAAATCAAGATTCCCAGATTTACTAGTTGCAGGCCCTGCCTTCGGGACTTTGACTACAAATCTAATTAGTCGGTGGTCACTGCCACCGAGCTCTTCGCCAACATAGAGGTCCTTAAGGATGTCATCCTCAGAGGTGAAAATCAATTTGAGTATATATGGCCAGGCTGTAGTGTTTAGCGGGAGAACATTATAAAATTAACAACTCTCCTTCTTATATATTTTATGCTTTAATCCTCTTCTATTGAATACGATTGATAAAATATAATTTAATTTGAATATTAAGGTGGTTAAGTTTTGTAAAATCTCAAGGCAACTAAGACACGGTGTGTATGTTTTAGGGTCTCAAAAATATTTTGCCAGAATAATAATTTGCTTTATATCATTTTAATCATAACAATGAAACTTATATATTGTTCATATACCGTTTTGTTCGGCTTTGTTCGATGAATTAATGCTTTAATTTTGGGTCGATAAAAAAGCAAAGCAGTTTCGAAAATTCCATTATAATTAGTGTTGTTAAATGTACTGCAATTGTTTGAGTTGAGACAATTCATTAGTATTAAGATATATTCGCATCACTAAGTTGTTTCACAAATTTAATCCCGCTTTCCTGAATTGAGTTGAGTTCAGCTTTAAAACCTTTTTCCAAATGTCAGTTCGATATTAGCCGTTATGCATTAATTTAAATCGATAGTGTTTAAATTTTAATTTTATTGATAATTTCCTTAAACCATAATTGGTATCGTGGGGTCCACTGGACCCCACGATACCGCTGACTTTCTTATATTCACAGGTTCTGATTAAGCGATAATTCTCAAAGTCCAGGAACCTTTCTTTTACGGCACGATAAGAAAATAGAAGCCAAGAAAATTCTGAAAAAACATACGCAGTCTGGACACCGCACAAAAACAGGTGAGTTGGAGTCTACTGGACCCTACGATACTATTTACGTAACAGTAATGATTTTTCATATACATCCCTAAAAGTCCTATATTTCATATTTTGTAATGAAATATCTATTTGTATAGAAAATTATATAATAATAATTAAATTATCGAAAAAAAAATATATAAGAAATATATATATATTATAATGAAAAAATATAATCTAAAACACTATAATAATGCAACTCATTTTCAGACCATGGCAAGCACTTCATGGAGAAAGATAAGAACGAATGAGGATATTCAGAGGCAACTTAATGATCTCAGTATAGATTCTGAAAATGAAGACAACCTACTATTGGAGGAGGTCTATGATAGCCATGAGAGAGATACGTACATTCCCACGTTATCTTCAGAATCTTTCGAAGGTAAGGAAGATTTAGATGATGCCGACAGGATTCAGGTGGCACGAGCAAAGCGACAAAGAAGATCAAGTACACCAGCACCTTAGTGTACGTAAGCTCAACGACAACCAAAAGAACCGGTACGCGAAAGTTACTATGTGCTAAAACTACGCAAGCCAAGGATTGAAAGCACCAGAGAAACATCCTAAATATTGGAGTTGTCGGTCTAAACGGTCTTTCAAGAAGGGTCAACCAACATGAGGATTGGTTAAACTTGTTCATTGACGATAAAATTCTTGATGTACCGGTGACACACACCAATGCGTTCATAACAGAGACATCTGCGAATTATGGAGCAACCTAGGCAGCAACAACAATACACACATGTAAAGAGAAAGTAAAAGCTTTTCTGAGTGTATTGATTTTCAGTGGTCCTCCCAAATATAATCATCTGACCGCAAGTGAGATGTTCAATCCCCAGCCAGGCCATTTATTTTACCAAACTGCCATTAGCGAGCGTTTGTTTTATTTCCTGTTGAATTCTCTACGTTTCGGCGATCGCACTACGCGTGAAGTCCGAAAGAGAACTGACAAACTGGCACCTATAAGAGAAGTGTGGGACGCACTTATCCAAAATTGCACAGATAATTATAATCCCGGTGAAGTTCTTACATTGGATGACTAAGTGTTGGCTTTCCGTGGCAATTGCCAATTCCGGATGTATATACCAAACAAGCCAGCGAAATATTGGATTAAAATTATGATGCTCTGCAATATTAAGTCAAAATATATTTTAAACGCTATTCCTTATTTGGGGAAAATGCTTGTTTTGTCCGAAGAAGCCAGAAATATCCATTTGGCTCACTATTACCTGAAACAAATTACAAAGCCCTACTTCGGAACCAACAGAATTGAAACGCACGACAGCTGGTTCACATCTTTCCAGCTAGCAGAAGATATGGTCCAAAATGGAAAACGAGTGTGGGCACATTGCGTCAGAACTAACCCCAAGTCCTCGAAGAACTAAAAAACCAAAAAGGGACGGCCAGAAAGAACAGCAGGATTTGGGTTGACTAACAAACTAACTTTTTGCTCCTATATGCCGGCGAAAAAGACCGCTAAAACAATTGTGCTTTTTCTTTCTTCCATGCACAATGAACCCACTATTGCCACAAGCGGGAAGCCAGAGATTGTCATCTTTTATAATAAGACGAAAGGTAGTGTAACACTTTCGACCAAATGTGCGCAACGGAGTTGTAGCCGTAAAACCCAAAGATAGCCGTTCTGCATGTTCTACGGTCTAATCAATGCAGCAACCATCAATGCATTCATCATCTACTCATGTTACCGAGAAAGTATAAATGAAAATGTTGGCATGCGTCGGCCATTCATGCAAGATTTAGCTTTGCAACTTATTCGGTCTTAAAGTGAGAATAAACTGACACAACCATCACTGTCAGGAGCCCTCAAGAAAACTATTGCAAATAGGCTAAATAAAAATCTCCCTTCGAAGACAATTACTCCCCTGTTAGATGTCAAAAAACGCTGTGTACATTGCACAAGACAAGAAGATAGAAAGGCGAACGTGGTTTGCTATAAGTGCAAAAAGCCAGTCTGTGGAGTACATTCTTTCCCATTGTGCCTTGAATGTATGTGAATTTATAAGAAGTATGGCCTCTAGTGTGTAAGGAAAAAAATAGGAAACATTTTACTTTTAGTTTTTTTAGTGCTCCGTAAACATAAATTACAAAAAAGGCCTTAAATATAATTACAAATGCATCTTTATTAGAAATATGAAACATTTCTTTTGGTGAGTATACATTTTTAATCTTTTATTTTATGATTTTTTTACCTTTTATGATTTGGTGAATTACATTCACAACAAATAACAGAATACTATGCATTACCAACAAGCATGCCAGGTCTCACGTCATTCTCTGTGATAATTACAACACTATTGGATCAAACTCATATTTATATTAAAATATGTCTATTTTTTTAATTTATTATTTAATAAATTGTTAATTGGGTATGAATTATAAAACTAATGGAATTTTTTTCAAAAATATATAAAATAGTCATTGAAATACTAAAAAATTGAAAGCGAAGTAGCTATATATATTTTAAGTGTGGGGTCCCGTGGACCGCACGATACTAATTATGCTATGTGCAAAAAACAATAAGAATTAGGGGTTAAAGTAATTACTTGCAGGACAGCTCTCCTTACAAACATTAATATATACTGAATAGAAAAGTTTTAGGCATTTCACAAAACTTCATTTATTTATTAATATGTACCTAGATTTTGTCACACTACATCAGAAATAAGTATTAAACCATTTCACCTATTTTCTGACCGTTCATTCAATGCGTAAGGTGACAGCCTACTGAAATGTTGTATTCCGAAACTGCTCTGCAATATCCCTTCTTTTTTTTTAATTTTGTCTTATATATTGTATTTAACAGTTGGATATTTTAAAGTTTTGAGTATTCATTGGTCAAATTAAGTGTTATTTTAAAGAGTTTCGATTCAGGGTTGGGTTTATATTTTCTTTTCATTTGTTCTACAGGTTTGGAACTGTGAATTTGAACATGATTATTGAATTTGGGTAGCAACTGTTATTTCCTATTTGCTTTTGTCTAGAATACATAAAAAAACCAGTTATTTATTTCAAACTTAGCTTTTCTGTCCAGGATAATGATAATTATATAAAGTTAAGCTATTCCCTCAGAAAGAAGGTGCAAATTTGAACTATCGATTGCATGAGTGAGAAAACTAAAATTTTAGAAATGAGTATTTTTTCGTGATTTACGCTTATACTGTAAATTACTTTCAAGAATTAACCCCCAAATATATTCTGTCATCACATTTTCATTATACGATCCTCGATAGCAGCGTTCAAAGTCCAGTAGATCCTGGTGAAAGCCCTTGCCATGCTCAACAAGCTTAAGATAGTTTTCGGGTTTGTGATTACCTAGGAAGCACACGCTCCTTTTTTAACTTGATGAGCTTGTCGCGAAACTCCTTGGACTCCAAAATCTTTTTTACTTATGGAGCAACGAAAAAATCGGCTTCCACCTTTGCCACAGATAGCTTATAGAAGAAATCTTAGAGATACTTAAAAGTGGCAGACTTCATATCAAGAGCTCTGACGAAATGTTTCAAAAGGACTAATTTTAAGTGCAGAGAAGAAAGGAGTACTTTTCTAAGGCCCAATAAAGTCTCCCATTTGACGTTGTTTCTTCTTACACTAAACTCGGTCCGTTCTGAAAAATCCCGCTGATGGTAGTGTGTCACGCTGTGCCCGCTGTCCCAAAGGCAAATATAACAAGGAAACCTGGTAAAGCCACCTTAGCGACCCATCAAAAAGGCCACCGGTTTAATGTGTATGATAAGCTCGCAACCGTACTCTTCATATTTCCGGTCATCTAGTAACATATTGACACTGCCGTATTCTTCGTTGAGTTGGACCGAGTGAGCAATGGGAAGAAATGAATGCCTATTTCCGTTATGAACCACCACTGCTTTGAGGCTCCTGGACGAGCTGTCAATTAAAATGCGCCACTCGTTGGGGTTACAGGCAATTTTGATTGCATAAAACAGACCGTTCACATTATGAAAAAGCTCATTTTGACGTTTTAAAAAGCTTGAAAAACACTGGTGACGCTTTCTCTCACCGGAAATTTAAACACTGTCATTTAAAAAATCTCACTGCTTAAGTCTTAAAGTTAAAAGCTTGGCATTGGACTTTGTGAGAACAAGATCTCTAACAAGTTCTTGATGGTTTTGGATTGGGGTAGTATGGTTTTCTTTCCTTAGTTGCATCTTTGTAATCTAGATCAATGACTTCATCCCCTTATTAACTTATTTTCCTCTCTAAATACAGGTGCTCTCATTTTGGATGAGTGGGTGCGTGGAGCTCAGAACTGTATGGCACTGGCGCAATAGATGACTGAATGTCTGGATACATGCTAACAGTCGCATTTTTGCCTGCTCGACGTTTGGAAGGGTTTACCGTGACGAAGAAATAAATCGTTAGAGTTCAGTTTGTTCCTTCCAAATTCATTGGATTGACAAATTCATAGCTCTCCTTTCTGCTATGTACCATCCTGTAAAAAACACAAAAGGAAAGGATAAGTATAAATATACAAATACTTCTCACTTAGTGTGATTATAAATGTTAAAACAACAATCCAGTATCCAAAAAAACGGTTAAAACTTAGCTCAATTCTAAATTAGAGCTGAATATCTACTTAGGATTTCATTTTTGTTTTCTCGTCCCATTTGTAATTGAACAATGCTGGATATCATTATTTTAACTAATGTAGTGATATATTCTTATATTCTGTTCTTACTCTAATGTCCTTCATTACTTAACCTAATAATTTACCTATTTTGTTTCTATTTTCTTCTCTGCAATTATAGGTAGTAAATTTTCATGTAAATAAGTAATCTTATAAAACCATCTCTGTAATTTATTTGTGAGATAAACCTTTTGACGGAACATGTGAAGTGGGTAATTTTAATCTGCTTCGTTCCCTAATTTCTAAAGCGAACCTAGAATTTCTAGTTAGCGTAAAATCGAAAAAAATAAAACTAATAATATTTTATCCTAGTAAAGCTATTTTATTACAGATGATTTACATACTGAGATGAAATTTATATAACTTGGATTGTATTCGATCTAATTAATCCTACCGTTTTTAATTCAGATTATAAAGCTTATGTGTCCTTCTAATGGAATTATATATTTCTTACTTTTAGGATCCAGGTGGCAAATCAAAATATACAAGATATTTCTCTTTATTTCGTACAAATGCCAAATTCTTTTTCATAACAACCTCAATCCAATTAAGAATCAAATATATTCGGTTAAAAATAGTAAAATTGTCCCTAGATTGAGTGCGTAACACGTACTCGGGCAAATTTCTTTTCGCTTGCTTCCCAGGTAGGATAAAGCATTAGGTAATCCAGCAGCATCGGATCCCTGCAGGATGCAAGCGGAGTGATTACTGACGATATATGTATATCACAGTGCTGAGGTATTAACTAACATCTTGCAAATGGCTTTATAATCGAAAATACATGTAATGTAACTAAAATTCAAGAACTATTTTACAACTAAAAAGAAATTAGTATTTTTGTGTAAATAAATAAAAGTTTTAGAGCGTCTGGGCCTAAGGAAATATATTCAATTAACAATAAATAGTTAGAAGGCAAACTATTAAAACTAAAATAAACGAAGGAACACTTAAGATTAATAAAGAAATAATTACTTTCCTTAAAAATTTCGCCCCATTTTTCTTACTTCTTTAAGTCCTAGATAGGCCAGTGGACTCCATTTGCAGCTATTTTTATTTTTACCGAATTTTAAAGTAAGTGAATCAAGGGAGTGAATTAAATGGTGTTTAAATTTGCTATGAAGTTATACTAGTAAAGTATACTAAAAATCTTGCATAGCTATGCATTGCATTTTCTTATATTGATTTTATTTCTTAGAAATATATCTTCATTTTTCTTCCGCTTTCTCTTTTCATTAAAAAGGTTAAACTATAATTAGTTGACTATTATTTCCTCATTCTCTGTTGATCCAGACTGATTTCCTTAGCACTATAATCACTACTAATGCAACCTGCGAGGTCATCGTTTTCCTTCGTGATGCGTACACAATGAATAATACTCTATATATCACCATGTTATAATTTATTTTTGGGGGGACTACATGATTTACTAGCTAAAAGATGGCTCTCTTCTATAAAAGTATAGTTAGGTATTTTGGTATTTTATTATCTTTATAAATTATAAAATATAAATGGTGGTAACAAAAGTTACCAACCGGCAGTGGCAGTATTAAATATGGTTATGAATAGTTTCTTGCTCCCAGTAACACGTTTCTTTTTTTTTAAATTTTAACCCAAAATAATGATAGTGAATATTGACACGTGTATGTTTAACAGTGCCTTATATAAACTTCATAATTGTTCTTTATATAATTTATATATATATTTTTATTTTTAATTTACTGAGTTTTTATTTTATATTTACTGGCTTTAAGTTTTTTATATCTTATGAAATGAAATTAAATTGTAATAACAGAATGCGTTATATAGGTTGGACTTAAATGAAATTCACGAAGCTTTGATGGAGAATGATGATGACAATCGCATCAGAGTTGGAATAGGCCCACCAATTGAAGATGCAACTGCTTAAACTGATTATGACTCTCACTGATCAGAGTCTGAGGTCACATGTGATCCTGAACACCTTCTAACGAGGAATCTGCAAGTATATGTTATTTCAGCACCGAAAAAACAACAACCAGACTTAGAAAATCAACCTTCAACTTCATCTACTCACCCAACAAAGAAACCAAGGAAAGAAAAGAATATTTAGCACAAAAGTAAAGAAGGAATTATTTCTACGGTGAAATGTTAAAAGCTTGCCTAGAAAAAAATAATACAGAGAAACAAGCTCCAGTAAAGCAAATTCTAGAACAAATGGAAGATCATGAACCCATTCCTGGTCCTAGTGGGGTCTCAAACATCCTTCAAGAGGTTTTACTAGCGCTTTCAGGCTCTGCTAAAATTCTACCTCTTTTTTTGGCAATTCTTGCTCCCCCGAATCACTTTACCCCTAGACGCTTCAAGCTTATGTATTGCAAGCCGCCGTCGCCCGCGGATCTTATTAGAATTCCGTCTTCCCCTAACAATAATCTTTGTTTTTTTCGGCCTACCATCGTTACTTTAAAGACTCTGTTCCGAATCAGGTCAATAACCTGCTATAATCCCCTTTGATTTGTCCCGTCAACCAACACCGAGCGTCACCTTTCATCTGACCAATGATTTGAATTTAAACCCACTTTTATAAATACTTAATATCCTCTTTTTATGTTATTAAATATTATTTTGTCGTATTCCTTAAATAACCTGAACTGCACTCATCCGTAACTCAGTCCTTAAGGCCACTCTACAATCCCTTATGTTGATCGTTAATACCCACGTACTGGGATATATATATATATATATATATATATATATATATATATATATATATATATATACAGGTTGAGTACAAATTATGTTATCACTTCTCTAAGTTTTATTTTATTAAAATTTTAACACTAGAATGAAAGGAGTTATTCATTTAGAGTTTACTGAACCATCTCAACCTGTCCACCAGCACAATTGATGCACACAAACCAGTGATCAACAGTACAATTTATTATTTCACGTGGAATATTTGATATTACACCTTTTATTCAGTCCTTGAGTTCTTCGATGTCACTAACGCTTTTGCTATACACGCGATCCTTTATCATACCCCATAACCAGAAGTCACAGGGTGTGAGATCAGGGGCGTATGGTGCCCATGCCAACGGTCCGCCGCGATCTATCCAACGATTTGGGAAAGTTTGGTCAAGATAAGTGCGAACAGTGCGGCTAAATTGAGGTGGTGCACCATCATGTTGGAAATACCCGGTTCGTCTGATATGTAGGGGTGTGTTATAAATGGCAAACGTTAGCAGCATTTGTAGGTAGCTATCTGCAGTCACCGTTAAAGTTATAAAGAAATATAGACCATTACACTAGTATTGGTCACGGCACACCACACATTTACCTTTGAGGAGGCCCTTTCATGCTCTCGAATGACACGTGTCTTTTCAGTACCTCTAAAAATAGTGTTATGTTGGTCAACATGACCAATTGTATGAAAGGTGGTTTGATTACTAAATACAATACGATTAGCAATGTCGGGTTATATCCTTGTCATTTCAGCCAGAATCTCACAGCATTCTACTCGAACCTGTTTTTGCCGAGCTGTGAAAGCTTGGGCAATTTGTAGGTGATATGGTCGCATGCCAAGGTCTTTGGATCGAATTCGGCACACTGGGCTCTGTGAAATCCCAGTTTCCAGACTGCAACGTATCGTTGATTTACAAGGACTCTGTTGTAGGGCTTGCCGCACGATATCAATGTTCAAGTTACTTCTTTTTGTCCTGGGCGGCCCAGCATTTCCTTGATAATTATCTGCTACTGATCCACTGGATACAAACTTGTCATAGATGCGATAAATTGTTAAACGGCTTGGAAATTATTTAGCAAACTTTCGGCACAACGTTGTTGCTGATCAAAAAACTTGCAACCACCCTTTTGTACTCCATTGTTAGTCTGTCAGCCATGGGTAATGTAAATCTGTAAAATAAATGTAAATAAATCATTAATCATAATAATAATAAAAATATATCATGAAACTTATAGGAGTGTTAACATAATTTTGACTCACCGCGTATATATATATATATATATATATATATATATATATATATATATATATATATATATATATATATATATATATATATATATATATATATATATATATATATATAGATATATATATATATATATATATATATATATATATATATATATATATATATATATATATATATATATATATATATATATATATATATATATATATATATATATATATATATATATATATATATATATAATATATATATATATATATATATATATATATATATATATATATATATATATATATATATATATATATATATATATATATATATATATATATATATATATATATATATATATATATATATATATATATATATATATATATATATATATATATATATATATATATATAATTGCTAGACCACGATATATATAGTAATTATATAAAAGGTCTTTAGATAGATCTTTTAAAAAGTCCCTTCTATTTCGTTTTTTTTTCCTAAGCTGAGAATCGTTGAAGTTATTTAAGGATCGGTGAAACAACCCTTCCATATTTATTTTTAGAGTATTTGTCTATCTAGTCTGTAAACGTTTCTTAGGTCAAATTGTTGGAGACTAAGCTTCTCCCTTGATCATTTTAATAAACCAAGCTACCCTTGAGCATTCTTAGCCTTTATTGAACCGTGAAAGCTCAATTTTAATTTGTGTGCATTTTTGTTAGTGTGGGATTTATTAGGCAAAGCCATGCCCCTGCATTTAATTAGGGCATATTCTTTTCGTGTACGTATTTCACGTTCATCCAGGCCTTTAACTTTTTTGCGTGCCTTCGATCAATTGAATTTTTTTCGCGGGTGATCTAAATCGAACCTTACGCATAAGATGTCATCTTTCGAGGAATTTAAATTTCAAGGAGAATCCCTTGTTTTAACGGGGAAATATCTTCTTTCTTGTAAAAAAGAAAAGGAAAAGAACGAGAGAGCCAAGAAAATAGCTCAAGAAAAAGAGAAGAAAGAGGAGCACAACGACCTAGTTAAGAAACTGAAAGAGTCCGCTACTTGAACGGGATTTAGATCGTCCCCGTATTCAGTCTCTCCATTAATTTGCACACTAAAGCCCCCAAGTTTGCTTCAGTCAAGCTCCTCACGTTAAAAGAAGGAGAGGACTTTGGAACTTACCTCACCCACTTCGAGAAGATCTTTGAAGTCAATCATTAGGACATCGGTGCAGACTGTGTCGCCCAACTCCTCCTTCTCAGTTTCCAGCTCTAGGACCTTTTCAGTTCCTTTCCCTCAGAAGCCACGATTGACTACCTTAAACTCAAATCTGAACCCTTGGTGGCATATAACATGACCCCTGGCTTTACTGTTTTAAAACTCATCATGCCCAAATTCAGCCAAATGAGACCTTCCGTGAATTTGATACACTCTCCTGCCAAATTTTATTTAGGTTGGACAACTCCAAGATTACCCATGATTATGAGTCCTTAGTCGATTTTGTTCTGAAGGACCAGTTATTGGCTTAGATGCGTCCAGAAATGCGCGCATTTTTGAAGGACCGTAGATGCTATACCTTCAAGAATGTATTGAAGAAGCAGAGTTCTTCATGGCAAGCCATAATTTATACCCAAAGGACAATTCACGGCATCATTTTCAAATGATGCCGTGAATTACTGTCGAGTTTCCACTCTCTTTCAAGATAGAGGGTGCACCTGTACGTCGTGTCTAATAAACTGCTTCCTCCAGCGGCCCCTGATCAGAAAAAGTTGGCAGTATTTCATGACTACCTAAGACGCAGGAACCGCTTCCCGATTGTGAATTACCACTTGGAATGCCAGTATTTCATCGGCTGGAATGAAGTGGTTTCAACCCTTATGAAATTTTGTTCTGTTTTGGTCGGACAATGACCCCAATTGTCCTCCAACCCTATGTCTCATGCGGTTGTCACGCGAACCCAGGCAAAGAGGGAATCTTAGACGCCAGCTCCCTTTAAAGCCACCTGTGATTCCGATTCCAGCGCGGTACTAAACAAAGAATTCTCTCGAGACCATTCTTTCCCCGTGGGAAAAATCTTGGAGCCACGAGCAAGATTCCGTCCGCAGCCACAAAACTGCCTCTTACCCCGTGAAAGAAGCCATCGCTCATTCTGATGGCTATTTTGCAGTCCGTTCCATGTCCTTACCTCTCGCCCGTTCCTAACACTACCCAAGGCAGTTTGCCCCTGGTAATTTATGACACAATATTGGAAAATTTCTGATGGTAAAAACTCCTTTTACCTCCGGTTTCTCTCCTTCACAAAGAATTAAATAGGACTTTAAAGTCCATTTCAAACAAGTAATTCGATAAATAATCAGGTATGGAGGCTATTTACTTCAGGGATTCGCTGAATGTGGTACATGTTGTCTCTGCATGGAGACGGATAATGATTATCTTCTTGCTATCTTGCCCGTGGACCAGAAATACCACATATTGGCGTAGACCTTGAGGTACGACTGACTCTCAAACAAAATAGTCAGCCACAACAGCTGTTAAGTAGGTTTGGAAACGTAATCTTAGAAGTCCCCGTTCCTGCCACACAATTTAAACACGACATTACGCTTAAAATCCAATCCGATCGAAGCCGTATCCCATCGCTATTCACTTGAGGCAATCATTTAACTCCGTATGTCTGATAGCACATACCGTATATCCGTCGATTTTCTCAAGCTTAATCCCGTGACTGTCTTTCTTGCTGAACCAAATTCTCTAATAAACCAGAACCTCCACCTTTTCGAAGAGGTGAAATTAATCACCGATTTAGATCTTTGTAGGTTATATTTTTAGATCTCTCTTAGAAAGAGGGTAAGAAAATATACAGCTTTTCTAACCCATAAAGAGTAAATGCTAATGCAGTTCCGTCGGCTCCCCTGTGGATTAGTAGAAGTCTGCCATAATTATAAAATGTATCTGGTAGGGCAGGAGTTTGTAATCGAGACGGACCACTCCCCTTTTGCGCATCTTCGTAATGTCAAGAATAATAATGAACGCAGCTTGCGCTAGAGCTTACTCTTACCGGAATACCAGTCCAAAATATTGTACATTTTTTCTTCCATTGTGTGTTCTTTCATTCAGTTCTGTAGGTGGTTGGTGGAGGAATGAAAAAAAATAATAAATGAATTTGATGAAAAGATCCAGTAGAGTTTCTCTAGAGTGGAGTCATGGTGATATTTATAAAGAGTAGCGACTGAATCAACTGCTAATACTTAGTTACCACCCCATCACATGCTTGGCTATCTGAGTTGCTTTGAGTTTAGACCAAGACAGTGCTTACTTACCTCTGTGTTCTTAGCCTTGCCCTGGGGCATGTGGATTGCACCTCAATGCAAATATTGCAAATAAGCCCCATTGCTGAATTATTCTCTGGCACCGATGTATGCTGTGGGTTAATCCACAAACTATCATCCTCAGGTAACTATAATTAATGTTTGAGCTCATAGCACGGCATAGTAAGAAATAGGACTATGATGAGTTAACTTAGGCTACAGACTCAGGTAGGCTTCAGGAGGGAGAATATTGGGAGGTGGGGGCAGCTTATGCCATCATATATTAGCTTTTATTCCAAATAAGGAAGTTTGAACACTTTCGAGGTTCCCAGATTGCTACTTTAAGTATATTTGCTTCTTGCGTCCTCTCAAATCCAGCTAAGTAAAGACTTAAGGGTATTCTTGCGTTCCATATAGGTTCTTTCGATTTCATACAAGCTTAAGCGTTTAAATTTCAGCTGGTTAAAAGGTTTCTAGTGTTTCACCTAAATTATGTATATTTATGATGACATAGGTAAAGAAAGTGAAGAAAAGCGATGGCCATGTAACGAGAAATGCTAATTAAAACAGCCATATAATAGCTAAGAATAAGAATAAGACCATAGGAAAAATAAATAGTTCAATAATCAGTTTGGATGTAGATTAAATAACACCCATCTTTCAGATATGCAACGGCTGCCCATGCATTACTCTAAAGGACTATTTATAAGCAAAAGCGAGAATAGCAGAGAATAACACAACACATAGCTAGAATATATTCCAAAAAATATTAATGACCAATATAAACAGCGTCGCATGGAGTGAATATTTGCGATAAAATATTTTCCTATCTTGTAAATATGATTCATTATTCAAATATTCTAGGTACTTAGGAGAAGGAAATAAGTATTTTTCTGATTTTCTGTATTGTAATGTCAATGCATTTAGGATAACATATTCCGTATCACATATTCTGTAAACACACCTATTCCAATGTAAGCGTATGAATGGGTGTGTTTAGCATAATAAAAGAATTGTAGCGAGTTTGAAACCTTATCCAATGAATAAATAGTAGAAAATTTGGAGCGTCAGATTTGATTCCCATAGAAACTCAAATTTGCTCGAGGGCTGAAGATTTTAATATGACGAATGAAATTATCACTTTTTAAGCAGAGCAAGAAATTTTTCGACACAATAAAGAGGCAACAAAGTAGAGCACATTAGGGGCTTTCCCTAGGAGAGCTATATTTTTGTCCTTCTTAAGATACCATTCCCTGTAAACATATTTAAGAAACATAAATTAATTAATTTAATAATTAAATCGTGAGGAATAGGAAGATTTATATACTAAAATGAAGCAATTTTCTAACCTAAGGAAAGGGTTTAATATCAAAGGCTGAAATTCTATTTTTATTTACCTCGAAATTGGAAATTATAACTTTTGCAATGAAGTTTTCACTATTTTTGATGTCGGTTCCGTAAATATGGCAGAAATTCGTGTTAAATTCGAGGCGAGCCATCGTGTTAATTTATATAACATACAGTTAAACGTGGACATCGTGGGATGTAGTTAACAACGAATGGTGTGAGTCTTAGTGATAGAGGTATCCTTAAGCTTCCTAATACAGAATAATGCCCATTCTTATAATAATAATGTATGAGCGTAAAAGTTCCCTGCAAATATGGGCTGAAGTGTGCATATGACAGACTGGAAGAGGCCGGTTTATAGGGTTTATTAAGATAAATATTTTGTGCGAATGAGCAATGACGTTTAAGCCCTTACTTTACGATTTGAGCTCAAATGAACGTACCATCGATTGGAATAAAGCATAATGCATTTATACCTCAAGAGATTGGATAAGGCGACAAGTAGTAGAAGTAAGATTAATCGATTATATCGCAAACATTAATTGCTAAAAAGGCCAAGGCAGGTTTAATAAGGGCATTATGTCGCTAATCTCTCCCCAGAAGAGAATTACTAATCCACCTCAATTCGTAAATATTTCCTCCATATCACTCACTTTCAGTCAATGACATTTTTTAACCCGTTTTCATTTTATTTGTGGTATTTTTTTTCATTGAGCTTGTTTTAAAATCAGATGTTCGCTACACCCTGTCATTTTCTGTAAAACTGAAAGATGTAGCGAAATGCATCGAAACTGGTTCTTACCTCGATACTATCAAAAGTTGTTCTCATCGCATCCTTTATTAATAGCTTTTATTTTCTTCTCAACGTGTTTGCTACGTCAATTCCCTCAAGCTGAGGATAATAAAAGGGATTGACAAGTCTCTTGATATACAGACATTGGAAGTAAAGAAATAAATTCTGAGGAGGACAAAATATTGTTAAGAGACGTCGCTTAACTTAATGCACATTTTTGGGCAATTTATATTTTTGCAGCTTTTACTCAATAGGGACCCTCATTTCACCTTGGAATTCAATCTAAAAAGCGCTACGGCAAAGGGCAGCTGAACATCAAAATGGAGGAGCAGAGTAGCAATCTGTCGACTAAACAGCTATTCAATAGTCCTTAAGTTGGGTGAAAGTGAAAGAGAGAGTAAGGTTGCATAAACTAGTAAAAAAACATAAAGAGCGTTAGAAGACTTTGTATAGGAAATCTCGTTGGATACACCAGCATTAGTCCGTTATCATATGTCTGTCCCAAATCCCTTGATAGCGTGTATCCATTGTCATGAGGTCTTTGTAGAAGCATTCTCTTTCTTTATTAATAATATTTACAAGGTTCCCAAGAAAATCGTGTAGGTGACTATTCAGGATGTATCTCATTTTTGCATCTAATATCCCGAAAAGCCAAGAACAATATGAAAACCAAATCCTCATAGATATAGAAATTTTTCTTATCAAGAAACTTTTGTATAACCTTGTCATTCATCTTTTTAAAAATTTCACATCACATACAAAAGCACAATTTTTGAAAGCCATTAACTATGCCTGATTTATTTTTCATAAAAAACAAAGTAAAAAACATAATCTACATGCTGATAACCTTCTATCTCACAACTTAATTGCTTCAGAAATTGTTTCGTATAGGTGAGAAACAGATGGAGTGGAGGGAAAATGACTTTCGTTGGTCTGATGATTAGGTCATTTACAATGCTTCCCATGACTTCTTACAGAGATTGACTGATTGGCCATTTCTTCCAAGCCCAGTGTTTAAATCGGCTTCAAGTGTTTCGCTTAAAGAGAGAGCATGATAATTAATTAAAAACTTTCTGTTGGCAAAGGATGGAAATTACCATTTTAGGGCTACACAAATTATCCAGTTGAGCTCGTGATTTTAAGTAAATCAATCACCATCTATCTTTCAGGAAGGGTTTCTCGCAAATTCACTGCGTGACCAATGGAGGCTTCACTAAATACTTTAGCATTATGGAAGAGAACACAATTAATTTTTATAATTCTAAAAATTATCTTTTTGTTAATTTATATATGACAACGTATAACTCCGCTACAAGATCTGGGATAATCTAGAAGTAAATAAAGTGCTAGTTTTCTCAAAATATTTAAAAAAAAATCTGGTTCAGTGTTGTGAAATACGAGACTTTTCCGCGTGGTTAGTCATTCAGTTCCATTTAACGTAAACTCTGAGGAGGTGATGAGTATTTTGCATTAGAATACGAGTCTTTTGAATCGGAGACCAGTTATTGAAACTTCTCATCAGATTTACTCTTTCTTCTTCAGAGGAGACATAACCATTAAAATCTTGGAACTGTACCATGTCCAAAGTGTAGAGTTGGAAAATTCAGAGGGAATACGAGAATAAGAGATATTATGCTGGGTTTTCTTGTCAACATATTTACTTGAGCCAAGCAAATACAGCAGTCAGTTATGTATTCCACTGGCTCTCGCCAAACCATGGAAACTTAAAAAGATAGACCCTTTCCATTTCTTTTGTCATCACAAATACTTTCATCGCATTTATGACTGAGTCAATAGAGCTTACTCCTTATCTTGGTCACCAGGTAACACAAAAATAGGTCTTATAGGTACGATGCACAACCTTCGTAATATTAGAATTTTGACAAACAAGTGTGTATCAGCCGTATATGTAATGCCATGCATTCGGATCATTTATGCATTAATTTATACTTGAAACTGCCATAAATAATATGAAAAAAGCATAAATATGGTAAATTCCATAAAAATTTTAAGTTGCCATTAGCATAAAAACTAGAGTATATATAAAAATGATTCTAATTTTGAAATCACCGTTGAAAACTGATAAAAATGATATGAAAACTCTCATGCCAAATTCCCCTTCTCGAACTTAGGACTTATTATTTTACATATTTTTTTAATTTAATTTTTTTTACTCAAATAAATGTTTATTATATACTAAACTATTAAATGTGCGTCTATATGTTACCATATCTACACCAATATTTCAAAGAATTTGAATATTTTCCAACTTAAAATAAAGGCTTCAAATTGTGTGCAAATTTCAATTCTAGGAGAGGAAAGAGGCGCTATAAGTCACAAAGAAACAATTTAGGACAAGAAGATTGGACCATCATGACTTTTATAGGACAATATAAAAGCAGAAGGAACTTTTTTGTCCCTTGATTATTAAGATGGTCTATTTTCTTCTACATTTTCTGTTTTATACAGAATCGGCTTTTCTTTTCGACATTTTGAATTGACGTATCTTTTAAATATATTACGGAATTAGATTTGGTTTATTGGAATTTTCCTAAAATATGTCGATATTAATTAAATATATATTTTATTTTACAATTTCTCCTTTACTTCCTCACTGAAATAGGCTAGAGAAGCTAAGTGGTCATAAAAACCCTTTCAAACTCCAAATCAAAAGGTCTTATTTCGTTATATCGGTTTGCATTATATTTTCATTATATAAGTTCTTTTATCATTTTATTTTGGTAGTTCTTATCTTTCTTTTTTCTTTTTCATTCGCTTCTTCATATGCATAAAGGTGTTCAACTTTAAAGTTTTAAAAAGTTTTGTATTAAATCCGGGATTGCCTTGATTTTTCTATTTATTCCAACTACAAGTTCCTTTTGTGTGCTACTCTTACCTGCCACCCCTTCTTCATTTAATGAGCAAAATATTAAGCGGCAAAAATAACTTTCTTTTTGCTTTTCAATAAGAGTCTCACAAGCGTGCAATATAGAAAATAATTCTAGCCAGAGGAAGACAAAATCAACCTTCGAGAGAAAACGTGACCATATTTTATTTTAGAATGGAAGTAATGGAAGAATTCATTAAAGTCGAAAATAGACTGCTTCTCTCCAATGTAATATAGTTATGGTTCATCATAGATTTAATTCGTGCATTAACAGCTTTTTCACATTTACTAAAGCATATTTCGCATCTGTTTTAAAGAATAAATCAAAAATTGTGCTAAGTGTGGATAGCAATGCCACAAAAACCGTTTTAAAAAATTTATAAATTGCATCTGGCGTCCCGGTGTTTATAGCTCCCGAAAGTAAAGAAAAGAGTTTACCTTGAGGATAACATAAAGAACAGCAAAAAACCGGATAATAACATAAGCAAGATCAGTAACAAAAAATAAACAATCTACAACCTCAACAGAAAGAAATTAAGTGACACGATCAGGTGCCGATTCATGTTGCCACCTCTCTTAGAGTCCAATGCACTTAATCAAAAATATAAAAGTTTAAACAGTATTAAAGAGATTAAAATCCTCAAGAAATTCCACGGATCTACAAGCTTTTTCAAGATGCGGTAAGCTCTAGCACCAGAAACAAGCGGTAATGAGCCAGCTACATAGTCATGCTCCCGGGAGAGAGACCTGGGTCGAAATAGTTCTAGTCTCGGAAATCCTATCGAATTATCATTTATTCTGAAAAACAGTTCTTTAATTAGCGTTTAACCCCTTGGTCCTTTTAACTGCAAGATAAAAAAGACCATACCGTCGAAGCATGAATTACTGGGAAAAATAACAGGAAACATTAAATTCTAGAATGCAATATCATATCTATTTTGCCTTTAACTGGGAAGCAATGAACTAATGACTACCTTCTTGTAAGTGTGCCTAAGAGCGAATCAGGCTCGTTTTGAGGATGAAAGGTGGACCACTGGTGAACGTAACCAGATCTTTTTCAATCCGCTCCACAAACAAAGGAACATTCTTTCAATTAATTAGTGGCACATACGTATCTTACCCAGAAAGGTGGCAAACGTGCTTCGAAAGAAAATAGAATCTGGCAAACCCGACAAAATCCGCGAAGGTCCAAATGAGTTAAAGTGCACTAATAGAATTTATATGAAGTGCTAGCTTTTATTTCAAACAAGCAGGTTACATACACCTTCATAATGGATAAAACAATGGATTTCAGCGTGTCAGAAGGGTTGCAAATCGAAACATATAATTGAAGCATCCGATTTGCCGTTGTGAGCCATCGTTCATGAAACATTTTTCTAGGAGTCTTACGAGCCATTTTAGCAGACTATTTTGCTTGTGAGATAGATATAAGATATTAAACAGATACTTTTAATAGGTGCTCATATTTCCTCTATTAGCAGACGGCAAGTTAGTTGGAATAGGCTCGAAATCAACAACACTTATAGTCTCACATTTCTCTAGTTGTTTCCCTATGGATCTGACAAATCCATGAGCCCTAGTTGTTTTTCACATCCAAATTGTTGATAAGATGGCGCAATTGGAGCTTATTTGCATGAGGCTGGAAAATAAAACAATGGAGTGGTCTAATGAGTACTTCTTATAACATTCTGACCACAAGTCCTGTATTCACTGCCGTTCCATCGCATCCCACAGCAACGAGTTCATCAGTTGCAATGTTAGTTTGCTTCTACTGTAGATACGAGAATATTGCGTCGCATATAGCTTTTACAGAACTTGTCTTCATTGCCAGGTGTCTCCGGTATTCTAAACCAGGTTTTTCTATCATAGAGATGTGCTTTTCTATTATCTTTTTCTTGTGATAAGTTCCCTCCATTGTCTCAACAACAAATGTGCTATCTTTTCTACCATCAAAATAAATAGAATATAATAGTTTATCCGACTTAATTTCTTGCTGTAATGTAGTACTTTCTTTGACATGCTCTCTTCTAACTTTTAATTTGTCAACTTCTACAGAAATTTCGTTCCCTTCAAATAACTATAAGTCCTTAAGGATTGAACTTGTTATTAAAGCTGCAGCTTGATCAGACACACCAGTCCCCTCACATACTGACGCCAATTCTGAAATATTTATTTGTTTAGATCGAGTCTTGGATGCCAATTTTTTGTTTACTTCTTAGCGTTTCATTGATGTAAAACGTTCCTAGTCACTACCTTCGTCAGCAGATTATGTTTCTGTTTTGGATGAAGGAAGAATGACTTCAATATTTTCTGTCGAAGAAGATGGTTGATTTAAGAGACAATACCCACGATTCTTACTAACTGCACTCTGAATATTCTTCTTTGATTGAATTTTATCGTTAGTACCTATTGCCACTTTCTTACTTGTTTTTTGGTCTTCCAGATACGTTGCTCCATTGAAGGAACCTTCTTTTCTTTGCTACAAGAACAGTTTTCAAAGCTATCGCATTTACAACACTAAATATTGAACAATTGCGCTGCATTCTTTGTAAAATCGTCACATTTCTGTTTCAATGATGTCATATTTTTCCTGCTAATATTTCTCATTAAATGTTGATATTTTGAATAATAATTGAAAATTCTTTTTCTAACTGCCTCTATTAACACAAAAGGGATTGATTGCCTTTTTCTAAATAGAAATTAACTTCTCCACTACTAATGTGATAATTTTTTTAATTGGCGGGTTTTTTGTATTGAGGTTCTTTTCCTTTTCTCGATCAAACAAAACATATTTTATAACATCTTTATAAGTTGGCATCACTCGTTCACTAATGGCGCAGGGTGCGCCAAACAAAGGGCTTTTAATTTCATGACGCGTTCTAGGTTTACCGCAATAATTAAATATTGTAAAAAATTGGGGCTATATATTATTTATCTCTGAAATATAAGAAAACGTGTATAAATATTTATTGTATAAATAACTGTTCTTAAATACAAATTGAAGATTGTGATCAAAACAATAGACACTAGACAGAGCTAAACACACACACATCCACTCTCAACGAGAACCTCCGCGCTACTGTAACATAATTGTCATGTACGCCGCTATAATACGAGTATATCATTGAGGAACTTTGAAATATCAATAGATTACTTTAAAATATCGTCTACTTGTTTTTTAAAATACACTAATTATTTGTTTTAGATATCGATTCAAAATTCGAATTTGGTTTTCAGATATAATCGACAAAATTCTAAATTTATTTTAAAATCGCATTATTTTCATTTTTCAATGGCGTTGAAGAACCTTTAAAATATATTATTTCAAAAAATCCTTTTAGGAGGTTTATTTTGACAGATGGCCCCATAAAATATCGTGAGGGAAAATAAATTTAAGAAAAAATGTTTTTCGCTGCACTTCTGCGTTTGGCCGAAATAAAGCTATAGATGTTGTTTATATCCATTTAAAACATAGTTTTAACAAGGTCACAAATACGCAGAAGGAAGATAGAGCTAAAAGTGCACGAATCATTCAAAAGCTTAAGAAAATTTAATACAGGAAAGATAAGAGTAAGTAGAGAGGTTGCCAATGGAAATATTTTCTTAAGGGTATTATTCACTTGTTCCTTTCTCTAGTATTTTTTTTCTCTTCCTTAATTTTTGGAATTATTGCATACTTTGATGCTAACCTCACACTTTGTACTGAGTAAAATCTTATAGTGACGGTGAAAACTGGCAAAAATATTTGCAGATGGATTTCAGTTGGAAGAAAAGATGGCAGATTTAATTCAACAAGAGGAGCTTAAGGAAAGCAAGTAGATAAAAGTAATATTTAAAACGATTATAATTTGTTGTTACAATTTAAACAATAAAGATTGAAACAAGATTTAGGTCTTAATTTTGATATATTTAAGAGTTTAGACAGATTGTACTTTAGCGTTATAAATGTGAATTTTTAGTCTTTTATGCTTGAGAATTTAAAATATTACTCAAAATACAAATTTAGAATTTACCATTTAAATTTTAGTAAAAATAACTATTACTAGTAAATAGTGAAGGTTCTAGATATTGTATTTTTTTATCTATTTCGTAAAGGTATTTAATTTTTTGATTGAATATCAGAGCCTTTAATATATCCATACAGATTTCTTTGCACTTAGAGTGATGCACCAAGATGGCGATCATGTTATTTGACATTTTAATTACTAAATGAGGCCCTCTTTGTCTTTAAAGACAAGTACAAGCTAACTTCTACTTTTTTCTTTTTGTATTTTGTATCATTTAGGAATTTTTTCATTGTTAATCCAATATTTCAGTATATGTAGTTGTGAAACCGATTTCTTCGACCATTTTAAGTTCAACACCTTTACTCTTTTGCCTTGAAATACACACTACTCTATAAGTAAGTCCTACATCTTTTCTTTCTATTCTATTATTTGCGCACGGTACTTGTTTATTACAAGAAACACATTAATTTTGAGAATTGAAGTTTCCATTCCTTTTCTTAAAGGTTATTTAAACCAATAAAACACTACCATTTTTCTTAAACCTTTGTCTTACATTTCTTTTCCGAATAATTAATTAATTAATTGATTGCTCATCATTTAAGAACTCAAATAAAATTAATTTTTTATCAATTCTCTCTTTTTAGATCAAAATGACCCTTCCATATTTGATCGAAGTTCACACCATCAAATTTGGAGTGGAATCCTATCCCCAAAACATTACGATCTGGGGCTATGAAACAAATGATCTGCAGGTTGAAAAATCAATATATGTAGTTATAACAAAACAAATTGGCATAAAAAATATCTGAATGAATAAGATTAATAAACCCAGAAGATGGAAATATGAAAAAACAGACGTCAAGCGCATTTTAGAAAGAATGATTCATATTAATATAAATTCTTTACTAATTTTTTCTTCCTTGTCTTTTACAAATTATTCCAACCTGAGATCAATATTCTGGATTTACATACAAATATAATTTTAATACTGAAGGAGAATTAGCTACTCTATGAGCAATGGGCAGAAAAAGAACTGAAGAGTGATAATATTTATAACCTTCGTATCCAAGAAGCATCACTAAGCATCTAATGCTAAACAAACACCAAAATATTATAAGACCTAAACAGGTAGCAACCATGAGTCTAAAATACGAATATAAAGCCTCCATCTTGTAAGAGTTTATTAGGTATTTAATTTATTCTCAATCGACTAAAATACATGATTCTACGAAATACTGCAATTCAAATATAATGAATATTAATTATGTTAAAAATGCTGAAAAGATTTGTAGTAATTCCAATCTATGATTTATTAAAATTACATATAGCGTTAGTTCCTGATAAAATTTCATGAAGATTTAATGAATAGTAAAGATTAATTTATAGTTTTAACGCCAATTTATTCGAAAAATTTATAGTATAAAACGATGCATGATGTTATAGAGTGAAATTCAATGTAAATAATATACTATTTAGATGAGATAGAAAGGCGAAAGAAAGAAAATAATGTCAAATATAAAATAGGGGAGAGATCAACTAAATCACCTAACCAATATTTGTTTTATATTTTTCTGGCACGTAAATGGTAGTAGATAAAATTCTAAAAAGTTAAAACTGCCAATCCAATCCATACTTTAATATTAATCAATACGAATAGAAAACCCGTAAAATTGGATTTAATTACGTCCATGTTCTGACTAATGGTTTAATCAATGTAATACCTTAAATTTGATATTCCAAATCACCGCCAGTAGTCAGAAGATTAGTAACAAACAATTGAAAATATTTTTTCCAATTAGGTCTTCCCTTGATTAGTTGAAAAAAAAGAGAACAAATCTCCTTTTGCTTTCAATAAAGAAATATTTCTGTGGCAGCTCTTGAGTATATTCCTTTTTCTTCTTCTTTTGGAGAAACAAATATTCTTTTCTTTCTCTGTCGCCCTATTTAATTAATGGCTCCCTCTATGCAAAATTGACCCCGCCACAAAAGAACCTGAAGCATTGTACTAAGCTTTTTCTTTTCGTCCATTTCAGAGGTTAAAATCCTTTGCCTCGAACAGAATTTAACGGTGCTATGTTTCGAAGAGAATGTTTTGAGGAGGAAGCTCGTCAAGAAGGTCACATGGTTTGCAATGGGGGCTTAAGCAAATATGGTTGAGGATCTTCTACTTTGGCTGGTCCAGACCTTTGTGGTATTTTTCCATTGAGGCAATCTGTACTTGAGGCTAATCAACTCACGTCGGTTCTTTGGATAGCTTCACCAAGGAAACCGGAGCAAATATTACCTCTAAAAATAACTACCTAGTTTCAAATACCTATTCTTCTGAACTCTTCTTTTAACCCTTTATTGTCTTAAAAAAAATTTCATTAACAAATAGAAAAACTAAAGTTTTTCTTACTCTTAAAATGATAAAAAATTAATGACACATATAAGACGCGTTTCCGCTGAAAAGGAAGAATGATTATAAGAATTAACTTTATAATAGTGAAACAAATGTGCTTAATTAGATGTAATTAGGAATATAACATAAGAATCTATGATATGGCCATTTGGCCTCCTTTTTTTGTTTTTACCTTCGTCTTGTTTTACGAGGAAAGCTCTCCATAATTTAACCTACCACACCTTTCTTTGTGTATATGTTACTCAGTGAAATTACCTATCTAGAATTATAGTGAATACACATTAGTTATAAATATAAGCAAAAACAGAACAAATATTGGTGAAAGCCTCATTTTATAAAATATATCATTTATTATGCATTTATTAATATAGTAAGCAATTTGAAAAATACGAAATATTAAATCTATTTTGAAAAATACCCGTTATTATTATATATATTTATGAAGGATATGACAAATTCTAAAAGTATGATCAAATATTTTAACGTATAAATCTTAGAGGGAGGCTTGATATTTTTAGCTATATATACAGAGTTTGGGCTAAACCTGACGGTTTGCATAGAAGAAAACCCCCAAAATACAAGTTTTAAAATTTCACAAATGTCAACTAGATTATGGCTATGAAGTTAGTTGCCATTAACTTCAACGGTGCCATAAAAAATTCTGAATCTTGTTGCACGCATTCCTCACTATATCTCTTCTAAGATTTGCGAATATTTTGTGTTCGCCAGCAGGTCGTTTTTGATGTGCAGGAATATCGATTTGTATATTTCTCAACAGCGCAACACATAGTAATCCATAGGATCGGAAACCTGGAAATAAGTAGGCCAGAAAAAGGCGCTAGTGAAGTCGTAGAAGTTTTATGACAACACTTCTGACTCTTTCGTGAGGCATGGTCTTCCTACAGCAATTATCTCCAGCCAAGATTTGATTAAGGTTCCAGCAGCTCCACATAGTCGTTTGAATTATGCTTAAAAGCTGGTCAATGATGTGTGGACAGCATGACTTGATCTTAACTGAAAACAATCTTTATAAATATCACAGATAGGGGACCTTGGGCTTCAAAATAGATGAAAGGTCGTATAAATTGTAGGAAAGTTACCTTTCTTTTCCTGGCAGAAGTTATTTTTCCTGAGAAGAACTAGATCGTCCGCAATTCAACAGGATGCTTCATCTTGTTCAGATGCTTACTTGCCTTCGATTAGCAGTTTTCTTTTCACTTGGCTGTCTGAATTCCTTACTAGCCCCTCTTGTAGGTGATATAACTGAGGAGCTCTGCTTCTACAAAGATATTAATGGCTTTTTTATAGTTATTGGAATTGATCACAACCCTGAAGAATAGTGAATTTTCATAGATAGTTCTACAAAAAGCCTCAAAACTGTTTTACTACATGATGCGAATCAGTATCCATCTCTACCTTTAGCATATTTGCTACTGATGAAGGAAGAATATGATATGACAATGTATAAAAGTTTCTCGCGAAGGTAACTATACTAAGTTTAAATGTGATGTTTGTGGTGGTTTTACTATGCCAGATTCTTATTTGAATTGTAGGGTAGGTACACCAAGTATTCATGTTTTCTTAGCCTATGGTATAGTAGTGCTGATCAGGAACATTACCAGAAGGTTGAGTGGCCCCCTCGAGGTGACGTGCTACTAGTAAAACTAAATGTTATTAGACAGCCTCTTGTATAGCCTACCAAAGCTTTGCTACCTAAACTCATATAAAGCTTCGTTTGGTCAAACAGTTTTCAACAGTATTAAATCATGGTAGAGAAGCATTTCAAGATATTCGTCTACACTTTCTAAAACTATCAGAGCCAAAATTTAAGAATGGTATATTTAGCGGACCGCAAGTAAGAAAAATGTTGAAGTCAATACAACTTAAGAATTCAATGAGTAATGTCGAGAGTGAGGCGTGTGGTGCATTTTTAAATATATTTAATAGATTCCTTTGTAAAGATAAAGACACAAACCACAAGTAGCTGGTAGAAGGCTTAAATAATTAAGATGTAGAATGTCACCAAAGTTTCACTTTTTGCATTCACAGTTAAAGCTTTTCTTGAAAAATTGAGAGTAGAGAGTGAAGAGCATGGTGAGCGATTCCATCAGCATGTTGCTGTAATGGATAAAAGATACAAAGGAAGATTGTCTACTAATATGATGGGGGAATATATATGGTCACTGATGCGTAAAAATCATGTGGCTCACAGTAAGAAAGCACGTTCTTCAGTGCACTTTTAGTAGGTTATCTCTTCTAATCACATTTTCTCATTATTTTAAAAAGGAACGCAAGGAAAAAATATTATTAGCTATTATTCTTGGATAATGTGAATATGTTAAATATATTTAACTTTCGCAGCATTTCATGGTTAGTTTTATATACAAAATTTCAATTATCTCTAAAAATATCGATGCTATGCAATTCCCACTGGTATTTTTTTAATCATGGGGTAAAAAAAATTTAGAAACACTATAAAAACATTTAAAGAACCAAAAGTAGTGTTACCCAGCGTATTTAGACGACACAGAACTCAAGGTAAGGTATTAACTTTACTTCTGACATCAGCCGCAATAATGCTCACAGTTTCTCTCTCGCTCTGCCTGTAGCGTAGCAAACCTTCATAAAACATTAGCATACACTTTGACACTAGATGAAGATTTCTTAAGGGAACACATCTACGGAAAACAGAATGATATTTCAGTTTTCCGTATCTAATTCTTTTTGGCTGATTTCATTGAGAGAACTACATATCTCCTTTGTGGTTACGAGCAGTGACCTCACTCTGATCTCCCACAGCCACCTCAATCGGGGAACAGGCAATCATCCTGGCAATAAAATGTTTCGAATAAGCTGTCAAATTAATGGTATCATTTAATCTGATGAGGAGCTCTCTATGATGATGATGATTAGTACGCCACTACAATGCTGCTTAGTGTGTTAAGAATATCTTGCAGCCAGGTATATTGGGAGTTAAGAGTTTTCTTCATACAATACGCTCAGTCCAGCTTATTAAAATTCTTTGATTACGCGTCATTGCGCTAAATTTCTCTTAAAGACATTAAAGTTTTTTAGGAACCTGAAGAGTGCTTTTTAATCAAAGTTTTTGGACATTGTAGATAAACCGATTTCAGGGCTGAGTTTGGTGGATTATTGTTCAGGGAATGAAATGCTCTTGTCCTATGGTGAATGAGGAAGACGCATTCAATAAAGATGTGAAGGATCGAAACTGGCACATTGCAAGAGGCACAGATGGGAGGTGGAGCGCCACACCTGAGGTGCCCATGCGTGACCCTTGCGTGCCTAATCCTCAACTTGCAGAATAATGTCTCCTCTCTCCTGCTCAAGGGTCGTCTCTATTTGGCCATGGAAGCACAAATGTTTTTAGGCCATCAAGCTTAGTTAGGATATCTATCCTTTTGTACTCCTGCAAACAAAGTGAGTAGGCATATGTGTGATAGAATAGCCCCAGGCTGCCACGCCTCGCATCTATCACATTTCGAAACTCATACTTTCCACGGGCATCCTGTTAGAGAGCGTAGAACGGCGTAGTTATCGCCCACTATTCCCAAGTTTAATCAAGGATGTTCAATCCCCTGTTTGCCTCCAGGCGTCGATCTGGCCAGATTGAATTAGGCTTAAAGGGAAGATAAGATTTTTCCAAGCGCAACCGGGACATTCAATCGAAGTCACCCATTGTCACTTACGCCGAGGAGCTGGCTCCGGTTATTTATGCGATAGAATTTCGCGTTTGAATCAGATCACGATTATCTTTGCAAGGCATCACGCTGATCCGGTCTCCCTTGTTCACCTAGGAACTCTACCTCAGAAACCCCCTTATTGTCCAGAAGAGGACAATATACTTGAGTGCAAAGGTTCGTGCCCCTCGAAACGCAAGGGCAACAAGGCCCCCACTGTTGTTCAGAAAGAGAACAACTTTAGAATAGTCATTGTCCTTCGAGCCGGTTTGACAAAAAACGGTTTTCGCCCCCCTGTTGTTCAAAAAGAGAACAACTTTAGAACAGTCATTGTTCTTCGAGACCTTCGGACTAGAAACGGTTCTCGCCCCCTGTTGTTCACAAAGAGAACAACTTCAGAACAGTCATTGTTCTTCGAGCCCGTTCGACAAGAAACGGCATGTCGCCCCCCCTGTTGTTCAGAAAGAGAACAACTTTAGAACAGTCATTTTTCTTTGAGCCCGTTCGACAAGAAACGGTTCTTGCACCCTTATTGTTCAGAAAGAGAACAACTTTAGAACAGTCATTGTTTTTCGAGCCCGGTCGACGAGAAACGGTTCTCGTTCCCCTAATATCATGTCAGTGGTAATTTAATTGGCCCCTTTTTACCTTCTTGAAGAGAATGCTTGGTTACACCAATAACTTCAATTGTTCATCCAGAACATCTCCGATATCCTGTCTCAAGGGTCGCTCGTACTTCCGAGACCCACTTCACTCTTACTCCTTGAAGTCAGTCCTTCCGCCCTAGTTAAGGACAAACCCCCCTCAAAAACCCTTCGCTTGGAAAAGAAATCGCCAGTTAGACCGAAGATTCCTTCAAATCGCCTTCTTCTGCACGACGACCTTATAAATACGTAAAACAGCATTGTATTCAACTATTTAACTTTGTACCCGTGTAACTCTATGCTTTAAACGGATATAGCCAATCCTTTCCCTTCTTGTTTGTTTTGTCATTTTAAATCGTTCCAAATCTGAATCCTCCGCTTAGTCAAATATTCTCATGACCTTTTTCGTTTCATGTGTATCTCCCATTTTAATTCCCGGTCATGTAAATATTTTCCATGTGTTGTTTTGTTAGATTAATTAATAAAATTATATTTTATTAATGTTTGCAATATTATTTATCCTTGCGCTCCATTTCACTTCTTAAGTCAATTGAAGATAAATAAGCCCTCTCCACGCCTATTTATTAACGTAGAATAATACTCGGCTATCTGATTAAACCCCGCACTCGAATATAGATTAATCCCTACAAAGAATTTATATACTGTATATCGTCGGGAGCTTTTTCTACGACAATATGCCCTAACCAAGAGGGCCTGGTCACTAGCGGCGACTAGTGCCCTAATGGGAGCAGGCCCTCTCCCAGCTGCTTCCTTTGCGCCTTCATCCGCTTTTTTGTTTCAGTTTCTTCCAATATGGTCAGGGACCCGGCAGAAGGTAATCTTGCGCTTAGTACTCATCCAGTAGAGCTAGTCCTGAATTTTGAGGAAAAGTGGGTGCTTGTTGTTTAGGGAACTCATAGAATCTAGTACACTTCTTAAGTCGGAATAGATTACATAAGAATCAAGGTGGTGAGCTGGAGATCTCATGAAGTGCAACAAGTATCGCTGTCAGTTCCGCTGTAAAAATGGATGCATGTGGTGCAAGTGGGATTAGAGTAGTACCCGTGGGTGTTATCACACCTGACCCAATACCAGCCGTGCCTTTCGAACAATTAGTGAACAGAAGTTTCATGGGATGGTTTTCGTTTATATGTTGCAAGAACATATTTTTCAGTGTGAGAGGGTGGAAATTTGATTTATTTGGAATGTGGAAGTTTTTACACACTTCAGCGATTTTTGGGTTAACATACTGAATCGGAGTAATTTGTAAATGGTGGGTAACTAATTGTGCAGCTTCTGAGAGGCCTCCAATTAGGTCACCTGCTCTAGTTAGATTTGGGAGACAGGGCCTATGTTCCTTACCCATGAATTTCTTTACTTTCCCCCAAATTCTCCTAATGGGTGTTCTATAATTAAGCAAGAAGATGTAACTTCTCATGGAGGTTTTCCTTGCTTATGTCGGAGTGTTCTTTGCCGTATGGCTCGTACTTTATTGCGCACAAATTTGTTGGTGATGGTGGGGTTCTTCTGGTACCGTCAACAGGCTTCCCTGCAAAGGGTGACAGCCTTGGTGCACTCGTCCGTCTACCATGGGAGGGATTTCTTTGTAATGGACTTCCCTTTAATTGGCATTGATGAGTTTGCGGCCATATTTAGTAAATTATAAAAGGCTTTAAGGGTTTATCAATACTACTCTCAGTTATATCACTTAGAGAATCAGTTAGAGATGCAAATTTGTGGCAGTCTGCCTTGTTTGTGTTCCATCTCAACATACTTTTAGGAGGAATGTGTGGAGAGGATGTCTCTAGGACCACAAAAAAAATGGTCACTGACCCTGAGGTCATCATCCACATTCCAGTTAAAATCGCCTTTGCAGATGGGTGAGCCTATGGATAAGTCGATACACGTATAAATATTAGTTTGTGCATGGAAGGAAGTTGGGCTACCAATATTGAGGAAAGGTTTGAGGTGCTAACAAATTTTGGAATATATTTCTCCTTGTATTATTAGCTGTATCGCCCCACAAGGGCTGTCTGGCATTCATTTCACCATGGACAATGAATGTGGTTGAAGGCTGGGAGAAGAGGTTGAGCATATCACCCTCTAATACACAATCGTCTGGAGGTAAGTATAGAAAGCATATTGTGTAGTTTTGGTGGTATGTACCCTAACGGTAACTGCCTGCAGCGGTGTATTGAGTAGGTACTACCATCTGTGGGAAGGAGTTTTGGATGAAGAGGCCTACTCCTCTTCTGGGTATCGTAGATTTATCATATCCTGAGTAGTTTGGGAGTTAAGAGGCGGGCCTACGTCTTAGTATTAACTCCTGTAGTGCTATGCATGTGGGATTAGTTTAACTCAACATTTTATTGAGTTCCTCTAACTTAGCATAAATTCATTGACATTTCCAATGAATGAAAGATAATTTGCTCATTGTCCGTTCAAAGTAATTAGTTTACTTTGGTTTTTTGAGTTTTCTATGGTTGTGGGTATGATGGGCTTTATTTTTGGTTTTTGCATGTCTTCCTTGGTGATGGTTTTCTTTATTTCTTTGGTGGTTTAGTGGTAGTAGCTAATTTTGAGTATGGTACAATTCTTTTAAAGGTTGATGATTGCTTTGCGGCAGTGCTTGTTTTGCTTAAGAATTTTGATCTCCTTGGTGGTGGTAGAGGGGGTGGCAGTTCTGGCAGACTCTCTTGATGAGCCTCAGCGATGCTTTAGTTCTTATCTACTTCCATTGCCTAAGTGTTCAGAGGTCATATGGGTGGTTCTCGCTCCTTGATTGGTTTTAGCAATGGTACCGAATCTAGGGGAGATTGCACTTGCCATACGGCTGTCTAATTTCTTGCTGATATCTATGGTGTTTTTTCCTTCCACCAGTTCGGAGATAAGCTTTTTTGCAGTTTCTTTTGTGTGGACTTGATAAGCTTGTGACTATTTTCATCATACATGTGTTTAGAGCCCCACTTTTATTATGCGCTGGTGTGGGTGGTAAATCTTTTGGGATCGGATGTATATCTATGAGCGAGACTGTGTACTCGACTTCAATGCTATCTTTTGCATCAGACTTCCTTCTCTCTAAAATTGAGACTCGGTATTTTCTCTCTCGGGAAGATTTTCTTGGGGTTCTTTAGGGCTTATTCAGTGACTTTTTAGCGGTGGGTGCTTGAGATGAAAGAGAGGGCAGGAGGGGTGTCTTATTTTGCCTTGGCGATGATCTGGTTGTCGAAGATTAGCTTAGCAGTGTTCCAGGTGGGGTGAAATATTTTGCTCCTCTAGGTTGGCTGGTGGATGTATTCTTGGGACTATAACTGGGTTTTGATGGCTGGTTATCAGTACTGATAGCTGTGATAGTTGTGTGTGCAATCTTTTGGATGGTTGAGGGCTGGTGAATTAGTTTGCGGATGGGATTTAAACTGAGGCCTACTGGGTGGTTTTAGGTTTTTTATGTATCAACGAAACTGTGACCCAGGGCAACATTTGCAATGATTTGGCCTATTGGTGGGCTTCCTTAAAGCTTACTTTCTTTTTGTTTCGAATTTCCAGGATTTCTTTCGTGTATATGAAGATGGTGCATTCTTTATCGGATGATCTGTGATTTCCACTGCAGTTTGCACAGCACATTGGTAGATTAAAAGATGGGCCATGGTACTCCTTGCTGGAATTAACACATATGTGCATTTGGGTACATGCTTTGCTTCAGTGACCGAATCTTTGAGAGTCGAAGCACCTTCTAGGAGGTTTCACATAGGTTACTATGGGGATATTGAGGTACCCCACTATTATTCTTAATAGAGCTTCGGTTCTGTTAAAGTTGATGATTATAGTTTATGAAGGTACCATGACCCCATTAATTGTACTGGGTAGACGGACTGCATCTATCACATTTTGCTGTTCTAGTTTAAGATCAATCTTTGCAGGTTGTAGTCAGTCAGTTCTCCAGACCTCAAAACACCTTGGTAGGTGTTGAAGGTCGGGTGAAGGTTAGGGGAAAGATCCACATCTGCCATTGTTTTTAGCGAGAGGATATTTTTTTGTTGTTCTAGAGATGGTGCTTCTACCACCAAGCATCCATCATTGCAAGCCCACATTTGTTTTGGCTCACCACACCTAGTTACAAAGTCATCATACACATCAAACTCAGCTAATTTGGAGAGAGGTTAGTTGGAGTTTGATTTAGGGACAATAAAGCGCTTGGAGTCCAATTTGGGGTTCATTTCAGGCCCCAAAAGATCATACTTTTTCCATTTACAGAAACCAGGAGTCTTCAACTTCTGTGAAAAATATGTTTATTATATCCCATATAAAATTTTTTAAAGGTCACCTCGACCCTGGATTCATGAGCCTTACCTACTCTCCCGAGAGGACTGGACGGGTCCCTGCGGCCTGGATAGTTGGTTCGTGCTGAGGTCTAGCTTCCGGATAAAAAGAAGTGGGCTCCCTCCTGACATTGACCAGGACAGCAGGGGGGGGGGGGCACACGGAGAGCCAACGGTCCATGGCCTAACCACGAGTCCATGTACCCGGTGAGTGAGGTTCAGTGGGCTTGTATAGGAGTTGGTACTTTTGGGGGGGGCCGGAGTGACGCCAGCGTTTTAATATTAAACCGCCTCATGGGCTACCCCTCACCCATCTTTGTACTCGGTGTTAGAAAACCTAGTCCTTGTGAATCCATTCACTAAACCACAAGACGGTAGTGTAGAACCCCTGTATAGGGGGAACCAGTTGCTTAGAAGTGTACTGGGGTTCAGGCACAGAGATGCACCACTAAGTTTGGGTACGCATGGTCTGCCTTCTCACGCAAGACCTGTCCAGTATGGTTAGACCCTTGTAGGAACTTAGTCTTACCTTGGTGCGGCTCGCAAGCCCCTCCGCCACGGCAAGGCGCTATGAAGCTAGGCTGAGATAAAATGGCAACTCATCTAGTATCTCCCTTTCACTGAGAATTTCACTGCACTACACCCCTGGATGCGTTATCGACTCCAGTTTACCTCTTTATGTACAGCTTTATGCTCCTATTTATTCGGCCCGTTATTCACCTCATATAGTTTCCATTCAGAAAATTTCATACTTTCTAAATTTATCTTTACCCAAGCACAAAATTACAAAAAAATCTAATTATTTATCACTCCCTCTATGGTTTCTCTCTTATCCATTTGTATTATATCTCAAGTAGGTCATAGACCTATAGTAGCTTCAGCACTAATCAGTTCTTCGCAACCTAACACAGGAAATTGTCGAAAAAAACACAAATAATTGTGTGCCAAACAACTAGCATTTTTCTGTCTTTATCTCTCTAATTTAAACTAAATAAAATAAAAGCATGCATGATTTGTACTTTTTCTCCTGAAATAAAATCTTTACATAAAATTATAATACATACCTTGTCAAAGGGGACAAAGATTAAGCACCAATTATTAATAATCCAGACAAAGTGACCGATTAATTTAATCACCATTCTTGTCTGTATGATTTATAATTTTTATCAATAAATTAAAGAATATATCTTCTAAAATTATAGAGTTTCGTTTTATGGATTTCAAGATTATTAGGATTGATTAAATGACATTCTGTTGAAATTGGTGTAAGTAGGGCTCCATTAACCCTAGAAGCCTAACCATCAGTTCACTACACACCACTACTAACCCTGGGTATATCATACCCACACGAATATTGGCTACGCATTTGGTCAAAAGTGTCCACTCCCACTTTTGTCCTGTTGTAGTCCTCAAATATGTTTGGCTTTCCACTGCTGGCCAAGGATTTATCTCAAAGTATTGAAGACAGGAAGAGGACAGTTTTCTTGTGGAAGGGGTGTCAGGCATAAATGACAACAGTGTCATCTCCTTCGTGAATAGGAAGGCACTGGAACCTGGTGTTCGTGTGGTCTTGTCCTTCATCTCTCCCATATCTCCGACTTGTTCCATAAGAGTTTGTTTTTAATCTAGCCAACCACTAGGATTTGAAAGACTTATGGACACATATCCACACGTAAGCAATCGCTTGTTGTGATAAATTCAAATAAAATCACTATCTTCTTTTTCATATATAATCTCGAAGCCTCCACTTGTTTGGATTTCCCCCTTTACTATGCTGCTTAAATTATTTTTTTTTCAATGATTGTATAAGGATTAGCCCTGCATTTTTCCTACCAACAACGTGTTCAATTAAGGATCTATTTTGTTTCCGAGATTTGTTCTTACTTAAAGCAACAATTTACACTCATCGCCATTAATCTGAATGCACTCATACAACATTCATACAAACTTGTCAATTCTGTCCCTATCTCTCACTCGTTCTTTCTGATTTTCGTTCATTTTAGCTACCTCAGTATATATATATATATATATATATATATGTGTGTGTGTGTGTGTTTGTGTGTGAATTTAGGCAGTATACTTTCATTATGGCAGGTTTTATTGAAAGCGACCGATAATCTTGTACTAATAAATTTCTTTTCAACCTTCTCAATATATCTTAAGCTCAGCTTTGCTTCGTGGTTCTTCACGTGAATAAGCTAACCAAACTTCATTAGAAACTGATATTTTCTCAGCGCGAAAAAGTGGAAGAAAATTAATGCACCTTAGCATATTGTTTTATTACACGGTCGCGTTTTCGATACGACATGTATCATCTTCAGAGATAAAATGGAAATTTATACATATATTCCTATTTATATGGATGTTAGAAAAAAATGTGTTAACAAACTGACGAACGCAACGTAGAGGAGGAGGCGAACTAGCGAGATGACGAGGTGCAGTTAGGGACTAGTGGAAGAAGGGTTATTGATCCTGGCGTTGAGGTGGGGTGGGGAGGAAGGGGTCTAAAATTTTTGTGTATTCCTACATCAAAATTTAGAAAAACATGTTAAACTATGCTCCCAATATACGCTAGTTACACCTCATTGAGTAATATAAATAGACAAAAAAACCATCCTCGGTTAAATGTACAATCTAACTTTCATGAAATCCTGCCCCCTGCAAAACGAGAAATTCGAGGGACCAGTTTGAAATAGGACCACTACTCCTAGTTACTAATCACTTTTGGCATGGAGCTTAACAATCACCCCCACCCCACTCCGTCTCTGGCACTTGAATACTCTTCTTCCACTAGTCCCTACCTGCACCTCGTCATCTTGCTAGTTCAACTGACGAACGGAACGTTCGTCAGTTTGTTAACACATTTTTCATGACATACATATAAACAGGAATACATTTATGAATTTCCCATTTTATCTCTGAGGATGATATATGTCGTATCAAAACGTGTCACTGTAATAAAAGAATGAGCAAAGCTCCATTAATTTCCTTCTACCATTTTGGAATTAATAAATATCAGTCTCTAATGAACTTCGGTAGGCATATTCAGGGGTTGAACCGCAAAGAAAATCCGAACATAGGACAAATCTAGAATATTGAAAATAAAATTATGAATACTAGATTAGCGGTCGCTTTCAATAAAAGCTGCCATAATGAATATATATATATATATATATATATATATATATATATATATATATATATATCACTTCAAACTCACTTCTACCTAATTAATTTTAATGAAAAGACTATTAATTGAACTTATCGTCTTTTTCTCTCTTCATTATATGGTAATCTGGATAAAGCTCAGTGGAAGGCAAATATCTCATCTCGAGACTACTGAGTTTAATTATCCACCTTTAAAGCCTCTATGATTCCAATGCGCATGATAAAAACTCATTACCTTGCGTTTGTATGGGTCTGCTAATATCGGAGGGGTATATGCCCTATTAGATAGGTTTTAATTTGGGTTGTTCTGTGAGCTTGATATTGGTATATGCGTAGGATTTTATTTATGTCAATCTTTCATAAGAGTATTTCTTTGTAGGTTTGCCTGGTAACATCTCTTCTCGAGATATTCACATGTTTGTGTACTTGATCTTATATAGGTGTATAAATTTCAGTGTATTTCTTAATATTTGTGTGATTTTCAGAGGTTTTATTGTTTGCTCTTCTATTCTCTTATTTATAGATAACTACTCACAATTTAAGTGGTATTAAAAGACAAATAGAAAATAACTTGGGCCTGGAACATTATACTCTTTTATACATTATGCTAAACTTTTGTAGATTCGATTCCTATATGTAATAAATTATTGAAGCATTTAATTGTAGGTCTTGCTTCAAGGCAAACTAATATAAAATGTCCACTAGACCAACAAATTCATATTTTTCCGTTAAAGGATTGCCTTAAGGAAAATTCATTCATGGCGTTTCAACTTTTTTTCGACCTCACTGTAATGACGGTAGCTAAGGGACCAGAACCAAATCTAAAATAATTAAACCATGCAGGAATCTCTTCTAAGCTTACCTAGTGCTAATCTTCGGCCCTGTTAACTCTACCTGTTTTTCATTACAGCTAGAAACACCTTTAATGTCCTACCTCATAAACAATAGAAAGTTATCGCTTTTTCCTCTTCTCTCTTGCTCACTGATGCCCGTGAGATCTCTACAGGCCAGGTTTGACACGTTGCTGCTTGTTGCTAGCAGTCCTCGTTGATGTATACGTGATTGTCCTCTCTGACGTTTGAACTTAAAAAGTGGAAAGGTCAATTTGTTTTTGTACTCTGTTCCATGACATGGGGCCTTCTAGAGTCCAATTGCGATCAAATTATTTTTTTACTTTATAGTCTGGCACTATGTTGAGGTCTGTGACGTAAAGAGCAAAATAGACAAATTTTTAGCATTAGTAATGATATGCCTTGTAAAGAAATAAATTGAGAGAGGGAGAAGTGTTTATTCTTTCGCAATTTGAGAGATTTTGAGCTTAAAATGATTGGTTGGATATATAAGAAAATCTTTAAAAGGAAGTAAAAAAATGTATAGGATTATACTAGCGCTCACACTGATAAGGGTTTCGAAAAGGGGTTGATAGAGAAAGTTGTGATTAGGTAGGATAAAATGAAGAAAATGATATATGTATATCTCAAGTAACATGGAGAAGATTTTACTTGTAAAGCTAAGTTCCCAGAGGGGGCTCAACTCTCTAAAAGCGAGTCATTTCTCCAATGGATGCAGTCTCATGCATGGTAAAGAAATGATGAGTTGCATAAAGTTACAAAAATGCATGATAAGAAGAGAAACTAGTTTAATTTTTATAGAAACGATAAAATACACATGGTTTTTTTATTTATCTCAGCCATTAAAATTGCATCAAGTAATAAGCTCTAGTTTATTAAAAAAATGTGAACATGATCTAATTTACACCCTCTTAATATTAAAAAACGTGAGGTAATGGATAAGTACTCTACATACATAAGAGATAACATACACTGAGGAAAATTCAAACACACGAGTAGGGAAGTATTTGGTAACCATATCAACTAGATAAACAGTTTTATACCTGCCAAATTCAATGTAGTTTCATACTTATAAAATGTATCCGCCGTCGTAGCCATGTGTAGCAAGACCTTGTATTAAGAAAGCAGGTTATGCCATATATTCAGATTGAGACAAACATTACATTTTTAGTATTGGGGGTAAGACAACCATCCTATAACAATAAAATATTTATTCATGTATAAATTACATTCTTTAAATATATAGGTATACTCTCAATTTTAGGCTTAATTTTGTGTCAAGTAAATAACCCAAAAAGGAACGATGATGAAAACAAGAAGCTCCACAAGCTGTTGCATTCTAGAAGGCTTCTTAAGAGTTCAGAGCTATGGTTGCAATAATTTAGGGCAGAATTCACAATGTGGAGTTGTTCTTCGCTTTTGACTATATATTTTTCATGCATTCTAAGGTCACATAAATCCCGCATCCGGCAAGAGAAAGAAAACGGAATCTTTGTTTCTTCGGAAAAAGTTATTTCTTACTTCAAAAATTTCCGTACTGTTGGGAGATTCGAACCAAGCATAGTGAGGCAGCGAACAACCACTTAAACCTCAATTACGCCGAGTGGTTACAACCTTACTTTAATTGAAATCAAAGCGGTTGCTCAGTGCTTGAATGTGCTTGGTTCGAATCTAACCCCAGTACGGATTTTTTCGAAGTACGAAATGACTTTTTCCGAAGAAAAAATCATTCCGTTTTCTCTTTCTTGCCGTATGCTGGATTTATTTTATCATTCTCTCGCTCTCATGAGAGATATACATTACATAATATAAACAGTAGCCAGCTTTGGAGACAAAATAGTATTATCGTTATCTTTTTATTAAATGAAGCATCTAGATTGACAAAGGAGTTTGGAATAATTCTTTCCATTTAACTAGTGGAAGTGAAGATGTTTTCCTAAACAATGCACAGCGAGATTTTAAATTCATTTATTTTCGAGATTCTAATAGACAATTCTCATTGCGATTTTCTCTCAATGACTGGTTATAAAATGATTATTTCTATGAGTTTATCCAAAATGGGCAGAACCTTTGGAACTTTTTTTAATAATACAAATTGTACCATATACCTTTTGGGAAATTTCAATCAAGTTGCAGAACAACTGCAGCTCCAAGCCCTTATGTTTATTGTTTCCAAAACTGAATTGCTCTTGAGTCTTGATAAGATATGTATGTATTCAAGTAGAGAACATAAATGAGAGTACAAAAACACTACAATTTTTAAATAATCTGATCGGTTTTCCTTGAATGTGTTACGTACAACCATATTTCCCATAATAATAAACATTTTCTCATCAATTGATATTTCACATTATGAAACTGCTTCAAAATCACAAAGAAAGGAATTTGTTCAATGAAAAAAGAAAGGTTACTGACAAAGTGTTGAAAGAAAATAATATCTGGAATGACAACTTTATTTGAAGTAAAATAAATCCTTATAAACCCTTTATAGAACCATGAAAAATAAACACTTGGAGGGTCCACTGGGAGTTGGCTGTTGTTTCTTCTAGGGTGGTTATTTATTCATTGGATGGTTTCAAGATTCGAAAGAATGGGATTAATTCTACAAACATAATGCTGCATGATCCATAAATTTTATCCCGTATATAAAATATCAAGGCCGTTAATGAGAAAAGCCGCATAACGAGGTTCGCATTGGTGGTAAAATTTGTTTCAAAGGGAAATTCTCCTAATCATTCTCTCACAATTTATACTTGAATGAAGTTTCAAAGTTAGATGATGCCTTAAATTAGCCTATTCCTTCTAATGATTAAAGAGGTAATTGTTTAAAGATTTCTTGTTCTCATATAAGATATGCCAAAATTCTCTTTTTTATGTATATTTTCAAGCAAAAGCTGGAATATTTCATAAGAACCTCTTCAAGTATAAATTATTTAATATATCCATATGATATCATCTGGATCGTAATTAAAAGAGAAACCAATTTACCAATAGATTATCTAAAAATTGTTAAGATGAATATATTAATTAAAATATTCACCTTTAATTTTAAAATATAATACTACGAAAGACTAATTGATCTGAAAGAACGAGACATGTTTCTTTTTTAATACCGTTGATAATTTGGATCTAGAAATAGCCTTTGGATCGCTTTTTCCTGTACATAGTAGATGGTGAACTATTATCATGGTTCGGTTGCGGCTAAGAATCGATTGGAGCCTTTTGACTTGGTGATGTGATTTAATGTTAAGGCAAAAAGGAAAACAAATTACCGGTGGTATTCTTTAAATAATGTTTCTTGCAAAATAAAATGTAGAATGATTAATTTGAATGTGAGGTATATTGAATTATCTATTGGTTACCAAAGTCAATATATACATATATAAATTAAATATATGAAACCAGTTTTAATTCACTGGAAATGAAATAAATGTATAGAGAAACAGCCCACAAATGATTTTTTTCTTTATATTGCCCATCTGGCACCAGGTGAGAATACCACAGAGAAATCGCCGTCGCTCGGAATCTCTATAAACGATCCGGGCAGCATTAGGCAGGATATTAGGGTTAGTGTTCTTTCCATATTAAAGGACGCATTGCGATAGTCAAGAGGGATTACAGTTAAGATTAGATGGGCTGCGTTTTCAGGTTGCAGGAGGATGGTTGCATCGGGGGGGTTGATGAGTGCGTTGGGCCTAACGCGTCTGTATCATGCTGGTCTAGGTGGTGTACTGAAATAATGAGGTTTTACACAATCAGGTTTAAACGCTGCCACGATACAGATCGTTTAAATAAAAAAAATGAAAGAGAGAAAATAGAGTACAATTAATGAAAAGTTAGAAAAAATACGTATGAAGGAGAGAAAAATATTTTCATAGCAACACTTATTTCATTAACTCCATTGGGTAAAAATAAGAATAGTGAGGCGGCCACGAGATTAAAATAAGGTGTAAAAGAAAATATTACTTGCAATAAATGTAGAAGAAAAAGAAATGGGAAATATATTATGAATGGCCGACATAGTAATAAATGAAGAGATTTTAAGTATTGTTGAGTGCGTGAAATAAAGATAAATATACATATCACTAATATGATGAGGGAAGTCTGAGTCTGGCCGAGAACGCGAATGGATACTCTGAATTTAGTTTAGCTCATTTTCACAGAAAATCAGAGAGATTTGGGGAAATGGATAACTTGATTATAATGGTCATATAATAAACATTTTCCAAATTTGCATAGAATAAATCACAAATAAATTTGCCTAATATATATATTATTTTTTTACATAGAATAATAAAGCATAGATTAATATGAATAGATGGACTTGAGTTTTTAAAATGTTGCATAACTAATTATATGAAATTATTTCAAAAGTTGACACAGAAAAATGATCCAAATTAATATAAAATACGCCAATAAACAAATCCTTACCGATTCTTACAACAAAAGAGAAAAGAGTGAAAAAGAAATCATCATAAGAAATCTCATCCTTATAATTTTACCCTACGTGAATTACTCATATATTCATTTATAAACACTACATAGATACTTAGGGACATCTTCATCTTTTAGACATAACTTGCTGATTCTTCTCGTTAATTAACCCCATAGGGCATCTATCTTCCTTTCTTACGGTGATCCCGTTTTTCAGTCCATCTCATTTACTGTTAAATAACGTAAAGATTTGTTTATTTTGGTATGAGATCATACGTTGTGTGAGCCAAATATTTCTAGCCTTTCTTGCTTCATTTATAATGTAATTAAGTCAATCACGTGGTGATCTTAAATGGAAACACAGTCTAAAAATTAAAATTTTATTTTAACTTTAAATATAGTTTAAATTGAGTGATTCAATGACACGAGTCACACATTATATAGCTATCATAGGTTATTTGAAATCACTTTTAAGCATCATATAAGTTGCCTGAAGAATAAAATTGAAAAAGTTTTCATTGATTTCTTTTTTCAGATTTAATCGGATGTCGAATTAATTTAACAAAATCCACAAAGTTATTTTATCTTAAAATTTATTGAGGAGTTATGCTAATATAAGTAAATAGCATTTGTTAAATAAAAATTTAATCTATGAAGTTTCTTTGAGTATCTTAGTGATGGAATGTTAGACATCCCATTTTATGTCGATACTTGTTTTCTAAGATTACTTAAATCGCAGTCAATGGATTAATAAAATTATAATAAAGTCAAAGAGTATCTAAAACGACAACTAGATTAAACAATTTGAGAAGCCGAACACCAAAATTTGATAATAATATTCTAATTAAAACAAACATAACTGGATCAACAACCAGGCTAGGTTTAAGAGTGAACCATTGGTAAATCAAGGAAAATACACTATATGTAAGTTCTCTTAGTCCTCTTTACGATGCGTAAATCCTTGCAATATCCTAACAAATGATTCGTATAGTTAATGTTTGGTTCCTAGGGGTCAATTTGGGTTGCTTGTGTTCCAAAAATAATGTCTGAAAATTCTGTGGCTTTAAAATTCGAGCTTCCATGTGAGTATGTTTATATAAAGCGCATCCTTATATTTCAGCTTTGTGTGCATGGGTCAATGGATCCAGGTCCGTGACAATGAGCGCTGTTTCATCAAAGAGTATTAGACCTTTCAACAGTCCGACAAATCGGGTAACCATAAAAATGAAAATTAATAAAAATTAGGAACATTACTCAAAACTAATTTGTTTAAGAATGAGTTTTTTCATAACAACCGTTAGAAAAAAAACTCATGCTTAAAGAAATTAGTTTTAATTTATATTCCTATTTTTTGGTAATTTTTATTTCATGGGAACCCTATTTGTCAATTTAAGTATTGCATTGACTTTGTATTAACATTATTTTATTTCTCTTCCTCTCTCATTGCCCCTCTCCACTACGTGTCTGGTTACATCTCCTGTGTCTCCTAATCTCTCTCTTTAGACTATCGCTTTATCCGTTAATCGTTTTCACCTTTTTGGCTCTGTTATGGACTCTTTCTTGCCTCACGGTTTAACCTTGCTACCTTTGCTATATTTACCCATCCCTTTCCTGCTTCCTCATTGGTAATTTCTTGTCTTAGAGGCGGTCCTTTTTGTTTTACTAGCTTATATATACCCTTATTATATTATTTTATCTTGTAGTTATTCTTTGGAATCACAATTTAGTTTTTTTCTGCGACACATTGCATTCATTGCGAACCTCTAGTGCTACTTTGCGAGTTATTTACCTCAATGTATATATATATATATATATATATATTTATATTATATAACGGGTGTCCCAAATATAAGTGAATTTTGTTGAAATTTAAAACTTTTAGAAAAAATTCTTGTTTAATTATGTTCATTATTTTCAGGTTGTGCTCTGCACATAATTGTAGCTTTTCAACTATAGGGTGTCAAAAATTTATAATTTGTTTCCAATCCGTTTTAAAATCCTTTAATAATGATGGGCGGATTTTATGTAATAGCTCGTAACAGAGGAACAAAATTAATGAAGTACTCGAAAAGTTCCAAAGAAAGTTTAAAAAACCTGAACGTACAATAAGAGATTTGTTTACTTGTGAGCAAATTTAAAAGAACCGGATCCGTACATAATGAAAGAGGAAGTGGACGAACAAAGATTAACACCCCAAAAACTGAACAAATTTGACAGTTGTCTGAAAATAAAGTGAACTTCGCTGAAAAAAGCCACTTAGAGACTTGATATGCCTAATACAACAGTGCACTGAATCTTGCGTTCAACGCTTATGAAAAGCCTTATCCTAATCAATTACTGAGCTCCAGTAAAGGCCATAAATGTCGTTTCTGGGAAAATCAAGGACCAAGTAGTTTGAAAGATTGGAAAATAGACCTCCGAAGGTTAATTTGTGGCTTATAATAACCAATTTAAACTATCTGGCCCATTCTTTTTCATGAATCATCTGTAACAGGTAACATCTATGTTGATCTGTTCCAACAGTTTTTAGGACCACAGCTTGTTGATGATAGCATTGTTGATAGTGTCGGGTTTCAATAATATGGTGCACCATGTCATTATACTTTAATTGTCTGTGATTACCTGAACAGTCGTTTTGAAAAATGATGGATTGTACATGGTAGAAAAGCCTACGTTTTCCACCTTCCTCTGATTTAACACCGCTGGATTGTTCTGGGTTGAATTTTATCAAAGCAGAATATATCAGCAGAGAATTAGTAATTTAACTGAAGTTAAAGAGTAGTGATGGACTTTACTGCCGAAATACTCCCCAAAGTTTTTTTCGGAATGCTGAAGGACGATTTTAAATTTGCACAGGTACAGACAGAGCAAATGTTGAATAATTTAAATAATGTTTTTCTTTTTTTTGTTTCTCCTAAGAATATTTTCTTTTTGTGATCATAATTGAGCCGGAAAAATAAACATCAAATTTGTTTCTTTTAAATATCCATTGAGAATTGGGACACACTCTATATGGAAAACTACGATTTTGTGCAGAGCACAATTTGAATATGATGAACATAATTCAACAAGAATTTTTCATAAACTTTTAAAGTTCATCAAAATACGCCCTTAATTTTGGGACAGTATTAAGAAATCAATTGTTTGCTCAAAATATAATTTTTTTCATTCAAATTTGAACTTAACTTTATTAGTTTTTTATTAGTTCCAATGCACGTATTGCACGTTCCTAGTTGTCATGGTTCAACCACTCTATACAATACACTACTTTTATATTACGTGGCGGGTGCCTTAATCACCTACTGCACCGTGAACCGTTTAAGGACTGTTCGCAGGGTTTAACGACTAACAAGGAGGTCTCACTTGAGGCGTTCGGTTTTAAATCCTTAATAATCAAAGAGAGTACAGAAATGGTTGGCGAGATTTACTTGAATTGGCCAAGAGTATCATTCAAGGTTAGGTAAAGATGAAACAACAAAAATATAATTTTATTTACAAAAAATAAAATAAGAATAATAATAGACAAAAGAGATTATTTAAATTGAGAGAGTCTCTTGATAATTATTATGAGAAGGGATTCTCAAAATGGAATTAATTGGGGAATGTAACTAGGTTCAGGTCAAAAGGAAGAACTTGACAATACTAATAATGGAGGGGGATTTCAGTCTTACGGATCAATGACTTCGAGGAAGGTCCTTCTTGCGGTTAGCTAAATGGAGAACAATCCAAACCAACTTTCAAATGAAGATAGCCAAGCCTCACAGGTGAAGTTTGACGGGAAATGTGTGAATTTTCGTAATTCAATTGAAAGAAGAGTCTTCTTTTCCTCAAAGCTATCGATGGAGATTTTCCTAGTTTCGATTAAACAAAGGGGGACTGTTGCGCAAATTCAAAGGCTTGTAGTTCACAAAAGCTACCAATTGACCTGGGTAGAATCACGGTTGAAGAAGGCTTGCTCTCTGAAGAACTCTCACAGGACTAGACGCTAAAGACGGCCTTGAGGTGTGGGCTGGACTCTTCAAACGAAATAATAACCCGAGTATTTGTATGCCCGATACTGAAAGGGAAAGGGGAGTTTGGAGAAAGGAGTCACAAGCTCCAGACATCTTAATCCGGAAGTGGATTCAATTTATATTTTAGCAGCAAGGCGTGAGACGGTGCGGCTCTTTCAGACCTCGTCATCGTCGGGTGGGAAGGAGGCTTGGGACGAGTTTGCAGGATTGAGAAATATTTTCCCAACGTGCTCAGAAGTCAAAAGGTTCGAGAATATTCGAACAGGAAATGACGTCGTCCATTGCGTGATACCATAGCACGTCGTCTCTGATAAATTAGGGTTGGGTCAGAGGTTGTTCTATTACACTAGTTAAAAGTAGTACACTATATATTTTGATTTTTTGAAAGATAATCTGATTATTAATAAGAATTACAAATTCATATAATGAATATATGACACAATATGATCAATTTTTCCATCTTTTCTGTTTGCGTGCATTTCTTGGGAGAGACTGTGCCGTCAAACGGTCTCAGCCATGAACATAACTAATTGTAGGAGGCGAAGGAGTTATATAGTATATTAGCGATTAGTTTTTTGAGTAGATATAATAACTGTACTCTTTAGCCTTTTGAAAGAACTATTTATAAGCCAGCCGCAATAAGGCAGTTGACTTCTATTTAGTGAAGAAATTTTTACCTTTCTTATCTTTCGAGATGTTTACGTCTGTGATAGAAAAAGTTCCGTCAAACAAATATAAAGTTCGACTTTTTCAGCGCGTGTCATTAAAACGTATTACATTCCATAGTCTCACGAAGAAGCTCAAGGAGCGGAAAAGAACTCAAAGATAGACCTCTTTCATCAGACCTCATGTTGTCTACATTCTGATTGTGAAAATGGGCTTAAAACTGCTTCACTCTTAAGATGACTACGCTCGCGAAGAAGAATAACATCTTGTGGCCACGAAGACCAGCATTATCAAGGAGGACGATGACCACCGTTGCACTATCCTGACCATGCGAGCTAGGGCACAGTCCTGCTGAAAGACGTAGTCCACCCTTTTCGTGATCTTTCCTACCATAGGCAGGACTTCCGCAGCCAAGATGTCTCTGTACTCAGCTGCAGTATACCTCTAATCGTCAGAAAACCACAGCGGCGGCATACTTTACCATTTTAAGCTAGGACGCCAAGCATCATTACACGTAATGTATTCAAGAGATGTCTCAAGCAAAGCTTAATACGCAAGTGTTCTGCTTGTTAATGATCAGATCGCCAGTGAAAGATTTTTAATCAGAAAATATGAAAAGTGGATTGCCATTTCTCTTAAATTTTTTGAGAAGGCCGCGATAGCCCTCCCAAAGTTGTTCTCGTATAGGGTCTGGGAGTAGAAACCTTTTTACGCACCTTAACATCGTGCGAGGGACGTACGGAGATCACCTTTCGTAAGAGGAGACCGTTTTGAAGGATTGACTCGACTTTGCACAATTCACGCTCAGAGTTGGTTTCTTAAAGTTCATTAGAGACTAATATTTATAAATTGCAGAAAAGTGGAGGAAAATCAATACACCTTACCACAACTTTTATTACACTGATGGGTTTTGATCGAAATGTATTATAATCTAAGTTAAAATAGGAAATTCATATATGCATTCCAGTTTATATGTTCTAGAAAAATGTTATAACAAACTGGTGAACGGAACGTAGACACGTGTAGGCGAACTAGCAAGCTGACAAGGTGTGGGTAGGGACTGCTCTAAGAATGGAAAATGAGTGGCCAGAAAGGGGGTATGGGGAAGAGGGCGAGGTTAAACTGGCTGCTTTCAAAAGTTGACTTGTCGCTGGGGGCAACGGTCCTAAATTTCCTCGTCTTGCAGTTGGCAGGATTTCATGAAAGTAAGATTGTTTATTTAAACTTGGTTTTCTTGAATATATATTGCTTTAAGAGGAAGTAATGGAGTCTGGTGCGAGCCTAGTCTTAAATTCTTTAGTTTTCTTCGATCAATTTTCTGTTGAAGCAAGTTTCATGTATTTCTTGTTTATGTTGTTTAGGTTCTCCATTGTTTAGGTGGTATGATGTTCTTTTTGAGAGTAAAGTTTCGTTAGGTAAGAGCTAACAGTCTTACCTAACTCGTATATCGGAATGAGCAAATCCACACCCTACAGAAGTCGATGGTAAAAAATTGTTAATTTAATTAGTCACTATGATAAAAACTTAGAAATATGATTTCTCCTCAGCATAGGTTTCAATTATAGTAAAAGAAATATCGAGTTCGATCAATGAAACGAAGTAGTTTTTGAATCATTTAGATAAAATTTCAAATGTATCGAATTTCTCAAAGCTTTCTACAGTTTTGAGCTAGGTCACTAATTATAATAATATCGTAGAAAGATTTATTGATTTTGAAGAAATAAATTTAAACCGATCGGCCGATGCTTTAGGTAATTATGTTTAAAAGTGTTCTAAAATTTAATCTTAGACGAGATAAAAAAGTCGAAGTTAATCATATGACAGATCATTACAGTGGCTGGTAATTTAAATGCATTACAGACAAAAGTAAAATTAAAGAATCCTTGTGCAATCTCCGTACATTTCTATAGACATGTTTGATATTAGTTATTCGGTAAGCGTCTTTGAGTATAAAATATTTTCTCAGTTTTAATTGGTTTAGGAATTTTATTTTCTAAATCACTCGGAAGAACAAATGATCCGTCTAAGATGAGTAAGAAAGAATAATAAGCCTGAAAAGCCCTGCTGGAATCAATCATCTAACTGCTACACTTGAAAAATCAAAATTGTTCATGATTAAAGGACTTTTTCAAGTGTTAATTGGAAATTATGAGAACTCGGATAAGTTAACAGCTAATTCCGCAAATGAAGTAAAAAAAATAACACACTTAAGAATAAGTAAAGATTCATAGGAATATATAAAACGATTGAAGAAGAATTTTATAGATCCAGGCTAAAGAATGCGATTTATATCAGATAAATCTGTAGAGCCACAGGATCTCTATAAGTCTTTATTAAAATACATCATAGGCACGACATTAAATAAAATAAGGTACGATTAGAGAGACTAGTATTTATAGTTTTTCTAGCGTGGATTTCAACTCTCTTCCTTATATAACTGTAACTTATTTGGATTTAATTTGCCTCACAAAACGGATTGACAGTTGAATGTTACTTGGAAGAATGTCCTAGGAAGAGTGTTGTTAATTTAATGCAATACCAGCACCACAAAACCATCAAAGACTAAGTTTTTAAAAGTCGTTTTCCGCAACCAAGAGAATAAGACCTATAACTAAAATGTAACAACATAAATGCGATTGTATGACCTAGATCTTAGCTCGCTAGAAAAGAGGCTTTTTTGAAAAATACCGAAATCTAAAGACATTTATCTAAGAAGTACTAAAAGATTTAATACGTTTAAGAAGAGCATTCAATAACGATATCGATAAAAAAATATTAGTAGTGGAGATGTTATTTTTGCATAATAATTTCACTTTAGTTGTAAACTAAATATAAATATTGGCACATGCGCCTTTGAATGGATACGCACTGCACCGATAGCCTTAAAACATTCTGTGGCAAAAGCCCTTGTATGAGTTATATATCTCATAGCTCAGAATCTCCGTAATAAAGGGAATCTTTAAGGAATACTCAATATCATCTGATATTTTTCCTACTGGTGATTTTTAAGTTTGAAATCCTGTGAGTGAACTACCTGAAAATAGGTTGAATATTTAAACTTCAGGGAACTCCTCTCTACCCCCCTTTAGCCCTTGAAAGATTTCTCATGACCAACCTATGAATCCTAAGATTTGGATTATCAAAGTTATTATACCGAATTTTCATCTTGTCTTCTTCCAGTATATTCCCTAGGCTACCTGTTATGTACAATAAATTTTACTTTAATGATAAATGATTAAAACGAAAAAGTTGCATAATATTTTCACCTTAATTTATCAATTTTGTGTAGTAAAATAAAAGTAAAAATGTATAGAAGCAAAGTTCATAAAACTACCATTGTTTACACTAGGGGTCCGTGCCAAATGTTTTTAAAAAACGTTCATGAAGAAATTGGAGACAAAGTTTACACCCCCATACTCAGAGTTTCTAAGATTATCAGGCCCCAATATTAAGCTGGTAGAAATGAACTACCTTGAGAAAAGGGGCATGATAGAGGAGAGGATAGAGGTATAATAATTAGTAGAACATGTTGATGTCAGAAACAAAAGCGTATGTGGGGGGATAAATATCACGAGTACAAAGTGACGCTAGTTTGTTTATCAACGTCAACGGTTATGTTGCATATTGGCCGATAATTTACCTCCACCTCCCCTTTTTTCCGCTGCCCCAAATACCCTTCTAGCCTTGCTCGCAAATAAGGATTTCAGTCAGTAGATTTCGTAGACTGTTATTATAAACATAGGAGGGAGGGATAGCCTTTAGAATAAAAATCTATGAACAGGCTCACTTTCCGCTCCAATTGTTTATGTCTATTTTCGCCAAATAGACGAAATTATACTATCTACGTATCTAAACCAAAATGGCAAATTTTCACAACGTTGAAAAAAACTGCCCTAGTAGAGAGGCTTACAGGTGGGCTCTCGTCTCCCCCTTCCTACCCCCAGGGGATGATCACGTATATATAGTTTGATCTAAATACATTAAAAAAAATCCTCGTAGCAATCGAGAAACGAAGTCGAGTCCCGAAGACAAACCGGGAATCCAGAAGACAGTAGAACTGAGCAGGATTTTCCTTCCTGAGCCGTTCCTCTGGTCGCTTAGAAGAGTAAACCAGTGGCATTGAGACACTCTTATACCATTCTCGCTCAGAGAAATCCTCAATCTCAGTTTTATGAATAAAAACAGAGATAACCCGCACCATTGAAAAATACCGACGTTAATTCGAATTCTAGAAAAGATTCACTTCCTGGTCAACTCTCATCATCGAGAAGCCCGCAAGTGTAACACAGGAATTGGAATAAGCCGTACATCCAAAATCCCTTCGCTTATATCTTCAAGTCAAGAAGCAACACCACGCGCTCCCCACCTATCTCGGGATAAGCATCAGCTGGTTTTCCCAAATTGACTGACCCAGCGTCTGTTTCACTCAGAGAGACGATGAGATCTTTTCCAAGCCAGGGTTACGCCAGCAAGAAGACTCCTAGTCAACTCGTTTTTAATCATCGCATCAGAGAGGTTATCGTTCAAGGTCATCCAACTTCGGCTCCCCCTTATTTAAAGCTAAAAGCAATCCAAAAATTATTCATGTTGTTTTAGTTACCATTCCAAGCGAAAGTAATTTTTGCGTCAAGCATCGCATATTACTTATTGGTAGTATTAATTTTCATTAGATCCTATCATTATAGCATTAATATATTTAGTTCTAATGCTTCATTTATTTATGTTATTAAAAGTAATTTTTTTCTCCGAGCAGTTTAATTAGATCCTCAAGACGCTGCAAATGGCGATAGATATATAATATTACGAATCTTCCCTGTTTAAAGAATCAAAGTAAAAATATAGCACTCTTAGAGAAAAGTGGAATGGAGTTACTGATGTACGGAGCAAACGTACATACGTTCTCGGGGGTAAACCACGACAACGTAATAGGGAAGAGTTAAACGCTAGAAATCTATTAAATATCTCTGGTTATATGACAGAGTGCAGAAAAATCCATAGATAAATATACTACAAAAGTCAATCATCATGGAGTAATTTGATTAAATCTCAGTATTGTATGCTCTAAGATCAGTGCGAGATGAAAGGTAGATTGCCTGAAATTGGTATTAGCCCATCAAAGAAAGTAAAAGCGGGCAGAGGCCTGACCTATGAAGTGGTCTTCGGAAAATACAATCACAATTGCAGAACTTAGAGTGTTGCGATCTATATGCGGAGAGAGAAGAAGGTAGGATAAACTTCAGAAGGAAAGAAGAATATAAAGAGTAGAAACAGTACACGTCTCAAAGAAAATAGAAAATAAGAGGTCGTAGTGATGTAGGCATGTTAGGAGGAATAGGTTAGCAAAGGAATGAAGAAAATTGAACTTGATGGGAGATAGAAAGAAGGCAAATTTAATGTGGAAAGATACTGTAATAGAAGATTTGCGTCAAAAGAAGATAAGCGAACCAATATAAATATGACACATTTTCTGACAAGAAAAATAAGTTCACCATAAGGAAGCATCTTGGTGGTCATCATGGCTATCTTTTTCATCCGTTCAAGTTAGATTTAGACCAGTAGAGTCAGTAGCAAGTTCCATATTAAATATTTATCTGTCTCCATCTTCTTAGTTTATAAATAAATTTTATAATGGTGGAAACTTGTCTATATGAGAAATAACGGTTAGGTTCTAACGTAATTTATACTTTTTTATTCTATTCTATTACCATTTTTTTACTTCGGTATGTAACAATTCGAATTAATATCGACTTCTGAGAATTTGACTAGCTTTAAATCCAGACTAAAAAATTATTCGAACAAAAGTCCTCAGAACTTGATCTATAATTACATATACATCAAAAAGATCAAATGTAAATATATACAGATCAATAGTCAAGTAATATCGAAACAAAAACACACCCCAAGACTATTTTCAATAGTTTTATTTATTTTTAAAACTCTCGATAGGCTTCTAAGTTTGCTGCCATAAATCTAACTGTTCTGTTTTCATCGTAACTCCTTTTTTGGCCAATGTAACAAAATTTATAGCATATTTTGCCTCTTTCTTTGTATTTAGGTAGTTTTTATTTTAGACGCCTATAAGCATAAAAAATAAAACAATTATATTTAGCTTTAGCGAAAGTCAAATAAATCATTTTGGATTGCAATGTACCAGAGGAGCCGTGGCAAATTTTTTCTATCAGTATTTTTGTCCTTATTAGCTTCTATACATATTTGATCATTGTGTATGTATTTATTTCTATTTCTGATCATTTAAAAGACTATTTGTCAACTTAAATTCTCAATTGCAGGAGTTTAGACTGCTTAAATGCTCGTCTTTAATGCAGAATGTTTCAGTGAATTGAGGAATTAGATGCTTTTGCTTTTTATATTTGTGCAAATTCGCATTAACCTGAAGCTTTGACGCGCCCGAACTGATTTTTATTGTATTATCAGTCACGCAATTCTTGGACTTACTAAAGCAAAATTACCCTTTGACGAAGTTTTGCTATTTTATTCTTCCCAAAATTATATCAGTTCAGGTACATGCATTTTAATACGGTCATGCTATTATTCTCCTTCTCAAGAGACTTCAACCAGAAAGGAGAAAAAATTGAGCCTGATCTCATCCTTTTGAATGTATGTCCTTTTTTACAAATTATTGGGTAAGTATATCGAAACTATTTCACAAATCAAAGATGTTAATTGGTGTTTTGTTTCTTTTTTTATAGCCTTAAACCCGCTGTAGTGTTTTCATTATTCCTTCCTTCGCCACTTCGCTTGTTTTGACACTATTTTTTTCCAACTGATCTAGTGTAACCTCATTGGCTTACAGGAAACACCTGATCTTTCATAGCACACAGATAAAAGATTCAGACATTAAAGGACGCACACATTGCCAGATTCAAATAACTTATGAAAAACTTATGCAATTTGGGTATTAGTTTCTTCGGTTACAAAGGGTAGAAGGCGAATACTTCATTGGTAGGGAAGTGTATCGTAGGAAATATATCTCACGGGTGAATATGAATTATTTTAGCCTGTATTACTATCTCGGAAGAATTAGAGTGGGAATTGTCATGCCTTTCATTCACTAGACTATTCAATCTCACTCACAATTATACTAATTGCAATAGGTCAGAAATGAAAGCTGCCGCTACATGGTCAAGTCCATTGATAAGTCAACAAAGATATTTGGTGGTCAACTTGCCTACCTACAGCCGAGCAAAAAATAAGTGAGAATGGACTCGTAAAGAAACTCAGGAATTTTACCTCAACTACTCTATCAACTACCCTCCAGGGAAATTTGCTAAACTTTTTTAGAACTGGTCGAAGAATATGTCTAATTCACGCAGTTTGAAAATTTTGATGTTTGTAAAGTTAAATAAGTTACATTTATATTAAATATAATTTTAAAGCTTCATATTCGAAAACAATATGGCTTCTTTCATGATTAACCACGGTTTAGTTTACACTCGATTTAATGTCCAATATCACGTAAAGTTAATATAATTTGCAAGGAAAAGAAACTTGTAACAAGTGAGGATAAGTCAGGTTTACAGATATACAAGCCACTTGAGTGAGTTGACATAAAAGTTATAAAAGAAATCGTAGATAAGTTGTTATTCCGACTAACTCATAAGGTACAAAATGTACGTAGTCCTAACTGGAGATAGTCACTAAAACCGCATTTAAAATTATTATTTTAACCTTCCGTTGGGCTTTATTTCATATAAAATTTTTAATCATTTCTTTGTATATATAAATAGTAACTCTTTACTCTACCTGAATTAATTTTTATTCAATTTCAATCTATGTTCTTTCACCTTATCATGATTCCCTATATTCATCCTAATAAAAGAATGAAAATTTATGATGATATTACCAGCAATTGAGACTCCTTAAATGTTGTGGCCCTTTACTTTGACTCTTCTATAAAATCATCTTTAGCAATAAGGATGGTATCAGAGGGTGGATTGTTGGTAAGAAATATCACAAAAACAAATCTTTTCTTCTAATAATCTACCAAATTAGATTCACTTATACTAATCCATTATCATCTCCCATCTAATGAATTATGAAGACTTTCTAAAATTACCTAGAAGGCATTGGTTTAATGGGAGCCTATAATCGCCAAATGTTTAACCGGAGAAGAAATGTACCATACCATAGATTTCATAGTCTCCTTTTTGGTGATTGGAGTTATGTAATTTCCAGATATAGTTCTACTACTGAAAGAGCTTCATAGTCCTTACGAACTCCTTTTCATAATGTAAGGTAGCGTTACCCTTTGTGGTTTAGATTTCGCCTCGAATCTTTAAAAAAGCTGCCAAACTTCTGTGATAAAAAAATATTCCGTCAACAAACTTAAAGTTCTACTTTCCCAAGATGGAGCATTAAAAAGTCTGTTCCAGTGTGTGTAGTTGTGTCCATATAGAAATGAAAAGAATCGAGATCTCTGCTCTCCTGTACGTGGGCTAAAACACAATCGATATCGCCAAGCGGCCCATCTTCAGGCGGATGACCGTACACAGAGACGCGCAGGAGCTCAAAAACGTGGAAAACCTGAATAATGATCGACCTCCTTAGTCAGACCTTAGATTGTCAATGGGTTGGCTGTAATAAAAGGCGTCGAAAGGACTCCAAGCTCAAAATCACTGTGCTTGCGAAGAAAATCAACATATTGGTGTGCCCCGTTGTCAAGCGGTTTCAATGAAGAGGGAGACAAAAGCATAAGGTACGTGGGAAGGCCTCTGGTCACCGACCCTATAAGAAAACAAGGTCTGCTGCCTTAAAAGCCGCATGCTCTTACTTATTTTGATTTATGACCTTATGACCTAATAAACTTTCAATAATTCTCGGACTAACCTGATGAGGATTTTGGCAATTATATAATTCGAAAGAGAGAATGTAATGCAACATAAGGGTTTCAAACTTCGTTAGAATCTGACAAATAATTATGAAGTTATAGCCAAAACAAAATAGCTCCCGAGCTAACCTTGTGAACACTTTAGTAATTATATCATTCTAAAGAGAATGTAAAAAAAGATAAGGGTTTAAATTTAATTAAAATTAGCCGAATAGTTAGAATGTTATTGCAAAACAAAATAATTCATGGGCTAACTTGTGATGACCTTGTCAATTGTATCATTCGAAGGAGAATGTAACAGGATATAAAGTTTTAAATTTCTTTAGAATCGGCCGAAAGTTATGGTGTAAACCCAAAATAATAAATGAATCGCTTACCTTGGGAGGACTTTGGCAATTATATAATTTGGATGAGAATGTAAAACACCATAAGGATTTCAAATCTCGTTGGAATCAAACGAATATTTGCAATGTTTCCAAAAACAATAAAAAGCAAAATGGGGATAAGCAAAGTGGGGACTGACAGAATGACCGAGTCTAGTCGCCCTGGACTAAACTCGAACGCGAATAAAAATGTCACGGGCGCATTCATCGCTTTCTCAATGACATAAAGTGTCTTGCAAATACATTTCCCATTTTTTCCTGACGAAACTAAATCACAATCGATTTGTTCATTAGCAAGAAGAATTACTACTTTATAGGCTTCGACCTAGACGTCTTTTTGTTTCGTTACGTATCCGCGACCAAGAACCCTACCTCCCTGATGAAGCTCGGCGATGTGTTTTCGAATGGCAAAAAGATGTAACCGGTGTGGTTAGGGGCCGGCTTCAGGCTCACCACGGCCGATTACAGTGACATCTAGGCCAATAAAGTGCCATTCTGGCTTGAGAAACATCAAAATGAAGGTGGTTCAAGTCATTCAGTATGAAAGTGGCCAGAGCCACACGGTCACGACCGAGAAAGAGTAGTTGGAGTCAAACATAAACTTCCGGTTAAAAGACATTTGGCCACTGCATTCGGTCGATCTCATTACCCATTGGCGTTTCAGCACGTCTCATGAAAATGTGGGTTCTTCTCACAAGGGAGCAACATGTAACTATTTTCAGCTGTTATGTCCCTACCCGAGACAACCCTGTCAACATCAAGGATACCTTCTACGAACAGCTTTACGTAGAACTGCAGCGTACACCGAGTTCAGACAAGTTGATAGTGCTGGGAGACTTTAACGCGCGAATGGGCCGGAGTTGTTGGCAGGCACGGTATTGGTAAACTCAATGCCAATTCCCCCACCTCTCTTACCATCAACCTCTCTACTCTTTCTAAAGTTGTCATCCCTAAAGATATTAATCTTCGCGCCGTACTACTCCAGTTGACTGAACAAGCCTATGCTTTTCTCCACGACAATACTCCATTGCCGCTTAAAGTCCTCACTCAGACGTCCTTTGAGGAAGTAACTGCCCTTATCTCACGCGCTAACAAACCTGGATCCCATAAGGACGTCTTTCCACCCAAACTTCTACCCAAATTTTGCCTGCTGTCCTCTTACTGATTCTTAATCTCTTTAACACTTTTCTTGCCACAGGGTTGATTTCATGTTTCTTCAAACATGGCTCAATTCGTTGTATCTCAAAAAAACACAAGTAAACCCCTCTGAACAAACTAGCTATCGCCCCATCTCACAGCTTCCATTCCTTTCTAAGATTCCCGGGACAGTAGTTTTTTCGCCCCTTAATAACAATAATTTTAACTGCAATTTCGATGAAATGTCCTAATCGTGGTTCAAAGCGAAGCACTCTGCTGAAACCGATCTTCTTAATGTTTCAGACGGTTTACGTAGAACAGTGATAGGGGTTGCAGGTCGACTTTAGTCCTCTTAGACCTCTATTCTGCTTTCGACACCATCGACCAAACTGTCCTCTTAGATTGTCTTCACATTTTTCTTGGTCTATCAGCCACTGCACTTGATTGTTTCCGCTCATACCTCTCCTACCGCTCTCAGTCATTTGCGCTCAATAAACTCTCATCTGAGGCCACGCCCATTCACTTTAGGTTTTTTCAGGGCTCAGTCCTTGGTTCCCTCCTCTTTACATCTAAATACTTCTTCTTGGCTCCCTTCTTCGCGATTTGGGCCTGTCCTTCCACCTCTATGCTGATGACACTCATCCCTTGTGTTCTTCTCTCAATCAATTGCCAAGCTCCTTTCAGTCTACACCTCCATAAACGAATGGCTGTCTGGCAACTTTCTCAAATTAACCATGATAAAACTGAAGTTCTCCTTGTTGGTACCACTTCGATGTTTAAAAAAATCTAAAGCTATCTTCCAACCCTTAACCTTGGGAAACCAATATCGCCTTCGCGGTTACCGACAGTAATCTTGGTGTCATTTTCGACGAGCAACTTTCGTTTAAACTGCACATCCATCGTATTTGTAAGTCTTCCCTTGGTTTCCTCCGCAACTTTTCACGTGTTCTTTCCCATTTTGATCGACGAAGCCTTGAGACTACTATTCATGCCTTTGTTACCTCACGCTTAGACTACTGCAATTATCTTCTCGTGAATCTCCCTTCATCGTCACTTTGTTCCCTACAACTAGTTCAAAACTATGCTTCCGGAATCATCCTTCGCCGTCCCAGGTTTTCTTATTCGATGCCTCTGTTACAAAAGCTATACTGGTTCCCTATTCGTTTCCGTACCCATTATAAAATTCTTCTTATCACCTACAAGGCCCTAAACCTCGTGGCTCCACCTTCTTCCTCATCTGCCCTCTCCAGTCGTCAAACTCTTCAGGCAACCTGGTCTATTCTCTTGCCTCCTGAACACTCCTCCTAGTGTCCTCTGGTCGATGGGTGACCGTCTCTTTTCAGTTTATACTCTTATACTTGGAATGCTCTTCCTGCCGAACTCCGATCCTCTCCCTCCCTTTCTCCTTTTAAACATCTCCTGAAGACTCATCTCTTCATAATTGCCTTCTCTCCCCTGTAAATTTTCTCTACACTGGCTACACAACCTGCGCTCTGGGAGGGCTAACAGCCCTGAAGGGTGCATTGTAAATACCTATTATTATTATTTACGAATATAATCTCAAACTTTATCAACTCAATTTCTCTTCAATAAGGCATTGAAGAGAGACTTGTAAACCCAAAACAGACCTAAAACTAGGTACGATTGTATCTTTGAGAACAACAAAAGGCAGTCAGAAAACTATTCTTTCCATAATGGCAGATTAATGGGTTAAGGTCCCACCAGACACACAAATCTCTAATCAGAAGGGTAAACGTATTCGGGATTTACCAGATAATGGTTATTAATCCTTTGAGATGATATTGGGTTTTTCCTTGTACTCCGACCGTTGGCATTTAATTTTAAGTAATTCGTGGCAGAATGAAAACCAAAGAGAGAAAAACTCCCTCCACTGACCTGCGGCGTTTTGTAATAAGATGATAAATGGTTATTGCATTAATGGTTCCCTATGTTTCAAATCACATTTAGCAAATCAATTGCTAAATGGCTAAATGACACTTTTTTCACTAGATTGCCCTTCAGAGCACCAAATCTGATAGCAGATTTGAAATCTCCAGGGTGAATAACCATATGTCCCTTGGTCATATGAGTAAATTCATGGCGACGGCATGAACTGCCGCTTCGCCGTAGGTAAAAAGGGCAACGCTGCGTTACATTATCAACGAAGAGAATAGCAACGGAGATAAAAAGAGTAAAGAGGAACGAGAGTAAAGGACTAATATCCTTTTTAATTACAAATAAACGCCACTCCCCCAAACAGTATGTTGTAAATTTATTAAAATTAATTAATTTTTTTTTTACAGAGGGGCTTTGTCCGAGTTGCCAACCGAAGATACTATAATATATTTTCAAAGCGAAAATGAAAGAAGTTGAAGGAAGGAAAGCCTATACATAGGATGCTAACAAATGTATAAACGTACAACATAATTAAAATAAGCGGCAAATGGTAAACACACAACGAAAGTAAGAAGGAAACATCATCAAAAAGATGCTTCACTTTTCCCTGCAACAATTGTTGCAAATAAATTAACTGCTTAGAGTGGCAGTATCAGTTGCAACGAACAATTGAATCGATTGTGTAAGTTAAAAGCAAGCTGCAAATAAGTCAAACCCTTCTACCTAATTATAAACAACGAAAAGAGACCTTAAAAAAGGGTTTTTTTCCAGAACAAGGGAACTTAATTTTGACATGCTTCATTGCTTTTTTATTCTTTATCCCATCTTCCCATCTTTCACTCCTTTTCTTTGTTCTATTCAACATTTCTCTGTATAATTTCACCGTATACTAATAATTTTACTGATATAATACAGTACTCTCAAATGTGTCTTCATTACTTATATTTTTCTATCCAACCTAGTTAAAGTACATCCAATAATGACACAAGCAAAGCAAGATAAAATGAACCGAGGGTACTTTTCTTTCCCATAAAATTGTAGTAACTAATTCTTTCTTTATTAATCATTTTCCATTCATGTTTTTCAAAATATGATTAGCTTTTACCTAGTTAATTTTATTACACTTATTCATATTTTGCCATTAATCATCAACTTTTGCACAAAATCTGCACAGCTGCTTCGGCTGAATAAGAAAATTATAAATGTTAACAACCGACACCGTTATAAATCGTATTGTCGTTATATTCAAACTAATTAAATGAAGTCTAAAATGTAATATGAAAAGGAATAATGCATAGGGCATAAACTTGCTCCGAAGATATTTTAGAGTTACGCAAATAATCTCAAAGAAATCAGGGAACTCCAAGGTTTATGATCTTCAACTTTTTATTTACTATGCATTTTTTAAAATCTCACATCATTATCGCAAATCATCTTTGCCCCAAATATTTTTACCCTTTAAACAAATTATAAATTTCTCAATCATTCAATTAAAAGATATCGTAAAATAATTAAAAAATTATTAATGTCTATTCATGCCTTTGTGTTTTGCTTTTATTTCTCCCTTGATAGGAATGTTAGATTTTTCAGGATATGAAAAAAAATGCTTCGACAGAAAACGACTTTTTTATTTTAGTTCTCTCTCAAAGATTTTGTTCTTCATTACTAATTAGTAACGTGTACACTAATGTGAAAATGCATACAAAAATATCATCAACGTATATACTAATAATAAAATGCATACGAAATTATTTGGTTTGCATGAAAATTTACTGTTAGGAATAGCGAAGAGTTTTCAACCTGGAAGTAACAGTTTTTATGGATATATCTGGGAAAAAATGTTAAGGAGAGGGGCAGTGAGGAAATTGATCCGTGCTACCTGACCTCCTCAAGATAACAACTACAACGTAGTCACCATTGCCTCAAGTGAAATAGACTAACCTGAAGAGCTATCGTAAGAAGATGTTGAACTATTCTTCGATGGAATTTTATTTAGTCCTGTGGATTCGGTGCTGATTTTCTATCTACCAGGTCGAGGATTTAATCCCAAGTGAGAGCAGACACAAACTACCATGCATGAAGTAGTGTTGCGGTCATCGATTGGTGGACGCACTTTCCACACCCCAACGTGAGTAAGTAAATCTTACACACGTCCTTACATTGGCAAATATAACACGTGTGTCTTTATACTCCCGTATTCAGGACAGAACACACGCTTGGCTCATCTGTTCCATTAATAACTGACAAAGGATACTTGTATCCACATACCCCTGACGCAGATAAAGTCCCGTAAACTCCAGGATGAAAAGGTTTCCTAACCTAAGCTAACCTGACCTTCATTAATGCATCTTGTTGATTCGAAATTTGCACCTAAATAGAAATCTGCTTCATTAAACTCTTTTAATCTCAAGCAAAGAGTTTCGCCATCAATGTTAAACTTTCGGGCAATTTTGGCAGCTCCTGAATGCACTAATACATATTTAAAGTATAGATGATCCACAACACCTTTATAATATATGTCCTTATGGGATTTGTTTGTATTGTGTAGTTTTAAATCCTTATATATAAATATATATATATACATATTAGTGTGTGTGTGTGTGGTGCATTTAGTATAAAGCAATAAATGACAACGCCCGCTGGCTAAGTGAGTCTGGAGGATACATTAATGATCACCAATAAATTTTAAGTTTCAGTCACCTGAAGAGCTTATTAGTAGCGTCAGAGTCTAGTCCTTGGCGACTTTACATCTCACTATGTCGGTCAGTCCTCGTGTGCTTTTATTTTTTTTGTAATAGCATTATAACTATTCGTCTGATTCTAACGAAAATTGAAGAATTTATGTTGTTTTACATTCTCCTTCGAATGATATAATTGTCAAAGTCCTCTCAAGGTTAGCCCGTGAATTATATTGTTTTGTAAATCAAATCATATCTATTCGGCCTATTCTAACGAATTCTAAAACCCTTATGTTTTTTTGTATTCTTTCGAATGATATAATAGCCAAAGTCCCCACAAGGATAGCTAGATAATTGTATTGTTTTAGCAATAACATCATAAAAATTCCACCGAGTTTAATGAAATTTGAAACTCCTATGTTGTTTTACATTCTCATTTTAATGATATTTTTTGCCAAGGTGCTCACCATGATAGTCCAAGAATTATTAAAAGATGTGACGACCACAAGATCATACATCAGAATAAGTGAGAGCACGCGAATTTTGGTGAGCAGACCTTTTTTTATTCTGATCTTTTCTTTCCCAACACATTAAGTCTAATCCCTAATAGCATTCCCTCAAAAATAATTTGTTCATGATAAAGGCTTAAGAATATGTAGGTAATTATAAAAGTTAATCTCTTTCGCCAACCACTTTTTATCTGCCAGTTATTTATAGATTTAACCTTGGATCTTTACTCTGATTTGGGCGCAATTTAGTGTCCTCAGCCAGATGGCTGAATACCCGTTACTCGAGTCAGTAACTCCCCAGCAACATGTCTAAACTGCCTTTCTAATGCGCGAGAATCGAGTAATGGGATTATTAAATGTTATATCTATTTGGTGGTTTGGTGTGGCGAAAAGGAGGAAAGTAAATAACAAATAAACGTTGAAGGAAGTAAAATAATGTAAAAGCTAACCATTATTTAAATTACAAAACTTTACAATGTCTTTGTAAATTTAAGGTACTAAGTCTTTATCTTTATTCCGTAGCCTATAAAAATTTGTACATATAGGAGTCGATCAGAAAACGAGTGGTTACACATTCTATTTTATTCCTAATTTTCTTCTTGGCCCAAAGCAACTATATTTGGTTTGTGTGGTTAAAAGTCAAATGTTTATACTGCCTCTCTGATAAGGAATCAATTCCATTGTATGCACGACAGTTACCAGAAATAATAGTCGGGCCAGGCAATAGACATTGTTTAATTACATATAATAGTATTTCTGCTAATCTATCAAGAACTGCATACATGAACCACTTGTGTGTTTCCCTGAAAATCCCTCCCAAAACTCACTATTGGCAAAACTTTACAGACATGATTCTTTCTTTGTGAGAACAAGGATTCATCTATTTATAATGTTAATTCATTTCCACGGATCATTATAAGATATTGGATTAACTAATTTGCGCACACTTCACGGATATAGCTTTTCCTGTCCGTAATAGCATTGAATAACATTTTTAGTTGTTCCTTACAACAGAAACAGTAGTTGTTAAGTATTTGCACCATGCATGAACGAAAAAGATGATTGTTTCTATATATATTTCTGACCCTTTTTACCAGGTTTTGCTTCTTAAACCAGATTTGCTTTCACACCCTTGTTTTTGACTGCGCCATAGAGGTGGGTAATTTGTCAATTTTTAGAAATTCTCTGCTAATGGACGATACCTCTTTCTTGCAAATAGTCGACTGCCTTTTAAAAATTTTCAACCTCCCTAACAGGTTCGTACGTTCTTATTTTTTAAGGATGAAAACAATGCTTGAACTTTCACACAAACCAAAACCTAAATTATTCTAAAACTTAAAAATGTCAGAGGTTACTCACTAGACTAACCGGCTCTTTAGACATCTATCTGAGGAGCTACTTAACGAACCAAAGGATATCGTAAAATTAAAAATGTCACAGGATACTAAGGAGCTACTCACTCGAGTACCGGCTGTTTAGCTATCTGGCTGAAAAAACGAACTTGCGCCATAATAATAAAAAGCCCCTTACCCTTACCTGAACACTCTATGAATATACCCATTTAAAAGATGACTCTCACCCACTTTTCTACCAGCGACTAACAGCGCTATTTACATTAGTATGAGTATTATCTATTGGATACCAGCAGCTCGGTTCATACTAGTGATCCTTCCATGATATACAGGCAGTTGGGTTTACACTGGCAATTCTACCATTGTATATTACTAGTACGATTTTTACACGTGAACCTCCCATTGTATACTAGCAGCTCGGTTTAAACTGGTGACTCTCCCAGTATATACCAGCTCTCCTGAAAAACTTAATGTATCTGTTAGGAATATCGACACCATTCCTGTTTTAGGAAATTTCATACAATAGGTTTCGCCTTCTAATATCTTATTTAATATCTTTATTTCTCGCCTCTCCTGGTTAGATATGTTACAAGCCCTGAGTTTATAGCGCACTCTCTCGTTGCGTAGAGTCACTAAAGAACATTAAATATCAATATTCAATTACTTGGTCCATTCAACGTCTAAATTTCCTGAAAATTTTAAAGTTTAGAAGCAAGTAACTGAATAAAGTTCATTAAGATATTTTATGAATATTTAAATTGAATCTTTTATGATATATCTAGTGCGTTCAAAATTTAGTCTAGGATATTCTGTTGCCCTTTCCGTTTGTTTATTTTTAATAAAATAAGTTATCGTTTATTGATTCTTTACTTCGATTTCTTCATTTGTTCGCATTTCACTTTAGAAAATCAACGTTCGAAAAAGGGAGGAATCGCATATGGCCGGGAAGTTTGGCTTAATTAAGGCTAGAATTATTTAAAAAAAATGATATCGTTCTCTTGTATTTTCCTTGGTGGCGTATAGACCAAAATATATTTAATATATTGTTATTTATTGTTAACGAGATAACTAAAGCTCAGGCGTAATATCTTTATTGATTTTTTCACCATCGCGATTATATCGTTTTTCTGTATAAAATAACGCATCTAACTTTTTTAACATTAAAAATATCTCCGTAAAGCTATTATATATAAGACTTTCAGTTCATTGATTTTGGTTCTAAAACTGCGCACATTTGTGTAAAAACAGCAAATGTTTGGTTATATTTCACAAACCTTGATGATCTGCATGCTAATGTTAATGTAAATAGCACTGTACTCTCTGTCTTCCATTCTCTGTTACACCTGTGTCGGAACTACATCTGAACATTATTTATTAGTATTTCAATTTTGGTACAATTCGTCTATACATAGATGGGTTATATGCACATTTCGTTCTGGCGGTGATGTTAAAAGAGTGGTTCATGTATGAAATTTATCCATCGAAAGCGCCGCACTCATCTTAAAAAGAATGCTTTCAAATGCTAAGTTCGTTCTCTTTTCCTTCAGTCAATTAGCAATTTTAATAGTCTGATTTCATTTATCCTCTTCAAAATACTTAATATAATAAATAAAAACAAAAAAAAGCAAACTCTTGATAAATTGTTGAACTGTCTAATCAAGTCAGGCGGTCATTCAACCTTTCCGTTCGATTCCGTTTTTCCGGTTTACTTCAATTTAGTGCCACTCAATAGGCAAATTATCGTGCAAGTGGCAACTGGAGAGGTACCTATTTCAATCATTGCACACTCTGAGCAACTGAATTAATGAGCTTTATCGACGTATTGATGGTAGAATATATTGTGAGACTCTCTGAAGCCTCCGCTGAATATTAATGACCTTCTGTTAAGGACAAATTCTCTTTTATTACAAATTTTAAGATGAGAATGACCTGACCTAGTGGCCGAAGAGTCGTCGATATATGAGTGGATAGTTTTTGAAAAAGATTGAGATTGGTAATATTAACGACTGAATAACTGATAAATGGTATAAAAGATAGGTATTTCAAATGCTTATATCAAATCTATGAAAAAAACAATAGTGGAAAGGATGTATAATAAATAATAAGAAGTGGTTAAAAAATGACAAGAGAATATATGAAAGCGAAAGACAAAAAAGGCAGAAGGATAAGAAAAGAGAGAATAAAAATAAAGCCCTGACGATTAAAACATTAGGAGTGAAGGGGAGAATAAAGTGGAGTGATTAAACTGCAAAACGTATGGGGAATTAGGGTTAAGTAAAAAAGTGCGACAAATACGTAAATGGTAAAATAATTGAATTAAAATACCAATTCAAAGATCCCTGCGACAAAGTGGAAAAACTTAATCCAATTCATTAAATCTATTATAATCTCCCGAAAGACCAGAAAAGATATAAGAAATTATTTAATCTCATTTTTAAGCTAAAAAAAAATTAATTTGATTGAAATTTTCGATTAAATGAAGAAAAGAAATATAGTGCGACAAAAAGGCGAAGAGAAAAAGGAAAGAAATAAATGCCCATAATATTCCTAGAATTATTCTACAATCTCGGAGTTTTACCTGCCATTCTTTTTGTTTAGACTAATTTTAACAATTTCCTTAGATAACCTTTTTGGGGAAGATTTTCATGTTCCTTTTCATTTATTTTTATTTTAAATATTACGGGTAATAATTTATTCTAGTTATATTTCCTGTGCTCTGACTCCGTTTACAGCGCAGTCGTCTACTAGGAACACAGCCTCTTGTAATTTTAAATCCTCTCGTATAGAAGGACAAAACATGGCAGATTAGTTCATGGAATTTCTAGATACAATCGCCATTAAAGCGATTCTGCAGCAGACAATAACAGATGTTTAGAGAGCCACGGTCGATCTGTAAAAAGAGACTCAAAAGCGCGTCCGGGAATCTAACATTTCATTTCAAAGGGTTAAAGTGAAAGAAGATCTACACGAATCGACAAATTCTTTAAAAAGTCTATTGGGTTCGTATCCTTCCTCTATAGCAGGATTTAATTTTCTATTATCTGGATCCGTAACGTGAACAAACGAGGGCATCACTATAATTAAGTATAAAAAGTATATTGAAAAGAAAATTAAGGTGTTAAGGGAATGGATGTTAATTGATCGGGCTACGCCGCCAAAAATGCCAGGACGTTGTGGTTAAGGAATAGGGCCTCTGTTGTGAGGGTGGGATATCGATTCCTCTACATTTCTGCCTTCGAAGAACGTAATGGGGGGGGGGAAGGGCGAACTCCAGTGAAAAACAAAAACAAATAATCAAACATCATCGAAAACAGCAAACTTTCATGTCTTAGACCATACTAATGATTATCACGGCTAGCTGGACTTAACCATACTCTTAACTTCATTTCTTTGAACTTGGGTGATCACGCGCGCGCGCACAAAGGCAGGGGAAAGACATGGGGTATGTTTCACAACACCCAATTTAACATACAAACAAAACAAACATAAATCACCGATACACACAAAAAAGTAGCCTGACTCTAAAGTGGTATCTAACCAGCTACTTCCTTACACATCTTAACTTTAATATCTTAAATATCTACACACAAAAATAAATAATGGTTTTAAGATTAAGGGGTGCTGAAATAACCCTCGATGGGGTTTCGACCTTGGTTATCCAGCTGCTTTACCATATCTGCACCTTTGATATAATTAATATTAAAGTGGTGCTCGATGAACAATACTTTACAGCGCATGAGTCGGCCTTTTGATTTATTGTTTCTACCCAAGTATGTCACAAAATGGTAATGGTATTCAAACCTACTCGTGCTACCATTATTATGACAACGGCCTAACTTTAATCCCACCCTTATGGCTAGGGCGGCCTGTTGCAAGGTTGCATAAGTAATGGGAACGGGAATCCCATCATCATCTTTTATCAAGCTAAATGGGAGATCAGTTTTGGATTCGATCTAACGGGATCGGGCAAAAGTTTCCTAACGGGATTGTTAATGGGCGTGGTGCTCACGGCAACTTGGTGTTTTAATGGTAACTCCGAGGATGTTTTGTTCTGGCAAAGACTAATGGGGGTAGTGGATAATCCTTATTTTCTTGTACCATCTGACTCTTTCTCCATGCACTTTCATTATGCGAGCAATCTTTCTTTTTCTTCTCTCTCTCTTCTCTTTCCGCTTGGGCTAGTTCTCTTTTCCGCTGTATTCTTCTTTCTTCTACCTCGCTCTCTTTTTGTATTCTCCTTTCTTCTACTTTTAGGTCAAACAATATTTTTCTTTCATCGCTTTCTTTTTCCTTCTTCACTGCTTTCTCCTCCGCGAGTGGGAGGGTCGGACATACTTCTAGTGCCGTATCGAAGGCTTGAGAACTAAGTTATTCGTCTACGTGCTACTTACGAGAAGAAAAAGGGGTCGGGACCGTAGACTTCTTATTCGCGGGCATCCGAGTAACTACGAGCTGAGCGACTGGATTTCGCAGAGCTGTGCGCTATGGCCTATTAATACTGAGCAGAATCTTATAGGCGATGCCACTAACTCGGCCCAGCCAGTAAAATACTATAAATAAATATGGCATCTAACGACGGGGAACTTGGTTGTTCTACCTAGGAAATCCTGGACGACCACGAACTTCTGGTGCTGGAGGCTGATAGGGGGGAGCAATTTATTTGACGCCACGATACAAGTGCACAGCGTATAGCGTAAGAAGGTTGAGACTCGGCCACCATTTACGGCGCATTTCTCGAACTTTAGGCCTTCGGGAGAATTTTTGCTGTACACAAAGATCACCTGCTAGTCAGTGGAATTCGATGTGGTCAAAGGAAGCACGAGATTAGGAGGTTTTTCTGTGTCAAGCGTTGCCTCGAGGTTATGTACCTGTTGGCTCGAATGAAACTTAAGCCTCGAATTTGGGGGCAATTATAACTAATGTGGCCTGAGGTGCCACAACTTAAGCAGATTATGAGGTTTCTGGTGTGTTAGGAGTTCTTAACGAAATTTGGAGTGTTATTTTGCGTTTTTTTCTGGCGGTAGCCCCCCTATCTTTGTGAAAAAGGGTTTCTGAGGATAGCCACCTATCTTGGAAGACAAGAAATGGTTCTTTCTGACCTCACGCGGGTATAACCTATGATTGGAAGCGTGCAAATCTGCTTCCTCCACACAGTCTTTGAATGACGCGGCTCGCCTGTACTTGACGAGGGCGCGTATCCCTAGGGGAGGGTACATAGAAATTGGTCCCTCAGCATGAAATCGGCGAAAGAGTCGAATTAATTCCACACTTGTTCTTACTCTAGCCAGAATTGGAGGTGTCTTCTAAGGATAAATTCAAACTGCCTGTATGTTTGGCCTGGTTGAATTCTGGCATGCCTAAACTTGATCCGATTCTCCTTGGGTTTAGGTTGACGGCGGAAAGTAGCTCGTGTTTACCCATGGTGTATTTATCTGAATCCTCGGAAAGTAATGAAAGAAAAGCGTCACGAAGGTGGGTATTAAGCAGAGGCACTAATCTGGAAATCCCTTCTGTCTCTATGTCCCAGTGATTAAACTGAACTATGTTGTACAAGTGTGTCAGGTACGAACACAGGTCTTCGTTTTTGTTATAAGTTGGGAGTTTCATCGCCGCTATCTGAATTACCCCAGCTCAGGATCTTATGGAATTGGCTCCTGCCAGATCCCTGCTCATTTTTCTTTCATAAGCGTCTACTCGTTCTCTCTCTTCAACTTTCCGTTGTAATTTTATTTCTTTTCTTTCTGCTTGTGCCTTTTCTTTTTCTGTTTTCCTTTGTAATTTTCTTCTTTTGCTTCCCTTTTCGCTTTTCTTTACGCCTTTTATTTTTGATCCTAGACCTAGGCAACTAGTTCTTGCCTCTTAGTCCCAACTATTGGGCGGGTTGGTGGACTCCGTCGAACGATTCCATTTTTTTCCTGTTTGTTTCTCCTAAAATTCACCGTTTTTCTAAAGGTACTTATGCAACCTCGAACAAGTAGCGCGCTGTGAACTCACTCTTATCCCAACAATTTTGGCTAATTGGCATACCACTACACAAAAAATTAATTAATAAACTTAACATGCTAATCACCACAATTTTTCAGTCAGACTTTTTTATGTTTAACGTTTCCTCCACCACTTGGCAGGAATTTACAATAATTGAAGGAAAGACAAGACAAACAACTATACAGAGTTCTTCCAATACTCATAAAACCTGACACCAAAAATTTAGGACCGAGTGATTGTGCTCGTACGTATAGGTTAGTTACGTACTTCCAAACTTTTTGATTAACATTTCTCTCTAAGATTGCTATATTTGATTATGATTATTATTATTATTTTTAATCTTTATGAGTTTCTACTGCTATGCTCAGCGTTTCGAGGATAGAATTAAATGCTTCTAAGAAAATAAACATTATTGCAACATGAACCAAAATTAAAATTTAAGTGAGGCTTACTAAATTACACAATTGAATATACAGTACTGGTTGACCCAAAGCTCATTATAATATAGAACGCAAATTGACCTTCAACGAAACAGATAATGGGATTTAAGTACCTTTAAGGATTCTCACGAGAATTGGGTTTGAGCCTGACCTTGGACTCAATTTTTATGTCGCCTCAAGAATGTAGTTTTCGGGTAGGCATGTGGACTGCCGTTCGAGATATTGTCTGAAGTGGGAATGCTTTAAAGCCGCAGAGGAATTCGGCGTGTGAGGCGGATAGAGTTATGCACGTTGTCTGAATGAGATGATTTCAACAACGAGAGGGAGAAAGTATGCTTCTTCCACTCTTCCGCTTAATCTGGAAAAAATTCGCACTGATGAGTGATGAGCAAAGAAGTCAATCCTTTGACGAAGGGGAGTGCTTGAGGTTGTTTTCTTTGGGGTATTCCTCAATGGCGATAACTATCTCTGGGTTTTTGGTATACACCAGGATAGGGGGTTCTCTGACGAGAGTTATTTGAACTTGCTGTTGAATCCTAGTTAGCTAAAAGTTCCGTGTGACCACCAGGAACTGGCTCGAAGATGAGTTTCTTCTGTGTCCCCTTGGTTTGTTTGCCGGGCACTCATGCCACACTTCGTTCTCTTGATGAATGTCACGATCTAGCTTGTTTTTCTGCATTTATTTCATTATATACTCTGCCACCCCACTGTGGGTAGTGGAAGGAGGGGTGGGGGCGACGGCAGATTTAAGTCTTCTGCTCTAACGGTTTTTTCCAAGATCATCTTACCCCTACCCCTAATGGCACTTTCTAGCATTTGGTTGGCGCTCCTCTAATTTCGCATATAAGGTGTAATTAAATATCCACTCTTAAGGTAAATCTTGCTGTTTTTACCAATATTATGCCCACCAGGGCCGACATATGAGGATTAGAGCATTAGGTGCTTTTGGGCGTTCTTTCTGCGCCTCCTCGACTCGAGGCGAGAGAGGGTGGGGGAAAGTTAACTGATCGGGCTAAGCGGCCAAAAACGCAAGAACGTTGTGATTAAGGAACAGCGCCTCAGTTGTGAGGGTGGGATATCGATTCCCCTATATCTGGTTTAATTGATGCAATGAGTGCTCCTCAGTCTAGCTAGCAGGTACAACTAGCATTTATATGATCCCTAAATTGATTTCGTTCTAGCGGCAAAGGAGCTGATCCTGTATAGTTTGTTTTCTAGAGATTAAGCAAGCAAAATATGATAGTGAATGGTATAAGTTGATTCTTTTTTTTCTTTTGCTGGTCTTTTGCGGTTGTATTCCTATAGTTAATATTGAGCCTTAAACAACTGCAAGATATTAATTTTCAGGCAGAGTTGGGCTTCGCCTCTGAAGGGTAACTTGGTGTATTCGTACGGTTTGTAGCTTTTTAAGTAGATTCGTGAGCCTAAGTTATATATAGCAGTAATGAAAATAAAATAGAGCAAGAAGAAATGTAAAAAAATTATGAATAATGTGAAAGTTTGCGCGATTTCCACTGTAAATATTTATAACTATAATGCTCAAGATTATTCAAAACATATGATTGGCAAATCTTTACTCAAAATTAGGAAGAGAAATAAAATTCAATAAAATAATTATTACTATACCATTTGGGAAATTTCTGACTCAATTAATAAACTTTTTATTTATTTAGAACACTTTATGTTAGATAGTAATTTAATTAAGTTTAGTTTTCCTTCTTTTTGATAAATTCTTTTCGTTACCATAGGGTTTTTTTCTTTATATTGGTGTTTATCTGTGTCTGCATTTATATTTTTATAGTTAATATGGCCTTTTAGCTTTTTTTGTCTACATTTGAATTAGGCCGAATTTGTCATTTCCTTAATAGAGATATTTATTTTTAGAGCATCTCTTATTTTCTAATCTTATACCTATTATTTTTCGAAACCATTTCACGAAATTTCATCCTTACCCGATACGATAAAATTAAGCTACGCATAAATGTTTATAAAATCAATTAAATCTCCTAAATAACTATATAATCCAAAATTTTTGATGAAGTATCAGTATCTAGTCTCGAAAATCAGGAACATTGGAGAAAAATACATTCAGTCTATACAACTCGGTGTTTGTTAAACATGAAAGAATACTTTTAATTATTTAAAATTTAATCTCATTTCGAGGCAGAGCTGAAGTGGTCATTTTGATTGTCAGTGTTTAGCAACATAGAACGTTCTTTCAAATATATTTGCATAAATTAGGAGAATTAAATATAATTCGAAATAATTGGTGTGCCTAATCGTATATTGGTAAAAGTTTAAATTAAAATGATAATAGTTTGAATGTATAGCTTACTTTACAAAAATTTTCCTATTGTTAGAAAGGTATTTAAAGTTATTTTAACTCTCCTAAATCGCATATATTATTTATTTTGTACAAAAGGCCAAAGCTAACGATGAAATACCCAATAGAATTTTTCGGAGAGTTATGCATATTCTAAGAGGGGAAGATAGGGTAAATTTGAAAGTGTAAGATGCACATTGGTGTAGAAAGGAATCTATATCAGGCGTTCATTAGTGAATCAGGCCTAACTCATACATGAGTATTAAGTTGCTGTATTAGTTTGGAAAAAGGTTTAAAATTTGCCCATCTTCAGATTTTCCGAAAGTTTTACAATATCCAAAAGAATCCAAATTCTAGTAAAAAATTCGGCAGAATTCAACAACTTTGTATATTCTCTGTGGAAATACTTTCAAAATCCAATAACTATTAAATTTGGGATGAGTGAAGGAGAGTTTCACATAGAATATTTGAAAAAGTACAGGCACGAAAACTTTTGGCATTGATATTTGTTGACAATTGTAGCATCTTGAAGATTTATTTTACATCCAAGCAATTATTTTAGGTGTGGTTGAATGTCTAACATATATTAATTTAGTGAAGGGGTTTAGATTTTCCTTAAAATCTTTGTCTTTAAATTCATATAATAAATTTATTTTTACTCAATTTTCTATAATGAGACAATCTTGTCAATCAAACTCCACTCAAACTACTCTATATCTAATTGTATTGAAATGAGAAGGTAAGTTAAGTATGATGTTGGACGGCTAAACGAGAAGAAATCATGTAATAATAATGAAAATGTATTTTTACTGCACATTACAAAGTGCTACAGGGTAAATATACTCGTATGTAATATAAAAAATAAATAATCATATACAGAAGTTACATTTCAAAAGACCAAAACAATCAGTAAACCTATAAAAAAATGCCTTCATGAAGAGATGGATTTTGTGCCCTTTTTAAAAGGAATCAACATTGACTAGTGACCTCAGATGGTCAGAGAGGGTATTTCATAGGCTAGGTGCAATAGAGCTTGGTCTTCATTCATTGGAAGAGATTGGCCTGTCCGGAGCGAAGGAGTCGTGTAAAGATCTGGGATAAGAGCAGCTCTTAGAGGTAGGAGGGAACATCGCCATGCCGGCACTGGTGAGTATCAGGTGGACTTTGTACTCAATTCCGAGTAAGATATGAACCAGTGTAAAACTTTGAGGTTGTTGTGATGTTATCGCGTATTTTCACTTTCAGTATGATCCGAGTAGCGCTATTTTAGATGTATTGTAGTTTATGGGGATTCTTGTTAGGGATCTTAATGAGAAGGTCATTGCAATAATCCAGCCAAGAGGAGATGAAGGAATGGATATGCTTTTCAGCATCTGAGATGGCAAGTGAGACGCGGAGTCTTGCAATGTTTCTTATGTGGAGTTAGGTGATCCTGCAAATTTGTTTAATGTGGGCTTCAAAGGTGAGATGGCGATCCATTTTCAAGCCCAGATTGGTGATTGACGGTGAGACGTAAATGTCGTGGCTGGAGAAGGTTATGCTTGTGATGGCGGATGACCGCAACTTTAGTGAGTGCTGATGAGAATGGCTTCTGTTTGTGAGCCATTTAGCTTCAGAAAATTGTGCCTCATCCATGCCTTCACCTCCTTCAGGCAGGTGGTTAGCATTGTGCTGTCAGACTCGCAGAGGCGATTAGATGACTTGTCAAGTAAAGATGGGTGTCATCAGCGTTGCAGTAGAATGAGATTCCATGCCGGTTTAAGAAGGTATGTGGAATCAGCATCAGTGGTCGTCAGCCGATCGTTGGTGACGAAACCAGAGCAGTTTTCGTGTTATGGAGGGAGCGAAAACCAAAATAGAATTTTTCAAACAGGTTGTTGGCTTTGAGGTGGTTGAGGATTTGGGCAGCGAGTGCTGTTTCCAAAACCATAGGCAGAAGGGGAGGTTAAAGATAGGCCTGAAGTTGGCAAGCACATCTGGGTCTAGGTTTGGATATTAAGGAGCGGCTTGATGATTAAAGTCCTCAGGCGAGACGCGAAATCCCCAGCCTGGAGGGATTTGTTAATGATGTTGATGATCAAAGGACTTAATGCAGAGGAGTGGGTTTTAACTAGAGCTGAGGGGAGAGGGATCCAATGCACAGGCGGATGCCTTCCTTCTCCTCAAGATCTCTTGAGTGTCTCGTTGAGTGACAACCAAAAAACGGCAGAGAGCCTGGGGAATCCAAGGGTGTGAGCTGACTCTAGGGACTATAGGGAAAGGGATACTGGAGAAAAAGGTGCGGGTTCTATCTACTTTCGTCCTGAAGAAGGTGATGAAGTTGTTCCTGTGTTCTCGGATGGCATTCGATTTTAGGGGAGTTTGGGGTTTGCCGAGACGGTTTATGGTGGCGAAGAGTTGCTTGTAGTTTCCTGGGCTGGTGTTGATCTCGTTGAAGATAGACTTGGAATGTATTAAAGTGAGGGCCCTTCAATATGCCTTATGATTCTATTCTTAGGCTATGTTGTGCTTATTGAGACATGTTTTGGTGAATTGTCGTTCCAGGACGCGTCCCGCTGTCTTCATTTTTTTCAACTCGTCGGTGTACCTTTGGGAGAAGCGTATGAAGGTTACAGATCTGTTTTTTTTCAGGGGCATGGATTTCCAAGACGTGCCCATCATTTTATTGTAGTATTCTACTAACTCCTTGACTGAGTGGAGGTTTGCTGAGAACATATGTTTGAGATTCGCAGCTAGGGCCTCCGGGTTGATGTTCTTTACATTCCTGAAGCTGATTAGTCTTTTGGGTTTCTGAAGACTAAAATTGAATGGGTGATTTCATAGTTCACTAGTAGCATGGATGTATTTTTCTACATGACAAAGGTAGTTTGAATGGATTTATTTAAAAGAATTTCCAATTTAGAACGACTATATTAGTGAAAAAGTTCCCAACGATATTCGTGTTGTTTCTATAATTAAAATTATGATCATTTGTGCGAGTTAAAGATGGTCAAACAAAGTTTATATTTTTGCAGCTGACAGTATTTTGAAGTGTTACAGCAATTGGCCGCAAAATCGACTATCTTGAAAGAACAGAAATTTTAGTTGCTAAGACTGTCTTCATAGTGTTTGTTTGCCGCTTCGGAATAAGCTTTGTTGGTCTTTGCTGGATTTTGCCAATTCAGTAATATCCTGTATCTGCTAAGGAGAGCAAAATGAGCTACATTTTCTAGCCGAAATAGAAATTTGAGTTATTATTTCACTACTCTATAATCAAAGACCTTCGTAGTAGATCTTAAATTTTATTTGCATGTTTAACTCTTTGCCGTAGTCTTTCGAAAAGTTGAACTTGCTCGAAATTGGAGCAACTAGATCACGCTTTTCAATTTACATCTCTATTTGACTCCATTTGTGCTTTATTTATTATAACTGCTTCTGTTTATTCTCCGTTAACATCATTGGCATCGTTTGCACTAACGAAATTTCTTTATTATATTATCAAACATTTTTTTCATGAGCGTTTTGCTGTATTTCATGGAAGTGTCTTTAATATATTTAGTTTTCTTGAAATGCGTTTGTTTTTTATGCATATTCGCCATCGATGCTACACAAAATTTAGTAAACAGATAGGAATTCGACGGTTACCTTTACCTCTTGTGTAAATACCTCTTAAAAGAATAATGATGCAGTTCTTCTCTAATCTTCCGTGAATGGAACGCATTATTTCGCTTTCCTCTGCTCGTTTGTTGGATGGACTATTTGTTACTTCATTTTTAAGCTTACTTATCTCGTGACTCGTGTTTGACTTATTTGATATCCTTCAGGAATACAATTTAAAATATTTTACGCATTCAGGAACGTTTTGGCCGCGTTTGTAGAACAAGCAGTTAATAAGCCTTTTAAATTCGACTTACATATTTGAGATTTGGTGGGCTGGACAGAGATAAAATGTTCTAATATCTCTTGTTAAATTTGTTTATAGTGCAACGTGAACAAATGAAAACTCTGTTCAATCGAACCACTCTTTTTGTCTTGCCTTATACAGTCTCCAGCGTTTCAAAATACACCATGCTTGTTGGGCGCATGCAAATGTCTAATTAGGTTTTTGAAAATCTTTTCGTACCTTCTTACCATATCTCTTTGCTCAGTTTAACGGTCTTAGTATCATAATTATAAAATATTTCCACATCACTTTAACGGAAATCCAGCTTCTCTCTCCTGAAAAACATATCTCTATATCTACCATTAATGCCTTTCTGGATTCTGCCACAGGTACGCGCATATAATTCTGACCTTTCAATCTGCTGAGTGGTGTTTAATGCTTGATACTAGTTTACAAGAGACGAGGTGTTGGTATATTTTATAGTTCATAAAAATGTCGGTTCAGGCTCTAGCATTTCAAGTAAGTTCTGTCATATAAATGCAAGTTCACACAGTTACATTATCTCAAAAGTGTGCTTCTGTTGATGTTGAATGCGCTGATTCTCGAGAGGGGTCTGCAATCTTAAAATCACAGATTTTTTATAATGTCTTCTTCTAAATTATGTAACTACATACTTGCACTTCATCTGTACTCTAGATAAGTTCACAACTTCAATGATTAAATTCTTAAAAAAATAATATTACTGATGTCTCCTTTTTTATTCTTTTGGAAAATCCCCAAAAGAAAAAGCTTTTATGTTTGCGAGACTCTACAACACGATACTAAGAAGTCATATCCTAAAGATCGCACAGGGTCGATTCTAGTTTTTACCTCTGCTATTTTTTTACACCTTATTTTCTAGTTATCTTTAACTTCGTTTAATATTTAGAACTTTTCCATACTCTCCATACCAATTTAAGTCTTTATGCTTTCCCTCTACATTACCATCCTTCTACATCCTCTTTTAAAATGATTCCTTATGTCTTAAACTATATTTAAACTATTTATTTCCAAGATTTTTTTTTACATATTTTAACTTATTGCATCTCTTCCTATTATAACCGTTCTTGCAGCTATTTTGAGATATTTTAACTCTTTATTGCATCATGGAACCTCTGTGACCTTTTTTATATTTTCATACCTCTTTCCATCTTCTTTTTAGAGCATAATTACTACTCTAGCACTTGGTTATCATTATCTTATAAATTATTCGTTAACTCATTCTCAGATCGGTTAATTCTGTCGCTTTCTTTCAACTGTTGGGTCATATTCATAGTATCCTTTGGAACCATCTTTGTGAATTCCCATCCCTTTATTCTGAACATTTTACAACCTCTTGGCTTTATATGGCAATATGCCCCTTTGAAACAAGTCTTTTGATCTTTTACTGACCTTTTTGCTGCTGGGAAAGATCTGTGACATATTTGAACTCCGCCCTTTTATCCTTTCGTTCGCAGCCATAAAATTTTTCACGTCGTTATAACCCGTAAATTCATAAGGCCATACTTGGTTACTTCCAGCGTTTCCAAAGGATATGGACGTATATATTCTGACCCAAAGGCCTCGTATGTTTTGTGAATATATGAGATAAGTGAGTGAAAATAAATTCTAGGAATCAGTGAAACGGACATAAATTTTATTCGGCATTTTAACAGCTCATTTATGCTTCCTTGGATTTTTCTATAATACATGAATATATGTTGCTGCCTTATCATAGTAATATCTTGGTTTTTGCACTCTAAATTTACATGTTACTCGTCACCTATAATAGTGTCATACATTTTTAAAAAAATGATTCCTCTTTAAGGGAGTTCTAGTAAACTTGCCTGTCAAAAAGACTGATCTTAGATCATTTTGCTAACAGTACTAAATAACTCTGAAAATAAAAGCAATCATTATAAGAAACATGTACATCATCATAATTTACCAATCTTAGATTGAATACAATACAGTTCTCGATTAATCTCTAACTTTCCATTCGACAGCACTTCAAATTGAAAAAGATTATGAACTTTTTGCGCCAAAATATTCTTCAACATACTCGAAACATTCAGAAGTTTAAATTAGAATGAAACACTGGGATTTAAAACTCCTTTCGTTATATAGAGTGAAGTAATCAAAGAATTGGGCGCATTTAAATAAATTTTTATTATATGTTGCAGCCTTTAAAAAAAATGGTAATGCTCGAACTAATATATTTTGGTGTGTGAAGCGAAAGTTAAAAAATTGTGACATGAAAAGAGGATATTATTTTTTATTGGTGAAAAGACAAAATAAGGGTGAAAATTAAACATCATTGGAAAATATATTTAAATTAGCGATTTTAGAGAGGTCATTAGTTTTGAAAGATCTCGCGTGATCCTTTAAGTTTCATCTTACTTTTGTTAGGTTTATGTTGTGTATAACCTCATTTACCATCTGACCGTTGTGCAACAGCATTGTACAATCACGGTTATTTGTAAATAACACTCAACTGATTTAAAATGATAAATTGCCTAGCACTGAAGAGCTAAAAAATATTTATACAGCCTTACACATGTCCCTCAGAATTATAATTTGGATGTTCACTATAACCCTTCATCGCATCGAGGTCAGAGGAAAATAGCTCTGAAGCAAGTCGACGGATGCTGAGAATGGTACCAAAAGAATTGTGTGTAGAACTGCAAAACGACCTGCCTACATCTGGAACATAGTTCTAAAGAAAAACATCTGGGGGTTGAGCTCAAAGACAAGCTTTCAAATATCAATCCCTACGCAAGACCTCTTTTGGTCTTATAAGATTATATTAGAAATCTTTTGCCGGAATACATTTCGTTATGTTTATCAAATTGATGATACCGCCTATGCTAGGTAGAGCAACATTTACCATCTGACCGTTGTGCAACAGCATTGTACAATCACGGTTATTTGTAAAGAACACTCAACTGATTTGAAATGATAAATTGCCTAGCACTGAAGAGCTAAAAAATATTTATACAGCCTTACACATGTCCCTCAGAATTATAATTTGGATGTTCACTATAACCCTTCATCGCATCGAGGTCAGAGGAAAATAGCTCTGAAGCAAGTCGACGGATGCTGAGAATGGTACCAGAAGAATTGTGTGTAGAACTGCAAAACCACCTGCCTACATCTAAAACATAGTTCTGAAGAAAAACATCTGGGGGTTGAGCTCAAAGACAAGCTTTCAAATATCAATCCCTACGCAAGACCTCTTTTGGTCTTATGAGATTATATTAGAAACCTTTTGCCGGAATACATTTCGTCATGTTTATCAAATTGATGATACCGCCTATGCTAGGTAGAGCAACATCCCCACAGTCAAGCATGGAAGCGGCAGCATTATGGTGACAGACTGAAACTCTTTCAATTGGTTTCATATATTTGATAGAACAATGAATGGAGCCAAGTACCGCTAAATATTGTCTATTAAATTAAAGTCAACTGTAAACGACTTGGAAAAGCAGGAAAAGTTGATGTTCTAGCTGTAAAATTATCCGAAAGAATACAGCAAAGAAATAAGTGAGTAGTTCCTGCAGAAGAATATTGTTCTAACTTATGCTAATAAATTCACCTAATTAATCAGAATAAAAGTTGTTACTACTATTATTAAAGGAACAAATATATAAGGAATATGAGAAAATGGCCTAATTGGAAATTAATTGTAAAACATATATTCAATTACAGTGTTTCCAGGAGTTGGTGAAGACTTATAAATACTCTATATTGCACAGGTATCAAACAGGTGTGGTCCAGCGAAACATCGGCTTCTCTATCCAGTGTCTACCTTCTCATTCCCAGTCTTATAATTGATTTGTTTGTAAACGTCATATACATTTTAAAGTGATTATAGTTCTAATACTTTAATCATATTTTAACTCTCATATATTTGTTCCATTTCACAGTAAATTAGATACTTTATGTAGCAAAGTTTATTTGGGATAGCATTGAATATTATTGAACAATAATTCAACAAATTTCACTCTAAATGCAGGGAAACAATTCTTTACCCAACTTTCCATGTAAAAAAACATAACACGTGGTCTTGTGAAAATTAAGCAGGTGTTTAGGAAATATAATATTGATATTTTATATTTCTCTAAAAAAACTATATCCATGTCTAGTTGTAGATTAATTGGGGTATTAAATGCCCTACATTTTGCCAATCTAAACTCTAAATCACTTTTCCTTCCTGCTGAAAAGTTCTTCCTGGCATGTCAAAACATCTTATATTTTCTAATAAATCTACATATTTATAGTCTTTAACAATTTAAGTTTTCTAAGTTATAATGAATTGATTTACATTTTTATTTGAAAAATAGAGTAATTTTTTCTTGTTACTGTTATTACACAGCCCTATATTTAAAAAGTTTGGGAGGGTTTTCAAGTTTTTTTTAACTGATTCTTATATATTTCACTCCGCTGAATCAAAATCTGGCATTTTTTTCAATCAGCCTTTTTAGGCAACGACGATTTGTTAAATATTAATACATCTTATATTATGAGATAGTTTTTTAAAGGAAAAATTTGAAAATAAATGAAATAATTTCGTAGTGATAATTTACAAGTCAAATGGGAAAAACCCAAAGAATTATTTTTAAAAAGATGACTTTAGAGATTTTCTTTTATGCTTTTTTACTTAGGAATCCCATTTTGAACAGCATCAATCGTCTGAGGGCATATTAACGTCCCATGTTCCCTATTATCTTTCCTTTATGCACTTAATGGACGGAAAGAACCTTTATCCTTGTTATTAACTGTAATCTCCCCAATATTATGGGAAGTAGATAGGGGGCGAATTCAAAAAATGGAGTTTCACAGATATTCTCACTCCTTAGATTTAAAATTTGTGTATTAAACCTTCTATAATGATTTCATGCTTAGAAATTCTATAATTCCCAGGAAAACAGAAAGAGAAATTGCTTTGAAAGATGCCATGTATTTGTCCTGCCTCACTAATCACTTCTAAAAAGATGGTATTTCATTAATATCATTATTTGAGGACCATAAATACTACCTGCTGTTACTTGGGTATCACGAACTTTGTGAAATTCTTTTGGAAAAAAATGATGCTTGGCTTTCTTTTATTATAATATATTCATTTCTCTTTTACTCTTTGGGTCAATCCCTCCGGAAAAGACATAAGGAAACTCCGTTTCAAAGTCTTAGCCAATTTCCCCACACAAACGCTTGAATTGCAATTTAGGGATCAATAGTTCGGTTCTTTTCTATCAATGACGCTCGATCTCGTGCCAAGGTCTACCCAATTACCGCAGTTCGATCTAAGCCTATGTATCTTGCACACAGTTTTACTCCCTGTTTCTTCACTACTTAAAATACACAATTTTCCTTGCAAACATTATCACGTGGGAGTCCTCATTGGTTTGCCTTCTTGGTTTTAAGGAAAAAAAGAAATTTCACACATTTAAACTTTCCTTTCACCAATTATTTGGCTAAGATGCCCTCGTTATATAAATATTACACATACTAAACAATAAGTATGAGAGGTCAGATACGGAGCGAGGATGTGCAGAAAAATAGTTTAATGTCAAGCGAGCGAAAACTAGACGCGGAATAGTTAATCCAAGGGGTAATTTTGTTTTAACCTCTAAAAACACTCAACACCCTGAGAGACAATTCCTATAGAAATATCGGTACACGTAATATTTGTAATACTGTTATCCTTAACGTTATAATGAATTAGTGTCCATTTTTTATTAATAAATGAATATTTTATTTCCAGGAAATATCGAAGTTCAATTGACGACTCCAAACAGCTCCAATCTTATTGATGGCCTTTGAGAAATTTACAAGTTGTATCTACAAAAGTAAATGTCAAGATTATGACATTATTATTCTTCACTGAAGAAGAGGATATTTTCATATCTAATTTAACTTACTATAAATAATATGACCTAAATTACTGTCTCAAATGAAGTGTTAGTCAAATAGATCTATCTTAACACTCCTAACTAACTTTTCAAAACCTAACCACCTTAACCAAATTGATTATTATTTATCTTCAAAATCATATTTCTTTGCATCATTGTTTTCTCTTTTCTTCCTTTGTCACTCTTTCAAAACTTTCTTTCTTCATTGTTTGCTTGTCTATTCCAGCAAACGTTCATAGTTGTGTAGGTTCTCGTGGACCTTGCAAGATCTTATGGTCAGCGTGAGCTATATCAAATACGCTTAGAAAAATATTGTGAACATTTTCTCTTTTCATGTTTTTTGTAGTAGAAATTGTAGTTCGCCAAATAATACTCACTCACAATTCTTATATGATAAACGTCGTATCCTTATTTTATTCGGTTAATGATTTCCGTCTTGCAATGCATATATATATATATATATATATATATATATATATATATATATATATATATATTATAGTTTCCCGAATGTTCTGGAATATTCGCTTTTATTTGGATGGCAGTTGTAGGAAAAACTGGAGTACTGTGAAGAATTGGTTAGATTTGTAAAAATGCAGAATGGATTTATTCTAAAATTAGTGCTTAGTTTATATTATGGAAGAATATTGCTTATATATTTTAATTGATCAAGATGATTTAGAGTAAAATTATGTGGAGTAACTGCGCATTGATTCAAATAATTCACTAGGTTGAGGCGAATATAATATAGGTAAAATATCTGCTTTAATATTCAGAACAATCTTCAACCGCGAAATATCCGTTCTATTATTATATTCCAGTGCCTGTGAAGATGAAACAAGAAGGATGTCTCGTGTACATACCCATAAATATTTTAATGCTAGACACCAAAACTAGAGAGAATTAAGGAGGTATTAGGATTTTTTGACAGTCACTAAATCTTACACTCTCATATTGATAATTAAGCATACTCTCAATTATCACAAATCCGATATGAAGGATATAACTTTTCAATATTCTCTGGATTATTAAATAATAAGTTAAACTATAAAAACTTTACTAATATTGCTAAAACGAACATACATATTCCTAAGAACCATACAAGTTACATCATTTTATATATTTATTCATTGTCATAATGGCTGATGTTTTAGTCATCTCTACTCAAATGTATATTACGACCAGTTATGCATACTTAGAGACACAAGTCTCTCAGGAATTATTCGACTTTTTGAAATAGGACCAATGATTTCTCGATTAGCAAAATCTCAGAAAAACACTAGATGAATCAAATGGTAGGGCGGAGGTTGGGTTATTACTGGACTTCAGGTGACGCTGTTCAACAAGCTTCAATGATTTGCGACTTAAAAAGTTCTCAAAAGCTTAATACGATTTCCAAATAAACTCTTTGCCTCAGGTGAAGAGAAGGCAGGTGATGATGAAGAAGTTATTTGCCTTTATGCAAATATTGATTTTCATCATGGAATTAACTTCTTTAAAAATTGGTTAAAATGGTGAGGATTTGTAGGATATTCAAAAATGGGCTGGCAGCCCATCTCATCCACCTATATCTAATAGAAAACGTGTGTAAATACCTGAGAAAATATGTTAATGCAGATGCCACGGCATTCCTCATTTGATGGGGATGGATCGGCCAAAATTATCATGGATTCATTACGTCAAATTATATCATGGGTAGCCGCGCGAGTTACCCGTGTTATAGGTAAAACCCGCTGAGTAATTTGAGGCTGAAATTGGTCGGATTTGGCTATAAGTCCCGCAGGGTATCACAAGTATTACGAGTAATTCGAAAAATACTACTAAGTAGCAACCGAGTATTCTGGATTAGCCGACGGGTGCTCCCGAGTATTACGGACTACAGATCGAGCACACTTGAGTACTATGGATTACACGCCGTTTTTCTTTGTCATACGGAGGGTATATAAATGGCTTATTGCGAATTTCACAAATCATTAATACCGCTGTCGTCGTAGAGGCAACATGGCTCTCGTTGACTGTGACTACGAGGATAATAGATTTCTGCATCAGGCTGCTGCTCATTTCCAGTTTGCTTTCACTGTTGCTGTTGTTATTTACCAGCGGAAAAAACAAAACAAGAAAAGAGATAAAGAGGCAAAGAGAAAGAATGAAAAGAATAGAGATGTAGGCGAAGAGATTGTGGATCAGAGGGTGGTTACTACGCAGAAAGTAATTTGCCCACTATCACACCCTATTAATTAAAATGAAGAAGGAGGATTCAGCTAAATACACGAGCATGAGGAGATCCTAGAGAAGATAAAAGCAAAATCTAGAAAGAAGACAAATTCTGGAAAAAGGCCTTAGAACCAGGCCTGAAGCTGGCTATAACATCTAGTTCAGGTCAAAATTTCATTTCCTAGCAAGCCGCCTTCGGAGTTGCCAAGACCATCATCTCCAAATTGCTTCCACAATTTTGTTAGGGCATCATATAAGCCTACTGTGAAGAGGTCAAACTTGTCGACCTTCTATAGGAAAAGTGAAAGAAGTGTGCAACTTCTCACACTGTTTCGAACTATAGATGCCAAACATGTGACTATCAACGGTCCACCAATAGAAGAGTTGCTGTACAATAACTTTAAAGGATTCCATTCGATGGTGGTGATAGCCTTGGTTGGTGCTGACTAAATCTCCCTTTTTTTTGATGTCGGAGCCAATGGATCTGAATCAGACGGTGCGGTGTTCGCACAAACAAAGCTACGAGAAATGTTGAATGATTGATCCAATGGACTCCCTTTTCCAAAACAACTGCTTCGTAGTGACCGACCTGTGTCCTACTTCATATTGTGCGATGATGAATTCCTTTGAAAACTTAGCTGATGGAACCAGTTCTACAAAACTTGACCAAAGAACAAAGAAGCTACAATTATAGTCTCCAGGACAAGAGAAGTTTTGGAAAATGCATTTGGCGTCTTGGCTTTCACATTTCGCTGCTTCCTCACCACCATGCCATAACACCCCAAGTTCATTGAAGCTGTTGTATTCTCCTGTTGTTGGCTGTAATACCTCATGCGGATGAAATACCCTATAGCACAAGACAACATGCTTGATTATGAAGACAAAGACAACCATTAAAAGGTTACTGGAAGGCGGAGCGACGAGAATGAAAATCTTCCAGACATAAATAATCAGACACCAGGGAACTATAGCAACATCAATGTCAAGAACCAGGGAAATTACCTTGTGAAGTACTTAATTACGAGATTGGAAGTGTATCCTGGCAAGAAGACATGGTGACACACCGTTGAAGAGAAGTTGCAAGTTCCTCTTCCTGAAAAAGAAGAAAAAGTTATCCGATATTTTAAAGGCCACCAAGTTCTCCAAAGAGAACTGACCATGCACACAGGTTGTGGTGATAAAGCCCCCGCCCCCCTTCCAAAGAAAAAATCCCAAACAGTACCTTTCCATTTCATTTTCATTTTTTTTAAGGTCAAAGTAAAAACCTTATTCACTTTAAATGATATTTATATTTTACATAGTTTACATATAGACACTTTTGACACATTCTACAAAAAAAATAGTATTTGATTAGACAGTCATTAGTAGGGTAGAAAGAGTTATTATTACTAAAAAGCAAAAGAAAAGGTTTATTAGAATAGTTTAGAAAAGGAGAAGGAAACAGAGAAAGAAAAGAGAAGAAAAACAGAAAAGTCAAAGGAAGTAAAATAAAAGAAATAGAAGAAAAAAATAACTAAAAGGAGAAAAAGAAGGAGAAAGCGAAGTAAGAGAAGGGAATATTTTGGGAGGACTTTGATTTAGTGGCCAGGAGCGGAATATTTTGGCACGTTTTTATTTGTGGTTGTCAAAACAACATGTCTACTTAGTCAGTTCTCTTAGGAAAACCTGGTAGCCATTAATAAGACCAATAGCTTTTTCTTCTTATTTTGCAGGAACAGGAACTTGCATTTTCTTAAAATGTCTACTTTCTCTTCTTAGGAAATATGGACAGCGATATCTCTTTTTTATCAGTCTCGGCGACATATGGCTTATAAAGAGTGTGCTTGAACCTCTCGGATTACAAACTAGGCTGAGACTTCGACTCCTAGACTGCTGATGGGACTGCGAAGAATACTAGAACTGCTAAAGAGACTGTAACTGAGACGAATACTGCACAGTCACTGACGACTGAAACTGAGACTGAGACTGCTGAGAATGCAAAGGCTGTAACTGGTGAAGAGTCGATGAGTAAGCGGACTGCCGGAAGCCATGCTGTTGCTGAAGTTTCTCGGACTTCGACTGAGTGGGCTGACATTCTTGTAACCTCCCCTTGAGGTATATCATGCAGCTCGGTTTATAGTAGAGCTGTTCATTTTTGATAAAGGGGAAAAAGTGGAGCTCACAGAAAGAGAACATGAGTACCTTAAAAGCTGGTATTGATGTTTCTCTTGTTATTATGGTTAATTGCTGCTGCTGCTTTACATCTGAATGATGTGAAAAAGGAGGCTGCTTTCTCATTGTCTGCTTCTGCAGGCTGCCCAGAGGTAGAAGGGTGTGCTTCAATGTAGTAACAATAAAAGGTCAAGATCTGTTGTTAAAAGATGCTGCAGGAAATTGTTGAGGAAGATCTGAATGAAAGAAGCACATCTTCAAATCGTGTGGATTGATGTTGTAGTAGTTGTAGGGCTGCTGCTGTTGCTCAAGTTCTCTTCGTTGCTTGACCTTCAAGGTCATTATGCACAGAATCGTTGTTACTTGATTCTGTAGACCTTCGTAGTCAGAGTTGTCCAGGAGGATGCCGTCTTGCACCACGAGAAAAGTCTCTCTTTATGGTAATTCTTTGCCATCACTTTAAAAGACATTCTTGACGTTAAGGATGGAGTCTGGAATTCTTTCTGGATCTCGTAACTCGACGACACTGAAACATCTAACTAGCTCTTGACCAGTGGACTTAGAGAAACATTATCTCTCTATCTTTTCTTCTTGAGCTTTTTCTTGGCCATGCTTGGGGTGCTTCCCTCGACGAATTCCTCAACTTCAACAAATTATCTTTATAATACGCAGACTTTTGATCTTGGGTGACAGAGCTAGCATCTTTATCTTGTAATTACTGCTGCCTCTTTATCTTGGCCTTGAAGCTGCTGGACTGGCTCCTCTGATATGAGTGATTTGCTTATTCAAAAAGCTAATTGCCCCCATGATCCAGTCCACCTTTCTCTGGGGTTGGTCTTGATACTTCGTAACGGTCCAAATGCATCTTACCAACTTCAATCGGCATTCACCAGCACCATCTCTTTAGGCGATCTTCATCACAAGGAACTGTTAAACTCGCTTTCCCTCTTTTGGCGAATTTTAGTTCGAGTTTTTCATGGTCGTGGAGCATGGAATGATCGTCAACCATTCAGCTACTCTGTTTTTCGTCTTATTCAGGAAGATGCAGGACGTAGCAACTGACGGGCTTAGGCGAGATTACAAGAGTGAATTCGTAGCACTCGAAACGTTCAGGGATACTCTCTGGTTTCGGTTGCTCTCGTGTGCTCTCTGGTTTTATTGGGAGGGAAACACTTTGAGTATCTACCAGTTACGAACTAGATACGACCACTGGGTAGTAAGGGAGTGTGCATGGTACTATAAGCATCTTCCGGTTCTCTTACTGGTAAAGCGGATTTGCCAAGGGTTTCTGCAGGTTGGAACCCGACGTGGACCCCGCGGGTGATCCGTGTAGCCCCCCCCCCCACTTAGAATTACATCATATATGTTAAATAAATTTATTATACTTTGTTATTCTATGATCTGTTTATATATTTTTAATTAATTTTATTTATTCCTACTAATTAAATAAATGCGAATGATATTTTGACCTAAAACTAAATAACCTACCGCCATTTGTCGCACTAAAATATACTTATATATCAAACTTTATAAACATTGTTAAAAGATTATTAGAATGTCAAGACTAATAAACAGCTGAGTAAAAGAAAACTCCTTTAATAGATTAATAGAATTCAGAGTAGAAAGAACTTTTCTCAATTTCGAAGTCATTCCTGCTTCTCCAAATATGAATCCGCGGAATTATGACTCGTGGCGATTACAATTATTTGTTTGGAATAATACTAATTTAAGATATCTTCAGGGAGCTCGGATTTCAGGCCTATATCGTAGAACATTTTTTCTACTTTAATTAATGGAAACGCAAGACGTTCGAGAGGACTGAACGAGTTAAAGAGAGGAAAAGAGAGTGAAAGTTTTAATTTTCTTAAATTATTTTAAGGATGACATTCCAGTTGAATTTTATTTTCTTGTTAAATTTAATAGATTAAACAGGTTCAATTCATATTTTTGGCGCCTCTTCAATTAAGGTAGAGAGATATGGTGTATTTACAAATATTATTTCTACGTGTCCAAAATTAGGGTATGGAATTTGAACTCGCGTGGGAAGGGGTAAAATCCTTTAGTGTCTATATGCCGTTTAGTGTTTCTTTATGTACACGGAACTTGATCTTGCGTTGGTCGTTTGAGCCACGGAAATCGTCCACTGGAAAACAAGATCTCAATTGTTTCATTTTAGCACAGAATTATTTCTAATAATTATATTGTATTTTGGAATTTATTTCGTTTAACCTTTTCTTTACTTGGAAAAATCAATTGGTATCAAATAAAAAAAAGTAAAACCATTGTTTATAAAAATGGGATTTCGTCACTTTCTCCCCAGCTATATACATTTTGCGTCATAATGATGCAACTCACACTGAGTCATTACGGAGTCAACTATGACTTTTATATATAACTAGATTAGAGTAGTAGTCAACTGCCTCGTGACCTAGTATGAAGATTCATCAATATTTCATTCTTAAACTCAGCCTCGAAATTTACTCTACTATTACTTGATTAACAAATAAACGTTTTAAATATATATTAAATCAATATTAGGGAATCACATTGTTCATTCTATTAAAGTTGAGTTTAATTGTCTTATTTTCCAATCGACACCAAATACATATTATTTATCTATAGCTTCCATACTGTTACCTATGAATAATTTTTATTCCAAATATTTATATGCCAGTAAAGGAATCCGATTTTAAGTTTCAATGGAAATTCTGTAGGGTTCTTTCTCTGCCAGGCCTAACGCCAGAACTAATTACAGACCAAGGGTAAGTCTTTGAGACTTGCGAGCCACTTTCTCTGGCACAGAATTCCTCATTGAGTTTTTTTTCACTTGGTTCCAGGAAAAAATACTATTAGTAAAAATATTACTAAAATCAAACTATCGTCAACTTATTGTACTAATATAGATAACCGAGATCTTCATCTGAACAAAGAATTTTATTCACAAAGATCAAAATTATGTACTTCATTGTGCAGAGTTGGGATTTATTGTGATGGCAGGCAAATAATATTCCTTGTATCATAAAATACTCACATTTCATTCCTTCACCGAAGGAATACCTAAAATGCCTTCATTTAAAATGCATTATACCAACATCAAATATCGCTCAGCCAAAGTGCTTTGGCTGGAAAGATCCATTTGAATGTCCTCAGGAACATGCATGGAATTCAAATATCCAGCACATGCAACAAAATTGAGAATTTTTCTTGTATCCATTCATTTATCTCTTTTGCCACTAAAACTTGGGATTGTTCCTAAACAAGGTTTTTCTTCAATAATTGTTTGTTACTAAGACAAAATTAAATTTGCCATTCATCAAGAAATATGATGCGTTCTAAAGAACACGGATTTTGGCTGTTCTTACTCTGGATTTCTTCTCAAAATTCAAATTATCGACGATGTTAATCTGTTGAGAGTGGTTAAAAACAGCGTGATTTGCAGACGTTGACTTTGAGTTAAAACATTAAAATTTCTCTTACACTTTCCCTGTGAAACTTAGCCATATTTTTAGCTAAATTCCGACTAGAATCACTTATTAATATTCTTACTAATTTACATTTGACACGAATGTTATATAATGTTAGTAAAGATCGTATTTTCTTGGTAAGTAATTTTTTTTATTCATTTGTTCAATGAAATGATGTGTTAGATAACTGAGATGGTGTAAAACAAAATATTTCAACTGTTAGCAAAGCTCCTTCGTGTTTGGTGATTGATACTCGTATTATAAGTGTAGAAATAACATTCTAAAATTCTTATCCAAATTTTGTAAATTCCTCTTTCAAATTCATAGGGCATTTTATCATTCTTACTCTAGATGCTAATCAATGATTCATTTAAAATTCTCCATGAATTTTTGTGGGCGACTACTTAACACGTTGGTTCTCACGATACACACAAGATGGGCGTGGTTCTATGTTTAGATGTCAATCCCAACCTTCCGGTAGGTCAAAACTTTTTTTCGTTTCTAAGACCATTTTGTAAAGTGGGTTGTGCAGATTGATTATATTCTTAATGTTAGAAAACGTACACATTTTTTTTATATATTTTATTAACTCATTTACTTTGTTTTTCACATTGTATCAAACCTAGTTTAAAAATGTAATTAGGTAGAGTTAGAATAGTGAAGCAAATCCAAGAGAGATGAATATGAAAATGTTGTATTTACCGCGGATTTTTTTCTTATTTGGCGAAAATACATAGATGTTAATTTATTGGTGCCAGTGGAACATGCACAAAAAATATACTTCACCTATATATATTTCTAATATCTGAATGGATAGGAAAAATTTATGTGTCTACCCTAATAGAAAATACAGAATCCTGAACAATATTACTTATTTAAACACTTAGGACAATGTGATGGATTAACTTCAGCTCAATATGTATTTGCTTTTGAAGGGGAGGAGTTATATGCTTTTTTGTTAATGATTGTTTTGCTCACTTCAATGTTACAGTCTACACATCTTTTCTCCCGTTCCCCGACACTTTTTAAGCTATGAGCAGTACCAATTAGTGCTTCTTCTTCCTGTAGTTCTTGGTCTTTTGGACGTTTGACTGTTCCCATCACAAAGAGATTTAATTATATATATTTTGGATCCGGCAATTAATATTTTCTCTTGAATTTGCTTTTGAAATATTCCCTAATCATTTTGTTGATCTGTGTTCAGTAAGTATTTTATCTTAATGTGCAAACAAGGTGTATTTGATGCTTTATAAATTCTGTTGCTTAAGCAATGGAAGTATATAAGTGATATAGTGGTAGATTGTCTTCATTAAAATCTAAAGCATTTTAGGTTGCACAAATATGTACCTATCTGTCAAGCCTCTTTTTCGTACGCCTCTTTATTTCCAAACAGAGACATATCTAGCGTTCGTGTTACCGTTAAATACTTTATAAAGTATAATGCTATACTTATTTGATTTCGCTCGATTGACAGGAGAAAATTTAACCGTCCACGCGATTTCACCATTGTTACATCAGCAAAAATACATTTACTAGGAGTATTGTCGAAAATGAGGTTTTTAATGAAATTCTAGGTTTCTCATTTTCTGAAAAGGGTCCGTTCCACCGGTTTGATTATCTTAAAACTGCACAAATCGCCTCAGTGACTGAAACCTGTTTAGCAGCGTCATTGGTGGTATATACGAATTTTGGTAATAGGGATCATTTTCAATTAATTTGCTATTTTATTACATGCCCGAAATGATGCCCAAGAATTTATTTACATGAAAACAGTTAAAGTGTGTTCATTCAATATACTATTATTTCGATCAGTCTTAATTTGTAGATTATTCAGATTTATTTCTTTAACTATCAATTCTAGTATTTAATCCATTGCCATAAGTTTATATGCATCATAGGTAGTTAAAAATTTAAGTGATCTTAAACATGGAGCGGTGAATGGGAGAGTGTGTTACAGGGAAGTACCTAGATTTGTGATTCCAAAGTGGGTGCTACCGACCCTTGGATTTATTTGAAACTTTTATAGGTCGGTAAAATATTATAATGGTTGAGACGGCAGTTCGGTTGAAAGTAAGTAAAATAAAATCTTTAATCTTATAAGACTTGTCTGATACATTATCGTACCTCATGGTGCATTGATTCGTAACTGTCCCTAAATTGTGGCAAACGTTTTAAGGGACTTTAAAGTAAACTTACGGACGTTTCCTATTGAATTTGGCATTGATTCATTTTACGTGTTCACTGATCAAATGTTTGTCGAGAATTAAGTTAATTTAATACTAAAAGTCCTATCATCGTGTAAATTTATTGTGTAACGCATTACTATTTATTAAATTAAATGTGTGATATATTTTTTACATATGTTTAAAATATATTTATAAAATTTTATAGAGATCTATAATTTTAAAACATTTATTCTCTTAATCAAACCCATAAAGATGGGGTAAAATCTAAAATTAAAGAACGTAGGATTAATTGATTGCGAGGTAACGAAATGTCTCGTTTGTGAAAATAAAGAAGAATAAAGAAGAATGCCTTCAGTCAACTATACAAGTTTCAGAATAGGAAAGCCACACAAACTATGATCGATTATAAGGAGCAGTAAGCTAGTAATGGATTAACACCTTCATACAAAATTTCAGTGATAAGTGACAATTCAGGTAAACTCCATAACATTGGAAAGGAGATTTTTTCCACCAATAGCAGTAGCGCTTCTCTCTGTAATTCAACCTAAATATTCAATAAAATTATAAAACACTCACGCTAATCAATAATTCTCTTCAGAGATGGATTCATGAAATTGCTGAAAACATTGAACAGACTTTATGCAATCTCTTGCAGATGCTACAATTTCTTATTACAATTAGATGAGTCTATATTGCCAGGAAATGAACATTACCTTCCTACGGAAAGGATAAAGTTGTTCAGGTGTTGTTTTTGCATAGGAACTTGAAATGGAGACTAAAGCGTTATTATTCTTTTCCTTTGCTGAACAGTTTTACCATTAAAAAGAAATAGCAATGAAGAAAATTATTGTGTTCGCGACAGAGGGCCCATACACGATGGATAATGGTTATATTGGTTTTCAAGCATTTTAGAAAAATACTCTATCAAATCTTTTACAATACATTGCGTTATTCACAGTAATATCGAGTTTTAAAAGAATTGACACAAATTCCTTTAAATTATGATCACAAAAATAACTAAAATCAAAGCCAATAACCTCAATTCTCTCTTTTTATACAAATTTGCAGCCAAAATGATAAGTTCAACTATCGCTTGTTGTTACATATGGAAGTCTAATGTTTATACAGAAGGGAACTGCCTGAAACTATTGTATTTTTTTATATTTTCATCAAGTTTTATCGAGAAATAAATAGCAGTCCAGGTAGTCATGAAATTTATTGAGACATTGATTACTTTAAAAAAATTGCAATTAAAAGGTAGTGGTACAACTCTTATTAAATTAAAATCATTTATTTCTACTTGCAAAGTTAGGCTGTCAACATTCCAACGTAAAATCAGACATCGGGTGCTTCTTCATTTTCCGAGCCCTGCTAAGTTTGACAATATTTTATCAGATGACGAGCCATAAATGTATTTTTTCCATATTGAATAGGTGATCGTGGAGATGAATGTAAGGTTTCAGGTTTCTTATTTCAAAGGCACTGCCCTACTCGTTAATAAACCCAATTTTGGGACATTTTCACAGATTTGTAAATATTGGAGGAAGAGCTACTCGTTCTATTAATAATTTTTAATTGGAACATTTTTCATTTATTGGCTTCTAAAAAAAGTTCCAGAGCAATATTCAAACGTAGACATTGAATCAAAACATTTTCAACGCCTTTCTCCATCTCTTATCAAGTTGAACGTGTTTTTTCTGCTGTGGATAAAATTTTCTGATGCCGAAAAACTACTTTAAATTAATAAGCGTGCTGATTTGAGGCTTAGCCAGAGTAGAATAAAACCTGACGTTTTAAAGGTCATAAGTAAATATTGAATTCATACCTGACACTAAATTATTTTCAACAATTTATACAGAAAAGGCTTAACTCTTTTGTTTATCTGAATTTTTTTAGACGGAAAAATATAGGTAATTAATTGTTTGAGTCAAACTAATTTAGTCTTGAATCTAATACAACATTAAATTTAATTAGTTTGCCTGGAAGAATTATTTTGCAATCTAAAAATAAAACAAATGTTATGTCTGGGTAACTACATGTATTTTGTGCTCTTTCTGTGCTCCTTAATTGTGAATTTCTAAATTTAAAACTTTATTATAAGGTTATGATTATTTTATTCACAAGGAAATACTTGCAATGAAATTGTCTATTATTACTTCAATTGTCAATCTAAAAATTTAATAATTTATGCCACTTTTTCAGTTGTATTTTATTTCTCTTAGTACATATAATGCTGTTTTTTCTTATTATCTAATAGCATTTTTCACTAATTACTATGTAATAGTGTACTTGCACTCTACTCTGAAAAGTACTTTAGTTAGAATTGCAAATTTAAATTGACTTATAGGTTGATTTGGCAATAAAGGAAGGAATGCGGCGATGACACAAACATTGGCGATGAAGTGGGCGCCAAATGACAAAAGTTCGGAAGAAATTGATTGAATCGCGCCAGTTTGCTTGAGTTCCCTCACATCAGCGTTTGTAATTTTTTACTTAGATTTCCAATATTGCTAATATATTTGGCATTTTTAGATTATAGCTAATTTGCATTTATACCTAAAATATTGCTAATTCTTTTATATGCATTACCCAAAGAAACCTAAAAAAAGAAAAAAGAGTTCTTATAAATGAAGTCGTAATATCTATCAAATTTTCTAAAGGAGCAATGAATGGGTCGTGTAGGAATTCAGGTTGTAAATATGAACTCAATTACAGACACCTCACCAATATGTTGTGGTAACATAAAACTAACTTTGTGATCTATGACTTACATCTTTTATAGTGAAAAATATTAAGAAGCTCTTATCTAAATAAAATAAGATGCAGTTAGGGGCCCTGGGATAAAACGAAAAGTGAAACACAGGAGCCAACACGTTGAGGGGGGATTTTAAAAGTCATTATGGGTAAGAAAACTCATATATCTTGAAACATATTTAATATTCTATTTTCGTACATATAAGGAATTACTTCAGAGATTAGTAACAATCCTCAAGTTTAACAAAATCATATCATGGATAAGGCCAGAAACAATAAACTCTACTCCTTAGTCCCATTAAAAACCACACTTGACTCCTTAATGTTACTCTTATTACTGCGATACTATTATTTCGCCCTCAAATGAGAACCATGGTAATAATTTGCCTTACAAGATTTTACAACTTGGTCTTCATTCCCGACAAGCTTACCTCAATAACAGTCATTGAACCAGAAATTTATTTTCGAATTACTAGTGAGTGCAAATATTCATCAAGGCGCATGTCCAATCCAAAGGCAAATTTAAATAGAGAACTTTACAAATGAGCTAAATTTAAACTCAATTTATTGAAATAATTCTGAAATTCCCCAAAAAAGTTTTTGTATGTCCGATAGATATTTGAAAAAATTATATTTTCGCTTTTTTGCATGTCGGTGTGTAAATAGACCTCCCATGTTATTTAAAGCGATATGAATCCATAGGAGAAAAGTTGTGTTTGTCGTGGTATGACCAGGTGTACGCTAGTAGACGCACACTGGCCTAATGGCTCACCTAAATTAAGGCTCAACCTGGGGTCGGCTCTAAGAGTGCTTTAATTACAGCGCTTAATAGGACGTGGAATATTCAAACACGGTGAAAAATAAAAAATTATGGATGTTCTAGAACAAAGCGGATCCTTGAGGTTCGACGCGGTAAATGTGGGAGGAGCGTGACGATCTAGGGGTTAAATCCCTTTTACATTGATGTGAGCGAGTAGGACCTAGAAAGGTAAGTTCAATCTTTAACTTGTTGGCGGATCATGAGATGCTCACTCCAAATGGCTTTTCGGGGATGGCTTTTCCTATCCTTCAAATCCGAAGACGTGGTGATAAGGATTGAAGCGTGCCTAAAACTATCTCCACGAACAACACTGAGTGACGACTAGCTCTTAGATCTTCCTTGGCTCCTCGAAAATTAATTAATTATTGTCTGGTCAAGAATGTAGTCGATTCCCTCTTGATTATGACGAAGTTAACGGTTAACGTACTCGAAGGCGGCTTCAGACACAATCTGCCTGTGAATTTCGAAGTGTCGAATATATACTCCGAAATTATTTTGTCGAGGAGAGAGATTCATCGCCAAGAGGCTTCCTTAATTACCTTGTGTCGCGCTATGGGTCCCTAGTGAGAAGTTGCGATGCCCCATTAATGGTGTATCCATTGTTCTAATTTTAGCAGTATATAGAGCAGACGAATTTAGAGCGGTCAACTTCAAACTGGGTAAGTCAGTGTGGGGGGAAATTTATTTGCTCTCTCCTTATTCTTCCAAAATGTTCTAGTTACTTACCTAAAGTTAATTTCCTCAAAAGTAACATGGCATCGCCACGAAAAAATTGTGTGTGAGTAGAGAAAACCTAAATAAGGCGGAAAATTCCCTGAAATTTAGTATTTATAAACTGGTTTTAATGATTCATCAGACTTTCGCAAACGCAAAAAAGTATTGGGGAATATGATTCTAGCAGTTGGTTCATAAACCTGTTTTTACAATAGATGATAAAGTGAAACTAAGCAAATATATATGATAAAGCAGAAACACTTCTTGAGAAAACTTTCGATGACTCCTATATATAAAAGTACTATTAAACAATATATTATATTTAGAAACTAGACCTAAGTGTATTTTTGATACGAATTACAGGATAAGTCAAAGTTTCTATCTGTGGTTGGCGTAGTTTGTTTGTTCTCTTTTAAACGTTTGTGGAGTCTTTTATTTAGTTTGGTTTGCATTTGCGGGTCGTTTTCTTTTATTTTTGTGTGCGATCATGGAATCTTGTTCTTGTCGTAATGGAGTGGTGTTCTTTTCCATTTTAACTGCGTATGCGAAGTCGTGTTGTTTATTTTTTGTTTAGCATGTTTGGATTCGTGTTCTTGATTTATTTTTCGTGTGTCTATTTTTTTTGTCTTAATTTTACGTGGGTGGAGTCCTTTTCTTGTCCGTTAATTTGAGTTTGTGCAGTCTTGTCGTTTCATTTTAATTTTTTCTGTGTGTCTGCTGTTATTCTCCTTTTGTTCTGCATTTGTGAGGTTAAGTATTTGTTAATTCGTCTGTTGTAGCGGAGTCGAGATCTTGTCCTTTTTCTGTCTAGGTTTAATCTTTTTTTCCTTTGACAAATTTCCCTAAAACCTATTTAAATAAGAATTTTCTTACTCGTGTTTTAAGGTAATTAACTTACCATCTTATATCTCTTCTAAATTTTCGTCATCGTTCTTTCTTTTTCGTGCAGTAAAAAGCATTAAATAATGAGTACATTTTTTCCTCGCAATCTTTTCAAATTATCTCAATCGCTCACAAGTTTAATCTGACTTTTCCCAATAGCAAAAGTTCCTTCCCTCTGTCTTCAAATTTTACATATTACTCATATTTTACTAAATAAATTATTTCAAAGTTTCTCGCAAAGATATATACATACACTCATCTTGGTCTTGCAATTCTATTTCCCAAACACATGTCTCTTGATAATCTCTCCTTTGTGCTTTTTATCTTTCAACCAGATACATCCAATCTTTTGCTTACACAAATTTATTTAACTGATCTGGCAGATATTTTTCATTCAAAAGACACTTTCCAACAGGGAAACGGAAGAAGAAATAATTGAAGCAATGTTCCCAATTTATTGGAAAATCTTATTCATTCTAGATGAAGAGAAGAATGAAGAATATTACACAGAGTTCCCAAACGAAACCCTAGACAACCTAAACACACAGATCATTGAGGCGCACCTACACTATCAGGTGGGTATACTGCAAAATCGAGGCACCGAGATAGTCGAGGAGGAACCTTTAGACACAATACGCTCATTCCGAATTAAAGCCGCAGTCAAATCGGCGCTGAGAAAATTCAATTTTGAAAAGGCAGCACTGCAATTATTGAGGTAATAAAGAGAATATTTAACGCATGTCAAAATACAAGATACTTCTCCGATGCTTTCATCTTTTTGGCAAACCACAGGAAAAATCCAACGAGAAAAGGAAGCTACCGCCAATTTTAACTCTTGGAATTTGGGGGTAAGCTCTTTGAGAAGACTTTCAACAGAATAACTTTGTCTCACCTGGAAGAGCACTTCCTGTACAATTCGTAACAATTTGGCTTACAGATGAAGTGAAGTACGTTGCTGGCGATCATTCTCCTCATGATAAAGCTTGCTCAAGCCATTGTATGTTTGGAGATCTCTAAAGCATTTTATAAGGTTCGGCAAACAGGAATGCAATACAAGTTCCTGCGACTGGGACAAAGAGAAAACTTAGAAAAACAAAGTCCTCAACATAAAGAATTGCCTAGACAAGAAAAGCACACTTATACTAGATATAGGAACCAAAACTCACGCTATCTATTCGTTTATCACTAGTTCTCTTTTAATATTAGACATAACTTCATGTAATTCGCTTCGCCTTTATTGCTATAGTATTAATGTAAGTATTAATTGGAAAGGTTAAGGAAAGTAAAAACAGTGGAAGCCGCCAGGTCACAGTAGAATAGTTATGGCAATATGAAAGAGGAAGGGTAAAGCGCAACCAAACCGGCTCCAAAGTCGAAATGAAAGTAAAACAAAATGTATAGTAATTATGACCTCTTTGGTCTCGGATGCTACAATTTGAATGCTAAAAAGGCTACTTTATACTAAGGTTATAAGAATAAAGCAATAATAAAATATTCTCTCTGTTTTCTTAACCAGTAAAAATACCCTTGCTAGTTATAACAGTCAACATTCGTTTATAATTAAAAAGTAACATTAATAAAATAACAAATAGTAAGAGAGTTCTGGACCTGATAAACAGAATAGCATTGGAGAAAAGACTAGCAAGTAATATAGTTTGTGTCAGTTATTCCATTGCTAACGATATTTATAGCAATTAATTGAACTAAGGATTAAATTATAATATAATAGGCTACTGACATATTAGTGCCAAGTATTTTATATAATTTCAGGTAAAGTCGTCGATCTTAATCATAAAAAACAAAAGTATTCTTTCACTCTTTGTTCTTACAATACACACCAGTTAGGATACATCTTTGTTCAATAATTAGTTTATGGAAACTTGATCAATGTTTTTATTTTATTTTTCAAATCACCTTTTCATTCAGTATTGCATATTCACCCAAATTCATCAAATATCTTGGGTTTCTTTTCATTACATGAATACCTATTTGGCATATAATAAAAAAAGAGTTATGGAGAAAACTGGATGAATCATATATCACCTTTGATTATAAACTCTTCTTTACATTTAGAGGTGAAAAGGATATTTCAAAAATTAGAAGGGGAATATAAAAAGCAGTATAAATAGTTCTCTCATTTCTGTTCAACCGACAAAACCGATAGAAGAATTACCCCAAACAAATAAAAGGAGAGTCTTTTATAATTTATTTAATTTAAGATGAAATATTTTTATTTTCCTGAGCCTCAAAAGAAATTTTTCCTCTCAAATCTAGTGTTTTACCAGGCTGTAATCACGATTTTGGGGTTATAAAGCAAAGTTTATCCAAAATATACTACTATTTTATTTTTAGGCCTCATTGGGTTCAAAAATACACTATATCGTTACAAACAAGAGCAAAAGTCCTTAAATTTTTATTTTCCTAAAAATAACCATTTAATTTGCAGGAAAATTACAGTGAATTTTTTGGAAAATATAGCTTTTAGTGCTTAAATTTCATTTAATTAAAAGTCAGACAAGACAAATTATGTGCAAAGTAATGTGTATTTGCAAGAAAGTATTCGTCCAAAGTTAAATACCGATAATTATAAGTACAGCTACAACAAGAAAATATAAATTTCTCATAAACAATTGAACAAAATATAAATAATCATCTAACAGGTTAAATTCAGGGATCTGCTTAGACCAGTTCATCACGTTAAGGATTTCTCTATTTAAGAAATACTTCACCATCTTGGCTGTGTCAAGCTAAATTTCCTTGCATTTAAATAAGCACATTTTCTCCCGATGCTAGAAAAAAGATGATGGCATGATTCCGAAGAAAATATTGTATTCTTCATTGTTTACTTTGACTTTTAAACGGAGGAGGTGACAAATTTAGCTCTCAAAAATATGCCCCACACATAATGTTTACCTGATCCATTATTTTGTCTTTTGGGTGAATTTTTTATTCAATTTTGGCATTTACGTGTCATTGCAAATTGATAACATCCAACCGAAAAAATTCAATTTGCTTTTGTCAAGGACAAATCTTTTACCAGATTTTAACACTTAACATGTTGCCTCATCGGCCAACTTAGCTGTTTATTATTTTACTAATGGGAGGTTTGTTAGCTTTAGGGCGTGGTGAGTCTCATTCCTCTCAAAAGAGGTATGTATGTCAATATTGCGAGACAAATTCAGTTTCTTGTTCTTAATAACCGGCCGTTTAATCCCGACTCCGGTCTAAAGTCGGTGCACCATCGATTTCCATTGCACAGTTAAACAATGCTGAAGATAGTTTGTCAAGAGGGAAAAAGTGTGAGGAAGTAAAGTTTTCAAGTACCTTCATATTAAATTTTGTCAAAATTAGGAAACTAATAAATTTTACTCCCATTATAAACGAACTGATTGCTTTTTTTTACAAAGTTTAACGGTATCTTTCATCCTTTGCTTGGACTTAACAGGAGATAAAAAAAGTGGGACATTTAAAATGAGTAAAACTATAATCCGAGAGAATTGACTGCGCTCTCCTTAGCCACTGGGTTCCTGAGTGTGTGCAACCCCTCTTAGTTTCATTTGTAGCAGGTTCATCATCACTGCTACAAATCCACCACGTTTCTTATCAAGTTTCAAAATAAAGTCTACCAATAGATAAGGTGAGCTGAAATACCTTCATTCCTTCTTAATAATTAAAATATTTAAAAAATCGTTAAATTATTAATGAACATCACAGATAGTCCTCAAACTATCGGTTCTCATCGTCGACTTCATGGATTTACAGCTGTATAGAAGCTAGACTACATTTTCGATTCTTAATATTCTGTATACAACAGTTTCGTAAAAAGGTGAGCTGCCTCTCTCCAAAGATTATAGGTGAATGGGTGTTTTTCTTGTACAACATTTTTCAGTGCATTTATTTATTAGTTGTTTTCAGTTAAGAAAGCTAATAAGTTTAGAAAAGTGACAAAAACTTTTCTTTTAGAATAGCAACAGATTTCCCGCGAAATTTCTTTACAAGGCCTAAACTTTCTCGCTCTTTTATCGCATATAATATAATGGGAAAATTTGACTCTTCCCTTTATCATATCAGCCATCTTGGCATAGAAATACACAAACCACGGTGATAGCGAGTGCATTCTATGGTGTGAGATTTAATAACATTTAATATTGCAACAAGGGCTCAAGACCCATAGAGTAAATATTTAACCCAAATATTTAAGAGTTAGAAATGTGAGGCATTTTTAAAAACTCCAGATTCTGATCTAAATAATTTAATTTCAATTTATTAGTTTTCCCTGATATATTCTGTTGTGAAACAAGTTTTAAAAGCAACGAAGCAGAATAAAGTTGCAATCTTCTCTAATATGTCTATATAATAAAATCTATAGACTTCAGAATCATTATTTTTATCATCACTGGTTTATTTTTATTCCTTAGACAAATCTTTACAATTATTTGCGAAGGGGTTATAAATTCTTTTAAAAATTGGTACAAAATATTTTTTTATAGTTAAGGAAAGAGGTCCATATGCTAATCTGGTAAATATTTAAAAGGAATTTTTCAATTCAATAATAAGAACTGATTTTACATAACGGCTTAAAAAAGTAAACCAATATTTAAGGGTATGGTGATATCAAATAACATCATTAGCTCTGAAACATTTATGAAAGTTCAATGAAGTATTACTACAAGAGTTTATTTGTTATAAAATAAATTTTCACGATCTTTCTTAATAAATATTCTTCTGATTTTGCTAATTTTCTTTTTTCTTCTCTGTTTATTTATAAATAAAAATAAAAAACAAAAATAATTTTTCTCTCACCCATTTATTTATCATTCCTTTATTTATATTAGAGTTTTTTAAATCTCCAAGATTGAAATGGATAGTTTTATTAATATTAGAGTGAAGATAACTATATTTTTTATTATTCTTTTTTAAAAAGTTTACAAACAATTAAAAAAAATTTTTTTTCGATTTTTTATGAAGCTATGTTCCGATATCTTATATATATATCTTAGAAGCATACATTTACGACGACATATTTATCAATTGACATAAAATATTTATACTCATCCGCACGTGAGAAGTCACACATCCGTTTTTATTACAATTGCATATTGACCACTTGACCAATAGTGTAAAACGAATTTAAAACCTAAATTTAAAAACTAATTCTGAAAGTAAATAGCTGAAATGAATAATCTAAACCCAAACCAGAGCAGTTGAAGTGTTAAAAATTAAGAGATTACCATATGAATGAATTGCTTTAAAATTTAACGTTTATTGCAATAATAATATATTAATCTGGTAGCAAACCATTGAAATTCATGCGAGTACTATGGAATCTGAATTGAAATAAATCGCTCATAAGAATTGTGAGGAATATATACAAGTGAGAAAATGTGCTAAATAAATAATTCAAAACAAAGGTGACACGAGCAATTCCTTTTGGGATGAGGGAGTTTACTGAACAGTGAGGCCTTTGTTTTATGATCAAACACTAAAAGTTCTACTGAGGGCACTGAATGATAAGATAGTGGTCTTTCATTTTCCATCCTCACTGAATAATTAATATAAACAAATTTATCATCTTCTGCATCACCTGTGAGTTGGTAGCTATGTATTATACTAAGGTTTTAATAGAACAAATTACCAAATTTAATCTCCATTGCATTCGTCATACACAATGGATAAAAACGTTAAATCGAAAATTGCTAAAATAATCTTCCTGAATTAGAAAAATATATATATGCTGAAAATGATTTGGAAATATTTGACCAGCGTTGGCGAAAATATTTTTATAATTATGATTTTTATAATTATAAATGCATCATTAATACTAAACCCAGTAAAATTTTAAATTTTCACATAGTTTAAGAAGTGAAACCCTAAGGGAATGAATGATTTGGACGAAATATGTGGATTTGCATCATTTGCTATTCCTATTTTCGAGGTATAGCAAATATATATCTATCTATGGAGAGAAATTAGGTTAGCCGAGTGGTGAGGAATAGGGGGAAAGGACATCCAAGAGACCTGCCTCGGCTCCGCTACCAAATGAAGCGGTAAGATAATGAGGGAAAATTAATGGAGCAAAACTGTTCCCCTAGTTCGTAGCCAAATAAAAAACTAGTGCAAATTGGCCGGTAATTACTAGCTATGCCTGATTGCTGTTCTGGATTATTTGAAATGGTAGTAGAAAAAGAATATTTAATAACTAAACAAGAAATAAATAAATATTAATACAAATAAAAATTAAATTGGATTATCCTGTACATTGGGGCTCGATAGATATTTAGGCAAATGAACAAACTTGGCTTGAGTCTTCAAAGGCTGCGCTGGGCCAAAATCCGAATAAATATTTAGGAGAGGACCGGATTAATGGGATGCATACCTCCGACGTCTTGCAGCAGTTGATGCATTGGACTACGACGTGAAGGAGGGGAAATTCAACGAGGAGAATTGCAGAAGGTTGAGATTTACATCGAAATAACTAGACTAGGGAGTACTGGCGCTGGTAAATGAGAACGGCTGTTACTGGGAAATCGAAAATTGACTAGGGCGGAATTCCGACTTGGCAGCTTCTTGCTTTTGCGCTTGTGGAGACGAAAGAGGAGCTAAATCGAGAAGAGATGTGTTTCGTGCTGGAATGCAGGCCTGTACTGCTAAGATCTGCACGAGCCTGACGTTAAATACCAGCTGACGGTTTTGGATGGACGTTTTCCAGCCAGGAATTTGTAATAACGAGTGTCTTCCCTCACTCTCGCATGCATCCAGATGGTAGGCGGGTGGTCAGATTGCTGTTAAGGCTTGGAGCAGGAGGACAAACCTTCATAAGAAAATATATCCGCGTTCCAAAACCTCTCCCTTTGGTTTTTAGCCCTGTTTTCAAGTTCTTTGACCTTGTATGTGAGAGCGACGTTTGCTTTTAGGTTTCACGTGGAGCTTTATCGACTCAATTCTTTCACACCTATTTCTTGTAGACATTGATTTTCATAGGTGATAGCAATCACTCATTTTTGCACTTATAATTTCAGCAAACTGTGTCTCGAGCTTTATATTTTTCATAATCAGAGAAAGTTCTCGATAAGATGGATTTAAGAGTGCAGAAAAATATAACCAGAAGACACTAGAGAATTTAGGAATTTCGAATTTAGTAAAAATCGAAATTATTAGGAAGAAACGGTAGCTGCTATTTACATTAAATACAGTCGGAGGTATGGATGCCCTTAAAATAACTTTGTATAAACGTAGAACATTATCACACGACTCCCTCTATGAACATTAGTGCCCGTGTAAGTATTCCTTGTCAAGATCAGACCCATTACGAACAAATAATACTGTGAATATTTGACATCTGTATATTTCAGCAGAAAGCCCCAATTTAAAGTCATACTTTTCAGGGAAGCACAATTATAATAAAGAAAGGGAAAATTCCTTAGAGAAATAAAATGAAAGACTGAATTAAAGAAGGTTTCGAGAAAATTAATCCTTAAGGGATGAAAATATAAACATCTAGAGTAGGTAGGGATTTTTCATAGGTGTAATTTTTTCAGGAATTTATTATTAAAGATTGTTATAGATATATTCTTATTTAATGGATGCGATCTTCTTTGTGGCTTGTGTTTTTACATCAATTCGAATCATTATTTTGACATAGGATCTTTAAAGAATTAAGCTCAGGAGTTATAATATTTAATATTAATTTAATCATAGAGAATATTCTAATCATCAATTAATAATCTTTCCAAAATAAAAATATTCTATTAAGTTATTACTATTACTTTTAGATTTATTTATGATCAGTATATTCTTTTGATGTCACCATAAATTTGCAAGGCATTTGGAGGCTTTTATTTTCTTGGTGGCTGTAATGACAAGGCTTTTTGGAACATCGATGAATTTGGTATTTATGTTGGCTCATTTTTTAAATTTACGAAATATTTCTCTTAAGGTCAAACGACGATTGCCTCTGTTTCTTACAATTAAGTAAAAGCTTCATTTCCACAAACCTTCACCATTTATAAAAGCTTTTAACTAATACTTTTATAAAGCCAATGCCCTAACCATTAGGGAACCATCTACAAACCCACAAAATTGTTCATTAAAACATTTTAAAATTAGAGCTCTGTCTTTATATGTTAAATATTTTAGCCTTAGTAAGGGAGAAGCACAACTGGCTTTGTAAATAACAGAAAAATTGGAATAACACCTGACACAGTATATGGGCCATAATCCATAGGAAATAACGAGAGATGAAACAAAATGAATTTCGTCGTTTGATAAGAATATTGAACACAAAAATAAGTAAAAAATAGAGATAACAAACGGAATAAAATAGTATAAACTCAGAAAGATGATGCTCCTTAATGATATTTCCTTAATGCATTTCAAGGCAACTTTATGCGCCTTTCTTTGGAAATAACCCTTTTCGGAATTTAAAAAATATTTCAACATTTATTTTTGCCAAAGTTTGTGAGGAATAGATTCTAATTACACAAAATCGTTCATCTACCTCAATTTTAGCATCATTTTACACTTTGGAATAACAACGCTTCAAGGCCAGAAACAAAGCTTCTACGGGAACACAGACCAGAGCTTGATTTGGGATTGAGCGAAATAATGCGCTATATTTTCTAATTACTTTTAAAAGGCTGACTTTAATAAACCTGCATTTACTAAAAAAACTATTTTTTACGTTAATTTTTAAAACGAGTAAATGTCATAATAATAAATAAATATTTAAATAAATGTTTCATACTCTATTGCAACAATATCTCAATAAGAAAAGAAATTAAATGCAGACATAACAATTATAGAGATTTATTAAAAGGAAAAAGGAAAAAAACATTATTAATTTGAATATGAAATTAATATTAGGTTGACCTTTACCTTCAATAAATGTCATAAGGAATTTTCATAAAAATGTTTGAGGCTCGTCTATCTTTCTGGAGTAATTTTATTCCACTATTCTTCAGTAATCCTTTTCACTTAAACAATCTTAGCAGAGCCTAACGCACTTGTCAGCTGCATGCGCACTTGTTGGCTAGAATTCAAATATAATCTACGAGTGAGCCACTTGAGTAAGAAAACTGCTGTGGTGCTAGGAATTTCGGATTAAATTTTTGAGCTATGTTTAAGACGCTTATTTTCTTGTTTAAATTGTCAATTCAGTTCCAATCTCATTTGTGATTCCTATTGCGTTACATTTTATTCAATTACACAAACAACAAATTTTAGCTTTGTCTCTGCTACTTGAGTAATTGTTGTCGTAGCTAACTAGTTTTGGTGCGCTGATTCCAAATTTTTTCATAGATTTATCATAACACGTAAGCTTCCTGAGTTACACACATAGGATATATTGCCCACTTCGTCACTTTGGATCAATTAATGATATCAGTATTACGAGTTTGAGAAGAATGAGACATTTCTGGGCAAAGGTTTAGAATCGAGGCACCCTATTTTCATTATGGACGTCCTTTTGCATACCCATACAAGAGATGTATTACATATACAAGAAATAGTACTCACCTAACTATGAATTTCTTCAAAAATATTTGAGACTCTTGCTCTCTTGCTTGAACGTGCAGATAGGATTCTCTCGTTCTAGGAGCCAGCAGTAGTCATCCATCATGTTTTCCTTGAAGTGTCCTTGATACCTGCTTTCTATCATGGTGATATCTTGGTGGAACCTTTCCCCATGTTCGTTACTAATATCACTTATATTAGATGGAAATAAATCTAGATGCGAATACAATACATAAATGCATCTTAAGAGACATCTGACACCCCATTCGTTGATAGGCCTTTAGCATATTGTCCACTAGTTCTTCATAGTTTTCAGCCCTATGGTTACCAAAAAAGTTCTGCATTACATGGGCAAATGAATCCGATGATGCCAACCTAAGTGGAGTTAGTTTATATCTGAAATCCCTGTCACGTATCAATTCTCTGATCTCCGGTCCTACAAAAATGCCAGCTTTGAGGTTACTATCGGTGACGTAAAATTCTTTATGATAAGAACCCTACTTACCTGACACCACTTTCATTTAGTGTCGTAGAATTCCCCTCCTTTTTGTTCTATCTCTAAGAGTGCTAAGAGTGTCTAATATATATTGATATTATAAGAATATCTTAAAGAACAGAGCCGTTACCAAACACGTAAGGATATAAAAAAACGCCCACTAATTCACAAAATAAACTTATATTTTATCTTTAACCATTAAATACACAACCTTTATACATTAACTACAGCAATACTCTAAATATTATTATAAACAAGAATTAATTAAATTAGTTTCCCCACAAAAATTGGTTAACGTTTTCTCTAGACAAAACAATAATATAAGAATTAGGCTTACGGACTCATGTGGAGTTTAAAGGCCTCAGAAATGATATTGCCTCACGACGCGTGCCGTGTGTCGAGATGGGTGGAATTCCACGGTTGTTTTGGCGAGGGTAGCAGCTGGGGGGTCCACACGTTCTTCCGGGGGGGAAGGGTTCTTTAAGGACGAGAACCAAGACGGTGCTTTATGCAACACCTAGGCAGTCGTGGTCTCTCTGGCAGAGTGAGTCGAACTTGTTTCTTAAATCAAGTTAACTTGGAGTGGGGTGTGATCACCGAGTAACGAGCTCGAGGAGGAGCTTTTCTCCTTCGTTACTTATTTCCTTATGGACGAGGACTGAACTCGGGGAGAGTCTTCTTCAAGGGTGAGGATAACGGAGGGAGGTTTCACTGGCGAGAATAAGTTACTTAAAGTTTGGTGTGGCCACCGAATAACGGGCTCGAAGGGGAGCCTTTTCCTCCATCTTCTTAATTCCTCAAGGACGAGGAATACCCCTGGTGTTTAAGGTGCACCTGGATATGAGGAGTCTCTTTGGCGAGAGTAAGTCGAACTTACCAAAGTTCACTTATCGTTTAGTTTGATAACCAGGGACTTAGCTCAAGGATGAGCTTTTTCTTAGCCCCTTAAGGTAGGTAGCCCTGCCTCTCTTGCAGGGTACTTCTTGGTCTGGCGAGCCAAGTACACTACCTCTCCAGTCTCGGTAGCTCGGTTATGGATCCGAGGACTTCGTCACCTAGAGACTGACGTATACTACCTATCCAGTCTAGGTAGCTCGGTTTTGGATCCGAGGACTTCGTCACCTGGCCTGACGTATACTACCAATCCAGTCTAGGTAGCTCGGTTTTGGATCCGAGGACTTCGTCACCTGGCCTGACGTATACTACCAATCCAGTCTAGGTTGTTCGGTTTTGGATCCGAGGACTTCGTCACCTGGCCTGACGTATACTACCCTGATTTTTCTCAGAGTTCCTCATTTATACCTCGCACCACCACTGGGGGAGTGGTAAGGGGAGGAGGGGCTTGAGGACGGCCCCAGGAGAGCTCTTTTTCCAAACGGTCTTTCCTACGAAGTCAAACATCGGCTCCTCGTTAGCCATCGAGATTGGGAGAAACCCGTCTCCAATTTCTTTTTCAACGTGAAACTGGATCTCACTCTCCTGGGGGAGATCTTACCTTTTTGACCTTTAGGGTCTTACATGGCACCGAGTTTTGCCACACTGTGGTTAAGCACTGACCCACCGATGCCTTCGACGGATGTCGTTGCGGTAACCGCCTTGGGACTGCATCACGAGTGAACGGGGGGGTGGGGGGTGGAAGTGACCATTTCGCGACACACCTCCCACCGAAGAATTTAATGGGGAGTGGGGGATGCTTCCGGGAACTTAGAACACCTTACTCAACCTAGTCGAGCTTAGCAAAGATGTATTTCTTTGAGCCCTCACTTACATTAAGTTTCCTTACACATGAGCGCCCACGCGCGCATTTACACAGGCAATGTGTCGAGCTAGACCTACTCGCAATACAATTTTACATAGAAAATTAAAAAACCTTAATTCATCGATTACCCACAAAAAAAAACAACAAAACAAGCTACTTCCTTACCTTTCTAAGTTTTTGAGAATTTAAATCCTAACGATAAATATTAACACGAACAACAAATGAAAACATGGTTTCACCCTCATTAGGTACGGAAATAACCCTCAATGGTTTTTCGTCTCCACCTATAGGGCAGCTGTACATTATCGGCTCCTTTGATGTAGCTGATCCTAAAATGGTGCTCTGTGACCATTATTCTACCGCGTCTGATCCGGCCGTTTTGGTTATTGAGTCTACCCAAGTATGGTACTAAATGGTAGCGGTATTTCAACCTACTCGAATTACCCTTCTTATGGTACTTGACAACCTTTAAAATGAACATTATGGCTAGAGCGGCCTGTTGTAGCGGGGCATAATTGATGGGAGCGTAGGTCCCATAGCTCTCCTTTAACCAGGTACACGGGAAGATCGTGTCTGGGTGCGATCTTTGGGGATCGAGAAAACTTTTCCCTGCGAGGTCGTTAATGGGCTTGGCGCTCACTACGACTTGGCGATTTAGCGGTAACTCCGTGGACGTTCCGTTCGGGGAGGAGACTACTAGGGGTAGGGGATACTCCTCCGCTTCTACCATTTGATTAGTATTACCTGGGTGTTTCGCAATAGCACCTCTTTCCTCCTTCCTTGTCAACTCATTTGACTCACTTCTCTTAGTAGGTAGTTCCTCATGTACACCTGCTCGTACCTCTACTCTACCTTCTTCTTCTTCCCTGATAACCCCATTTGGCGGGGTTCTCCTCGTAGGTTCTTCCTTAGGTACTCCGGCTGGTACCTCATTCCTACTTCCTATTTCTTCCATCGTTACCCCATTTGGCTGGGTTTCCCTCGATGGTCCTTTCTTAGGTCCAGGCCGGGCTACAACTTCCTCGGCCTCTATGAGATTCTCGATAGGTGCTCTTTCGAGTGCGAGCAATCTTTCCTTTTCTTCTCTCTCTTCTCTTTCAGCTTGAGCACGTTCTTTTTCCCTCTTCAATCTCCTTTCCTCGGCTTCTTGTTCTGCTTTCGCTATTTCGTTTTCCCGTCGAGTTCTTCTTTCTTCATCTTCCAGCTTTATCTTTAGTCTTCTTTCTTCATCTTCCATTTCTGTCCTTATTCCGAATTCTCGTGCTTCTCTTTTCAACAGTATTATTCTTTCGCTTGTTTTACCTCCTCTCAGCATTCTTCTTTCCTCTATTTCTAAATTCCACTGTATTCGGGATTCTTCACTTTTCCGGTTCATCCGTATTTCTATATTTTCCCTTTTACTATCAAACTCTATTATTTCTTCTTCTTCTTCTCTTTGTATTCTCAATTCTTCAAGGATGTAGGCATCCATATCCTTGCCTTCAAATCCTAGAATTTTGGCTTGTTGGTAAAATCTTTCGACCGGATTTATTTTGTGTTGGTCCGTCGAATTTTCGTTACTATACACTCAGGTAATTATGCCACCACTCACCAGGTAGCGCTCAGCATAACTTACCCTTAATCTGACTACTATACTGATTGAAATACCACTCCCCACAACAAATTTACCACTTGACCTACCAATTACCTTTAGATTGTTACCACCCCTAACTCTACCAATTTTCTTCTCGTCAATTATTCTCTTGTTCCTGATATTCCTTTACGTGTTGGCTCTTTCTTAATTCGACACTGCTGGGTTCTTTCCTAATAACAACCTACAAAACCTGACACCACTTTAATTATGTCGTAGAATTCTTTCTGATAAGAACCCTACTTACCTGACACCACTTTTATTTAGTGTCGTAGAATTCCCCTCCTTTTTGTTCTATCTCTAAGAGTGCTAAGAGTGTCTAATATATATTGATATTATAAGAATATCTTAAAGAACAGAGCCGTTACCAAACACGTAAGGATATAAAAGAAACGCCCACTAATTCACAAAATAAACTTATATTTTATCTTTAACCATTGAATACACAACCTTTATACATTAACTACAGCAATACTCTAAATATTATTATAAACAAGAATTAATTAAATTAGTTTCCCCACAAAAATTGGTTAACGTTTTCTCTAGACAAAACAATAATATAAGAATTAGGCTTACGGACTCATGTGGAGTTTAAAGGCCTCAGAAATGTTATTGCCTCACGACGCGTGCCATGTGTCGAGATGGGCGAAATTCCACGGTTGTTTTGGCGAGGGTAGCAGCTGGGGGGTCCACACGTTCTTCCGGGGGGGAAGGGTTCTTTAAGGACGAGAACCAAGACGGTGCTTTATGCAACACCTAGGCAGTCGTGGTCTCTCTGGTGAGAGTGAGTCGAACTTGTTTCATAAATCAAGTTAACATGGAGTGCGGTGTGATCACTGAGTAAGGAGCTCGAGGAGGAGCTTTTCTCCTTCGTTACTTATTTCCTTATGGACGAGGACTGAACTCGGGGAGAGTCTTCTTTAAGGGTGAGGATAACGGAGGGAGGTTTCTCTGGCGAGAATAAGTTACTTAAAGTTTGGTGTGGCCACCGAATAACGGGCTCGAGGGGGAGCCTTTTCCTTCTTCTTCTTAATTCCTCAAGGAAGAGGAATACTCCTGGTGTTTAAGGTGCACCTAGATATGAGGAGTCTCTCTGGCGAGAGTAAGTCGAACTTACCAAAGTTCAATTATCGTATGGTTTGATAACCAGGGACTTAGCTCAAGGATGAGCTTTTTCTTAGCCCCTTAAGGTAGGTAGCACTGCCTCTCTTGCAGGGTACTTCTTGGTCTGGCGAGCCAAGTACACTAGCTCTCCAGTCTAGGTAGCTCGGTTGTGGATCCGAGGACTTCGTCACCTAGAGACTGACGTATACTACCTATCCAGTCTAGGTAGCTCGGTTTTGGATCCGAGGACTTCGTCACCTGGCCTGACGTATACTACCCCGATTTTCCTCAGAGTTCCTCATTTATACCTCGCCCCCCCTACTGGGGGAGTGGTAAGGGGGGAGGGGCTTGAGGACGGCCTCAGGAGAGCTCTTTTTCCAAACGGTCTTTACCACGAAGTCAAACATCGGCTGCTCGTTAGGCATCGAGATTGGGAGAAACCCGTCTTCAATTTCTTGTTCAACGTGAAACTGGATCTCACTCTCCTGGGGGAGATCTTACCTTTTTGACATTTAGGGTCTTACTTGCACCGAGTTGTGCCACACTGTGGTTAAGCACTGACCCGCCGAGGCCTTCGACGGATGTCGTTGCGGTAACCGCCTTGGGACTGCACAACGAGCGAACGGGGGGGGGGGGCGGAAGTGACCATTTTCCGACAATCGGTTTTCTTGGAACCAAATTTCTCTTTGAGATACTGGAATCCATCAGAATCATGGGCTATTGCTCTAACAAAATTCGTGATAAGGCTAAGTTTGATATGAAGTGGTGGGAGGTAGATCTTCAGTGGATTTACCAAAGGCATGTGCTTCATATTGTATTGGCCAACTATGTGTTCTACTCTTTCAGGCCACATTTTTACACTATAATGATTTTTGTCTTCACAGCTGTTTCATAGGCATAAGAAGCACATATTCTTTGTAAATCTTAGCTGTAGTCCAAGAAGTAAAGTAATTACCTTTAGATTACCACAGATATTACACATATGATGCGAGTAATGAACACCATCCAAAATATATTTCATTGAGTCATATGGCTCTAACATCCCAACAATAAGTGCGACATGAATTAAAGGGTTTTTCTAACATTGTGTAGCAAAATAGCTTTGAGGCTAGCAGTGCTTACATCGATAAATAGTCTCCATTCATCAGGTAAATGCTTGTTTAATAGATGATACATGAGGCTATTAGCATTACTACAGAAACAAGAATCATCTTTTCATTTTGATGGAGGCTAAGCCCTCATAGCTTTTACGGGAAATGGATATTTTTGCACCGTCATCTAGATGATTCCATTGCTCTAGTCTTGAGCCTAACATTTCTGCGTTCTCCTTTGACAATGGCGAATCCGTCCCCAAATCATTCAATCTTTGTTGATTTAGTCACTGGATATTCTTTTTCTTAAAATCATCCTCATACATTACATGGTCGTTGTTATTCTCCTCTTCACGCGATGAATCATCTTTTTTAATTGCACTAGCTGATGGAGGAACTCAGATTGGCATCTCCATATTATGGGAGACTTGTTTTATAGCTGACATACAATTTGGCTATAAAATTTCTGACTTGCACTTATTCGAGAATTCCGTAATATTTGTCATAAAAAAGTAGCAATCAAAAACATGTTTTGTTAGCTCACGCCACACCATTGCTACAGCAAAAAGCATACCCTTCCGTTTGCCATTTAACCACTGTGTGAGCCCCGTATTTCACACAGTACAATATTTGGGAGGTGCCTAGGGTTTGTCTTGTTCAGCAACTGTACAACCAAAATAAAAATTGTATGCAGTTTTCACTCTTTTAGCTAAATTGTCCCTGGTTGTTTGGAGTATATCTTCAACATATGTAACAAAAGTTGTCTGGTCTATTTATACCTCCTCGCAGAATTCATGTTTTCAACTTAGTTTGTATATATCCTGTTATATACCTTTGTAGACTCTTATTTCATTTAGAAATTAATTGACAGAATAATCTGAAAGAAAAATGCAATTAATCTCTGTATGTAAATACCGTTTTAACACCACTACTTTAATGTCTAAATTTGAAAACGTGATAAAGCAGGAGGGGAACGCAGGAACTAAACACACACAAAACATCCTTTCACTACGGTAGCTGAAGCAACCCTGCCCATATGTGATCTCAAGAGTATGTGTGTAACTCAGGAATCTTAGAGAAGCAGCAGATTCGGAATCAGCATAGTCGATTTAGTATAATTCACAAGGTAATACTCGAGTAGCAAAAGCATTGCTGACTACTGCTATGAACCAGTACATAAGCAGTAAAAGTCATAAAAACATGCTCTAAACTCTTCCATATATGACATACGGAACCCACTTCTTTTTTACAAAGTCTTGGCTATTAATTAATGCGCCAGTGCCAGCTGCAGTGAATATCCACATAACATAATAAAATCTTCTCCATATTTAATATTAGGTAAGTATTATTTTCTTTGAAGATTTTCAAGATCACCCCCAAACGTAAAAAATAGAATTATTTTTGTATCATCTTATCATCTGACCATAGTATACTATCAAATTTAGCTTGAATATCTCCAGTCAGGCCTTTTATTGATCTCTTTCAACTGAGGCTACCTTCTAATTACATGAACATGAAATCCTTCTCGGTGTAAATAATGTTATACTTAAAATAGGGTAAAAACTTCCCCACGTGCTGTAATATTCACTTGTAAATCAATTAATTAAGTACTAGATGTGTTTGTCTTCGTTAAAGACCAAAAATCTCTAGATGTGTCTTTTGGTCGATCTTCATGAGGACGATTTGCTGCAATCACATTATAGTTATACTTCCTTTCTTGCAGAAGCTGAAAGATAAGATGTCTTCATCATTGCGCTCTTGCAAATGTTTGATGGCAAACTGCTGAGAACGAATTGTTGCAAATTTATGCGACATTATAATTAACCAAAGATTCGCTAAGACGAACTAACCGTCAGCGTTTCAATTCCTCTTATACGATGGGAAAAGAAGGGAATTTTTTTGGTAGGCCTTCCATTCCATTCTGTATCTTTCTGTCATTCGGTCGTATGTGTTCGCGATTTGATTTCTATTCTATCTCATTTGATTAATTCTATTTATTTTGTTCTTTTGATCTTCACTAGTGCGCCTTTCCTATTCCAAATGCTTTAGATTGCATAATCAATTTCCATTAGCAGAGATTGTTCCCATACGTCTTGTGCTGCGGGTAAAATTAACCCTGCGTAAAGTGTATATAATTAGATTTTAGCAGTCTAAATATCATTTAATACTAACACACATATATATTTAACCCATTCATAGGTAAATATAACTTAAAGGATTGAGTGCTTCCCTTCTCTTTAAGCAACACAAAAGCTTATAATTTGGCTTTAGCGCTGTGTATACTTGTATAGTGGGATAATTAAATACTTACACGAATGACAAAAGTCACGTGAATTAGGAGCCAAGATATCTTTTTCTAGCGTTGTAGTTTACTAAGGAATGGTTTCAAAATTATTAGAAAAACTAACTGAGTAACGGTTTATATGAAACAAATGCCTACATATATATTCATTAAAATAAAAGCAACTCATGTTATCTATAACTTTGCATATTAAATTGGACCCAAAATAGCACTTATTCCCTATAATCTCCTGCTCTAAATTCTCTAAATTGATCAAGCAAGGAACACAATGTTACTGCAGCAATATAAGCACGAAAAACGATGACACAATTAAAGAATATATAAATGGGGCCAAAATTAGACTTCGTGTCGGAAGTTGCGGATACTTATTTACGACTGCATATTTATGTGCACTTTATATTTCTTTCAAGTCAATTTTCATGGGTCTAGATCATTCTAGAACTCTTATTCCTCATATTATGTGGAAGTCTCTCCTTAATCCACTTTATTATATTTTCTTTGTCATTTAGGGGTCGAAACATTATTTCTTATTTCCACTTGTCTTTGCACGGCCTTCATTAATGGATATAATTTTACATTTACATTATCATAATGAATTTTAAGATAATTTATATGATTATAATTCAGCCGGAAATCAAATTAATCAGTTCTATTAGCTTAAATTGAAGGAAAAAGAAAGAATGAAAAGGAAATAAATGAATTTGGTGATTTTGTTTTAATCAAATTCTCATTCCACTGAATATTTAAAACAATTACTTTTACTTTTTTTTCCATTAAACATTTTTATTTCCTTACCTAATTTGTTCTGCTATTACTGTCTATTCTTTCCCTTCCATTATTTTTTATTTCCATCCATTCTCTAACTCTATTATGTCCTTCACAAAAATTTATCTAGGAAAGTGATAATTACTCTGATCTGCCGCTTCTTTAGCAGCCATATTATATTTTCTCTCATATTTAATTACATCTTTTAATTTCTACATTATCTCTTTTCAATTTTTTCATGTGTTTAAAGACACCTATTTGCTTCTGTGTATTTTTATTACAATAAATATTTTACTTTGTGATACGGAACACTTTAGATTAACTTCTTTGATCAACATTGTTATAAATAAATAAAATTTAGCAAATAAACCAAAATTTAATTAGTTAATTAAAAAAAGCTCTCAAATTGACGACAATTTATTTAAACTTTTGTCCCCAAACTGTATATATTTATATTCCTGTCATTTTATGTTTATTTGCCATTTTCAATCGATATAATTTTTGTTGTTTTATTATGGAGGGACATTGAAAAATTCCTCCTTTTTTATAATGCAGTAATTTGTTCGCCATTAAAGCTTGAAGGTAGAAATAAGTATCATTAGAAAGAACAATATTATATATTTTATTAGCTACATTTGACATTCAAAATGACCACCACCAAACTCTATGCACTTAAAAATACGATTATAAAAATTCCTTATATGATTCTGCAAAATATTGACATCGATGGATGTAATGAATTCCCGAAACTCATTCTTCAGTTATGCGATATTAGATGCTTCATCTCAAAATAGTCTTTCCTTTACAAAACTCCATGGAACGTTTTTAAAGGTAAGAAGTGAGGTAACCTGGCCGCTGAGGGGAAATTTGTCCTCTGCTACATTAGTTCTAAGGAAATCGAGCTTTCAAACATGTCATGGTGGAATATGCAGTTTGGGTTGTAGCGCCATCTTGCTAAAACCATACGTCAGCATATGTGTTAGTGGCGAAAAAGCTTTGGAACATGTAAAGATATATGGCAGCGTTAATTGACTAACCTTGTCCTGTTTCATGGTCCTCCAAGCAATAGAGCCCATAAATTTTATTTCCATCTATTCCAAACAATGTTATCTCTGGGGCTACAAACGTTTTTTTAAATTGGTTATCTAGCTTAGTTAGTGACCACGTCCGATATTTCTGTTCATTTGGCATGCCTTTCACCTAAACGTGACATTCATCACCGAAAATCATATTATTTAATACTAATTGTTTATCATAACACATTTCTTATACGCTGAGCAAAAATGTTAACATTTGTTGCTTAACGCGGATTGAAATTTCGTCATCACATTGATTTTGTGTGGCTTTAAATAAAGATCTCTTTTTAGAATAGTTTTCATATCATCTTAATTTAAATGTCTTAGCAACCAATTTTCTCACTGACTTTGTTGCACCAGCATCAATTATCCTCCTAACTTTGTCAATATTCGTTTCTATCCTCTCCCTTTTCTGGCTACTCTACACTTTCAAATCTATTACGAATTTTGCTGTGGAGGAATTTCTCGAGATTCTTCTATTCTCTAATCGTATACCAGATATTTCTTGAACATGAGTCATTTAATTATGGAGCCATGTCGAATCATTCATTCCACGACAAACCTGGCTAAAACCGAGCAGTTTAATATCTACATAAATAATTAAGGTTAGGCTGGGATAAACTGTCCATTGCAAGCCTAGGATACCTAGGATAATTCATAAACTTTAAAATATTGTTCTTTTTAATGATACAAATTTATATATTTCAAGATTTAATGGCTCCTAAGTTACAGCATTATAAATACAGGGGATAATTTTGGCTGTCGCTTGCTATATTTTCTACTTCTGAAGGGAGTTCCAGTGTAGTTCAGGCCTTAGAACGGCTCAAGCGGTAGGCCCTCCCGCCAAAGTTTCCCTCTAGTCTAAAACTAGATTCAAACTACCTGGATTATTTGTTCTACCCATCTTTTGTTTACCTTTACAAGCTCCTTCACACCTACTTTTTTTGGCATCGTTGTCGCCGACCAGGCTTCGTCCACTCATCCCTAATAGGGAACAGATTGGGCACAAAATCACATCCAATTTGCGTCGAGTGGAGTTTTGATGATATTTAACATGCCACCATTCCCACTTATTCCCCTTCCCTCCACCTCCCCTGATATTGTTCTTATTAGAGACCACCCCGCACACGAAGGTTGGGGGTCAATTCTACCATGGAAACCATGCTGCAATTTAAATCTGAAAGTTTGCGTGCCCTTCAAACCTCAAACCTAAAGGAAGATAATCAATTATATGTCTCGCAATCTAAACTTTTTTACTTTCACCATCATCACCACATTCTTTAAGGAAATTCTTTCCTCTGAAGATGTCCTCGTTGGTTTTGGCTTAGATATTATAGAATGTGAAGTTTCTGTATGCTATTTTCTATATCTTCGACTTTAATTCTTTTTGTCTGTCTATTTGTCTATTACCAAGTAGATAAGACTAACCTGTTATGCTATTGACATCTTTGTCTACTCCTCTTCTTTCTTCTTTTTCTTTATACTTTTACTTTGTACCTCATATCTTTATCTTTTGTTCTCTGTCATCATTTTCCACTTACGCTGAATGTTCCATTTTGGTTTTCTTCTCTTTTCTCTCTCAATTATCAAAATAATAATAATAATTGCCTCAATTTTGGCATCTTAATCTTTCTCCGGTTTTCTTATTTAGAGTCAGCCGAGAGGTCATTCTCTCCAGTGATCTTCCTTTCACCTGCGTCTTTTTAAGGTTTTAAAGGAGCACTGGTACCATGGTTGACTACAGAGTGTTCACAAAATATGGTAGGAGAGAAGACATGAAATTCGATCGGTTTCTAAACGTGCCTTGCAATTTACTTCCCATAATTTGATCATATTCGCGTTTTATTCAATTAAAAATACGGTTAAGAAATGGAGGAAGCTTCTTTCTAATAAATCTTGACATTTTATCTATTATTAAACGTAAAGAAAACTTCATTCAAGAATCTTTTTTATTAAAACAAGTACAGTATTCTCCTAGAGCATCAGGAGCAATACTTCCGCTGTAGGAACACAAATCCTTTTAATCCTAACACATTAAAAATAAAAGATCGCATCAACATAAATTAATGTTATTATAGTGTTAACGCCCCAGAAAGGGGGAAAATAAAAACATGGGGAGAATATTAATCAAAGAGGGGCAAATTGCTCGTAATGGTGAGGGAATTTCTATTTTTCTTTTTTATTTTAAACTTTGGATGGGATCAATTAAAGGCGCCTCATCTACCTTCGTTTGGCCCTAACATTTTACTTAAATATAAATTCTGATTTTCCCTATTTGACGCTATGATTTGTGGAACTCATTTATAAATAAAGCTCTGCACTCGTTGACTTTAAATACAAAATACTTGTGTTCATAAACCCTCTGAAAACGGCTACTTTCAGTTCGTTCGTTGTACATTTAATGTAATTTTTTCATGGAATTTATACATATGTACTTTATTACGAGATAGTTAATTTAGCAGAAATGGCTGCTTTGAAAGAATTTTGATAGGTAAAGAGTACTTTAAATTTAAGTAATACGTTTAACGGAGTGGTTGTAGGAAATAAAACTACACTTATGTTGAAGGTCATTCCATTCCATTATTCCTAAATTTTAATTACTGCCAAATGTTTTCTGCCACGCATAATTAAAAAATGCAGATTTTAAAGAGCGATAATTTTATTCTTAATAGTATGAATTTCACTATTGAAGAGGTAAGGATCATCATTTATGTACAGACGGAGGATCGTGTTCGAAGAAATTTATTGTATCACTATGACCAAATTAATAATATATGTAAGCAATAAAATGAGTAGGCTTAAGATAAGCAATATATTGAGTACGATCGAAATCTATATCATGGTGGAGGAGTGTACCAGAAGTGAGTACATTATTCTTGTGACCAATGTTAATGATGATTGGCAGACTGAAGACATTTTTTTCTGTTTACCTCATGTCTTTTTTGCTTTTTTTCTCTCATTTATCTATTTAGCCCTTGATATATAAGTGCTGTTTAACTTTGAAGGGTGATATAATTTAACTAGGAGCTTCATTGATCTACTAATCAATTTTATAGAATGTTTTTTAGCGATTATGTAGTGAATTCCTAGTGATAAACCCGCCTACTCTAGGTATTTTAGGACGTTTTCTTCAACTTATATTCAATGATACAAGGTTCCTGGTCACTTGATATAATTTTATATTGGTTTGAAAAACATGTCTTGAACATCTTCTTTATCACTTTTGACTTGTGATAAATAACTCTTGGCTATAAAGAAATAGAATTTGTTATCTTTTTTACTGTAATTTCTTGGGTTTTAGTTATACCACTTATTTAGAACGATTTTCAATGCAGAATAGTTATAAATTTTAGCTGAAACAATAAATATTGGTTAAATGGTGATTTTAATAATCATACCACTTATTAATTACACATCATTAGGAAAATACTAAATTATTCGAAGATTTAGAGAATATAGATTATCATATTACATAATTATGAATAATATCCTAAATTATATGTTTGTTAAGGAGGGAGCAATTATAATTATAGAAAAGGTTAAGACAATATTGTTTAGGTGAAGCATGATATTAGAGCCCGTGGAACATTTTAAGAATCTAGGATGTTTGCTGATGATAAAATGACATTAATTTAATTGTATAGATGATGAAATCCCTCTTTAGATTTAAAATACGACCTTAACACTTTCATAAAAGGTTTCAATAATTTACTACTTTCCATTTTCTTCAAAGAAGCCAAAATGGTTTTAAACACAATATACACAGAAAAGGCACCTTTCTTGATTTGTTGATTTCTCACACATCAGAAAATCGTGTTTATGAGTAGACAGTCTGTATTCTTACAGGAACATGTCATCATATTTTATAAGATTTTTCTTGACAAAAGTTCTAACCGTAAAAGAACTAAGAAGGAAAATTTTAAAAATAAAATATCGTTAGTTATATTTTTTCTTAAGCTTTTAACAATCTATTCAATCATTAAAACGTTTTAACATCAATATTCTATTCAAATATCAGAAAAAAATCCCATATAAACTGTAAGATTGAAATAAATGTTATATTGGAAACTGTAAATGATTTTAGCCTGATGATTAAACAACAAAAAGGCAGTTAAAAAAGAAATGAAAACAAGTGTTCTATTTCTTTAGGTATATTTATGAAGTTATCATGAATGTAAATTTACTCTAAGGTTCATTTGGCTTGGATGTATTTATCTACCACCAGGTCATTAGAAATCAGTTAAAAAATAGAATCAATGTTAATTATGTATATGTTTAGCTTCTTTCTCTCCGATGGTGTTCCATTAAATCCAGTCTCTCAAACTTTCCTTTCATGTATTTGAGAGCGGCACTTCTTGTAATCTCATATAATTTGAGAAAAAGTTTATTAAAGATTAATGTCCTGGCTATCAATGTTTCCTTATCCTATGTGTTAATAATATTATATATATATATTACATTTGAAACGATTTAAATACAATTATAATACGGAGAGGAAACCCAAAAGGAAAATGATATGAAATATGCAAAGAATTGTCAACGACATTTTTTTCCAAAGAATGAGAAACTTCCAAAAATATTAACTAGCCAGTTAATGTAAGACTATATTTAATGTAACAAATAAGAGTTGTTATTTAAAGTGGAGTGAAATTTTTTCAATGTAAAGCGAATCTACCAGGTTGTATCAGAATAAGTTCGAAAGCGACCACGTGCCATTCTGTACCCGCTTGGTCTCGAGATTACCGCATGGAGCGTTGGAAGCGAGGTTGATCTACGGCGAGGAGGTGATCCACGCCGTTTTATTGCACCCCAGCTCTATTTACTTAGGGTTACATTCTTCCTATTTCGCATATCCCCATACCATCTTCTTGCCCTCCGGCATAGATCGAAGTTCTTCGAGCATTCTAAGCAAACATTATCTCGGTTCTCCAGGAGTCGCTGCCTTTACCCAAGATCACGCGAGTCGTGGAAGCTCCGGTCTGGCCATTCCAGCCACTAGCGAGCGGCCTATATAATCCCCCGAATCGGTTAAGCGGGCAGCACTCCAGGACTTCCAGCCTATCATCGCATACGATCAAAGGATACGCTCACCTGTCGCGATCTGAAACACCGGCGATTTCGATTCTAGGACGAAGCCTAACTCGACATCCGTGAACTATGCCATAGTCAATCGGCGAGTATCTGACGAGGATTTACATCTTTGAAGGTCAAACTACGTGTGCTTTCTCATCCGCACAGTGAAGTAACCCAGCTTTCCCATTACATTTATCATATCCTTACCGGCCCTTCCTTTCACCGAATACGTAAGCAGTTGTAATCATTGACTCTACAGATTATTCTATAATCTAGTCCACCCAAATCGTTCCTTCCTTTGTGCGAGCGCCAGATTAAAATCCTCTTTTTAATCAACGACCTGAAACCAACCACTAATCCCATATTTATCCCTCCTGTGTCCCGTGCCGAGAGTTAATTTTCGCATGTACTAACATTCCATTTAAACCATGTAACTGTACATATTTCATCTTTATTTATATTTTAGTGAAGGTATATTTTTGTTATTATATTTTTCTTGTAGCACTAAACGAGTACCAGCTACCTATTAATCTTTGTCCAACTTGCACTCTGATTTATTTGTTTTGAAACAACCCTGCTATTAAAAAGTACATCATTAAATTCTCAACAATTTCCCGTCTACAAACCGCCTAAGGACGAATTTTATACCAACTTTGACCCAAACCTCCAAAATGCATATATATATATATATATATATATATATATATATATATATATATATATATAGAGAGAGAGAGAGAGAGAGAGAGAGAGAAAGATGGGTAGCAGTCTTTGTTGAATGCAAGTTTTGTTCAAGATCATGGTGTATTTTGCCTTAGTTAATTTTCTTTGGCAATTCTCTATTCTTCTATCTGTGATTTTTATTCCATCTTGTAGATGGTAGATAACTTGTCCTTTATTTATCTCTCTTTTAAATGAATGGGTTTGGTAAAAACCCAAACTAAGTTTCTGAGCTTTTCTCTTATTCGATCATCTTCGGAGCGTTTTGATATATCTTTTCCTCCTTTACGAATGAATGTGGAGTCAGAATTAGAGTGAATGAAAGAAAACGATTTTTAGGTGGTATTTATTGGGCCAGGTTGATCATAAAGTTAGAGGAAACGAGCCATACCGGTGAGTGGAATTTTAAAAAAACTTTATTATTAGATTCCTAAAGTAACGCTTGAATAGTGATGGCTGGCTTCTCTTCGTTTATTAAGATGGATTCTAAGTTGTTCAACCTAGCTTTATTTCCCTCTTTTCTTTTAATTACTGTGTTGTCAACTAGAATATCTCTCGTTAGATTGATGTTGTTTGCGCTGTTCATATGATTTTTAGGTCCTCCGCTTTTGCAGATGCATCGATAAACGTCTTTAAATTGGGATAGTTATCATGGCAATATATTTGGAGTTATTATAAAGCTTGCAGTCCTTATTTGGGCAGGTGAACTCATAAGCTATTTGGGATAAACATTGGAAAAAACAATTTTATTAAGTATTCGAATCCATATAAAGCGCTGCAATCGTTGAATATAACTTCTATGGTCTATGAATGAGGGAATCATTAACATAATTTCGAGTTTGAACTCACAATAGCTAAAGGGTTCATAAATGTGGGATTAAGTTAAATATTAGACGTGAAGTGACAACGTCTTGGATAAGTGATAGATCAAGAAAGCAGATGCTATTATTCTTTTTAGCTTAGAAGAAAATTTAATATTAGGATGTTTCGAATTTAAATTAAGTATATAACCAGTCAATGAAATTGACTGGTTGAATACTAGAAGGCAGAAAATGTTTTAATAATTATATCTTTATCAGCGGGATCAAAAAAAGTAGCTACGTCAGATTAAAGCAAATCAATGATAATCATATTGATGTAAAAATAAAAAGAAAACGTAGTATGTACCAACCAAATTGATGATCAGTTGTTAAATTTATTTCTAGATAATTATGTAAAATCAATTAAAACAATTTTCGAATAAAAATTTAATAATAAATTAGAATATAAACAGGCAAGAAAGAACGTAAGAAAAACGCTCAACTGCAATGCTAATAAGGTCGAGAGTTTCCTATCCTTCCAAGAGTTTCCTATTCCTCCTCATTTGTCCCTGTGCTAATTGGTCCTCTATACAGATGGGACTTCGTAGTCATAAACTAGGAAGAATACTTAAAATGATGATTTTATCGTTTGTGGCTCTATTTCTCTCTGTCCTTCAGTGTTTTCTTTCGAATGGCCGATGTTTGTGGGTCGTTTATGCTGTTATATTATTTACCTTTAACTATTTTCCACTAGGCTTGGATTATTTGTAAATTTTCTGCAAAGATTTGTTTTATAATAAAGGTATTGTCTTCATATACACAAACCGTTCATTAATTTCTCCATCCCTGCTCGTTTATCTACTTTTTTATATAGGTCTTCTCGGAGCCCAAGTAATTGTTGTGTCTGGTTGCCTTGTCTCATTTTTATTCACCTAATTTGCAAATTTTAAAAAAACTATAATTATTACAATTTGAAAATTTGAAAATGGCAGACTTGAATGTCCAAATTTAATGGGATTATATGTATTTATCAAGAATTTGTCTTTCTTCGAGTTTTGGTTTATTTACATCTTGCTTCTTCTTAATATGTATCACTACGTGAGTTGAAAAATGTAATAACCAAAAATGTACTAAATGATTCTTATCCCGTGTTAGGTTATTGAATCTATCTCAGTTTTTATTTCCTTTGAGCCTTTTCATGTTTATCGTCAGCTTTGTCTCCTTTGGAAAAAGTAGTTAATTTCCATACTGAAACTATATTATGTCTTTTTTTTCTCTTCTTTTAGTAATGTGTGATAAAAAAAAAGAAATCAGACCTCAGGGAACACGCGGCGAGAAACAAAATGAAAAATAATTGAGAAACAAACTTTTATGTCTCATGAGTAAAAATATTAAAAGAAAGGAAAAATAGAGGATTAGAAAACTGCGGCATCTCTTATTTTTGCTCAGTCATAAAACATGGGATATATATGAAGTGGTTCTCCCTCGTCGGAATTTTTCGACAACGTAAAAAAATACTCAGAAAAACACTAAAACACGTCTCATTTTCAGGTAAAATTTATTTCGATCATTTTCTCGGACATTAATTTAGTACCAAAACTTTAGAGAACACAATTTGTTTTCACAACTATGAAATTATTTCTAATTTAGTTTTAAAGTCACCTTTATTACATTCTTTTACCCATTTTGGATGAACTTTTAGGAAGCGAAAATTATATCTCTGCGAATGCGAAAATATAATCTTAGTGTAAATTAGCTTAATGTTTTTTAAGCGATATTTGTTAGAATAATATTTCCCCCTGCATTTCTCTCTCTCTCTCTCTCTCTCTGCATAAATAATGACAACACATATGATTTCTATTTAAAAAATATTTTTAGGTTTAAACTTCAATAACATAGTGTATATTTATTACAAAAACTTCCTATTCCATTTCGACTATCCATAAAATAGTGGTAAAAATAAATATTGATATAACAATGAGAAAGATACATTAATGGTAAAGTAAAGAAACATAAATATTGTTAACATGAAATTTATATATGGTATGACTCACTATAGCTCTTTAACAGCCGTGTGGTTTTTTATTGAGAATGTACAAGATTCATATAGGTTTCTATAGAGATTTCATTCCACTTTTTTTCACCAAATTTTTCCGACTTACTAATTTTGCGTGTTCATCTCTCTTGCACAAGATTTTTAAGTTTCTTCCTCAGATGTTTAATAGAGGTTCATATCCCTGTTTTGGGAATACCACTTTTTTACGGTATTGGTGTTGTTCTCTGTATTTACTAGTATATTTTATGGCATGGTTATGATTCTTGTCTTATTGAGAAGTGAAATGACTTCCATTTAATAATTTTATGGCCAAATCGCTTCCTGTTCTAAACATTTAAGCGCTGCTAATATTTCAAAAGCAAAGGTCTAGTTATGACAATTAATCTTCTAGTTACAGCAGCAGAGAAACATCTCGATATCATAATAAAGGAATCGAATTTTATATCTTCTTTCTAGATAACAACGAAAGATGAATACCAAATAATCAATAAAAAGACCCCTTTACTAACTTTTACTTGCTGATTTTGCTTTTCTTCTGAGAAGTATTTTCCACTTGAATCATCATCATCACTTGTACTAGATGATATTTCTATTAGCCTCCGACGTGTATGTTCCTGTTTGTTTAGGTTATTCAGTTTCGCTCCAAAATGGTTTGATGCTACTGATGTAGAAAGGTCTTATATTGGTAAAAAGTGCATGGATTTTAGTAGACTATATGCTATATATATTCCTCAAAAATATGTGTCCCACAATTGGATACTTCTCATTCGCAAACTGGAACCTGTGCTCCAGTGATAAATAAATCAAAACTTTTATGCCAGTCCATTCTATTTTATGAATATAAAATGCATTGAAAAATATCTTAGATACATTCCAATATATTTAGTACAAAACATTATTCTACGAACTAATGTCTAACAATTCCACACCGAAAAAACATAGTCAACTGAGGAGTAATTGTTGTATCTGCATTATCCTTTTCCCAAAAGTTGCTAGGTACTTTCTGATTTACTCTACTAGTTAGTACCAATGCAAAATTCACCTAGTAGGATATTCGAGGAATAAACTTAATTTTTTTTGCTATTGTTTTGAATAATGATCTTGGGCATTTATCGTTGGGCATATATGACTCGAAAACCAAAATCATTCTCAAAATCAAAAACAAAATCAATATCAACATCAACATCAAAAAGGTATGTTTGGTTGATTCCCCAAACTGGAGCTATCGAACCGAAAATATATGGTATCGTGAAAATATGGAACCCAAAAAAGACCTAAAAAGATTATAACGATTAGAACCGAATTGATTATGTTTTTTTAATATATTCGTTCATGCCATAATTTAAAATAAGAAAAATTACCAGGAATCTATTCCAAGCTCGAATCAAGAACTGATATGACCTGATCACTCTCTAGAGCCGAGAAATGCAAGAGAGTCTGTGAGTGCTTCAGATATGATGAGTTATTTAAAAGGAAGTTTGCGGAAAATTAACGACTCCTTAATCCTAAATGTTATCCCGTGGATATTTTTATTTAATTTTTTTATAAATTTTATGTTTTTGTTGAGAATAATACAAGATTAAAAATAATTCATTTTTTTGTAAATATTTAATCAATTAATTAAGTGAAACTAGAAGTTAAAAAGTAAATTTTAAAATCAGCAATCTCTCTGCTGAGGATGTACAAATCACATGAGGAAAGTGGTAAAATTTCCTTAGTAGACTACAAAGTGCAAGATAGAAATATAGTAATTTTGCTATAGAAACTAAAGGAAATCTTTCAATAAAATGATGTAATACACAAGAGAATTTTAATTTACCAATGATAAAATGCTACATATGCCAGTAACATATTACTATATGTTACTGGCATATGTAGTTTGAGTACTGAATAGATGGTAATTTATCTGATCAAAATTGTATTTGCAAACCTAAAGATAAAGAAAATTCTCAAAAAGGTATGCAGTGTAATTCTGGTCTCCATATTTGCGATCCAATTTTCAGCTTTGGAAGAATTTCAGCTTCGAGAAACACAATTGGTTCGTCAACTTAGAAATAGTTGCTACACAAATTGGCTCAGGTACCCTATTTCGATTAATGAGGTAGCATTCAGGAGTCAATTTATTTAGTTAATAAATAGTATTAGTAATATAAAATATGTCTTAACTACCTTTTATTAGTTGTAAACACAAAATGAAGGGAAGAGAGAGAGCGCCAAAATATTTCGTAGAATATGACCCAGACTTGAAACGCCGAGCGTAGGAATATCGTTAAAAGCACCTCAATCAATAAATCGGTCAAAAGCACCTCACTCAGTAAAAAGGTTAAAAGCACCTCACTCAGTAAATAGGTTAAAAGCATTTTACTCAGTAAATAGGTTAAAAGCACTTCACTCGGTAAATAGGTTGAAACACCTCACTCAGATAATAGGTTAAAAGCCCCCCCACTCAGTAAATAGGTTAAAAGCACCTCACTCGGTGAATAGGTTAAAAGCACCTCACTTAGTAAATAGGTTAAAAGCACCGTACTCAGTAAATAAGTTTAAGAATAAAATATCAAAGTGTTTTTTTTTAAATTTGACCTTCCAGAAAGAAAAGCAATTAAAAAACCTCCAAATATGCAAGGAAAATACGGAATAAAAGTAAAATATTGAGTCCTTTGGAATAGAGATAGTGTAAGACAATATATAGGAAAAGAGATTGAAAAAAAGGCAAGGAAGGATAAAAAAGAGATATAAATTTAGGCAAAAAATATAAATATCTCTGCGAAAGGCTAGAAAACGATTCCAATAAGACGAACATGATGATTCACGATCGAAATAATGGAAAACCATGGAAGTTAAATGCACCAAAGGAACCAAAACAGTGTCTAAATAATATCATTAAAATTTACCACTAAATTTGAAGAATTGGCAGGTAAAAAAATTCCTTTCACTAGGAAGCTCTCCTCGTGCGCTCGTTTCTTTCAATCTTACTCCATTTTGATGATGTCTACTCAAAAGCTTTCCTCAATTGAACCTTTTCTCTTTTTCTTTTCCGCAACATATTTGTTTCTAGATTATCTTAATTTTTTTCCAGAATAAAAAGAAATGAAGATTTAGAAACCGAAATGTTTATAAAATATATTTTATTACCATACTGAATTAATCTTGATTCTGTTCCATATTGAATAAAATAAATCAAGATCGATCCCCTAAGATTGAACGATCAATTTCTCATCTATAGTAGATTGTGTTGTTCATTTATATTCATTATTCATAGATTTTGGTCATTCCTATTCAATTTTTCTCTCACGGAGTCTTCCCCAAGAAAAATATCCTTTTTTGAGTCAATTCTTAATTTCCATTTTGTTTCCTTTTGGTTTTATTAAACGCAACTCTGTTGGCCGTATAATCTCAGCCTCGTGATCGCGCTCTTATATGTGACGCGATGCAACCTCAAAATTTGACTGCCGCTTGACAGTCGCTCACCTCGGAAGCACAAACATGATCCTAGACTTGAATTTTTGTTTATTAATTAATTTTCCGTTAATCCAGGTGTGAACAACTAAATATTATTATAATGGGATGGAATAGTCATTAAAGAGTAAATTGGAAAAAATACGAACCTGATTGAAGTTCACAAAGTGCATGACTTTTGACATAAATAAATAATCAAGGAATCTTGGTTACTTCCAATCTAGAAATAAGGCCAAGCTGGAAAATCGACGGTGGAAACGTGTTCCATGTGATTTTCTAAAATATTTCTGTGGCGAGTTATTGAATTATTAAAATTTGGATCACTCGAAGTCTCTTTGGTAGGAAAATTGGTCGTGACCAGACTAAGGCTCGATTTGAATCAAATTTGTGGAGGTTCAGAAACACTGTAGAGAGTACAGTTACTTTATGATGATTTACTGTGTGATTTTATGAGATTTGCTGGAATATTTGTGTCGTAGAATGGACTCTCGACCATATACTATATATACTATTCGTTGAGGGACTATTCAATTATATTTAGAGTGCGTAGTTATCTGGTTGACTGATATTATTTATCTTCAATATGCTTAAGAAGTGGAACTGAGCTCAAGGATAATAAAATACCTATCATTAATAAAATAGAGTTTTATTAATGAAACTATCAACAACACACAAAACGGAAAATGTTAAACCAAACAGAGAATGGAAAGGGTCTCGGGAATATCTGGCTAATCCGAGGAAGTAAGATTTGGGAGAGATTTAAAAAGAAAAAACAAATAAAAAATTAAAGGGATGGGATGGTTTGCTAAACCATTTAAAGCACAGGATAGGGTTGACAAAAAGGTTAAATACTTAAAGGTAATGTTCAGCTTACGTAATTAAAAGTTGTTGTGTAGAGGAAGGCGACGCGAAGGAATCTTCAGTCCGCTGGTGAGTTGCAGCCGAAGGAGGGGGGGGGGATTAAATGATCCTGAGGTGACGTCTTGGGAAGGAGAACCGTTTATTGACGAACGGGCTTCAAGAACAATGGCTGTTCTACGTTGGTTTTTCCTGAACAACAGTGGGGTGAGAACTGACTCTTGTCTACGGGCTCAAAGAACAATGGCTGTTGTAACGTTGTTCTCTTTCTAAACAACAGGGGGGGGGGGTGAAAACCGTTTCTTGTCAAAGGGTTTAAAGAACAATGGCTGTTCTAACGTTGTTCTCTTTCTAAACAACAGGGGGGGAAGGGTGAGAACCGTTTCTTGTCAACGGGCTCAAAGAACAATGGCTGTTCTAATGTTATTTTCTTTCTGAACAACAGAACAGGGGAGGTGAGAACCGTCTCTTGTCAACGGGCTCAAAGAACAATGGATGTTCTAACGTTGTTCTCTTTCTGAACAACAGGGAAGGCCTTGTGGACTTGGCGTCTTGAAGTCTCTAACCTTGGCACTCAAGGGATATTGTCCTCTTCTGGACAAAGATGGAGGATCTCGAGGTAGAGGGCCCTGGTGCACAAGGTGAGACTGGATCGGCAGGATGTGTCGCGAAGATAACCTGGATCTCGAATTTGCAACTGGATGACTCGTTCCGTCATCCTCATATTGAACGAGTACACCTCCAATGCCCTCGTTGTTCGCGTCGGTCTTAATTCCAAAGGATTTTTCCGGGTTGGGAAACTTTAAAATAGGGGCAGAAATGAGCTTACTCTTGAGCTGATTAAAATGGGAAACAGCGACATCGTTCCAACGTAGACGATCGAGAGAATTCTTTTTTAAAAGGGAGCTGAGGGGCGCCGAAATTGTAGCGAAATTCAGAAAATCGCCGATAGTAAGAAGCTGATCCTAGGAATGATCTTAATTGCTTCTTATTATTCGGGAGGGGCATGGCGGCGATTGACTTAATCTTGTCATCTTTGGGACCTAACTGGCTTTGTCCTTTTTTGAAATCCAAGTATATTATGGTTTCGTGGGTAAAAGAGCATTTGCTGGGGCCAATGGTGTGGTCATTTTCGAGCTAATAGGGTGGTTAAATGGTGAATTTGTTCCACGAGTAGCGACGTAGACATTACCAAAGTAAAAGGATACATTCGGAAGTCCATCTAACAACCTTCTCATGAGACGGTTATAGTTGCTACAAGCATTCACGAGGCCAAAAGGAAGGCGCTTAAATTGCATTAAGCCTTTCCCCGTTGCAAAAGTGGTATATGCTTTCACATTGGGCCAGGGGAATTTGATGAGGCACCTTGCACAAATCGAGTTCTGAGATGAACTTAGCGTTTTGAAAAAGGTGGAGGTTTTCGTCTACCAACGGGATGGGCTCGGCGTCGAACACAGTTACCGAATTTAACTTCCAGAAGTCAATGCACATCCGATAAGAGCCATCAGGTTTCTTGACCATGACGATTGGGGAACAATAATTAGAGGTGGAAGGTTCTATTATATCTAAACTAATCAAATTATCGACTTCGCCATTAAAAGCTTGGCGTAAATGAATCGGCATGGGATAGGGTTTTTAACGGACACGTTTTAAGGTTGTTAATTTAATATCATGCTCAAAACTAGTAGCGCATCCAGGCTTGTCTGAAGTAACGTCGTCAGACTGACATAATAGTTCTTGTAGCTGACTCTTTTGATGTGGTGTCAGCTGCGCATCGATATCCAGGTCAAAGGGTTCAAAAGACTCACCTGGTAGGAAAGGAAGAGGGTAATCGGCATCAGGTTGGATGCAACTGTCTGTGCTACGAACGTATCTCCATGGGCGCGTCGGTGGTACTTTTTAAATAATTTGACGTGATAGAGCTTATCGCCTGCTGAGGTACCAATGAGGTAATCTACCGGTCCTCGTACCTCGCGGACCGAGTACGGACCTTTCCATTGGCTCAGTAATTTATTACTAGCTGTGGGAAGAAGCAGGAGTACTTCATCACCGGGCTAAAATTTACGATCTTCGGACCTGACATCAAAATAGGTCTTGTATTTCTCCAAATTGACATCGGCATTTTCACAGGCGATGTTTGCGCATTTCTCAAGCCTTTGGGGTAGGTCCAAGACATAGGCGTAGGATGACTGGAGTTCTTGATCCAGTTGGGGCTTGATTAACAACTCCTTTAAAATACTGAGTGGTCCGCGTACATTACGTCCATAAAAGAGCTCGAACGGGGCGAAGCCTAATGTACGGTGAGGAATTTCCTGATAGGCGAATAGGGCGACCGGAAGATATCGGTGCTCTTCGTGGGGCTGCTCGGCACAGATCTTCTTAATAATGGATTTTAAATTTACATTTAATTTCTCGCACATCCCGTTTTTCTGTGGCCGGAAGGGAGTGGTAAAAAGGGGCTTTACCATGAGCAGCTTGCCTACGTACTCCATCAACTCAGAGGTGAATTGTCGGCCTCTGTCGTAGAGTATTTCCTTGGGGACGCCTACCCTTGAAAAGATGGAAATGAGGGCCTCGGTGCAAGAAATACTATGGTTCCAGCGAAGGGGGACAGCCTTGGAAAAACAGGTAGCAAAGTCTACTAAGGTGAAAATGTAGCTGTGCCCTTCACTCGAAGGGGGGTGGATAGGGCCAACCAGGTCGATGGCCACTCTGGAGAAGGGTTCAGTAATGACTGGTCCCCTTTTAAGAGGGCAGGTTTGACCCGCCCCTTAGCGGACGTCTTCTGACACACATCGCACGATCGTCAATGCTTTAAGATGTCAGCTGCAGCACCCGGCCAATAAAAATATTTTAAAATGCGCTGGCCCGTTGTAGTATGACTAAAATGACCGGAAAAAATGCTGTCATGAGCTACTTTGAGCACTATAGGAACATGAGATCGTGGAAGGCATAGGACAGTAGTAACAGCGTTATTACTGTCCTCGGCGGATCGATAAAGTAAGCCACCTTGCTCCAGGTACCTGATGACTTTGGGTCCACGGACAGTCTTCGTGTCCTTGTTTTGGGCCTTATCCCATAAGGGTGTTAGTGCTTCACGCTCCTTTTGTGCCGTCTTAAAGTCCTGGTTAAGGATCTTCGAGAACTCGGACGGTATCGGGGTTCTGAGGGGGACTCCTGGGCTTCCTTCTTTGCTCGACTTCGAGTAAGGGTGGCCTGGGACACGGGGTCGGAGCTTACTTGAGTGCTCTTTCCTATAAGTACGGAACAGAATTTTATGGGTGCTGAAATGACTTCAGCCCAGCCATCTAACGACGGGGAATCGGTTCGCCCGCCCAAGGTAGTCCTGTACCACCGAAAACTTTTCGTGGTTAGGGTCCAATGGGGGAAGGAGCTCGTCGGACACGATGAAACACGTGAACCTTGTGTCCCTTACGAGAGTCGATACTCGGCAGCCGTTCACGCTGCCCGCCTCAAATTTCAAAGTTCCATGTGAATTTTTGAGAAAAATAAAATTTACCTGGTGGCCTGATGGAGGGAGAGAAGTTGCTGCATGGGTCTGCACCACCGGGGAAGCCAAGGTGGCATTAATCTGGTGAACTTGGTGGGCTGATCCGCTTTCAAGCCTAGAATTTGGGGGGCAATTCCAGCTCATGTGGTTTTCTACACCATAGGTGAAGCATATGATTGGTCGCTTCGGGAAGAGTGATGGAGGAGAAATCTTAACAGGAGGTTTGGTGTCCCGTTGTTGGTTTTGGGGAAAGAAGTTTTGGGGTTTTACGGGGCTCGGAAACATCGTTCGCTTTCCTGGGAAGGGGCGCGAATTCTTCCTTCTTTCCTGGTTGGGGGGTTGGTGAGAAGTTCGATTCTTCTTGGGGTATAAATTATGGCTTGCGGCATAGACATCCGCTACTTTGGTACACTCTTTAAAGGTCTAGCACCGACGATCCTTGACGAACGCGCGGATTTCCGTCGGGCGAGACGCCATAAACTGATCCCGCAACACGAAGTCTGTTAAGGACTCGTGGTTAGGATCAACCTTTGAGGATTCTAACCAAAATAAAAATTCCTCTTAAGAATGTATTCGAATTGACAGAACGTCTGAACAGGTTTAATACGACCTCCTCGAAATTCTTGGCGGTAGCAATCGGGAGTCATATTATGAACGGCCAATAACTCAGCTTTTAAGGTGCTGTAGTTAATTGTACATTCAGATGGTAGAGATATAAAAATTTCGCGCAATTTACAATTTAACAAGGGAAGTAATCTTGCTACACCTTCAGCCTTCAGATCCATGTTAATGATTTCGAGGATCTTTTCGAAGTGGGCTAAAAATGCTCCGAAATCCTCTCCATATCTAAAATTCGGGAGCTTAAGTGGGAGATTGGGCGGGGATTCTGAACGTGAAGTGGCTGATTGTATTTCGGCTTCTACACGAGCCATTTCTTTGCTCCTTTTGAACGTACTCAAATAATTCTTTTCCGGAAAGTCCCAAGGACTCTCCTTGCGCTTTGAAGATTTCGAACTGAGTTATACTTGCACTTGGGGGCGCAATAGTCAACAAACTAAATTCCTTGCAAATTAGAATTATGCCTTGTAGAGAATTAGCCTACCTAAATATTGGCACTGACCTATTCGTAATTGGTTTCTCGATCTAGATAAACAATGACTAAAATCACACAAAAAAATACAAACAAATTATTATAACAGTTCCTTGAGCTACTTCAGCTTCTTAAGTTTCCGAAAAAAGGGAATGCAATCGTTAAAACAAAAGGGAACTACTATACTCTATTCTTATAACGCATAACACAATGCTTTACTCAACTGAGACCAGTGTTTGCACAGATATAGCGTTAAACCTTACACACTTGATACCAAATTTAAATAGTATATATATATATATATATATGTCGTAGAATGGACTCTCGACGATATACCATATATAACTATTCGTTGAGGGAACTATTCAATTATATTTAGGGTGCGTGGTTATCTGGTTGGCGGATATTAATTATTTTTATTATGCTTAAGGAGTGGAACTGAGTTCCAGCCGAAGGGGGGGGATTAAATGATCCTGACGTGATGTCTTGGGAACAAGAACCGTTTCTTGACGAACGGGCTTGAAGAACAATGGCTGTTCTACGTTGTTCTCTTCTGAAAAACAGGGGGGTGAGAACCGTCTCTTTTCTACCTGCTCAAAGAACAATGGCTATTTTAACGTCGTTCTCTTTATGAACAACAGGAGGAGAGGGTGAGAACCGTTTCTTGTCAACGGGGTTAAAGAACAATGGCTGTTTTAACGTTTTTCTCTTTTTGAACAACAGGGGGGGAGGGTGAGAACCGTTTCTTGTCAACGGACTCAAAGAACAATGGCTGTTCTTATGATTTTCTCTTTCTGAAAAACAGGGGGGGGAGATGAGAACCGTCTCTTGTCAACGGGCTCAAAGAACAATGGATGCTCTAACGTTGTTCTCTTTCTGAACAACAGGGAAGGCCTTGTGGACTTGGCGTCTTGAAGTCTCTAACCTTGGCACTCAAGGGATATTGTCCTCTTCTGGACAAAGATGGAGGATCTCGAGGTAGAGGGCCCTGGTGCACAAGGTGAGACCGGATCGGCAGGATGTCTCGCGAAGATAACCCTGGATCTCGAATTTGCTCTTATTGGTAATGTTTCCTTATAAATAGTCTAGCCATCTCCTTGGCGTGGGGGACAATGGAGTGGGGGCTATGAGGCAATGCCCAGCCGCGCCTGACAACAATACCTTATCGGCTCATAAGCTTAACTCAATCTGGCTTGATCGGCGCATGGGGCAAAGCGGAGGGGGGATGAACCTCTTTGGTAAAAGAATTGACTCAGGTGGCGGCGATAACGCACCCGGCTTCAAGGCGAAGATGCACGTGGGCAGCAACGTGTTTCTAACTAACATGTGATAGTGGTTAGAATTAAGCGGCGTTAAACCGTTCTATCACAGTGTGCACATTAATGTCAAAAGAAATATTCCACAACACTTTTCTTTCTTTCTACGCGAGTTGATATTTATTTCTCTCTAAATGCTAAGGCTTTGCCATAAATCTTACTTCTCTTTACTTCCTATTTTAAAGAAATAACAATTAATATATGAATGATTTGTTTATATACACACATTACATTTTTATAACTCCTTAAAACTGTTTAATCAGTTCAGCCGCACCTTGTACCTCGGCAGGAAGTGCGTTCCATTTATCGCTGATTTTACATGTGAATTTTTTTTACTTAAATTTGTTTAAATACTCCGTCCTTTCAGTTTTAAACCGTCGTTACGTGTCATAGCCTGGTCGCACTTATAAAATTTCATAATTTACATTTTCAAATTTATTTAAAATTCTAAATACTTCGATAATCTCACCTCGTACTCGGCTGGTTTCGAGAGTTGGTAGTTTTAGTTTATTTAATCTTTCGATATTCGACTTATTTCTAATCGAGGGAATTGATTTAGTTGCCCGTCGTTGAATTCTTTCGATTTGATTGATGCTAGCTTGTCTATAAGGTGACCAGAATTTTATTGCGTATTCTAGGTGTGGCTTTACTAAACTTTTACATAGAGGTATGATTATATCTTGGTGTTTGTAGTGAAAACTTCTCGCAATGAATCCAAGTATTCGGTTTGCCTTCTAACAACCATCCTAACACTCTTTGTTAAGGTTAAGGTTTTTTGAAACCCGCACCCTTAAATCGGTTCCTTCATGCCTGGATATAAGTTTATACCCCTCATTCCCTAATTAAAACCTGAGTTATTTCTACCTAGGTGTGTAAAACTCTACACTTTTCTAAATTGAATTTCATGTTCCATTTATTAGACCATTCCAAGATTTTATTTAGATGCCGCTGAATATTTTACTATCGTTCTCATGTAAAATTTTAGCCCCAATTTTTGTGTCGTCTGAAAGTTTGGATAATTTCGCCAGTAGACTAGTGTCCATATTATTTAAATAAATAAGGAACAACAATGGTCCCAGCACAGACCTCTGGGGCACACTCCTTGTTAAATTTTTCCCCTCCTAAAATTTACCGCTTAAAACTACTCTCTGCTTACGATTATTTAGCCACGACTGTATCCATTTTGGACACTTTCCCTAATATCATGAGCAAAAAGTTTAGTTAGTAATCGTCTATGAGGAACGCTGTCAAATGCTTTATCAAAGTCAAAGTAAACCATGTCCAAAGATCTACTTTCCTCATAGCTTTTAATCATGCTGTCATAAAATTCTAAAAGATTAGTTAAACATGAACGTTTCTGTTATAGCTGGGTTGAGTATCATTTATGAGATTATGCACTTCCAAATGATCGATTTCCCTATCATGAATGAGGGATTCCATTAATTTATCTATGATGTCTGTTAAACTTATGGATCGATAATTAATTGGTCGGAGGTTCTCTTTTTCCCTTCTTATAATTCAGGAAAGTGGTAACTTGTGATGTCTTCAACCTGTTTACACTAAATAGGACTTAATGACAATATTTAGAAGTCCCAGTGAGAAGGAATATTTTCAGGGTTTTTTTCCTGTATAGTGAGAGAGGAATTTATAAATAAAATTTAAAAAAGGTTAGAAACACATTGTATTTTGAGAGTAATATTAATGTTATTATATCTAATATTATCTTCAGCTTCTTGGATTTTAGCAATGTAATTAAATTGCTAGAGACTGGAATATAACTTAGGAAATAAATTTATTCGCTGTAAATTCGAAATTTTTCCATTCTAGATGCAAAACCTTCAACTATAATTTGAAAGAGTGAGCAATTTTGTATTTTGGGTTAGTGCAATTTTTGGAAAGTATTATTTAATACATATCTCTGTCTGGTTCAAATGCTTGAGAATAATATTTAAATTTTGGAATTCAAATTTATCAATTGAGGGGTCACCTACTAAAACCGCGGAAGTGCCAAATGGTAGTTCTGAGAAAAATACGTTTAAAGCGGATGAGTTTTAACATCACCGCGGAAGAGACAAATGCCTTATATTATTGCTTTGGTTGGCAAATTTTCTTTTATAAGAAATCCATTTTTTGTTTTATAACTTATACTCATAACTATGTACCTACTTTGTTTTGAAGTTATTTCTAAAAGTAGGAAATAAGGATAGACTATATAATTTCGAAATTAAAAATTATCTAATATATGGTTACATGCCAAAAAATATGTACCAGCATTAAGAAAAGATTTCCTTAAAAATTAGAAGCAATTTCATTTTTATCATTAAATCAAACATATTATATCGCGTCCTAACCTAAGTCACTTTGAGGAAAATATATCATTTAATTACTAAATGTACAAATAAAATAAAGAGCTAGAGCTACATCAGGCAGAATACTCCATGATAATATCATCAATATTTTCTTCTAATTTAGCAGATGAGATATCTTGATTAGCATTTCTTGCTATTATTTGTGTAAATAAAGAAGCATCTACTAGTGGCACATAGTTCAAGAGATTTTCCAAGTCCTTTACTTTAGCTTGAGTGATAGGAACTGGGACATCATATTTTAAAGGTAGCACTATGTACTTTGCCTAGATTAAACTGAAGAATATACTTTTTCCTTTTTGCAAAATATCCATTTCTTTTGGGTTAAAACGATTAAAAATGCAATATTTAACAACAGAAAATGCTTGAAAACCAGTTGACAACACCTTAAACCTTAAAACGAGTATAGCAACACTGCCTTGTTTTGGTACTAGAGGGCCAATTTAAAGAGCTCTTCTGATTGTCGCTTTTATTGAGCTCTCATAATAAAAAAGCTCTGATTGGAGCTTTAAGTCATGCGATGGATATTCTCGGTTTTAGTTCACTGAGTTTAAATGTCCTACGTAGCGTTTGAATTTCACCCGTTAAAGATTATTATAGCTTGATTTTTGACGAGTATCCTTTGGTCAAAATAAAAGAGCGTGATTAGCTGATTTAAAATAAGTAAAAACAAAAAAAGCACTTTTGGCGCTTTTGTGGTTTTAGTACGCGACCCTTCAATTTTCTTCTCATTTTTAACTACAGTGGAGGCATCTTTACTCGCTCTAGCTTAATCGTCTTGACTTTGATTATTTGACGTAAAGCATTTGTATTTTCTGATTTCCAATTGAATATTATTAGTATCACTAAGCTTTGAGAAAAAATCATCAGTCACATTCATTTTTTGAGTAATTGTGATTGCGATCGATAAATTATAATCTTATCGTTTTCACTAAGTAACATATTTTAATAATGTGAAAGAAAATTAAATAAAATATCTCGTGATTTGGATAAGAATGTATTAAAAATATTTTCCAGGAAAATCTATGGATAAAATATAACAAAAGTAAAATGTTATCTCCGAGACATAATTGCAGGTAATTTATAACATTCTAAACAAAAACCCTATAAATTTAAATGATAATAGAGCGTGTTTTATATATTCCATTTAGCTTAGTCTCTATCATGCTGTTTTCGAGTTTTATCTTCAATTGGGTCCCTGATTTGATAAATCTCACTATTATTAATTGTTTTAATATTTAACACATTAGTAAACTATTATATAAGGTATTTCAAAGTGAATAATCGAAACAGCCTTTTTTTTCCTAGAAACATAGCAACTAAACAAGAAACGTAACAAAACTGAAGTAGTGATTTAAGTGAAAAAAAACCTTCAAAAGAATACTATCCAAATATCTTTTAAAACAAACAAAACTAATGCATTACAAAAGAAAGACATTTAAAGAACATCACAACTAAAAACAAGTAAGCCCAACTAATATAAACATCCGCAAACATGAATTAAACTCAAACACGCTTGGCATAATTTTGTGATTAAATATATCGATTCGAAATCTTGGCTGGCGACAATGAATCCTCACACCGTTCGTTTGGAATTAGGCCTTTCCCCTTCCCCCTCCTCCGATCTAAGACCTTTGAAAGTTGAGACCAGAATGTCATTTTAAAAACCAAAACGAGCCAAGATCATTAACCATAAATATGTCATAAACATATAAAACTGAGAAAGGTGAGGACATGCAAAAAAATGCAAGCAGACATACGTAGAATTATCCAGGCAAAACGAAAAGGACTAATCGAAAAAAACAAGTTTAATGCCCATTCCTAATATATTCCTGTAAAGATGATTAAAAATAAATATCATCAGAGACAATTTAAAGTAATAGAGCAAAGATCTTTAAAATTGATATCGAAAAACACCCTCAACACTAAAGATCCTCCATAAGACTTAAAAATCAAAACTGGTTGCGATCGTTCGTAATCAAAGCCCAAAATTAAATAATAAAGAATATCCTTCAAAATAAACCCCAGTAAAATATATCAAAATAATGAGAGATAGCGCACAATAAAGGACTATCAAAACCCAATAGAATAATTAGTAAAAAAGAACCTGAAATTAATGTATATTTATCACATTAAAAATAAACTAGCAAAACACAGAAAAATAATTATTATCATGCCCTTTGCAAATAAATATCAGAAAATGCTCAGAGGAGTAAAGACCAGTATACACACATCTCAAACACGTTTTGAGATTACTTCAAGTATTCTGTGCCTCGTTCATTTCAGGCATGATGGTTGGAACGAACAGAAGGCAATGAGGCGAAAAAGAACACAGGCTGTTAAGTTTTGAACAATTTTGAACGGCCGAAAAGCGAAGACATGTGATTATACCCTAAGGGAGGTGCAGTTGACAAGAGTAGAGATTTGAAAAGATCTTTTTGTACATTATCAACATGATTTGTAAGAGATTGCTCATTATCAATGGTAGCGTGAAGATTTTTTTTCCGTTTTGTAAAAAAGGGTCATATTTGGCATCAAATTTGAGAGTGAGGTAGGAATAGTTTTACAGCGATTCGCATCTCTAGGATTCTGCTTTGTAATGACTGATTTGAAAAATATTTAAGAAGGCCATGATGTTATTAGCGAACATTAGATTATTATGAGTATCAAAAAATGTTGTTGTTGAAAATTAGAGATTATTGGAATGTTTTAGCATAAAAATGAAATTACATAAAAATAATAAGTATAAGAATACAAATAAGAATTTTATTGATACTAAACTGATGCGAGAAAGCACTAACCCTAGAAGAAAAAAATACCAACCTTCTCTGGCTGGATATATTATTTCTAATATTAACACTTTTTCTATTACGATATAAAAGATACGTGCAGTATCAAATGATGGCAGTTTACAATAAAAGAATCGAAGAGGAGAGGGAAGAAGATCATGCATGCTTACTCACAGTGTGAAATATTGGCAGGAGGTTGAGAAGTAAGAGAATGGAAACTACCAAGCGTCATGAGCAGGCTAAGACTCATGTAAAGGGTATTCCCATGCTTTCCCTTTCTCATCATAGTTTATGGAAGACACTCATTCTCCCTCCCCCCATTTGTGCCGCACTTTCCTTCTCCTCCTTCAGACTAAAGGATATAAATTGGGTCGTGAGCCCTTTTAAGTTATTCTGTTGCGATAACTGTGCCTGATTGCTCCGCTGAATCGTTGAACGTCACTTACTTTGACGTTCATTTAAAGACCCGTACAGAATTCCATCGTGCAGCGAGGATTTTCTGCCATTGATACCTGCCAGCGTTGTCGCTGCCCCTCTGTTGGCTGCATTGAATTTTGCTCTTCCACTTACGTTTGTAAGTGTTCTCCTTGGGAAGCCGTTCAAACTGGGCACGTAAAAGTTCTTCCTTAGTCACCTCGCCATCTCCTCTTTGGGAAATTCTGTCATCTCGAATCTATTTTCTGATTGTTAGGCCTTCGAATCATCGTTCTCCATGGTCCCGACGCCTTTCGCCACGATATTGCAGTCTGTGGGTTTCTCCTCGCCGAACAGCGCCATCGCATTTACACCTATGGACTTGGGTCGAATTCCCACATCGTCGCCGAGCCTCTTTTGCCTGGGTTCCCAACGTAGGTTATTGCTTCACTGTTCTCGTATCAGGTCTTTTGGAGTATTTTTTTTCTTTCTACGTCCCATTTAAGTTAATTTGGTGTTATAAGAGTTATTTATGTAACTTTGGGCACTCGAGTAAGGGAAGAAAGATAGGGAGGTTATACCGGGAACACCTGTCACTAGAGTAGCAAAGCCTATTTTCATCTCTAACGACGCGTGTCGTTTCGGCTTTAAAAAATTTATAAATAGAACCTATTTTTGTATGCATGAACATCTTTTTGATTAAAACGACTTGTAGTCGTTCAATGGTGTTATGCATTTGTGACTCTACTTATTGTTTGATGACCCCTGTATAATTTGTTAACAGTTAATTTTTCATTATAATTTTTTTGTAAATAATACTGTGAATACTTTTTGTGTGTGTATTTATTTAACCCCTTGCGGATGCCTCATAATTTAGCACTGTCCTGATTAATTCTGGTGAGTTTCTGGTAGACCTTTAGATCCCTGGTCTTCCAAAAATTTTATGTGAGTATTTTCTTTGGGCCGTGTGAACCGGGTTGCGCGATAGCCTTTACAAGTGTCCTTAGATGCATTTGTGCTGTTTTAACAGCAAAGTCTCACTAGATTTCGACGAGGTTAATTTGATATATAATTCGTGAGACAGCAACCTACTCAAGACATTCGACAATACAAGGATGTTAGAGGTTGTGTGGTAGCTGGCCGGCTGCTTTGGTTCAAGGTCATTTTCTTTATAATAAAGTTATCACCAACATGTGTGCAGTAAGATATTATGATTCTAGAGAAAAAGTAGGTATTAAAACTTACAGTGAGTTTAAAGAGAAGAAAAAATGAAGAACTAACGGAAAAGACCCAGCATGAAACAGCGTATAGGAGAAAATAAATGAGCAGTATCAAATTAGGGTAGTTTACGTTAAAAGAATCGAAGAGGAGAGGGAAGAAGATCATTCAGGCTTACTCACAGTGTGAAATATTGGCAGGAGGACGAGAAGTAAAAGAATGGAAACTACAAGGCATCATCAGCAGGCTAAGATTGTCCTTAGATGCATTTGTGCTGTTTAAACAGCAAAGTCTCACTAGATTTCGACGAGGCCATGTATATATAATCCGTGAGACAGCAACCTATTCAAGACATTCGAAATACAAGGATTTTAGAGGTTGTGCGGTCGCTGGCCGGCTGATTTGGTTCAAGGTAATTTTCTTTTAAATAAAATGACCACTAACATGTGTGAGGTAAGATATTATGATCCTAGAGAAGATTAGGTTATAAAATTCCAGTGAGTTTAAAGACAAGAACACTGACGAACTTAAGAGAAAGATCCAGCGTGAATGAGTTTTGAGGAAAAAATGACTATGAAGAGAGTAGTAGCAAAGTTAATTCCTCACTAGACACTAGGTCTACAGAATTAAATTTGGGCAAAGAAGGAAATGCCTAGTTATCCTTTGGCGAGGAATAAAATCCTGGGTTAAGCTAGGCAATGTTTGATTTTGTGAGGAAAGGAAACTCTGTAATTTACCTAGTCAAATAGGATGAATAGAAAGGCTAGTGTTTACTATGCAACTGTTTTTAGGAAAGCAATATACAAGTACTTATCATGTAAGTAGGCTACCTAGGACGCGGTTTATTCCATTTAAATAATGCATAATGTCTGATTAAACACTCAAGACGCTATCAGTAAAGGGAGTTGGGGAGAAGGTTGGCATAAACATTTCATCTGTTGATAAGGATCCTGCAGAAATATGGGTTGGACACATTGAGTCATGAAGAGTGTATGACATTATGAAACAATGGAAGTTGGGAGAAGAAATACTCACTCGTAGTTATCTGTAATTGGTTAATGAAAGATAGCAGACAATGAAAAGTCTAGTTGGGCTAGTGTCTGCGATGGATAGTTGCCAGAAACTGATTGAAACAAAACAAGATGAAGCAGTGGTAAAAAAATAACAGGGGATGAGGGAGTTGTATTTAGGTTATGAACTGTGTTATGATTAAAGCTTTGAAAGTAACAATACGTCAAAATTATAGGGAGCATGCTGGAGGGCGTTAAACTCACTCAGATTAAGTAGAGATGCTGAGCTCTCCGCTAAGCTCATGTTCAAAAAATCACACAACTCACTGATGAGTATGCCAGGCAAATGACATGCAAGAATATAATTATTCACATTCCTGATAGGTTCTTACAGATATAAAGGTACAAGCAGAGAAATAACTAGGTTTCTGCAAAGAAAAAAATGGCTTCTTCTGTGAGATATAATTATACATCAAATTATTATTCTATAATATTCAATTGTGGCAATAAAAAAACATAGGTAGCAAAATCTTGAAAATATCCACTCACTTCTTCACATGGAATGTTTATAGTGGTATTCTTTCTTCTGAAATCTTTTTTGCTTGCCTTAGTCCACTTAAAGGGTAATATCTCTCTACTGGTCATCACATTTAAGTGTCTCCTGAAAACTGATCTTTTCAGAATTGCCTTCTTTCCCTCTTGAATTTCCATTCTCATCTCAGCAAAACGTGCGCTCTGAGAAGGCCTCAGGCCTTGAAGAGCGCATTACAAAAGACTTATTATTATTATCTAAGAAGTGAATATTAAGGCATCACTCGGTTCTAGGTGGAGAGTTATTTGCAGTATTTATCAAATATGTTTGGGGGTTCAAACTTCCACCTTTCGGAAGTACATCTTCTTGTCAAATTTACTTCTCTGGTGTTTGTCCGCTTATAAGTCAGCGCAAATTTGCTTTACCTTCTGATGCGATCCATTCTATCTTATCGTCAATTCCATATTTGATTATTTTAAATTAAATTCTAGATTGACAAAGGTTAAAAGATTTATCCATGATATAGCTGAAAACCAGCTCATTACCGGGTATTTACAAGTGTTTTTACGTTCATTATGATGCTCTAAACAAGAGAGACAATGATAGTTTTGATGTAATTAGCAACGTTTTTATTGTGTGAAAATATAAATATTTGTCTAAATTGTGATATTAATCAATGGAAATGAACTCAGCGGCAAGCAATTGCATCAGGTTAGAACTAAAGGTCGAAGTCATGTTGGCTCACAAGCAGTTGAAGTAGCACTTTAGCTCATCAAAGCTGCTGTGGCGGATATTGTAGGCCTTGCCCTCAACATGCGCCCACACAATTTGGTCGAAGGTATTTAGGTCGGGTGACTGTTGCAATCAAAATCCCTTCAACAATAAGTTAATGTTCGACCCCTAACACTCTTGCACTGTTTAGTCAGCCTTCATCCGGATATTTCTCACCTACGGCAGGACTTTCTTTGTCTAAATATCCCTTTTCTGGTCTTGGTGAGCCTATAACTGTCAGTAAAACACACCGGTGGCATCTTATTGTCATTTGAATCCACGACTCTGAGCTTCATCACCGATGATGGGTGATTTGGTCGTGGATACGTAGCGGACATTGGATACGTCCTGACCTAAGCTTATCACATGCCATCATTCTGAATATTAATGACCATATTTAGCTTGAAGGTTTTTCATCAGAAAAAACAAGAATTCGTTTGTCATGAAACTTTAATTTGGTAAGAAGGAGAAAAGAGGGCTCCTGACCTTGTCCTCAAATACGGTCTTTGTGTAAAAACCTCTTTACGCCCATTAAACTCTTGACGCCCTCCTTATTGAAATCACTAGACGCCATGGACCTTGAAATGTTCTTTTACTTTGCGAGCGCAGTTCTTTTCAACTTCGGAGAACTTTAGAAAACCATTCTAACACATAAACGGTTGACAACTTGATTTTGGCCTCAATGAGGACGATTTTCGAGGTGTTTCCAGTCTTTTAGCCTCTCAAGAACTGTGCACGGTCATCGGCTAACGTTGAGCCGCTTAGCTTTGGGACTTATTGTGTCCTACGCGCAGCAGAGCAAAGATCACGATTCCTTTGACTTTCATCTCTACACACTTTCCAATAATGGTATAGATGTTTTAGTTAGAAGTGCTGAAAAAGTAAAACTTTGAGTTTTGTTGGAACTTTTCTATCCCCCACGTAAACCTCTCGAAAAATCAAAACACTAAGTGCAACAGAAATTTTGCCTTAGCCGATTTTCTATTTTTTCCGAAAACAGAATTTCTATATGTTTATAGGTTTGTTCTCTATTATCTTTTAGATTAGGTCTGAATTAAATATCTTCTCATACTTTTTCGAGGATGTCAAGCAAGGATGTAAAGTTATGCCGAAAGGTTTTGAGGCTAACATATTTATATATATATATATATATATAATTCGTTTTTAAAATTTACATTATACAAATCCTAATATTTAAGTTATTGCAGTTCTTTTAACAACTGAACAAATCAAAAATGATAAAAAACAGGGCATTCATTTGGGAATCTTAAATAGCGCAGTGGTCCTATTCATGTAGAAAGATATTTCCAGTCCTTTGAGCATTGTTATTCGATCAAAAGGGGTAAAATGATGAGAAATAAGGGATAGATGAATGATTTTGTCTAATTATCAATCTATTTTATAATATTTTGAGGTGAAAATAATTGTTTGAATCTTTTTCAATCCCAGAAATGATTGATTCCCAAGAAAATCGTCAAACCATTGTTGCTCTATATCCAACTCATTTGTACCGAGAGTAGATAGTTGCTGAGGGTATTGCATCTAGGATACCATCCTTAGGATCAATTTTTACATTAAAAAGATTGGTAAAATCCTCTGAACAAGTCTTATGGACGTGCAAGAGATTCACCTGAACGCCAAGATTATCTCTTGCTAAGCTCCCAGGTCTAAGAACGGATATCTTACAGTGACAATCTTGCTCAATGTTGAAAAAAAACAGGTATGATGTGATCTTTTTAGCCCTCACACAGTTCGATACGTTTCGAGAAAAGTCTCATGTCTAGATAAGCTCCAAGGAAGATTTATTTCACCAAGAAGAACGTCATAGATAGCCTCCAATGTCCTGATGCTTCCTATCTAGGGGACCTGGATAACGTACTAGAGCCAGAGCGACAAGAATGATTCTCTATATCAGAGACAAAAGTTACGATGATAGATTAATGGAATTGGATCTGTTATCGTTGGAAATCCGGAGAGTGCGTGGTCAGCTTATCGAAGTGTTTAAAATAATTTGAGGCTTCAATTATGTAGACTACACGGAGATTATCCAACCTAGTGAGGGCAGAACGAGAAATCACGGCCACAAACGTGAACTGAAGCGCTACAACCGTGATTTAAGTAGTAAATTGTTCACATACAGCATCTGCGGTAGCTGGAACGCACTTCCAGTGGAAAGTTGTCGACAGCAATTCTGTTGATCAGTTCAAGTCAAGACTGGACAAAGTCTTGAAAAGTGGCCGTTTGAGCACTTAAGTCGTTGTGATGAACTGTGCCTGCTCAGCTGTTAGCCCAAAGGTACACTCTTTGAATGGACCGTAGGGTCTCATAGGGTACTTCTTTTCCTTGTAGCTCCTTGTAACTATGAAGTGGCCTAAGAACTCTGCAATGAACTCAAAATAGTAACGAAACCTGTTCTATAGGCAACTTTTCACAACAGTATAGGACCAATTTGTGGATGATATTTTTTTTTTCAGCATGATAGCGCACTAGGTCGCTCGGCAAAAGCAATAACTAAGTTCTTGGCCTTTAGGACCTTGGCGTAGGACTTTGCCAGACTTTACTTGGTAGAGAATTTGTTGGCAATAATCAAATTAGTGGCTGATATTAAGAAGCAATCCAATTATATGCTGTTGCGGATGCTTATCAAAAAGAAAATTGAACAATATCAGCTAAGATATCATCACAAATTTTGTCTTAAACATAATAAAACTAATATATTAAGTCATGACGAACAAAATATATCATTGTAAATATTAACGGCGGCTATTAATTGACTGAATTTACTAATAAAATTGATTTCTATTATAAAATTTGGCATATTTTACCTTCAAATTACGTTACAAACATAATAAAGCAAAGTGCAACTTTTGATTAGTTCCCTAAATTTTTTTATTCGCTATTTCGCTATATTCATTACATTCTAGTGTAATATACATGTAAAAACTTACAAACAAATTTTAATAGTTATTTATTTATTTGAGTAGCTGTACTCAGTTCTGGCATTTTATAGGCTGCGGAAATACTTCAAGGATCTCTTGGTTTACGTTTTTTAGTATAGGTTTTATTATTTCCTTTCACTACGGGTATTTGAATGACTATTTTTCTCTTGCTCTATTTGCAAGTTTAATAAGTCTTTGTTTGGCTCTAATAAACTTTCCAAGAATGCTTTTATCATTTGCTCTCAGAACAGATTGTCAAGTTGTACGTGGAGTAATTCGCGGTCGTATGGTCTTCCCTGTGCTAGAATTTAAAACAGATTTGAATATTTATCATTATATCTCTAGATATTTTTGGCCATTTCTGTTCTTTACAGGGTGATTTAAATACATGTATGTGGTCCATGAACTTTATTACTTAATGTATTTTCAGCTAGGGCTGATACTATTGCAGCTCTCACTTGATAACCTTTTACATAATGAATGCGCTGAAAGCAGCAATTTTATCATTTCATTTTGAAGATTTCCAAAAATAAAATGCAAACGATAGATTAGACTGCAATTGAAAATAAAACTGTTAGGTCTTTATTTAGACTCCTCTATTCAAATTTTATTTAATTTTAATCGTCTTTTTTTAAAGAAAAAACTAACGAAATGCATTGGGGGAAATTATATTGAAAATATACATTCGAGTACGTTGTTTATTCCAAAGAATAAAATTGATTAGCGCAGAAGTGTGACCCTTTTGCCTACAGAGACCAAATTTCGCGTACATAAGAATTAGTCTGATATAAATTGTATTTATATTTTTATTTGTGCCTTAGCTCTTGATTTGTTTGCTTCTTTGTCTTTGTGTTTTTAGCAGAGCAGTGTTTCTCCTATTTTCTACTTTTGCTGAGAAACTCCTTACAAGAAAGCTGTCCATGCCTGTTTCCTTGTTGTTTATTGTTTAAACGAACTGATTCTAACGTTGCATTATTTATTGGTGTTTGAAGTATTACGGGCGAAAGAAAGTGGAAGTACACGAGCTCGTTAGACAAGAAACTAGATTCTCTTCAAGGCAGGTGAAGGGACATTGGAAGACACAGATGTCAATAAGAGCATAGGAAAGCAAATTAAGGCAATCTATACTGCCAAATCTTTTCTCTTAGGGTTATTCCTGTATTTGCTGCATGGATTTAGTTAGAGAACTCATTGTATCTCCTTTTTCTAAAACTCCACTTATTGTTTATCCCTAGTACGTAGATGATTCTGTCTTTGACATCCAAAATTCACACCAGGTTTGATCAATTTTACGTATTTTCTTGAATATATAAACAAATATATTAATCTTGTTAGATAACTATATAATATAATATCTAAGTCATCAAAGTCATAAAAGGCAACAAAGTCCTCCCCTACAACTCATCAATGTTTTCTCTCAACAAACCTATCTTAACCCAACCCAAACCATTTATCTGCACTTTTGTGTAACTGTCTTTAATTGGGGTTGGCGAATAACAATTTCAATTGGGATTTTATCACATTTAGTAAGACTTCTATTTATGTGTGCTAAAACATGGTTATCTGAGGTGAATGCAGAAATTCTTATTACTGCCTGCCCACTTGTGTATTTAGTCATTCACGCTTCTTAATGCAAGAAACGTTTGTATAGGTTGGTAAATTACTGCCACATATCTCACTTCCTCTCTCATTCAGAAAAAAATAGCCAGTTACTTTCAAATCTTTGTTTAAAACTTTAAATCTTTAACCACCTTCTCTTAGAAATAGGAATAATTATAATCCCACAAGTGCCACCGCGTAGCGAGTTATCGGTGAGGTTTGGTAAATTTCTAAAAATGGCCTTCTCTAAATTCACATCAAACCTGATAGATTTTAATACCATTTAGCTTACTACCTCAATTTGCGATTTATTGATTTTTAAGAGATTTACTCTTTTACTGTTAATTCTCGTATCACACATATAATTAAACAATTTCCTTAGTCGCCTCCTACAAAACTTTGTAGTGTGATTTTGAGATTATATTTCTTATCATTTCTAAGAGGTGGTTAAGTATTTAAAGATTTTAGCAAAGAATTGAAAGTAATTGGATATTCTTTGTGAACGAGATATCGAGTAGGATATGGCGTACTAATTTCAAGAACGTTCCACATAGTTCTTTCTGCACATCCTCATACCTAGCTACTCTTTGCCTCAATTCCGAAACAGCTTAGCCAAATATTATCCACCACTTCATTTAGAAAAGAGATTAGCTATCACTTGTGTTTCCATCAAAGATTTAAAAAAAAAGGATTTATAGGAAATCTTAGGTATTCTTTACCGGGTATTAAGCACCTCGTTTCGATTAACAGCGAGAGAAAAGCGACTACCAACAACAGATTTTAATTTAAGTCAGCCACCAATTTTAAGTTTCTTGTGAACACTAGGCCCGCCGTCAGCGTCATAATTGTAAAATCGTTTAATTAGATAGGCAAACTATGTCGGATCTTATTTTTCATCTGTAACTGTACCAAGATTCCAATCTATGGTAAGTACGGCTAACAATTTGCGGCGGGTTAGGATATTCCTTTATCTCTAACTTAATCTTTGTATAACCAAACCCATGGGATATCATCACTTATTTTGCCTACTGGCTGTCATTACCGAAAGAGATCTATCCATAGTCAGATAGAATTTCCGTCACAAATAACCTATCTATTGCAGTTGATAACCCTATGCTTTGGAATTTTTTGACATTCCCGTACAACCCAACCAATTATAGGAGATGCACTTAGTAGCCACATTGAAACACAAGGCCTCCCTTCCAATTTAGGCATATGAACGCTTCCCTTAAACATATATGAGGTAGCAAAGAATATTTAGCAATGATGAGTACTGGCTACATCCCTCTATCCCTAAGTATATGGGCATTTCCTTTTCCTTATAGTTCTTGAATCCTTATGTGAGTTGATATCAGGTGGCGATTTTAAAAGCCATAATGCCCCTTAAAATCGTGACTGCTATACTTTGCCAAATAAAATTGAGTTATCGCCCAATGTCCAGGGAAAATCACTTTTGTAAAAGACTTCGGAGTTAGATACATATAATAAAATACCAGTTCTCCTCGATATAATCAATTAGACCTAAACTATATCCGTGTTTTAGGGTTTTAACTGGTTAAGGACCAGCTAGGATAAAAACGCAGACCAAACTTCCCAGCATCCAATCAACGCAATAATTTCAGGTCTAGATTTCCTCTTCCCATTACTGGAGGTAATTATGGTGAAAAGCTCGAAAACTCTTAAGAAAACCTCAAACCTACGAACACTCTTCGATAATCATTAAATAGGTTGGCCTTTAAATTTCCCCGTCAAAATATAACTTTGGGGCCTCGAAGTCTACATCACTTGGTCGTCATGTTACAAACGAGCAGTGTTGTTCACTTTGCAGAAGTTCAACAAGGATTTTCATCGTTTGGCTTGGCCATGCTTAAAATGCTAATATTCTAAGATACGGTGACACACATTCATTTCGAAACAACAGCCTTCGAACGGCTTTTTAAAGTTCACCCGGCGCTCACGAGGCCAATTTCGTGCGGACAAAAGAGATCTACATTCTACCACTTAGTGTTTGATTTAGACGCTGCATGGAAGATGTTCCTTTGGTATTATAGACTTTCAGACGATCGTGAGGCCTTTATGGCAAAGTGTGTTTCGATTTGACCACGCTAGGGAACTGGGATCGGCAATTCGTTTTTTTCCATTTGAAAAAACCTTAAGCATGCCCTTAAGATTAGGAACTTATGACGGCAGCCTGGCAAACAAAGAATATCGGTTGGAGTGAGATGTTTCTCAAATGATTTGGTTCTGAAGACTTCATTTCAGAGCCCAAGGTGAAAGCTCCTTTCATATCATTTTGAGCCAGAGAAACGCATGGGAGGAAGATCTCTGCATCTTCGGTCGTTTAGTGTAAAGCATTGAGATGAGTATGCCTAGTAAACTCATTAACAGCACCCCTCCTGAATCCTCTTCCTATCCTATGTCATCGCCATCTTCAGAAAAATCGTGAGGCAGTTAAAATCAAGACTGATCACTCATAAGTGGGAAAGGACGGTATACGTCCCGAATGATCCCAATAATTCTTCCATATTCTTCCAGGGAGATACCGTTATAGAACCATTACAGTGAACATACGTAGAGAGAGATTTTTCAATTACTCAGCCGTACTTCTTTGTATGACAGAATACTGGAGAAAAGAGATACAAAGGAGAGGAATGAATTTTATTGCATTAAATCTGCAAATCTTACCACTCGCTCCTATGCAAAATGATCCTTATGTTATTAAAGGGAAACTGCCATTAGGGTAAGATAAAAATCAAAGTTTTACCAAGCCTAAATTTTCTTCCATTCTTCGCTTCAGAAAGTTGAGTTATAAAGACGAAACCTCGATAGATCGGACATTTTTGCCGGTAGATTCGACAAGCTTCAGGCCAGTTAACACATCTCGAGCTAAGACGCGCTCGGCAGTCTTTTCTAAGCTTTCGAGAGTTTGAAATTCCTAAGGTTACGGTGTCTAAATTTCTTATAACACAAGCAACTATAGTTAAAATGTGTTAAAAATTTGGTGGGGACTGTTAAATTAGGAATGCGTCCTCTTAAGAGACTTTGGTAATAGTTGAGTTGGCTCACCTGTCGGGAGACGGCGGTAAGCTACATAATGAGCGAGTAGAGGCTGGAAATAAGAGGCTCAAGTTTTGCTTGAACAGGTTCTCTTACGGCGAATTTAACTATTTTTATTGGACCTCTGAAGAGTACGAGAAGCAGCTATCAATACTTGTTACAAGGGAGTTGCCAGGCCCACAAAGTTCAAAGCTTATTCAGGAAGTTCTTGTGCTGAGCATCATAAATAGACCCGTGACCTCAGAATAAGTTCGGCAGGAGAGATATTGCACAAGAGAAACAGGAGTTAAATCTTCTGGGAGAAGGTTTGGATGAATTTTTTATGAAAAATTCTTCAAATCAATCAGGTGTATAGGCCGTTCTGATCGGAAAGGAGTGAGAAGATGGCGTATATTACCGTTTGGTGTTAATTTTTAGAAACCTTTTGATAGGCAAAACAATTCCTCCAAAAGCTATTGTCCAAATCACCAATTGTTTTAATGAATATTTGTTCAAATTACACCTAAATTAAAAATGATACGGAAATCAGGAAATTATAATCGAATTCTAAATATTTCTATTAAAATTAAATTATTTAGATATTTTGAATTTGATGGAGGGCAAATTAAATTTCATCAGTCATTTTTTATGTGAGCTGATAAGGTAAATTAAAAATCACTGTAACTGGCAACTTCTATTTTTAACTAGAGTTGCCTACGACCTAGAATTTGATTTTTTTTTTTAATTTCGAAACCTCATTTATTTTAGCTATACACACAAACTTTGATTCCAACGATTGTATTTTTGAACAATAGTTTTTCAAATATCGGTTTTCACTTAATTGTTATTTCGAACAACGGTTTCCGAATCAATATCCGAATATGTATTTCATCAAGCATGGACGGGCTCGGACTAGCGAATTTAATTTTTCCGGTGCTTACGTGCTCGAAGTTTAAGAAGCAGTATAATTATAGAGAACTACAATGTTGCAAATGAAGATCTTAATCTTTGAGAGCCCCTGAGTCATTGTTGCCTCCTAGTGTCCAGTTGCTGGACCAACTTTTTTCCTGCCTTTATTTCCAGTCTTTCTTTGTTATTTCGCGCGCAATTATCTTTTCCTATGAGTAGATAGATATCCAGCAATGCATTTCTGAATTGGAATTTTGTCTGGTTAAAGGTTGCTAGAACTTTCTTAAGGCGTTTAATGTTCTTGTCAGACAAATTCTATGGATCCTTACAACTCTTAAGTTAAAATAAAGTCTTAAAGCGTTATAAGAATCGTTATTATACAAGATAACAAATTTCTTGGCACGAAGATGAATAACAGTTTGATTAAGATCCCTATGGTAATTTGAGGTTACTCAGTGGTTAATGTTAATAAATTTTATTCTAGTCGTTCTACCTCTTGCCTATAAATTCTTATTATTTATCAAAATTTTCTTTGTTTATTCTCCCACAATAAAAGTCAGGTCTGACATGGTCAATCTTACTGTGGCTTGCATCTGGGTGATTAAGTTTTTTGCTTACAAAAACACGCGCAATTTATTCTCTGAAACTCAATACCTGCAGGAAGATCTGAGGATATTTATCTTTTACTAATTGTTTAAAACCACCTAGCGTGTTATTTTTTTGTGAAAATTGGGTCGCACTTCTTCTGTTCACAGGTGAAGGAGATAGATTTCAATTTCCTGTCTTTGTTATCATTATTTTTTCTCGAATCTCGATTTTTAAAGGGAAGAAATGAAAGAACGAGGCCGTATAATCAAATTAAGAAGATTGTTTGTCTTGTCACATCTAGACAAGTATTTTTAGATCGCGTGCTGTTTTATTTTGGTGTGTAAATGGATTAAGCGCTGAGGAAAGAAATGTAAATCCGATTAAATTAATATTTCGGTGGAGATAGTTAGTTTGACGTGAGATACTCTATAAGCATCACACGTATACAGTTTCCCATCAGGTGACTCATCTGCTGTAATGTAGCTCAAACTTGGAGTGAGAATAAAAAGTTAGAATGAGTAAGTGATCTCTTTGGAATCCGCTTTCCCTACGCAATAGGTCAACTTAAAGACAGTTGTGTGAATCCAGTCAGTACAGGGCCGACTATGTTATCTAGCTGTGTCTTTGACAGAGGTTTTCTTTAGCTTAAACAACCTAGCAAAGATATTCCCGTTTCTTATCATCCAGGATTTTTAATGAATAAAAAGCTTGCATGTATGGTTATGTTTTTAATACTTTGTCAACTTTTTTATTATATCTCTTTTATTTTAAACTGATTGCCATCACGACAATTATATCCTCATATATATTTTCCTTGAATACCAATCTTTTGTTCTATATTTTATGGATTACATTTGAAGGTTCTATATCAATCAGGCTGGCTAATTACAGCAAAACTGCTCCTCATTTTCATCCATAATAACTTGTTTTTCCTTTGCTTTCCCCACAGCACCATGTTTCTTATGAAGTTTCCTAAAGAGCTTAATTTCATGGTACTTGCTCTGTGTCTTATTCCTATTTATCTCCCAGAATAGCATTATACATTCAGCTGTTTCTTATACACTGTCTTGAACCGTTTCCATCCCTGCATTTTTCTGTCATATCTGAAGAATATGGCCGAAATGGAATGCATGTCTATTGATGGGAATTTAGGATAATAATAACTAAATTATGTAATCAATGAGGGATATTTTACTCGGCACAATAGAATATAGTGAAAGAAAGTGCAAAGATAAGGATTACTAAATGAAAAACTTATTAAGATCTCAACACAGAAACGAACTTATACGAAAGAAGAATCTTACTTGTCCACTATTAAGTCTAAAATTTGGCTGTGAAATGGCAGGATTATTTATGTTTTAGGTTCAAAGCTCGTTTATGCCGAATATTACGACCACTATATACACCCTAATATTTACATTGAACTTTTGACTATTCTTCATTAATAATTTAAAAATAAAACAATGTCAACTATGAGCTAATAAAATTGAGGATAAAAGACTAAGCGCCAGACAAACAGTATTAGGGTGAAAAACTCTGTAGTTTGATCGTCCTATAGCACATATATTTCTCTACTTACAAATAAGGTAAAGTGTATTAGTACATCTTAAACTACCAACAGGTTTGTTAAAGGTGGATCGATTTATCTTATACAAACAGCACATAAAAAACAAATTATATAGAGGATATTTGAACTTTCTCCCTCATAAATTATTCTCATATAAAAAGATTTTCATTTCTATGTAGATTCCTATAGCTATTTAAATCCTACCTAATTCATAGACATCTCTACATCATTTGGTTTGTGCTTAAAAATTAAATGATTTCAACTATACATAAAACATTCACATTGACCTGCATACAAATACGCATTCACACCATCATGAATTCTTTGATTCTTTTCACATAAAATTTATCCCGACATTGAACAGTTTTACATTTGAAATAAATACATTCTAACTGATTTTAAACTAACCTAATTACCCACACCTACACAATTCTTCAAATACTCTACAGTCTTTCATTAATCGAACACGCATACATCGATCCAAATACCTACATAAACCATATGATTCTTCTTTAATATATTTCACGCTTAGACTGAAGTGTAGAGACAATGATAAGGATATCTTTGATGACAGAAACTGAATTTTATCTCATTAATTTATAATGAAATTATATCATTACCTTTGGATCTTCTTAAACATAATGAGGGTAATTCCAGGAAATAATATTTGTTTGCTCGAGGATTAATATTAGAGAAGAATTATTTACAGCATGACTGTGTCTCTTATAATTAATTTTCTGAGTGTGGGACGTTATTGGAAATTCAATATAATCCACATTTCATTACATGATAAGCAAACAAAGGTTAAGATATTTATGACAATCTATGATAGTAAAAGAGAGCAAGAAAGTCCGAAGAAAATTGCTAGAAAAAAATTACTATGAGGACACGCCTCTTAGCATTCACTCACTTTTGTTATAGTCATTTATATACTTTGATTAGTTTCAGTATAGCATTAATGAATTACCCATCGTCATTCACGATTTATCATGTGGGAGCAACACACCATCCAAGAATTAGAGATCCTCAAAATAAGGTTTGCCTCAAAAGCGGAACAAAAGTGGTATTCCTACCCACAGCAGCGTGATTAACAGAAGTAAGAGTGGATGAAAAAGAGAAGGCAACATATTAGCACTTCTAGTTATCATTTAAGATGAATAATCATGGATTTTGATACGAAAATCAATTAATGAACAATCAGGTCATTTTTTGTTAAATTTTGCCTTTCTAGACCTTTGATATTAATGAGATACAAGTTCAGAAAGATAATCAACCGCAGAATTGTTTTGAGATGTTTCCTAAGAAAGGGGTAAAATAGGGGAAATTTATGGATATTTTCTGAGACATTTATTCAAAATTTATATGAAATATGAATTATTGCAATTCATATTTATTTGATTGTAATTTTAATTAATATTATATAATGGGTAGAGATAGAATTTGTACTCTCCAAATTAACGATATAGTTAAATTTAATCCAAACAGAAATATTTTACTCGAAAGATTCTAAAGCTTGTTAAATGCATCATTAACGGTGGGTAATACGTGTACTTTGAAGAACGATAAACAAACAATCACACTAATAAGTTAAAGTATCATTGATAGTTAAATTTCTACAGAGAGTGACTTAAGCTTATCTGATAATGAACAAAAACTTTACGAGAAATCCGACTAGTATAAAAGTGATTTGCAGTATTTTTTTTATTTATTCTATTTATCCTCAAAGGCTTTCCCCTCTACCAGGTTGAAGTGAAGTAGTAGAGTGCGATGGTGTTTCAAAATTTCTTAGTTATAAATGTTGACGGTTTGAAGTGACAAAATTTAGTTATCAGTTTTTTAAAGTTAGTCTTTTAATCTTAGTCTTTTATCTTATTAATTGTTAATTACTAAAATATTATTTTAAATAAATATGAATTTATAATTACACTTTAGAGTTAAATATAAAGTTAAATTATGTTTTAGAAAAAAGGGGTACTGAAAAAATTACGAGGCAACCAAAAATTCATATCATTCCTCTACACCAGGGGTCGCCAAACTTTTTTGCAGTGGGCCAAATAACTGAGAGGTAGACGAGTGCGGGTCACATAACCGTTTTGTTCAATACAATATATTGAATACACAAAAAATAAAGACAACCGGCATCTTTATTTATCAATACACAAAATACACAAAAAATAAAGACTACAAACATATATTTACTAAAATTTACCAAAGAAGGTGTCTTTAGCAATAAGATATTATCACACCCAATGCTCACATATCCGGGACACACAAACTAAGCAGCAAAAAATGTTTGTGAGATTTGTGAACCTGGGGTTTAGATTTTAAGATATCATCAATATTTGCTCTGTAATTGCTGCATCCGCACTGCAGCGGCGGGCTGGATCTGACCCACGGGCCGGATCTGACCCGCGGGCCGTATTTTGGAGACCCCTGCTCTACACGAATCTGCGTTTCACGTTATTTAAAACGATCCTATATCAGGACAGAAAAATCCCTCTAATGATGAAGATAAATTAATACTCGAGAATACAGAAAGAGAGAAAGATTCAAACAATATCTTCAAATACTTAATTATTTCTCCCGTATGCCAAGGATAAGATTCAATTTGGCCCGATTTATTTGACAAAAAGAAGTTTACAGTATGTGATAGGACAACCTCAGCGCCCTTTGAAAATTGGTCTCAAAATCACGCGCGAGCCTGGAAGAGCACCAACGACGCTATTCTCAGAAAGCGTGTTAAGATTTTATTATTATTATTACTATTATAATTACAAAGAGTGGGGGATAATTACCCCCCCCCCCACTAAATGTTTTTGCGGGTGAATCACGGGTTAACGAAGAAAACCTGATGAAAGTTAAATATAGGAGAAGATAGAATTTGTGCTACAGATTGTGCCATCGCAATACTTACAATGGCTATACTCATTATATTTGCCTTTTGGCTTTAGCATACATAATAAAAGATATGTGATATACATACTAAAAATTCATGAATCTTGAGTGTTATCTTGATTGTTCTTTTCCTTTCTGCTTCTTTACCTCGTATTTGTTCAATTGTAGATGGCCATTGTAGGGGCCGACTTTGCTCGAGGCATATACGATTTGTACTCTCAGGTCTACGAGTCTGAACAAGCCTACGTTAGCTGGTTGCTGCAACCAGTCCAAGATACCAATGCTACCCACATATCGGAAGGTGTTTACGGTTACCATGCCTATATTAGCTGGTTGAAAAGTTGCCCTTAAGCTGTCCCAGATGCCAATGCTACGCGCACGTCAGAAAGTGTTAACGGTTCCCATGCCGGTTCTTTCGTGGAGTTTTATCGATGTGAAATAATCCTCCCAGTCACGTTGTAAATAAACCCAGGACTTCGATTTTAATCGTCTGTTGTTTACTCATTTTGCTTCATGATGTAGTATTTATAGGAACTGATGGAGAGAAGAGCTTTGATATAACTAGCGCTGAATATAGTTTCCTTTAGTTGGTCACAATAATGTTTTGAAATCGGTTTACTTTTTCTAATTCCAGTTTGCAAATCGGATTTTAGAGTTAATATGGCTTCGCGTGCTATATTTTGAGATCCTGTAGACTATGACGCTCGTACTTAGGATGTATGTCATTATTGTGTACTCCAATCCGATGTGCTCCGCTTTACATCTGATTGTCGCGAATACGGTGAAATTTCTCTAGTTCGTTTGGATCTTCCATTTCTATTCGAACCTGGAGATCGTTTTGGCCTTGGCTGCTGTCGGCTTCGACACCATTCTTTTAGATCTGCTTTGCAAATTTAAAATCTAAGTGCTGTCGTCCTCGTACTGTTCTTTAAGTGTTCGGAGAAGTGTTTTCGAAATGTCTCAGGTGTAGACCGTTTGGATCTTTCATTTCTCTTCGAACCTGGAGATCGTTTTGGCCTTGACTGTTGTCGGCTTCGAAAAACTGAGAACTGAGTGAATTCCTCGTAATGCCCATTTTAATGTTCAGAGAAGCAGGGGTTTTGAAGCATTTGAGTTGTAGATAGCAAACAGGGTAGGACTCAAGCACCTTCCTTGTGGGACTCTAGATAACAAATCAATAGGGGTCTCAATATGATTCCAGAATGATATTATCGCACCCCCTCTGCTGAAGATTTTCCCAAAACGGGGAACAAACCAAAGTCTAGAAATCTTGCATTTGATTCAGTCAATTTCTATTATTCTTTTTCCGGTAGAGCAAAAACACCATGCAACCTGAAGGAGGTTGATTGCTCACAAATTGGTATGTTAAAGTATTTGTAGTCTCCGTGCAGGTCTTGCAGTGGGATCAATGTTGCTCGGTGTTCTCTAGGGAGTGAGTGGTCATATTGATGAGTAAAGTCTGAAATATAGAATCTATTCCAATACCTTCCAAATTGTTTTAAAGAGCGAGTTGCCCTGTCGTTCATTACTTAATCTTGCGCCTTTACTGGTTTGGAAGAAAGATCATTTTGGATGTTTTTAGGCCGTTTGAGAAGTATTCTGCTGATAGCGCCACACTGAAAAGATCTAACAGGTTTGTCGTTGTCCTTATTGTGGCTGATTTCATGTGGATTGCTAGTTGCATTATGCCTGTGTCTTTTATCTTGATTCAAGAGAGGGCGGTTTCTATGTAATTGCTATAGAACTCTGTCATCAAGGCCTGGATTAAAGTTTTCCTCCTCTTTGTCAGAGATTCATAAAACTTCTCTCAAGATATTTTTGGTAAATTTTGCATTTTCTTGTGAAAATCACTCTCACTTGTCAAGGTGCAATAATATGGGAGTCGGCCTTGGTTGCTGTTCGCCGGGTCAGCTTTTCGATGAAGTTCCAGAAGTTTAGGAGCTTTCCTCATATCTAAGCTATGTTTTTTAAGTTTCCATTTTCCTTGATCTTCTGTGACCTCATAGTTTTAACCTGGAACAGCACAAAGTCCATTAGAATGGCCCAATAAGCTGCTTGCCTCCCGGCAAAGATCTGCTGGAATCATTGCTGAGGAAAGATATGAACTTTTCCTGAATTAGTCGAGTCTAGATCAGGATTTTGTACAAGTCAGTGAGATTGGGCCATCTGATGTGGTGAAACTCTTAACGATGGTAGACAGCTCTTCGTGTAGTTCCTTCTATTTATGTAGCTTATTTCATTTTGGGAATATCCTCCGGGAATGACCTTTTGTTAGCCTCTCAATTTTCTACCGCAAAGATTTACTTTGATGTGACAGGATGGGTATGGGACAGGGAATCATTCTGATGACCATAGAGAAATCGTCTTTAGTGTGAAAGGGCTAAGCTGCACAAAATGATGACGTAGACAAAAATGATTGATATTTATGCATAATTGGGTTAGCTCCTAAAACTGGTTTGGACCATTCTGCAAGGGAGAAAATGTATAACAATAGAATAATGTTCAGATATGTAAACTTTAGAAAATACAAAATTTATGCAATCAGTCAGGGAGACAATGTAAATATATGAAGGTGCATTATGGAGCAATGCCCTTTAGCATTACGAATACGAGTGATAGGCATGCTAGTTTTATGGTTAGAGCTATATGTTTATTTTTTGTCTACGTTTCCATATTGAAAAGGGCTTAAGCCAAACGGGGTCGTCTGCGACCCCTCTTCCAGTGAATGATGCTAATTTAGTTATTTTGCCTTGCGCTCTGGTGTTTATTTGCTGCGACTTTAAGATGTACTGAATGTTTGATCAGATATGGACAAGTTCAGAGTCACCTACATTTTTGACTACATAATCAATATATCGAAAGAAGATAGGTGGTGTCAACAAAGGATCTTTCTTAAAAATGATACCCTCCACGGTTGTCATGTATAATTTTCTAAAATGAACACCAAGTGTAGAGTCCATTGTTACTGCATTTACGTGCCCGTAAATGCGACCATTTGGTCCTGTAGAAAGGCGCTTCTTTGGTGCAAGCTTGAAGGATTTCTCGTAAAATTTCTTAGGAGATCATCCTCTGTAATATTAATCGCAAAAGAATGCGCTAAAGCCGTCAACTTATGGAAAGAAATACATAAAGTTAGCATATACTTACAGACAGAAACTAGGTTGCTTCACAAATCACAGTCTCAGTTTCATCCTCATTGCCTCCTTTACTGATCCCGTACTTTTTTAGTTTTTCAGTATCAAAACATTATTCAATCGTTATAAAGGTTCTCACATATGATTGTTCAAAGCTATTTTTGTGCATTATCTTAATTATTCATTAATAACAACCATTAATATTTGTCGTAGAATACCCCCTTTTTTTTTCGAAGAGTGCTATTTAAATATTAATATCTTAAAGAAGAGAGCCATTGGAAACACGTAAGGATATAGAGAAACGCACAATAATTGCCAAATTAAACTTATATTTTAACTCTAACAATTGAAAACACAAAATGTAAACATTAACCACAGCAATACTCCGAATATTAACATTAACAAGAAATAATTAAATTAGTTTGACCCTCTAAAATTGGTTAATTTCTCTAACACAGCAATATATAAGATTTAGGCTTACGGACTCTACTGGAATTAAATCCCTTAGGCATGTTATTGTCTCATGACGCGTGCCGCCTGTCCAGATGTAGGTGGGCGGGATCACGTGGTCCTTTTGGCGTGGGTAGCAGCTGGAGGGTCCACACGGTATTCCGGGTGGGGGGTGAGGGGGTTCTTCAAGGACGAGAACAATACGGTGCTTTATGTGGCACCAAAGGTAGTCGTGGTCTCTCTGGTAAAGAGTGAGTCGAACTTGGTTCCTCAACCCAAGTTAACTTGGAGTGCGGCGTGATGACCGAGTAACGAGCTCAAGGGAGAGCTTTTCTCTTTCGTTAATAAATTCCTCATGGGCGAGGACTGAACTCGGGGAGGGTCTTCTTTAAGGGCAAGGATCGATGAGGGAAATTTCTCTGACGAGAATAAGTTACTTAATTTTTGGTTTGGACACCAAGAACTAGCTCGAGGATTAGCTTCTTCTTACTTCCAGTCTTCTTCAAGGGCGAGTATAACGGAGGGGGGGTTACTCTGACGAGAATAAGTTGAACTTGGTTTCTCAACCAAGTTAACTTTTGAGTTCGGTGTGGCAACCGAGCAACGGGCTCGAGGAGGAGCCTTTTCCTTCTTTCTTTAATTCCTTAAGAACTAGGAATATCCCTGGTGTTTAAGATGCACCAGGATATGAGGAGTTCTTCTGACGAGAGTAAGTTGAACTTAACAAAGTTAACTTAGCGTTTGGTTTGATAACCAGGGATCATCTCGTACATGAGCTGCTTCTTAGCCCGTTAAGGGAGGTAGCCCTGCCTCTCTTGCAGGCTACTTATTAGGCTGTCGAGCCAAGTAAACTACCAATCCAGTCTAGGTAGCTTGGTGTCTTAATTCCGAGGACTTCGACACCTGGAGACTTACGTATTCTAACTTGATTTTCCTCACTGTTCCTTATTTATAAGTTGTCACCCCACTGGGAGAGTGCTAAGATTGCGGGGTGGAAGGCTTGATGGCGGATCCAGGAGGGTTCTTATGCCAAACGGTTTTTCTCACCAAGTCTTACATCGGCTCCTCGTTAGCCTTCGAGCTAGGGAGAAACACGTCCTCAATTTCTTATTTGACGTGAAATTGAATCTCATCCTCCTGGGAGAGATCCTGCATTTTAACCTTTAGGTCTTTCATAGCGCCGAGTGGTGGGGTTCTGCGGATTGCGCGCTTGACCAGCCGGTGCCTGTGGCCGGATGTCTTTGCGGTAATCGCCTCGTGACTCCACCGCGAGAGAATGAGGATTGACGATTCCCCTACAATATTGCTTTTAAACCAATACTTGACTGCTTATATTATATATTTTCTATTTAGCGAGTTAATTTTATAGTTGAAATTTTAGGCTACTAGGTGGATGAGTCCATACTGCTAACATAGACCAGAGGGAAATAAAGGCTTGGAAAATAAAAACTCACCAAACTAAATAATACATTATAATTTAAGAAAAGTGGGAGAAAAGTAGAATTAATAAAAAAGCTTACCTTTATAGGCTTGAAAACCTCCTTAGTAAATGATTACATAATAGTCAGTTTAACCCACCCCCCCGAATTTATGCTCTTATTTTTCAGTAGCATTCTTTTCAGTAAACTTGAGGATGTATATCTTCAGATGTTGAAAAATGAAAATACTCTTGTTTACTTTTGTTGATATGACTGCATATTAGATACTGGCCATGGCTTGGAAGGTTTCTTCTAGCCATGTTACTGCTACCTTGCTTCCTGTGGTACTGCCAGCCAGTTTGCAAAACTGGTTATGATTGGTTAGCAACAGAGGTATTGTTACTTGTACATAAGTTGGTACATTCTGGTCATCTTTGGAAAATTTGTATATGTAGATACATTCATGTATGCACTCAATGTAACATTTAATTTACTTATATAAAAACTTATTAGCTATGGTTTTTAAAGACATTAATGCAGTTAGATTTTTCTTATACTTGCCCTTAGAGTAAAAAAATCATGTGGTCTTTATACGAGAAAAATATGACCTGGAGCACAATTGGGTAATTTTTAATGAAAGTCAATTGAATATTTGCCTTAAACCTCTATAAAATCTTTCCTATGTAATACCTTAACCTCGCTTATCTAAGATATATACAGTTACGTCTATAGCTATTGGCAACACATCTTAAATTTAGTGATTTACGAATTTTTACACGTTAATAGTTCGAAATGTACATATTTATATTATATTTAATCAGTTAGCCTAAAAGCAATATATTATAATGTATAAATGATAATAAATCAAATTATTAAAATTACACATCGTGTTAATTATATAAACACAAAAAGGAAAAGTATTGGTAACGTTTACATAATACTGGTTTATCAAATTAAATTATTAATATTAGTGGTAAAGAATGTTCGAGAATGACTGATGTAATATTCTAGACCAGTGGTCACCAAACTACGCCCCGCAGGCCAGATCCTGCTCGGTAAATTGGTAAATAAATAGGTTTGTTGTCTTTATTTTTGGTGTATTCACTATATTGTATTGAACAAATTGGTTCTTCGGCCCGCGCTCGTCATTCTCTCAGTTATCTGGGCCACTGTGAAAAATGTTTAGCGAGCCCTGTTCTAGACTAATCCAGGACAGCAGGTTACTTGCATGACTACTTTTTGGCGTGTTCATTATGGTAGTAGACACAGATGAATAATCATCTCTACAATAATTTCAAAATAGCAACATGTTGAAGACCTCCGAACGCTCAGGAGCATATAGGAAACGTATAATTGAGCTGCATAACCAAGGAAATGATAAAAAAATCTTCGAGAGGTTTAAATATCCCAATTTCATCTATAAGGACTATTATTGTTAAATTTAGGGCTGATGGAACTACTTTTAATCGTGTGCAGAAAGGGCGACCAAGAAAATTAACTGACAGAGATGTGCGTTCTTGTGTTGGAATTGTCAACAAGCATCCAAAAGTCACAAGACATTGAAATCAAATCTGGCAAGCAGTTGAATATTCGTGGACATGTCAACAGTGCGACGTCACATGAACCCTGAGTGTCTCCATGGACGTGCACGAAGGAGGAAACCACTGTTGAAGACAGTTCACAAAAAGAGACGTTTAGAAATGGCCAGAGAACATCTTGATGATACTGCAGCAGAACTTAGTGAAATATTATGGCCATAAACGACCACTACTACGTTTGGAGAAAATCTGGAAAAGCTCTACTGGAAAAGCAGATCATACCTGCTGTGAAACAAGAAGGTGGTTCTATCAGATTGTGGAGATTTTTTGCTGCTGCATGTACTGGCTTAATTTGTGTAATAGAAGGCACTAGGAATTAATAGGGATATCAGCGAACTTTGGATGAACATGTGAAACAATCGGCGAGGAAGCGTAGTCTTAGCAGAGGGTTCGTCTTGCAACAGAATAATGATTCTAAGCACACAAAAAAAATAAACGAAGAAATATTTTGTAAATCAACCATTGAGAGTGATGCTATGGCCTTCTCAAAGTCCAGATTTAAATCCGATTGAAAATTTATGGAAGGAACGGAATTCACGTGTTCATATGATGTCACCAAGCAGCATCGCAGAAGTGAATGCTTTGGCAGCGGAAAGTGGAGTAAAGGTCCTACTTAAACTTCCAAAAACATTGTTCATAACTAAAGAAACGTCTGGTTGCCAATAATATATATGTATGTAATATTTATGAATGTTGCCAATAGTATTGCTTCTTCCGTTTTTCTAATAAACACCATGTTCAATGTCAATAATTTGTTTTATTATCATTTATACAGTATACTATATTGTTTTTAGGGTAATATAATTGAATATAATATAAAATATGTACATTTGGAACTAGTAACTTATAAAAGTTCGTAAATTTCAAAATTTGAGATGTGTTGCAACTGAATTAAGTAAGCCTTCATAGACAGTTTTATCCCTGATCTTGTCTTTGATCAGTTGCTCTTTTTTCTTCGCAAGAATATGAACTGTTCTTGCACTTACACTAGTTTTTTTTCATGTTCTTACTATTGTTTTAAGTTGGAGATTTATTTAAATGATTTTAATTTTTTAGCAATATCTTAGATTAAGGTTAATTTAGATATTGTATACATGTTTCTTGACTTTGGTAACTGGAATGGTTACAGGATAACATGTCTTATGATTCCCTTCTCATAGGAAAATACCTTCACACTCTTAGCAAGTCTTAAAAGGAATTTAGGATGTTGTGAGGGTTCATTTAATGTGCAAATGGCACCAATTTTGGTAACTTAACTAATAAGGTTTTTATGATTTTTGTCGTAGAATTCTTTCTGATAAGAACCCTACTTACCTGACACCACTTTTATTTAGTGTCGTAGAATGCCCCTCCTTTAGTTCTAGTCTCTAAGAGTGCTAAGAGCTGTCTAATATACTTTGATAACGGAATATCTTAAAGAATAGAGCCGTTACCAAACACGTCAGGATATAAAAGAAACGCCCACTAATTCACAAAATAAACTTATATTTTATCTTTAACCATTGAATACACAACCTTTATACTTTAACTACAGCAATACTCTAAATATTATTATAAACAAGAATTAATTAAATTAGTTTCCCCACAAAATTAAGTTCACGTTTTCTCTAGACAAAACAATAATATAAGAATTAGGCTTACATACTCATGTGGAGTTTAAAGGCCTCAGGAATGTTTACTCTTGACGCGTGTAGATGGGCGGAATTCCACGGTCGTCTTGGCAAGGGTAGCAGCTGGGGGGGTCCACATGTTCTCCTGGGGGGAAAGGGTTCTTTAAGGACGAGAACCAAGACGGTGCTTTATGCAACACCTAGGCAGTCGTGGTCTCTCTGGCGAGAGTGAGTCGAACTTGTTTCTTAAATCAAGCTAACTTGGAGTGCGGTGTGATCACCGAGTAACGAGCTCGAGGAGGAGCTTTTCTCCTTCGTTACTTATTTCCTTATGGACGAGGACTAAACTCGGGGAGGGTCTTCTTCAAGGGCGAGGATAACGGAGGGGGGTTTCTCTGGCGAGAATAAGTTACTTAAAGTTTGGTGTGGCCACCGAATAACGGGCTCGAGGGGGAGCCTTTTCCTTCTTCTTTTCTTAATTCCTCAAGGACGAGGAATACCCCTGGTGTTTAAGGTGCACCAGGATATGAGGAGTCTCTCTGGCAAGAGTAAGTCGAACTTACCAAAGTTCACTTATCGTTTGGTTTGATAACCAGGGACTTAGCTCAAGGATGAGCTTTTTCTTAGCCCCTTAAGGTAGGTAGCCCTGCCTCTCTTGCAGGGTACTTCTTGGTCTGGCTTCCCAAGTAAATTACCTCTCCAGTCTAGGTAGCTCGGTTGTGGATCCGAGGACTTCGTCACCTAGAGACTGACGTATACTACGAATCCAGTCTAGGTAGCTAGGTTTTAATCGAGGACTTCGTCACCTGGCCTGACGTATACTACCAATCCAGTCTTGGTAGCTCGGTTTTGGATCCGAGGACTTCGCCACCTGGCCTGACGTATACTACCAATCCAGTCTAGGTAGCTCGGTTTTGGATCCGAGGACTTCGTCACCTGGCCTGACGTATACTACCAATCCAGTCTAGGTAGCTCGGTTTTGGATCCGAGGACTTCGTCACCTGGCCTGGCGTATACTACAACGATTTTCCTCAGAGTTCCTCATTTATACCTCGCACCCCCCACTGGGGGAGTGGTAAGGGGGAAGGGGCTTGAGGACGGCCCCAGGAGAGTTCTTTTTCCTAACGTTCTTTCCCACGAAGTCAAACATCGGCTCCTCGTTAGCCATCGAGATTGGGAGAAACCCGTCTCCAATTTCTTGTTCGACGTGAAACTGGATCTCACTCTCCTGGGGGAGATCTTACCTTTTTGACCTTTAGGGTCTTTCATGGCATTGGGTTGTGCCTTACTGTGGTTAAACACTGACCCGCCGATGCCTGGGGCGGATGTCCTTGCGGTAACCACCGCCTTGGGACTGCATAACGAGTGAACGGGGGGGGAGGGAAGTGACCATTCCCTTACAATTTTAGTAGTGTCCTTTTTCTTGAAACCTAACAAAAATTACGCATTCCATTTTTATATGTCCGAGTTCTGAGAAGAGACCATTTGAAAGTATTTTTATATATCTTGACGTACTTTTCATATTTTTTAGAAGGGGGAGGAAATGAGGATTGAATATTTTATCAAGGTCTGTTTAAGAGGCTTCATTTACAATACGCTAAAGAATTATATTTGATGATATCATGAACAAATACCAATTTAGAGGGATGTTAAAATCTCATAATAAGGGTCTACCTCGGAGCAGATAAAATTTAAGGAACTTGAAATTATTGCACGTTGTATCTTTTTTATAGGGGTAGAGAAAGTAGTCTTAGGAAAGGTTCTAACTTTTAAAGAACTTTACAATATTTTTTTGCCCAAGCCCAATAAGGTTTCAGCTTCCTCAGTTTTCCCTAGGGAACAGCTTGCAGTTAAGTGCAACTTAATTCCATTGGTATCAAAGGATTTTTTAAGATCTTGTCTGTTGAATCAGTGATAGAGGTTAATGTTAGCTTTGGTAAAGGATGGTTGTTGATCGGAGATTATTTTTCGGTGATGAGTGAGTGTGAGAGAGATGGTATTGTTCTTTTAATAAGATTTTGTTGGTTAAGTCATAACACAAGTGAGAACTAGTTAATCTACTATTTAAACATGTGAACAACCATATGCAAGCTTTTATAGGGTTAACAATGTAGCATTTTATTGAAAAATGACGAGCATTTCTATTGCACTTATCTAAAGGTATGCTGAAACTGGCCCTTTCTTTGATCATGAAACTTAGAGTTTATAGTATATACAGATTGGCATGATCCTTTTTCCAGTATATGCAGTTGTTAATGAATGTCCGGACTCTGCCTTATCCTGGGAACTCAGTTATCCTGGCGAACAAGGGTGGAGACAGCCCAATATGATAAGTTTTGACATGACTCTAGAAACACAATTTTTCGAAATAATGATAGAGGCTTCTATAATATATAATACCTAGATCAAAAATATCAAAAAGCTTGAGAGCATATCTGTACTTACTCATACCTAAAATGAGACTAGTTTTTGAATGAAAAGTTTAAGATCCTTTTATAGATCTCTTAGATGATTTGAAGGTTTTTCATTTTTTTAACGTTTTCAGAGATTCAATTTCTTACGGAAAGTTCTCAGATTTAATGATTCAGATCCAATATTTGATTGCTGCTCTGTTCAAAGTTTTGGTGTTTTTTTAGATTTTCATTCTTTGTTTGATTGCTTGGTAGGGCTTTGGACTGTACCTCTGTCTCTTAAAGTATTTTAGGTTTTAATGAAATCTCAGTGCATATACAGTTACCCTTAAAATTATATTTCTGTTTGAATATATTTTCAAGTTCAAAATAACTTCAGGTTTAAGTAATAAATGATCATTGTCTGTGCTCGCAAGTGTCCTTGAGAAGTTAGCAGTTTTGATTCTGAAATTATCTTTTTAGGTCACAGGTTATTCTCAGTAATGAAGATAAAACTAGCAAAATTCAGATCTTTTTGTTTTAGGTTATTTTTTAGATGACATGTCTCTTCTTAAGTGATCTATCTAATTGTCTAGACGAGAAATGTGCCAAAATCTTATATAAGAAGAAATGTCAGGCAAGTTTGGAGGGGATTCGTCATCTCCATTCCTGACAAAAATGGATTGCATCTTTCAGGATACTTAAGCATTCCAGTTTGCTGCTAATGAGGAACACTCCAAATTTTGTTAAAATCTCATTTATGGCTTAGTAAGTTTACAAAAGGTAATTAAACATACATATCTATACGCCAACAATGCAATTTGACAGATAAAATAAGCCTTTAATTTAGCCGTTAAGGCGGGGTGGGGAATACCGACCTATTAGTGGAAACACCTGCATAAAAATTCAATTTTGTACTTGAGCGAGTGCAATCTGTGCCCAAAATAAATATCACAACACGGCCCACCTATGGTATACTCATAAATCCTCAACTCAGAAAATAAGTGTCATTTTTGGCACTTCAAATTTTATGGGGACCTCTGTCGGTGTTCCTCTACCACAGCTGTACAGAAAAACATTGTTTTTTCGCCTGAAATCAACGAATATGATAACCCTAGCCACTCTCCCTCATTATTAAGTGATTAAATGAAAGATAAGCACATAAAGAATTAACATTTTTGTGACAAAACTAAATTAAGTCTGGCAGACAAAAATCATTTTTGAATTTTTAGGAAATTTTATGAATTATTAACAAAATTTGAACCAGAGAGGGAAGTTAAGACACCTTAAAGTATATTTGAGCAACCTATAGCCAAATTACATACAAATGAATTAAATTCAAGATATGAAACTATATACAAATAAATACCTTATCTCGTAGGCTACTACAGGGTAAGAAGTGCATATTGAAGTCAATCAGAGGAGGCACAACTTAACCAGGTCGGCCTGCCTCTTGCTGGCACCCTTTGTGGTTACCAGGACACCCTTACCCTGTCCTGGCTCGACAGATGCTTCGTCCAAGATAGTAGGAAATGTGAAGATGTCTTTGGAGAAAGCTGACTTCATGGGAAGGAAAGAAAGATTAAACTTCCCCTTCTCCATGATGGCCAAGACCTGGGCAACACAGCACTCCAATATACCAACGTTCCTTCCCTCCTCCAGCTTCAGCTAAACAAGAAGAATGTTTCCGTTCCGAAAAAGAATTGAAAACTGAGATAACACAAAACAAAAACTAAATATATATGCCAGGTTAGGCTAGTCCTTATAATGAATTATGATAATTGATAAATTTGGCTACAAAATTATAAACTCCCTCACCTCTGGTAGCTTCTCAGCAAAAGGGTATGAAAATTCTGACTAAATTGTCCTCGTCCTCCACTTCATCTGAGTACTCTGAGGAGTCATCGAGCTGATTAGGAACATCATCAATTTCTTCCTCCTTACTATCGTGCTCTACAGGAACAGACTTCCTAGGCCTTGCACACTTTTTCTTGTCTCCTAATGCCTGATTTTCAGCCGCTGCCTTCATTTTCTCTTCTCTCTTCTTCCTCTTCTCTGCCTTCAAGCTCAGATCTGTGATGGCCTGCTTATTCTCAGTCAGAATGCAGGCCCGTACCCTCTTACGTCCCCTTCCATAAAGCCAAGGAGCAGCCTTGGGGAACGCCTGGACACTCCCTGGGGTGTCTTTAGGCAAGCGAAGTTTGAGCTGCTAGAGCCTGGGGTGGCAGGGTCAGCAGTGCTAGGGCCCGGGATGACAGAATCAGTAGTGCTAGGGACTGGGGTAACAGGGTCCCATTTGCTAGGGCTTAGGGTGGCAAAGTCACCAGTGCTATGGCCCGGGATGCCAGAGTCAGCATTGCTCGGGCCTGGGGTGGCAAGGTCACTACTGCTAGTGCCCGGGATGCCAGAGTCAGCAGTGCTAGGAACTGGGGTGGCAGGGTCAACAGTGCTAGGGCCCATGATAGCAGGGTCAGCAGTGCTAGGGCCTGGGGTGGCAGGGTCAGTAGTGCTAGGGCTCGAGATGGCATAGTCAGCGGTGCTAGGGCCCGGGATAGCAGGGTCAGCAGTGCAAGGGCTTGGGGTGGCAGGGTCAGTAGTGCTAGGGCCCGAGATGGCATAGTCAGCAGTGCTAGGGACTGGGGTAGCAGGGTCAGCAGTGCTATGGCACGAGTTGGCACGGTCAGTAGTTCTAGGGTTCGGGACGGAAGGGTCATTAGTGCTAGGGTCTGGGGTGGCAGGGTCCCTATAGGAGCAGAGACACATCATCACATCAGCAGGAGACAGGTCATCATTTGGATGCATGAGAGACGGATCAGGAAGGTCTACTTCTGAGTTATGGCCTTCAGCTAGTCCTTTCTCTCCATCAGAAGAAGTTAGAGTAACTTCTACTGCAAAACTCACAGGTCGTGCTAGTCGCTCTGTTACTTGTGCTCCTACAAATCCATCATCTAGGAAGATGTTGCGATTGATAAGCCAGATACCACTTGACCTGAAACCACCGAGAATGTTTTTTTGGAAGGGGATACTAGCTTCAATCCAAGCCTCAGAGGCAAACTCTGGGAACTTGTGCACTGTTATGTGCTCTTTAGGGTGTATGATAGTGTTGTTGTTCAGTATGATTCCCAGAAACGTCTTGGAGGGACCAAATACACTCACATCCAATGGATGAAGTTTGTTTGTCGTGTGCGAAGGCAAGGTAACAATCACGATGCCATGCTTGATCGCAAACTCCACAAAATGAATTTTCATGTGACATTCAGAATTTCCTATTATAAGAAGAATCTCGTTCTCTACATAAGAACCAGACTTCTCATGAAGGTGCTGGAGTGTCTGCACGAAGCATTTATTGTTTATCCAGCCAATAGAAGTCAATATGCATTTGGAACTGAACATCGTGTTTCTCATGAAAGCTAGGTTCCATCTGCATCTGGAAATTATAAACACTGGAAGGATAGATTGCCCCACAGCATTTATATTACCCACAAATATCATGGTGTCCTCTCTTTCGCGAGTTACCTGCCTAGCTACTGGCTGACCCCTCACACACACAACCTTAACAGGCTTCATAACTGCAGACAAAGAACTCTCATCCAAATTGTAAATCCGATCCGGAGTGAATTCGTAATTCTCCATCGCTAATGTAAAGGGTGTTGTTATAGCTTGGATCGATTTTTTTTATGTGAGTTAAATTTTTCTTTAAGCCTATTAAAAAAATGGACGTTTAAACAGAAAGGCATTTCGGGCACTTCACGATTTTTGGGGTCAACATAATCGACAAACTTACATGTAGAGTGCAATTGGGAATATTGTTCGTAAATTTAAACAAACGGAGTCAGTAGCAGATATAAAAATTCCATTGCGTGCTGGTTTACGCCGTTAAGCTGAAAACATTGCTGCAGTCCGCCAGAATTTGGCTGAAGATTAAGCCACCTCTATTCGTCATCGCGCGCAGGAATTGAACCTCTCTACAATAACGTTACATCGAAATTTGACAAAAGATTTGTTTCTACACGCTTACAAAATTCAATTGACACAAGTACTGAAGACTGCTGACCATTTGAAGCGCCGTAGATTCGTCAATTGGGTGCAAGAGCATAAACAAGCCGATGATGATTTTTTGCAAAAAATCATCTTTAGTGATGAAGCCCATTCTCATCTTGCTGGATTCGTCAATAAGCCGAATTGTCGCATTTGGGCTGATGAAAATCCCATGAAGATTGTTGAAAAGCCACTGCATCCACAAAAGAGAATTGTTTGGTGTGCAGCTTTTGATAGCGGAATCATTGGGCCGTATTTCTTCGAAAATGATGCCGGAAATTCTGTGACGGTAGCAGGGGAGTGATACAGTGCCATGAAAACTAACTTTTTATGGCCTGAATTGAATTCTATAGATGTCCAAGATTTGTGGTTCTAACAGGACGGCGCCATGTGCCACACAGCCGATGCAACAATGGCTTTATTGAATGAGAAGTTCCCAGGTCGCATTATTTCTCAAAACAGCAAGGTCAATTGGCCACCCCAATCGTGTGACTTGACGCCTTTAAATTTCTTCCTTTGGGGTCATCTCAAAAGTAAGCTCTATGCCAACAAGCCAACAACAATTTAACAGCTGAAGAATGAGATAATAAGGCATATTGGTGAGATCGAGGAGCAAGTATGCAGAGACGTCCTACAAAATTTGGATCATCGAGTGGAGGTGTGCCGCACAAGCATTGGCAGACATTTAGGCGATATTATTTTTCACACATAATTGCCATGACTAACTAACAGGATGAATAGTGAAATAAATAAATTTTAACCAATAACACTGTTTTGTTTACTGCTAACTTCGATCCGGCTTAATGGAACACCCTTTATTTTAGGAATTAACCATTATTGGAAATACATAATAAAGTACATATTATTCATTATTTTATTTTTTTATTTTCTTTTAAAAGGCATATTCATTGAAAGTCACAAAGCTACTATAAATTTTGTCTTCTAGTCTAGTCTAATTTTGGGTTAAATTTAGTAGTACGAGGTTATGTCATCCAACGTACGCTCTTCCACTCTTTCATTTAAATTATTTATGATCTTTTTAAAAGCAGAACATCTTTCACTCTTTTAACCCTGGAACACAAACGCTTGTTTTTTGTCACAGGGAAACAAAGCTCTGCAGAATTTCTCCCGGTATCGACAAATTTTTATAAAATACTTTCTTTCAATTACTGTATAGGAAAACAATACAACTAAAATATGACTCTATTTTTTAGTTTAAGCACCAATAAAGTTAATTTCAACTCTAAAGTAATAATGTTATTGATGTTAAAAAGTACAGAAAATGCAAATTTTGAAATTTGACTCTAACTTAATATTCATAGAAAAATACTGGCGCGAAGGACTGGAAAAAGAGGTCCTAGAATCATGCCCTGTCTGAGGCCCAGCCCTCTACCCCCACTGGGAGCTGTTTGGGAGACACGCAAATAAAGGGTATATTTTCGGTAGTCCCCCCCCCCCTCCACTTCTTTTTCGAATTTTACCAAGATGGCATCGTCGTCTTCGTCCACCAGTAATAGCAGAGGTAATGGCCGTGGCAGCAGCCGAGCTAGTGGTAGTGGCAGGGTCAGCAGCAGAGGTAGTGGAAGGGTCAGCAGAAGAGGTAGTGGCAGAGGCAGCAGCAGACGTAGAGGCAACTGCAGCTGGAGAAGTGGCATGGTGGGCAGCAGAGGTGGAGGCAATATGTTTGTTTGGGGTGGAAGTACAAAGCCTTCTTTTCTTCTTCCTCGGCTTACTAGCATCTCTCTTTTCCTTATCATGACTTTCATCACCAGGACAAGGAGAGTACTCTTCGTCAGTATCACTATCATACAATTCTTCTATTTCCAAATTATCAGTCCAATCATCACTATCCACGTCTTCTACATCACTAGTATCTTCCCCTGACAATGCTCCCGTTTGTTTCATAAGGTCTGTGAGCTCCTCATGAGTCTGGATCTTGGGTAGATTTGCCATTATTCTTAATTATTGTTTATACCAGTTTAGAATAATCACTGTCTATTGCGTAAAAAGGAAAAAACAGACACGTAAGTTCACAAAATATGACAGTAACACAAACGTCGAAGGATTTTCACCTGGATGTAGTAAAGTCTCCCGGCAGCACCAACGTTGGGAGAATTTCTCTCGGACACGCAAAACATTTCGCATAGCGGAAGTGTCTGCGGAGAGTACACACGCGTACACCTACCCTCAACAAAGTCAGAAAAAGAACTGCAGCTACTGAGAACAAGAGTGTGGTGCAGCCATGCCAAGCTATGAAATCACGTGATCACCACGTGCGGCCGGGAGAATTCCTCCCGGCGTTTGTGTTCCAGGGTTAATTAGAGTCTCATCCTTTAATGTAGTAGTTTCAGGAATTCGGAAACAACATATAGTTATTCATTAATTTCAGATAAATCCATTTTAATATATACTTAAATCCTCAAAGTGAACAAGAACTGAGTGAAATTTCCTTAAAATTATATTAACAATTCTAGTTTAAATTCAATTAAATTGAAAGAAAAAATATTGTGTAAATGATTTATTTATCAAAGGTAACAGCCAAGGTTCCACGATAGAGTAATCCAAAAAGTTTAAGTAAAAACTTAAATTTTGGATGGGGTCTAGTTACCCAGGCAACTAAAATTTCCAAGTTTTCTTTTTAAGAAATAAAAGAAAATAGAAAATCGTTAAAAATTATAAGTACAAGCCACTATGACTCCCTGCATGGGCCATCATACGAGTATATAATAATTTCTATTAATCTCTCTATAGAAGCTCACCGGACAAAAAAATATTCACTTGTAACCATAGTAAGGGCCTCTTTCACGCCACTTTGCTCCATCTGTTCAGGCCATGGAATTCCCTGTGTAATGTTCTTTCTCAAATGGGTGGTGAAGGATTACAATTGACGTTTTGTAGCAATTCTTGCCTGAAAGCAAATCGATTTGCAATTACAAGCCTGGAGATTCTATGACGGTACCTGTCTGTCAACACCTGCTTGCGTCCGCAATTATGGCGAGAGTTTTTCCCATTTTAGAATTTCTGCCATTGCTTGAAAATCCGGATGACTGTACTCATTGAAAGACTGCCAAATTTCGCTACCTCCTTCACATGATGACCTTTGGTACATCCAACTGCAATCACATCTTTTTGACATACCATCATAACGTCGCTTTTCCAGCATTTTTTAACTAGAGCTGATTTGCTATCTGCAGATCTTCACGCCATCAGCAACACAAATAAAGCCTAACTAACGTTTCGACGTAAACTAAACTACGCCTCTCGGCTGCCTAAAGTTCATACACGCTTCAGATGTTAAATTATGTTTTTTATCCCTAGGTGAATAATTTATTTCCACTTAGCTTATGTTTAATAGTTAATTAAGGGGTTTATTTTATATTTAATTCTTTAGGAAATAAAAAGAAGTCTCTAATGATCCTAAAACTCTAACGGAAACTATGCTGGGAGATCAAAGGCTCAGCAATACTTTGAAACAGAAAAAAATAAGTAAATCGCAGAATACTAGATTTAATAAAGAGGATTACCTTCCATGAGTTTGATGACCTTATTTGGCAAATGAGTCCTTTAATAGTTTAAATACTAAAATAATTAGGAGCTATCCTTTTCAATAGGTTCTTTTTCATGCCACTTGATGTTATATACTCGTATATTCAGGTGTTTACTAAATTTAATAATGTTTTTATTTACTTGTTGCTAATATGAATGAAACTGATAATAGCCATGTTTAGAGAGATTTCCTCTAGCCATGCTTCCGCAACCTGGCCTCTTGAGTGGTTTAAGCCAGTTTGGGAAACTGGATGTTACTTAGAAAGAGAGACCGAGTTATTATTAATTCGAAAAAGATATCTTTTTCACATTTTTGCAATGCATACATATAGGTTCACAAGCACATGAACATTTATGCATTTTCAAAGTAAAAGTTAATTTGCATTATGATTAATTTTAATTAAATATAGAAACTCATGCTTTTAGCTTTGTTAAGAGTTTTTGAAAACCCCAATTTTAATTACCAATTTATGGAGAATTTAGTATCGTTCTTGTCCTTGTTATCAATATCTCCAATGGATACATAGCCACCTATGCGAGAAGAAAGGACACTGAAGCCCTTACCTTTCCGCTTGCATCAAAAAGACTGCACAAAATTAACTTACGGCCACAAACTCCCCCCCACCCCTATCCATCAAAAGAAAATAGGCTCACACAGAATTATGATTTACCTAACGCCTCTATCACTGGGTTGCAAGCTAGAAGACAAAGGATATTACAGCATAGACTTGTATGAATCACGAAGGGGGCAAAAGAAGCTGAAGTAATTAATTTCTAAAGCTACACACACATAAAAATATTTTTTACTCAAACTTCATTACAATAGAAGCGAACGACAATGGGTTGCTCCTCGTTAATGTGCACGTCTACCCGGAGCGGAGTGAACGTGAGGGGTTTGTCATTTAGTGAATGTGCTATAACCCTATATCGCCTGAATTATCAATATGCCCCAAATTAAATATCTGTTAGAATCTTTTACTTATCTAAAAGCTAAAAAGTATTAAAATGCCAAATTTATGAAAAAATCATTTGCATGTCAATTGGCGAAATGTCCAGAACTCCTGACATTCGTCTTTCAAGACTAAAGAAAATATGTATCTTAGTTACCAGCAGATAGGGTTCAGTATTTATCTTAATTTTTGGCTCACAAGGAGAGATAAAGTATATTGTAGTTAAATTTTATTGCAAAAAACAATTAGATAACAGAACATAGAAAAAGAAAACATATAGACATCAGTTGTAATAAACGTTTATTGAAATATAGATCTATAAATAATAAAAGTAGAATATAAAAGAGTTATATCCTATATAAGTAATTAAAAAAGAATTTCTATGCAAGAGATAAAAGAAACTTAGTTATTTAGAATACAACTCTTTATAACAATCTTTACTTTTAGTGAGGCAAAGATTTACTTCACGTTTGCCACAATAAAAATGGTTGCATCTGCAATCCTCTTCTGTGACATTCGGAAGTTGATGTAAACATCCCTTTGAATTTTACACCGAGAAATAATCTTAGTACCAAGGCCCTGAGGTTTTTCAATGGCATGAATTTAGTCAATGCTAATTGATGAAAGAAGACCTCGTCCACATGAATATTTTGTTTTATTTCCTAGTAACAGTTGCAGGTGAAATTGAAATTTTGAATGTCTGTAACTTCATGATTTTTTTGTCTGGAATCCCTAGTTTTGTATCATTCCTTTTGTAAACTACCGTAGCATCCAGTAAATAAAAACAGAGTTTTTGGTAGTGTTTGTTTAACATATTGGAACATCCAACAGATCCACACCACCCTTGAATTTATTGTATGTTTCTACTATTCTAGGGCATGGTATCATTGTGATCTCCCTTTTTATCTTGTCATATCGTTTACATCGATCCAATGGTTGGGCAGAATAAAAAGTTAATAAAAAAGTTTCGCATCTATTGTTTACTCAATTTACTGCACTAACTTTAGCCTCAAAATAATCAACTAAATCACTCACTTCTGCATAAAAGACTCTTACCTCTTTTATAAGTTCTCTGTCACTGGGCAATGGAAGCCCAGGCAACCGTACTTGCCTAATATCTCCTGGTGAAAATATGTGCTTTTTACTAAAGTAGTGACAAAATAAGGTGATGTGAATCAATTAGCAGAGTAATGTGCTCACCTTTTTAAACGTAAATATTCCTTTACGTTGGTCGAATTTGTCAATTTTGATGATTTCTTCCCAAAATCTCACAATAATTGAAGCGTCAAGGATTCTTAGCACTCGAGGTTATAGGGTTAAGTGATACAGGTACAACGGACATAACACGCCCACTTATGGCAATGCAAACATCCGGATGTTTTTCTATCTGCGTGAAACAAGTGTACGTCTTCCGAGATTGCAAAAACGATTGAAAGAAGTGTCTGAATTGTGGCGGAGAAAATAGTACCTTATCCATGAGCTGTCCTGGTAAAAATGGCATGATAATCAAGAAAACAGAGAAAGGCAAAATGATAAGGGGAGGAAAGCAATTGGTACCTATGCAAATGGTGCCAAGGCAGTGAGGGTGGAAAGTGGTATATAGAGCACGAGTAGGCAACCAAAATAATGTACGTCATATATTATGCGCAGATCGTTACTCTAACTCGAACCGGCACATTCGCTCCTAGATAAACCGGAAGCTGTTCTAAATGACATGGAAGAAAGTGTTTCCCCCAGTACCGGCCGTTGGACGAGATTCTACGAATAAACCTGCACCCGGCCTCGAGCAACCTGCCACCTAACACCGGATCCTCGAGTCATACCAGGTTTAATAGCAAAGCACACAAAAACCTGTTTGTGTGCATTTTCCTGAAGCTGAGATTCGAAGGAAAACCTCCAACAAGTGGATGAGTTCACAGTCTCCGCTCACGGATCGAAATTGTGAAGAGAGTAATACATACGCACACAACCAACTACGCTACTCAGCAAGCCCAGAAGCAAAATGTTCACCGTGCATTAAAAGCACATATACGAATAAGATTTAACTTAGGCTAATACAACAAAATACCCGTTCTTTGTAAATTGTAGGAGAATCGTCACTCCCCCGTTCTCTCTCAGTGGAGACACGAGGCGGTTACCACAAAAACATCCGGCCCCGGCACCGAGGGGTCAAACTCGTAACCAGAGCGCCTCGCCACTCATCGCTATGAAAGGCCTACAGGTTAAAATGCCAGATCTCCACTACGAGAGTGATATTCAATTTCACCTAAAGTAAGAAATTGGAGACGCGTTTCTCTCAAGCTCGAAGGCTAACGGGAGTCAAGGTAAGACTTGGTGTGAGAAAACCCGTTCAAATAAGAATCTTTCTAGGCCCATCCAAAAGCCGAACCCCTCCTACCCCTCCCCCACTGGGGTGACGAGCTATAAATAAGAAACACCTAGGAAAATTGGGGTAGAATACGTCAGTATCCAGGTGACGAATTTCCCGGATTAAGATTGGGCTACCGAGACTGGACAGGTAGATTACTTAGGTCACCAGACTAATAAGAAGCAGCTGATCCTCAAGCTACTCTCTAGTTACCAAACCAAACGTTCAGTTAACTTGTGTAAAGTTCAAATTACTCTCGTCAGAGAGACTCCTCATATCCTGGGGCATTCTAAAGCCCAGGGAAATTCCTCTTCCTTGAGGAATTAAGAAAAGAAGTAAGAAAAGGCTCCCCCTCGAGCCCATTACCCGGTGGCCACACCAAACTTATAAGTTAACTTGGTTTAGGAACCAATTTTAACTTATTCTCGTCAAAGGGCCCCTTTCTCCCCTCCTCGACGATCCTCGCCCTTGAGGAAAACTGGAACTAAGAAGAAGCTCATCCTCGAGCTAGTTTATGGTTACCAAACCAACCTTTAAGTTAACTTATTCAAGTTTAACTTATTCTTGTCAGAGACACCCCCCCCTCCTCGATCTTTGCCCTTGAAGAAGACCCGTCCCGAGTACAGTCCTCGCTCATGAAGAATTAAGTAACGAAGGAGAAAAGCTCCTCCTCGAGCCCGTTACCCGGTAGTCACACCGAACTCTAAGTTAACTTGGTTTAAGAACCAAGTTCGACCTTCTCTCGCCAGACAAACCCCGCCTACCTACCTTGGTGTCGCCTAAAGCACGTGATTGTTCTCATCATAGAAGACCCCCCCATTGAATACCGTGTGGATCCCCATCTGCTACCCGCGCAAAAATACCTCGTGATCTCGACCACCTCCATCTGGCTGGTCGGCACGCGTCGTGGAGGCAATAACATTACGGAGGTAATTAAACTCCAGTTAAGTTAATAAGCCTAAATAATGTATATTTAAGTGCTTAGCGAATTTAGCCAATTTTAGAGGGGCAAGCTAATTAGAGTAATTATTGTGTATTATAATATTCGGAGTATTTCTGTGGTTAATGTTTAGTTTTTGTGTATTAAATTGTTAAATTTAAAATATAAGTTTATTTTGGGAATAATTGTGCATTTCTCTATATCATTACGTGTTTAAGACGGCCCTTCTTTAAAATAGCAATATTAGCACTCTTAGATCAAAGCCTACCTCATCAAAGAACTATATCAGTACCACAACGAATACCACGACAAAAGTGGTTTGTGTATGGAAAGATTAAAAAGGGGCCTTCTCTTACATAAAAGTGGTGACCCGTGTTTAGTGATCAGAAAGGGCCATTCTACGACATAAATTATCATCACAAATTTCATAACCACTTGCAATCTACTTTAGTGGCGCAAGTAATAGGGTTGCAACAACGGCTTGAACATCATTAACCTCAAAAATTAATAAAAAATAAGAATATACGAGTATGATGCAATATCAAAATTACGTGACAAGTTAGAGCTGCCCTTTCGCAATGAAACTTATTTCTCGATCAAATCTAATTTTTCACTATTTCTAAAGCCAAAAAAATTCTTTCAGCAGTTACCTTAGACAAAGTTCATCTCCAAGTCTAAGAATGATGTAAAACATACAAGGATACCGTTTCACCAGGGGACCCCAAGTTTTTTAAAGTCCACATAAAATTTTACGTATACTTCCTTTTTTCACGATATTTCACCTTATGTTTTCTGAGAAGAGCTTAATTGAAAAAGCTTTAACTCAATCAAGAATTATAGCTTTTGATGTATATCTCTTGTTAGGTTCATGTCATGCCCGCTCTCCATATGATTTTTAAGTCCTCCGCTTTCCAGATGCATAGTTAAACGTCTCAAAATTGTGGTAGTTGTCATGCCAATATATTTACAGTTATTATAAAGCTTGCACTGCTTATTAGGGCAGATGAACTCGTAAACTATGTTGGTTCACTTTTGATTCGAGGAGTTTTGGTAGCTGTTGGCTTTTGTTGTTTTATAGTTAATAATAAGTTAAATTTCACCCATTTGATTCTTAACTTTGATGTTACGGTTAATATTCTCCTTAATGTTTTTTTCATCTATTTTATAGGCCGTGGACATCTGATTTCTGTAATACAGTTTGATGTTGTTTACCGCATCCTCATTACTTTTTATTGTATTCGTATCTTTGAAACGATTAATTAAAAATGACTGGAATTGTTTGTTAATCATGCTGTTTGAGAAACCTTTGTTCACGTGTGTTTGCTTTACGCGTAAGATCTCTTGGTGGAAATGATCCCACGTAGAGCAGCATATTTATATATATATATATATATATATATATATATATATATATATATATATATATATATATATATATATATATTTATATATATATATATAAAGAAAGACCAAAACAAGTTCTTCGGGTGGTAACAGCTACCACAGCGCTTTTGCCCTATTTATCTTCTGCTTTCAAAACCACTTTGTAGACAAAAAGAAAGATACAGAAACCTTGGATTGCAGAGTATATAACAATATAATACAAGATAAAGAGAAATTTGACGCGAATGAGGAGTGAGTCAAGAAACAGGACTTTTGTAAAGGTAAGAGAAAATGAAATGGAAAGAACACTTCGAATCAGAGAGAGGATAGGGTGGCAAAATAAGGGCAATCTTTACTGAGAATACAGAAATAATGCCAGGAGAAAAAAGTTTGAAATTTCTGGCCAGGACACGAACCTTTTTTTCCCTGGCGTTATTTGTGTATTCTCAGTAAGGATTGCCTTCATTGTGCCGCCCTATCCTCTCTCTGATTCGAAGTGTTCTTTCGTTTTCATTTTTTCTTACCTTGAAAAAAGTCCTGTTTCTTGACTCACTCCTCATTCGCGTCAAATTTCTCTTTATCTTGTAATATATGAATATATATATATATATATATATATATATATATATATATATATATATATTTATATATATATTGGGCTACCGACCGCTCTGCCGATTTATTTTATATCGGAGATGGTAAATTGTTCTATTGCAGCTGTAGAGAAACTTTTTACCTGTGTGTACCATAATAGGCCCAATCTTTAAATTACAATGCACAATCATAACAATTTTATTAATTCATAATCTCTTATTAATAGGCCAAATTTTCACTTTCCACGTGGCAACGGGCCTAAACTTTAATTTTCACTTGCCAATAGGCCCAGGCTTTAATTAAAACGTATCATACATTACAAGGCTCAATCTCTTATCCATTTTATTAATTCTTAATCCTTGATGAATGGTGGTGAAAAATCACATAGAAAATTTAAAGTTATAAAACTTAAAAACTACGTATTATATTTAAGATTTATATATGTTTCCCTTTTATTACAGAAATCAACAAATTCAAACTAGAGAAAAAGAAAAATTGTGGATCTATTATTAATTTACTGTCAATGAGTTTCCTGCTGCTGTATTCCTGATGGCAGATAATTGAAGTATATTCCCATTTTACATATTTTAAGAACGGGATTTAGTTGATTGGGTAAATAATAAACAAGCTTTATATTAGTTTAAATCTACAAATTGAGCAAAAGCGAATGCTGATGTCCAGAAAAAATAAATGTCATCGATTGTTTTAGATTTTATTAAAAGGTGACGATTCATTAAAATTAATGTATAGCCGTTCTTTTTTGTGTGTAAATTCATAGGTTTTATCAACATTATTTCTAAAATAGATTTTCTCGTTTTATTTTTAGCAAGATAGCAGGAATAAATAGCTTGTGGCCTCTAAATATAAATAAAGCAAAATGAGTTATTAAAATATATTTAGATAGGAAAAAAAATCTCAGAATTTTTTTTCGTCTTTTAGAAAGAAGTACGGTTTGTTCTTGTCTTAACCCCTAGAAATTAAGATGGATCTGGAAAAACAGATACCAACCGTGATTCCTTTGCAATCATGCTGGAGTTGCCATCTGTTTTTGACTGACACTACTTTTGAAAATAATATTTAAATTGGAATATTTGTTTATAAAAGCTTAAAATGTTTATAGCCTAGTAGTATGGTCAAATAGTGGTTCCACTTTAATAAATTGGTAATGCCAATTAATTTTTCTTTCTTTTACAGTCACGATCCACCTTGCAAAGCGTGAAATAAAAGCTTGTCTATTCAGAAGATTTTTGGTCTTCCGCGTATCCGAGAAGTTAAAGGCTCTCTTCAAATACCCTCTCCGAAATCTCCCCTAATACGGACTTTCTCGTCTAGGAAATAACTTTTTCCGAAGTAAAATTATTTAGTTTTCCCTTTTCTTGCGGTATGCTTGATTTATATTGATCATTCTCTCGCGCTGATGAGAAATATACTTTGTGTATTCACTGCGTGTTTAACCAAATTTCTCCTTTGTGCTTTGAACTCCCAATTAATTTCTCTCTCTTTCACAGACCCGATCGACGTTGCGAAGCGCTCCTTATAAGCTTGTCTATTCGGAAGATTTTTTGGTCTTCCGCGTAGCCAATTGGTTAAAGGCTCTCTTTAATTGAGATCAAAAGCGGTTATTCGATGCTTCAGTGTACTTGGTTCGAATCCCATCCCGGTACAGATTATTTCGAATTAAGAAATAACTTATACGAAGAAAAATTATCTCTTTTTTTCTTTTTTGCGATATGCCAGATTTATATACATTTGTGTATATATATTTGGTTATACAACGTAGGGAAAAAGAACAGATTGATTGGAGTTTGTACTTTCGTTATCTTAACGTTTTAAAACTCACAATGGCTTATATAATAGAGAAACACCGTATTTATACAAAGCACTGTTTTCCTTGTGAGGTCCGAATTTTTAGGACCTCTGATAAGTTTGATTTGAGAAAGAAAGATAGGACTGGATCTAGGAAAAACAAACGGGCTAATATTTACATTTCTTTCCTTTGTGCTGGAGATTAAGAACGATTCAAAGATATTTATGATAAAAAAATCATTTGTATCCATTATGGTATCTGCTTTTGACCAGTTAATCTGGTGACCCATCATAAGCCGGTGGACGGCCCAAATACTATTTGAATATCCCTTAGATACTGCATTTTGATATTCCTTAATTCTTACAGAGATATTTTTAGAAGATTGACCTACATAGAATAAATTACAACCTACACAAGGTATATTAAATATTACATTATTAACGTTCCTTGGGCTATGTTTTATTAAAATATTTTTTAATTTATAATATTATTTAAAAATTACACATATATTAAGTTATTTTTTATTGGTACTACATACAAGAAATAACCTTACCATGATAATTGTGGCTATAATGATAGTTGTGGCTATAATTATTACGTTGCTCAAAGTTACAAGGCAAAATTAGTTTAGCGAGGCACGTATGTATATTTATCTCTTAATTAAAATACAAATTATTAGGTACATAAAACAAATAACAAAGATCAGCGAGGTTTGTATATGTATTTATGCCTCTTATGACATACAAGAATGGCGATCTATTTATGATTACTCAATGTTCAATAATAATAATACATTCTCCCTGGTAAATGAGATCCTTTTCTCTGAGCGCGTGACCATTCATGGCTGCTTGTTTTCTTCCCCGGTTTCCCAATTATCGATGTGACGTCTTTCGCCTTGCCATATGTAGCATCTTCTCCTGATGAAGGTTTTCCAACACTGCGAACTGCTGCGGGTCTTCATGTGCCCATCCTGTGTCCTTGCGAGACGCTGATTACCCGGGACGTCATCATCGCGTAAGGTAGGCAATATCGCCGATTTGAATTGGTGTTTTGAGACATTGTCCCTTCCTCCATCACAGTATTCCAGCTTGAATACCTTGCTGCCACATTTCATCAGCGGAAAATGGCCAGCATACGAGGGGGGGTCAATAAGTATTGCAATTCGAAAATAAGGAAACGAGATATAAGGAAAAGTCTTTTATTATTTTTCAATATAACTACCCTTGACTTCAATGCAATTGCGCCGCTTGTCCCAGAGGCTTCGAATTCCTGACAACCAGAAATCTCCCGACTGCTGTTCAATCCACTCCTGCACGGCAAGTTGGACATCTTCATCGTCCCTAAACTGGCGTCCACGCAGTGCAACCTTGAGCTGGTGAAATACAAAGTAGTTGCTGGAGCCCATATCTGGACTGTAGGGAGGATGGTTGAGCTCCGCGAATCCGCACTCGCGCAGGGCAGCTTGTGCAACTCTGGCCTTGTGGACTTTGACGACGTTAAAGTCGATCATGGGCCGTGACGTTTCTACAGACCCATCGGGTAGAAACCTTGGTCATGCCCAAATTGTCGTGGATGATGTTGATAACACTTCCATGTGATATTCCAAGTTCTCGCTCGATTTCTTTGACCTTCACTCGTCGATTTTCGAGGATCATCTTATCCAATCGGGGCACATTGTCCTCCTTGCTTACGTCTGACGGGCGTCCTGGATTGAGTTCATCTTCAAGGGAATCACGACCCTGGCGCAACTCCCTATTTCAGCGAGCAATGGTTGCATAGGAACAGGCGGTGTTGGTGTACACTGCACCAATAAGTTCATGGATCTCTTTTGCATTATTGACTTCCTTGGTCAAAAATTTGAACAGTGCTCGGTATCCAACCTTCTCCATTGTGCAAAAATTTGTGACTGACGATCTGCGAACAGCTACTGCTTCTTAAATAGACAAGACAGTGGCGTACGGTTGCAGGTCCTGACTTGTCATAACTTGGCCTTACACTCCCACAAACAGCCATTCCCCTTCCCCTGTTTTGCCCTACTGATTCGTAAAACTTATTGACCGCCCCTCGTATGGCGCTTCAAGTGGTTTGCGAACGCGGTTTATCCGGACCCAAACATGCGTTGCAGTCTGCAGTTCTCAGGGCACGAAAGCCTTAAGCACCGAGTGCAGACGTCCTAAAGATACCTTTCACAAAGTGGATGTGTGCCATTGTCGATGCTAGTTCTTTAATAAAATTAGCGTACGATTTGGAAGAGGAGGAGAAGACTAAAGGTTTTGGGCACAATAGCGTAGTGCCCATTACTGACGGGAAAGGGGAGAATCCCGACTTGGTGGGCAAGGCAAGAATACCCAGGAGGATTATTGGCAGGTTCATTTTCCATCCTTCTCGACGGGCCATTATGGAGCCCTTCAGGGTCCTGTTTCCCCTTTCCACCTTCCCGTTCGTAGACGGAATGTATGATGTAGAGGTGACAACTCTTTTCATATCTCTGATTCATACTGTGCGCCTCTGTTGGTTACAACATAAGCAGCACACCAAACCTGGACATCCACCTGTCTAGGAATGTTAAAGCAACCATTGTGGCCTTATATCCAGGATCGGTATTTCTTCTATCCATCTTAAGGCTCGGTCGATGCACGCAAGTAAATATCAATAGTGCAAGGGTAAGGATTGACCCGGAAGTGTGCATTGTGGAAGCGGTCCAAATATATTAATATGCACAGTTTTGAACCTTGAAGATGTAATATTAATGAGCAGGATCGGGGATATCGTGTGAATGCTAATCTTCGTGGATTAACATACCAGTCCTCACCTTCTCCAGGAGCGAATATCCCTGTCCATATTGACCCAGAAGTATCGCGTTTTGATCAGACCTTGTGAAGCCTTTATTTCCGGGTTGACAAACTGTGTAATTGATTGTAAATCGTATTCCCACACGGCAAAGACAAGAATGGTGGTGTGTATCTTTATGTAATTTCACACCATAGCTGAGCTTCCCCGGAAAAGAAAAAGTTTTAACTTCGAGGACAGTTTCAATGTTTCTTCGTTATTTCTATGTGCTGCTGCCAGAGCTTGGAGGTCAAAAGAGTCAATTAGGACGGAATTGACGTTCCTTGAAATGCAATCAGCGATTACGTTTTAACTTCGAGGACAGTTTCAATGTTTCTTCGTTATTTCTATTGTCTTCTACGCCGAGGGGATGTCTTCGACTATTTATATCATAGCTTTCCCGATTGAAGCAGATCAGATGCAGATTATCTTCGCGAGGCATCACGCCGATCTAGGCTGCCTTGTGCACCATAGGAGCTCTCTACCTCGAGATCCACCATTATTGTACAGAAGAGGACAATATCCTTTGAGTGCCAAAGTTCGTGCCTTCGAGACGCCAAGTGCACAAGGCATCCCCCTGCTGTTCAGAAAGAGAACAACGTTAGAACAGCTATTGTTCTTTGATGTCGTTGACAGGAGACGGTTCTAACCCCCCCTGTTGTTCAGGAAGAGAACAACGTAAGAACAGCCATTGTTCTTCAAGCCTGTTTGTCAAGAAACGGTTCTCATTTCCAAGACATCACGTCAAGATAATTAAATTTCACCCTTTTTAACGTTCTTCAAGAGAACGCTTGGTTTCAACAATAACCTCCATTGTTCATCTAGAACATACCCGTTTGGCTGTCACAGAGATCGCTCGTACCTCGGAGCCCCACTTCGCTCTCACTCTCTGAAGACAGTCCTTCCCCTTGGCTAAGGACAACCTTCCGAAGAACCTTTCTGCTGCAAATCGCCAGTGGACCGAAGACTCCTTTGCATCGTATTCCTCTGCACAACAACTTGGTAATTACGTAAGCTAGGCATTACCTTTAATCATCTACCCTCCTGTCAACGCTATCCTGTGCTTTAAATGGTTTAGCGACCCCCCCCCTCCTTTAATTTTTATTTGTTTACCTTTTTAAATCTCTCCAAATCTCAATCCTCAGATTAATCAGATTTTCCCACCACCCTTTCCATTCTCCGTTTATGTAAACGTTTTCTTTTTATGTGTTGTTGATAGTTTAATTAATAAAACTCTATTTTATTAATGATAGCCATATTATTATCCTTGAGATCCGTTCCACTTCTTAAGCATATTGAAGATAAATAACCTCGGTTAATCAGATTACCACGCACTCGAAATATTAGAATAATTCCCTCAACGAATAGTTATATTTGGTATATCGTCGAGAGCCTATTCTACAACACGAATTCCCACAGACCAAGAGGAGTTGTGATCTTCTCTATATCCGCTGGATTCATGGGGATCTGGTTGTAGGCACGGACCAGAAACAGGCTTGAAAAGATCTTTTCTCCATTGAGGTGGCCCGTCAAACATTGTATTTGCCTCAAAGAATATCTATCCTGCTTCGTAGTTGCGTTGAGTGCCTTCTTAGGCACTAAGTAGATTGATGATGCCCATGACAAGCTCTACGAACGCAAGAGCCCCTCTTTCAATAGCTCTTTGAGAGTTTCTTTGGTAGCCTGTAATCTCTTTATCGTAATAGTCCTAGGCCGTGCAAAGGATGGTGAAGCACTACCAGTATCGATATTTTGGGCAACTGGGTGTGGTGGGGGTTGTGATGGCTGAGCGGAAGCAGGTCCATACAGAGCCCCATATTCCCTTAGGGTGGTACTGCACAGGGCGCTGGCGGGAAGTGCTGAAGGTCATTTATGATGATCAGTGCTACCGCAGGTTCTCAGATAATTTAACACTTGATGCAAGCAATGTCTATTCATCCACCAGTACACCGAGTGCGCAATCCACAAGCGGGTTTAAATTCCTTAAGAAATCAATCCCTAAGAGCTAAGAGGTTGTATAGCAAATATAAATGACCACTTAAAGGACCGACGAAGACTAGAGTTCGCTATGTCCGTGTCAACCTCGACGTGCACCTTGATTTTTCCTTTTTTTACTGTTGATATCTTCATGTAGGATTTGCGCAATTCAATCGACCTTCCCAATTCCGAGCTGATTATTGAGCCACTTGCCTCGGTGTTAATTATAAATTTGCATTTTTTATCATATATTTTCGTGGCGACAGGGAAAACTAATGGCACACAAGGGGCCGCTTCTGCTAAGGCATGCCAGACTAGTTTTCCTTTGGGATTGGCGAAGATAGACTGGAGGAAAGTTGCATTTGCAAACGTTCTTTTCTTTTTTGCCACCTGCACGAACGCCTACAAAACTTGGCCTTCTCGACAAATTACAAGTGCGAGCGGCAAACCACAGGTCCTTGTTTTTTCAGGAATGGTCGCAATCCCTTCTGTATATTACAGATCGTGCAAAAGCCGCTGAATTATTTATGCACTTATCACTCGCTTCGTAAGAAAACGTACTGGATGCCGATACGTCACTGCATCTTTCGCAATTCATACTACAGCACCACTCTTTATCTAACGCAGTAAGTTCATCCAACAAATTCCCTATTGGTCCTAAGTTAGGTGTTTCTGTGTAGTGAATATAGGCGCAATGTTCGGCGGTAAATTTAGGACGCACGAGGCACTCGCTTACTTTTACCTGTAGGGCAGTTCTTTGCAATTCTTCTATATTGAATGAGAGCCGGACTGTGAGTACGTAGGATGCTATTAGCTTTACGAATTGCTCTGGCTTGGTTTTCTCAAAAAGGGCTCTCACTTCGATTTAAAAATCTGGTAGTTTTGTTCTGTCAAAATGGCTGCTAGAACCGATCAACAATCTCAGGCCGAAGTGAGGCTAATACGTGAAAAAGTTAGTCTCCTCCTTTTTTCCCGCAGAAATGTGAAACTGCGCCGTCACAATGTGAAACCAACCTTAGACCGCTGATTCGTTGAAGATGGGTGGCTTGTTGTTAATGGCGTTCACGAAGTCACGTTCATCTTGTCCTTTCTGATGGTTGCTTGCAGATTCCATATTTTCGATGCCTTCACTATCCGCGACGTAGGATATTATCACTTTATAGGGGAGCTCAAGTCATCACTTTATGTCAGGAGGTAAATATATCCGTCAGCAGTTTATGGGTGAAAGAGAAACCCCCGTTTATAGGGGAGAAAAGACGTCACCAGTTTGAAGGTCAAAAATGACGTGAATATTTTGGAGAGGTCCCTCAAATCCCACGAGTGAGGTGATAGGTGGCGTTAATCTCGTAACTGCCTCGAAGCTACTCAAATAATATTCTGGCTTGGCTGTGCTTAGTTAAGGCTTGTGATCGATAAAGGACTAAGAAGAATCACGTAAAAAATAAATGTTTACTTCCAACAAACAAAGCAAGCAAAGCAAAAGGGAGGCTCGCGTTTACACGATGCCGTTAAGGGAATATTTCACTACCGGTCAGGAAAGCGAATGTTTCGAGAAGCAGAATCAGACGCGTACAAAGAAGGCTTGGCTACGCTAAACAAAACGTAATGAGTTCTGATTATAGATCGTCTATCTGACTTAGGACTAACTGTCTACCCAAGTGTGAATGAATCTCTTTCTCCATTTTTCTTCTATAACTAGTATAAAAAGGCGTGGCTCTGGGATCACAATTTCCTTTGCTCCACTCACTGGGTGGGATATTTCTTATACCATAGTCTCCAAAGGTCGTCGATAAACTGCACCTACAAATTTACACTTTCTCGATATAATTTCATCATTCCTGAGACGCAGTTAGCTGTCTCGGCAAAATTTCATTTCCAGGCGAGAAAGGTTCGTTTTTATAACACTGTCGCAAAATTATACTGCTACCTAAATTTTAGGCTTCTGGCTTTCTTTTTTAACCGGTTTAGAAATAAATATATATATATATATATATATGTATATATCTCTCAAAGTAGCGCGAGAGAATGATGATGAAAATAAATCCATTAAACCACAAGGTCTATTTTCATCCATTATTGTTACATGTCCTTTCCATCTCAGAACGTTTTCCGTCACAAAACATATTTATACCATTTTTCACACGAAAAAAATGTTTTAACCAGCCGTTATTCAAACGTTTCTTTGTTCGTACATTAAAGATCCCTCTCAATGTGTCCATTTACTCCTCTTGATCGATACCATACACTTGTTCTCATATACCACCTTTAGTACCAGCATAATCTGAAGTATCATAAACACTCCAATAGCTACAGTTCTTCAGGTATCATTACATTTGCAATTTGCTGCATAAGTACAACTATATTATACAATGCATCTTTGTTAGTTACAAGATTGTGACATGATGGCTTGTGATATAACACAACAACTATTGCTCAGCTTTAAGTAGCATTATCTTACTATTTCATACCTTCAATTATAGCCATATCTTTTTGCACCATATGCTACAAATTTCGATTAATATTTCAAAATTACTCTCACTATTAGGTACCTACACTAAGTCATCATCAAACACCTACATGCATAGGAGCTCTGTTTCAGCATTTCGTATCAACTCACAGTAATTTTCATAATCATTTTAAGTATTACTCTTAATATTTAATCTTGGACGGGGTTCAACTTTGAGACTTATGATTCCCTATAAAACAAACCCTTGATTACATATGGATGACTTAAAATTTACATGATGGTCGATTAAAAATACTCAAGAGAAAAGAACTTTTCAGATGATTCCATTACACGTAAATAAGTAAACCTTTTTGAAAAAATAATAAAGCATATTATTGAATAATAAATGGGCTTAGAAAGTACATTTTTGGCCTACGTAAAATAAAATTGTCTTTAGCTAAGAGTATACTATTAGTATAGCCATAAATTTCACTAGAATACAGCCCCATCTACGCACAGCAAGTGGTTGTTCCCAATGAACAAACTATCTAATATTCATAAAAATATATTATTTATTGGCTATCATATCGTTTTATTAGATACAGCGATTTGGTTGGCGCTGATGAGAATAGTGCGTCAACAATGCGGATTACGTGTGAAAGTGGCTACACATTGCTATTCCCACACATATAATCACTGCCAAAATTACAGTTTAGTTATCAGTCTAGATTAGTTCGACTAAATAGTTACCAAAAATACATCCAAACTTTCGTGGAGATTAGATCCTCTAGCATGAAATTTGCTAATACTTGTAGATTTACTGACCGAGTTAGGCTTGAATGAAGATTTAGTATATTTAAGAAAGAATGTTGATTTAGGTTTTGTCAATACCTTGGTTCTGTTCTACTTTTAGTACTGAAGTCAAACGCTTTTCATACTCTGGGACTGCCACGGATAGAATTCCATGTCTAATATATTTGTTCTGCAATAACTTGTCTGGGGTCTGCGGATGATCATAAGTACATCGGGTTTTTCTGAAACATAGCTAACGCAGGGGATAATTGCGGTTAAGTGTTAATAGGTGGATATTACTCATGTATGTATTTTATATGTTGCTCATACGAGCAAAATTGCCCCGTAGTTTTTAACGCTTTTCTTTTGTATTTGAACAAAAATAAAAGAGTGCAAGAAGACGCGAAAGTAGGTGGTTAAGATATTCACCTCCAGCCTCTAAAATATTTGGTTTCCCATACTTACATAGTGGCTTCAATTAAATTCTACCAAAGGCTGTTTACAATTATTAGCCAACCTAAACTTCTAGTACGTTCTGTTGATCGTATGAGATTGATCAGCGGAAATATTGTGGCCTTTGTTATTTTATATTCCCTGATAGAATTTATAACTAATTCCAAAAAAATTTGTGTTTGCGAACTTAATTCAATATCTTTCTAAAGGGTTTTGATTTAATTCGCACTCAGCCAATCCTTGGTGTAGGTAACAATTGTCTCCTTTCGCAAATTGTTCCAGCCGGCTCAATTTCCATTTTTGTCTAGAACTCTTCTTCTATACTCCAAATAATGAGTCCTTTTTATACCTAAGGTGCAAAACTTTCATTAGCCTCTGTTTTATTTAATAATCCAGTTTACATTGGTTATATGTATGTTGAATTAATCATTAAATTCACTAACATGTTTTTTAGTAAAATTAGGAATATATTTATTAGTTGTCTTTAAGGGTTTTAACATCCTTGTTATGCTTGCTCTCTCAGAAATGTTGTAATTTGTTTTTGCTTCTGACTACTCTGTAGTTGATGCATGCGGTGAGAGGTGATCCCATCTATGCTTAATGAATCTTTTCCTGGGGAAGTTTATTTAATCTATCTCATTTTTTATTCATTATGGTCCCATTCATTTCCATCATCTGGCTTAGCTCATTTGGAAGAATGATTCCATAGTATAAACTTTTCCCCGACTCAAAATTACACCATGCTCCTTCTTTCTTCTCCTTTTATAAATAAAATAAATAATTTTATAAATGAAAAAGAAAACAAAAGTAGGGAGTTGAAATGTCATTCCGGAGAATATTTTGAAAACATTTAAATTTCTCCAAAGAAACTCGTATACGGATGAAGATTTCAGGTGATATTTAGGAGCAAAGTGTTTCTTAAGGAGATAAAAATTTCTATCAGATTGATTTATGTCCAACAATTTTGATAATGCAATTTCCTTTTGAAACTGGAAAAGTTTTCCCTATTTAGAATTTTCAAAAGTTTTCCTTAAAGATTTGCCCATTCATAATGAGTTTTAGTTATGCGGCAAAATATTATTGTGGGTGCAAAATAAATTTAAATTATCTGAATAATTATAATTTGACCCAATATTCTTCCTAATTTAAATTTTATGAGTCCAGTTTTAGGAAATTCTCTACCCGTTTATTAATCATTGTTTATTTGTAAATTATTTGTATCAAACTTACGTAACTTTGTGACAAATTAATATTTTTGAAATACTTTGGCAAAGATGTTTTTACAAAATCTTATAATGAACAGTTTTTCCTGCAATCTTTCTTGCTAGGATTTTTGTGAGGAGAAAAGTTTTGAAAGAAGTTTTGTCGTTATAAAGGTTTGAAGGCTGCTTGAACAAAAAAAATATTAGTGTCAAGATAACCTGGAGTTTCCTGAAGTTTGTGAGTAGTTTCCTTATTGAACTAGGTAAATCCCAAATAATTAAAATATACTAATTCTTTGAGAAATGCCGTAATGGTATTACAGATAAAGAGTATAACGAAGTTCTTTGGAATTGATACTCATGTTCAACATAACATCTCCACTTTTTTCCCGTGAGGTTAAAACGGGTTCATCTTACCTAAAGCTGTATAGGTTCTAAGCCTTTGCCCGCTTGGCCAGAACACAGTACTCTCTGACCATTTTCTGATGGTGCGGACCCACCCCAGTTTCCCTTCAACAACTCATAAGGGCAATAAGAGAGAGATAGAACTCCTTAATTTTAAGACCGTGTACTTGAATATGAGCTAGATTAGCATTTGATGGTTTGCACGAGTATTTGCAAGAATCGCTCAAATTGCCGTTCTAGAAGGCAGAAAAGAACGAGTTGTTTCTCCTTAAGGGTCGCCACTTCCATGTCACACCCTTTTTTCCGATAATCGACCGACTGCAAAGACCAGAATTTCTTAGCAATACATGACCGATATTCAGAAGAAGTGAAAATGATGACATACTTTATGAAGGAGGAGGTGTGAGATTAAAAGGATACTTATATACCCAATATATTCAAAAGTCTGGTAACCTAATAACGTCTAAAGGTCTGTAAAATATACATAGGTAAAATTTATCATTTGCAGACGTATTGATATTTACATGTAAGTATTTAGACAAAAGAAAAAATCGATGATTTATTCTACTGAGATTGCTACAAAAACATTGTCTTCTAACATATAGCTTATTTGAGTTAAAAATGTTTTTTTTTGTAATGCACCATTATATTAAGTATGATTTATAAAATGCTTAAAGATCTTCACTTAATTAACAGAAATAGATAAAATAGAAATAAATGCATTCTAAATGTGATAAAGGCTTATGAGATTTCCTGAGTTTTCGACACGCCGAAATTTATTTATTAAAACCGGAACAGTCGCATTCAGGTTAAGTTCCATGTGATGGAGGACTGACGGTTTCTACTTTTCCAAAAATGAGATATAATTAAACTCATTCTTCGTGTAATGTAATCAATAGAATAATTGAAGTCTTCCGAAAAATTAATATTTTCAGCTTTGTAAAATGCACAGAGGCATTTAGGATATTCAATCTGCCACGCAGCTTCTCCATATGTCATATAGAGACCTATATGCTCAAATTTATGAATATTGGAATGTACTTTGAGATATATTTTTTTTAAAATATCAAGATTTAAACTTTGAAGAAATTGGAAGCAATACTTAAGATAAATAATGGGAAAAATAAGAAATAACACCTTAAAGTTGATTTACTATTTTACTCTTTATATAGTAATACTTCTTGATTAAATAACGAAATGGCTCAGCTTTTGATGTCAACAGAAGATTCTGGATTATTTTCTAGAAAAAGAAAAATTTATTGAAAAGATATAAAAAAATGAATTGAAATAGAGTTAGAGACTAGAAGGGATCAACTAACGGAGAAGAAGTTTAAAGATGATGTCAAATCATCCAAGGAAATAAAATATAAATTAAGCCGAGAAAACTTAAAATAGTTTAATATCTATAAGAATACTAGCTGAGTGTGTTAACTCTCTTATTTTGTTGTGTCATGGCTGAAAGAAAGGAAGAGATATTTATATTAGATAATACACGTAAAAAACAACAAATTAAAGCATTACCTATAGCAAGTATCATTTTAAAAGCGTTAATAAAGATTATCTCCAAATACAAAGAGTTTTCTAGTATTTATAGTTTTTTTTCATGAAGTGATAATTAGCAAGTATATAATTAGAGTCTTACCCATGTCCTTAGGAGAAAGTATCGGATACAAGGGTCTCGGGCCTCCTTTGACCTCTTAAATTTCTGTCCTTTTGCCAGACATAAAGACTCCGGCAATCACATTATAATGCCCTAATGTCACATGTAGGTAGGAATTATACCGTTAAATTGTACTTGTTTTGGGTGAGGTGTTTTCTTTGGCGGGTATACTGATTAAAGGATATTCCTAACCACCTGAAAAAGGTAACTAAACTTTAATTTTTCTAGCTCCTAACTTGTTTCTAAATGTAAAAACCGTATTCGAACTCTATAAAATGTAGATATGTAACTGTGCAAGAGAGCTGAGGCTCAAGTGAAAACCTGCTATTAAAAGGAAAGTTTTAATAAAAGAAATATGGGTGTAAAGTGAAAGTAATATCCATGAAGACCCAATACTCCCCTAAAAGGGCCAATATACGTCTCTCTGTATTATTCGGTAATACTAAATTAGTTGTATGTGTCATTTTCATAAATTTAGAAACTTTTCCTCAACATTACTGCACGCTTAGCAACACAACATTACGTGCAGAATTCTAATGAATTAATAGCCTGCTAATAGGAATTATCCAAAAAAATTATTTATTATTATTCATGTATAACCTTTCCATCAAAATCCCTTGAGAAACAAATTAATCTTTAGTGTTTAGTATCTACGTCATATGTTCCAAAGTTGGTCAATTTACTATAGTCAGAATTAAGACAACATGAAATTTCTCTCCATGAGCTTATCAATTGTATATGAGATTAGCTTCAGATATAAGATTGCTTCAGATGCTGAATCAATTTTCAAAACATCCTTAATTCTGTTCAGTGATTTTGTAGGTTTATACCTATCATACTTCTTGCAAGGTATCCCTACTACCTCTCTGCATATGAGATTAAGGAAAGCACATCAGTATATGGAGTAAGATACAAATAATCCTGGGAAAGACCGAGCAGAAAATACTAGAGCTAAATCAAAACAATATATAGGTTAGTTAGGTAAATGCTACAACAAATCAATTAACATTGTTCATTTACCAGATTAAAATACGGCAGATATTTTTCTTTACAAAGGCAATAGTTGCCAGCAAACTTTGATCTTTGAGCAAATTTACCGTATGTTACTTGAATCATTGAATCAATTAGCAATCACAGAATTGCAATCAAATTCAGTAGATTGAAATTTGAATGGTTTCTCTTTGCTGAGGTTCTTTTGACTTCGAAATGAAAAATAAATTTCTTTAATTTTAAGTTATGATTTCTTAATACTTAATTTTATTTTTTTTTAAAGTGGAATTTTAAATCGAAAAGGCAAAAGTAACGAAATAATTAACTCTTAAAAAATCATAACTATAATGGAATTTGTTAATTCTATATAAAATTAATAGCCTGATATTCAGGAATGGGCTATTTTAATTGCAGTGCTCCCAAAGGGAGATTAAGAAGTTTTGAGCAATTCTTTCCTATTTCCTACGTTAGAATAGATTCTTTAGTTGTGTTGGTTTGATTTATTTAGTAAGTTATGTATAGTTTGACGAAAGTTAGGTAAGGTTGTTTGGATTTGTATTTTTGTGCTATCATTATTCATAGTAGCCAGTCTGTTATCTAGTTCAAATAGTTATTTAAAGTTTATATTATTATAGTATTTATAAGAAAAATCATTTGGAAAAACAAAGGCTGATCTTCCAAGTACATTAAGCTGAAGTGCCTTAGTCCGTTATTGTATCCTCTATTCCTAATTTCATTAATTATTTCATCGCCCCTCTCTGGATACGGTCCAAAATTTCAATATCATTTGGAGACCTTAATTGAACCGCATACTGCGAATGAAGTATTACAAAGGCCTTATATAAGGTAGAGACATTGTCTGGATTGACAGACAAAAATACTGGTTATGTCTTCTTGGTGCCCAGTTACATTGAGGTAAGCTTTTGTGTATTTTATGCAAAATTTCAAATCATTTCATGAGAAAGATAGAAAAGTAATTTTTTTATATTACAGGATTAAGATATCATTGTTTGTTTGCTGAATATTCGATTAGATCGTTTCGGCTTGTATGCTTTGTTGATGTTTATAATTTCATATTTCTAAGAATAGGTTTAGATTTAATATTAACTAACTTAACCCAACCGGCACCATATACCGCATGGCATAAGATATATATCCGTAGAATTAGCACATTTTGGTATCTGTTACTAACTCAGTTTTTAGCCTTGGAGCGAAAGAATATGATTTTTTTGACAAAGGTTTGAAAGAAAAAGGGATTTTCCTTAATCATTTTTCAGAGCTGGCTTCATCTTTTTCTCTCCTACATCGACTATTTTCAAGCAGATGCATCTTACGCTACCATTTTAGTTAGCATCCATCTGAGGAATGCATAGAACTGTATGAGACGCCATAATTATCCCATAGCATAATACTAGGGTGAAATAAATACACAAAACCAAAACAAAACTAAAATCAAACAAACACAAAACTATAGTAAATAAACCCAACAAATAAAACAAACAAGAATCAAATACGCATGAAGATAAGGAAGCAAGGTCCGGCGTCAGGGGAGACCAACCCCCTTCCTGGCGCCGGACCATGTGACCAACACCATTGAGAGTAAAATAATTGGAGGTGGCCAGCCTCCCCCCAAAAAACAGGTTTTTCACAAGTCTGCGTGCAAGAAGCCGTCTATAGTACACGGGCCAATTGGAGGCGTACCGGTATCTTATCTAGACTAGAGGAAGGTAGTGGCCACGGGTATCTGAATAATGCTCAAAGGTTTTCAGAGGGGAATATATCATTTGAAATTGTACACCCACCAGCGCCGAACATCGGGAAACATTACTTTAGATTAAATAATGTTTTCAGATGAACTAAATCACAGCCAAATTGTGATAGCATTAATGATTTCGAAAATATAAACAATTATTCTTTCTTAAAACAAAAAAAACTGCTAGCGTAATTACCGTGAATTTTGCCAAGGTAGGGAGTTACCAGCTGGGCTTCTAAGAGAGAAAAAGAAATTGTATGGAAATTTGGAAATGTAAAAGGAAACATCTCTTCTCTCTATGGCTTGCCTTAATTGCGCTCTCCTTTACTAACCTTGATACTCGTATTTGTTTTCTAATGTTCCGTCCAATTGGCCTTAAAATCTTTTGGGAGGGGCTTATGTTCTCTTTTACATGTAATTCATCTTTCTCTTCTACTATATGGATATATAGATTCTGTAATGCGCGGTCTATGTATCTTTTCAACACGTTTTGAGGGCAGAAACTAAATAGAGCAAAAGCCTGTTCTAGTAATTACAGATCCTAGAACCTGTATTTGCTCTTAATTTCTATGTATGTGATATGAAAAGAGATCCTTACAATGTGAGCCGGTTAGGGATTTGGTATCAAAATCCCATGAAAGTACCAGATCTTAGGAATAGATATTGAGTTTGATATGGTAACCCATTTAGTTGGTTTGATTTTTTATGCCTAGTACCTTAATGGTGCAGCAATATACTGGCTTGAAGATTTCCAAACTTTCTCTTGGTTTGGTTTATGTCTTCTTACTATGGATTTAGTTCGTTCAACACTTCTTTACTCTCCGTATTTTTTTGTTCGACTGTTCTTATCTCTTCCTATAAAAACTCTGGATTCCTTTCTGATTCACATCCAATATTATCTAAAATATTTCGGGCTAAGTTCGAAACTCAATTGCAAAAACTGCGTCATCTTTAAAGTTTTTCTCCCTTTTCACTTTTTATTTTTATCTATTATATTAAGTTTTTAAATTTTATCATCAAGAAAACAAGAAATTAGAGTTCCTGAAAAAATCAAGTTAAAATATTACAAATAAACATGCAATTTGTTTTAATAAAGTATTCAAAAACCCAAGAATACAAATTATTTCATACTCATTCGGCTGAACTGATCCTCGATTCAATCCAAGGTCAAATGATAACAAAAAATTCATATTTTTTTGTTCTGGTAATTTTAAAAAACCATAACCAACTAAGTATTACTATTCAAGGCTCATTACGATCAGCAAACACTGCGAAGTAAAGACTTAATTTGGAATATATATATATATATAAATGTGTTTACCTAGAATCCTCAACGAGATTTTGTTCATGTTATTTAATATATCGTTTTCACCAAGTTCCTAAATGTTAAGAACTTTGCAATTGCTATCAATTGAATAAGATAAACCCCGTCGCATTATCATATGTTTCTATGAGAGTAAGTAAAAAATAAGTTTCAACCACAACTTTGCCTCATTTTTCTAAGATGAAAATAGGTTAAAGTGTAGGATAGGCAGCGATGGTAATGCAGTCATTTGAGCACGTATATAGGACACTCCTTTTCCATGCCAGGCATTTGACCGTATTCATTAAATCTTAAGGCTTTTAGACTGGTTTATTGGTAACAGTCATTGGTTTTTGTGGATGAGGTACCCCCTCAAGGCGTTCTCGATGAATTGACTGCATGGGGCCGAAAATCAGAAGCGGCTAAAAGAATATTATTGAGAAACAAACTGAATTTTCTTGTGTGTTGATTTTCTTGTATGTTTGACTTCTGGAAAGCCTATCTTGAGCGTTGAAGTATCTTCAAAAATTCTAATACTCCACTTTTCCTGGTAGGGTGTTTATATTGCATAGATGTTTTGGCAGAAACGCCATACTTGTTCCTCAAAGATGGCAGAAAAGTTATTAAGGAAACATCCAGTGGCAAGCAAACAATTGCATTCTAGTATATGATAACTTATTTAGAGAACTTTAATAGTTTATTATCAAGTACCTGTTAGTTTATGATTTTTTAAGTTCCCTCTTAATATTTTTGTTACATTTTTGTGTCATCTTTATTTGTAATTTTCATTTGGCTTGACTTATCATAGAATACTCGATTTCCAATTAAACTTGCTATTTAGGAACAGATAAAAAGCATCAACTGATCTTAATAAGAGGTACACGAGCATATTTTCCACTGAAGAAGAAACCAGTCAGCATTTTTATGCCATGATTCAACAAACTCGTTGAATTGCCATAACTTTTTATGAAATGAAAGTAGATTAATTATATATGGGTGATGTATTGGAGTGGCGTATAGCCAATGATGTTGAGTGACCTTGTACTAACTCCTCAGACGGAAAAGGGGGTGATTCAAAATATTAGCGAGAATCGGGGTCCCTGAGCAAGTGGAGAAACAATAAAAAACTGAGTGCGATAGTTGGCCAAATTTAAACAACTTATTGGGGTTCAGGTTTGAGAGAAACTGGTTATAGAAAAATAAATTACTATATACAAAAATAAGGAATATAATTAATTCTACAATGAATAAACAACACCAAATTAAGGGGGAATATGGAACTACAAAATCAAGGCCACAAACACTCGAGATATAATAGGATTTGATAAAGATCGTTCACTGGACATACAAGCGAGTTCTTGAGGAAAAACTGCAAGACTGATCTGCGAGGGAGACTCACGTAAATCGGATGGGCTGAGGTGTGGGAACAACGGGGTTTGGCAATGTCTGATTGCAAACACTTTGTTTACCCTCGCTAAAGATTAACGAGGGAGTACGCCAGGCGAGCATGGATCTGACCAGAGGTTGATAGAGGTTTGTCTGTTAACTAGAGTCTATATGGCGAGAACCCTTGTCTTCGGCTACGAACGAGAGCGAGTAGAGGGCAGCTGAGCACGTCAGGAGGCTGACAGTTACGGGATGGCGAGTGCTACGCACGGGGTCTGCACGATACTTTTATCCGCAACTGCATTAATTTCTGTGGCCCTTGTCTTAGTATTTATGTGGCCTCAGCGGAAATACATCGCCCGAGGCGAGGGAAGGAAGGCGTGTCCTGGTAGATTCTAACGGTCGCGCGTAGTTTCCGAGCCTTTTTAAACTAACCCTGTACCAAACGCTCCCGTTATCTGCGCCGTAAAGTGCACCAGTTCTTAGGCGCTGTATGTACACTTGGGGTGTTCCGTCACTTTTAGACACTTCTTCCTAACCAAGATGGAGCTTATGAGGAAAGTGACATCTGACAATTGGAAGAGTAAACTCAGCTTAATTTTCCAATTATGACCGGACACAAAAGAAGCAATACCAGGGGCTCTATACAAAAATTATTCAAATTAAATGGCACTCTTGGAATACAATCTTATTCTAACAACATCGAAAATAACCAAAAAAAAAATAATAATACAGGAAGACAAACCGGCCTAATTTGGCTATAGTAATAGTTATTATTGTCTCAGTAACCCGGCGCTTAAACATGCAATTGTTATACAAAGAAAAGAAATGTCCAACACAATTAATAATAATAATAAAAAAAAAATAGATACATAAAAAAAGGAAATTATCAGGATATATATACAGTAAAAAAAAAGATTCTTAGAAAAAATAAAAATAAAAGAATTGTCACAAAATATAATAATAGTTAAAACAGGTACTAAACATTAAAATTATTACTAAAAAGTTACTCCGGGCACGAATCCAGAGGATTTCTACTCAAGCTGTCTACTAGACCGTTTTCGCAGCACTTAATATAAACGAGCTTAAATTGAAATTATTCGAGAAAGAAACACCACCTCATAAGGATACAATTGTTATCTTTGATATTTCGTAAATAAGAGAGGGGCTTATGATCGGTCTCGATAACAAATTCTATCCTAATGGAAACTTCTTAAATTTTAGTACAGACGAGATCGGTGGCGAGAGTCCAAAATGTAGCTAAAATTAGGATTCCCTTCTGCAGAGGTGCGGGCTAAATTGTTCCTTTTACGGCAGTTTTTTTGGCAGATTTCACAGGACCTGCAGTAGCAAATGATTTTATTATCGGCACCTGGCCAATTTATTGTAGCCGGGGCTACAGCTTATCCGATACCAGTACACAGGTGCACCCTGTATCTCTCACAAGAATGGATTCACGGCGGCTATTAATAGTTTTCGATTTGAATTTAAGGCCGCGAGAGGTATTCTTATCTAATAAGAAGTTTACCTGGTGGCCGGAGGTGTTTGTGGTGGTCAGAGGAGGAGAGAATTCCGGTGGTGATGACGGGAATGCTGATGTGGCACCATATCTGTTGGACTTGGTGAAGGGAAGTTACTTCTTAACTGAGAGTTCTGGCGGTAGTGAGTCTTCACATGACCTTCCACACGACATGAGAAAGAAATGGTGGATCTACTGGAGTAGAAAGACGTAGAAGGGTTCGACCCGAATGGTTTTACGTCTAAATGTTCGGACGAGAAGAGTGGTTTTGGTGGACCATGGACTATTTAGATGTTTCCAAATATCCAATGGTTCCTATCTTGCTTTGATAGGTTAAAGATGAACAGATATTGTAAACCTGGAACTATTAATGTCAGAAAGATCTTGGTATTGACTGAATGGAGATATGGAATTTTAGGTAAGTCAGTGGCAAAGAGAATTAATAAACTCATTAGTGAATACTAAATGAATATAAAAATTTAGATGAAAGTACAAGTAGTCAAAATGGGCTGAATGGAAACGATAAAAAACGCAAAGGGATTTGATGGATTGAGTGGATTAGATTAGGTTATTGTAGCTTATCATATTAATTGCACTCTCATAAGTAGCAGTTCTATCGAATTAACCTAAACACCACCAGCCAACACCGACCTCAATATTTTTTTTAAGTTACTAACTCCTAAACGTCAAAGGAGTGTAAATATGCTGAGGTGGATGATGTAAACTATAAAAGTGCAAGAAATGCAAATTTGGGGGCAAACAAGTTTAGGAAAGACAATAATGAATTTAAAAAATGCTTCAATTATTCATCTGCCATCAATAAAAAGAGATAACTACTTTAATGATTAGAAATTGGAAGATTCACTAACAAAACTCATCCCTGAAAAAGTTACAGAATTATAAATTGTGAGGGACATTTTTTGTTTAGTGTTGTTAGTCGCACTAAAGAGTTTCTTCGCATAATCCATTAACAGCCGAAAATATCAATCACATTCTCAAGGATAAATTTCAATTGGGTTCTGCTAGTACTCTTTACTACTCACGAGGGCACAGAATTCCAACATATTTATAAGATTTATTTTTAATTCAATGTGTTTGATTCTCTAATCGGCAAGGCATTCGCTAAAGAAGTTCAAAGAAAAGGAAGGAAAATCAGAAGGAAAAAAAACGGCTGAAAGATAAGAATCAAGTATCAGATCGAGATGAAAGTCTACGTTGAGAAAGAAATGTTGTGTCTTATCGGCTCTTCATCAGGATCTTTCTAATTATTGAATCAAAAATAGACATCCATACAAAGTATATGAAAACGTCTTGGAAAATATTAAAAATGGAAACTCTAACCTGTGTTAACCTAACCTGACATAATTTAAAATAAACTGATTAAACTTACGTAACTTTAATTGACCTAATGTAGCTTAAGATAACCTAACCTTCCTTGACGTAAGCTAACCTAAACTGATGGTAACTTGACCATGCCTGACCTAACTTAACCTGATTTAACTTGCCCTAACCAGACCTGATTTAACTTACACTACCCAGACTTAACTTAACTTAATCTGATCTAATTTAATCTAATATGATCTTACTTATCTAAAATTATGTAACTGAACTAACTTCTTCTAAATAATATAGCATAATTTATAAAAATTTAACCTCAATTACCTAAAATAACTAACTTTAATTAACCTGACTTGATTTAACTTCGCACAACTTGACCATACCTAATTAAACCTC